>OX438806.1:15000-2773506 GCA_949316475.1 Hypomecis punctinalis
AGGTGTTTGTTCAGACGGGCGGCAATGACACGCTCCAAGAGCTTGCCGGCCTCGTCCAACAGCACGATCGGGCGGTAGGCCCCCGGCGAGTCAGCAGGTCTGCCCGCTTTGCGCAGCAGCACGAGCTTACCGCTCTTGTACTGCCGTGGAAAGCGGCCCTGCCTTAAGCAGTCCGTAAGGAAGTCCCTGAACCGGGGCTCGAGGACCTCCAACGCCAGCACCCAAGCCCGTCCGGGTATTCCATCCGGGCCAGGCGCCGTGTTCTTGGCCCTGAGCCTCAGGATTGCCGCCGCAAGTTCCCCTTGGGAAACGGGCGGCACTTCCTCAGCCTCTGCATCTTCGACCCTCCCGCGATTAGAGGGGAATACCATCCTTGGGGCCACGTGGTCGCCCGCCTGTGGGAACAGGGTGGTCACCACGTTTTCCAACAAGTCCGGCCGCATGGTCTGCGTCAAAGGTGGCGCCCATGGGCGGATCTTGTTCCTGACCCACTTGTATGGCCTTCCCCACGGATCGCGGTCCAAGGCGTCGAGCATGCTTTGCCTGGCACTATCTTTCGCTCGCGCTATCTCGGTCTGCAGGGAGGTGACCTCTTGCCTATACAGGGCGTACAGTTCTGCCTCCCGGTCCGGGTGCCAGTTCCGGCGCCGGCGCTCTCTGGCGTATTCACGCCGGGCGGCCACACACTCCTCGCGGAGGTGTGCCAGCCCAGGCGTCCACCAGGACACGCTGCGACGCGGCGGCAGGGAACCCACTCGGGGCATGGAGGCGTCACACACCTGTGTCAACGCCTCGCAGAACCATTTCGCCTCGGCGTCTACCTCCACTGCATCCGACCTCGGAACCCAGGCCTGGACTATGGCCGCTTCCAATAAGGCCTCGCTGTCCAGCCTCTTGAGGGCCCATCGTGGTGATCGTTCCATCGGTGGGCGGCTTGGACTACCCGGGACTCCTGGAGGGGAGACGGTCATCCGGATGTACCGGTGATCGGACAACGTCTCCACACCCTCCAGTACTTCCCAGTCCTGCACACGGCGCGCCAGGGCAGGGCTAGCGAACGTGAGGTCCACTATTGACCCTCCCTGCTGACGCACGCACGTGTGCACCGCCCCTCTATTGAGCAGCAGCAGACCAAGAGCAGCTGCCCATTCCTCCAATGGCTGGCCTCTCTCGTTCGCAACAGGCGATCCCCACAATGCTGACTTGGCGTTAAAGTCGCCAGCAATCAGCACGTGATGTGGACGGCACTGTTGGACGAGAGACTCCAACTCGGAAAGCCAGCCCTCGAACTCGGCGAGGCTCCTGTTGGGGGAGAAGTAAGTGCCTATATAGGCGACACCCCCCGCCACAACAGCTACGCAGCCTCGCCCCCTCACCACCTTTTCGAGTGGAGGAAAGCCCGCTGCTGCTTGGGTTACGATCACCACTCGTCCCTCATTGTCACCAGACCAATTGTCCCGTGGGGGGACAAAATACGGTTCCGACACGATTGAAATGGGTATCAACCACTCCGCCATGCTCTGAACCAAAAGATCCTGAGCCCTGGCGGAGTGGTTGATATTAGCCTGAAGCACTGTCAGGGCCATAATCAATCAGCTTCCATTTGAGCCCTCTCGTCCTGTGTTGAGGATGGGGAAGGGTGTTGCTGGGTCATGGCCGCGGCAGCTCCCTTCCTGCCTTTCTTCTTGGAAGGCAGGGCACACGACCTGCTTCCGATGCGATGTCCGGGTGGCTTACCCGCTGCGGCGCATACTACGCAGTGCGGCACACCCGAACAATCGCCCGCCTTATGGCCAGATTGGCCGCATCGGTAGCACGTTTCGCTACGGTCGTCACTTGAGGTGCATTGCTCCCGGACGTGCCCGACTTCGAGGCACCGGAAGCAACGCATCGGCCTAGGGGTCAGCACCTTGACCTGGGCCGATACCCAACCCACCCTGAGGCGGCCACTACTAGCAACCTTCTTAGCCACCGCCACCGGGCAGCTAACAAAGGCAGAGCCTATGCCGGCTGCGTTTCGGCGGATGTCGCCAGCCTTCACTACGTCGGCTTGGCACCCCGCGACTCCGGAGATGGCAGACACCAGTTCTTCCTTAGTGACAGAGTCATCCAGACCGTTAATGCGCAAATCCGCACATTTAGACGGCCTGGAGACTCGAACCTCCTCCACATTGTATATCTCCCTCAGCTTTGCAGCGAGGGAGTCCGCCTTTCCTCCAGAGGTCACGCCGGGTATTTCCAATACCCGGCCGCCAGTAGCCGCCCTTCGGAACTGGAGGGACGTTATTCCAAGTTGGGATAAGTCGACTCTCCTTTTTGCCTCAGCCAAAGCATCGGCATATGTCGCGCCCCTTTTCAGAGCCTCCGGCTGTATAGTAATGATGACGGCCGAAGAGCGGGGCACCCGAATCTTTGGCCCGGCGGCTGCTGTACCACGTTGGGGTCCGCTTTTTTGTGGCTGAGTCATCTGAGCGAGCTGAGCTGGCCGCTTCTGCGGTGCAGCCGACGCCACTTTGCCGCTCAACTTTTTTGGAGCCTTCGTAACCTGAACCCAACTGTGGCTCGTCGAAGGAACCGGCTGTACCTCTGCTGGCACTGCGGTCGTGGGACCTGTGCCCTTGCCTTTCCCCTTGCTTTTGCCCTTACCCTTCGGGCTTTTGGCAGGGGGGAGGCTTACGGCCGGCAGATCCGCAATGCCTGATGGGCCCGACTCCTGCGATGCGACCGCGGACTTGAGGAACTCTTTCCTCCTGTTCGCGGGGGCGACCGCAGGGTTGGCCTTGGCTGCCACCTTTCTATCGGCAGCAAGCGGCGGGCGAGCTCGTTTCTCTGGAAGAAGGCGATCTTCCAGAGCCTCGAACCGCGCGCTCATCATACCACCGACTTGCCGCATTATCGCCTGCGACAAGTCTTCGGGGTCCAAGACCCTCTGCACTGATTGTCCGGGAGACGTGGAGGCAGGAGCCGCACGTGTCTCCATCAGCGAGCGGAGATCGGCGATCTCCTTGCGGAGATCGGCTACCTCGGTCTGCAGGCGCTTGTTGGCGGCCTGCAGGTTCCGCGTCTCATCATTCGAGGTCCTCTTGTGGAGGTCCTCCACCACCATCTGTATGGTAGATGCCGCCTCTTTGAGGGCCTTCGTGAAGGTACCCTTCAATTTTCCTGACTTTGTAGCCACTAGGTTGATGGTGGCTACGCAGTCCTGGACCCGCTGATTTAAATCGGACGCTAGCTCTGCGCTCATCTCAGAAGACTGAGCAGACAGAAGGCATGGCGCCGATCCAGATGAGCGGAGCTTCTGGGTCATCCGAGCTACCTCCTGCTCGACCCTTAACTCCAACTCGTCGCGCTCTGCAGCAACAAGTGCCGCCTTGGCTTTAGCGAGGCCTACGTACTCGCCCGTTGTGGGCGGGCGGCCTCTGCCCCGTCTCGGGACAATTTTTACTGCCGGGGCGTCTGATTCGCCGCCGGAGCTTAATTGGCCTTCGTCACCGCTTCCTCTATTGCGTGCGGCACGCGTGCGCTTAGGAGCGCCCATCTTTTGTGATGACTCCGAAGCAACGGTCATCAAACTTACAACTGAGGAGTCCGACTCCTCCGCTGGGCTCAAAAAGAGTCCGCAATCCATCTCATCATTATTTTTATTTTTGTTTTTGAAACTTTCCATAGTGTTCCCACGATTATGGGGGAAATAAAAAGTCCACCCAGGTAGTGCCCCCTGTACCTAGGTAAGCCTAAATACGCCAAGAGTGTCGGCCGGTACTCTGGCGAGGTACGCACTCGCGACCAACCTACCCAGTGGCCATGCATCCCCTCACGGTGCGCCGCCGCTTGGGATTTGGGGTGATTTTTTATAGAGGTTTTCTTCCTCGCGGTCCGGGCAACCAAGCCAAGACCCTCGGTCCTGCCGCAAGCCACGAGACGTGACCGCAGCCGCAAGCAGGGCTCCGATTTACGACGCTGGCTCGTAAAGAGCCTGCTCGGCAGTAGTGTAAGTACATACCGAGCACGTCCCTCCCGACAGCGGCGAGAGTCACATCCACTGGATCCTCTGCCAACAGAGGCATCCGTGGAGAGCTCACATCGCCAACTGCCTGAGACCACAGAAGGCCTCCAACCCCTGTTTGGGACTTATGATTTATCAGTAGAAACTAAAGGTGTAACTACTGATCCATCATAATCCCAAACGAGCTCAGGACAGAACTGAGCTGACCCACCCAATGTCTTCTGCACGCGCTCCTCATGGTAGAGAGAGGGGCGCGCAGAGAAGACCCCCGACCGGATATCTGCAATCACTTGGCAAGAACCCGCGAAGGAAGTTACCAAGTGATTCCCAGGGTGCACCACGGGGAGGTTTCCGGCCACAGCACCTCAACCTAACCTAACCTTTTTTTTTTTTTTTTTTTTTTTTTTTTTTTTTTTGTCCAGGGGAAATCTTTTAAAGATACCACCGCACCTCGGGACAGGCGGGTGGTTATGTGGGAGTCTCCGCCCATTGCTGGACGGCATACCCACCAAAACCCCTGGGTGTTCCGCCACTGCGCTTTGTGTCGGGGCTACGGGCACGCTTTCGCACTCCTCCGCGGCACCCGACAGCGCTGGCCCAAACCGGGCCCCACCTCGGAGCGTGAGCTCCCTCCAGAATGACGATGTGCCGAACACCAGACACATCGTCATCCCCCACCTGGGACCAACCAGCACTGGGCGTCAGACAGTACCCGTGTCCGACAGCCCTGGTCCCGAAGCGACGGGTCAATTTAAGTGGCCCCGCGCCTGCCACTACGGCTGCAGAGGATAGGGAGAGCGGCCGACGACATACCGACACTCCTCTTCCCCTGCAGCCCCACCGCGTCCGCCATCAAACGGTGGCGACCCCGTCGAGGCCGCGGAAGGCAGGGAAAGTGGCAACGACACACCAGCAGTCCTCTCCCGCCGCGGCCTCCAATCCTCAGCCGCAGTGCCTCCCATACGACACTGCAGCCCCCCTCAGTTGCGGTGCCCCCCATAAGGCACGCAACCTACTTTGGCCAGCTTCTACTCAGGCTTGGAGGCAAAAGCCCGGAGAAGCGGCCCCACCACGGGTTCCTCTTGGTTCACCAGGTTGGCCCTACCTGGCTACTAAGCCCCCCCGCCACGACAAGGCGGGAACCCACTCGGGGGGGAACCTAACCTAACCTAACCTAACCTAACCTAACCTAACCTAACCTAACCTAACCTAACCTAACCTAACCTAACCTAACCTAACCTAACCTAACCTAACCTTTTTTTTTTTTTTTTTTTTTTTTTTTTTTTTTTTTTTTTTTTTGACCCAGGAAAATCCTTTATGGATACCACCAAACCTGGGGAGGCCGGTGGTTATGTGGGAGTCTCCACCGCTAGTCGGTGGCATACCCACTAAAAACCTGGGGTGTTTCCGCCACTGCGCCATTATGTCGGGGCTACGGGCACGCTTCCGCACTCTTCCGCGGCCCCGACAACGCTGTCCGCACCCGGACCCTCCTCGGTGAGCTCAACCCTCAGGGAGCTCTACCCGGCATTGCGACGATGTGCCGAAACACGGGACACATCGTGCAGTCTCGGGGAACTCTCGAAAGGATGGCGGGCTTCCCCAAGCCCAGCCACCCAGAGTTCCCCTTATGGAGGCAGGCGATCATGTGCTAGACGCCTGCCTCGGGGGCGCCTTCTGCGCATGGGGAGGCTCGCGATGTCGTCCTCCCTCATGCGCTCATCCACCTCTTTGCGCCCGAGGACTTCCTCACAGAAGTCCCGAACTGCGCTCCAGGCGGTCTCGCTCCGAACCATCGCCCTAGCAATGGCCGGCAGCGAGAGGTCGACCCCCACTACAGCAGCGAGCTGTGCACGCTGGGTGTCCCAAGCTGGGCACACCTCAAGCGTGTGCTGCGCCGTGTCCTCGCGGTTGCCACACTGGTGGCACTCCGGTGTGGGCTCCCTCCCGGCAACTCTGTGTAGGTACTCACCAAAGCAACCATGCCCTGTGAGCACCTGCACGAGCCTGAAGGAGAGGATCCCCCCCTCCCGAGCCAACCATACCCGGAGGATAGGTCGGAGCGCCTCAACAGTGCGGCGACCAGCAGACGGCTCTTCCAGCCTGCGCTGCCACCGCTCCACGGCCAGAAGCCGTTCTCGCCTTCGCCAGCGTCTTACCATCTCAGGGGGAGCGAAATCACCCCTGGACCGCGCATCAGACTGCCGTCGGTACATGCTGGCCAGCCCCTTGGCATCCAAGTCCCAAGGCGTGGTGCCGGCCAACAAGCACGCCGCCTCATACGACACGGTGCGATATGCCCGTATCACTCTGAGCGCCATGAACCGTTGCGGTCTCCGCAAGAGCGCAACGTTGTGGGCGCTCAGAGCATCCGCCCAGATCGGCGCTCCGTAGAGCGCCATTGATCGCACCACCCCTGTGTAGAGGCGGCGGCATGCGACATTCGGCCCTCCCACATTCGGGAGAAGGCTTCCCAGCGCTGAGGCCGCTCCGATGAGCCTTGGAGCCAGTCGCTTAAAGTGCTCCTGGAACCTCCATCGGCTGTCGAGGACGAGACCGAGATATCTCATCGTCGCCCCGACGCCGATAGGAACACCTCCCACGACCAGCTCTGCCCCGGCCGGTGGCGCGTCACGAGGCCCGTGAAAACAAATGGCCTCGGACTTGTTAAGGGCCACCTCCAGCCCCAAGCGCCGGATTCGGCTCACGACCTGAGCCGTGCCCGCTGTGGCCAGGATCGACGCATCCCTGTATGTCCCCCCGCGAGCTAGGACCAGAGTGTCGTCGGCGTAGCACACGACGTCGACGCCACTTAAGCGGCCACCTCGAAGCACCCAATTGTACCCGAAGTTCCACAGGACTGGTCCCAGGACCGATCCCTGTGGAACTCCACGCGACATGGCCCACCTGCCCCATCCCTCGCTCGTCGGATAGACTACCTCTCTAACTGAGAAGTAGTCGTCGAGGGTCCGGCATAGGTAGGCGGGCGCCCCGTGGCAGCGCAGTGCCTCCTTGATGCAGTCCCAGGGGAGGGTGTTGAAGGCGTTCGCGATGTCAAGAGACACCGCAACGACAACCTCTCCCCTGGACACGGCCGCTTCCGCAAAGGCCCTCACCCTCGATATGGCGTCGATGGTGGACCTGCCCCTGCGGAAGCCGAACTGCGACTCAGCCAGGTTTGGCCCAACCTGCTCCAGGTGCCTGTTGAGACGGGCAGCAATGACACGCTCCAAGAGCTTGCCGGCCTCGTCTAACAGCACTATCGGGCGATAGGCCCCCGGCGAATCTGCAGGTCTGCCCGCTTTTTGCAGCAGCACAAGTTTGCCGCTCTTGTACTGCCGCGGAAAGCGGCCCTGCCTCAGGCAGTTCGAGAGGAAGTCCCTGAATCGGGGCTCAAGGGCTTCCAACGCCAGCACCCAAGCCCGTCCGGGAATTCCGTCCGGGCCAGGAGCCGTGTTCTTGGCCCTGAGCCTCAGGACTGCCGCCGCAAGTTCCCCCTGCGAAACGGGCGGCACTTCCTCGGCCTCTGCATCCTCGACCCTCCCACGATTCGAAGGGAAAGCCATCCTTGGGGCCACGTGGTCACCCGCCTGTGGAAACAGGGTGGCCACCACGTTCTCCAACAAGTCCGGCCTCATGGTCTGCGTCAAAGGTGGCGCCCATGGGCGGATCTTGTTCCGGACCCACTTATATGGCCTTCCCCACGGATCGAGGTCCAAGGCGTCGAGCATCCTCTCTCGGGCACTGTCCTTTGCTCGCGCTATGTCGGTTTGCAAGGAGGTGACCACTTGCCTGTACGAGGCGTACAAATCTTCCTCCCGGTCCGGGTCCCAATGCCGGCGCCTGCGCTGTCTGGTGTATTCACGCCTAGCCACTACACACTCCTCGCGGAGGTGAGCTAGCTCGGGCGTCCACCAATGCACGCTGCGGCGCGGCGGCAGGGAGCCCACTCGGGGCATGGAGGCGTCACAGATCTCTGTTAACGCCCCTCGGAACCACTCCGCCTCGGCGTCAACCTCCATTGCTTCCGACGTCGGGATCCACGCCTGGACGATGGCCGCCTCCAGCAGGACCTCGCTGTCCAGGCGTTTGAGGGCCCATCTTGGTGACCGCTCTGTTTGAGGGCGGCTTGGACCTCCCGGGACTCCTGGAGGGGAGACGGTCATCCGGATGTACCGGTGATCGGACAACGTCTCCACTCCCTCCAGTACTTCCCAGTCCTGCACACGGCGCGCCAGGGTAGGGCTAGCAAACGTGAGGTCCACTATCGACCCTCCCTGCTGACGCACGCACGTGTGCACCGACCCTCTGTTGAGCAACAGCAGACCAAGGGCTGCTGCCCATTCCTCCAATGGCTGGCCTCTCTCGTTCGCGACAGGCGAACCCCACATTGCCGATTTGGCGTTGAAGTCGCCAGCAATCAGCACCTGGTGGGGACGACACTGTAGGACGAGAGATTCCACTTCGGAAAGCCAGCCCTCGAAATCGGCGAGGCTTCTGTTGGGGGAGAAGTAAGTGCCTATATAGGCGACACCCCCCGCCACAACAGCTACACAGCCTCGCCTCTTCACCACCTTTTCGATTGGAGGAAAGCCCGCCGCTGCTTGGGTCACTATAACCACAAGACCCTCATTGTCACCCGACCAATTGTCCCGTGGTGGGACACGATAAGGCTCAGCCACAATTGCAATGGGTATCAACCACTCCGCCATGCTCTGGACCAGGAGGTCTTGAGCCCTGGCGGAGTGGTTGATATTCGCCTGTAGTACCCTTAGGGCCATATTAATCGGCGTCCATTGACGCCGTCACGCCCTGTGTCAAGGGTGGGGATGGTCGCTGCTGGGACTTGGCCGCAGCAGCCGCCTTCCGGCCTTGCTTTTTGGAGGGCAAGGCGCATGCCTTGGCCCCAACGCGATGCCCTGGTGGATTACCCGCGGCCGCGCAAACTGCGCAGTGTGGCACACCAGAGCACTCGCTCGCCTTGTGGCCGGGCTGGCCACATCGGTAGCAAATGCCACTCCTATCCACGTCCGAGGTGCACTGCTCCCGGACGTGCCCCACTTCAAGGCACCGGAAACAGCGCATCGGTCGGGCCGCCAGCAGTTTCACTTGGGCCGACACCCAGCCAACCTTCAGGCGACCATTTCCCACGACCTTCTTCGCCGCAGCTACTGGGCAGCTGACAAAGGTCGTCCCCACTCCTGCCGCATTTCTGCGGATGTCACCAGCCTTTATAAGGTCGGCTTGGCAGCCCCCAGCACTGGCGATCGCCGCCACCAACTCCTCCTTGGTGACCGAGTCATCCAAACCACTGACGCGCAGCTCTGCGCGCTTCATTGGTCTGGAGACCCGGATTTCCTCGGAGTTATAGATCTCCCTCAGCTTAGCAGCGAGGGAGTCTGCCTTATCTCCGCTGGTGGTGCCGGGGATCTCCAGCATCCGACCACCTGTCGCCGCCCTCCGAAATTGGAGGGATGTTATGCCAAGGAGGCTTAGGTCCACCCTCCTCTTGGCTTCCGTCAATGCGTCCGCGTACGTGATACCCTTTGTTAAGGCATCCGGCTGTATTGTAATAATTACAGCCGAGGACTTAGGTACGCGGAGCTTTGGCTTCGGCGCCTCTGTGACGCGCTGAGCAGGACGTTTCGGTGGCTGAGCCTTAGCCTGCTGTTTCGGAGCTGAACCTCCGCCGCTCGTTTTCTTCGAGCCCTTCCTCTTAGTCACCTCCACCCAATTGTTGTTGCTGGTTGAGGGAAGTGGCTGCGCTTCCGTCGCTGGGTGACTGACTGGCCCCGCATTCAGGGGTCCAGACTGGCTGGCCTTTGCCGCGGCCTGTTTGCCCTTCCCCTTGCCTTTGCCCTTACCCTTAGGGACTTTGGCAGAAGGGAAGTCAATAGCCGGCAGGTCGGCAGGGCCCGAAAGGCCCGGCTCCTGCGAAGCGGACTTCAGGAACTCTTTCCTTCTATCCGCAGTCGCAGTAGTCCTAGCGTGCGCAGCCAACTTGCGATCGGCCGCAAGCGGCGGGCGTACGCGCTTTTCCGGAAGGAGACGGTCTTGAATCGCCTCCATCCGCGCATTCACCAACCCACCGACCTGCCGCATGATAGACTGCGTCAGGTCTTCTGGGTCTGCAGGCCTAGTTTCATTCGCCCAGAATTGTCCCGAGGGCGGGGAAACGGGAGCTGCGCGCGTCTCCATCATGCGACGGAGCTCCGTTATCTCCTTTCGGAGATCTGAGACCTCAGTCTGGAGGCGCTCGTTGGCGGCCTGCAATTTGCGGGTCTCGTCTGTTGAGGACCTTGTGTGGAGGTCCTCGACGATGTCCTTGATCGTGGACGCCGCCTCCTTAAGGGCCTTAGTGAAGGTCCCTTTCAGCTTGCCGGACTTAGTGGCCACAAGGTTAATCGTGGCCACGCAGTCCAGCACCCTCTTGTTAAGAACTGAGGCGGGCTCTGCACCCAGCTCAGTCGCCACTGCAGAGAGGAGGCATGGGGCTGACCCTGCTGATCGGAGCTTTTGGGTCATCTGAGCAACCTCCTGCTCGACCCTTAACTCCATCTCCTCTCTTTGTGCGGCATTAAGAGCCGCTTTGGCTTTGGCAAGACCGACATACTCACCCGTTGTGGGTGGCCGGCCTCTGCCCCGTCTTGGCGCGTCTGCAACAATCTTTACTGCTGGGGCGTCCGATTCGCCACCAGAGCTCAGGTTGCCCTCGTCGCCATATCCCTCCTTGCGCTGGTTGCGCGTGCGCTTAGAAGCGCTGGTTCTTTGCGACGATTCAGACGCCACAGTCACCATGCTCGTAACTGATGAGTCAGACTCTTCAGCTCCCTCATTTTCATCATTGTTGTTTTTGTTTTTGAGATATTCCATACTGATCCCACGAGTATGGGGGAAATAAAAAGTCCACCAAGGTAGTGCCCCCTGTACCAAGGTAAGCCTAGATACACCAAGAGTGTCGGCCGGTACTCTGGCGAGGTACGCACTCGCGACCAACCTACCCAGTGGCCATGCATCCCCTCACGGTGCGCCGCCGCTTGGGATTTGGGGTGATTTTTTATAGAGGTTTTCTTCCTCGCGGTCCGGGCAACCAAGCCAAGACCCTCGGTCCTGCCGCAAGCCACGAGACGTGACCGTAGCCGCAAGCAGGGCTCCGATATACGACGCTGGCTCGCGAAGAGCCTGCTCGGCAGTAGTGTGAGTACATACCGAGCACGTCCCTCCCGGCAGCGGCGAGTGCTCACATCCACTGGCCCCTCTGCTAATCAGAGGGATCCGTGGAGAGCACACATCGCCAACTGCCTGAGACCACAGAAGGCCTCCAACCCCTGTTCGGGACTTATGATTTATCAGTAGAAACTAAAGATGTAACTACTGATCCATCATAATCCCAAACGAGCTCAGGACAGAACTGAGCTGTTCCCCCCCAATGTCTTCTGCACGCGCTCCTCAGGGTAGAGAGAGGGGCGCGCAGAGAAGACCCCCGACCGGATATCTGCAATCAACTGGCAAGATCCCGCGAAGGAAGTTACCAAGTGATTCCCAGGGTGCACCACGGGGAGGTTTCCGGCCACAGCACCCCAACCTAACCTAACCTAACCTAACCTAACCTAACCTAACCTAACCTAACCTAACCTAACCTAACCTAACCTAACCTAACCTAACCTAACCTAACCTAACCTAACCTAACCTAACCTAACCTAACCTTTTTTTTTTTTTTTTTTTTTTGTCCAGGGGAAATCCTTTATGGATACCACCGCACCTCGTGGGCAGGCGGGTGGTTATGTGGGAGTCCCGCCAACTGGTCGGTATACCCACCAAAACCCCTGGGTGTTCCTCCACTGCGCCTGGTGTCGGGGCTACGGGCACGCTTCCGCACTCATCCGCGGCACCCGACAGCGCTGGCCCGAACCGGGCCCCACCTCGGAGCGTAGGCTCCCTCTACAATGACGACGTGCCGAACACCAGACACGTCGTCATCCACCACCTGGGACCAACCAGCACTGGGCGTCGGACAGCACCCGTATCCGACAGCCCTGGTCCCGATGCAACGGGTCAATTAAAGTGGCCCCGCGCCTGCCACTACGGCTGCAGAGGATAGGGAGAGCGGCCATCGCGATACCGACACGCCTCTTCCCCTGCAGCCCCACCGCCTCCGCCAACACGTTGGCGGCACCCGTTAGGGCCGCTGGCAGGATGGATAGGCAGCGGCTTCCTCGCCGCCCGTCCATCCCGTCGCCGCCCCCGCCTCGATGGGCTCGGCCGCGGCATCGCGATGAACGCGACACCGCAGTCCTCCTCAGTCGGCAAGCCGACCTACTGGCCAGCCTCTACAGGGGTTTGGGGAAAAACCCGGAGAGGCGGCCCCACCTCGGGTTCCTCTTCGTTCACCAGGTTGGGACAGACCTGGCTACTAAGCCCCCCCGCCACGACAAGGCGGGAACCCACTCGGGGGGGAACCTAACCTAACCTAACCTAACCTAACCTAACCTAACCTAACCTTTTTTTTTTTTTTTTTTTTACCAGGGGAAATCCTTTATGGATACCACCACACCTCGTGGGCAGGCGGGTGGTTATGTGGGAGTCCCGCCACTGGTCGGTATACCCACCAAAACCCCTGGGTGTTCCTCCACTGCGCCTGGTGTCGGGGCTACGGGCACGCTTCCGCACTCTTCCGCGGCACCCGACAGCGCTGGCCTTACTGAGGCCCCACCTCGGAGCTTGCGCTCCCTCCGAATTGACGACGTGCCGAACACCAGACACGTCGTCATCCACCACCTGGGACCAACCAGCACTGGGCGTCGGACAGCACCCGTATCCGACAGCCCTGGTCCCGATGCAACGGGTCAATTAAAGTGGCCCCGCGCCTGCCACTACGGCTGCAGAGGATAGGGAGAGCGGCCATCGCGATACCGACACGCCTCTTCCCCTGCAGCCCCACCGCCTCCGCCAACACGTTGGCGGCACCCGTTAGGGCCGCTGGCAGGATGGATAGGCAGCGGCTTCCTCGCCGCCCGTCCATCCCGTCGCCGCCCCCGCCTCGATGGGCTCGGCCGCGGTATCGCGACGAGCGCGACACCGCAGTCCACCTCAGTCGGCAAGCCGACCTACTGGCCAGCCTCTACAGGGGTTTGGGGAAAAACCCGGAGAGGCGGCCCCACCTCGGGTTCCTCTTCGTTCACCAGGTTGGGACAGACCTGGCTACTAAGCCCCCCCGCCACGACAAGGCGGGAACCCACTCGGGGGGGAACCTTTTTTTTTTTTTTTTTTTTTTTTTTTTTTTGTCCAGGGGAAATCCTTTATGGATACCACCACACCTCGTGGGCAGGCGGGTGGTTATGTGGGAGTCCCGCCACTGGTCGGTATACCCACCAAAACCCCTGGGTGTTCCTCCACTGCGCCTGGTGTCGGGGCTACGGGCACGCTTCCGCACTCTTCCGCGGCACCCGACAGCGCTGGCCTTACTGAGGCCCCACCTCGGAGCTTGCGCTCCCTCCGAATTGACGACGTGCCGAACACCAGACACGTCGTCATCCACCACCTGGGACCAACCAGCACTGGGCGTCGGACAGCACCCGTATCCGACAGCCCTGGTCCCGATGCAACGGGTCAATTAAAGTGGCCCCGCGCCTGCCACTACGGCTGCAGAGGATAGGGAGAGCGGCCATCGCGATACCGACACGCCTCTTCCCCTGCAGCCCCACCGCCTCCGCCAACACGTTGGCGGCACCCGTTAGGGCCGCTGGCAGGATGGATAGGCAGCGGCCTTCTCGCCGCCCGTCCATCCCGTCGCCGCCCCCGCCTCGATGGGCTCGGCCGCGGTATCGCGATGAACGCGACACCGCAGTCCACCTCAGTCGGCAAGCCGACCTACTGGCCAGCCTCTACATGGGTTTGGGGAAAAAACCCAGAGAGGCGGCCCCACCTCGGGTTCCTCTTCGTTCACCAGGTTGGAGCAGACCTGGCTACTAAGCCCCCCCGCCACGACAAGGCGGGAACCCACTCGGGGGGGGGACTCGGGGGGGAACCTAACCTAACCTAACCTAACCTAACCTAACCTAACCTAACCTAACCTAACCTAACCTAACCTAACCTAACCTAACCTAACCTTTTTTTTTTTTTTTTTTTTTTTTTTTTTTTTTTTTTTTGTCCAGGGGAAATCCTTTATGGATACCACCGCACCTCGTGGGCAGGCGGGTGGTTATGTGGGAGTCCCGCCAACTGGTCGGTATACCCACCAAAACCCCTGGGTGTTCCTCCACTGCGCCTGGTGTCGGGGCTACGGGCACGCTTCCGCACTCTTCCGCGGCACCCGACAGCGCTGGCCTTCCTCAGGCCCCACCTCGGAGCTTGCGCTCCCTCCAGATTGACGACGTGCCGAACACCAGACACGTCGTCATCCACCACCTGGGACCAACCAGCACTGGGCGTCGGACAGCACCCGTATCCGACAGCCCTGGTCCCGATGCAACGGGTCAATTAAAGTGGCCCCGCGCCTGCCACTACGGCTGCAGAGGATAGGGAGAGCGGCCATCGCGATACCGACACGCCTCTTCCCCTGCAGCCCCACCGCCTCCGCCAACACGTTGGCGGCACCCGTTAGGGCCGCTGGCAGGATGGATAGGCAGGGGCTTCCTCGCCGCCCGTCCATTCCGTCGCCGCCCCCGCCTCAATGGGCTCGGCCGCGGCATCGCTATGAACGCGACACCGCAGTCCGCCTCAGTCGACTAGCGACCTACTGGCCAGCCTCTACACGGGTTTGGGGAAAAACCCGGAGAGGCGGCCCCACCTCGGGTTCCTCTTCGTTCACCATGGCCCCGTGTCAACCATGGCTACTAAGCCCCCCCGCCACGACAAGGCGGGAACCCACTCGGGGGGGAACCTAACCTAACCTTTTTTTTTTTTTTTTTAGCCAGGGGAAATCCTTTATGGATACCACCACACCTCGTGGGCAGGCGGGTGGTTATGTGGGAGTCCCGCCACTGGTCGGTATACCCACCAAAACCCCTGGGTGTTCCTCCACTGCGCCTGGTGTCGGGGCTACGGGCACGCTTCCGCACTCATCCGCGGCACCCGACAGCGCTGGCCCAAACCGGGCCCCACCTCGGAGCGTAGGCTCCCTCTACAATGACGACGTGCCGAACACCAGACACGTCGTCATCCACCACCTGGGACCAACCAGCACTGGGCGTCGGACAGCACCCGTGTCCGACAGCCCTGGTCCCGATGCAACGGGTCAATTAAAGTGGCCCCGCGCCTGCCACTACGGCTGCAGAGGATAGGGAGAGCGGCCATCGCGATACCGACACGCCTCTTCCCCTGCAGCCCCACCGCCTCCGCCAACACGTTGGCGGCACCCGTTAGGGCCGCTGGCAGGATGGATAGGCAGCGGTTTCCTCGCCGCCCGTCCATCCCGTCGCCGCCCCCGCCTCGATGGGCTCGGCCGCGGCATCGCGATGAACGCGACACCGCAGTCCTCCTCAGTCGGCAAGCCGACCTACTGGCCAGCCTCTACAGGGGTTTGGGGAAAAACCCGGAGAGGCGGCCCCACCTCGGGTTCCTCTTCGTTCACCAGGTTGGGACAGACCTGGCTACTAAGCCCCCCCGCCACGACAAGGCGGGAACCCACTCGGGGGGGAACCTAACCTAACCTTTTTTTTTTTTTTTTTTTTTGACCCAGGAAAATCCTTTATGGATACCACCAAACCTGGGGAGGCCGGTGGTTATGTGGGAGTCTCCACCGCTAGTCGGTGGCATACCCACTAAAAACCTGGGGTGTTTCCGCCACTGCGCCATTATGTCGGGGCTACGGGCACGCTTCCGCACTCCTCCGCGGCCCCGACAACGCTGTCCGCACCCGGACCCACCTCGGGGAGCTCAACCCTTAGGGAGCTTCACCCGGCATAGCGACGATGTGCCGAAACACGGGGCACATCGTGCAGTCTCGGGGAACTCTCGAACGGGTGGAGGGCTTCCCCAAGCCCAGCCACCCAGAGTTCCCCTTATGGAGGCAGTCGGTCATGGGCTAACCGCCTGCCTCGAGGTCGCCTTCTGCGCATGGGGAGGCTAGCGATGTCGTCCTCCCTCGTGCGCTCGTCCGCCTCTTTGCGCCCGAGGACTTCTTCGCAGAAGTCCCGAACCGCGCTCCAGGCGGTCTCGCTCCGCACCATCGCCCTGGCAATGGCTGGCAGCGAGAGGTCGACCCCCACAGTGGCCACAAGCTGGGCACGCTGGGTGTTCCACTCTGGACACACCTCCAGCGTGTGCTGCGCCGTGTCTTCGCGGTCGCCACACTGGTGGCACTCCGGTGTGGGCTCTCTCCCGGCGACTCTGTGCAAGTACTCGCCGAAGCAACCGTGCCCCGTAAGCACCTGCACGAGCCGAAAGGAGAGGACCCCATCCTCACGAGCCAACCAGTCCCGGAGGATTGGTCGGAATGCCTCAACGGTGCGGCGACCAGCAGTCGGCTCTTCCAGCCTTTGGTCCCATCGCTCCAAGGACGCTTGCCGGCCACGTCTCCGCCAACGCCTTATCACCTCGGGGGGAGGGAACTCGCCCCCGGACCGTGCATCGGCCATTTGGCGGTACACGCCGGCCAGCATCTCGGCGTCCAAGTCCCATGGAGCAGTCCTGGCCAGGACGCACGCCGCCTCATACGATACGGTGCGGTATGCCCGTATCACTCGGAGCGCCATAACTCGTTGCGGTCTCCGGAGGAGTGCAACGTTATGGGCGCTCAGAGCATCCGCCCAGATCGGGGCGCCGTAAAGCGCCATCGACCTCACCACCCCCGTGTAGAGGCGGCGGCATGCGGCGTTCGGCCCACCCACGTTTGGGAGAAGGCTTCCCAAAGCCGAAGCCGCTCCGACGAGCCGCGGAGCCAATCGCTTGAAGTGCTCGCGGAAATTCCATCGACTGTCGAGGACGAGACCGAGATACCTCATCGTCGTCCCGACAGCGATAGGAACACCCCCAACGATTAGCTCCGCTCCGGCTGGCGGCGCGCACCGAGGTCCGTGGAAGCAGACGGCCTCGGACTTCTCTAGGGCCACTTCTAGCCCTAGGCGCCGGATTCGGCTCACAATCTGAGCCGTGCCCGCCGTGGCCAGGATCGACGCATCCCGATACGTCTCCCCGCGAGCCAACACCAGCGTGTCATCGGCGTAGCAGACAACGTCGATGCCACGCAGGCGGCCACCTCGAAGCACCCAGTTGTACCCGAAGTTCCACATGACTGGTCCCAGGACCGAGCCCTGTGGAACTCCGCGGGACATAGCCCACCGGCCCCATCCCTCCCTCGTCGGATAGACTACATCTCTATCCGAGAAGTAGTCGTCGAGGGTCCGGCATAGGTAGGCGGGTGCCTCGTGGCAGCGCAGTGCCGTCTTGATGCAGCCCCAGGGGAGGGTATTGAAGGCGTTTGCAATGTCGAGCGACACCGCAACGACGACCTCTCCCCGGGATACGGCCGCTTCCGCGAAGGCCCTCACCCTCGATATGGCATCGATGGTGGACCTGCCCCTGCGGAAGCCGAACTGCGACTCAGCCAGGTTTGGCCCGACCTGCTCCAGGTGTTTGTTGAGACGGGCGGCAATGACACGCTCCAAGAGCTTGCCAGCCTCGTCCAACAACACGATCGGGCGGTAGGCCCCCGGCGAGTCAGCAGGTCTACCCGCTTTGCGCAGCAGCACAAGCCTCCCACTCTTGTACCGCCGCGGAAAGCGGCCCTGCCTCAAGCAGTCCGTGAGGAAGTCCCTGAACCGCGGCTCCAGAACCTCCAACGCCAGCACCCAAGCCCGTCCGGGGATACCGTCCGGGCCAGGAGCCGTGTTTTTGGCCCTGAGCCTCAGGATTGCCGCCGCGAGCTCCCCTTCGGAAACGGGCGGCACTTCCTCAGCCTCTGCATCTTCGACCCTCCCACGATTAGAGGGGAATGCCATCACTGGGGCCACGTGGTCGCCCGCCTGTGGAAACAGGGTGGCAACCACGTTCTCCAACAAGTCCGGCTGCATGGTCTGCGTCAAGGGTGGCGCCCATGCGCGGATCTTGTTCCGGACCCACTTGTACGGCCTTCCCCACGGATCGCGGTCTAAGGCGTCGAGCATGCTCTCACGGCCACTGTCTTTGGCTCGCGCTATCTCCGTCTGCAGGGAGGTGACCTCTTGCCTGTACAAGGCGTATAGCTCCGCTTCCCGGTCCGGGTCCCAGTGCCGGCGCCGGCGCTGTCTGGCGTATTCACGCCGAGCGGCCACACACTCCTCGCGGAGGTGCGCCAGCTCAGGCGTCCACCAGGACACGCTGCGACGCGGCGGCAGGGAACCCACTCGGGGCATGGAGGCGTCACACACCTGTGTCAACGCCTCGCAGAACCAATCCGCCTCGGCGTCTACCTCCACTGCATCGGATCTCGGGATCCACGCCTTCACGATAGCCGCCTCCAAGAGGACCTCGCTATCCAGGCGCTTGAGGGCCCATCGTGGTGACCGCTCCGTTCGGGGGCGGCTCGGACCTCCCGGGACTCCTGGGGGGGAGACGGTCATCCGGATATACCGGTGATCGGACAGCGTCTCCACTCCCTCCAGTACTTCCCAGTCCTGCACACGGCGCGCCAGGGTAGGAGTCGCGAACGCGAGGTCCACAATGGACCCTCCCTGTTGCCGCACACACGTGTGCACCGTCCCCGTGTTGAGCAGCAGCAAGCCAAGGGCAGCTGCCCATTCCTCCAATGGCTGGCCTCTCTCATTCGCAACAGGCGATCCCCACAATGCTGATTTGGCGTTGAAGTCGCCAGCAATCAGCACGTGGTTTGGACGACACTGTTGGACGAGAGATTCCAACTCGGAAAGCCAGCCCTCGAACTCGGCGAGGCTCCTGTTGGGGGAGAAGTAGGTGCCTATAAAGGCGACACCCCCCGCCACAACAGCCACACAGCCTCGCCCCCTCACTACCTTCTCGAGTGGAGGAAAGCCCGCCGCTGCTTGGGTGACGATCACCACTCGTCCCTCGTTATCGCCCGACCAATTGTCCCTTGGTGGCACATAGTAGGGCTCCGCCACGATTGATATGGGTATCAACCACTCCGCCATACTCTGGACCAAGAGGTCCTGAGCCCTGGCGGAGTGGTTGATATTGGCCTGAAGAACAGTCAGGGCCATATCAATCTGCTTCCATGTGCGAAGCCTCTCCCTGTCTCTGGGGTGGGGAAGGTCGCTGCTGGGACCTGGCCGCGGCAGCTACTCTCCTTCCTTTCTTCGTGGGCATGGCACAGGCCTTGCTCCCCACTCGGTGTCCAGGTGGCTTCCCAGCCGCGGCGCAAACTGCGCAATGCGGCGCACCCGTGCACACACCCGCTTTATGGCCAGGCTGACCGCACCGGTAGCAGATGTCGCTCCGGTCCACCTCTGAAGTGCACTGCTCCCGGACGTGCCCCACTTCGAGGCACCGGAAGCAGCGCATCGGCCGTGCGGTCAGCAGCTTGACCTGGGCTGACACCCACCCCACTTTCAGGCGGCCACCACTCACCACCTTCTTTGCTATCCCCACTGGGCAGCTGATGAAGGTGGCGCCAATGCCGGCCGGGTTGCGACGAATGTCGCCGACCTTTATCAGGTCCACCTGACACTCACCGACTCTGGAGACGGCTGCCACTACCTCCTCTTTGGTGACCGAGTCATCCAAGCCGCTAACGCGCAAGTCCGCGCACTTAGTCGGCCTGGAGACCCGGATCTCCTCCGAGTTGTAGATCTCCCTCAGCTTGTTTGCGAGGGAGTCCGCCTTCTCTCCAGTGGTGGTGCCGGGTATCTCAAGAACCCGACCACCAGTGACCGCCTTACGAAATTGGAGGGTCGTGATCCCAAGCTGCGCAAGGTCGACCCTCCTCTTTGCTTCGCCCAAAGCATCCGCATATGTGATACCCTTTCTCAGGGCCTCGGGCTGGATCGTGATGATCACAGCCGAGGACCGGGGCACGCGAAGCTTGGGCGCCTCCATGGTGCGCTGAGTCGCGCGTTTGGGCGACTGCTGAGCACGCCTCTGCGGTGCAGCCGGAGCTGGAGCCACCCTGGCGGTCGCCTTCTTCTGCTGGGGGGCCTTCTTTGCCACCACAGACCAGCTCTGGCTCGACGATGACGAGGGAGTCGGCTGAGCTACCACTGCGGGCACCTCGGGCACCACAGGCACCACAGGCGTGACCTTGCCCTTGCCCTTGCCCTTCCCCTTGCCTTTGCCCTTATTCTTAGGACTTTGGGCAGATGGGAGAGCTACGGCTGGCAAGTCTTCCGTGCTCGATAGGCCCGGCTCCTGCGGTGCAGCCGCGGACTTGAGGAACTCTTTCCTCCTGTTCGCGGGGGCAACCGCAGGGCCGGCCGTGACTGCCGCCTTTTTATCGGCGGCAAGCGGCGGACGGACTCGCTTCTCCGGAAGAAGGCGATCTTCCAGAGCCTCGAACCGCGCGCTCAGCATGCCACCGACTTGTCGCATGATGGACTGCGACAAGTCTTCGGAATCCACCCTCTGGACCGATTGTCCGAGAGACGCGGGGACAGGAGCCGCTCGTGTCTCCATCAGTGTGCGGAGCTCCGCGATCTCCTTGCGGAGGTCAGCCACCTCGGTCTGCAGGCGCTTGTTAGCGGCCTGCAGGTTCCGCGTCTCGTCGGTAGAGGTCCTCTTGTGGAGGTCCTCCACCACCACTTGTATGGTGGACGCTGCCTCTTTTAGGGCCTTGGTGTAGGTACCCTTTAATTTGCCGGATTTTGTGGCCACGAGATTAATCATGGCCACGCAATCCTGCACCCTCTGGTTAAGGTCGGAGGCCAGCTCCCCGCCCGTCTCCGAAGATAGGGACAGGAGGCATGGCGCCGATCCAGAAGAGCGGAGTCTTTGGGACATCCGAGCGACCTCTTGCTCGACCCGTAACTCCAGCTCTTCTCGCTCTGCGGCCACAAGTGCCGCCTTGGCCTTAGCGAGGCCTACGTACTCACCCGTTGTGGGTGGTCGGCCTCTGCCCCGTCTTGGCGTGATGACAACTTTGAGAGCTGGGGCGTCTTCGCCACCAGAGCTCAAATTGCCCTCATCACCTTCTCCCTTGCGCTGATTGCGCGTGCGCTTGATAGCGCCCTTCTCTGATGACTGTGATGTCACAGTCATCATGCTCGTAACTGAGGAGTCAGACTCCTCAGCTGGACTCAAAAAGAGCCCACATCCCTCTTCTTCATCAGTTTGTTTTTTATTTTTTGAAACTTCCATATTGTTCCCACGAGTATGGGGGAAATAAAAAGTCCACCAAGGTAGTGCCCCCTGTACCAAGGTAAGCCTAAATACACCAAGAGTGTCGGCCGGTACTCTGGCGAGGTACGCACTCGCGACCAACCTGCCCAGTGGCCATGCATCCCCTCACGGTGCGCCGCCGCTTGGGATTTGGGGTGATTTTTTATAGAGGTTTTCTTCCTCGCGGTCCGGGCAACCAAGCCAAGACCCTCGGTCCTGCCGCAAGCCACGAGACGTGACCGTAGCCGCAAGCAGGGCTCCGATATACGACGCTGGCTCGCGAAGAGCCTGCTCGGCAGTAGTGTGAGTACATACCGAGCACGTCCCTCCCGGCAGCGGCGAGAGCTCACATCCACTGGCCCCTCTGCTAATCAGAGGGATCCGTGGAGAGCCACAACGCCAACTGCCTGAGACCACAGAAGGCCTCCAACCCCTGTTCGGGACTTATGATTTATCAGTAGAAACTAAAGATGTAACTACTGATCCATCATAATCCCAAACGAGCTCAGGACAGAACTGAGCTGTTCCCCCCCCAATGTCTTCTGCACGCGCTCCTCAAGGTAGACAGAGGGGCGCGCAGAGAAGACCCCCGACCGGATATCTGCAATCAAGTGGCAAGATCCCGCGAAGGAAGTTACCAAGTGATTCCCAGGGTGCACCACGGGGAGGTTTCCGGCCACAGCACCCCAACCTAACCTAACCTTTTTTTTTTTTTTTTTTTTTGTCCAGGGGAAATCTTTTAAAGATACCACCACACCTCGTGGGCAGGCGGGTGGTTATGTGGGAGTCCCGCCACTGGTCGGTATACCCACCAAAACCCCTGGGTGTTCCTCCACTGCGCCTGGTGTCGGGGCTACGGGCACGCTTCCGCACTCATCCGCGGCACCCGACAGCGCTGGCCTTACTGAGGCCCCACCTCGGAGCTTGCACTCCCTCCAGATTGACGACGTGCCGAACACCAGACACATCGTCATCCACCACCTGGGACCAACCAGCACTGGGCGTCGGACAGCACCCGTATCCGACAGCCCTGGTCCCAATGCAACGGGTCAATTTAAGTGGCCCCGCGCCTGCCACTACGGCTGCAGAGGATAGGGAGAGCGGCCATCGCGATACCGACACGCCTCTTCCCCTGCAGCCCCACCGCCTCCGCCAACACGTTGGCGGCACCCGTTAGAGCCGCTGGCAGGATGGATAGGCAGCGGCACACTCGCCGCCCGTCCATTCCGTCGCCGCCCCCGCCTCAATGGGCTCGGCCGCGGCATCGCGATGAACGCGACACCGCAGTCCACCTCAGTCGACTAGCGACCTACTGGCCAGCCTCTACACGGGTTTGGGGAAAAACCCGGAGAGGCGGCCCCACCTCGGGTTCCTCTTCGTTCACCATGGCCCCGTGTCAACCATGGCTACTAAGCCCCCCCGCCACGACAAGGCGGGAACCCACTCGGGGGGGAACCTAACCTAACCTTTTTTTTTTTTTTTTTTGACCCAGGAAAATCCTTTATGGATACCACCAAACCTGGGGAGGCCGGTGGTTATGTGGGAGTCTCCACCGCTAGTCGGTGGCATACCCACTAAAAACCTGGGGTGTTTCCAACACTGCGCCGTTATGTCGGGGCTGCGGGCACGCTTCCGCACTCTTCCGCGGCCCCGACAGCGCTGTCCGCATCCGGACCCTCCTGGGGGAGCTCACACTCAGGGAGCTCTACCCGGCATTGCGACGATGTGCCGAAACACAGGACACATCGTGCAGTCTCGGGGAACTCTCGAACGGATGGCGGGCTTCCCCAAGCCCAGCCACCCAGAGTTCCCCTTATGGAGGCAGGCGGTCATGTGCTAGACGCCTGCCTCGGGGGCGCCTTCTACGCATGGGGAGGCTCGCAATGTCGTCCTCCCTCGTGCGCTCGTCCGCCTCTTTGCGCCCGAGGACTTCTTCGCAGAAGTCCCGAACCGCGCTCCAGGCGGTCTCGCTCCGCACCATCGCGCGTGCAATGGCCGGCAGCGAGAGGTCGACCCCCACTACAGCAGCGAGCTGTGCACGCTGGGTGTCCCAAGCTGGGCACACCTCAAGCGTGTGCTGCGCCGTGTCCTCGCGGTTGCCACACTGGTGGCACTCCGGTGTGGGCTCCCTCCCGGCAACTCTGTGTAGGTACTCACCAAAGCAACCATGCCCTGTGAGCACCTGCACGAGCCTGAAGGAGAGGATCCCCCCCTCCCGAGCCAACCATACCCGGAGGATAGGTCGGAGCGCCTCAACAGTGCGGCGACCAGCAGACGGCTCTTCCAGCCTGCGCTGCCACCGCTCCACGGCCAGAAGCCGTTCTCGCCTTCGCCAGCGTCTTATCACCTCAGGGGGAGCGAAATCACCCCTGGACCGCGCATCAGACTGCCGGCGGTACATGCTGGCCAGCCCCTTGGCATCCAAGTCCCAAGGCGTGGTGCCAGCCAACAAGCACGCCGCCTCATACGACACGGTGCGGTATGCCCGTATCACTCTGAGCGCCATGAACCGTTGCGGTCTCCGCAAGAGCGCAACGTTGTGGGCGCTCAGAGCATCCGCCCAGATCGGCGCTCCGTAGAGCGCCATTGATCGCACCACCCCTGTGTAGAGGCGGCGGCATGCGAGATTCGGCCCTCCCACGTTCGGGAGAAGACTTCCCAGCGCTGAGGCGGCTCCGATGAGCCTTGGAGCCAGTCGCTTAAAGTGCTCCTGGAACCTCCATCGGCTGTCGAGGACGAGACCGAGATATCTCATCGTCGCCCCGACGCCGATAGGAACACCTCCCACGACCAGCTCTGCCCCGGCCGGTGGCGCGTCACGAGGCCCGTGAAAACAAATGGCCTCGGACTTGTTAAGGGCCACCTCCAGCCCCAAGCGCCGGATTCGGCTCACGACCTGAGCCGTGCCTGCTGTGGCCAGGATCGACGCATCCCTGTATGTCCCCCCGCGAGCTAGGACCAGAGTGTCGTCGGCGTAGCACACGACGTCGACGCCACTTAAGCGGCCGCCTCGAAGCACCCAATTGTACCCGAAGTTCCACAGGACTGGTCCCAGGACCGATCCCTGTGGAACTCCACGCGACATGGCCCACCTGCCCCATCCCTCACTCGTCGGATAGACTACCTCTCTGACTGAGAAGTAGTCGTCGAGGGTCCGGCATAGGTAGGCGGGTGCCTCGTGGCAGCGCAGTGCCTCCTTGATGCAGTCCCAGGGGAGGGTGTTGAAGGCGTTCGCGATGTCAAGAGACACCGCAACGACAACCTCTCCCCTGGACACGGCCGCTTCCGCGAAGGCCCTCACCCTCGATATGGCATCGATGGTGGACCTGCCCCTGCGGAAGCCGAACTGCGACTCAGCCAGGTTTGGCCCAACCTGCTCCAGGTGCCTGTTGAGACGGGCAGCAATGACACGCTCCAAGAGCTTGCCGGCCTCGTCTAACAGCACTATCGGGCGATAGGCCCCCGGCGAATCTGCAGGTCTGCCCGCTTTTTGCAGCAGCACAAGTTTGCCGCTCTTGTACTGCCGCGGAAAGCGGCCCTGCCTCAAGCAGTTCGAGAGGAAGTCCCTGAATCGGGGCTCAAGGGCTTCCAACGCCAGCACCCAAGCCCGTCCGGGTATTCCGTCCGGGCCAGGAGCCGTGTTCTTGGCCCTGAGCCTCAGGACTGCCGCCGCGAGTTCCCCCTGCGAAACGGGCGGCACTTCCTCGGCCTCTGCACCCTCGACCCTTCCACGATTTGAAGGGAAAGCCATCCTTGGGGCCGCGTGGTCACCCGCCTGTGGAAACAGGGTGGCCACCACGTTCTCCAACAAGTCCGGCCTCATGGTCTGCGTCAAAGGTGGCGCCCATGGGCGGATCTTGTTCCGGACCCACTTATATGGCCTTCCCCACGGATCGAGGTCCAAGGCGTCGAGCATCCTCTCTCGGGCACTGTCCTTTGCTCGCGCTATGTCGGTCTGCAAGGAGGTGACCACTTGCCTGTACGAGGCGTACAGTTCTTCCTCCCGGTCCGGGTCCCAATGCCGGCGCCTGCGCTGTCTGGTGTATTCACGCCTAGCCGCTACACACTCCTCGCGGAGGTGAGCTAGCTCGGGCGTCCACCAGTTCACGCTGCGGCGCGGCGGCAGGGAGCCCACTCGGGGCATGGAGGCGTCACAGATCTCTGTTAACGCCCCTCGGAACCACTCCGCCTCGTCGTCAATCTCCATTGCATCCGACGTCGGGATCCACGCCTGGACGATTGCCGCCTCCATCAGGACCTCGCTGTCCAGGCGTTTGAGGGCCCATCTCGGTGACCGCTCTGTTCGAGGGTGGCTTGGACCTCCCGGGACTCCTGGGGGGGAGACGGTCATCCGGATGTACCGGTGATCGGACAACGTCTCCACTCCCTCCAGTACTTCCCAGTCCTGCACACGGCGCGCCAGGGTAGGGCTAGCAAACGTGAGGTCCACTGTCGACCCTCCCTGCTGACGCACGCACGTGTGCACCGACCCTCTGTTGAGCAGCAGCAGACCAAGGGCTGCTGCCCATTCCTCCAATGGCTGGCCTCTCTCGTTCGCAACAGGCGAACCCCACATTGCTGATTTGGCGTTGAAGTCGCCAGCAATCAGCACCTGATGGGGACGACACTGTAGGACGAGAGATTCCACTTCGGAAAGCCAGCCCTCGAAATCGGCGAGGCTTCTGTTGGGGGAGAAGTAAGTGCCTATATAGGCGACACCCCCCGCCACAACAGCTACACAGCCTCGCCTCTTCACCACCTTTTCGATTGGAGGAAAGCCCGCCGCTGCTTGGGTTACGATCACCACAAGACCCTCATTGTCACCCGACCAATTATCCCGTGGAGGGATACGATAAGGCTCAGCCACAATTGCTATGGGTATCAACCACTCCGCCATGCTCTGGACCAGGAGGTCTTGAGCCCTGGCGGAGTGGTTGATATTCGCCTGGAGTACCCTTAGGGCCATATTAATCGGCGTCCATTGACGCCGTCACGCCCTGTGTCGAGGGTGGGGATGGTCGCTGCTGGGACTTGGCCACAGCAGCCGCCTTCCGGCCTTTCTTTTTGGAGGGCAAGGCGCATGCCTTGGCCCCAACGCGATGCCCTGGAGGTTTACCCGCGGCCGCGCAAACTGCGCAGTGCGGCACGCCAGAGCACTCGCTCGCCTTGTGGCCGGGCTGGCCACACCGGTAGCAGATGCCACTCCTGTCCACATCCGAGGTGCACTGCTCCCGGACGTGCCCCACTTCGAGGCACCGGAAACAGCGCAATGGCCTGGCAGCTAGAAGCTTCACCTGCGCCGAGACCCATCCGACTTTCAGGCGGCTATTGCCAACGACTTTTTTGGCCACAGCAACCGGGCAGCTGACGAAGATCGTCCCCAATCCGGCCGCGTTCCAGCGAATGTCGCTGGCCTTTACAGCGTTGGAATGACAATCCCCAGCACTGGAGATGGCTGCCACCACTTCCTCTTTGGAGACCGAATCATCCAGCCCGCTAATACGCAGATCTGCGCACTTAGTAGGCCTGGTGACTCGGATCTCTTCCGAGTTGTAGATTTCCCTCAGCTTTGCAGCGAGGGAATCCGCCTTTTCTCCTGTGGTGGTGCCGGGGATCTCCAACATCCGACCACCCGTAGCCGCTCTGCGGAACTGAAGGGACGTGATGCCGATCTGGCTCAGGTCCACCCTCCGCTTTGCCTCCGACAACGCTTCCGCATACGTAACGCCCTTCTTCAGAGCATCCGGCTGTATGGTAATAACCACAGCCGAAGAGCGCGGTACGCGGAGCTTTGGCTTGGCCGCCGCTATGGCGCGCTGTGTTGCGCCTTTCGGTGGTTTAGCCTTGGGCTGCTGTTTGGAAGCAGCCCCTCCACCGCTTGTCTTCTTCGGAGCCTTCTTCCTAGCTACCTCTACCCAGTTGTTACTGGTTGAGGGAAGTGGCTGCGCTTCCGTCGCTGGGTGACTGACTGGCCCCGCATTCAGGGGTCCAGACTGGCTGGCCTTTGCCGCGGCCTGTTTGCCCTTCCCCTTGCCTTTGCCCTTATTCTTAGGGACTTTGGCAGAAGGGAGGTCAATAGCCGGCAGGTCGGCAGGGCCCGAAAGGCCCGGCTCCTGCGAAGCGGACTTCAGGAACTCTTTCCTTCTATCCGCAGTCGCAGTAGTCCTAGCGTGCGCAGCCAACTTGCGATCGGCCGCAAGCGGCGGGCGTACGCGCTTTTCCGGAAGGAGACGGTCTCGAATCGCCTCCATCCGCGCATTCACCAACCCACCGACCTGCCGCATGATAGACTGCGTCAGGTCTTCTGGGTCTGCAGGCCTAGTTTCATTCGCCCAGAATTGTCCCGAGGGCGGGGAAACGGGAGCTGCGCGCGTCTCCATCATGCGACGGAGCTCCGTTATCTCCTTTCGGAGATCTGAGACCTCAGTCTGGAGGCGCTCGTTGGCGGCCTGCAATTTGCGGGTCTCGTCTGTTGAGGACCTTGTGTGGAGGTCCTCGACGATGTCCTTGATCGTGGACGCCGCCTCCTTAAGGGCCTTAGTGAAGGTCCCTTTCAGCTTGCCGGACTTAGTGGCCACAAGGTTAATCGTGGCCACGCAGTCCAGCACCCTTTTGTTAAGAACTGAGGCGGGCTCTGCACCCAGCTCAGTCGCCACTGCAGAGAGGAGGCATGGGGCTGACCCTGCTGATCGGAGCTTTTGGGTCATCTGAGCAACCTCTTGCTCGACCCTTAACTCCATCTCCTCTCTTTGTGCGGCATTAAGAGCCGCTTTGGCTTTGGCAAGACCGACATACTCACCCGTTGTGGGTGGCCGGCCTCTGCCCCGTCTTGGCGCGTCTGCAACAATCTTTACTGCTGGGGCGTCCGATTCGCCACCAGAGCTCAGGTTGCCCTCGTCGCCATATCCCTCCTTGCGCTGGTTGCGCGTGCGCTTAGAAGCGCTGGTTCTTTGCGACGATTCAGACGCCACAGTCACCATGCTCGTAACTGATGAGTCAGACTCTTCAGCTCCCTCATTTTCATCATTTTTGTTTTTGTTTTTGAGATATTCCATACTGATCCCACGAGTATGGGGGAAATAAAAAGTCCACCAAGGTAGTGCCCCCTGTACCAAGGTAAGCCTAGATACACCAAGAGTGTCGGCCGGTACTCTGGCGAGGTACGCACTCGCGACCAACCTACCCAGTGGCCATGCATCCCCTCACGGTGCGCCGCCGCTTGGGATTTGGGGTGATTTTTTATAGAGGTTTTCTTCCTCGCGGTCCGGGCAACCAAGCCAAGACCCTCGGTCCTGCCGCAAGCCACGAGACGTGACCGTAGCCGCAAGCAGGGCTCCGATATACGACGCTGGCTCGCGAAGAGCCTGCTCGGCAGTAGTGTGAGTACATACCGAGCACGTCCCTCCCGGCAGCGGCGAGAGCTCACATCCACTGGCCCCTCTGCTAAACAGAGGGATCCCTGGAGAGCACACATCGCCAACTGCCTGAGACCACAGAAGGCCTCCAACCCCTGTTTGGGACTTATGATTTATCAGTAGAAACTAAAGGTGTAACTACTGATCCATCATAATCCCAAACGAGCTCAGGACAGAACTGAGCTGTTCCCCCCCAATGTCTTCTGCACGCGCTCCTCAGGGTAGAGAGAGGGGCGCGCAGAGAAGACCCCCGACCGGATATCTGCAATCAAGTGGCAAGATCCCGCGAGGGAAGTTACCAAGTGATTCCCAGGGTGCACCACGGGGAGGTTTCCGGCCATAGCACCCCAACCTAACCTAACCTTTTTTTTTTTTTTTTTTTTTTATTTTTTTTTTTTTTTTTAGCCAGGGGAAATCCTTTATGGATACCACCACACCTCGTGGGCAGGCGGGTGGTTATGTGGGAGTCCCGCCACTGGTCGGTATACCCACCAAAACCCCTGGGTGTTCCTCCACTGCGCCTGGTGTCGGGGCTACGGGCACGCTTCCGCACTCCTCCGCGGCACCCGACAGCGCTGGCCTTACTGAGGCCCCACCTTGGAGCTTGCGCTCCCTCCAGATATACGACGTGCCGAACACCAGACACGTCGTCTACCACCACCTGGGACCAACCAGCACTGGGCGTCGGACAGCACCCGTATCCGATAGCCCTGGTCCCGATGCAACGGGTCAATTAAAGTGGCCCCGCGCCTGCCACTACGGCTGCAGAGGATAGGGAGAGCGGCCATCGCGATACCGACACTCCTCTTCCCCTGCAGCCCCACCGCCTCCGCCAACACGTTGGCGGCACCCGTTAGGGCCGCTGGCAGGATGGATAGGCAGCGGCTTCCTCGCCGCCCGTCCATCCCGTCGCCGCCCCCGCCTCAATGGGCTCGGCCGCGGCATCGCGATGAACGCGACACCGCAGTCCTCCTCAGTCGACCAGCGACCTACTGGCCAGCCTCTACAAGGGTTTGGGGAAAAAACCCGGAGAGGCGGCCCCACCTCGGGTTCCTCTTCGTTCACCATGGCCCCGTGTCAACCATGGCTACTAAGCCCCCCCGCCACGACAAGGCGGGAACCCACTCGGGGGGGAACCTAACCTAACCTTTTTTTTTTTTTTTTTTTTTTTTTTTTACCCAGGAAAATCCTTTATGGATACCACCAAACCTGGGGAGGCCGGTGGTTATGTGGGAGTCACCACCGCTAGTCGGTGGCATACCCACTAAAAACCACCTTTTTTTTTTTTTTTTTTTAGCCAGGGGAAATCCTTTATGGATACCACCACACCTCGTGGGCAGGCGGGTGGTTATGTGGGAGTCCCGCCACTGGTCGGTATACCCACCAAAACCCCTGGGTGTTCCTCCACTGCGCCTGGTGTCGGGGCTACGGGCACGCTTCCGCACTCATCCGCGGCACCCGACAGCGCTGGCCCAAACCGGGCCCCACCTCGGAGCGTAGGCTCCCTCTACAATGACGACGTGCCGAACACCAGACACGTCGTCATCCACCACCTGGGACCAACCAGCACTGGGCGTCGGACAGCACCCGTGTCCGACAGCCCTGGTCCCGATGCAACGGGTCAATTAAAGTGGCCCCGCGCCTGCCACTACGGCTGCAGAGGATAGGGAGAGCGGCCATCGCGATACCGACACGCCTCTTCCCCTGCAGCCCCACCGCCTCCGCCAACACGTTGGCGGCGCCCGTTAGGGCCGCTGGCAGGATGGATAGGCAGCGGCTTCCTCGCCGCCCGTCCATCCCGTCGCCGCCCCCGCCTCGATGGGCTCGGCCGCGGTATCGCGATGAACGCGACACCGCAGTCCTCCTCAGTCGGCAAGCCGACCTACTGGCCAGCCTCTACAGGGGTTTGGGGAAAAACCCGGAGAGGCGGCCCCACCTCGGGTTCCTCTTCGTTCACCAGGTTGGGACAGACCTGGCTACTAAGCCCCCCCGCCACGACAAGGCGGGAACCCACTCGGGGGGGACTAAAAAAAAAAAAAAAAAAAAAAAAAAAAAAAAAAAAACCCACCTAACCTAACCTAACCTAACCAGTCGCAACCCAACGCTCGACCGGAGCGCGCACCTACATGCGATACAAACCCGCTCCGCGAATCGAAATTTTAATTAGAATTTTTATAATCGCTTTCGGACGATTTCTGGCCCGTTTACAGTGCAAAGTGGTGCAGTGTCATATATCGGAGGATTAGTGCTGAACCGTTCTTTAAAACGGTTCCCGTCCCGAGCTCGAGAGTTGAGCGGTCAGGGAGTTATACCCCTGGGAACCGCTCGCAACCTCGCTCGGACCTCTTCAAAACCGAACGCTGCACGATCCAGATCACTGACCACCCAGTTTGACACCGCCAGAAGAAGCGTATATACGACGAGTACCTTCCCTGATTTTTCCGGATTTTTCCGAGAACGTCCCCCATATAAGATACTTCGGAAAACTGCCGGCACGTGGCCACGTGCAACCTGATCCAGGCGGATCCCTCGGGATCTGACTAGCAAAAAAGAAGGAGGACGCTGACTGCTGCCGGGCGAAATTTTTCTCCTGAAGATTGGACGTTCCGTACGGAAAATACGGGACTTTTAAGTTAAGGTACTTTTGTGACAACCCTAGCTAATAAACAAGATCGATAACCATAAATTATTATAATTGGAAAAAATTAGGCTTTAAAAGTACAATAAGAATACCAAATTTCAGATTTTTATCTTGCATAGTTTTAAAGTTATAAACAAAAACCTACTACAAGGAAACCAACAATTCAGATACTAAGACCTTGAGTTTTTGAAATTTGGTAGCTCCCCCGGGATATCCCGGAAAATTTCAGGACTCCGAACATAGACTGTGTTAGTGGTCTTCTACATTTGAGAATTTTTCTGGATTTTTTGGAGCGCCGGGGAGCTCTGAATCGGGATTTTGATGGTATTTTGCGGTTGGTAAACACCAACCTCTTAACTTCCGGGAAGTCCTTGGGAGTCCCTGGGGTCCCTAAAAATCCAGAAACTAGCGGAGAAGATAGTGCGTTTCACCAGCTACACCGTTGCATTTGTAGAATCCTCGCGCCGCAAATACTCGCGAAGCAGGAGGTCCCGCCGTAAAACACAACATTTACCAAAAACGGCAAAAACCTACTTTTTTGAAAATTTTCCCCCCCCATTATCTCGGAAACGGTGCGTCGGAGGTCAATTTTGACCCCATTTTTGTACATACTTGTATGTACAAGTTTTGATCGCGGTCAAAACATCCCTCCCCCCACATCTCTAACTTTTTTACAAATTTGAGTGCAACTTTCGGACATAGGCCTCCCTCGTTTCGGGTGAAAATCTCGGTAACGGGACGAGGTATCAAAATTCTTTTTCCAGTTTTGTGAGTAGGGTCCGTCTCCGCATTCGATAGTGGCGTTCTTTTCCCCCTCTGACACCCCATCAAAATTCTAAATTTTCATACAAACTAAATAAATTAAATTCTTTTCTAGGTCAACTCACCCTTGACCGCACCATTGACCTAGTTTCTCAATAATTTGACCTAGTTTTAGTAAATCAGTTGTAACTTCCGACCTGTGCGTCCTACGAAAACGCGGTTTTTTGCGTTGTGTAGTACAAAAAACGCACTACCAGGCCAGACCCCTCCCGTCCCTCTCCCCGCTTCCCCTTAAACTTTGAGTCCCCATATCTTTGGAACGGCGCGTGCTAAAAATATTTTGTTAACGGGGTAGTATTAAAGACCCAATACCCTGTTCGAAACCTACCCCCCCCCCCTTCCCCTCTTTTTTCGATTTCCCCTCTTTTTGCAAAAACGCGCCAAACGGACATACGGACATACTAGCACCATATAGCCTTCTTCTCTCAAGCCCCCTCACCCCCTCGCCCCGTGACTTACCGACGTACTGACACTCCGTAGCCCGGTGAGCACCTGTTGGCTGGCTGGAACGCACGACCTGAAACAGAAAGCATACAACATTTTGTTAGTACGTGTTTGTTAGTGCTTTTTAATTGGTTTTAAGTTGATTTATATTGTATATTGTATTCTGTGTCATTAACTTCTGTGTCCTTTTGACTATATATTTGTATTTGACCGTGAACCGTGTCTTTTGACTGGTTCACTTAGTATAATATCTTGAACCGTACCGTTTTAAAACGGTTATTTGACATTATTTGTGAAAATATTTTATTTTATTTATAAATTTGTATTTGACGCGTGTGTACATAGGACAGCAAATCCGTAGTGTCGCCTTATACACGACACCCGGAGTTGTACTTACTATTTTTGCACAAACCCGCGAGACAATGTTCGCCATCCACACCCCCATCAAAAATAAGGCCTCCAAGGAAGCCAGCAAATCGCCTGAAGTAGGAAATAGTGTTAGGACGGAGAGGGCCGGCCCCTCAGTAGCAATTAGGAAAGAGGGAATGACGGTGCAACGTACCGTCGGAGAGATCGAGGCGCGGACGTCGATGACGCCGCCCGCCTCGCGCGCGACCTCCGCGCAGCCAGCGGCCAAGCCATGCCGGCCGAAAGCCCGCGCGGTCCCGGCCCCGGCGGCCCCGGCTCCGGCCCCGGCGCCGGTCTCGGCCCCCGCGGCTGTTGATGGCAGGCTTGAACCGCAGAGGAGGGCGGCGGCGTCCACGTCGGCGGCGCCCGCGCCGGCGGGGTCCTCGTCAGCGGCATCACCGTTGGCGGGGACCGCGTCGGCGGCCGGGGGCTCTCCGAAGGTCTACAAGAGCAAGACGATCGAGGCAAGAGGTTGCGTCACGAGCGCCAAATTACACCTCTCCGCCAGTAAAAATTTAAAAGGGGAAATTAAGCAAGCGCTAATAGAGGCAATAGACAGACTCTTCAAATTGGTGAAAGAGCTGGAGGAGGAAAATAATAGGGTTGGGGCCAGAAATAAGATGGGGACAGTAGGGATTGTAGAGATAGAAAAGGGGAGTGAACCACAACAACAGACATCAGACCTGATAAAAAGGATGGACGAGCATAGCAAAATTATGAAAGAGAATAGGGAAGAAATGGAAAAGCTGACAGAAACGCTCAGACGGCAACAGGAAAACTTCGAAAAAAGGGAAAGCTATGCAAGCGTGGCGGCCGGCTCTCCGAGAAAAGCTCCCGTGGAGACGGCTGCCATGCACTCTATCGTAATCACGTCTAAAAACGAAAAGGAAACCGGGGACCAAGTTTTCGAAAAAATAAGGAAAGTGGTTAATGCAAGGGAGGAAGGAGTACGAATAGATAGAGTACGGAAGGCGAGGGATAGAAAGGTTATAGTCGGGTGTCGGAATCAGGACGAAATAAAAAAGGTTAGGGATAGGATTAGGGAAGCGGATAGTCAACTTAATGTAGAGGAGGTAAAAAATAAGGACCCTCTCGTTATATTGTACAGTGTCCTCAACAACAATACCGACGAGGATATCGTAAGGGCTATTCGCAACCAGAACAAACACATACTAGGACAGCTTTGCGATGACGATGACAGGATCGAGGTTCGATTTAGGCGAAAAGCACGCAATCAACTCACCTCACACGTGGTAGCGAGGGTGTCGCCGCGCATCTGGCAGTGTCTGACTGGCGCGGGGGCTGTACACGTGGACTTGCAGCGGATCAGGGTCGCCGACCAGTCCCCCCTCATACAGTGCTCGCGCTGTCTAGGGTACGGACACGGGAAGCGATTCTGCCACGAGGCGGTCGACGTGTGCAGCCACTGCGGGGGGGACCACATGAAAACGGACTGCGCCGACTGGCTTGCGGAGGCCCCGCCTTGCTGCGTGAATTGCAAAAAAGCAAAGATAGATAGAGTCGAGCATAACGCCTTTAGCAGCGAATGCCCGGTGAGGCGCAAGTGGGACTCAATAGCGAGATCCACCATTTCGTACTGCTAAGGGCGTCCTATATAAGTTCGTGCAAGCCAACCTCCAAAGAAAGCAGCTGGCGACCGAGGAAGCTCTCCTCGAGGCGTCAGGACGCGGTTTTGCCGCTGCTCTGCTCCAGGAACCATATGTCGGCGGTGTGCGTCGAGTGAGGGGATACCGGGGAGTAAGGATTTTCCAAAGCGCTGATCAAGGAGGAGGGACGGTCAAAGCTGCTATCGCTGTCTTTGACTCTACCTTAGACGTCATACCGTACCCACAACTCACCACCAACAACATCACCGTGGTGGGGATCCAGACCAGCGCCTGGAGGATCAACCTGGTGTCTCTTTATTTCGAAAAAGACGAGCCCATCGCTCCCTACCTGGATCATCTGACGAAGATCGTGGAGGTCCTAGGACCGTCGAGGTTGGTGATAGGTGGGGACGTAAACGCCTGGAGTGTTTGGTGGGGTAGCCCGACGACGAACCACCGGGGGGAGGAAGTGCGTAGCGCCCTTGACGAACTAAATCTCCAAATATTAAATACGGGACTGGTACCTACTTTTGACACGATCAGGGGTAACAAAAGATATTCCAGCTTCGTCGACGTGACGGCCTGCTCCGCGGATCTCCTGGACCTGGTGGAAGGCTGGAAGGTAGAGGAGAGCTTCTCGAGCTCGGACCACAACGGCATCACATTTAACATCAAACTACACAAATCAAAAGGCACACAAATAGTTAGAACCACACGTCTTTACAACACTAAAAAAGCAAATTGGGCTCAGTTTCGTGCGAAAATGGACCAATTTAAGCAGGATAACCACATTACACACACAGTTTTAGAACAAATACATACGACAGAACAATTAGATACACTAGTACACAAATACACACAGTCAATAACACACGCATGTACACACTCTATACCTAAAAAGAAAAATACACATACACTTACCTTGCCGTGGATGTCCGAGGAGCTCACCAAGATGCAGAAGGGGGTCTTCACCAGGAAGAGGAGAGTCCGCTGTGCCGCACCTGACCGGGTCCGGATGGTCTTCGACGAATACCTGCAAAAGAAAAACGAATATGAATCGGAAGCTAGGAAAGCGAGAATTGAGAGCTGGAAGGAATTTTGCGGGAAACAGGATCGGGAGGGGGTCTGGGACGGAATCTATAGGGTGATAGGCAGGACACAGAAACGAGAAGAGGACGTGCCACTGGAGACTGGAGGCACGGTTTTGAGCGGGAAAGACTCTGCACAACTCTTGGCCGAAACCTTCTACCCAAGAGATGAAGAGCAAAAAGATAATGCGGAACACCGCAAAATCAGAGCCAAGGCGGAGACTGTGAATGCTGAGAGACATAATGAGCGATGCGACCCGGCATTCACATTGCCTGAGCTCATGGAGGCGGTTCGCGGCTTCAACCCGAAGAAGGCTCCAGGCGGCGACGGCTTTACTGCTGACATTTGCCAGGTGGCAATAGAGAACGACCCAGACCTCTTCCTAGGGATCTTGAACAAGTGCCTCGAACTCGGCCACTTCCCTGAGCCCTGGAAGGAGGCTACAGTTGTGGTGTTAAGGAAGCCGGGGAAGCCGACCTACACAGCTCCGAAATCGTATCGCCCGATAGGACTCCTGCCCGTATTAGGAAAAATCTATGAAAAGATGTTGGTCACCCGACTCAAATTTCACCTGCTGCCAGGGATGAGTCCTCGCCAATTTGGATTCATGCCCCAAAAAAGTACTGAAGATGCCCTCTATATCCTAATGCAACACATCAGAAGCAAAATTAAAGAGAAAAAGCTCGTCACTGTGGTATCGTTGGATATAGAGGGAGCTTTTGATAGTGCATGGTGGCCTGCGATCCGAGTCCGGTTGGCGGAGGAAGACTGCCCCGTGAATTTGAGGCGGGTGTTCGACAGCTACATGAGCTGCCGAAGGGTTAAGGTGCGATACGCGGGTGAAGAGGTGTGCAGGACGACCGAGAAGGGCTGCGTTCAAGGTTCCATCGGGGGCCCTATCCTGTGGGACCTGCTTTTGGATCCCCTCCTGAAGCATCTAGAGAGCATAGGAGTATATGCACAGGCGTTTGCAGATGACGTCGTGCTTGTCTTCGATGGAGAGACAGCGCAGGAGATTCAGGGGCGTGCCAACGCCACGCTGGAGTACGTAAGGGCTTGGGGTGTCATGAATAAGCTAAATTTCGCGCCGCACAAAACCATGGCTATGGTGGTAACGCGAAAACTTAAGCATGACACTCCGCACCTGACGATGGGAGGCGTTGACGTTGGCATGGCCAAGGAGATAAAACTGTTGGGTCTCACCATCGACGACAAGCTGACCTTCAACTCTCACGTCTCGAACATCTGTCGCAAGGCTCTCAGTTTTTATAGGCAGTTGTCAAGGGCGGCAAAGGTTAGCTGGGGGCTTGATTCGGAGATAATCCGCACAATTTATACGGCGGTAGTGGAGCCCACGATAATGTACGCTGCGAGTGCGTGGGCTTCTGCTACATTAAAGATAGGGGTCAGAAACCAGTTGGAGGCAGTGCAGCGCGGGTTTGTGCAGAAAATAGTAAAATCGCACCGCACGGTTTCTCTACACTCGGCGCTACTACTAGCTGGGTTGCTTCCACTGGACATTAGAGTCAGGGAAGCAGCCTCGCTTTATGAGGTGAAGAAAGGCTACTCCCAGCTGGTAGTAGGAGACCGACATGTGGAGAGACCTGTGCCATACACAATGAAACCCCATCCTGCGCACCAACCGCGGATACAGTTCGATCTCTTGGAGGACGGAGCAGCAATACAGCATAACAGTAGCGAGCTGAATATATACACGGATGGAAGTAAAATTGAGGGAAAGGTCGGTGCAGCGCTCTCCGTTTGGGAGGGCGCTTCAGAGACGAGTACCAAGAAACTAAAACTTCCAGATTGCTGCTCCGTTTACCAAGCAGAGCTGCTGGCTTTGGCGGAGGCGACCGGGAAGGCTATTGGGCACCCTAAATTAAAGGCGAACATTTACTGCGACTCTAGAGCCGCTCTCCAAACAGTCACTAACAACAGTGCCCTCCATCCCCTTGCAGTGCGAATAAGAGCCAATTTAAAAACATTACGCGAACTAAGTAAAACAGTTAAGCTGTATTGGATTAGAGCTCATGTGGGGATGGAGGGTAACGAGAGAGCGGACCAACTAGCAAAAGAAGCGGCTTTGCGCCTTAAGACCAAGCCGGATTACGACAGCTGTCCGATCTCATTCGTCAAACGACAAATCCGAAAGGATTCGTTGGACGAGTGGGATCGGCGATATCGTGAAGGTGCAACCGCGTCAGTCACCAAGGTCTTCTTCCCGGAAGCCAGTGCTGCTTACCCAATTGTGAATGTCCTTAAGCCGGTGGGGGTCCTTACACAAATAATGACGGGTCATGGTGGATTCTCCCAATATCTTCACAGATTCAGGCTAAGGGAGAGTCCATCATGCACATGTGAACCTGAAAAGGAACAAACCCCTATCCACTTGATAGCGGAATGCCCAGTTTTTGGGAAAGCAAGATTTGATATAGAGCAGGAACTAGACGTAAACATAGAAAGAGCAAATATTCATAAGATTATAAAAAATAAGTATATAAGAGATAAGTTCATAAAATATTGTATAAGAGTATGTAGAGTAGCAATTAAAAACAATAGATAAATAAGCAATAGGCTAAACTCTGACATTTATAATGTTTTAGTATTAGCTTAGTATAAGGCAAACGTGTATAATTGTAGCTTAGAACATTTATTAGATGTAAGTATATGTAGTATTGTATAAGAGTAAAAATGTAATATAGTAATAAAAAGTATAGATAAACAAGCCATAGGTTAAACTCTTACATTGGTAATGTATTAGTATTAACTTAGATTTAAGGTATATGGCATAAGTTAAGCTCTAGTATTAAATAAATAAATTGGTGTTTGTCAATCACTCCTGACCCAAACTAGTTAGGAAATTAGCTCGCGGGCCCGGTCTATGCACCGGGACAGGAAAAAAAAAAAAAAAAAAAAAAAAAAACCTAACCTAACCTAACCTAACCTAACCTAACCTAACCTAACCTAACCTAACCTAACCTAACCTAACCTAACCTAACCTAACCTAACCTAACCTAACCTAACCTAACCTAACCTAACCTAACCTAACCTAACCTAACCTAACCTAACCTAACCTAACCTAACCTAACCTAACCTAACCTAACCTAACCTAACCTAACCTAACCTAACCTAACCTAACCTAACCTAACCTAACCTAACCTAACCTAACCTAACCTAACCTAACCATCCATCCATCCATCCATCCATCCATCCATCCATCCATCCATCCATCCATCCATCCATCCATCCATCCATCCATCCATCCATCCATCCATCCATCCATCCATCCATCCATCCATCCATCCATCCATCCATCCATCCATCCATCCATCCATCCATCCATCCATCCATCCATCCATCCATCCATCCATCCATCCATCCATCCATCCATCCATCCATCCATCCATCCATCCATCCATCCATCCATCCATCCATCCATCCATCCATCCATCCATCCATCCATCCATCCATCCATCCATCCATCCATCCATCCATCCATCCATCCATCCATCCATCCATCCATCCATCCATCCATCCATCCATCCATCCATCCATCCATCCATCCATCCATCCATCCATCCATCCATCCATCCATCCATCCATCCATCCATCCATCCATCCATCCATCCATCCATCCATCCATCCATCCATCCATCCATCCATCCATCCATCCATCCATCCATCCATCCATCCATCCATCCATCCATCCATCCATCCATCCATCCATCCATCCATCCATCCATCCATCCATCCATCCATCCATCCATCCATCCATCCATCCATCCATCCATCCATCCATCCATCCATCCATCCATCCATCCATCCATCCATCCATCCATCCATCCATCCATCCATCCATCCATCCATCCATCCATCCATCCATCCATCCATCCATCCATCCATCCATCCATCCATCCATCCATCCATCCATCCATCCATCCATCCATCCATCCATCCATCCATCCATCCATCCATCCATCCATCCATCCATCCATCCATCCATCCATCCATCCATCCATCCATCCATCCATCCATCCATCCATCCATCCATCCATCCATCCATCCATCCATCCATCCATCCATCCATCCATCCATCCATCCATCCATCCATCCATCCATCCATCCATCCATCCATCCATCCATCCATCCATCCATCCATCCATCCATCCATCCATCCATCCATCCATCCATCCATCCATCCATCCATCCATCCATCCATCCATCCATCCATCCATCCATCCATCCATCCATCCATCCATCCATCCATCCATCCATCCATCCATCCATCCATCCATCCATCCACGGGCTGGATGTATATTTCGAAGATTTCCCCCTCCTACGCAAAAAAAAAAATACCTAACCTAACCTAACCTACACCTGTAGTAGGTCCACCTCTGAGTTTGGGTTCAGAGGGGAGGGGTGGTGTCGAACTTGGCGGGGGGCGTATCGATAGGCGCCTGCCGATGACGTGCGATGATCTGTTGCGACTGCCGTGATATTGCTCTAGACTAACCTTTACTTCAGCTCTTGTTAAATGTTTTCGACGATTTCCTCCAAAATCCTGGTGTCCCAAGGGCTGCCAACACTTGTCCGGGCTCACTATACTGCCGCTAATTCACTGGTACAACTGCGCTGCGCGTTGCTCCGAAAAATCCCGTGGTTATACCCCCCTCCGTGTCGGGCGTTTTGTGAGCGTATAAAGCGCTAAGTACGAAAAATAATATGACGACAGTTAAGTGTAACTTGTGCAACATTGTGATAGACGAGTTGCTTTCCTATGTGCAAAATAAAATTTCGATCGTGGACGAAGACACTTTGGTGCGAATTTGTACGACGTCATTTTCTAGTGATGAAATCAAAAACTCAAAATCATTGTTATTCGAATCGATTCCGACGGACAAAGTTAAAATAAATCGAAAGAACAAAGGAAAAGAAGGACGAGATTTGTCAGATATAATAAATCTGTTTAAATCGTTCGAACCGGATAATTATTGTTCCGGTATTTGTAACTCGACAGCTAGAAAAGCTACCACCGATTTTATTTGATCGTCTCGACTGTACAAAATTACTGAAAGATCTGCTCAAAGTTCAAGATGAGGTGAATCTAATAAGATCAAGTTATGTCACGCAAGATCAGCTGAGTAAGTGCAGAACAGAGTTGTTACAGATGAAGAATGACTCATTACCACCCGTCGAGGCACACCATATAAACACAAAGAGAGGTGCATGGCTTTTAGAAAGTGGTCCCATGGGCCTGTCTCATATAAGTAATTCGACATTAAATGAGTCAAATGATTATAATGAGAATCGAGTTGTGGGCTGTAGTACCGTGCCAGTGTTTAGAGAAATAATGAGGGTAGATCGACAAACTTCGCGGAAATCACAGTCACCAAGCCAGCGGTCACCGTTATTAAATAATGGTGGGAATAAACATGTAACGAAACTGGCGAACGGCTCCGGCACCGAAAGAGCCGCGAGCTGGAGTGACGTCACCCGCTCTTGTTGTATCGAGCGAGGGCTGCGAGTTGCGGCAGTGCATTGATAACGGAGTAGGTACTGAGGCGGGCGCCTCGGTGCGTCACAGCGTAATAGATACAGTAAGACAAGTCGAACCTTTCAACGAAAAACCTAAAGAAGGCTGGATCACTGTGTCTAGGCGTAATAACACTGCCATCAACGCAGCCCCGTCGGCGGCAGCGCCCGGCTCTGCGAGTGGACGGGCGCCTGGCGGCGGCGGCGGGGCAGTAACAACAGTGACGTCACAGCAACGCAGCGTGCATAAACATAAAGCTGGGAACAGCGCGGCGTCAAGTCGGCCCGGGTCTCAACAGACTAAGCGCGTACTTCAAATGTCGTCGAGTAGTGACGATGGATTGCAGCAGGTGCAACGAAAGAAGCAGATGAAATGCCGTTTTGTTGGGAAGTCGGGAATCGCAAGAGACTTAGAATGTAAATTCAAAGCAGCAGAACGGAAAATCCCTGTATTTATCACAAATGTGCACAATGATACGGCCGAGAGTGATATTATTAATTATATTCATAGAAAAACACATGAGAAAGTAGTGTTAGAAATAATAAATATGAAAATTGACAGAGGCTATAAAAGCTTACAAATTTCTTACATCGGATTCGAATATTCCATTATATTTAGACGAGAATTTATGGCCAGCGGTAATTATATTCAGACAATTCGTAAATTTTAATAGTAGAAAGTTCAACGGCGCTCGCGCTGTGCCCGGCCTAAGTAAAGCGCATAATGGATAATAGGCTGTACCGGTTTGCAACTATAACTGCAAGGGTATTAAGCGGTCTATCGATGACGTCAGGCAACTATGCAGTGTCTGTGACGTAGTGTGCCTGCAGGAAACATGGTTGTTGCCGCACGACATACCTTTCGTGGGTACAATTTGTGATGGTTTTGAATATACTGCGAAATCGGCCATAGATACGTCAGCGGGCCTTCTGCGTGGACGACCGTACGGAGGAGTGGCGATATTGTGGCGGCAAAGTGCATTTAAACAAGTGTCGGTCGTACAGTGCTCAAATACGCGGATTTGTGCGATAAAAGTTACGTCAGGCGATAGGTCTTTCATTATTGTTAGTGTTTACTTGCCTACGAATTCCGCTGACAATTGGAATTTACGGAATGTCTTAGTTCAGTGAGTGCAATTATAGAGGACAACTCTGTGGAATGTTCTTACTTATTGGGAGATTACAACGCAAGACCTGGTGGGTTGTTTTACAGTGAACTTATAAAAATATGTGTTGACCAAAGATGGGTTTGCGTAGATAAGGATATGCTGGGGGTGGACTCGGATACTTTCACTTACATGAGTGAGGTGCACGGGACCACCAGCTGGTTGGATCACTGTATAGCAACTCACTCGGCTATGCAATCTATTGTAAATGTTAGCGTAGATTATGACACTCGGTGGTCTGACCATTATCCGCTTGTTATTGAGTGTAATCTCACAGTGCTTACCTCCAAGATTGTGCCTAAAATTACAAATGTAAATAAAGATGTACTATGGGGAGAACGTAATCAAGACCAAGTGGTCAGGTATGCCAGGGAGTGTCATGAAAAACTGAAATCGATTGACTTTCCTTGTGAATTTATAAATTGTGCAGATCGCGTCTGTAAAGACCGTGGCCATCAGCGTATTTTGGACGGATTATATTCTGATATTGTTACCGCTCTTCGTGATTCCGCTGCGGTGGGTCGAGCGAGCAAGGGGGGGCGCGGGACTGGCTCGCGTGTGACGGGATGGAACAAACATGTCCGCGACGCTCATCTGGAGGCCAGGGCCAGATTCAGGGAGTGGGTCATGTGCGGCAAGCCCAAATCTGGTTTGGTGTACCGACAAATGGGCAAAGCAAGAAAAGTCTTTAAATCCCGTTTAAAGTGGTGCCAAAATCATCAAGACGAAATAAAAATGAACGCACTGGCTGAAAAACATGCGAAAGGCAATTTTCGAGGTTTTTGTCGGGAAACAGGTAAAGCAAACGTACGACCTGGCCTTCCGGTGAGCGTCGCGGGGGTGAACGAACCCGTGGCTATAGCAAATCTATTTAAGGAACAATTTTCTGTAAAGTCTCCGCTTGGTCCGTCTGTGGAGATGAACAATGCTGACGTGGACGACCGAGCGGTCGGGACAAGGTTTATTGCTAAAGATGTTGCGCAAGCTATTAAAAACATATCGAGAGGCAAATCTCCCGGCCACGACGGACTCAGCATTGAGCATCTCCAGCACGCGGGGCCACATATCTCGAGAGTCTTGGCCATGTTCTTCTCGTTATGCGTGAGTCACTCTTATCTGCCAGATGAGTGCATGAAAACTGTGGTTGTTCCTGTAGTAACAAACAAAACCGGGGATCTCTCTGATAAGAACAACTATAGGCCTATTTCTCTTGCCACTGTGATAGCTAAGGTTTTTGACGGCATGCTTAACGTACAGTTGAGCAAATTTGTATCTTTGCACGATAATCAGTTCGGGTTCCGACCACGACTGTCCACGGAAAGTGCAATACTGTGCCTTAAGAATGCCGTCAGATACTACACCACGCGCAAGACGCCGGTATATGCGTGCTTTCTCGACCTATCCAAAGCATTTGATTTGGTATCGTATGACAAACTGTGGGAGAAGTTGAGGGGCACGAAAATGCCGGTGGAAGTCATAAGTATACTCCAGTACTGGTATGCGAACCAGATGAACAGTGTGCGGTGGGCGGGAGCCATGTCAGACTCGTACCGACTCGAGTGCGGAGTGAGACAGGGCGGTTTAACCTCTCCAACCCTGTTTAACCTGTACATTAACGGGCTTATTGCTGAGCTCAGCGGTCACCGTGTCGGATGTCACATTGATGGAATCTGTGTCAATAATCTCAGCTACGCAGATGACATGGTGCTGCTGAGCGCATCAATTTGTGGGTTGAGAAGGTTGGTACAGACCTGTGAGGAATATGCTGCTGGTCACGGTTTAAAATATAATGTGATAAAAAGCCAATGTATGGTCTTTGAGGCAGATGAAAAGCTCGCTCATGATATACCTCCAGTTTGGCTAAACGGTGTGCCATTGGAGTTCGTGGCTCAATTTAAATATCTGGGACACATAGTGACCAATGACCTCAAGGACGATGCAGATGTCGATCGGGAGCGGAGGGCACTGTCGGTAAGAGCAAATATGTTGGCTCGCAGGTTTGCACGTTGCTCAGCTGAGGTGAAAATTACTCTTTTCAGAGCTTACTGCATGTCTCTCTACACATGCAGCCTATGGGCCAACTACACAAAGAGAAGATACAGTGACCTCCGCGTCCTGTATAATAACGCTTTTAGGATGCTGTTTGGGCTGCCCCGCTTCTGCAGCGCCTCTGGCATGTTTGCGGACGCACACACGCCATGTTTCCATGCCGTGATGCGTGCGCGAGCCGCGTCCTTGGTGCGCAGAGTGCGGGCCAGCTCCAACTGCGTCCTGGAAATGATTGCGTCTAGATTTGACTGTCCTTACCTCCGGCACTGTTGCGAGAGACATGTTTCCGTACCAGTGCCGAAGAGAAGGCTATGATTTTCGTGTTTGTTGTAACTGGTGACATTTTAAATAATTTAATTCGATTTTATTTTACTTTATTGTTTGTGAATATGGGTGCAAATGCCTGAATTAAATGAATTTTGAATTTGAATAAAGGTCGCACATCTGCTTAACATCAGGCAGTGTGTAGTCAAACGCAAACCTATTAGAAATAAAAAAAAAAAAAAAAAAAAAAAGGGCACAAAAAAAGTAATGATCAGGATATAAATTAAAGTCTTAAAGTTCGTATATAATTTTATATTAAGTTTGCAAATTATTCCATTTTACAATATTAGGACTAAAATAATCACATTCTAGTATAGGTATAGGTTATATAAAAGACTCAAACTTAACAAAATTGTGTTCACACAAAAACGGCTTGTAAAAAATCTACGCGTAAAAGGGTTTAGCGCGAGGCGCTGCGGTCTGTGACAAACAGAGCGTCCGGAGCGGTGGGGCAGCGCGGGAGTCGTCAGAAGCGCAGGTAGTGGCGCGGGAGTCGCTCAGGAGCGCAGGTAGTGGCGAGGCGTGTAGACGCGCGTGAGATCGCGCTCACTCATGGTGGGCACGCGCGGTTTCAGCTCGGGGATGATGGCGCAGCCCAGCACCGACAGTCCGTTATTGACCCTGCAACGCGCAACAACCGGCTCAAGAATGTTTTATGGCAGTCCGCAGTTGCTACTTTGCGGAAAATGAGTAATTACCGTAGATTTCAAAGAGAAGGGATCACAAATGAAATCTACGGTCATTTGTGATCCATTACCACCTATTCTTTTATAATTATTTATAGATAAACTTTTTAATATCGTCTACGAACACAAAAAGAAGGCTATCTCTACCAGATTAACACGTAGTTTTAAAATTATTGACTATTTGCAAAATCAACATTAAAACTATCACAATGTCAAACAAGCATAATATTTGTTCATAAATATGGGAGATATGATAGATAGGCTTTGCGACATAGGGACAGACAGTCAGACGGACGGATACAACGAAATTATAAAGGTTTCTTGATTTACTACCGAAGCCAAACCATTTACTACAGCTGTATTGTTGGGTTACAACTTACAACAGGGCTGCAATTTATTTGCTGGTACGCCGCGCAACATTTAGTCGGAAGATGAAAAATCAATGGTTGTTTGGAAATGCTTTGAAGTGAGCAAATGAACAAATTGAGTAATCGTTGAAACAAAAAAGGAAACTCCGTATAAGTGAAGTTGGATGAGGGGATCGGGGCGAGCGTGGGTGTAGGGGCGCGTGGGGGAGTGGCGTGGCACGCGGGGAGGTGACGTGGCACGCGGGGATGTGACGTGACACGCTGGGTGACGTCACCTGATGGGCGCGGCCGCGTCGTCGGGCAGCCAGCAGTGCAGGGAGTACCCGCGCCGCATCTGAAACAACCGCCTGCTGGATGTAAATACCACTCCGCGACCACCATCGCACAATACCACCTATTTTATACTTGTATAGTGCTTTCTAATCAATCTTCTGGTGCGTTTTGTCAACTCAAGTAAAGATACTGTTGTAAAACTATTTAAAAAAATCATAGGTAGTCATATAATCCGGAAGACAGTAATGTATCCTAAAAGACCAAATCACACATGGTCGTCCTTTTGTAGGCGATTTATTTGTTACGGGCCCCAAAAAATTGGCTTGAGTAAAGATAGGTTAGTTGCAATGTAACGCTGTGCGGCAACCAGGTAAAGGAATAAGAACGAGCACAGATGTTGGATTGAGAGAGAGTAGAGAGAGGAAGTATATGGGTAAAGGTAAAGTGGTAAGTGGCGGAGAGCGGGCAGAGGGCGAAGTGGTAGAGAGCGAGCAGAATGCGGAGTGGTAGAGAGCGGGCAGAGTACGGAGGTACCTTGACGGAGCTCTTGGTCTTGGTGCGCGAGGCACGGAATGTCTCCAGCTCGGGCAGCTGCTCGCTCGACTTCCTCACACTCTTCGACGCCAGAATCGAGGAGTCTGCGGGTGATAAAAACGCTACAATTATCCTGTAATGATGCAAAGCAACTAACTTGAAGGCATTTTAAGATTACGAGTAAATAAGTAAAGAAACCTACGGACTGTATTGTACTGTACTGTAACAGTCCTCTTCCACGGACGTAAGCAGGTTGCCTCACAATTTTTTTCTTCACCGAAAAGCCAGTGGTGTGAAACACCTCGTACACCTCACCTCTTTTATTCTGAGTGTTTGCAATTAAAAGTTGTACTCGTGAATTACCTTAGTTTATTCAAAGTTAACTTCACAGATGTCATTAAGTTTGATTCGACTTATAGGAAAGAACAATAATCTATTCACCTTGCGCTTCTTTCTTCATGGTGAGCGTGAGGCGCGGGTCAACGGTGGGCGAGGCGGGCGCGGGTGGCGCGGGGGGCAGCGCGCGCGTGCTCGCGCACCGCGCGCACTGTACGCACGTGCACTCCTGCACACGACACCGCGGCGTCAACAAAACAAGTAGGTAGAAAAGTAGAGCAATATTTTCGCAATTGTCGACAGGAGGTCGGACGCTAATAGGTGATGAGGAGATGTGATCACCTGATAGGTGGCGGCGGCGGAGCGGCGCGGCGGCGGCGCGGCGCCGGCGAGCTCGGCGTCGGGCGGGAAGCGCAGGCGCATCTCCACGTCGGCCGGCAGCGCGGCGCGGCACGAGCCCGCCACCGTCACCGACCAGCCGCCCGGCGCGCCCGCGCCCTCTGCCAACCGACACACATTACTGGCCACCCGCGCCCACACTCGCCCGACGTTATATTATTTTATTAGTTGACCCGCCAAACTTTGTTTTGGCATTATAATAGTAAAAAATATCACCAAAAGTAGGGTATTATTGGGCATTCTACCCCACCTCGTTCGTTGCATTGCACTCACGCCGCTCGTTACACTCGCTTTGTCGGATAGAATAGACCAATCACACATTTTGAAAAATCACAAAGTTTGACAAACCTCAGCAAAGGGAGATGACTAGTTTGGCTCGAGATTGATGTTTCAAATGGCGGGCATTTTGCTTAAAGGACGCTTTAGAAATTAAGATTCAAACCATCCTCCATAGCACATAGGATCCAGGTATCGATTTGGTTCTAGTACTCGCCGGGCGCTGCCGCCGCACACTCGCTTTGCTCGCTCGATTCGTGCGTTGTTTGTCATGTTCTAATCTAACCCAAGCTATTTTTTTGTTTCTCAACTAATAAACAAAAGCGATTTGCTTCTCGCACTTGGCCGGCCGCTGCCGCGGTACGCTCGCTCGGCTGGTGCTTTGGTTGTCATGTTCTAAGGTAACGTAGGTTACCTACTTTTTAGGGTTCCGTACCCAAAGGCTAAAAACGGGACCCTATCACTGATTAGACTCCGCTGTCCGTCTGTCTCCAGGCTGTATCTCATAAACCGTTATATCTAGAAAGCTGAATTTTTCAGAGATGATGTATTTCTGTTGCCGCTATAACAGCAAATACTAAAAACAGAATAAAAAAAATATATTTAAGGGAGCTCCCATACAATAAACATAAATTTTTAACCGTTCTTTGCTCGATATTAATAATGGTATCAGGTAGATGCTGGAAATATTCGCAGAATGTTCAGTTGTATACACAATCCTTACTTATATAGGGTGTCCCTGAACCCAACTTCAAGCTGGTACGGGGTGAGAGGTGGGGTCGCACCAGTCCCGGGAAAAATATAAAAAAATCCCAATCGGTTATTTGAATTTTAACAGCCAAAATAAAAAAAATTATGAAAATCAATACCTTGAACCTTGTTTAGGTAGGCACATATTTCACAATTTTACGGTGATTTTTTCTCGAACATGATCCTTAATGAACGTACTAATGAATCGTAATCACAAATCAAGCATAAACTATTACTAAGTTAGTCAAAATTGGCATATTTTTTTCAAACCATAATTAATAAAATAATATCATTGAACTTTGACTCTTTATAAAGAAATAAATATGTACGGTACTACCCTCGGCAAGTTACACAAAAAGACGGCTCATTTAGTTGAAATTTGGAAATGGTACAACACTAGCTATTTTTCAATCTACACCACTTTGCAGATTTTTTTTTCGAAATATCACCATATCAATAATCGAATATATAAGTCATCAATGCTGGTTGGCGCTCGAAAATTCGGAGAAATTTAACAGCGCAGCGGCCGAAAAACGACACCTAACGATAAAGAGATGGGATAGAGCGAGATAGCTATGATGCTATGTTACATGTGTAAGCGAATAGGATAAGGTAGCCGATAAATTAGTAATTATTTCTATTCATTACAGTTAGATTGTTTTCATAGTACCTAAAGTGCATCAGGGACAATAAGAGTGTTATATCCCATCCTCGTCGCCAATATTATAAAATCAACATTTTAGAAGTTCATGTTATTTTTTATCTTCGTCATGTTTTCCAGTGACAGCTATGTCATCGAAATAGATTGTTGGAGATGTTGTCTAATACTTCCTCGAGATAATGTTGAAAAATAGCTGGTGCTGTTGTTATTCCGAAAGGCATTCTATTATATTGATAATAACCTTTGTGAGTTGCTATTGTCAAATATTTTTTTGATTGTATTGTATCGCTGTGTTACTCACATGTGCTCACATTACTAGCCGCGCACACGGCCATATACATGTACACACACACAAACACACACACACACACACACACTCACTCATACACACAAGCGCGCATGTTCAATTGATTGTTCAAAAATGGTTTCTGTCATACTAACTTCTTATTTATGTATTATGTATATATATACCTGCTTTGTACAATTCTTTACTGGAGGTGGGCGTTGCTATCTGCGATACAGTCTTCCTGACTACTGCGGGTAGCATCGTTTCTTTGTTATATGTTACCATATGTTTTTTGAACGAAATAAAGAATTTTGAATTTGATTCCGATGCTAATTTAAATTGTAGGTATGCATCCTTTAAATCAATTTATGAATATTTCTCTCCGTTCGCAAGCCGTTGTCTCAAGTGATCAAACTGAGGTACTGGATGTGTATGTGTTTCTAGCACCAGGTTTATGGTGGTACGATAATCACCACAGATTCTTAATGTCCCATTTGGTTTAACAACGTATACAGTCAGTGTAGCCCATTCTATTAGTGTTTGATTGGGATCAACCTTTTCAATAATTCCCTCGTTTATAAGTCGTTTGAGTTCAGCTTCAAAGTTGTTTCGAATACTGAACTTAATCGGGCGTTCTGGTAAATGTTTCGGTACAGTTCCAGGTTTGATATGAATGTTCACCTCATAATTCTTTACTTCTCCTAATTTGTCATTAAAGAGTTCTTTGTTTTCGTCAATGATTTGTTTAAGTGACATTGCTTGAGTTTTAACTGAGTAGACTGATTTAGGGTAAGTCATGTTGAACATTTCATTCATTGTAGTCCAAATAGCATAGGGTTGTAGGTTGGCGTTTTTTATAAAACGCCAACCCTATTAAACCAGGGTTAAAATCTTCTGTATTCCTTGTACTTCCACTCTAACATCTGTAAGACCTTTAGGCTTTAGTTTATGGTCGCCTTAGGTACGTAGTTTTGGTCCTGCTGTTAATTTGAGTGAACCGATTTTCTTCCAAAAAGCCGTACTGATAATTGAATAAATTGAACCTGGGTCCCAGTCCATGGTTCATATGAACCCATTTATATGAGCGTCAATTTTTTTGCATCTCATGGTGTTATCATTAATTTTATGAACATTTGAATCATATTCGCTGTCGGCATCAGATGAGCTGCTTGTTGGATATGTGGTTGTTCATGCATTGTCGTTTCTTCTTTGCAGCACATTGTTGACATTTCTTTTCCTTGACGGACTCCGTCTGAAAGATATGTATGCTCTGCCTGTTTTTAAATGGTTTTTAAACAACAGCTTTCAAAATGGCCTCTCATATTGCATGCTTTGCAGATGTAATTTTTTGCTTCGCAATCCGTTATTTCATGTTTGTTCATCTTCCTGCACCTTTTGCATTGATCCTTTGTAACATTGTTTGTAGTTATTTGTGGGAGATTTATTGAGAGTCCTGTCTTTGATACGTTGTACTGTTATATTATTGCTAGCGTTATCGTTTTCTTCAAGCTCTCTAGATTGTGAAATTGCAAAAGTCTGTTCGAATGTTACTTCTATTATGTTTCTATCGCTGTCCCGATCTTGCAATTCTGGCCATTTCTGTTTTAGATCTATTTCTAATGACTAGTGGTTGATGCCAGTAACAAAACGGTCACATAGCTGACGTTCTAAAAATTGCCCTTCGTAACCACAATATTTGCTAAGTTCTTTTATTTTGTTAGTGTAAGTTTACATTGACTCACCTTCTTTTCTTGTGAATTTCCAAAACTCTGTCAATGCTTTATTATATCGAGTTGTTTTCAACGAGTAAAAACTTTATAGTTTTGCTTTAATTTCATCATATGAGCGGTTTTCGAAAGTGTCCATGAATGACGTTTTGATTTTGTGAAATATTTCAGGTGGCAGACATGTGACGAGTAGGTCTTTTTGAATTTTCTTGTACTCGCTTCCATAAATATTGCACTTGGCCTCTAAATATTCTATGAAGTCGTTTATCGAAGTTGTTTCAGGGTTAAATTTATCTTTTGAAAAATGACTTATCTTCCGACTGAGATCATCGTTGACATTTGTCGATGTCGATGGTGTTCGTTCTGTTTGTTGCAATGCTAACATACGCACTACTTCCGTTAGTTATTGCTGCTGTTTCATAAACTCGCGAAATTGGTTCGCATCCATTTTAAAATCGTTAAATTGTCGCCTATATTATTCTATGACTTTGGCTTTGTTTCTCTGCACTTGATTTGTGTTTTGTATGCATTTGGACTGAAGAACATGTTTTACATTGAACTGTGGCTAATATTTTGTGGCGCACTTACTATTTTTGTTAGCATATTTTTTGAGATAATATTTTACTAAAATTGGTTGGCATCGATATAAACAAGCTAAAATTAAATTATAACGCGGGCGAAGCCGCGGGTAAAAGCTAGTTCAATAGTAAATTAAATTAATTAAAATAATATAAATATTTAAGAGGGGATCCCATACAGTACGGAGCCCTGCGAGCGCGAGTCCTACTCGTACTTGGCCGATCATTTGTTTCACACCTAACCTACAAAAGTGATTTGCTTCTGGCACTTCTCCGCTCGCTGCCACGGCACACTCGCTTCGCTCGCTCGGCTCATCGTTGATTGTCATGTTTTAACCGTTCCTAACCTACATTTTGTTTCACACCTTATCTACAAAACTTATTTGCTTCTGGCACTTCGCCGGCCGCTGCCGCAGCACGTTAATAATTCTACCAAATGAAACATTGTCTTACAAAAATTTGCTTACCACGTTCATATTTTGTTTTTTTTTTCGGAAAAATCCACAGCAACGAAAGATTTTTAAACATTTGTTATGTACATTTTTGTTACACTACGGGAAACTAGATGTCGCTAGCATCGCAAGACATTAGTTTCTACATCACGCTAATGATATTTTTAATGTTATTTGCATTTTTTGTGTAATAATCATTTAGCTAGGTACTCATGGGTTTGTCAAACGTTGGTTATTACATGCCAGTTTATGAAAAAATGTATGTGAAATGGACGGATATCATAAACTAAGGATGACCTCGAGCCCATTTTGTTCATATAAATATTTGGTCATACTTGCTGATATGGGATTAGATTATACTTTTAAAATTGTTTTTTTACTAACGATACCCAGAATGTTACCTACAGCGACCCCTGTTTGTAATAGGGCCTATTATGTGGTTACCTAGTATCTAAAGTCAGATGTCTTACGTAGATTGTGATCTGTGATTGCGATTAATTTTGATTGCATTTAGATTAATCTAACCTTAGGACCGGAAAATGCAAAAAGCTATCAAACGAACTCATGAGTTCTCAAAACTAATAAGTCATACTAGTTTGCAAAATGTATGATTGGGCTATTCTATCCCACCAAGCGAGTGTGACGAGCGGTGTGAGTGCAACGAACGAGGTGGGGTACAATGCCCAATAATAACCTATTCACCAATAAAAATTCGATTATAAATTGATTTAATATAAACTATCCTACTTTCAAGTTGGATCAAACTGCACACAGTATACAAAATTTGGTTACAATCGGTTCAGTAGTTCAGGAGTTCATCGCGGAGAAACAACGTGACACGTAATTTATATTTGTTAAGAATATTATTATAGATACACTTTCCATAAATGATAATAACCTGGCCCTCGTTCGGGTCGCGACGGTGGCGACTGCGCGGGCGGCCTCGTTCGCGGGTCCACTGCCGTGGCGTTCGATCGCGGCGCGGCGGGCGGCGGAGGCGGCGGGGGCGGGCGGCGCGCCCGGCGACGCTGGCGCGCCTGCGCCGACAGCCAGCGCGGCGCCAGCGAGCACAGCAGCGAGCCGCCTGAGTCGCCGCTGTCGCTGGACGAGCTGACGGCCGCGCGGCCTCGCCGGAACTCGCCGGGCGCGGGCCCACGCTCCGGGCCGCGCTCGGGACAGGGCGCGCTCCGCTCCGGGACCGCGCGACGGCGGCCGTCCGCGCCCGCCCACTCGCGCTCGCTCGCCGTCGACGGTGGCGCCGCCTCTTGCGGCTCTCTACCTCTACCTTGGGGTCGAATGAAACTACATTCAAACTTCCAACAGTATATTATTTTTATAATCTACCTAGTTACATAATTTTCACAAAAGGGTCACAAAATATACTCTTCCTATATCATAATTCACTTCAAAGTATTTTAATAATTTAGTTATTGTGCGTAGGTGATGATCATCTCTATTTGGTGATTACCTTTATCTCTAGTTCGACGTATCCTTCACGAAATCTAAGAAGACTTTATACGTGAAGAATCGTCCGTCTCTTTCAGGTGAAAGGTAAACAGCGACGCTATTGGCGCGTGCGCCGCGGTGTACGCCGCGGGTGGTGTGGCCGGAGCGTGCGGCGACTACTCTACGACGAGGGAAGCGGTGCGAAGGTGCGGGCGCGGGCGGAGTGCGCACACGATACCTTCCCGCATGGGGCGACGCGGCGCAGCGGGCGGCGCGGCGGGCGGCGCGGCAGGCGGCGCGGCGGGCGCCACGGCGGGCCGCAGTGGGCTGGTGGCGGCCGACTTGGTGTAAGGCGACGTCATAGTGGTCTGCGAACGCAACGCGCGCGCGCGCTCTTCCGGGGGGGAAGTGCCCGCGCTGCGCGTGCTTGTGGCGCGAGGCGGGGAGGAGGAGAGGCCCGCAGGAGTCACCTCGGGCGCGGAAGCTCGGCGCGCGCGTTCCGCGTCCTCTGCAGACGAGTCAAGGCTTAGGCTGCTGCGCTCCTCGGGGATGATGTCGAACACGCGCTTGAAGCGCAGTGAGTTAGAGCGCGAGCGCGGCTCGGGTGGCGCGGGCACGGGCGGGGGCAGAGGCGAGTCGGCCAGCGCCGCCAATAGCATGGAAGCGAGGCGGCCGTGTGGCGGAGACGCGCGCCGCCCGTCACCGCCCGTCAGCCGCATGCGCGCCTCGCTCTCCGCCGGCCTCGGACCTCTTTCGTACACGGGGATCGGTATGCGAGACTTTTTAGATCTGGAACTATAATTCTGGTTTTCGTCCGACGTGGTCGTCTCCGGCGAGCTCTGCGATCCGTTCACGTACTCTAAGATCTCGAGAATTTCTATACATTTTTCTCCCTCATGGATTTCAGATTTCTGGTAAATTCGTCGAGGAGGCCGATCGGGGTTCGACAGGGAAGGTCGCGCGAGTAGTTTCCCGTGTATATGGTGGCTCTCCAATCTCCTGTTCTCCTTGTTGGAGCGATGCCGGGAGCCGTCGTTGCTCTTCGCGTTTGCACCGTCGAGCGCTTCGAGGTCCCGCCGCCGCGTGCGTCTCGCAAGATTTTCCTCGGACCGGGCGGCGGGAAGCTTGCCGTTTCTTCGCCTGATACGCATGCATTTATACTCGTCCTGAACAATCTTGGCAACGACATCGTCGATGAGTGCGTTCACGATGAGCATACAGTCCCGCTCGAGCGCGCGGCGTGTCGCCGCCGCCTCCTCGAGCCGACGCCGTTCGAGCTCTTTCTTCAGCTCTTTTACCTTGGTGCGGCGTGCGCACTCCATGCGCAGCTCCCTCTTGCGGTGCCTGCGGTACAACCTCTGCTTGATCTTTTCCGGCATGTACTCGGCGACGCGCACGTTTTCTTCCAGCGGGTACGGCTCGTGCGCGTCGAGGTCGTCGTCTTCGATGCGCACGAAGAAAGCTTCGCCACGCGACTCGGCGGAGGCGTCACGCGCGCGCTCCGGCAACAGCTCGAGCACATCGACGGCGGAGCGCGCAAGACCGGCACGCCGCCGCAGCGCCACGCCGCGTGGCGAGTTCGGGTCCTCGAGGCTGTCGACGAGGCTGGCGCACTCGGAGCACGCCGCCTCACCTTCTGACGACGAAGAAGTATTTACCTCCATGGACTCGGTGTGCGGGAAAGCGGAGAAACGTGGCACGGCGGCCACCGAGCCACCGTCGCGGAAGTAGTTTCCGGCGCCGACCCCCCCAAGAGCTTCGCTGTCGGCGCTCGTGGCGATCTTCAGTTCAGGGTTCGCAGCGGCCGCGCCGTGCGCCGCCATGTACGCGTCCACGCTGGACACCTGTACGTGGGACACGCCGGGCGGCGCGCCCTCCTCCAGCCCGCGCAGCTCGTCGCGGAACAGCTTCTGGATCTGATGCAGCACCGCTCGGTTGACAGGGTCGCGCTGCAGCGGCGGCTCGAAAGTGGGCTGGGCGGGGGGTATCGCACAGCTGCCCGCCGACGACGTCAGGTTGTCGTTGTCGAGCCGGGGTGACTCGAGGCCGGCGCCGCGCTCCTCACGTATCGGGAGCGGGTTGTTGCACTCGTCACGTGCACCGCGCGGCTCGTTGCAAAGCTCCTCGTTCCCGAAGATAATCTGGTTGTTGGACGTCGGACTCAGGTGTACAATCGTGTTCACGCCGGTATTCTGAAGCCTGACTTTTATTTCCTTCTCCATTATGCTGATCTTTCGGTGGCCGCCGATCGACGCGTTCATGGACTCGAGCTGGTCCGTCAGCGAGTTGAGGCTCTCGACAAGGATGTTAGAAACGTACTCGTCGATGTCGATATCTCGCGCGCTCCCGACCGTAAGCGCACCGGTCGGCGGAGCGGCCGCTGACCGCGCGTCGGTGTCGCCGTCCGCGCTCTCCGACACCACTATCTCCAGCAGCTCGTAGTAGGGCTGCGGTGCGAGCACGTCGAGGCCGAGCGGTCTCTCGTACGACGGCACGTTGCGGTCCTCGTTGTCTACGCCGGCTGATCGCTCGCTGACGCGGCCTTCTATCGGGTCGGGTGAAGACGGCGAATCCCGCGGCGGCGAGCCGTTAGTCTCCTTGGAGCGTGTCTCGGTGGACACGGTCGCGGAGAGCGTGTCCGACTCGGGGTAGAGGTGCAGGCACGCGTCCGACGCCCGCGGCGAACCCTCTGGCTCGGCGGTAGCGCGCTCCGTGAGGCGGTGCGAGGAGGGCGGCGAAGCGGCGAGCCGCGATTCAGTGTCAGTGAAGGCGTCGGTCATGTCGGCGCACGAACACAGCTCGCGGCCTGCGTGCGAACGGAAAGTGGACTCGGAGAGATCAGCCGCGCCAGCCGCGCTCGGTGGCTCAAGCCGCTGCCGCTTGGGCGAAGCCCAGGGTGCGGCGCGCGCAGGCGAGTGACGAGACGATAGTTCGGAACGGCTGCCATCGAGAGAGCGTGTGGCGCGCTCCTCCTCGCAGCAGAGGCAGGCGGGCGCCGGGCGCGCCCACATGCGCCGCAGCAGCGCCGACTTGCGCATGAGCTCGCGGTCGCGGCGCAGGAACCGGTGCGGCGTGTCACACGCCGAGTGTACCGGCTCGCGCGCCGGCGAGGGGCACGCGCTAGCTGCACTCCACCGCGCCGCCGCCACTATGCTCTCCTCGGAGTCGGAGCGCTGCTGCGCTAGCCGATATCTGCAAGCACGGCTAGAGTCAACGGGCCGCAAAGAGAGAGTTCAGTTAGAGAGGTGGACGCGGTACTTACTTCCTCATGATGGTCTCGGGCACGGAGTAGCGGCGACGCAGCAGGCCGGGCGAGGCGTGCGGCGGCGGCGGCTCCAGCGGCGGCCGCGCCGGCGGAGGCCCGCCTGCCATCGTCCCGCGCTTCAGGGCGCACTTCACAGTTCCACTGAAATTATACATTACCATCGAATAAGGCGAGCGTCCACTCAAATTAGGTGCGTTAAGTATTTTAGGAACTTAAATTACATCAGGGTTTCTTGTTACCACTAATTTTCGAAATAACTCTTTTTGTAAAAAAAATCACTCACTCGAAATCAAATAACACACATAAAATAAAATATACTTAACACTCGAATTATTCGTTAGAAGAAAAAACACCCTCGGAAGTGTTCCTATAGAACCTAACATCGAATAAACCGAGACCCCATAGAACAAAAAGCATGTAAAAGACTAGATAATAAAATAACTCTCGTTGTACAAGAAATAGCAATGGGACAAAAACACTATAAAAAAGCTGTTCGTTAGTAGAGCAAGTAATGATCGATGCAGAAAAATAGCGGCATGTTGAAAGCGAGCAATCGTCGTATGAGACACGGTAATATCTGAGAGGCAGGAACTAACAGCTGATGACGCTTTGAAAGTGCGCGATTGAGTGTGGCGAGGGAGCCGACCCGCGTTCCGCGTATGGCGCGCACTGCACGCTCCCGGGACGAGTCCGAGATGCCCAAACGATACCCACTGCCCCTGACTAATAACTAAACAATCTGAAGTAGACATACATAAATAAATCTAATTAAACTGAAATTTCATTAAAAAAAACTAAATTTGACAAAGGAATTTATATATACACACAAATAAAATATTTTCAGATGACAACGTAATTACGTTGCATCCCTGCGGCATGACTGGCACTCTGTGCAGTAATCTACTAAGTATAGTGCTTACCTACAGTAGGTAGAGTGTTAGTAGAGAACATAAGAACATGAATAACTGGCGACTGGCGCATTGTAAAAGACGGCGCGGTGCCGGAGCCGTGGCTCGTGAGATGACTAACTCCTCATACCCCAACCCCACTGCAGCTATAAATAGCTTCACTTCATTGCTCTGCAAGATGTGACGCGCGCGGCGAATACAATGATTCTGTTGAACTCGGCGGGGCCGAACACTACTCCACTAGATTTCTAAAGGGAAAATACGAGTGCTCAAATACATACCTAAGTTACGAGTATGTAGATGAGCTGTGAGAAAAAATCGTTCGTGAGACTGATTTAGATATATTTTCGGAAATTTTATGAAAAATCTATTAAACAGTCTGCTAAAAGGCAAAAAAAAAGAAAGAGAAGGGAGAGAAAAATTATCCTGCAACAATAATAGCTAAGCTACAAATCGCACCACCGCGCATCAGTAAGACAATGGCAAAATTGCGAGTTCTTAAGTTCAAATAAGACTGAACCTAGTGAGAGGCTATATTATCCCTCCAGATAAAACGACGTTTGTAGAGCACTTACTTTACACGTATAATGCAGGTACCTACTTAACAATTTTTAAGAATTTCGGACAACTACCGAAGGTACGATATTTTGACAAAGTTACTAACTTGGCTCTATGAGAATTGATTACTTTTTGTCAGTGTGAGCCGAATAGTGTCGTTTTGGCAACATTTAAGCTAAGAATATTTTTGGTAGGATAGATAGGTCGATTTCATTTTTTTGTTTCTAACAAGGTAGACCCCCGATACACGCCCCTAAAGAGGTCATAATGATGATAATAATAATCGCAGGGGCGGTTTTGTGGCGAGCCGTCGGTGAGTGGCGAACCCTGATTTCTTGGGGCTAAATGAGACTCCTGACTCTTCTCTTGCTTTAACTGGCCGTCATGGAGTAGAAATCGCAAGAGCTAAGAACCTAAGCTCCAGAGTGGACTAAGTGTTAAAGAGCATAACGTCGCTAACAGCTCGTAATGAACGCGCAGCACACCTCTAGACACCCTGAGCCGTCCACACCAATGTTGCCCCTCCGGTGCCAGCTTACGGTAGCCCTTATGGAGGGGCCATTTAGTGGATGGCAATTTCAATTTTTCGATTTCAATTTTCAATTTTGTTTATTTGTATAAAATGTAGATTACAGCACTTAATACTAGGCGTTACATTTTTTATCCTAAAAACTACGAATTAAAATATTACATAAAAAATAGAACAGAATATATTTAAACATGGAACAACAACGTATTATTATTATTACTCGCATAAATATTTTAAGATGAGGCATTACTTGTCCGGTGCTGCACCTCATCACGTAATATTTCATTCCAATAGCCCAGAACTGTACAATTTTCCCGTCTTTAGTTTTCCTCATTCTATCACCCAAAAAACAGTGTTTTTTATAATACTTTGTTTGTGAAAGGGCCTCTCAACGTTGGCCATGGCTCCATTGATGTCCAAGCTGGGTCGGACATCAGCCTGTCAGCCGTAAGTAAAAAATGAGCGGATATTACATTAAGTATTTAGATAGTGGATCGCTTGGCTCGCTAATGGGCGTGATAACACGTAGCCAACTTGTATCAGATAATGTAGCGATAGCGGCGAGCCTCGCGGAGCTGCCGTCCCGACTGAATGATACGAGCCAAGCACACCGCAGCCGGTGAGTTGACACACATCATTAAAATCCGCTCTGGTTTATATCATTCATTCTTCACCCACATGACCAAAAATATGTTTTTCTGTAATATTCATCATCACAGGTTACAGCACCATTACAGTTCAAACCAAGTTATATATGGCGAACGCTTAAGAAGCTACGAGTTCGCGAACCATACTTTGGAAAAGCCTATATTCAAGAGTAATTTAAATCGAGTGTGCTGTGGTAAACAGGCGGATTTCGATGCACTCATGGAGCATTTTGACGAATTTGCCTTCAATCAATGCCTTCGTCTGGTCCGCTGCAGACGCTGCAGTCTAGCGGCATTATGCAAGCAGTTTCAACTGGAGGCAATTTACTAAGTAGATAATACCTAGATGTAATTTTACACGAAAAGCTTTGCCAGCCGCTCACCGCTTCCAAGCGACTAGGGAATAACATGAGCTTCCTTGTGAGGGCAACATACGGACAATAACAACCTGCAATACCTACGAGGAGGGTACCGGAGTGCTCGGGCTCTCACTAGGCTGCCAGCTCCCTCCCCGCCCCCACCCAAGCACTTACCCCACTAGCACCCGAGCGACTTCCCGTAACACTAGCAAAGACCGACACCTGCGTTTGTCTATTTTCTTATTTTCATCCACAGGACACCGTTTGAATTACTATTCGCGCAAAGGCTGTTTCGCCAAATCTGGTTTTATTCGTTTATTTTTCATTGATTTCTGTTGATCGGAATTTATCCCCAAAATGGCATTATCTCAAAAACTGGAGATCCATGTTTAGGAACTATATATAATATTTAGAAACCAAGATCAAGAGTTTGGGAAGTAAATACCTGTCAAAATATGTATGAGAAAAATCAGTCAAGAGGTGCTGAGGGCTCGAGGTAACCATGCTATGCTAAAGTTTTTGATATTTTAGTAAATAGGGTTAGTTTTTTTACGTGGTCACTTGATTATATTTGAAATAATAATTATTAAGCAATTTTAAATAATTGTTTATTACTCTTTTATGGAATGAGAAATATACTCCATATTGTGTTTTGTACTGCAAAATATTTTTATGGTTATTCCATAGAAATTTTAGGTGCTAATAAATTTTATCAATTCTTTTGGTTTAGCTTCAAAATTCCTGAACCACATAAACTAAACTTCATGGGATCTTTTCAATAAAACCCTGTAATACTTGCAAAAAAGAAGTAATTGGGTAGGTACCTACACCATGTAGCCCCCAGACAAAAAAGTGAATGATAAATGAGGGTAACAATGATGGGAGAGTGTCGGAAGGCGTCTCACCCGACGACGGCGGCACTGCAGCTAACGTCGGGCGGGCGGCTCCCTGTGCGCACTCTTCGCGCTCCGATATTGTTGGCACGTGTGGCGAGCGGAGCGGCCGCGCGCGTCCCGCCGACTGCACCGGCCGCCTCGGAGCGCGGCCGACGGCCGCTCCGCCGCGCATACATTGCCGCCCGCACTCGAGCTGCACTCCCTACACGACCACCGAGCGCGCAACGGACGAGGGACGGCCCACACAACACGCATTTTCCGCACTACTTATGGTGCATTAATCGGAATCTGCGGGAAATTATCGCAGCTATCGAAAATACATAAATTGCAGTATTTGTGTACCGTAAACCTCACATCGATTTATGATGCAGTTACGCTTCATGGGATATTATAGCAAATCGGTATAACTCCGCGTTGAGATTTTAAAAAATTACACAGAAATCCAAGAAAGAGTAACGCCAAGACCTTGTACTTATTAACTACAAAGTCTTTGGAGTAACGTCAACATACGTCGCGGCGTCTTTCCATTCTATACAAGGCCAGAACGCAAGGGTATGAACCCAATCACGAATAGGTACATTGGAAATAAGGTTTTACTAAGTTCCAAACCATACAAGAGCCAGTACCCAAATACTCGCGTATACTTTGTGGTACCGTACAAGTATTATGTTGTACCATAATGTACAGCGCCAGTACGCATACGGAATAATCGTGTATGTTTCGGAATAAGCGCGCTAAACTCTACATTACAATTTGTACGTGAGCAATTGCATTCTCGCCATTTTGACCTCTCTTTCTATTTTATGGTAATTCATATTTATTCAGGAACGAAGACGCGAGCATCCACGATACAAACTAGGTATACACGACGGAAAATTCTTGTATGCATTGTAATAACAGATTTTAAAACAACATTACAATATAATTATTATATTCGTACGCGAGCAGTTTCCTGGCTGCGCTCTGGCGTTGTATAGAATTGAAAGACTGACGCGAGCATCAACGTTACAAACTATACACGATCAGTAGGTACGCAAAATTCTTTTATGGTTTGTAATAACAGATTTTAAAACAACATTACAATACGAGTATATACGCGAGCAGTTTCCTATGGCTGCGTTCTGGCGTTGTATAGAATGGAAAGACGCTACGTCGCGCTGTCTCTCTGTAGACTCAACTCCACAGAAGAGAAAAAGAAATGCTGTTCTGTGCTCAACTCCAAAAAAATGACGACATCATATTTGACAACCCATAAGAGATTATTTAGACAAGTATATGGCATCTGTCTGGAATCAAGATGTGCTAATGCATGATCTCAGGATAGGATAGGTAATCTTGACACAAACGACACTTAAACTATGCCTTGTAAAATTAAGATAGCTTGATACGCGAGAGATTGACATTCATTGACATAAGCGTAATGACTCACGCACATCAAGTATCATATTTTTTATAGTCAAAATGTTCAATTCACAATGTTGTACTTCATGCTCGTGCATTTCGACCTTTACAAGGAATAGTGATCAAATGTCAAATTCGATTTCACAGCAATGGTGGACAAACTTCAAACGTCTCTCAAGCGTCTTATTATTTTGGACTCTAAAGTCATAGCAATAATGCCTTGTCAATTCATACACCGCCCCTATGACGGCGTGTAGTGGAACATCGCACCGACACGAGGAGTGCCTACAATGATGCAGTAGACGCATGCTATCCGGCCTAAGAGTACAAATTTTCTCACCGCCCATTGTTTGTTTCTGTAACTTGTGAAAACTGGGAGCCAAGGACATCAGGCATCCGCAAAACACGGCGCGGCACGGCATTACACAGAACCGCTGTAACAACTTGTAGGTTTTTCTTTCCTTGAAGATGTCAATGATGGATAATTTAGATCTTTTAAACTTCTGAAGCCAGTAATAACCATTGACTTGAAAAAAATATACTTACATCTCATATTGATGCAATAGAATTTTAATGTCGAAGGCAATAGCTTTTATTAGCCCAGATATGTGCTTAGTACCATCAAAAATAAGAGAAGAGCTAAGCCAGGTACTAAAACACCCCATGCTAGAGTAGAGCCCTTCGTCTGCAAACCATAGCAGAATAAAAAGCGCCACATGCGCCGAGCTTGACTCATACTCGTGAACTGGTTCAGGGCGATTATTTATTTATACCATAATTATGTAATACGCTACGCCACATAATAGCGCTAATAAATAATGTAATCTGAATAGGTTCCATACAAAAAAATGTTTTGTAAAGTAAGTAGGTTTGTAGTTAGGTATAGAAAGAACCACCCGACTAATATAAATTCTAGGTCATATTTTCGTGTAATCATTTATATTTGAAAAGGCAACTTCTTCCTATCTACTACGAGGGCCACACATTGGACGGTATAGGGTTACTAGCGTCCAAGCTTGGCTACGAGGTGAACAGACAATCAGATTCAATTATTATTTTTCGGTTTGCGTCCAATATCAGTCCAAGATAGATCAACACGTTGGAAAGTTGGAACTAAGACTACAGTTTTTAGCCAACGGCTTAAAAAACGTTTAACTTTGTTCTCATTTAAAAACTTTAGACACCAGGACTAGCCATCCAGCCTATACGAACAGAACCGCGACCCGCGGCGGCGCCCCGGCTTCCGTTCCGCCCAATCAAAGGCTCCTTGTTCTACTGGCGCCTCTCCAATAAATTCGATTTATCTCTGAAGTGGATCAGGTAGATTAACTTTCTTACCGTGGAATGAATCGAACCTATTCATTATTCTGAATGATGTGTTAACACGCAGTTGGAGTTTTTTTGTTAGGAATTAATGACTGTTTTAGTGGATACTCATAAGTAGATGTTCTCCGCCCGGAGCCCGTATAATCGCTAAACGATCGTGACCAAGGGGCCGCCATGTTAGACATGTTCCGCGTATGCAGAATACGAATCGTATCAACTTTCGAGAATTTAAGCCTTCATCGAAAATTATTTTTCGTAAATTGCGTCGTCCAATGTAGAATAGACAATTATACAAGTAGAATATTATATACTTTCGAGATGAGCGTAAGTAATGACGTCATGTAGACCGTAAGTACCACGGCACGAGCCAAAATCACCGCAACAGCCAGATTTGAAAATGAAAATAAAGCATGAATAAGTACTCGAAACGCGAAATTTAGTAAAGTTACGCGAGATTTTCCTAAAAATAATGAATATGTGCAATAATTCCCTTGTTCTTGCGATAGCGATGGTGCGATATACAAAACATGCAGTGTTTGGGCACAGCTCTGTTGCGGCCGCCACATGTGCGAAACAAAGTCGGCTCGCTCCGCTCCACCGACACTCGGCTCGGCCAAATAAGGCACGGAATGTGACGAGCACCAGAATTAGATCGCAAGCGAGCTTAGCAGACACCAACCCGCATGTACCTACTGCCGGGCTCTTGCATCTAGCTATTACATGCTTGCTAGAGAATGCCGCGTGGTAGAGTATGTGCAAAAAGAGAATCGTCGTGGCGTGACGGTCAACTAACAATAAGATTTTAATCAGCAGCCAAGTTACCGACTATACCTACTTGGTACACGCGAGTACTGATGAAAACCGCATTGGTGTCTACCAAGTATCAAACAATTTTAGTAGTACTAGCAATGACAGAGCAGTGTTGTCCACAGAACAGCAGAACTTGTCAACGTAACAAACATAGTCTATGGTAACATGGCACGCGGGCGACGTCACCTACGAAGCTTCACTTTTTGCACAAACTCTAGAAGCCAACGTCTCGTCAAATTATTAACATTTACAACGCATTTGAACAATAAATAGCCGCAGACAGTCGACCTATTTCGATTTTTAAGAGTTGTTTTTAAGTTGGAACGAAAGGCTAACAGGTATGTCTGGTGTCGCACAATGAATCACTCTGGCCACGCTCCAGACAGGTCAAAGTGGAACAACTCGTTAAAAAGATTCCAATTTTTCATCGTAAACTTCTAAAGAATATGCTGAATAATTAGGTATACTGGTTGAATATTTAGTTGTGTATAAGTAGGAGAGTAGTTGACTGATATTTAATTAATTAAAAGTATTAGAAATAGTGAAGTCTGCAATAAATTAAGATTCGTAAACTGAAGTAAAATTTAAAATTGGCTAATCAAGTTCAGAGATTTAAGCTTATAAAGATTTTGGTAGGGATAAAGAGGGGATACCTTGTCCCTTTCGCATAAAGCATAACGTAGTATGGCAAATGACACTTACGGACGGTGACGTCATAGTCAACATATAGTGCGCTCTTTGTCTAGCAAGAAAATAAATTAAGCTTGTAAATGGTGAATGCGAGACGCGGCGCAGTGTAAGACAAAAGCAGATCACTCATAAAGTACATGCTATATTATAATATTGGTGGTGTACTGACCAGCGCTCGCGGAGCGTGGCGGGCTCGGCCCAGGCGTCGCGGATGGTAGCGAGAACGCGCGCCAGTGCCGGCGACGGGCTGACCTCGCCGCGCCCGTCTGCAACACGACATCACTTACGTTAACTACATTCTTATCACTCGTCTGCCATTGCTACAATCTAATAAAAATCTAAGACAATACCTACTAGTTCTTACATAAAATAACACGGCGCGGTGACGGCGGCGGCGCGTGTTGTGGCGCGGGCGCCCGGCAACGGCGCAATGCGGGCTCGTGCCGCCTCCAGCGCGCCAACAGGTGCACACCCGCCACACTGCCCTTTACCTTACTTCACTTTATTTTTTTGCTTACTTGGTAATCTTAGTCGATATTTTGTGTCAAAGAAAAACCGCAACTCTTAGGGCGCCTTCAAATCTGCCGTTACGTGCAGCGCTGTAACCGCGCGTTTAGTAATTCCAATGTTTTATAAAAAATTGGAATTACCAACCGCGCGGATGAAGCGGTGCAGCCGCGCTATATCGCCCGTTTTTTATATGGGTTTACAGCGCATTAGAGTGCATACATATAGCTACATTATTAATTTTATGTGTCCATTGAAACATTACGCATAGGTATCACTGAAAATACTTATTGCGTCCAAATAATCTTTATGCTCAGAATAACTGCTTAAAATATGCAAAAGTCAGATAAAGATTCAGAACTTCTTTAAAATGTAATGTAATCTTAGACATAGACTCAAACCAAAAGTTACTTGATCTGAGGACATAGATAGTTTTTTATTTTAAAAGCTTGCTTTTGCTTTTTATCTTGTCTTTATTTTGGTGTATTCCGGCCCTTGTGGAGTCCGCGGCGCGGGCCACGCCGCGCCATCGCCGTCCACTTTGTTCGCCGCCTTGCTCGCGCCGATTTTGTTTACTCAGAACAGAACTCAAGCCGGTTACAATAGGTGCCAGGTGCCTAATCATGATTATAAAGAATTACTAACCGCCATCATCGATTTCTCAAATAAAGACTTACTTTACACGAAATTAAACCGAATTTTATCTTTTTGAACGACGAACCACCGGAGGAGGTATACAATTCGACGCGTATATTTTTTTTTTTATGTTTAACCACGCATAACTTTTTTCACAGTGGTCCGATTTCAATAACACTTTTTTTGTTAGAGGTCTTATTTAAATTTTATCGAAATCGGCTGAGCCATTTTTGATAAACCAACAATATTGTGAAAAATGCTACATCGATCTGTGCGAAATATTCGTGTATTCAGTACACGTGTGAAGTCGGTCATGCTATTTTTTGTAAGAAATAATTGTTATTCGAGAATGAATGTTTTAAGAGTACAGTGGCACGACAGGCCGCGGGCAGCGTGAGACGAGCGGTGACGTCACGGCTGGAGGGAGGACTGGCTACCCCGCCGGCACGGACCGACACCCCGGAGCTCGGAGCACTTGACCTTGGCGCGGCAGGCGCCACGCGACCACCCTCCACAACCCGATCTCAGATAAGACAATCGCAACATGATCACTAAACTTTGACAACAAAAACAATCTTCCTATAACACAAACCTACAATATGAAAACTGTGTCAAATCAATCCCTACAGATGAATATGCTGCGCTAATCGAAAACGATAATTGCATGAAAGAAAACTGTTTTTCTGTCTGTGTAGTGTTATGGCTCTATTAATGGGCTTTCGGAACGCAATCACCCGAGCTATTGGAACGGAAACATCATGAGCAGCCACACCGTTAGTGCTGCAGACGTAAATGGCCGGCCACATGCAACCCCGGCAGGCGGCGCGGGCGCATCAAGCGCCTCGTTTTAATGGGCTTTCTCTTATTGACGCGAATCTTCATAGAATGCTCGTTACTACCGCGGTTTCACCATCACGCATTTCAATATTTACTACTATTTGGAATTTATACTTCAAATATGAGTTAAGAAGTAGACGTGCAGACCAACTGATACGTATGTATGCACATAATACCTTACCTAATAACCTTTTATACAGGGTTATTTCTAGTCAATTAGCATCCTTCTAGGGGCTTATTCTGTACATCAAAACTAACAACTTTTGTTCTACGACTTTCGTCAAAACTCAAAAAAAAATCAGCTGTTCCATGCATTTTGTCGCGGGTAAACTAATTTTTCTATGGAACAACAATTTTTTTCGACCTCACGATTGTAAGGCGGGTGTCACTACCTCTGGACCACCACGGCTTGACACAATTCATTGTCATAGCACAATTTAATCAAAATATTACCTATTAACTTATATTATGCTATAAGATAATAGTTACGAGTAGACCTCAGATTTGTTATTCATTGAGATGTTGGGTATGATGATTGAGTTGTTTGTCTTCTTATTGCTGTCTAATTTGTCTTTATTTATCTTTGTTTCCTGTTTATAAGTTTGTAACCGACGACAGAGTTGTATTCGTTGGTGAGATAATTACTGATAATGTATGTAAATTGGACATCTAGATACATTTTTAAGATCTTTTCCTTGTACGGTAGATAGTCTCCTTGTATTATAAATAGCTAGTATAATTTTGCAAAGATGGTGTGTGGCGGAAGTTCGCTCAGTTTCCTGAGTGCTCATTATAATGTTTAGGTATTAAACATTATTAATAGCTCTTAGCATCTGATGTTGCTTCCTTGAAAACAGTCATAATATCATTTGTTCTTTAATTTATTTCTTAAGTTTCGTTTTACAAAAGATATTCTAGACTTGCTGATCAACTTTATATCAATAAGGGTATTAGGTACCTATAATACCTTGAGTTGGAATCCTGACGATGACAAGTTAGATACATACGTATTAAGTTTGAGGCGCCAGTTATTAATAGCGAGGCAAGCGAGTGTGACATGCAATACGAGAAAGTCATTTGCCTGATGTTATGCGTCATGGTTGCCCTTAACTGCTCGGCGGCGTCACTGGAGCGTTGTATTATTTTTCTTTCTAAATGTTTTGGTTTGACTGCTCTCATCATTCGTGAGGTTTGGGATGGTAAAGAAATAATTTTACAAACATTACTCTTTAACTTCTAACTTGTATCATGATTATAAATTACTTGTAGTAGGTAAGTACCATATATGCAGTCAGGATGCAGATAGATTTGCAAAAAAGTTCTATCACAAGAAAAACTTGATTTTTAGATGGTGGTAAAACTGGTAAAAAGGTCATTCTTGGTTAATACAAAGTATCATAATGATACTTTGTTTTATTTTTGAATGCGGACGTATTTATGCAAATGAAACGTTAATTCCGAGAATGATAATCTGATGAATATACCTACATCAAATTGGCTGGCGAGTAGAAGAGTCGTCCGAGCCATCGTGAACGTTGTGTAGACAGTTCCAGGCGAGGACGGGACCAGGCGGCCTCAAACAAAGGCTGCGGCACGCGGTCGCGGCGCGTACTCGCATTACTCGCGACCAACTTTAATAAAGGTAAAATCGATACCTCTACAAGCACGCAAGACTGGGTCGCCTCGGGTCGCGTGGTCAGTCGTGGGGGTGAGTTCTCGTTCTGTAGTCACTGTAATGTCGGCCGAGGGGAGGATGGTGTCCGACGAGGGTTCGCGCTCGACTCCCAAAAGGATTTTGCGATACACGAGTCCCGTGGTGCGCGGGTGGCGCGGGTCGCTCTGCTCAGTTCAGCCCATGGGGCTCTAACTGCGTGCGTCTCGCGTGTGGCCACCGAGCGCGGCCGAGTGACACTGTGCCGCGGCCGCCGGGCGCCGCTCGCCGCCGGCTCGCGCCCGACACCCGCTCACCTTGCGCGCTGCAGCGCACCCACAGCTGCACCGGCTACTTACTCTAAACCGATATGAGCTCATCAATACAACATGAGGGCAGAACACCGTTACGTACTTAACTCATTGAACATGGCTTTTTCCATGACCGGGTGCTATACTTAAAATTTAAAAAATGACCGTGATGTTAATGCTGGTCCTGGAATGTCATCGGATAATTCTGGCGAGGGTTCCCTTACTTTCTCGAGTGTTCATGCGCTAGCCAGTGAGAGGTCCGTTATGACACAGCGCGGCGCGCCGGTGGGTCAAGGCGGCCGCGGAGGGATCCCCGGACTCCGGACGCATGCAATTGTTCGTGTCTCGAGCATCGAATCACGAAATCAAAATGTAGTCCGCTCCACAGATCAGAGACCTTGTTCTCTGATATGTGTCCGCTGATCCGCTCGGTGCGCGCTAACTGCGGAAGCAATTCATCAACAACTCCACTAAGAGTGTAGACAAAGTAGCACGACTTTTTTAACAAGTGACTAATTTTGTTTCATCCATTCCATAGACATAGGTAACCTATGATAGGCACCATTCAGTGGTTGGCACCGCAACTAGCATTCATATTTTCCTATTCGACGATTCCCAACACGAGGGGGGTGCGATATGAAAAAAAATCTCACTTTACGTGTATGCCACCCCTAAATAGACTGTATTGAAAATTTTACTAATTCAAAATTGAGATCTTTACTAAAACTTTATATGCAATTTGGTGTGTTATAGTTACATAATTATAAGCCTTTGTAATATTAGCTCTAATCGTTCCCACTTGTCGGGTGTCGGATCCGTATATTAATCGGCGGTTCCAGTGGCAGAGCATTTCATATTAAACTGTGATGTCGGAAACCGATTTACAAAAATGTTTGAGTATTTTGCCAGCCCTTTACACCCGGAATTAAATCGTGTTGGATCCCGCTAGCATAAGAGTAAGGATAGCGCTGCTCACATTTGTCGGATGTCGTAGCCGTGATGCTGCAGTACTACAGATGCAGTCTGTAAATCTTATATTTTGGTAATTGAAGCTCACTGATATTTCAGCCAGTAGATAGTTAAATATAGTTATGGACATTATAAAAAATTTAAAAACTTAATTTCGTCACTTCTGGATTCTGTTATTAAGTTTTGAAATGTTCCCAAACTAAATCGTTCCCTCAGGATTGGGAGCACCCAATATTTTCTTTCTTAGACTCTCTTTCTTTGTTTTCTTCTTAAATAATTATACATCACAACAAGGACTTCGTCGGCTTCCATCGTGCACAGTCGTTTCGCGTAGAGTGCTGAAAATTAAAACCAGCTTCGATCATTGTAATCATTGTATATTATTTTTACTACTCCCCTGTTGAACAAAAGCCTACCTTCAAAGGTAAGTTAGGTATCCATCACACTGACCGAATCGCAGATTAATTGTTTTACATTCGCCATCGAATTCATCAATAGTATTCAATAGATCCTCGCGACGACGCGCGACGTTTCGCTTTCTCGAAAAGCCAGTAGCATGAAGCACGTATCCAATATGCACGTACGGTATCCAATGGTCGCGGTATTCTATTGTGCTTTATATAGCAAGTTGTATAAGAATAAGTCCTATTCCTATACCTAGTGTCTTATGAGATACATCCACTCAGTGAAGGTGCAAGGCGCTACAGAAGAAACCGAGCTCCCTGTGTCGTGTCGGGTGCGCGAGCGTAGCGCGCGCGTCACGCTGCCAGCGCCCGACGTAACCCGAACCGCGCGACCCGCGAGACCCGCCCGACCCGCCCGACCCGCCCGACCGGTCCGCCGCCGCACACAGCTCACACATGCACTACATGGGATACTTATCTATGCGCTATGCGAACACGAACATAACTACTGAAAATTAGAATTGAGAATGATTAAGTACATATCTCAAAAATGTGCGCATTCGGTGTGGGATCTCCGGCACTGCCGAACAAAACCAGTACTTCTTCCCTCCCCAATCCAACGATAGGACAAACGAATATGATCAACTACAACTTACTTGAATTTCCACGTAATTCGTACCTTCGTGTTTAGGGTAGAGTCATAACATAATTGGCGACCACAACCGAAAAATAGGCGCTGAGAAGCTGCCACAGTAACACAACGGCGAGGAAGGCGGCGGCGAAGGCGACGTGTCCGGCGGCACAGGCCGAGCCGGAGGCCGTGAGCCCGGCGACCGTCAGCGGCAGTGCCAGCAGCGCGGCCGTCCACACGTACAGCTCGCATGGGAGAGGCGCGCGGCGCACCACGCCCGCCAGCAGCGCCGCGTGCGCCGCCGCCAGCAGCGCGGCCGCGGCGCCGTGTGGTAGGCGCAGCGCGCGTGCCACCCCGGGCGCCACGCCGTGCGCCGCCAGCGCCGCCGCGCCAGCCGCACTGTAGCCCCACGCGTACAGCGCCGCCGCGGCCAGCCCTGCCAGCGCCGCGGCCGCCGCGCCTGCGCGCAGCCCCGCGCATCCGCAGCACGCGTGCACCGTCGGGCACGCGCACCGCTCCAGCATCTCCAGCCCCATGCTGTCTCACACGCACACACACGACCTCACACTGAGCACCGGCTACCAGAGCGTCGCGTGTCGGGATGAATATAATGATAGAAGAAGTCAATGATGTTTAATGTATTATACTTCAATGGAAGAAGTCGTCAGTTAAACTGAATAGAAACACTCTAACACGAAATGTAGTAATAGATATAACGCAGAAGATGATTTAAATTTTAAAATATTTCAAATTCATAGATAAACAATATGTAAAACGTTTGCTTATAACTTTAACTGAAAACAAACTGAAAAATTGAACGCTAGGGGAAAATGTCACAGCCCTGACAAACAATGACAAATCTAGATGATGCCATTATTATTTATAACGGCTAGGAAAATCTCTGAAGAAAAAAATTCGTTTATTATCCAGTGTTCATAGAATTAGAACTTTAGTTCTGACTAGCCAGTGTTAGCCGTGGGGTGCCGGCAGAGTAGAATAGCACCCCCCTCTTGTACCAGGTGTCGTAAGAGCCGACTGAGGTACTATGGAACCGATAGATGGCGGTATAACCATTCAATGTGGCGTAGCTTAAATACCACAGGCCAGTGTCGAGAAGCAGCGGCACTGGTGCGAGGAGCTACGTCCTGCGATCGCCACCACGCTTGCCCAGCGCGGCGATTATGGGCAATTTCCCCTCATGTATCTACAACAAACGACCAGGCCCCCAGTAGGCCCCCAGTCCCCGGCGGCTCCGCTATTCCTGGCTCTGGTAGCGGCCACGGTAACGGCGGAGAGGGGGGTGCGAAGAATCTCCGGCAGACGCCCCGCTACCACCCCCAACGGAAACTGGCCCTGGTAACGCATAACATACGCACTTTGAGGACGGATGAAAAGATTGTCGAACTGGAAGAAGAGATGAGTAGGTTGCGCTGGGATATTTTGGGGTTATCTGAAGTCCGAAGAGAGGGTGAGGACACGGTAACTCTGAAATCGGGCAACCTATTCTACTACCGGGAAGGCGAACAAAAGTCTCAAGGTGGTGTCGGGTTTCTCGTCCACAGATCCCTCACTAACAACATTGTAACCATCGACAGTGTTTCGAGCAGGGTTGTATACCTAATACTCAGAATATCTAAAAGATATTCGCTGAAGGTCATTCAGGTATACGCACCGACCTCGGCACACCCAGATGATGAAGTGGAGACTATGTATGAGGACATAAGTCGGGCCATACATATGTCTGAAACCCACTTTACTGTTGTTATGGGGGACTTCAACGCAAAGATAGGCAAGAAAATTGAGGATGAACTGAAAGTGGGGCAATTTGGGCATGGGCAACGGAACTCTAGAGGACAGAGGCTGGCTGACTTTCTGGAGAAAGAGGGCCTTTTTATGATGAACTCTTTTTTCCAGAAGCCGCCTCACAGGAAATGGACCTGGATAAGTCCCGATGGTTCTACGAGAAATGAGATAGACTTCATCATGACCAACAAGAGACGAGTATTCAATGATATCTCCGTGATCAACAGGGTGAAAACCGGTAGTGATCACAGAATGGTAAGAGGCACATTGAATATCAACGTTAGACTTGAAAGGTCCCGCCTGATGAAGTCTACGCTCCGACCTACTCGAGACCAAATCCAAAACCCCGAAAGCTTTCAGCTTGAGCTCTCAAATAGCTTTGCTTGCCTTGAGAATCTTGCGTCGGTGGACGAGATCAATAACAGGCTCGTAGAAACTGTCCAAACGGTGGGTTCTAAATTTTTTAGACCTCGCCGTTCAAAAAGACCCCAAAAACTATCGGGTCACACTTTAGACCTCATGGCTAAACGACGTTTATTGAGACTGCAGTCTACAAGGGACGCTGCGTCATATAGGCAGCTTAATAGGCAAATCTCTAAATCCTTGCGGCGCGATATACGTCTCTTTAAAACCAAAAGTATTAAAGAGACTATTGAGCGAAACAAAGGCTCCAAAGTGTTTGCAAGGAATTTGTCTATTGGGCAAAGCCAGCTGACAAAGCTGAAGAGAGATGACGGCAGTGTAACGTCGACCAAGCCAGAGGTACTGGAGGAGATCGAAAGGTTCTATGGACAGTTATACGCTTCGGTAGCTAAGCCTGTTGACAGCACGGCCAAAGACCCGAGAGCCAAGCTGACTCGACACTTCACCGAAGACATCCCGGACATCAGTCTGTACGAGATTAGAATGGCCCTGAATCAGCTTAAAAACAACAAAGCGCCGGGTGATGACGGAATAACTTCAGAGCTTCTGAAAGCGGGTGGTAAACCGGTACTTAAAGTCCTTCAGAAGCTCTTCAACACCGTTATCCTCGAGGGCATAACGCCAGAAGCATGGAACAGAAGCGTGGTGGTGTTGTTCTTTAAAAAAGGTGACAACACCTTATTGAAGAATTACAGGCCCATCTCGCTTCTGAGCCATGTTTATAAGCTGTTTTCAAGGGTCATTACGAATCGTCTCGAGCGCAGGCTTGATGACTTCCAGCCTTCCGAACAAGCCGGGTTCCGAAAAGGCTTTAGCACCATGGATCACATCCATACGCTGCGGCAAGTTATACAGAAGACCGAAGAGTATAACTTGCCACTTTGCTTAGCGTTTGTGGACTATGAGAAAGCCTTTGATTCGGTCGAGACATGGGCTGTGCTCGAGTCTCTCCAACGATGCCGTATAGACTATCGGTACATCGAAGTGTTGAAGTGCTTGTATAATAACGCCACTATGTCGGTCCGAGTACAGGAGGAGAGCTCCAAGGCGATCCCTTTAAAAAGAGGGGTCAGACAGGGAGATGTGATATCTCCGAAACTGTTTACGACTACTTTGGAGAACGCCTTTAAGCTTCTGGAATGGAAAGGATTCGGCATCAACATCAATGGCGAATACATCACTCACCTTCGGTTTGCTGACGATATTGTGGTCATGGCGAAGTCGATGGAAGAACTCAGCACGATGCTCGAAGGCCTCAATCGAGTTTCTCGACAGGTGGGTCTTAAAATGAACATGGACAAAACGAAGGTCATGTGTAATGCCCATGTTGTACCCACCCCAATATCTGTTGAGAGCTCGGTTCTTGAAGTTGTTGACTCGTACGTCTACCTAGGACAAGTAGTCCAGCTAGGTAAGTCCAACTTTAAGAAAGAGGTCGATCGTCGAATCCGACTCGGCTGGGCAGCGTTCGGAAAATTGCGTGACATCTTTTCATCCGATATACCTCAGTGCCTCAAGACGAGAGTTTTCGATAGTTGTGTGTTGCCAGTGATGACATATGGAACTGAAACGTGGTCTTTTAATGTGCGCCTCATAAATAAGCTCAAAATAGCCCAACGTGCTATGGAGAGGGCTATGCTCGGTGTCTCTCTGCGGGATCGAATCAGAAATGAGGAGATCCGCAGACGAACCAAAGTTACCGACATAGCCCAGCGGATCAGCAAATTAAAGTGGCAATGGGCAGGACACATTGTTCGAAGAACGGATGGCCGATGGGGCCGGAAAGTTCTCGAATGGAGACCACGGACCAGCAAGCGCAGCGTAGGACGTCCACCGACCAGGTGGACTGACGACATAATAAAAATCGCAGGAACGCGCTGGATGCAGGCCGCTTCCAACCGGCCTTATTGGAAATCCATGGGGGAGGCCTATGTCCAGCAGTGGACATCTTACGGCTGATAGATAGATAGATAGATAGCCAGTGTTACTACCAATCTTAATACCAGTAGTAAGAACGATAAATGAATTAACCCAATTACCGTCCTTATAGGGGGAGAGACGTGGAAGAAAACCTTCACACACCTGATAAACAGAAGAGACATACTTTTAGGGTTCCGTACCTCGAACGGAAAAAACGGAACCCTTATATCACTTCGTTGTCCTTCTGTCCGTCTGTGTGTATGTCAAGACTCTTTATCTCGGGAACGCGTAAAGATATCGAGTTGAAATTTAAACTGTATACGTATATCTATGGTCTCTTGCAGTTGTGTAAAAGAAAAACTTCTCAGTTATCGTATAAAAAGTTAAAGGCGTTTATGTCGTAAAAAACCAAAACCTACAGGGTACTTCCCGTTGACATAGAACAACTGTGACTTTTGGCGAGGAGCATTGTCTCAGAGTAGGTATACATTTTTTTTTATTTCTTTTTTATTAAAGGTTTACAAAACTGGATATATGCTAAAACTTATGCTAAGATATAACTTAAAATTATAAACTTACACAAAGTATATATCCTTCTAGTTGTGAACACAACATGCATAAAAGAAAGTACATTACCTAATACATAACTGAAACTAAAATTAACAAAAAAAAACAAACTAAAAAAAAAAACAAAAATTAATTCAAAGAAGGATGCGCGAGCCCATACATACCAAGACCTGTTATATACGAACAGACTAATTTTTCCTCACTTATTTTCTAAGAATGATATGTTCACCAATGTGATTTATGACGCTTCTAAAACTGTTCAAATATGTACAATTTGGCTAAAATTGAATATAAAATAAGAAAAGACGAAAACAATTTTCAAGCTATAAGTACCTATTTATAGACATGTATACACACTAAAGATTATGGATTGCCAGGTTTGTTATGTTCAGAGTGCTAAAATGGTGCTCGATTTTAAAAACTTGATGTCATGTATTTTTAGTCAATATTGTCTCAATGATATTTACCTATATTGATTTTTAAAACAGTGCATGTCATCTTGTCTGTAATATCAGATTACTTTTTGGAGTTCATCGATTTATAAGACGTTGTCACGTCAAAAAAATCAATGTCTAGGACTGATATAATAAGAAAATGAAAAATGGAATGGTAAAGAAAATTCGGTATTCATCCATTTCATTAGCAAAAGTACAAGAACCGCAACTATAAGTTAAGAATATAAGTAAAGCAGCTATTCGAACCTCGGCTGTAGCCTGCGGATGCAGGTTGCGAATGGAGGTAGCACACACATGAGCCGCTGCTTGTATCCGCAGTTGGGAATGATTCCGATGCTGGTTGCCTACGTCGTACATCCCAGGTACGTTGGACTTGTTTAAACAGGCTAACAACACTTGCAGCCGAGGCTCGGTAGCACATGCTGCCGCAGCCGTGTTCGGAATCTTTTTGTAGAAATTCATACAACTACCTAGATAACCAGAGCCCTTAGTCCAGGTTTTGTGTTGTTTGCTTAAACTTTTGCGTTCGCGTGTGGCTCCATACATTTTGGTTAGTTCTTCATCGTTTCGGCCAGGGGCGCTGGACAAAAATGTATAGGGCAATATCGAACAGATGTAATTTCAATTTATGTGTAAACCTGGACTAACGCCTCAGTTGTGTAGCCACAGCCGGCCTAGTGCAGCTGCTGCAAGTGTAGTAAAGCAAGTGAAAGATTTGAATAGCACCCTTAAGGATTATTACGAGTAATATTAAAATTGCCACGAATTTCTCGGATAACTTCAACTACTGCTTTTTGTTTTTAGTAGTAAAGTATATAATAAAAAGTACATATAAAAATAATAAGAATATTCTTTCTTTTTGATAATCTTTTAATATACAAAAATGTATGTTTCTACAAAAATGTATAATAACAGCTCAGTTTGTAAACATTACGGGCTAAAACGAGTTAACGCAGGATTATGTGCCAATAGTTAAAAAAGAAAATAATTATTACATCAACACGTCAACATTTCCAAAATTGCTAAGTCTGGATACCGAGAACGAAGTCTGGCAACACTAAATACGTCATCTGATTGACTGAATTTGACATTTCCTTTTTTTGACAGCAACAGTAATAAAAGATTGATTTTATTTTTCAAATAATTCGCCCATTTTTGGACACTAAAGCCTTTAAGACCATACCGCCACTTCTTATGTATGTAATCCGTAATGTAAAAACAATAAAAAAATCATTGTAATTTTTCTGGTGGGTTAATTTTAATTTTAATTGGTGATATAAAAACAGCAAAAAATCCCTATATTTTTGAAGCACATATCATTTTTAGAAAATATGTTTGGTTTTTTACTAACAAAAAAAAATAAAAAATATTGACAGGTTAATTCCGTGCATCCTTCTTTAAGGCAGAAATTAAGTGTCTCTTAAAGGAAGAGACAGAATCATTAAACAAATCTATACTATTATCACAGAATAGGCCCTATTACACAGGGCACAGAAGGAGCCTCTTCATACAAACCTAGACTTAAAAATGTGAAAAATACAATTTGTACCATAGACAACTTTTGAGGGAACTTGCCACTTGAAATAGGGATTTCAAAATACATGATGAAAAGAATCGATTCCTAAATTGATTCGAGTCTAGGATGACGTCACGTCTTATCACATAATAAGTCCGACTGGCTGAAATTTCGATTAATCTATTCACATCTTGACTCTTTTTAATAGGTGGACTTATGTAACTTTAAATACGTTTTTATCGTTAATTCCAGAAGTTATAAACAAAAGTCAATAACACTATTAAATAACAGCTGGCAGCCTTAAGTACCGATAAATTCGATCTTTTCTCTTCTAGAAATAAAAAAAAAATCATTATTTCATTCGTAAACCTAAAAAAAAAATACATACAGACGAGCATAGAACCTCTTCCTTTTTTTAAATCGGTTAAAAATGTGAACACATCACGTGATGCTGCTCCATATTGTTAAATCAATCTAAAACTAGTAATTCGACCCACATTGACCCGGCCGCCCGGGTCAAAATCAATTTTGACCTTAAAGTTAATCGATTTGACGAGTCAATATTCGATCTCATACATTATCCGACATCCCTAACTGACCATAGAGAATTTTTCCACTCTGTTTACATTGTCAAATGATTTCATTTTCAATATTTTGCTTTTGCTTGTAAATCACATAGAAAGATATTTATTACTTACCGGTGGTATGTGACAATGCCTTTCGTTATTTCTTTTGAAACCGAGTAATTTCGGCAAGATGGAATGACGCAGTTCACCATATTTACCTCGTTGCTTTGAGACGCGACCGCAACGCCAGTCTAATGAAGACTAGTTGTCAGATTGGTGTATTCCTGTAATATTGGTTGATATTGGTTGGCGACATTTCATTTTGTACGATTAGGTGTCTTCTTGAATGAAGGTCGCTGACTATTATAAGAAGAGCACAAACGATATAACGATGAATGTTGACCATAGTTGGTCCGAGCATGTGGTAAAGTGAATGTTTTTCTATTCACGAGACGGCTGGATGGACGCGGAATAGTTAAAATGATTTTATGAAGTAAGAGAGGACTGTCCATTAAACCATTAACTAATTTATGTAAAAATACCATATCGGCAATATTTCTTCTATCTACAAGTGAAAAGAGCTTAAAGTGAGAAAGTCTGGACTCGTAAGACTCCAATTGTCGGCAAAGATTGCTTGCAAAAGAGAGATGGTAGAGAAATCTCTTCTGTACCCTTTCGATGCGATCTATATGCACCCGGTAGGATGGGTTCCATACGGGACTGCAGTATTCTAAAAGACTGCGAACATAACAGTTAAATAGAATAATCGAAACTATGGGGTCTCTAAAGAACTTCGCTTGTCTGGATACGAACCCTCCGTGTCGAGATGCCTTCTTGACCACACAGTCAATGTGTTCTCTGAAATCCTGCTTAGCGTCAACAAGCACCCCTAGATCACGCATAACACATACCTCTGTGAGCGGAGAGTTTCCAATATGGTAGGAAGCTTGTGTCGGTGACCTTTTTTCGAGAAAAGTTTAAGTAAAAGCATTTGGCTGGATTCAAGACCATTTTATTGCATACGCACCACTCCTCAATTAGACTTATATCACTTTGCAAACGTATCGTATCTTCGTCAGACCGGATTGTTCTATATATTTTAAGATCATCTGCAAACATCTGAAAATCCGACGTTATCTTGGTGCACAAATCGTTAACAAATAACAACAAGAATAAAGGTCCAAGATGAGAGCCTTGAGGAACTCCTGAAGGCACCAATCTCAGAAGCGATTTATACCCGCGAACCGTAACAAGTTGGGACCGATTTTGAAGGTAGGACTCACACCATCTCAGAAGAGAACCACAGATACCAGCATGACCGAATTTTTGAACCATCAATTCGTGGTCAACCACATCAAATGCCTTAGAAAAATCTTGTACTTCATGTCCATTTGTGAAGGCTTCTGTGATATCACTTATAAAATCCATAAGATTTGAAGTCGTTGACCTACCCGGTAGAAATCCATGTTGACGAGGGTTGATTATAGGTTTTAAATGAAAAAGAAGACTTTTTAGTACAAGAGACTCGAATAATTTTCCGATCGCCGACAAAATGGAAATCGGGCGGTAATTAGATACATCGCATGAGTCACCTTTTTTGTGAATCGGAGTAACATAGGCTATTTTCCACATCGCAGGAAATACTCCGCATGACAGAGACTTGTTAAAAATAAGGTGCAGTGGTTTCGCTAGTTGTGAAGCACAAGACTTCAAAAAAACTGGAGGAATGCCGTCAGGACCTGGACCCTTGTTATGATCCAGCAATTTGAGTGAGGTCAAAACTTCCGATTCGGGAAGTGTGCACGAATTGATGGTAGTATGGATACCGCAGGAAGTGCCAGTGTCAAACTGAGAGCGTGCATGGTCGGTGTTAGCCTGGTAGGTAGAGTGAAAGTATCCCGAGAATAAATCTGAGATTTCTTGCCCACCATGCACGTTACGACTGCCAAGGAACATTTCATCCGGTATATCACTGCTGTTTGACTTGAGGGACTTTATGAATGACCAAAAATACTTGGGATCTTTTTTGATGAGTTCCATTGCTTCAGATTTCAACCTGATCAGACACTCCGTTATCATTTTGTCGCAACGATCGCGAAGAATCTGATAAGAAAGTTGATCTCTGGGATTGCTGTACATTTTGAATTTACGGTGAAACTTTGCTTTTTCTTTCAATGTTTTAATTAAGGATCGGCTAAACCAGAATGGATAATCATTCTTACCTTTTATACGCATTGGAGTATGCTGCGTTATAATGGGAGTAATGACATCAAATTCAGAAAATTTCACCAAATTGGGAAGTAAGCCAATTTTGTGTAATTTTCTGGATTTGCACGGAACCCTCATTGTGCGAACCTGACTCGCACTTGTCCGGTTTTTCTTTTTGAAAATGATTTTTTTTCTGTTGAGTTAGAAACTTGGCTCAAAAAATAAAAATAATCTATAAATAAAATGAAATAAAATAAAAATCTCAGATTCTAAAATATATAACATAATGAAACTGAAATTAACCTTTTCTTGGAAGTAGGTACTTACCTCTGTTCTGTGGTGATTGTTCTAGTGGTCTTTTCTAAGCAGGTCTGAAGACGTGCAGCTTTTTTCTTCGTGATAAGGCGCGTTTATTTCATGAAAAGTAAACTCACCGGCGACGGCCCTCCGGATGAGGCATGCGAGCACGCGGCGCACGTCGGCGGCGGCGGCGCGGCGCGCGCGGCGCTGCTTGCTCACGCCGCGGCGGCGGCGGCGCAGGTGGCGCGCGCTGCCGGTGGACGGCGGCGCAGGCGGAGACGCGCGCGCCACCGGCAGCTCGATAGGCGGCAGCGAGAACTTCTCGGGCAGGCAGCGGCGCGGCCACGCGTCCTCCGAGCTGCACGCGGACACCGAGCGCGCGCTCGGCAGCCGCAGCGGCGGCAGGATGCGGTTGTAGGGCAGCAGGCGGCGCGGCGGTGGCGGCTCGCCGCGCGAGCTGCAGCTCGACTCGAACCACAGCTCGCCCGACACCAGCGAGGAGGAGAGCGAGTCGCGGCGCGGCGCGCGCGGGAGACGCACGCCCAGCGGGCGCGCGTGCACCGTGGCCGCGCCCAGGTCGAACGTGTCGCCCGAGGCCGCGCTGCGGTACGACTCGCCTGAGGCCCAGTAGAACGGCGACACGGGCTCCATGTTGAGGAAGGCGCGCGCCACGTGCGCCGGCGCCGCGCCCAGCGCGCGCGGGGGCTCCGCTGACAGCACGCCGAACGGCGAGCTGAAGTAGAACAGGCACAACGGCCGCCCCTGCAAACACCACACCCACAGTTCCACACTCATAAAATATGTATTAGATAGATACCTACTGTATCATCGAGCGAACGACACGACCAAAACGCTGCTGTTTATAGTGGCAAACATTTTCTTTCACCTGTCCTGATGTTAGTTTGGATGTTGTAGAAGAGGAGCTCTAAAGCGATTTCTTTAAAAAGAAGCGTAAGACAGGGAGACTTAATTTCTCCGAAACTGTTTACGGCTACTTTAGAGTACGTCTTCAAGCTCCTGGAATGGAAAGGATTCGGCATCAATATCAATGGCGAATACATATCACTCACCATTCGGTTTGCCGACGATATGGTAGTCATGGCAAAATCGATGGAAGAGTCCATGGTGAGAATATTCAGCACGATACTCGAAGGCCTTAATGGACATAATGAACATGGATTCCAACCCAATATCTGTTGAGAGCTGGGTTCTTGAAGTTGTTGACTCGTATGTCTGCCTAGGACAAGTAGTCCAGTTAGGTAAGTCCAACTTTAGGAAAAAGGTCAATCGCCGAATCCAGCTCGGTTCGACAGCGTTTGGAAAATTGTGTGATATCTTCTCGTCCGACAAACCTCAGTGCCTCCTCAAGTCGAAAGTGTTCGATCAGTGTGTGTTAACAGTGATGACTTAGGCGAGTAAATGCCATGCACTGAAGCGTACACGGCCTCTTACTATGAGCCTTATTAATAAGCTTCAACTGCTCCAAGTAGCCCAACTGATGACCGATGGGGTCAAAAGTTATCGAAAAGTTATCGAGTGGAGACCACGCACCGGCGCGCAGCGTAGGACGTCCACCCACAAGGTGGACATATGACCTCATTAAGACCGCAGGATCGTCCTGGATGCAAGCCGCTACCAACCGGTGTTATTGGAGATCCATAGGGGAGATGTTCAGAAGTAGACGTCCTATGGCGAATGGATGTATGAGAAGAGAAGATAAGCTTCTACAGCTCTCATTTATCGATAAATCTCGCCGGAAGTACACTAGCAAAGTCAATGAGCACTATATTATTTATAGTACTTTTTTTTATCGTCGACAATATTCGATAGGGGTTGAGAAAATTTTTGCATGAGGACATTGTACTATTTTGAGTACTGACTTACTCGAAAATGCTATATCCATAATCCAAAATCGTGAAAAGATTTCGAAGAACTTATTTTTAGGGTTCCGTAGTAAAACGAGGAAACCTTATAATTTTGTTGTGTCCGTCCCTCCGTCCTCATGTTACAAAGCCTTGACTTTCACATTTACATATAAACCGAATTGCATTTTTGACAATAATTATGATAGTTTAGTTGTTTTAAATTTTTAACTGCAAAGTAGCTTTCATACCTACATATACCTAATCCACTCCACCCCCTTATGTGAGGTATCGTATACATACAGGTACTAGGTACATAGCGTAATGGAAGGTAAGGTTTCTAAAATGAATGTAAGGTTTCATGAAAGATTTTTGTCACATGTACCATTTGCGAGATATTATTGGTCGTCAAAGTTGTAAAAAAGTGAAGCCTGTGCTACACGGTTTGACAAACGGTTTTGACGGTTTGGCAAACAATATTATTACCGCAGCTCATAAAACGCAGCTCTCATGTCTACCTCAAACCCGACAAATAGTCACACACTTGATAGTCGCCCACCTATGATATTTTTCACCCGGTTTATTATTATGTATCCTTTGTTTAGATTTGATATGAGATATAGTAAAGAAATAAACTCGCAAAAAATTCAATTTGCTTACATATTACCAAATCAATATTATCATTTTCCTGAAAACGTTGCGTCACGACTAGTCACGGGAGACGAGCGTAGGTATGTTTAGCATGTATCGTCGCGTCGCGTCGTCGGGCGGGACGACGACAACAATGGCGGGGCTACAAGACAAACCTTCACATCATCCGTGGAAGTGGACGCGTCGGACCTGCCGCCATTCATGGTGCGAGGCGCGGAGGCATGCTGGCTGGCGACGGTCAGCGCTGCAGCCCGGTGCAGGAGGGCGCGGTCGGCGCCGTGCCTGGCGCGCGCTGGCACCCGCGACACTCGCTGCCACGAACCTGCCGGACACCACCCGACTATAACACTCGCACTGAATGAAACCTAGTCCTGGCAATCAAGAGAGGATGCGTGGAGCGATGCTGAGAGGATACGCGACCGGACGGAGCAGGGTCGGTGCGCCGCAAGCCAGGGCGGGCGCGAGTGCGGCCGCGCCAGCCGGCGACGTCGCGCCGCGGCCCGCCCTCACCCAGTTCCGAGGAGGGTTCGCTCGACCCGACCTTTGCAATACTTAACGCCGAACACCTCCGCAAACACACGCAACTGCGTCCTCATTTCAAAATTCGATTTTTAAATATTCATGGCACCTTTTGCAAAACATTAGTATACTTACCCTATATACCTACCTACAGTAGGTAGGTACAGATAGGAAGTAGGAACTAAGGAGACGACAGCAAAATTTAATCCGCCGTCGACTCTGAGCTAAGTGGCAGTCAATAATTACTTTATGTCGAACTAGGTAAGTATATAATCTTTGATTATTGACAAGTGAATAATCTAACTTGTATAATATTATAATTATAACCTATTCAAGAGTACTTCAAAATAAAAAGCTCTTGCCGAGGGCTTTGTCGATTTAGCGCCTTGAAAAAAATAATAGCAAGGTTTGAGGCCACATCCATAGGAGATCAGTTTTTTTAAAAATAGGCTTTGTTTTGAATAATTGGACCGATCTGGGTCATTAATGTTGATCAGATGAACCTCTTGGTCACTTAATGCAATTTCTAAATATTTAATTTTCGTACCTATCAGTTTTTGTTATCAAACTCCTCTGAAATGGCTGACTTATTTTTTTTGTGTAGGATGTGTGTATTTTTCATGGATATCCGTCATAGAAATAATTTAATTATATGCCAAAATAACATTTATCGGGTCACTGCTATAATATAATATTAATAATATAAATCGTAATCGTGCTGCTATATTCTTCTACATTCTATTTCGTGCCACGTCATCTTTCCCGCGCCCACCGAACCATTCTCTGCAGTACGCCAACAGGTTTCCCCATCGAAAACGTTGGCTCTTTTATTTGCTAAAACTTCCAGAATTTTACATAATTTTGTTCACGGTCAGCGAAAGATGGCGCTAGTAGTTTTCAAATGCATTTGTGGCAACTACTTATTTTCATTAGAAATCATAATATAATAATAAATGGACATACACAGTGCGATTAATTGATCAATGTTTCACATCACTCCAACTGGGAGCTTACCTATTCAATAGGAATAGAATAGGTGGTTCACGATTTGAACCACTACCCGATAAGGATAAGGGCCTCCGATTCCCTATCATAATTACGTAACCTAACTCGTCAAGTTTATTTTTTTTAATTTCCGTTTTTTTTATAGGTAGGTACACCATTAAATTGTATTCGCTATTCACATTAAAATCTATCTACAGTAAGTATAGTCTATTAGACAGGTATATAAAATTGAATGAACGGCTGGACCGATTTCGGTAATTTTTAGGGTTCCGTACCACAATCGGAAAAAACGGAACCCTTATAGGATCACTTTGTTGTCCGTCTGTCCGTCTGAATAGAACAGGTGGTTCACGATTTGAACCACTACCCAATAAGGATAAGGGCCTCCGATTCCCTATCATAATTACGTAACGTAACTCGTCAAGTTTATTTTTTTTTAATTTTCGATTTTTTTATAGGTACACCATTAAATTGTATTCGTTATTCACATTAAAATCTATCTACAGTTTCGTCGTAAATCTTTATTACTCTATACTTAGTTAACAAATTATAAATACAATTTTAATTATGATCTATCATAACAAAATGTACAAAATATACTGTTGCCGAACTAGGCTAGTGCCTGTGTTCAGTGTACAGCAACCTCCCTTCAGGGTAATGCCATAATTCAGTGCTTACCAATTAAATTTCACTATAGGTTTTAACAATTATTTTATAAAGAATTATCAACTATTAGACAGGTATATAAAATGGAATGAACGGCTGGACCGATTTTGATAATTTTTAGGGTTCCGTACCTCAAGCGGAAGAAAACGAAACTCTTATAGGACCACTTTGTTGTCCGTCTGTCCGTCTGTGTGTATGTCAAGACTCTTTATCTCGGGAACGCGTAAAGATATCGAGTTGAAATTTAAACTGTATACATGTATTTATAGTCTCTTGCAGTTGTGTAAAAGAAAAACTTCTAAGTTATCGTTTAAAAAAGTTAGAGCGTTTATGTCGTAAAAAACGTCATATTTCGACACTCACAAAAATCAAAACCTACAGGGTACTTTACGTTGACATAGAACTATGAAATCTGGCGGGAAGCATTGTCTTAGAATACACATATAGGAATAAATCTGAAAACTGTACATTTTTATTTAAATCACAAAAAATAGAGCATCAAAATTTACAAAATATGGGTTCAAAATTCAAAGTGAGTAAATCGTATCATGTAAGGTATCATATAAAAGAACTTTAATAGCACATGCTAAAATAAGTTTTTAAGTATTTTAACAATGTTTGATTTTCGATTTATGACGAGAAAAGTGAAAAAAAAAACTTTTTTGCCGATGATAGTATGGAGATTTTAACAATTTACTTCCCAGTTTTGTGAAAACTTCTGGATTTGTGCGGAACCCTCGGCGTGCGAGCCTGACTTGTACTTGTCCGGGTTTTTTTTTTCTAATCGTATTTGTTACAGTTTGGAGAAGGTTTTTATGAAAGGAAAAAAAATAAGAAAATTGCGTGGTAAATAATAAAAATGTTGATTTAATTTTCCTATACACAATGTTCCTACTACTGCATTAATGGCGCTATACGTCATCGAAATTAGAATCGCCCTATAGTTCACCGGGTTATAGCCAAAGATTATTATGTGTAATACTGGAGGGAATCCTACCTGCCGGGCTAGTATACCTGTATACCCATCACTAAATATTTCTTTGCACGAATCAGAACGAGGCAGAGTTTTGGTAAATTATGTATCTGTCACTTTTTCACTCGTCGACAAAACTCTTATCGTTATCGAATGCTAAGCTAGCTGGAGCTGATTTTGTCAGTTTTTCATCCACCATATTTTGTCACCATTCAGCTAAATATGATGTAACTAGATGCATTTTATTCTACGTTTGGCGATCCATTTATAAAGGTCTTGTAGGTACATATTGTTTACCGATCAAAAAAAGAAACTTAGATTTATAATAATATTAATATTATTGCAAATCATACAAACAAAAGCTTCAGAATCTCTCCGATGTGCACTCTACAATGATATATTTTTACGCCATGCGCCACCTTGCTCTATATTCTGTCTGCTTGCCGTCTGAATTTTCTCATACAAAGTTAACACATGCAGTGTGCTAAAAACTATCTCCACGTAGATATTTGCAAAGGAGATAACAGGTTGTTTGGCGCGAAATGGACGACTCATTTGGTTCCCGCCTTTTTTGATAGTTGGTTGTGGCAAGAACGCGCGCGCGCACGTTCCTCGCGCCGGCTCCATGCGTTCCGATTCACGTAATTATTTGTCAATCGATCGAAATAATATTTTTTCTAATTATAATAAATTATGTGAAATAAATGTCGCTCATGATAAATAGTGCACTGTGCCAGTGATAGAAGAAATTTATTAGTTATGCTTTCGTTTATAACTAGGCCATCCAGCATGTCTGATTAGATAAAATTCATAAAACTACTTACCTAAACTTAACAAATAAGTAGAGCAATATTGTGATACTTGTTAATAATACCTGAGAAATAAATTAAAAATTAATATCTAAGATTAGTCCTGATAACCAAGACCAAATATTATGTACATAATAAATAATGCTCTTTCAACCATTGAAGGCAAATCATCAATTCAATAAATACCTACCTCTTCATAATTTATTTGAATTTCAAATTAGCGAGGCGCTATTCAAGTAGTTTATACCTAATGGAAAACAATTAATTATTTCGACGTTTTGAATTTCGAAATACTCGGTGATATAAGTTTGACGTATGTACTGAAATATATGGTAGGTATTTATTTTTAAGTGAACACATTCCTTACAAATTGTGGAGGGAGAATGGCTTTCACTATGGTACAAAGTTTATTTTTTATCTGGTATGAAGCACCCACCATGTTATACCACACCACAGTATTTAACAGCAGACTAAAGAACAAAGTATTTTTAGTAGGTACCTACAATACTTAAATAATTCGACACATCCGTGTTGGGTGTTAGGCTGTAGAAATCTTTCATGAAGCAATCTTATCCGTCGAGCTTTTACTTTACATTAGGATTGAAAACAAAAAGCTTAACATTTTTAACATTTCACAACAAATCAGATCCCAGCCGGCAGCCGGCCAAAACGAACCTACTTGCCTACCTTGATTAGTAAAGTTATCATAACGAACTCGACCTACATCACTAGGTAGGTACATATTTTTGGATACCCATTCACGACTAAGGTTTAGGAGTAGCTTATGTTAAAAATCTACTTAGATATCATCACTTTAGAAACTCAAAATTTGTTATCTTTCTCTCATAAAGTAGTGATAAAGAAAGCTATAATACGACGTGCTTATAGCGATATCGTCATGAGATAGGACATTTCTCGCTCCTTTCATCATCGAGCAAACAAATCTCTGATGATAATAACTAGAGAACTAAAGATGAAAGCTAGCAAAATATTTACATTTTTAGAGCAGTTAGTGGCTGTTCGATATAATATGGGTTGGCCGTATACACCGGTTGGTATTAAGTACTATACAACCTAGTTTAGTAACTTACTACTCATCTTGATTTAAAACGGCATTTTAGTAAACTGAAAATGCTCTCTCAAGCTGCTGATGTAAAATACATGGCTTATGTTATATACCTGCGTCCTCCCATGTTGCCTCCATGCCGTCAGTAGCGGCGGCGGCGTGGGAGCGGCGAGGGCGGTGGGCCGCAGCAGGTTGCCAGCAGTTGGCACTCGCGGGTGCCGATTATGCATACGCTAGCTCGAAACTGCCGGCGTGGGCATCATCAATGCTAATTTTAATGCCATCGTGAATTCCTACTACGAATGCAAAGGATAGACAATACCTACTCGAACATACCTCGAATGCATTAACAGTGAAGGCGCGGAAAATAAACCGCACTATTTCGGTATTATCGGTAATTTTAGAACAATCATTGATCTTTATAGGCACAAATCGGCACAATACATATATTTATTTAAGTAAATCGTTTCAAGCGTAGCTATTGAGTTGTAAGAAATGGTAGGGTTCAGTACTATTATTATCATTTTTTGTTAACAATAGTTGCAAATGTAATTGTTATGATAGCCATTGTGTTATCGCACTGCACCCAAAGTCATATCAATTTAAACAAGAATAAATATAGGACTTCACGGTCAAGTAGTTCACTGCAGTTTATAAACAGATACCAAAATCGACAGGTGTTAGAGAGGATAAGATAGGTGATGGCGGTTGATTGTTTTAGGGTTTCAGTAAAGATGATGGAGGTGACGGTGACGATAGAGGTAGTGATGCAATTACATTATTATTATTTAGTGTAGGTTGTTTTCAGCAGCTGTGTTGTGTAACGTGCGTGAGCTTGTGATTGTAATTGACCTGCGTCCACCATTTGATTGAAAATGATCAATTGATGCTCATCACAGAGTAGAGTTCGGAGGGCGCTCGACACGACCACAGTCAGTGAAATAGTCGCTACAGCCAGACAATGAGTTGTGTAGCAGTTACTATCGCGCGAGCAGATTGATGAGTAGTTGGTATGGATGTGGTAGAGTAGCCCGACATGGTACGCGCGTGGTGTCAACGACCGTCACGTTAATTCGAGACGATTGAGCGTGACGTGCTGCGTGACGTAGGAGCAGCGTACACTCTGTAGTTTTAAACTCAGCCAGTACGTAAGTGCAGAAGCTAATAAGTGTAATGTCTACAAACATCTCACAGTTATACCAATAGTGTGCAGACAATACAAAGAATCTACCTAATGTGAATTGGCTTCCCTATCCTCTATTGGGCAGGTTTCTGTTGCCGGTAGCTGACGGTTCACGGACAACGCTTTTCGTTTGATAAAGAACGGCAATTTACTTGTTTCGTTATCTGTCCCTGATTATGAATAGCTGATAACTAGTGTTATCTTACCGCATGCAACTCTAACACGCTTAAAATATATTTACCTAGATGCTTGTAATGAAGGCCATCTAAGTTTTTGAAAAGCCTACTTAAATTACGTTGGTATGCAAGTTCAAGGGACAGGCTGCAGGGCTACAATCCCGTCAAGGTGAACCGCTAAACCTAAAAATAACTGAGATACCTACCTAGCAGACTTCACTACGAATAACGTACCTAGTTAGGCATCTACCAGTCAGCTCTTGTGCCAGGTCAGTTTTGTTTTATATGACCCTGTTTTTGAACTTCACTGAAAATTTTATTACGGAGACACTAGAAGTCATAACTGTAACTGACCACGGAGATAAAAAATATTTATAAATAATAACAATACGTACGATTAACAACGAGAAGAAGTGCTTGCATCTAAGTAGATATTTGTTTTTGTACCTACTTATCGTTCTATTCCGACATCGGCATCGGTCCCTTCATCATCCATCACCATCTAAACCTTTATACAGGGTAACGAGTAACCTAGGCTAGGCTCTTAAGGGTGATTATAGTGAATGTTATTAGATTATAGAACATCAAGACGAGCAATTTTTAAAATCGGCAAAACCTCGAAATTGCTGTAAAAATCAGCTGTTTCATATATTTTGTAGATAGTCGACGGACCTTTTCTATGGAACCACTTTTTTTTCGCAAATTCAGGGCTGGCCTCAGAGTAAAAGTGATGTAACTTGAGGCACTAGTCATTCAAGATTGTCCGTAAGTTACCATTTACCCTGTAAATAGGTACCTACATAAATTATGTATCGATTTAACGACACCAAGAAGAGGAGGAAGTTCACTAGTTGACTGTTTTTTTATTTGCTACCCCTCATTTTTTTTTCTCCTGAAGGTTTTTTCAATACTATTAAAATTAAATATACCTAGCTAAAATAACAGCGTACTTCTAGGCTTCCACCTACTTAATTAAGCAATCGGGCAGGCAAATGTATCCTTGACAACTGTGGTGCATCAGTAGCATTATTACAACTAGGTGTATTAGTAGAGGTGTAGTGCAATGATGAGACAACGGTGGCAGCAGTAGGCAGCTGCTCAGAGCAATGTGGCCGCCGTCGGAGCCGGCGCGCGCGAAGTCTGGGGTCACGTGGCTAGTGGAGCTCGGAGACGCGCCGCCCTCTACCTTCGTGCCTTACGAGACGCACCTCTATACAACTAAAAGTAAGTATCAATAGATGACGTAAATATCAATAAATGTTTAATTTATCATTGTTACCGCGTCATTGTAATCGCGTCTGTGAAGATTATTAAAAATATCCAATTTGTGAAGAATTGTATCGTAAGAAAATGTTAACGTCTAGAGATTTTTGCGTGGCGAACTACCTAGTACCTACATACAAAACATAATTAATTATAATACCTACGTATAATATAATGTAATAAAGGGAACTAGACAATTGATATTGACATATTCTGTTGAATATAAACGCGATACAGTAGTAGACATCATGAAGTACATTATATATACAGGATAGACATAGTGACATGGTGTAATAGGCACTCAATCAATCAGGGACGTTTTGAGGATAACTCTTCCAAGCAATCAATACTTAGGTCCGTAATTAAATGGTAGAGCAGTAGCATATTATAACATAACTGTGGTAGTAGTGTAGCTGTAGGTACATTAAACACTGCACATATGATATAATTTTATTTGGCTTTGCTTTGATTAGTAACAAAAAAAAAACAGAATACAACGGAACCCTATCTCTAGTGTCTTGAGACGCCCTTGACATATTTTAGTTAATAATAATCTACAAAAGTAATGTGAATTTTAGAGTAAGTGCAAAAAGAGAACTGTCGTGGCGTTACGGTGAACTAACAATAAGATTTTAATCAGCAGACAAGTACCGACTATACTTTGTAGGCGCGAGTAGTGAGTACTGATGAAAACCAAATTGGTGTTTACAAAGTATCAAACACATTTAGTTGTACCAGCAATGGCAGAGAAGTGTTGTCAACGTAACAAAATGTACACGAGCGACCTCACCTACGACGACGCTTCTCTTTTTGCACAAACTCTACCGCAAATAATTATTGTGAAAACTGTTGTCAGTGCCCTCTGTTTATTAACAAAAACACTTTCACAGCTCACGGAAATGTTGCAATATAGTAAAATTGTCCACGTTAAACTGGTAAAAATAATAAGTTGCACTAAAACCATAAAATGCACGCCAGGGAAAAGAAAAAAACGGTAAAAATGGAATGTGCATAATTTATGACGGAACTATCGTCGCCAACTTATCAATAATTAAAAATCTATTAGTGCGTTTTGTTATCCATAAAATAATACTAAACTATTTTGATTACTGCAGATGGCATTATTTTTAGAGTATTTTAGAATTCTTTATCTGAATTCGTCTGACGTCTGAATGTTATCTACCTTTATAATTTTTAACCGACCTCAAAAAATGAGGTTCTCAGTTCGACTGTATGTTTTATTTTTGCATATTGTTATTATGTTACGCGATTCATCCACCAATTATGAAATTATATTTATTAAATATTGATATTACAATGCACACCACACCCTGGTATCATTATTATTTTATATAGTCGTATTTTTAGTTTAAGTTGGGGCAACCCTAAATTCATTCTCTCGTAATAAAGATGTCCGGCATAGTTCTATTGTAAAAATGTAAAACGTAAAAGAGTAATATTAAATAGTGTTATAAGAAGATAGAAAACCTCTTTATTTGAAAAGCCCCGATCCACGAACCTCTCAATAGTGGTAGCAGAGCGTGGTTATGAAAAATCAGTAAAAATGTCTAAAGAAAATTTAACGAGGTTACCGGTGACGCCCTTTGCCGGAGTGAATTTCAGTTCGTGGGCTTTTCGCATGAAAAGTATACTCAGAGAAAACGGAGTAATAAAAGCCATTGAAAATTCAACATACTCACAAGATGAAGCAAATACTCAAAATGAAGCGAGAGCTCAGGCTATAATAATTGCGGGTGTGGCTGACAGCCATCTTGAATATATCAAAAAGGATACGGCATATCTTATGTATGAAAATCTTAGAATCAATTTCCAACAAAAGGGCGTACGCAGTAAATTATTTATTAGAAGAAAATTATCAGATTCAAAATACATCGAGAAGGAATCGCTATCTCAGCACTTCGTTAAAATGGAGGAAATGTTTGCCGAATTGCAAGAAGCTGACACTCAACTAAGCGAGGAAGAAAAGGTAAACTACATATTATTATCAATGCCAGATTCATATGAAGGAGTAATCACTGCCCTGGAGACAATTTCAAACCTAAAAATGGACTTTGTAAAAACTAGATTGCTTGGCGAAGAAGAAAAGAAAAAGAAAAATAACCAATTAGCTAACCAACCATACAGCAATTCATTTCTGTGTTTTCACTGTGGAAAATCTGGACATAAAAAATATTAGTGCAGGCAGGCACAGGGCCGGATTCAGCAACAAGGCCGTACTCAGGGCCAAACCCACAATACTAATGATACAAATAATTACCAAGGACAAAGTCAAAGCTTCAATAATAATTATCAAGGACGAGGACAAACATATACGGGACGAGGACAACCTTATAACACTAGACGAGGACAACAGTACCACTCTGGGAGAGGACAAAGCAACTATAGAGGAAGAGGACAGGCGCATTATTCAGGGAGAGATCAGGCTTTTACAGCAGAGCAGCAAGTAAGTGAAGTGAAATATTTAAATGAAAGCAATAATAGTGTCGCAAACAATTGTGAAAGTGAATTTATATCATGGTGCATTGATTCAGGGTCTTCTGACCATTTAGTTAACAATAAAGACTGCTTTACGGACTATATTGAACTTAAAGTACCTAAAAATATTGCCGCTGCAAAAAATGGGGTGATGATTCAAGCACTAGGTATAGGTAATATTAGAACAAAATGTTTCGTGGGGAAAAAGGAATATCCAACTACCATAAAAAATGTTTACTATGTACCTGAACTGCGTAAAAATTTACTGTCTGTATCAAAAATAGAGTCAAGTGGGTTACAGGTTTCTTTTCACAAAGGGAAAGTTAGGGTTTATAATAAAAATGTATTGATTTTGATAGGAAATTCAGAAGGCAGCTTGTATAATGTCGAAATGGAACTTGATTGATCAAATTGTTATTATTCTCCGATAAATGAAGATGTAAACTTATGGCATAGGCGCTTTGGCCACTTGGGCATACAAAATCTATCTGTCTTAGCACAAAAGAATTTAGTAAACGGTTTGGGAAATTTGAAAAACAATAAAATTGAAAACATGTTATGCGAACCATGTCTTTTGACTAAAATGGCAAGACAACCTTTCAATAAAACTGGGTATAGAGCAACAAAGCCATTAGAAATTATACATTCAGACGTGTGTGGGGCAATGACACCAACAGATAGAGAAGGCAATCAATATTTCGTAACTTTCATCGACGATTTCACCCATTTTGTTATGGTCTTTTTGATAAAACACAAATCTGAAGTATTTGAAAAATTCAAGGAATACTACTACTATGCAACAAGATATTTCAACACTAATATGTTATCATTGAGATGTGACAATGGAGGAGAATATGTATCAAACGAACTAAGAAACTTTTGCATCCGTGAAGGAATAAGAATACATTATACAGTTTCATATAATCCAGAAATGAATGGAGTAGCAGAAAGGATGAATAGGACTTTAGTGGAAAAATCGAGAGCAATTTTACTTGAATCAGGATTAGATAAAACATTCTGGGGAGATGCCATATTATATTCTGCATATGTTACAAACAGGAGCCCGTCAGCAGGGAGAGCTACTACAGCGAGCGAAATGTGGACTGGGAGGAAACCAGATGTGTCAAACATGAGAGTTTTTGGATGTGTCGCCTATAATCATATACCTAAGGAGCAAAGAAGGAAGCTGGACAATACAGGAAAGAAGATGATAATGATTGGTTATACAACATCAGGTTATAAACTATATGATATAGAAGAAAATAGAGTAATAAATGCTAGAAATGTGATTTTTGATGAAAAACTGAAAGAAGATAAAACTGTATACTTACCAACAGAAAGAAAAATAGATTTTACCCAAGAAGAAAATAATTTTGAAACTGAAAATATTGATCAAAGACAACAAGAGGCTTATGAAAGAAATCAAAACATTGAAGAAAGAAAACAGAAAATACTAGAAGAAAATATTGTAGATAGATGCACACCAGAAGTTAATCAGAAACCAGAAGAAACAGAAAATATGAGACCAACAAGAAGAAGACAAAAACCAGCATGGCAAAACGATTATGTAATAGATTTGGAAAAAGATGATGATGAAGCATTATTTGCTCTACTATCATGCAACCAGGAAGATATACCATCAAGCTTTCAAGAAATTAAAGAAAGAAAAGACAATCTAGAATGGAAAAATGCAATAAAAGAAGAAATAAGTGTACTAGAAGAAAGTAAAACATGGAAAATAGTACCTAAACCCGAGAGAGATAAATTATTGGACACTAAATGGATTTTTACAAAGAAAAATGTAGGAGAAAAGGAAATACACAAAGCAAGACTTGTCGTACGAGGCTTTCAACAGAAAGAAGATGTTGGAGAGATCTACTCACCAGTATTAAAATTGCAAACTTTGAGAATTTTATTATCAGTAGCAGCGTGTAGAGACTACCAAATTCATCAGATGGACGTTAAAGGAGCCTTTTTATATGGCAATATTCAGGAAAACGTATACTTAAAACCACCAGACGGAATAATAATACCAGAAGGGCATGTATTAAAATTAACAAAATCATTATATGGATTAAAGAAATCTCCGAAGTATTGGTATGAAAAATTTCATGATGTGATTACAGGATATGGATTCAAAAGATCAGAAAACGACTACTGTCTTTATAGTTTGGGAGATATATATATAACCCTGTACGTAGACGACCTATTAATAATGGGAAATAATGGCGCTGAAATAGAAAAATTGAAAAGTTTTCTTGCATCAAAATTTAGAATGAAAGATATGGGTTCGAATAACTTAAATTACTTGGGAATATCAATTAATGTAGAACCGGGGAAAATAATAATAAATCAAACCAAATATTTAGAGAGCATACTTAGGAAATATCAAATGGAAAATTGTAAAGGTAATAATACACCAATGGATGTAAACTATAAATATGATGAAAACTCTGTTATTGATATGTGCTTTGAATCACAATGTAGATCACTTATAGGGTCACTAATGTATGCAACTGTAGGAACCAGACCCGATTTAGCTACGGCTGTATGTTATTTAAGTAGATTTCAGTCAAAACCTAGCGAAAACTTGTGGAAAGCTTTAAAAAGAATATTAAGATATGTAAAACAAACTGTAAATTATTCATTGATATATTGTAAAACTGATTGTAACACTTTAATGCCTCTTATAGGCTATGCTGACGCCGACTGGGCTAGAGATAATGACAGAAAATCCACAAGCGGTTATCTATTTAAATTATTTGATAATACTATTGTATGGAGGTCTAAAAAGCAAACAACTGTAGTGTTAAGTACCACTGAAGCCGAATTGATTTCTTTATGTGAATGTGTAGTAGAAGCTTGTTGGATCGTAAAAATATTATCTGATTTAAATGTAAAATTTCAAAACGTTCTTATCTATGAAGACAATCAAAGCACAATCAAAACTGTACAAAATCCAGACCAACGTAGACTTAAGCATATAGATATAAAATATAATTTTGTTAAACAGAAAGTGGAAGAAGGTTTGATCAAAGTAGAATATTTAAATACTAAATTTCAATTAGCTGATTTGTTGACCAAACCTTTGTCCAAGGCACAATTTGCCAAGTTATTAGTAGACATGGGTGTGCAGTGCATTGAGGGAGAGTATTAAATATTGATATTACAATGCACACCACACCCTGGTATCATTATTATTTTATATAGTCGTATTTTTAGTTTAAGTTGGGGCAACCCTAAATTCATTCTCTCGTAATAAAGATGTCCGGCATAGTTCTATTGTAAAAATGTAAAACGTAAAAGAGTAATATTAAATCTATTATATAAAAGGCTTCCCTGAGTGACTGACTGACAGACAGCCTACAGCCCAAACCGCTTAAGATATGAGCTTGAAATTTGGAATATAGGTACATTGAACGACGTAATGGAGCACTAAGGACGAAAATTTTGAACTTTCGACCTCTAAGGGGGTAAAACGGGCTCTTTTCGTTTGTATGTAACTTTTTATTCCCTGTACCGATTGACTTGAAACTTTGTATACATGCTTTTCAAACAAATTAAAAGTTACGTCTTTTCCTGTTTTTCCGAATTTTCCTCATCTAAGGGGTCACATAAGGTCCCAAAGTTGGTGAAAAAAGCGTCAATTACATCGAACCAGCTGAACGGTTATGGTTGAAAATTGGTATGAAGGAAGCACACAGCATGTTTTAATGTAGAAACTAATAAAATCCAGGAAAATCTATAAGGTTCCTTAGGGTTACGCAAAATTAATAAGTTTAGGCTACAGCCCAAACCGCTGAAGATATGAGCTTGAAATTTGGAATATACGTACGACATAATGAAGCACTAAGGATGAAAAACGTAGCCAACTCTAACTTACGGGGTAAAACGGACCCTTTTTATTTGCATGTAACTTCTTATTCCCTGTACCGATTGACATGAAACTTTGTATAGATGCTTTTGAGACTAAATAAAAAATATGGCTGTACCTGTTTTCTGAATTTTCCTTTAAAAAAATCCTTAGGGGTCAGATACGTCCCAAAACTTCAATGCTCTTTTTAAATAATGTAGTATTTAGAATAGGATTATGATAATGATAGTTTATCTTTAAATAGGGCAAAATGGGTCCCCAAAAGTTTACGATTTTTTTTTATTTTGTGAGCCAATAGTCTTAAGCTTAGCGCACATATGGATCAATATAGGTATTTTACTATGGGATCAACCTGACAAGCGAAAATTACCTACATTTTCCATACATTTTGTCGCGGGTCGATGAACTTTTTGTGTTGAACAGCTGATTTTATTCACGTGCTTTTGGGGTTGGTACCATTGTAAAAGTTAATTAAATTATGAGTATAATAGCATCCTAGAACATGCCTGACTAGAATTACGACTTGTGTGCCATTTTTTCATTTGCCTGGAAAATTAAATTTCTAATGACTTAATGAAACATGTCGAATACCTGTACCGGCTTTAATTAATAGTGCACTACTGAAAATAAGTACTACGGATAGCACTACGGATAATAGAAACAGGTGGGTCTTAAGATGAACATGGACAAGACGTAAGTCATGTGTAATTCCCATGTTTTACCTACCCCGTTTTCTGTTGGAAACTCGGTTCTTGAAGTCGTTGACTCGTACGTCTACCTAGGACAAGTAGTCCAGTTAGGTAGGTCCGACTTCAACAAAGAGGCCAATCGACGAATTCAACTCGGCTGGGCAGCGTTCGGAAAAGTGCGTAATGTCTTCTCGTCCGACATACCTCAGTGCCTCAAGTCGAAAGTTATCGACCAGTGTGTGTTGCCAGTGATGACTTATGGCACAGAAACGTGGTCTCTCACTATGGGCCTTATTAGTAAGCTCCAAGTAGCCCAACGAGTTATGGAGAGGGCTATGCTTGGAGTCTCTCTGCGAGATCGAATCATTAATGAGGAAATCCGTAGAAGAACCAAAGTCCCCGACATAGCCCAACGGATTGGCAAGTTGAAATGACAATGGGCAGGGCACATATCGCAGAGGGCTGATGACCGTTAGGGTCGAAAAGTTCTCGAGTGGAGACCATGTACCGGCAAGCGCAGCGTAGGACGTCCACCCACAAGGTGGACGGATGACCTCATTAAGACCGCAGAATCGCGCTGGATGCAAGCCGCTTCCAACTGGTCTTATTGGAGATCCATAGGGAAGGTCTATGTCCAGCAGTGGACGTCCTGCGGCTGATGGATGACTGAAAATAGGCCTATCCGCGAAGGGTAATTGGGCCATAACCATCACGCCGGCCGAGCACGGGTTGCTGAATTCACATACGACATTGATTTTTACTCATACAATTATTATTACTGGCTCCCTCGGTGGCTCAGTGGTTGACCCTGACTCCTGGGTCAAAGAGGCGTGGGTTCGATTCCCAGAGCAAATATTTATGTGATGTTCATATGTGTTTGCTCTGTGTCTGAGTGTTATTAATGTATTTTTATTTATTTATTTAATACATTCTTGTTAAGTTTTAAGCAAGTATTAAGACATCGCAGTCCATGCTGCGTGCTATAAATAACCATCTTAAGCAAGTACTAACAATACGCGGGCCAAACCGTGACCTATTATCATTATAGGCAAATACTGTTATAATTTTGACCAAACCGTGGGCATTATCCTTGCAAGTAATTTTAAGCAAGTATTAAGACAACGCGGACCAAATTGCGGACTATTAGATATTATTATAAGCATGTACAAAGACAACTTAGATCAAACCGCGGGCTATTTTCATTTTAAGTAAGTACCTATGTACTAAGACAACGCGGGCGAAGCCGCGGGTTTTAAGCTAGTAGTGTTATAAGAAGATAGAAAACCTCTTTATTTGAAAAGCCCCGATCCACGAACCTCTCAATAATATTAATGATTCTATTTTAATTTGACAGATGTGATTTCATTTAAATTTTATATTAACCACGTAATACTAAGTGCATAGTCAAAGTCAAAGTCAAAGTCAAAATATTTATTTTGCGGAGACATGGGTAATATGTAGGTGTTAAGATACATTATTATGTGCACCATGCTCTAGCATTAGGGCATGCAAAATTATCATTCTTAATTTTAACGGTAAACGAATAATATTATCATAATTATACATTAAATATTGTGAGATTAAATCATTTACTAATACTATATTTGCACAAAGATTTGTCATTCAAAAATTCATCTATGGAATAATATGTCTTGTCTATTAATAATTTCTTAAGTCTTAGTCATAGTGACGTGTTGCCGCTTTACGATTAAATCTTCAAATCTTAATCACATAAAAAAATATAGGAATCAGATTTGAAGATTTACCAATCATTTGGCGATGTAAGCTAATATATTAAAATTTAAAAATTATGTATGTTCCTAATTGTTGTCCAATGTTAATGAACACATACGGCTGATATTATGATGATAAAATATAATTCAAAATAAATGTAGGTATTTCACAATGTCAACTAACGTGGTTTTCACACATGACAGGTTTACATTACGCGACTACAACTTCGCTTTCATTCAGGCAAGTTGACGTCCCAAAAATGGTATGAAAGGTAGCTCAATTATGTATAAAATAAATTGTCATTATTAATGTAATTATGTTTTTTTTCCTCGCTGATGGGATAAAATAGTGGAAAGACAATTTATCTCATTACCATGCTAGATGTTCTGAGATCTGTGTGGTGTAAAAGGTGTAAACCATCAAAATTATGTTTGACTTCAATAACTCTTATGGAAAAATCTTTACTTCATGTTTGTTCTTATCAACAATGCGACGCCAAAATATGAAAGAAGAACAAGAATTTTTCCCGCCACTTCGAACTTTTTTCACAACTCGTTTTTACTGTTGAAAATATTACCGTCTTTGGCTCTCTCCCTCGCCTACGGCTCGGCTTAATAAGTCTTAAGGGCACTGGCCATGAGGGGCAATATGATTATCCGTAGATTTTCCCGGTGTACAGTAGAAGTAAAAATTGCTTCTTTTTAAAGCATTTTGTCAATGTTTTTACACCGGTAATCTATGGGTTAAACGCTTACGTCCCTAAATGTATTACGGGTGCAGTATAATAACAAATTTAGGATGTTAATAGGGCTGCCTCCATACTGCAGTGCTTCGGGAATGTTTGCAGATGCAAGAACCCATGGTTTTGCTGCAATTATGCGCAAAAAAATATTATCATTACTGAAAAGGGTGAGAGGCAGCCAGAATAGCATTTTAAATAAAATAAGTAATAAGTATGATTGTCCAATTATTAAGCATTGGATACAATCTATAATTCCCGATTTAAATAAAGCGTATCAAGTTAGGTAATTATATACCTAGTCAGGTCATAAGTATTGTCACACAGTAAAAACTTTTCTTTTAGAATGCTGGCCATAAAAAAGTTTATTGAATTCGAATTTCGAACTGTTCATGAAAATAAAAATGTATGCTTTTTAGAATTTCACTCTTTTTTAAATATGGAGTGGACGCTTAAAGAAGACCGTGTCGCAGTTATTCCGTTGCATCGTTGCGGTTACGCGCCAATTCAAATTTTTGACGTTCTGAAAAATTTGAATATAACTAAAAGATTCGTTTATCGTACCATCAAACGATACAATGACGACTCTAGTGTAGATGATAGGTCAAGAAGCGGTCGCCCTCGGTCTGTTAGGACTCCAGCAGTGATAAAAACTGTGAAGGCGCGAACTCAAAGAAATCCCAAACGTAAGCAGAAACTGTTGGCCCTTCAGATGGGGTTAGGCAGAACCACAGTGAAAAGGGTGTTAAATGAAGACTTAGGGCTTCGGGCATATCGAATAATCGGCATATCGATCGAAAACAGGACATCGTTTAAATGCTCGTCTAATGGACCTGAGACTGAAGAGATGCCGCGCTTTGTTGAAGCGGTACGCGGGAAAAAAATATCGGGAAATTCTTTTTTCGGATGAAAAAAAATTTACCGTAGAAGAGAGCTACAACAAACAAAATGATAAGGTGTACGCACACAGTAGTGAAGAAGCGAGCAACCGTATTCCGCGTGTCCAACGAGGTCATTTTCCATCCTCGCTCATGGTATGGTTGGGAGTTTCTTATTGGGGCTTAACAGAGGTACATTTTTGTGAGAAAGTTGTAAAAACGAATGCAGTTGTGTATCAAAATACAGTCCTGACGAACCTTGTGGAACCTGTTTCTCATACCATGTTCAATAGCCATTAAAAAACATATTGACTTTGTCCGTCACACATCTCGGGAGTCCAATTTCGAAGATTTGTGGATTAGCATTATTCCTAGCGAGAAAAAATTTAAAATAATTAATCTTTGTCTATGCTATCTTCCTCCGTATTTACCGTTATATAATTTGCAAGAATTTTACGCAAACTGTCAGAAGAATATTCTTCGTTCACATGGTCAGGAGGAATTTCTTTTTATTGGCGATTTTAATACTCCTAATATCAGTTGGTCTAAATCTGCAGATTCTCTTTTCATGGTGCCCTGTAATCCTAATGGTGAAAAAGCGGACCTTTTAATGGAAAATATTTCACTTTGCAACCTTCGTCAATTTAATAATATACCTAATACATACGGCCGGTTTTTAGACCTCGTTTTGTCAACTTTTACGTTACAAGTGCACGGGACTGACGCCATCAGTAAACCAGATAGATATCATCCTTCTCTTGTGGTTGATCTGGGAAATGTTTGTTCTATTACTAAATATTTTAAGCCTAATGTTAGTAAACGCTTGAATTTCAATAAGAGCAACTACACAAACATCAATAAAGATCTTGAGTCCATTAATTGGAATGAGTTGCTTGAGGGACCAGATATTAACATTTCGACAAGTAATTTTTATCAGGAATTTAATAAAATACTCTCCCAACACACTCCATTTACAAAAAAGAACGCTAACAACTGTCCAACGTGGTTTTCAGCTGCTTTAATACGTGCTCTCAAAGAGAAATTAAAATTTCACCGCTTATACCGTAAATTCAAAAATCCCCGAGACTACGATACGTTTTCTATGTTACGTCAGAGATGTAAAAAACTTATTGATCGAGACTACAATAATTTTATAAACTCTGTTGAGGAAACATTAGAAAAAAACAATGTTAAACACTTTTGGCAATACGCAAAAAGCAAAAAAGGAACAGATTCAATACCCCTCACAATGAAATATGGTAATCAAACTTCGTCTGACCGAATAGAAATTTGTGAACTTTTTTCAGATTACTTTAGTTCGGTTTTCGAACCTCCCCATTCTTCCGGTAATCTCAGTTCTTCTTCAGCTCAAGACGCGAATGTCATAAGCAATATGGAGGTCACAAGAGAGGATGTTATTCGAAAAATAGCCAAGCTTGATACCAATAAAGGCGCAGGTCCAGACAGAATACCTCCATTAGTAATTAAAAAATGTGGTAAAGTTTTAAGTGAACCCCTCTCAATTCTGTTTAACAAGTCTCTGCAAACAGGCGTTTTTCCATCTCAATGGAAATCAGCTTATATAGTCCCCATATTTAAATCTGGTGATCGATCATGCTGCGAAAACTACCGCCCTATCAGCATACTCTCTTGTTTAGGTAAACTTTTTGAAACTTTAGTTTACGATGTTTTGTTCCATCACATATATCCTTTATTATCTCCTAGACAACATGGTTTTATTCGAAACCGTTCTACTACATCTAACTTGTTAGAGTTTAAGAACTTTATATGTAGAGCGTTCGCGGGCAGGGTCCAAGTGGATTGCATTTATACAGACTTTGCCAAGGCGTTTGACAAAGTAAGCCATCCTACTTTGATTAGAAAACTAGAACTGCTTTTTGGGATACATGGCAACTTGTTAAGATGGATTGCATCGTACCTAACTAGACGTAACCAATTAGTTGCGATTAAGGGTTTTTTGTCTTCTCCTGTTCAAATAACTTCTGGTGTGCCACAAGGCTCTCATCTTGGGCCACTACTTTTTGTCGCTTTTATCAATGACCTTATCGACAAATTCCAAAGCCCTTGTCTTCTATACGCGGACGATCTAAAGCTTTTTTCAAACGTCCATGACGTCAAGGATTGTAGGGTTCTTCAATCAGATCTAAATACTCTCGATAAATGGTGTCAAGACAATGGCATGATTTTAAATGTAAAAAAATGTTTTGTTATAACATTCACTACCAAAACCAACCGAATATTAAATAATTACACAATTAAAGACCATTACTTGGAAAGAAAGTCTGTAGTGAAGGACCTAGGCGTCTTAATGGACGAGAAGTTTACTTTCCGCGAACACTACGATTACATAATTAATAAAAGCACAAAAATTTTAGGTTTTATTACTCGAATCACTAAAAAATTCAAAAATCCAAATAGTTTTTTAAATTTATTCAATGCTTTAGTTCGTAGTATCTTAGAATACAATTCTGTCATCAGCGGGACAATTCTGTTGACCGACATCGTTACTACGGTGACACGTTCTTGAACCTCTCTCGTTTTTCTGACAGTTTTGAGCTGTCCGACCTGTCAGAAAAACGAGAAAGATTCAAGAACGTATTAGTAGTAAAGTGTTAGTAAAGAGATCGGTTAACAGAATTGCCCCGCCGGTCTCCACATTATAAGGTGCACGTAAATCGTATTGAACGTGTACAGCGAAAATGTTTACGCATATTATGTAATAGACAGGGTTTAAATCGTAAATTTAAGTCGTACTGCGATAAGTTGAAGAAATTTAATTTACAAACTCTTGAAACTCGCCGCACTTACTTTGATTTTGTTTGCCTCTTTAAAATAATACACTCACAAATAGATTCTCCCTTCCTTTTGGGAAGTATAGATTTCAATGTTACTCCTAAAGTCCGAAGCAGCTATTACATCAAACCTAAAACCTTTTACCTGCGCGTCTATAAGAACAATACTTCTTTTTACAATCCAGTCATTAGAATGTGTCGCCAGTTCAACGAAATTCTTAAGATCCACCATAACGCAATAGACATTTTCGATTCAAATTTACCAAAATTTAAAAGAGACGTGAGGAGGATTGCATTCACGGTTCACCGTGAATGTAGTTATAATTAAATTACTTTGTTGTTGTATTAACCTACTTAATATCAATAGCATTTTACCAAATACTTAAGTACTGTGTTATATTAATCATGATGTGTTCACATGTTTTGGAATATGGTTTAGCTCATAGTTCTTATCACTACAATATTTAAGCATATTATTGACTGTATTCTGTTTTGTGTACCAAATAAATAAATAAAATAAAATAACAGGCACTGGGTATTCCAACAAGATTCGGCGCCAGCTTATAGAGCGAATAGCACACAAGACTGGCTGGCGGCGCGTGAAATCGACTTCATCCGGCACGAAGACTGGCCAGTCCAGATTTGAGTCCGTTAGATTACAAGATATGGCAACACTTGGAGGAAAAAGCGTGCTCAAAGCGTCATGCCAATTTGGAGTCACTCAAGACATCCTTGATTAAGGCAGCCACCGATATTGACATGGACCTCGTTCGTGCTGCGATAGACGACTGGCCGCGCAGATTGAAGTCCTGTATTCAAAATCACGGAGGTCATGTTGAATAAACTTTATCGTCATAAGAATCTATGTTTTGTTAAGTTCCTTTTGGTATATAAATGGTTACATAAGGAAAAAAACTTGTTTCAATTATTTTATATTAAACATGTGACGGAATTTATGACCTGACTGTATAAGTTCAATTAATAAAATAATTATTGTAAGTTGTGGTCCAAGTTGCTAAGATGATTTTATAATTTATTTTGAGTAACATTGTGATGGCATCGGTTATGTTGTGTTACGTCGGGAATTGAGGCAGATTTGGTTACCTATTTTGTCTTATTTGTAGAAGAGCGAAAGAAAATTTTTGTTACATAGAATGTTTTTGTTTTGTTAGCTTACTTTATTTTATTGTTGATTTAAACAGGCAACACTACCGATGTCAAATTATGTTACTTTTGTGTGTTTCTGTGAAATACTTTGTATGGATCTTAGTTATCTGAAAATAAATATTTATAAATCTTTTTCATTTAATAGCGCCTCAGCGGTAATCACCATCATTACACATTTGTACCATAATGTACTATTATCCACTATGAGATCTATGTGGTGTAAAAGATGTAAACCATCATAATTATGTTTGACTTCAAAAACTCTTAAGAAAAAAATCTTTGTATAACACGGGAAAAATGTTTAATAATATGGTAGCACTGGGTACTTGAATTGTCACTGTCAATGGTCAATGTCAATCGTTTCGTTCAATTGTTCATTCACTAAGCTACTTGTCGGTCTTGACAAGTTCATTCACTTCATAGTTTTCGGAAGCTAAGTTCTGCCCGTCTCCTAGCAAAATGTTTTCTACGCCTTTTTAAGTTATTTCGCTGGTTCTTTTTGTGTTGTGCGTGAATGTGAAACCTTGAAAGTGAGAGAAAAGTGTTGTGTAGTATTTAGACGGCCCGCTCGCGGCGAACGCCATCGGACCGCTCCACGGATCTTGTTTTGAAAAGTTTGTCAAAAGTTTGGATTAGGGAGCGGAGGTGCGCTGGGATGTCTCAGAGAAGCTCGCTGGCGCTCAACGATGTCGACTGAGAACAGTTCCTCGCAGACGATGGATTCGAGTTTCGTGGGTGAGTTGGTGCAGGGCGGGAGCGCTGCGGCGCGGAGGACGCTCGCCGTATCTTATCAGTCGGCGCGGGCGCGGGCTGTGTACTCTTGCTGATAAAGCGCTGCGTCTCCTCTCGCGCTTCGTCGAGATTATCCATCTCTGATTACATTCTTCACATTCCATTTGTCTCATTACTCATCTAATCTTTTTGTCTCCACGGTTGTATCTTAAAACTTTAGCAGTATTTCATTAATTCATGCACAAGTTAAGAAATGTTATGATGTAATTGTTGATGTATAGCGATATAGTGTTCACAAATTTTGAGAACTGCATGTAGAACTGTTATCTTTGAATAATTATATTAAGAATTAAAGGTTCATGTGAAATTTTCACCTAGTTAGTGAGTATAATTTTTATTTTATCCTAATACAGTGGAATCTCGATAACTCCAATGTCAAGGGAAATGCAATAAACTTTGAGTTATTGTGTCATCAACTTAACAAGATGTTCAAGATATGAAGTATTTGATAGCTACAATTTCGACTTATGAAGGCTCGTTTTTGGAGTATATTCTATGAGGTATTGAATCAAAAATAAAAAATCGATGGATGTTATCCTACATAATTAAGTATTGGAATCGTATACCTACACAACTAAAAAATTTGTTTGTTCATATGTATCTTCTTCTTTTATCACATTTACAATGTCGAATTTTTGATGTAGAGATAAACTTGTTAGCTTCCTTTTAAGACTGTTTATGGGTAGTTAGCGGCCAAATAAGTAATAACCAAAAAAAACAATTTAGGTTTCTTCATTACTTTATGGCGTACAGCCGTGTACTTACCAGCTTGTTACTTAGAAAGTTTAATTAATAGATTCATTCATTGCACATGGACAATAGAATAAAAGCACCCGACATTCTTCTTTGATTTGGTTGGTTTGCCCGAACTCTAGTTCGAGGAATTCAAAGTAAATGTCACAATTATTTACTAACTTCGTCTTACAGCATCTGATTTTTGAAATTCGTACTCGATACCGAGTACAAATATGTACTAAAATGCCTAAGATGCAGGGAAATAATATTTTGTTCAAGTTACTAAGTCTAAATAATTCGAGATAATCCGAGTATTTGGAGGTTGAGCAGAAGGGAATGGCGTTTTTTCGACTTATTGAGGATTTCGACTTAAGGGGCATTCCATGGTGACGGTCGGGACATTTTTATTCATTTTCCTGTACTGTTTTGACAATAAAATAATTATCAATCTACTAATAATAAAAAGAAAAATGAGATTCGATAGCTAACTAAATAAGTTTCAATAACTTGTAATCAAAATTACAAATTGTAGCTGTCTGCTGTGCTAAATTATTATCCGAATCGATGTGACGGTCGGGACACGCACAACTGCAGCTACTTCATGTTAGGACAGACTACATCAAAATTCAGTTAAACTAAAGGTCTTTTACATTTGATTTCTTTATATGAGCCACATGAAGAGTGCTGTGACGATTTATCCTAAGACGTAACTCTTGGAGCATCAACGTTTTTTCACAATCAGGATTCAAAATCTGTGACGGTCGGGACAAGGACTTGTGACGGTCGGGACAAGTAAGAAAACCAAACAACCAAGTGCACATTAACTAAGAGTTTTATTAATAAATAATTGCATATTTTGTTACAATCAACATGAAAAACTATAATGAAACAAAGAAACGGAAATAAAATCAACAAACTTCAAAAATCTTACAAATCATCAATAAATTCATAGTATATGCGATTCCCGCTCGTTTTTACTACAGGTTCTTTAAGAACTTTTATAATTTGGCTGACATTTATTTGGGAAGTGTCATTCTCATTCATGACAAATGAATTTGATGTTTTGTTCACTTTAACTGACGTTTTGATCGCTTTCATGAACATGAGTTCGATTTCGGAATCTTTCCCAACTGGTCCTTGACAAACAGCTATATATCTGAACTCTTTTATTGCTCCCTTTCTTTTATCAGATTCAAATCTCACCAATACATAAGAACCTGTTCCTGAACCTGAACTAATTCGATCCAATTCTGTTTCCTTCTTTGGTTCTACTTCCTTCATTGCTTCCCCTTCTTTCATTGGTTCTGCTTCTTTCATTGGTTCTGCCTCTTACATTGGTTCTGCTTCTTTCATTGGTTCTGCCTCTTGCATTAGTTCTGCTTCTTTAATTGGTTCTGCTTCTGCTATTGGTTCTTCTTCTTTCATTGTTACAGCTTTCTTTATTAGTTCCGCTTTCTTTATTGGTTCTATTTGTTCAATTGGTTCTGCTTGTTTCATTGTTTCTGCATCTTTCATTGGTTCTGCTTTTTTCATTGGTTTTGCTTCTTTCTTTGATTCTGCTTCTTTCAATGGTTTCTGCTTTCTTTATTGGTTCCGCTTCCTTTACTGGGTCTACTTCTTTAATTGGTTCTGTTTTTTTTATTTGCTCTGCTTCCTTCATTGGTTCTGTTTCTCTCTGTACAAGATCATACCGGTCAAGACTGTGACGGTCGGGACTGTGACGGTCGGGACGATTTTCAAATCCTTATAAAATAGCCTGATTAGCGAAAGCAAACAAAAAAACAATATAAAACTACGTGTTTCAAGCTCTAACTTACTCTGCAATGGTTTTTGCATTACTGAGATGTTAATTTTAAGGTTAGGAAAAACTCATGCTTGTTTAGCCGTGACGGTCGGGACCAGAGGTACGTGCCGATTCAAAGCTCAATAAGTTTGAAATTCACTTACCTTTTTCAAATATATTTCTGCTAAATTCTTCGCTAAATGGGCACTTGTAATATTGTCTGCAAACACGCGCCGAAAGCTAAACAAAATTGGGGAAAACAGTGTTGCCAACATTGGAAAAAAATAACCATCACATAGCTAAAGCAGTAATCGGTGTTTCAGTCGAAAAAAAGTGTGAAAATTGGTAATTTTTATTGAGAATTCTAAACAAGTCCATAAATATAGAATGTTTGTTATACATTAAGCTGTAATTCATACGTTTTTGCATTAAATATTATTTCATGATGTTATTCCCCGTTAGCTTGGAATGCCCCTTAACAAGGTTCGAGTTATAGAGTCACTCAGTTAGAAAACGCCACCTGTGGTCACCCATCCAAATACTGACCATGACAATGTTGCTTGATTGATGTTTAAAGAATAGTTTAATTGTTACTATTAAAATGTAAAATATCAAACCTTTCTAATAAAGCTCAAATCAAATCAAACTTATTTATTTAACATTAAACTATTAGAATGTCGTGCTAACGGACCCCAAACTAGGCAAATCTTGGGCACTCTGTGGCCGGGTTCCATAGTTTCCTGTCTCGCTGAGTGTTGTACACATTCATTTGCATTCTTTTCAATACTTACAGCAAAACTTGCATTAAAAAGTACAAACTAGTTAATTTGGCTAATTCTTAAGCTCCAAAGCTCTCTACAGATTAAGGGCCCCCTTAAAGAATGCTGTGGGACCCGCACTTGCTTAATCTGGCACTGCTGCAGTATTTTATAGTGTGGTTAGTCCCTTAATGTGTTACTATGACCTAACAGTAGTATTTTTCAAGAAATAGTCATTGTTTAAATTTTTTACTGTCAATACTCTTACTTTATTCATTGAGTATTTAGTTATTTTGAAGTGTTTCAGTCATTATGTAAAGACTGCTTAAATTTTGCACAAAATTCAAGATGAATGTAAGTGTTGAAATCTACATGTAGTGTGCAGGTGGGAAGTAGCAGCACATGTCTGTCGCGCTCCAATTGCCTTGAAGAAAGCTGAATGAAATCTTATCCCGGCTTACATTTCAGTAGCTCATACTCTTCCTTATGAAACTTGTTTGACAGCCGGTTGGTCCCATGCAATACAACTAAATATTATCATTTTAAAATAGGTATCAATCAAGTTATAACACTAACCTAAAATTCATTAACAAGAGTAACAAGTTACAATTTAGATAAAATAAAAATTAATTCACAAGTTTTAGATGTTGCCTTTATAGTATTTAGGAATATCATGATTTTATTAATTAATAGGGAAATTATTTCAATAGCGTTTTGAATTTACATTTGCAGACTGAATGCATTGATTGAGACAAGGTTAATGTAAAATAGTTAAAGTAGGTATATGTAGTGAATGTTCCTCCTAAAAATTATTTTGATAGATTTCTTAAACTTTGCCATAGATTTTAAATACTCTATTCAAGGGCACTCTATAGAGGGTAGGGTAGCAGAAAACCCATGTTATAAAGCATAATAAATTAATATAGAAGGTGCACAATATGCACTTTTAAGCCTGATATATTCAAGTAATAAGTAAACGAGTAAGTTCGTGTCGAACAGTTATCAGAGTTTTTAAGATGCCTGAAGGCGTCTGCCATGGCTAAGAAAATTAATTAATCGATATTGATAGACCAATTGTATTGTGTGAGTAGGGCAAGGTAAGGTGCACCCTTCTGCGCGCAACCCGCATCATAAATCTCAATAGACGCGCTTCACCGGCGGCGCGCGCGAGCGCTCGCGGCGTCGAAGTCGACCTGACAACATATCATTCTTATTATTTGCTAAATATTGCATTGGATGCATGCGTAGTTTGATTCCTTGCATGGAGAGGCGAGGAGTAGAGCTGTCCGTTCAACACACGAGTCCCGGGGGCGCGCCCGCGGCGCCGCTCGCGTCGGCAGGTGCTGGTCGCGTTTCACAACGCCCGCGCCGCCGCCCACCGTTCTGACCTTTCACCATATGTCATAAGACTCATCAGTAAGAACGCGGCTCCATTCGGTCGGGGCGCCAGCAGCCGCTACTTGAAGGCCGGCTAATGAAGGCGTCACGTATCAGAGCTCGTCTCCTCGTCGCGGCTCGCGTGTCACAGACCCACTCCATTAGATTCTGTTAAATTGAGTGCGTCACCATCGTGCCATCGGCGAGTTAACACATATTCGGCGCCGACGGCCGCACTCCGCTCTCGCTGTAGAGCCTAAACGAGCATTAAAAATCATTGTCTGTCGTTCTCTCGGTGCAATTGAATTCATATACTAAACCTTCGACTCGTTTCTCACGAAAAACAGCCGAGCGAGACGGATCGGACTTTGAATGTGCTCCACAATCTCTACATTTTACCGTTTCCAGTTTTTATCGAACGATGTTTATCCTAGCGTCCTGTCGTAGCATGTGCCGTGTATTGTTGTTTAAAAGTAAAAGTGTCGAGCCGATGATCCGCGGTGAACTTTGGCACGGTTAGGAGCGGGCTGCCGATGCGCGGTGATGTCATCGCGCCTCATTCATAAGCGGCCGCCAGCACCGGTTATACCGACTGTTAAGTAAGCTGTGCCGCGGGCCGTGCCTCCTGAGCTGCATCTGCAAGCTGTCTGTAGGGGCAGAGTGGAGCTCTCCCTGCCGTCGGCTCATACTCGCAAAAAAATATGATGTACGCCTCGAGCGAAACTCGTCGCTCGAACCCTCGTGACATTTTACTGCACTCGCCGACGCTGGCACGACTAGACCGGCCAATTTGTATTAGTTGATTTTATTTCTGCTCATATTATTTCGAGTGTATGAGTCAATTGCGCTCGTTACTGGTAGTTTGTGCTTTGCAAAACACGCTTTGAGAACAGCACAATTATAGCGACAGACAACAACCGCAGTGGTCGAGGTTATCGTTAACGAATGTGTCCACAGATTAAGGCCAAGTAATTCATGTGAGAAGCACTATGGGCGTGAAGTCTGGACTAAACCCTCGGGATAGCACGAGTGGCCGCCTTGCCATTACTATTCATAATATCCTTCCTACCGATCGAATCTATATTTGTCTGCGTAATTGTCCTGCTCCTCACGGACACGCCTCGGAACGGTCGTAGTAGTAGGTAGCCATCACCCGTTAGCTGTTCACCACAGTGTATCTACTACTCGTGTCGGCTGCTGCTGTTGTGGCAATCAACGCCGCCACATTTCCCAGGGCGCGTGTCTCTCGTCATTCGAGCCGGACGGGTCTCGTCTCGCGGCGCGTCTAGTTTCCTTAGCCGGCCAGTGCCGCGAGTTTCTCCCCAAGTAAACATTCGTCGGTTCGCACGCAGTCAATTACTCACGATGCGTCACAACCGTGCACACGATAATGACCTAAAATACTTACCTATGTCTGACGATTTCCGCAAGACATGGAAGGCGTCTTGAAGAGTTTTTCGAGCTGTTTGAGAAATTGAGATCGAGATATTTATGCTTACCAGTCTAGTGGATGCCGGCAACGAATCGAAAGAAATGCATTTATGAATGTAAATGTGGCGCGCCCGTCCGCGGCCGCTGCGCACCGGCCGACACGCGCTCGCTTGCATGCTTACAGCTGGAGCTGTGAGCTGCATAGTAACACGGTATGATGGATGTACTACCGCTGTCATTACTCTAATGAAAGTTTTAATATTCATTTCTACAACTTCCTACTCATTAATATGGCCACAGGAACTGAATAAACTCTCGACTAGACCACGTTTATTTGAACAAGTTCTTTAAAAACATTGGTTTCGTAACGATTGAGTAGCATTAGGAGCGTTGTCTATAAGTGGGCATGCATAATATTAGCGCGGTGTCGCACGTGAGCACAGCGAGCGCGGCGGAGAAATTGCCGGCCTGTCCAGCGACCGGCGCGGAATGTGGCGGCTTCGCGCACCATCGCGCGCGCCGACTTTAGTCAAGCCATCAAGTCTTAGTGTCCAAAACACCCAAAACACGACAGCTAATTGAAACTCTACGCCTACACGGTGGTGTGCCGATGTCCACTATGTCACCGGTGGTGTACCGAAATACCGGTGCCCGTGATGACGGCGCATGAGCCATCGATGTCAATACAGACATCGGTCCTGCGTTAGCTCTTGATGTGCACTTGACCGTGTCATGTCTGATGACATGTGAAGCACAGACACGATTGACGAAAGTCTACCGTGTGACCTACCATATAAGTTGCTGCAATAATGGTCGTCCAATAAGAAAGGGGCTGCTAGAATTAAGTTGTGCATTATATAGGCATGATGACTAAAAACATAATTAGTCCGTCAGATAGACTATCAAATAATATTAGACACGTATTTTTTCTTTGGTCAATTAAACAAAAATTGATGAAAATATAGCACGTCAAAGTTCCGCGTCACGTCATAAGTGCCATACAAAAGTCTAGACTTCTGTAAGAGAGGTGACGTCACTACCCTTACTCCCAAACTTTGACAAGGTTTATCTTTGTCATTTGTTGTTTGATTGACAAGAGAAAAAATACGTGTCCAATATTTTTTGATAATGTAACTCATGGACTAATTATGTTTTTTTTACCCAGTCATCATGCCGCAACAAGCTCTCGGAAGTCCATTCGATGGAAAATTGACAGATAGGTACCGCGACTCTACGTTGATAATAATCGAAGGTGTTGCTCCTCTGACACACCTAGGACTACGTAGTATTATTATATGTTCTTTTCCTACGACACCGAGGTGTTCTTACTGTTTAGTGCAGTCTTGCAGGTTGCACTTTTTTGTATGTACCTATGTATTCCCTTATGACAAAACTTTGATCCCAGTGATGCGCCAACCTTAGATTATTTACTTGACAAGTAAATAATCAAAGGCGCCAACGTACCTACCTATTACATAAAATGCGTCAATTACATTTCCGTTACATTAATGGTAGCTACATATTTTGGTGACTCGCGATTTTATGGTGATGTTCTTTTAGGTTGAAATGAGTTCATAGCATCGCTACTCAATCAATATTTCGGTGAACAAAAGTTCACAATGAATGTAAACACATTAGCTTATTCTTCGTAACAGATAGCGCAGTAGGTACCTAATTGTTATGTAAAGCGTGGTTGATAACGAGTGCGCTCGTACGAGACTTTCTATCAAGTTGCGTACAGACGTCGCATGGAGGGCCGCCCACCGACCCGCGCCTCCACTGCTGTCGACTAGACATAATCCGCTTCTTTTTCCATTTCATCAACTAAACTGCGATTTACTGTTCCTAAATAATTTATGTACACTCAAAATTGACTATGTACCTACCTATAGAATATCTATATCCTACTAATATTATAAACGTGAAAGATTGTGAGTATGTTTGGATGTTTGTTACTCTTTCACGCGAAAACTACTGAACGGACTGATGTAACTTTGCAAACTTTGCAATAATAATGGTTATAGGTACCTACGAGTACATCAGAATAACACATAGGCTATAATTTACAAAGATGTTGCGTGAAACGAAGTTAGCCGGGTTGCTAGTAAAACTATAGGTATATTCATAAAAACGTCGAGTAATGAAAAATCGACATCTAAAAAGATATGACTTGAATTTCGTACCTACATATCGTATACTCGTCTTATCGTTAATGATAAAGTTGAACACCATGAACTCTCGAAAATGCAGCCCTAGAGAGTTGTTTATGTTGTGAGATAATAACAGACGCAACACGTTGCATTTAGTGAATATGGGTGTTTACGTAAGGGCGGACGGGCACCGGGAGGCGGCGCACGGGGTAGCCCCTGTACGACGCGACGGTAAACAAACGCACAGGTCGGGCGCGCGCCTCATCTGTATGCGGCGGCGGCACCGCGCCCCGCCGGCCGCCGGCCGTGGGAGCCGGACGAAGGAAACGCTAAGCGCCGATAGTAAATACCTTCAATCACCCAGCAGATGTATTCTATACGACACCTTTCGACGCTTTTTAACTAATCCAACCGAGAAACAGCTACAGAGAGCCTATTGTGGGACCCACTATTACGTCCTGATAATTATCAATGTTTCATCTTCTTTCCACTTCACCTGATATTAAAAAACCCTTTCAGGGATGATTCTTAGCTCTGATAGAAAAAGTCGCGAATGTAGAGCATTATTTTAACCTCCACTTTCTGTTGACCACGTATTTAATTATTTGGTTTAAAATATGACATATGATATGTTCACAGCTGGACATAGTCCTTCCCTTTAAGTAGATTTCCAATAATTCCAGTTAAAAGTGGCTTGCATTAAGCGCATTCCTGCGTTGTATGGATAGTCATTGTAGGAAAATTCATTGTTCATTAGTTCTTTGTAACATTTTCAGGGTTCTGTAACATAAAAGCAAAAAAAAAAACTGAATCCTTATAGGATCACGTTGTTTCCCGTATGTCAATACTTTTTATCTCAAGAACGCGTAAAGTTAATGAGTTGAAATTAAAACCATATTACTGGATTTTCGTAACAACCTCAACTTTGCAACGAGTTTCCGTGGCTTATCACTGTTTATTTCAGGGATTTTCTTAAATCTAGCACTATTTTGAAAATGTCATTTAGCATCGAACAGTCGTGCATAGGCCGTCCCTCTCCCTGCCTGGATGCGCTACGACTACGACTCACCAGCGCCATCGGCGATCTTTACACAATCACTCAGCTGAACTGAGCTCGCCGCCGCTTCGCATATTCACCGCTCAGTATACACACAATAATAATTGTCTTTCCTCACATACAGACAATTGTACACAATACAAGTAAACTAACGCAGTGTGTTCAGCTATTTGTAGAACGATGAGCGTAATTTACCTATTTGGACTCTATGATCTCAGAGCGAATGTACTTATTCAAAAGTAAGGTCGTCTGTTTGAGGTCACCAAGTGGATTGAGAACGAAAAATACTAATTATACCTATCATGAAAACAGGTTATTAAATGTTTCGATACGCTAAAAGTATTTCCGATTTCATGAAGACCACGCTCTACTTTATCAGTTTGTGTTCGAATGAATGAAGCGCAGGCAGGTTGCGCGGAAGCAGCGTGTAGTTCTCCACAGCGGCCTGAAACAAAAAGCGTCGTGCCTAGTCGGTAGGTAGGTAGGTAGTGAGAGAACGCATTCGAAGAACAGAAGATTGCGGTGCTTGGAGCGCGGATAAGTTGCGCAAAAACTTGGCCTTGTGCCGTCCGCCGGCCGCCGCCGCCGGAGCGCTCAATTACACCGAATTCGACAAATACCGGCGCACGGCCATCCCGAGCCTTATCTTATACTACATCTACTATCTCCGAATATTATTCCAAGAACTTAGGGTTTACTTTTTTCACGTGCAGGTATAGTTATCGCATCGCACTTGTCATGGTGTTGAATTTAGAATTTCTGTTACCCATGTTCATGCCCCTTTTCTCCAACCTTGCTGGACACGTTAAAATATGTCGTGCACGATTTAATTATGTCATGGTGCGTATGCAAGCCGTGCTGGACGAGGTTTACTTATAAAACTTATACCAGATTTTTATTAGTCCAATCTGAGCCATAGGCTGACCCACGAAGAGTGATTGTGCCATATTTACCACGTTAGACTAGTGTAGTAACATACGCCATTAAATCATTTTTGATGTTTTTCTTTGCAGTATATGTACTTAAATTAACTCTCTCACGAGTACAAAGTTGTAGTATAGTAGAGTACCCACCCGAATGTGTTTTCGACAAGATGTAAAACCATAAGGTATGCGCATATCGGACCAAGGTCGTCTGGCGCGTCCTCTGAGATTATGCAAGATCAACAGCGAGACAATAATGTTTACTGATGCGGATCCGCGGGACGTACCTACCGGCCGAGCTTCCTCCTAGTCGTGGCTCCGGTTCGGATCGGACGGGAGCAGTCTGTTCACTCGGCACTTACGTTTCTAAGTTGTATCTCCCGTCAATGCGCGCGGAGCTGTGATGCTAACGCTGCTGAAGACCTGCGAGGCGCTATTGTTTCCTCTCGACGAACAAATTGAACATTGTGAGATCTCTTCCTCGCGTACTGGAATCTAAGCGAGCAAAAGCCAACCAAACTTTAATTGTATCATGTTTGCTTTCAGTCATAGAAACCTCTACAGCAAGTGGAATTCTGCGTGTGCGCGTTGTTAATTTTCAAATACCATGCAAATATATCATTACACTTTTTTCCATAATATGGGCGTATATTGAGAAGCGCACGCCATGCGCCACTTGTAGACGGTTCGTGTAAAGTGCGTACTCACGCTTTCGTTTGTTTGCAGACGAGCGGGAAGACGTCCAGAAGAAAACCTTCGCGAAATGGATCAACTCACAACTGGTAAAAGTGAGTACTTGTTGTGGTCGGATAGTGTTGCCATAGTGATAAAAAGCCGGCGGCGCTGCGTGTGCAGTAATTAGCCGGCTAATTACCCGCCGAGTCGTGCGCAGACTCCGCTCAGGCTCGCATCTAAATGGAACAATTTACATGCTCTATTTAGGTACAGATTATAAAAGATTAATGACCAATTGGGAGCAACGTCTGCTGGTGAACTTCGCCACGCGGCCTGCTAATTGCGCGATTCAATTGCGGCTGCGCTAGCGACGGACCGTGTGAATGAATGAGTGGTTCTCTGTGGCGGATTTACCAGCGGACTGACTGGGCCAGGGCGCCAATATCTAAACCTTTACCTATTTAAAAAAAAAAAGATACCTCTAAATATTATCCGATTTGAGTGATTTTTTTGCGTTTTATTTTATAGAGTTTTTTAAATGATTAAAGTTATAAGGAGGTTATAAGCCTCTATATAAAAAGTCATATTTTTATGCAAAACTTTGGCTGGAAAGTATACAGACACTAAATTTGTTTCTGAAAAAAAAAAAGGAAGACGCGCCTGTACTTCTTCCTTTTTTTTTGACATCAAAAACATAACATTTGGTGAAAAGAATTTGCTCCCGGAATGTAAATTTTATCAAAAATGTACCGCGATTTTTTCGATGCCCTGCTCAAAAGGCGTAAACACTGTCGATTCAGATGTTAGCAATAATCAGGACGATAGCGCACAAATAAAGTTATCTTAGAGATCGGAAGGAGTCTATTTCCGAAAAATAAAGCCAAAAATCTAAGCTAGGTCATCTGCCCTGTAATCTAATGTTAATACAGCGGGCATTTTATCGATGCTCAAAAAGTAAATTTTGCCGGCGACAAATACTAAATCTAGCACCTGTATGTTGTAAAGGATTAGTTAGCGGAGAGTGTAAGGCGAGGGTGTGTGGTGTTTCAGAACGACAAGCCGCTGGTGCAGGACCTGTTCCAGGACCTGCGCGACGGGGAGATCCTGCTCTCGCTGCTCGAGATCCTCACCGCACAACACTATGTGAGCACGCTACTCTATTTACTTTTACTCCTATGAAAGCTATAAGAAAAATATCTAAGAAAATGCATGGTTTATAGATTTCAGTGACGAAATGTTTATAATATGTACTTATATATATACTACTTATCTTCACATCATTACAATTTTTTGTATGTCTTAATAAAAATATCTCAAAATTTTAGCCAACTTATATTTTTAGCCGTCGTTGCACCTACGTATACACGAGCGGAATTCGTGAATGTGTTTGTGTGTATTGCAGAAGCGAGAACGCGGGCGCATGCGCGTGCACCACATCAACAATGTGAACACGGCGCTGGCCGTGCTGGAGGAGAACGGCGTCAAGCTCGTCAACATCTCCAGCAACGACATCGTGGACGGCAACCCCAAGCTCATACTCGGTACGTGCCGCTGCCGCCCTCTACGCGCCCGTAGTGGCGGTCCCTCGAGCCGGCGCCTGACCGCGTGTTCCGTCCGCAGGGCTGGTGTGGAGCGTGATCGTGCACTGGCAGGTGCAGTGCCCGCTGCGCGAGCTCATGTCGTCGCTGCAGCACACCTCGCTGGAGAAGACGCTGCTGGCGTGGTGCCGCGCGCACACGCGCGACTACGGCGTGCGCGTGCGCGACTTCTCCGCCTCGTGGGCCGACGGGCTCGCGTTCAACGCGCTGCTGCACCGCTGGCGGCCGCAGCTGTTCGACTTCGCGGCCGTGGCGGCGCGGCCCGTGCCCGCGCGCCTCGACCACGCCTTCTCGCTCGCGCACGCGCACCTCGGCATCGACCGCCTGCTCGACCCTGAGGGTGAGTCGCGTCGCGCCCCGCTCCGGCGCTCGCCGAGCCACCCTACAACCTCTCTCTCCTGTTCCAGACGTGAACACGCCGAACCCGGACAAGAAGTCGATCATGATGTACGTGATGTGCCTGTTCCAATCGCTGCCGCACGCCGGCGAGGACGTGGCGGGCGGCAGCGAGCCCAGCACGCCCGTCACCACGGAGCCGCCGGCCGAGCCCGCCTCGCGCCCGCTCTCCACCGCCACCACCGGCTCGGCTGAGCTCGGCGGGTACTACGCCGCCTTCGAGGACGTGCTGGCCTGGCTGCTCGAGGCCGAGGAGCGGCTGGCGGCGGCCGAGGGCGCCGGAGGGGCGGCCGCGGGGACCGTGGGGGAGGATTCGCTGGCACGCGTGAAGGAGCGCTTCCACGCGCACGAGCGGTTCCTGCTGGAGCTGGCGGGGCACCAGGCGCGCGTGGGCGCCGTGCTGGAGGAGGGCACGCGGCTCATCCTGGACGCCGGGCTATCACGCGACGAGGCCGCCGAAGTGCGGCTGCAGGTGCGCCTGCTCAATCAGCGCTGGGAGGCGCTGCGCTCGCAGGCCATGGCCACGCAGGCTCAGGTGCACGCTGACCTCATGCGCGACCAGCACCACCACCTCGACCTGTTCCGGTGAGTACCGCGCGCCCCCACCGTGTGACATGTCTCGCCCCCGGTGGCTGTTACTCCGGCGTGTCGTGTTTATTTATTTAATTGGAGGATCAACAGCATCAATAACAAAATACATAAAGAACGCTAATTATAGATCCTCACGTTTAGAACTAATTTATTGACAATGTGGGAAAATAAACTTAAAAAACATAAATCGCACAACAAAACATAAAATAAAAATTACGAAACGTGAATAGACTTACAAAGTATAAAAATATACCTAAAAATTAACTTACAAAACATAGAATAAACTATAAATATAATTACAAAGCATATGTATAATAAGCCTATAAAACACAAAGTGATATGCTATATAATTTTGAAAATGAGAAGTTGTATCTAATTAGTTTCTAATTAGTTCTTTCAATCCTATCGATGTAGATATTATATCGAGGGTTCTTTACCTGAGATGCATATTCAAGAATGCTTCGTACAAATGTACAATAAAGAACTTTAAAAGTTTTGGCTCTAGTGAAGCTAACTGAGGTTCTCATGGTAAAACCAAGTGATCTGGAAGCTTTAGAGATAATAGCATCAACATGTTGATCAAACAGTAATTTCGAATCGTGAATAACTCCTAGGTCTCTAACTACGTTACATCTTTGCAGTGATTTATGTTTAAGAGTATATGACGACTGTATTGGGTTCTTTTTACGCGTGAAAATAGTTACCGAGCATTTGGAAGGATTAAGATCTAATTTATTTGCAACACAGTAGTCATCAAGTCTCATAAGATCTGATTGAAGTTTAACAATATCCTCTGTTGATTCAATAACTCTAAAGATTTTCATGTCATCGGCAAAACTAAGCAGCTTACTATTTTGAAAGCATTTTGCTATGTCGTTGACAAAGATCAAAAACAGGAGTGGACCGAGTAAGGAACCTTGAGGAACACCACTAGGGACGGAAACCCAACTGGAAATATAGTTGTTAATGACAACTGCTTATATAGGAAGAGAACCACCTAAGTAGATCTCCTCGAATGCCTATGCGGTATAATTTGGATAGCAGTAGCCTGTGGTCGATTCTATCAGACGCTTTACTATAATCAGTATAGATAACGTCCACTTGGAAGCCACCGTCCATCGCTTCCGTTAAGACATCATTAAGTAGAATGAGGTTCGAGGCTGTTGAGCGTCCCTTAAGGAAACCGTGCTGAGTTAAACTAAAAAAGTGTTTCAGGGCTGCGTAGACTTGGTTATAAACTATTCGCTCAAACATTTTTGCAATTATGCAAAGCTTAGAGATAGGCCTATAGTTGGTGACCTCATTTTTAGAGCCTTTCTTGTGAATAGGTGAGACGAAAGCAGATTTCCAAATCTTAGGTAAAATACATTCTGATATAGATTTTGAAAATAGAAGGGAAATTGGAACACATATTGACTTTGCGCAGCCAGTAAGAAATATTGGACTTAAGTCATCCGAACCCGCCGATTTAGATGTATCTAGGTTTAATAAAAGTTTTAAAACTTCATCTTCACGTATTTCAATATTATTTATATCGTGAGTACACTCAGCTAAATGCAAGTCAGATATATCTGGTGGTAATTCGGAGCTTACATCTGGGCCTGGTGATGAGAATGTTGAGTAGAAGTAATCAGAAAACATTTCGCAGATAGTTTCCCCAGAAGATGCCACAGAACCCTTGTATGAGACCCAGGTAGGAATGCCATTAGAATTTTTGGACTTACTTTTTATGTAAGACCAAAAATGTTTAGGGTGTTTTTCAATACCCTTTTCAATGACATCTATATAATTGCAGGCAGTGGCTGACGGCGACGGAGGACCGCATGTCGCGGCTGGGCGCGGCGGGCGGCGAGCGCGGCGCGGCGCTGGCGGCGCGGCTGGCGGCCGTGCGCGCGCTGCACGCCGACCTGCGCGCGCAGCAGCCGCGCGTCGACGCGCTCGCTGACTGCGTCATCGTCGTCGACGATGATCACCACGCCGACGCCGACGGTACCCGTATATTCACACCCACATTCACGTTACTCGTCTACAGAAAAATAATAATCGTTTTGAGTTTTCATTTAACACCAATATAAATAAAAACGTTTTGCTGTCAGTCAGAATTCGTAAAATATAGAATGTATGAATGCAGGTGTGACAGAAATCGAAGACCAACTGCGCGCGCTGAGCGAGCGCTGGGCGCATACGTGCCAGTGGACCACGCAGCAGCTGACGCGCCTCGCGCGCCTGCACGAGGAGGAAACCCGCCTCAACGACGAGCACGCGCAGCTCATGCAAGCGATTGACGCGCTCGAAACCGAACTTAAAGAGGTAGGCTAAATCCGCTGCCGGGGCACCGTGATACTTTGGCGAAGGTTGCGGGGAAGTACATAATAATATGTTTGAATCTTCGTTCTGCCGTCACGGCCTACCTGACACGACTACGTCCTCGGGTGACGCGTAACGGTCGCCGCGTAAGAATTTTTTTTTTCGTTGGGAGTTCGTAAACATCCTTATGCCTAACACTTATACTGGTGGAGTAACACATTTTTTTCGTAATTACGAGCATAACGCCTAAAAACGAACTTACATTACATAGAAATTATTTTCAATTTTACAAAAATGAAATTAAAAATGCTACTATTTTATAAGAAACAATTAATAAAAAAATGCTTAATTATGAATCTTACTCAATAAATAAAAATGGAAATAATCTTCCTGAAAAAATGGAAACAGAATAGAAGCAAAAATAAAACATCAATCAATATCGATCTGTCCCAGTAAACGTTTTAAATTATAGTTTTAGATTTGTAGATGTGTTGCAAAACCGACATTGGCGCTGAATGATTTCGGAAAACGCGTAAAATATTCAGTGTCCACGTCCAGCATATGAATCTACTTGTGGTAAATAACCACTTATTGGAAACCCTCAATCAAATGTCGGGTACGTGGATCGGCTCGCGAGATCCTAAAAAGTAGTAGAAAATATCGATTTCGGAAGTGAACATTAGCGTATTGTGCCGTTGCAGATGGAAGCCAACCCTGTGTCGGAGGTGGGCGCGGTGCTGGCGCGCGTGGCGAGCGTGCAGCGCGCGCGGCACGCGGCGGGTGCGGCGGGCGCGCGGTTGGCGGCGCACGCGCGCGTTGCCGCTGAGCACGCCCCCGAGCTTGCCGAGCGCGCCGAGCGCGCGCAGGACAAGCTGGACGCGCTGCACCTCATCCTGCAGGTGCAGGCGCAGCGGGTACGGGACACATCACATCACTATACATTTGTCACTCTTCACTTACATTCGTGTACCTAGAACCTTTTTCAATTGCGACGACGTCGCTAGCTGCCACTGACGACAATATACTGGTTTACAATTTACAATTAACACTGCCATGTAAACAAACAGTTTCGTCCCCTGATTTTTAATTTAATAATTAAAATAGTTTCAGTGATTATTCTTCAAAACTATAAGTAAAACTTTTCAATATAAGTGACTTTACACCGTTGTGAATGATATCCAGACAATACATGTGCTAATTTAGTGAAAAACACGTAATTTTTAAAAAAGACCGGTAAATCTATTTGAAATCCCGTACCAAACATTGACACTTATTTTCGAATATCGCGCTTATTTCAGTGAACTGTTATTTTATGCGCTTCCAAAACAAAGTGGATTGAACATTATTTCACACTATAACTGTGGTTATCCAAAAATAATCGTAAAGTGCTGTTGTATCTGATTAAACTTACATACTCAGAAATACATAAAAAGTAACTAGTTGTGACCTCTATGGATTTTGGCACGCATACTTCCTTGACACATTTACGTCATCGTGACGTCATCTGTGAACTATTGTACCGCTAATCCCCGCAAGAGGACTCTTAAAAAGGAATATCAAAATACAGATTAAAAATCATTTCCGCTTAAAGGGCCCATCACACAGACGAGGATTTTGAATACAGATCAGTGATTTTCGACATGTATCGTAAAAGCGTCCCTCAGACAGCTGCGACCTGCGGCTGCGGAAACGGAACCAGCTATGTTTAACGCATTGTGACAGTATACTATAACAAATTGAGTAAGATGGCACAATCGTGTTCAGTATGTCACAATATTATTAACACCAGACACCATTTGAAATGTTCGGCGTGTAACAATACATATGATCTAGAATGCGGCCGAGTGGAATTCAAGCGATTTAATTTGATGTCGCCTACGAGAAAAACAACTTGGGTATGCGTTCCTTGTCTTGAGGCGAGGGGTAGGAGCAACATGCTAACCAGTAAAACCCCACGAGTGACACATTCTCCGCCCCAGTGTCAGCCAAAATATAAGTTGCCGACTTATTCACCTCCGAAAACGCGATTGACTACCCAGAACAACATAAAGCCTGCACCTGCCGCCGAGAAGAAAACACCTGAAAAACGGTTGGACCAAAAATCGGAAAAAGACACTAACTCAAAGACCACTAGCGACGGTGACACACTACATAAAATTATAGCGCTGCATAGTTTTATTGAGACTCAATTCCAGTCACAAGGAGAGCGAATAGAGAGTACCTATAAATTACTCTCAGAAATACAGTCTGCTATCACTCTGCTTACTAATAATTATGCAGCCTTAAAAAATGATGTAGATGGGCTTATAGCATCCACAGAAAATCTTTCAGATGACAGCCACATATTAAAAACGGCAGTAGAATCTAATCACAGTCAATGTGTTGAATTAGGGGCTATGAACAACAAACTTCAATGTGAAATTCAGGCAGTTAATCAAAAGCTAAGATCGATGTCAGAACAATCTCACCAAAAAAACAGCAATGTGACCCAACAGGCGCCGAATACTCAAATATATACAGAATCAGACCCATGTACCATTTTCTTCAACGAAAGCAGTGTCAGTGATTCTAAGGGAAAAAATAAAATGCCTGCAAAGAAAACACTTCAGAAAAAGTGCGTGCCTTTAAAGTTACGATCTCCGAATAACCCTTCTGTAGAAAAGAATAAACACGAGCTATCAGACATCCTATCGACTGCGATTCATTCGAATGAAACGGCAAAATACGAAGAACAGGTGGATGACATTTCCGACGGTTCATGGCGCATAGTGCAGAGACGCAAGCCCAAGCTATCACGTAGTAAAGTCATTGTAGGAAATGGACAACAACACACACATGACCTTGAAGCAGTAGAAAGAACGAGAAAAATTCACACTTGTTTTTTTAAAACTGAAACCACATCTGATGCTATTAGTGCTCATGTAGAAAAAATTGCCCCTGGTATCAAATCTGACGTGGCTAAATTGAACCTTAAACATGATCTATATGCTTCATTCGTCGTGACCGTCCCAGAAAGCTCTTTTCAACGCTTGATGACATCTGACTCCTGGCCAGTCGGAATCGAAATAAGGGAATGGTTTCCAAGAGTCGCCGGACGTGGAGCAAAACTCAGCCATCCCCACACTCTCCGGTGGAATTCAGCCAACAAGGGAGATGGCACCGATAACATCCAACCAAATGCCACAGAACAACCATAAATCAATACTAAACATCATCTACCAAAACGTTAGAGGGCTAAGAACAAAGCTGCCGTACTGGCGTCAGATAACTACAACACTTCATACGGATATAATTGCAGTCACTGAAACAAATCTAAACAAGTCTGTAACCGACGCAGAGGTGGCTCCACATGGCTGGGATATCCTACGCCGTGATCGTGGCTCAGCAGGTGGAGGTGTACTTTTAACTGCAAGACCAGGCCTAGAGCTACGACGCCGACAAGATCTCGAAACTAACGATGGAGAAGATATGTGGGCGTCAATCAACTACCACGGACTTGTATATTATATATGTGTAGTCTATATAAATCCCAGGGCCAAAGATCAAGAGTACATGTCATTTTTCTGTAAAGTAGAAGAATTTATATCAACTGTATTGCAAAAAGGAACAATAATCTTGCTAGGAGATTTAAATTTAAAAAGCGCAAATTTGTATATCAATAATTACTTAAACTACTTCGTCCATTACTGCGATATTAGCGAACGTAACAATATTGTTAACGAATTTGGTGGAAAATTAGATGTTGCTTTAATTAGTCAAAATTTAACTGATGTGAAAGTCTGTGCTGCTGAAGAAGGGCTAGTGAAGAAAGCAGATAAATATCACCCCCCTCTAGATATAACTTTGAAACTTCCACGAGGCACTAGAGATATCTGTTTAGAGTCCAGCAATATTGACACCAGTACTGATTGGAATTTTCGTAAAGCTAACTTTCCTTTACTTTATGAATATTTAATTAACACTGATTGGAGAGCCGTCTTAGAAGAGACAGACGTAAACAAAGCTACTGAACTATTATATTCCCTTCTGTACAAAACCTTTGACCTCTCTGTTCCAAAGAAAATCCGCCACTCCAGACCGTCCCGAAGATACCCAACCTGGTATTCGAGAGACATAATTAGTGATATTCAATTAAAGTTCAAATTACATAAGATATTTAAATCCACTCAGGATTCTCATGCTTATAGCTTTTATACTGCCATCAGATCTAGTATCAAACGTAGAATTTCAAAATCATACAAAACATATATATCAGATATCCAAGAAAAATTATTATACTCTATAAAATTTAACTTGATCTCTGCGACAGCTGTCAGAAAAATCACGCCTACGAAGTCGTGAATTTCTTAATAGTACAGACAGTACCTGTCAATGTCATACTTTATGGGCATGTCGATTAGTGATATGCGACGAATGATCGTGACCACAGAGTTTCAGATAGAGTTTTAATTAAAATATCGATAGTTTATACTGACGATATTTTAAGTAAAACTTAATTTATCATTAATTTTATTGTATATGTATTTGAATATCATAACATTTTTTACATGTGTAATAAAATTAAACCCAATTATATGTTACATTAGCATCGATAATAGTGAAAAACGTCGATAAATAGTATCGTTACATTATTATGTGTATTTCTTTAATATCATAACATTATTTAGGTACATGTGTACATACATACTTGATCTTAAATAATAGTAAGTAAATAGAATCCAATTTCTCACCTTCAACTACTCATTCGATTTCATTACATCATTGTTTGAAAATCGATTTTTTTTCTACCACTATCTCAACTCTAAATATGTCAATATGTAACTGTCGCAGAGATCAAGTTAAATTTTATAGAGTATAATAAATCCAAAGGCATTCTGGAATCACATCTCGAGCTTAAAAACAAAAGGAGGCTTTAATCCCAGTATTCAGTATGAAGGGCAGGAACACACTGGTCAGGCTGCCGCTACTGCTTTTGCTAATTATTTTAGTAGCGTTTTTCTTCCCAACACACCTACGCTAGATCCATCTCAAGTGACATCTTCTACAAGTGACCAAAAACTTATTAACATCACTGAATTTCCCTCCTACAAAATCAATCATTTCATCAAAAAACTAAAGAGCAGAAGTGCACCAGGCCCGGATAATGTTCCTGCATACATCATCAAAGCTTTTCAGGTAGAACTAGTTACTCCACTGACTTATATATTCAACCTATCAATAAGCACTGGAGTTTACCCCGAACAATGGAAAAAATCACGAGTAACGCCGATTCCCAAAACAGGTGACAAGTCCTCTGCTGAAAACTATAGACCTATTGCAATTTTATCAAGCTTTGCTAAAATTTTCGAAAGTGCGCTGCATGATGAAATTTACAAACAGTTTGAACCGTATCTCAATGACACACAGCACGCCTTTCGTAAACGTAGATCAGTAAATACAAACCTTCTTTGCTTAGTCGATTTTGTTTCAAAAAACTTAGATGAAGGCACACAAGTTGATGTAATTTATCTGGACTTTAAAAAAGCGTTTGACCACGTTGATAATGATATCCTTCTCTCTAAAATGGCAGATATAGGATTTGCTCCCAAGTTAATTAAACTATTTGCTAGCAGTCATCAAAATCGTACTCAGTTTGTACGACTGGGATGTTATGATTCTGACCCATATCACACACGGTCCGGAGTCAGTCAGGGTTCATCTATAGGTCCAATAGAATTCGCAATAATGATTAACGATTTACCTGAATGCTTGCTGGAAGCTAAATGTTTGCTCTATGCAGATGACCTGAAAATCTTTATGCCAGTAAAGTCATCTCAAGACTGCAATATCCTCCAAACTAACTTAAATAAAGTATTGGTATGGTGCAAGCGTAACAAACTATCCATGAACATATCTAAATGTCAAGTTATGAGTTTTACCCGTTCCTCCAATCCTATAATTTCTCAATACCAATTGGGTGGTGAAATCATCTCGAGACGCCTAGCGGTGAAAGATCTAGGAATCCTTTTTGACCATAAGCTTACCTTCCATGATCATACGATGGCACCCGCTACTGACTGTTTCCAAAAGTTAGGGTTTGTTACCAGAAACTGCAAGGATTTCCAAAATACCAAAGCTATTAAACTTTTGTACACAGCCCTGGTACGATCTAAGTTAGAGGCAAGTGCTTGCGTGTGGAGCCCACATGAGGCGACTTACATATTAATTTTGGAAAAGGTACAGAAGCGGTTTTTACGTTACTTATACAAAGTGATATATGGCTATTACCCGTTTCTGTACCCCACCAAATTTCTCCTTGGCATGCTTGGATTTAATTCACTAGAGTCCCGAAGAACATGTGAACAGATCTCAATGGTGTTGAAAACTTTGCGGGGATACATTGACTGCCCTGACATTATATGTGAGGCAAGTCGCCTATGTGTGCCTGAGCAGCGTTCTAGATTTCGAGATGGAAGTGTGCCGCTATTCGCGCCCATCCCGGCGCGAACAGCTGCGCGACAACAATCTCCAATTTTCCGGGTTCAAAAACACCTGAACCGGATCATGACAGCGTATCCTCAATTAGACTTATTCGCGGTTAATTGGACCGTCATAGAAAGATGCTGCTCTGCTTACGGCCAAAAAATTAATAAGTAATAACTAATATAATAAAATTAAGGTTAAGGTTTATTCATAAGACTTATATGCAATTGTTTAGACTGATTATTAGAAATATGTTTTAAATTGTTGATTATCTTGTGTTCCTATATTTTTTAGAATAATTTAAAAGTACCTGTTATGTATATAGTTTCTTAGGTAAAGTATAAAATGTAGCGTATTGGATTTTGTGTAATCTGTAAAGCTATATTTTACTGTAAATAATAAATAAATAAATAAATAAATAAATATAAATTCCTGTGCTTCCCGTAATTAAACTGCAGTTACTATATTCCGTGTTTTCTCTTAAATCTTATAATATACTTGGGTTGTATGGTTTGTTGGGGTTGTCTTTGTTTCCACGGGGAAATCCCAGCTTTATAGTTCTTCGAGTCGGACTCAACGTTCACAACTATTAATTTATATTAATTTTCCGATACAGATCAAAGAGTTGGGTTTCGAGCTGGAGACGGAGAGCACATCGAGCGCGGGCGACGAGTCCGTCACCACCACGACCACCACGGTGGTGACGGTGACGTCCCCCGCCTCCCCCCCGCCCCCCGCGGCCACCGCCGCGCCCGCCGGCGGGCTGGCCAAGAAGCCGCGCCTGCACGAGACAGGGAAAGACTTCCAACTCGGGTACAAACCCTTCGAGGACTGGGCAGACACAGCCGAAAACATATTACGAAATGTGAGAACCTTGTTATTTGCCATTCGATATTAATTATTCAGAATTGCAGTTCCTACCTCTCTATTATTCAGAATCTATAATTGATAATGGTTGTTTTATGTAATATTTCCAGTGCGAACGGGATTTGGAGAAAGAAAGTGAAGCGCGCGCGAAGATCCCGGCGAGCCTGCAGCGCGTGGAGCGCGAGCTGGCGGCGCAGCGCGCGGACTTCGCCAACGTGGAGGAGATCCAGCGCCGCCTCGCCGCCGAGGCCACGCTCGAGGGTACGTGCCCTGCCGCGGCCTCGGTCCGTGTGGACGGGACTTGGGCCGCCTCGCTCGCTAGTCGCCGAGGCCGGGCGTTGCTACGCAACCTATCCCTTGTCGGTTTTTGCCGATGCTCAAAAGCACTTCAATCGGAGCTGCTCGCGTGGCATAGACCAATGTAACGACGCCCGCGAGCCGCGGACGCGGCTGATGACACGCTTTACACTTGTTCTCACATGCTTTTTTTGTGCTATATTCCATCAGTGAATTGATTAAATTTTAAGTGGTTTTGTAATAATTGTGATTTATGCAGTTTTATTGATGCCTTTCTCAGAGGACGCGGCCCGTCACGCGGAGAGCATCTCCAACCTGAAGCGTCGGTGGGAGACGATCGAGCGGCAGTCGCGCGACGTGGCGCGCGCCGCCGCGGCCTGCGACGAGTGCTCGGCGCTGCGCAGCGACGCCGCCGCGGTCCGCGGCGAGCTGGCCGTCGTCCGCGCGTGGGCGGAGCGCACGGCCCGGGACAAGCCGTCCACCAACCTGCTCATCCACCTGCGCAACAAGCTGCGCCAGCTCAAGCGGCTCGAGCCCGCCAAGGACGAGATCAATGCGAAGGTCATCGTGCTCCGCGAGTCCGCCGCGCCGCGCGCCAAGCTCGATGAGCTCCAGGTGGGTAGCTTTTGTTGTACTCCATTTTCGTAATAACATTTATTGATTTAAGGCTGAACATGGATTGCTGTCGAAGGAAGATTAACTCATGTATACCATATTGGTTCAATTGTAAATTCATGTATGCACATTCGTTATCGAATTTGACGCCTGCTGAACTTTTATTTTTATTTCTCTATAAACGAGAAGTCTTTAAATGATGAAAACATTATGCGCGCCGTAAATGAATTACAAAATCGTTGTTAGCTTAGACACAAATTAGGGACCAGTATGATCGAACGAACGACCTTCCCGTTTTAAAGATGAGTGTTCTCCGAATAATCTACGGTTTATTTATCTATCAATACACATCGACTCGTTTATTTGAGAAATCAGCTATACACTATCTATCCTTCAAGGACGATTGTAAGATGACGTCTGCGCTAAAGACATAATTTTTCGAGACTACCATAAAAATCTAGAGCTGACATAATACAGTTTGGGGCTTTCAAATACCGAATAATGTGTCGCCACGTACAATTAACAATGCAATTTAATTTCACATTGTAAAATCGTGAGAAATAATGTCCCTACCGATTATATTGTATTCGTTCAGTACTGAAAAATTATCAATTCCACCTCACATTTCCGGAGAATACCATTCTTCGTTTCAATCGTTTTGTATTTTATTCTGAATAAAAAAATGTGAATCATGCTATAATCGCGTCGAACAGATTCTAATACAAAAACTTTGTCAAGCAATAGAACGCGTGTAGGTCAGAAGCACCGGTTTCTAAACACTTAAATCGGATCGCGAGGTGTTGTGTCGGAATGTCCGAGTCGCGAAGCTCGCGGCGGCCACTACACGCGCTGCCGTACTGGCGGGTCTGACTGTGCAGAGCGAGAGCCAGCTGGCGAGCGCCGAGTACGACGCCGCGCACCGGGCGCTGGCGGCGCGCGAGGCCGAGCTGAAGCTGGCGCTCAACAAGAAGCCCTCGCTGCAGCACGAGCAGGCGTGGCGCGGGCTGGCGGCGCGCGTGGCCGAGCTCTCCGACCGCGCGCTCGCCGAGCACGCGCTGCTCGGCACCAACACCGACGACGCTTTGACAGGTACTCGTCGAGTCTCCGGGCCAGCCTGCGGCCATAGTGTCCAGCTGGGGGCTAGCCCACGACGTCACATTTACTACAAATGTCGTCGTAGCCTTTACATTTTTCTGTGCATAAAATTATGATTACGATCCGAGATCCGAGATTCTCATTTTATTTCCGCTAAGCAGAAGTTCATCTGCCCAACAAATGAAATGAGAATCTTGGGTCATAATTTTTTTCTCATCTTTACTTTCCCATTGTCGAGTAAAGGTCTGTATTTCCGATCTCACCATGATTTATATACCAATCTAGTTATATCGATCACATGTTGAGGTAACGTGTTGATACTAGAGAAACAACAGTTCGCGAGGCAGAACCCACGGTTTTTGGCCCAGAAGTCGAAGCTACTAACCCCTCATCTCGCCGGTTTGATCGTGGCATACACACGATGAAGCCTGTGAATTAGTTATTAAATATAAAAAAAACCCTCGTCTCAAGCACTGAAACATTCAAATACGCGGCGGCGAGGTCCGAAGTCCGATCATAGTGTTTTACCACTGACATTTGTCGCTATCTTTATCTATTCATCGTATACCATCACAGGTTAGACAGAGGCACAGCGACAAATTTCAAAGGTAAAATAACAGACTTAACAGTAATTCCTGGTCTACTGAGGCAGTGAAGTAATCGGCCCGGTAGATATTTGACAGTGTTGGCGTGTGTCGTGCAGCGCTGGCGGGGCTGGCGGCCGAGCACGCGGCGCTGGAGGCGGCGTGCGGCGCGGCCGTGGCGGAGCGCCGCGAGCTGTTCGACAAGGGCAGCGCGCCCGACCTGCGCAGCTCGCTCGAGAACCTCGCCACCAAGTTCGACGACACCAGGACCATCCTGCACAACAAGATCGACAAACTCGAGAAAGGTACGTCCTGATAGATCCATTCGATTATACTAATTGTTCTTTTTTTATTTATTTATTTAAATACTGTTCCAAAGATTCTAAATTCTGAGCCTTTTGTTATTCAAATTTTTGGCGATTTTGTCGTGTAATGGAAATGTGTTTACTTTTTTGGTTAAATAATGTAAGGATGGGGCATTTTCCCTCCCTCATAAAACTTTGGTAACGGCTTCTTGCGAACTGTGTGCGTATTTCCTTACATGTTTATATAGGAGAAAATGATGATATGTGCAGGTTTGAGCCAGCTGCAGCAGGTGCAGGCGGAGTCGCGCGAGGTGAGCGCGTGGCTGGACGCGGTGGACGCGTTCCTGAAGGAGAACGAGCTCGTGCCGCTCGGCGAGCCCGAGCTGCTCGACCGCCTGCTGCACGACAGCAATGTGAGTACCTTGTTATTATGATGTAACGCTACCAGTGTTCCACCAAGCTTGCCAAGCTCGAGTCAGCTGCAGCAAGGAGAAGCCGAGCAACTCAACACGTTTGGCTAATCGGAACCTTCGCATACAATTACAAACTGCGTTTCGCGACTTTCCTTGCGGTTTTATACAAAGATGCTCCGTGCCAGAGACAGAGAGTGACGAAAACTTTTGCATGAAACAGCACAAGATTACGCTTTTTCTTATTACTCGTTATGTTATCGCAAGAATTTGCTTCTGCAGTTTTGTATACCTCCACTCTACAGGCTACTCAATATGAGTGCGGGTGTCGGGGGGTTATTAGCACGCTTTTATTAGTTTCACCTGTATGGTTGCTTGATTGTAATCAACCCCATTGAGCTCGATTTTGACCTACCTTGAGCGATCAGATTTTCTTTAAACTTTGCACACCTATCAAAGACCGATGACAATGCATTTATAATCGCTGTACTGTAGATGTGCTTTACTAGTTTTCCTTTCTTATGTTGTTTTGGATATTTACAGTCATGCACTGAGCTGCGACTGTGTGAATAAGATGCAGAAGAGAAGTAAGCTACTGAGAGCGTTTTAATGAAATTATTACGTTACAGAAATACGACGAAGAAATATCGAAATACGAAGAAAAAGTTTCCCGAATCGAAAGTATAAAAGAAGCGATACTGGAGGACTGCGAGTCCGCGCTCGCCAAGTCCCTCCACTCCGACGTGTCGGCTTTAAAGACGCGGCGGTTAAACGCCGCCAGGGCGATACGAGAACACAATGAGCAAGTGAGACGCGCCGGGGAGAAGACCTCGGCCGTGTTCCGCGCGATAGACGAGGTCGAGTTCTGGCTGCAGGAGGTAGAGTCGCAGATCCCGCCCGAGGAGGAGTGCGCCATCACCGACTCGGCCGCGCTCTATCGCATGAAGACGCACTTCCAGACGCTCAAAGAGAAATGCGACGACAAGACGCCCGAGTTCCGGAACCTCAACGAGACCAGTGAGTGGCTGCGCCCGGGGCTTTCCCTCATTTGAGGTTTTCTCTTCGTAACTAGAGAAAGAAGGGTAAAACACGTGTGTGCACTTCCAGGTAACGACATGCTGCTGGCGGCGGAGGCGCGGCGGCCGGCGGCGCTGGCGCGGCGCGTGACGCACATCAACGCGCGCTGGAGCAGCGTCATGCACGGCGTGTACGAGCGGTACAAGTGAGTGTCGCCGGGTGGACGGAGGGGCACGAGTGTCGGGCGGGTACAGTACGAGTGTGTGCAGGGTGCTGGGCGAGGCGTGGCACGAGTCGGGCGAGCTGCGCGCGTGGCTGGCGCAGGAGGCCGCGTGGCTGGAGGGGCTGGCGCGGCGGCTGCGGCGCTCGCCGGACGCGCCCGCCGACGCCGAGGAGATCGCGCACGAGCTGAGCGCGCTGGAGTCGTGCCTGGCCAACCGCGCCGAGGACCGCCTCACGCGCATACAGACCATCGGCGCCGCGCTGCAGCACGCGCACATCATGCCCAACTGGATCAACGCTGAGGTTAGTTCACTTCACGTCGTGCCCGTGTTCTATCGCCTTCATTTGCTATATTTCATATTTTTACTAGCGAGTGCGTTTCGATATGTTTTAAATGATATATCCACGAGTAGGTAGGAATCGGCTAATGCTTTCAATCTTAAGGTAGCTCGCTTGTTTATTTATTTTTATATCGGTACTAGAAATTGTAACATTTGTTGGTCCTTCGAGCCGGGCCTGAAAGCATTATTTGAATGGCAACGTGTTGCGGCAGGTGACGGCCGTGACCGACCGGTGGGAGCGGCTGCGCGCGCAGGCGCAGCAGCGCATGCGGCTGCTGGAGCGCGCCGCCAGCGCCGCGCAGCGCTCCGAGCTGGAGCTGGACACGTTGCAGCAGTGGCTGGAGCGCGCCGCGCGCGTGCTGGCCGCGCCGCGCGCGCAGCTTGCCTCTGCAGATATACAGGTCAGCCATATTACATTCTTACATTCGCATTGGCAATTGAGATGTTGTTGATGAACATGATTGCCTGGAAGAATACGCTTGAAACGATAAGGCCGCCATTTAGTATATAACTAATTTTTAATATTTTTATTTTTCGTGTGCTTGTATTGTATTTGGTTAAGCTAATAAAGAATTATCTATCTATCTATGTATCATCTGCACTAGCTATATCAGAAACTGATTCTTCAATATATCTCCTCATTTCTGGTTTGATTAAAATTGAAACTAATTTTATTTTCATCGGCCTTTATGCATAAAAGTCTATAAACAATCCTAAAACCCTCAGGCCAACGAAAACTACCGCTTATAGATTATGCGCTTGTATAAAAATGTTGTATTTTTTTTTATTTGTTCACAAACAGTATTTTATGCAAAACTTACTTATAACCTTAAATACACAAAAAATATTTTCAACCATCAAAATCTTAACAGTGAACCTAACTTACACAATTAAATTTTACTAAAGACTACTAACAAAACAAATTATACGAAAAGAAACATTACAACACTGCTAATATTCAAAATGACTTAAACTTAAAAACTATATATAACCGAAACAATACTTAATTAAAGACATAATTAGTATCTACATTATATTTTTAATTAAAATATAACATAACATAAATATGCTATGAAAAGAAAGAGGTAGAGATAATTATGACTAATCATTTTATATTAACTTTTTCAATTCTCTCTTAACTGAGAGAAGCGAACCAAGATTGAAGATATCAATACAATTACGAACAACATCCTTGTCGTATCTAACACACATACGCACCAATGGGGAATGATACCACATACTCGTATTGGTTCTGCAAGGAGGGAATTTGAAAGGTTTCCATTGATTGCAAGACCTACAAAGATGATTTGGGAATGGGATTCTAAGTGTGACTTTATTTAGAATATCAGGACAGTCAACTAAACTTTGCCAGGTGGCGATAGGAAGACAATAAGATACTAGAGTCTCACTCTGTCAATGTGTAATGTGTCTTTTATTAAAGAATAACAACAGCTTATATACTAAATCATATCTATGAGGTATGCGCTTTCTATCACGTAAAACATCTAACTCACGTCTGGTTAACCGTGCTATATCTGAAACACTCCATCGAGCTGCAACATAAACCATTAATCAATTTAAATAGCATTATAATTTCAGCCATCTCACGACGTTTATGCAACGACATAATGCCATAGTGCTCAAGCCTAGATTCATATGAACGTAATGCCTTACATTTATTATCCATACATTTTTACGTATGTAAGATGATACAAGAAGCATCGCTGACGCGTTCAATCTTGTTAGAATGGATCTTTTAGCCTGGGTTCCACACTACTGCACAGTATTCAAGAATACTTCTAATATTAATAAATCGTATTGTTGTGACCATTTTCGGTATATTACAGCGCGTGCGCAGTGAGTTACCGGCGCAGCGCGGCGTGATGGGCGAGGTGGAGGCGCAGGCGGAGGCGTACGCGCGCGCCGGCAAGCACGAGGCCGCCGCGCGCCTGCGGGACCAGCTGCAGCTGCTACAGGTATATTTGTACACATGTTTGTGCTCTCAAATAAGCAACTATTTTGTTCATGTAATTATAAATGATGTCGTTGTGGTCTGCAGAGCAAGTTCTCATCGCTGGAAGAGCGGCTGCAGGCGGCGGAGGCGGCGGGCAGCCCGGCCCCCGCCCCGGCCCCCGCGCCTGCGGAGGGCGACATCGGGGCGCGGGTGAGCGGCGCGCTGGCCGCGCTGGCCGCCGTGCAGCGTGGCGCGGGCGCCGGCCTCGTGCCCGCCGACCCCGAGCCGGATGCTGTTCGCGCACAACTACGCACCTGTCTGGTAAGCACTTCTTCTTTTATATTTTGGCGTCGCATGCTTTACGCATTTGCCAATGTCAAGTACGCATATAAAAAATCCTAAATACTTTTGGTCATTTGTCAAGTCGACAAGAGCGAATAGTAGCGATATTCCTGACGAGATGTTTCTCAACAACCTAAAGTTCAAGGGGGGCAGAATATTAGCGACCTCTTCTCTAAATATTTTCACTCAATTTACCTCAATGAAGAACCCTCTGATATTAACATCCACAAGGAATTGGGTGATTGTTGCGGCCCGCTTGGTTCTATTTACCTCACAAATATTTACTATTTATTCTTATATCATTACAATTAATAGACACAACCAAAGGTCCGGGTCCAGATTCTATCCCCCCTATATTGGTGAAGAATTGTTCAGCTGAATTAGTAGAACCTTTACATTACATTTACAATACCTCTCTTTCTAGAGGTATCTTTCCTGTGCACAAAAATCAAAGAGATCAAAGTGATATCTCGAACTACAGGCCTATATCGATCTTATCGTCTTTGGGTTAACTGTTTGAGTCGATGATACAGAAGTGTATATGTATACTACCACCTTAAACCACAATTGAATGCACATCAACATGGGTTTTTACCGGGAGGGTCGACCACAACGAGTCTCCTTGGATACGTAAACGATATATATGTAGTATTTTAAGTTCATGCTATTTACACGGATTTTTCAAAGGCGTTTGATGTCGTTAAGCACAGTCTTCTCGTAAAGAAGGTTGGACATGCAGAGATATGTGGCTCCCTACTGAGATGGTGTGAGTCATATCTGGGTAACAGATCTCAGCTAGTCACTGTCAGAGGCCATAAATCAGTCGCCAGAGTCGTCCCCTCAGGGGTGCCACAGGGCGCTCACCTGGGTCCTCTCTTTCTTATTTTTGTAAACGATTTGTGTAAATCTATTACATCGCAATACCATATGTTCACTGACGACCTCAAATTATACAGGGTTATTCAAGACAAGAATGACATGTTAGAACTTCAGAAAGACATCGAGATAGTCAAAAACTGGTGCGATGTTAATAGAATGACAGTCAATGCTTCCAAATGCTTTCACATTAAGTTTACAAGAAAAAGCCCCCGGTGAGCTATTATATTAACAATAAGCTTATTAGCGAAGAGCATACGAGACTTGGGTGTGGTTGTAGATGCTAAGCTCGATTTTCGTGATCATATTGATTCTATAATTAGAAGAGGCTCAAGATTGGCGGGCTTTTTAACTAGGCAAACCAAATTTTTCATGGATCCCGAAATCCCAATAATTCTATTTAATTGCTATGTCAGATCGATTTTGGAATACTGTAGTCCAATCTGGAGCCCTTCATCTGCAGAGCACATTAACCGCTTAAAAAGGTTCCAAAAGCAATTTCGCGAACAATCTCTGCCGTCGTCTTACTTCTTACTAATTTTTTAATAACATAACTTATTTTTTATAAATTAAAATAACTTAATTTTTACATTATGAACAAGTCCTAAAGGCGGGTGTGTGAGGTAGAAAGAATAAACTTGTTCTCTTTCCTTAGTGTAGGTTCAATTTATTAAAATGTCTCAAAATACAATACTTAATGCTACAAAAATATCAATACCGCGATGCAGAAACGAGTGTCGTGCGAAGATAGCGACATCTAGTTTCTCGTGGTGTAACTAAATTATACATACATCGCCCACCAAGGGCAAAGTGGAATCTTTGACCTTATAACATAGTTCAAGTTACAAAATAGTTGAAGTTGATGCAGTACAGCACAGTTATTGCATTAAATGTAGTTGCAGTGACAAGTTGTGAAAGTATTAGTTGGTAACAGTTTGATGACAAAGTTAAAATATAAGTTTTGAAGTGACGACTAAAGTCATGTAAAATGCTTTAGTGATAACAATATAAGAATGATCCTTCGTCACTGGTGACAAAGCACAGTGTTTATACATATTTTTATAGGTACGATTTTTTTTAATCTAGAATGACCGTGCTGCCACTTGCTGAAAGTGCTTATGTTAGAGATGCATTTTCGATCGAGTTAGTAATTCCTGACAAAATCCACCCCAAACTAGTATTCTGTGCTATGGGAGTACCCGGAGGCCCTTTTTTAAATCCTTCTTGTAGTACTCGACCATACACTTCTGCTCCCAGAAGAATATCAATATTGTTGGGAATATGATAATGAGGATCAGCAAGCGTTCCGCTGATTTCTTCTAATTCGATTGCCTCAACTCTTCTCGATGGTAGAAGAGAAGTTAAGCTGTGGAGTACACGAGCATTCACTTGAATTTTGACAGTTGGGTCGATTCGGGACTGAACATTGATGGTGACCATTGCCTTGGAAACAACGTTCTTGTCTCCACCCAAACCTGTTACGTTATTTGAGACTGGTGATTTTTTAAGACCCAAATACCGAACAGCGGATTCAGTAACGAACGACCCTTGCGATCCCTGATCAAGAAGCGCCCGAATTGGGTATGATTTGTTATTTTTAGCCTTGGCCATAACTATGGCCGTGGGAAGCAAGATTTGTTGCTGGCACTTGCCAGTAGAAAAACAAGAGACTACTTCTGGGATTCGTTGACCTGCATTCGACGATGCTGATGAAGAAGATGCACTTTCTGACGAAGTGGCAACTCGCCCACCGTGATTAATCCCAGTTGTATTCGCATTCAAATTCGACCCAGAACCCTTAGGATGCAGCAGCGAATGATGATTTCGTCTGCATATGCGACATCTAGAAATACTGCGGCAGTCTTTCGCAGAATGATTGATGTTTAAACAGTTAAAACAGGCTTTGTTATCAAGGACAAACTTGCGTCGAGCGTCAACAGATTGTTTGTGATAACCTTTACATTGATAAAGTCTGTGACCTTCCGTACAAAACGGACACGAAATTTTCGTTATGTTGGTACATGACACATGAAGTGATTTGATTTTATTATTGTTACTAGTTTGGCCTTTGAATCCTGCCATTGTCTTTGGATCAAGAAGTTCGATCGCTCGAAACCTTTGTGTTAAAAACTTTTTAAAATGTTGATATGTGGGTAGTTCATCGGATGGAATGTTTGTACTTACATTGAACTCCCATTGCCGTCTAGTTTCAAGATCCAATTTCAACGATAGGATGTGTATGATCAAGATATCCCAGCTCTTTACATCGATACCTAAATTAGAGAGGGTTGCCAAACAATCATCTGTGGTGTCGACTAAATATTTTAGCCCACTGGCTGATTCAGCGGTTAGATTCTTTTGAGTTAGCATTCTTTTTAAAACTTGATGAGTAATATATTTTTTATTATCAAATCTCTCTTCTAATAATTGCCAACATCTCACATAGTTCGTTCCCTGAATGGGTATGTGTCTGAGAAGCTGTTCTGCTTCACCAGTCACATAACCTTTCAGATAATGTAACTTGTGTACATTATCTAATGATTCGTTCTGGCCAATTAGCGATTGAAACAATTCTCTGAATGATCGCCACTCAGAGTATTGGCCTGAGAAGTTTGGAATGTTGATTTCGGGTAGTTTTACTTGTGATGCTAAAGGTTGATTGGGCGAAACGTGTTTTATTAGCTGTTGTTGATCGAATTTAGATAGCAATGATTTCAATTCGCATTTGTACTCCATGAATATTTCTTCACAACTATCGTACATATCAGATTTCATGTAGTTAGTAGCTTTTAATGTTTCTGAGCTATAGTTACGCCATAGGTCCTTATGACCTACCAAGAATTCTAGCCATAACTGTTCAATTGACTCAAGTCTACCTTCTATATATTCTTTATTTAACTTATCTTGCGACAATTTCTTAAAGTTAATTTTGGCCTTCGAAATTCGGGAATATAAATCGCATTGAAAATTTATAATAGATTCCATTTTTAAATTACAATTTAAATTCAAAGTTAATTTAAGTCGAAGAAAGTTATTAAATGCCAATTAATGAACAAGTATACGAAGATTTTGCAAGTTGATGGTAAAATGAAATTAAATTCTCCAAGTGTTTAGAATCTTATCGCAATCAATTTTTGAAATTTGACCGTAGGTTTCGCGTACCTCCGTTTTATGTAAAACTATTTCTAAGTCCTAACTAGCATGCACAAATAATATAAGTTGAATATAAAGGTAAGTTTACGAATTAAATCATAATTCTAAAGTCCAATTAATTTTTCAATGTTTACCCGATCCAATGAATGATGTCAAAAGTACTCACTGTTCTCACTTCACTTATCCTTGATTCACTATTTCCGCGGATTCTGCTCCAAGCCGCTTCACCTCTTCGCACGTAACATCACGTGACGGGACACGAACCTCTGCCTGCGCCGTCTGCGTGACCGACTTCGTTGATGATGTCACAACTCCGCCGTGATAATAATGACACTATGACGTCCACTGACGTCAAAATAGTTGCTTCCTGACAGCACTCTGTCTCACCGGTGATTAGTGTATGGCCCGTGGCCGTATCTAAGAACTGCCGGGCGGGGCACGTACAACCGGGCGCTCGCACCTGGTATGCGGTCGCTCTCAGCCGTGGCCTCGTATCCTCCGGTGTGGTGTAGCTTGACGATGTTGCGACAACGATCCGTTGTCCGCCAGCTCTAACAACTATCCGGCTCGAAGGACCATGAACAAGTCCTAAAGGCGGGTGTGTGAGGTAGAAAGAATAAACTTGTTCTCTTTCCTTAGTGTAGGTTCAATTTATTAAAATGTCTCAAAATACAATACTTAATGCTACAAAAATATCAATACCGCGATGCAGAAACGAGTGTCGTGCGAAGATAGCGACATCTAGTTTCTCGTGGTGTAACTAAATTATACACATTACTATTAATTTTTCAAGAACGGCTCTGCCTATTTCCATAAAATTTTAATGGGACCACCTCGGAAGTATACCATTTTGAAATTAAAAATATTTTTTTGAATCGGTTCACAATTGGCGAAAATATCAATGAGCATACACAAAAAAATGCATACAGACGAATACAGAACCTCCTCCTTTTTCGAAGTCACTATCGTCGTTACGTCATAGTCCAAAAAAGTGATATATTTTTTCACTTAATCATTTTAATAATAATATTATCACCGATAGAAACACAAGTTTTACAAAATAATATAATGTGGCAATATATTTCCGTGTTCCCGCCAAACGACTCACGACTCCTAGGTCTCGCGGACAGCTTGTGGCGTGCAGCTGCAGCTTAGTGTTCGACTAATCACAGAAGCAGAAACGGTTAAATCTACACTTGTCATGGGTTGGCACCTAGGCCGCAATAACCGTAAAACGCAAATGTAAAGCGTTTTGACCAATGTGACGCTACACCGCTTGCTATTTGCTGCTACAGTTGATAACACTTCACTGCATTGCACTTAAGTGTGGCGAGCGTCGGACTCACGCCATCCGCCTCGGATTCACTCAATCTGACTTTACATTACTGCTCTGTAATCTACGTCACTCATTGCATCTTTCCTGCATACTACTCCTTATCGCACTATATTACCGTATGGTTAGTGATATTGTCATGTTGTATAAGATATTGCATGGCCTTGTTGACTGCCCCGAACTCCTTGAAAGAGTTACGCTCAAAGTTCCTCGTTCTGGAACGTATTTATCTGCTAGTAAACCTACATTTGCTAGACCACGGTGTAGAACCAATCTCCTTATGCATTCTCAAATATACCGTATGTTCAACTCCTACGATAAGTTTAAAGATGTCATAGATATTTTCAGGTTTGGTTCGTTGACCTCTCTAAAACTGAACCTACTTAGAGCAATGGAATGATGTAGGGTTATCTTGTTACGTTCTCATAAGTTATGAGTTGTGTGTTCTGTTTTATATATGTATTTTTTTTTAATGTATTTTATGCATTTCTAATTTATTATTTGTTTTTCGTTCCAGCTTAATTTTAATTTTTAATTGTTATGTTTATATTGTATAGGAAAGATTAGGTAGACAAATCAAAGTTTAGTTTCTGTTTGTATACTAGTAACATATCTGTTTTTGTTTTCTCGTCTTTGTTTATAACTTGTAGCTAGCTATTACATAACCATGTTAGGACTACTCCTAGAAGAATGAATGTGCTCGTTAGCTATTATTTTATGTAAGTCTTTTATGTTTTTTAAAATGTTCATTCAGTTTTGTAGTCTGTCAATAAAAAAAAACTAATCGCTATTCATCGACAAGATCGGCGCAATTCACGAACGGCCTGTCTGTAAAAAACATTCATAGGATATTTATTATGTATTCTACACTGTGACCGCAGTACTACAGTGTAACTACAGTAGTTATTGTTCACATTTTCTCTTCGAAAATAACTATATAGTCTATTTCAACTAGAGAGCGAAAAACGGACATTGACCTTTTAGTGTTGCGCAGGGAAGACCAACCTTCTTTGCATCAATAAATTATTTTAATACTTAACAACTATTTTGTCACTATCAAAATTCAGGTTTTCAGTTTTTACCTATAAATTATCATTATTTTACTATTATCACTATTTAACTCAAAACTGTAGAACAAGTTTTACATGTAACTATCTACCTACACATTAGTAAATTAATCATCTGACATTGACAGGTGTAATTAGTTTAAGATTTAAGTGTGTGCCTAAACTATTTAAGTATTATTATTATCACCTATTTAAAGGAAACGATTAAGAAAATAAAATCAAACGAATTAAAAAATGACATTATAATAAATCTGAATCAGAATTACTATCGTCTGACGAGCTGCTGTCTGATGTTTCGCCTGTTACGTTTATGATAAATGAATCCACAGTTTTATCCAATTCCTGGTATAATGAGGATGAGAATCTTACCGAAACATGTCAAAACAGGTTTGCAATATCTGATTGGCCTTGTCGCTCGCCTCGCCCGGTACCACGAAACACGGTAAATGCGTAAGCGACAGGGAAACGATACATAAATGTATGGATAACGATACGCATCGTTTGTTTTCGGTGCTCTCGTGGTACCGTGGCGTGAACGTACGTTTTTCGCTCTCTAGTTGAAATAGACTTTAGACAACGTCACAATTAATAGGAGTAATGTTGAAATTTTACTAACTGTCCTGATATCGTAATCAAAGAGAAAGATTTCAGAATAGGTGCAAGATTGCACTCGACTCGCGTTCCGTCGGGACATGCGATACTGTGTCGATACGCTCCGGTGGCCGACAATTTCGTCCGGCTGGCAGAGGCGAATATATAATCTTGTACAATTGCGTATTCTAAGCTTTGTTTTTATCAAAGGAAACGGATGATTTAATATCGTTAGGCATCATGCGAAAGTCCAATAGCTATAAAACGTTCAACTTAAAAAGTTGAACTTGTTATTTGTCATACACCTAAAAATCCAAAAAATATCTGAAATGGAATTTGTGACCGATCAAGTAGTGATTGCATCAGGTCCCACGAAGAGCTCAGCCACGCGTGGCGTGCTGAATGTTGTACATATGAAATGAGGAAATTGTCCCGGTGGGACAAGAATCGTGTCGCAAGCTATCGGGGCGCGATACTTCGGCGAGACTGCGACAGTGTCTCGTAGGCATCTCGAGTAAAATTGTCTTCTGCGACCAATGGACGGCATCATACGTAGTATCTATAGTAGTCTGTGGACGGCATCTATCGGAGTAGTTAAAATAACTGTGTTTTTTGTTGCGAATTTATGTCCTTTTCAAGACATGATGATGTCATTCTAATTTACATGTGTGTATCATAAACGGAGCAATTTTGTGACATTACTATTTTTGACTTGCTCGTGTGACGGTGAATTTAAACATAGTTACATGTAGAGATAGTATTTTTCGGTAGTGTCGCACTTGACCCAGTGTCGTTGAGGTCGCCGGAACCGGAAGCTGCCTGATTGTGACGTGACACGATGGCCGTGAGTTTCCACAGTCCATTCATGTCAACAAACATCACGACTCCATCGTCTATTGTGGTCACACACAAAACATCGTTTTGCACCGGCAGTTGTTGATGGAATTTAAATACAACAACTCTTCTCATTCGCAATATAAAAAATACTAGCTTTTACCTGCGGCTTCATCCGCGTGATGTTAGGAAAAGAGGTAGCCGATGACACTCCAATCTTTAAACTTTATCTATGCGAAAAACCAAGCCGATCTGGCGCTCCGCTGCGACGTAAAAGAGTAACTGCAAGCACACTTTAAGACTTATAAAAATAAGTAAGGATCTAAGCGGGAATGGGGATGTACGGGAGTTGGGAGAGCCCTAAAAACGTGTAGGATTATTTCCTGTGTCCAATTAGTTTTCTATGAATGATAACTGACACAGGCTCAACGATGTTGTATACTTTTACTGTCATTGTATAGGCTCATCTGAGCAATGCGATAAATCATACTGCGGTGATGAAGTTAATAATAATTACATGGGATTGTAGAATTTGTTATTGTTTAGAAATGAGTGGTGTAAATAATAGAGTGATAAATCTCTGTATAAAATGACCCGCTCCCGCGCTCGCGTGTCGCGATGCGCCGTTGAAAGGATTCTGCGATTTAATCCAACATGGAGTTACGAGCGGAGGATGAGGCACTTTCGTTTGTTGGAGGAACATATCATATTATACTGAATTATTTATTTAGTCAAACCATAGACTAACCTCCTCAAGTAAAAAGAGTAGCTTAGTTTATGGTTAGACTAAATGAAAAGCCAGTGCTGTAAATATGTGCTTATTTTTTGAATAGCCATTAAAATAGATAAATAATCAGGTGGTCGTAATGTAATGGCTGCTGCTTTTGAAAAACAGCGATATTTTTGAAGATCAAATCAAAAAATCAAGTTCCTTACAATTTTTAAAAATAGCTAAAAGAAGCATTATGGGAGGTGAGGTTAAATACGGAATAATGTGAAGATTTAAACTCTAAGAAACAATAACCACCAATAACAATGTATGAATTTTCAGAAAAATAAAGAATATCATCATTGTTATTCTCATTGTAATATTTTACATGTATGTTTATGTTAGTTAATTATTCAATTCACAAATAAAAAATAGTTCCTATCATAATTGAAACAAAAGCCGTTCAGATACCGTATCCACGAGTAGTAGCGTGTCGGTGGGATTGAATTAGTTGTATTGTTGATGAGCATCGAGCAGCTCGCGGCGCTCCGCGCGCGCCGGCTCGGGCGCCCGTTGGTCGTGTGATCGCCGGGTTCATTCATATTTCTTTTATCGGTCAAAATATCGCGACAACATGAGCTGGGACTCGCTCTATCTGCTCCTTGTGTTCTGTATCGCGCTCTACAGATGCCTCGTAAGTTCACGTTTATCTTTATTGGGAAAACAAAACGGTATTGTTATGTTAACAGGTTATGTTTTTCCATTTCAATAAATAAAATCCAATCCAATATCAAAGAAGCCAAAAAAAATAATTGTTTTCACATCTGTTGTAGTTTTAGTTAGGGGAATAATATCTCGAAGAATAGTTCATTATCATCATTTTTTACTGTGAGTTACATTATGAACAGATGAAAGCAGTATGCTCTTTATCTATGGTCTTTCGAGCTGGATGCTATAAAGGCTAAGTTCGTTAGCGTTAGGTCGGCAGCATTTCCTTTAAATGTTTCTGTGACACTTTGAAAGTTAGCTTTTCAATGAATACAGTGATTTCCGTCTGACTTAATCCGATTTCTATAATTGCAGAAATACTACCGCACGCTGAGCGAGATCAAGTCGGAGGTGGAGTCGATCATCAAGAGTGGTCGGCGCGCCGTGGAGGCGGGCGCGGGCGGCGCCGAGCTCTCGGCCCGGATCGACGCGCTCAAGGAGCTGTACAACAAGCTGGGCGCCGGCGTCACCGAGAGCAAGGCGCGCCTCGAGGCCGCGCTGCTCGCCGCGCGCGACCTGCAGGCCGGCCTGCTGCAGCTGCAGGTACGCCGTCACTCGGGCCGGCTGTCGAGACGGCTGCCGCTACACAACTGTACTCCACCGTCGCAGCCTGGAGGGGCAGAACGAGTTAATCGCCCAATCGTATAATTGTGTATCAGTGTACTTTTTAGTGTCCGAAATAACACATAGTTTAGTTGCAAGTGTGTGTCGTATGAGTAGCGTGATGTATGAACGTGTCCGCCTGTGTCCGCAGAGCGCGCTAGATCGTCTGCCGGCGCTGGGCGCGGGCGCGCGCGAGCTGGAGATGTCGCGCATGGAGGCGACGCGCGCGTCCCTGCGCGCGCACCTGGACGTGTTCAGTGGCGGCGACCCGGCGCGCCTGCAGCCGCTGCGGGATAAACTCGACGAGCTGGACGCGCGCTGGGCGGCGCTGCGGCGGCCCGCGGCCGCGTCCGCCGCGTCCCCCGCGACCCCCGCGCGCGCGCGCCTGGCCGCGGCCGTGGCCGAGCTGGACGGCGGGCCGCTGCCGGCCGCGCGGCTGCGCGCGCTGCACGACGAGCTGCGCGCCGCGGCCGACGACCCCGAGCTCAAGCAGGAGCCCGCGCTGGCGCTGCTCCTGCAACAGACGCTCGAGCGGCTCGCGGTGAGTGCCGCCGAGTATTATCGGGTGGTGTGTTGCCGGCCGGACGCTCGACCGGATGCCTGCCTCTGTCTAACTTCCATGAATATCGCAATAGACACCTCCCGCTCTACGCTGATGATGTGTTATATGTTATTGAAACAGAACAGTTACATTCAGTGATTTAGTTTAAATTATACTCTTATAAATTGATATCCTAAGTTCTAGCTCTTATACATATAAATAAAAAATCCACCAAAAAAGACTAAAGTTATGGTATATAGGTACGAGATCGTGATCGCGACGAGACAGAAGCTTCGGTCGAGCAGACGGTCGATTTTGTTCCAACTGTTTAAATGCTTCACGGGTGCTATTCTCGCATCTCGAAGTTTTATGAATGGGATGATTTCCATCGCCGTTATCTCGACCGCCTCGGTGAACCATATCATATTAAAATTTTAACAAACATCATTCGAAACATTTTTATCTCCTGCAAAAAATTGCCATACCAGAATATCAGCAATATTTTCGATAATAATTCGTGATTAAGTGCTGGTCGGGGGTGTGTGTAAATATTGGTTATTTTTGTCGTACGAAAATAAAGCACAACATTAGAGAGCACAACCTGTATATACGTACAATATTTTTCATACGACAAAAATGACATCCAAGTCGTGTTTCACCTCGTGCGTTAAACCATAAGTCATATTCCGTAACCCGGGCTCACTCCTCATGCCGGCTTCATGTCACTCACGTAACTACATCACATCGCTTTCCTTGCGTCTCGTCGTGCTTGCGGCGCCACTGTGTGCGATCACCATCGGCATCGGCTTCGACCGGAGCGGGACCACACGGCCACGGCACGCGGCCGCGAGAGTGCTGTACATACACATGTAAATAGCGGGTTGTGGTGCATTGTGTGGAGCTTGTCACCCGGGGCCGGAGAGCGGCGGCGGCGCGACTGAGCGCGCGCTTGTGTTGCAGCCCGCGTACGAGACGCTCACCGACACCATCAAGCGGCGGCTGGAGGCTCCGCCCTCCCCCTCCCCCACCCCCGGCGCCGGGCCGGGCTCGCCCCCGGCGCCGGCCGAGGCCAAGCGGTCGCGCATCCCGCTGGCGCTGCGCTCGCCGCTGCCCATCCGGCGCGAGCTGACGGAGCGCCGCGCGCCCTCGCTCGAGCGCGCGCCCTCCGTCGCCAGCACCATGTCCTCCGACTCCGTGGAGCGCTCCGTGCCCGGCACGCCCGACACGCCGCGACACGACAGCAGCACCTTCAACCTGCTGCACGACAGCGACCTCTTCACGCAGATCTCCGAGAACAAGATCACCGCCGCGCCCGCGCCCGCGCCCGCCCCCGCGCCCGCGCGCCCGCAGCCCTGCCACGTGGTGTCGGTCACGGCGCACGAGATCGTCAAGTCCAACGTGACCGAGGGCGAGGCCGAGACGGCCACGGAGCTGGCGCCGCAGAGAGCCGAGACCGTGCGGGTGGTGGACGACACGGAGCGCGAGTCGAGCTCGGACTCGGCCGGCTCGGACAGCAGCGACGGCACGTATGACACGGAGGAGCGGCCCGGGCTGGATCTGGGCACGGAACCGAGGACATTCGTGGTGGAGGTGCGGACGCTGGAGCAGCGGATGCGACCGACGCGCGGCGTGGTGACGCGCCGGGCCGGCGCTGGCCCGCCTGATCTAATCCCGAAAGGCGAGAGACGAGAGGACGCCAACGAATACCTAATCCTGGACGAGGTCCCGGGCGAGACGGCCGCGCTGCCTGAGCCCTCGCACACTGCTGACTCGGACCGACCCAAAACTCCCGAGGAAACCGCCGCGGAGACCGACGGCAGCCTCACCGCCGAGGAGGTTATCTATTCCGAGGTGGAGGACGCGCCGCAGGTAATCATTGTACTGGATACTCTAACCTACGATAACAATGAGCGAGTTGCCCCAGCTAAAATTTTGACCAAATATTTGTGTGATTTCAAAACTCGCGGTCGAGTTAAATCCTAACTCTCCCAGTAACAATACTTACTGAAATGTGAATTAATGTAAAAGACATGAGGTGTGATTTTGATTAACTAGATATTAACTAATACGACTTAATACTTATTGATGGTTTAGATAGATAACTGTAGATGTGATCGTAGACCACGTTGTAATAGTTGCGAGTAGCTAGAAGAAGTTTACGTGTGATTGGTCTCTGACTGATTTTATAGATTTTTAAGAGTATTTCTCGTTGCATACTGAAAATGCACAACTAGACATTAATTTCGGACTTCGTATCCAGCATCATGAAGAATTTGCTAATGACTGTAGAATGTAGATACTGATGTAGGTTTTACCATAATGAATTAACTTTGACCCGTCATGAATTAGATTATGGTATCGAAATAGAGAAATAACGACACGATGACTCGTCCAAAAATTTTAATTTTTATAGTGAAAAATTTGATATCTGAATTTCGTGTAAATCCTTAGGTCCTCTCTTGTCTCGTTTGGCCGGTGTGGGAGTGATGTAGGCTACAGACATTCGCCTGTGTTGAGCTTCTTTAAGAAAATATCAAAACATCATAAGTCTGTGTCTCTCTACAGCTATGTAAGGATATTTGTCTGAAATAATATTAGCATAGAAACAGAAGCATAGCAGGGTGGTATATATCAACAGCAAATTGTTAAAACACGATTAATCAAATTCCGGTTTTTAGGAGCTATATCCGTAAGGTATAAAATATCAAAGGTGGTAAGGAATAGTAAATTACTGCAGCGGCCAGCAACAGAGGCATTGATGGACGTACGTGAGTCCATCAATGCCTAGATGTGGCCAAGGCTTGGTACTTTTCTCAAATAATGCGAGGAAATTAACTTTAGAGAGCAAACTCAGGCCCTATCGATAACAACATAACTACGAGTACACTATTGAAAAGGGTAGGTAAGATCTGTTTTGTTCTGGGCGCCTGGTACTTTTGTCTTACATTTTTATCATTATATTTTAAATAATACTTGTTTTTTTTTTGATACTTCAAAAGATTTCACATTTAAATCGAAATCGGCTGAGCCGTTTTTAAAAATCAATATTAGTCCAAAATTATATGTACCATTTCCAGTGAACTATTTGATTTTTTTTTGTACGCGATTGAAGAAGGTTGTGCCATTTTTGCCAAAAATATTTTTTTTTGTTGGACTAAAACGTACTTAAATTACACGACAGATATGAGTTTACATAGTCATATATCTGGCGGCAAAACGCGACAGTAGAACTGTTGGCGGCCGCCACACGCATGTATCTGGCCTGTACAGCAATTTCGATTTATCTCAATGAAGGTTGTCAAAGTAATGCTCCCATTTCCAAGCATGTTTGAGAAAAGTATTGATACATACGTAAACGGGTCACGTGCTGATTGGTTCCGTGCGCACGCAGGCGCGCATGTCGGGCGGGCGCGCCGACGCGTCGACGCCGACTCCGCCTCCGACGCCCGTGACGCCGACGCCGACGCCGCTGCACACGTCGACGCCGCTGAAGGAGCGCGCGCACGTGGTCGCCATGTCGCCCAAGCTGCGCGCGCCGCCCGAGCCGCTGCAAGGGAATTACCAGAAGACAGACGATGATGGACAGGTAATCTTACCATTTCTCTCGTCATCTCGTATCAATACATATTAAACTTCCGTAGGTACTTGTCTTGGTTGTCTTTACACCTTGTTACGCCGTCCATATTCAGCTCGGAAGGTTTCTAAAGTACACTGCAATTATTTATTAATTTGAAATTTATGCAATATTGAATAGTGACACTCAGTGTTTCCCTGCTGCTGATCTTTGCAGAATCCTGCATTTTTTTTCTCAGTCAACCATTACCAAAGAGAGATAGAGAGCTTAACAAATTTAATCGATTACAAGAATCCCTATTTACATAGGTTGAAAGTATCGTATGGTTTAATTGTTTACAGCAGACGCCACCATCACCCGGCAGCCCCCGCTCCCCCGGCGCGGCGTCCCCGGGCGGGCCGGCGGCGGCGCTGGTGGCGCGGTGGGGCGCGGCGGCGGGCGCGGAGGTGGCGACGTTCTCGGCGGCGGCGGGCGCCATGTCGCGCCGCCTCGACGTCACGCTGCTCACCGTGGGCGGCGTCACCGCCGAGCGCGACCCCGCCAAGCGACTCGAGGTAGCTCCTACACCCCCGACCCCCACCCACAGCGCTGGTGGCGCCATGTCTACAGCCGGGGAAATACATTGGCTATGTTGGCTAAATATGTAATGTTGGCACCAACACTCCAATGCATGGATCGATCTTGAACTGATATTGGATGTTTCGGCCAGGGGGCTATGTCTTCGCCTAATCGCACTACCGGCACTATGAACGGATACAATAAACCCACACTGACCTGACTCTCCAGTGAAGTCTGATGCGCACGCCCTGGGTCGCCGATCTTCTCTGCTAAAGTGGGAAGGATTCCAGCTATTCTATGAGCCGTCACGCACCAATTAATGTTGTAGAGTTGTTATAATCACAAATGTTTCACATGATTATAGTTCGCGGAAAGGTCTTATGATCAACACTCACTTATCACAACACATGACATAAAAATGTACCAAAGAATAGTTTATAAGATAATATGATTCAGATGTAGGGACAATCAGTCGTAAGGACGAACTCACGGCCGCGACGTGCGTGCGTGTTTCCGCGCTCGCTGTTAGTCGTTGAATGATAATGGCCGCACGCGCCGATCCCGCTATGTCGGCGAGATCAAAAGGACCGCGGCGCCTTTGGTTAACGCTACGCGGCGCTCCCCCGTAGCTCGAAGGATAATTCAAAGGCGAGCTTGAGTCAGGCAGGCTAGCATCCGAATCATATAGCCCAAGTAGGGATAATCCGGCGCAAACATTGGATGTAATTAAATTTGATTGGCTATTCAATTCGTTTGAACGCAAGTCTTGGTCCAATGTGTGTCCTTAACATGATATGTCTCGTGGCCATGACTAGTTGTAACGGATATGTTTTGGTGCGCAGATCCTGAAGAGCCAGGTGGGCAGCGTGGCGCCGGACGCGGCGGCGCTGATCTCGCGCGGAGACTCGCTCGTGTACGCGGCGCACGCGCGCGACCCGCTGCTCGCCGACTACATACAGACGCACGCTCTGGTAAGGAATATCTAATACTGGCTCGAAGGACCAATAGTAACAATGTAGCTTCCAGTTGGAAATGTTAGTAAATCGTTCAAAGATAGATGTTGGGGAAGTTTGAAATGTGACGTGTGATGTGTTGTGCAGGACAAGCTGCGCAACAAGTGGTCGCTGGTGATGTCGGAGGTGGAGGCCAAGCGCGCGCTGGCGGCCGCCGCCGAGGACCAGCTGGCCGAGCTCGGCTCCCTGCTGCGCGCGCTGGAGGACTGGCTGCGGGACGTGGACGCCAAGATCGACACCAAACAGGTAATGGGCGCTGCTGTCATCGAAATCCCCTCGGGTAGCTTAGCATACTACCATTAAACGAATTTGGACTACGTATGAAAAAATTACACATATACAAGTAAATTAATAAGAACTCATTGTTAAGTCACTCTTTTCATTAGGTAATAATTATGAGATGTCTTATCTAAAAGCGGAAGAGACTAAATCTTACGACACAGGACCACGCTAGTGTGAGATTTAGGGTTCCACTCTGGAAGTTTGTAAATTTAATCTAAGTACCTACCTACTAACATTACTTTAAGCATCATCAAGATTTACTAACTCCAAAATCTGTAACTTTTTGAGCAAAATAAACGTTATCTTATCTATACTTTACCATAACTCTGTCTTGTTCTGACACATCAAAAAAAATATTTCGTGGTGAGCATGCTAGCCCGGCATGTCAAAAATAAAACGTATCGACTTTCCCATTGTTATAATTACGTAGTACTAGTAATAGTAGTACTATAAGAAACCTTTATAGCTTCATTGTGTCTGTCCGTCTGTCCGTCCCCATATAATGATTGTATAATAGGCATGATAACTGGGTAAAAAAATAATTATTATTATTAGTCCGCTCATTTGATTATTAAAAAATATTGGACACATATCTTTTCTTTTGTCAATCAAGCAATAAATGACAAAGATAAACCTTGTCAAAGCTTAGGAGGGGCTCGTGACGTCATTAGTGCGACGTAGTCTATACATAAGTAGCGCCCTCGTAACGTCACGTGAAACTTTAACGGGCTATATCTTCGTCAATTTTTGTTTAATTGACAAAAGAAAAAAAATAATTTATTTGACATACTAATAATATTTTTTCAGTTATCATGCCTTTTGTATGATTACTTCGGCAGGTGAACAAGTTGAAGGAAGAGCTGGTGTCCCGCGAGAGCGACGTGGAGCGCATCCAGGAGCTGTGCCGCGCGCTGAGGGCGCAGCACGTGGGCTGGCCGGAGCGCGCGCTCGCGGCCGCGCTGCAAGGGTTCGCGCGCGCCAAGGATGCTTACGAGAAGACGCACGGAAAACACGACAAAAAACAGGTAATCGTAATAATGTATTACTAATAATATCGTCAACCGACTTAAAAGATAATATTTTTTTTGTTGGATTAGTATGTTAGAAGTCGTGGTGGTCTAGTGGTAATGACACCCGCCTTACAATCGTGAGGTCGTGGGTTCAAACCCGCTCCCGTACCAATGAATTCCTTGGAATTTATGTACGGAATTTCATACCACGGGCTTTTCGGTGAAGGAAAACATCGTGAGGCAACTTGCATACTTCCGTAGAGCTAGAAGAAATTATGTGAATCCAGCAACCCGCACTGGGCCAGCGTGGTGCCTATCACCACAGATATGGCTCAATCACCCTACGTGGGTAGGCCTACGTCCTGCAGTAGACTTTTAAAAAGGCTGGTACAGTAGTATGTTAGAAAGGTAGTGGATAGTGCTGCCAGTTCCGGCAATGTCGACATCGCCTACAGCCAAAGCTTGTGTATGTGCAGGACGGCGCGGCGGCGCGCTGCGGCGAGTTCGTGCTGCGCGCCAACCGCGCGCGCGAGGCCGTGGCGCGCCTCGCGGCGGCGCTGAAGGCCGCGCCGCTCGGGGGGAAGGATTACGATGACTTCCCGCTGCAGGAAGATGCACTGGCGGTAATACCATCTTTCATGTGAAAGGCGCTTTTTATCCCTTTTACCTCGTTTACATGCAGCCTTGCCGCTGCCACTCGAGCTGCCGGCAATATTTCCCTTGATACTGCCGTGGCAGGATCGAGAGAAGTATCGTGTTTACATACTCGTCCTGCCCTCTTCCCTACTTATTTCGGCTGAATGTAAACGGGGTATTTACATTTGTAACCAACCGCGGAGCTGATGACTGATGCCCAGTTATCATGCCTGTCGACTCTATAACTGATTATACAGTCAATAGGCATGGTAACTGGCTAAAAAAATTAAAAGTATAATTAGTCCATGAGATAGATTAACAAAAAATATTGGACTCGTATTTTTTTCTTTTGTCTATCAAACTACAAATGACAAAAATAAACCTCGTCAATGTTTGGGAGTGGGGGTCGTGACGTCACCTCTCTCACAGAAGTCTATACATTTGTACGGCACTTGTGACGTCACGCGGAAATTAAGCGGGCTAGATCTTCATCAATTTTCGTTTGATTGATAAAAGAAAAAAATGTGTGTTTAATATTTTTTGCTACTCTCTCTGACGGACTAATTATATTTTTTAGTCATTATACCTATTAGCATTGTGTATTTTATAGCGCATCCGGTCATCGATCCCGGAGGTCCAGGCAGCAGTGGAGGCGGTGGAGAAGCAGTTCGGCGGAGTGAAGGCGAGCGCGGGCGAGCTCGGCGAACAAGTGACCCGCGTGCGAGACAAGCTGCGCGACGAGTGGCGCGCCTTCGACGACCTCTACCGGACGAGATGCGACAAGTGAGTCACTTTATTGAAGTGAAACTTCTAATGTGACTTCCAACAAGGTTACGTTAAACGTTTAACATTACCATGGAGGGGGTATAAAAGCACTGTTGCGTCGAAGTTTCACTTCTTCCGCGCGAAGAGACTCCACGCACTATTATTTACCTCTACACTTCTAAGTTTGTCCTAACGAAATTCTTAAACATTATCTCTACAAGGTGACTTTATTGAGGATATCAAAGAACGCGCTGGATGTAAGCCGCTTCCAACCAGTCTCAATGGAGATCCACAGGGGAACGTCCTGCAGTAAATGTTTTACGGCTGATGGATAGATGAACAATGTATAGCATAGACTACTGCGTTGATTTAAACTGCACAAAATAAATAGATTTTTTGACCGACGAAAAAACAGAGGAGGTGCTCCGTTCGATGAGTGTATATTTTTTAATAAATAAATAAATATTTGGGGACATCTTACACACGGTCTCTGACCCCAAACTGAGCAAAGCTTGTGATATGGCTGCCAGAGACTGATAAATACTACATATAGATACTTACTTTTAAATACATACTTATATAGATAGTTACTAATGAAATGATTTTTTTTATCGTGCTCCACACACTAGGTGTATAGAAACTTTCTTTTTGTGATAAACATTTCAAAAATTGACGCGTTCGTAGGATTTGAACCTGCATCTCTCTGGGACTCCGGCCCAGATGCTTTGTCCAATTGAGCTAAAACGCTGTCTGCGAAGACGTCGAATTAGTGAAAGTGTTTATCATTTTTACCAATTACTACATTGTTGGAAGCGCCATCTATGAGAACTGCTTTAAATCAGTCAGTCACTTAATGTGAAATTATTAGAAATTCTTACCATTAACAAGAAATGGTGCATTGCTTAATCAATAGGTTGAAGTCGGTCATGCCATTTTTTGCTAAAAATAATAATAAAATGTAAGAATGGTTGTAATACGTATATGTCGACAGGCACACCGCCTGCCAGGGCGTGTGGGCGGCGCTGTACGCGGCCCTGGAGGCGGGCGGCGAGTGGGCGGACGGCGCCGCGCGCGCGCTCGCCGCGGCCGAGCGCGCGCCGCTCGACGACCGGCCCAGGATACTCGACGATGTCGAGAAACAGGTAACATTGCTATACTGAGATGTACACTACACTTCGTTGTTCAGTATTTAAATATGTGTTTTGGATGTTAATGTTTCTTTGTGCGTGTACAAGGAGATTCTTGATACAGACTCGTAACGAAAATCTTTGAGTTTAAAGTGGTACTTTACAGTATTTCCATAGAACTATCTATGCAAGTTCGAAGATTAATACGCCCAAGGTCAGATATTGCCCAGTAGCTAATTCACATTACAGCTCAGATGACGAAGGGTTTTTGCATATTTCGTATAGGTCGCGTCACAAAAGTTGGCGGAAATGAAGTTAGCTACGAGCTGCGCAGTATCCAATCTTGACTAAAGCTCACACAAAGCCGCGCGTTGATTGGATATTGCACAGCCTGTAGTTAACTTTATTTCTGCCAACTTATGTGACGCGGCCTGTAGCTATCTTCATAGACACCACTAAGTTAGTTCGACAATATTAGTAATTTAGCTTATAATATTATGTCACTGTAAATATTGAAAAAACAAAGTTGAACCGTTGTTGAACCAAAACATCCGTCACCTCACACAGATGGCGCCCCGGCTGCGCACGATCCAAGCAGCGCGCGCGCACACGCGCACCGTGGTGTGCGCGTGCGGCGCGGCGCTGGCGCGCGACGTGCAGGAGCAGATGGACCAGCTCAACGAGCGCGCGCACCTCATACAGCTCGACCTCAAGCGGCTGCGCGCGCTCCCGCCCCCCGCCGCGCCCGCCGCGCCCCCCACCGCGCCCCTGGCCACTCGAGCAGCCACTGCCTTGGCCGCGGTGAAGGAGCTGCTGGAGCACACCACGCCCAACCCATCCGACGCGACCAGCCTCGCCATCCGCGCCAGCCTCGTCAAGGTAAGCTCTGACGTGCACAGTTTCGTTTTTGTCACGCACATTTTTTCTTTTTTTTTGCCGTGACAACGTCTAGTAAGTCGAGGAGCGCTGGCTGCACGCACGAGGAAGGATGACTCATTGTCCCGTCGCTCACTACACGAGCGAGTGAGAGGCACGATCAGCTCGAGCGTTCGGTGAAATAATTTCATCAATGTTTTGTTACGTTATGTTATGACGTTGTCACGTTAAACTGTCGTCCGTGATCCGACTTTACAGACAACCAATTTTTCCTTCTTTTTGTGAAGATAATATAATCTCCGCAAGATACTCGACTGCTTTGGAATGCACGAGGATTTTTTTATGTGAGATTATACAGGGTTATTTCTAATCAATTAGCATCCTTTTAGGGGCTTATTCTGTACATCAAAACTAACGACTTTTGCTCTACGACTTTTGTCAAAACTAAAAACAAAACGTTGTATCGTTCACCCGCGACAAAATGTATGGAACAGCTGATTTTTTAGATTTGACAGAAGTCGCAGAACAAAGTTGTTAGTTTTGATGTATAGAATAAGTCCTTAAAAAGATAATCATTGATTAGAGATAACCCTGTATACTACGAGATATAAAATGCACATCCGCGAAAGTTTTCCACAAAACTATAGTTGATGTTCCTTACAAAATGAATGAAAACAAACTGCGCACCGTGAATATTACACAACGCTGTAGTAACGTGGCGGCCGGTGGGTCGTGGGCGATGATCACTTGCCACCAGGCAGGAGGCTCGTCTATGTTTGCCACTTTATTACTACTACAAATATGCTGCTTTTGCATATCGACAATTTAATACTTACATGATCTGTAGTTTAAGTACCTGTTTTAGACTTTAGATTCAACATTTTATAAAGTTTCAATACAATATTCCTATTATTTATTGGTATCAAAAATGTAAACGATACTCGTCTATAGCTAATAATAATTACATTAGTTATTATTAAAAAAATCATATCATAATAATATTGCAAATAATTAAAGTGTATAAAATTAAATAAAGAATTAAGTTGTACTGTCTTGAAACATATTACAACAAATTTGTGTTTTTATAAACAACAAAAAATAATAATAATAGTCAATATAATAATAAAATGTAATATAACAATACAAAATAACTTTATTCACTCCATATATAAATAAAATTGTTAATATTTATGTCTTTTTAGGGTTCCGTACCTCAGACGAAAAAAACGGAACCCTTATACGATAATTTTGTTATCCGTCTGTCCGTCTGTGTGTATGTCAAGACTCTTTATCTCGGGAACGCGTAAAGATATCGAATTGAAATTTAAACTGTATACGTATATCTATGGTATCTTGCAGTTGTGTAAAAGAAAAACTTCTCAGTTATCGATTAAAAGAGTTAGAGCCGTTTATGTCGTAAAAAACCGCATATTTCGACACTCACAAAAATCAAAACCTTCAGGGTACTTTCCGTTGACATAGAACTATGAAATGTGACGAGAAGCATTGTCTCAGAGTACACATATAGGAATAAATCTGAAAACTGTAAATTTTTACTTAAATCACAAAAAAAAATAGGGCCTCCAAATTCACAAAATATGGGTTCAAAATTCAAAGTGAGTAAATCGTATCAAGTAAGGTATAGAGATTTTAACAACTTACAAACTTCCCAATTTTGTGAAATTTTCTGGATTTGTACGGAACCCTTAATGTGCGAGCCTGACTCGCACTTGTCCGGTTTTTTAAATTTAATAACCAATACGTAAAACTCAACACAAAAAGTATAAATGTATTGAACTTTATAAGAATTGTCACCAATGCTGTTCGCAAACAAATACATTTTACTCAGCAACGCAAAAAATAACTTGTCTGTCAAAATGATTTCATGGTCACACATCTGATGGTTTTATTTCGCAAATATTTAGTATTAATAAGCTATGTTGTACGCGAAAATTCTTAAGTAGCTTTCAAAGTCGAGACAAAGTGAGTCCGGCCACGTTCAAGTTTGTCTTACGCCCGGCTTAGTGCTCGAAACTTCACTACAAGCTCTTAAATACTGAGTACAATACACGGTCGAACCGAGGGATTCATAGAACATTTACAATTTTTGTCTATGATATCACCTATTAATAAAATATTTGCAAAATTTTAGTAAAAATAATTCCTATAAAAACAACACAATTATCAGAAAACATTTAAACACTACAACTTGAACTTTTTGCTAAGTTCATATATAATAGTTAGTTCCAATTTGATTAAGCTCACCTCTGATATTGATTATCCAAAAGACAATCATATTGAAACCCTTTTAAAACGCTATTATCTATTCTCACAAAAATCGTACAGAAAAGAGCTAAAGACCGAGATCAATTAATAGAATTGAAGTGAACATTCGTGTCGGTCACATAAAGCAGGAGACCTAAACAGTAAACTACGCCGACCAATGACGCCGACACTGACACCCGCGGGCTGGCACGCATCCAACTCCATTCGCCGCGCCATATTGCACTTTATATTTACGACTTTACGGTTACAATTGCACCTTTGCAAACTCTTTACTGCAGTGCGTTTTCTTGTCGCATACACAAAATTATTCATTACTCCATCATCTGACTTTAGACTCTATTCTCAAAGCGGCAAGCATTGTTGTGAGTGCACGAGAAAGGTTGTCGGGTTTGTTTATTTGCAATAGTGTAATGGCAGTTCCGTTTCGCTTCCTCGTGCGATAAGAACAAAGCTCGCTTTGATTTACTCGAACGCGGCACTTTAAGGTGCTTCCCAACTTTCATGGAAAGATGTCCTTGTTTGAACAAAAAATCAACATATGTACCTACTTGCTATAGTAAAGCACCAGATAATATGGACACATTTAACAGATTTTTCATGTGTAGTATTCCGGATGTAACTAAACTTTACCTGACTTGAGCATTGTTTCTCTCTACGGTAAAGCTATGGAAACTTGTAACTGTTTAGTCATTTTCAGAATTATAGACGAAAGTATCTCATTTGGGCACAGGTTGATAATACTTTGTTATACCCATTACTATTTTTAAACTTAAATTTTAGCAACATGTGTACATATTTGCATTTAATTTTCTTTTACTCATTGGTGTAATCTACAAAATTGGAAAATTGTATAAGTACCTGCATACTGTCTGCTGCATACTCATGATCCCAGGAAATAGTTATTTTTTGGCTACAGTATTTGATTCAAGTAATCTAAGAGGCAATCTTAGTTTATTTAGGAGTTTATCAATGGGTACTCATATTGTATGAGGAAATGGATGCACCTGCTCGAGGCATGTATTAATGAGCAGCACGTCGTCCGTTGTCGTGACAAATAGACGCGGTCGCGCGGGTTGTGACAGTGCGACAGCGCGTCATGTCGCATCATGTCGCGCGTGTCGCGTCATGTAGCAGCATGGCTCCCCCACCCCTGGGACTGGTTGTCGCGCCGGAAATTGTGCCATTTCTCAAAAGCCTCTTTATGCTAACCGCTTACATTTCCCGTCAAAGAATGCGCTATGTATTTGGTTCGTGTTCACAATATAAACATGATACAATATTATTTACGCCTAAGTAGCTTCAGTAAGGACGCTTTCCACATTAGAAAGTAAGTTCGTATAGGCTGGGTGGCTAGCCCTGGTGTCAGAGTTTTTTAAGCGGCCTCTGACATGCCTAAACGGTAAACATGAATTAAAATTAGAATCATTTATTGATGTATTGAGCTTAATACTAAAATTAAATATAAAACAGTTTGTATAATAATAATTAGTACCGCAAAATACATCTCGTCATATCACAATACACAATCGCAAATATTAAATTTAAAAATTCATTAAATAGAACAATAAATAACTACGAGTATCTACTTCAGCAACAAGATTAAATGCTGTAGAAAGGTAAACGAATACAAAATTAAATAATGTCTGAACAATACAAAATATTAAAAAAAAACCGAAGACACAATTCAGGCTCGCACACCGAGGGTTCCGTACATATCCAGAAAATTTCGCAAAATTGGGAAGTACTTTGTTAAAATCTCTATACTCAACATCATCATCAACAAAAGTTTTTTTTTACTTTTCTCGTTATACATCGAAAATTGTTAAAAAAATTAAAAACCTGTTTTAGCATGTACTAATGAAGCTCTTTTATATGATACCTTACATAATACGATTTACGCACTTTGATTTTTAAACCCATATTTTGTGAATTTCGAAGCCCTATTTTTTGTGATTTAAATAAAAATGTACAGTTTTCAGATTTATTCCTATATGTGTACTCTGAGACAATGCGTCTCGCCAAATTTCATAGTTCTATGTCAACGGGAAGTACCTTGTAGGTTTTGAATTTTGTGAGTGTTAAAATATGCGGTTTTTACGACATAAACGGCTATAACTTCTTCATATGATAACTGAGAAGATTTTTCTTTACACAACTGTAAGAGATTATAGATATACGTATACAGTTGAAATTTCAACTCGATATCTTTACGCGTTCCCGAGATAAAGAGTCTTGACATACACACAGACGGACAGACGGACAACAAAGTGATCCTATAAGGGTTCCGTTTTTCCCTTTTGAGGTACGGAACCCTAAAAAAACTTTCAAATTTCTCAAAAAAAAAAGAATTTTGAGAAACAATAGTTCGTCAATGCGTCACCTTAACCTATTGTAGAGAAGCATTGAGAAAGATCTTTTCTATAGTCATGATTTTTCGTAACTATAACTTTATCGTTAAGCTTTTTGTTATTTCCGTTAAAACATTGGCACTAGTGACAAAGGTAACACAACGCGGTGGCGTAACCTGCCCTGCTTTATACGAGTACGATTGTACGGAATGAGGGTCGGATGTCACCCTACGCGGCTGACAAACGGTGTAGGTAACAAACGGTGGTGAGTACCCGGCCCCTCGACAAACCGGTCAATTTGTCAACCGTCACGTTAAAACAAAAGTCATACGTCGTGATACGGGACCACCACTTCCTGCACGTGTCGTATTGTATTCCCCATTGTATAGGACGAATCAAACTTCTTGGCGGCTCTGAAATTGACTACGAGCTGTCAAGCTGCGCAAAACATTTTTTTTAATAGGGCTATATTTGGCTACCAACTCTCGCCTGATGGAAAGCGAAGTTGTAGCCGAAGATGGAGTATGTAGACCTAGAAGATACCTATTCACTCTTGACTTGAAGATATCCAAATTGTAATTGTCAGGAAACTATGACGGAGGCAGGGTATTCCAGTCCCTGGCGGTCCGCATTATGAAATATAATGATAGATCCTTACTCCTTACTGTCTGCAAGTCAACATCGTTTGTTATCAACAGCCTTCTCGCGGTTTCTCCGCCGATGCCTTACTCTTGTCGGCTCGAGCGAAGGGTGTTATTCCATCGGCGCTACCCGCGGGCGCCAATTTGTGAACACGCGCCGATCCTTAGCACGTGGCGCGGGAATGTGGCCGCAGGTTACTCAATAGTCTCCGTATATTCGTATAGTACAATCCATCGTCATCCGCAGCCTTCTTTATCCCATTGCTGGGTACAGGCTTCTCTCTTATAGTGCCATCTGCCTCGGTCATTTGCCAATAATGTCTAGGTTCAAACCGCGTTATTGACGATATCGTCGACCCTCCTTGCTGCCGGACGACTCAAGCTCAGTTTACCGTATGTACTTATGTAGGCCACCACTCTGTTATCGCCTTGCTCCACCTGTCGTCACTTCGTCTTGCCACGTGTCCTGCCCAGCTCCACTTTCATTCGCTCCATTCGCTACTATGGTTCCGACGTCCCAGACTGTCGTTCTACGTCTGATCTCCGTGTTTCGAATACGATTTTTGATTTTGATGCCGAGCATGGACCTCCCCAATCGTATAGTATAGGGCCGCAGAGTGTCGAGTGGCATTTTTGCTAATCAAATCGAATTACTTTTACGTCGCAATGACCGAACGCGTCGAGCACACACTCGAGCACATTGACGCACACGCTTGAGTTAGCCAATCACAGACGTTGCTACGCTCGTGTTCGATCAGTTTGGTGCTCGTTACATTACCATAAAAAATACTCACACTTAGCTATTCCGTTTTCTGAACGTGACACAAGATGGCGCTGTGCCATTTCCATAGAAATCACATCAAACGTTAACGCGATCGAGCTCAAGCGAAAAACTCCCACTTAGCCTTCTTAACTAGTATCATTCGAAGGTGTCGGTAGTCTCCGTATATTCGTGCAGTGTAGCCCGCTACAGGTAAGAACTAAGAAGTCACTTTCCAAGATGGATTGCTTATTACCCCTCCTATATCAATGTTGAGGCAATAAAAGTGATTTAGTTTAGTCAAAGGACATGTCCACAACATGTATGGAGGCTGGTATAATAATAATCAAAAGTTCTAACCACAACACTAGTTACATTTCGAGAAAGTTCATATTTTTCTGAGTCTATTACATCAGCTAAAACCAAAAAAGAGCCCTCCGTTTTTTTTAAATTAATTTTGAATCAATAAAAATAAGAAAAAATAAATATATTTGGCTCAATATGTAGTTTATCTCTAGCAACCCTGATTAAGTAACCTCCAAATTGTTAAATAGAAGCATTTTTACCAATTAGACACAGTTTTTAAGTGTTTTTTTGTCACATTGTACCTACTAACTGGTCACTCTGGTAGGTTACAATTTTTAATTTTAGCAAATTAAGAGATGAATGTGAAAGAATCAGCTACGAATGCAAGTAAAATCACGATAGAAGCAGTTTATTATAGCTAAACTAGAAAAAATACAACGCTGTATTATTATTTTTCATACAATTTATTTTTCACATCTATTTATATCATTAATTGTATAAGTACGGATTTAATAAAATAAACCACAAAGGTGCCATGAGGTGAGGCATTGAATGTTTAGTTTGTTTCTCATATATTATTTTACTTTAGACACAGATTTCGCTCGATAGCGAATGCTGATTTGAGAAATAGCTGGAATAGTAAAATCCCAAACTTTCGCCGAGCAAACTATTCCTTGAGATATTGTAGTAAGCCACGTACGATAAGTCCAGCCATTAAATATTTAGAGGAAAATAATAAAATATCGCGCGAAAGGAAAAGTGTCTGCGATATGCGGCGCGCGGCCGGAAACGTCGTCCGAGAGACGCTAATGCGGCAGGTGACGTCACGGCACTCCCCGGTGACGTCACGTCTTGAGATAATGCCACCCGCGCCTCCGCACTTAACCCACGGTTTGTTTTGACAACGTAACCAGGGCTTTACTAGGCTTGAAATTGGCGATTCTATTTTCGAAATAGGTCTTAATTTGGCATAATGAACTACAATGTAGTTTGGCCAATAATTCATTTCAACAATCAATAGCGCTGCGTAGGAAGATGCCTTCGTAAGAAGGTATCTGTTTAAATTAATCTTGAAACTATTGCGTTTGTAGTTCACAGAAAATATTAATCTGTGTTCTAGTGTAATCTGGTTTGATTCGCGTTAGTCGCCCGCCCGCAGCTGTACAGCAGCATGTCGGTGCGGTCTGCGGCGCGGTGACGCTGCCTAGTCATTATACGCGAGAGAAACGTCGCAACGCATTGAAGTCCTTACACATTGCACACACGCCACTCATGTTAACAGAAAGAGCCGATCAGTCTCGCCGCCTGTAAGGTACCTGACGTGGTGCCGTGCTTGGTTTCTAGTCTCTTCTCTTTCTCCGTGCCTCTCCCATCGTCATCAGTTGGAGTCGGCCCTCTGAATAAGCTTACGCCATTCGGCTCTGTCATTTATGTTAGCTCGTATATTATTGGAGCTTTTGCTCGCTTGGATTCTAGAGTCTATGTCCTGCAGTTTACACGTAGCTATATTTTTAACAGAATAAAGGAACCAACATCCAACATCGTTGATCGCGTTTAGAGAAAAATGCCAGGTTGATGCGTTTAGTGAATCGACACTTGTTTTTGATACGATAAGAGCTTGTACTCGAATGAAGACAAACGTTGTCCTGTCTTTCTCGGTAGCTCTACGCGAATTGGTCGTCTACCGTGACCCTGACCATATACACGGAGATATATCGATAGCATCTTTGCAGTAACATGCGCGGTGTAATCGCGTTAAAATATCCCGCGCCAGACTCTGATATTAGGGCAGTGTTGTTCCAAGTCGATTTTAGAGTGACCGTATGTCAACTTCAAAAAAGCCGTATTTTAGTGAAAAATATATAGGGGAAAAATTGTTAGAAGACCATAATGTTAAATATACGTAATTTTCACAAGAAAATTGGTTGTTTGGTGTAGACTCTGTTTACGGACAATAATTTTATGTGATAACGTCATATGCGTCACAAGCTGCACGCTTAGTCCGATCCTGCCTCTCTATCGCTTGTTCAGCGCTCTCTCTTGCACGCTCGGCTCAGGCGGAACGTGACAATGAGTCATGCTTTTTCGTGCGTGCAGCCGGCGTTCAACGATTTATAAGACGTTATCACGTTAGAAATGTATGAACATACGGTTTTAAAGGCCAGCCATCTCTTGTATGGTGTAGTTATATATGTTTGTAGTTAGGCCTGAAAACGGTATAATACGGCAAAAGCCGTATCAGGAATATCACTGGATTAGAGCTGCAGAGGGCAGCGCGCCGCTATCAGCATATTGTGGCGGGATCGTCGCGCGATTACATCCGCCTTATTGCGCCGTAATGCCCGTAATTCGCGCCGCCCGGCTGCACTGCGGTGCGGTCAGTTTCGCGTGGTCGCCGCCGGTCATGACCTGTCACACAAGCTCGCTGTGAGCTTGACCTGTCGGATTACGCCGTCAGTTGCTATATCATTGATCCTCTACAATTTCTTTTGCCCACTATGCCTCCCACATATGATAAACATAGTATGTTCATTGCAACGTGATCTGAAAACACAACCTTAAGTAGGAAAGGCAGTATGGTAGTAGACAGAGTAGTCTTTATGTATCACCATGGTAGTGAAGAGAGATAGAAGACTACTGTCTTTGGTCATCGTCGTATACAAATACAAATCATTTATTGGTCATTTTCATTATTACATGTCAAGTTAAAAAATTAAATAAATTTACCAGTAATGGAAACCAGTTAATATAAACGTAATGTCAAAATCAAAATACATTAAAAATAATAATAATACTGAGTATAATCATACTGATTCTGGTAATTTTAGGAAGTCATATAGTGCATATCTCGGAGGGCGAGAACGGCTCTAGCCTGAGAGACATGTCACTGGCGGGAGACTCTACGCTGAGCGCGGATAGCGCCTTGGTTCCGTCGGCTACGGGCGCACCGTATTTGCTAGCCCCTGTAACGAACTCTAGATTTAGATAGTCTACAAGATGTTTTTTTGAGTTGAACGTCTGACCATTTTCATCTCTCACGAAATCCGTAAAATCGACTCTCTCGCGAGCGTTACGACCTAACTCAGAATTAATCACTCTCCACATGCACCTCGGGTTCGATTTTATTATGTTAGAGTAATAACTGACGCGCTTTTCTTTAATTAACGAATGATATTTCTGTAAAAGATCATTATATTTGCTACATAGTAAGTCATTTGTCGGGAAAATCTCTTTTAAATTATAAAATATAATGACAATACTACACTACTACTACATAGAAAGCAATTGGATCATCCACAGACCCTTGAAGGTCTAAAGATAATCCAAGTGCTCAAGCCCACTGCCGGTTGGCAGCGTGCCCAGCATGCTGGCAGCATTGCCACGCTGAATGGCAATGCTTATACGTTGAGCCAAATAAACACCAGCATTTTGGTCACGCGTCGCGTCCACCAGACGCTCAGAAAGACTTTTGAAAACAAGATGAGCTCCCGGCCCCCACGGACCCAAAGTCTCAACTCCAAATGGCTCAAATATGTAACCACTCCCGAGGTTAGCATATTTGCGCCGCTTGTGCTGCTCAGCCGAATTGGCCGCCGCTCCAGCCCTACTCTGAGTCTCAGGAAGATGTGACGGTGCCAAAGTATTGACGCAAGTTGCGTCCCATACTAAGGGCCGTCCACACTTCCATGGGACCAGCGTCATGCCGTCAGGCCTTTTGCCGTCACCACGCGCCAACCCACTCGGTTCGAGTACGGCTGCGATATTGGCGGTGACAAAAGCCCTGCGTATGACACAGGGCGTATGTATGCGTATGTATCTTTAAATTGTTGGACTTCTGTTATATAATTTAACTTATAATTATGTAGTCCGATAAACTTACGTTTATTTTTACTGTAGCTGTTGTCATGTTTGGTTTTTGCTGTTTGCGTTCAATGTCCGACACGAATATAGCTACATTGAATCAAAGTTTATGAGTAAATGCGGTAACAGCGCGTCATCGCCGCGTGGCGCTATTTTTAGCTGCGTATTTCGGGCGCGTCGTATGTAGCGCCCTCTGTCGCATCGGAATGTAAACAATACGATTTATACCTCATCGGCTAACGAACACTCAACTATGTAAACACTGGCTTTCCCGTAAACGTAAACGTCACCCGTACTCGTGCCGTGTTTCAAACAAATCTCCCTCAATGTTTTGAATAGAATACGACCAATGCGATGACTCGCTCTTAGAGCTTTCTCGACTAAAACTTAGTCTAAATACACACTGTCATATATGTATGGCTGTCTAGTTGCCTGTGTGAATATACTAGACTAGGATTGCCATCATATAAAGCAGCACTATTTACAAAAGGTGTGCGAAACTGAAAGAAGACTTGATTCAAATTCACTCCCTTTTGGCTTTGACTATTTCTGAATAGCCCTGTAAAAGGCGTCGAGTCAGATCGAAGAATAAAAACCCCGAAAAAAGAGGACCTGTCCTCGTTTTCCTCAGTTTAAAAAGTCTTTTCAATCACATAAATTGTTTTGCAATCGTCTTAAAATATTTGAATGAAATATTTCTTTTTTATCCATCCCAATGTCGTGCCCCATTTCCCCGTTCGCTTTTCAGAGCTCCCCTAATGACGCCTGAACGCAACAATCCTTTCACTCCGACAATTTGACTAAACGCTTCGTCAACGCGTTTCGCACCTTCGGCTTCACTTAGCAATGAGCTTCTCTCTCGTCAGCCAGTGATTAGAGAGTGACAGGTAGGTCCAGTAGCTAGGGAGAGCGAGCGAGAGGGTGTTACAACGGTTATTGGTGTTGTCAGCGGATAATAACTCTGTGAAATCTGTGCACCGCTCGCCGCCTGTACCGGGTCTATTCCCGACTCTCGCGAGTTAATCCGACTCGATGGCTTGTTTGTAAATATTTCAATCACTACCGATTTATGCATGCACGGGGAAATTGACTGGGAATTGTTATTGTTTCGGCCAATCTACATTCTACACCCTTTGCTGACGTCAGCGTACCTTTATACATGCTATTGATGTGCGTGGGCCGGAGTCAGACACCGATTTTTATTGCGCTATTATCATAGTGCCTTATTGCAGAGCCCGCCTGTAAAGTTACCACATATTTGCCCAGTGTTCAACTAAGTCGTGTGCGGAATACCTAAGCTATAACTAGCTATGCGAACATTTATGTGACGGATTGGACAATATTTCCAATAAAGTTTTAGTGCAAAACGACCTCATGATTACGACTATACTTTGCTACAAACTACTGTGAACAAACTATTGATACAATGATTTATTAGTCTGTGAAACTAGGTATATATGTAAATACATAGATGTCCCAATAAATTATAAAAAGTTCTTTAGCCTCCGCCATCAATGGCATACAGACAATTGGTTGTTTGAAGCTATATAAACATAGTAAGTTTAAAATTAGGTACATCAATTAAACAGTATGTCAATCAGATTTAAAGTATATAAATGTCAAAAATAATGAATTGTCAAATCAGTCATGATACAGAAGGTCAACAAGCTGAACACTTATATGTAAGTATAATGCAAAAATGACTTATATTATGCCACTCATGTTTTTATCTGAAAGAAATTTGTCGACGCTGTAATATGCTTTTTTAACTAACAAATTGTTCAGTAAGTTTTTGAATATATTCAGATCATTATTATTACGAATGGTTTCTGGTATTTTATTGTAAATAATTAATTGCATGCAGAATATACTTTTATTTAAAAAAGTTGTTTTTGAAGAGACAATATGTAGGCAACCCTCTCGCCTACTTCCTACTGGCCACACTTTAAAGAGTTCGGGATTGGATTTAATGAAAACAGCAATTTCACTAATGTATAAACAAGGCAGCGTAAGTATTTTCAACCGAACAAATTGTTTTTTAAAATATCGTGGTGGACATTGTCGAAGGCTTTAGTCATGTCCATGTAGAGTGCTATCGTTCCAAAGGTCTTATCTAGACTAGTCATAACCTTTTTGAGAAAATTAAATATGGCCATATTTATCGTTTTGCCTTTTCTAAACCCATATTGATTTTCTGTAAATAAATTGTGATGCTCAAAATACGAATAAACTCTGGTAAATATCACCTTTTCTATAATTTTGGAAAATACAGGGATAATAGCTATGGGGCGATAGTTATTGTCGTAATTATACTAGATATATTATACGAGCTATATTATCCCGTGTCCACTATATGCCTATCAATTACACACAGGAATGTAGATATTCTCCCGTATAAGGAAGCGCCGTGATCTCCAAACCGAGTCCTCGTGCGGTAGCTCGCCGGTTTCCAGTCTATTTCTGAATCTATGAAAATATTTCTGTCCCATCTCTTGTTTGTGTCCCAATTTCGAAATGTCCTATCACCGCGCGCGCTCTTTCCGTATTGTGAAGCTTATTTGCTCGGATTTTGGGATGAATTTAAATCGAACGAGACATTATTCTAGGATTATAGCGTAGCAATGAAATATAGTGGTGTTGGCGTAGTGGATGGTAGTTCTGTGTCGATGGTTAGGCAGGAGAGTGGTGCAGCGAGTGCAGTAACGTACAACAACTTATCGCTCGCCGTTCCGCGCAGATACTGTTCCACTGAGATTTATACCACGTTCTAGTGTATTTCGGAATTTGATTTACTAGAAGTGCGTCTCCTATATCAGCTGCCGCCGTTCGGAATACGTGAGTCGTGTTTTGGTTAGCTATTTTCTCTATGACTGTTGTTATTTGTGCGTGACAAATTATTTCCTCACGATAACAGCGTATGTTTTTGAAGCATTTTTATATTTCAAAAGAGTGCCTAGTGTATCTTTGTTTTTCAGTTTCAATTCAAATGTGTAGTAACTTTATCAAAACGTAGGATATCTTGGAAGCTAAATTATAAAATATATCTTATTGTCACGAAAAGTCAAAGATGTTGATCTAAGAGAGATCAGTTACGGCTGCAAGCAGGTACTGCGGTAATATAATATATATTTTACAAACATCGTACTAAACTACTAACTTTACGTCCTACCTACCACGAAATCGGCACTGGAGAAGCCTCTACAATTCGTACTGAAGCACTTTGAAGTTGTGCAGTGTCTGGATCGCATTCGATAGAGAATTCATTGGGCAACGGGCGCGTGTTTCATTGGTATTCTATAGCGGGTCGCGTCGTAAACTCGGGGGTGTACCGGGCGCCGGCGGCGGCTGGCTGTTAACAACGGGGGTTTACAGCCGGCGCAGCGCGCATACACATCGACTGGATACATACTGCAACCAGTGTTGCCAGGTCTGATTTGTCGGGGCAGAAGATGTAACAATTAAGATCAAGGATCGGGATTAAGGATCGTACGTAGATCGGGACAAACAAACAAATCCTGAGAAGTGAGAGTCGGGGTTGCAGTTAGTAATCTACTATACCTACTTATCATATTTTTTTTACATTTCTCATCATAAACCGAAAATTACTCATCGTAAAAATAGTGACGTGATGCGTAATTTATTTTTGTTGTTAATGTTTTTTAATTTATATTACATTAAGAATCCCGATCAGGTACGAATCGGCACGCATCTCCAGGCCCCTGAAAAACGAGACACTTGGCAACGCTAACTGTAACGGAGGCTTTGCAGTGCCGGCGGCGGCAAGGGTGACGGGCTCGTAAACATGCAGATTGCAGCTATGTAGTCTCCGAAACTGACACGCAGACTGCTGTTATACTGCATCATGAGTCCAAAACTCGCTTGGAGTTTGAAGTTCATAATGTGGGGTCTGAGATAGCGCTCTCATTGTTTGATCACACAAACATTCTGATTTTCTGTGTTAAGGTAAGGGTTTTTAGCTTTGTGTCACAGAAATATATTTTACATTTCTCTTTACAAAAGCTGTGGCGTAAATCCGCAAGCGTTGTCAGCATTTTAATTATTTCTTTTGCAATAAAATGTATGCAGAAAAGAGTTTAAAAGTCGATGTAATTTATCGAGTGAAAAGGAGCTGTGTGCGCGAAAGATAGGGCTGCAATGGTGACTCCCGGCGCCCCCGGTCCCCCGAGCCGGTAGCTCAATTCCATGGCTGCTGTTGCTGCACCCTATAGATTCCGTATTATTCCGTTCCGTGATTCCGTATACAACATTTTTAGGCAGCACGTCCCCGTTGTTTTAACCAAGGAGCTATGACAGAGGCCTTTAGGCAGCTTAAAAACTGACACCTGGGCTAGTCACTCGACCTTTATGAACTTGCTTTTTATTTATACAGTATATAAGTTTAGAATACGATAAATAATAGAATTCTTGTAATGTATAATAGCCCTTTTTCATCCATGTGAATATTTCAATCACGAATTACTATTAATTTAGCTCTTATCATAATGTACGTGACATAAAAAGTGACACTGTGATGTCTGTGAGAGGAGAGCTGCGCCCCCGCCCCGCGCGCCCGTATCGCTCCGCAAACACCAAACTCCATCGGAAGTTGCGGCGAACTTTGCAAATAATAATCTGCCGCGAGCCGGCCACACGCCGCCACTCGCCGCAACAGATCGCCGATACTCCCTCTCTACACTCGCTTCGTGGACTTCTTAGAAATACTTCGATGGAAATAATTTTAATAGAATATTTACTTCCAAGATAGTGTGTTCAATACTTGTAGATTATCTCTTTTGCTTCTATTTTTGAACCTGTTATTACTTAACTCAGATTTTGTTTGTAAAACAATGTTATCATAATATTACTTATAGTATATTTTTCTAGATATCTGTATTATCTACTAAATTGGAGAATACTGAAAGAAATCACATTGAGCGACATTTTTTTTTTAATTTGTGTCCGTAAGTCTTCTCCTCCAAGTTAGCAACAAACACTATTTATTACATAGTTCAACGGTGTGATTATTACATTTCTGCGTATCCGAATAATCGCAAGTCTACAGTTGTGGTAACTGTTATGTATAGCTTGGAAGGGAACTGATTCTCTGTTGACATCGTGCACCAAACATGCCAGGCGAGCCGTCCCAATAACATGAACGGAGTTAACTAGTAGTGAGCGGCTTCAATCTCAGTAGTTTTTAAGATCTTTATTGTGTCGTCTGCAAAAACAAATTGATGAGCATTGCCTCCTGGGAACATTGCCCCATCCAGAATAAATGGATGAGTGTAACGATGGGCGAAAAACTTTACATTTTATTTGTCGTAAATGTATAAAATGTCATATTGTTCAGATTTTTTTTTAACATTTTAATTTTTATACTTATTTATGGATGCATGTGTGTCTGAATTAATTTTTTATTATGAATTGTATTGAATTGTATCTTTACACGGATTACGGTGCTTGTATTAAGAGATCTGAATCCATTTACGCTGATGTCAGCGTAGCAGTAATTTACGTAAGACCGATTGGCGCGATCTTGCGGTCTTGATGAGGTTCACCTTACGGGCGGACATCCCACGCTGCGCTTGCCGGTAGGTACATGGTCTCCACTCGATAACATTTTGACCCCACCGGCCATCAGTTCTCCGTGCTGTGCCCAGCCCACTAGAATTTCAACTTTTTCATTTCAAATCTTAGGAGTAACATAAGTATTAGTAACGCAAGTTGTTTGTCGTGTGTGCAGGCGCGCGAGGAGGAGCTGAGCGGCATGCTGCGCGAGGCGCGGGCCGAGCGCGCGCGCGACGCGCTGCCCGACCAGCTGCAGAAGGTACGAGCCAGGACTGATTTTACATCTCTACCACACCACAGTCCACACTTCACATTACTACTCTTAACTAACCTCTAGCTCACAGCGTTATAAGTGTTCCAAGGCGTTGTTATGGCTGCTTATTCGTCAAACAAAAGATGTCTAGATCAGTGGTGTTAGAGGTAGAAATCCGCCTTTAGGATCACGCCTCTTTATCATGAATTTGGCATCACAATTGCTCAATCATAGCATTTTATCTTCATAGTTCATGGCGAGTCTGCAGCTGTATCGTCTGTTCTACATTTACTGCACAATAAAATACACACCTCTATATAATAAAATAGCTCGTTAATATTGAAAAGCTTGAGCTAATCTGAGCTTACCAATCATAAAATAATAACGATCAGATTCCAGCGGCGATGTATCTATGAGAGAGCGGCGAATAAAACAATAAAGTGATGGTTAAATCGGACATTCCTCTTCAGAAAGTCATCTGCGAATCTGCGTTCATGGTGATTAGAAAAAAGTTCTACCGCTAACAGGAAAATGTCATACTAGAACAATATCGTAACCCGTAGTCACCGTACATAGTCGTTATACGTCGGTTATCTGCTTCCCATTTCGAGTAATCTGCCATTCCGGTGCGCGATGGGCTCTTTAATTCAAAAAATGGTTTTGAGGCGCCATTTCTATCAGTGAAAGAATCGTAAAAGTAAAAGCGCCAAGTTTCGGAAGTCTCCCGGGACGCGGGGCTAACGAGCTACGTGACACAGATTTATCCTGCGAGTAGCGCGCCACCGACGCCATATCGCGACCGCCACAGCGCCATATCACAGCGCGCCACATGGCAGGTGGGGAACGCACCGTCACTTATCGCGCGCCTGATACGTCGCTACCTGACGCCTTAATGCGTTTCGCTGATGATTGCCACAAATCGCTGAATCATACTTTGTCGATACGTTTGGAAACGCGATCCATTTGATCATTTATGTATTAAAACGTACGAGCGCGGAAATTGTAAGACCCTTTTGGCTTTTCCTTGCCCTTTGAAGTTGGAGCATTAAAGTTAATATTAGCGGACGAGAAGCTAGGAATTTGTTGATGGGTTTATTGGACTAAGGTTTGAGTTTCATGTCCACGAGTGAACAGAGACTGATTGAGCGCTTGTTGTACCAACTCTAAGCTGACGCGATTTCAGGTTGGTATATATCGTTCGTAATGATGAATCCCTCGATATCCAAAGTGTTTAACGACTCGACTACTCACAGTATATCGATACACAAACTGTGATGCCCTAAACCGTCCGTCGTTCGAATAGCATTAACCCGACTAAGCTTGGGTCCTTTAATATCTTGGAAGGCAATAAACAAATGGGGAGTGTCGCCGCAGCCCCGAGCCCGCTAATGTAGTGCGGGTGCGAACTAGCCGGCCCGGACCGCAGACGTGTGGTCAGCTGCGTAAAGTATACTCCACATTGAAGCGGTCTACGGTAGCCTCGCCGGCAACCGATCACTGCTACCGGTCTCGACCTAAACAATTCAGACTCTGATTGTTTGATCGTGTTGGGCCGCGACCGCAGATCGCGTCAGTGTAAAGGACACGTACCTACTGGGACCTGCGAGGCGCTGCGAGTTATAGCCACTGAGTCTGGGATCCGGCGGCCGTTTGCATGATGTCCGCGCTTTGATTTCCTGCCCATTACCTTTATGGCAATTCGATACCTATCTCCAACGTGACGGAGCTCGTTACGGAACCGCGCGCTCCTTACGTAGGTATATTTGTGGACTTTACCGAAAGTTTATCATGTTGACTCGGTTTAGAAACATTTCGGAAATGTAGGCAGTCTCTCTGGCGCCGCAGGTAGGTGTGTGACATTAAGTCGGTGAAATGTCGTCCCGTCGCGGCTCCAGGTGGCGCAGCCATTAGCGAACCAGGTCGCGAGCTCCCCTGCCCTTCCTGACGCCCTAATAGCCGCGCTAGTTCATCAAACAAATGTATCTTTTCAACGCGAATCGCTCACTTTCTGTTCCCTTGTAAGGTTAAAACTAGCTGTTACTGAAAATACAGTTACTTAGATAAATATGTCACGAAAAAAGGGAATGCTTGAAAGGTGAAACGACACTGAAATCCCAACTTTATGTAAGCTGATAGAGTATCGACAATATTATCACAAGTGTCTCGAGTCAGGACTGCAGCAATCCCGAGCCAATTAACATTCCGTCGTCTGACTCCCGACGTTCGATTGGCTGCCGCATGATATCGGAGTACGCCAACTGCACTCCTAACTCGATGTTATTGCCGAAATTCGCTGGAGTCGATGTTTCGGGGAACGGCTGGTGTTGTCTGGGAACAGCCGGCGGCCCGCGGAAACGTGTCGCGTGCATTAGTACTCCCCCTTCCCTCTACCCACCCCTTCCCAGCAGCGTGACATGCCACGTCACTCGCCTGTGTGTCACGTAATATTGATTGATAACATCTTCGAAATCAGAATTTGTGCCCACATAGTACCTGACGAGGCGATTGATCTCATTGTCGACCAGTTTACCGAGTGGCTCCCGTCGTTCGACTGCGAAAGGCAATAAAACTCGTGAGAAGTATAACAAGAAGGCCGCACATAAATCTGGCGCAGTCGTAACGTGCAGCCATCGCACGCAGGAATCAGACAGCTCATAAAGTTTATGCCCACTTCTGGGAACTTGCCGGAACACGCCGCGGCTGGCGGCCGGCGCTCTGGCGAGTCTTACTTACGGGCTCTACGTTTATTAGATATAAAGCATAATAAAATAGGTAAACCTATATAGTCAGTAAACTTGAGGATTCGCATTTCGATACATTATAAAAAATAACTACTGTATGAGAAGCTTTGATATTACATATAGGCTTAACGCAGATAATGCAACGCGTGAATGATGATAAGATTTACTTGCGTTTCACCACAATGATGAAAATGAGAGGAATACAATACAACGATCGTCATCTAGTATCCGATTTCCGGATTATTGGGCGATGATTTAAATAGGTATAAAGCCATACACGGTAATTAAGATTTTAGTTGTATATCGTGGCACGTCCGACGCAGTGAATTATAGTGGAGGCCACTAATAAAAATATAGGTTTTCTCTATAAGTGTCCAATTAGACAGGTTAGAAGTTGCTTGTATCTAGCGTGTTCCTGAGGTGTTGATGAGGTCATCGGTCTAACTTGTTGACTGATCATCATGTCTGGTTGTGGTTGAGGCTATGTGTATTGAAGCGGTGTTGTTGTGTGCAGGCGCAGGCGGCGCTGTCGGCGCACCGCGCGCTGCTGGCGGGCAAGCTGTCGGCGCTGCAAAAGTACTGCGCGCGGCTGGAGGCGGCGCGCGGCTGGGCCGGCGAGGCGCGCGCGCGGGCCGACAAGCTCGACGAGCTGCCGGCTGACCGGCGCTCGGACGCGCTCTCCGACATACAGGTCAGTTTTACATATCTACTAGTAGTCTGAGGTTGGTCAGTTCTTTGCCCCGTATGAAACCTTAGCATCAGTCGGATGACATTCTTTACTCTTGTATACTTTTCTGTGGCAGAATACCTCTTGTCTGTTAACATTTACATCGCGAGGGTTCAAGATCGCATTGACGACTTCTGTGCGTGTCATACTGTGCTGAATTTTAATTGAAGAAAATATTTCTCTGTCTTATAAATCGATGGATTGCACGCGCGAAAATTAACACATTCTGCCTGAGTCAAGCGTGCAAGCGAGAGCGCAAAACAAGCGATAGAGAGGCACGATCGGCCTGAGCGTTCAGCTTGTTACAGTCACTGATTCAACAATGCTTTCTTACGACTTTATCTCGTAAAATAATTCTCCATAAACCGACTTTACAGACAACAAATTTTTTACCTTCTTGTCTTTCATACTTCACTTGCTGAATTCTGAATTTTAGTGATTATTTCAATTGACTAACACATTGTTCTCCTCGTCAGGCGTGCGTGTCGGAGCGTGACGCGGAAATCCGCGAAGTGCTAGAGAACTACAACAACCTGGAGCGCGAGTGCAGCGCCGCGCGGCAGAGCGTCGCTCCGGACTTGAAGGACAAAGTGATGCGTCTCAAAGACGACTGGGCCGCCATCCGCGCCTGCGCCGACGACCGCGCCGCGAACGATAGCGACCGGACCGCGAACGTTACACGACCCGCTTCCTCCGAGGTGGAGCGCGCCGCGAACGTCAGTGAAGCCGCTCCGCTCGCCGGCGAGCGTACCGCGAGCGCCTCGCCCGACGCCGCGCGCGAGTCGGCCCGCGACGTCTCCCGCGACTCCGTGCGATCCGTCGAGACTCCGGTCCGGGCGGGCGCGGAGCTCTCGTCAGCCCAGTCGTCGGAGAGCGGATCCAGGAAGAGCTCGGTGGACAGCCAGCACAGCGGTGAGTGGCGAGAGAGGGCGAGGCTGCGGGTGGCTGTGACTTGAACTAACTCTCTTACACACTGGTGGAGGACAGTACGAGATCATGTCACGATAACTGCGTTCGATATATACGATAGCGAACAAACTGGCTATTATGAAACATGATGAAAGCAATTTTTGCAGAGCTCGGATTATATTGAATCTAGTGATCTTGACATTTTCTCAATATATTTAACAATTTTCAACCATGTTGTAAATATGCGAGTGTACGTTGTGTGACGTCTTGTGTAGATTAACCCTGGTTTGGTAATAAATGTGTGGGATACTAACCGCTTGTTTCATTCACTGTACAACACATCTGCTGCACCCGGGTCACCTCGCTGAACCACTGAAAACGCTACAATTGGATTGCTCCGATTTGACAGTACTACGATTCTTATCATATGTATCGCTTTCATACGTTAAAATGACAATTATAATCCCGATATCTATGTAAATTATCGAATTGTGCGTCAGAACCAAAGGCATCGTCCGGTTTTGGTGGTTCACGTGGTCTCTATTAACTCCCGTACTACTATTTACTAATGGAATGATTTCTCCACGGCCCGTCTTCGTTTGAAGTTGCCGCGAGGGTGACGTCACGCCGCCGAGCTTGTACGTGTGATCTGCGGAGCCGGCTTTAAGGGTGGTTTTTCGATTCCGATGAAGAAACTGAAGCTCACTTTTTGTCATTAGTCCTGTGCAACGTTTGGAATTATTTCGAGCCCTACTTCACTTTCACTGTTCATGTACAGGCCGCACCACACAAGTTGGCGGATGTGAAGTTAGCTACAAGCTGCGCAATACCCAATCGACGTGCGGCTTTGTGTGAGCTTCAGTCCGGATTGTAGCTAACTTCACTTCCGTCGACTTGTGCGCGGCCTCTAAATGTGGAGTGGCAAATATGATGTCAAACGTCAAAATATTAGAGTTTTGACGTGTCGCGACAAAAAGGCTTTACTGTTTGCATTTTAAACATGCATATATGCCGGTAAATGAACCTGAAATCTTTACCAAATCTGAAGTAATTGATTGCATGCACTAAAGCTGGCACTACGGGTAGTAGTTAGCGCTAACCTGCTACTGGTGTGTGTTGGGCGCGTAGTCAGCTGACCACTAACACTGCAGCCGCGCGACTGCCGGCGGGCTCTAACCCCGCGCTCAATGGGCGATGCTGACGTGCCGTGAGTAAATACCATAGATGAACCAATACTAATAAATCCAGAAACACAGAAAATTTTATTCGGGACAAAACACTTAGGTACACAGAAACAAAACATGAAAAACAACTAAAAATACTAGTACTTAGTCTACGGTACTAGAAAGTCTTCCAAATCTATCTACACAACTGATGTGTTCTTTGTATATTGCTGTAGGTATCGCCTTTGTCATGGGAGTAGTATTCAATTTTGGCGCTGTGCATTTTACGGCATGTTTTATTGTGTTTAAGAATTTCGACTAAATCTATGTACCTACCTACTAAGGTAAAGCTAGATTCTGGTTTTGACCCTTTGTAGTAGCACTTAGCTATTTTTTCCTGCGAATAAAAAGCACAAAGGTAACAAAATTGTTGTAACGATAAATGACGAGTGAACGTATAAACATGGCGTTGGAATGGTAATAGTCCCCAAATGGGAACTACGTCTACGTAGGTATATCAAATGTGATGTAGCTTTGTATCGATCGTCTGTTTCGGTTCTTATGTTCCATTTCCTCAACCTAACTTTTTGCAGCTCTACGAGTAAAGCTAATGTCGCTTAATGCCCTCATTATGGAATAAATATATATGACGAGGTGCAGTTAGTATTTCTTCTACAGACCGATCAAAAAACATGGCGGCTGCGAAGGTAGCTACAAGCTGTAGATAATCCAATCTCGACTGAAGCTCACTTAACAACTGCGCCAGGATTGGGTTATCCGCAGCTCAAACCGCCAAGTGGTTTGATTCGGCCTATGCCAACAGCAAGTATGTGGAAATCTTAACATATGAATAACTCTCTGTCCAAATACAACCTAGAACTCTTCAAATCGAGTTTAAATAGGTAATTTCTAGGTAACCGGGCTTCACCTAGACCACATCTGTGTCTTTAAGATAAGGCAGCTTGTGGTCAAACGAGTGCACAGTAGAATTTAATTGAATGCGACATTTGAAGATCTCGAATACTCCTTCCCATGTTTCGGACGATCGGTCCCCTGTTCCGCTACAGCTACCCGCGCGGAACATTTGGTTTGCAAACCAGCTTCTGCCCTCATTTGAATCTCTTTAGAATTAACTACATTATGTAAACGTATCGCAGCAAAAACAATTAATATGTAAAATACGTTTTGTGCTCGAGCGGGACACGAGTCGCGTACCAGGAGAAGGGGGGCGAGGTCTTTCATCAAGTTAATAGTCGCAAATGAACGAGCGGCGAGTTTTGCAACCTCGCCGGTCGCCGGTGGTTGCAGCTCTGACTCCAAATACATGATTGACGTTAACACGCTATAAAACTTTGATTCGTGATAGAGACGCTTTGAATTGTTTACATGTTAATTACAAATTAGCTGCTTATAGATACATAAGCAGCCATTCGCATATTGTTGGACCATTGCACATAAACGAATATTCTTCAAAGTGATACGTAGCTAGAAAAATAATTAACATAAAATGACGATGTACTGCTGCGAGGTCCAATTACTCTTACTCGTAAATGCATATATGTTAGAAAAACTGACTGTTGGGAACGAACTGATGAATAGTTTATTTAATTTAAGTGTACGGTTACAGAGCAAGACTTTAGTGTTTTGGAAATCCAGTGAACAATTTCTGAGGGAGATGTCGTGTGTTTGAAGTCGAAAGGCCCGCGGAGTGTCATAAATAATGTGAATATAGTTGTTCCGTGAGCAGAGGCGAGGGGGGCAGGAGTTATCGGCTACTTGTCGGTCGTTACTCAGCGCCGCTGACTCACGGCAGCCACTTCCGGCTGCGTTCCAACCATTCTTGCATTTATTTGCATCATAAAACATAAGTTTCCCTATCAAGTGCAATCAACAATGACACGCGTGTTGTGTGCTTGTCCTTTACTGGGATTGGGTGATGATTGAAGACCCTATGAAGACCCTCGGCAACACGTTTGTCATTGATAGAAATAAAAAGCTAAGTAGAGGTAACATTACTGAGCTCTCGTGGTCTGGGCCGCCCACTAACACTTTATTTGGCTGCAAAAATGACGAACAATCAAATACAAAATTGTTTACGATTGAATTAAGAACAACTTTTTTTTATGTAGTTAGGTAAAATCTGGTAATCAACTTATTTCTTTGAAGTCTTAGCAGGTCAGCAAACTAAGCTAGATAAGTCCAAGCAACCAAGCATCCTAGACAGTCGTGTGTGAGTCCCAACTCAGGTATTCCGTGTGTGGAGCAACACTGGAGCCTGCACTGGGCGATCTCTGACACGTTCTGAAACAGAATGCGATGCGAATCTTCACCTGCAGGCATTTCTACTGATGCAAGACAGAAAACATTTTCCAAAATAAGTTTTTACACTGCCCAGAAATTAATATTTAGCACAGAGTCTTATTTTGATCGATCTTGTGTTCAGAAATATGACATCAATTCCGTGTAATATGTTATTTCAATTTTCCGCAGTTATCGAGCCCTGAGGGCCGATGTGTCATATGAATGCTGACAATAAAATGCACGCGCGGCGACGATAAAAAACTCTACAAATCACGTAGCGAGCCGTAGCGGCGTAGCGGCCGCCCGGCGTAGCATACCGTAGCGGCGGCGTAGCCGGGACGTAGCATGCTCGATTTGTAGCCTGATCGTAGAACTGAGCTATGTAAAAGTGTAATTTATTAAACTTTAAATGATTTGCTAAATATTTGATGACGTTTCTATATAAGTTCTCTCCGAATTCCATGGCGAACTCAAAGTTAAGAAATCACTAAAATCTAACTCTTCAAAAGCGTTAGTTGTTAGTTTTAATATTTATTATTGCATAGACTGTTAAAATTATTTCGTTTTTAATGGCGCGCGAGCTGGCACGCGGAGTGATGGCACCTGCATGCCGCGACGTGCGCTCGCCGGCGCGAGAGGGCAGATGCAGCGATTATGCTTTATGTTTATATAATTATATTTCGAGAAGATACCTACGAAATGGTTCCAATAGTTTTAGTAGTTCTAATTGAGTAGCTATATAATGAGCTCAAGAAAAGATAGGAACGAGTGTTTGAAGTCATAAGCCAGTTGTGATTTCTTGAAAAAAAAAAATTCTCAGTATTTATCATTCATAACATATTTTTATAGCAACCACAATTTAGCAAAATATTGTAATTCATTAAACGTCGCACATTTCAGAACGGTGTGTAAGCAATATTTGTACGCAAATTACAACATTTCTGAAAGGCACGCATCTGGAAGCGAAGATCCTTTGAAGAGTTTCCTAAACTACGCGCGGTATTTCGCAACTTGAACCAAGCGAGATTTTCTGCGAGAGCTTGTAAATTTGCCATTATTAGCGAGCTTGTGCGCGGCGCCGGACGTAAATCCTGCTGGAATGTCGGAACGTTTTCAAATGAGAATATTTTCGCTCTCGAGGACGGCTGCGGCCGGCGGACCCGACCTACTTGTCATTCAACTATTCTACAAGAAAATACTAGCACAAGTTCGAAGCGAACATTGGTTCTTGGGTTCTTCATATTCTTTGAAGTTATTTTCATTCTCTATATTTCGTAATCATAAAAGCCTTTAGACAGATGTTGTAGAAGCATTTGCACTTTGTAGTTCTGTCGAGGTTTTATCAATACTCAGAGGGATAAGTCTAGGTTTACGCGTAAATTGAAACTACAGCTGTTTCCGTATGGCTCTATACATTTTTATACAGCGCCCTCAGCGAAAACGAGGAAGAACTAACTAAAATGTACCGGGCCATGCACACGGGAACACGAAAGTTTAAATAAACAACGCAAAACATGGACTAAGGGCTCAGGTATTATGTTTTACTCGTAATTAATCATATCACCAAAAGGTCGTCCATTGTTAGATGTATGCTTCCTCAATAGAGTTCTAATTAGGAATGTTTATTCGTTTGTCTAATTTGTGGGTGGATGTCTTACGCTGTGATTATTTACGGACTAGAGATTGCAGTTTTATTTGTATTTTATAGATATTAACTTTAACTGCTGTGTATGGCTAAATAATGTTTAAGTAATTAGTGGACACCTGATGTTAATTATTCGTCGTTCCTTTCCTTCGGCGACGTATCTCTGAAAAGTGTAATAACAATGGTGCGGCGGTGTATTGTGCGGCTGCGGCGCCGGAGCGATCTGGGGCGCAGCCCCCGCCCGCGGGCCTCCGCTGCCGATACTCACTAGTGCACAATATGGTCAATGCTCATAGCAGCTCCTGATGCTTTCGACCGCTATACGAAACTAAAGTGAATCCGCGATTTTATTTTATTGTGTTAATTTTGAAATGAGTTCTAAAGATGGGCTTCTCCATATAATTTTGTGGAGACCTGTAATTTTGAGGTAATATAAATCGTTTTGTCAATAGCAGTAATTCCAGCAGTTCGGATACTGTAGGTTAGGTCGGTATGATTCAACATTTATTCAGATACTAATTGAAAAAAGCTACGAGTAAATAAAAATCGAGTGATCGATAAGTCAACGTTTTTGTTAGTCTGGAGTCGTAATAAGGTGAGTTCGGGGCCCCCGAGCTAGGCGGAGCGGAGTAGAACGTGCAATAGTAATCAGAGCCCGCGGGGTTCGTCAGCTTTGTGCAGAATCTGGGGCTCGATTACTCTGGCCGCCACGGCTGCGGATTTTAGCCCTACTTGCAGAATTTGCACATTTTCACTTGGCATAACAGGTATACAGTTACCTACCTATCGTAGGTATATACAGTCATTTAAGAAGCCTTTAAAACGAGTTCTCTTGTTTATGACTATAGAATATACATAGGTAGGTACTTCATCTTGGTATTGGAATCATATTTGCTATAAAACAAGAGATTTTGATTCTGTTTTATATTGCAGAGCAGCAAAATATGGCCAGGTTAGAGGGTGTCGGGGCGAGTAGAGTAGCTTGTAGACGGCAGAGGCGCAATTCTGCAAATTGTTGTGGGATCTCGCGTCGCTTTATGGCGCTTTAAAAATGCAGGAGTAGCGTGTCCCGCGGCGCCGCCTGCTCGGCGGTAACCTCGTCTCAGCGCTGCAGACGTCAGTGCTGCCACTATTATACGATCCCGCGAGATCCCACGTTATCTCTCGAAAATATTCTCTTTTCGAAAGTTCTTTGTATAACAAGAAGTGTCAGGATTAAACACGACACGTATTTAGGAAGCGTACAACGCGCCCGGACACGCTCCCTAACCTATTTATTGCCGCGACGGCATTTAGGTACTGCGCCATGCTGGAATTTAAATTTTATTAAAACCATTTGTTTCAGCGGGTTTCTGTTTATACTGTTTGCTAGCTGGGTGTTTACTCCAGCTGGTACTTAGATTTTATTTTCCTTGACCTATGTTAAAATATTGAAATTAAATACCTACCTAGTTTTATTTCGAGCATTTTCGATCACGGTTCTATGTTGTAGAAGACGACTAATAAAATAAAAATAAAATAAAACGCGAAAATGGTAATCAATCACATGAACAGTCGGCCACGATGAATATTAGGAGTCAAGAATTCATAATCGCTTCGTACCATTACTGAACACGGTCCCGACTTCCATAACGCCCGGGATCGATGGGCGTGTAGTAATAGAAGCAGTCAAGTCCTGTCGCCGCGCGTGATTGCGTGATGAGCGCCGGCCGGCGCCGGGGCCGGTCAGCGTCCGGTTCCGGTCGCGTCGCCGGTAATTTGCCGTCTGCCTGTTTTGGTGCCTATTCGTCATACAAATCTGTAGAGGTTACAGGTAACAGGTGTGATTGGATTGGATGAATTCGCCCTTTGTAAAAATCGTGTTATATAAACGCAAGTCACTAACTAGTGTGGACAGTTCACCGTGACAGAACAGCCTAAAAAAAACTCGATAGTTTTGTCCAGATCGACATTAGCGTTTCGCTAATTTGTGCGCTGTAAATCACAAAACTAGCCTCGTTTCTCATCTCGGCCGCAGCATGCAGGCGGCACTTTGTCACGCGCCCGCCGCCGCCGCCGCCGCCGCCCGCCCGCCGCCCGCCGCCCGCCCGCCGGCTCGCAGGAATGTGAATATCCAACGTAATGGCGGCGGAATTCGCTTTTATGGCTCACGGTTTAAGTCTCAAAATAAAGGAAATCAGAATGCGGTATGCTAGGAACTTGTAGTTATTGCATTTTGACATTTCAAATCTCGTATTTTATGTCTTTTGCTATTTAGTTCTCATCTCTCTACTATTTTCAATTTCATATTCCAAAGATAAGGAAACTCGTTATTTCTGTAAAAAATATTGTAAAGCGTAGGAAAGTGTTTTAAAAGGGCTGGGGAGTATTAAAGAGATATTTGAAACGAGTTTCTGAGGCGTAAAAATGTCTTAATAATTAGGGGAAGCCGTAATAAACAAGTCCTCGTAGACCTTACAATAGCGCGAGCTCCGGTCGGAAACTGGCACAAACAGATAACGAGAGGCAAATTGGCCGCGACTCCTTTGTACGCCGCTTTGTTTGTGCTTCTTTAAAACTTCGGAACGACACAGCTTTATTAAGGAAACAAAAGTTTAAGGCGCGAGCGGAACGCATCCGTAATCATTAAAACGATCTGCCGAAGACGTCGGGACCGCCTACACGCGCGGGATTGGTCCCAAGTAACAAGTCCGCTTAAGTTTTTAGTTATATCTTCCAAGTCCGCCGTCCAAGCGAACCGTCCAAGATCGAAAGCATACAAAGTTACTCCTCTTATTAATTGAAAATTACATAGCTAAAGTTGTGTTTACGTACTGAACAGTGCAAATTGTTTTCACTTATAACTCAATTATCAACATAGTGCGTTATCAAGCAATATCACGCATAACAGTGAGTACAAAAGTCGAAATTATAAAATTTACTATCTGGTTCTCGATAGAAAATCTATATCGAACGAAAGGTGTACCTACCCTATTTCGAAATTCATGGTCCGCCTAGTGAAATACGCATAGCAACAATCTATAGCGCAACTTTCGTCACAGATTTGCAAGGATTTTTGAGCAAAGGTCTACACCACAGGTCTACACAGTAAATTTGCAAATTGCTAAGAGATTTCTCGCAGAGTCAACTAATAATGTCTCATACCAATACCAAAATAGCCTGGGGTTGCTGTGACATGGGCCTTACGGATGATAAGTATCTAAATTGTACTATTTGTAAAAAGGCGTATCATTTCGAGTGCCTATCGTGCGAGGTGATCGATGCTGACGTTTGGAAATGTCCTCTGTGTTCGAACGCCAAGTCAAAGGGGAAAAACGACAACACGCCAGTTCGCTCTACCCAATATGAAACCAGCCAGAGGCCCATGAAAAGACTTGCGGTGTCACCTGCCATGCAGGACGTTACCAATTCGTTGACCCACGATGATGTTCGCGACATAATTAAGGCTGAGTTGAGCACGTTGTTGGCAAAAATTGATACCACTATTACTGGTGCAATATCGAGACAATTGACTAGCATTAATTCAGATATATCAGAGTTAAAGGAATCGGTTACTTTTGTTGGCAATCAGTGCGAAGAAATGAGGAAACAAGCAATCGATAATAGCAATGAAATAAAAAGATTACAAGAAGAAAATGCCACATTACGCGCAACTGTGACTGACCTATGTCATAAATTTAACCAGATGGAACAACTTAATCGCTCCAATAACATAGAAATACAATGTGTCCCAGAAAATAAATCCGAAAATCTAATAAATACTGTGTTGCAGCTGTGTACTTCTGTGGGTTGTACTGCTGTCAAGGACGAAAATATTCTTAACTGCTCACGAGTTGCCAAGATGAATCCCGCCAGTTCCAGGCCCAGGTCTATTATAGTGCAACTGAGTTCACCAAGAATGCGCGACAGTGTTTTAGCGGCAGTAATAAAATACAATAAGTCTCACTCTGGAAATAAGCTAAATACGGCTCATCTAGGAATTAAAGGAGAGAAAAAACCAGTTTATGTGGCTGAGCATTTGTCTTCTCACAACAAAGCCCTTCACGCAGCAGCCAGACTCGCTGCTAAGGACAAAGGCTACAGGCACGTCTGGGTGAGAAACGGTAAAGTCTTCATGCGAAAAACAGACGATTCGGACTTCAAATACATTCGTCACATGGAGTGCATTAAAAGGCTATCCTAGTTTTAATTTTCAATTAAGCATGCGCTGTTTGTCAAATTTATGGGTATTAATTATGGCAGGTTCTTTACATATATTCTATCAGAATGTTCGTGGTCTTAAGACAAAAATTTCACAATTTACAATAAAGCTAGCTAGTTCAAATTATGATGTAATTGTATTAACTGAAACTTGGCTGAACTCTTCAGTGTTTTCGTCAGAACTTTTTGATGGTAGATATAATGTGTACAGAAGAGATAGAGAGACATCTAAATTAAGTATGAAACGGATGAGAAAAAATAAAATAATACAAGAAGGAGGCGGAGTACTCGTTGCTGTAAATAAAAAAATTGGTGTTAGACGTATGGTTCAATGGGAAAGCGACTGCGAAGATTTGTGGCTAACTTTAGACGTGAAAACATTGATAGATCATAACCATTTTGTATTATGTGCAACTTATATCCCCACACCAGTCGATAAAGCATACTTAAAACATTTTCTCGATAATTGCAACAGGGTTTCAGAGCATCATAATAATAAAACATTTATCACAGGGGACTTTAATTTGAGTTGTCTTGATTGGTCATTAGTAAATGATTCACAAAATTGGTGCTCAATTGCTACACTAGCTCGACCTCTTGTTGATTTTTGTAACATAAATAACTTTATTCAATTAAATAGAGTTTCTAACTGTCTCGATAGAGTACTAGACTTGGTGCTGACTGATATAGATTCGGTAGAAGTTACGAGGTCTGAATTTGAAATAAGTAGAGCAGACAATCACCATCCTCCCCTCGAAATTTTTATTAAAGCAATAAACATGTGTAAACTAAGATCAATAAATAATTTAAGATATAATTTCCGCAAATGTGATTATGACAAGTTAAATAAATCAATTGAATCAGTGGACTGGTTAAATTTAGTAAATAGCTGCGATGATATAAACATTGCTCTAGAAGTTTTTTACTCTGTTCTTGAAAGTATTATTAAAAATCATGTTCCTTTAGTGAGATCAAAAAATTCTAATTTTCCCGTCTGGTATAATAGAAATTTGATAAGAATAGTCCGAGAACGAGACAATACATTGAGAAGGTTCAAAATTTATAAAAACCCAATGGATGAAATTATCCTTAAGAAATTGAATAAACGTTGCCAAAACTTTGCGACTGAAAGTTATAACAATTATCGAAACTTTATTGAAGAAAAAATTTCTACATGTCCTAAACTTTTTTGGTCATTTATAAAAGCGAAGAGAAAGGGAAACTCTACGTATCCTGTTTCAATATCCGATGGAGAGGAAACAGTTACTGGTGGGGTTAACATTTGCGATTCTTTTGCTAGGTATTTTGCATCGGTTTATCGCGATGAGAATGATGAGAGCGATAACATTAGAGAGGAACGCAATCATTCCCTTTCAAGCAATCTTTCGCACATAAAAAATAATAGTAACTGTTTTTCGGATCTACAGTTGACGATGGACGAAGTGCGGAAGGCATTTGAAAGTCTGGATATAAACAAAGGAGCTGGACCTGACGGAATACCTCCTATTCTTATCAGAAATTGTGCCTCAAGTCTTTCACTACCTTTGTGTCTACTTTATAACATGTCTCTAAAATTAGGATTATTTCCCGACTCATGGAAGACAGCAAAAGTAGTGCCTATTTTTAAGACTGGTGATGATGATCTTGTCAGTAATTATAGACCTATTTCCATTTTATCAACCTTTGCAAAAGTTCTAGAGTCAATTGTTTTCCCATATTTATACCAACACCTTAGGCAATTTGTATCAGATCACCAGCACGGATTCCTTAAGAAGAGATCCACATGTACAAACTTAGTTACTTTTGTGGAAACTCTCGCTGAAGCGGTGGACAAAAACAAGCAAGTCGACGTTGTATATACCGACTTTAGCAGGGCGTTCGACAAAATTTCGCACAGCGTTCTTTTTTTTAAGCTTTCTGCATATGGTCTTTCCGGCTCTATGCTGAATTGGAAACGTTCTTATCTATGCAATCGTAACTTTTACGTCGTAGCAGCGGGTTTCAAGTCCACTATCAAACCAATAATAAATTCAGGAGTTCCTCAAGGTTCTCATTTTGCTCCAGTCTTATTTAATTATCTGATAAATGATCTTCCAAATTGTTTAACCCACTGCACTCCTTTTATGTTTGCTGATGACCTTAAAATTTTGAAAGTAATAGATACAGTTCAGGATTGTCACAAACTACAAGAGGATCTAAATAATTTAAATCACTGGTGTCAATTGAATGGAATGACGTTAAATACCGACAAGTGTTATCAAATAACGTTTAGTAGGAAAGTCTCCAATATCAAGGTCAACTACAAAATTGGTTCATCTATTCTAAAATCTGTTAAATCCATTAAGGACCTCGGTGTCACGTTCGATGAAAAACTAACTTTTATTCCCCACATAGATAATATTACTAAAAAGGCTTCGAAAATGTTAGGATTTTTAATTCGAAATACAAAGGATTTTCATAGACCTAGCACCAAGATTCTACTCTACAACTGCCTAGTCCGTAGTATACTCGAATATTGTAGTCCAGTCTGGAGACCACATTACGCAGTACATTCTCTAAGACTTGAAAGAGTACAAAAACGATTCTTGTGGCATTTGGCTTACTCTACAAAGAAGGCTAAGGTATTAAAATCTTATAAAAAGAGACTAACTCATTTTAAAATGCTAACACTATCTGATCGTCACGACAAATTAGACATTACTTTTCTGTATAAACTACTCCACAACTACATAGACTGTCCAAACCTATTAATGAAATTTAAATTTAGAATTCCTTTCAGATATCCTCGCATGCCAATAACACCATTTGCGCCAGTGTTTCGCAGAACCGTGCTAGGTGCAAATTCACCTGTCCCCAGACTTAGTAGACTAATAAATAAATACCAGCAACATAATTTGTTTGATATTTTTGGAGACACAGTAAGAAAGTTCAAAATTAATTTAAACTCAATTATGGCAGAAAGTGCCAACCCATTCTCTAACTCTTCTCATGGCACACAATAATATTTTTTCTAACAATCTTTATTATTTATATAATTGTAATTTTAAGTTAGTTTAGTAACATTTTTACTACTTTGTAAAATTTTTGCATGTGGTGCTTCCTTAAAAAGATGACGCATTTAGTCTAAGCTAGTATGTAAGTAATTGATGTTTTTTTCTGATGTAGTTGTCAATGTGAAGCCTAATAAATAAATAAATAAATAAATAAATCTTCGTGTTGATCTTGTACATTAACGTGAAAACCGTATTTGTTTTAGTAGTTTTGTCTCTACATGTAAGAGTCCAGCTCCGTTCTGGAGTTCTATTTGAGTTGTGCCCCGAGCACACGGTCGGTTCGCCGACAGCGGTCGCGTCGAGCCACCGGGCCGCCGGGCCGCCGGGCAGGGCGCCGGCAAACACCGCCCGGCGAGTTACAGACCATTACCCGCAGCTTTCACAACTGTTACCAACTACTTTGAAAACTTTATTCCAAAGCGTTCAGAATCTAGCATATCATTTTTCTTTATTTCACTTTCATTGAGAAATACTACTTTGAGATTCTGTGATTTTCTGCATTATTAACAAACTTTCGCGTCAAAATGCCAAATATTTTCGCTGGAATATAATTAAAAGGTTTACGCTTCCGCACCCTTGTTAACCTGCCGCGAGCGCCTCGAGAACGCCATGAATTAACCAGATATTGCGTGCGAGACACGTTGTCGGGACGGCCGGGGCGCCGCCGAGTGTGCAAACTGCTTTAGATAAATCTCTGGGTTAATATCGCAGTGTGCACGGTGCTTTACTGCTACAGAACCAAATTCCTCAAAAGGGAACCAGGTGAAAAGTCGCCTAAATTAAAATTGTTGGTGTTTGAAAACTGCTGATGTGGAACACGTTAGCTTTTAAAACATGAATTTTTACATGATTATCTGAAGTGACGTGTGCTGTGTAATTAAATTACATGTAGTTACTCGGAATGCGCTGCAAAAGTGTATAAAGCAAAAAGTTGTACAATTAGCTGGGTAATGGGTCTATCTCGCATGCCGCGGTTCGCGATACTAATTGATGTTGCTTAATTAAGCTCCCCGTGTATGCTCCGGCGCGGGCGTGCGTGGCGCGGGCGGGTAAATAAATATATAATATTGAAGTGCTAGTACTCCCTGATAAATTGCATCATCCCCTGAGCATAATTGGACGTTTCCTTTGAATAACAGCTACACGTTTAATTGATTTATCGAACATTTTGTTTTGCCTTCACTTCGTTCATCTCGTGTAGGTTGCGCTGCTAGAATTTCCTCTGCATCTTGTAAATCAGTGGCGTATTTTTTCGTACCTACTTTTCTTTTTATAAAACGTTGAGCTTGACGTCTCTTCGTGCAGTAATAAAACTATGTCTAGCAGTTCCGGTGCACAACTAACACTATATTTAACTGAATAGTTCACCTGTTAATTTGTGAACGTGAATAGTGCAAACACTATACGCGTGTAATAATAGCAATTCTTCTTACCCACTGAATATTAACTATTTAGTAAGAAAATACCTACGCTCTAATTAAGTCAAATTCATTATTTGCTACACAACACGGCGTTTCTTGCCACGACCACAGTGAAGTGTAGTCGGTCCTCAGACAGCGAAAGAGGCGTCAAGCATCCTCGACCAGCGCCCCCCACTGCCTCCCAGTCCCCGCTCGCTCGCACTCACATTACACCCCACTCAACTGACACTCAACGTCATCACAGAACAAAATAATAGTGTAAATATAAACCACACTCCAAGATAAGTAAATAAGATAAATTGTTGTCACAGAACTCGCTTTTTTGATGTCGCAAAAACAGTAGTAAACTCTGAAATAGTGACGATTTGTGTTTTTGATACAGGTTATAGTCGTAAATCTTGTTAGGTATTTTATATCTGTGATATCCAACTAAATACTTACAAAAAGCGAGATTTACTTTTAGTGATCGCACGGGTTTCAAGCGGTTACTCGCTCGCACAACATAGTTTTCCTAACTGATGGTCGCAGCTAAGCGATCTACGAAGCGCACTCAAGATTTAATCAAACTCATAAAGCAGTTCGGAACGAGGTCTTCAATACTAATGGCGCGTCTCCGTCGGCCGCGGAGCCATTATCAGGTTATCAGGCGCTGCCACGGCGTCATCTGGTGTGGAATAAATGCGAATGTTGGCTTGTTGTCTTCAGAATCATGCGGCCGGGTTTACATCACAAAAACAGCTAGCACGGTTGTGCCGGGTGGAACCAATCACTGCCTTACAATAGATTCCGTTGTCAAGCCGATACAATTTACTTCGTGCAAGAAATAAAATACTGAAAAGGATATTACTATACCTATTTTATTACTTGCATAAAGTATTTACTATTCAAACATATTTGTAAGCCGACTCATATGAATCGGTCGATGTGAAGGTGGCAACAAACTGCGCAATATCCAAACTTGACTAATGCACACATAAAGCCGTTGATTGGGTATCGCGCAGCTTGTACCTAACTATACATCCGCCGTCTTGAATGATTCGGTTTATACTCAACGTGTACCTATACAATAAACACCATATTTTTTTTTGGTTTTTATATAGTGATTTTAAATAAAAAAAAAATTCGCAACTATCGTAATCATCATTCTTTGCGGAATCTGTCGGGGAGATCTGCGGCAGGCCGTCAGCGCCAATCTCGTGGTGCGGCGGTAAACGAACGGCGAGATTGGATCGTCGTCGATCCCCTTAACCTTTGTGTTCCTCGGATCCTGTTTAAAAACGTGGAAAAAAGGAAATATATCGCTTTGCAACGTAAATTCAATTCTTTGAGAATTCCGCGTTTCCGGTTCAACGCTTATGGGCATTAAAGCACCAGGTGAGAGATTTATGGTGTCGGGGAGCGGGACGTAGGCGCGGGACGGCGCGGGACGACGCGGCCCGCCGCGGGACACGGCGCGGGATTTACGAGCCGGCTCTCCGTGACGGGTTTATTTTATGCCATTTTATGCGCCGATGACGAATGCGCCATTTTCGTTGAGTGTTGTTTTACTAACATTTCTATTCTATAGTAGATATTAAAAAAATGTGGAGAGTGACAAGAATGGATAAGATTAGAAATGAGTATGTTTGAGGAAGTCTGAAAGTAGCGCCAGTAACTGAAAAATTAAGGAGTGGCAGGCTATCATGGTGTGGGTATATCATGGGACGGGAAGAGAGTCATGTCACTAAAAACAATCGTAAACATGATGGTAAGCGGCAGAAATGGGAGGGGACGACCAAAAAAAATGTGGATGAATTGTGTGAAAGATGATATGCGAGAGAAAGGAGTTGATGATGAGATGACGAATGATAGACTGAAGTGGCGATAAGAAACGTGCTGTGCCGACCCCACCTAAAGGGATAAGAGCAGGATGATGAGTAGGTCTTAAAAATAGAGTAAATATCAAAAAGAAAATTAATTTTATTTCGTTTTTATGAGGATGTGGAACCGAAAACTCCATTTAAAGCACTGCGTGAGTCAAATATTGCTAATAATAATAGTGATTAGCGTAGTTTCATGTTGTCTCTTTCGTGTTTTGTTGCCTAAAAGAAATCTCTCTTTACAATAACTACGAGCATGTCATGCAGTTAGGATTGAGAACGTTAGAAGCTATAGATCATAATTATATTTTTTTATAGGTATTCAAATTGTTATTTATGATAAAGAATAGAAAAGATGATCTAATTACGGTGTCAAGATTTTTGTCACTTAAAATATTTTAGTAAGTCATCATTATAATCACACCTACACACGTCAGCACGCGACCCAAATCTCTTTCGTACCTACACAAGTATTGGCAAATAGCGATCGATACAGGAAATCCGTGAAGCTTAAACAAACTAATTAACTCTGCGCCTTCAATAGCCGTTACTTTTTGCAAACATTCGTATCGGAAGCAGCATTCACCCTCCGCCGTGCGCTCACCTTCCGCCCCGCGCCTGCTCGCGTCTCAGCTCCTTAACTGCACATCCGCCGTTTCCTTTATTACAGCGAGGCGTCAATGAAAACGACACATTCACTACGGGAAAAGTCATCCTGAAACAAACATACACGAATAAGTACGGCGGAAAGGGACAGCGAGTAATAAGGGATGTTTTCGCTCTCGTTTGGTTTGGGCGGGCGGCGTAGACAGTGCGAGTTGGGCGGCCGCGGGGTGAGCACGCGCCAGGGAGCCTTGCCAGCCGGAGCACGTGCGCCAGTCGCGGGGCCAGTGCAGTGTTGTGATGTGTTAGTGCTTACAGTGTAGCGCCTGTCCTGTCATACAAAGGTACGAGTAAACTCCTTACATCGAAAGTTACATCCGACAAAGCGCGGCCGTTTGTATGTAAATATAGTATAGTAAACAAGAGCGGGACGCGCTCGCCAGGTTATCGGTTCGAGGTTTAGTCGATTGTTAACTTGTTCCTGATTAGTTGGGAACACGCCACTTTCGGTTTCATGTTTTTTCACCGGCCGTTTGTGTCAGGACCGCAGGAACGGTCGCGAGCTCGTGTCTGTTTACGACAGGTTTTGTGACTTGGGTGAAGTTTATTTTCGTTGTCAAACTTGGAAAGAGTTTCGTGTGAAATATTGATGTTAGAAGTTAATACATTTATATTCATAAGTATCTACTTTCTTAACCAAATTGCTATCTAAGTTTATTATATTATGCTGAACAGACTGAATTGCAACCCGTCTAAATTTCTGTTTCATAGTTTGTTTCTTTTCAGTTGCCTAGTTTTAACACTATATTAATTCTACTGATTCGTTGAAACTCAACCAACATTTCATAACATCAAACTTATAATAACCTTTTCACAAAAATATCAATGTAATCTCTATTATTTGCATGTATACGCGGGCTCATTCAATATGCTTATAATTTTTATTAGAAAATGTTAATTTCCATTTGCTGAACTAAACCTTTGAGTATCGTACGTGTATCGTTTATTATTGAATGCGGACGTAAACGACTAAAATTGACGATTATTTATCGTACACATTGATTTATTCTGTACTCTCTCGATGACACCAACTAATTATTCAAATGGCTGCACATGTCACGTGGCGGGACGTGACACATCGATGTTGTGCAGCGTGCCAAGCCACCGGCGGCTCTTCGCAGAGGCTCCCGAATCACCCGGAGCTCCCGAGCCGCCGGGACTCCCCTGCCTGTCTATTATCTTATTATTTATCGTCTCTGGAGCCCCCTCCGGTTATTAGATTCGCGGAATAAGTAACGGAAGCTTATTATAAGGTTATAAAACGTAATGGATTTTGTTTCGTTTGATACGGAGAGATGCGCCGGCGAGTTCAACATAATTTAAATAAATTTTCCGCCGTGTGTTCCCGCAGATTAATTTATTGGTTCATCTTGTTTTGATGAACTGCGCTCCCCTCGCTTTGTGCTCGCTCCCTAACTTTACCCCATTTTTCTATTTTGAATAGTGAAGTAGATTGGAGCGGGTGAGTGTTGTGTGTTCTCAGTTCCGGTGCCACAGTTTGCATAGTAGTTAATATGCTTTAAAGGCTCTAAAGTGTTGTGGGTAATTATGATGACAGTGCTCTCGCCACGAGTACGTGGTGTAAGGGACGGTGGCAGTCATGCGAGATAACAGTTATTCAAATATCAAGTCTGCATTTCAAACAATTAAAAAAATTAATAATTGATTGAGAAGATTAAAATACCTACAACAGACGTCGTATAAACATTCATCGACACGAATCAAAGAACATAAGGAGGACGAAACGCTCAGCGAATTTAATGTACTTTCTGGTTTAGAGATCCTAAGATAGAACTATTTGACATCGAACCAAATTGTAGTATTCCTTAAGATAAGTGCAGTAACACAAAACAAATCTAAAATCCCACCGTAAGTACAGAAGTACACTGTGTACATGTGTACCGGGTATACGTACACATGTGTGTACGTATACCCGGTGTACAGTGAAATCGCAGTGAGTAATGGATTGCTTCACTATGAATCGCGCTACAAAGTGTAGGTACCGGCTCATCGCTATACAAGTGTTGCATTCTGTCTGTCTGTCACACGCCCGCGCCACGCGCCGTGACGTTACTGCCGTGACGAGGGCTGCTGGCCGGTCGTTGGACATGTCACTGGCACGTCGGGTGTCCCGGCATGTGATCGGGCGGTCTCTGGTTCGTTAGACCTGTTTCGTCACATTTGAATGTCGGAAATGTCGGGATCATCGTACAAACACGACAGACGGGAAAAAAACACCTATCTGATCAACCTGACATTATCCTTTCGCTTTTATAAATCGTACTTTATAAACCAGTATAATATCCTAATGTTTAAGACTTCATTCTCTACAAAAATAAAATAAAGCCTTCACGTAAGTCTTATAGACGAATGTTCCAGGATACAACGAGCCAATCTGGCCGCGTTTAGCAAATACGCAGAAATAAGATTACCTTGGAGGCGGATTATAATCCGTAAGCAGATTGTGAGCCCAAATGCTCTTATAAAGGAGAATAAGAACGTTTTGTTGCCTACTTAAGGATCCTTTTTTAGCCTGTCAAAGCTGCTGAACCGTTGCCAAAGTAGATTTGCAATTATATAAAAGGCTGAACTTTAAAAAATATAAAAATTAACTATTGCTAACAATGATAGTCTCCAAAATTATTAAAATTATAGTTTGAAGTTTTCAGAGATCTATTTTTTTACAAACAATAGAAAAATAAGATTTTCTCAGTTTAGTACCACGGTAACCCGGGAAATATCGAATTGTTATTCAGTAACAACAGTTTTTAACGTAACGTTAACGAATAAAGAAACTTAAGAAAATAAAATCACATGTCGTTTTACATTTATTTGATAATACATTAATATCAAGTCATCGCAAAAATAACGTTCACCTAGCGCTACCGTATTTCTGATAGCACTTTCAATTTCAGGTACTGGGTAAAATCTCTAGAACTAAAAAGTAGAGAAAATCACCCGAGCGTATAAAGTAAATATATATAGAGCTGAAAATGTAGAGTAATGTAGAGCAGCGGTAGAGTAAAGCAAGATTCGCGTTCCCGAGAGGAGTGTAATAAATATTCGGTTCCTGAGTCAAGGTTACCACGCCCGTGGACACACGAAACCCGACTCCATTTAAATCTGGGCCATGAATGAAATAAATACGTACTTTTGTTGTATTCAATATTTAGTTTTGTGCCTTCGGCATCGCCGGCGTGAGTTAGAATCCTAACACTGAGTTTGAGTTAGTGTTCTGAACTTATCTAGTTCTGAAGACACAAATTTTTAGATAATTGTCAAATGTATGATTTGCTTAGCTGGTTAGCGAATAAAAGAGTTGATTCTACTACTGGCGTTGTGTGACACAATGAGTGTTTCGATTGCTTTTCTCAAAAGCGAGTGAAATTCGTAAAACGTTGACAAAAAGCCTAAATAAAAGCAATACAGACCCACTTAAGGCTGTTACATCTACGATATGATTCTGCTATTGCTCTACCCAGCTCTACCTTTTTCTACATACCGAAGCCTTTTTGCAGCGCCCGGGAAGGTCAAGGTTGGCTCTCGTCTGGTTGATTACGGCTCTATTACCTAGATACATGATTACACGATACACTGCTGAAGTACAAAATATATCGAGAAGTCGTCAAAAGTCAGATTTAATTCAACCAGTGTAATTTGAGATAACTTTAACTTATTTCCTTGCAGCACAGCAGATGTCTGTATTTGCGCTCCAATTAGTTTTTTATTGCACTTTAATGTACGATTTTTATGTACGATGAATTGTAAAAGTATATAAATAAATTAAAAAACAAACAAAATAATGTAATCGATAGAAGCAACAAAGGTGTATACAAACAAAGTATCTTTTCAGGGTTTTTGCAATAAAATAAAAACTTGTAGTTATAATTTACTTTTCTTAGTACTTACGTTGTGCCAAAATAAATCTAAAGTCACATAAACTAATATTTTTGCCTTCGGTTTTTCTGGAATACGCTTTACTCGAAAATGGTGTCACAGCAAATTGTATTTCGTTTCGCGTGTTCTGAGATGGTGGGGAGCGATACTGTCCGGCGGCGGGAGAGCGGCGACACTCTCATTACCTAGAGTCAGATACTTCTCACAAACAGGGAAATAATCAAGTGCTTTTTCGTCCTTTGTAAGCCCTAGGAGGTCGCGTATTTTGGCGTCACTATCTGTATTCGCCAGTGCTGTGTAAACACAGTCTGTACATACGTTTTATGATAGATCCATCGTAGTCGTAATTGTTATTTAAAGCTTCGAATAACAGGTTCTTATAATTTCCATATTTTGAGTTAAATCTTATTTATTTTTATATTGAATGTAAAAACAGTTTTATGATGGATATTTACACTGTTGCAACATGAATCTTTAGCGTTTGCCCCGAACCTCAATCAATCGTTCCTCAATTTATAAAATCTTTACGAACATTTTCACGATCGGCTCACAGTGCTACGAGGGGAGGTCAAAAAGTTCGCGGAATGAAAGGGAAGGGGGGTGAATTTAAACACGAAAATATTTTTCCTTTTTAATATATTCTCCATTAACCCTAATACACTTTTCAGAACTTTCAGATAATTTGTTTATACCTTCAAAAAAAATGATTTGTCAAGGCTTTCAAAATATGCAGAAATTGCCGACTTCACTTCTTCGTCATCCGTAAATTTCTTTCCACGAAGCTCTTTTTTCATGTTTGGGAACAAATTATAATCACAAGGGGCCAGATCTGGACTATAGGAAGGGTGGTTTAAAGTTTCGAAGCCGCACTTGTGTAAGGCAGCCATCGCAACATGACTCTTGTGAACGGGTGCGTTGTCGTGCAAAAGGAGCACACCTCGAGACCATTTTCTCCTTCTTTTTTCTTTAATTGCTTCTTTTAATTTTTCCAATAATGTAGTGTAGTAATTTTTCTTGATATTGACACCTTTATCTTTAAAATCGATCAATAAAATCCCCTCGGAATGCCAAAAATCTGTAGCCATAATCTTTCCGCCAGATTGTGACACCTTAAACTTCTTAGGCGGTGCTTCGCCTTTTTTGCACCATTGCATTGACTCCTGCTTCAACTCAGGTTCATAGTGATGAACCCAAGTTTCATCTCCAGTCACAATTCGGTTCAGAAATTCATCCCTGTTTTCACTACACAGCTTCAAAAGCTCGCGCAAACACTCGATGCGCCGCTGCTTTTGAAGCGCTGTGAGCATTCTCGGTACCCATCTTGCACTGACCTTAGACATACCAAGATGGTCATGGAGAACATTCAAAATGGTCGTAGATGACACTCCAGTCATCTCTGCGATTTGTTTCTTCTTCAGGCGTGCATCTTCTAGAACAAGTTTTTCAACTTTTTCAACAATGTCTGAGGACGTTGCTTCAATAGGCCGACCTGAGCTCTGATCGTCTTCAATTGAGTATCTGCCTTGCTTGAAAAGATTATGCCACTTATTAATCATTGTTTTTCCAGGACAAGAGTCCCCGTAAACTGATGACATTTCTTCCATAATGTTCTGATGCGTTTTTCCTTGCTTGGTGAGGAACTTAATCACGGCACGATACTCAATTTTCTCCATAGTTAATATTTTCTTCCCGATTGACTTGTTTATCCAGCGATATCTCAAAGGTTAATGAACCGATTGGGCTGAAACTTAGTATTTATACTTGTATTGAGTCAACAAGTAGCGACAGGTAAAAATAACCACCCCTTCCCCCCTCTAACCTTTCCATTCCGCGAACTTTTTGACCCACCCTCGTAGTACGAGTATGATAATGTAAAGTTAAATTAAAAAGAGATTTTAGAAAATTCTTGTTTGTTTCGCAAAAACCTTTGTCTGACGAGCTCGCGACATTATGCAGAAACTTTCCTTTGTCATTAAATTCAACTTTTCAGCTAAAAGCCGGGCTTCGAAATACTTAAAACTTTTCAAATTTTAATACACATCAAGTTTTCCTAGATCTTCTGTTTCCCTGACCTTATGAATACTAATTGAATACCTGAGAAAGAGTACGGCTAAAATGAAAAAGATTGTTTCGAAGTACATATTACGAATCAGATAAAAATAACCATTAATCAGAAATATACCGAGAAAATAAATTTAAATAAAAAACATTGACACGTTACGTGAAATCTGCAAAAGCAGCGAATGATTTTATTTTAGAGACGTATGCTCTCTACTTACCCATGTACAGAATTCGCGAATATTTTGCACGGATCGATTTAGCATTTTTCACATTATTGTTGATTTATCAAAAAAGCCATATTTGATCGATTGATGTTTCGATAAATTTTAAGTGAGACCAATTTCAAAGTATACTCTTTTCAATAAAAGAAGAATTATTGAAATCGGATTACTATGAAAAAAGTTATGAGGGATTATACATTAAAAAAATACGCGTCGTATTGAGTACCTCCTCCGGTGGTTTGTCCGTCAAAAACGAACATCCATAGAAAAATTGTTAGACATACATATGAATACTTATATTTTTTTAACCAGAAAAATTTTGCTCTCTGTATTACAATTTCATACACTTTGTATTGTAACAACAAAATTCTACGAATATATATACTAATTTTAAGCATACATTTGTGGGAAATCAATCATCGTTTTTCGAACCGGGCGATGAAAATATGAATACCTACGAGTATCATGTTAGGAGCTTCTCCGAGGTCTTCATTATACGATACTACATTACTCTGGCCTCGATATCGGCAATAAAACACGCGTAAAAATAGGATGTGAGAGCCTTCCCGGCAAAGTCAAGGTGAAGCCGTCGCTGCGTGATGAGATGGATCTTCATCTCGGACTGTGGGCTTGTTTTACAGAGAAACAACTGCAGAGCTAATAGTAGTAAAGAATAGAATAATTTTTATTTCGTGACCATAATGTTGTTCCTTAAGCTAATATTAGGTACTTACTCGTAAATAAACTACTCGTAGATAAATAAATAAATTTCTTTCTTTCTTTCTTTATTTATTACTTAAGATGTTTAAGTAGTTCTAATGTATAGTTTAATTCTCTTGTAATTATTTTTTTCTCAACGCAATTTAGGGAAGGCGGGGGAGGGGACAAATAAATATGGCCCCTCGGGTTATTATGATGATGCTATATAATTATTATACTATTTATTCGCGCCGGTTTCGGTTTTGGTGCCTTTGTTACGGTGACCAATTTTCTGCACTTAGCTGTCTAATTTATCAATGGGTGTCCTGGGAACAAGGGTGGGTATGTTAGAGGTCGCCATTTGTGTAGTTGTATACAAGGTTACTGGTAATCAATTAGCATCCTTTTAGGGGCTTATTCTGTACAACAAAAGTAATAACATTAGTTTAATTACTTTCATCAAATCTAAAAAAATGCTGTTCCATAGAATATTGTTCACCCTCGATATATGGAACAGATTTTTTTTAGTTTTGACTAAATTCACAGAACAAAAGCTGTTAGTTGTACAAAATAAGCCCTTAAACAGATGCTAATTGATTAACAGTAACCCTGTATAATGTTGGAAGGAAATTTGTTGGTTTATTACATTTTAACAAACGTACGAGTACAAGTATCAAAAAATTGCCGATGTCTCAATGGCGAGTCACGTACACAATTCAATGCAGTTGCGAAATACGTACCCTTTATGCGCTCTCGCCGCAGCACTGTTCCTCTGTTAGTGTTCCGTCTCGAATCCTATCAAATATCGTTGCTGCGAGGTGTACGCCACGCATCTCCTGAATTTCACTCATAAAACCGGAATAAAACCCGCCCTCTGGCGGAATGATACGTTCCTTCCATCACGTACCACTACCGACCCGCGCACGCTCTACTTTTTTCTGGTACCTATTTGTTTAAGTCCGACAACTTTTGCAGCTGATTATTAAATTTCCTTTTTATGTGAATTTATTTATAGATAGAAAGGGATAATTTTGTGCTTTGTATCTAGGCTCCAATTGGTCTCCCTTCATTTAGTCAGTCCCCGTCCTGCCACCACCGCATTGGAGAACAATAAATATGCCTGAAACGTACGATGTCTAGCCTAGAACGATCAAACTCAATAGACATAAACAAAATTACTCGTGACTTGATTTGCCGGTTCAGTCATCAATGGGCCTATTTGAAAATAAGTTACAAGTGTGCGCTGGACTTAATTCCAACAAAGGGTAAGGGTACGTCTGTTTAATTATGTACTCCCGGTACTGAGAATGAAAAAGGTGGGCTGGAGTCTGCAGGAACAAAGACTTGTAAGTTTCGTTATTGATTTTAATTAGACTAAAATTTCTTGCCAACGAAAAATAATTACAATGGAATATTCTCGGTTTCTGGATTTACTCGACTTAATCGGTCTTATATTTAACAGCTCTATAAAAGCAATCATTCATCATATACGGGCACACTAGTGCGATGTCCAACAGGTACTAGAATTTTTATTCAATATAACAATACATGTTGTATTGTACGGGAGTATAAATAAATAAATTAAGCTATTTATCCTAATCTAACTTTATAGAAATCTCCTTGCTCTTAGCTAGCGTGACATCGTCTTAGAGAAGTCACGTGTATTTCGTAAGTCTCTGAGGTCTCGAAACTATACAACATGAGTCCCGTATGTCTGTCGCCGACGTGTCTTCATTAGGGATCTGATGGCCTCACAGGGAACCCCTGAGCTAGTTGTTCGTCATAATTAAACATTCAGGCAATAAGATAAGTCTTAATAGCTAGGTTATTTGTGTCATTTGGGTTAAGGTTGTTAATATTATAAAACGTAAACTTTTTTTTTTTTTTTTTTTTTTTTTTTAATATTTTTAATTTTAATATAATGACAATACTACATTACTACTACATAGAAAGCAATTGGATCATCCACAGACCCTTGAAGGTCTAAAGATAATCCAAGTGCTCAAGCCCACTGCCAGTTGGCAGCGTGCCCAGCATGCTGGCAGCATTGCCACGCTGAATGGCAATGCTTATACGTTGAGCCAAATAAACACCAGCATTTTGGTCACGCGTCGCGTCCACCAGACGCTCAGAAAGACTTTTGAAAACGAGATGAGCTCCCGGCCCCCACGGACCCAAAGTCTCAACTCCAAATGGCTCAAATATGTAACCACTGCCGAGGTTAGCATATTTGCGCCGCTTGTGCTGCTCAGCCGAATTGGCCGCCGTTCCAGCCCTACTCTGAGTCTCAGGAAGATGTGACGGTGCCAAAGTACCGACGCAAGTTGCGTCCCATACTAAGGGCCGTCCACACTTCCATGGGACCAGCGTCATGCCGTCAGGCCTTTTGCCATCACCACGCGCCAACTCACTCGGTTCGAGTACGGCTGCGATATTGGCGGTGACAAAAGCCCTGCGTATGACATCGTTAAGGCTGGCGTGGCGTCCAATCCGACCAGCGCTTCTTGAGCAAGAGAGACCGTGGTGACCGAGCTGGTCAACTGCAGTACCACACTGACAGCTATGGGCTTCACAACACCTTGCACCCAAGCGTAAGCTGACAGCTAGACGAAATGCAGTTGGGTCTAAAAGGTTACCAGTATTGAAAGAGGGCAATGCTTGCAACCAAAGACCGGACTCCCATACAGAGACTGCAAGGATACGAGCGCGATCCGCGACGCTAGGACACGTGTCTAGAAGAGATTTCCGTGCTAGTTCGCAGATCGGCCGATCCCACAGTCTCTGCGACGATAAAGTCTTTGGAAGCTCGGTATTTGGGCAAGCGACCCTCCAAGCATTCGTTGCCTCATTTAAATGAGCTACATCTACGCCAGAATGGCCTAAAGAAGGTGCGAGGATTTTTTCAATCAAGTTCTGAGTACTATGAATGGAGGACAAGAAAGCTGGTAAAGCAACACTTGAAATTTGGCGGACCCCTAACCCTCCAAGCCTAACAGGCAAGGAGGCTTGTAGCCACGCCCTTTCACTCATGTCAATATTCAAAACCGATACTAGGGACTGCTTTACAACATCGTCTAAGCTCAAAAGGAGCTCATTGTGTTTCCACAATGGACTACATCGTAAAGCGTACATAAATTTTGGAACAAACAGACAACATCTTATAATGGTAAAAGCCATGTGGTCGTTAATTTTGAGTAGCCTATCAGAGGCACTCAAAAAATTTTGAATTTTTTCTTGAACGAAAGGCGGAAAAGACTCATCTAATATCGGCGAACCTAGAAGGCGAAGAGAACACTTGTCTACCAATTTGATGTTAGGTGCCAAATCATTAAATTTGTTAAGTATCATATCTTTATCCGGACATGAGTCGCAAACGAAAAGTTCGCATTTCGAAAAATTTAGCTCCAAACCAATTTGACGAAACTCGTCAATAAGAATTTCCAAATCACGTAGGACTGTGCTCGCATCGCCACCCAAAGTCCCGTCATCCAGATACCAAACGTTGAGTTTAGATTGGAGACGTTGAACAATTAGATGAATGGCCAGGCTGAAAATGGCTGGTCCGAGAGGGTCACCTTGTTGACAGCCAACGGAAGATAGCAAAACATCATTTTTGTAGGTTTTAGTGGGTTTGCCGTAGCATTGCCAAAGAAAATTGAAAAGATCGGGAATTTTGTCTTTGACCTGTGCCAACAAGGCGTCTCGATTAACCGAATTGAAAGCATTTTTGACATCCACCTCTCCACAATTTTGACCGAGAAAAGTACGAACAGCAGCCTCACATCCACCCCGCGAACCAAAGCCAAGCTGTATTGGTTGAAAAAGGCTACTCAAAAGAGCAACCTTTTTTCCACAACCGGCTTTGGCTGCGAGACGACGATATGTGGCCTTTAAACGTAAACTATCACATAAGTTAATATAGCTACCCACTCTTGAATTATTACCAGCCTTATTAACGCTTAAGTATTAAATAGTCCTCCTTTTATGCCTGGGTAACATTAAATCTAGCAGAAAAATAAATTAAAAATTAAATCTAGTAGAGCTGACGTTGACAGCTTGCGGTAAGTGCTCTAGATTCCCAATTTTCAATTTTCAATTTTGGTTTTTACCCAAGGTTTTGTATTATTTTCTATGTAATATTACGCTATTGGTACTTTAAACCTATCTATCAAATACAGAGACTTACATAGCTCGGGAGTTATGCAAACCGTAAGAAACTCAACGATAATAGAGTTACCAATAGTCATAACATGTTTAAATGTAATATACTGAAGATCTCGAAATATTTATAACTCATCGTATCATTATTTGGTTTGAGCCTATGCCTATTTTTTTTCTTGTCTGTTGTGGTTATAGAATAAGATCATGCTTAAAAGTACTTAGCACTATGAACTCTACTAACTGCAGTACCACCGTGCTTAATATGTAGCACTTTCATTCTTCTGTAGTTCAATGTACCTATCTCAATAAAAATTATTATAAAAAATAACCTTTTTATAAAGCTAGTATTTCTATACTAGCTTTTGAGATCTTGAATTTCTTATACCGGCATTGCTGGCCGAGACAAGTAAAGCGAGCCCAAACACGACGAAGTCCATCTTGTTTAGTACAGGAATTCCTATGGCCACCTTTCTGCTACATCACCAGATCAGCTCCATGGTACCATATTGTTGCATTGTCACGCGATATAAATATGCGTGCAAAATTTCAGCTCAATCGGAAACCGGGAAGTTGGTCAAATTTAACTTGCAAGATTCCACCCGAACTTACATACATATGTCTATACGTCCATTGCAAGTTAATAAAAAGCTTGTAAAATGGCCGACGTGAGCCAGCATTAGTTGAGATTCCCTCTTTTGTCCCAAATAAGATAATTTGTAATCCTTGCTAATTTATTCACGTAGCCATAAGTCAGCACACGCCGGGAAATAAGATAATGGAGTTGACCTTTAGCAAACAGAATTAGCATACCTTTATTGCGGCGGACCGCGCTTAACATACTGCTTCATTAGACCGCCGCTTGAGGGCCGTTTGACGCTATACATACCAATTATTTTTCGCTTCAATAACTTTAATTATTTGGCTCAATATTTTTACTAAATTGTGTATTATTATATACAGATAAAAAAACACTAAAAGATATATGTGCTCATGGTCTAGCAAGTATCTTATATGTACGAGTAAAATGATTGATATTTTAAAGGTACAAAGATAGGTGTTGCTTTATTTTATAAAGTACTAGCGACTCGCCCCGGCTTCGCGCAGATGTATTATTCATCATATAAACCTTCCTCTTGAATCACACTATATATTAAAAAAACGGATCAAATTTAGTTGCGTAGTTTTAAAGATATAAGCATACATAGGGACAGACAGACAGCGGAAAGTGACTTTGTTTTATACTATGTAGTGATATTTGATATAACCCGAATCCTTATTTAAAGAAAAGCAATCACAATATTTGTTTCTACTTGAACTGCTGTAACTTTAAAGTTAAAAGTTCTAAAGGATTTTTAGTAGAAACTTAGTATATCATATTTAATGTAGGTACAAGTATGGGACAACAAGTACTACAAGTAGTACAGTGGCAAGGGCTACAAGTAGTATTAGGTCCGACTTCAAGAAAGAGGCCAATCGCCGAATCCAACTCGGTCGGGCAGCGTTCGGAAAATTGCGTAGCGTCTTCTCGTCCGACAGACCTCAGTGCTTTAAGTCGAAAGTTTTCGACCAGTGTGTGTTGCCAGTGATGACTTATGGCACAGAAACGTGGTCTCTTACTATGACTACTACGTACTCTTCAGTACGCTCCAAGTAGCCCAACGAGCTATGAAGAGGGCTATGCTCGGAGTCTCGCTGCGAGATCGAATCAGAAATGAGGAGATCCGTAGAAGAACCATAGTTACATACGAAATAGCCCAACGGATTGGCAAGTTGAAGTGACAATGGGCAGGGCACATAGCGTGGAGGACTGATGACCGATGGGGTTGAAAAGTTCTCGAGTGGAAACCACGTACGGGCAAGCGCAGCGCAAAACTCCTACAAGGTGGACGGATGACCTCATCAAGACCGCAGGATCGCGCTGGATGCAAGCCGCTTCCAACCGGGGAACCGTGCCTTATTGGAAATCCATAGGGGAGGCCTATATTCAGCAGTTGACTGCTTATGGCTGATGGATGGATGAATGATGGATGAAGTATGGGGCACAATGTTTAGTAAGTTAAGTATGAATTTGCCAGTTGAGCAAACGGCTGAGAACGTAATTCGTTAAATCGTTCTTATATTACCTTTCTAACCGCTAAAATAAATAGTGACCTTTTCAAAAATGCGGAACAACAAGCACTTCTGTTGTTTACTTAATGAAGCCCCGTCTTTCAAGCAGTGGATTGTGAAATATTATAATTTACTTATAAATCAGATTCCTATCGCTAATAATATATAAGTAGAATTATAATTTACGAAATATAAATCATATATATTTTCATATTAGAATTTAAATGCGATAAATATTTTCCCAAATCGTTCATATGAACATGACTAATGTACGGCTCCACGCAAAAGTTCAATTTGGGCTTACCGTAGTAGATGATGAGCGCGGTTGAGGCAGGTAGCACGCTGACCCCCATAACTCGCGGGACCGTGGTGGAGGGTAGGGGGAGGGATGGGCCGCAATAACCGAGAATACCTTCATCCGTTAGTCCGCGAACTGTTACCGAAAGACGTTTGTGTTATCTACGACGCGACGGCGAACCCTTCACTGTCTCTACTACATCCCGACAGTATCATAACTTTTACTATTCGATCCGACGAGGAGACGGTCGTACACACATGACTCCGTGAAGTATTCGTTAGTCTGATTGTTGCTGTCGCTGGTTGCTTGGTTAAATATTCAGTCTTAAAAAGAGACGTTCTAAGAAAGACGTAACTATTTCTTCAGAAGATATTTTTTGTTTGGCTTTTTACTGCGACGAACTTTTTTTGGAGATTATTTCTGTGGAATTAAGCCATATTAGTGTAAAAACACTACGTAATACGACTTTATTCATTATAAACCAAGTGAAAATGTATCAGATTACTTTTTACGGTTGAGAACACATTAAACACATAAAACCCTTTCATGATGAAAAACGGAGAGCAGACTAACTACAATAGATGTTTGCCGGATTTGAGGCCGAAACTCTAAAATTCCGGTAAATGAAAAACGTATTGTTGTGCTGTACTACGTCAAATGTTGATCTCTGGTTTACTCGTAATAACACGAGCGACGTAGACGAAACGAAAAAACATCAGTTACTTCAGTATTAAATAAAGAGTTATTTTGCAATTTGCCCCTGTATTGTCTATGCGTTCTGGCGTTTGCTTCGCTTTTCCTCCCGCTCTCGCCATGAAAACGAAACCGAACTTCAGAAAACGTACATAATATGGCCGCTAGATGGTTTTTGTTTCGTTTTCCCAAAACTTACCAACTGTTTTCCGTGCCGACATTCGAGCGCGCGCCGGCGTCGAACCCGCTACCCGTAAAACTAATTTATGTGCTGATACTCCGTAATGGGCCCGTGACGTCACGCGGTATTTGTGCGGTCGTGGCGGGTGCTTCCTCTGTATTACTGGAGTGGAGTAGAACATAATAGAGCCTCATAGACATGTTATGGTGTCTGTTTATATTACTGTCACAATAAGTATTTGGATGGGTAACCGCGGGTGGAATTTTCCAATTAAGCGCTACCGTGGCTCGGATGACACGTTAAATTGCAGGTCATGGTTGTCTTAACCGTTTAGTCATGTCAGAGGCTTTCAAGCAGCCTAAAAACTCTGACACCAGGGCTAGCCACCCGCCCTATACGAACTTATTTTACTGTCACTGTAGAAAAGAATTTCAATAACGCAGTAAAGGTTTATTAACACGTAGATCCAGTTAATATTACATGGTAATATAACGCTAAGTTAGAAGCCTTTTGTTTGAGGTTTAGAAATGTTACTTATAAGTCTAGTTAGGTTTTGACATCAGCTTGGCAGGCCTTGAATTTCTTATGAAAGGATACTTTATATCTTAATTAATGAGTGCGAAAGTGGTAGAGCGATTATTCTCGTCTTTTAGCACCCATACAAAGTGCCTAGACAATTATCTAAATAGTTCTGTCTGGCTGTGCAAGATATAGTTACCTTTATTGCGGTATATAGAGGGTCTAAAATCGTATTCCATCTCGGAGTTAAGCCTTATACACGTGTGCCTACTATTAATTCTACTGTGTCAGAAAAACAAACTTCTAAATGCCAAAATGAGGCGCGAGGCGTGAGTGAAAATGTCGAAATTTGTTATTTTATTATCATCACCATATCATTAGAGGGAGGAAGTTATTGCTGAACATAGGTTTCGGGGATTAGAGATTAAGCGATTACAGAGTTTTTAACACCGATCGGAAACGTTTTACGTCCAATGAATTTCTGTCGTGTTAATCGGGTCGCCTGCCCACCTTCATATTTTTTAAAAAGAATAAAGTCTAAACAATAAAATATAGAGTCACTAAAGTAAAGGGGATTTTATGTCGTGTGATCGGGAATTCACCGAAATATTTATAGATGTGTGCCGCCCGCGTAGCCACGCGCTTCACCCGGCCGCAAATGTTTTATTCAAATCTCGCCAACAAAGCCTTTGTATCTGTAATTCCGCTGCGAAATCACTAAAACGTTATCTTGTCTCCGCTTATAAAAAGCAATATTCCGCATTCCGCAGAACATCGGAATTTATATAATCTAATACAGGATGTTCGGGTATGCGGGTTCGAGGAAATGATGTAATGGTTTACAAACAAATTGATGATGATCTATTTTGGCATGTGATATCACGCAAATACTAAATATTATCAATCCCTAGTGCCATGGGTCCACGGGTAATTAAAATTCCCGGTAATGGGTCAACCCAACGGGACCACGGGTAACGACTCGTAGGTGTAGGTGCGTGAGTAGAGTACACCATTCTAGTTTATATTTACAGATTGTTTTCTTGGCTTGTCAAATTGGCAGTGTGTAGGACACATAGCGCGGAAAAATTATGGCCGATAGAGCCACGAAGTTCGAATGGATATTATTTATGACATCGAATGACGTACAATGAAAAAGTGGACAGACTACTTGATCTAGACTACAGGAACGCGTTAGATGCAAGGCGTTCCCAACGTCTTAGTGAAAAACTGTATGAACATAAGTTCAGCAGTATACTTTCCACGGTTTATATGATGATGATAAATGAAGCTATCTACGCTAGGTATAGAAGTTTATCAGAGCGGTGCAAGGCCAAACTTTGGATTATTATGCTGCGCCACGTAGTTGCTGTAACGATACTGTGGTTTAAGCTTAGGTATGCAAATGTGTTAGTTTCCTCTTAACTATGAACGATGTTGAACGCGTCGGATAACTGATATACCGACTTATTACGTGTAGTAAACTTATTAAGTGAATGTACACAGGTTGTTTTTGTTTTTCTATTAAATTAACAGTTAATTAGTAAGTATTTTATATTATGTATAATGGGACTAAACTCACGTGTACGGATAGTCATAACAAACGACTATAGTTTCGGTCGCGTTCGGCGATCTTTCTCAAGTTGGCGCATGCTTGCACGCGGAGTCGTCGAAAGGTCGCCGAACGCGACCGAAACTATAGTCGTTTGTTATGACTATCCGTACACGTGAGTTTAGTCCCGTTATATATAGTATAAAATACTTACTAATTAACTGTTAATTTAATAGAAGAGCAAAAACAACCTGTGTACATTCACTATATATAAAACGTGTGAAAACCACGTTAATTTCCATAGTAAAATCAGTAAGTAGTCAAATGTATCACTAAGTGCGCACAATGACATGGTTATAACGTACATATACAAATTTAAACGTATACTAGAACGTGCTGCACACAGATTTGCACACAAAATACTTATTTGATATGAACCCAAGTTTTGTGGATTTGTGCCGAGCGGAACATAAGAGTAACACAATTACACACATTTCTAAACGACCATTTTCTAAATATTTCTGATTCTCGGATAATTATTGACAACATCGTTTAAACTAACATTTTGTACAAACCGAGTCGCATCATCCCTTCACTTAATTTATGAATATTTATAAAGCGTCTTGTCCCACAACCGGCCGGCCGATCCGACCAAACGCAAACTCACAATCAAATTACAATTATCAGTTCGCGACAACCAGTCGCAAAACGGTCGAATTAATGTTCTATTCAATAGAGGCGAGAATTAATTAAATTCCGGCGAGGGCTTAATGTCGCTACAAACTGCTTCGTTTACATTCTAGTGCTTTATTGCCGAGACCTAGACTACTTACCTACCTGCCTGCCTGCCGAGCTACTTTACAGCCGTCAGCGGAATTACTTTGATGAGAGTTGGGTAATGAATTGCTTCTACGGATGAACAGCTTTTAGGTACCCATGTCGCGGGTTCGGGAGGATTATATTCATATCTCGTTATAATCATCCATGGCCTTCTTTATCCTACTGCTGGGTAGTTTCTCTCTTTTAGTGCCATCTGCCTCGGTCGTTTGCCAATTTTCATATCTATGCGATGTAAATCTCGATGGCTATGAACAACTAATTAGATAGAATCGATCTCAAAATTGCGAAAGAAAATTGGCTGATTGTTTTTTCGCAATTGGTGTTTTGGTGTTTGCCCCCATAGTAAAAGTAGACCATAATGTTAAGTACAATGATATCTAGAATATTTTTGTGGTGCAGATTTGTTGTTTGTTTATTTGTTTATGAGCCTGAATGATGGCGAGACGAACTGAACACCTTTGATCCAAATTTTCGGACAAAACTGGAAATATTGAGAGGAGGCCTTTGCCCAACAGTGGGACCATTCAGGTGTAGATTTACAAACCGTATTATTTTTTTTGTATTTGAGTGATGGTACATCGAGAAATCGAAAATCGAGTCGATTTTGCGTGCTACATAAAATAAAATAAAATTATCACCATCATCATTCAATATTTCAATATATTACTGATCATCGAGAAACTATTGGTAGGAAAAGGTGAAGCGGAGGCTGAAAGCAAACTTACAAATCATTCCTATCCGTGTCATGCTGTTTTTGGTAACCTTTATGACGAAGTGTAGACTTGTAGAATCTCAGTGCCAAGATTTTGAGTTTACGCTACACTTTTAGTTGAATCTATAGACTTAACCGCATACGAACGCTCTACCATCTTCGCGCTCTCTTTTCAGTATTTTGCAAAGTTACTTCGGTACATATCAATAAACCTTCTTTATTCGCCTCTCAGCCAAGTTCACGGCTTAAGGGACTGAACCCCCGAGATACGCGCTTCCTTCATAACTTACACGAAGTTTGCTTTTCCAAACAGAGATCAAAGGTGGAGCGCAAACAAGGTTTTGTACGCTGTTGGTTCTCAGGCAATAAGTCAATGTCATTTACGAGTGGAAATTTTGCAGAATTTAGTACGTGATAATTAAATTTTTCATTCGTTTTTTTAAAAGTAATTTTTATTTTGTCACTTGTATCTTATTACTCTTGTTATTGTGTGAACTGTTCAAAATAACGAAAATTTAGTTCGTCAGTCCAGAGTTTGACGCCATTAGAAATGATGGCAGCATTTGATTTGCAATTGGGATTAAGAATCATTTTTTATGTGATAATTGAAAAGGTCATAAGTTTATATACAAAACTATTTGTATTTTTAGGGTTCCGTACCTCAAACGGAAAAAACGGAACTCCTATAGGATCACTTTGTTGTCCGTCTGTCCGTCTGTGTGTATGTCAAGACTCTCTATCTCGAGAACGCGTAAAGATATCGAGTTAAAATTTAAACTGTTAACGTATATCAATGAACTCTTGCTGTTGTGCAAAAGAAAAACATCTCAATTGTCGTTTAAAAAAGTTAGAGTCGTTTATGTCGTAAAAAACCGCATATTTTGACACTCACAAAAATCAAAACCTAAACCTACCTACTTCCCGTTGACATAGAACTATGAAATTTGGCGAGGAGCATTGTCTTAGAGTACACATATAGGAATAAATCTGAAAACTGTACATTTTTATTTACATCACAAACAATAAGGCCTCAAAATTCACAAAATATGGGCTCAATATTCAAAGTGAGTAAATCGTATCATAAAAGGTGTCATGTAAAAGAATTTAATTAGCACATGCTAAAACAGGTTTTTAATTAACAATTTGACAATGTGTTTGTACGGAACCTTCGATGTGCGAGCCTGACTCGCACTTGTCCGGTTTTAGTAGTACCTATAACTTTGTAATTAAAAGGCAAAAAATTGGTTTGTTTAGAAACTTTCTTATCATTATTATGATATCTAGATTTCAAAAGAAATTTTATAAAGAAATATTCAAATTACCAATTATGTAGGAACAGTTTGCAGAGCGTTGCAGATGAGCAGATATTCCATTGTTTGGGAGCGACTGCTGCAGTTGAAGGATACTTTCAGAGTATTTCCGTATTTTCTAAGCATCAATTGCACATAATATTGTAACAACTTGCCTGGTCTCAAAATAGATTTCATTAGAATTAGTTTTAACTAAGTGTGAGCGCGAAAAATACAGAAGTATAGTTACAATAAGTGTTCAATGGTTGGTAAAAAGTGTGACGCGATTGTAAACTCTAACCGCCAAGCTTCAGCAGACCGCTCCGCGAATATCCCGGACATTAAGCAAATTGATCGGAACCGTGTTGTTTTTATTTAAATTGCTGTTTGCTCGCGGGGAAGCAGTTTTAAACGGTTTTCAAGGTGCCGCGGGTACGAACAGACGGGATTTACATAATTTAGATCCGTAAATGAAATGCTGCGGAAAAGATTCCCTTTTTAGATTATACCTACATTGTAACTGTTAGTGTCATGGTACAATTTTAACACTTTTTCACTTATTTTTGCTTATCGATTAATCCTACTAATATTATAAAAGCGAAAGTTTGTGAGGATGGATGGATGGATGGATGTATGGATGTTTGTTACTCTTTCACGCAAAAACTACTAAACGGATTGAGATGAAACTTTGCAATAATATAGCTTATATATCAGAATAACACATAGGCTATAAATTATAATGATATTGCGTCAAAAATCAAAATATCATTCGGGCGAAGCCGCGGGTAAAAACTAGTAAATAATAAATAGGAGATCGCATAGGAAGTCGCGAGTATCTGTTATCTTTGTGTCTCTGTTTTAATTTACTGTGACTTTTTTGTTGTACTCTGCTCATATAAAGATAAGGGAAGGCTCACCAAAATACAGGTGTCATACCTAGTACATGCGGACCGCCAGAGATTGGAATGCCCTGCCTCCGTCATTGTTTCTTGACAGTTAAAATTTGGATATTTTCAAGTCAAGAGTTAACAAGTATTTTCTAGGTCTACATACTCTAATATCTTCGGCTACAACTTCGCTTTCCATCCGGCGAGTTGGTGGCTAAATGTGGACCTAATTACATGTAAAAAAAGTTGGTGGTTAGCGCTGCACTTTTTAGTCACTGTACTTACCCGTCACGAAAAATATTTTTAATTATTTTATTTATTGACTAGCTTTTGCCCGCGGCTTCGCCCGCTTGGTATTTTGACTTTTGTGCTATCCCACACGAACGTTTTATTTTTTCGGGATAAAAAGTTGTCCATATCACTTTCCGGCCCTTGAACTATATCCATGCCGAAAATCAAGTCAACCCGTTGCCCCGTTGCTGCATGAAAGAGGAACAAACCAATAAAATTTTCGGATTTATAATATTAGTGTGATTAGTTGTACATCGCATCGATCAATTCACACTCTATCCCGGTTGTCGGCGCATGCTACCTGTGAACATTGAAACGTTTGTAGAATTAATCCTCCGTTAGTTTAAATCAAAGTCCCGACCTTCCTACCCATATCAATAACTCTGTGCATTAATTTGGCTTGACATTTAAAGCGTGTGTTCGCTGGCAGGGGACCACAGACAGCTTGGGTTCTCAACAGACTCTACCATTATTTGATTCTATAAAGAAACATATAACTTAGCCTCAAAATATCTACGAGTTGCTTTATTCCATAAACAACACTTTATAAAACTTGAAATTATGCCCCTGGTATCTATTTATATATTTGAAATGTTATTATGCATCAAAAAAACACCCTGACTATTTTAATAAAGCGTCTGATAAAACGCACAAAATTAGATCGCAATATAGACATAAACTCGTGGAACCACAGTCTTACTTAGCAATGCACATATCTAGCTCAAATTTTATGGCAAAAAATATTTAGTAAATTACAAATCAATTTAAAAGATATCGAATGAGAAAACTGTTTCATAAAACAACTAAAAATTATCCTATTATCAAAATGGTATACACATTAGACGATTTTTTTAACGATAATCTAGAAAACATAAATCGTTCCAATACAAATAATAATATTGCCATACCCTTATAGGGTCATATTATGTATAACTATGCAAGACATGTTAACTAAACCGCATGTAAATTGCTATAAATGGTTTGAGTTTTATTGCCAAGGTGATGAAAGATCGTATAGAAGCGGCTTATAGAAAGAGGCCACGATACTTTTATTTGAACATCAACTAGACATTTTTTGTCACTTAAAGAATGCAATGAGAACAAATTTAGATATAGTTTTCCTATGCTGAAGTAAAGCAATGGGCAGCTGACAAAAATCCTGCTTCAAAAATAATGAGTTATTATTAGGGATGTGCATTTTTCCATTTGCCTGCGTGAGATACTCCAACAAATAACCAATTAAGTAGAAATATTCTTCATTTTATGTGAATAAGTACGCAACTTCTTCATCCCCTCCAAAGCGGCAGAATTGTATCGAACGTAGTTCATATGTGGCAGCTCACGTATCGTATCCCTTTCTAAATAAATCAAAGCGGCGATACGTCCCGTCCCGCCCGTCCCGCATGTCCCGCAAGTTGTCCCGTCCCGCGGGACTGCGGGACGTGTCGCGGCTGTACCTGCGATAACGGATAGTCCCCGAGAGATTTGACTTCGAACAAGTTTGTTGATACTTGAGCACACTTCACGTAGAGTTGTGGCGAACGTGGAGCTGTAAGTTACACGTCTTCAATGTAACGTAGGTTATGATAAGGTACCTAAATATTATAATCATCTTCTACTTTTTACAGGGTATAATAGGGCTCTCTCTTTCTGTGCTTTTGATGGTTAAGGTGTTTATGATAAAGTTCGTCATGAGGTTCCAATAACCTGATTAAGGTTTAAATGGCATGCTTACAAGGTTGATAAAAATATCTACTGTAATAGAATCATAATTTAGCAGAAGTGCCTAATTTAAAAACAAAAAGACGTCGAAAATGGGCGCATCAATTCTATGGTGTTTTAAAATATGTATTTGTATACCATTCATTAATCAAATAAATTATATTGAAATAGAAATCGTAAAATACGTATGAAGTCTAATATTGAACAAACATAAACTTATTACAAACTTTTGGTTAAAAAAATCCTCAAACCTTTTAATCTCACGCAGGACATCTCGAGCAACAGCTGCTTTTTTTAAACACCTCGGGTATAAAGGTGAAACAAACATCGCAGCCGATATGAGGGTTTGACATTTACAAGGGACCCAGGTAATGGCCTTGAAAAATATTTTTATGAATACTGTTGAATTTTACTATATACTTGGTTTTTTTTATCTTTATATGTATTTACATTTTGAAGATATAAACACTGCATAGTAAATAGATAAAACGTGAAAAAAAAGGTAATTTGATCACTAGTTTAGTTTTATTACTTACTTATTCGAAGCATATACCCATTTCGATTACCTATATCAATTTTTATACAATTAAGAACTGCATCAGATATGATGATGATCTTTTCTTAATTGCATATGAACATTATGCGCCATACACACGATTGCAATCGTTCAAATTATAAAATGTAATTTGCATTATCATATTATTACAAAAAAAACCTAAATACTTAAAACTCTACCGTTCGCTTGAATGATCAACCGACTTTACAAACAAATAAAATCAGATCATCATATGTTTTAAAATATTTTGTGGTATCCTCTTATGATGTGGTTATATTCCTATGGAATCTTGTAATACAAATCAGTTGGGGTACTTGATATCGAGCTGCGGTGGAGCGTGTCATCGTCCGTCGCATTCTACCGGCACGTCGACTTAATATCACTATCCATTTCTCATTCGAACCCTGTATTTTAACCCCTTCTAGACAGAACATACACATTGACATACCAGTAACGTTATTTCCTATGCAATGTTGTTCTGTTTCCATCGAACTCGTCGGCAGGTCGGCTTGTTCGGACAATAAACTAGGCTACCCCGGCGGCAGCGGGTCGCAGTCGCTGGTTCGTGGGTCGCGGGTCGCGGCTGCGGGATCTGTTCCGGAGTAAAGTTATGCTCCTGATGGTTTTATGACCGCACGTCGAGATCATGTTTAGATACTTCCTAAATAAACGTAAGACAAAGTAAAATTTTGCATAAAAATAATAGATACGTAAAAATATTATTGACTCTATCACAATAGAGGTTTTTGGTTGGAATCTAATAAAAATGACTTTATCGGTTTTAGTTTTTTATTTTAAGTTTGACTGTATGAAATTAGAAAAGTTGTTAGTTAAATAAATACTTTATCGGTGATTTATTTTATTTTTTGGTTAGTAAAAACATTATAAAGACAGCAATTATAGATAATTATAGACCTACATAAATTTGGAATTGTTTTTCTACTAACCTATTCGTTAAATAAAACAAAAACACCGAAGTTCAAAACGGTAGTTACTTAATTGATGTTTTTCTATGTAACCAAATTTCACAATTTATTTAACCATATTATATCGGTGGAACTATTAGAGACCGAGAGTTACGGGAGAACAAACACACACAAATTATAAGTATATATTTTAAACAACTCTGCAGTAAAATAAAAATTGTACTTGATTCTAATTCTAAGTTGTCTGTTAAAAAGTATTTACAGTAAAATTAAAAACCTGTTCTAAATTAGACATTATGATCTTCCACAAAGTATTTTTTTTTGCGTAGGTAAATACAACGATGAAAATAAATTCTATTGATCTATATTTAATTTTAAGTGTATTCTGTGAAAGTCCTCCCACGAGTGGCCTGCCGGCGAGGCGGAAGAGATACCCTCGGGGAGAGTAGGCTTTTGTATCCGATGTTTTTCACACGCGCCCCGAAAATGTTACCAAAATATCACACAGTAGCCACTCTGTTCTATTCACTGAACTGTGCCGAAAATTTCACAAAGTTGAATTATAGACTTTTTAAATTGATTTAGGATTCGTTATTTATATCCTGTATAGTACCATATTTTATACTATTATCGTGCTGCATTTTAGATTACCTATTATACTATATTTGTATATGTTTTAATTGTACTAAATCTTTTCTGCGAATTGTGTTGTTTATATGTATTCGTGAATTTTCGGCAATTTTCAAAATTGAAAGTAAAACCTACTCTACTCAGGCCAGATGTGTGTGTATTCATGGCAGCAAGCTAAAATATCACAAGTATTTTTCATCTAAATTCCGCAATCAATTATTTTTCCGTGATAAAATATTTCCTTTCTATCTCTATCTCTCTCTCTCTTTCCTTATCATGTAGAAATTCATAGAAACACATCGTTAACGCCGAGCCGGCAGGTAGGCTCGAAGATTAACACAGATTAGTGGAATAAATGGCCAGTATCAAGACAAGTAATCCGCCCTACACCCTGCGGGTGGCGGCGGGGGCGGGAGCGGGGCGGGCGGGGTGCCCTTGAAACCGGCACGAGAGGAATTACAAGTGGCGACCCTGACGTTGAGATATTATACGCAGACCTAAAGCTACATTTGAATGAGGGCAGCACCATCGCATTCTCTTTGAAACACTGTCTGACATCTGTAGAAAAGGTTTAGCTCGTTATTTTTTTCCGTTTGATAGAATATGTTGGGGATATATACGTATTCCACAGCCTGCGCCTATAGCTTGCAGCTGAGGCGGCTGGAAGTTTCATTTTTAAGCGCTTAGCTGTGCGATGTGACTCGGGTACCGAGTCAACTTATTTAATGTTTACGTAGATATTTTCTGTAAAATAAAAGCGCTGTGACTGCTCAGAATTTAGAGTGAATGATCATTATACTATCAGTCGCAGGAAATCCGCTGCTAAACAGATTTAGACACACAAACGGGTTTCACCGGATGCGTGTAGGACTGTAGTTATAAGCCGAATCAGCTGTTAAGTGAGTTTTAGTCATGATTGGGTTTTGCATAGCATAAAGCTAACATCACAACTGCGAAAAAGTTTGATATAACGTGTTTCTCAAAATGTAATCAGGTCGTCTCTCCGACCTAATGTGTCCTAATACGAATGTGTGTTTTGCAGTAAATAACAAATGTGTGCTTCCATATCAAAATTAATTTACTAATTAGACGCATAGATCCGAAGCCGTTACCATCAACATCATCAGAGTCATGTTATCACAGCTCTAGGACCCTGTTTTACTTACTACCTAATCATATGTAATTGGGTACATAAGTTTGATATAAAAGTGAAACTGCCGGCTCCCTCGCGTCTTCGGCTCCAATGATCACAAATTCTCGAGGACGTGCCTAAAATATCACTCTTTAATGCAATACGAAGCTCTGCTCAGTGCGCAACAGTAGTCGAGCTTTGTACAGAACGGTTGAATGGGTTCCGTAGATAGGCCAATAGATCCTGTAACCGTTTATAAAATAAAAAAAATGTCTATCGATCCATCCATCAGCCATAGGACGTCCACTGCTGGACATAGGCCTTTCCTAAGGATCTCCAATAAGACCGGTTAAGCGGCTTGCATCCAGCGCGATCATGCAGTTGTGATGAGGTCTATACAATGTAATTAATAGGAAAGGTGTCGCTTCAATTCGATGAGAACATTAAAAGTTTTGTATAGGATAGCTGCTGCGGATCGCCATTTACAGGTCTTTTAGTAATATTTTTTCCATGATGATAAGTTTTAAGGTTAACTTCTCTGTACATCCCTGGTCGTTTGCAAAATACGTCATCGGATTTTAGAGAAAAAAATTTACCGTTCATTGTTTCCTCTATAAGTTGAATACTGTAGTGCAAGGATGTTGTTCCATGGTTCAGTGCAACAACCAAAATACATTAATCAAACTTGGGAAATTTCTTTGCTGAACTTTTTTTTTATTTTCTAGTTGCTGAACAAGCTTTTGTACAATTTGTACATGCTTGTTACAAAAGTCAAGAAATGTTGACTTCCATCGCAGTATATTTTTATTTCGACATGGTGTACTGTCTCTTCCTCTGTGATGCTAGTCCCCGAGGCTATTCCATCGATACGTGATATTAAATCGTGAAATATAAGGCTGGCGGCACACCTGCGCCTGAAGTACGACACTTTAATTGAAAGTTAAGCTCGGCGCACACCGGCGGGTTAGTTATTAACGGTTTCAATATCGGCTGCTCTGGCTCGCTCAAAGTGCCTACTTACTTATTAATTATTACTTGAAACTGCTCCAGGTATAAATAGCCTTGAATTTGGAAGGTTGCTTGAGGACGCTTGGTTGCGGAAGTTCAAGCGAATCATTTATTTCTTATGGTTATCAGATATTTTTTCTAATAAATTGTCTCAACTTGTCTGTCTAAAGCTGTGGCTTGTTAATATGTTTCAGGAATGTTATAATATACATAGACATAGACCAAACAATGTAACGAAATGTGACAGTAGGATATATTATAATACAGGGTTATTCCTAACCAATTAGCATCCTTTTAGGGGCTTATTCTGTACACCAAAGCTAACAACCTTTGTTATGCGACTTTTGTCAAAACTCAAAAAAACAGCTGTTTACCATTTTGTCTCTGGTGAACGATATTTTTCTATGAAACAACAATTTTTTTTTGAGTATTGACAAAAGTCGCAGTACAAAATTTATTAGTTTTGATGTACAGAATAAGCCCCTTAAAGGATGCTAATTGATTAGAAATAACCCTGAATAAAAATAATATAATAATATACAAATAATCTAATTTCAAATATGTTGTATGGAATTTAGACAAATATCGTATGAATTCTTATCCGTCGTGCCTTTTCTTTTTCAACTTGCTACATTCACCTATACATATACGTTTCATTTTGGAACAATAGTAAAACTAACGAAGTCATTGATTCCTTGTGCAACAAACACACAAAACACACCTACTCCTCAGACATCAGGTTTTAAGCCAAAAGTAATGCTAAACTGTCATAGGAATATTGAAAATTTTGTCAGTCCTATCTTTCATGTTTCTACAATTCCCTCGCTACCTTAAGAGCAAAGGTAGGAAAGAGTTAATATCGGCGGCTCCGTTAATATCAGTCACCCCGGTAATATCGTCCGCCCGCGGTAATACCGCCTGCCCCCGGGGCCGCATTACGGTACGACTGTAGGTGTAATCGAGCGGAGTGAAGGCTGCCTGTTATTTAACCTGTGGTCGCGGCCGATCAGCACTCCTCAATCCGACCGGATCATCTGATGAGCAATTTATAAGCGGAAGCGAGAAAAACATTCGATCTACGTAGCGATCGTACATAGCGATCTACGTACGTAGCAAACGTAGCGATCTACGAGTACGTAGAGAACGTAGCGGTCTTTATATCCCGAGTAAATAATTGATTGAATCAGGAGTTACTTTGCGGAAGTTTATTTTCAAAACAAAGATCCCGACCTTTGAGCAAATATCACTATATCACAATAAATGAACCGTTTTCTCGAATGTCGACATTTTGTCACCTAATTGGTTCTTGTATCCGACCACTTTGGCATCGCACGGTGTTGTAGTAGGCTTGCAATCGCCTTACAATTAACTAAAAAGTCTGTCCACTACTCTGTACTATGTACTGTTTTAGATCGGGCACTTTTTTGCACAATTGTGACGCTATAGATATTTGCTCGAAGATCCCGAGTGAATAATATTCTTGGACTACATCTTAGCTCTAGATCCCACGTGGCGGGCAGGTATCGCTAAAATGTGGTCAAACGCAAAAACATTTGTTTATAGTTAGTAGTTCAAAGCTGGAGATCTTGGTTTTGAGTTTTGGTTAGAGTATGTTTGTTAGATGGGTTAAATTTTTGTAGATCACAATTTATAAGTTGATATCTGGTATATCAATCTTCAGCATAGGCAATCTAAGTGGAGGTTAATGATTTTATTGTGAAACGGTTGCCATTGAGATGCAATTACTATACTATTCAAAAACCTAAAATCGCAGAGAGGCTACGGGCTGTTGCGTCCTAATCTATTTTATTTATTTAGTAAAATGGGCTCGTTAGCCGTTCACCCACTGGTGGGTGTAGAGGTAATTTCTGTTTACCCGTGTACCCACTGCGTCAAGGTTGGAATTAAAAATGTCACATGGAACGCAAAATCGCTATCGCTTACGCCTCAAAATGTCGTCAATCTATGTCGAGTGATGTGGTCGCAGCGAGAAGGTAGCTCTCGACTTATGGCCTGCGAAACGTAGCATACGACACCAACTACCGCGGTGTTCAACAATCCTTATAATATGCTAAAATGTAATTGTAAATTAAAAACGTAACCTTTACTTGGCAGTACGGTAACGGAATAAATTTCAGACTGTAGGAAATCTAGCATTATTGAACGGTTTAACGGGTAGTACTAGGTTCTACCCGTGGTTTTATCCTTGTAATATTAGCCAATGTTTAATTGATACTTAAAAAAAGTAACATTTTTTTTAAATGTATAATAGGCTACCAACTTGTCTGATGGAAAGCGAAGTTGTAGCCGAAGATGGTGTATTTAGACTTAGAAGATACCTATTCACTCTTGACTTGAAGATATCTAGATTGTAATTGTCAGGAAACATTGATGGAGGCAGGGCATTCCAATCTTTGGCGGTCCGCATTATGAAGGAAGAAGCGAATCGCTTTTATATTATTAGTATCTAAGGATTGACCTCTTCCACTGAAATTTAACTAGAATGAAAGCTTATTATATTTCTAAATAATAATAGCAGACATAGTACATTCACTTTAAGCCAATTCTGTGTGATGATAGACTAAACAAAACCGACAGCGAACTCCTCAATTACGTCTCGATGAATCATGAACACTCTGTCTGAGATTTAAGTCCAGACACCTTATTACAGTAAGCCTATCGTTCACTATCAAGTCGTCCCTTTCGTACATAATGTATCAAGAATTAGAGCGAGCGGGATAGCACGAGCGATTGTTAGGTTTTCGTAGTAAAGCCGCAGCTTACAGGATAATATCAATGGCTAACCGTTTAGACATCGTCTCGCAAAATGTCGGGAATTTGTCGAACAAATTGCAAGCTATTTTTCTTATAATAAAGTCTTCAATTTGAGTTCCATTTGCTCTACAAATTACTATATTTAAGAAAATTTTGTTTAATATTTTTGTGTTGTTATAAATGGGAAGAAAAAGCAATCACAAGTAGTTATACAATATGTATCAGTTACTTGGAGTCTAGATTATCTTCGATTAGGGAAATGATTGCCACGTAGATAGTGATTTGTCGTCAATAAACTGACATTTGTTGTGTTATGTGGTGTTGGTTTGTTACCTTAGGCAATGGATGATAATAAATGTTCCTAACGTCATATTACTATTGATAAAATTAGAGCACCACAAATCACTTAATTCATGCGTTCACATAAAGTTTTCCTTAATGTGCATTCTTTCATAAATAATTGAATAATTTATTTCGTTGCTAAATCATGTACTTATTACATACATATTATGAGATTGCAGATAAATAAAATACGGCTTACCTTTTATTATTATGAGAAGTTATGATGCAAATTATGTAGTGCGATATCGGTCATTTACTGATTAAATTGGGCATAGTCACGTAAAAACATTAAACGTACCTTAGTGTTTTTTTTTTATTTCTGAACATAAATACTTTTATACAAAATGATGAACAATACTCCCCTACAGACAGGGCGCGAACAAAGAAGCTAAATGTCATAGCCTCGCCATTTACTACTCGTACTCTATAGTACCTTGACAAGTAATGTGTTAGGGGTCTAAATGAATTAAAGTAATAGAAAATGTTTCCTTGTTATTAAATTAATGTAGAGACAAAGACTCTTTCAATATTTAAAACTTTTACCGCCTTACCACAAAAGATTTAAGCATGCTTTAAGCACAGTTTAATGGTACAATTTGTGCTGTTAAAAGTTGTTGTTGCCTAAAGTGTGCGTAAAACTGTTGTAGTAAGATGGTCAGAGTTTTCAGAGTCAATATAGCGCTGCAAAACGTTTCATAGCTTAGAGAAGTAAATACTGGAATATCGAATTTTTTATTTTTTTATTTAATTATTACACTCCACAGACTCCAGGATCTGTGCTTTTTAAGATATACATTAAAAAAAGATTTGAACAATATTGCTTATAAAGGCTTTACAAAAGAACACTAAATCTAATAAAATTAAAAACAAAAAAATGTGATTTTAAACTACGTTGATTTTACATATCATTTTCCAAATTACTACTTATACCGCGCAGAGCCTCCATCACCGCCGCGTTTCGGTCTTTAATGGCCATCTTTAAATATCTTTTAATATCGAATATTATAGGGGAGGCCTGTATCTAGCAGTAGACGTCCTATGGCTGAAACAGCAACAAGAATATTAAGCAAAAACAAAAAATAAAACTATTTAAAAGTTTTTGTTCATTCTTGTAGCATTTCTTTCATTCTATACATTTTTAAAAAGCGCTTTCCATCGGGCAATGCAAAAGTGATTTCCATGTTGAAGAAATAATGAAAGCGTGAGCCACGTGTCTGGAACGGTGTGCAAACGAGGCTCATGACTTGACTACAGAGTAGCTTCGTGTGTTCGCGACACCTCGCTAGCTGTGACGTCACTCACTCCGCTGGGTAGGTGCTAGAAAATAGAGAAGAAGAGAAGGTAATGTGAAGAAACAGCTAGTACGGTCAGTTTTCGGATGAGTGATCGCGAGTGGCGTATCTTACCGGGTGCTTTAAAAACTTTGACAACAAGACCCTGATTTCTTTTGAGTTTTTTTTTTATTTTTTTAACGATAATCTAGAAAACATAACAATAAATCGTTCCAATACAAATAATAAAATTGCCATACCCTTATAGGGTCATATGTATAACTATACAAAACATGTTAACTAAGAACCACATGTAAATTTCATATGAATGCTTTGAGTTAGAGTTTTTTTTGGCGGATTTCGTTTGGAATTAAATAAAATATATTTTAACTACCTAATAATAATAGGGTATAGTTCAGGTGAAATTCTTCAGAACAAAGCTAAAATTGGGGTAAGTAGGTGAATCGCATGTTTGCATACTTATAGCTTAAGGAAGTATACAAAATTACGAAATGTGTAGTATCTCATTCCCGTTACAACTCAGAGATTATTTAAAAACAGCCCTTAAAAACAAATTTCTCTGCCAATAATGTTATTGTTAAAGTTATTATTACCAATACTAATGTTCAAAGTGTCATTACACACTTTAATAATTTGATGTCATATCATCATCATCTATGGCACCCCGCAATGCAAATGTCTCGACACGCTTTCAGCAACATATTCAAGAGCAGTCCTTTTGTCTTGTTTCTAATTTGTGTAATCGCAGTGCGGCGCGGAGATAGGTGTATTACGGCCTAATGAGGAATGAGGCGCCCCACTTTATGGTTCTATTAGCTTTGGGCCACACTGGTCCTGTTTATCTTGTATTCACACCGCCCGCGCCGGCTGGCTAGTAAGGATTATAGTCGCGCCACAATAATTAACTCGTTAAAACCCACGCAACTCAAAATAGACAAAGCCTAAATTTCTAAACAAACTTAAAGTACTTACCTTTAAAATATATCACAAGCAGGGTGGCACATTTTCACGCACTGTAACAATGACTCTATAACTCTGGTTTATTTTCTGGATCAAATAGGCTGTGAAAAATTGAAATCCAAGTATACTACAATTTTCACAATTACGGACGGATAAACTCAGAATACGATTATATTTTAAAAGCTACTTGTTTTCCTACGTATCCCTAAAAAGAAGGGAGTTCCGTTAAGTAGCTCAAAATTAATAATGTTTTAATTGAACATATATGCATTCTGGTCTTCTTCTACCTTAATTTTTCTATAAAGTTAATCAATCAAATATTAATGCAAAATCAAATTTTAACGTGAAGTCAGCGATGCAAATTAAATTAATGCCTACCTCGGAAGTCTTCATTAACCAAAGTTTCTGATACGGAAGTAACTGGCAACTTTTCCGCGCCTCAACAAGTTAATTCCGCCTCCCTTGATGTAAACATTCGATAATTACGGAGTATATAAAGCTTTTCATAATATTTTCCTTTCAAAGATCAGACGCAAGCTTGCGTTACTTTGACAGCTACTTACGGAACAAAGCGCGGGAAAGAAAAGTTTTGCCGCCATTGCTGTAAAGTCAGGCAATATGGCCGCTGTAGAGTAATGTTTCTGTAGCCACTGTTCTGAGAAATAAAAGCCAGATTATTGTATACAGAGATAACATTAGGTTCATTGAATCTTCTAGCCAGATTTAGAAATAGGCAATAACAACAGCTTGACTGGTTAAATATTCTAGGATACTATTATAATTTGACTACGGTATGATTTGATTTGACATTTGTGTACGCGTTCTGACATTCGGCTTCGCTTTTTCTCTTACTCGCGCCAGTTACTCACGCCACGAGAGCGAGCGGGAGGAAAAGAAAAGCCGAACGCCAGAACGTATAGACAATACGAAGGCTGGTTAGGCAATTGTGAGTCAAAGTTAAAGTTATTTATTTGCTTGAATATAGGTAGCATACACAGGTTTGATTTAATAAAATGTTTCACTACATGCACTCCGTGAAAAATATGAATAGAATGAAATTTGTCTCATACATCAAAGACAAATGATATATTTCCACGGAAAAGCGGATTTTTCGTATTGCTCCATTCAAAGATGTTTTTGTAAGACATGTTTCAATCGAATTGACGTACCTATATGTTAAAAGAGTCGTGAAATTGGTGAAAAGGGATTTAGTAAATTGTTTAGTACACATTCTTATTATTATTATATTATACGGGACTAATCGCACACTAAAATTACGAGATAAATAAATACCTCCTTATCCCGACGCTTGTTGAGTTGCATCTCCACGGTCGATGCAACTCGGCCGAAACATCGGGATGAGGAGGTATTTATTTATCTCGTAATTTTAGTGCGCGATTAGTCCCGTAGTATATAATAATAATGTGTTCAAATCGCGAAAGTTTAAAAACTAGACATTCTTAGTTTTGTTACTCAATTAAATGGCCAAGAAGCGTTTTAACAGTATTTCGCTATCGCTAATGGAAGTCGACTATTTTTTAATCTGGGGTACAATCACTAACTGCACCTGGGGGAGTCGCTAAAAGGTTTTAGTACGATTCATATCAAAATGACGCGGCCGTCGCCGTGGTTACGACAAATACCACTGTTTCCTTTCCTTTTGCCTGATTTTTCTTTTGAAACCCTATTTGGGCGTAGACTATTGAAATTATATTCTATTTCCTGAGAGCGAAGGTATAATTTGGAGCGATTTTATTAAGTCTCCCTACTTTGTCGTTGGAAGTGGAGACGTGACTGGAGGTTGGAATGGGATCGCTTGATGCGAGCTCGTGCAGCGACAGTGTTGGAATGAGGAGAAATTCGCGGACTACTTTATATTTTGAGTTATACTTTGTACTTGAATAATTGACACATCCTTCACGCCGTCAAGTAAGTAGTCAAGACTGCTAGTAAAGATACATTATGTATCCAAAGGTTTAACCGAGCGTTTATTTTCTTATGAGCACACATTATGTTTGTATTTGTCTGGATTGTATTTTTAAGGAGCACTCTGTCATTATTTGGTTTCAGACCAAATAAAAAAATCAAGACAAGACGTCGTGAACAGACAAGTGAGTAGGGTTTCTCATTTTCCGATTTATTTTCCCGGATACCGTGACTTCTCGATCATTTCCCGGGGATTCCCGAGAAATCGGGAATTTGATTAACCTCAGTAAAAATGTATGAAAAAGTTTTTAAAATACAATATATACACATTTTCATAATCAACAATATTATGTTAGGGTTAGAAATGCTTGGAGACAGTCGGATATAGAGTTATTCTTTAATTTCTTCTCCTTATTGGGTAGTAAAAGGATGTAAAAGAGGAGAAGAGTTAGAGGATATAATTTTTGTAATAAGTAACACAGAAATTAATGTCAAATAACTATTTTTTTAGTGTTTTTTCTATTTGTCGACTTCCCGAGTACTCGACTCTTTTTTCCCCGTCTCGACTAAGGCCAAATTTCCCGGGCATTCCCGCTTCGAGACTTCTCGACGAGAAACCCTAATGTGATGAATGTGTCGGTGTTGCGCCACCCTAGTTCGACTGACAATTTAAGACTACGCCTTGTACGTGTTTGAGTGTGTTATTGTATCTGCACACGGCGAGGCGAGCCTCATTTGTTTTTTCATAGCATTCTGTCTTGATTTTTTATTTGGTCTGAGTATTTGGGTAGCAAAGGAACATGTCAAATAATTCAACTGCTAAGTAACTATCAGTAGTCTAGTGTCCACAAACTATTCAACGTGATTATGCCGACGCGGGGTCACTCAGACCATTTACCATAACCGTTTAATGATGACCCCGGTTAAACAGGGCCGCGATGACCCTCGGTTAAACGCCCGGTTAGCCGGCTTAATCCGCCCATTATGGAGGATTAACAGTAGATTGAGGTGATATGTAGGCAATAGCCCGGGGCGGCGTGTTTGCTAGCCATTAGCTGTTACTGTTTATAGTGTTTATATTAGTTGGAAACTTTGGGGAACTCGCCCGCGCGAGGTTGATGGGCATTGTCATAACGACTGGCCATTATGGTGAAGCCATTCTCACACATTTCTTTTTTCTGCCAGTGAAATTTATTTTAAAATGGAATCCGTCAGTCAAACAAGTTGAAGTGGCAGTGGGTGAAACACGTATATAGCATGCAGAATAGAATGGATTGGGATCACAAAGACATTGCTAATATGGTCTACTATCTGCATGGCTTTTTTTAAAAAACCTGCTTTCTTGGTTTTGTTAAAAAGCCATACAGACGATCGTATTAGCAATATTACTAGTCATTACACTTTGAAACTTACAAGATTTTCTCTCTTTACTCTTTTCGATGAAACGGTGAAAGAAAAATCTTGAGAAAACCTGCAGAAGGCGAAGGTGAGAAATTCGATGGCGAGAATCCACCTACCCATACTAAGCCAGTGTGGTATATGTAGCCCAGTAGTTATTTGTGGAGAAGCCTATATTCCATAGTGAACTATTATATTACCACTACAATGCTGGAGTACTCTATAAAAAAATATTCCGGATTTTTTTAAGCTTTCTAACTTGTCCACGTGCGAAACCAGGGCGGGTTGCTAGTTTTCTTTTTAGTCTTGACTTATAGTCACATTCTAGTTTTGAGTTATAGTCGTTATTAAACTATTGTAGTTCTAATTATAGTCTTTATTAAACTTCCTGACTAATCATATAAGTTTCCTTCCACCTCATAACAATCTAATGAGCTGAGTTTGAAGTCTCCCGCAGAGTCAAATAAGACGCTTACGTTGTGTTAGATCTGTCGTAATTAACCACATTCGGAACCATCCCCACTGTTCCCCGATCCAGGATTACACATACATCCGGACACAGATAATATTCACTGAGCATTTTGTCGGGATTCTAAGCTATGTTGCAGTCGGTTACTCGTGAAGGCACAGTTTGGAAGATAAGATAGCGTGGTCAGTTTACAGTTGTCTCATTCGTACTGTGAGGACAACCGAGGACTCGATGCAGTAAAAACACCATTATTTCAACAACTCTTTGTAGATTTATTTCTTCCAATACATTGTTCCTTAAGCTTTAATCTAGACTTGTTCTTCGCTCCGACGGCTCGATCAGAATGGTCCTCAAAACCTCGTGTGAGTTCCAGACCATGATTCTTAGTAAATGTATTTATTACTTTTACGACTTCCTCTGCAATAGCCAACCACAGCTCGTTTCCTGTTGCATTTACTTTTTAAAAATCTGTGGTTGACTACCACCCTCGAACTATCGTGTCCGTTCAAAAACCGCACATTATTTAAAACTAGCTGCCCGTCCCGGCTTTGCCCGGGTATGATTGGCTATACATATACTTACCACGTAATGTAGGTATGCGCCACACACATGCTAGACATACCGGATGAACCATTATGATGAGTTAAAACCTACTCAAATCGCGAGAGTTTCCGTAGTCTTAAACTTTTCGAAGGTTATGAAAAATAGATAGTAGGTATTGCCATATCTAAATAAAAGTGAGTTCGTATGTGTCGGGTGGCTGTACATAATATATAGCCCAGATTTCAGAAAATGACAATGATGAGAATGAAAGCGACGTTAAAATATTAGAGACCCACAGTCTATACATTCTACCCATGTAAGTTAGTTTCTTGATCTTGTCTTCACTCGAGAACTTTGAAAAACATTGGACATTAGTTCTACTTCTACGAAGTGTGTGCCCTACCTAAGGCCTCTTCAACTTGCTAACCCAAAGAGCTGTGATGGAAGGAATCGAAGCGCTGTCATCCAACGTGTTCCGGACGTCACGACCAGATCTTAGATTCACGTGAAGACCTTCGCTACACTTGCCAATACATTGTCTACATTCGAGAACTTTAAGGTCGACAATTCGTTTCACATACTATGTGCAGGGGCGTAGCTACCGCATTATCAGCCGTGTCAATAATACGGGGCTCCCGGGCTACAGGGGCCTTAACGTGTGTAAGCAAAACCTAGTAAAATGGTATCCACTATGTCACTTAATCTCGTGCTTCCCGAAAAAAAAATCATCTCTTTTTTTCCCGGGTTAAGCATTCTTCCAAAAGTTGTCCTAAGAAGCAGAAATTTTATAACAACTGAAATCGTCTTCAGCTAGACTTACTTAGCTGATATAGGTAATTTTATTCTATTCATTATCAATTATCAATTTCCTGAAAAAAAGGCAAGAAAAGTGTATATTTCATTTGAATTGTTTGGCTAGCTTAATTTCTAGGTGGAAGTGACAACTTATAAATAACCATCTTACCACTAAAGTTTAACGCAGGCTTTAGACAACGTTTAACAGTACAAATTGTATGGCTAAACAGTGTTTATATCTTTTGCGGTAAGGCGGTATATATTTATTTCAATTTAATGCAAGGATATTTCTTTCTTTTGTGAGAAATGAGTGATTTGGGCTCCCCAACTATGTTTGATTCTGGGCTCCTCCAAGGCACGCTACGCCACTGCATACCTATTTACTACCAATAAAACATAAATCGACACACTAATGGCGGAGATATATAACTTTGGTGGTCTAGTGGTAGTAACTGTCCTACAATCGTGAGGTGGTGGGTTCAAATCCCGATCCTGTATCAATCAGTTTCTTTGGAACTTATGTACGGAATTTCAAATCATTGGCTTTTCGGCGAAGGAAAATATTGTGTGGCAATCTGCACCAACCCACACTGGGCCCTGGCACTGGTGGTGGATATGGCCCAAGAATTAAGTAGAAGAATTGAGAAGGGTGCTTCTCAAGAATTGAGAAGGGTGCTTCTCAATTCTCAATGACCCGTTTCCTCGAATCTCGACGTTATGTCACCTACTAAGTGCCTGTAACCGAGCACTTTGGCATCGCGCGGCGTTGTAGTCGGCTTGGAATCGCCTTACGGCTAACTAAAAAGCCTGCCCACTACGTAGCTTGGGCAGGATTTTGGCTCGGACACTTTTTTTCACGATTGTGATTCTATAGATATTTGCTCGAAGTGAATTTTGTGTTATGTACATTATACAAAGTACGTACATGAATTGCCAAGCGGGGAGAGCGGCGAAACGGAACTTTTATAATACTTACATTTTTGAACTCGTGATATCTTTGTAATTAAATGTCTGAATTAAATAATTTAAAAAGAGGCATAAAGCTATTGAAACAGTCCTGAATATGAAATAATTTATTTTGATAAGGATTAATACCAAGACACAAATTAAGATCCTTTTCCTGCGACGGTATTTCAATTAATTTTTAAGAATAAAAGAACAGTTATTACTGCTTAACTATAATAGTTAGATATATGCTGTCGCGACATTTTTTGTAAATTATGGTGTGTTCTATAAAGTCGTAGTACATTATTTTATTCCATCATCAATAGTTTTCGCAGCGCACGCGATGTAAAGAATATTTTAGGCAATTTTTTACACCTTGGGTAACATTATTATAGTTTTAATAGGGATCCTTATTTTTTTCTTACAATTAAAATAGCCTATGTTACTCAGTGATAATTTAGCTTTCTAATGAAAAAAGAATCATTAAAATCGGTCCAGTAATTTTTGAGTTTATTCGTTACATACAAAAATACAAAAATACAAATCTTTCCTCTTTATAATATTATTATATTATATATATATATAGTGTAGATATGCAATTTTTGCCCAAAACCCAACAGTACATTGTTGTAGAAAAATCACTGAGAAGAAATTTTATAACAATAAACGCCGTTTTTGGTTAAAATAAAATCATAAAGGTATCGTTAAATATCGATGAACGTCGGCTGCACGACCAAAAATATGTCACGTTTCGCCTGAGCCGAGTATGTAGACCGCGGAACATGTAGGCTTGTAAGCAGATCGCCATAAACGTTCGGCTTGCTTCAGTTGTGATTCAACAATGTTTTCAATGTTATCACGTAAAATTGAACCGACTATATCGAACACCAATTTTTTTTCCTAAAGATTTTCAATCCAATATGATCTGCACCCAACGAGGTCCTATTATTTTGATAAACTTAAATAAATGTGAAAGTAAGTAAAGAGTTTTGGCGGGAACGCGGAAAAATCATGTCGCCGCATTGTATTATTTTGTTAAACTTGTGTAAAAACACATAAAAATAAAAATGATGTAAATCATAAGAATGAGTGAAAATTAGTAAAAAATATGGTATTTTGTTGATTATGAGCTGATTTACGTGCATGAGTGTAGGCAAGTGATATAACTTAATGTATCATGTTGTTCCGTGTTTAACCATAGACGCCTCTAGTAAAGTCTCCACTGCTTTACTGAGGTATGACTTGGACTATGTTTGGACTTGACCGCGACTTTATTGGACTATTCCGTGACTACGACTGACTATTTTGATAAAATATTATCAAAAATTATTCAAACTTAATACTTGACATTGGCAAATGCACAACAGTGCGACGCCAAAACATAAAAGAAGAAGAGTAAGTAAAGGAAATAAAAAAAAAACAAAATCGAAAAGTAATTGTGACACATTTAAGCAATAACATTCAGCCGCCTTTTGTCTAGTAGATACAAGAACAACCCGCCGTGGATCCTGTTAATCAGTGGTATAATTCCCGGCAGTCCCGCGGGCAGGACAAGCCCGCTAACTGGGCTTTAATCGACTGGTTTGGGACTCTGGATCCCGTAAGCTGCTTTAGGGTTTAGATGAGCGATGGGCCGAAGTTGTTCTGAGGATCTTATACCTATTGACTTGTCTTAGCAGCGGTGGTGGCGAAGTGATGATAACACACGCCTCCCATGTAGCATTTATTGGTCGAAAATCTTCGCTATTGATTTATGTACATTATAATCGTGTGGTTGTTTAAATCGCAGCGTCGTAGTCAGTCCTTTAGAACTTACGTACATAATTATTTTCACACTTCTGACTTTTCGGAGAAGAATACATTGTGAGGCAACCTGCATACGTCCGTAAGAGACAGATGGCGTATGTGAGTATTCACATACCAAACTGTGCTGGGCCAGCGTGATAGCTATGGCCTGATCACCCTTTGTGAATTGGCCTATGTTCAAAAGTGGATGTAGCGCTTATAGAGTAGTTAGCAATCATCGGCGGACAAGTCGGCGGATGTGAAGTTAGCTACAAGCTGCGCAATATCCAATCCTGATTGGAGCTCACATAAAGCTGCGCGTTGATTGGCTATTACACAGTTTGTAGCAACTTCACATCCGCTGACTTGTATGTTTCGGTCTATAAGCAACGTTCAGCACGGTCAGTCTTCGGATGGGTGACCGCGGATGGCATTTACAACTGAGCGCTACCGTGCCTCGGATGACACGTTAAATTGTAGGTCACGGTTGTTTTTACCGTTTAGCCATGTTAGAGGCCTTCAGGCGGCTTAACAACTCTGACTCGAGGGCTAGCCACCCGGCCTATACGAACTTACTTTTAATAATGGATAATTAGCATGTCGGTACAGTAGGTATTTGTGTTAATATTCAATTAACAATAAGATCGAGCTTGTGGGCTAATTGATCTCCATTAGAGGTTGAGTTTGATTGATTTCGTTAGATTGATTCATGTTTGTTGCTGATTGTTTTGAAATATTATTCGATAAAGCATCAATTAGCAATAATCATCATTATAAATTAATATAATTGACTGGGGTCTAGATTAAAATAGAATTGCGTTCGGCCATGTTTTGTCTAATTTGGTAGATAACCTAAGATAAGCTAAACAGCTTATCTGAAAAATAAGGCAAAACGTGGAAATGCTAAAAAAATAAATTCGACGAACCACTGGAGGAGGTATTACAATTCGACGCGTATATATTTTTTTTATTGTATAATCACGCTTTTTTTGGAAAGATTTTACTAAAGATTTAGACAAATTATTTTTTATTGGAAAGAGTATACTTCGAAATTAGTCCCATTTAAATTTTATCGAAATCGGCTCAGCCATTTTTGATAAATCAACAATAACGTCAAAAATGCTACATCGATCCGTGCGAAATATTCGTGAATTCTGTACACGGGTGAAGTCGGTTATGCTAATTTTTGCAAAAAACAATCTTGTCTAGTCTTAACGACAAATCAAATGCTTCAGCGTTCATAAAATATAAGTATGTTTTATTGTATTAAGTAAGTTCTTCTTAGAATGTCAACTAAAATGGTATACTATAGCTCACTATATTAATATCATTATAGATTTGTGATAAAAAATGACTCATTGATACATGCTAGGATTGACTAGCAAAAATTTGTGGCTTGAAAGCGTTGAAAGCATCAACTTTCATATACTATAAGTTTTCTATATCGTTACCCAAATCGTTCGTTTCTAAATCGTTTGTTTCCAAAAACCATTCAGATTTAGTAAAAAATATTTGCACCACCATAGCGTCTTATAGTACAACTTAGTATAATTATTATACCTAAGTGTACTTTAGAGTCCTGTTACATGTCTACACTAATAATAATAATAATAATGTGCCAGAATGCTGCCTTTGTTGTGCCAGAATGCTGCCTTTGTTTTAGGCCCTTGAACCGACCGTGGCCGTGACTGCCCAACGACTATCGGACCAAGTGCGGGCTATCCACCGGTGCAAACTGCTGGATCAGTCCGTAATTGATCGGCTCCGCCTGGAGGCGCTGCCTGCTCGCCCCACTGCTTCCTCGCCGCGGGACTCGACCGTACCTGTCGCGTCGTCAGCCCCGACAATGGCTTCAGTGCCGATGTCGGCGGCGACACTAGCGACACCACCGGCTGGTCCTGCGGTCGACGAGCCAGATGGCGCGAGTATGAGCGTATCTAGCCAGGTGAGTGAGCAACTGAGGAGGGCTTTGGAAGACGCGATTTCCCAGTATCGGTTCGCACCCGACTCTAGGCCGCGACTGCCACGTTTTCCCACCCATAGGCGTAACTTAGCGCTTATGGGAGCCCTGAACCCTTTGCTAGTCCCGTATTTACAGGTGAGCGAAGGCTTAGTCGATACCCATTCGATCTTGTACTGCGGCGCCATCGCGGCGTGTCGCGTTGCACGTGTTAAGTTCCCGGACACTAGCCGTGCACCGCGACCCGCCGGGGGTGTGCCCGCGTGGCAAATGCGGATCCAGCGACGTATCGACTCGTTCAGGACTCTCATAGCAAAGGTAATCTGTTTCAGCCGGGGGAATAACCGCCCCCGAGTCATGCGTTTCGTGACACAGGCCTTTGCCGGGACTGGTATCAGACCCCAGCACTATTTGGCCAGTGTCACGGAACGCATAGACTATCTGAAACAGAAAGTCTATGCGTGGGCAAACCGCATTCGCCGTTACAGAGAGCGTGTGGACCGATATTGGCTAAATCGCCTCTTCCAAAGTGACCAAAGGAAAGTGTACCGAGGCTGGGAGAGAACCGACCAACGTGTGAGCGACGGGCAGTTGCCGGATGCTAGCGCCATGAATGACTTTTGGCGTGGCATCTGGTCGGTGCCCGTCGAACACACGGAGGGTGACTGGATGCGTGTGGTTGAGCGGGAATGCGAGACTATCGAACCTATGGGATCTGTTTTAATAGATCCCGTAGACGTTAGTTGTGCGATCCGTACGGCTCAGAACTGGAAAAGTCCTGGGCCGGACGGGCTGCACAATTTTTGGATAAAATGGTTTCGATGCTCGCATGACCGCTTAGCCACACAATTCCAGGAAGCCCTTGAGGTTGGTTCTCTGCCTAGCTTTTTCACCACCGGTGTCACCTTCCTGCTCCATAAGTCCGGTAGTACCACGGAAGCAAAGAACTATCGACCAATTACATGCTTGCCTACCATCTACAAGCTCCTCACATCCATTCTGAGCATCAAAATTAATGCGCACGTCGTTGCGCAAAACGTTTTGGCTTTCGCTCAGAATGGATGTAGGGTTGGGTCCCGTGGTACTAAGGAGCTCCTCCTCATAGACATGACCATAAGCCAGCAAGTCCGGCGGAACAAGGGAGCCCTCTCTGCCGCCTGGATTGACTATAAGAAGGCCTATGACTCTGTGCCTCATTCGTGGCTCGAGAGGATTTTAGAGTTGTATAAAATCGATACAACTCTAAAATCATTCTTAGTGTCATGCATGGGGCAATGGGCCACGGTCCTTTGTCAACCTGGCGGTGGAGACGGCTCCGCTGGCCCGCAAGACTTGATTAGGATTGAGCGGGGAATATTCCAGGGTGACAGTCTGAGTCCATTGTGGTTCTGCCTGGCCCTGAATCCTCTCAGCACTTTGCTGAGGAATTCAGAGCTAGGCTATCGGCTTCGCAGACAGGGTGAAGTTATCTCTCACCTGCTGTACATGGATGATCTCAAGCTGTTTGCACCGAAATACCAAGACCTGGTGGAGCTGCTAAAAACCACTGAAGTTTTTAGTAGGGCTATCAGGATGGAGTTCGGTGTAGATAAGTGTGCGGTCATGCATGTACAGCGTGGGAAAGTTGTGGATTCTCCGAATCTACAACTTTCTGAGACGATGACTATCAGGTCTCTCTCCGAAGCCGAGACCTACAAGTACCTCGGTATGTCAGAGTCGTTGGGTATATCGGCAGTGGACATCAAGAAATCGGTGAAGGAGCGCTTTTTTTGTCGTCTGACAAAAGTACTAAATAGTCTTTTGTCCGGCGGCAACAAGGTGCGCGCCTTCAATGGTTGGGTGATGCCGCTGCTGATGTACTCCTTTGGCATACTGAGGTGGACTCAGACTGAGCTGGACGCCCTGGATAGGAGGGTCCGTCGACTGCTCACTTTGCATCGCATGCTACACCCGCGCTCGTCTGTCATGAGACTGTACATTCCGCGGAAGTGTGGTGGCCGAGGCTTTTTAAATGCCAAAGACCTCCACAACCGCGAAGTATACAGTCTCCGGGACTATTTCCGAAACAGCGGGCGTGGAATGCATTGCGATGTGGTGGCAGCTGACAGAGGCCTCACCCCGCTCTCTCTGGCGAAGGAGAACTGGCGCAGGCCATCGGTGCTCAGCACCGATGATCGCAAGGCGGTATGGAGGAGCAAGGAGCTGCACGGGCGGTTCTATCGGGCCCTAACAGGACCCGATGTGGACCTGCTCGCGTCGGTGGCCTGGCTGCGCTTCGGTGACCTCTTTGGGGAAACCGAAGGTTTTGCCTGTGCAATTGCGGACGAAGTTGTCTTGACGAACAACTACCGGAAGTATATCCTGAAGGACGGTACGGTCGACATTTGTCGGGCATGCCACCGTCCCGGAGAGTCACTCAGGCATATTACTTCCGGTTGTTCTCATCTTGCCAACGGCGAGTACTTACACAGGCATAACCAAGTAGCCAGGATTATCCATCAGCAACTTGCTCTTCGATACGGCCTTGTCGAGTCTGAGGTGCCGTACTATAAGTACGCACCGGCACCAGTTCTCGAAAATGGTCGTGCGTTGCTTTATTGGGACCGCTCTATCATCACGGACAGGACTATTGTCGCCAATAGGCCTGATATCGTGGTGGTCGACCGGTCCCAGCGCCGGGCAGTGCTCGTCGACGTCACCATCCCACATGACGAGAACCTCGTGAAGGCCGAGAAGGACAAGCTCAGCAAGTACCTTGACTTGGCTCACGAGGTCACCGCCATGTGGGATGTGGACTCTACGATCATTGTCCCGATAGTCGTTTCGGTAAACGGCTTAATAGCGAAGAGTCTCGACCACCATCTTAAGAGGCTCTCGCTAGACGGTTGGGTCAAGGGTCAGATACAGAAGGCGGTCGTTCTGGACACAGCGCGCATTGTCAGGAGGTTCCTCTCTCTGTAGACCCAACCACCGGTAGCTTGGGCCTCGCCCCGCTGCCGGCGGCACTCTAGGTTTAGGTTTTTTTATAGTATTTTGTTTTTTATTATTTAAATATTGTAAAAAAACTTAAATTTAAGACAATAAATAAATATGTGTATAATAATAATAATAATAATATTTTATTATTGGATTCGCCTGGATTGACTATAAGAAGGCCTATGACTCAGTGCCTCATTCATGGCTCGAGAGGATTTTAGAGTTGTATAAAATCGATACAACACTAAAATCATTTTTAGTGTCATGCATGGGGCAATGGGCCACAGTCCTTCGTCAACCAGGTGGTGGAGACGGCTCCGTTGGCCCGCAAGACTTGATTAGGATTGAGCGGGGAATATTCCAGGGTGACAGTCTGAGTCCATTGTGGTTCTGCCTGGCCCTGAATCCTCTCAGCACTTTGCTGAGGAATTCAGAGCTAGGCTATCGGCTTCGCAGACAGGGTGAAGTTATCTCTCACCTGCTGTACATGGATGATCTCAAGCTGTTTGCACCGAAATACCAAGACCTGGTGGAGCTGCTAAAAACCACTGAAGTTTTTAGTAGGGCTATCAGGATGGAGTTCGGTGTAGATAAGTGTGCGGTCATGCATGTACAGCGTGGGAAAGTTGTGGATTCTCCGAATCTACAACTTTCTGAGACGATGACTATCAGGTCTCTCTCTCCGAAGCCGAGACCTACAAGTACCTCGGTATGTCAGAGTCGTTGGGTATATCGGCAGTGGACATCAAGAAATCGGTGAAGGAGCGCTTTTTTTGTCGCCTGACAAAAGTACTAAATAGTCTTTTGTCCGGCGGCAACAAGGTGCGCGCCTTCAACGGTTGGGTGATGCCGCTGCTGATGTACTCCTTTGGCATACTGGGGTGGACTCAGACTGAGCTGGACGCCCTGGATAGGAGGGTCCGTCGACTGCTCACTTTGCATCGTATGCTACACCCGCGCTCGTCTGTCATGAGACTGTACATTCCGCGGAAGTGTGGTGGCCGAGGCTTTTTAAATGCCAAGGACCTCCACAACCGTGAAGTATACAGTCTCCGGGATTATTTCCGAAACAGCGGGCGTGGAATGCATTGCGATGTGGTGGCAGTTGACAGAGGCCTCACCCCGCTCTCCCTGGCAAAAGAGAACTGGCGCAGGCCATCGGTGCTCAGCACCGATGATCGCAAGGCGGTATGGAAGAGCAAGGAGCTGCACGGGCGGTTCTATCGGGCCCTAACAGGACCCGATGTGGACCTGCTCGCGTCGGTGGCCTGGCTGCGCTTCGGTGACCTCTTTGGGGAAACCGAAGGTTTTGCCTGTGCAATTGCGGACGAAGTTGTCATGACGAACAACTACCGGAAGTATATCCTGAAGGACGGTACGGTCGACATTTGTCGGGCATGCCACCGTCCCGGAGAGTCACTCAGGCACATTACTTCCGGTTGTTCTCATCTTGCCAACGGCGAGTACTTGCACAGGCATAACCAAGTAGCCAGGATTATCCATCAGCAACTTGCTCTTCGATACGGCCTTGTCGAGTCTGAGGTGCCGTACTATAAGTACGCACCGGCGCCAGTTCTCGAAAATGGTCGTGCGTTGCTCTATTGGGACCGCTCTATCATCACGGACAGGACTATTGTCGCCAATAGGCCTGATATCGTGGTGATCGACCGGTCCCAACGCCGGGCAGTGCTCGTCGACGTCACCATTCCACATGACGCGAACCTCGTGAAGGCCGAGAAGGACAAGCTCAGCAAGTACCTTGACTTGGCTCACGAGATTACTGCCATGTGGGATGTGGACTCGACGATCATTGTCCCGATAGTCGTTTCGGTAAACGGCTTAATAGCGAAGAGTCTCGACCACCACCTTAAGAGGCTCTCGCTAGACGGTTGGGTCAAGGGTCAGATACAGAAGGCGGTCGTTCTGGACACAGCGCGCATTGTCAGAAGGTTCCTCTCTCTGTAGGCCCAACCACCGGTAGCTTGAGCCCCGCCCCGCTGCCGGCGGCACTCTAGGTTTAGGTTTTTTTATAGTATTTTGTTCTTTTATATAAATATTGTAAAAAAACTTAGATTTAAGATAATAAATGAATATGTGTATAATAATAATAATATTATAAAGAGGAAAGATTTGTATTTTTGTATTTTTGTATGTAACGAATAAACTCAAAAAGTACTGGACCGATTTTAATGATTCTTTTTTCATTAGAAAGCTAAATTATCACTGAGTAACATAGGCTATTTTAATTGTAAGAAAAAAATAAGGATCCCTATTAAAACTATAATAATGTTACCCAAGGTGTAAAAAATTGCCTAAAATATTCTTTACATCGCGTGCGCTGCGAAAACTATTGATGATGGAATAAAATAATGTACTACGACTTTATAGAACACACCATAATTTACAAAAAATGTCGCGACAGCATATATCTAACTATTATAGTTAAGCAGTAATAACTGTTCTTTTATTCTTAAAAATTAATTGAAATACCGTCGCAGGAAAAGGATCTTAATTTGTGTCTTGGTATTAATCCTTATCAAAATAAATTATTTCATATTCAGGACTGTTTCAATAGCTTTATGTCTCTTTTTAAATTATTTAATTCAGACATTTAATTACAAAGATATCACGAGTTCAAAAATGTAAGTATTATAAAAGTTCCGTTTCGCCGCTCTCCCCGCTTGGCAATTCATGTACGTACTTTGTATAATGTACATAACACAAAATTCACTTCGAGCAAATATCTATAGAATCACAATCGTGAAAAAAAGTGTCCGAGCCAAAATCCTGCCCAAGCTACGTAGTGGGCAGGCTTTTTAGTTAGCCGTAAGGCGATTCCAAGCCGACTACAACGCCGCGCGATGCCAAAGTGCTCGGTTACAGGCACTTAGTAGGTGACATAACGTCGAGATTCGAGGAAACGGGTCATTGAGAATTGAGAAGCACCCTTCTCAATTCTTGAGAAGCACCCTTCTCAATTCTTCTACTTAATTCTTGGGCCATATCCACCACCAGTGCCAGGGCCCAGTGTGGGTTGGTGCAGATTGCCACACAATATTTTCCTTCGCCGAAAAGCCAATGATTTGAAATTCCGTACATAAGTTCCAAAGAAACTGATTGATACAGGATCGGGATTTGAACCCACCACCTCACGATTGTAGGACAGTTACTACCACTAGACCACCAAAGTTATATATCTCCGCCATTAGTGTGTCGATTTATGTTTTATTGGTAGTAAATAGGTATGCAGTGGCGTAGCGTGCCTTGGAGGAGCCCAGAATCAAACATAGTTGGGGAGCCCAAATCACTCATTTCTCACAAAAGAAAGAAATATCCTTGCATTAAATTGAAATAAATATATACCGCCTTACCGCAAAAGATATAAACACTGTTTAGCCGTACAATTTGTACTGTTAAACGTTGTCTAAAGCCTGCGTAAAACTTTAGTGGTAAGACGGTTATTTATAAGTTGTCACTTCCACCTAGAAATTAAGCTAGCCAAACAATTCAAATGAAATATACACTTTTCTTGCCTTTTTTTCAGGAAATTGATAATTGATAATGAATAGAATAAAATTACCTATATCAGCTAAGTAAGTCTAGCTGAAGACGATTTCAGTTGTTATAAAATTTCTGCTTCTTAGGACAACTTTTGGAAGAATGCTTAACCCGGGAAAAAAAGAGATGATTTTTTTTTCGGGAAGCACGAGATTAAGTGGCATAGTGGATACCATTTTACTAGGTTTTGCTTACACACGTTAAGGCCCCTGTAGCCCGGGAGCCCCGTATTATTGACACGGCTGATAATGCGGTAGCTACGCCCCTGCACATAGTATGTGAAACGAATTGTCGACCTTAAAGTTCTCGAATGTAGACAATGTATTGGCAAGTGTAGCGAAGGTCTTCACGTGAATCTAAGATCTGGTCGTGACGTCCGGAACACGTTGGATGACAGCGCTTCGATTCCTTCCATCACAGCTCTTTGGGTTAGCAAGTTGAAGAGGCCTTAGGTAGGGCACACACTTCGTAGAAGTAGAACTAATGTCCAATGTTTTTCAAAGTTCTCGAGTGAAGACAAGATCAAGAAACTAACTTACATGGGTAGAATGTATAGACTGTGGGTCTCTAATATTTTAACGTCGCTTTCATTCTCATCATTGTCATTTTCTGAAATCTGGGCTATATATTATGTACAGCCACCCGACACATACGAACTCACTTTTATTTAGATATGCCAATACCTACTATCTATTTTTCATAACCTTCGAAAAGTTTAAGACTACGGAAACTCTCGCGATTTGAGTAGGTTTTAACTCATCATAATGGTTCATCCGGTATGTCTAGCATGTGTGTGGCGCATACCTACATTACGTGGTAAGTATATGTATAGCCAATCATACCCGGGCAAAGCCGGGACGGGCAGCTAGTATGTTATAATTTGGTTTAGTTAGTTTTTGTCTAAGTTTAGGTTTTAGGTGAGATACCTAATAAATATTCCAAAAAAACTCAATATAAATGAAGTATCCTCAAAGCAGTTAATGCATTCCTGCTATAATGCCGGTGGCGGATTCTGCAGCACGCCAGATAAATAGCAGGGCTCGCGACATTCAATTACAATCAAAGGAGTATTTCGTTCTTACTCACTTACAGTTTTAATGAATCGGTATCTTTCTATGAGGAGACTAAATTGTAGCTGTAGAGTTAGGAAATATTAAAAATATGAAAACAAAAAATAGGCAGGCATAGATTCCTTTGAAATACGTAAATGTATAACGTGTACAATTATTATACTTTTATAAAATTTCGTACTTCATCATCATCATTCTAGGATGTCCATAGAGCATCCAATTGTCATCTGCTGGACATTAGCTTCCCTTAAGATTTCCTTTTGGAGAAAAACTGGTATTTAACGTTGTCCAGCGGTCTAACTTATTTATTTTAAATTGTATGTTAACAACCTAAGGAGAGTTTAAGAAAGACACTGGCTTGAGGCGTTTTTACTTTTGTTGTATAAATCATAAGCTGAGAATATACTTACATTTAGGTGGACAGATATGTGCAAAAATGAGTTTAAAACTGGGACTGGGTTTATATTTCTACCGCGTCTTTCAAACACCACAGAAGAAATAATAAATGGTCAAAGCAGAAAAACAACTTTTTAAGATTATTTCTTTCACGTATTTTCTCGTTTTTAGATGAGATTCTTTCTAGATCTAAATAAAGATCTTTTGAAGACTAAAATAAGATGTTTTCGAAGATAAATCGTCTCAACAGAAAGCTCGCGACAGATCACCGCTCACACAAAGCCTACCCTTTCCTGTAAGTAGGTATTTGCTCGTAAGTCATGGATGTGAGAAAAACAAGATACGACGTAAGGTCACTCAGTAAAGTCCACCTTGAAGCCTGGCAGCCATTTTAGGTAGACTATTGTGAAATTTGTAGAGCAGTTTAAATGACACAATATAACGACGTACTTATCGTCATTTAAGTTCCAAAACTACGGAAGTCAACAATAGCAACTTCTGAGACAACGAGTTTTGAATTGTTTAAATTGAAACCAAAATTGACTTATGTGGTGTTAGAAATTGAACTGATGTTAGAGGCTGAATTAAGCTCAGTGGCGTTTGTGAACACGAGGCAAGATGTTGCTTATTAGCAATTTTATGTGTCCGCGAGGAGTGGGCTTTTGCGCAGCTTGTAACTTACTTCACAAATGTCATTAAATTTGATTCAGCATATACACGAATGCTTTCTTACATATTCACGAATGATCCGTTCTTGGCGGAACGAACGCCATTTTAAGATAAAATATTAATTAATAAATGCTAAGTATAAGTGACCTCATACTTGGGAGTTTACTTACCTTTCATACATCCATGATGTAAGTAAGTATAGCACCTGGCAGGTACATATATAACTACAGCATTATGTGTAGTACGCGTGTGTGCGTCGAAGTGCGCATTCCATCGCACTGGTTCGTTTCGGTTCATTTGACGCCACCCGTTGTTCCCACCTCACCCCGGGGGTTAGTTTAGTATGACTGTGTTTCTACGTAATATTCGAGAAAAATTATCACTTGGCCATTTAAAATGCCTCATTTTAATAAAATGTAATAAGTAGTAGTAGTAACTAGCGTAGTGTCAAGGTATCTTCTTTAGCCACTTTACAGCTTTTTACTAATTAAGAATTATATTATTATGACATAATTATTATGATTACATGGAATACTTCATCCCATTTTCGGACGTGCCTCTGTCTAGCAAAGCTCTGCCCTGGTTTGGGCCTGAATGTGGATACGCCGAAGCGCAAAAGCATCAGGCATACCTGGCTGGGGTCTATGCTCGAAACCGTAAGTTGAGGGACGTTCGTTTGAAGAAGAAGGCATACAATAGGGCTGCTAAGTCCTGCAAAAGGGTTATGCGGAGGGCTCGCTTTGATCACATTAGTCGAATAGGGAACAAGCTTGCTTCTTACCCTGCGAAAAGTAAGGCATTCTGGTCCCTAGCTAAATCGGTTGAAGCGAACTTCTGCCGCCTCTCACTGCCTCCGTTGCTGAAACTCTATTGTTCGCTGGCCTATACCGCGGTGGAGAAAGCAAATTTATTTGCATCTCAATTTACTGAGTCTTCGCGTCTGAACCCCGGTAGTGCGAGACCTCCAACTTTGCCAAACTGTGGCACTGTAATGAGTGAAATACACATCAGGCAAAAGGATGTCCTCAAACTTCTCCGCAGTCTAAATGTGAACAAGGCCAGTGGCCCTGATGGTATTCCGGCCATTGTATTGAGGACTTGTGCGCCTGAGCTGTCGCCTGTACTGACACGCCTCTTTCGCCTATCTCTGAAGACAGGTCAAGTGCCCAAATCTTGGAAACTTGCTAACGTGCAGCCTGTTCCCAAGAAGGGCAGCCGTGCCGACCCTGCCAACTACAGACCAATTTCGATCACGTCTATACTCTGTAAGAGTATGGAACGTGTTCTTAACAACAGGCTCCTGGCCTACCTGGATGCGAATGACTTACTCAGTGATCGCTAGTACGGCTTTCGCCGAAACTGGTCTACTGGGGACCTTTTTGCGTACGCCACACACATCTGGAGTGAGGTCATAGAAAAGCACGGGGAGGCGCTGGTTGTCTCCTTGGACATCTCCAAAGCTTTTGTTAGGTTCTGGTATGAGAGCCTTATTGGCAAGCTTCCATCTTACGGCCTGCTTGGTGATTTCTGCGCATGGATATCAGATTTCTTGAGGAATCGGTCGTTACGAGTTGTCGTAGATGGCTGCTCGAGAGACCAAATGGCTATCCATGCCAGTGTTCCTCGCCGGGGGTCTGTGCTCTCTGCGACACTCTTCATACTGCATTTCGTACATTTATTCAGCTTTTGTAATGATACATACACTTAGCGGCATCATTCCGTATTTCAGTTTATAGTACAGTCGTGGAGAGCTAAACATCCAATGCAAGAACCAGCGGGCCACAGATCGAGTTACACAGAGAGGCTATGGCTATGGTCTCCCGCTTTCCGTGGTGTCTCCGTTCCGGTAACTGACAGCTTGGATCTATTAGGCGTTTCACTCTCATCTACTTTTAACTTTGGCTCTTACATAGAGTCAAAAGCCCAATTAACCTCCAAAAAACTTGGTGTTCTCTCTAAGGTGAGACGGTATTTCACACCTGAGCAACTGCATAGTCTTTATAAAGCACAAGTCAGGTCTTGCATGGAATACTGCTCTCATCTTTGTGATGGCTCTGCCAAATATCAACTGGAGCGACTGTAGTCGATTGAGAGGCGAGCCATGAAGCTGATTGACAACGACACTTTGATTAAGTCGCAGCTGCAAAGTCTTGAGCATCGTCGCAAGGTATCGTGTTTGTCAGCCTTTTACCAGATACACTTCGGAGAGTGCGCCCAGGAGTTGCACAATATGGTTCCCCCTGCCCCTTTCTTCTATCGTACGGCTAGACAGACGCGACCAAAGCGCCACCCTTTTATGGTGGACATTCCGCGCGTTAGAACCAAGCGTTTCAAATCCTTGTTCCTCATACGAACAGCCAGAATGTGGAACGCTTTGCCTGGGTCTGTTTTCCCGTTAAAGTACAACGTGGGTGTCTTCAAATCCCTAGTAAATATGTATCTTCTAGGAAAGCGTGCTACACCCTAGACTGCACATCTGCTCAACATCAGGCAGTGTGTAGTCAAACGCGAACCTATTCGAAATAAAAAAAATGAATTTATTGTGAAAGTATGACATATTATCCATAACGCAGGAGTTTACTTAAATAGATGTCGTGTCTTAAGCAGTCGAACGCTTTTGACAAATCGCAATAAATGCTTGCACATTTTTGCGAATCATCTAATGCGTCGAGTATAAAATAAATAACTTTTCTGATTGCCAGTGTTGGCCTTGCCCACCCTACAAACTTCTCTGTCCACACCCCAGAAAACCTAGAAGTCATTTTATTTTTCTTGGGTGAGTAAAAGTAATAATTATTTTTTCGAAAAATGGCATGACCGACTTCAACCGTGTACAGGATTCGCGAATAGCTCGCACGGATCGATGTAGCATTTTTTACATTATTGTCGATTTATCAAAAATGGCTTTGCCGATTTGGATATTTAATTTGAATGAGACCAAAAATAAGAAATAATCGAAATCGTACCACTCTGTAAAAAGTTATGCGTAGTCAAACATAAAAAAAACAATATATATATGTATATACGCGTCGACTTTAGTACCTCCTCCGTTTTTTCATCGGTGAAAAAAGGTAAACTGGAAACTTTTACAGAACTGGTACTTAATAATTTTCCCTGTAAAAAAAGTTTCAAATTGTAAAATTAAATCTTTGTCAAGTTTAAAAATCCTCGTCATAATATCAGAGCTGGATTGGCGTACATTTTAGATTATACGATTTCTACCGTTAGTCCACAAAAATTGCACTTTTATAAAAATACTGCCAAGATATTGTTTCAAACAGGTTATTTTATGAGGCAAAATGAATAAAATACATACAGGATGTTCCATATAATTTCCATAATATTCTTCCCGCCGCGTGTGGTGGGACCGGTGGCAATTTGCATGAAAAGTGTCTTGTCACAGGAGTCCTGTGACTTCGTCAATGGATTATTTTACTTACGAAACATTATTACGTTTTTATTAGGTGTAACAATCTTCATAATTCATTCACTGGAGTATAAAAGACAGAATGAACGGCGATACGTACCCCAAAAGTACCTTTCGTAAGTTACTATTCTAATTTCATTATTTTTGGCAAGCCAGCCGTGAAAATATGAAGAACAAAGCAATGTGTTGAAAAACATTAGCCTGTCATTAAACAATGATACATTAGAAATATTCTTAGGAACATTATATTTCTTCCCAAAATAAACATTTATAACATAATGCTTTCAAATAAATACTGTTACTATTATACAGTACACAAGTAAATAAAATAGCCTTTATTTCCCAAATTAAATAATTACAAATTAATAATTAAAAATTAAAATATTCCATTTGGGCACCCAAATTTGGTACAAGGCCTCCTCCATGCGGTGCCATGAATATCGATCTTGGGCAAGTCGAGTCCATGTCGGGCCCGCCGCTTCGACGACTACACGACTACGACGAATTGCAGTATAATATTGTACAATAAAAAGATTTTTTTAATTTGGTTTGAGACTTAAAATTCAACCACTTGGGTATTTTGTGACATGACTGCCTGCATATACTACGAAAGGAATTCTCGTGACTACAGAGTAAAAAACTTCTTTATCTTTACAGCTTCATTTCGAGCTCACAGAACTTTATCTGCTAATATTCTTCAGGAGTTTATTCTTCCCTGGAGCAGAATTTTAATCAGAGCCAAGTGTGGATACATAATTTTTCTGTTATCTGCTAGCCTGAGAGTATATTACAATTTTAATAACATTCACGCAATCTGGAACTAGCTCTCATTGTTTTGATATAGTTATATAGTCATTTATTCATAACACTATTTGTTACAAGTTATTGTTATAAGTAAACATTACATTAAGGCGCTATACAATACAGGGTTATTTCTAATCAATTAGCATCCTTCTAGGGGCTTATTCTGTACACCAAAAGTAACAACTTTTGTTCTACGACTTTCGTTAAAACTAAAAAAAAATATATCAACTGTTCCATACATTTTGTCGCGGTTGAACTGTTATTTTTCTATGGAAAAACAAATATTATTTTTTGAGTTTTGACGAAAGTCGTAGAACAAAAGTTGTTAGTTTTGATGTACAGAATAAGCCCCTAGAAGGATGCTAATTGATTAGAAATAACCCTGTATAGCACAAAATAAAAATAGAAGAACTTGACAATTACCAAATTAGTCACAAAATCTTAATACAATTCAGGTAATTTCAAAAAGTCATTAACGTCATAAAATAGTTGCTCATGTAGCCACGACTCAGGCAGCTCTTAGTGCTTAGTTTGATAATATGGGGTAATTCTGTAGATTGGGAGGAAGCTTTTAAAGTTAAAAAAAATGTATCACAGCATTATCTGGTGCATATTTTCTGTGTTTTTGTGTTCACTGCAACCCACGGAGAGGCTACGAATGAGTTGACCTCGTTGATACATGCGAGGCTTGCTCGAATAGTCGGTTTCATAGCTCAACGCTGTCAACGTGGGTCTACGTTTCCACTGGAGTCAGAAAAAATGCCAAGTCGATGACTGGAGTACACGAATATGACTCACGACTATGTACAGTTCGCTTATCGCAACGCAGTTTTCAGTCATACACCTTGTGGCACGTGCGTAGCCTCTCCGTGCGCTGCCGTGCCACGCTATACATGGTCGTGGGTCTTCGTGTACTCCAGTGGAAACGTAGACCCACGTTGTTAACCAAATTATACACGCAGCTAAAATGCGCCGCGTGCCCGTGCACAACATGCGCCGCGGTGGAAACGCGCCTTTTTCTTGAATCAGCTTTCTTTTTGATTTCAAGCTCTTAAGTAAAGTTTTCTTTTGTGTTAGTTGGAATGTTCTAGTTTAGAAGTAGACAATTGAACGAAGCACAAAGAAGTTCGATTTAATCCATTTGGCGCTGTTGGTGTGCTGTCAGCGGGAATGAACTGTAATTAGCTTAACTCCAGTTCCTAAGGCTTCTACCGACAATTCATTGGAGATAATGTATCGTTGGAGAGCTCTGTGATGCTATAAAAGCAGGAAATAGAATTTTTGAATGTATTTGTACATTAAGTACAATTCTCTACATTAATACGTTCTACTAGAAATACTAGTCAATGTCATCCCATCCATCCATCAGCCATAGGACGTCCACTGCTGGACATAGGCCTTCCCTATAGATTTCCAATAAGACCGGTTGGTAGCGGCTTGCATCCAGCGCGATCCTGCTATCTTAATGAGGTCATCCGTCCACCTTGTGGGTGAACGTCCTTCGCTGCGCTTGCCCTGTGCCCTGCCCATTGTCACTTCAACTGGCCAATCCGCTGGGCTATGTCGGTAACTTTAGTTCTTCTACGTATCTCCTTAATTTTGATTTTATCTCGCAGAGAGATTTCGAGCATAGCTCTCTCCACATAGCTAGTTGTCTCTAATGTGTTGGAGCTGGTCAATGTGTTTTTGAAATATTGTAAAACATTTTTGCACAAATATCTAGACTGCACGGTTAGTGAACTTTAACAGATACAGATGTCACGGATAACAGATTATTAAAAAAACAAAAATATGTTAAAGCTTACAAAAACCTTCTTCAGAAGCTTAAGCGCTAGCTATACAGCGTTCCTGCATGTTTTTTTTTCCAATATCTTCAAACCTCAAAAACGTTGACTTGAATTGCGGATACGAGTACATCTTGCAAAATCTTTCTTATAAGTATGTAACTCTATGTACGGTTGCAATGAGTTACCCAATTAACAACAAGGTTTATTCACCTAACATGCATGCATTTTTTTAATTCCTTCAGCTGTTTCTGACTATCCTAGCCGCTGAACTTTGCATGAAGAAGGTTGATTAAAAAACAAACTAATCTGACTCGAGCAAAACTCGCGATCCCTAGCTGCTATTTTAGACCAATTTAAAAAGATTGCCTGATGAAAAATAAACTACGGTGTTTTTGTGTTCCCGTATCTAGTCTGTTCCGGAAAGTTCATTAAACTGTCTGTCCGGATCCGGCAGATTTCCGGACGCGCTCAAGAAGCTAATGCCGGATCGCGCGGCGTTCCGGAGACATCATGTTTTTTAAATAGCCTCCTGAGTTGGACAGATAATCGGATTAAAAAGTTCTTAAGTAGTTGAGCCAATAAATTAAGATGAACTGGAGTTCGGCGAAGTTTAGACGGGTCACGTGAGCGGTTTGTGAATGATGTTGCGTGTAAACGTTTCGATTAAACTGTAAATATATACCTACTGCATTTTAACAGCCGTAGCCGTAGCCGTGGTGGTCTAGAGGTAGTGACACCCGCCTTACAATCGTGAGGTCGTGGGTTCAAAGCCCCGGTCCTGTACCAATGAGTTCTTTGGAATTTATGTACGGAATTTCACACCACTGGCTTTTCGGTGAAGGAAAACGTCGTGAGGCAACCTGCGTACGTCCGTAGGAGAAATTCGATGGCGTATGTGAATCCACCAACCCGCACTGGGCCAGCGTGGTGGATATGGCTCAAACACCCTTCGTAGGGTAGGCCTACGTCCTGCAGTGGACTATTAAAAAGGCTGGTACAGCACTTTAACAATATCTACCTTAACAAAATACAATATTAATACAAAATTTACTTAAAAAATCGACCATGTACGAGTTGGACTCGCGCATGAAGGGTTCCGTACCGTATGGGAGCCCCTCGGCAAAAAAATCACGTTTGTTGTATGGGAGTCCCCTTCAATATTTACTAGTATATTATTCTCTTTTTAGTATTTTTTGTTATAGCGGCAACCGAAATGCATCATCTGTGATCAACTCTCTAGCTATTACGGTTCATGAGATACAGCCTGGTGACAGACAGACAGACGGACAGTGGAGTCTTAGTGGGTCCCATTTTTAGGGTTCCGTACCTCAAAAAGAAAAAACGGAACCCTTATAGCATCACTTTGTTGTCCGTCTGTGTGTAGGTATGTCAAGACTCTTTATCTCGGGAACGCGTAAAGATAACGACTTGAAATTTAAACTGCATACGTATATCTATGGTTTCTTGCAGTTGTGTCAAAGAATAACTTCTCAGTTATCGTTTAAAAAAGTTAGGGCCGTTTATGTCGTAAAAAACCGCATATTTCGACACTCATAAAAATAAAAACCTACAGGGTACTTCCCGTTGACATAGAACTATGAAATTTGGCGAGAAGCATTGTCTCAGAGCACATAATAATATATAGGAATAAATTTAAAAACAGTTCATTCTTATTAAAATCACAAAAAATAGGGCCTTAAAATTCACAAAATTTGGGTTCAAAATTCAAAGTGAGTAAATCGTATCATGTAAGGTATCACTTAAAAGAACTACATTACCACATGCTAAAACAGGTTTTTAATTATTTTAATAATGTGTGATTCGATGTATGACAAGTGAAAAAAAAAAAACTTTATGGTCGTTGGTTATAGTATGGAGATTTTAACAACTTACTTCCCAATTTTGTGAAATTTTCTGGATTTGTACGGAACCCTCGATGTGTGAGCCTGACTCGCACTTGTACGGTTTTTACCCTTTGGGTACGAAACCATAAAAATACAAATATTTCGCTATTCTTGCAGAACATCAATTTGATCTAACGTTACAATATCGCGACCTTTTAAATAATTCCTTTTCATTTGAAAATTCCCCAACTTGTACCGAGTTTGACAGAACTCTGCGAACAAGTTATGAAGTAAAACTGGCCAAGAGCGGGTCGACCGACTGATTGAATTCCGCACTCAATGCTTCGAGTTAAGGGTCGAGCACATATTGCCGGGGCACAGCAACATTTTGTGTGGACCGAACAGTGCCGCAGGTTGGCACATTGGAGATGGGGTGGTTGGTTGAATTTTCGTCAATATGTTATAGCATAGCTTTGGTTCTTTGTCAGTCAGAGTTCTGTGTAAGTAGCTCAGTGAGTGACTTTGACACCTGGGCCAAAGAGACGTGGGTTCGATTCTCACCCAGGGCAAACATTTATGTGATGAACATTTGCGCTGTGCCTAGATGTTATTATGTATACAGGGTTATTCCTAATCAATAGGCATCCTTTTAGAGGCTTATTCTGTACATCAAAACTAACAACTTTTGTTTTGCGACTTATGTCAAAAATTAAAAAAACTATGTTGTACGTCAATAGCTGGCAGCCATATAGCAAACTTTGTTTAGTTTGTAGTCAGTGTAAACTGTGTGTAAAATGTCCCCTAATATTATTTTTTTAAATCCAGCCATGCTCGCTATAGTGCTCTATGCTCGAACGCAGAGAAGATTCGTTCTGGAAAAGATTCGCTTATAATTCCGGCTCGCATCAACCTATCAATTAATAGTTCTTTACAATGTTTGTCAAAAACAATACAGAATTTATGAAAGTGATCCCGTCGGAGTATTGCGATGTACTTCTTCTCATTCAGCCCCGGCAGCAGTGTGCTCGATCCTTTATAATGCGAATCAGCGCAAAACAAGCGCCCAAATAAAATCGTTTTGCTCCGAATTTAAAAAGTTCGGAGCCCAATTTATTTTTCAACAATAAATTCTCATTTCATTTTCAAAAGTTTTTTACGGTAGCTGTTTCAGCGGGAGCCGTAGTATAGTTTTTATGAATCGTATTGAAACATGAAAGGAGCTAATATTTCACAATAGCGGAAATATCGGGATTGGATATAAAACATGCTAACTAGAAAAATGTTGGATCTATTTTTGAATTTCAAACAACTGAAATGGAATAAAAATGTGACCAAAATTGAATTGAAAATTAAAAAAAATCATCAGCGCAATTAAGGTTCCTGCCGCAGCTAACAAAAGAGCCGATAATTTTGAAACGGCTAAAACGATTTCGATGAAACATATTTAAGAACACTGCCGACTAGTTCACCTTTAAAAATCAAAATTGTTTAACCCGTTCTGGAGTTACGATTCCACGGAGTGACATACACACAGTTGACAGCACACACCCACACACAGACGCGTAAAATTTATAACACATTATGGGTTATATTTTGCTATTCAAAATCACAAAAATAAATGTCGATGTTCAAAATGATTTTGAAGTTGTTTTGTCTGGCGTGGCACAGCGAGTGAGCGGCGCCGGTCCGGCGTGCGATCGGGGTTCACTTCCTGTCCCGGCGCCGGTGCCGGCGCGCCCCCGGCTGCGACTAATGCAATGTCTGCTGTTTTGTATGCTTCATTGAACACAGCTTCTGCTTATTGATTTGTTTGCTATGTTTTTGTGAAGATATATACGTAAAAACTGCGGCTTCTATCATTGGGTTGTACTGTTTTGTTTATTCTGTGTCAATAGTTTGTTTGGTCCTAAGTAAGCCCGATTACAGAGACGCCATCGTAATTATAATAGCTAAATAGCATAGTTCTGTTTCTTATTCTCTTTAGGCTTTTTACGTTGGTATGAAATTTACGCAGGCGCCTTTATAATCGGGCCTACTATCTACTTTGATAACTACGTTAAAACTTCGACCACGGGGCTTGTCATCTAGCCTATACTTACCAACTTATAGTACTTTAAAACGACTCCATATTATATTTATGTCGTTTTGTGTTGTTTGCAGAGTGGAGCGTGCGCGCGTCGGGGCGGCGGCGCTCCTCGCAGCAGTCGCCGGCCGCGGTGCTGGCGCACTTCGACACCAGCGTGCACCAGGTGAGGATCTTTTTAATAAGAATAAAATACAAGTGTTACTCACGCGTCAATTATGTAGCAGACAGTAAGTCTACTATAGTTTAGACGGTCTAAACTATAGTAGACTAAATTAGACCGCACTTGTCGATGTTTTCCAAGATAGGAGTACTAGCACGCGGGCTCGTCTTGCATAGCACTGCGAGCCGCGGTTCGGGATGACATCGGTTGTGGAGTGTGGGTGGGCAGCGACGCGCAGGGTATGATGATGATCAGAGGTATGGACTTCAAGTGAATTGTGATTCTTATTTTTAGGGTTCTGTGCCTCAAAAGGAAAAAAAACGGAACTCTTATAGGATCACTTTGTTGTCCGTTTGTCCATCTGTCCGTATGTCAAGACGCGTGAAGTTAACGAATTGAAATTTAAACCATATACGTATATCTACGACCTCTTGTATTTGTGAAAAAATCATATTTCTCAGTTACCTATACATAGAAAAATTAGATCCGTTTATGTCGTAAAAAACGCATATTTCGACACTCACAAGGGAATCAAATCCTATAGGGTACTTCCCGTTGACCTAAAACTGTAAAAAAACAATTATAAAACTATATTTTTCTGATGAAGTAACATTAAATTACATTTTCACAACAATATAAATCCAATTTTGCCAAGAAAAACAACAGAACGAAAAATCATTTGAATTTTCGTTCATGATTTATAATTATGTTTGATTCACATTAAAACATGGAAATAAAAACATATCGATTGAGAAATAGTTCTACCAGCAAATGAAACTCCTCACGCATACAATCGATACGAGAAATCCATTGAACCGAGCTTTTGACGTACAAATCCCGTCGGTCGTCCGACGAAGATTCCCAACCATTCCCGACATCGGGGAATTCCCGGCCGCTCGCCAGATTGTGGTCGCCACTTAAACCTCCCTGTAGTGAAATAGAACCTAATTGGATACTCTGATGAGAACATTGCTGTCTTGTTCTTTTTTGTTTGGTGTAGAATAAGCTAAGGCAAATATTTCACAAGATGTGAAATGCAAGCTTTCCTTTTTCACATTCTAGTGACACTATCACTCATTGTTACTTTACAAAGTGTTAATATTATGTTAGTTTATTTGTTTAGTGTACACATATACAAAGTATGGAATATACGACTTTTCTGTTTCCTCATAGTATTACTTAAATTTAATCTGAGGCTTGTTGGGGTCAGAGCAAATTGTTATTCGTGCTGAATCTTAGGCCACAACGTTATCCAACGAGAAAATTGATGAAAAAACGTGAGCATTTCACTATTTTAACAAATTTGTGTTATTAAGTTAGATATTTAAATAAATATGACATTACATCGACCATAATAATAGAACCAACTTTAAACTAGACGGATTATTATCCGTGAAACCGCATTAAAACATTTATGCCAGAAACAGTGATTGCATCTAAAATCCAGGTCACCATTGTGACATTGTAGGTAATTTGTTGTTTGCAGCCGAATAGTCTGAATAATTAGGTTGGCGACGAATTAAACTGCTGCGTTAGACATTAACCAGCTTCCCACATAATTTGGGAAAATAATAAACTTGGTAATATTTTAGGGGAAATTTAAGAGCACTCTCAAATCAAAATATTCTAAGGCACAATGCAGAAAGCCGCATAAATCAAGCTTCTAAAATAAATTATAAAAAAAAACCTCTTTGCAAAAAGTTAATTAAGAGGAAGCCCCCAATGAAGGAGAATGTCTCCCATTTCCCGAACAATATTAATTCATCAGCGGACGTATTACGTTTTCCCTATCGGTGTCCGGTGATGACACCCCATAACCGACGTTTTATGTGTTGCCAGATAAATGTCGCAGACTTCCTTATTTGATGAGTATGACCTTATGGTATGACTTTATGTATTCAGTGATACAATTAGATTGACTTATTTGTGTAGGCGATTCGTAGAAAAACCTGAAATGGCATTAAGGCAGAGCACATAGGACGGAGGACTGATGACCGATGGGGTCGATAAGTTCTTGAGTGGAGACCACGTACCGACAAGCGCAGCGTAGGACTTCCACCCACAAGTTGGACGGATGACCTCATATAAGACTGCAGGATTGCGCTGGATGCAAGGCGCTTATTGTAGATCTATAGGGGAGGCCTATGTCAGTGGACGTCCTATGGCTGATGGATAGATGTATGGATGATCGGTGATTGATAACGAAAATGATTTGACATTGTTTTCCTGACATCCAGTGCAATATCTTTAAAGTTCGAGCATCTTATACATCAGAAGAATAACATCCTTTATTAATATCTATACGATCAGGTACTGTAAGATTGTTAGGTTATTTTTTAATTACTCCCGCAAAAGTAGTACCTACGTAGCAGATAATTCTAAAAAAAACTAAATATTTTTAAACAGTTATTTTTACCCGCCATAAAACTTACGTAAGAACGATTCCGCAACAAAGCAAGAACATTACTTACACTTTTATTTAAAAGGCTATTAACAGGGAAATTCCTGTTCTAGCAACACAGGCTATTCAGGGGCCGGCGGAACCCAGTGTTTATCTCTTCCAAGCTATTTGCTCTGTCCTTTTGAAAACATGAAATTTTATTACCCGGCGCGCTCGCGAGATCTCATATTTTTCTATTTTTGAAGCTGTAAAAGTTTATTGTTACGGTTTGAAGAGTAACGGAAATTATTCATTTATAGCGTAAAGTAGGTACCTATTTCTATAGTTTTTTCTTAGATTCTGTAACTATAGGCCGAATCATACAAGTCGGCGGATGTGAATTTAGCTGATACAGGCTTCGTAATATCCAATCCTGGCTGAAGCTCACATAAAGCTGCGCGTTGATTGAGTTTCGCGGAGCTTGTAGTTATCTTCACATCCGCCGACTTATATGATTCGCCTTATACTTATGTTAAAAATTTTAACATTTTTCTTTTAATTAAGTTTAATTGTTTTGTTAGATTCTGGTACAAACATTGTAGTCGCTATTACGTTATTGATTGTTACTCTTTCACACTTCACACAAATCGACGCGTATATATTTTTTTATGTATAACCACGCATAACTTTTTTCATAGTAGTCCGATTTCAATAATTCTTTTTGTATGGGAAAGAGTATACTTCAAAATTGGTTTCATTTAAATTTTATCGAAATCGGCTCAGCCGTTTTTAATTAATCAACAATGATGTGAAAAATGCTACATCGTTCCGTGCGTAATATTTGCGTTCTAGCGATGCGCCCTAGCTTCGCTCAGGTGTGGAAGTACTCGTGTTATATATATATAAACATTTGAACAAGAACTCTTGAATTACTCTATCTATTAAAAGAAACTCCATCAAAATCCGTTGCGTAGCTTTAAAGATATAAGCATACATGGGGACAGGCAGCGCGAAGCGACTTTGTTTAAATGATTCTTTCTGATGACTTTGTGTGAATGATTCTGTACAACGGGTGAAGACGGTCATGCTATTTTTTGGAAAAAAAATATTATTTTATATATGTGTTAGTTTTTTTTTTTATTCATAATAGGACTACATTTGGCCATCCATCGCCTGATGGAAAGCGATGTTGTAGCCGAAAATGGAGTATGTACTATGTAGACCTAGAAGATACCTATTCACACTTGTCTTAATTGTTCGTTTGATTGTTACACTGAATGATAAATGTACTTAGTTTTAAGGTTAGAGAGTAGGTCATAGGTTAACATCACGTGAACAACACCACAAGTAAAAGCTACTAAACATTTATTACTAAAATACATTTAATCTGCTTAGTAATATAGTTAGTTCGCTCATGTAGAAAATTGCAAAGACTACCTAAGTACGAGTACCTAATAGGAAAAAAACATTGTAGGTTTGCAATGATTAATATTTTTTATCAAAATGACAGCGTTATAAATATTTCATTTCATTGCTCAAAATCGTGAAATATTGTCCGCGATGTCCGGATTTGAATACAAATACATACAATATGTGTTTGTTTTTCATTTACAATCCCAAACAAAAATTCTAAGCCGCGGGATTTAAAGATTTACAAAATATGGCTCATTTCAATTTCACATTTTTGTGTGCTTGTATTATTTCTATTCATTTTATAAAAGTAAAGTTTCTGAGCTTTGCTCGTTGTGACACAAGATTTTTTACATACAAGATTAAATACTGCCACATTATCTTCTTCTCAGCACATGAAGTCTATTGCTGGACATAGGCTACTCTTACAGATCGCCAATAAGACCGGTTGGAAGCGGCTTGCATCCAGGGTGATCCTGTGGTCTTAATGAGATCATCTGTCTACCTTTAGATGGACGTCTTACGCTGCGTTTGCCTCTTCAACTTGTCAATCCGATGGGCCTTTGTAACTTTTTTTCTACGGATCATCTAACTTCTGATTCAATCTCGCAGAGAGACTACGAGTATAGCCTTCTCCACAGCTCGTACTTGGAGCTTATTAATGAGGCCCATAGTAAGAGATTACGTTCTGTGCTATTGTCATCACTACCACAGTTATTAAAGTCATATCCGAATAAAAACATAATACATTCTCTCCTTTATGATCTTAAAACAAAAACCAAAAACAAGCAGTAAATACATTTTCGCATTTATACTAGGTACAGTACTAGCCTTCACTTCATTAAAACTCGCGTGAGAATACATTATATTAGATAAAATACCGGTTTTAACTCACGTATGATATATGGCCGGGCCGCTGTGAAACCCGACCGGTTTCGGAGTAAATTAGTACTCCTTCTTCATCAGGGAATACGCGCACTCCCGTCGCCTGGCGCACGCGCACTAACATTCGCGACGGCGGCTCGCCCGGCGATAGCTCGCGCCTCACGCGCCTCTGCTCGCGCCGCCCTCGCCGAAAGTGCTCTGCGATTTGCTTCAGGAGCTTGGTGGTGTTCTTCCGTTTCGTCTTCTGATGATCCTCCGTTTCTCAAGCAATTCGTGTCCATACAACAAACACTAACTGTATCCAGCGCCGGAGTCTCAAAAACAACACTCGTCCGCTGCGTAGACTTCAACACGGGTTTCCACGATGGTGCCAGCATCCAACCACTGTCACGGTTAAAGTTTGGGTGACGAGCGATTTCTATAGCCTCACGCACTTTTCGTGGAACCAGAAAACTCTCCTTAGCTAAGACGAAAGCTTTATCAAACCTTAGGAAATGATTAGGTTCCTGTGCATGCTCCGCCACGGCGGACTTGATCGTGTCCATGTTTTTTACACTCCGGATGTGCTCAGAGAGCCGTGTAGAAATATTGCGGCAAGTTTCTCCGATGTAACACTTTCCGCAATCACACGGTATCTTGTATACACCAGGCACATTAAGTGGTTCATTGTCTTTTGGCGAACGCAACATCTGCCTGAGCTTACTCGGTGGCCTGAACCAAGTCCTAATACCATACCTCCGCTTCAGGAAATAACTGATTTTGTCAGTCACCCCCTTTACGAAAGGCAGATAAATCGGAGCACGGTCCACAGTCGCCGGTCTCACATGCTCATTGCCGTTTGCCCAACGCCAGCACTGTCTCCAATTGTAGCCATTATCCTCAAGCACAACCTTCAGGTGATCCAACTCAGCATTTAAATATTGCCGGTCACACAAACTCAGAGCTCGGTGTATTAATGATCTTGGTACCGAGGCCAGTTGCGAGGGATGGTGGTGTGAATCTGCCCTTAAATACCGGTCTGTATGCGTCGGCTTACGATAAACGGTGTGGGATACCGATCCATCTGCTTCACGGCAAACCCGCACATCCAGAAACGGCAACACTCCATCCTGTTCCTCTTCTACCGTGAATTGGATTTTTGGATGCACCTGGTTAAGGTGCTTGGTAAATTGTGCTAAGGCATCTCGCTCAATCACAGCAAAGACGTCGTCCACATAGCGCCACCAACAGCGCGGCTTCAAGACGGTGTTTTGTAGTGCCACGCCTTCGAACCACTCCATGAAGATATTGGCTACCACCGGGGCCACAGGCGAGCCCATTGCCACCCCGTCTATTTGTAAGTAGTGTTCACCGTGCCACATGAAATATCCACTCGTCAGACAACATTTCATCCATTCGATGTATACTACGGGTAAGTCCGTACCACGAATCAGGTTTTCAATGATCGTCAGTGAGTCATTCACAGGCACATTAGTGAACAGGGATGCAACATCAAAGCTCACCATTAGTTCCGTGGGCTCAAGCCTCAGATCAGCCAATAGCCCGACAAAGTGCCTCGAGTCTCTGATATAACTATCCGTGCTACCCGTAAAACGTTGTAAAACAGTTGCCATATGTCGGGATAGTTTATATGTCGGCGCATTTATCTGGCTTATAATAGGTCGTAAAGGCCAGTCAGGCTTGTGTATCTTGGGTAACCCATATATCTTTGGAGACGTGGGATTATGGGGACGGAAATTCTTTAGCGCATCGGCATCACTACTGCTCTGTTGTAACTTTGTTACTTTAGACGTCACTCGAGAGGTTGGATTGTAGTTCACTTTTTGATACGTGACGTCATCGCTGACCAATTGCTGAATTTTATCCTCGTAATCCTTGGTATCCACAATGACAGTCGCGTTGCCCTTATCTGCCGACAGAACCAATAAATCTACATTGTTTCTTAGATCTGCTAGGGCACTCCTTTCCTCTCTACTCATGTTACTTTTAGGTAGTTTCGACTTTCGCAACATAGTAGCAACGTCTTGCCTCAGACATTCTGCTTCATGATGCGGGATTTTGTTTCGAAAAAACCGCATCCTCGACATTAGTTATTATGTTCTCCACAGGAATTCTGTTCGGAGCCGGTGCGAAATTTAATCCTCGAGACAATGCTTTTCTAGACTCATAGCTAATCTGTTGTGACGAAAGATTGATCACAACACGATCACAGTCTGATTACGGTGTTTTGCTTCCTTGGTGTGAACGCACCATTGAATTCCGAGAAAGGTTTTTATACTTCTTACTATGTCTTTCGAGGGTAGTTGAATAAATTGCATCTGACCTGCTATAAGACATTGCATCCAAAACCTCCCACAACTCACTACTTAACAACTGCGCTATCTGAAGGTGTAATTCATATACTCGCTTGTTCGTATACATCTGTTGTTGTCGGTAGTCCGAAATAACTCGTCGGAGTAACTTCTCATTCGCCACACGGAAAAAATTCTCGTAATCTCGAATGCATTTTACTGGCTTAATGCGTGCAAACTTAGGTATAAGTCCACTATCACGGCACTTCACCACAAACTATAAACCGCACTCAAGTTTTTTACGTTTTATGCGTAACTGTGTAAAGTCCTATATTTTATTAAGCCATACCGTACCGTAACGGTCAACAATCACTTCATTAAAACTCGCGTGAGAATACATTATATTAGATAAAATACCGGTTTTAACTCACGTATGATATACGGCCGGGCCGCTGTGAAACCCGACCGGTTTCGGAGTAAATTAGTACTCCTTCTTCATCAGGGAATACGCGCACTCCCGTCGCCTGGCGCACGCGCACTAACATTGATCATCTAAGAAACAATGTAGATTTATTGGTTCTGTCGGCAGATAAGGGCAACGCGACTGTCATTGTGGATACCAAGGATTACGAGGATAAAATTCAGCAATTGGTCAGCGATGACGTCACGTATCAAAAAGTGAACTACAATCCAACCTCTCGAGTGACGTCTAAAGTAACAAAGTTACAACAGAGCAGTAGTGATGCCGATGCGCTAAAGAATTTCCGTCCCCATAATCCCACGTCTCCAAAGATATATGGGTTACCCAAGATACACAAGCCTGACTGGCCTTTACGACCTATTATAAGCCAGATAAATGCGCCGACATATAAACTATCCCGACATATGGCAACTGTTTTACAACGTTTTACGGGTAGCACGGATAGTTATATCAGAGACTCGAGGCACTTTGTCGGGCTATTGGCTGATCTGAGGCTTGAGCCCACGGAACTAATGGTGAGCTTTGATGTTGCATCCCTGTTCACTAATGTGCCTGTGAATGACTCACTGACGATCATTGAAAACCTGATTCGTGGTACGGACTTACCCGTAGTATACATCGAATGGATGAAATGTTGTCTGACGAGTGGATATTTCATGTGGCACGGTGAACACTACTTACAAATAGACGGGGTGGCAATGGGCTCGCCTGTGGCCCCGGTGGTAGCCAATATCTTCATGGAGTGGTTCGAAGGCGTGGCACTACAAAACACCGTCTTGAAGCCGCGCTGTTGGTGGCGCTATGTGGACGACGTCTTTGCTGTGATTGAGCGAGATGCCTTAGCACAATTTACCAAGCACCTTAACCAGGTGCATCCAAAAATCCAATTCACGGTAGAAGAGGAACAGGATGGAGTGTTGCCGTTTCTGGATGTGCGGGTTTGCCGTGAAGCAGATGGATCGGTATCCCACACCGTTTATCGTAAGCCGACGCATACAGACCGGTATTTAAGGGCAGATTCACACCACCATCCCTCGCAACTGGCCTCGGTACCAAGATCATTAATACACCGAGCTCTGAGTTTGTGTGACCGGCAATATTTAAATGCTGAGTTGGATCACCTGAAGGTTGTGCTTGAGGATAATGGCTACAATTGGAGACAGTGCTGGCGTTGGGCAAACGGCAATGAGCATGTGAGACCGGCGACTGTGGACCGTGCTCCGATTTATCTGCCTTTCGTAAAGGGGGTGACTGACAAAATCAGTTATTTCCTGAAGCGGAGGTATGGTATTAGGACTTGGTTCAGGCCACCGAGTAAGCTCAGGCAGATGTTGCGTTCGCCAAAAGACAATGAACCACTTAATGTGCCTGGTGTATACAAGATACCGTGTGATTGCGGAAAGTGTTACATCGGAGAAACTTGCCGCAATATTTCTACACGGCTCTCTGAGCACATCCGGAGTGTAAAAAACATGGACACGATCAAGTCCGCCGTGGCGGAGCATGCACAGGAACCTAATCATTTCCTAAGGTTTGATAAAGCTTTCGTCTTAGCTAAGGAGAGTTTTCTGGTTCCACGAAAAGTGCGTGAGGCTATAGAAATCGCTCGTCACCCAAACTTTAACCGTGACAGTGGTTGGATGCTGGCACCATCGTGGAAACCCGTGTTGAAGTCTACGCAGCGGACGAGTGTTGTTTTTGAGACTCCGGCGCTGGATACAGTTAGTGTTTGTTGTATGGACACGAATTGCTTGAGAAACGGAGGATCATCAGAAGACGAAACGGAAGAACACCACCAAGCTCCTGAAGCAAATCGCAGAGCACTTTCGGCGAGGGCGGCGCGAGCAGAGGCGCGTGAGGCGCGAGCTATCGCCGGGCGAGCCGCCGTCGCGAATGTTAGTGCGCGTGCGCCAGGCGACGGGAGTGCGCGTATTCCCTGATGAAGAAGGAGTACTAATTTACTCCGAAACCGGTCGGGTTTCACAGCGGCCCGGCCGTATATCATATGTGAGTTAAAACCGGTATTTTATCTAGTACTAGCCTTAATTAATAAGCTCCAAGTAGCCCAGCGAGCTATGGAGAGGGCTATACTCGGAGTCTCTCTGCGGGATCGAATCAGGAATGAGAAGATCCGTAGAACGACCAAAGTTACCGACATATCCCAGCGGATTGACAAGTTGAAATGGCAATGGGTAGGGCACATAGCACGGAGGACTGATGACCGATGGGGTCAACAAGTTCTCGAGTGGAGACCACGTACCAGCAAGCGGAGCGTGGGACGTCCACCCACAAGGTGGATGGATGACCTCATTAAGACCGCAGGATCGCACAGGATGCAAGCCGCTACGAACCGGTCTTATTGGAGATCTTTAGGGGAGGCCTATGTCCAGCGGTGGACGTTCTATGGCTGAAAGGAGTGAACTAGGTACAGTAACATTCCTAGAAAAGTAGAGTTGCTTTGTCCTATGTTCGAAAGAGTAACAAAACAGAAAATACACTTTTGCATTTATGTTTTTTTTTTTTTTTTTTTTTATTGAAAATTTTTACAAACCACAGACTCCAGGGTCTGTGCCCTTTGTTAACTAAAATTACAATTGGTAGATTATACTGTACAAAGAGAGTTAGTAGGTACTTGAAATTTTAGCCTAAGTTAGTTAGTTGGTGCAATGCGTGAATGCCACGAGCAGACCGGCGACCCGCAAGCAGCACCCGATCACGAGTGTGACACATGTGCCAGCCATCGCTCTCCTCGACCATATTTGAGGGAAGAGAGCGACCCGACACATGATGCCGCCGCAAGAAGGAGCCCTCGATGGCGAGCATGAATGCTTGGGGCATGCGCGCAATGCTTATTTCTTATAAATTACAAATACACATTTTCCACGTCCTATGCAATTTTTTTGCATTTATGTTCGTAACATTAGTCGCAAAGTAGAGTTGTTCCTTTTTCCTCATAAGGAAAAAAAGCGAAACAAAACAGTGATAAGTCAGCACTGGAGTCGAAATGAGATTCCCAAACTGCGCTATCACCAAATTCGAACGTAATGGTAATTGGGGGCCTTTCCCATTCCATTCGCATTCCACTAATGATGATTAGCTATTTCACGGGCGATCCATTCTCGACGCCTTCGATCGGACTGGAGGCCGGCGGACGGACGGACGGACAGGGGATACAAAAAACTTAATTACTTTTTGACTTCCGACGACAGACAGAGAAGTCGAGTTTTAGATGTATTCGGATTCAAGTTTCCTGCATAGGCTGCGATGCATTTGTTGTTTTAAAACTTGATTGATGATTTGATTTATTATGTCGGACGAGAAGACGCTACGCAATTTTCCGAACGCTGCCCATCCGAGTTGGATTCGGCGATTGGCCTCTTTGTTGAAGTCGGACCTACCTAACTGTACTACTTGTCCTAGGTAGACGTACGAGTCAACGACTTCAAGGAACTCGTCCGACATACCTCAGTGCCTGAAGTCGAAAGGTTTCGACCAGTGTGTGTTGCCAGTGATGACTTATGGCGCAGAAACGTGGTCTCTCACTATGGGCCTTATCAGTAAGCTCCAAGTAGCCCAACGAGCTATGGAGAGGGCTATGCTCGGAGTCTCTCTGCGGGATCGAATCAGGAATGAGGAGATCCGTAGAAGAACCAAGGTTACCGACATAGCCCAACGGATTAGCAAGTTGAAATGGCAATGGGCAGGGCACATAGCGCGGAGGACTGATGACCGGTGGAGTCGAAAAGTTCTCGAGTGGAGACCACGTACCGGCAAGCGCAGCGTAGGACGTCCACCCACAAGGTGGACGGATGACCTCATTAAGACCGCAGGATCGCGCTGGATGCAAGCCGCTTCCAACCGGTCTTATTGGAGATCCATAGGGGAGGCCTATGTCCAGCAGTGGACGTCCTTTGGCTGATGGATGGATGATTATTATGTACAACGGGACTAATCGCGCACTAAAATTACGAGATAAATAAATACCTCCTCATCCCGACGTTTCGGCCGAGTTGCATCGACCGTGGTCACGGGTAGACAATGCGCGATTAGTCCCGTAGTACATAATAATAATGCGATGCATTTATTTATAAGCTTAGTTTGATTGATTTATCCCTGACTCGATATATTATAATTTGATAGGGAACAGCGAGGTATAATATGGCCCATCGCCGTTCGTAGGCAAGTCGATATTCAGCAGTAGATTATTAATAATTATTTTTTGCTATGATTGATTTCAACCGTGTACAGCGAATTCGCGAATATTTCGCACGGATCAATGTAGCATTTTTTACATTATTGTTGATTTATCAATATAGAATTAAAATAGGACCAACTTCAAAGTATACTCTTTTGAATAAAAAAAGAATTATAGAAATCGGATTACCATGTAAAAAGTTTTGCGTGGTTGGTTATACATATAAAAAATATACGCGTCGAATTGAATCGTCCTCAGTTTCGTCGGTCAAAAAGACCGGAACAGTATAATATTGCAGACAGGAATCTTAAATAATATTACAAGTCTAAAAGTGTGTTTGTTGGTTTGTTCATCTTTTTACGCAGCAACGGATTGACTTGATCCACTTGACTTGATTATAAGTAACTTTTTCGACCTAAAATATTTTTGAAAATTCTTTACTGTTAAATACACTGTCTGGCATTAATAATATAATTATAATTATGCTACGCCCTATTAGACAGGGCGAATATGTACACCTTCTGAATTAGCAATAAGTATTAGTCTAATATGCTCTAATTGTATTCACATGTACGTATATCTTGCATAAATAAATAAACTAAACTAAACTTGATTTTTGGCTTGGACAAAGTTTGAAAGACGGAGAGTAACATTGACAGCGACCGACGGCTACTTTCTATTTCAGACAAATAAAATGTCCCGAAGGGAAAGCTCAATAAGTTGTCAAATGCGTGTCGAGCACGCGTTGTAGGCTTCCGTAGAGGGTGAATAAGATTATGATCATGATAAAAATATTTTCTCTGATGTCATGAGATGGTAAACTGCTAGAAAACATACCTATTTGGCTAAGAAATATATTCTGAGCAATGAGCAATTTAAAATAACCGGATAAGTGCGATTCAGGCTCACACATCGAGGGTTCCGTACAAATCCAGAAAATTTCACAAAATTGGGAATTAGTAAGTTGTTAAAATCTCTAGACTATAGACTATAACCATCGACAAAAAAGTTTTTTTTCACTTTTCTCGTCATACATCGAAAATTACACATTGTTAAAATAATTTAAAACCTGTTTTAGCATGTGCTCATGAAGTTCTTGTAAATGATACCTTACATGATACGATTTACCCACTTTGAATTTTGAACCCATATTTTGTGAATTTTGAGGCCCTATTTTTTGTGATTTTAATACAAATATACAGTTTTCAGATTTATTCCTATGTGTGTACTCTGAGACAATGCTTCTCGCCAAATTTTATAGTTCCATGTCAACGGGAAGTACCCTGTAGGTTTTGATTTTTGTGTCGAAATATGCGGTTTTTACGATATAAACGGCCCTAACTTTTTAAACGATAACTGAGAAAAAAATTCTTTTTCATAACCATAATATACGTATACAGTTTAAACAGCTCGATGTCTTTACGCGTTCTCGAGATAAAGAGTCTTGACATACACACAGACGGACAGACGCACAACAAAGTGATCCTGTGATCCTATAAGGATTCCATTTTTTCCTTTTGAGGTACGGAACACTACCTCAAAGGGAAAATTATTTTTTTCAACTTTGTCGACCTATATCTCACCAATGGTACATGAGTATGAGTATAGGTACCTTATATATACAGTCTTTTTTAAGTAATTAAAATTGAGATCTGTACTCAAACTATCATAATATCAAATTTAATGCTATTTGGCTTATAGAAGTTATAACGTGGAAAGACAGACGGAGGGCGGTCACAACGAAGTTATAAGGGTTCCACGTTTTACTACGGAAAAACACAAAAACAGTGTAAGTAAATGGTTCTTAATTCTCAAGCAACAAAACTTAAAAATGTTTACGCTAGTAAGAGCTAGATGGCGCTAGCATGCAAAATAGCCCGCGGTGGTGTTACGTTTTATAATAATGACAGGTTATTGTTAGGTACAAATTAGGTCAACTTGATGTGCATTGTGCGCTAATGATGAAAAGTTATTTATGAACAGTATGATTACTTTGCTATTTTCAGCGAAGTTCATGCTATGATAGTGATATTCCTGATATGGCTCTTGCCCACAGCTTTTGCCGTATATTACGGCTCTCTGGCTCTGTAAAGACTTAAAAGCAAATAAGGCTCGACTGCCCCACAGCATTAATTGTTCTATGCAGTCTATGCTGCTCCATAAAGCCGTTTCAAATACAGTCTTTTTATTAATTTTCTCCATACATTTTCACTAAAATACGGGTTTTTTGAGGTTGGCGTACGGCACTGTAAAATTTACTTGGAACAACACTGGCTATGTGTTGTACCATAGTAGCAGGTAGCAGTGTTTCAGATTGATAAATGGAAATTGCTGTGACGGCTATTTGAAATTACAGTTTCATCATGAAAACAAATCGGAATATTCAAGAAAAAAAAATCAACAGATTTACAGTAAATAAAAAAAGACATTCAGAAGTTTTATTGATCGAGTAAACGAAGTGAGCAGTTTTAATTTTCTGGATTTTCATCTACATGTAGCATTTGTCAACGAAACTTGGTATACTTACAGGGTTATTTCTAATCAGTTAGCACCCATTTAGGAGTTTTAGGGGCTTATTCTACACAACTAAACTAACAACTTTAGTTCTGCGACTTTTGTCAAAACTAAAAAAAAAACAGCTGTCCCATACATTTTGCTGAGGGTGAACGATATTTTGCTATGGAACAACATTTTTTTTTGTTTTGAAAAAAGTTTCAGAACAAGAGTTGTTAGTTTTGATGTACAGAACAATCCCCTAAAAGGATGCTAATTGATTAGAAATAACCCTGTATAGGTTCTATATTTTTGCGATTTTTATAAGGGGTATTTTTCGTTCAAAAAAGGAATAAGATGTCAAGTGCGTGTCGAGGCGTATTTTTTTTATCGCGAATAAGTCCTTGACCACCAACTCGCCTTATGGCAAGCGTTGTGGTCGAAGATGAAGCTCGCAGACCTAGAAGATACTTATTCACTCTGACCTTGAAAAGCTTTTTAATATATGTTAGGGGACAGGAAAACAAGAAGACTGTTCCATTCCTTGGCGGTACGAATCAGAAATGTTGAGTCAAACCGCTTCGTACGTATCGAAGGAAAATCGACAGTGTAGGGGTGGTAGTGAGGCGTCCACCTACTTGTCCTGTAGTAAAAAGGGGATGGTAGGATAAGGTCGTGCAGCTTATAGCATAGAACTATCGTACGTTGGACAAAAAGTCACGGTTTATGTCCGGGTAACAACATAGCAGATACCCTTGCTAAGGAAGGCACGAGAAAACAGGTGGAGGATAAAGCAGTTAGACACTGCAAGCCGACAGCGGTGGAAGTGCGTGATCTACTGCGCCGTCATACTGAAAAAGAACAACAAAATATGTGGGACAAGAGGGAGGATTGCAGGCATGCCAAAGCTGCTTTCCCAGCCCTGAACAGAAACATTACAAACGATCTATTGAGGTTGCAGCGGCAAGACCTCCGACTTATGGTAGGACTCATCACTGGTCACTGCAACTTGAATAGTCACATGTATAAACTGGGAGCCACCGACAGCCCACTCTGTCGTGGTTGCCTGCAGGAGAATGAAACGGTAGAGCATGTCTTGTGGCATTGTAAGGCCACGGCAGAAACTAGAATCGCTTTCGGGTGCATGACGCTGCTATTGCTTTGTCATCAGCATCTACAGCATCGTCCTCATCGCCATCTGGTATACCAACCAAGCCACTGGAGCAGTTATGCCAGCGGCCCAGAGCCACGCTCCGTTATTTTAAGGAGCTGGGCTGGCTAGGGTAGACGCTGGAGGGGGAAATGCACAAAACACCCCATGCGGGACGTCAGTGCAGGACTTATCGCCCCTACTTCAAATGAGAATGAGAAGGTCGTGCAGCTCAGATGCACATTCTCATATATTACATAAAATGGACAGACTCGCAACCCTACGGCGATGCTCCAGACATTATGATAGGCTTCCTTAGATGGTGGCGATGATTATGATGATGATGTAAACGAATTTTATGATGTCGATTGATACTTTTTCTAATTTGGCGGCTTATATCTTACAGATGGTATATGTGACAAACGAATTGTTTGAGAAATCTTACATCTTTTCAACGATACCCGACACTTGGGGTTAGGGTTGAAAAAAAATCAACCTTACTTCACATGTATTGGAGCTATCCCTTGAATACACAGTTTGAAAATTAAAGTATTAAAAATTAAGATCTATAACTAATCTATCAAAATGTTAAATTTCATGCAATTTGGTTTGTAAATTTAAAAGTCATAAGGCTTTGTAACATTAGGATTTAGGACGGACAGACGGGCGGACGGACGGTCGGACAGACAGACAGACGGTCGGACACGAAGTTATAAGGCTTCCTCGTTTTACTATGGAACCTTAAAAACTAGTCACGGCATGTATCCCTGCAATCTTTATAAAGATTTTCTTCATATTTAGATAATTAGGTAAATGAAGTCATGAAACGAATGACTTGCTGTATCGGTATTTTAAGATGCCTGATCGATTTTAACAATATTCTCGAAAATTGTCCTTGCTTTTGCTTTGATAATTATTATGCTTTATTAACAGGTGGCTATTTTTCAATAGTGAAATTTCAATTAAACATGTCTCTAAGTAGCGCGAATTTAATAGATCAGTAAAACAAATGAGTGTAAGCGTCACAAACAACCAGCTGGCCGGCCAGCGTGGTGGATATGGCCCAATCACCCTTCGTGGGATGGCCTACGTCCTGCAGTGGACTATTAAAAGGCTGGTACAGTAAGCGTCACATAACAGCTATCTGATATCCCTAGGTACTAATTATAACAGGAACGGTCGACCAATTTTTAAAACAAATCCAAAGGATATTTTTGCGCTTATACCTAAAATCTTTTTGAAAATATCGTAGGGAAGTGTCCAATATCTCATCGGCAGCGGATTCAATCCGGCGGCGCGCGGCCCTTCACTTCTATTGGAGAAATAACTTCTATTCAAGGGAGCCGTGACCCGCCCGGCTTACTACTACACTTCTTGAAAATACAAGGGACAGTGTCTCGGATAAAAACTTCAATCGTGTAATGTTTTATGTCAAAAATTAGGTGTATTTTTGACCGACGAACCTACCGGAGGATGTACTCAATTCGACGCGTATATTTTTAATGTATAACCACGCATACCTTTTTTTATAGTTACAATTTCAATAATTCTCTAAATCTTTGTTTTGAATAAATATTTAGTGTATTTCCGCTAGCTTGTTGTAGGCAAATAAGTTTAAAGACTTTAAGAAAAAAACCCAAAGTAACGCCTCATTCAATCAACTAAATAATTATTTTTTAATTGGAAAGAGTATACTTCGAAATTGGTCCCATTCAAATTTCATCGAAATCGTCTGAGACATTTTTGATAAATCAACAATAATGAGAAAAATGCTACATCGATCCGTGCGAAATATTCGCGTGTTCTGTACACGGTTGAAGCCGGTCGTGCCATTTTTTTGCGATAAAATAATTATTTATCTGTTAAGATTTTTACCGTTTAGCCATGTCAGGCCTCTTCAGGTGGCCGGGCGGGCGCGGGCGGCCACCCGGTCTACACGAACTTGGTTTCACGGACTCCGGGGTCTGTGCCAGTTTGTCAATTTTGGCTTACTTAAATAAATTATGGATTTTACAAAAGAAGGGGTGTTAATTTACTCGTGCATGGTGTTTATGATGATGATGATGATATCGTTAGCGATCTTGGTAGTAAGTAGCTTGAATGGGTTTCTAATCTAAATCCAATGTGCTAGCACAGTCAGTGGATGGGTGACCGCGGGCCGGATGGTTTTTAAAACTAAACGATCTGACGACAATCGATACAATTTTAATGCAACCAATTCGATACCCTTTTCAATAAAAAAATAATTATCGAAAAGTTATGCGTGGTTATACATAAAAAAGCAAAAAAGCGTCGACTTGAGTACCTCCTCCGTTTTTTCCTCGATCATAACACCGTGTTTTAATTTTATCAATATCGGCTGAGTCACTTTTGGTAAATAGGTAATACTGTGACAACTGCTACTTGGATCCGTGCCATTTATTCGCGAATTCTGTGCACGGTTGAAGTCGGTCATGTCATTTTATGTAAAAAATAATTATGGACTATTGCCTTTTGCTGTAACTGCTGTGAGTGATACAATTCTAACTTATTTGCAGGAAAGTTCTATAAAACATTTACCTCCATAACATTTTAATATTTCTATTTAACTACCTAAAATAAAGATCTCAAATTACCCATACATTTCTCCAGACAGATATAATATTATTCTACTTCACACATCAAGGGAAGCGATACAAATGCACTTACACTAATAACATTGCAATTTGGCACCGGCCCAAGAGTCCTGAGCGAACGTATAAAGTACAGACAGACATAAGTTCGAGCATAAAATACACATTACTGGAATTTACTTTAGTATATCTTCATAGGCTAGTGAGGGTCAAAAGCGGTTCTGTAAAATATAACTAGGTAAAGGTTGAAGAAAAATAACACTCTTACAGGAATTGCGTACGATATTTAATGGTTCCCACACATATTGCCTATTTAAAATCCATTAAATATTTATATTGCGCGCATTTCCAAATTATATCTTATATTACAGATGGGTGTAAAGAATGTTTATAATGATAATGTTCTGTTTTTTGAAGAGCAAGCTATGTGTTTATGTTTATTCTATGTTTTTGAATTTCTTAAGAGTTACTTTAACATAGCGATGGCTAATGCGTAAATTAGCTATTTTCTGCGTTTAATTAAGTGTAAAATAAGTAACTTTTTTGTTCTGACTGTAAAGTTACTTATTAAGAAAATAAAGAAATTTAATTGAATTGTAAATAACACAAGAGAGCGGGCTTAATAGTTGTCCAAAAGTAGAGCGTGAGTCTGTGTGTGTGTGAGCTATGTAGTCTAAATGTAAATATGTGAGCATGATATATCTACATTGCTAGTTTGGAAGAGATACTAAATTCTTGGACACAAAAAGGACACAAAAAAGAACTAAAAAGTCTTTATGCTGCGGGACCTAAACATTACGCAAATATCAAACCATTTCTGTACCAAAGAAGGCCATAGAAAGTGCATTACTGCTCGTACATTAGAGATTAGAGTCCAATTCAAGCGTTTTTGCCTGTGAAAGACGACCGTGTTTTCCGCATTAAGGTCGGCAGGCCTGCAGATCAGTATTCCCCGGGGTAGCGTCCCTCGGGAATTGCGGTCGCAGATGACCCGGTGCCGGGCGGGTTGCCGGGCCAATCCGGGACGATCGCTTCTATTGAAAGATGGATAAAAAATGCTAGTGTTCAATGGAAGTAGGGGATTGTCCTGTAGATAGCAGTAGGGCAGCGCTGCTCAATCGGTTTTGGAAGTGGGCCTTTTTTGTTTGTGGGCCGCTGTAAAAATGTCGTGGGATGTCTAGAGGGACCAGACAGACAGAAAGACAGACAAAACTCTTTATTTACAACCACAATTTGAAAAATAAACACTATTTACAGACTGCACATGCTTATATACAGGGTTATCCAGAACTGGTGCACTCAGCCGAAAGGATGTGATTCAGACCGTCATTATGAACAAATTTTACTATGAGGCCTACCCAGAATTTGAGAAAAAAATATTAGTAAAAAAATTAAATTAATTAAAAAAATATTAGTTAAATATTATTAACAACATACATTTTGTCTGTTGCTTTTCTCCAACAGTTGCTTTTCTTCTCTCCAATTTTGGGTTGGCCACATAAAAGTTGTTTATAACGATGGTCTTAGTTGCCCACTTTCGTTTTAGTTCAGGGCAAGCATATTCTAATCCTGTATTGTAGAGTGGAACATGTAATTATGTTACTATACAATTGAGCACGCGCGCCGTTATGTTACTATTTTAACTAAATTAGAAGTGCAAATAAAATGATTGTATTATTAAATCCATGGTACACAGTTGTAAAAATAAAAAATGTAATTATTAAATATTAAATTTAGTAATGTTACAATATCAGTAATGCTATAAACTGAGAGTTCAAGATATTTAATTCTCGATCGATATTCTTCATTCGTGTTATTAGTATATTTAAAAGCGGGCCCAAACTTGAGCAGTGTTGCGAAAGGAATGGAACGGTTCCGTGAGGTGATAGGTTTCCGATGATGGCGGCAACATTGGTGTGTTTTATTACATCGATGGCGTAATATCATCCCGTGGTCCGCTGACGAGTTGAGGCAGATCGCGGGACATTAAGTAGGTAGCTTTCAAAGAGATCGCTAGACAGGGTCTCTCCGACTTAGCGCGCGAAGCTTGTACAATTGTAAAATAGTGTGATAGAGAGCTATCAAATGCAAATAGTGAAAAAGAAAACGGCCACTCTAAACTGCCATTATAATTACGATGGCTCCACTAAAATTGGGCCTGCTGGACCCGCTGATACGATACTGAAACCACACATCAGGCGCATCATTATGAAAACTTTTACTATGGGAACTAACTCCAAAATTTCGAAAAACCAGCTGTTTCATACATTTTGTCGTGAGTCAATGAATTTCCGTATTAATCAGCAGTATTTTTTCGCGATTTCGACCGTGCTGCCATAAAGTAAAAGTTGGCAATAAATATGTACCTACTTGTTGTGGATTCAGTATTAAAAGTAATACGACAAAAAAGCACATTGTAATTTTAAACCAGTTATGAATATGCCGAAAAAAACTATTTTGTTTTCAAATGCAATATACATTGCAGATTGTCCCTACTGTTTTGTGGTCTCTTATCAACAAGTGATCTGTATGGGGTGTATGAGTAATAGGTAAGTGTACAATTTTAGGCATTTATTCTTACTTGTGATTTTAAGTAAGGAGTTCTGTGGGACATTATTCCTATAATAACACAATTTTTTCTTTCTTTCTTCTAGCGTCCCCGCTAGACTGAGTTGTAATTTTTTTTGGACATCTCACACACGTTCTCTGTCCCCAAACTAAGCAAAGCTTGTGATATGGCTGCCAGAGACTGATATGTACATATTTTTTAAATACATACTTATATAGATAGTAACTAAATAATACCCAGGCACAGAGCAAACACTTATGTTCGTCACAAATATTTGCCTTGGGTGGAGATCGAACCCACGCCTCTTTAACTCAGAAGTTAGGGTCACCAACCACTGAGCCACCGAGGCAGTCAATTATAGCCTATCTGATCTGTTTCTAGAGGTCTATGGTAAGTCCACATCGCCGCGAAAATGAAATGGGGCCGATTTATATTGAGGAAATTTACCTCATCCGTTTATCAATGGATTCCGCTCCGTGTCGGCGAGGGGTGATTCGGCCCGGATAGTAATATACCTATTAGGTTTTATAGCGCTGTATATTTCATACTTTTGCATTACAAGAGAGAGGCTTAAAACCTTTACTCGAGTTTTATTTCCAAGTTTTATTTCGTTTTGGCTGTTTAGGTAACATCTACCAATGTTGGATACATTTACCTATACTATACATGTATTGTATGTAGGTGTCGTGCTGGTCTTTGTTTTCTTACATTTTCTACGGGTCGAACCCTGTTTTCTGCGATTTGCTCTACTGATAGGATAAACAGGAACAAAATGACTATGGAACTACTCTAATGTTTGCATATTTTAATTAGAATATATGTTACACAGGAGTTATTTACTCAAAATGTTGTATGGTAACAGCAAGTTGACTATCTAGATGATAATATAGTGTTGGAATGGTGTTAGCCATACCATATGGTATCGAACCTATAGTTGCTTACCACAGGCGTTGCTTGGTTGGGGTCAAATACCCTGTGTATGGTGTCTCCCGATATATAGTAGATTTGCTTCAGCTATATAAAAACGAGGGAGTAAAAGGAACAACATGTTCTGCAAAGAAGCCTCCTACTAATAGAACGATGTCTTAATTTTCGGTTTGTGTTGGTTGCTGATACAATACATGGTCTCTCACTATGAACCTTTACGAAGCAAAATGTTACCTGTATAAACCATATTAATTTCTGGGGCACTTTACCTATCCTTGTATTAGACGTCTTTGCTTCTGCCATTTTCCTGCGTCTGTAATTAATATATTGTCATCTAATAAAATGTGTGTTGTTGTCAACAGATCCGCGACTGGCTGTCGCTGGAGGCGGGCATGCTGCGCGCGCCGGCGGTCGCCGTCGGCGATGTCGACGACATCACGCACCAGATCGACAAGCAGAAGGTCAGTACCAAACTCTATGGTCTTCTTGACGTTGCGCTCTTGAGAGAGCGGTTGTCGTTTTTACGTAAGTATTTGTGGTATAGATAGGTAAATGTACGTGTAATGCGTTGGTTGACAGCGTAGCTAAAGCTGTGGCTATCATGCCACTAGCAGGCCGAATACACCTCATAACATCTAGCGATAGGTCAATCTGGCGCAGTCTTGCATTAGACCGGACTGCCAACCGATTTAATGTGGACGTTCTTTCTTAAGTGTTCAGTTCTATCGCTCTGCCATCCGCGTGATCTTATGCTTGACATTACCTTGGACTATAGATATTATTATTTTTTTACACTGGCTTACATGATAAGTACAGTGTATGAGGTCAAAACAAAGTCAGTTATACTCATAATTGAAAGTGGAGTTCACAACCCTCAGACGTGAGGAATTTAACTAGAAGAGAAAGATAATCCTAATGATGAACAAATTTTACTCCCTAAAGTACTCTTCATATCAGTTAAAGCATTCCTTTTTGCAGTTTCAGGGTTTTTCCTATAGTATATATAAGGTAAACTTGACTTACTTTTGACTTAGGCGAGCTTAAAGTTTCAGAAGGAGTTAGTTCCTTAAGGTACAGGCTACTAGTGCTTACTTTTAAACTTACATTTTATGAAAAATACGCAAATATAAAATATGTTAAAATATAACCCAAAAAATTCCCTTCCGAGTGAGGTGAGTAAAATACGTGCTTACTCACTAATGATTGTAATTTGATGCAGTATACTGCTCGCGGCTCGCGATATGGTATTTGAAATGCACGAGTACTTTGGTTTTAATTAAATTACGGATATAAAAATATTCAGCTCAACAATATTCATGTTTGATTAAATAGGATATTTTATTGATAAAGACACAATAGGGACAAAATTTTAGTTAGTGTTACAAAGTTGCTGTAAGATTTTTGGCGATATTATTGATTTCTTTAACATATTGGTTCATTTGACGTATTTTACAATGTTGCTCTAAGATTATTACACGGCAGGAGTTAAGTATTAAAATTTGTATAAATAAAAAAAGAAAATAATTTTTCGGTTACCCTTTTTGTAAAAGTCTATTACAGGTAGAAAGAAATCATTGTAAAGAAATCTCGCAACATCATCATCATTTCAGCCATAGGACGTCCACTGCTGGACATAGGCCTCCCCTAATGATTTCCAATAAGACCGGTTGATAGCGGCTTGCATCCAGCGCGATCCTGCGGTCCTAATGAGGTCATCCGTCCACCTTGTGGGTGGACGCCATACGCTGCGCTTGCCGGTACGTGGTCTCCACTCGAGAACTTTTCGACCCCATCGGTCATCAGTCGTCCGTGCCCTGCCCATTGCCACTTCAACCTGCCAATCCGCTGGGCTATGTCGGTAACCTTGGTTCTTCTACGGATCTTCTCATTCCTGATTCGATACCACAGAGAAACTCCGAGCATAGCCCTCTCCATAGCTCGTTGGGCTACTTGGAGCTTACTAATGAGGCCCATAGTGAGAGACCACGTTTTACAACATACCTAGACGAAAAAATACATATACAATACAACTGAATCAAAAACCTTCTCTCTTTATTTTGAAAGTAGGATAAACATTTATAATACAACAAATTCACCCTCCTTGATTACACTAACCGCTGTTATAATGAAACCATCGCCTCTATTGTGCTCCAACAAAGGTCCCTACAGAACACAATGGACAACATACATTTAATTTATGGAAATTCGATTTATCACTATTAACAACCAAACTATTCTACTTTCCAAAACTTAACCTTGTTATTTAAACTTTAGGGTTCGTTTTCGGCAACCGTGGCTTATCAAGTTATCACTTTAAAACATTTGCTTAGATAAAATGTACTTTGTTGTCGGAATTGTAGGGTCGGTTTTTGATTAAGGGTGTGTTCTGGAGATAAGTGAACAAAGATGTTGAATTAAGGGATGGAGTCAGAATGTGTTTGAAGCGTGCGGAGTGTCAACAATAGTTGTAGGCGGAGAGACTTCCCGGACGATTATGGAAGAAACTTTGAAATACCTTGCTTTTTAAACATGCTACATCTTTGACTATGTTTCTGTTTAAAGTTGGATAGTATATTGTGTCAAATTAAATTTAATATCTATTTGTCTTATAAAAACATGTATTACACTTACTTATAAACATACGATCTGTAAGGGTTTATAACTCACAAAATCTTTGCTCATGACTATATTAGTTGTAAAAAGTTTTGTTTCAATCAAATTCATAAATCATCATCATCATCTGCAGCCCTCAACTCAATGCTGGGTATAGGCCTCTCTCTTAGAGTGCCATTTGTCTCGGCCCTGAGCTAATCGTGTGTAATTTTATTTATTTTATCTTAAACATATTTAGATATTTTTTACTTCGAAATTATTATTCGGCGGATTATTTTGTTAGTTCAATCTGTACTATTTTCATTTCACTGTTTTCACTATATTCAATATTTTCTTAGATATGAAATTTTAGACTGAAATATTTCTAATTCAATGATTTTCACGCTTAAATTCAGCCTCGAAAATACATACAATGTCATAAACCATTGAGATAAAATTGTTACTATGGTAAAAATTTTCATCCTCCAATTCTCTTCCTCGCTTTTTTAATAAGCTCCGAAAATACGACCATCATTTAGACTTGAGAGTCTCATTTCCACATCACATTTTATGGCCATTTCGACACATTCTTATTTACGATTTTCTCGACACTGCCTCTTGTACTATCAAGCTCTGCAAGCGAATAAGTACTTTATTATATTGTAATAAGGTTTCTTTTTATAAGATAGATAAATAGAGCAGATATGTTAGACTTTACTATCTGAAGATAAGGTGTATTTTTGAATGGTTTAAATTAGTATGCTAGAGTCGTAAGGCTGACTTCAATTAGTACGAGTGTGGGGTACAACGAGGAATTCTATGAGGAGCCGAAATAAAGATATATGGAAGTAATAGATATTAATGACATTGGAATCCGGGAACATCTGGTAATAGATATATAATATATCTTGTAAATAACATGTTTTATCTGATTTCTGTTTGTATTGGTTTTGTTACAATTGATTGTAGGTAGCGGATATAAGTGTTTAACAAGTTTCGGTTTATAAAAGGACATGTTCACAAAATGTATGGAGGCTGGTATAATAATAATCAAAAAATCTAACCACAAGACTCGTTACATTTCGAGAAAGTTCATATTTTTCTGAGTCTATTACATCAATTGAAAACAAAAAAGAGCCCTGCATTTTTTTTTTAATTAATTTTGATTTTATTAGGATAAATAAATATATTTGGCTCAATAGGTAGTTTATCTTTAGGAACTCTGATTAAGTAACCTCCAAATTGTTAAATAAAAGCATTTTTACCAATTAGACACACTCTTTAAGTGATTTTTTGTCACATTGTACCTACTAACTGGTCACACTGGTAGGTTATAATTTTCAATTTTAGCAAATTAAAAGGTAAATGTGGAAGAATCAGCTTTGAATGCAAGTAAAATAACGCTAGAAGCACTTTATTATTGTTAAACTAGAAAAAATAAAAAGTTGCATTATTTTTTTTCAGATAATTTATTTTTCACTTTAAAAAAAAATGCAGGGATAAAAAAATCTAAATTAAATATTTTTCAGAAGCCCATAAAACAAGCTTTCAAATGATGTATATATCATCTTGGTTAGATTTTTCTCTGAATAATATACCACTTGTGGACATCACCTTTATAAATATGTGATAATTTTTCGCAAAAAATCGCAACATTGACTTCCACCGTGTACAGAATTCGAATAATTTTCACGATTCGATGTGACATCCATTATATTTTGTTGATTTATCAAAAACGGCTCAGTCAATTTCGATAAAATTTAAATGGCACAAACTCGTAAATAAACTCTTTCTAACTAAAAAATATTTTTTTCAATCGGCGAAAATATCGATGAACATACACCTAAAATACTTTACTCCTTTTTGTAAGTCGGTGAAAAAGATTCGATATTTTTTTTGTCTTAAATATAGATAGCCTATATCATGCAGCACTGGGCAGGGCACATAGCACGGGAGACTGATGAGATCGAAAAGTTCTTGAGTGGAGACTGCGTACTAGCAAGCGCAGCGTAGAACGTCCGTCTACAAGGTGGACAGGTAAACGCCGAAATCAAGCTTCTTCCAACCTATTGTAGATCTATAGAGAAGTCTAGTCAAGAGTTCCAGCAGTCAAGAGGACGTCGTACGACTGAAACGATGATAATCATCATCTCTATCATATCAGTTTTCAATATATAAATAAGGAAAATATAGACAAGGAATTGGGTATAAGAATAGCGAGAAAGAAAGCATGGCCTAAAAAGAAGTACGCATGATGATGGAACGAATGGAGGAAGCTGACGTAAATTCTGTTAGTGCAAGAAGGGATGATAAAAGGATTTCCGTGATACTATACCTTTCCAAATATATAAAAAATGTACAGAAAATATGTAAATATTATCTAACCTTGACTTTGACGTTACGACTTCAACTGACCTTGATCTTCATAAAAAGTCAGTAAAGCATATTCTATTTCAGTGTCAATATCTAGATATTTATTTAATAATAGAGAGAAGAAATAAGTATAACGATGTATTGTAACCCATAGAAAAAAAAAATGCATCAGCATTTCTAGTTTAGTATTAAAATATTTGACAAACTAAAATGTTTATTACTCCAGTGCTCAGAGCAAATAAACAAATCAAGAGAGAACGTCGTTGAACAGTCAAGTGAGGCCGGTTTTTATACATGTGGTGAGTGCGTCAGTTTTGCGCCCGCCTCGCCATAGTTCGACTTACAAGCCAAGGCGTAGTTTCCTTGTACGTGTATGTGTGTGTGTAATTGTGTGTGTATACGACAAGGCGTAGTTTTGCCGGCTTCACTTGTTTGTTTCTCAACATTCTGTCTTGATTTTTTTATTTGGTCTGAGCTCTAATGTCTCTATTTTGATGATAATGATTCTATGCTAACTCACTCGATTATATCAGCTAGAGTTATTGCCGTGAATGGGTTGCTAAAAAGCCTATCAGTTTCCTGACAGGCTCTTCAGCTCCTAAGGTAAGTACCTGGTGGTAGGGAAAGTCTTACCCTCACAGACTTCTCGCGGCCAGAGCGTCGCCGCGAATGCTGCATTTGACAGCGCGGCGTTCGTTAAATACGTGACAAAGGTAGTTTTAGCGCATGCGCCTCTTTAGTGAAGAGACTGTGTCGATATTGTTTTTTTTTTAAACTTTTTTATTTCTTGCTTTTGTTTATAAATAGTATCCAAATGTCGGAAATTTCAGTAAAACTACATATATTTGGAAAGCTCTTGCTCTACTATTTATATTTGAATAAGATTTAATCATTATAATTATGTGCCTGGGATTTATTTTATATGACTAAGCTAGGCGTGTTAGAACACTGTCAAAAATATTAATTACATTCTTCAGTTAAATTAGCGCGAGAAGGGGGAATGAAATTACTTTTATAGCTTAAAACTGAGATCTTAACTTTAGGTACTACCTAATACTAATAATTACAAAAGATATTAATGTAATAAATTGTACTTCACGTTTTTTTTTGACGAAGCCTTTTTTTCAGCTGACTTTTTTTTGAAATGTACAACTAAAGAAGATATTTCTATTTTAACATAAACTAATTATGTCAATTGAATTGTATTACTATATTTAAATATTGGTTATATTTTTGACAATGACCTTTTACAGCTGACTTGATTTAATTTATAGGATATATGTACGTAGGTATAGCATGTTACGAATATTTGGCAACTGCCGACATTTAATATTTCGTTTTCTATGAAATGCAAACAATGTTTTATATATTTCATACATGATTATGACGAGTCCATAATAGAACCATTTATACTCCTTTTCGTTAAATGAGAATGTGTAAATGTAATATTATGTCAATGAATGATTTTCTTTCTTTTCTAATACTGACCACTTTGCACTACATACCAATTTTTAATTTTGCGTTTCACACTATTAAGGTATTATCTGTGCTTGCCAGAAAATAAGATCAATTTTTTATCACGCGATTGTTTTAGTAAAAAATCTCGATTTTCTCGAGTATAATCTATCACGCTATTAGATATAATATACCATTAAACACGTCCTATAATTTTAAATTAATTTTGGTTCTGTTATGTTTAATTGTCATTAGTATTACAGCTTGATTTTCAATATTCATATTGACATTGTATAACATGTAGACATCGTCGACGTTTCAGCCACAAGATGTCCAGTGTTAGACATGGGGCTCCCTAACAGATCACTGACACATGTAGAAATAGCTACGATATATGTTTTTAACAAATATATTTTTATCGATACCAAATTTTATCGATATTTCACTATCGATAAACCCCGCATCCCTATCCACCCTCCCTCCACAGAAGGGTGGTCGGTTGCCCGGCAACGGAAGCCGGTACGCGGCCACGTGGCCTTGAACGAGCGCATGCCGGCCAGCTGCCGGCAGTAGCCCGGTAGCCACCGGAGGGGATGGGGTGTGTTGACGCATTTTTTTATCTTTTTGAAAAATATCAATAAACCGAGATTAAAGCACTTCTGGGGTTCAATTGATATTTAATGTAGCAGTAGCCTAAGTCAAAGGTAATATAATAATTCTACGTACTTAGGAGTTTATATTGTAAAGGTCTAACGATGATAACTTTCTGTATTTGATCGCAGCTATTAAGGCTATTTTTTGTCTATTGTCATTAGTTTTTGATTGCAACAAAATCTTATTTGGGTAAAAACTAACTCTCTTTAATTTCCTTAAAAATTGCGAATTATACTTTGAAATGAGAAATAATGATGATTCTAAAATAGAACCGCGTTGGTCATGTCCTGGATAATCTCGAATCTATAATACTTATTCATAGAGTGTATTCATTTATTATTTGCCTGAAACATTTCAAATTGTTTGTTAATTGAATACTCAATTTCGCTTAGTTTACAATAATAGTTTCATAATGTTTGCCACCTGACTGTCTTATAAAGTGGATTTAATATACTCGCATTCGTATATCGTATGAATAAGAGAGTATTGTTTGCCTTATAAATACATATATAATTATAGTAATAATGCGTTGGATGCAAGTCACTTCTAATCTTTAATTGTTAATAAATATTAGTTGGTTATGGAAGGGGCTCATATACAGCGCCGAATGGCAAAAGGTATGAAAGATGAAAAATAAACCTTAATAATTGCTGAATACTTACGAAATGGCTAACACGCACTCAAGTGCAACCCGCAACTTTTAACATTATCACCCAAGTATTCTTAAAAAGTATGTAAAGTAAGGGGCGCAGAAGATCAAGTTATGTTAGTTAGAAGACCTGTTTAAGAAACACGTGCCAGTAAAACGGACCGTTTGGTTCAGAAAATAGGACATAGTTTTCCTTAACGACCGAGAAAGGTGAGTAAAGGGGAGGGTGGGGTAGGTCTAGTTACGGCGGTCGAGGGTGGAGGGATCGATACGGGGGGAAGGGTGTTGCGACGCTACCATTTTAAGTTGGGGTTATAATGATATATCGATAGAAAAACAATTTGACGAAAGATTAAAATCGTTTCTATCACCCTTGAGTATGATTAAGATTGGGACTAATGGATTGGGACACTACTTACATGTACTACAAATTTAGTGGTAGCCTTTGTAGGAAATAGATTTCAATTTGATTCTATGGAAAAAAATGTTGCTCTGCTAAACAGATATTAAAAAACCGGACAAGTTCGTACAAATCCAGAAAATTTCACAAAATCGGGAAGTAAGTTGTTAAAATCTCTATACATACTATAACCATCGACAAAATTTGTTTTTTTTTTCACATTTTTCGTCGCACGTCGAAAATTACACATTGTTAAAATTATTAAAAACCTCTTTTAGCATGTGTTAATGAAGTTCTTTTTTACGATACCTTACATGATACGACTTACTCACTTTGAATTTTGAACCCATATTTTGAGGCCCTATTTTCTGCGATTTAAATAAAAATATACAGTTTTCAGGTTCATTCCTGTATTTGTACTATGACTTCAACTCAATATCTTTACGCGTTCCCGAGATAAAGAGTCATGACATACACACGGACGGACAGACGGACAACAAAGTGATCCTATAAGGGTTCCGTTTTTTCTGTTTGAGGTACGGAACCCTAAAAAATGATTAACAATCTAACTGAGGGATATTACATAAGTATCTTGATGAATATACTTCTCCCATTCGTATATAGTCTGGATTAAACATAAAATTGTCATAACACTCAGTTTATTTTTTTGTAATTGTTTTTTGGTTAGAAGAAAATAAATAATTGTATTATAATTGCTATACTTATAAACCTAATAAGAATCACTAAAAATATAAAACGTCTTGTTATAGATCGGAAAACAAAAATAACACAATTTAGTCACAAAAAAAATCGAAATCTGTATCGACATCGATATTCTTCGCGTCCCATCTCTACTGCCATTCTTCCACGAGGCGCGGCGCGAGGCGGACGTCTTGTGTCGTTGTCCTTTTCAAGTTTAATTGGACGGTTATAAGTAAGCTGAGGCTGTAGTCATTATTATTAATTCTGCGGTTGCGGGATGATAATTTAGCTGATTTGGTTAGAATTCGCGGCAATGAATGCTTCATTTGCGTCGTAATTGGAGCGCCGTGTCATGTTGCTCTGTTGGTTACTTTTTTTTTTTTAAAGCAACGTTACGCACGGTCGGTATTTGGATGGGTGACTGCGGGTGGCATTTTTCAACTGAGCGCTATCGTAGCTTGGAAAACACGTTAAATTGTAGGTCCCGGTTGTTTTAATCGTCTAGCCATGTCAGAGACCTTGAGGCGGCCTAGAAACTCTGACACCAGGGCTAGACACCCGGACTATACGAACTTACTTACTTTATGTTTCATAGAAGTACGAGTACTTGAAAGCTTCCTTATTACTACTGATAAGCTGGAGTAACGGGGATGCAGAAAAATAAAACTATTATTATGTTTTGTAATGTCAATTCAATATTTAAAATTCTTTTGATGTCCTAGTTGCTAAGGCCATCATCACCTTTTTAGTTGTAGGACGACCACTGCTGGACATAGGACTACTAAGGATTTTCAATAAGACCAATAAACACCTTATGAAATAGGTTTCCAAGATCTTAGCGAACGTTAAGCTTGTTGCGTTTTAGTTTCAAAAATATGTTAAACGATGGTGACAAAGTTCAAACAGCCGGGCGTTTATGTTAATAACTTGAAGTTAAGTTGGCGATTGGGTAAACGTCGCTTGAAAGTGACTGCTACGTACACTGTGGACTAAGTCAGAAGTTCCGTTCAAGCTTGTGTGCTGAGCCTGATATGTTTGGATACGGAGACGTGGGGAAGTAGTTTAACGAGTATATTACACTACTCAATGCGCAGGGACCATTTCCTTACGGTCCTTAAATGGGACCGTGAAGTGTCAAAGTCAAAGTCAAAGTTCATTTATTCCGTAGACATAACAATTGCACTTGGAATCGTCAATTAACAATGTTTGAAATACTTATCTACAATTACATACTACATTAGAACCAATTTATCAATTCTATTAATAACCAAATTAAAAAAAATAACTAATGAATAACAAAGTCAATGTAAACTAACTAATGTCAACGACAACAGCCATCAAATAGAATAAAAAACATTGACTATTATAGAAAATCACAGAGCTATTATAGTAGAAAATAAATAATCATCACAGATAAAAAATAAATAGCTTATTTCGTTATTCAGAAATAACGGTTATTGATATCACAGTTAGGGAACAAATATCAAGTTACGTTATTCAGCAATGGCATCGTCAAAGAATAAAAAATATTAATAGAAATAATAACATAATTACAGATTACATAACATAAAGTAATAGAGAATAATAAAATAATAGATAAAGTGAAGGAATAAATGACGAAAAAAGCACCCCCACCCTTCCTACAACACTCCACATATTGCGTATAGTTTAATAATTGTTTCAGAGTCAGAGAGATTAAATAATTGATGTTATAGCTAAAAGATGAACTCTAAAATAAGAAAACTCTAACAGCCTGTTAGGATTAAACCAAATAGTAGATTCTCTTCTTAGAATCTCTTTCTCTGTTTAGCAAATGTGGCTGAAAGTGAACTTCGAGTAATTCATATAAGAAAGCGTTTTGACTTGGACTAAATTGAAATTCTCCTTTTTATTAAAATACGTTATACTTATCTATTTCTTAAATTAACATGAGAATCTCGACAGATCGCGACGAGAAGTACACAGATAAGAGCCGAGCCGCGGATCTTAATGAATGTTTCGCTAACGAGTTCTTTCAGACACGCTGCATCTGCAGACTATTTTATACTAATTGGATTTGCCTCTACCAAGTATTCATTATATTAGTATAGTCATCACAAAATAATAGGCCCGTTGACATTTGCCTTCGCGACGTAACTAGTGGTTTAACCATACCATGGATCAGTATGAAAAAACCGTTATGAGCAGCAGTCAGCCGAGTGGGCGGTACCCATCAATGAAAAACCGGACAAGTGCGAGTCAGGCTCGCACATCGAGGGTTTCGTATAAACACATTGTTAAAATAAATAAAAAACCTGTTTGGCATGTGCTAATGAAGTTTTTTATTTGATACCTTACGTGATACGATTTACTCACTTTGAATTTTGAACCCATATTTTGTGCATTATGAGACCATATTTTTTTGTGATTTAAATAAAAATGTACAGTTTTCAGATTTATTCCTATATGTGTACTCTGAGACAATGCTTCTCGCCAAATTTCATAGTTCTATGTCAACGAGAAGTACCCTGTTGATTTTGATTTTTGTGAGTGTCGAAATATGTGTTTTTTTTTACGACATAAACGGCTCTTACTTTTTTAAACGATAACTGAGGAGTTTTTCTTTTACACAACTGCAAGATATCATAGATATACGTATACAGTTTAAATTTCAACTCGTTATCTTTACGCGTTCCCGAGATAAAGAGTCTTGACCTTGAGTTTGGTTTTGGCCATTTGACATACACACAGACAGACAGCCGGACAACAAAGTGATCCTATAAGGGTTCCGTTTTTTTCGTTTGAGGTACGGAACCCTAAAAATAAAATTACAGTGAACATTTCTATCGTTAAAAAAATAGAAAATCAACTGTCAAAAGGGGCCTCTTATTTTGTGATTTTCCTGAGGAAATATAAAGAGAATTATTTTGTGATTATCCTCGGGATAAATATAATTGATTAATGTTATATTTCAAGAGTTATCGGCCGCGATAGAATTTTTTTAAGCAATAAATTGTAAACGGTAAGTTTTACAAAAAAAGTATTTTGAAAACCAAAGATGTAAAATTTTATTCCCTACAATAATAATCTGTATAACTTTTGACCTTAAGTGCATAGTTTCTGAGATATCGGCCAAAAACGTTTTTTCAAGATGGCGCTTGAAGCTCCACCTGGATTTATAAACATTTTGTTTTGATTGTTGATTTTATGCTCAGTAAGTGAACCTAATAAAAAAAAATTGGATCGGAAATTTAGTGCAATTAAGTTTGTTTAACGCGTTAATTACTTGCACGAAACAAAAGCTATTAATAATATAACAATATTATTGAGCGACATATTGAGATACATGACAATCCAAAGTGAATTATAGCCGAGTTAGCGTTCAATCAAGGCGATTGATTTACGATGCTGATGTCAATGAGGCGTGCCCGACTGCTTGGTTGGAGAGCAATATACCCAATATATTGCTCTCCTTACTAATAATATAAATCCGAAAGTATGTTTGTTGGTTTGTTACTATTTCAAGCAGCGACGGAGCAACCGATTGAATTGATTTTTGGCATGAATATAAGTATGTCGAATCCATAAAAGGATCCGCATCAGTTATGGTGATTCAATGTGGTAATGATTTTATACCATCTGACCCAACAATACTTCGGTGTGGCGTGGCGTGGGTTAAGCGGGCGAGGAGATAAATTGCGACGTCACGAACAATCACTTTATTTCACAGAAGATTATGTATGACTACATTTATAGAGAAAAATTTAAGCGAAGGACATGGCGTTCCGCAGCGTAACTCACGCTGCCACCATTTAATCAAGAATCACAACTCGAGCGTTCTAATCACAGTTCACCATAACCTCTCCGATCCAGCTCTCCTTACCACTAACAAGTGACATCTCTCATGTCATCATCGCATTTTCCTTTGAACCAATCAGCAGCGTTTGTTACAAGCGTTACCCCAGGAATGTTGCCACTACCATTCCTAGTCCTTCGAAATTATACTAAGTGGCACTATTTAAAAATAAACTTAAAGCTATTGTCCCGATAAGTACATAATTTGAAAAAAAAAATCCCGATAAGTATATATCCCGAAAAATTTCGTGGTTCCCGTAGGTTAGGCAAAATACTTTTTATTAGCTTTATACATAGAAAAGTGAAAAGGAAAACATCCTATGAAATTACTACCGCAAAATGTCGTTGAAATTGCATAGAAATAATTTATGCATCAACAAGAGAAATTTCCTATAAGATAGCATTAAAATCAAAATATGACACCGGCAAATCAGCAGATAAAAGCTAGTATAGGCTGCGCCACACATGTTGGCGGATGTGAAGTTAGCTACAAGCTGCGCATTAGCCAATCAATATGCGGCTTTGTGTGAGCTTCAGTCAGGATTGAATATTCCGCAACTTGTAGCTAACTTCACATCCGCTAACTTGTGTGGCGCGGCCTATAGTTAGATAGATAATCATTTATTTTCAGTAGGGACATTGGTATACAAAAATATACGATGAGCAACACCCTACGAATCGTCAAAATAACAATTATTAATTATGTACTTAATTGAATTGAATTATTATCCATGATATTACAATAAATTAATTGAAATTCGGTACATTACATAAAAATACAATATTACAAATAAATTAAAATGTCAGAAATACTGTATATCCAATATATCGCTATACTTTATAAATGGTTGGCTCCATAAACTCCTCAGCTAGCGAGTAGTATACGGATTGGTTTGATTGATATAAACATCGGTAACAGATTCATAGTAAGTTAGTGGTTCTAGCTTAGCTTAGTGCGTATGTACTTACTTAGTTTTGTGCTTAAAGCAAGCTGCTTTCAATCGGACTTGTCGGGAATCCATAGGCGAGGCCTATGTACAGTAGTGTTCGTTCTTCGGCTGTTAACTTGGTGTCGTAACTTTAGCTCTAGATCAAAGAGTCTTGTTTTTAATTTCTATTCCAAAAGAAACACAAATAAGTTTACTAAGCTAGTAAGTACCTTATCTAGTGTTTAAAATATTCTTATTTTGGCTTAGCTTCTCCAAATATAAAGCTAACTTAGCGGAGCTTTCCGAGCATTAAAAAGCGTTTGAATATAATTATGCTAAGCATTCCGAGAGCAACTTACCTACTACCTACTTCAAATGTAAGATATTCCAAGAAAACGGCGCCCGTGAAGGTAACAAAAGTACCCGATTTACGTTTCACGTTTTTGAGCGTCCTCTTAGAGTAAACCTGCCCGTGTCGGGTCACTCGGGTCCCATACGTCAATCACATACATAATTCTACACCATGATTATTGTATGAATTGGGGAGATTGGTCCGTCACAGGTCGGCCCGACGAAGTCTCACGACTGGCGACACTGACACGACCTGTTACAGTCCTGCGACAAAAGATCTTCAGATAATTTAAATTAAATAACTTGAGTTAAATTTTTCACAAAGCCGCGAACAATTTAAGAACGCTGCTAGGAAAATTTGAATAGAATCCTCATCTTGGAGAGCAGGAAAAGATTTATTAACACCTCTGGTGTTGTAGCTGTACACTGTATAGTGTACGGCCTGTGACATCTCATCATCCGGAGGCTTGTCATTTTGTTTAGTTACTACTTTATTCCATTCAAATACACATGTAATCTAACGCAACCCTACAATAAGAAAACATACTTAATTTTTAGGGTTCAAAAAGAAAAAACAGAACCCTTATAGGATCACTTTGAGGTCCGCCTGTCCGTCTATACGTATGTCAAGACCTCTTATCTCGAGAAAGCGTAAAGTTAACGAGTTGAAATTTAAACCATGTACTGATAACTACAGCCTCTTGCAGTTGGGGTATCACATGAAAGATTATTATTAGCATAAGATATAACAGGCTTTCAATTATTTTTGCGATGCATGACGAGAAAAGTAAAAAAAAAACATTTCATCGATGATCATATTATAGTTATGCTTTGAGGTTTAATAATATAGTTCCCAATTTTGTGCAATTTTCAAAATTTGTACGGAACCCTCAGTGTGCGAGACTGAATCTTGTCACTTGCGCTTGTCCAGTTTTTTAGTTATGTCGCTTCTTTTCTGGTCGCATCATCACGTTACCGTTTGTCGCGTCGCGTCGTCGGTCGTCACTCATCACTGACTGGTCGTGATGGCTGTCGTCAGATGTAAGCCGGTCGTGTCCCGACCAGGCCTCGGGCCTTTTCAGCCCGTCGTCCTATTCCTTTGTATTTTTGTACCAAAAGGTCACATTAGAAATAAATCATGGTGTGACGTAATAAAAAGCTGCGACCAACAATAAGCGAGGTTGGCTTGATTCAAGTTTTATTATGTTGGGGCACTGCTTTGATTTATTGCTACACACCTGTAAACAGGTAACCTGTACGTTGTTCGACCATTTTTGAAAGAATTACATTAAAAATAATTTTCGCTAAAAACGGCACTACCGAATTTAACCATGTACAGAATTCGTATAGTTTGCACAAATCGATGTGTCATAAATGTCCAATATTGTTGATTTATCAAAAACATCTTAGCCGATTTCGATAAAATATATCCAACAAAACATTTTCACGTGAAATATAGCCAAGACCACAGATCGCATTTTCAAAAACTTGTCAGATCTTATGTAGAGCCAAGCTTCTAACTCTACAAGTCCTTACTCTACAAACTCTACAGCTTAGTTAATATATGTGACTTGGCCATTTCGTTGCAACACGTACTATTTGTTTAGCTAAATTCGTGAATCTTCACTTTACGCCCATGTAGTGAAACAGCCAAGCCGCATATATCGACTAAAATGTAGAGTTTGTGAAATATGGACTTGTAGACTTAATGCGTGTAGAGTTAGAAGGCTAAACATAAGATCTGACAACTTTCTGAAAGTGCGAGCTGTGGTTTTGGCTATTTTTCACAAGAAAATGTTTTTGTTGGTTACTCCTTTTTGTAGATTATTTATTACAATAAGTACTTTAATCGATTTTCAAACCCGTTGCTTTAAAACTTGCGGAAGTCTTATACCAACTTTTATCCTCCAGCTTTAAGGGTTGGGGGGTGATTTACTAAAAATCCGGAAGTACTTGTTTTATTATTTAAAACATAGTCGGCCTGTGGGTTGTCTAGGCTGTTGAGTATTTGTGAAAGATATTCACTTAGTCACGGTTTGCTATACAATGCAAAGAAAAGTGAATGCATAGTCTTTCGGGCCAGAGGTGGCAGGTGGCCTGATACTGTTCCGCCTATAAGACTAAACGGGATAGAATTAAACAGAGTTCAGCAGTTCCGGTATCTGGGGCATGTGGTGACCTCTGATCTGCGAGACGATGCGGATATCGAGAGGGAGCGGAGAGCGTTATCTGTCAGAGCCAATATGATAGCCCGCAGGTTTGCGCGGTGTTCGAGGGACGTCAAGATATTTCGAGCATTTTGCACGGCCAGGATTTTTAAATACATACTTATATAGATAGTAACTAAATAACATCCAGACACAGAGCAAACACTTATGTTGATCACATAAATATTTGCCGTGGGTGGGGATCGAACCCACGTCGCTTTGATCCAGAAGTTAAGGTCACTAACCACTGAGCCACCGAGGCAGTCAGTATGGGTTAGGTTTTTGATCTATAAGTCAGTGAATGAGTCAGTGAGTCAGTGAATCAGTCAATGAAACCATGGTTTTTAAACGTTAATATATCATTAACTGTTCAAGCAAAATTAACGAAATTTTGTATTCTGGGCGAGCTAAATAACTTTAATAAATAGGCTAAATTTCATATATTTAGGTTAAATCGTTTTCGAGTTATGAAAGGGTCAAAAGTGGCTCGAAATGGTTCGTGTAATATTACACACGTCGCGTCGTCAGTTCCTTTTTCTTAGTCTTGGCTGGACACGCTTCCGCATGTCTAGATATGGGACCACCTTGTGGGATAAGGGCAAGTAGATGATGATAAATAGGACCACTTCGGAAATATACCCTTTCTAAATAAAAAGTTTTTTTTTTAGGTTTACAATTGGCGAAAATATCCATGAACATACACAAAAAATACATACAGACGAACATAGTACTCCCTCTCTTGAAATCGGTAAAAAGTCGAAATACTGATAGGTACAGGAGCAGTTTCTGCTCTCAGAACACAGAATCATTTACTACATAAAACTGGTACATCAAAGGAATTACAAAAATATGTACTGTTTCAGCCTTTTAATGGTCCACTGCAGGACGTAGAAACCCATGAAGGATGATTAGACCATATCCACCACGCTGGCCCAGGTGCGGGTTGGTGGATTCACATACGTCATCGAATTTCTTCTATGGACGTATGCAGGTTGCTTCACGATGTTTTTCTTTACAGAAAAGCCAGTGGTGTTAAATTCCGTACATAAATTCCGAAGAACTCATTGGTACGGGACCGGGATTTGAACTCACGACCTCACGATTTTAAGGCGAGTGTCACTACTACTAGGCCACTACGGCTCACAACGTATACGTATATTTTATTCCAAAAAATATGTGGCATCGTATAAATATTCTCTAAGTAATTTTATCTTCATGTCTTCTAGACCCGAAACACCCAAAAGATAACCATTGGGAGCCTATTGCTAAAACTCTAGTATTTGTTTTTGAATTTTTAATCATCATTATTGTTATGTAGGTATGTCAGCCATTACCGGCCTGTGCCAATCTTATCCGAGTTGTCCCGCAACTTATCTCATACACTGCAATAAATTAAACAGCCGAAAGTTTAATAGAGTGACAAGATTTTTTTGCTTAAGAGCATTATGGTCCCCACTGACGATGCACCGAACGGACGACGTCCTTTCAATGTTGCCAATTTAGCGACTTTGTGTAAAACATGAAGCCGAAACTAGACTACACTAAATTGGCAACATTGAACATTGACTACGTTCATTTGGATGTCGTCGTCCATTCGGGAATTCGGATGCATCGTGATTCTTTTAAAGTGTTTATTCTATAATTTTTAACCAAAAGCAGGAGTTTCTATGTCCGTTTGTATGTATTTTTTGTGTATGTTCATCGGCATTTTCACCAATTTAAGTATAATCCCGAGGCCGATTTTGAAACATCAACAATAATGTTAAAATCGTATACCTACATAGATTCAAGGGAACTACCTATTCAAATTTTGTACACTATTGAAGTCAGTTGTGCCATTTTTTGCCAATAAGAACATTATTTTCCCTGTCCCTTATTGCATTTAATAAAAGAATAATAAGCTAACAATGTCCATCAGCTTTCATATCGCAGTAATAGCTCTATGTGTCGCAAGATCGCGATGGCTGTCACTTGGTAGTGCAATTATGTCGTCTGGCTCGTTGAGAATTTGCGAAGTTTCGAGATTTCAACTGTACTTAGGACTGTTTCCTATCTTTATTTACTGCTTTTATCTCGATGCATTATTTAACTTGCTTTTTTACCGACTTCCAAAAAGGAGGAGGTACTTTGTTCGTCTGTATGTATATTTTTAGGGTTCCTTACCTCAAAAGGAAAGAACGGAACCCTTATAGGATCACTTTGTTGTCCGTCTGTCCTTCTGTCCGTCTGTCCATTTGTCCGTCTGTGTGTATGTCAAGACTCTTTATCTCGGGAACGCGTAAATATATCGAGTTGAAATTTAAAGTGTATACGTACCTATATCTATGATCTCTTACAGTTGTGTAAATGAAAAACTTCTCAGTTATCATATAAAAAAGTTAGAGCCGTTTATGTCGTAAAAAACAGCATATTTCGACACTTACAAAAATCAAAACCTACAGGGTACTTTCCGTTGACATAGAAATATGAAATTTGGCAAGAAGAATTGTTTCAGAGTACACATATAGGAATAAATCTGAAAACTGTACAAAACATTTTTATTTAAATAACAAAAAAATAGGGCTTCAAAATTCACAAAATGTGGATTTAAATTCAAAGTGCGTAAATCGTATCATGTAAGGTATCATATAAAAGAGCTTCATTAGCACATGCTAAAACAGGTTTTAATTATTTAACAATTTTCAATGAATGATGAGAAGTATTGAGAAGTCAAAAAAAACAAACTTTTGTCGATGATGATGATGAGTATAGAAATTTTAACAACGTACTTCCCAATTCTGTGAAATTTTCTGGATTTGTACGGAACCCTCGGTGTGCGAGCCTGACTTGCACTTGTTCGGTTTTTTTTTTTGTGTAATTTTATTGATATTTTCGCCAATTGTGAACCGATTTTAAAAGGCTTTTTTAGTTCGAACGAATATATATATTACTTCCGAAAAGGTCCCACTTAAATTCAACCGAAATCGGTTGAGCCGTTTTTGATAAATTGACAAAAATGTCAATGGATGTCACATCGATTCGTGCAAATTATTCGGATTCTACACACGGTAGAAGTCAGTGTTGAAAATTGCGAAAATTAATTATTTATTTTTATTTTCAATGTTTGAAAAGCATTGGCTCTGCTTAACAAAACTTTTTATGCTTTATTAGGGTGAAAAAATAACTTTTATCTATTACTTGTATTTGGAACAACGAGATCTGCTGTTTGTCTGTAGGAAACCTGCCCTGAATCGTAAAATTTTACTAAAAGTAGAGCAGGGTAGTATGTTTAGAAGAATCATTTATTCATCTTGTAGGTAAAGGTGTTTTCCAATACGTGGTCTCCACTCACGAATTTTATAATGTAAAATTAATCGATACCATATTTAAGATGGCACAGTAAGAAAGAGGCTTATACCCAGCAGTGGGATAAATAAGGCTGTGGATGATGATGATGATGATGATGATATTTAACAGGTAGCTGGCTAGCATAGATAAAATTGATTACATAGTATTGATTGAACCGGGAATTTTCGATGTCATATTACTGACTACATATTTCCGTTCCAGGGTGTACTCCGAGAGTTGGAGCAGAAGAAGCCTCAGCTGGACGAGCTGCTCCACACCGCAGAAAGCCTCAAAGGCACCGAGAATCGACAACAACTGCACGGAAAAGGTACGTCATAATCAACCTTATTTCAAAGGCATAGAGCCGATTTTAAAATAGCAACAGCTTTCTTCGTTTACTTTTCAGCGAAACTTGTTTTATTTTTGTATTTCTTGTAGGTACAACAATAACTGTAAGTTAAACAAAACCTTTGCACAGAATTCACTCAAATAAGGCTTCGTAGGAAGTTCTGAGGGGTTAATAAGAGTGTTTACGTAAACAAGAACTACAGCATTTTTTTTGTTGTTGTATGGCCTCATACATTTTTGTCCAGCACACGTGACGTTAACGAGGAAAAATGTATGAAGCCACAAAAAAACAATTTTCGTTTTCATTTATAATACAAAAGCATTCTGAAGTGTCTGTGCAGTTCTCTATAACATTTAAAATATTCACGGAGAAAAATAACTCAAACTAAACAAGGCGCGTAATAAATGCGAGGATGTTATATTAAATTAATGGTATTATCAATCTTTTTCCACAACAATAAGAGTTCATTAACAGACTACTCAACGGGTTCAAAGAGCGTTCAAAATGGCGTCGCAGCAGGGTTGCTAGATCACAAACTTTAGTAAATAACAATCACAGTTCCGTCTTAAAATATTTAGCAAATAAATTTTCGCAATAATCCAATTTTAACGTCTTATTTCTCCAATTTCGTCTCTGAGACTTTAAAATACTATGTGAATTACAATTATATTTTTGATTACAATTACATTTAGCACACTTAATGGGTCTTAAAGACAACTGCAGCCTACGGCTTCAGCCTAATGTTCGACCAATCACAGGCTGAAATGGACAAATCAAGGCCAGGTGACTGGTTGATCACTAGACTGTAACCGCAGATCGCAGCTGTTTACGCAACGCTTAAATCAGGCTTAGTCTTGTGTTGAGCAAATAATGAATTGTGAAGAATGTTTTTAACACATTAGGTAGAAAATAGGTTAGCAAGTATGCATTTAAAATAAATACAGATATATTAAATACTGCCAATACTAAAATCCTCTTATTTTGAAACTCAATCAAATATTTGAAAAAATAAGCGCAAACTGGCAATGAAAACATAGCAACCCTATCCACACAATAGAAAAAGGCAAGTCCGTAACGCGCGGAAAATGTAAAACTCAGAATAATTTATAAGTCGATTTGTCGAGATTAATGAGGGAGATAGGACGATCGGCGACGCCGGCTGGCCAACGACTAAATCGACGACGATTTTCAGCTAGATTTATCTTTTACGATAAGAAAACAATTGTTTTAAACGTTTTTTGGTCGTATTTGGAGACGATGTTGAGGTGTAGTAGGTAAAAATCAAAATTGAAATGAGCAACCTTCAAAGTACACATAAGTAATGCAGAGCTGTTTTGTTATGGGAAAATGAATGTTATTATGGTTTGGGGGTTAATAACAACTACTATATTTTATTCAAATACATATTCGTATCCAACTAACAACTAAATAAGTTTTAAAAACACTTTTGTTATTAACTCTACAATATGTGTACTTGTATACTCTTCCTAAAAACTCTGTGTTATATTTACTTAGCGAGAAACAGTTGTAAGCGGAGCAGTGTTTGGTTATTTGTTAAGCAATATTATAGGATTAATCCAGTAGGCTTACAAACTACAAAGCTTTATTCAAGTCTGTATATCTTCGCTCCACTTTGTTGGAGAGTGGGCCTTCGCATCTCAATCTAACAAACATGGAAAAGCGCTGACAAAAGCATACAATATTTATAAAGAAATATCTTATTTTCCAAAGCTTTTCTTAGGAAAGGATTTGAGATAGAGGCAAAAATGTTTAGAAAATGAATTAGACCGCCCACGGCTGGACATAAGCCTCCCGAGAATCAACTTCAATAGATGTCTTTATATTATTATTATGTCCCGGTGGCCCAGTGGTTAGTGACCCTGACTTCTGAAATAAAGAGGCGTGAGTTCGATTCCCTCATACAGAAATCATTTATGTAATGCACATCTTGCGGATATTATTATCTATTTAAATATGTTTATAAATATGTACTATTTATGTACATCAATCTCTGGCAGTCGTATCACAAGCTTTGCTTATAATTTAGAGCCAGAGACCATGTGTAAGATGTCCCCTAATATTTATTTTTGTTTCCGTCAAATAAATCTCCATCAATATAATACGAAAAAGAGAAAAAGAGAGCTCATATCCAAAAAGAATACAAGAACTAAGCTGTACTGAAGGCTACGGAAGATAATGATGAGTTAGGTTAAGTAGTCAGCAAGATAACAAGTATTTTGGATGGGAACGTGACGTTACCGAGTTACCGACAAAAGGACAAGTTTATAAAGGCATTGTAGAACTACTTCACTGAAGTGCTGGCCGGGGTGGGGGGACGCAGAGGGGTGGGGTGAATTAACGCTGTCTTTACCCGACTGCTCAGGGAAGGGAATATTTTTTTATTTCTCTGAACTTTCTTGATGTTTAATAAACTCTGAAGTGGAATGGTAATGGTATTAGTTAAATAACCTTGTCATAAGTTGAGTTTTGCATGCATAAATAGATATCCGGTAACTTTTAAGTTACTTAGTTAAGTTTATGTAAGCTCTTTTAGATGTTATATTTTTCTCTTCGTCACTACCTGAACTATTTAAGATACTAAACTCGCATATCTACGCGAGTTTAAGAAGTGTTAGTTTGAAAAAAGCGTTTTTAGCCTAAAAGAGTAGAATAGAATATCATTTATTGATATAGTATATCATTTACACATTATTATTATTATATTATATTTAAATATTAGGTACGATTTAATAATCTAGGTGTGTAGTATAATACGTACACCATTTTATGTATAGCCAAACTATCCTAATTTTTGTTACAGGTTGAACGTTGATAAGAAAGTCTATGAGACATGGAACTCGGTTTGATATGATACACGTTTTTTCTTTAGTCTCGCTGACTCATCACATTAAGGTTTTAATAATACTTAGTTCATGAAAATATATATAAAAATGGGATTACACAGAAATAAAAAATCTTTATCCCTCAGTGTTAAAGTCACGGTTTAACTCATCAATAATGATATAATCAAAAGATGTAATTTTTACTAATTTCACAACGTAATTATCATTAATTTCGCAGGTATAAAGATGAAAATATCTCAAAGAAAAACGAGAAAATTGTAGCTACAGAATTGATGGCGGAATCCCCCTGCATTCATAATTTCGCTCTCTGCGTTAAATTGATTCATATTCCCTTTAGAGAGCTGCCCTGTTAAGTATTACTTCTATTAACTTTTAATCAAAACACATTCGACCTTAAGTTTACAGATTTAAGATTCAAATCTCAATAACATTTTATCAAGATTATATCTCAATGGGTTGTTAAAGAAAATTGAATCGTAAACGACGGTGATTAGGTGTAGAGTAGCTCGTGTTTGAGCAGATAGTTACAAAGAGATGCATTCTTGATGTTGGCAGCACTGCGAGCTATTTATGGTGATGGTAACATTGGCAATATTCAATTCAACGCGGAAGGGACAAGACGAAGATTACGTTTTGTTATTGCCGTGCTTTATATACTTGCTTTTGTGGTAATTGCACTACTGAGTACCTGTTGGTTATCTCATTTAAAATATGTTTTATTCCAACAAATATTTAAATCTCATCCCTTAAACACATGATTATATTTATCGATATTGTATATTTATACACATATATATACGTATTTTTACATGTTTATTTTCTTATATTACGAGATTTATCGCGCAATAAAATATAAAATTAATTAAGACGGTACCTAAATAAATGCCGATATTTCGACTGAGTCACCGATCCGACAAAAGAAATAAATAAATTTTCACTTTGAGAATAACGCGTCAAATTGACAAACCTTAAAAATAAATAACAGATGTTATCCTTCCCGGTACGACCTTCCTTAATTAATATAATGAAATTGATAACATAATGAGATAAATAGAATTACCGCAAAGGCAGCCATTACAACAATACTAACCTCTGCAACACCCGGCGGAGCTCGTTAGGTGCCATTTACACGTGCAATTGCAGTTTTAGAGTATGTATATATTTCTCATTCTTTTGATATCCGGTAATGTTATGGAAATTATATCCTTAAGCCAAAAGTTTTTGGTGGAAGATCTACTGGATTATTAAAATAACTATTATACTTCAGCAGTGAGATCTTGGATGGATGGAGTAACCTGGTCTTCAAAAACTCGCGCAAAAAATATGTATTTTTAAAATTACGTTATTATTAAAAGGAAAACTTGGGATTGGGCGTAAAATTCTCATTAACTTTAGATTCGATCTAATTATACAAATTGTGTATTAGAAAGATTGATACTATTTTGAACCTACAAAATGGAGGAGGTTCTGAAAGAAATTTCGTTATTTTAAAAAAGCCGAACGTTTTTTCTTTCCACTTAAGAACGATAGACCTACTCTGAAGATTGATCTTGCTCTTTCATGCTAAATTCTCATTGCATAATAGATCAAACAAGTATATTTTGTCATCTCATAAAAATAACATAAAACTCCTGCAGTAGTACCGCCCGTGTAGAGAGCGCTGCGGCTAGGAGGGGGCTACGAGACGAAGGGTCTACGAGGTTCGTAGAGAGGCTACGCGCTACGGAGGGTCGTAGAGCTAAACGCCGAGGGTCGTATGCGTCTACCAGCCGGCTGTCTTGTAGGGATGGCGATAATGCCGAATAAAATTTCGATAATATAATATTAATAATATATAATAAGTTGATTAAAAAACTCTTATTAGTGTTGTATTTTGTTGTAGTTAATAAAGGCCATAAATAAAAACTCTTTAATATATTAACGTTCAATTATATTTTGCTGAGCAGTATTTATAAAATTAATATGCTGATTTTGTTTCATTGAGTTTCATCAATCTTTTTTTTTATTTACTTATATTTATAAATTCCAAGAATTGTATTCGGTAATACTAGTGACATGTAATTATCGATGACCAGATTTTATTGATACATTACACTGGCACTATTACAATACTATACATAAACATTTAATCCACCAACCCGCACTGGGCCAGCGTGGTGGATAAGGCCCAATCACCCTTCGTGGGTAGGTCTACGTCCTGCAGTGGACTATTAAAAGGCTGTTACAGTACAGTACAGTAAATAAACATTGTATACAGTAACATTACAATTTTTACACCTTAGGGACTTTTTTCCAAAAAAAAATTCGGTGTTGAACTTCCGTAACGTAAAGCGAATATAGCCCATACTCCTGAGTATATAAAGCCTACCTTCGAGTGCGTATACAGGTCCCAGTTGGTAAGTCCATGTAGTAAGCAGTCCGTGGGTAGACCTAACCGCCCGAGGGCCCATGTTGCACAGAAGGAAGCATCCGCTACGGTATGTGTTCTACCCTTGTCCCGCTGAGAGGCAACCCTGGCCCACTAGCGCCGATTGCTAGTATCTGTAACAAGAAATTACATTGTTTTTTTTTGTTTCTATAGGGCAGGCCTATGTCCAGCAGTGGAATCAGTTATTTTACAACGACGCGTGATCCAATCAACAATTTATCGACGTATACGTCCCAGCACTAGCGTGCGTCTCCCATTGGTCGACGGTCACAGCTACCGTTTTCCATTACCCCCCGTTTGTGTGACTACTTTCATTCGACGCTACTCAAATAGATCCCATTCCACAGACAGTTAGTTTTGTGGACAAGTTAAATAAAATGCTTTACGTCCTGGAAACGAAACGGCTTCTGTTTTCTCTGGAACTTTTAGTACTTTCCTTTTAAAGTTCTTGCGTTCGAAGGTTTTATTTTGAATAGGTTTCAATGCCAATAAGTTACTAGTTTTTGCTCGTGGTTTTGCCCTTTTATTTTTCCGGGATGCTAAAACTATTGTAAAAATAAAGTCCATCTGTTGTTCTGTTGCTGCGACAAATAGTAACAAACAAACCTACAAACACTTTTGAACTTATAATATAAGTAAAGATATCACGATGTTATAAGTCAAAAAAACTGCTCAGACATTATTACGAATCCACTGACTACTAAATCAGTAAGTCTAGTAATAGTAGTGGTAACTATTGAACCGTGTTAAAATGTTGTTGTGTGGGGAAGTACAGTGCAAAAATCAGTTTTTTTCTTTCTCAACTTATGCTGTTCCACTTCTGGGCAAACAAACGGCCACTTCCGTAAAAATCAGTTATGTTACATTTTCTTGGATACTGGTCTGCGGTGATAAATAATCACTTGAACTCTTTCAGACGGGAGCGCGGCCAGCAGGGCGATTCTGTTAACCGTTGTCGTTACTGAGGTGACACGCTCTTGAACCTGTCTCGTTTCACCGCCGTCGATAAAACGAACGAGATACGACCGATGACGTAAAAACGTGTGACGTTACTGAACTGGAACGTATGTAAACCTCGTTCGTTTCTCAGGCGTTTCTTCGCCACTGGGAAACTGTCATAAACCGGACGAGCTTCGATCGATGGCGAAAAAACGTGTGACGTTACTGAACTGGAACGTATGTGAACCTCGTACGTTTCTCATGCGTTTCATCGCCGCTGAAAACAGTAATAAAATGGACAAGCTTCGACCGATGACGCAAAAACGTGTGACGTTACTGAACTGGAACGTATGTGAACCTCGTTCGTTTCTCATGCGTTTCTTCGCCGCTGAGAAACTTTCAAATAACTAACAAGCTTCGACCGATGACGTAAAAACGTGTGACGTTACTGAGTTGAAACGTACGTGAAGCTCATTCGTTTCTCAGGCGTTTCTTTGCGGTTGAAAAGCTGTCACAACGTCTATGCGTTGACTTATGACGTAAAAACTTGTGACGTCACCGAGTTAAAACGTATATGAAGCTCATACGTTCCTACAGGTTCCTACTACTACCATACAATTGATGACGTCTAAGGCGTGTAACGTTGTCAAACGATGTCATAGAGCTTATAGATGTATACAAAGAGGCGCTCACGACTTTTTGTATCTATTGAATTTGACGTTATTTCACACTCATGTTTTTCCTTTGTTCCACTTGTTTTGGAGCAAATACAACCGTTGCTGTGAAATTCTATAGTCATAACGTGGCTTTTTCTTTTCTTGATACTTTTCCTACGCTAGTAACGGTACACACATTGATCTCTTAGCACTTAATGAGCTCATGCGAGTCCTAATTTCTAGGTACTTGTCCATATATATATACTCATATGTTAATGATTAATGCCTAAAACTCATTGTTACCAAATGAGGTCATCTGAATGACATGTTTTAAGAGCCACGGGCACAGGCCACGGGGGATAAACGTTTGTTGCGTGATTTTAACATTGGATTTTAACTTCAAAGAAAATGACTACGACCGTTACGTTTATCTCACGTGGCTCTACAGCTTGGCTTAACTAGTGAAGAGAAAGAGTGAAGGGAAATTTTACTTTCCCGTGACACTACTGGTAGTGCTACGGGTAAAAGTACATTTCCCATGACAAAATAATAAACAACATAATATTTTTTACAAATATTTATATTTTTCTTAGGAATTAGTGTCGCTTGATCCGTTTGTTGCCTGTGCCGTGGTCCTACTAGACATACTACTGGTAGGACCACGGACACGAAATTTTTCCCGTAGTCCTCAGTGCCGGATTAAGCTAGCGCGGGGCCTGTAGAAAATTCTGTCAAGGGGCCCCTGGATTACTTTAGATTCTCAAATGTAAGGTTAAGTTTAGGGTAAAACTTTTACAAATCTAGGGGCACGGTAATGTGGCCAACAGGGCCGGACTGTGAGTTTAAGAGGCCCTGGGCTAATACTAATTAGGGGCCCACCTAATTACTCTATTTATAGGATAGCAAGAAAGAAATAGACAAAGTCTAAGAGGGAAATATCTGAGCACGACCAAGATCGAATGTGTAAAGGCAATGACTGCCGAACATTTCAATTGTCAGTCAAGCGCGGATCGAGCCATTGATACAGGGAATCATCAAGTTGTAGGTACGGAAATCGCGTGACTCTACCGAACATTATTTTACATTTTGTTGAAAATTGTTTTTATCCGAAACTCTAAAGAGACAAACAATACCGAGAGAGCGCGAGCGGAGCGAGCGCGAAAATTTGTTATAGTTTTTTCAGAAATTTCAAAAAAGTATGAGTAAACAGGACTGTTCCACCGCTATTTTGCACGAGCGCGAAGATTTTATTTAGTTATTTTAGTAATTTTAAAATACAGATGAGAAAAACAGACCAATTTATTGCCATGCGCGAGCGAAGCGAGCACGACAATTTTTCCTTTATTAGTAATTTTAAATTAGATATGCGCAGAGCAGAGAACTAGTCTGCAAATATCTGCGCGAGCGCACCGATCTCGACAATTTGGCACGTTTTCAGTGATTTCAAAAGGAGTATGAAAAGGGCAGCTATTAATCGCTAGCTCAGCGAGCGCAAACAAATTTTAGTTGATTTTTTTCAGCAACTTCAAAACGAATAATAGAGCAAAAGAGAACCAATCTACTGCTATAAATGCGTGTGTATACAGAGCACAAAAAATTACAGTTTAACAATAATTTTAAAAGATACATGAGAAAAGCTGTTCACTGTAGTGTTATAAAGCGTAAGTGCAACGAGTAGGAAAATATTCGGTTTGTCTTTTCAGTAACTTCAAAATGGAGTAAAAACAAAGGAGAGCACTCTACTGCTATAATGCGTGTATATGTATTGTACTGTAAGGGGCCCCCCCCTCAATGGGCTCCCTCCAGTTGAATCCACAGTTCGGCTCCACTTGTGGATCCGCGGATACTTTTGGATCCGCGCCTGCTGTCAGTTGGAAGTGCTAACATCTGAACGTGGACTTCAATTAAATGGGTGCGATCAATTGCAGGATTGACAGGGCTGCAAACCTTACGATCTATTTAATTTTGTAAAATTATCAATTTTTTTCGCATTATTGTCTAATTTTCACTTTTACTTGACTTAGACTGAGAGGCCCTTGAATCCTTGGGCCTGAGCTGAAGCCCAAAAGGCTATATGGTAGATCCGGCCAGGGTGGCCAAGACGAGCCAAGTGATGCAAAGCGCAAGGTCAAACTTTGAATTGCATGGCTCCTATAATTTTTTTTTATTAATATAAAAAAAAACATTGCTCATTATTTCTCTGTTATAAAAGTATTTCTTGTAGTAAAGAAACAACTAAGCGACATATTATATTGACTAAGGAGTTTGTGGAGTAAGGGCTTGCAGAGTTAGGCCGTGTAGACTTAGAAGCTTGGCTCTACGCCGTTGGAGCGCGGGGCCCCCCCAAGGCGCGGGGCCTGTAGCATTTGCTACTCTTGCTACGTGGCTAATCCGGCACTGGTAGTCCTACTAGAGTGCTTGATAGTAGGTCCACCGGAAAATAATCTTTGCCCATGGTACTTATATTGTTTTTAATACTGCATTGTATTATTTTCCGGGTTTAAGCCCCAATTTGCCCATAAACAAAAATATTGACGTAATAATATGTACAATTATTTGTTAAAAGAATCAGACAATTGAAGAGGATTAATTAAATCTTGCCTAAGTTATTAGTCATAAATTCATAACACCATTTGTTACAAGTCAAGAAGTAAACATTCACAAAATAAAACACAAAATATAAATAGATATCTTGACAATAACAAAATTAATCACTAAATCTTAATTCACTTTAGGTAATTTTAAAAAGTCATTTACATCATAAAATTGTTGCTCATGTAGCAAATATTTTAATTTATTCCTAAACGACCCAGCGGAAGGTGCATCCCGAACTTCTAGGGGTATTCGGTTGTATATAGCGTGCCCACCAATATATACTCCACCAGACTTCTCCGATTTCACCAGCCTATGAGGAGTCACCAGTTGGTTTTTCCTAGCATTGCATTTAAATTTAATTTGGAATAGGTACCTTTCCTCTCAAATAATAGGGATGTTTACTAAAAAAATATAATTAGTCCGTCAAATAGATTGTCAAAAAATATTAGACACGTATTTTTTTTTGTCAATTTAACACAAATTGATGAAGATATAGCCTGTTAAAGTTCCGCGTGACGTCACTAACCGCTATGAAATGTACCGGCTAGTGCCGTCACGAGCCCCCACTCTCAAACTTTGACAAGGTTTATCTTTGTCACTGATTGTTTGATTGACAAAAGAAAAAATATGTATCCAATATTTTTCAATAATCTAACTGACGGACTAATTATAATAATGATTTTCATACCCAGTAAACATCCCTATTCTAAATGGTTGGTGCAAAGAAACACGCGTGGATTTTTCTCGTACGTCCTACGGTTTTCAGTTCATCATCGTTCGTTCCACTTTCCTTTATTATGGTTCTCCTAGGTTGTTCGGGTTTCTAAACTCTGCGATTACAAACCGTAACCCAGCTATTATCACAAGGGTTATTCATGGTTACAGCTTGATTGAACGTACTACAGTCATTAGTACAGGCATCCGCGGGTGAGGCAGACGTCTACGCCATCGGCCGCAACGACATTCGGGACAATATTATAAACGGTTTTCAAGCATTGCATGATTGCCAGGAGCAGACCGACGACCCGTTCATTGATGACCATCAACGTACAGTGTGGCGTTCATTCCATAAACGTTCCACCAGGTGAGCTTGATAGTTATGCCCGATCACCAGATTATTATTGGCATGACGACGTAGCGTCGTAGTTTGAGATAAAATCATCTCTGGATGTCGCTGCATAACATTTGCCTGGCTCATGTCCGTATCTTTCAGGGCAATATTATGTAGCACACAACAGGCATTAACTATATTCGCTGCTGCCTGCGGTACGTAATGTAGTTTTTGGTCGATCAAAAGGCACCTGTAAAAAAATATTGTTTAGTGACAAACCTATAATATTCCTGGGCCTGGGGAAATATATATCTAGTTTTACATTATTTGCCTCTATTATTTTTATAGCCTGTTGGGATACCTTGCCCGTGCTATAAGAATATATACTTCATTAATCCGAAATTAAAAATAGCATGTTAACCCAGAGTATAGGCGAGCTATGTATTAAGTTAAAATAACGGATATAAATACGCCGGCCGATCCAAGGATCAGTTTATTCGTTTACCGTCGAAGCGATAACTATTCGGGTTAGAGTGCGATACCAGTGATTGTGAAGTGACTAGCTTGTGTGAATATCAGTGCCAGTGTAAAGTGTTTGTGCGAACCAGTTGTGTGTGTGTGTGTGTGTTTTTGTGATTTTTGTGAAGTGATTGTGTGCAATGAAGTGCAAAGTGAATAATCGGCGTTTTAACTGACTATCCAAGAGCCCATCTCGTAACAATAATAATAACTTGCCAAGCGTGGAGAGGAAACAAACACACAAAAACGCTCAGACTTTCGTATGTAAGATTTTGAGACATGTGATGTGATGTCTTGCTTAATAATTTGTGTATTTATTGTTAGCATCTTTTATACTTACCACATTAATTTGATTAAAATATATTCAGCCGTTTGAGTGTGAACAAGTAACAAACAAACATACAATCACACTCACAAGATTTCGCTTTTATTATATTAAATATTACTCTATAATATTAAATATTGCTTTTATAATTTTCATTTGCTTATTAATGATTATGAAATGATGTGTTCCCAGCGCATCCCACGGATACACCAAGTATAGTTTATCGTAATATAGGTAAGGTATTTTAATCCAGATTGTCAACTATTGTTATGGATGGAGGCCACGTATCGACAATGCCACGTAGGACGTTCACCAACTAAGTAAAGTAAGTTCTTTAGGCCGGTGGCTAGCTACTAACTAGATGAACAGAAGACTATATCTTCTGATTAAGGCCGTAGAAACGCGCTGGATATAAGCTACTTCTAACCCGAAAATCCATAAATGAGGCCTAATGTCCAGCTGTGGACGTCAACGGCTGATGGGTGGAATAAATCTGGTTTGTTCACTTAGTCTGTCCACAATATTACCTACTACTAAAACACTTAGGTACACACAAAGCTTACACAATTTCAGTCAGGACACCCAAGAAAAAAAGAATTACAACTAAAATTCTTCTGAGCGAAATCCTTTTGAATGTGAAAGAAAATCTAATTTGGGAAAAAAATGCATGACATTGTCAAAAAAAATGCAACGTGAATATTATAATACAATTATGTCCTCCTGTGTATTCCTCAAAAAGTTTTAGTATTGAGTTTTATTATTTATAGTCAAAATCTTTGCTTTTTAGGGTTCCATACCCAAAAGGTGAAAAAGGGATCCTATTACTACGTAACACTTTGCTGTCCGTCCGTCTGTCTATCTGTCTACCACAAGGCTGTATAAATCATGACCGTTTTCAATTCAATTTTCAGTTCGATTTTCACAAATGATGTATTTCTGTTGCTGCTATAAGAAAAAATACTAAAACAGTATAAAAATATATTTGAGGCCTCCCATTAAAAAAGCGTGATGCGTGAAAGTTTGACATCTGTCATCTGAAACATTGATTTTGTTGAATTCTCTCACTTTTGCAGAGACAGCAAAAGTCTCAAATCGAGAGTTTCGGGACTATACCATTTTTTAAGTTAGACAGCTATCACTTTGACGTTGTCATGCAACTCTTCTTCTTCTTCTTCTTAGTTTTGGCGTCGCATTATTGTGCATTTGCCAGTGTCAAGTATTAAGTTTTAATAATTTTTGATATTTTATCAAAATAGTCACAGTCGTAGTCTCGTCATAGTCCAATAAAGTCGCGTCATGCAACTCTATTATGAATTCCAGAAAAAAAAAAATGACAGCTGTCACTTTGATATCTGTCATATTTGACATAAACTCCATGCTTGAACCTGAAAAATAAACAAATTTAAGTTTGACAGCACATCGGACTGATGACCGATGGGGTCGAAAAGTCCTCGAGTGGAAGCCACGTACCGGCAAGGGCAGCGTAGGACGTCCACCCACAAGGTGCACGGATAACTTCATTAAGACCGCAGGATCGCGCTGGCTGCAACCCGCTGCAAACCGGTTTTATCGGAGATCTTTAGAGGAGGCCTATGTCCAGCAATGGACGTCCTATAGCTGAAACAAACGATGTAGGTAACTGAATTTCGACTTTAACTATCAACTATCGAACTAACGCCTATTGCAACAACGCTAGTCTAAATGGAGGAAACTTCTAAGTTACGAAAGCCAAACGTAAATGAACTCTTTATAAAAAATAAACTCTGTAAGCAAAACCTTATTCGTTGCAATCAAACATCAATTTCGAAAAAAAAAGCAGTAACACACACATATTAATAAATGTTGGTTTTGTTTGACTAAGTCAGATATGTCAGTTTTTTATGGATTTACTTATTTATCTTTATTATTTTAAATAATTTACTGCTTTGTCACTGATTTTAGGTATAACATTATAAAAAAATAATTATGGCTGGATAAGAAAAATTGCAAGGCGAGCAAATAAAGATGCTCTTCTTCAGTGAAAGTCTTCGTTTCGGTTTGTCTTCATAATTGTTGATGACATAAGCGACATAAGTGTATATACAATATGTTCATATGTGTAGGTGATGTGATACTATAACGTTTCTGGATCGTTGCTGCTTCGTTACTGATTCGTTTTTCACCACAGAGCATTCAGACTATGCTACAATTTTAGATCGTATCCCATAAACATACTGGAAATTCTTTCTTGTGCAAGAGATATTACAAATTGTATTTATCAGTTGAATTAATACATTATTTTATTGTAGACAAAATTGCTCTTGTAAGTATAAATAAAATTATTGAAAATTAATTGGTTGTTTGTTTCATTTTTATTGTTATAATCATGGGCGTAGATCAATAGGTACGAGTGGGGGGAGTAATCTATAAACATTATCGAGTAAGAAAATGTCCTTTGTGTTAAAATTGGGTAGCCATGAGGAGGAGTTCCTCGTGGACCAACTGCTTTCGCACAACTAGTTGGACATCCAAAATACGTTTCTTAATGGCACAACTAAGTCTAACTAAGCACAACTATGTAGGTACAGTTATTTTTTTAGCTATTCCTTGTGACACAACTACAATCAAAATAGATACCTAGTATTCTTTTTAAAAACCTCTTTTGATGTTGGTAATGATACTAACCTCATTTTTAAAAATTCAAATGCCTCTACCAAACGTTATCGATACAATTATCGACACAAAATAAATATAGGCCGAATCAAATTTAATGGCAAACTATTAGTTTAAAAAATGACAGATGTCAAAGTGACAGCTGTCATATTATATTATAGCTAGATTTGCATGACAGGTGTCATACTTTAAATGACCTATCTCCATAACTATCGATTATAAACCATTGTTGTCGTCACAAAAGTGATAGAGCTTAACGTGATCTATATTTCAGATGACAGCTGTCAAATTTTACGGAGATAATCCTATTTTAAGTTTGAAAACTCTCTTCCGAAATGTAGATTTTGTTGAGTTCTATCACTTTTGTGAAAACAATAATATTCTAGCTGCGATAGCTACGGAGATAATATACTTTTAAGTTTGACAGCTGTCACTTTGTCATCTGTCATGCATCTCTAGTATTATTCTATAATGACACCTGTCATTTTTAAAACTAGAGTATTATTCTAAAAGATGACAGCTGTCACTTTGACACCTGTCATTTTTAAAACTTTTCCAGATAAAAAATATGTTCTAAGAAGATCCTGCACAAATTACTAGGGGCAACAAACGTGTGAAACACTATTTGTAGTGGAGTAGGTCGTCATTTGGAGTCTTGCACACACTACACAACTAATCTTAATTAAGTACACTTAGTTGTGCTATCGGGAATTAAAATTAATGACATTTATTTAGTTGTGCAATCGGGAAAGATTTTAAAATAACATTCCTGATCGCACAACTAGTTGTGCGAAAGAAGTTCACAAAGAATTCCTCGCCATGAGATATCTCCAAAGGAACCGAACCGTTATTGAGAAGTTTTACGTTAAAGTAAGTTTTGGAAGTTAAACGGAGCCTTAGTGTGGTCAAGCATAAATGTTTTTATAGCAACTAAATGTATGTTTAACGATTGTTTTAAATAATTTGAATTTTAGTTACTACATTCGACATATGGACTACTAGAAATAATGTTAGCGAATTCGTCTTTTTTATATAATCGGTTAGGAAATAATATAGCGTAGTCTGAACGCACCGAGCCAACCTTCAATTTCTCCAAACATTTAGTCTGACATAAAATGAATATGAAACAATGCCTTACAATGACATTATGTTACCTTAGAATGATGAAAGAGGGTAGAAATGTCCCAAAGCAAAACTTTCTAGGACATGATCACAGCGAAATGATGCATGAATGAAGCGAATGCAATGCGTTCAATGTGGAAGGCTAATATTGGCAAATTTAAATAAATTAGGTATTAAAATAGCAAATAAGTATATTTGGTAGCGGTCTATTAAACAAGGAGAACAATACTTTATATTTTTTTAATATCTAGCAAGGGTAAATACTATTGTAGTAGCAGTTTACCTAGTTTTATCCTAAATTAGTAGTGTTGTATTTTGTGGATAAATGCACTTAAAAATATTTTTAGTCATATCAAAAAGCCTTTAAAATCGCGCTGATCGATGACTTAAAAAGATGGGCTTTGGAATGAAGTACGGCACCCGCCAATTAATGCCTCATTTCAAATTTTCATTTCAGTCGGGTGGTGACTTGCCTTCCCTATATGGCTACCGTATATTGACGCCTGAGGGGCAACATTGGTGTAGACGGCTTAGGGTGTCGAGAGGTGTGCTGCGCGTTCACTAAGACCTACTAGCGGCGTTATGCCCTTTAACACTTCCACCCTGGAGCTTTGGTTCTTAGCTCTTGCGATTTCCACTCCAATCCGGCCAGTTAAGGTAAGAGAGGAGTCATGGGTCTCATCAGGGAATCAGGGTTCGCGGTGTCGCCACTCACCGACGGCTCGCCACAAAGTCGCCCCTGCGCTTATTATTATTATTAATCACACAATATAAATCTATAGCTACTTGTCAATCGTGCCATAACGGAAGAGGAGGAGGGAGATACATTTCTTTCAGTCTCTGTCTTACATCTAGGGATGATGTAACCACTTAACTATTAATCGACTAAAGTCACAGACTAAAGTGATATTCCAACATGTGTGTGTACAACAGCTGCTCTATGCTGTTCTTATGCCAGTAGCCTGAAAGTAAAATATAAGCTCGGCCTTGGACTATTTTGAAATTCGTCCGCCATACTGCTGCTGCGGCGCCATTGTCATATTTGATCCGTAGTTCAAGAGTCCTTTATGTCGTTGATTATATAATACACTTAGCAGTTTCTATGTAGTTTTGACACACATCTTGCTGTGACCGTGACTTACGGATTTTTGCTCTATGGCATTTCTTCCACTTTTCATTATTCTAAGCACAATACTAGTATTAATAGATTTGTAACAGATATTTGTGTAATATTATGTGCAAATGCAAATTATATTATACTAGAGAGAGTCGAGGAAGTCAAGTACCTACTTCGGGCACATGATCTCCTCCGACCTATCGGATCACGCCGACATAAAGAGGCAGAGGCGAGCCATCGCCGTGCGCGCCAACATGCTGGCCAGAAGGTTCCACAGATGTAGCGACTCCGTAAAAACTCAGCTTTTTGTCAGTTTTTGCACGAGCGTAAAACTTTAAATGAGCGTAATACCGGTCTGCGGACTGGAGCAGAGTGTTTATACTGCAGAAGCGCGCCGTCCGAACATCGCTAGAGTGACACAGGATGAATCCGCACGACCACATTTTAGGAGGCTTGGCATCCTGACATTGCCTGCACTTGTTATATTTCAGGTGGCGGTTTATGTTAGGATTAACCAGACCTCCTACCGGACTCTGGCCAGTGCCCGCCTCAAGGGCAGGCTAGCTGAAGTCCCGCGCACGCTGGAGAAGTTGGCCAGGACGACTCACATTATGGGCCCAGCAGTGTATAATAAGCTGCCAAATAGTATCACATCGGCGCCTTCTATGGGCAGCTTCAAGTCCAGGCTCAAACGCTGGCTGATTGGGCAAACGTTCCACGGCTATGATGAATTTGTTAAATCGAAATTATAAATAATTACCTACATTGACATAATTATAATATTACTCATTTAAAATATATAATAATTAATGTTGCTTATTTATGTTACTGTAATTATGTTACTATGTGTAACTGTAATTGTATATTTATTAATTTGGAATACAAATTATTTTTAATTTATAATTACTCTATATTCATATTGTAATTATAGCATCTATATTTGCTTAAAATATTTTTCTTTAAATTGATCTCTGACCTCTTATCGTTCAAGGATAATTCTGTAAGACGCTTGGAGCTCATGAAGCGCTCACAGCGTAGTTTACCTAGGTGTTTGCCAGCAATCACTAAAGTTAAACATCGTTCGGTACCGTTTGACAACTGAGCGATGTGGCTCGGATTGCATGTTATTAAAGTTCCCGGTTGTTATAACCGTTAAGCTCAAACGCATTCAGGCAGCTTAGAAATTTCGACACTAGGTCTAGCCACACGGCCTAAACGACCTTAGGTACTTACATACTTCCATCCATCCATCCATCAGCCATAAGAAGTCTATTGCTGGACACAGGCCTCCCTAATGGATCTCCTATAAGGTCTGTTGGATGCGGCTTGCTTATATACTTATTTTATTATACCAACTTCAGAATCAAAGAATACATGAATTCAAAATAAAAGGCATCTCAATAACATGTATCAATGAGCACAAGATATTAAAACAATACATACTCGTAGGTAAGCTTGGTTTCACCGTCAACTGAGAAGACACAGAAAATTGCCGAGTTGCGATCGTTTTTGCACCGGTTTCTATTTCGGTATTCTTCGACTTTACTTCGGGTATACATCGGCTACATTTAGTAGGTAGGTCACAGAGGTAGGTACATTGTTACTCACTATAGAGTATAGAGATATAAAGAGACGACCACAGCTTTTTCAATCTATGGAATTTGTCGTTTGGTAACTCACTTCTTCTTCATTATTTGATCCATTGTTCCTGAACAAAGAAGAAATGCTTTTGAACTAACTACCTTCCCTCGCCCTCTAGGATCGTGATGTTCTTGAGTTTGATTTTCATGAGCAGACTCCAGTGGGTAAGCACGGGGTCACCATCTGGGTCACCAGAAGTCCACCACATAAGTTTTTCGACAAGTAAAATTAATAATATTGTTACGGTACATCTATGAAAAGTTTGTCTCTAAAAAAGGCATATACTCGAATATTTGATTCATTGATATCGACGGTATTGATACTTTTGTATCCTTTGTCTGTAGGTCATACTTTATAGGTGCTTCTAGTCTATATACTTAAAGTCAATAATTGTCACCTTTGATCTGTGCCTTTGATACACTAAAATTATGTCATCGTATATAAAAAAAGCGTGACAGCTTTTCTATGGGGAGAATTGGGTAATACCGGCACATAATCATTCTGATATAATTTTGAAGAAACCATTTTAGTTTGTGGGATATATAATATAAGCAAAATTTTAAAAAGGTACCAAATTTTTTTTTAAAGTAAATGTAAATGTATTATAATATTATTAATGTAGTGCTAAGTACTTACCTTACCAAACCAATTACCTTTTCAAATTGAATGTGTCAGAAAAAAACATCTAAATTCATTAATTATGAATAGGTATAACACGAACATTTTTGATTTACTATGTACCTAAACTTCATGTGATTTAACTGTTAGTTCAGAGTGGAAAAAGAAACCGTAAAGTGTATGGTGGAGTACATTATCTACATACATTTTTTTGAAGACAAAAAACATATTGGTTTGCAGCATGAGTTGTAGTAGCATAGTTTTAGATGTTTCTCCTTGTTTAGGTATACAATGAAATTCACGTCTGGTGTGAGATAAAAACACCTGGTAGTTAAGACACATCAGTACCAGATAGCATTTACCTATGACATGCAAATAACATAAATAAATGATTATGATTACCTTATTTATATTCGTTTTCATAATTTTCACCATACTTTTATTTCATTTGAAAATTTGTAGCGTTGTTTCCGTGGGACGCACGGATGATTAGTGTTTACTAATGCAATAAGCGCACTCATACGTCCGTCCACTCCCGCATTGGGCTAGCACCGATTATTTACTTGTAAATAATCAAAGTTAAAAACATAGTTTTAGGCACATTTAAAAGTTGCAATTTAATGGCGAGGATGAGAGTGTGATCAATGTTTATATTATATATCTAGTTATAAGTTTGCGTTTGACAACATTAAAATTAAATGTGGTATTTACTTATCTCACTTTCCTCGCTTGTTTACCTACCTACATCAAACGTTTGTCAAATTAATCAGAGTCGTAGTAAGGAAAAATTGCAAACGAGTCATTTTGCTCCGTTGCAGCCTCCTAAATAGTGCAAAATTGACCATATGCCCACCCACGTAGGTCGATTAGACCCTACTAAAACTAAAACTAAAGCAAGGCAAAGGGGGATTGGAATTAGGTTAAGACTATTAAATATAAAATGTGCGAATCAAACTCTTGATGATTTTCTTCATTGAAAAGCCAGTGGTGTACGGGCAATATTCAGCCCCCCACATATCTCTGCGTGTATTGCCTGTATCCTGTGGGCCCTACATAGCCCCCAAATGAATGAATAAATTTTGATGTTAATATTTTTTTGTATAAAAGCTGTGACCAATAAGGTTTCCACTAACTTCAGTAAAATTAAATCGAAAATAATAAGACTTTAATTTTTTTAAAATTTTGTACATTAATTTTCTTACTAAGTGATTCGTATTACTGCATAAAGCTTTGATTTGCTTTGATATCACAATATGATGAAGATGAACTTAAACCGCCTTACCATAAGACCACCTCATAAGATTTAAACACGCATTAAACACTGTTTAACCTTGCATTTGTACTGTTAAACGCTGTCTAAAACGAGAGTAAAACTTTTGTGGTAGGTACGTTACGAAAAGTGTTTTGAGTTAAATCTAATCTGAGGACATCCCACAACAATGCCCTTAGTACGTACGAAACCTATTATTTGAGTGACGTCATTTGATTTCAACATCGATCGTTAGGTTTTACAATGTCACACGCCTTTGACGTCATCAATTGGAACTTGAACTTTTGTCTGCTTACGAATGAAGGTGGTAGGAACGGATGAGCTTCACGTACGTTTCAACTCAGTAACGTCACACGTTTTTACGTCATCGATCGAAGCTTGTCCGTTTTATGACAGTTTATCAGTGGCGAAGAAACGCATGAGAAACGTACGAGGTTCACATACGTTCCAGTTCAGTAACGTCACACGTTTTTGCGTCATCGGTCGAAGCTTGTCCATTTTATGACAGTTTTCAGCGGCGACGAAACGCATGAGAAACGTACGAGGTTCACATACGTTCCAGTTCAGTAACGTCACACGTTTTTTCGCCATCGATCGAAGCTCGTCCGGTTTATGACAGTTTCCTAGTGGCGAAGAAACGCCTGAGAAACGAACGAGGTTTACATACGTTCCAGTTCAGTAACGTCACACGTTTTTACGTCATCGATCGTAGCTCGTTCGTTTTTTCGACGGCGGTGAAACGAGACAGGTTCAAGAGCGTGTCACCTCAGTAACGACAACGGTTAACAGAATCGCCCTGCAGGACGTGCGACAGTCTAAGGCATTTTAAAATGAATGGTTGTACCAACGGATGTTGCCAACGTTGCAATTGGACGTTTTTGTTTTGTTTGGAATATACTCGTAATATCATGCAAAATAAGCTATCAACGCTTGAGTGACTTTTGTCGCTTTTCGGGAAGTCGTGCAAAATCTGTCTGTAAATGGAATGTGACACATGGAAGGAAGTAGAATAGATTTTTGCCCAACACTGGGATAGTATAGACAGAAGAAATCTTACTAGCTAGAATTGACTATTGCTAGAATATTTTAAAACGTATGTTTATTCTAAATTTATAGACCCCTAAATTGTACTTGACTCAAGATTTCCTTTTACAAAGCCGTTTTGATTCTCACTTATTGAAAGATTAAAGGGAGCTTCAACCCATTCATTTTATCAAATTAAAACGACTTGAGACGCCTTCCGAAACAAAGTAAACAAATTGATATTAGCACATGGAGTCGCGAGGGACTAATTAGCGAAGTAATTAGGTTTCCTGCGCGACTCGGCGCGACGTGTGGAAGAATTTCATTTAGCTTTCACCCTTTACTTCCTTGTGTACTTACGTTTAACTTGTAAAGTCTGCTACGGTCTACTTCCATGTATCATCATCATTATAACCTGTAGGACATCCACAGCTGGACATAAGCCTCCCCTATGAATTTCCAATGAGCCCGGTTAGAAGCGGCCTGCATCCAGCGCGTTTCTGCGGTCTTAATAATGTCGTCGGTCCACCTGGTTGGTGAACGTCCTACGCTGCGCTTGCCGGTGTGTGGTCTCCACTCGGGAACTTTACTGCCCCATCGGTCATCAATTTTCCAAGCCATGTGCCCTGCACATTTCCATTTCAACTTATTAATCCGTTACTTCCATGTCTACTAATATTTAACTTATACAAGTATGCTATGGTTTACTATACTTATACTTAATTTGTACAGTCTACTACAAATACTGTATGTGAAAGTATATAATTCTAGTTAATATTCTTGTCTGAAAGTGTGTGTTGGTTTTTTGATTTGTTCCTTTTTCACGCAGCAACGGAACAACGAATTGACTTCATTTTTGACATGGGCATAGTTTGAAAGTCGGAAAGTGACATAGGCTACTTTTTATCCCGGAAAAACAAAAAGTTCCTATGGCCTAGCACACAAATTAAAATACTACACGTGCAAAACCGCGGACTAAAACCTGTTTCATTATATTTTGTTGGCGTTTTTTGTTTAAATTAATTAATAAATAAAATTGTGCAAATGTTTAATTAAGTATAGTTTACTTCCACATTTACTTGCACTGACAATTGCCGTTGACGTTTGTCTTCGGTGCAGGGGGTCCCAGGTTCGATTCCCGGCTCTTCGACATAGTTTGCTACTTCTAAGCTAAGTTACTGTCTAAAAAACAGGCCACGTTTGCTTCAAAACTGTAATTATTTTTCTAAAAATTATACCTAATGTATTTTCTTATTAATATTTTTACGGCGTCGACTAACACCATCGATAGCGCGATTTAATAACCCGAGTCACATTTTTAACGCGCGCCTTAACCTTGCCGTTACAAATCAAGCGGCGTTATCGCTACAAGGAAGCGTGATCGTTAACCTATATCGCCCGCCCGCCCTACGGCAGTCGCCGCCCGCCCTGGCGCAGTCCGCACGCGTCCGCCGCCCACGCTCGCCGCCCACGCGCCGGCTCCGGGCGTACCACGAGGCCTACTCAAAACATATCATTATCTAGTTTAGTGTATAAGGTGTGTAGTGTACGAGTACAGTGTAGTGACAGTGTACGACACCCTAAACCCTCCCCACAGATCAGTGAGTGGTCGACGTCCAGGTTTTCCCCGATTGAGCTATATGACCCTGTTTTTATTTCGCTTAATGCTTATTGTTCATTTACTAAAGGTGTGTTTTGGGCACGTTTTCGTTCTTGTCAAAGGAGGGTGAGGTTTTATGGAAAAGCAAATACTTGTTGCTTTGACGTTTTAATAATAAACACATGTGTGATTTAATTAGCTACTGTTTGACATTATTTTATTGTGAGGGTAAGCTTTCATGATAATTTTGACTAAGAAAGGAAGTTTTTGAGTTTTCATGATATAATATGCCTTCTTAACATGCTACTTTTACTAATTAAACGGCGATAGCCAGTTTTTAACACAAAAAAGGTCGTAAGAAGCGTTTTGGCGTCCTGGTTTCTACTCAGATTAAGTAAGAACTTCAAATTATATAAAGGTGCAAAATTACGAACTTGCTTCCATATAAACGAACTTTTTAATAGTTTTTCTTATTTTAGCCGTGTAATGTCCACTGTTGGACATAGTTTTTATGTAAATCATAATATTTAATATATGATCGTCACATTTGTCATATGCTCTATTTGTTAAAAAAAAAATCGCGATGGATTAAGTGTTTGCGGAAAATAAAAAAGAAGTGTAAACTACTTAAACTCCAATGAAGTGTGGAATACTAAGCTGAATTGCTTATATTGGGAAAATTATTATTTACAGCTATCTACATAATTAAAAATAAACTTATACTAAAATCACTAAAACTAATATACATTGTATTATTTTATTATTGTACCAGCCTTTTTAATAGTCCACTGCAGGACGTAGGCCTACCCACGAAGGGTGATTGGGCCATATCCACCATGCTGGCCCAGTGCGGGTTGGTGGATTCACATACACCATTTAATTTCTTCTACTGACGTACGCAGGTTGCCTCACGATGTTTTCCTTCACCGAAAAGCCAGTGGTGTGAAATTCCGTACATAAATTCCAAAGAACGCATTGGTACGGGACCGGGGATTCGTACCCACGACCTCACGATTGTGAGGCGGGTGTCACTACCTCTTGACCACCACGGCTTATATACAAAACAATAATATACATATAAAACTAAATTTATAACATATAACAGTTACTACTAGATCAGAAAGCACATATTATCTAATTAGTATTATCAATAACACTTTTCACATCTTTAATCATCTGATCGTAGCGCTCATAGCGTAGTTTGGCGAGGTGTTTCTAAATATCGAAGTTTAACATTCAGTCTTCGGATAAGAAACCGCAGGTGGCATTTGCAACTGAGCGCTACCGTGGCTGAGGTCACATTTTATATTGTCCGGTTGTTTTAACCGTTGAGCCATGTCAGAGGCCTTCAGGCGGCTTAAAAGCTCTGACACCAGGGCTTCCCACTAGACCTATACGAAATTACTTTAGGGGAGCAACACCATCGCATTCATCGCTCTCATACACCGATGTTCATTATTTACTCGCCGGTTGATAAATATTGGCAAATGAACGGAGTAATTACGCCAACAACGGAAATCATAAAATAATCGTTAAATTCTGGACGAGATTCCGCACATTTGATTCATGTTCGTGTTCACTATCGATTCAGTTACGATTCGATGCAGTTTTTACACTGTTTTTTAAATAAAAATCTGAATTTCTGTTATAGAGTTACAGTATATTATGTCTTATTTATTTATTCATTCAAAATTTAAGCGCAAAGCTTTTGTCGATGGAGAAACTTCCACGTTTTGCGGTTTTCTGCTAATGTTTTTACCTCCCTGAACGACATGACATCTATAATAACTTATACCTTCCTACAGAATGACGGGAAGAGAGTCATGTCACGAAAAGAACCCTAAACATGATGGTAAGTGTCAGGAATGGGAGGGAACGACCAAAAAATCGGCCAAGTACGACTTGAACTCGCGCATTAAGGGTTCCGTACCATAAAAAAATCACGTTTATTGTATGGGAGCCCCCCTTAAATTTTTATATTATTCGATTTTTTGTATTTGTATTTATAGTGGCAATAGAAATACATAATCTGTGAAAATTTCCACTCTCTAGCTATTATGGTTCATGACATAAAGCCTGGTGACCGACAGACGGACAGCAGATTCATAGTAATAGGGTCACGTTTTTACCTTTTGTGTATGGAACCCTAAAAAGTGTGGATGAATTGTGTGAAAGATGATATGCGAGAGAAAGGAGTTGATGATGAGATGACGTATGATAGAGTGAGGTGGCGAAAAGAAACGTGCTGTGCCGACCCCACCTAGTGGGATAAGGGCAAGATGATGAGGATGACCTACCTACAGAATGAAAATTTAGTCGACGACGATATTCTGAAACATCATAGTAAACTTTGTTCACATCATGTTGTGAACAAAGTTTACTATGGGACCAATCACAAATCGCAATAAAATAAATGATGTTTCCTACATAGCGGATCAATTTTTTTCTGACCATTGAAACCTTGAAATAAAATGTTTTAGTGTGAAACCGCTATATTTTGTAGAATTATGACTTTAAATTAACTGTAACAATTCACTCGAGACGTAATATAAATATTTTAACCTCATTCTTGGCATAAAATATCAAGATCAGTACGTGTTGAATTGTAGTTGTGCGAGTACAACCCAAAATTTATTTCTTCCGACGGAAACATATTTAAACAAACAAACTAAATGGAAATGAATAAACGATAATATAACTGCAGAAAAAATTTAGGATAAATATAGCTGTGAGTTACATAGCAGACAAAATAATATACATTGCATCACGCGAAAATATAGTAGGGATTCTTATATTTTTTGTAATATTTAGCTAACTTTTATACGATTTTATACTTCATAACGGGAAAAGACAGTTTTGAATGCTAAGACCACCATCTAAGACGGCTCTACCGCGTACACTAGCACTCACCAGCTTGAAAAAGACCGCCAAATGCGATCAAAACTACAGTCGTTACGACTATTAAATTACACAAGTCAGCTTGAGAAAGACCGCCAAATGCGATCAAAACTAAGTACAGTCGTTACGACTATTAAATTACACAAGTCATTTCCTCATACATAAAGTGTAAAAATGTGGGAAAACCACGTTAGTTTTCACAGTAAAGTTTAAACTACGTCCGTACGTGAGATATTTTAATAGAGCAACAAGACGAGACACTAGCTAGCTTTTAATGTTAAGAACTTGGTCATATCAGGTAGTCTTTGCACTAACCGTACTCTAAAGTATGTAAGTTCGTATAGGACGGGGAGCTAGCCTTTGTAACAAAGTAAGCTTTAAAAGCCGTCTAAAGGCCTCTGATATGACTGTACTCTATCTTGATAATGTACGGCAGAACATAGGCCTACCAACGAAGGGTTGTTAGATCATAATTACCATGCTGACTAAGTGCCATGTTTTCAGTACACACAAAAATTGCGGTCTTAATGAGTTTGTGTGACAAATCTGTAGAGATGAGCTTGCTGGTTCGTGGTCTCTACCAGATTACTTTTAGACCCCGTATAATAATTATTTTTTAGTTATTATAAACTTTATTATTATTAGTCATAGTCATAGTCGTTTATTCATAACATAATTGTGTTACATGTCAAAATATTAATTAAAAAAATAGGTATCCTTAAAATCACATTGGAATAGGTACAATAAATAATAATTACAATTGTAATAAATTTGAAAATTGCGTTATATAATCTTAATAATAGTCATCTGATATATTTCTTTACATTACTTTCTGTTTGAAAGTTTCCGGAGCGTATCTGATGTCACGTGGTATTCGATTATATATTGTACCTCGGGAGCGGTATACTATACATATGTATACTTTTGTTTAGAATTATACTATCCATGCATTTTTATGATAGACGTCCAAAATAGGTCCACGAACAGGTCTTATTCGCGTAATCTTTGCGGGCTAGTCGGTACGGGGCACCGTCTTAGGAAACTAACATTTTGTATTGATTGTCATTTTGTGCGTCGAAAAAAAATTAGGCGGTACATATGTGTTTCAATAACTGTATTTTTTGCCCATAATAAAGGACATCCTATCATATGTTTAGAATAATGTTATATAGGTTTTAGTTTAACTACATTCAGCCAGATTTAACCGGTCTAAGGTGTAGCACGCTCACCTAGAAGATATCTATTAGATACATTTGCGCCAGAGATATTTATATTTTCCTCTAATAGATTGTTTTTGAGACCTGCCGGTTTTCACACCTATTGTGTGTCTGTGTCGCTTCCGAGTCATTAATCTCGTCCCGTTTTTTGCACCGCCGCGCGCCGCCTTCAGTCCAGGGAGGAGGAAAATGCGAAGGCTATTGAAATAGCCGTATTAGCTGGAAATAGTTCTAAAGTACAGTTTTGCGCATTCTCACCTAAAAACATATTTATCGGAATGTATGTTTTGTTTCATTTATTTTGGGATAAATATAAAAAAAAGTTTATTTCCACAACATAATTTATGTGCATAGAAGCCAAGGCAAGCAAGACAGAGAAAAGTGACTCAAGGGAAAAAAGGTGCACACAGGGGTGCACGTTGGATCGATACTGGATGATGATGATGATCTTATGTCTAATTTTATGATAGCCTTTCTTTGTCATATGACATTGATTTGGACGAGAACACGGACGTCGTATTCACGTTTTTTAGTGTATATTTATGTAGGTGATAGGATATATTTTATCAATATCTTGTTACTTAACAACTGATACTATATTCGAAAACATATTTTTGGTTTACTTTAGCTTATTATAACATTTACAATCCTTTTGCCCCTAAAACATTTTATTCAGGAAGAATGTCCCAGAGAACAGTCATGCTAAAGGCTCAAACGTCTCTATTCTACTTTTAACAACTTTAAGCTTAAACTTTAAAAACGTAACGAGAAATATAGAGACAAATACTGAATAACTTTTATGTGTATGATTTTAGTAAAACTGGGAAGATAAGGACAAGTCTTTGTTCTACTTGCCTGTGGAGAACCCAGCTAAGTAAAGGACTTAAGGTGACGAGACCACGTAAAATAAATATTGAAGTGGAGTGTTGCTGCTTCAAAATATATATATATATTTTTGTTTCATAAGTAGCTTATCTGTATCCAATTTATTAAATATGGTTAATATATAGCCGAATGTACACCTTAGCCGTGTGTACTTTTTTTCCAATAATTGCTATTATACGACATTTCTGAATAACTCTTTTATATCATTTTTACACAGTGGTAGAGCAGATATAGAGGTAGAGAAAAAGGTATATGTAGAAAGATAGGTACATATAATTTCTTTGTTTTTACACAGGATATTCATACTTTTTTCTAACGTAATCTTTTTAACATTATTTTTAACTTCCACTTTGTAATCAGTATCCGCTTTTATGTGATAAGTTTTGTCAGTAAGATTTCTTAACGATAAGTTTTATAAATTCTACAAAATATTAGTTCTCTAATTGTAAAAAGTTTTTAATTTAGTAGTAATTTTAGTACATCCTAGACCGCATATTTGCTTAACATCAGGCAGTGTGTAGTCAAACGCAAACCTATTTGAAATAAAAATAAAAAAAGTTTTAGGTTTAAGTAAGAATTTTACTAAGCGAGTAAACAGTGAAATAGTTTTACCAAAAATCGGATGTAATACTAAAAGAACTTGCCTAAAACACGATGGAATTAAATAAAATCGTCCGTCAAGTCACAAAGCAGACGGTTGTTTATGATCCTAATCAAACAAGGTGTGTAACTCAGGTGGTTGCCTCCGCCGCTTGGCAGCCTGCCCCAGTCTTCCGGGAAACAATTTAATATATTATGAAATACCCTCGTTTCTCGGGGGTAATTAATTAGTGGATCCGCGGTGCGGTCTGTGGCTGCGAGCGTACATATAAACCTGTATGTACGATAACTCTGGTACATGGTGTGTGGAATAAATACAGGATATATATATTATCCCACGACACAGGTCACTGTAGTGCGGGATCCAGTGCACACCTCCTTATTTCAGCATCATCGTCCGCAGCCCTCTTGACCAGGTACAGGTACTCTTACGGTGCCATTTGACTCGGTCCTGTGCTAACCATGTCCAAGTTAGACCTGCATACTTATTGTTTAGTGTAATTATTTTAGAACAATAAACTTTTCAATAAAAATGCAATAAGGAATTGGTTTGGTGTGCTAAAATATCTCTTGCACTATAATCATTGTTAAAATATATACAAAGAATTGTTTAAGCTTCAGGGACTTTCAAAGGTCATAACTCAATGTTACAAACAACTATTACCATAAGACCAAACCAAATCTTAAAAAACCAGCAATTTCACACAAAAGTTTAGAAAGGCACGTGTAGCGTAGAATGTTCACCGATATGTTCACTGACTATAGATTTTATATAAAAAAATCGTCCGGCTCAAATACTCTGATACCAGGGCTAGCCAGCTAGCCTATATGAACTTACTGACTTTTTTACTCAACATAGCTGAATTATCTCGATCTTAGTCTAAGAATTTATAAATGATGCTACAAAATTGGATGATTCACTTAGGAACTTCTGAGTCAGAAATAACAATAAGCCGACGCCGACGGTCTCATGGAAAATCTATGGGATAGGTTCAGACATAAACGTCTTACGAGCGAAAAATTGATGAAATATCCACCACAAGCACATAAATACACACACTATCTTTTACGTCCTAGGTTAATAACAATCAAACTCCACAACGAAGACAAACTCATCGTTATATTTACAGAAACTTTTCTAATTAAGTGATTTTATAAACCCTGCAGATTCTGAAATCAAAGGAAGTGGCCAACCGAGTTTTATTTCTGTTCATTCATTTAGTTACGTTCTTATTGAATGAACATAATTGAACGAGTGGAAGGAACGAGAAATCCCGGGTTTCTAGAACTAATGGGATTATTTTGTACAGGAACTGGGAGCACAAAGTGTTGGTTTAAATGATACTAAAGAAGCTAAGAATTAAAATAAATACAAGTCGGAAAGAAAATGCAGAAAAATCTTCTACAGCCAAAAATGACTATTCTTGAGACTGTAAAAATAGAATTTAATTTGACACTAAATTTACGAGCCAATTTTTTAATTATTTTATAGAAAAACCGGTTCATTAAAAGAGCCATAAATCGAGAATTAGATTTTCTACAGTAATGGTCTTCATATTTTTTGCCCTAAAGTGTATAGTTTCCGAGATATCGGCCAAAAACTGTTTGTAAAGATGACGTTTGACGCTTCACATGGATCTGTCAGCATTGTGTGATTTTGTACTCAGTAAGCTCAGAGTAAATAAAAAAATCAAGAGAGAATGTTGTGAACAAACAAGTGAGGCCGACAAAAACTACGCCTCGCCGTGTAAAAACAATCACACACACATCAACGTACAAGAAAACTACGCCTTAGCTTCTCAGTCGAACTATGGCGGCGCAGCAGTGACGCACTCACACATGTATATAAAAACCGGCTTCACTTGACTGTTCAACGACGTTCCCTCTTGATTTTTTTATTAGCTCTGAGTCAGTAAGTTTGTTTTATGATAACCGACTTTTGGACCAAAATTAAAGCTCTGAGCCTTATAACGTACACTTATTTTCCATCATGAAAAGTTTGAGAATATTTTTGGCAAGTAATTATGAAAGACATCTTTAAAAATAGTTAGTTCTTCTCCTGACTGACTTTAAAAATTTGATTTCTGTGGTTAGAATGTCTACCTAGTAGCTGATAGCGACGATGTAGTTGTCTATACAATATTTTTACATGATACGTGTGTGTTCTTACTACACTTTTTAAGGGTTGAATTCATTCACCATTTAAGCATCATCACCATTTAAGCTACTAGAGTAGTTATGCCAGCGGCTCAGAGCCACGCTCCGTTTCTTTAAGGAGCTGGGCTGGCTCGGGTAGACGGTGGAGGAGGAAATGCACGAAACACCCCATGCGGGATGTCAGTGCAGGACTTATCGCCCCTACTTCAAATTAGAATTAGAAAGGGTTGAATTGATTTTATTTTGAATATACCTAAAACTATAGATTGTCCCGACAAAAGCAAATTCCCTTTGGAGTAGCAAACAATATCGCAGAGTAGCACAAATACCAGCTTTTCTCAGAAATAAGGTTATTTTTCTTTAATCCAATCTTGCCAAGGTCAAAGACGATGTTTGACTTACAGATCTGTTTTTCGAGGACATCCAATATGATAAGGAAACATTTCTATTATGAATAAAAACATGACCTTTTCAGAGGCCAAGTGGCCCTTGTAAAACGAACCATGTCCGAGCCATACATATTTATTGACTCGGCTCCGCCAGCTACTCGAGACACGGGAAATGGAAATTATTATATTATGTAATCATTAGGTATGAGATTACAAGATTATAATACTAATGAAGATGTCTGATAGCTGTTGCGGCGCGTAATTATAACTGAACTAACTGACCCGGCAAACTTAGTTTCACCCAATATCTTTATAGCTTATAGCCTAAGTGATATTCTGATGTATATTGCAAAGTTTCATCTCCATCCGTTCAGTAGTTTTTGCGTGACAGAGTAACAAACATCCATACATACTCAAACTTTCGCAGTTATAATATTACCAGGAAGTATGATTAATATCCTTGGTATACCAAATTGCACACCACTGGCCTTTCGGTGAAGGAAATCATGATAAGCGAATCTGCGTACGTCTGCTGAAGAAATTCGATGGCGTATGTGCAAATATCTTGTTGTGAGTAAGCCTACGTCCAGCAGTGGACTGTTAATGAGGCTGGTAGTGGTACAGTAGCAGGTAAATAGCTCACGGATTAGTCTTAAGTTAGTGTAGATAAGTGACAATCTGATTATGGAAACATAATCTGTTTTTCGCAGATCCTAATTAAAATAATTTTATTTAGGTGTTATGAATTTTTAAATATTTTTTAAGTGCTCCAGTTTCGACCGCATTCGGTGATCTTTTTCTAGATTTGAGTAATAGAACGTGGGCTGGTCTCGCATAGCCAGAGCTATGTAAGACTAACCCGTGTGCTAGTACTCTTGAAAAATATCATCAAATGCCGAAACTTGAGTAGAAATCACTTAGCAATAAGCAACACCTGTGCTGTATTTTAGTAATTAAAAGGGCAATCTGTTTAAAAAATTGATTAAGGTCGAAACTAGAACAAATTAAGTATTTTTCTTCGGTAAGGTTAGGTTTGCGTTTGAATATAAGTTGAAAAAAGATGGTCTAATATGAAGAACACTTACCCACAACTCGGTTTAATCAAGATTTGAAGACACCTAACGTAGGGAAACAGACTCAGGTAGAGCGTTCCGCACTTCTTGAATATTTAACCGAGTCCCTTGAATATTCCTTTTGACGAAGTTACTTTGACGTCAGTTTAGTCAGCATTTTAAAATCTCTTCAAGAGCTTAAAATAAGCCCCTTATACTGATAAGTGTACTATGCTGATCTTTTAGCCGTCTTCATCTTCTGGATGTCTTAATCTTTGGTATGTCTTAATTTATTTTAATAGAACCAAGTTTAGAGTAAATAAGTAAAATACAACCACAAAGTAGATCGCTTTCCATCCGGCAAGAATGGTGGTGAAACATAAATTACATAAAACAGTTTCCTACAACTTATGCAAAATTAAGAAAAAAACTCATTTGCTAAAAAAAAACCGGACAAGTGCGAGTCAGGCTCGCACACCGAGGATTCCGTACCAATCCAGAAAATTTCACAAAATTGGGAAGTAAATTGATAAAATCTCTATACTATAACCATTGACAAAAAAGTTGTTTTTTTCATTTTTCTCGTCATACATCGAAAATTACAAATTGTTAAAATAATTAAAAACCTGTTTTAGCATGTACCTTAAATCATACGATTTACTCACTTTGAATTTTGAACCCACATTTTGTGAATTTTGAGGCCCTATTTTTTGTGATTTAAATAAAAATGTACAGTTTTCAGATTTATTTCTATGTGTAAACTCTGACAATGTTTCTCGCCAAATTTCACAGTTCTATGTCAACGGGAAGTACCCTGTAGGTTTTGATTTTTGTGAGTGTCGAAAAATGCTTTTATTTACGACAAAAACGTCTCTAACTTTTTTATACGATAACTGAGAAGTTTTTCTTTTACACAACTGCAAGAAACCATAGATATACGTATATAGTTTAAATTTCAAGTCGGTATGTTTACGCGTTCCCGAGATAAACAGTCTTGACATACACACAGATGGACAGACGGACACACGGACAACAAAGTGATCCTATAAGGGTTCCGTTTTTTCCGTTTGAGGTACGGAACCCTAAAAACGGATAGTTGTTTCACCAGTAGGTATTTTAAGCTTATTTAGATATTGATAATAGTTCATGAGTCGCAAAACGTTTATCAAAGCGTGGTATTGGGAATGTAGGGTCAGTACCCTCATACCCGGTACCCTTGAAAACAAGCTCTATCAAGCGTAATCTCAGTAAGAACCCGGACGGGCTCGGACAATGATTACGCGGGAAATCCCCGCAGATTAGCTCGCCGGCTCAGTGCCCTGCCCACGGCCACTGAACCTTCGGCGGATTGGATATGAGACTCTTCTTTCAGGCTAAGGGAGTAATTAGCTATAGAAATATCGACTCTTAGGCATGTTTCGAGTCAGTTTGATTAATATTTTTGGATTGGAGCAAAGAGGTTTGTCAACCAATACAAATATTAGGACTTACTTAGATGATTTTTGAGTCAAAGTTTAACTTGTTATTCTACATTTTATTTATAGAGTTATAAGTGGTTAAAATGACGTTATTAGCAAAGGTTCGCCTTTTTGAGCAATTTATTTTTAAGCTTAGTAGAAACATTTCACCTCTAGAGATTTTTTGTTTTAGATAGGTTTACGTTTGTCTACACAATGCGGTCTAGGGTGTAGCACGCTTTCTTAGAAGAACTATAGTAAATGAAATAAAGAAGTGTGCAAGACTTGTTGTTTTATAATGTTTTAAAAAGGTTTTGGTAATCTTCATTTAGACTGCTTTCTACAATCAGGTAGATTTTGACAAAATCTAAGAGCAATTTGATAGAAATTAAACTCGATTCCTAATGTATTTAACCGAGACATTAATTTTTACTGATATAGTAAAATCGTAATTTTAGTTTCTATTTTTTGTTAGTTACTATTTCACGCAGCATAGAAAGCAAGAATTTTTTTGCACACCATACCTACATAGTTTAAAGGTAAGAGTGCCATGGTCATAATGATTACATCTGCTTGATAGACTTAGGCTACTTTTAACCCTGAAAGCCACAATTGAGTAAATACAACTGGTACTTTTGTTAATCACAACTTTAGCCAGTCTGCGACTTGGCCGTTTCATTCCACATTTAGCAGAATGATACCTAGAGAACCATTAGGACTAATAACTCTGAGAAATAATGGTTTTAGAATAAACTCGTTTATTTCCATCGGCCCCTGAAGAGCTTTTGGGAAAGTTGGATTGTTCCCGGAATCGTCGTTTTGGATTTTGTTGAAGTAACACTTCGGATTTGATTAAAGAGCGGATGTAGTTGGAAATAACTGTATTCCACGCTTTAAACTCCTAACGACTAAGCTTTCTATTTAGCACGACAAGAAGTTTGGAGAAAATCACACTAAAAATTAGAAGTATCACCATCGCTATCATATTGGTAATGAAACAAAATATATCCTTCTGACTTTTGTACAGTAAGTATCATTGTCCCTTTTGATTTCTTTTGGTTCTAAATCTATCTCATACAGACTACATTAAAAAAATCAATACATAAAAAACTGCATGTGTTATTTTGACTGTATGACCTCAAATTCAAATATTTTGGCCTTATATTTTTATCGTTTAGTTCTTCTAAATGTAGTTACTGATTTTGACATTATTATCGCATCAAAAATGCAAATTGCAAATATCTCAATACATTTCATTTAATTCAATTACATTATCTTCTATCAGTCAAACCGTACAAAATCGGAGCGGGTCATTAAAATAGAAAAGATACACATCTTCTAGCATCTATATTATATAACTAATCGCAAACTTATCAGTATATCGAGCCCGTCATCGTATCGACATCGATATATCGACAGGCGACCTCACTAGCGAGCTTCGAATATTATCTCCAGAAGTTTCTGCCGACGACAAGGGCTGTCGCGTATAAACTTTGATTTTTACCTCTATTGAATTTTTTATGTCCCCATTCCAGCGTTTTATTGTGGAAAGAGGAAGGTTGTATAAACTGCTCCTCTTTTATGCAGGACGATCTATTTTCTTTGTGTTACGAGTATTTTTCTGTGATAGACTTTTTGTCTTGTCTTTGTTGAGTATTTTCCTTGTGAATTCTGAAAAGTTTGTTGGTAAGTCGACGGAATAATTAAGAGGATTGGAACAATTTCCGACTTGCGAGAAATGTTGCAGGTTGCAAGTGGATTTTCTTGTTTGAAACATTAAACAACATCTTTTTTAAATATCTTTTTGTATTGTACCGTATTGAAAATTTTAATGAACCATAATTTTTTTTTAATGAGCATGTGAATATTTAAAGGTTTACCAATATAACATACGTATTATTTCGAAAGGGACACTTAAGTAGGTACATCACTATTACTATAGTATAAGTAGCTTCCCTGTCTGTCTGTCCCTATGTATGCTTATACTTATCTTTAAAACTACGCAACGGATTTTGATGCGGTTTTTTTAAAATAGATACGAGTTAGAACCATGAGTATGTACACTGGGCTGAAAAGTCTGCAAATTGGAGGATAGGATACATAATTATGAGAATGAATACTCAGGATAGACATCTATTATATATCTAAAACATGTATGGAGGATCAAAATATTTTTGTTAAACAAAGACCTTGCCTACATGCGAGGGAAATAGGAATTATATATATATATATATATATATATATATAAAAAATGTTGCGGTTGTGCGTAAGTTAACAATAAAATAAAATAAAAAGGGCCTCTTGGTGTTGGTTTTGGTCCCATCAATGCCCTTCAAAGATTCGGGGCAACCCGTGAGATGTAAAATAAATAAAATAAAAAGCTTTTATTGTTGTACTTTAAATATTACAAGGTAAATATGCCTATAACTTAAAATTAACTTATTTATCTTAACTGTTACACTATTCATTAACCTAAATGATCAAATCTTAACTATATATAGTATAATTAATTATTAAAATCGGCAAACAGATTTTATTTTGTTTAAATTTTTTTTTTCGTGATGATTCATCATGTTTACTCGCTATCTCATCTTAAATTGACCCCAATTGAGGACGATTGGGGTCCATTTAGGATTCACATTCAACACATTCATTTATACCTGTAGTTTTTCCCACTGGAGCAACATATCAGTGGTTCAAAGCCCAGCTCTATTTCAAAGTTGTCTACCGCTTCAAGTAGATTCTAACAGTTACCTACATGCACAAATTGTTCAATAATCTTCACAATATTATCATAATGCTGAATAAATTCGAAAATATATAACATATTCGATATTCCGAAACAAAGCACAATGTACCGATTCGTAGGCGACAGTGGCGCCGCGGCGCGACGTGTTGCCGTAACGAAGTACACGCCGTGTCAATGTCGCGCGACATCGGAATACTAAGAGCCATCGATACGGATAGCAAAACAAGCTCGGTGTCGCAAATATTTACTCTAACAAACTAGCTAGACCATTGGCCTTATTAATAAACGCAGAGTAAGTTAATCCATCTTTTGTTTTTTTGGGATGGGTAAAAATTATGTTTAACTCGCAACAGGACGCGTGACTTAATCGAAAATTCGTAACACGAAGGGAGCAAGTTTTCACTTCTGTCGGCACTTCCGGAGTGCAACCCGTTATTATTTTTTTAACCTTATAATGTATATATAAATCAATGATCGCCGGCTGGACGCACAAAATAGCAAGACTCATTGTTTTCAGACATTCCGCCAAACAAACAAGCGATAGAGAAGCACGATTGGCTGGAGCGTTCGGTTAGTGACGCATAATTATGATGTTATCACGTAAAATTCTCGTCCTTAAAACGACTTTATATACAACCAATTTTTTTGATCATTTTGATCAGTCAATAAGTTAGTAGTGGAGTAAATAGAGTTCTATGAAATTAAAATCTGACTTTGGTTTGTATTAAAAATTATCACTTCCAATGGCCACAAGAAGTTACAATGATCAAGTCTATTTAAACCGGAGGTTCTTGTATTAACTTCAATGAGTTATAAGTTATACTAGATAAATAATAACAGTTACCTACTAGGTTTGAATCCCACGAATGTCCGCATTTTACAAACATTGGCCTTTTCGTATTGAGAAGAGAATTTTTACATTTTTACAAACATTCTGTTCACTGTTCAAGTGTTCGCGGGAGAGCACAGGAGTCATTTTGTAACGTAAAATATTGAGCTCATATATATAATTATGTTTCTAAAAGTAAACAGATAGGTTTATCAATAGCAATAGCACGATAGCGATATTTTTTTCCAATAATTATGTACATTCTTTTGCGTATGTTGTATTTGCGGACGCTCCCGAGTCTATCCTGCGCATCTGCGACTCGGTCTAATGTGCATTTTCTTACTTCCTTCGCTGAAAACCCTTCAAAATTTCACCAAATATCCTCCTTTGCAACCTTCACGCCAAACTGAACTTTATTTCTACTCCACAAAGGTTCTTTTCAAATGTTTTATACCTCTCGTTTACACAAAGTTATGGCGTTTCGAGCGAAGTTAAAATATTTTAGGAATAACTTAAATTTTGTTAGCGAAATATACTGTTTAAGAGACAGTATCTTTGAGAAGCAATGAAATTTGGATAAACGATTATAGTTGTTGGAGGATTTTGTGTAATTTTTGATGGGGATGTTTTAATTTTATTGAAGAAATTAAACGCTAATATAAAATATCGTGCCGGTTTCCGTACGCAACATTGTACCCAAAATTATATCCTCTACAACGTACTATGGAATTATGAATTCTCTCGTTTACTGTTTTAGTATTTTTTTGCTTTAGGTCATTGTTTTGATTCATATAATGTAAAATAAAATTGGTTATATTTGACTTATTTTATCAGTCTACGAGCAAAATAAATATTTTTTTGATTAAATATTTTATTTGTATGATGAGTAACGAGAAGAATTAATTATTTGTGAGTTGGTAATACGAGTATCGTTTACGTGTTGTCTGTCCACTACAAGCCATGGTGGTTTAGACACCCGCCTTACAATCGTGAGGCCGTGGATTCAAATCCCCGGTCCCGCACTAATGAATTCTTTGAATTTATGTACGGAATTTCACACCACTGGCTTTTCTGTGAAGGAAAACATTGTGAAGCAAATTGCATACGTCCGTAGAAGAAATTCGATGGCGTATGTGAATCCACCAACCCGCACTGGGCCAGCGTGGTGGATATCACCCTTCGTGGGTAGGACTAAGTCCTGCAGTGGACTATTAAAAAAATAAAAGGCTGGTACAGTACATAAGTCAACTTTAGGTACAGGTTATTGCTCTCTAAAGTTCAAGTACTTACAAAATTGAATAAACTAATCATGATGAAAAAAAAAATTACCTGTAGGACCTTGCGAAATCGCGAAAAAACCTCCTGTTCCATACAAAAAGTTTATTTACTCTTGACAAATTATACGAGGCAGTTGATTTATTTATCGGTACTTAGAGTTGGTCCCATAGCATAAATAGTTCACAATGTTGAAATGTATATTATTCGAAAGTCCCTGTAGTGTAGTTACGAGTATTTAGACATAAAAAACATGATCCGATGGAGACGTTGTAAACTTATGATTCCACCATAACAATAACATTCTGAACCACAAGTCAGCAACCCAGTACACACGATCTTCCGATCGACATCTGGCCGGCCGCCAGCAGTGCAGCCGTTACGTCGCCTCTATCGACTGCACTGATCGATTACGTCACGTGAGTTATTTTCGAGTTCTCGTACTAGGGCTTACGCTGTGCCCGATCGAAAATAGACTTTATTGTCCGCGGAACAGAAATACTTGTACTACAACACTTGTAAACATTGAACATCTGTTGGATTGCGATTTACAATAATTTTATTTTATTGTAAAAAGCTACTTTGTTGCGCAGTTTTTCACAGAAATAGTTATATGTGGTCATAATTAACGGATAAATGAGCTGTTGCATGATTTTAAAGTTTTTTAGCCTTGGAATGATTATCACTTTGTATACAGAATGTTCACAAATAGTTCGTGTCAGTCACAAGGCGTCCAATGTTGCCTAAATTTTATAGATAGTGAATTAACTTCTAATATATAAAATTTCCATGTCACAATGTTAGTTACCATACTCCTCCGAGACGGCTTTACCGATTTTCACCAAATTTTATATGCGTATTCAGTAGGTCTGAGAATCAGCTACTATCTATTTTCCATACCCCTAATAATTTATAAGGCAAAACAACGTTTGCCGGGTCAGCTAGTTTTCTATAAAATAACCAATTTTTCGATATTGTATGTTTCGTTCCATTGTAAAAGTTGTTTGGCTTGGCTTACTGAAGACGCCTTTAAAAGATTGTAAATTGTTTCCAGTAACCTAAGTAAATTTCTTAGCACAGGGGTTAGTCCAGATTTACACGTAAATTGAAACTACAGTTGTTTTCGTATCGTTCTATACATTTTTGTACAGCGCCCCTGGCGAAAACGATTCAGAACTAACCAAATGTTTAGAGCCTCTTGCGAACCCGAAAGCTTAAATAAACTACGCAAAACCTGGACTAAGGGCTTAGGTTATTTTATTCGTTGAATTTACAAAAGCACACCCCAATAATTTTAAATTTAAGTAATTCAACAAATTTAACTTCTAAAGCTATGATTTAGTATCCAAAGGTACGTTTACCTATTGTTCCCGACGGATTTGTGTACCCAAAAGTTTGAACGTTTTACAAAATATTATTTATTTGTTTACTGTGACCACCTTTCTAAATTTCTAAAGGTTTTATGGTATTTTTGGCAGTTTTAATTAGTTTTATTTTGGTAATAATTAATTACCAACCAAATTTATTTTCAATGCCAAAATTGTGACTGAGTAATATTTTTTTTCCCAAAATAGCTTAAGACTTCAACCGTGCACAGAATTCCTAGTTTGCATGGATCAATGCAGTAATTTTCACATGATTGTTGATTTAACAAAAATGGCTCAGCCGCTTTCGATAAAATTTAAACGGGACTACCTTAAAAGTACGATCTACAAAAAAGTGCTTGGCTTTACTAAAAGTTTCTTAACAGATCATGAAAACAAATTCTCCTGAGAAATTACCAATGAACAAGTACCTAGTACAGAAAATCGCGAAGTTGCCAGCAATCGGGAAGTTGGCAAGTAAGTTGCGGCAAGTTGCCGTAAGTTGCCTCAAGTTGGCAGCGATCGCAGGCGTGGCGGCAGATGAAGCGATAATCTGGCAATTTATGGCGAGACCACGCCGTTTGCGGATTTATGGCGAAACTTGGACGACATTACGCGTATTGGTTTTATGATTTGGGACCACGCGTCTGTTGTGTGTTGATGGGCTCGCGGCTTATTAATTGAAACTGGTAGAATTACAAGTAAATTTAAATTCGTATGGGTTGGTGCCTAACCCTGGTCAGACCCTGGTGTCACAGTTTTATACAATTATTGGGCAGGTAAAAACCATAAGGGTTTCATAAACCGTTCATTGTATAGTTTACAAATTTCTAGTACCTAGATAGAATAGACCAAAAATAAAATTAAATGTAGTTGGGATCTAAGTAGTTAATATAATATTTTTGCTTACATATAATTATAACCTAACAAACTGAAAGAACGGATTTTTCAGGAAGCAAAACTTTTTGTCTGTGTATTTATCACAGACAATGTTATTGTTTAGAAGTTATCAAAACAAATTGAAATGAAATATTTTTGCTTATTAGAATATTAATATCACAAATTATCATGTCATTAATAAAAGCGTCAGACATTTACAAATTCAATTACATCCTGTATACGATACTAATCCTAACTAATGTTTTAACGCGGGAATGTGTTTGTTAGTTTGTAATATTTTTACGCAGTCATCCTTGCTAACACTGAATCTGAAAGTGTGTTTGTGTGTCTTGTTACTATTTTTCACAGCAACGAAGATACCATGTATAATAATTATTGTGCCCAAGTGCGTAGCAGTTGGTACTCTTGTAAAATCTTGACCACCATGTATGTAAACACAGTTGATAATAAGCGTCCTTGATTTTTTGACGGATTGATTTTTTGTATCAATACGAGTATATTTTAATAATCGAAGAGAGATAGTTTCTGTCCAAGTCGGGGATGAAAACTAAGGCATAAAAGTTTACAATAAAATTTGAAAGTGATGCAGTATGTGCAAATTAGAACTGTCGAGGCGTTACGGTAATCTAACATAAGATTTTAATCAGCAGCGAAGGTTCCGACTATACTTGATAGGCGCGAGTACTGATGAAAACCGAATTAGTGTCTACCAAGTATCAAACACTTTTATTTGTACTACTAGACAATATTATATTTATAAATACCTACCTACCAATAATTAATTATACTAGAGATAAAAGTAGAGTAGGTACTTGGAAAATCTTCAACCTCGAATAAGTACAATATAATAGTTTTTTAACCAGCTTCAATAATACTAATCCTCTGACCCCCGTTCAAGTATTTTTGTTACATTAGCAACGCAAGTAAAACCGCGAAATACGAGCTACACGTGTTATCAGAAACACAAACGCTACATCGAATATTTATGTATTTGGTGTATATTTGAGGGCCGTCGGAATAAAGCTGGCATTACACTAATCCGATTAGCACGCGAGCTTCCACAAATCTTTTGAAAGCGCTCACTGAATGTTCGTTATACTGAAAACTGTAGGGAATAGGATGGTTAACGCGGGACGCAAGGTTTCAAGGAGTGTAAATAAATAGCTTGAAAATGACATTAGATAGATAGAAAGATAAACTCTGTATTGCACACCAAGAAATAAACAAAAAGAAGAAACAAAGACACATAAACAGCGTAATAATGGGCGGCCTTATCGCTGATAGCGATACCTACCAGGCAGAATAAGTGAATTTTATTCTTGAATCATTCTATGCAGTTCTATGTTTAGAAATTGTATCGAATTAGACGCTCCACTTGAAACTATATAACAGAATATGTTCACGTAGTAGAATCCGCTTCAATCGATTATACAGATCGATTAAATATAATTTAAATATACCAAAGCTGTGTACTTCTTCAGGTAGACACTTTTTGTCGTCTCAATGATCAAATGTCTGCTATGAGTAATATGTTTATAAAGCCTTTTCTGCGGCTATACGAAGGAATACTTTATGAAGATTTTTTAGAGAGAAAGAAAATACTCGTAGGTGCAACACTTTTCCGACGCGAGCGCTGTGCCCTGTGCATTTATAGCATATTAGGCCTCATTGATTAGGTTGTGGACACTGTTTCTTACATTTTGTTGTTACTTTATACTTCCTCTAACCTAACCGTCTTACCACAAAAGTTTTACGCACGCTTTAAACATAGTTTAACAGTACAAATTTCACGGTTAAACAGTGTTTAAAGAGTGTTTTAATCTTTTGTGGTAAGGCGGTAAAAGTTTACATTCAAAGAGCTAGAGACGTTATTAGACTGAACAATTTATCATGGCTTCAGCAGCTTACTCTGTGTCTGCAAATCGTGAGCAGTCTTCTTATTTATTCCCAAATTAATCCACAAAGGGAATACCGACAGCAATATTACCAATAGTGTATTAATGAGTGGATTTGGACAAAGGCCCCAAATACGAGTAATTATGTTGGAACGTACGCGAGTTCCGTCACAGCGGGCGGATAAACCGATGGGCGAGCCAGTAATGTGTGTTACTGCAGGTATTCATTTGCGAAGGTAGAATTTGAAATGGCGAGCAGAAATATATTTTGATCACCGTTCATCATTCACAGCTATTTTTTTGCTCTGCTTTCGGGTAAAGGCGGCGTTTCCCTTTTTGACCGACGAACCGGAGGAGGTACCTACTCAATTCGACGCGTATATATATATATATATATATTATGTATAACCACGCATAACTTTTTTCATAGTATTCCAATTTTTAGTAATAATTTTTTTATTAGAAAGAGTATACTTCGAAATTGGTCCCATTTAAATTTTATCGAAATCGGCTGAGCCATTTTTGATAAATCAACAATAATGTGAAAAATGCTATATCGATCCGTGCGAAATATTCGCGAATTTTGTACACGGGTGAAGTCCATTTTTTGCAAAAAATGATTGGGTCAATCGTATCCAGGTCGGACCAGAAATTTAGATACTTATCGCCGATTTCGTGCCTACTGTTACTAACCAAAGTAGATCTAACTAAAGTAACCTAAGTAAAGTAGGTTTTGGGGTTTCTCTGACATGATCTCAGTGGAGTGCGATTGTGGAGCATTGCAGACAATGCAACACCAATTGTCCTGTCTTCAGTGCCCAAACACCTGGACACTGAGCGACTTAGTGGAGGCCACCTCTCCTGGAGTAGCAGTCGCTAACCACTAGGCAAAGGATATCTAGATAGATCATCACAGTCAAGATCTATCACCTTAGAACCATCGACACGAAGAAGGAGAAGAAGAAGAAGTAAAGTAGGTACGTATAGGCCGCGTGGCTAGCCCTTGTGTCACCGCTTTAAGGCCTCTGATATGCCTAAAAAGTTAAAACAACCTAAACCATCAACTTGTCATTTTTTTTGTTTAACCTAGACCCACTATTAAACGTGTGATCTGAGTCATGACTGCGGTGCTCAGTTGTAAATGATACCTGTTGTCACCCATTCGAAGACTTACGTTGCTTAACTTCGTTGATCGCTAAGAAACACCCAATGGAACTACGCTATAAGCGTTACGCTAACCAAAGTAAATATTTAGCTATCCTTTTAAATAATTCCGTTTCGCGAGCGTGTAATCCAGGCGGTAAAGCACTCGATTCATTTGATTTTAATGAACAGACTTCGGTAATCTATTGATGAATTTGAAATAGATTGGTATTGGGTACGACCGGTTTTTTAGTAGAGCATTGTTTTTGAGAGATTTTCAGGTTTTAACATTTGAAGTATTAATACCATTTAATTGAAAAAAACTTACATAACATAGCAAAAGAGAAATATTTACAAATTAAACTACATTGAAAGTTATTATTGATTAGAGATTTAGAATTAATGTGTATGCCCATGGTCAGCGCGCAAATTTATATTCCCTTAGATTTTTTGCCATTTACAGATAAACAAACCGTTTAGCCATGTAAGAGGCCTTCAGAAGGCCTAAAAAATCTGACACCAGGGTCAGCCACCCGGCCTATACGAACTTACTCACTTACAGAATAACTACTCATCACAAGTTTACGAATATTCGTTTTACGACCTTTAATATGTAGTGTTAACGATAAATACAAACCAAATTGGTTGGACAAAAATCTTAGCATAGTATAGAGATGGCAAGGTTCCACAAATATTTTCATAGTTGCAAAGAGACAAAGCAGATTAAAAATCTTAGCACGTCGTACTACTTCGAGAATTTTCTAATTAACCAGATTGGCTTCCATTTCTTGGATAGGTACCAGTAAAATTATCATTGTTATTAAAACAAGTTACCAATGTTGAATGCAAATGGAAGTATGCAGTATAGTACATCATGCCAAACTAATTTTCAGTACAGTGATCAATTGCACATCTATTTTATGTTATTATATGCCACTTCAATTTGCCTATTTATCATACGTAAAAAATATAATATGTAATCGAATGCAAAAATACGTATGAAGACGCCAAATCCATGCCCTTTTCTACTTTTTTTTTTAAATTTAGTATAGCGTCTTACTTTTTATTTACTTTTCAACTCCATAGTAAGAGACGGCCAAAAAAGTATAAACACTATACAATGTGTTTATCTACCGGTGTCGGAGCCTTAAGTGGTGACATATTTGGCAAATTTTGAACAACTTTTACTATGAGACCAACTCTGAAAACGTACTAGTACTCGTACTTACCGACATGATAAGATCAATGCGATTGGGTAAGCCTATGATGTCTTCAATTCGTTATTATCATTCGCAGCCTTATCTATACGTCTTTTCTCCTGTAAGTTGCTTTGATTTTGATTTCAATTCAGCTAAACGTAAAACCATCAACGCCTATCAACCGACGCCATTTAAATTGCATCTGTCAATAAAGTAAATATGATTTCGATCGAAACAATAAATATTGGCGTCCATCACGCGTATGTTTGTGCATCAATTTCCGTTTTATGTCGACGGAAATAAACAGAAAAGTGCACTGGCTGCTTCACGTGACTTCGCGTGGTTTATCTTTCGTTTACTGCCGCGAGACTTATTGTAGTCTGGGCGGTGCACTTTGATAAAAAGAGACAATGTCATTGACTTTTACTGACTCCCAAAAAGGAGGAAGTACTGTGTTCATCTGTATGTATTTTTTTTTATGTATGTTCATCGATATTTTCGCCAATTGTAAACCGATTTCAAAAATTATTATGGGCATACTGCCAAGGTGGTTAAATTTAAATTTTGTCGAAATCAGCTGAGTCGTTTTTGATAAATCAACAATAATGTGCATGGATGTTACATAGATTCGTGCAAACTATTAGATTTCTGTACACGGTGGAATTCGGTGATGCCATTTGACAACTTTTTTAAGACTTATAAAATTATACGTTGTTAATTCAAACACAATTTCTCAAACTCGGTGCAATAAAGCGCCTGTATTTTGTATTTTTCTTGCAAAAAACTTGAAGTTTTAAGCCGTTACGCATTTCATATATCCGTAAGTTTTTGATTGATTGCACACTTAACATGAACATTTTGCTAAGTGCTAGAGGTATAAAGTAGTTAAGTCCCTTGACATGTAATCAGACCTAATTTTAGAGCTTATGCGGCAAGTAAGTTCGTATAGGCCGGGTGGCTAGCCCTGGTGTCAGAGTTTTTAGGCCGCCTGAAGGCCTCTGACATGGCTAAACGGTTAAAACAACTTATGCGGTGCTTGATGGTGATAGGGCTAAGTGGTAAAAGCACATATACCTATATCAATAATAAAAAAACACAAGGAGCTCGTATATCATATTACATTTCAAGATTCGCTAAAAGGAAACTACTTGCAACCGGTCTCATGTAAAAACTATAAAAAGATATATCCATGTTCAATTTTAGACGTCGTACGGTTGAAACGAATATGATAAACGACTGCCATACTCGTAAAATGGCTATCATATTTACTTAGCTCTACGTCCATTCAGAGTTTTAAAATAGTTCCTATCAGATATTTGCCAGATTAAGCTGTGGAGCAGATGTTTGTTGTTTGATCCCAATTAGAAGTCGGTTAGAAAGTTGGGATCAGGGAGTCGGAGCAACAAGTTACGAATATCTCTCAGGCCTGAACAAATGTAACCTGACTTTCACCACTGGGATTTAGTTTTCATCGAGTTTTGATGGAGTGTTTGTGTGTTCAAGTGTTGGCGTGAGACCCGAAAAAAATATAGCGTTGATAGGAGAGCCGATTAAAGTTCTAAAAGGCAAAAGAAGTAGATAACTTATGTTTATTGAAGGTATCAATATGTCCTTTGACATTTTTTTTATAAATTAGTTTTATATTACGATATAATTATATTAGCAGCGAAATTAGCTACTGATATCATTATTCTAAGCCGATTAAATTTCATCAGAGTCACAAAATCCTAAATGTTCTGAAATTATTATATTTTATTTTTCTTGTACTCAATACCAGTTGGCAACTATTCTAATTAAAAAAGCTCCTCTTAATTCCTTTTCAACATTTTTTATTCCTTCAAAAGTTATTTTTCCTTCATAAGAAGCTCAAAGTAAAATATAAAATTTATTAAAACGGCGATCACTCACTGTTCTATTTAAATTAAGTGCGAAAGTTCTTATTAATTTATAATCTACAGGTTTTAGCTGACATATTCGGTTGTGATCGTAATCCTACTATGCTATCGTGAATTTATAAACGTATACTAACATATAATCTTTAAACATTTGATATAACTATTGCGTAGTTTTTAGAAGTGTTTATATAAAATGTCGCAAGCGCCACAAGGATTTGTACCTGAAAAGGTCCAAGAATTCAATAGAAGAGCGTCGCAAGACATAACTGAATCTCCTTCCAAACCAGCTAAGAAGGAGACGCAGAATGTCCCAGATAAAACAGAAAAGCCCAAAGAAGAGAAGCCAAAAGAAGCTACTTTCAACACGAGAGCTAATCAAGAAAGTAAAAATCCATTTTCGCCCCACTTTTACCGGAGCAGACCAGCTCATGGTCACTTTGAGATGGGTCCTCGTGGATTAGACTACTCTCCACATCGGATGGATTTTTCGAACCGTCTAAGAGACTACGGTCCTCAGCGCTCTACATCTATTCACGGGCATGAGCTGACAGATGGTCCCGTGCCAATGAAGCCGGAGTACCTCGGCCATAGGAGTCATTACGGCAGCCAGATCGTGCCAGGCGGTATGAACCACCCGGATGTGGTGTTTCGTCAGGAGTACTACGGGCAGATGGGGTTTTCTCCTCCGCGGGCGTCCCGGTTTTCATCCCAGGAGTATCTGAACAATCCCGCTCAGTTTGGGCGTTGGCAAGACTACCGTGCGGAATACCGACACCGCAGGCGCTCGCAACAGGACCTGCACTCAATGGAACATGGGCCGGAGTCAGGTATGTATTTCTTAATAGTAAACTTTAGATCAAATTAACTACTTTACAGACAAGCGCAGGGTAGAACATTCACTTATAACGCGTATAGATGATCATAACACTGCTGAAACAGTGATATGCTACTCGCTTGCGATCGTTCCTTTTTGCCAAAAAGCATTGTGAGAACTGAATATGATGACTTTTTTCACTTCATTCATTTTAAACTCATGGAATAAGTAACTTCCTAAATTAAAATATCGTCGGTGGAAAGGAAAAACCCTTGAAGCGACACTAAGGTCGAAAATGAGTTATATACATATTTGTAATCAGCAAATTTTTCTGCGTCAATTAGTCTTGGTTTCGTGGCGATCTGACCACTTTGGTGTCGCTTCAAGTAATGGTACTTTAATGCTCATTTTTTCCAGACGCTAAATGAAATGACAAATAATTATAGCAATTTTAGTCCATTTACCGCTTGAAGTACCAACTCTATAGATAGATTGTCACTTGATGTGTTTTTCTTTTTTTGTTTCGGATATTATAAGTTACTTAAATCGTTTTTCTTCGTCATAGGAAATAATCTTTTAAATACTACAAGTGTTTTTGCTTACCCTATTCCGATTATGCCCAGTCGCTACATTCGTTTTTCCTTGCTTACCCTATATCTGCATTATGGAGTTGATGTGTTTTTCCTACGTGATTATAATAGGATATTATGGATTTAAGTTGTTTTGGCAATCACTATAAAAAGCAGTGGTGTCGGTGAAAGTAAACACACAAAAAATCACTTCCATAATTTTTTTAATTAACCGACATCGTCATTTATTCCTGAAATGTCGGTTCATTTAAACGCGCTGATTTTTTAAATGAAGATTATAGTCGGTTAAGGTAAGCATTGTTTACGACATGAGTATTTAAATTAACTATTAAAAAAAGTCTTGTCGCTACAAGCAATGAATTTCGGTCTCTTTTCTGTGAATGGCGTCACCTATATAAGGAAATGATGTGTGACGTGGCGCATCATTCATCGGTGAACCGCCGTCGAGGCAAGTCACGTCTCTTCATTATGATTTATATAATATTCAAACGATCAGTTCTGTTGATCTGCAAGGAGAGGTATAGTCAACATCGGGAACTCGTCCAAAAGCGCAATGACGTAATATGTGCGTCATACGATCTGCAAAAGGTTTTAAATACGCCACATGGCGAGAGTATGCTCTTGTACTATTCCCGAAAATATGGCATGTATAATCTTTGCTTCTATGAAAATGGTACAAGAGACGGTTTTTGTTTCTTATGGGGAGAATCTGAAAGAAAGAGATGAGGTAACGAAATAAGTTCTATTATCCAGAAATACATCCAGTTGGTGGATGCACGTGGCACAGTAAAACTAATACTATATTCAGACTCCTGCCCTGGTCAAAACAGAAATAAGATTGTACTGGCCACTGTCCATAATGCACTGAAACACTCGTGAGAACCTTACAAGTATTCAAATGAACTACTTGTTCCCTGGACACACAGAAATGTCTGTAGACTCAATGCACTCTGTCATTGAAGGGTCGGTGAAAAATAAAATTGTATGGGCGCCTTCTCAATGGGTTACAGTTTGTCAGTTGGCTAGATAAGAACCTAGGCCATACATCGTTCACTATTTAGATCACACCGACTTTCAAGGTTATGATGAGTTTTCCGATAAATACTTTCGAGGACACTTGACAGGAAAAATAAGCAAATTGAGGGTTGTCACTTTCAAAAAGTCAAATCTCAACGTGGTAGCTGTTAAATACTCCATGTTGTCCAATGCTGAAGAAGAAATCATACCTGTAAATGGAGCTCCAACTTCACAAATTGTAAAACAGCTATACAATACTTCTTTATACTACACCTGCTCGGAAAGTACCTTGATACTTTATCAAATTTACGGTAGAAAGTATGTCATTGCATATCGAACAAATATGCGGCGAGAAAACGCATCTGAGCGGGAGAGAAAAGTGTATGAAAATCCATTTCTTACGTGGTTTTTCTTTTTTAATTTTGGGTAAGACTATGCGCTGGTAACCTAAATATCAAAAGCCAAAAGTTTTTACAGTGAGTTTTTATCTCCAAGTTCGCAAAATGACACTGGCCACTAGCTGTGTGTTGGATGGTGTCAAACAATTTGAAAAAAGAACATGTGAAAATTGCAGACGCCATTGGCGCCATTTTCAATTTGTGTGTTGTTTGAGGATTCAGTTTTCGTAGAAAAGTAAAATAAATAATGGAAAAAGTGTTACATTAAGCTTCACTAACTGCAACAATTTCAATGTAAATTTCAATTAGTAAAGATTTAGTTTTTTATTTTCCTCGTAGGTGTAGTATAAAGCACTATGTATCACTCGAGAGAAAGTGCGATTCCCGATCTCGGGTGTTTTAAAGCCCTCGCCTACGGCTCGGGCATCAAACGACAACCTCGACGGTAATCGGTCACTTTCTCCTCTCGGTGAACAATGTACTATTACCAATAACCCAGAAGAAACATGAAGATTTAACAAAACTTTGTGAAAGCTTTGCCATACCAAGACTGTTCCACAACGAATATGTTACTTTGCCTCACGTTGTTGGTGTTGATACGTTAGCAGAAACAGATATTGAGGATTGATTGACTTATTTGTATAGGTAGCATATATAATTTCGATTTGATTGATATCAGGTACAAGTAGCAACGTCTAACGTTGGAAACCTTAAATTTTGATAATATTACGTGATTTTAATGTTCTTATTCATTATTTAATTAGGCTATGCTATGATTAGCCTATGCTTAATTATTTTGATTTAAAGATTTTATTAAAAGTGGTAAGTAGCAATATTGATTAAGTCGTATCATAAGATTGAAAAACGTAGTGATTAGAATTATTTTGATACAGAATTTATCGTTAATTTAAGTCTCATATATTGAAAGTTTGGTTTAGAAGTACAGTGTAAGTTTCCAATACAGAAGCGAATGCTTAATTGTTTTGTTTTGAATATTCTACTAGTGTTAGCAATTTTGACTAAGTCATAACACTAGTAGGTAGTGGTGTGAAATATTTTGATACAAAATTTATAGTTATAATAATGAAAGTAAGGTTTATAAGTTCTATGTACGTTTTCAATACAGAAGCCATGAATGTCATGAAGATAGTAGGTATGAAACTACTAACTAGATTGTGTTTTTTTAAGTACAAAATATTGTAACAGTAACCTTTAAAACAATAAAAGTCATTAGTTTACCACTATATTCTTGTTTTTATTTACATCTTCGGGAAACAAACTAGATACTTCAGTTAAAAATACAACATTGAATTATTTCATAGCTAGCGCTTATCGTATTTTTCCTCTATTTAACATACTATATTTTTGTTAGTTAACTGTTTTTTCTACAATCATGTATGTTATACTCGATATGCTTCAGTTGTTTTTCCTCTAAGTTGTATCACACATAACTTGTCGCTTAATGTGTTTTTCCTTGCGTTTATCAAAATACTGAGGTTGCATTTAATGTGTTTTTCCTGGCGCTGTACTTGCCATGAAATAATTAAGCGACGCATAAATGCTTTAATCCTGCTAGCATATTTTTTAAAGTTTGATATTATATAGTAAATAAAAAAATAAGAAACTGTTTTTTTCCCTGTCGCTCTAACTTAAAATTTTAATTTTTTATGATTTTTTTAAGGAAAATTATAACTTTGAAGGGCTCTTCTGTAAAGTTCCAAAATTGTCGCTTCAAGGGTTTTTCCTTTCCACCGACGATATATAAAATCACATAGGTAATGGAGCAATTTTGCAGATATGGCTTTATCAACAGTTAATATTAGTCTTCGAGAACAAAATTGGTTTACTTTCACCATTTCCACGCAATAAAACGTCTTCGGGAATATCATCAAACAAACACGATTGTCATAATAACAGCCTACAAAATGCTCCAAAACAAAGGGTTCCGTACAAAAACAAAACTCCAATATCCGGCCAATCACGGATCCCTTCCGACGCTAATGCATGAAGTTTGCTCGTTACCCGTTATTCCGTTACCGTTACAACGCCGTTAAGCGATCGATCCGTAATCGTAATCCTACACCGATCATTTTATTCAAAGTTTGCCGATTCAGTGGATTTGAAACTTTAGGATTTATAATTCAAATTGTTAAATTATTGATTTGAGGGAATTTAAGACTGATTAGCATCTAAATGGTTGTAAAAGTGTAATTTTAAAATTGCGACTGCGTGAAAAGATTTCTTACTTTTCTGAGTTGACAGCGGAAGATTGTTTTGTTTTTTTACAAGATTTGATAAGTAACAGTCAAGCTTATGGACCTCCTTATTACATCATTGGGCCTCCCGTTAATAAATAATAAATAAAGAAAAGCTTGGGTAAAGAAAATGTATTTATTTTTAATTTCATGATATATACTTTCAATGTAGACAGCATGTATACTGTAGTTTTAACTGCATTTCACAAACTGTATCAAGAGCGAGAACTAGCGTGCGAACTCGGCCCTCTTAGCATTGAACAAAATGTTCAAAAAGCACGCTAGTTTGCATACCTAGTCAAAATTTGAAACGCCTTCAAAATTTTTTCTATAAAAACTAAATTTATTTCCGCATTTTTTTAGTTTTTGGATAATCCTGTAGGAAATTTTTATTTTACCGGGATACAACAGAGCCAAAAACTATAACCATGTGAAAAATTTAGTCAATACCTCCCTCTGTCGCTGTATGAAAGTGCAACGAATAAACTCATACGCATTCTTTCGGATTTTTAATATTAAGGATTCATAATTACTATTTCGATAACCAAATTATGCAATTAAATTGTAAGACAGCCTCGGTGGCTCAGTGGTTAGTAACCCTAACTCCTGGATCAAAGAGGCGTGGGTTCGATTCCCATCCAGGGCAAGCATTTTATGTGATGATTATATGTACCCCTACATATGTTCATCACATAAAATGCTTGCCCTGTTTCTGGGTGTTATTTAGATATTCTCTAAAAAAAGTTTGTATATAAAAATATATCACGACCAATGCAACTTGGTCGAAACGTCGGTAGAGTATTTAATTAATATATATCATGTTTTATTGCGCGATAAGTCCCGTATTAATATAGTAGTATAATGTGCTCAAATCGCGAAAGTTTAAAAATAACATATATTTAAGTAGTATATCAGTCATATCACAAGCTTTACTTAGTTTGGGGTCAGAGACCGTGTGTAAAATGCCCCATTATATATATATTTAAAAAAATGCTTCCAATTTTCAGTGTATCTGTATAAAACACCAATCGCTTGCTGCACAAGTTGCTGAGTCGACGTGTTTATGCGTCTAGACACCGTAACGGCCGCTTCCGATTGGCTCTACCGGAAGACTCTACTGTACTCTACATATTCATCGAATTTTTCTATATCTGTTCGAAAATATTCGAAAATTTTTTGCTAGATTGGAATGAAGGTGTGCAAAGGTGTCTCAATATTCTTAGAATAGAATTCATTGCGACTTCAAAATCACTTTTAGTTAGGTATAATTTGTTTTTATTATAGTTAAAACTCGTGTTGTGTTAATTGATACGGTTATAGAAAACAGTTAAAGTAAATAATTTTTTAAACCAATGAACATTAAAATAAATTCGGGTTCGGTATTGAATAGGAGATACATTTTTACTAACATTTTGCTGCTATAGTTTTCTACACCAAGTATAATTTTGATAACGCCGCTATTTCATCAAGTACCTAAGCAATTTATTAAAACACAAAAGCTCGGAAAATTCAACGTGACACAATTAGCCGTTATTAAAACTTAAAATTACTTTTCAACCCTCCCCCGACCACTTAAAAAGATATAAACATAATCGTCACCGTAACATTGACCCAAAAAGCGGCCGCTAGAGCTGTCGAGCTGTATAGAGCTGGGTAGAGCCACGGAGAGCCGTGTAGAGCGGGGTGAACGACCGCGCCCCTCTATCGATCCCATTCATGCGTGAGACACCTCGCGGCTTGTTGGGCCTTTGAATTTATTTTTTGGATCACTCGAGGGTTAACGTTTTTAAGAGAGAATTGAGTGGATATTGAGTACGGGATTGTTTAACGATTAATAAAAATTTCGATACATTTTTGGTTAAGGTTTGTGTACTTAAATAATGTTAACTTATTTTGGTATTCAATTTTATCTCGTGGCGTTTGATTTTTTTTTCAATTAAGTAGTAAACAAGCAAATAGGATAGCGGACGGGATAGAAGAAATCTAATCATCAAAGAGTATACTCATCGTTAGAGTTAGAAATATTCATCCATATATGAATAAACTGCATCTGTAACAAATGGTCCCACACAACTTTCGAAGATATAAATCTAGAAAAGTGGAGAGAAAATAGGGCGGTTTTAGCTTTTAGCCCAGCTGACGGAACAGGCTCAGAATAATAAAATAAATTCATCGTTAGAGTTAGAAATATTCATCCATATATGAATAAACTGCATCTGTAACAAATGGTCCCACACAACTTTCGAAGATATAGATCTAGAAAAGTGGAGAGAAAATAGGGCGGTTTTAGCTTTTAGCCCAGCTGACGGAACAGGCTCAGAATAATAAAATAAATTCATCGTTAGAGTTAGAAATATTCAGCCATATATGAATAAACTGCATCTGTAACAAATGGTCCCACACAACTTTCGAAGATATAAATCTAGAAAAGTGGAGAGAAAATAGGGCGGTTCTAGCTTTTAGCCCAGCTGACGGAACAGGCTCAGAATAATAAAATAAATTCATCGTTAGAGTTAGAAATATTCATCCATATATGAATAAACTGCATCTGTAACAAATGGTCCCACACAACTTTCGAAGATATAGATCTAGAAAAGTGGAGAGAAAATAGGGCGGTTTTAGCTTTTAGCCCAGCTGACGGAACAGGCTCAGAATAATAAAATAAATAATCACTTCTACCACAAAGCTAAATAACGTACACCAAAATATGGCCTCTCAGCGTTAACCTTGGTTCCACTGAGGCCAAAAGATTGGACCAAGTTCATGATGTGAAAATCAAATAAAAATTAATATGGACAAATTAGTTACGGCTTCTTATAGTGACGGATGTAATTTGATTGACCATCCGTCCATCGTCTCTATCCGGGAACTAATAGCTCCTCCGGGCGTCATGTCCTGCGATATGTCCTTGCCTGTTCCTGATTCAACTTGATACATAATGAACTGTGTTACATCGATATTTTCTACGTCATCGGATTTCCTTATTTAATACTGTTGGTAGATATAGTTCGATCATACTCGTATGTTTTATACATCGAACGTGGAAAAAACAGCTGTCTACATAGATTTTTATTTTATCTGCATTTACTTATTTTTTTAGGAAAGTTTAAAGACATGTAGTAATAATAACCACAATCATAATTATGTTGAGGAAATAATAGATAGATTGTTGCTAATTTGTTTTAGTTTGTAAATATGGTACAGTGATTGTAGCATAAAATTAAGCATATAATAATTGTAGGCTAGTTTCTTTCTAGTCTCTTTCTCTTTCGTTAGTACTAATGTAGTACTTATCGCAAAACCGTTGTGATTAAAATTGACATCGAGTTTCTGCTTTGAAAGACAATAAAAAAACGCGCTACAAACTACTCACTCACTACTTTTTACTCAGTTATGTAACTTTTTGAGCGCTAAAATTGTGTTCGAAGATTTTATCCACCCATCAATTAACATGTCATGAATACTTTCTTTGCAAATTGGCGCAGTTCGTAAGAGCTATTCTTTTAATGATTACGAGAGGTTTGCGTGCCGGAACCCATGAACTAACACGTGTTCTGTACTAACTGACTAACTACTGCTTAGTACTGATGTAGGCTCTACACGCTTCAATTATTTCTAGATTACTTACTAACTATTCATGCACGAAACACTATACCTACACGAAATAATAGGTTTTTGTAGAAGCCGTGGTGGTCTAGTGATAGTGACACCCGCATAGCAAACGTGAGGCCGTGGATTCAAATCCTGGTCCCGTACCATTTTTTTGGAATTTATGTACGGATTTTCACACCACTGGCTTTTCGGTGAAAGAAAACATCGTGGGGAAACCTGCATTTGTCTGTAGAAGAAATTTGATGGCATCTGTGAATCCGCCAACCCACACTGGGCCAGCGTGATGGTTGTGATCCAATCGCCCTTCAGGCAGGGCTTCGTGTGTGGTAACGAGGTTGTACTAACTGCCTGCAGTTGACTACTTAAAAAAGCTGATACAGTACAGTACAGACTATATTCATCTCTCAGCAACAGGATGTCCATTGATGAACAATATGGACCTAGATCTCCATTATGGATGACCTCTTCTCTTGATCGCTGAATGCTCATAATGTCACATGTAGAACATGGTTCAAACTATTAAGATTATTCATACAATATTTTCACTTCTTATTCAAGCAACAAAAAACACCAGAATAGCACAAAGTGCAAAAAAAGGTTCATGATGATCTGATGAAACAACAACCCTTTTAAATTGAATGTTTAGTAAGCTCAAGTTTCAATAAAGTCAAAATATTAATAGAGCAGTTTTACAAGAAAACATCACACAAGCGCATCTATTAACTATAATAAAGTGCAATACATTTATAACTTTTACTACTTAAAAAGCAATCAAATGTTCTCTTAATGGTCTAATTGCTTTTTGTGTAGAGAAAACCATTGGAAACAAAATATAACCGGCAATCCACGTATTGTTTAGTTCAAAATCAATTTGTAAAACAGGTTTCCGAGTTTAAATCAATGCTTTTGTATTGCACTTTAACAGGGACAAAATAATCGAATAACGGTAACACAATCTCGTTATGTTTGAACAAACATGCGCCGAATAATAACATACATTTGTCACGGCAATTTGTAACAAACTCCCGTCGGTGTAGGCTTCTAAAACACATCAAACAAGCGATTATTTGATACTATACGAAGTCACAAATACAACATGATACATGAAAGCAGGTAATATTGTTACTAGTCCTTACGGGGTATTGTTTTTTGAAAAGTGCAGGAACTTTTAGACGTGTGTACTTTATATACCAAGTCATAGTAAAATTATGAACAACTTTTTCTACAGGATCTACGGAAAAAAAAGTGTAAATAAGTGCGTGTCGAGACACGCGTATGATAGGCTCCCGTAGATGGTGACATTGATTGTGATCATATAGAAAACGAATTTTTGTAAAGCAGTCGGCCATCTAATGGTAGATGGCCGACTGCTAGAAAAACAAAAATTAGGCTAAGAAATATGTTTGTGAGTTTTGTTACTATTTCACGCAGTAACGGAGCAACGAATTGATAAAGGTCGGAGAGAGCCTAAAGTTACTTCTTTATACATTAAAGATTAACATATAACTAAATTCTATTCGTCTTGTACCCAAGATAAGTTATTATCAAAATGAATGTTAGATCGTATCCAAAATGCGATCACATTTCCTCTGAAAAGTCAGTGATTAGCAAGAGGCCGGAATTCAAACCTACAAGCAAACAAAAATAAAAATATGGATAAACGCTATAAAAATATTTAGTAAACTGTCAAATAATCAAAAAGATATTGAAAAGGAAAACTGTTTTATAAAACAACTAAAAATATTCTATTATCCAAATGCTATTACACATTAGACGTTTTTTTATGTGATAATCTAGAAAAAATAACAATAAATCGTTCCAATACAAATAATAACATATCGATACTTTATAGGGGCATATGTATAACTGTACAAAACATGTTAACTAAGAACCGCATGTAAATTTCTTATGTTGCAATAAATGATTGAGTTTGAAAACAAGACTACCCGACTTGAGTGATCTCCAACTAAACTATTCTTTGCAAAAATAAAAACCGGACAAGTGCGAGCCAGGCACTTGGTTCCGTACAAACACATTATTAAAAAATTAAAAACCCGTTTTAGTGTATGTGCTAGTGAAGTTCTTTTATATAATACCTTACATGATACGATTTACTCACTTTGAATTTTGAACCCATATTTTGTGAATATTGAAGCCCTATTTTTTAGTGATTTAAATAAAAATGTACAGTTTTCAGATTTATTCCTATATATGTACTCTGTGACAATGCTTCTCGTCAAATTTCATAGTTCTATATCAACGGGAAGTACCCTGTAGGTTTTGTTTTTTGTGAATGTCGAAATATGCGGTTTTTTACGACATAAACGGCGCTAATTTTTTATACGATGACTGAGAAGTTTTTCTTTTACACAACTGCAAGATACCATAGATATACGTATACAGTTTAAATTTCAACTCGATATCTTTACGCGTTCCCGAGATAAAGAGTCTTGACATACACACAGACGGACAGACGGACAGACAGACAGACGGACAGACGGACAACAAAGTGATCCTATAAGGGTTCCGTTTTTTTCGTTTGAGGTACGTAACCCTAAAAATTACGATGGAAATATAAAGACGACCAACAAAGTAGCAATTTCATGCAATCACTATATCCTACTTTAAATATAAACTTTCATTGAAACGAAATCTAAATCCAAGTTTAAATAAAATCTTCCGGAACTGTATTTTCAATTCAATTGTTGCGAACGGGGACAGCGGGCGCATCGCATCGACTTTCAGAACTACAGAATTTGCACAACTACGAAACTTGCACAACTACAAAACTCGCTGCTAGTAGAGTCGCATACGAGTTGTGCAAGTAGTGATATCGTGACTCTAGAGTTGGCGATCAAGAGTCGTTCGAATATTATATTCTAACTTTGGAAATATTAGATCGGTTATAGTACAGTGTTTATTAAAATGCTTTTGGTTAGAGGATAGATTGAACATTTTATTATGCGTCTTCTACAATAAAAACATATACTCGTACACACAGCGATGGTGGCCATGTTTCACAGTGAAACCAATGATTTTTCACGACTGACCCAGAAAAGGTAGTGCTGTACTTATTTTCGTTTCTATTTTATAGGTATTTTGACTAGCTGCCCTACATTTTTTTTACTTAATATATAAAATAAATAGTGTAAATAGTTACCAGGTAGAAATTGCTGTAGTAGATAAGACTGCCATTTAATCACCTATTTTGTGTTGTTTTGTCCTTGCAATGCGATTGTCTAATAAAGTATAATAATTAAATATTGACCAATAATATGCAAGACATAGTTTTAGATGTAAAATACAAAAAAACAATTGTTTTAGGAAAACAGTAATAAAATTGGATCCTAAAGCGAATTTCCTCTAGCTCTACGTGTTCACTATGGGCCTCTAGAGAGTTTCCACTGATGACTGCATTGTTTTCCCAAATCATGCATAGGTTTGGCACAAACTGTGTGTCCGATGTACGTGTTGAGCAAATTTTACTTTTTTAATTTGTGGTTAAAACGAAAAGAAAAAGCAAGTAATTAAACAATAAAAATCAAGACCAGAAAACATTTGTGAAAATTGAAAGCAGTAAAAAATGACTTGTTGAGAATGACTAAAATTAATGGTAATTATTTTGATTAAAACGAGTAGGCATTATTATTAAAGTGTAAGGTGATTTCTTTACATTTACACAGCCTTTTTTTCTAATTCTAAAAACGAATAAAACTTAAGCAAAGGTCATTTAAAAACAAAACAAACTTTTTTATCAAAAGCTTTGTAACAATAAAATTTATGTAGCTGTCTCAAACACTATTATTAAACCATCCTTTTACGATACGTATAGCTTCTCCAACACTTGTAAGCCGACATAAATCCACACTGAGAGGGTAAAACACCAGAAAGTATGCAAATTAATACATTTACATACAAACAATCTCAAAAATGTAAATTCATGCACATACTATTACGTGATTGGTGGCGTAAATTATCTTCTATAGATCACGTAATCAAAAAACTCGTTTAATTCCAGTTATTTTACTGGTAGAAATCACCCTAACGGTAAGTTATGTGCATTTATAAATAGATTCCATCTACCTGTAAAATTTGTGCCAATCGTATTTGAAGCAAATGAATGTAAAGATGACTTTAAATACTCACGTTGACTATGGAAACAAGCGTGGTTTTTGCACATTTTTAACTCACGTTTACATCGGATCCAAGCGTTTTGAGTCCACATTCCTCATACAAACTGCCAGAATGTGGAACACTTTGCCTGAGTCTGTCTTTCCGTTAAAGTACAATGTAGGTGTCTTCAAATCTCGAGTAAATAGGTATCTTCTAGGTAAGCGTGCTACATCCTAGACCGAATATCTACTTAACATCAAGCCAGATCAAGCAGTGTGTAGTCAAACGCATACCTATTAGAAATAAAAAAAAATCGGAGTTGACAACAATCCTGGCAGTTGTTCCGATTTTTTTTTTAAATTCTTTTCACATTACTCTGTTATGAATTATTACAGAAATATATTAATAGAATAAATAGAATGGTTTTTACTTTTATTTATTAATGTTATGTATTTTATTGGTGAATACAATCAAAAAATTAGTATTATCCTACTAATATTACAGTTTTATTATGCGTAATGTATTTCGTTGCTCTCTTAAATTAACTCTACATACGGAATCTACAAGGTAATCTGAGACAACTAACTATGCGAAACAAAAATCGTACAACTTATAGTATGTAATTTTATGAATAATAATATAATGATGAATTTTGACTTGTTATATTTGAATTTTGATAAACAACCTATATATCATATCCATTTTCATCATTTGACATAATTATTTAAAACAAAATTATTTATACGAATTCCAACTAAATTAGTTCTACTGTTGTAAAACCGTTACTCTAGTAATTATAAAAATAATCTGTAAGAAGTGAGTTCTGTCGGTCTGTGTCAATCTATTTGTCATATTTTTCTTTGAAACGGCTACAGCTTTCAACTTTTAATTTGGAACAATTGAATTTATGAATTTATTTCTTGGAAACTATTCAGATCACTTCAAAAGATGACAGGTTATAGTGATCCAACAAAAACATTTTCATGTGAAATGGAGCTAAGACTATATCACAGTTTACACTATCAAAAAGTTGTCAGATCTCACGTAAAGCCAAGCTTCTAACTCTAAACGCATTACTCCACAAACTCTACAGCTTATTATTATTATATACTACGGGACTAATACTAATAGCGCACTAAAATTACAAGATAAATACATACCTCATCATCCCGACGTTTCGGCCGAGTTGCATCGACCGTGGTCTCTACAGCTAACTCCATTTATGGGACTTTGGGTAAAAGTTCAAAGTTTTAGATTTTTTACTTTGTATATGCCTGATAGTCTATCTTGGTGCCAAATTATCAATTTCTACATCAGTGGGTTAGGTTTTTGATCTATAAATCAGTGATTCAGTGAATCAATGAATCAGTCAATTAAACCCCGGTTTTAAACGTTAATATTTCGTTAACTGTTAGAGCAAAACTAATGAAATTTCCGATTGTAGATTAGCTAAATAACTTTAATAGATATGCTACATCTCATATATTTTAGGTTAAATAGTTTTCTAATTGTAATTGTAATATATTATAATTGTAATATGAAGGGGTAATAGTGGCTCGAAATGGTTTTTGTAATATTACACACGGCTGCTGCGCTGCGTCGCCTTTTTCTTAGTCTTGGCTCGACACGCTTCCGCGTGTCTAGATGTTTTAAAACGTTTTTACAATCCTACGGAGATCATAATAATAGTAGATTATGATACAAAACATTGCATTTGTAAAAATCATTAATTAAAATAGAAGAGAAATAAAAGCAGAAGGCGTTTATTTCATATTATGGCCTCTCAGTATCAATCAATCAATCAATACTAATATTATGTGTCATCTTGATTTGTAAAGTTCCTGGCAACTAGTTATAATGCCATTATGCTTAATTTGGGGTCAAATACCATGTGTTAGATGTCCCTTAGTATTTATTTATGCATTTATATGTTTTCACAGAAAATAATCTATAAGAGTTTTAAGTAGTGGTTTTCTTTGTACATGCAAATATTTATTTTCTCCTTTTGTTCAGTAAACATTGCTATCATTTCCAAATTCCTTAGCATCATAAAGGGTTAACACCAAGAAGTTGAGTTCCGTCTTTGATTAACTGACTCGGGTCCCAGAACTCGTGTGAGGTAATCAAACAGTCGTAACGAGGCTCGGTTCGTGAGTTACACAGGTTTTGCGTTTCATTGCGTTTTATTGCCAAAAAGCGAGTTTGATTACCTATGTATCAAAAGAGATGGCGTTTGAGGAAGAAAAATCGTACAATTAACATTTTTGCTAAATCTCGTCCACGTTATTTAAATATAGCTCAAAACTATCTTAATTACAACAGCGTAAATACAAATTCATTTCAGAGCTATGGTCTCATAGACAGACAGACTACGAGAAACGCAGATTGTAAACTTAAACTCATATACCTAATATGAAACGTTACGATGACTTTAACAGAAAAAAATAATAATTTGAATCAGCAAGTCAGTAAAGAACCAAGTTCCCTAATACTCAAATCAGGGCACTCGCATCTTTACTGAATATCTTCTTGTGAATAATCATACAAACCTAACATTAAATGCGATGTATCTAAACTACGTGTACAATTTGCCATGTAGGCACCCAAATGAACAAACCGCAGGTCTCTCTATGTGAATGTATGTATACGTTCAATGTAGAGATTGTGTTTAACACACTGTGTACCCACACAGGTACATCATACTACAACATACATTAATAATGCCAAAGAGTATGCTTTTGCTTCTTGTACAGCAGAAAGATGGTTTCTATGTGATTTCAGTGCATGACCAAGTTTTTCTAAAAGGTTTAGGCTACAGTAAGAGTTTTGTAGCGCGACTGGTAGCATTGAATGTTCATCAAAAAGTCGATTATTGATCTGATTGAGGTTGCAAGACTACAAAGATGTAAATCGCTTTTAATTTATGTAATTGGAAATCCATAGAGGAAGCCTACGTTTTTTCAGTGGATGTTTTACGACTGGTGGCTTAATGAAGGCGATAATAATGAGAATAATGTGAATGATTTTTATTCTGTAACACATTTATGTTCTGTTAAAACAATTAAACAGAGCTAGACAGAAACAGGTGGAGAGAGATGATAGTAAATGAGTACTCTTTTATTTTCCTGTAGGTACATTGTTGGCAGCGCGATGAGGCATTTCAAACTTGCTTGTGTGGTTTTAAAAATGCTAAACAAGTTTGACGCTACTTTAATTACGCCTGCTGGTACAAAGTTGCATTATGTATATAACAGAGGAGAAAAAGCAAGAAAAAAGCTAACATTGCTTTCATTTTGTGGTTGTTTATGTTCCTTCAACAGTTCAAAATATATTAGATTTTTGTTAATTATGTTATTGTCAAAAAAAATACTGAGTCGAATTCGCGTTCATAACATACATGCCTACTTAATTATAAACCTTTAATTACGCAAAGAAACAAAAAAAACTTAAATGACACTTTCCACTAGGACTAAAATTTAATAACCTACTTAAATAGAACATAAAATAAAAATAATACTGCAACTAAAACAAAAAAAAAACCAAAATAAAACCTAGTCTAAAATCCCCTCGGCAGCGGGTAACGTGGCCAGAAAATACCGGCAGCATTGCTTCGCCTTATAAACCTTATATAACTTTAACTGTTAAGCAAACAAATTTTAGTTACGCTAAACCAGGCAATTTTCATTGCTGAAAACAGTCTAATATTCTACGTGACGCCTTCATTCTATCCACTCATAAATGGAGCTTACACAGTAAAAAATCTCAGCAATGGTCGTGAACACACAGCCGCGGCCGAGCGGCAGCTGGACGTGCCTCGTAAACCAGTGTTGCCAGATACATGCTGCATATTATTATCCAACAATTTAAAATTCCAAAAATGCCTAGAATAATTTTTGGCCCAAACATGTGCACTGAAAGTGTTCTGACTACTCCTAGATAAGATTAGAAAGCAGTTACGTCTAGGTAAAAAAAAATCAAGCTTCACAGACAGAACATTCCATTAAGATGTCATTTCTATGACCGAATTGGCAAGAAAAATAAATATAAAGACATATAGAGCCAACCTCGGTTGAGAATCGACCTCTGAATCCCCTGCACGGGAAGCATGGCAATGGGACAAATAGTCTTTCCACCGTTAGATCCCCTCGAAGAGGAAATAAAGTATGGATTGACAATGACAGTTGACATTAAAAGTAGATAAAATGGTTTTCTCCCCTTGCCGTGCTACCCGGGCTGGTTTGAAGGCGCAAAAGGAATCGCCAAATAAGAATATCATTCCTTCTTTATGGTTGATATTAATGTTTCACTATTATGTACTATATATATTTTAATAGCGGCAAAAAAAAACAAATTAATATTTAGAAAAATAATTGGATTAAAGTATCGGATAAATAATTTTAAGAAAATCTATACTTTATGATTAATTTAATACTTACATTTTAATATTGCTTATCGTAACACAATGTTTGAGCTATCACTATAATAATTTTAAATTTCAGTCTGGCAATACTGGCCGTAAGCCGAGGCGCGCCGTTTATTGCATTTTTCAGTTTAACAGCGTTCTGAATTAGATTTAGAACCGATGTTGACGTATTGCTGTACACATTCACGAACCGAGGTTTGTGTCGTTAGTTAGTTTAGCCCAGGGAGTTTTTTTACTAAGAATAGCCATATCTTTGACTTTTCATCAAATATTAAGTAGCAATGTTTTGCATTACTACTTAATATTCGACGAAAACGCTGTGGCATGCTAGAGATTAAATGATCATGTTTTTTTTGCTTTATTTCTCAAATTGCATTGAATATAAGAAAAATAAATGAAAACAAAACATTTTTATTGTTTCTGAGTGAAAAAGAACGAACAATTTTAGTAAAAACCAAATAGGCTATTTGACAACATTGAAAATATACTATTGATTGTGGTAATCCATACAGATAATAGCCTGAAAAAGACATATATCACTTTATTTAAACTAAAATACGTCTAATTTTCGCAAATCTCACGTGAACGCTCTAAGAAGGGCGGCACCTCTGGTGACGTGACATGCTAGTAAACAAAAATTTCTCGATTGACTGTTGTTTGTGTAATTTGTGTTTGGTGTTTTTGGAGTAATATTATTGGATCTGTAAGTTACTTTTAAAGTATTTTTTAACAATTTTTAGATGTGAACTAGCGTATTTACTAGTATTAACTAACGTTATTTACTAGTGTGTGACGTCACAAACCAGCGCCATTACAGAATGTCGTTTTGGCGGGATCTTGAATATCTATTCTTTGCACATGATTTTCATTGTTAATACATTAGATCTCTCGGAAATATAAATGTAGTGTGCTTATTACAATACAATACAATACAATACAAAAACACTTTATTGACACCACAAGTAGTAAAACATTACAGAAAAAGAAATAACGACAGAAGAATGGTACAAAAGGCGGTCTTATCGCTAAAAGCGATTTCTTCCAGACAACCTCTACTGTGTGGAAACATGTGATTGACGTGGACGGTGGTGTAAACATAAATGAATAAAGTAAAGCTATAAATATCCAAAAACAATAAAATACACTACATAATAATAGGCATACACAAATACTTCTTATAATACATACAATAAAAATAAACCTACTTACATACATAAATAAATACAGATAGTTAAAACGTAAGCGATAAGTAATATCAGTTTTTAAAACTGCTTAGCAAGATAGTGTTCCTTGACTTGTGTCTTGAAAGATTCAACGCTCTGCGCACGCCTGATGGTCACCGGAAGGTCATTCCAGAGAGCCACAGCCCGGACACAGAAAGAAGAATCGTAAAAGACAGTATTGTGAGATGGAGTTGATAGAAGAAGATTGCTAGATGACCTAAGATTGACAGAGTGAGTGTCACAGAGAAAAGTGAAGCGTGAGCTTAAATACGAAGGAGAAGAAGGCTTAAAGAGAACGTTGTAGAGAAGGGAAAGAATATGGGTATCGCGGCGAAGACGGATAGGGAGCCACTTAAGCTTGTTACGGAATTGAGTAATGTGATCATATTTCCGAAGACCGAAGATAAATCGTATGCAAAGATTTTGAAGGCGCTCGAGCTTGACAAATTGCTCCTGGCATAAGTCGAGATAGCAGGCGTCGGCGTAGTCCAAAATAGGGAGAAGAAGAGATTGTGCTAACGCAGCCTTGGTGGCAGTGGGAAGGAAATTGCGGATTCTTCTTAATGATGCAGAAGAAGCGTACAGCTTACGCTTAACAGATTGAATTTGAGGATTCCAAGAAAAGGAGCTATCGAAAATGATACCAAGATTTTTGACCTCAGTACTAAAAGGTATCGTAATACCGCTGAATACAACTTTCTTAAGAGAGGTGTGATCAATGCGTGCAATCATCCTGGAGCTACCGATGATGATGGCCTGAGTCTTACTGGGATTGATAGTGAGCCCGTGAGATCGACTCCAACATTCGATACGGCATAGGTCATCATTGACTGCGGTGACAGCCTCGCCTAAGCGATCAATTGAAGCTTGAGAGTAAACTTGCAGATCGACAGCATAGAGATGGTAGAGAGAAGTGATGTGAGAGGTAATAGAATTAATGAAGATAGCAAATAAAAGAGGAGAAAGAACACCACCTTGAGGGACGCCAGCACTAGTAACGCACCAAGAAGAGAATGTATCTTCAACACGTACTTGTTTCCGGCGACCGTAAAAATAGCTATGAAACCAGTCAACTGCTGTAGGAGATATGTTAATAGATCGGAACAAAGCAAGAAGGATATCGAAATCAACAGTGTTGAACGCATTGCTGAAATCGAGCAGAGTGAGGACAGTAAGTTTCTTGTTATCCATTCCCCGCCTAATATCATCAGTAATTTTGACAAGAGCAGTGGTTGTACTATGACCAGATCGGAATCCCGACTGTAAAGGATTGAGAAGGTTATTACGTGTTAGGAATTGACTTAACTGGGAGTGAATAAGACGTTTAAGGACTTTGGATAGGAACGGGAGAATAGAGATAGGACGATATTCAGAGAAAGATTTAGGTTTGGGCTTTTTGGGGATCGGGACTATATTATTATGTACTAACGAATAATTTAAAACGATTTCCAAAAACTAGTCAAATAGCCTATTGCCGAATTCAACAACGTCTAGGTTTATTTTACCCCGGGATCGCGTTAGATGCAATTTGCTTATAGTTACATGAAGTCATTGTTTCACTTCAAAAGAACTATATCTCAAAAGTGGAACACAAAAGGATGACGTGTGTAATAGTGAAACGTCATAAACGTCAGATCGTCACGCCAGTCGATAAGTCTCGGAGCTGGCGCGTGGCAGGCAGATCCGCAGGAAGCAAGTCTAGCGTGAAATTGGCTGATCTTTCAGCATTTCTCGCTTATAAGCCGCTCTGGATTGCCAATATCGCTCTATGTATCATTATTGATTCTTATGCTGTAGAGATTCGGATGATATTCGCTTGGCAAATAAATTCTTACAAAATTACTCTTTTGGCAAAAATAATTTTGAGTTGTGGCGATATTGAAGTATAGACATATTTTAACGCTGAATACTAACATTGTCGGTACCAGCCTTTTTAATAGTCCACTGCCACCCTTGAATGATGGTAGGGCCATATCCACCACGCTGGCCCAATGCGGGTTGGTGGATTCACATACGCCATCGAATTTCTCCAATGGAAGTATGCAGGTTGCCTCACGATGTTTTCCTTCACCGAAAAGCCAGTGGTGTGAAATTCCGTACATAAATTCCAAAGAACTCATTGGTACGGGACCGGAGATTTGAACCCACGACCTTACGATTGTAAGGCTGTCACTATCTGTTGACCACCACAGCTGTTTCCCAACAATAGGACAATGAATATAAAAAAAGTGCGACTTCAGAAAATAAAAAATCCATTGCTTCGATATCGTGTTTTAATTTCTGAAGTCGCACATTTTTTTTTAATAATTGTCCTATTGTTGTGAAACAGCCGTGGTGGTCAACAAGTAGTGTCTATGGAGACATCATCTGGGAGCATTTATCCAACTTTGATGCTCCTTTAAATAAGTAGGTACTGAATAAACAATCCTATTTGTGCTTAAATTTTGATTTCACAACTTTATACTGCAGAAGAACTGTTGCTCAAACAATACCTATTTGTAATTAATGTTATAGTCGTGGGCATGTAAATTGTTTTAAAAAGAAAGATGTCTATACACTCAAGCTTGCTAATGTGAAAGTGTGAAGGTGAAATAGCAGTAGTCAGTTGAAAGGCCGTTAAATGTGACGGCTTATTTTCTTTTTGTTTTTTTCCAGTACGAAGATATTACATGGGGAAGTATTTATTATTGAAAATAGCGCGAATAGGGTTGTCAATCTGTCTGTCTTCCCACCGGATGATATTTCGTTCTATATTCTGACGTTTCATTACGGGGTAATATGAAGACGCTACATTTCGACACATTTTACTGAAGCTATTTATTTACATTTTGACAGTCAGTTTTACAGAGTTTATTTCATTAAGCTTTTAAGTCAAAAAGAGTCTAATGTACTTATTTAAAAAAAAACAAATATCCTCCTGAAAATTTGGGTTCATATTTTTATCCATATAAGTTTCGTATTTTTACAGTTGTGAAAGTTAACGTGAAAATTACTGTACTTAGAAATATCATAAAATTAATAATCTTGTTCATCATTACAATTTTCGTGGAATCAACCGATATTGCAAAAAGAGAACAACAGTTTAAACGAAAAATAATTAAATGAAATGTGCGAAAACGCTGATGTTTCACGATTTCTATGCTGGCCAACATATCTCCATATACTTACTACGTACTTCGAAAAACAATACCTTTATATGAGTTGAAAATAAATGTTCGAAGGCAAACAAAAGCGCAGATGTGAATCATTTTAGAAAACAATGTTGTATAATACATACCTATTCCACCAGAAAAGTGTTCAAGCATACAAAAAGCCAGTAAATATAGAAAGCACTCAGAGTAGTTCTTACAACCGAACCTATTCCAGCTGAGTGTTGTCAGATTGTGTTCTCATATTGACTACCGCCTCATCATTATTAGATTTATAGCGGAAACGCGAACGACGTTCTCGTTATATTGCGAGAGTTGTAACGGGCGTGTAACGGCCGTTACGTTATTGCCAGTTGGTTCTGTTCACAGATGTCGCTAAACGGTACATGTCATTTAAAACCAGCGGTAACTTAATTTTGCATGAAACTATGTCCTTAAAATCAACTACACCGCTAATAATAACACAATTATTGCTTATAGAGCAGAACAATTCACTTATACATAATATGGTTGTGGATTACAAAACACTTCACCTTTCGTGGGTAGGCCTACGTCCTGCAGTGGACTATTAAAAAGGCTGGTACAGTACAGTATAATACAGTACATTTTTCAATTTATATTTCGTAAATACATATCGTCGGTGATATTCAATACCGCTTATGAGCATTTTGTAAATACCGCGTATCTACAAAAGTAGCGAAATTGAGTTATCGCGCCAACAGATTCCTCACGCTGATTCGCCCCTGATAGATGTCACACGATCTCTAATAGCTTATAAGATGCGCCCGTTTTGCTGTCAAAACAATACCGCGGAACGGTTGATCACACAAGTTTGGCAGCAATACAGCGTATTTACGTTTTTTTCAACCATATCGCAACGCGTGTAGTGAGAGAAAGCAAATTTATTTGCTTCTCAATTTGCTGAGTCTTCGCGTCTGGACCCCGGGAACAAACAACACAAATCATCCGGGAAAAGGAGGTCCTCAAAGTTCTCCGCAGTCTAGATGTGAACAAAGCCAGTGGCCCTGATGGTATTCCGGCCATTGTATTAAGGACTTGTGCGCCTGAGCTGTCGCCTGTGCTGACTCGCCAAAGAGTGGCTTCACCCATACCTGGACACAAATCATGCTGGGCTAGAGACGCGTAAGCTTGCTTTGACACTTAATCTCATCCAGCTGGTTCAAGGCGCCACTCGGGTACCTGACGATGACTCGCACACAGCCTACTGCTTGGACCTTCTGCTAACTACCGATCCAGACCGTTATTCAGTTGAGATTTCCTCACCGTTAGGTACATTTGATCACTGTCTGGTGAAATCTGTATCCATCTACTCCCCTTCAGACCCCAGCCCCAAAGAGTCACAACGGGTGTGGCGGTACAAGTTAGCGGATTGGGATGAGATGCGGTGTTTCTTTGCATCTTATCCTTGGCAGCCTGTGTGGTTTTCTTCCGATGATCCTTCTACGTGCGCGGATGCCGTGACAGATGTGTTTCGTACCGCCATGGAATACTTCATCCCATTTTCGGACGTGCCTCTGTCTAGCAAAGCTCGGCCCTGGTTTGGGCCTGAATGTGGACGCGCCGAAGCGCAAAAGCATCAGGCATACCTGGCTTGAGTCGATGCTCGAAACAAAGGCATTCAATAGGGCTGCTAAGTCCTGCAAAAAGGTTATGCGGAAGGCTCGCTTCGACCACATTAGTCTAATAAAGAACAAGCTTGCTTCTTACCCTGCGGGTAGTAAGGCATTCTGGTCCCTAGCTAAATCGGTTGAAGCGAACTTCTGCCGCCCCTCACTGCCTCCGTTGCTGAAACCTAATGGTTCACTGGCCCATACCGTGGTAGAGAAAGCAAATTTATTTGCATCTCAATTTGCTGAGTCTTCGCGTCTGGACCCCGGTAGTGCGAGACCTCTAACTTTGCCAAGCTGTGGCACTGTAATGAGTGAAATACATATCCGGCAAAAGGAGGTTCTCAAAGTTCCTCGCAGTCTAGATGTGAACAAGGCTAGTGGCCCTGATGGTATTCCGGCCATTGTACTGAGGACTTGTGCGCCCGAACTCTCGCCTGTGCTGACTCGCCTCTTTCGCTTATCTCTGAAGACAGGTCAAGTGCCCAAATCTTGGAAACTTTCTAACGTGCAACCTGTTCCCAAAAAGGGCAGCCGTGCCGACCCTGCCAACTACAGACCAATTTCGATCACGTCTATACTCTGTAAGAGTATGGAACGTGTTCTTAACAACAGGCTTCTGGCCTACCTGGAAGCGAATGACTTACTCAGTGACCGCCAGTACGGCTTTCGCCGAAACCGGTCTACTGGGGACCTTCTGGCGTACGTCACTCACATCTGGAGTGAGGTCATGGAGAAGCACGGGGAGGCGCTGGCTGTCTCCCTGGACATTAATGGAAATGTTAATTTAACCATTGAAATAAGTTTTTGTTATGTTTAAATTACTTACTTTGGTATTTTGAGCAGAAATTCGTGCTATTTTTTTCAGTTTATATGACTACGTTATTTCGCAAAGGTTTGTAGAATGTTATATTTCAAATTTAGGAGGAGAGGGCGCCACTGTGCCACGGTAAACATCGGCTCCGTAAAAATATTTCAATAATACCTAATAAAAGTAACTTTCTATGTATAAAAAACTTAATGTGCGAAGAGACAAAGAGCAATGTGAGTGAGTGATAGTAAAGGACATACAAATCACCCCAAAACAAGTGTAATAAACAAAAAACAAAGTGACAAGTGAAATTAACCTAGTAATTATACGAGTCCTGTGGACCTGTACCGACTTCGAAAAACACACTATCTTGAACAGGATACTAATTAGTGGGTGTATTAGTGCCAATAAACTCAAAAAAAGTGCTAAAAAAAGAACTTAAAAACATAACCTAAAAATTTAGTGACTTGCAATTGCTGTTTCATTTAACCGATCGCAACTTCAAAAAAGTACCCCACAGCGGCATTTCATAACAAAGGATACACTAACAACGCTAACCACATCAGCGAACGACCTGCGATCCGTGTTCCATATCACAAGAGGCAAATACTACAAAAACAATTGTCTAAAACTACAACCTGTACAAAAATAAACCCCTGTATCAACAAACTAAGATCAGACAACAACAAATCATGGAAGAAGTTTTGAAAGCGCTTAAAACAATACAAAGGGAACTGGATGAACAAAGACTTGAAATCCGGGAGACAGGAAATAATGTCACACAGCAAGTCACACAAAACATTAACTATATGTTAGAGGAAAAATTTTTAGCATGGGAACGTAAACATGATGAGCTGAAAGAAATAGTAGAAAATCAGGAAAAAAGAATCTACTTTCTCGAAAAACAAGAAAGAAAGCGTAATTTGGTGTTTTTTGGTATTGAGGAGACAGAGTCATCATATGCTAGTCTCGAACAAAACATTATTAAATGGCTAGAGCAATACTTTTCTATCAAACTGATATACAGCGACATACAAGAAGTTAAAAGAATCGGAAAGAAGTCTGAAAAGCCACGCCCATTAGTGGTAACTTTCACAACACTAGGCATAAAAATCAAAGTATTGAAACAAAAAGAAGCCCTTAAAGATACACACTACTATTTTAAGGAGGATTATCCTAAACATGTCCTAGAAAAGAGGCGAGAGTTACAGGAGCAGGTGAAATTGGAGAAAGAGAAGGGAAACATAGTAAAATTAAAATATGATAAACTGGTTATACTAAAACCTAACCATAAAAGGCAACTCCACACTTCTCCAATCACCGACTCCCAACAACAAAATGAAATAAACACACATGCCAATAAAAAGAATAAAACTATGAAAACAGTCTCTTCAGTGCGACGTTCGAACAGTGTATCGGAAGGAGTCCTGAAACCAAGCATGCTAAACTTTATGGTTAACAGGAAGGCTAGCAGCACCACACTAGGGTAAGATAATGAAAATAGAGAGAATAACTTATAACAACCAAGGCCCCCCTCCCGAACAAATTTCATAAATGAAGCAGATCAAATCAAAAACATAACACATCTTCCAACCCGGTTGGTCTCCGTGGAAGATTATGACCAAAACCCTCCAAGGAAAACACTAAACATACCATCATCAAAATTTACATGTACAGAGACAAACAAACTCTACATTCTAACATATAATGTAAGGACTTTGTCATCCTATGTACACCTACTAGAACTGACACAGGCACTGGAAAATATAAATTATGATATAATTGGATTGTCAGAAACTCGGCGTATGGGTACAAAAATCAAAGAATATGATAACTGTATCCTCTGTCATACAGGACATACCCAAGGACTATATGGAGTTGGCTTTTTAATAAACTTACGCCAGAAGAAAAACATTGAAAGTTTTATAGGATTATCTGAAAGAGTGGCATTATTAAATTTTGACATACAGGGCAAAAAAATCTCGTTAATACAAGTGTATGCCCCCACAGAAACAGCAAAAGAAGAAGAAATCGAAACTTTTTATGATAATTTGTATAAAGCCATGGACATTGCACATAATACATATATAATCATGGGTGACTTTAATACCAAAGTAGGCCAACCTAGAGAAGATGAATTTCTAATAATGAAACCAAACGGATATGGTATAAGGAATCAAAGAGGTCAGAAACTTATTGACTTTGCACTCGAAAATAAAATTGCAATTTTAAATACATACTTTAAAAGAAAACCTAACCGTAGATGGACATGGCGCTCTCCCAATGGAGAGTATAAAAACGAAATCGACTATATCCTGACAAACAAACCTGGTATGGTACAAAACATTGAAGTTTTAAGTATCAATTTTTCGTCAGATCACAGACCAGTAAGAGCAACAGTAACACTGACAAAAGTAAGAAAAAAGCGGACTGGATTTACAAGCATTCGATACTCCACACTAAAGAGTGAAGAAGAAATATACAGATACAAGGAGAACATCATGGCCCATCTACCTAACCTACTAAAACTTCAAGAAAATATTTCAGTCCAAACCCACCATGACAAAATACTAAGAGTCATCAAACAAAGCCTCCAAGTTGCTCAGTTACCTAATAAAAACACAGGGCATAAAATTTTATCTGAACATACTCTAGCAATTTTGAAGAGAAGACAAATACTGCAAAATACTAAGAACAAAACTAGGTCAATGAAAAATGAACTCTCAGCGCTTTACAAATTAGTAAGCAAGCTTATAAAGAGTGACTATACACAGTACAGATTGGAGACTCTTGAGAAAAAATTAATGCAGTCAGGAAGTTCAAAAAAAGCATACAAGGAGTTAAGGACAAACAAGACTTGGATAGACGGATTAGACAACAAAGGCAAAACCCTAAATAACCGTAATGATATCATAGAAATTGCAACAGAGTTCTACAAAACACTCTACAACATTCAAGATTATAAAAATATGGATAACAACATCGACTACAATTCAGATGAAATCCCAATTAAATATACACCATTCACAGAATCAGAAGTGATCCAAGCAATAAATAGGCTAAAATCAAATAAAAGCCCTGGTTCCGATAATATCACCAACGAATCCATAAAACTAGCAATATCATTACTGACTCTACCACTAACTCAATTGTTCAATAATATTTTGGAAAATTCAAAAACACCAACTCAGTGGTCCCAATCGGATATCATTTTAATTTATAAAAAGGGTGACCCATACGATGTTGCAAATTATAGGCCAATAAGCTTACTACCATGCTTATACAAATTATTCTCTTCCCTAATAAACCAAAGGATAAGTATCACGTTAGAATCAGAACAAGCCGTGGAGCAAGCAGGGTTTAGAAAAAATTTCTCTACTGTAGACCATATCCACACTCTGGAACTACTGATTGAAAAATATCAAGAAAAACAACGAGCTCTATATATCGCCTACATTGACTACAAAAAAGCCTTTGATACAGTCTCCCACTCAAGCATCTGGAAAGCACTAATAGAGCAAGGGGTAGGAAATGAGTATATACAGGTATTAAAAAGCATATACAACAACAACATGGGTAGAGTCAAACTAGATAGAGTAGGTCCCAGCTTCCCCATTAAAAGGAGGGTGAGGCAAGGGGACCCCTCCTCCCCGAAGCTGTTTATAGCCATCCTAGAGTCGATAATAAGGCAACTAAATTGGGTCACCAGAGGTTTAAATATTGATGGTAAATACTTTAGTCACCTCCGATTTGCTGATGACTTGGTGCTCTTATCGGAATCAAGCTCACAATTACAAGGTATGATCCAAGAACTTAATGAGGCAAGCAAGAAAGTTGGACTGGAGATGAACCTCACAAAAACAATGCTAATGACTAACACCATAAAAAATCCTATATCTGTTGACAATGAACAATTGAAATACACAAACAAATATGTATATCTTGGAAAACAAATTAGCTTTGATAAAGACAGTAACCACTCTGAAATAGAAAGAAGAATTCAACTTACTTGGACTAAATATTGGAGCTTAAAAGAAATTTTTAAAAGTAATATGCCAGTGAAACTTAAAACTAGAGTCATGTCGAGCTGCCTTTTGCCATGTCTAATATATGCCTGCCAGACTTGGAAATACACAGACAAAACAAAAAGAAAAATTATAACTTGTCAACGGGGTCTAGAAAGAAGCATGCTCAGGATTAGAAAAATTAATAAAATAAGACACACTAAGATAAGAAGCATAACTAAAGCTACCGATGCCTTAAACTTTGCTCAAAAGCTGAAATGGAAATGGGCGGGGCATGTGGCAAGAATGTCTGATGAGCGCTGGACTTCAAGAATAACAAGATGGTGCGGTCCTAGTGGTAAACGCCACAGAGGAAGACCGCTAACAAGATGGGCAGACGACATTGTAAAAACGGCTGGCTCAAAATGGTTTCAAATTGCTCAGGACAGAGGACGCTGGAGTTCCTTGGAGGAGGCCTTCACCCGCGGAGGGGTTCTTACTAATGTAGATAAATAGGATTAAATTAGTTTAAGTAATTTTTGTAGTAAGAAATAAAAGGCTTTTTATTTTTTATTTTATTTTATTTATTTTTATATTTCAAATTTGTATTGTTTTATATTTGTAATCCCTAAGCTAAATAAAGAACTGATTTCTAAAGATTTATTTTACAAAACAACGTATCTGTTGGGGTTATGCCAAAAAAAGAAGATTTTTTTAAATTCAATACCGCGAAAGTTATTTATTTCGCAATCTAAGGGGATTATGGGAAATTATTTTTACTATACTAGTAAAGTAGGGTACAGAGATATCACAAAAGAGTTCAGTCAAGAAAATATTGAGAAACTTTTGAAATATGATGTTTTTTCTTCCTCCTGTAAAATTTGGAATTCGTAGATACGCGGTATTTACAAAGTGCTCATAAGCGGTTTTGAAGTATCACCGACGATATAGTTGAGGTAATGGTGCATAGGCCTATGTCCAGCAGTGGACGTCCTATGGCTGAAATGATGATGATGATGAGTGGTGCATTAGATTTACTACATACGAGGTTGTCTGCTTTTCTTGTACTAAGCCTAAAGGAAGTGATTAATACCATCGTTACGAACAACTGTTACTATTGGGGCCAACTCAAATGTCAAGAAAATGTTTAAAACAGCTGCTTTTTTCGATTTTAGAGTTTGCCCCATAGTAAAATTAACGGTGGTCTTAATCACCTTCTTTTGGCTAAATACGCGAGTTCTGAATAACCTCATAAGTATGTCGCGCGTTATTTTTAAAGATAGCCTTTCTCTAGATCTCCATGGCTCTGTTGCTTAATATTACTTCCCTCGTGTAAAAAGAAGTGTGAATGTATGCGTCAGCAGGATGTTATTAAATATTATGTGAGGAAATAAAAGAGATTTTCTCGTAAGATGTAGGCCTCGTACTCAATATGTCAGATTTACGGCTTGTTGGCAATAAAACCAAAGTAGGTTTTGTCACTTTTTCATGTGTTTACTTATGTATCTTATTTAACAACGGAATAAATAAAAGGGTGTTTTGTATGCTTATCGCAGGCATATTGATTGCATGGGATCATATTTGGTCTTACCGATATATATGTAGCTAAAGTGGGATACTTCAGTTTCATAGTTTTCTGAAACGCGAAAACGACTTAATAAACCCGTTTTCCCCCGAAGGGTAGAAAACGGATATTTAGGCTCCAGCGAAGCTTGACCCACTTGGTGGAGAGAACCCCTTGGATTTTGCTTTACTAGACACTTTTTCGACTAAGAATACTCGCCCAATCACGTAGCAGCGCGCGCTCCCTCCCCCTGTACGCGCCGTCGCAGCACCGGGCGCGCCAGCGCTCGTCAGTACCCTCACAAGCCGGCAAGGATATGGAAATATAGTGGGTCAAGCTTCGCTGGAGCCTAAATATCCGTTTTCTACCCTTCGGGGGGAAAACGGGTTTATTTAGGCGTCCGAGCTCCGCTTGACCCACTTGGTGGAGAGTTGTTTATCGTCTGCCGGTGCTGTGACGAATTGTGTTGGGCGATGACTGGTAAAACCATAAATCAAATGGACAATTTTCATTATGAATCAACTTTATTAATAGGTTCAGTCCTTTAAAGTAATCAGTCTTAGTACCTTGACATAATTATAGGGTACTTACAATAATATAGTAACAAAGAAAAAGTTATTAGACGGAAGTTGCATAGTGCAATCATACTATTATATTAAACGGGCAGGAAGAGATTTGACATATTTGTGTCATTAGAATTTGATGTAGGTTCTATTTGCATAAAATAATGGCGTAGGAATGTATCTTTGCTACGCCAATTGGCTTTCTTCATGACTTCGTCTAAATCTAGTTTCTTGTTTTGCCAGATATCGCTGTTCACTGCTGATCTGAAGCTCCCAGGGGTAGCATCTATTTCAGCTTCTTTAAAAAGGGTTCTTATCCATCCAGCAATCACCGTTCGTGATGCGGGGGCCACCTTACCACGGGTAGTAATGAATAAGTTTGTTAAGTCATCTCTGCTATTTCTCCTGCTTTGGGAAATTTGAATAAGTTTCTGAGTCCATGAAATAAGGTTAAGTTTTTCTTCTTTGCTGGGTAAAAACTTCCAGCCTGATTGTCGGTATGTAGCAGAATCCGTCTTAGATCCAAATTTAGGCCAGAATATTATATATTTGTTTTGAACCTCTAATGAAGTAGGGCTTATATCCAGTAATGTAAGGTCGTGAACTCTTCGACCCGTTGCTAATAATAACAAGGCAGCCAGATGCCGAGATACCTCAAATATACTGTCAACATTAATCTGATAATGTTGCAGATATTGAATAAGAATATTCACATCCCAAGTGCGTGGGTTCTTAGGCTTTTCGTTGCTAAGATTTATTGCTTTGAGGGTCCGATTAACAAGTGGGTGTTCGCTTAGCAACTTTGTTTTGGAAGGGTTTGCAAATGTCGCTACCACGGATTTATGTACAGCTATAGTTTTAGGAGCTAGCTTGAGTTTGCCATGTAGGTAACACATGTATTGTGCGAGGTCTTCTGCCTCCGGGTTGTCGACTTGACATTTGCCGACGGCCCATTGTCGCCATTTTTCCCACGCAGGTTTGTACGTTTTCAGAGTAGATTTACGCCAAGCGTTTTCTACTAGGTTACGGTATTCGAGTGGCCACGAGTTTAAGAGATTGGCCCAGCCTGTACTTTCCAGACCTGCAAAGCTAACTTTTCCACCGCTGGTGGAGGTTTGCCTGATGTTGCATCTAGTAGGTGTCTGTGTAGTCTCCGGATTGTCATTGGAGTTCTTAGAGCTCGTTGTCGTAATTCTGCCTTCCAGAAAGTTTTCTCCCACTTGGGTACCACGAGAATGTACGTTCCGGTGCTTATGTTGAGATGACGAAGGACTCGTGGTACTAGTGCTGGTGGTGGGAATATCCACCCGAGATTGTATTTCCATGGTCGGCTGAAGGCGTCTACATACGAGCACTTCTGATCCCTCGCATCTTCGGAGACATAATTCTCTACCACTGCCGTTTGGTCGCTGGCAAAAAGGTCTATTGAGGGAGTTCCGAATTTTCTCATTATTACTTTTACCATTTCGGCCGACAATGTCCATTCTGGTTGCTTCTTGAATCTGGAGAGGCTGTCTGCTATTGTATTGTAGCGACCCGGTAGAAAGCGAGCAATGAGATGTGATTGGTGCATTCTCGCTAATCGGAAAATCTTGAGAGTTATTAACAGAGCTTGTCGTGATTTCGTGCAACCTTCTTTGGTAATGTAGGCTACTACGGTCTTGTTGTCTGATTGGATCATTATAGTTTTGTGTTTGAGGAGATAACCAACCATTTTTAGGACTTCCGCGATAGCCCATAACTCTTTTAAGTTGCTGTGCCAGCCCTTCTGTTCTTCGTTCCAAACGCCGTTCAGTTTCATGCCGTTTACAGTTGCTCCCCAGCCCCGATTGGACGCGTCGGTACTTACAAAAACCGATGGCCCGTCGTAGTGAATCGGAGATGGGCGTGATACATTTTCCAGCCACCAGATCAGTTCTCGATTTATCGCAGGTGGGAGCGGGAATTTTTTGTTGCGGTTTTGTTCCGGCAGATGATTTGCCTCGCGTTGAATCCAACGACAGTGTAGTCTTCCGTAAGGAACGACAAAAGCCGCAAAATTTATGTTGCCAAGGAGAACTTTCGCTGTGTGCCATGTCCACCACTTCCTTCGTAAGGTTTGTTTTAAGACAGTCGTAATCCGAGCAACCTTCTCTCGTGGAAGATATTTGACATTGGTATCAATCCCAGGTATTCGATACTCTTTGTTGGGACCAAAATAGTTTTTTCCCGATTTACCCACCATCCTAGTCTTACGAGGCAGTCTAGCGCCAACTGAGTCTGTTTTTGTAGTGTGTCTGGATTGTTGTGCATGAAGAGGAAGTCGTCCAGATACACAATCACACGGATTCCTTCTTTCCTGAAAAGATTGGCCAGCCAGTTAGTTACGTTAGCGAAGGCCCATGGCGCAGTAGCTAAGCCAAATGGTAAACATGTCATTTCGTAAGTTTCCCCATCGTATGCAAGCGTCAAAAACCTTCGGTGCGCTTGGGCAATCGGCAAATGAAAATAAGCATGAGATAAGTCGACCTTAGTCAAATAGTCTAATTTATTTAAGCAATATGGAATCTTAAAGTGGTTAAATAAGCGAAATTTAGGAGGCCGTAAATAGAAATTTAATTTTCGGAGATCAAAGATAGGTCTGTTAGATCCGTCAGATTTTTTCCGTAGGAAAATGGGTGACAAGAGACCTGTTCTAGCGCGACACTTGCTAATCGCCCCTAATTGTTTAAGTTTCTGGATTTCTTTAGTCATCTAAAGGGACTTTTTTATTTGAAATCTAGAGCAAGTGTCTTTGTCTAACCTATATAATGGAGGTCGACTTATGAATGGGATGCGGTAGCCTGATAAAGTAGAAAGAATATTAGGTGGCGCTCCTAATTTACGCCATTCTTGTAATCGCAATCTAACCTGCCCAGCTTTAAAATTGGTGTTTTCTCTGCTCGAAACTTCGTGTGTTTCGCTGCTTCGGTGGAGCAAGTTTTCTAAACCCTCGTGTGGATTTAGATTCGGCCCCTCTCTGGGTTTGTTTCGGTCGTGCGATGTACTGGACCTGTTGCCGATTTTTAACCTCGGCAGTGCGGTATTCTTTGAAACTTGGTCTCTGTTTCGAGGAGGGGGTAGATTTACGAAATTTCCCTGGAAATAACTTGGCTGTACCCCCTTGGTCCTTAAAAAACTCCGTTAGTTTTTGATCAGCGAACAGGTGTGTATCTGAGGGAGGGATTTCGTGAAAAAGCTCACTCAAGGTTTTATTGGTTGGCTTATATAAAGCACGTCGTTGCTCAATTATCTCCGATCTTTTCCCGCAGGTGTATTGTAACAAGGAGTCCGAAATTTTTTTGAAGTTTGAATCTTCGGAGATAATGTGCTTTTTGATATGGTTTTTTATCTCGAGCGTGGCGTTATTGCATGCATCTTGGAAGGCTTTCCTTTGTTGCAGTAATCCGTGGGTAATGGCTCCTAGGCACAGATCCACTTTCTCGAGTACGTTTACCAACTGCCAGGGCGGAGTGATAGAAGCTAATTGGCTGTTCACTTTTAACGCCGTAAAAACAGGAGTTGCTTGGAATTGTTTTTGGACCTCAGAGTATCGGATGTTACGCCAACCGTCACTGTCGAACCTCTGACATTGTCGTCCGTGTGCGGCGAGCTCTTCGGTGGCTTTAGTCACTTTAGACTCCGCTTCTTTAGTACTGGGTGCGAAGTCTAAGAACAAGTCTTCCTTTGCCTCCTCAGCTGACATATCTGTGTCGTCTTCCAGCAATGGTGGAGCAATCCACTCTTGGGTAAGAGGGGGGCCTGATTCAAAACTCGATGCTGGGGATGCGAGGGTTGGAGGGTTGGAGGGAACCACTACCTGTGGTTTTTAAGTTAGCTCGTAAGTCAGTTCGCACAGTTTGCCTAGAATTGCATTTTGTTGCCGCATATACTCGTTTAAAGTGTCATTGGATGGTGTATTATTTTTACATTTTTTCGCTGGCGGTTCTTCTGAATTTGTGGAACTTGCTCGCATTCGTCTTAATGTCGCTGGTGAATCTGTATAGGACCGCGAACTTGAGCCACAAGCGTTGTCCTTTTTTAACAGTTCCGAAGCTTCGTGTCGTGAAATTAGCCCCTGTTTCAGCGCATCTAGCGTCTGATAAAATTTATTGTAGGCATCCGCTGGGTGAATCCTTGACATAACGCTCAATGGTTGATAAATCAAAGCTCTGCCGAGAGGCCATCCTCCTCCAATCGTCTGGGTACAGCAAGTCCAAGGCCGCCAGAAGGTTATTATAGTACACCTCCTCTTCGGGCGGGGGTTGCCAAGAGGCCAGAGAGCCCATAGTTGTGGTAGTCATCTGTAACAGACCACAGCACTTATTAATTGGTCAAGATCTATGCAGGCGACGCGACTTCTGGGCGGACGACACGCCTTTCTAGCAGACGACGTGAGGTATGTAACGTGCAGCGTGACTTTTGAGCAGACGACATTCCTGAGTGTCGTCTGTTGGCACAGGCGACATGTCGTCTGACAAGTCAGCATTAATAAAAGTAAAGTAATTTACCCTGTCGTCAGAAACGGTTATCAATTTAAAACTAGGGCTTTCCTAGTTTCTGATAACTAATATCGGTCCGTCCTGAGAGCGGGACTACGGATTTTACAGAAATATGCGTAAATAGGGCTTTCCTATTCGCATATTTTAGATGTCATATTTACCTTTTATGTCACTGTGAAGATTATAGGTGTTGTACAAAGTTTAATGTAGCTGCGTCGTTTGATGTCGATGCTGTAACAGTGTTAATAGTGCAAAAATCCAAGACGTACTGACGAGCGCTGGCGCGCCCGGTGCTGCGACGGCGCGTACAGGGGGAGGGAGCGCGCGCTGCTACGTGATTGGGCGAGTATTCTTAGTCGAAAAAGTGTCTAGTAAAGCAAAATCCAAGGGGTTCTCTCCAACAAGTGGGTCAAGCGGAGCTCGGACGCCTAAATAATTTTATTTTGATTGATTTACAATGATTTTATTTTAGAGATAAGAATACCCAGTATTCTCTATGAGTACATTCTACATATTATTAAATGTATGTGATGAAAGGTATCCAAACACTTTTATGACAATATGCTATATTCTAGTTTATTTATTTTTGTAACTTAAAAAACATTGAAATTTAATATGTTATATTATAGGTAATAAAATAATAAAAGATCTTCTTCTTATTCGTCCTGTTCATTACTGAAGGTCGTACCCGTCTTGAAATGCTTTGACGGAATCGGTGACGAGCTGTTTCCACGTCGCCCTATCGTCGGTTTTCTTCAGAGTAGTGGAAACTGGAAGCCCGGTTATCAACTTAATCTGATCTGACCAACGGGTAGGTGTGCTCACTCACCCGTTGGTTAGGTGGTGGCCACGTGGTCTTTTGCCATTTTTTTTCCCAACTACAACCAGTTTCTCAAATTCATCTGGCTGCTTACGGGCGATGTGACCAAAGTAAGTTAAAACTCAACAATTAGTTATCAAGGAGATTTAACTTACTTTAATATTGAGTTGCTCAAGAATGATCTTATTGGTGCGTTTCGCTGTCCACGGTATGCGTAACATTCTCTTCCAACACCACATTTCAAAACCTTCGATCTTTTTTCGGTCCACCGCGCGAATCAACTACGACTCGGAGTCATACAAGAATATCGAGAATACCATGTTTAAATAAAAGATAAAATTTGGTATAATTTTCAAAAGCATGGCTTGGGCGTAACCCCTTTCTAAACTTCAAAATCATCACTCATTCTTCTCATCAACAGTTCGACGAGTTCTTTCAAGTTTCCAATAATAAAGATGTTATATTACCCCAACGATTCTCACCTCGAACAGCTGTTCAGTGTTTCTCAAACATTCGACGCGCTCAATCATTGGCTCAAAGCGGCAAACAAGTGCTATAGATAGGCGTGTTTGTTTGTCTGTACGGATTCTTTACGCTGTGTTTGTTTTCCCGCAGTCTGTGGGCTGGAATGCGGCTGCATGAGATGTTGGATTGTTATGACTGCTTTATAGATATCTGCTATGTATGGAGTAAGAATGCTTCAGCTTTGATTTTATTTTTCTTTGTGAGTTTAGCTGACTAAAGTTTTGAGGAAATATTTTAGAAGATCAAAAACCAAACGAAACGATGGATTTCATATCAATACGGATTTTTTTATTCACATTTCTAAAACCTTTGCTCTAATACACTCTATTTTCATGAGACCTTTCAAATTGAAGAAATGCAATTCGTATCTGTCTTGCTTTCTCTTCTCTTATTTTTGCTGTTTGTTTAGTTAATTCGTACATTTAAAAATGATTTTGAATACTTTTGATGACGTAAACTGTAATAAAGTGCTGCAATCTGATGCGAGAGACAGAGTTAACCGAAACAGACAAAATATTTACTCGTCTCTATTAAAAAAATAATATAAAATAACATTTCATTTATTGAGCTTATAACACGCCAAGACCAATTACATTATAACTCACTTAATATCTAATTATATAACAAAATGTCAAGAAATAATAAATTATAATGAAAATAGAACAGAAAATGGCAATACAAAGTACAAAATGTGAAGAAATCAAGCTACTGTCCGCATCCGACACAACACACTGATCCGTTATGGATTCGCAGCATGCAGCGATGCTAAAACATAAACTACACTTCTTAATAACTGGGGTAAATGTAGACCAAAAATCACAGCTATTATATTATATTAATTTTACACGTCACACCCCATATTTTGCCCGCCTAGTAAAGAGAATAAAAGAGGGATATATTTCGTCAGATTGGGTTTAATCTGGCCGCAGCTAAACCGAGGCTGTCGACGGGTTGACAGCTCCTCTTTCATCTGTCGGCTGTGACGCGAGTTTTGCCAATTTTAATATAAGCAAGTACTTATACGATTTTGGTAGAGGGGGCAAAAAATAGCGTTGGGGTGAAAATATTTTCACTCTCGACGATAAAGACCGTTACATAAAATATGTGCGATAAGCTATACCTGAGGTGTAAGAGGTCTATCTATAGCATTATAGATCCCAAATTAATAGCGTGATGTAGATGATTTGTAAAAACTGATTATTCTAAAAACGTGTTGCTTTGTGAATTGCAGATGTCTAAAGAGGTGTGATAAATTAATACTGAAATTGCAAAAAAAAATAGCTTGAGCCATACACTTTTATAAGTTGTTTAGGATGATGAGTGAAAACCACTGAACGTTATGTGAAAAACAACATCTTGTATAGTTGATAACAATAGTAAAATTGTGAGACACCTACAGCATAATGTATTATACTCGTATTATTACGTTATTTTAATCAATCTATTATTTTGTTTACAGGTAAGTCAGCAGATTCAATTTGCCGGAAATTTGAGCAGTCTTCTCGTTAAATAGTAAGTTACGACTCAATTAAATAGATTGATTTGCCGATTTTGAGTTTGTCCTACAAACATTTGTATCTAACACTCAGAGATACCGTGGTCGATTGAGAAAAGAAAGAAAGAATTGCAATGATATGGCATGAGTTAGAAAGAGACATAAAAATATCTCTATTCAGTGTCTAGTTGCCGTGTTTTTTCTCTCAGTAGGGTCAAATTCCAATACATTCAATTCCTCAAATCCAAAATTTGACAGTTTTGACAGCGCTAAGTCAGATTTTCTATACATTTTGTGGTTGAGCATTGCTTCAAGTGACAACAGAGATCTATATCTCTCTTGTTGTATTAGCTCTGATCTAACAGAATTACCATGCTGTGTAAAGGAACTTTGTTATTCATACTTTTAATCTTCAAGCTTTCGTCTTCTTTTTAGTTTTGTTACTACTATAAAATACAATACAACTAATACTTAACCACTTGGATGTCACAGTCTCAAACCTATTTATGCGTCATACGTCACGGTCTCGCGTCAAATTTTTCGCGCGCGGTTGCGCGTCATCTGTCCCGCTAAAAACGTCTATCAAAGGAACAATAGACAAGCTACGTACTTTTTAAACTATATATAACGGGACTAAACTCACGATCCCTACACGTGAGTTTAGTTCCGTTATATATAGTTTAAAATGTGTGAAAACCACGTAAATTTTCATAGTAAGCTACGTACTACTACCATACAGAAAACATAGTACTGTTCACAAACCTTTGAATATTCCAAATGCCTATTGCTAGTTCGAAGCGTACCCTGCGTGCTGGCCGCTTCATTATTTTTAATGGCTTATTACAGCAATTATCCATTTTTAAACGAACGATACATTTCTTCCCAATCTAGAGATCTTAAATTTTATCTCAAAAATAATCCAAAATATCTCTTCTTCCTTCAGTAATTGTCTAAATATAAAACAGTAACCAGTAAGCGAACTAAGCAGTTATCAAGCGGCTTACAAGTAATTCAGGAAACGTCACAAAAATTACTTCACTATTTCATTTCGGCGTCCTTCATTTCGGAACGTCCTTAGCCGCTGTCTCAGGAATTCACTTACGGGCAGAAAGCCTGTCCTTTCGGCCCGGGGAGGTCCCGGGGAGGTCCCGGGAATTCCCACTTTAATTCAATCCGGGCGGCCTACCTCCGCCCCGGGACGCGACATGATCTTATCTGCTTTTTACAAGGTTTCTCAAAATAATAATGGTCCAGTAATGTAGCTCTTAGTGTGTCCTATTTGGACGTGACGACACACTTTTGTCTATGGAGAGTACTAGCAATTTTGTAAAGATGGTGTCGTTTTACGTTCTAAACTTTCCATATTATGAGCTTATGAAAAGTTTCTTTGGAAAACATATTCATTTTCATAGATAACGACGATTTTTTTTCGCAAAAACAATAAATAAAATTAACCTAGTGTATTAATTCATTTTCAAACATAGGTTTACCTTCAAATGCCGTCGGAGTCAAAACCTGATGGTTTTGACCTGATGGCGGACACAGTTAAAAGAATAAGAATAAGAAAGTATAAGAATATATTTCTTATACCAAAATAACAATTAACAAAATTTGCGCAAATGATCCATAAAAATATCACAATTAAATTTTAAAATGTTGCCCCTTTAGGAAGGTATGAAAAAAACAGGCCGATGTTTCTTGACATTTTTTTCTATTGTAAAGCTAAAAATCTGTGTATAAATCCCAAATACCTGATTGGAACCGTGCTGAAACCACGTCCTTTCGACTCTAAGGGAAGCGTGCGTGACTGTGCACGTGAGATAGCCGGTGGTCAAGGGCACCAGAGTTTCGGCCCCTAATTCAATTGGTGGCATCGGCCGTCTCCCCCTCCCTCTGGGATTGGCTCTGATCCTATCGGTCATGGGCTAAGTCAAAATAATGATTGTTTCAATAATGTGCTGTACTTTTTTCAACCTATCTAATACTATAGTGTTAATGCCGTAAAGTTCTTGAATGAAAACCAAGTAAGGCAAGTGCAGTGTAAGATGTCTACCCTCAAGGTGGACCGATGACCTTATTAAGATCTTAGAATCGCGCGAGATGTAAGCTACTATTAACCGGTCTTATCAGAAATACATAAGAGAGGCCAATGTCCAGCAGTGGACGTGCTACATCTGATTATGATGATAAAACCAGAAAGAAGCCCTTGATCATTTTGATTATAAATTATGGAAATAGAATCCTTTGTTTTACTTTAATTAAAATATCCATTAATCACGTCATAGTTTCCATAACCAATTTATAGGATGTCAGTTACTTTATTACGAAACTGAATTAGCATGAACAGTATTATCTCTTCCTAATGTTGTATTATTGCGATAGGATATTATTATGATCATTAGCATTAATTAGCCGCTCGCTTCATATTGCTCCCAACAATGTTATGATGTGCATGCGGTAGATATTAACATGATTAGGATTCGATCAAAATATTTGTCCATTTATTATAAAAAATGTGAAAGAGGCTATTTAGGTATTTGTTTTACTTTTCCGAAAAAAAAAACATACGTGACCAATCAAATATTCATATCTTTCGGAAGTGCCGTAAAATGATCTCTTTTCTTGATAAAACGTTTAATTGTGATTTGATATAGGTATCACACAGTACAGTTATAATGATGCAAAAGCTAATAACAGAAGCTTTCGTGCTTTTTCTTGACTCTACATTTTCTTATTCAGAAAAGACTGCACTTTGCAATGAAAACACAAGTAATCGAAGCAAAGCTGCTCTACGACAAACGGAGGAAAACTCGGAAACTCCGGAGGAGGAAGATTTACCTCCCCTTCCTCTCCTTTCTACCTTAATGCAGGGGAAACGAAAATAAAATTATTTAAACTTTAAACCCAAGTTTGGCTTAGATTCACGACAAACTTTTGAGTGCATTTAGTCAAATTATATGTTAAACTGTATTGTACAGGCTTTATAATAAGAATTAGAATGATTTATTAGCCTAATAACAGTTTGTTACACTGGGCAAGTCATTTTACATTTAAAAGAATTAGTGTAAATAGCTAAAGAATGAAACTAGAATATTTACAATCTAAAATACATTTTTATATTACATACAAAAATTTAAATTATCTAATTAATAAATTACTCATAATCAACCTTAAATTAGTTAGACAAATTTAAATTAGTCTTAAATGTAGAATTAATTTACACAATCGTAACAAAACAATAAAACATTTAAAAAGTCAATGAGCGGAACACATTAATTATAAGGAATGTCAAAATTGTAAATACTGTTAATTTCATAAAATGTTTTCGGATGGGTGGCCGCGGGTGGCATTTACAACGTTACCACGACTTAGACGAAACGTTCAATTGTAAGCACCGGTTATTTTTAACCTTTTGGCTATGTCAAAGGCCTTCAGGCGGCTTTGAAAACTTTCACATCAGGGCTAGAAATCCGGCTAATACGAATTTATTGTTATAATGGAAAATTAAAATTTTATAATTAAATTATAAATTGTGATAAAAAAATTACAAACATTTACATTCATCTCACGTTAATAGAAATAGCAACGTCCATTCACAGAGACCTAATAAATTATTTAAAAATATGTAAGATTCTTTTCTGATTTTATTGGAAAACTTTAAACGTTTTCACCTACCCTCGTACCCTTAACTGCCTTTGTGGTAACATTAGCAAAGTTCCTAATAGCGCTATTCTAAAAACCGCCAGTCACGCTTCCCGTAGCTGTGCAGCTCTACCTAGCTCTATGTAGCTCTTTAATGCTCTACCTAGCTCTATGGCGATAGCTATACAATGCTCTACCGCGCAGTTTTGTGGAATGATACTTGCGTTAAAAGGTATCCGAACTGATTTTGAATGAATGAATTTGGTTTGCCTTTTAGTATGCCCGAAGATGGTGTTTTCTATAAGGAACTTTATAAGTGCGCAGGAATGATCTTTGCCGCGCACTTTTTGAATTCGGAAGTATTTGTAATGTTAGTGTTCAGCGCCAAGAAAAAGAATGCAAATATAAGTTTTCATTTGTTTTATTATTAAGATATCATTTAATTTCAATTTAGTTGTTACTCTACGTTTTATTAAATAATAATATTACAATAAAATATGAGGCGCCTTTTATTTTCTCATAGAGGTGATGAAAAGTAGAGAGTACCACTCGGGCGCAAAATATATTTTTGGCTCGGGCGAAGTACTTTGAATCCCTCGCTACGTTCAGGATTCTATTAAAGAATCCATCGCTACGCTCGAGATTCTACTCTAGAATCCCTCACTTCGATCTGGATTCAAAAAAGCGCCCTCGCCGTAAAAATATTATTTTGCTCCCACATGATACAATTTACTATTATTGTACATTTTTCTTATTTGTGGCAGGCAAATGCCTTTATTAGTTACGTTTATAAAGTTACTCTTTAAGCTGATACCCGCGGCTCCAACCGCGTGATATTTTGATTTATGTGCCTTGTTATTACATAGGATCCTTTCATTTTTCTGGGATAAAAGGTAGTCTCTGTCACTTGCCAACTTTTAAACTGAATACGTCTTTAAAATTGCGATATAGGGAGACAACTAGACATGTCAAAAAAACGAATGATAACAAAATTGGGAATAATAGGTAATGGAGCTTCTTATCATGCCAAAAATCGTTGCTCTTTTGCTGCGTGAACATTATATTTACAACTTCAAACTTTTGAAGTTATCATCATCATCATCATCATCATCAGCTTATTTCGGCTCACTGCAGGGCATAAGCCTCCTCCCCCTCACGCCAACTATCCCTGTCCTGTGCCAGTCTCATCCAGGTGTTGCCGCAAAACTTTTGGATGTCATCACGCCACCGTTGTAAGGGTCTACCGGGACTGCGCTTCCCGTCACGGGGCCACCATTCAGTCAGAGACCTGCTCCACCTACCATCATCACATCTGGCTAAATGTCCAGCCCAACGCTACTTGAGATTGATTATACGGGATCCGATATCTGCCACCTTTGTCCTCCTACGGATCTCCGTCACGTAACGTAACGTTTGAAGTTATAGTGCTGCTAAACCAAGTGCTTTTTATTGATTAACGAATTTAACTAACGGTTATAACTGCCAGATGAGGGATCTCGGAAATTATTTATTTAACTGCACGCTTCCATGGCTCAAATGATTTGTAAAATTGAGGATCCTTGTTTTATAATAACTTCCTTCCTCTAATTCCTCGATGGTTCCAAAACTGACACACATACAAAAATGTGATATTACTGAGGTGTGCTATTAACTGGCTCACAACTACAGTGACAAATAGTAGTGAAGTGACAAATACCGAGATGATAAACCCATATTAAGGATTTGGATGCACGCCCCACTGCATTTGAACCGAGTGTTTTCCATCCTCTGAGCCATCGCTATTGCGTGTACACCGTGAAGGCTTGCTAATGTTGCTAATCGCTGCGATGTGGCGCGATATAGCGCGAGTCACGCGACCTCGGCGAGACTTGAGGCGATTATACAGTTTATCTACTTTGAAGCAGTGTGTGTTATAGTTAGAGATTCACTTAGGTTAGGTGTTCCTTTGCATTTCTGATCAAACAGAAAATCAAAGTTTGACATATTTAAATCGAGAGTAAACTGGTAGTCCAGTATTCTGTGAAGAGGGCTATGAATGGTAATTGGTAATCAATTAGAATCCTTGTAAGGGCTTTTTTCGTACATCAAAACTAACAACTTTTGTTTTTTTGCGACTTTTGTCAAAACTAGAAAAAAAATATTCAGCTGTTCCATATATTTTGTCGGCAGTGGACGATATTTTTCTATGGAACAAAAATTTTTTTATGATATTTATTAACAGTCGTTGAAGAAAAGTTGTTAGTTTTGATGTACAGAATAAGCTCCTCAAAGGATGCTATTTAATTACCAATAACCATGTATAACTTTTTATTTAGTCGATTTCTGAACATAGATGGTGGTTCACATACTATGTATTTAAACACCTAGTTTATAAAAAATATCGCATAAAATAAATCGCTTCTGATCTTAACAATTTCAACGAGTTTTATAAAATTTCCTATTTTCCCCCGCTGTGCTGCGCCAGCCGTGCGTTGGTAACAGATGACCACGTCAATGGCGGAATTAGCCACACATTTTACCCCACACCCTCCACCAACCCCCTGGTGTCTCTACTAGCCGGCCACAGGGGACCGGAGGCGGAGAGGTGTTATTTATACCCAACGAGTGGACCTTTTCTGAGAGTGTTGTGTTTTCTACAAAGCTTTATATGAGTAACCTATATTTGATTGAATCTTAATTAAATCATTTTATGTATTACATTTGTTATTTACTCATTTCCACTGATTTATACCTTAGATCAATTGAATTAGTTATTGCATAATGGTTTTTAATGCCACTGGCTTTTCGGTGACTGAAATCATAGGTATCATTTAAGAAAAGTGCCTAATTTCGTAGACTAAATTCGATGAAGTATTGAATCTAACAATCTGCATCGGGCTAGCGTGGTAGGTATGGTCCATCGTAGATATGGCACTTACCAAACATTTACCTACAGTCTCAAACAAAAATACGTCGAAATAGTTTGCAAGCATGGTAGAGATAGGCAAAAAGTGTTTCAAAACTACAGTTCTAAATACTCTGAAACTGGTTGGATTCCTTGCGGATCGACCGTATAATTATAACGTGAGTTTTAGCCGTATTCTGTTATAGTTATGATGTATACTCACGGTAGTTTTAATGAAGTGAAAACTACAGTACTTAAAAATACTACGAAATATAAATTCATATTTTGTTTGTCAAAAAAGTCAAAAAAACTTTAAAATCAAGTCACCTGTAATATTTCTATGATAAACTTCTCACAGCCCAACCACATTTTTCTCCCCAAAACAAAACCCTATCGTGTGCTTTGGCCACCATTTTGGTAATGACGTCATTAACGTCCAAATCGCTGCAAGAGCGATCCGTTTTCCGAACTCGCGGCCATAAGTCACTGCGGCCATATTCCGCGATAGGGGATGGGTTACTTACCGTGGCCGAAAGTATTGGCCTCAGATCTAACCAAAATACATTGAAAACGGAAGCTTATTCAGCGATAGAGGATAAGTAAGGTCATATGACATGAAACCAACTATTTCTAAAATTGCAGAACTCGTAAAAATAAAAGATGGCAACATTTGTAGTATTGTAAAAATGTCGAGCATATCTTAAAAAGGCAGTGAGCTTCCTGGCGAAGTTTTCGAATGACATTATTTTATTAACATCATAGCTTTGTCTGCCCAAATTCAATTGTATGATTTGATCTTAGATTTAATAGTCGAATTAACGTTTGAAGAAAAGTTTTTTCCCGAAATGGTATACAACTTCAAAGCAAAATATTTTAAAGAAATTTGTCCGTATGAGTACTAGACTAATAACAGTTTTCGAGTTATTTTTTCCCAACCACTGCCAGGGAGAGTACGTAAGTCTATATAGGCTGGTATATAGTCCGGTGGTATCTAGCCCTGACGACAGAGTTTTTAACGCATGAGGGTTAAAAACACTGCTAATCTGTTAGTAACAACCAGGACCCACAATTGCTTCCTGAGCCACGGCAGCGATCAGTTATAAACGCCACCTGCAGTCACCCATCCGGAGACTGACCGTGCCGAACTGAAGTGATCGCTGACAAACACCGAGTCAAACTACGCAATAAGTGATAAGTTTATATTGTCCGACGGACTTTTACATCCATGGCCACAATCCATTCTCTAACTCACGGTCATAAGTCACGGCGGCCATATTCAAGCTAGAGCCGCGGCAGAGCTGTAAATCTAGAGAACAATGTACCCACGGGCTGTAATAGTTACTTACTGCCCGCCGCGGGGGCTAGTATTTGAGGCTCGTTTTAGACTGTGCTATTCAGTGCTATCATGATAATACTACTATAAACTACACCTTTTTTAATCGCGAATATGTCCATGGTTAGTCACCAACTCGCATGATGGTAAGCGACGTTGTGGACAAAGATGAAGCACGCAGACTTAGAAGATACATTAGAAGAGACTTTGAAAGCTTTCGATTAAATCTCTGAGGTCCCAAAGTTTTAGCGTCATCATTATGATCCCAGCAGTATGACGTTTACGATAAATTGAACATATGTAGGTTCCGCTAAAAGAAGCTAGCAGCTAGTACAGATAAAAGTTTCTGATATCTCCCGCTATTTACTATTTTATAAGATTGAGTAGCAAAAATGCATTGAGATTTGTTAAAACAAAAATTGACATACTTACAAATTAACATATATACTCGTAACTACATCAAATATTTTAAGTGTAAGGAAAATCTAGACATACAAGTACTATTTTTGAATTTTGATTTCTATGTTTAAATTTATATCTTAGTGTGTCAATAAAGAATCTATGTAAGCTGACTAAAACTTTCGAGCTATGATACTCGGGTATCATAGTCTGTAAAGACTGTTGATACTACATCCTGCGGCTTAACACTGGGTATTAAACATTACATCGGTATAAGTTGTTTAGTTACTCACCGCCATTGCTAATTCAAGGCTCACAAGGATTACTCGAGGGCAAAGGGCAGAGGTATGGTGTGTTCGGAGCAAGTTAAATAATTGCCAGGGGCAATAAATAATAGTAATCTTGCCGGCGGGCTGGCTAGTTGTAATGGCAGTGGACAGGGAACATAGCATGGAGGGTTGATGTCCGATGGGTGCGACATTTTTCTCGAGTACAGTCCACGTACCGTTTCGTAGGAGCAAGTCAAATGATTGCAAGAGGCTATACGAGTAAATAAAATAATTAACATGCCGATGGACTACTAAGTTGAAATGGCAGTGGGCAGGTAATAGCACGGAGGGTTTATGTCCGATAGATGTCTGAATAGATACAATTTTCTCGAGTACAGACTACGTATCGTCTCGCTAGGATGTCTATCCGCCAGGTGGGCAAACGATCTCAATAAAACTTCAGTATTGTGATAAATGCAAGCAACTTCCAACTCGTCTTATGGGAATGTAAAGATGAAGCCTCTTATTTTGTTTTTAGGGTTCCGTACCCAAAGGATAAAAACGGGACCCTATTACTAAAACTCCGCTGTCTGTCCGTTTATCTGTCACCAAGCTATATATCATGAATCGTGGTAGCTAGACAGTTGAAATTTTCACAGATGCTTTATTTCTGTTGCCACCATAAAAATAAAATAAAATAAAAAAATATTTAAGGGAAGCTCCCATAGAACAAACCTGATTTTTTAGCCGTTGTTCGCTCGAAATTAATAACGGTAACAGGTAGAAGCTTAAAATATTCACAGAAATATTCATACAACTATTAATTGTATGTTTACTTCAATAATTAAATTAAATTAATATTTAAGGGTGGCTCCAGTGCAGTACGGAACCCTTCGTGCGCGAGTTCGACTCGTATTTGGCTGATTATTAGTTGCAAACATGTCCGCGTCTTAACATCAACTCACCTGATAGAAAAAGACGATGTGGTTAAAGGTGGTCAAGCATGACTTAGATAGATAGATAGATAAACTCTTTATTGATTCACATATACACACATAAAACAGAAAATAGAGAAAAATAGATGCTAAAACATATGAAGCAACCGGTGGCTTTATCACTGAAAGTGATTTCTTCTAGGCAATCTTAGGATGGAGAGAGATAGGTACAAAAGAAAATACGACGAGGTGTGCTAATTTAGACTTAGAGATAGTTGATTGAATCAGGCGTTACTTTGCGGAAATTCATCTTCAAATCTATGTTTTGAATTAATATTTAGTGTATTTCCGCTATCTTGTTGTAGACAAATAAGTTTAAGGGCATTAAGTGCATTAATTACATTTATGAGAAAAAAAAAATTACAATTACTCCTTCCAGTTTGTCCCACGTAAACCGCGTCACATGTATCGCAGGTTAACTTGTATACTCCTGATATTTTGCTTTTCTCTAAGGAGTCTTTTCCATTGCACATTCGTCTCGTGTTGTGATTAGTTCGAAATGCCACATGTACATCATTTTTCCGTAGTATTTTTGCAATTTTTTCTGACGTAGTTCCCAAATATGTCAAACTACCGACGTATTTTGTTATTCTTTCGGGTGGGCATGGGTACAGCATAGATCTCGCCATGTTTCTATTCTTCTTTCTGATTAAACTGTCTATCATTTGCTTGCTGTACCCATTCGTCACTGCTATTTGATATATTATGTTGAGTTCCTTGTTGTAGGCTTCTGGAGATAGTGGAACTACCATTAATCTATGTACATAGCTTCTAAAAGCTGCTAATTTGTGCTGCATGGGGTGATTTGAAGACTCCGGTATTGCTATATCTGTATGTGTGGGTTTTCGATAAATTTGGAAGTCCAGTTTGTTATCTTTTCTTGTAATGGTAAGGTCCAGAAAGTTCAATGACTGATCGTCTTCCTTCTCTATCTTGAACCTTATCTTTGGGTGAATTTGGTTTATTCTATTCACATATATGTCCAGTTGACATTTCGTACCAGTCCAACACATTATAATATCATCCACGTATCTGTAATAAAACAAAATATTAGGCTCATTAACCATATGTGTGCACTCAAACTTGTCCATGAAGTATTCTTCCATTAATGGGCTTAATGGTGATCCCATTGCCAGACCTTCTTTTTGTGTGTAGTACTTTCCATCAAACTTGAAGTAATTTTGTTCCATACATAATCTTGTTAACGCCATTATATCCTCTCTTTCTCCTGGGTGTAAGCGTTGTTTTTCTAAATGTTCATTCAAAATTTGCAATGATTCTTCACTCGGTACATTTGTAAATAAGCTATCCACATCCAATGAAATCAGTTTTCCATTTGACGGGATCTGTATATTTTACTATGGAAATTAACGTGGTTTTCACACATTTTATACTATATATAACGGGAATGAACTCACGTGTGGGGATAGTCGTAACGACTATAGTTTCGGTCGCATTCGGCGACCTTTCTCAAGTTGGCGAGTGCTAGCACGCGGAGCCGTCTCGCAATGCACTGCGGGCTGCGGCGCGTAGCGCTCGCGATGACAGCGGTTGCGGTGGTGGGGCGGGGGCGGGTAGAAAGGATTGTTGTGTCGGCGCGCACTGAATATCCTCTTCGTCGGTATCCTGGTATACGTCGGGGATACTCCAGCACACTGAACTCACTATGTCTCCACCAGTTCCACGGTTAAGTCCTTTGGATCCCTGAAGACACGGTTTCCACGTCGGTGGCAGTATCCATCCCCCGTCTCTATTGAAGTTAGGGCGTCTGCTAATCTCAATAGCCTCCCTAACTTTACGGGGCACGAAAAACTTCTCTCGCGCTAGCACCTTCGCTCTATCAAATCTGATGAAGTGCTGTGCATCGGAATCGAGAGTGTGTTCTACCACCGCGGAACCATTCCTATCCAAGTTTTTCATTGAACGTATATGCTCCGTGAGCCTGGTAGAAACATTTCTTCTTGTCTCTCCGACGTAACACTTCCCGCAATCGCACGGGATCATGTAGACACCGGGGACACCCAAAGGGTCTCTATCTTTTGGAGAACGTAGCAACTGTCTTAGTTGTCCCGGAGGACGGAAGATGGTCTTAATGCTATACCTTCGGCGTAATAAATTACCAATTCTGTCCGTCACTCCTTTAATATATAGCAAATACGTTGCTACTCTCTCAACCGATGCCGGACGTGTCCTTGGAGATGCGTTCGCCAGCCGCCAGCTCTGTTTCCACTTGTAACCATTACTGCTCAGCACACTTTTAATATGTTCGAGCTCAGTATCCAGGTATTCAAAATTACACAATTTTAGTGCTCTATTTATCAGTGTCCGTGGTACCGAGGTCAAGTGCGCTGAATGGTGGTGCGAATCTGCGCACAAGTATCTATCCGTGTGTGTTGGTTTACGGTATACCGTGTGGGAAAGTCGGCTGTTAGAGTCTCGTTTCACCAACACATCTAGAAATGGTAGAGCTCCGTTGCGTTCGCGTTCTACCGTTACAGTAATGTTCGCATGTACACTGTTTAAATGCGACAGCAGCGGATCTATTCCATCTTTCTGTACTATGGCAAACACATCGTCCACATAACGCCACCAGTGTCTCGGTTTATATGAAGTGGTTAACAAGGCAGCTTCTTCAAACCACTCCATAAAGATGTTCGCTGCCACTGGAGCCAAAGGAGAACCCATCGCAACTCCGTCAATCTGCAGAAAGTAGTCCCCCTTCCATACCAAGTATCCACTCGACAGAACGAATCTTATTAAAACCAGGTACTCGATAGGTATGTCGACATGCTGTAATAAACCAGCTATTATGTCTATTGTATCCTCTATCGGTACATTCGTAAACAAAGATACGACGTCAAAACTAACCATCTCCTCACCCTCATCCAGTCGTACTCCTTCAAGCATCTGAACAAAATGTGACGAATCTTTCACATAACTTGTTGTCTTGCCTGTAAACGGAAGGAGCATATCTGATAGAAACCGCGCGGTTTTATATGTCGGTGAGTCTATCTGGCTTACAATAGGACGAAGGGGCCAATCTGGTTTGTGGATTTTCGGTAAGCCGTAAATTTTTGGAAACTATAGTCGTTACGACTATCCCCACACGTGAGTTCATTCCCGTTATATATAGTATAAAAGGATCTGTATATCTTGAATTTTTCTACTAAATCGGTGGTATTTTTTAATCCATATCTAGGCTTGAATGATGATTTATTCTTTAAAAGTCCGTTTAAATACTTGGCTAGATCATAAACCGGTGCACCAACGTACGAAACCACTGGTCTTATCGGTATATTTTCCTTATGTAGTTTTGGTAAGCCGTATAGCATAGGTGGGCGTGGATTCATTGGCAGTTAGTTTTGATGTACAGAATAAGCCCCTAAAAGGATACTAATTGATTACCAACAGCCCTGTATAGACCTACTGTTTAACGTAGACTTTTTTTTTCAAGCTATACTACTTTGTTATTTATGTAGTAAACAGACACATTAAGGTTCTTTCCATTTGGTATTTACGTATTTTCCTGGGTAACTTGGTGCTGCCGGCGGCGGGGCGGAGAATCATTGTTTTGTCTCTAATTATCGGAATCCACGCCCCGGTTAATTGGAAGCCGCCGCCGGCGCGACGGCTGGCAAAGATTATTTTGTTCATTAGGAACAGAAGGACTATGAACGCCTTATAACAAAAGATTTAAACACGCATTAAACAGTTAAATACTGTTTAACTTCTTCAATTTGTACTGTTAAACATTGTCTAAAGCGTGCGTAAAACTGTTGTGGATGACGGTAATTATTTATAACTATTTAAGTAAACTAATTTAATGAGATTTTTTTATTGTACGATATTTTTACACTGCTAGAAGTTGGGTACTATTCCCAATAGTAGATTTGCTTTTTTTGTTGAGAGCAAATATACACTTCCCCAAAAATAAGGTAAAAAACAATTTCGTAGCTTACTGGTCGTGGCAGCTACAGACTATTTGTGTCATCAGGTGACATGTGGTAAAGCTTTGCTTGAAACTACGCATTGCTAAATGCGAATTGTACTTTATAGACGCAAATACCAGTAGTATTACAGCCACACTATTTTGCTGACTTTGCATTCAATCGGGTAAGATATTGTACGTTTATGGATATGTTTGCAAGAAACTATTGCAGTTTTGCTGTATAATAAAAAGCAAATCAAAATGTTCATTATTAAAAATATATTGCAGGACGAGATTTACTTCAAACTCTTTATGTATCATAATGTAAAAAAAACTTATTATAATCTGACGGCTAGCAATAAATTATAGAATAAAATGTCATATCTTTATTACCTAATCTATGTTCAGTTCAGGTCCGTTATATACTACGCCGTAGCTTAACGATACGTCGTAGCTCCGTGCTACGCCGTAGCAGCCTACGCCGTTAGAACGCGACGCTGCTATTTATCTGTGAGAGATTACGGCCATCGTAGAGCATTGATTGGCTCTATATAGCCGCTCTAGATTATTGGTAGAGTTGCTCTAGATTGTTGGCAGAGATATTCTCGGCTCTGGATTTATTGGTAGAGTTTAATTTGCTGCGAAAATTGATTAAGAGAGTTAAGGGACAACGCAATGCGCAGTATAAATTAACGATGATTTTGTTTAATCCGAATAGGTTTTCAATACACTAATTTAGTGTAAACTTTGATTTAGTTTAAACAAAGAATAAGTGCTTAACGATTTTCAGCTGTTATTATTCGGTTGATTGTATGACTGGTATTCCGATGAAAACAACATAAAAAAATGAATTCATTAAAGCTAGTATAAAAGAGTCGGTTTAAAAAAAATCAGATTCACTTTGCTTTACTCCTGTGTTGTACTTCAAAGATATCATAAGTTGCTAAAAAAAAATTAAATGATAATTCATGAACAACTATTTAGTAACAGCAAAATCATTTTTCATGAAAAATAATATTTAAATTATCTAAAATGTTATTAAATTTGAAACTTGCCACTCAAAAACTAAGTAAACCCGAACTATCTCTAGTTCCCCGGAGGGTACACGACAAAACATTTAAGCTTTGCTTACTTTTGTCTGAAAACTATTTAGTAGGCGTCTGCCGCCGGCTAAATTATAACATTCAGAATTATACGCGACAAAGTTTATGTTCAACTTTTGCTATAGGACTTTCCTAAAAATCAGTAAAATAATTATCCCGTATAAAAAGTCGCTCTAGATTCAAGTCGCTACCAATAAGCTTTATTGGAGATCCATAGAGGAGGCATATTCCCAGCAGTGAACGTCCTATGGCTGTCGAAGGGATGGATGCACAGAACAGCAGATTTCCTTCTCTCTCTTCTGTGGATAGATGGACATAATATTTATAAAGGTTGGTCATTATATAGTCAGTCAGTAATTATATTTAAGAATAAAACAGTCGATTGAATGAGTCGAGACTTGCGGATAAATTCTTGTTTTAAAAAAATATTTTTGCGTATTTCCGTTCTTTTGTGATTTGAGCACAACAAGTTAAATAACTTGTCAAATTTATTGCCCTAAAATCACGACAGAGCGAAAAGACAATAAAGATTTATTCAAAACAAACATTCTAGAATATAACTAATATAAATACTTGGTTTTAGTTTCATGTTCGAGCAGATTTATCAAAACAAGTCATTTTCGACTCGTCCCTAGCGACAGCGAATTCAAGATAACTTGGAGCATTTTAAGTTTACACAAAAGTTCTAAAGACAGGCTTTCCCTTTCCCAATATCCGAGACACTTACAAGTAGCAAATACGCATTTACCGCGAAGTGCATATCTACGAAACACATTGCAGATAAACAGATAAACCTTTTATTGATAATTTTAAATTTATACGTCACAAATTGAATATTGACACGTAAGTCAGGTTGAATTAAGTCCATTAAATTATGTTATTACGTAATGTTAAACGTTATGCCGAATGCGATGTTGTGTGAGCGCATATGAATAAGTTTTAATATTAATTAGTTGTGCTTTATATGTGACTATAGGCTTTACTACGCGTAGTTGTGATTTGTTGTGATGACAGTGGGTAGAGCACATAGCGCGGAGAAGCCATAACCGATGGGTCGAAAAATTCTCGAGTGGAGTCCACGTACCAGCAAGCTCAGCGCGTGAGACTTCCACCCGCTAAGTAGACGGGCGCTTCCAACCGGTCTTATTGGAGATCCATAGGGGAGGCCTAAGTCCAGCAGTGGACGTTTTATGGCTGATGGATGGATGTCGTTGTAATTTAAGCAGAGGGCTTTGTGCAAAATTAGATTGTATTATTAAGGTTGAAGTGACATGTCTCATATTGTAGGTTCTGTGATTGTCTGTGTATTTGTGTAAGCTACCCCAGTCTGTCTCATGTCTGACCTTCTCAATGTGACTTTAGCTATGACACAATACGTTTTGAGATTTATTATGTAAGTATTTTCTACATATCCGACTGTCCGTCTGTATGTGTAGGTCTTCGTGGGTAGGACGCAGGCCTACCCACGAAGGGTGATTGTGCCATATCCACCACGCTGGCCCAGTTCGGGGTGGTGGATTCATATACGCCATCGAATTTCTTCTATGGACGTATGCAAGTTGCCTCACGATGTTTTCCTTCACCGAAAAGCCAATGATGTGAAATTCCGTACATAAGTTCCAAAGAAACTCATTGGTACGGGATCGGGATTTGAACTCACGACCTCACGATTGCAGGTCGGGTGTTACTACCACTAGACCACCACGGCACCAATCTGAATTCATAGATTTGTAGTTTGCTCCAGTTAGTATTTTTGTAAATATTAAAAAAGATCATATTGAAATAAATGTCTTTAAAATTACTTCCAAAAAGGAGGATGTTCTTCTGCACGTACATATTTGTGTATGTTCATCCATATTTTCGCCAGTTGTGAACCGAATCAAAACAATCTTTTTTAGTTCGAAAGAAGTAGTCCCACTTAAATTTTATCGACATCGGCTGAGCCGTTTATGATAATTCAACAATAATGTAAAAAATGTATACATAAATTCGAACGAACTATTCGAATTTTGTACACAATGAAAGTCGGTTTTGCTATTTTTTGCGAAAAATAATTAGATATTATTTATCTTGACCTTCGTTAAGCAATGTCCCACAGTATTACACCAAAATGTAATTGTATTGTCCATACTGGGCACAGTGTACAGTAGAGTACGCAGTAGGTAAACACGGTACGTAATGAGAACGCGTGTTTGAGCCGGCACATTGTGCGAGCCGCTGTTTGTTCTACCTTGTGTTACTGCTAGACTGTTTGTACTATGTAGCGCGACGTAGAACAGAGCTGTCCAACCAATTCTTATTACGGACCGTACTATTTACTCCGTGCATGTTATGAAACTTTGAGTAGCAATATCAATTTCCAACAGCTGCCCTAAACGAATCTATGAGTAGTATGCCCCAGAGAGTAATTAGTGTAGTACCTACTCATTACTCTCTGGGGCCTCAAGTCTTATTATCTAGTTTTAGACTAAACTGAATCAATATTATAAAATTAGATACACAAATCCCATATACTGTAATGATAAATACATAAAATACACAAGTAACTAGTTAAATAAGTTAAACAAAATGTTTTAGGCTTATACTTTTAGCAGCAATTACTTTCACAAGTTTCACAGTAGCAGTTACTTAGGTATTTATCTGATTAAAAACTGGAAAGGATATAAAATGAAATAAGCGAATTTTGTACTCATATTTTCTATTTCTCCAATTTTTCAGATGCCGAAAAATTACAGACTCTAAATTGAAGCTGATGCAACTTGATATTAATTTATTTTTTATTAAATGGTTGGTAAAATGCTGCGATAATTCGCGGCTCATGGAAGGAAGTTAAATCGACCTTTGCCCAGCAGTAAGACAGTGTAGGTGAAAAAAACGTTACCCTTGCGGGCCGGAGGTTTGCCAGTGGCGGAGTAGTCCAGTGACTACGCGACGTTTTGTCCAATGTTTTCTAAAGCGGCGGCGGCTGTAGCGCCGTTTCTTGAGGCAAGCGTAATGGACAAATACACGTCTTCTGCGTATTTCTACCGTCTACGTATTTCTATTGCTGTCTTGTAAAGTGATTTTGAAACTTTTCGTTGTGTTTTTTGATACATTTTAATTGTAGAACGTCTTTTACTTTAATTGTGTTGATATTGGTTATTGTCGATAGTTTGGGAAGCATATTAGATAAGTAAATTCGTATAGGCCGAGCGGCGAACCCTGGTGTCAGAGTTTTTAAGCCGCCTGAAGGCCTCTGATGCCTAATCACTACATAGTATAAAACAAAGACGCTTTCCTGTATATCCCTATGTATGCTTATATCTTTAAAACTACGCAACGGATACAAATTGTACGGTTAAACTGTGTTTAAAGCGTGTTTATATCTTTTGTGCTGAGGCGGTTAATGTTATTCTTGTTAATACGACATCCCATTCAATACAAGGCTTAGCTAGACCGCATCCAGTGTTCGCCATAGAGTTTTTAGACATGAATAAATATTATGCCAGATGTTTGTATAAGATGTTCAACTCATTTTGGAATATAATTCATTTCCATCAAAACATATCACATTTGTACTATTAACATAACAAAATAAACAAACAGATTAAGTCCAATTTATATCCAATTTTTCCTCCATTTACAAAACAGCAAAAGCTTTAGGCAATTCTTTATACCATCTTATTGTTATCCAGTAATTCTGGGAATAATAATTTTCTCCCGAAATTGGGTGATTTCACGGTATTTGATGGCGAATCGTGATGGTGGAGGATGGAGGACTATGAAAAATGTTTCCTACACATATAGTCGGGCCGGCACAGTCGTGATACGGCACAAAATGTTGAACAACCTGACCTGAAGCAGCTACTGCTTACGTTCGGCGTCGGTCTTCGTCTTGTGCTGATCGTCACCGATCGAGTGGTTCTTTCAAGTTCAATCAGCACAATTCGGATTTCATTCGGCCACTACGCGTCTCTCCGCGCGTCAGGGCATTCATCTACAATGCAGTTTTGTCTCTCAGTTTTGCCTCACATGCTACCTCGCGGCCGCCCGGCCTAGCAGAAGCTGATCCGCTTTTTCGTCCGTACCAACGAGTACATTCAACTATACATATATTAATTTTATGACAAATTAGTTTAATTTAATATTTATCACTTGCTTCATCAATCTCTAGTGCCATGTGACCACGAGTAATTAAAATTTCCCGTGGACCCGGTAATGGTTTAACCCAACGGACCACTGGTAATGACTCTATTTGACGACCATATGGACGATGGTGGTGGTGGTGGTTGACTGTTTCAGTGGCCATCTGGGACATCTGGGTTAAAGAGGCGTGGGTTCATTCATTTCCACCCAGGGCAAGCACTTATACGATGAAAATAAGTTTGCTCTGTGTGGTTGGGTGTTATTAGTTGTTATCTATATAAGTATGTATTTAAAAATATGTATAAGTAGTATATCAGTCTTTTGAAGACATATCATGAGGTTAGAGACCGTGTGTAAGATGTCCCCTAATATTTATTTATTATCCGGCAATGCCGATCGAGGCGAGTCCGAATGTATATGTAGCAAGCCTAATAGCGGTTGATGGATGAAGCGTCACGGAGTGATCAATTATTGTATTTTTACCTCCGGGCGGATCCCGAGCGTTCCATGATCTATGGTTTTTATATTGCTTCACTTACAAAAGTGTATGATGTATTGGGATGGAATTAGCATAGAAATTATTTTAGTTGCTCTAAAAAGGGTCTTTGTATCTCTAAATATGTGTGTGTGTGATGACGTGAGGATGGGCTTAGGTATGTTATTGGATCCATGTACAGTGTTTTCATAAATGATTAACGTGTTCTGAAATATTATACTTACTATACCTACAATCTACATAACACATTCATTTTATTATTTGACAAACTATGCAATCGTAAATCATCTGTTCCATACATTTTATCAAAGATTTGTAAGTTTTTGCACAGATAAGTACTTACAATTAGTTAAGCTTAAATCTAAACTGAAATTGTTCACTATTTTATAATTTCTTGACCAATAGTAATGAGTATGAGAAATGAGTAGCTAAGAGAAAAAAAATTGAAGCGCACAAATACCTAATTTAACTGTAGTTCATTTAAATTGTACCTAGGTACTAAGAGTATGTACTAAATCTCTCATAGGAATTAATCCACTTAACGTAACTCCTACGTAAACTTTAATCCCTCCGACATCCGACCGCATCCAGACATTATTCTTACAAAAAACTTGATTTAGTTTCTCCAAATGAGTTTTCTCCGCGCCGCCATCTTGAATTCTGGTCACGTACGTGGCGCTGGAAAAATATCCCAGTTCAAGGGACTTTAGTCGGATCTCGACTTATTATTTCTATTGTATATCTCTAGACTGTAGCCGCGTTGTGATGATATCAATATCTCAAGACGATGGAAGAGCGGACCATCTTTTTTGATGAAGTTAGGCTTGAGTTCGACCACATTTTTGGCAGCATGGGACGTCTACCTACGAGTGAAGGGATGATTAAAATAAATAAATATTAGGGGACATCTTACACACGGTCTCTGACCCCAAATGCAAGCTTGTCATATGGTTGCCAGACTGATACATATTTTTAAATATATACTCATACGTATAGATAGTACCGAAATTACACACAGACACAGAGCAAACACCTATGTTCATCATATAAATGCTTGCCCTGGGTGGGGATCGAACCCACGCCTCTTTGATCTAGAAGTCTGAGTCACTAACCACTGATGCAAGTCGCTATCAATCGGTCTTATATTTACGAATGGCCTATGTCCAGTAGTAGACGTCCTATGATTGAAACGACGACGCCGATGACATTTGGTATACTTGTAAAAAATCAGGACCTTTACACGTATTGTAAAGCCTCCATACTGGTTCCGATTTGGTTAGAGTCAACTGTAAATTACACAAGATTGATTCTGTACCAGTAAAATTCAATGATCCTACGGAAAACCGCGAGTAAAGCTAGTGCTTCATAAAATCCGTCCAGACATAAGACGTCCACTGCTGGACATAGGCCGTCCCTAAAGATCTCCAATAAGGCCGGTTGCTAGCAGCTTGCATCCAGCGCGATCCTGCTGTCTTAATGAGGTCACCTGACTACCTCGTGGTTAGACGTCCGACGCTGCGCTTGCTGGTACGTAGTCTCTCCAGAACTTTTCCACCCCATCGGTCATCATTTATCCGTGCTTTGTGTCCTGCTCATTGCCAGTTCAACTTGCCAATCCACTGGGCCATAAAATAACACTAAACAATAAATAAACAAATTCACAAACAAGTACTAACAAGCGTGTAGACTGTAACTTCGGGCTTAGCAGTCCAATTTAAACTTGGCACAGAGGCTCTACGTGTTATCACTACGTTACACGTTATAGCACGAGTAAAGTTGAGCGCCAACTTGATCACTTATCTCAGATAATGGGGCTTTTGACTTAGTTTACTTTCGTTTTGACTTGCTGTACTTTGACTTCGACTTGCACGGTTTTAACCTTTGAGGTCTTATTTATAAGACGAACAGACAAATTTTGAAGACTGCCAAGTTTTGCTATCGTCTTGACATTTAACTGTCAAAAATTAATAGGTACTATGTACACATTAAATAAGTCCGTTAAGGCCGCTTGGCTAGCCATGTTTTCATAATGTTTAAAGCCACCTGAAAACCTCTAAGGTGGCTTAACGGTGGAAAGAGATGCACAAATCATATGTTAAATTGTGGGTCTCATTTTTGCCACGGTAGCGCTCAGTTGTAAATGTCACATACGGTCATAGTTACTCGTTGCACCCAAAAACGCAGAGACGAATCGATTTGATTGATTTTTTGCACGAATATAGTGCTTAGACAGAATAATTCACAGTTCAGACAGTTTCATACTTTTTACCTCGGAAAATTAAAGAATCTAGTAAGTTTCAGTTTAAGTAAGGTAGGCACATGATCCCATTGCAATATAAATTTTGGGACTGCTGATCAAAATACCGCGACAAGTGATTTTGGCAGTCCTCTCGTGATGTTAACCTGACACTACCTAAAGAATTCTGAAGGGACGACCGAAACAGGTAGAAATCTGAAGGTGCAAGGTCAGGACTATACGGCGGATGCATTAACACCTCCCAGCTAAACTCTCTTAATTTTTGCCGAGTGGCTAAAGATGTGTGAGGTCTAGCGTTATCATGGTGATTAACCACACCCCTTCTGTTGATTGATTCCGGCCGCTTTCTCTCAACTTTTTGCTTTAATCTCATCAGTTGTTCGCAGTAGAGTTCAAAGTCGATGGTCCTGCCTGGTGGTAACAGCTCATAATGAATAATGCCCTTCCAATCCCACCACACAAACATCATCACCTTGTTGCGAGCTAACCCAGGTTTCGCCACAGTCTGTGAAGCCTGACCGGCCTTTGACCACGACTTTTTTCGCACGTTCTTGTTATACATGACTCATTTTTCATCACAAGTTATCAGCTTCAAAAATGATTCGGTTTCATTACGTCGTAATAAAGAATCACAAATGAGTACACGGTTCATTAGGTTTCTTTCTGTGAGCTCGTGAGGTACCCAAATATCGAGCTTTTTTGTGTACCCAGTTTTTTTCAAATGCGCCAATACTCTTTTGTGGTCAATTCCCAGTTCTTCAGCTACGTTGTAAGTATTGATATGCCGATATTGCTCCACTTTTTCAAAAAGAGCATCCATTTTATCCGTAATAGGGCGACCAGAGCGACGTGCTTCTTTGACATCAAAATTTCCGGATTGAAAACGCTTAAACCAAATTTGTGCTACTCTCACAGATTCTGCACTAGGTCCATAAATATCGCAAATTTTTTTTCGCGCCTTGCGTTGCCTTTTTACCTTTTTTGTAAAATTTTAAAATGTATCAAATTTCTTCATTAGATTCACTCATCTTGACAGTACGAAAAACAAATTAAAATCACACATATTCCTTATCTGAATTTGGAAGTATGTTCTTTAAAATTTAAACTTTCAATGATACCAAAACTAGCCAAATAGTAGCCAAAAAGATTTTATTACAAGTTCATACGTATACTATAACGCGAAAAGACTTTTTCCCCAACCAATACCATTGAAGTATAATACACACCAATACCTACAATAAAATTTAATTTCGACTATCATTTGAAATAAATATAGCTAAAAATAAACATAGCAAAGTGTCAATAAAAATGCCCCTTACTCGTCAATACGTGTACAATCATAATACGACAGCCATTAGAAGAATATCATTTTTAGAATATTATTCTCAAAGGCCCGCCTCTGGAGCGTCTCTCAAAAGGAAACGACAATTAAAAAACAATCTCAAGTTACGGAAGAACTCTCTGAAACGACGATTGTTAGAAAAATCTAGATAAAAACATATTTTTGGACTTTCTTGTACAATTTTTACAGAAAAGAACAAGATTACTGAGGAAAAGTTTTTTCACCAATATGATATCTACATTATTTTATATGAATTGATGATTTCTTTTGCCATGTCAGAGGTTGAAACTCTGAGACTAAGGCTAGCCACCCGGCCTATACGAACTTACTCACTTATTTAATGACTTATTCACGTAATTATTATTTATTTATTATTATTCATTATTAGTCGTCTTAGTCGATTTTATTGCTATGTAGCTAGTCCTAGTGTCAGAGTTTTTAAGCCGCTGTATGGTCTCTTACATGACTAAGAGATTAAAACCACTAACGTCTATATTGTCTAGTTTGAATTGTCATCCGAGCCAAATCAAATTCAGTTTTAAATGCTACCCGCGGTCACTCGTCAAAAGACTAAAGCTCGAAACATACTATCGGACGCGGCTGACGGATGCGACTGACAGCCGTGATCTAGACTATGAAAGTACACTGAGCCGTGCACACTATCGGACATAAGTCGCAGAAGTCACCTTCGGACGACTTTAAGCGTTCGGACGTCCAAGAGCGATCTGGCATACCGGATGTTTTAAGACTGTGCACACTGCTGAGTCGCGGCTGTCAGTCGCGTCCGTCAGCCGCGTCCGATAGTATGTTTCCGGCTTAATCACACCCACGTCAATGCATTGTGAGTTTTGTATGCACTACAGATTTTTAAACTTCCTTTCCTTGAGGCAACAATCAATTATCCAAACTAGAGCTATATAACCAATCTAGCATTAAACCAGAAAACGCTCAATGTAGAGTAAAACTGGGAAACTGTGTTAGCCGTCATTGAATCAATGGCAGAAAGTACCTAGTACATTGTAGCTAAGCGGTCCCGTCTTAGCTGTCCCACTTTGTCCCAGTTTACTCGTTGAAAGCGGAAACCGCATGATTTTATGAAGCTGGTACAGTTTACTCTATTTGTGTGCTTTTATAGGACGCGGTTGGAGTCATACTTATATTCATGTAGTAAGTCACTTGTGACAATTTTACGTACGAGTGCTTTATTAAAACTAGTTTGGAGAATACGCAAAAGCTCTTATCAAAGATTTTTGAAAACTTTTGGCTCCTTCACACCAATAATTGTATATTTTTGAGTGATTATGAAAATTTTGTTTAGCTATCGGACGGCATCTAAAATTTTTTCACGATATTGAGTTAATATATGTATTGGCAGATTGGCAATTTTTTCCTGTCTGATAAATATAGGTATGTAAATTAGTTATGAAAAAAAAGTTAGATGCGTTTTTTAACTATCGGGGATGGTATTGTTGAGATTATTTTTTAATTTGTCGATATTTGTTCAACGTAAGCTTTTGTGTATTTTTGGAAAATGATAAGAAAATAATTATTTTTTTCCCTTTTAAAATAACTTTTATAAAAGGCCAACAGCGACTCATGATTCTAATAAATATAACACTATAGCTATAAATTATTTTTGAAATGCAAAAAGACAAGGAAAAATAAATGATTTTTGCGCGTTCTTGTCGCAACTCTATGAGTATTTATTAAAAGAGAAAAGACGGCGATTATTTTCGTTGATGAGTTAGTTTACTGTTCAATTACATCCAGCTTCAATCCCGAAGTCATCAAACTTTTACTATAGCACTAAAATAAATATGTCACCCGTTTATTGGATAATAAATTTTCAGGTACGAACATTAACTTGCTAGAATTCTTGGTTCTCCAATAGTACTAAAGAGTGCGTTTCTACATCATACTATATAATATATGCTTACTATATAATTATATATATTTGGGCTTTGAAAAACTTTTCTTTTTTTCGCTTAAATAAATGATTCATTAATATCTAATTAAAATAATCGGCTACGAGATTTCAACAAGGTTTAATTAAACCAAGAAAATATTATAAATTATACCTAGGCAACATAATTATTTTTGCAAAAATAGCTAAACCGAATTCCATCGTGTATAAAATTCGAATGGTTTGCTCGAATCGATATATACAACTTTTGCATTATTGTTAATTTTCAGGGTTCCGTACCTCAAACTGAAATAGGTAACCGGAACCCTTATAGGATCACTTTGTTATCCGTCTGTCCGTCTGTGTGTATGTCAAGACTCTTTATCTCGGGAATGCGTAAAGATATCGAGTTGAAATTTAAACTGTATACGTATATCTATGGTCTCTTGCAGTTGTGTAAAAGAACAACTTCTCAGTTAGCGTTTAGAAAGTTAGACCGTTTATGTCGTAAAAAACTGCATATTTTGACACTCACAAAAATCAAAACCTACAGGGTACTTCCCGTTGACATAGAAATTTGGCGAGAAGTATTGCTTCAGAGTACACATATAAGAATAAATCTGAAAACTGTAGATTTTTAATTAAATCACAAAAAGTAGGGCCTCAAAATTCACAAAATATGGATTCAAAATTTAAAGTGTAAAGTAAATCGTATCACGTAAGGTATCATATAAAAGAACTTCATTAGCACACATGCTAAAACAGGATTTTAATTATTTTAAAAATGTGTAATTTTCGATGTATGACGAGAAAAGTGAAAAAAAAACTCTTTTGTCGATGGTTATGGTATAGAGACTTACTTAACTTACTTCCCAATTTTGTGAAATTTTCTGGATTTGTACGGAACCCTCGGTGTGCGAGCCTGACTCGAACTTGACCGGTTTTTCAAAAACAGCTCAACCGATTGCTATAAAATTTAAGTGAAACCACCTTGGGAGTACCTATACCCTTTTGAACTAAAAAAAGATTTTTGTAAATCGGTTCACAATAGCGATAATATCGGTGAACATACACAAAAAGAAATACTTACAGACGAACATAGAACCTCCTCTTTTTTGGAAGTCGGTTTAAAAAGAGAGAGAAGGAATGAAAAAAATGAAAACTGTAATAAAAATTAGACCGTCAATATAATCACTTCAAACTCAACTCAAATCAAGGTCAAATTATTTTAGAATTCCTAGAAAAAGGTATTTTTTCAGCTTCAATCTGTCCTTATTATTATTATAAATGCAATCGTGTGTTTGTTGATTTGTTGGTTACTCTTTCACGCAGCAACGGAGCAATAATTTGTTTTTTTTTTTACAATCTATATGGATTGGTGTTGATTAAAGGTTGGAGAGTGCCAATGGTTTTTAATCTGGAAAAATAAAACATTTTGTGGGAAGCTGCAAGTACGAGTAAAAGCTGGTCTAGAAATAAATCTACTTGGAAACGGGGCCTTAATGGCCAGTAGCATCAACAGATAACTGAGTTACTTATAGCAGGTGAAGCAAAAGTTGGGGTAAGATGGGGCAAACAGTGTTCACTAAGATTCTTATGGGAAAAGTAGGATGTCTTATGGCCGAAGTTACGAGTTTTTAAGCAGACTTACATTTTGTAATATACGAGATAATTTTTACATTAAAGTTATGCTGTAAAATTTATGCATTTTCTCATAATATTGTTTTGAGTGAAACAAGATAAAAAAGTAACTACGGTGTTTTATCTTGGTTTTGTTTTACTTACTGCTATTTTATGATGCGTTGTATACGCTTACGGTCACTGCTGAAAATTTACCAACCGTTTCATAACCATATAACGCTGGCCAAGATGCGTGTTGGTAGATTCTATAGCTTATTTTAACTCTTTGTAAGATTCACTTAAGTCATCGAATTTTTTTTCCCCCCTAAGTTTTCCTTTTTTTTTTCTTCTACCAAAAATCAATGGTATTAAAGTTAGTTCGTAAATTGCAAGGAAAACATAGGTATTATACACTTTCTAATTTTATTGATCTCTATGTGAACTAACTACAAACTTTTACCCCAAAAATGAGGCAGCACTCAATCATATCAGCACAATGGCGGCACGGGGCGCACTTCCCCTTACCCAACAATAGCTTTGATAACACGAATTCTTTCTAAATACCCTTCTGCACCATTTGTGGACAGCGGTCGCTGTGACATCACTACCGGATTAAAATGGCGGCTTCCTGTAGATATTTGAGGTTATCTTATGAAAATAAACCTTGCTTAAAATGTTGTCTTTCTCAAACAGATGAGTAATATTTTAGTTTTGTTGAATTATTGATCTATAATATTAAAATTGGTTATAATTATGAGAAACCGAAACCATACCTAATGATTTTTTTAGGCCTGTTCATTATTATTTTTGGATTTTCGGATTACGGATACGGATTTTCTCACTACTGTATTTTTGAAGAAAAATATAAGGAATACCATTGAAGTGTCATACACAACATCATTGAGAAATACTCATTAAAAATGCCAAGTCTATGGGAATACTGCATGAGTCAGCAAGAAATCCGATGGCGTGTATGAATCTACTATTCGGTCTAAAACAACTTGGTGGATATGAACAAATCACCTTACGTGGGTAGACCCAGAAGAGTTTTTGTAGATATTTGATATTTGCTTTTCATTCAACGTGAAACTGTAGTATATCTACATGCATTCCTTTGCAGGGGAAATACCTATATATTATGTTCAGATACATTTAGGGTAACAAGAGATTTAATACTAAGATATTTTGCACATTATCCATCTCGCACTTTAATTTATAGAAGGTATTATTTCCTACCCGTTCCATCTAACACAAAAGGATATAACTATCCTTTTCTCCAATCAGCCTCTTAAAGACATTCAAGAAGAAGCTACTTAAACACGTGGTATCTGTAAATAAGCCTTAAGTCAAAGGGATAAGGTCTACATTCACTCGTGTGTGTATAAAGCGTTAATAGGGTGTTAGATATAGTAGGCATATAGTATGAGCTCAGTGGGGCGCAACAAAGCGGCTCGGGACAGATTGGCGGTGATTGTCGTTAGGGTAATGTGCTGGGACAAACTTAGGGAAGACTGGTTAGGCTTGCCACACATACATTCGGGTCGGCATCGATTAGCACTGCCGGGCTGTAAGATCGAATATGTATAGAGGAATGTTCGCGACAAAGAGTCGATCAGCTTTCGCTGGGGGGCGGAGAGACGCGTGACCTGAAAGAAATACCCGATTGGTTTCAATCGGCACCAGCCGAGTGATACTGAATATACGAGTATGTAGTAGCTCTGTTGCTTCGAGTCGACTTTGTCGTTTGACAAGTTGTGTCCAACTGACAGTGCCGGCCCGAATGTTTATATAGCAAGCTTTACTCGCAGTTTTACTTCAGGCTATATCGCTGGTACTTTTGGCAGTGCTTACTAAGTTTAATGTGCTTGCTTTTCCGCCATTTTATTCGTATTGCTACATTCTTTCGTATTGTAGTCTAGGAAACCCTTGGAGGTTACTGAATTGGTCGATCGGCACGGTCAGTTTTCGGATGGGTAACCGCAATTGGTTTGTTGAAATATGGACCAATGTTATTTGAACCAGAGTCAGAGGTCTTTAAGACTCAAACCACCTGTTTCATAGCAACTTACACTTTAGCTAAAAATAAGTTTTCGAATTAAACAATTCGTAAAGTGTCTATTCTAACCAAATTGCAGATAAAACCAGTTACACACTATTCCTGATCCATTACTTAGCGCGCCGAATAAAGAGACGGCCCAAGGGTGCCGCCATATTGAAATAGATGGATGGCCATCAGCCCGAGACTATAAAAGGTGCGAACACACAGTTTGTACGCAACGTACAATGTAACTTTTGGGGCTGTGGTGTACAATCTTTAACACAATGCAAAGAACAACACAGTGAGTTGTGAGACAGCGTATTTTGGGTGATAATGAAAGATAAAACATACCTGCCTGTCGATAGATAAACTCATCAGTTTTTCTTGATTATCCAATAAAATTGTACATTCAGTGGTAGGAGAAATTGTAGAGTACTTACTCGAAAAAAGTACAATGACTTATTATCCTCTTACCATTAAAATCCAAGTAATTATAATTTACGAAATACTTATGGACGAAGTTAAATAATTAGTTTTGTTCTGCGGCTTTTGTCAAAACAAAAAAAAAACATACATTTTGTCGAGGGTGGACGATATATTTCTATGGAACAATTTTTTTTTGAGATTTGCTAATATTCGGCCAAAAATTATTACTTTTGATGTACAGAATAAGCTCCTAAAAGGATGCTAATTGATTACCATTAATCTTATATGAGTGTACGCATAAAAAAACAAAGGATGGATATACATATATATTTTTTTATCTTTAGCTTTATGTATTATTAAAGCGCGCAGCTAGCGATTATTCCACAATGGTCGCGTTACATTGCACGCCACGTTGCTGATAGCCTGTCCACAGCCTTACCTCGTCCTTGTTAGATACGTAATGTATCAGAAACGCGTGGTGTTTGCCGACATGTGCCGACATTATACTCCCTCAGTAATATTGTCAACGTTTGTGACTTTTATGTCTGCGAAGATGGATGATAGTTGCGTGTTAGTTTGTCTTAGATTATTTTTAGTCACGTTTTGGTAACTTGTTTGTATTATTTACTAGTAGACTACTAGGCTTGGATTTTTTCGGAGACCGAACCTGAGCGAATGTAATGATAAACATTAAACTATTCCCACCGTAAACTATCCCCCCACTATGATTTTTTACATCGGTGTAATTATGTGATTTTTTTGCGTTTGCTCAAAAATAGTGTTTGGTGCAAACTAATAGCAGTGCTGCTAGCGTAGTTTGAATTAGCTGTTTTAGTAATCGATGAAGTTCAAAAAAAAAAAATTCAAAATCTTTATTAGGACACAAAATATACATGCTATTGAATTGAATCCACCGGTTCCGAACTAGTTAAAAACTGTGTCTCGGAATCCGGTGGCTTCTCCCTATAGTTGCACTAGATTAAAATAATTATAAACAAGAAACTTGAATCAATATTAATAATAAGTTTTGAAATAATATTTAAAATAATAAAATGTAAACATTCATGCATAAGCTATTAAAACGTTTTAAAACTATGTTAAGCATAGTTAGAATCGTTTTTTAACATAAATAATTAATAGAAGAAATTTAATGAACATAGATAAAGCTTTCAGTGTTTTGATAGTCCATATCTTTTAGGAAAGATAATAATTTTATTTTAAATTTATGCGCATTTAGCGTCTGAAAAGTAGATTGTTTACTAAGTTTGTTGTATAATTTAGGACCCAAATAGTATGAAAAGTACATCGCAAAAACTGTTTTTGTCAGTGGTACGGTGTAAATATTATATATTATGTTCCTATTGTTGCGTTTATTATGTAAGTTATTGTTTATTGCTGACTGAGGCTTAGTGTGTTGTTGAGTAACATTCGGTATGATCAGTCATCGGTTCATCGGTCATCGGTGACCGCGGTTGGCATTTACAACTGAACGGTACAGTCGATAAGACGTTAAATTTGCGGGCTCCGTTTTCGAGCCGTTTAACCATGTCAGAGCTTCTAAAGCGGCTTAGAAAACCACTAAAGCTAGCCATTCGGCCTGTTCGAATTTTCTTACTTTATACTTCTTAAGCTAATAGTAAACAGTCGAGCAATATCACTCACTCTCTCTACTATAAATCCGAGTAAAGAGGAGCGTAGAATCCAATTTGTCAGCAGGAGTTTATCAGTGCTGCGCGCTCAATGAAGACTGACACCGGCTGAGAATGTACGTACAAGGGGGAGTGGGGTGGGAGGGGGGAGTGATATGAGTTGCGGGATCTGAGGATAGGTGACACAAGATGATGTGAGCTTAGTGGGTAGTGGTTGATGTGGACAGACCCCATTGTGACCTGCCGGGCTAGGATGCGCAAGATGCAATATTTCTTTCGACGTGTCAGAACGAGATAGAATTATGGCAAAGTATAGGTATGTCTGCCACTTTTTCACACGTCGAAAAGAGTTCTTTTTGTGGTCGCATGCTTGGCCTACTGACAAGTGTTTCGTGGAAAAGGCTCAAACCGCGCGGGTTTCAAATGAGAATATGGTTGTCATTTTCGGTTGTTGAAGTATGTTGTAGAGTTAGTGTAATTTACTTACCTAGGAATATTTGGCTGTCTTTTTAGCAATACATACTCCTAACTTTGGTGATCGCTGACGGACACCTAGTCAAACTACGCTAGTAGCACTGCAAAAATTTTAAACAACGGTCAGTTTTCGGATGGGTGACCGCAAGTGGTGCTTACAACTGAGCGCTATCGTGACTTGGACGACACATAAAACTGTAGGCCCCGGTTGTAGTAACCATTTAGCCATGCCAGAAGCCTTCAGGCGGCTTAAAAGCTCTGACACCAGGGCTAGCCACTCGGCCTTTACGAACTTACTTAGGTACTTATATATTCTTGCGTGTATAAAGTGGACAACTTCTCAATATTTCACTACTATAGACTCACTGTCCAGTGTCTACTCGTCTTTCTGTAATCAGTAAGCCGTGGTCACCCTACCACAGAGTGACAGATTCTCATATGCTCTACGAGACACGCTCGTTCCATTCATCCTCACGAATGGGCATGATGACGCTACAGGATAATTTACGCGCCATTTTATTCTCTTGTTAGACCTACTATGTACTCATTATGAAAGAAGAATTTGTATCTTGCTAATGAGGCGGCATTGTGAGAATTATTTTAAGGCAAAAAGGTGATGTAAAATGTTTTGGAATCGGAATGTTGAAAGAAAACGAAATTAGAGACAAGGAATTATGTTACCTATATATGAGATCAGTGTGTTGTAGCACTAGATTATTTTTTGGAAAAAATAGCATGACCGACTTTACTTGTGTACAGAATTCGCGAATATTTCGCACGGATCGATGTAGCTTTTTTCACATTGATTTATCAAAAATGGCTCAGCCGATTTCGATAAAATTTAAATGGTACCAATTTCAAAGTATATTCTTTCCAATAAAAATAAACTATTAAAATCGGATTACAATGAAAAAAGTTATGCTTGGTTATACATAAAAAAATATACGCGTCGAGTTGAGTACCTCCTCAGGTTCGTCGGTCAAAAAATAATCAATAATGTGTTGAATTAAGAAAATATATAAAGAAGTAACACATTTCGAGTTGTAAGATTATATTATGTATGCCCGGAGCACTCAGGCTAGCCTAGGCGCCTCTTCTTGCGGCGGCGTTGCGTGGCGGCGAGCCCACTTCCCAAAAAGGTGGTCGAGGAGGACGATGGCTGGCACGTGCGTCAACTCGTGAACGGGTGCTCCTTGCGGGGGCAGGACTGCTCGGTGCATATAAGTAACGTAGTTCAGTAAAATATATTGTCTTCTTAGGAAAAAGTCGAAACATTGTTAATAAAAGGTACAGGCCCCGGAGTCTGTAGAGTATGAAATACAAAAAAAAGATTATATTAACTTCAGATGTTTCTTTTTAAATTGAAAGCTACTGCTTTGATCATCCTGCTTCATATATTTATCTTATTTTTTTATCTCTCGTCGGGATTAATTTTTTTTTTTTCAGAGAAGTAGGTATAATAAATATATATTTTAATTAACAGCGTTCATAGCGAAGCTAACCTAAATACTCCTCACCAACCACAAAACTATGCGCTACTGCGGCCTTTGCGACGCGTTAACCACTTTGGTTAGTTAAATTATGCCAAAAGCAAGTTAGCTTAGTTATTAGGGTTCCGTACCCAAAGGGTAAAAACGGGACCCTAATACCAAGACTCCGCTGTCCGTCTCTATCCGTCTGTCTGTCTGTCTATCACCAGGCTGAATCTTATGAACCGTGATAGCTAGAACGTTGAAATTTTCACAGATGATGTATTTCTGTTGCTGTATTTAACGGGGCTCTCTTCGTAAAGTAAGCCTGATTTTTTTGCCGTTTTTCTCTCGATATTAATAACGGTAAGTACGGTACGGAACTACTCGTGCGCGAGTACGACTCGCACTTACCCGATTATATCAAACTTACCATTAAATCGTTTTTTCAAGTTTTTCATCTGGGTTATTTTGTTTTTTATCAATTTTCCTTAATATAATTTCGCTAAACTTAATAAGTCTACTAAATGGATAAGTACTCCACAAAATGCAAATCATTATAAATGGTGAGGAAGATAAATAAAAGACTTATTTGCCAATTATCCTAAAGTAGTAGAAAAATATAGCAGGTTATCCAATCAGCAAAACCAAATGCCCGCGCTGTTTCATTTTCTTTCGTTCCACTGTTCAAATTTAGAAAACAGGATTGCCAGTTACTGTTGTTTGAACAACAGAGCAAAAACTGCAAACGCCGCGGAACATTGCTCGGAACAATGACGTTCTATACATAGACACGTTATAGACACAACAATCTGATTGTACTGTACTGTACTAGTCTTTTAATAGCCCACTGCTGGGCGTAAGCCTCCCCACGAAGGGTCACATCCATCACCCTATCCCAATGCGGGTTGGTAGATTGGATTCACCCACGATAGATGTCGAATTTCTTCTATGGACTTATCCATGTTACCTCATTATGCTTTTCTTCACCGTAAAACCCAGTGGCGTGAAATTTCAAACTCATTGATACGGAGCAGATATTTGAACCCACGGCCTGACGATTGTAAGGTAGGTGTTATTGATACTAGACAACCACGGTTTTTCTGTCTCTGTTTTCTCTAATAATCATACATAGTTTACTGTTGAACATATACATTTCCTCGAAAAGTGACTGGTTCAAATCCGTGTTAGCTTTGTTAAACAAAATTTTTATTAACAGGTCGTATAAAGGTTGCCTAACGATGTTTTTACTTCATCAAAACTTCTGTAGTGCGTAAACCGATTTAAATGTACTTTGAGATGAAATATTTATTTCTTTCATTCAAGATAATGACATGAATTCCGAAACATTACAAAATGGCTATTCTGTCACAAATAGATCTAAGCGAATTTTTTGTTCCGACTTATTACTAAGTTTAGGCTGTGATTGACTAAACTTTAGGCTGTAGTCTTACTTTCTTCTTGCTTCAATAGGAATGGCTAAAACGTTTCTGTAGTGAGATATCATTGGCTTGAACCTACTGAGGAAAACAAAACAAAATATTTCGCAAAATATACGCGGAGGTTTTAATATAGAGAGGTTCATTAAGAGGCTGGAAGTTAAAGGCTTCGAACGTAGGAAAATTCAGAAGAACTCTTACACTCGAAGCTCACTTTTATCTAGAAAATTAAAAAAATAGAGTAGTTGTAGCGCTCTCTCTCTCTCTCTGTGTGTGTATTTCAAAGTCGAAATTGTCGATTTTGAACACAGCTCATTTTATTCAAATATATCAAAAACAGTCCTTCTGGTTCCTTCCATGTTCGATGTTTTACGGATTATTTTGATGCAATGGATTTTTTCCCGTCTAATTGTACTGGATTTAAAATTTTCCATTTTAGAGATGATTTTTTAACCTTACTTGCTTGCTGCTTAAGCATAGCTTTTTTTTTGTTCATGTTAGGGATTGTATTTTTACGCTAGATACTAAAGTAATACAATCTTAACTATTTTCTAAAGTTATCATTAAAAAAATATGACCTCAACTGATTAATAAATCCAATCCAACTGATAAATTGCGACTTCTACGATAATCTGTCTTCAATCTAAGCATTTAAAATCAATACAGTCCCAAAACTTTTCCCGAAAGTTAAATAAACAATTCCAATCGGCAGAATAGCTCCAAAACACTTTCAATAATGACATCCTCTCAAATATTCATTAAAACTCGCGTCCCACCTGCCGCCTGTGATTCGGAATAAAAAAGAAAGATTTCGTACTGAATAATCAAGCTTATCAACGTTTAATATTAATGGAACATTAAGAAAAACCGCTTGTTTCAGAACAAATAAGAAAAATAGGACGCGAAATCGATTTAATGCGAAGTACAAGATGGAAACAGTATGTGCTTTTATGCTGTTATTAAGTACCTACACTTAGTCCTCAATTTACCTTATCACAAGTCAAGCTTTGTCACGAGCTAAATTATACTTAGTTGCGTATAAAGATGTTGTAAAATATCGCGGTTTTAAATTCGCACTGCATCCTCCAATAAATCGTACCTATTTATGTTGGTAACTTTGGTTCTTCGAAGTCTTGAAGTCGGACCTTTATGTGACTTATCAATTGTAATAGTTTTCGTTTTTTTTCAAGTCAATGATATGTAACTAGTAGATAGATACTGATTTATTCGTTGTGGCTTGCTTGTAGCTAATTTTTTTCTAATATTTGCGATCTCTAACATCGACGTTGACGTAAGTAGACTATAAACAAGCACTACAGTTTTAGTTTCTGTACTAAATAGATCTAAGCTCTAACTCGATCACTGCTGAGGAACGTAGCCTACTGTTTACTGAGACAAACGTCCACGCTTACCCACATATCACGATGAGAACAGTAGTCAAGCTTCATACGATGCGTACTCAAGCAACGCACATAGATAAAACGACACGACCTCTAAACAGAATCACGTTTATTCACCCGACACTCTCACTCTACTGAGCTAGTTCAGGCAGTTGGAAGAGCGTTGGGCTGGTGATCCGAGAGAGGCAGGTTCGAGTCCTGCATTCGCAAAGAATTTTGAAATGTTTATTACAAAAATAACTCTTTGAAAATACTATTGTGATGAAGAGTATTTCACACGTAGTATCAAATGTTATATTTGCTGCTTATTAATTCTGAGTAGAGTCGACGCCGTTTCACAGAAGTTATTTTCATCAGGTAACATACCTCATGCCCGTTTCCCTCTCGTTCTTACGTCCATTTTTGTATTTCAACTATCCCTCAGTGAGTCTAAGGAATGTGTCCGCGAGCGTTGTCTATGCTGCCCTCCTTATGATATACACAGTACGTTCATTGCGACATGATAAAAAAACTCAACCTTCCTGGGGCCAGAAGGTTGCCTTTTCAGATCACGTTGCAATTAACGTACCGTGTTTACTATAAGGAGTGCAGTATGTGTGCTTTACTAGAGGGGCGTGCATTGTATGAAGCTTGGATCCTGTATTCAGCAAGTATTGCGCCTGCCTCCGGCTGCTCCCGAGGAAGACAGGGGAATTCAATTTGCGATAAAATAATTCCTTAGCCATTTTCCGCGGCAGTAACCGTTAACGTCGTGTTTTTAGCTCTTTGTAAGTATCAAGATTGGTTGAGAGGCTAACGAAATTGGTTGGTAGAGGATCAAAGCTGTTTGGTCATTAGACGTCGATTTTGCTTGAGACTTCTACGAATTCACATAATTATAAGTCGCTGTATAAAAACCTAAAAAAAAAAATCAAAAATGAAAAGAACTCATTCATAGACTTTGAATTCTCTTCTGGTTAAATTAGAAAAAAATTAAGGTCTCTCAGACTTGAGAATGAATAGCTTCTAAAATTTTATTTCATGATATCGAGAACAGAGACTAAAAATTGTGTATAGTGCGTGCCACCAAAGATGAGACTTGACGAGCGTCAGTGGTGGGGTATCTTGCGCAGGTACAGTCGTGTACAAACTAATTATCCAGAATTTGTACATCTATTAAACGTTTTATAAACGCTTTTTAAACAGTTGTTTATCTATTATCCAGAATTTGTACATTTATTACAAATCAAAGTGGTTTCTCAAGTCTCATCTTTGGTGGCGCGTACTATATCGAGATGTTTTTTGTAACTTTTAACTGACTTCGAAAACATGTGCTTTTTTATCTATAGATATTTCCTCGTAGGTCTTAATGTCATGGTTTCAAGTTTTTAACCAGCTTTAACTAAACATAAGTAATAGAGTCAAAGATAGAGGTATAATAGTTCCATTACAAGAACAAGGATCAAGATCGGTGGTTGTCAGCTCGTACAGCTGAATGACGAGTAAAGTCCGGAAATTAGATACTGCGATGATGTTTTTACGAGATACTAAAATATCACTTTATTTTCAATTTACTTTTACTATTTACTTGAAAATAAAGTGTTCTTAATAAGAGTATTCTTTACGAGATTAATGTTTATTTACTGACTGAATTTAAGTAGGTATTTTTGATGTTTAAGTAATCATTGACTAACCAAGTTTTTTCTTTTTTGTTGCAGGTAATTACAAAATAATATTCATCTTGGTTCAAATGGATAACTGTAAAGGTAATACAACAAAATTGACAGTAAATGCAACGTCATTAAAACTTTTACACGTTTTAGAGTTCCCTACGAAAGTTAGTAAAGTAAGCTACTTTTGAATTGTACGCTTGAAAGTAGAAAGTACTGTTGAAACTAAATATTTTGGGAGATCTTAATGTTACAGCTCTACTATAAAAATATTTTTATTTGTGTTCTGCACCACTACCACCAAAATTGTACAGTACAGTCTGAGCATCCGTCAGTAAGGGCGCTGTATTTTATAAGCCGCTATTGTTAGGCACCTAAAATGTAACAATAATATATAACACATTACCACTATCACAAAATACAGTAAATTAAAAAAAATACAAAGTAAAATAATTATTAAATGCCTTCTCTTCGTTAAGAATCTCTATATAAGAGACTATTTTTTCTTTTTATTAAAATTTATACTTATTAAAATTTGTGTGTGACATTCGTGTGTTAGGTATATCATGTTATATTGTTGTTCCGTGTACAATATTACTGAATCCTTCGTATGGTAGTACGGATCGCACTTGACCGGTTTTCGGTCGCTTAAAGAATTAAAGGGGTTGCAATTAAAACGCAAAAAAATACATGAATAAAGGTAGAATGCCATCAAAGGAATGTTTGTCGCCAATCAATTGATTGTTGTGTAATTGAAATTGGATTCGCAGGTGTCGATCCGAAGGGATCGCTTAATATGCTCCGAAATGGATACGCGGCATTTTTTTTGAATTACTTAATTAAATTTAAATTAAAACACTCACAGGACTCAGAAACCGTGTACATTTTCCTCCTATCCTAAATAAATTATAAAAATTGTAATTAAACTGGTAAATGTTGTGTAAAAAATGGGGCAAGTGCGAGTCAGGCTCGCAAATTGAGAGTTCCGTACAAATCCAAAATTTCACAAAATTGGGAAGTAAGTTGTTAAAACGCTCTAAATCTCTGTATTTTATATATATAACCCTCGACAAAAAAGTTTGTTTATTTTTTCACTTTTCTCGTCATACATCGAAAATTACAAATTGTTAAAATAATTTAAAACCTGTTTTAGCATGTGCTAATGAAGTTCTTTTATATGATACCTTACATGATACGATTTACTCACTTTGAATTTTGAACCCATATTTTGTGAATTTTGAGGCCCTATTATTTTTTGTGATTTTTAATTTAAATCAAAATGTACAGTTTTCAGATTTATTCCTATATGTGTACTCTGAGACAATGCTTTTCGCCAAATTTCATAGTTCCATGTCAACGGAAAGTACCCTGTAAGTTTTGATTTTTGTGTTTGTCGAAATATGCGATTTTTACAACATAAACGGCTTTGACTTTTTTAAACAATAATTGAAAAGTTTTTCTTTTTCTCAACTGCAACAGACCATAGATATACGTATACAGTTTAAATTTCAACTCGATATCTTTACGCGTTCCCGAGATAAAGAGTCTTGACAAACACACAGACGGACAACAAAGTGATTCTATAAGGGTTCCGTTTTTTCCATTTGAGATGCGGAACCCTAAAAAATGATTTTAAATTACCGTAGTAGCTTTTAAAAGATTGAATGAAAGCTTGTAAAGTGTACGGCGTTGATATCACGTCGTTTACCAATCGGCCATTATGGGTATGCCTATGTCCAGGAGTGGATTATTTATTAAGGACCGACTGTGTACTATTGAGGCTTAGATGGCACGTATAATTGTGGGCCCCAGCATGCAGCTTCAAAACTCTCCAAGTAGCTCTCCATACGAATTTATAAACTTCTGTTATTCCTAAACTTTTGAGAATAATCTTATATTACGGGACTAATCACGCATTGAAACCAGACTGACCATGACCGATGCAACCTCGGTCAAAACGTTGGCATTGTGAAATTATTATTTATTCCGTATTTTCAGTCATATTATAAAAAAATAATTATTTACTTTTGCTTGTTACTTTTCATTGGCTCGATGGCTCAGTGGTTAGTGAACCTGACTTCTGGATCAAAGAGGCTTGGGTTCGATCCCCACCCAAGGTAAGCATTTATGTGATGAACATAGTGTTCACCACATAAATGTTCAGTACCCATAGGTGTTATTTAGGTACTTCCTATACAAGTATGTATTTAAAATATGTGTATGAGTCTCTGGCAGCCATATCACAAGCTTTGTTGTTTTTAAACTTTCGCGATTCGAACAGATTATTATTATATACTACGGGACTAATCGCGCACTAAAATTACGAGATAAACAAACTTTGCTTAGTTTGGGGTCAGATACCGTGTGCAAGATGTCCCCCCGATATACATATAATTATTATATCTTTTACTTTTTCAATTATCTTATCAAAAATCCACATAAGTATTTTAATATTGTAGCTTTGTAATACAGTAGACAATTAAGAAATTGTTGTGATCGCCGCTCCTCCGGAATATACGTGGTTTTGTCATGATTTCATCCAGCAACTGTTATTAACAGTAATTGCTGATATTAAGTTAGCAAATCTAATGAAACTTCAGTAACAGTAAAAGCTGAAACCGCTGACGGGTAATTATGTTGGTTTTGTTATTAAATCTGACTCGAGTCTTGTTGTTCAATTACTTTTATAATCATCATTACATCGGAGCTCATAGCGTAGTTTGACTAGATGTTCTTTAGATATCACTGAAGTTAAGCAACGTTTGGCATGGTCATTTTTTGGATGAGTGATCGCGGGTAGTATTTACAACTGAGCACTGTCATACGTGTGTTAAATTTTCTCGGTTGCTTGACGAATAATCATAGCATAAGCATTTTCCAACTGAGCGCTACCGTGGCTCGGATGACACGTTAAATTGTAGGTCACGGTTGTTTTAACCGTTTAGCCATGTCAGAGGCCTTCAGGCGGCCTATAAACTCTGACACCAGGGCTAGTCACCCGGCCTATACGAACTTACTTACTTACTTATAGCCGAGGCATTCCTTCAGGCGGCTCCGATTGTTTTAAGTCTTTGTCCTGTCAGAGGCCTTTAGGCGACTTGGATAGATAAATTATAAATATTGGGGGGACATCTTACACACGGTCTCTGACCCCAAGCTAAGCATTGCTTGTGAATTGGCTGCCAGAGACTGATAAACTGATATATATTTAAAAACATACTAATACAGATAATATAATATACCTACAGATCACAGAGCAAACACCTATGTGCATCACAAATAAAGAATTGAAAAATGCTTGCCCTGGATGGGGGTTGATCTCACGCCCCTTTAGCAGCAGCTGGCCACTGGCCATCGAGCTAGTCAAGTCAATATTTAGTGGATACTGGATACCAGCGGGCTTAGCATACGGACCAAAAAATAATACTATCGTCGTGTCAGAACGTGACAGAGTTATGATGAAGCATACTGTCACCTTTGCACACGTCGGTAAACTCTTGTCGTGGTCTTGTATGCTAAGCTAGCAGGGCTCCTTATACGAAATTACTTTATCAATGATCGTTTAGGAATATTTAATCCAGTTTCACTACGAACTCTCATTTGGTAAAAAATTATGCCGTAACAACTACTCCGTCCCTTGATAATTCAGATTTAAAATCCGACCGAATTCGATTTTGCATATAAATTATTTTGCGCTGCATTGGACTGGATTGGTTTCCACGTGGGCATAGAATAAAATTATAAATAGAGCATTTATTTTGAAACTGTAAACAAATAATTGCCAAAAAATTATCATTACTGCATAATATCTAGTTGAGATGTACATAATATTATTAGTTCGCATATTATTATCTTCATATAAAAAAAAAACATAGTTTTGTGAACAGTTTGAATAAATTAGGTTGACGGCTGAGATCTTAGCTTCAAGTCCCATCAATATGGAAGTAAGAGATAAAATGCCAAGTCGATGGGATAACCCATTCCTGAATGAGGTCACTTAGCATCTGCGCGATGATTGGGTTATCCGTAGCTTGTAGCTAACGTCATAACCATTTAGTAGTTTGATTCGGACTATACCTATCAGCTTCCCACCAGAATTAGACATCTGGGGCCTGATTCTCTAACGACAAAACGTAACGTTACGCAGTAAGTATTTTTTTATATCCGTGAATTTCGTTTGGAGAAACGTTTGATTTTAAAATTACGTTTAATTATAAACCGACTTTATGTTATGTTATTTGAAAATAAATATTTTCCACAAGAATGTTTTAAAATCAAAGAGCGCGTTACGTGCTTGTTTTTTCATACAGAATCTTTCACCAGCTTCCCACCAGGACTGGACATCTGATGATAACTAGTACAGTGCAGCGAAAAACCGCCAAAATAGATAAATTTGGGAGAGGGAGGAGCTTTGTTTCAGTTCAGAACAATATGAGCTCTACTTTCTCTTTTTATCCAACAAAACCATATAAAATAACTCGATGTAATGTTTCTGCTTATCATCATTATCATTTTTTTTTTATTCTCTTCTGTAACCGCTACTCTATGACGCTGTATCACCGTCGGACTGCACGTACCAATAATATAGGGAGGATATACAGTACAGTGTTATACACCAAAGGCAGTTAATTCGCTTGTCACACCTCGCGCCGTAAGCACCTACTTTATTCGCACGCGCGAGATTGAAATGCCAGACCGCTGGAGAGGGCGAAAATTACGAGTTGGACAACACTTTCTCCTGTAGGTAATGTATTTTTTACTCACTGCTTTAAAAAGGGAGAATGTTGACCCGTTTGACTGTGCTTCTGTGGTTATACATGGGTTAAAGAGCATGGTATTTATCAAGCATAACAAAAGGCATCGATTTCTTAAATGCTTATCTTATCATAAATGATATACTTATCAGTAAATACAATTCTTAATCAACCTCAAAACCAGAAAACTTGTTAAATTCGTCGGTGTTATAACATTTTGACTGTGACGCAATTTTTCCGTCTGTTGTAGATAGATTGTTTTGTTTCTTATTTATCTGTAGAAATGAATAAATGATAGTTGATAATAATTTATTAGGTAGATGTATTTTATTTTCAAATAGTCCCATAAATTAATTTTCTTTGGTTCAGTGTTATTCAGGGCTCATTACCTGCCTTTTTTTTCGGTACCGAGACTTCTTGTATCCGGGAATTTCCGAGAAGTTAACTTCAATAAAAATGTATGATTTTCGTAATGTTAATTTTAATCAGTCCTTGACAATTAACAAAAAAAGGGGTAAAAGGGAGAGGAGAATAAAAGAGGATATAATTTTTTATAATAAGTAGGTAATTTGCTATTTCTATAGTTTCTTTTTATCATTTCTCTACTTCCCGGGTATACTCAACCTTTTATTTCCCGTCTCGACTAAGGCCAAATTTCCCGGGAATTCCCGATTTGAGATTTTTCGATAAGAAGCCCTAGATATTGTAGTATCATCAATAGATTAAACAAACTTACATAAACGTGTGGAGCTTTTAAAATTGTTACGGTGTTTATTATTTGAAGTCAGTTCCTGGACCGCAAGCACGCGTTGAATTCAAGTCGGTTGGTCTACCGGTCTTATGAAAATCCTTTGGTGAGCTCTATGTTCATTAGTGGTCGTCCTATGGCAGATGAATGGAAGGATGGATGTTACGTTTTGGTTAAACAATATTATCCATAAATGAATTCATTAATAAATAACAAAAAAACAATGTCCAAGCGAACCTTACTCGAGTAACAACGGACTTGGACTGCGCTGGTTTAATTAAATCTGTGTGGTTTCCAGTTATTAATACTCCATCACGGCTCCAAATGTGCGCGAAAAGGCTGACAAATGTGCAATTAGTTTCAATTTACATTGTCACATATACGAGTACATATGTTCTAGTATTTGGTAACTGAATCACGGGAAATATATTATTATAGACTCCATTTAGTCATGGTTGCTTTATTTTGCAGGTTACACTCCTTGCTTCACCTGCATCTGCAAATAAGTAAAGAACCTATCTAAGTATTTTATTTATTTACTTAACGCTCTAAGCGTAGTTTTAGTTGTAGTAGGGTTTCGTTAGCGATTTTTTATAGAAGTTAAGCAACGTTCAACGCTGTCAGACTTGGGAACAGTAGTAGGATGGGAGTGAGGGATACTCAGCTCTAGCGTAGCTCAAATGACACGTTAAATTGTAGGTCCTGGTTGTTTTACCCATTTGGCCATGTCAGAGGCCTTCAAGCGGCCTAAAAAACTTTGACACCAGGGCTAGCCACCCGGCTCATACGAACTTGCTAATTTCTTTGGTAGACAGATGATCTGATAAAAACTGCAGATATTAGCTAGATTAAGCTGCTTTGAACCAGTTTTATTAAAAATCTATATTTGGAAGGCTTATGTCCAACAGTGAGCATCCTGCGACTGACAAGTTTGTTTCCATTACTTGCGTTTGCAATCTGTAGCGTAAGTACAAACATAAAAAGTACTATAAAATCATACATTTCTCAGCGTCAGCTAAAAGTTGAAACTGATATTATATTATCACTATTCACTTTACTATCATAACTACATAGTATAAAACAAAGTCACTTCCCTGTGTCTGTCTCTATGTATGCTTATATCTTTAAAACTGCGCAAGGATTTTGATGCGTTTTTTTTAATAGATAAGAGTGATTAGAAGATTTATATAATATGTATAATAGACCTGAGCGAAGATGGGGCGGGTCGCTAGTCTTCATATATAAGAATCACTACTATAATTTTACTAGGACACCTTTAGATACATTACTTTCTATAGATATTACGTGTAAATGACCAATGATAACATACAAACTTGCGATGTCTGGTAGAGATTACATGTAGTGTTAAGGCGCCCAGTTTTTTTTTCTATATTAATGAGTTTGTAAATCTATCTCTGCCTATTTTACAAAAATATACCTCTACAGTTATAAAGATTTTAAAACTTCTCCAATCAAAAATATCTAACGCAATCAGTCCTAAATTATTCAAAGGAGTTAACAACTCGCAAACCCTTTTACCTTGTCTGCTAATCTCCGAAAGTTCCATCGAAATCAATTTATTCTTCAGCAGGGTGTACTTTGTCTCCCATTGGCTAATTATGAATTCCTCTCGCGTAAGAACCCTTGTATTAACCCTTTTCCGCCCTTTACTAAAAGGACCTGAGGCCCAAATTTTTGAAACGGTAGAATCATTTCTAGCGTTCGCAATGAATCGCATGCAAAGTTGTCCCGTTCGCACAGGCATTGACTTTCAATGCTCGCTGCCGCTCTTACTCAGTCACGTGACCATTTACTCATACGTTCAGCTGTTCTAATGATTCAATTATAGAGTCCTTGTAAAGTAATGGCAGCTGTGTGAGAACCTTAGGTATGTATGAGAGGTTGAAATGCACACCTTTGATTTTGACGGCGATTTTAGAAATTTGTATCGGCTACCGTACCTTGCTTTTCATAACGAATTTAACATCCTAGGCTTTTCGATGATGGATAACATTGTGTGGAATTTTGCGTTACCACGTACGGAGAAAATTTAATAGCGCGGTATGTGGATTCACTGATCTGGAAATGGGCCAGCGTGCCCACCGAGTCCTACGTTCAATCATAGTAGTAGTATAGTACTTCCTAATCGTAGAATAAAAATTTGACCGCAATTTCTAACGAACTAAGGGAATGCAATAGCACACTGGTCTATTCTGATAGCAAGAAAATCTTCCTTTAACCCTTAGCTTAACCAAGATTATGGTAAGATTACCATATAAGCCGAATTGGTTGTCAAAAAGTTCTTCTGACCTATCCTGGGCACGAAAATGCTTGATATCTGACGAGCGTATTGTTCTTCGCGTCACCGACATGAATACATGTTTTTTGATGCTATGGGCTCACGTTTACATATTACTATGAGTACGTAGTATGTAGTCACTATGTATACGCACCCATTCACGCCGCGAGCGTGTATATAAACGCAATGTATCATGCCAGGCGTTCAGTCATAAAACATGCAACGCGCGCCGGCCCTCCCCCTCCCCCAGCCCTAAAAGCCCCTCCAGACAAAAACACTCAAAACACTCTCGAGAGTAATTAACTCGTTCGTCACGGAACCGTCTTTACCTACACTTTCTTTTTACACTTTAATTAAATTACTGGCGACGAATCGAGACGGGGACGTGGAACGCTTATTAATTAAAATACCAGTCAATATTTTTACGCTCATAGTCTGTAGTATGTACTATAGAGACATAATATGAATACTACCCAGACGTATGTAAATGACCAAAGTTTTTTTTATAACATAATTTAATTTTTCATAGCAAGACATCGGCATGACAATGACATTTATTCAGGCTAATAGTAGAAGGAAGTGGTAATATGACAATACGAAAAATGAGACAAAAAATCTGATATAGATAGCTCAGATATGAATTCTCAGGCAGTTGTCATTCTTCCGGAAAACATTGTGAACAAATGCCGATTTTAATATGATTTTGAGGATATACGTGAAGGCTACCGACCAACATTAAGTTGGTATATGCGGAAACTATATTATTGAGCATTTATTTTTCGTTTTGAGAAGAGACCCGAACCCAGCAATCAAGTTAAAATCAAGAAAAAAATCTCGAAAAAACTTAATTTTGAAATGTTTTCGGTTTGCTTAACTAATTTGTACAATCCGGTTTCAATCTGATTGTGTGGCTGCTAGAGTTAGCGTTCAATTTCACACTGGCAACAAAAAGACTAAGTAACATGTCCATCAGCTTATTCATCTAAGCACTGAAAAGATACTGGGACTTTAATTCTTTCGCAGGGAAGTGACATTAAGGTAATGGCGAATCACTCTTTTCGGCCGTTGTTTTTAAGGTGGGCTTAACCGAGAACATTTGCTGGGATTAAATGAGACAATGAAATTAACTTTATTTTTCTGAGTTATGGTCACGGAAATCTCTTTTCTTTCTATGTGTTTAGGTTAAGTGTCGTTGTAGGGTAAAAGTTTGAATAACCGCTTGCAATCTTCGTTATGGCTTATTCTCTAAATAGGTCAGACAAGTATGAGTCGGATCAGTGTTTTGATGTTTTTGCAAATAAAATATATATAATTTTGTTTGCACTTCTATACTTAAAGTTAAGGAACGACAATAGTAGAGTACCTACAAGATACCGTAAGAACCGACTGAAGTACTCTAACCGACTAACGGTGACATAACCATTTCAAACCATCGTAGCTAGAATACCACAGAGCTGGCTTGGCGAACTATGTTCTAGTCGTAAAACTACGCTAGTTACTTAAAACTAAGCAATAACTAACACTACCCTGCGTAGGAATTATACGCAAGTACTACTCAGAAACCAAAACGTCCATTATAGTACTCAAGCCAATAATCACAATTGTATAAAAGGCTAAATACCAAAAAGTACGATAAACTATCCGATGTTATTTTTAATCTATCGCGATTTGAACACATTATTATCTAGTGGAGAGTTTGTGCAGTAAGATCTTGTAGAGTAAGGCGTGTAGAGTTAAAAGCTTGGCTTAACGTGCGATCGGAGAACTTTTTGACAGTGTGAACTGTGATTTAGTCGGCTATATTTCACATGAAAATGTTTTTGTTGGGCGAGTGCTTCCACTCTGCCCCACCAAAGCGCCCCACTGGTGGGGCAGATTCCTACACACAGACACGGACGGACAGACTACTTCATTTTTTGGAGTGGAATCTGCCCCACTCATACCATATTGGTGGGGCAGATTCCATTCACTTTTTAGACCAGTGGAATCTGCCTCACCAGGGTGTCACATGATTTTAAATTAAATTATTAGTGACGGCATTAAATCCAAAATATTAAGAAGATTGACTTCAGATAATTGTGATTTTAGTTAACAATCTACTTAATATTTTGGATTTAAAGTGGGGCAGAGTGAAAGCACTCTTCTACGCTACTCGGTCGAAACGTCGGGAGAATGAGGTATTTATTTATCTCGTTATTTTAGTGCGCAATTAGTCCAGTAGTATTTAATATAAGATAATAAGATATCCGATTTTGATCTTTGTTCATAAATACTTTAACTAAGATCTTCAAATATTCAAAAAGATTAACTTAAACCTAAATCCCAATTTATTAAAATCCTTCCTAATTAGGCTTTCAGTATCGAATCAACCTCTTGTTTCGCCATCATTTGATATTCAAAGATTATTATAAGGGTTCTTTATACTTGCCTAATTAACAAAATTATTTGGCGAACCGCTACAGCCCTGAAGGGAGCCTGAAGGGACGGCGTCAGCCCCTTTGATGTCCCTCACAGGAACAATTTTTTACTTTTCTAAGTATATAAACAGCTTACAGGATTGGGTCTTTTCACCGCGAAATTGTGTTTTAGGTGTTATGGGATTTTCTAAAGAGTGTTTTCGCGGAAGTTTTCTGATCATGTAATTTGGTTTGGCCTTGATGACCCCCGTTAGGGAAACTTTTCTTGAAAAACTTTTGGTGGGGCTTCAGTGATTGTATGGGTAAACTAATACGCTCAAGTTTTTACACGAGTAATAAAAGCTTTTTAGAAGTTAGGTAGAGGAAAAAAATACGCGCAATTTTATGTCTGCAGTCTCTGTGATGCTTCATGCATTTTCATGTGGTTAAAAACGAAGATGAGCTAAAAATTGTATGTCATTAATTATTTTTTGCAAAAAATAGCATGACCGACTTCACCCGTGTACAGAATCATTGCATAGTACAAAACAAAGTCGCTTTCCGCTGTCTGTCCCCATGTATGCTTATATCTTTAAAACTACGCCACGGATTTTGATGTTGTTTGTTTTAATAGATAGAGTAATTCTAGAGAAATATTTATATGTATAATACACCTGTGCGAAGCCGGGGCGCATTGCTAGAACGCAAATATTATGCACGGATCGATGCTGCATTTTTCACATTATTGTTGATTTATCAAAAATGGCTCGGCCGATGTCGATAAAATTTAAATGGAACCAATTTCGAAGTATACTCTTTTCAATAAAAAAGAATTATTGAAATCAGACTACTTTGAAAAGATTTATGCGTGGTTATACATTAAAAAATATATATGTGTATATACTGAATTGAATACCTCCTCTGGTGGTTCGTCAGTCAAAAAATACCTTTTATTTTTAGAAAGTGAACTGTTGCAAGAATAATGTCGGTGTTTTAACTTTAAATAATTATGTAATAATTTTATTCTCTTTACTCATTTTCTAGTTCACAAAGTTCAACATTTACTAATGTTTGTATTCCATTATAACTGCCTACCGATCTCAATATCTTTTTAACAAGCTATCTAAAGCTAAGTACAAACTGAACTAAGTTAGACTGAGACTCCATTAAAGCTGAGCAGAGCGAAGATAGTGGAATATTTAATTGTAGTCCATAAGTCCATTGCAGATATGCTTTAATTATTTGCTTGGCTAGAACTAAACTCAAGCGTTAACGATGCGTAGCCAGACGGAGGATTTATTATCGCTCAGCAAGCATGATATATACAGTTGATTTAAAATATGTAGATTGATTTATTGTCAGCCAATTGACTAATTTTGCTTGAAAGTTTCAAACATATTTTATGCAAATGCACAAAACGACGTTTAATTCTGGGCCTACTTTTAATCAATCAATTATTTATTGCAACAGTATTGTTTACACGCAGTTGTTACGTAACACGTTTTGTATAACTAAATACATAATGACTCACTATGAGAATGGCAATTTTATTGTTTGTAATCTAATAGTTTATTAAAATGGTGTATAAAGTCTAGTAAAAAATCTTCTTTTTATGTCATGATATGGTTTGAGAAAGATTATGTTCTGTCAAGATCCTCTATGGGGATTACGTACATACGGACTACGTACGTAGCTTCGCTTCACTCCGCGCAACGCCGCTTTGGTAGAGTCTCGCCGTAAAGCTAAGCCCAGATAGAGCCAGTAAAATGACTGACGCAAGCCGAGAACCGATACGGAGCTAATATTGAAGTTAATACAAAGTCAACACGGAATACAAACTACTGGTAATTGTAAGATAACTTCCACTCCTATTAGTCAATATTTGATGAGCTCGGCTGTGCTCCACGGTAGACGGGGATGCTCGTTTCTGGCTTCCATCGAGTTGGATTTTATATGAGAGATTTTATTACATTTATCTTAACTACATTACGTAATGTACTAAGATTATAGTAAATTCTGTAAATAAGTATGTATTCAAAAAGTTATCGGTATAACTCAACAGATTAGTATGTTTAAATGGCAGTGGGCAGAGCACAGGCCGCAAAGCTCTTGAATAGATACTCCCACCGGTGCATGGGAAATCCTCGTTGACGTTTTGTGCGTATATGAGGATCACGCTGGATTCACGCCGCTTCCAACTGATTTTATTGAAAATCTAATATACAGGGTTATTTCTAATCAATTAGCATCCTTTCAGGGGTTTATTCTGTACATCAAAACTAACAACTTTTGTTCTACGACTTTTATTAATTCTCAAAAAAAAAGTTGTTGTTCCTTTCAAAAATATCGTTCACCCTCGACAAAATGTATGGAACAGCTGTTTTTTTTTTTAGTTTTGACAAAAGTCGTACAACAAAAGTTGTTAGTTTTGATGTACAGAATAAGCCCCTAAGAGGATGCTAATTGATTAGAAATAACCCTGTATAAGGATAGTTTTAATCACTATTCGGCATAGTGCAGGACAGACAGAAAACCTTATATATATAGCTATTTCAGCCGTTGGTCAGAGATGAACACATCAAAAACTAACATCGAAGCTAAGGATATTATTTTGATATTTACCCAAACATGGATAATGTCATGAAAGTGGTTCACAAACAAGTGAAACACGCGCGACCCGACCCCCGACCCGACCGACAAAACAAGGGTCAGTATTCATATGACTATCGGTAGATACATTCCGGTTGGCAATTCGTGTTCCAAGATATCACGATTTGGTCTGCTGGATTTTTCATAATCGAAAGATTTTATATTGTGGAAGAGATCACTCTTAGCACTAAGGTCATCAAACGTGACAGTGTTCCCAGTTCTGTTTTGATTTTTTTAAATTATATTTTTTATGTTTTTGGACATTTTACATACGGTATCTGACCCCAAACTAAGCAAAGCTTGTGATATGGCTGCTAGAGACTGATATACTACATAAACATATTTTTAAATACAACTATATTTGTTACATAAATACTTGCCCTGGGTGGCGATAGAACCCACGCCTCTTTGACACAGAAGTAAGGTTCACTAACCACTGAACCACCCAGGCAACTTATTGACTGAGCGTAAGTGAGGTCTCAGAGTCTACTGGGACGAGCCGGCACTTGGGTGTATGTTTGTATGACGATGACTCAAGTACCGCTCAACCGATCTCCATGAAATTTAGCATGAACGTAGTTTAGATTTTTTTTTTTTTTTATTTCGAATAGGTTTGCGTTTGACTACACACTGCCTGATGTTAAGCAGATGTGCGGTCTAGGGTGTAGCACGCTTACCTAGAAGATACCTATTTACTCGGGATTTGAAGACACTCACGTTGTACTTTAACGGAAAGACAGACCCAGGCAAAGCATTCCACATTCCGGCTGTTCGTATGAGGAATGAGGATTCGAAACGCTTGGTTCTAACGCGCGGAATGTCCACCATAAAAGGGTGGCGCTTTGGTCGCGTCCGTCTAGCCGTACGATAGAAGAAAGGGGCAGGGGGGACCAGATTGTGCAACTCCTGGGCGCACTCTCCGAAGTGTATCCGGTAAAAGACCGACAAACACGCTACCTTGCGACGATGCTCAAGACTTTGCAGCTGCGTCTTAGTCAAGGTGTCGTTGTCAATCAGCCTCCTGGCTCGCCTCTCAATCGACTCCAGAGCCTCCAGTTGATATTTGGCAGAGCCATCCCAAAGGTGAGAGCAGTATTCCATGCAAGACCTGACTTGTGCTTTATAAAGACTAAGCAGTTGCTCAGGTGTGAAATACCGTCTCACCTTAGAGAGAACACCAAGTTTTTTGGAGGCTAATTGGGCTTTGGACTCTATGTAAGAGCCAAAGTTAAGAGAAGATGAGAGTGAAACGCCTAATAGTTCCAAGCTGTCAGTTACCGGAACGGAGACACCACGGAAAGCGGGAGACAATTGAAAGGGTCTCTTTTTGGCCGAAAACAGACAGCCCTGAGTCTTTGTGGCATTAAACTTGACCAGGTTAGCATCACCCCAGTCGGATACCGCCTGCAGACTCAAGTTGAGCCGTTCAATCATAGCCTCTCTGTATAACTCGATCTGTGGCCCGCTGGTTCTTGCATCGGATGTGTAGCTCTCCACGACTGTACTGTCATCTGCGTACCCAAAGATCCCGGGCTTAAGCAGATCGTTGATATGCAGTAGGAAGAGTGTCGCAGAGAGCACAGACCCCTGAGGAACACCGGCATTGATAGCCATTTGGTCTGACGAGCAGCCATCAACGACAACTCGTATCGACCGATTCCTCAAGAAATCTGATATCCATGTGCAGAAATCAGCAGGCAGGCCGTAAGATGGAAGCTTGCCAATAAGGTTCTCGTGCCAGACCCTATCAAAAGCTTTGGAAATGTCCAAGGAGACAGCCAAACGCCTCCCCGTGCTTCTCCATGACCTCACTCCAGATGTGTGTGGCGTACGCTAGAAGGTCCCCAGTGGACCGGTAGATTTTTGATTATAGAATTTTAAAGTTCGAATATGAGCATCTTCTGTTCAGTAGTTGCGAAGTTACGAGGGCCGTGGTAAAAAGAGGCAAAACGGCGCCACTTTCTGCGGGAGTTGCGGATGACTATTTTAAACATTTCACCGAATGTTTTCTATGTCTTTCAACGTGCTAACTTTTATACGAATATTGTTTAATTTTTTTAAATCCCAGTACGTATTTCTAATATCAAATAGGAAAAGCGCGAGGTCCAAGTCCGGGGCGGACTACTAGTTACCAAAGATATTATCTCTAGCGTAAATAAATTGTTTAACAGTAATCAGTAGGTACGTAGCCTAAATTGTTATTATCATAGTCATCTAAGCTTATAACATCATTATACAGGGTACAGGTACAGGTTTTTATGACTATCAAAATATGCTTTCAAAAATTTCAAATTTAACATGTTTAGGACTAATTTAGGACAGACTTCCGGCGGATTCTATTACCTATATTTGTTGTCTTACAGCAAATTGTTGACCAAAATTGTCAAACTTGTTTTGTTCTACGATGCGCTCAATAGCTCTAAAGTCATGGTCAATAATAGTCAGAAAAAGGATATCATAATTACTGATATATAGCTGACCGTTCATTCTCACCCTAGAGCAAGGGTCAGCCGACCCACTGATGGCGGTGCTTTTCTTTATTGGCGGGTAAAGGCGCCATTACCTTTTGACGCGGATTGTACAAACTTTGAGATACGACGACTTATGGAGCTCGGGCCTTATACGGGCGAGCTTAATTCAAAGAGGTGGTGATTAAACGTCCGAGAACTTCGGACTTTTTGGGCAATCGAGTAACGATACGAGAAATTTGTTAGTTAGGCGCTAACATCGTGATTTCATGTCTCTATGTGTAATATAACTTTCTTTTAAATCCTCTCCATCCTAAACGATAAGGTCGTCAGCAAACGTATGTGAGATACTCCGAGGCAATTGGTCTTTGAGACCAAAGTAGTGTGTATGCGTAGAGATATATATATATATATAGTAATGAAACTATACATCGACTTGGCATTTTTGAAACTATAACTAATGCGCTGTATCATGGTGCGGACGACAGTTCCTTTTTTAGATTTAATTAGGGTTTAATTTAATTTACTACAGTTATTAATTATTTAATCTTAATATATATAAATCTCGTGTCACAATGTTTGTCCTCAATGGACTCCTAAACCACTTAACCGATTATAATAAAATTCGCACACCATGTGCAGTTCGATCCAACTTGAAAGATAGGATAGTTTAAATCTCAAATTATAGTCGCAATTTTAATTTATTTAGCCACAGCAACGCGTGGCCGGGTCAGCTAGTATTATATTAAGAATGTGGTACAGCTGAGATACGAAGTCATAAGTTTAAATAGGGGCAAGTTAAACCCCGGTTAAATTTAAAAAAAAGCAACTGTCACCCGCACCATGCTACAGCGTTAATAGTTTGAAATCTTGCGCAATTCAAGATGAATGTTCCTATAAACAGTTTTCGTTTGCTTACGAAAAGGTAACAAGTTTGTTTATCTTTATATATACAAAAATGGAGTAAAAAGACTGATGAAACCGCAAAGCGTAGCTACTTTTGGCTTCCGGCATTGTTGCCCACCTAACCATTTGTAACATATCCTGCGGGAGCCAATCACTTGCCAGTAGTTGCCGAACATTAGGCCCTGATCGATCGCACCCACTCTGGCCTGCCCTGCTAATGGCCCTACGTTTTTGCCTCAAGTTAGGCGGATAGCGTTTTTTGGTACAAGGTGATCTTTCATTATTATTGTTATTAAAGTTCAGACAGATAATAAAATTAGGAGACATATTACAAGATCGTGAACGTCATGGTTGGATGAATCAAACAACACAATTATTGATACCATCTCATATACGATCCTTATATTGTGTGCTCTACTTTGTGCGCTAATGTTTTTTTTTTTTCTAATTTTCGGTTTTTAAATTTTATTTTTTCTTTAACATGATAATTCTCATTCTAATTGCAATATCTAATGTTCTTTGTCATTACCTTTAAAATTAAAAAAACGTAATTAAAAGATTATATTTTTTCTTCCCACGGATAAATATAGGTGAAGGAACATTTTTTTAATTTTCTTTACAAAAATTACTATTTTAAGATTAAAATATTTCTTATTATTTCTTACCTCCTTCTAGTACTATTTATTTCTCCTTCCAGCTTCTATAACGGGGTTCCCGGTGTCTCAGACCAGCCCACAGCTGTTGCACCTTAGAGCTCTATTGAAAGGTTGGAATTTGCGCAAAAATAACACTTATGATCTTGTAAATACGGTTTGCACTGAGCGTGAAGGGTTTTGCAATAAGGTTGATTTTAATATGAAAATAACTGCTTCATTCACGCCGATTTATTATTAATATTTTAAAGATTTTGTGGAATTTTATAATTTTTTAGTTTTTGTTTTTAAATAAATTGTAACAATAGAATAACATCATCAATAATGACATTATTTTGAATTTTTGTTTTAAAAATAACCGTATCATCGATTGTCTTAAATTAATGAATCTGACTCAAAATTTAAGTTAATTTATTCATGAGGTAAGTAAAAAATTGAATAGAATTTAACTTTGCACTAAATTTCCCATCCAATTTTTTTAGAGGTCACAAAACACCATTTTGTGACAGATCACACACATCACAGATCCAGGTGGAGCTTCAAGCGCCATCTTGAAAATATGTTTTTGGCCGATATCTCAGAAACTATGCACTTTAAAAAGCTGTGGTGGTCAAGAGGTAGTGACACCCGCCTTACAATCGTGAGGTCGTGGGTTCGAATCCCCGGTCCCGTACCAATGAGTTCTTTGGAATTTATGTACGGAATTTCACACCACTGGCTTTTCGGTGAAGGAAAACATCGTGAGGCAACCTGCATACGTCCGTAGAAGAAATTCGATGGCGTATGTGAATCCACCAACCCGCACTGGGCCAGCGTGGTGGATATGGCCCAATCACCCTTCGTGGGTAGGCCTACGTCCTGCAGTGGACTACTAAAAAGGCTGGTACATGCACTTTATATTAAGTACAGAATAATGACAGTGTGTTTTTTTTAAATGTTAATTTCTTTTTATCGGTGAAGTGCTTTTATTAACTACCACTAAATACAAGACTTAAATAATTTAAAACTACATAAACTACTACGACATAACAAGCAATTTGATTATTAATGTTAATTAACTTGTAAATGATAAAACACGGACTAAGTACTCCGAAGTAATTTTGCGAAGGCAGACTGCTTTAAGCATAAAACCACTAAAGTATCTAATATGTAAACAATGCTGCATCAGCCTTTTATTAGTCCACTGCTGAACCGTATGCGATTACAAAGCGGTTTCTACAACTACACCACCACGATTTACCAAAAAAACTAATGAAATACTAAAAACAAAATATCAAAATACCCCAAAGAGTTATTTTTGTGATAAACATTTCAAAAATTCGTCGCGAGTGCAAGACTTGAACCTGCCCTCTCGGATCACTAGCCCGACGCACTCCCGACTGAGCTGACAATGCGCCGAATCTGAATAGTGTTTATCATTTTTTTTTTTTTATTTTTTTTTTTTTTATTGACAGACTACAAAACTGAATGAACATTTTACCTAACTTATGGCGTTGGCAGCAAAATACCGCAAATTTGCGTATTTGCACGGGACTTTACGCTCTCATTTCCATGAGTTCGATTGCTTCGGAACTTCCTAACGAGCTGATAATGGGAAATTAAGTTTTAATGAGAGCTCTGTTTACTTTACAATAGGGTGAATGGCAATTCGGGGCAAACTGTTTTTGATGAATCGAATTTAATTCATTTCAGCATAGTTTTTTCATTGAATCAAATCCAAGTTAAGATTTCTTTGCAAATACTTAACTAGTTTAGATTTTTGCCTGTACAAGGCATCAAAGCCATGAAAATAGTAGCGTTCGTGGCGTAGTTTGACTAGGTGATTGTCAGCGATCACCGAAATTAAGCAACATTCCGCACGGTCAGTATTTGGATGGGTGACCGCGGGTGGCATTTTCCAACTGGGCGCTACCGTGGCTCGGTGACACGTAAAATTGTAGGTCCCGGTTGTTTTAACCTCTAAGCCATGTCAAAGACCTTCAGGCGGCCTAAAATCTCTGACACCAGGGCTAGCCACCCGGCCTATACGAACTTACAAACTTCATGAAAAATATTTTTTCTCAATCTTTTTCGCTTATTGGTTGTTCAATGGTTTATTTTATGTAGAAGAAAGGTGATATCCTTTCTTCTTTACTACATGATATCACTATCACTACGTAGTATAAAATAAAGTCGCTTCCCGCTGTCTGTCTATACCTATGTATGCTTATATCCTTAAAACTACGCAACGGATTTTGATGCGGTTTTTTTAAATAGATAGAGTGATTCAAGAGGAAGGTTTATAATATGTACCTATAATACACCTGTGTGAAGCCGGGGCGGGTCGCTAGTGTGTTAGAAATCCGAAAGTATTTTTGTTGGTTTATTAGTCTGTTCCTCTTTCACGCAGCAACGATTGACTTGATTTTTGGCATGGATTTAGTTTGAAAGACAGAACGTTACATGGGCGACTTTTTATCCCGAAAAATAATAGGATAGAATAGCACAACAATATCACAAAATATCACGCGGGCGAAGCCGCGGGCAATAACTAGTATATTATATGGTTGATATTAATCTGTTACGTTCCACAATGACGATAAAACTTTGATGAATTAATAAGACAAAAGTTAATTCAAATGATGGTAAGTATAACGGTTGCCTGTAGTTCTTTAGAGCCACTCAAAATTCAGCTGTAAAGGTCGTAAAAGGAGATATAAACTCTGGAAAAAGAGCACAAGTTATGGCCTTAAATATTGAATGAGCTTCGCTGAATGCACTGCGTTCAACACGTCGGATATTAAAGTAAGATGTAAAAAAATATGTGTTTTCCTTACTCTATAGTTATACTATGTTTTCAATCGTCTTGTGAATGTTCTAATTAGTTTTGCCCTTCGAGCAAATATCTACAGAGCCACAGTCCCTAAGTGAAAGTAGTAAAAAATGTCCGAGCGCCGGCATACTTACCTACTTAGATATTTACTTATTTAATAATTCACAATGACCCATTTTCTCGAATCTCGACGTTGTCACCTAATTAGTGCTTGTAACCGAGCACTTTGGCATTTCGCGGCGTTGTAGTCGGATTGCAATCACCTTACGACTAAATAAAAAGCCTGCCCAATACATCTTGGGCAAGGTTTTGGCTCGGACACTTTCTTTGCAAGTTTGTGACTCTATAGATACTTGCTCGATGGTTATGTCGTAAATTCCTTCATTTGTCTAAATTATGGAGAGAGATTGGGCGATTTGCCCCGCGGGCCGAACCACTTGCGGGGCGGAAAAATAATTATTATAACGCCGCAATACCCGATTCAACCCTTTTACCGACTTCCAAAAAGTAGGAGGTACTATGTTCGTTTCTATATTTTTTTTGTGTACGTTCATCGATATTTTCGCCAACTGTGAACTGATTTAAAAACATATTATTTAGTTCGAACGGGTACATTTAAATCGGCTGAGTCGTTTTTGATAAATCATCAATAATGTACATGGATGTCATATCGATTCGTGAAAACTATCCGAATTATGTACACGGTGGAAGTCGGTGTTGCAATTTTTCGGGAAAAATAATTATTAATAATTTACTGTTATAAAGGCTAAATATTGGCAGAAAATAATTTAGTCATTTTGAACTATGTATTGATAGGACGAAGAATTAAAATAGTCCACTGCAGCACTAGGCCTACGTAGGGTGATTGGGCCATACCTATCCACCACGCTGCTGGTCCAGTATAATACATAATACAGAATTGCTAACAAAAACTCTTTATTCAAGATTTCTTTCGCTCCTTTAGCTGTACTAACAAGATTATTTTTTGCAAAAATTACCATGAGCGACTTCACCCGTGTACAGAATTCGCGAATATTTCGCACGGATCGATGTAGCATTTTTCACATTATTGTTGATTTATCGGAAATGGCTCAGCCGATTTCGATAAAATTTAAATAAGACCAATTTCGAAGTATATTCTTTCCCATAAAAAATAATTATTGAAATCGGACAACTACTATAAAAGTTATGCGTGGTTATACATAAAAAAAAGAAATTTACGCGTCGAATTGTATACCTCCTCCGGTGGTTCGTCGGTCAAAAATGTCGATGATTGCTAGGTATTTGCTTTATCCTGTCTATGCATATCCAGTGCCACCAAATCCTCTATTATGTTGGTAACTTTGATTCGCCCATACCCGATCCTAGTGTAATAATCGAAGTATCTATATTAAAAAATCATATTTAACTCATTGAGCTATTTTAAGCTTACACATAAGACCCATAATCCACGTATCAAAGCAGTGCCATAATCATATCATCTCCACTAGGTTCCGAATTTTCGCTGTATAGGTATATTGTAACTTTTTTAAATTGCGATCAATATTTTAAAGCAGACAAACACTGAAGACATTTTATTCAGTTAAGTTTGATCGTATCGGTCAAATCGCGAAATTTACAGATAGTAAATGCCAAAAAACCCAAAAATATTTGAAGAACTCATTTTAAGTTTACGAAAACTCATTGAACGGCTACAATATGTACCCAAGTAACAAAATCTGGTACTATGAAAGACCTGAGAACGTTTTGGAGCGTGCTAATTAGTGTATAACGGTATTGTAAACGTTTAGAAAACTCCGAATAGGCCCTAGTATTATCACTGATTTATTCTATAATCATTACATAAAGGCTGTCACGGTAATATATAAGCTATTTAATTGAAATGTAAACGTGATAAGAAACGCTTTTTAGTACTAAAATAGCTCTACTTGCAACGTTTTAGACATATATATTTGCTCTATAAAAGTAACCAAAAACCTATTTATAGTGTTATTTTGCAGCGTAAACGATTCCAATGATCTTTTTATTACAATTGTTTGCAATTTGTGAGTTTTCAAGAAAACAAAAAACAGTCAGTTTGTTTTATTGTCACTACAGTCATTGTTGAAAAACGTAACACGTAATTAAAAGGATATACAATACATTCATGGACTATAAATCTGCGGTAACTTGCACTTGCGAAAATAATTGTGTCGCTAAAGTCATTATACTGATTTCAAATTTGAAAATATTATGTATATTCATGTTTTAATTTTTAATTATTAAAATAAGAACTTCTTTCGACTATGGCTACTATACTGCTTATTGGCTCCAGCCGTGCTGTTAATGCGCTACCATGACAAACATTTGGCTAATATATGCCAAAAAATCCAAAAATATTTGAATTTCGCGCGCTGGCCTAGTGAATCCACCTTAAGTTACATTATTTTTGTTGTTTATTTATTTTTAGTGGCACAATAGTGCGAGAGAGTCGGGATTTAATAATCTATAGCACTAGGCAGTATTTCAGATGGATTATACCTTTTATCCCCAATCGAGAGACAAGCTGCAGTACTCTCAACGACATAGCAAAGCACTACGACTACATGGAGCCACTCCACTCGACATTTGCATAGTTTACTGCTCGGTACACGTTACTATATGATACATTAGTGTGTTTACTGTTTACTGCCGGCGCACCTTGCTGTCCTGTTTCTATAGAATAAGCTGGAAACCGCACCTTTGTCAGTATATTGATAAATGTGTGTTCTTATAAGCCCTGCTATCAAGATTTTCATGCTACTTGGAAGCTTCTTCTTCAGATACAGAATAAAGGTACAATACAAAGCCGGTGGCGTGAAAATCTCTTCCTAAAACTCATTGACACAAAACCGGAATTTGAATCACGTTCCTACTATTCTGAGGCTAGCGTTTAACCACTCTACCACCACGACTCTATACTGCTGTAATATTTCCGCATTTTCCAAGTACTTATATTTATTCTATATACCTATGTTCGATTTTCTCTTAACTCTAAGTGTACTTACTTTTATTTTATGTGTTTACTGGAGAAACGTAATACGTGAAGTGGTTTTTTAGTTTAAGATGGTAGAGGCTTTGGGTTCGTGAGGGGAAAATGGAAGGTTGTATCAAATATTCATGCACGTCTTAGCTTTTTTAGTACATATTTTTGTCTCAAATAAGATGATGTAATTTATTTAGACAGTCCCTTATTTTAATAAAGTCGTAAAGCTTTTCCACAGAGTTAGCAGATGACAACTGTGAAATTAAACTTGTTGAAAACTTCTAATTTTAATAATGTAGCTAAGAACTATGTCGTGTACATCAGTTTTGAAAGAAAAATCTCATTAAAATTAGTCCGATACATAAACCCCCTTGGTCGGGGATTTTTTTTCTTTATTTTATTTCTTTATTTCAAACCTTGCATTAAATAAAAACTTGTCACTTCTATATATTTACCGACAAATTTTTAGTTTTTTTTGGGGTAAGTGATTTAAGCAACATATTACGACACATCTACTTAGCTTCTACACAAAATAAGTTAACAACAGATAGCTGGTCTAATTATAATCGTCATACTCAATTTTTAGGCAATATCTATCTATACACATCATCACTACATAGTATAAAACAAAGTCGCTTCCCGTTGTATGTCCCCATGTATGCCTATATCTTTAAAACTACGCAACGGATTTTGATGCGGTTTTTTTAACAGATAGAGTGATTCAAGGGGAAGGTTTATATGTATAACACATCTGTGCGAAGCCGGGGCGGGTAGATAGTATTACATAAAAAAAAATCGCTATTTCTTTGGTCGTGGCATCACGCGTCAACGGCTGGACCTATTTTGCTGATTCTTTACATCGTTGTATTTTTTATTTTCAGGAGAAGATTTTTTAGAAAGAATAAAATAAGAAAATTGCGTGGAAAATAATAAAAACGTCGATTTAATTTTTCCATACAAAATGTTTCTACAATTGATGGCACTACACGCCATCGAAACTTGAAGCGACCGAATAAGACAAATGAAGGTGATATGAAGTTCACCGGGTTAGCCAGTTTATGATATTCATGCAATATAGCCAGAGTAAACTTGATCTCTACATTAACTCACGCGTAGGATCAAGTAGGTATACTTACCCACCGTTTCACTACAAACTTTGCCGCCGGCTGCCCGAGGGCCACGTTGTTCCAGAAATACCTACTTCTATCTCCGGGGTTGATGAGTCGGTATTTCTATTTCATTATTCATATCTGTTAAAAATTACTCAGTTTGTATGGAGAGATGATATGATTAAAACCATATAAGTAAACAGGCTATTGATCTACTAGGTTTATCTCAAAGAGTGATTTTTGTGATAAACATTTCGAAAATTTAAAAGCTATCTGCCGATTAAGTAAGTATATCGGAAAAGCTTTGGGCCAGTGACCCGAACAAGGCAGGTTCAAGTCCTGCGTTCGCGACAATTTTTTGAATATTTATCAAAAAATAACTCTCGATATACCTAAACAGGCTTATTAATCTCTTATGTATTATGTCCAATAGTCGATACCTTATTATGATGATGATACGGCCCCGCAGTCAGAGGTTTTAAAAAGTTCAAACAAACGAGAGTTATACTATACTATAAGGCCGCCAATTAGAGACCTATTGTTTTGTTTTTGTCCTTATAATCTGTTTTTTTTTTATGTAATGTGGTTGTCTAATAAAGTGTTGTTGTTTGTTTGTTTGTTTGTTTATAACGTGTCCCCTGTTATAATTTTATTTCATTCACTTATCTATTCCTGATAATAATTGATCGAGCAAACGAAGTGAGAGGGATGGTCGTTTTAACACGGCGATTTTGCTTTCGTCTGATCAGTTAGTCTAGCAACACGAAAAGCCACGAAAACACCTTTTGTCTACAGGCCACATTTTTAAATGAATTTATTTCACAGATTCTAACATATTAATAGTTTTTGTTTGTCGTCGGCGATTTTCGATTGCCTCAAAAATTGCTGTCTCGCAATTTACCTACCAACTGATTTCGATAATATTTGGCAAGATTATTTAGTAGAGTTTGTTCAAAAAGAGGTGTCGTGAGGTCGCCCGTGTGCCATTTATTAATTTACTGTTACATTGACAACACTGCTCTGTCATTGCTAGTGAAACAAAGTGTTTGATACTTGGTAGACTCCAATTCGGTTTTGATCAGTGCTCGCGTTTACCAAGTATAGTCGGTATTTGTCTGCTGATTAAAATCTTATTGTTAGTTCACCGTAACGCCACGACGGTTCTCTTTTTTTACATACTAAGACATACAATTGCTAAGATTTATCTTAGCAAGATGTGCGAGTATGAATTAAATTGATTAAGAGCGAGACTTGTGAAGACTCAGTTGAAGAGATGTGTCGCGAGATCTAGTTTTCTTAGAACTACTAGTTATTTTGTAAGATGTAACGAATGTTGTTTGTTTTATCTCTCTATAAACAATTTAATATTATTTCCCACATCAACATCTATCGGAGGCAATTTCGCGAACCGTTCGGGATCAAATGAGAATATATGAGGCTCGCAATTACTTGCGGATTTAAAACCAATACAATTACTACGTGTTATCGCAAGCCCCGGCTATAACGGTCGGTTACATAAATACCATTATTCAAATCTAGGTCTTTACAGACTTAACATTACTGCCGTATACATATGATAATTATATCTGTTTTAAAGAAAAATAAGGGTTTCTTAAGTTTTCATTGTTAGTGTATTTGTGGTGTTGAAACAAAACTTAGGTAAAGCTCTGTTTCGACTAATTACATGTTTGTTGATGAACGGTATCTGCGTGTTTAATCTTCGACCTCGTTGCACGGCAAATTTTTATTTCTTTTTATTTCGAACACAAGAGATTAGCAACGAGAATAGATTAGCACACGGCGCCTCGGGTAAATCTCTCTTTGAACCTTAGGTTACCATCTAATGAACCATCATCGCCCTATTTGCTCAAATTTAACCTATTTTTTCTCTGTTTTCAGTGACAGCCCTCCGCGAGCACTGGGATGAGGCCAACGCACGCGTCCTACAGCGCAAGGCGCAGCTAGACGCGATGCTAGGCGATTCGCAGCGATACGAGGCGCGGCGGCGCGAGGCGGACGCCTGGCTCGCCCGCATGGAGACACGCCTGGCTGCCATGACCACGCCCGGACATACCGCGGACGTACTGGAGGCGCAGCTTAGAGAGCAAAAGGTTGGTTGACTTCCTAGATCGGTTAGATTTTACCTGAAAATAATATACAGGTCACTAGCTAGGTTCACAAAGCACATCCCTTCTGGGATGCCCGAGCAATTTCGATCCCCCCTGCCTGGGTGACGGCCCAAGCCGAGGTCCGTACCTCCGACCCTTGTGCTAGTCGCTCCATATACTAAACTTAGGCCTAAGAGGCCAACAGATCTGTAATTTAAAAAAGTTAGTTGGATATATTGGTCGTCTTTGATTGCTGTTTGCAATGCTGAACTTGCAGCGATGGACACAATACGCGGCGTTGCATACAGCGGTGAGACGAGAGCTTTTTAATCAAATGGTCTGTTTCATCAGCATTTCATGGCAATGACTAAAATAATATAATGGCTATAATAATAGTATGTATACATGTAGTTTTTTGCTTTAATTTTTAACGCTATCAATACTAAAAATGAATAATTAAAAATGCCATTATTTATTGGCCAATTGGCCAATTCTATCAAGACATGATTCTTAAAAATGTCAATTCATAAACACAACGTAGAGCAATAAAAATACGCATGTACTCGATGTACTTAAAACGAAAAAATCTGCTAAATTAAATTTTAAAACTTGCAAAGATGCAAATGCACTAAAACCGACAGAGCTCCGTTCTAGAAATAATCTTTTTGAATTATCTCTGAAAGAGGATAGGTACTTCGTAATCTCCCTTCCAAATATGATTGCCTCGCATTTGCGCTAGTTAGTTAATTTACATAACAGCGTAAAGTACAGCGCATTGGAAGAGAACTCTTTAGATTTTGAAAGCATTATTCCGCCAACAAGGCAGAATAAACCAAATTCTAAAAAAACAGACGATTCGGTTACCATTAAAATAGTAGAGAGCAAAATTAGTGATGGCGATATCAAAGGCGCCGCACGAGTCCTGTTCTCCAGCGACACTATTGCCCCCCACACACCCGATACGGTCCAGTCACTCCGTGACAAGCATCCGCAGGCAGCATGTCTCCACCTGCCTGAGCCACCACACCCTGATGACGTTGTCATTGAAGTGTCAGCTCAGGAGATTGCAGCGGCAGTTTCTTCTTTTCGGAGCGGCTCAGCCGGAGGCCTAGATGGTCTCTCGCCTCAACATCTAAAAGATCTTCTATCTTTTAGCTCTGGTGAGGTGGCTGAGTCTCTCTTGAGAGAATTAACGGGTTTGGCAAATCTCATGTTATCTGGGCAGGTCAATGATGACGTTATCGAAGTCTTGTATGGCGCTAACCTATGCGCACTTGTCAAAAAAGATGGTGGCATCAGACCTATTGCTGTTGGCACCACATATCGTCGTCTCGCAGCCAAAGCCGGTTGTGGAAAAAAGGTTGCTCTTTTGAGTAGCCTTTTTCAACCAATACAGCTTGGCTTTGGTTCGCGGGGTGGATGTGAGGCTGCTGTTCATTCGCTTCGTACTTTTCTCGGTCAAAATTGTGGAGAGGTGTTGCTTAAGGTGGATGTCAAAAATGCTTTCAATTCGGTTAATCGAGACGCCTTGTTGGCACAGGTCAAAGACAAAATTCCCGATCTTTTCAATTTTCTTTGGCAATGCTACGGCAAACCCACTAAATTAATTTACAAAAATGATGTTTTGCTATCTTCCGTTGGCTGTCAACAAGGTGACCCTCTCGGACCAGCCATTTTCAGCCTGGCCATTCATCCAATAGTTCAACGTCTCCAATCTAAACTCAACGTTTGGTATCTGGATGACGGGACTTTGGGTGGCGATGCGAGCACAGTCCTACGTGATTTGGAAATTCTTATTGACGAGTTTCGTCAAATTGGTTTGGAGCTAAATTTTTCGAAATGCGAACTTTTCGTTTGCGACTCATGTCCGGATAAAGATTTGATACTTAACAAATTTAATGATTTGGCACCTAACATCAAATCGGTAGACAAGTGTTCTCTTCGCCTTCTAGGTTCGCCGATATTAGATGAGTCTTTTCCGCCTTTCGTTCAAGAAAAAATTCAAAATTTTTTGAGTGCCTCTGATAGGCTACTCAAAATTAACGCCCACATGGCTTTTACCATTATAAGATGTTGTCTGTTTGTTCCAAAATTTATGTACGCTTTACGATGTAGTCCATTGTGGAAACACAATGAGCTCCTTTTGAGCTTAGACGATGTTGTAAAGCAGTCCCTAGTATCGGTTTTGAATATTGACATGAGTGAAAGGGCGTGGCTACAAGCCTCCTTGCCTGTTAGGCTTGGAGGGTTAGGGGTCCGCCAAATTTCAAGTGTTGCTTTACCAGCTTTCTTGTCCTCCATTCATAGTACTCAGAACTTGATTGAAAAAATCCTCGCACCTTCTTTAGGCCATTCTGGCGTAGATGTAGCTCATTTGAATGAGGCAACGAATGCTTGGAGGGTCGCTTGCCCAAATACCGAGCTTCCAAAGACTTTATCGTCGCAGAGACTGTGGGATCGGCCGATCTGCGAACTAGCACGGAAATCTCTTCTAGACACGTGTCCTAGCGTCGCGGATCGCGCTCGTATCCTTGCAGTCTCTGTATGGGAGTCCGGTCTTTGGTTGCAAGCATTGCCCTCTTTCAATACTGGTAACCTTTTAGACCCAACTGCATTTCGTCTAGCTGTCAGCTTACGCTTGGGTGCAAGGTGTTGTGAAGCCCATCGCTGTCAGTGTGGTACTGCAGTTGACCAGCTCGGTCACCACGGTCTCTCTTGCTCAAGAAGCGCTGGTCGGATTGGACGCCACGCCAGCCTTAACGATGTCATACGCAGGGCTTTTGTCACCGCCAATATCGCAGCCGTACTCGAACCGAGTGGGTTGGCGCGTGGTGATGGCAAAAGGCCTGACGGCATGACGCTGGTCCCATGGAAGTGTGGACGGCCCTTAGTATGGGACGCAACTTGCGTCGATACTTTGGCACCGTCACATCTTCCTGAGACTCAGAGTAGGGCTGGAGCGGCGGCCAATTCGGCTGAGCAGCACAAGCGGCGCAAATATGCTAACCTCGGCAGTGGTTACATATTTGAGCCATTTGGAGTTGAGACTTTGGGTCCGTGGGGGCCGGGAGCTCATCTCGTTTTCAAAAGTCTTTCTGAGCGTCTGGTGGACGCGACGCGTGACCAAAATGCTGGTGTTTATTTGGCTCAACGTATAAGCATTGCCATTCAGCGTGGCAATGCTGCCAGCATGCTGGGCACGCTGCCAACTGGCAGTGGGCTTGAGCACTTGGATTATCTTTAGACCTTCAAGGGTCTGTGGATGATCCAATTGCTTTCTATGTAGTAGTAATGTAGTATTGTCATTAAATAAAAATAAAAAAAAATTGACATAACAGCTGCAGTTAAACATATTTCATTTTAAACTACTTTTACAGCAAAAATTATACTTCAAGTGTAAATTGTTAAAGCTGCCTCTTGGAGTTGTGGAGTTTTTGAAGTGTTGTTGTTATCTTACGAATTGCAGTGCACGGGGAATTTTGGCCAAACTTGTTAAGTATAACTTTGCCTCTAACTTTTCTTGTACAACTTTGCCAGTTTTTATTGTTTATTTTGTGTTAACGGTAATCAACTTTTACTTATGTTGGAACTATTCAACTTCTAACTGTAGAAGAAATAAAAAAGTACGTTAACAATTGAATGAAATCATGTGTTTGCGTTAAAATAGTTGAAAAAAATACTGTGTATAATTTAAATCATACGGTTTTGAGTTCGATCAACTAAACCTGCAGAAAGTATCAAATAAATACCGTAGCATTTTAAAAAATGTTGAAAATATATTTGTGGACATGATTTGATGTGCCCATTATTTTTTGGTAACCTAAATTTCACTTTTAAAAATTATTTACCAAAGATTTTTTTTTACTTAAATAATAACTCTTATATATTATGAGGTAGTTTTAAAGAAATACACACTACGTAACAGTTAACTACATCACATACGAGTAATATTTGACTACACAAAGTTAGTTCCAAAGTTACGCTATACAGCAAACGGTAACTATCCGTTGTTTTACACGATAACTAAACTTGGTCCGTACTTACTGCCGGCGTCATCCCATATTCAGGCCCAGCCAAGTATCAAACACGTGTAAGTAATACCACTGAGCAGAAAATGCTTAGAGAAGCACCGACTGCCGCAGTTTTATAATTTTAGCAAATAAAATATTAATAATGTGTAAAAAAAATATTTTTACGATTTGCGCTAGTAAAAAAATAAAAAATACAAAAATATTACAGACACATAGTAGGAATAAGTAAAGTTCGTAATATGTTTTACGACATAGTAAAGGTGACGTCCACAAGTGATATATTATTTGGAGAAAAAACGAACCAAGATAATATATACATCATTTGAAAGCTTGATTTATGGACTTCTCAAAAATATTTAATATAAATTTTTCCATCCCTCCATTTTTTTCATATATGTAAAATAAATTGTGTTAAAAATAACAATACAGCTTTTTATTTTTACTAGTTTAGCAATAATAAAGTGCTTCTATCGTTATTTTACTTCCATTCGTAGCTGATTCTTCCACGTTCATCTCTTAATTTTCTAAAATTAAAAATTATAACCTACCAGTAGTGTGATCACTTAGTAGGTACAATGTGACAAAAAAACACTTAAAAAGTGCGTCTAATCGATAAAAAAACTTTTATTTAACAATTTAATAGAGATAAACTACCTATTGAGCCAAATATATTTATTTATCTTAATAAATTGAAAGTTAAATTTAAAAAATTAGGAGGGCTTTTTCATATTTTTAACTAATGTAATAGACTCACAAAAATATGAACTTTCTCGAAATGTAACGGGTGTTGTGGTTAAAATTTTTGATTATTATTATACCAGCCTCCATACATTTTGTGGACATGTCCTTACTCATACGATAGATACATTTTTGTACAGTATTACAATATATTTTAGCACATTTAAAAATGATTGTTATTTTTTTTTATAAACATAACAGAGCAATATTCGACCTCCAACTCGCTTGATGGAAAGTAATGTTGTAGCCGAAGGTAGAGTTTGCAGACCTAGAAGACACCTATTCACTCTTACCTTTAATATATTCAGATTGTAATTGTCAGGAAATAATGGCAGATGGTATTATATTGGTATTATATTATAACATAAGATTACCAGCATTTTTAAGGGTGATTGGCCAATCGTATTACCTTGGCTCGGAACGAGTTATAAGAAATGGTTTATCTGTAAGTATTCCACTCTGCTAAACTACAGCTACAATTTGCTCCGCGTGTATAAATCCGAGTTAATTGGACGCCGCCCGCCCTCGGCCGCGAGTTGGGCGGGATACAATTTTAATACTTTTTCATATACTTTTAAACGTACATTTAGTATTTTTTTTCTAAAGAAATTGAGTAACTGTACTGGTGTTTATTTTGTGCTAGAGTTAAATCTTCTTGTCTGTTTAAATTTAATTAGTTACAATATATTATTTGGAAGTTAAGCAGTAATATACGAGAAGAATTACTGTAGTATCAGCAGACCCATACAGCGATGGTGAGACGACGAAAGAAAATTTGCAGTAGCACCTAGATGAGATTGGCATAATACAGTAATAACGGTGAAAGAGGGAGGAGGCTTACGACCTGTTTTGTTTGTTTTTAAAATATCTTTATTGAATTCCAAGACATGAATAAATTGTGTTCATTATGTTTTGCATTGGGCTGAAGGAAGCTGGTGATAATTATGATAGCTTGATCAAGCTTTCTTACACAAAGTAACAGTGTGGTAGAACTTACAACTGAGCATTAATTTAGAAACATCAAATTCAATTTTCAAAATTCTTTAGTGAACCAAATGAACTCATGCTAGGTTGCATGTTCCGTAGGTTTTTACAATACTTCTAATTTCCGTTTTGTTTATATTCCAGTCATTCCACGCCGAAGTGCATCAATACAAGCATCAGATCGAACTGTTCGGGCAGCTGACTCAGCGTCTTATTGCTGTCTATCGTAATGACGATACCACCCGCATCAAACGCTCCACCGAGGCCGTCAACCATCGCTATAATGAACTCAATAACAGGTACATAAAGTTCAAATTAATTTGTAGAACTTTAATTAAATGAAAAAAATAGATTAAAACTAAATTAAGTTACAACACCGCTTTTATAACTATTCTTACATATACGTGATTGAGCAATACGCAAAAATATGTATCCCGCTTGAAAAGCCTGTTGTAAATTGAATTTAGTTGCGTAGACATCCTAGCAGCGCCATCTCTGGAAGGGCGGAGATAATTTCACTACTAAGACCATCTCTTAGAATGACGTACAACTAAAACAGACAGCTACATCATGCATGTAAACCCAAACAATACAAAACTAGCGACTGTAATTAAAATGCCTAAATAAATATGTTTTTCCTTTAAAATTTGAATAGAGATTTTACCTTTCCTAATTTACATCGTGTTTATTAAATAAATCACCTTTGTTTTGTTATTTCGAACGGACAGCTTTAAATATTCCCGCGTTCATTCATATTCATCGTGCCCTGCCTTGGGCAATTAAAACAATTTTATGTAAAGCAGGCACAAAAATTGACTCCCCTTAAATTAAGGAAATAAGAGTTTGGTATGGGGTTGTAACCCTTTGTTGTAAAACACGAATAGAAACAGACAGGTAGAAATAAACCTGCCTATTAATTATTACATTGCATGAATTTTTGATGAAGACATTGAAGGAAATGACTTAGCTACTTAACTGTTAGTAGCGGTTGCTAGATTAGAATGCTGATAGAAAACTATTTTTTAGGTGTAAGAAAAAAACGGGCGCCGTTTGAAAAAAATAAGTAAAGAAGGATTTGCTAACTAAATTATTAATTAATTAAAATTAATATTTAATACCACAAAGGTGCTATTGAAAAATAGTTGTGCGAGAAAATTATCATTCTATTATAATTGTCCATGATCTCAGCAGTGGCGTAACTATAGGGTGGCAAGGCTGGCAAAATGCCACGGGCCTCCGACCCAAGGGGCCCCGGCTCAAGAGGCCATAACTCAACATTTTGGACAAAATTTCTAAATTTTACTACTTTAAAGAAAAAAAACCATGTAAAATTTTCGCGCTCGTTGCGCTCGTGCTATGTACAAATTGAAATATTTGTTTTATCATTATGTCGCATCTCATCTCAAATTTTTCGTTTACTATATAAAACATCCAAAAAATTTCGCGCTCGCTTCGCTCGCGTTCAATGTTAATTGTTTTCTTTTTTTTGTCAGTTCTTCTCTTTATCTGATGTTTATATCAAATTAAAACCTGTAGTTTATAATAAAATCACAAAAAAAATGTACTCGTTGCGCTCGCGTGAAAGATTTCCCGTTGGCTCAGATTTCATATGAAACCATTTAATAACCTTTACCTTTCCCCTGCTTGCTGCTTTAGAAAATAAGATTTACTAGGTATTGAACTAAAATATACATAATATTATTAATAGTATTGGGTAATTGTTTATGAAAATTAAATTACAACGTGTGGATTAAGTGGTTTATTAAAATTAAATTACAACGCGACAATTTTTATTTGGGAGGGGGCCCATCTAAAGAATTTGCCACGGGCCTCAGATGATATAGTTACGCCACTGGATCTCAGCCAAACATTACATAACGAAACTTACCTAGTACCCCTTATTTGCAATATAGAACTTGCACTTTAGGCAATTAAGAAAAACTTGATTTTTTTACTCTCTTTTAATGGAATGCTTTGCTTGATCCAATGATTGTTATTTCAAAAATGGTTTTTTTTATTTATGCCAAGATTTTTTCTATATTTATCGCTAATAAGTTCGCGCTTGACCACCAAATCGCATCAGTCTGACTTTGAAAAGGTTTAGATTATATCTATCAGCAAGAAAGCCAGAAATTGCTTCTATTTCCTGGCCGTACGAATCAGAAATGTTGAGTTAATCGTTTCGTATATATCGAAGGAAAATCGACAGTGTAGGCTTTGTGTGGGGTGGTGGTTCTTGCAATTATGTTTGTTTCTTACTCTATAACGTTTTATTTTTGCAGCATCATCGCCCGTGGCAAAGCACTGCACTCCGCCGTGTCTTCGCTGCAGAACTTCGACCGCTCCCTGGAGAAGTTTGTCGCGTGGCTTTCGGAAGCGGAGTCGCTGCTGGACGCGGCAGAGCGCGACCCACAACTGCTAAAGGTATCCAATTTCGCTGTCAAACCGAATATAACACCTCCTAATGATTATGAACTACTTCAATCATCTACTAGAATCAAAGTTACGAAAAAGACAATCAGCCACCTTCCAAAGCCCAGCGGATTGGCAAGTTAAAATAATAGTAGCCAGGACACATAAATAGTTCCAGGTACGGATGGCCGATGTGGTGTAAAGTTCTCGGATAGAGCACCACCTACTAGTAAGCGCAGCGTAGGTTGTCCACCGACTTGGTGGTTGACAATTTATTTCATGATTTTTATTCGTTTAAAAATATTAAAATGTAAGTAGTGACATCTAGCATTTGCTTTGTAACTTATCTCGTACATTTCTCAAAATAACACATTATAATTTTAGACGTACAGCGCCATCTGTTTGAAACAAGCCACACTTTATCTTGCTTAGGTTTCCCTATCAAGTATAAAAAACCTGTAATGTTAACACACCGCCTTAAATGTACTTGAGCGCCATCTATGCCAGGGTAGTTATATTTCTTAGTCACGGTTACGTAACATTAACAGACACCCTTTTCTGGTTACTTGAAAAGGCACCATCTGTTGCGTGGTGCAAGAACTAGTTCCATTGAAAGCTTACAAAATGAGTCAAGTATGAAATATTTTCTACTCACGTAAACTAACAATAAATAGCGAAGTTAGGTGTCGCTAATATTGCTGTAGATTGTAGGGAAAACGCACATCACTTTTACATTTGACATTCACACACAAATTAATAAGGCACGTAAAGAAAACTGACAAAATAAAAAAAAATTTATTTTTTTAAATTTGAAATAAAGTGTGAACATTGCAAAACAACAGCAACAAAATATATATTTTAGGTATCCATTGCCTTTTTGGGCTAATAATAATAAATTACTGAAAAGTAATGTTTCTTACCATAGAAAAATGATGCATTAACTTTAAGATTATTAAATTTCAAAAGATAAATAATTAATTAAAAATCACTGTCTTAATTTGTGTTTATTTAGTAGGTTCAAATCTCCAAATACCCTTAAGTCTCAATGCACATAATGGTCCAACACGATTAAAACAATCTCAGCCTCACGTCGCGCACTGCGGCGAACCACAACACAACAACTTTGTGTGGATGTGGCCAACTTTGCCTCAGACATGGCAACTTTGCCCAAGACGTGGAACCTTTGATCTCTTCGCGTCGCGGATTACATTGCCAGAGTGGGTTTTAATTAAATTCCTAATTTCCAAATTGTTATATTTTCGAGGAAATTCACCTGACGGCAGTGAGTACAAGGAGTCGTTTTGGAAAGTGCAGGTACTTTTGAAGGTATAATTATAGAAACACTATGGAAACAAGCTTAAATTCGTGAAAAAATGTGATGTTCACCAAAACAAGGTTATCGAGTTTCGATTGGATTTTATTTTTGTAATATCACGGGCCCCATTGTAAAAGTTGTTCATTATGACGAGTACCCATATTACTCACATTGGTTTAAAATTGACTAGAAAAAGGACATGTCCACAAAATGTATGGAGGCTGGTATAATAATAATCAAAAATTCTAACAACGACACTCGTTACAATTCGAGAAAGTTCATATTTTTCTAAAGCTCAGACATCAGTTAAAAACAAAAACGAGCCCTCCGATTTTTTAAAATTAATTTTGAATTTATTAGGATAAATAAATATATTTGGCTCAATAGATAGCTTATCTCTAGCAACCCTGATTAAGTAACCTCCAAATTGTTAAATAAAAGCATTTTTACCAATTAGACACACTTTTTCAATGTTTTTTGTCACATTGTTCGTACTACTGGTCACACTGGTAGGTTATAATTTTTAATTTTAGCAAATTAAGAGATGAATGTGGAAGGATCTGCTACGAATGGAAGTAAAATAACGATAAAAGCACTTTATTATCGTTAAACTAGAAAAAATAAACGGCTGTATTATTACTCTTCATACATTTTTTTTTCACATTAAAAAAATGGAGGGATAAAAAAAATTAAATTAAATATTTTTGAGAAGCCCATTGATAAGGCTTTCAAAGGATGTATATATCATCTTGGTTAGATTTTTCTCTGAATAATATACCACTTGTGGACGTCACCTTTATTCTCCATGGTAGAATTTTCACTCGGCTAAATTAATTAGCAAGCGTTGTCAAATTAAAGCGAGACATTTAATAACGCTGCAATAATAACAATTTGCTAGAACCGGTATCAAGTATGACCCAAAAACGTAAAAATATTAATAAAGGCATATAAATGAAAGAACAAAATAAATATTCTCCATCAGAAGAATTAAGGCGTGACTGTACTAAAATGGGACGCGGTAAATATAAATTTATAGTTTTGTGTTATCGACGCAGAGAGTTATTTATCCTAATAGTTTTCAAGTAAAAATTCCTTCAAAACAATCAAAAGATAGACGACCCTGAGCCACCACAATACACAAACAAAACCTTCATGGACAATATATTACAAACAAGTAATGACACTAACAATGACAATAAAGCCGGACGCGACTGATAGCCGCGACTTAGCAATGTGCACAGTCTTAAAAACATCCGGTGTGCCAGATCGCTCTCGGACGTCCGAACGCTCAAGGTCGTCCGAAGGTGACGTCCGCGACTTATGTCCGATAGTGTGCACGGCTCAGTGTACTTTCATAGTCTAGGTCGCGGCTGTCAATCGCGTCCGTAAGCCGCGTCCGACAGTATGTTTCGAGCTTAAACCAAGCAATTCGTTTTGGCATATACCTATAATGACTTAATCGCTTATTAGAAATGAAAAAAAAAGCTCAGGTTCATCAGTACACCATCGTTTCATAAAAAACCGAAGTCCCACCCGGCCTATAAATTATTATTTATTTATCAATTACTTGCTCATTATGGATCATAACCCAGCCCAGCGGATTGTCAAGTTAAAATGGCAGTGGACAAAGCACATATCACGGAAGACTGATGACCGATGGAGTCGAAAAGTTCTCGAGTGGAGACCACGTACCAGCAAGCGCAACGTAGGACATCCATGCACAATGTTGCGCTGGATTGCGCTTCCAACCGTTCTTATTGGAGATATATACAGGAGGTCTACATCCAGCAGTTGACGTGATATGAGAGATGGCTGGATGGAATACGAATCTTTTAAAGCATCGTTTCGAATCGCGTCGCATCCCCGTGCAGTCCGAGCTTTACCCCTGAGATATCGCATCTCGTATTTCCACCGGCTGAGCCGTGTTTCCTCGGAAAGAGAGATTTTTGTAATGAAATTGCTGAGATGATCTCTCCGCAGATATTATGATTATTATTTACTTTGACTGCTTGTTTTTAATATTGTTCCTTTTGTATTGTTCCCGGGGATCGTTTAACTTTTGTTCGTGAGTGATATTGGAGAGTATTGTTTCTTTTTTTGGAGCCAAAGTTTCGAGATTTGTTTTAGATTAGAATTTGTAGAAGAAAAAGGTCATTGCGTTTGAATAAAGTTACAAAATTTTGAGTTATTTTGGTATTAATTTACTTTTCATTACATAAAAAATTCATAGATTAATAGGTAGGTGTTTCCTAAATGCTTGTGTTTTTTGATGCGATCTGTTTAACTATGCAGTGACAAAATAATAAAAAATACTACATCAAAAGAACCGCAAATAAAACTTGTAAAAAAATCTTACACTGTTTAGCTTAAATACTAAACTATCAATAACAGAACTTAAATTTTTTTTCATTAAGACCGCAGGATCGCACTGGATGCAAGCCGCTACGAATTGGTTTTATTAGAGATCTTTAGGCGAGGCCTATGTCCAGTAGTGGACGTCCTATGGCTGAAACGACGACGACGATATTCTTCCTAAGTTTTATTATCAAACTTAGATCAATATAAAAACAATATGGCGCTATCGAAGTCTTAATAACCTTCCTAATATTTCTTAGAAACAACAACGTTACACCAACGCCGTTAAAATAACGTCGCTAAAGTGATCAAAGTTGTTCGTTGCCGAAAAAAAGCCGCATATAACTTTTTAAATTACGAAAAAGTCGACAGAGGAAGAGAATGAAAATACTTGTATAGGTCGCTTGTGCCTGATTTTGTAGGCGAGCCCATGTTTGAGTTCCGAAAAGATGTATCATCGTCATCATCTGATGATGACGATGCGAGCAGCAGCAGCAGTAAGATATCGAAAAACTGATTCAGTTTTTCGATATCTTACTGCTGGGCACAGACCTCCCTTTGTTTATACTGCTTACCTTTTTTTCTCGCCAACTACATCTATTTGCGGCCTGCTCGTTTGATGGTCACATTACGATTAGCTAAAAATACAATAAGCTGCTAAAATAAAATGGTATTGGCGGGTCAGGTGCATACCGGATAATCGCACAGTGGGTACCGGGGGGCAGACGAAGGCAGGGAAGACCTAAAAACGCTGGCGTGACGATCTTCACACTTTCCGGGAAGGTTGGCGGGATTTGGCTACAGAACGCGATAAATCGGGAAGGAAGCGGGGGAGACATTTGCCCAGACGTGGGACTGCATAGGTTGAGAAAAAAAAATGTTCTGAGTACCTATGGGTGTGAATTGAAAAATTATTTTTTGATGAAATTAAATGAAATTATAGGTAACCCTTAGTGATGGCCATAATGTAGCAGTAGTCATTACACTTAGTTTTCTGTGCGTAACTTTACAACTCCAAAGACACGTCAAGATTTAGACCAGTTTGTTCCAGTAACATAAGCTCTGCTGAGTCTTGACTGGTTAAATTGTAGGGTCTGGATGTTTTAACCGGTTAGCTGTATTAATAATAAATAAATAATAATAAATATTTTGGGACATCTTACACACGGCATCTGACCCAGAACTAAGCAAATATTGTGATATGGCTGCCTGAGTCTGATATACTACATATACTGATTTTTAAATATTTACTTATATAGAGAGTAACTAAATAACACCCAGACACAGAGCAAACACTTATGTTCATCACATAAATATTTGCCCTGGGTGGGGATCGAACTCACGCCTCTTTGATCCAGAAGTTAGGGTCACTAACCACTGAGCCACCGAGGCATGTTAGAGATCTACATAGGTGTGGTCTTAATTTTTTTTATACCAGAGTAGCTGCTTGGCTTACATGAAGTTACTCATTTAGTAACTTCAACTTGTCCACAAATCTCATTTCTGACCTACCATCTTTTATGCGCTTTCATAAAATGAACCAATATTTGGTCAACACATGTGAGCAAACGATATTCATTCCTGACCCTTGCATCGCAAGTTGTTCTAAGAAACGTGTAAAGTTCACAAATTTTCCTTATTTTGACCCGGCGCGCCATATTGCCCTTCGCTGGACTTATTTTCGCCCGGGCAAAGCTGGCGCCTTTGTATTGGAAGATAATAGAAATACAAGCTGTGTCTTGCGGCTTTACTGGTGGTTTTTTCATTTATTTATTTTATTTATAAATTTTATTTTAGTTAGAACCACCGGAGGAGGTATACAAGGAGGTAGCGATAAGGCCGCCAGTTAGAAACCTGTAAATTGTACTGTTTTGTTCCTGTAATTTGTTTTTTATGTAATGTGGTTGTCTAATAAAGTGTTATTGTTTGTTTGTTGTTTGTATACAATTCGACGCGTATATATTTTTTTTTACGCATAACTTTTTTCATAGTGGTCCGATTTCAGTAATTATTTTTTTATTGGAAAGAATATACTTCGAAATTGGTCCCATTTAAATTTTATCGAAATCGGCTAAGCCATTTTTGATAAATCAACAATAATGTGAAAAATGATCCATCGATCCGTGCGAAATTTTCGCGAATTCTGTACACGGGTGAAGTCGGTCATGCTAATTTTTGCAAAAAATAATCTTGTACCTTTAAAATTATTAAATAGATACTAGTGTTTCTAACCTATTGTAAATAATGATTTCAATCATTTAGTGTGTAGGTACTGTTTATTAATAGTTCTTTTTTTGTTTCAGGTAAAATACCGAATTAAGTTTATGCTTAATTTGCGAAAACGGTAAGTTTTCTTGAATCAATTGATAAAACTAACGATCTAATAGTTTCGATGTAATAAGGTAATTTTCCTTTAAATTTTATTGAAACGCTTCGTCGTATTTTGTAAATCTTTTTTTTTTACACAACCAATATCTAAGTACAGATGAGTAAGCGATTTTTAATTACCACATGTATGCTAAGACAAGTAAAATTTTGACAAAGCTCCTCATGAATTGACTTATAAGCTAGAGCGGGTAAACATTTAGTTAACGAGAATTTGATGTCCCAACTTGGGTTCAGACCGTTCTGTCAGGAGCTGATCACCACGCCAGGTGCTGTAATTACGCATTACTTTAACATTTCCTACACCCGAGGTATGATAAGTCTATTGCTATGAAACTCGTGATAGCACGGAATAAATTATTATGTAGTATTTTCAGTTACAAGGTTCTTTTGACTAAAGTTCCGCTATCTGCTGATATATATTATTACATTTGCTATTTATTAGTCATTTAATTTAAAAAAAACGGTACGTAACAAATAATTGCTGCTGAAGTTATCTGTTATTAATAAAAAAATAATAAATCTGGTAGTTGATTGAATCAGGCGTTACTTTGTAGAAATTCATCTTCGAATCTTTGTTTTGAATAAATATTTAGTGTATTTCCGCTATCTTCTTGTAGGCAAATAAGTTTAAGGGCATATAAAAAAATACATAGAACAAAAAAACGATAGAACGTAAAATATTAATGAAAATAAATAATGAGCAGACTTGTTCATCACTTATAATGTCACAAATAGCACGACATAGCATATAATGTGTAGATATATTTTTTTTCTGTGTATTATTTTTTTTGTATAAACAACACAAAAGTGGGAACACTTTTCTAGACTTAAAAACTTGTTAAAAGCCTTAAACTATTGCTCCAACTTTACAACAAGAAGAAAACAATAAAACTCTAATGATATTCAAATTGAAACTGCAAAACGGAGCGCCGCAAACGCGAAAAGCAAACCAAACTAACGCGAAAGAAAAATCCAAATAAACGCGAAGAGAAATCACTTGACACCAAGTCACAACGGGAGTTTTCGAATTTTCGCGACCTTTTCACGTTTTGCGGAAAGTTGCGGGACACGTGTCTTTCTTGTCCCGGAACTCAGAGGCAATGTTCCTTCGATAAATTGAATGTCGGAGACTGTCTGGACGATTCGGGTTTTAAAGTTTTTTTTTTGGTGTAACGGTATAATTTTTGGCATTGCCGTTATTGGCGTTTATTGTCGCTTTCAAAAGGTTATGTTTTGTAGTATTAACAGTAATTTGTTGGTAATATTACATGTTTTAATTATATAACTAGTAAGGTAATATGGCTAATTGTTATTTCGTAGAGTTTTTCAGAGGCTACTAAAAAAAAATCAAAATGAAAATGCTTTTCTTACTTATGAGATCCAAAATGGTATTCTAGTTTACATTTAGAAGCATCTCAAAGAGTTATGATTGTGATAAGCATTTCAAAATTCTGAAGCAAACGTAGGATTTGAACCCATTGCCCCTTCGGATCACTAGCTCGAAGCTCTACCAACTGAGCCGGCTTCCTCCTACGCAAGCGCCAAATTTTTGACGTTCTTATCATTACCACCAACTTAAGCCATTTGCGGCGCCACATATTTAATTTATTTTAATTTTATTTAAGTTGGTGGTAATAAGCACGTCAAAAATTTGGCGAATGCGTAGGAGACGAGCTGGCTCAGTTGGGAGAGCATCGGGCTAGTGATCCGAAGGTGCAGGTTCAAATCCTGCGTTCGATTTATATTTTTGAAATGCTGATCACAAAGATAACTCTTTGAGATAAAATCTAGTGTGGAAAGCACTCAAAATAAAATCATATCATTTAGAAATATGTATTTAGGTGTATATTTACTATTTTTCTTAATAATATCTAGTTTTTTTGTCAGTGTAAGCTATAATGGTTCTATAAATTATTTGTCGTAGGTAGATTATGTCATGTGTTCAACCTGTCACACCATAAGCCCTTTCCCATGTACTTATATAAGTAAGTTATGTATGTATGTACACTTACTCATCACTTTGTTATTGAAGGAAACACTTCAAGGGTACGATATTTTAGGACCCAATGGACCCCATCCAAGCTCATAATTGGATTCAAAACGACGAAATATTTCAGTTGGAGTGTCTGTGAGACGTATATTTATTTAGGCATGCCTTAGACTATCTTAATATACCCGTAATATAATACATACGCATGAAATTGTAAGAACAACCCATTTATGAACGGGTGTATATACTATACTATCAGAATTGGTAGTATTTACGGCTAGAAAATTATTTTATTTTATTTTTTACATGTTTGGTACAAAAGTGACGAGCAAACTTAAATAAACTAATGTTTAAAAACATTATGAATTTGCCAATCAAAATATAGTACACAGCATTTTCAGAAAAACTTAATTTGAAACAAATATATCAAACGCCAAACTACATAGTTAAAATTTGTCTTATAGAGTGTAATGTTATAATTAAACAAGTTTTGATAAAAAATATCGAGTTCAGTGCATACCTCTGTGCTAAGATGGTTATATAAATGACACATGCGATAAAGGGGATTATTGCCTCCTACATTATTATTTGAAGGTGGAATACTGAAAACCGTGCTTGTTAGTCTTCGCTTGAATAAGTTGGCAGCCATGAAGTTTATATTGGCAAGTAGTTCTTCGCTTAGTTAATCATTAGCAACTTTGTGTAGCAAACACATGTCAGTGATTTTACGTCGATTGACAAGACGGGTTAGGAGCTTTACGACTACATCTCTATTTGACTATGCAGCAAATAGCTGTATATGTTATAGTGTACGACTTATGCTATTTTAATCAAAATGAGCTGTCTTTGTGTTTTGAACAGCGTCTTCATATTCTTGATCCAGATATTTTTTTAAATTGCACAAATTCATCAAACTTTGTCATTATTCCCAGTAATTACTTAGTTACTTGGTAGCATTTATTCACTTTAACCTTGAAGGACGAGACAATTTTTTACGTTAGTAGAAATGAGGGACAGAAATGATAACAGCGGCCATTTGCACCCATCGCCTTTTATTTCAAGGCCTAAAGTAACCGCTATTTTAGAAGCTCGTAAAAAGCGTTTAAAATATAAGCCTCCGTCCACGAGACGGCGTCAACGATTGCCAGTCACCGCTGATGTAACAAGGGTGACTTATTCCAGACAAAAACTGAATACCGGATACTTTAAGATATTTTAATAATCAAAATTATGATAATAAACACATTATTGGAGCGGAGTAAGTACCTAAACAATATATGTATCAACAAGCTAAAATCATATGCTATTGTAATGAAAAAAGACGCAAAAGCAAATGTAATAACTTCATATAAAACTCACGTGATTTCATGCAATTTTTTGATTATTCTTAGAAACAACTATTTTTTTATAAATTAAACATATCTGCCTAGATAATAAAATATCACAGCGAATAATATCACTTCATACTCTACAGACTGTTTTTTTAATGAAAAATGAGAAGTACTCATTGTCAGAAAAACGTGTAGTAATAATTAATTTAAAATTGGTCCTTTGTACTGCTAACTTTTTTTTCTAAAGCTATATACATTGTCTAATAAATGAATCCATGAATTCAGTCTCTACTTTTCATCACGTCCATTCTTTCAGGCCAGTCAACTGGAAGACCTATAATTCGTTCCAGCTAAGGGACATTTTGGTACGTTTCCGGGACAGAGAATAATTTCCCATTTTTTGGAGAGCCTCTCTAATTTTATCTGATAATTTCGGAGCGAAGCGCTATTCCGGAGTGAATCGGGTCAACCTTGTTATGTTCGAAATAGGGTCAGATAATAAATTGCGGTTATTTTTCTGATGAGGGCATAATTTTGGAATGCAATTTATTTGTAATTTTCTTTAGTGGTGATTTAATACCTTTTAGTGTCTATTACACTATTATTGGATTATTTTTATGAAATTGAATAACATTTATAAATTACTGGATTGCGAATAAAATAAACTCTTATAATAGGAGTAGATATTTCAGAGCATATCGTAGCATATTTAAGCTTGCGATCAACTGCTAACCAATAATATTTTCATGAAAATTTAAAAAAAAAATATATTTGTACCTAGTTAACTTAAGCCGTGGTGGTCTAGAGGCAATGCCACCCGTCTTACAATCGTAAGGTCGTGTGTTCAAATCCCAGTCCAGTCAACCAATGAGTTCTTTGGGATTTATGTACAGAATTTCACACTACTGGCTTTTCGGTGAAGGAAAACATCGTGAGGCAACCTGCATATGTCCGGAGAAGAATTTCAATGGCGTATGTGAATCCATCAACCCGCACTGGGCCAGCGTGGTGGATATGGCCCAATCACCCTTCGTGGGTAGGCCTACGTCCTGCAGTCCTGGACTATTATAAGGCTGATAAAGTACAGTACAGTTAACTTTAGGGAACGTTAAATTAATTTTAGACGTCATAACACTACTGTAGCCGATTTTAGACTTGTTTAATTCTACCATTAAACTCTAACGAAGCTTCTGCTTTATCTTTGCTGACACTGCGTCTAGGTTGTGGAATGTGGTGGCGTGATAGGGTAGACGCAGCATCAACATGTAGGTAGGCTAGTTCTTGGAACGTAACGACCTACTAGCTGTCAAGCTATATACAATTACACTTTTTGAACTTCTAGTATTTTTTTATGCAACAAAATAACAATAAAAATCTTGTAAATAAAAAACAAACATCATTCCGCATGAGCCAAAACCTCCCAAAAATATTGTTTGATGTGTAAAAAGCGGAATACATCAGGCCCTTATTAAAGGGCAGCGAAACAATGCGTCTGAACATTTATAAAGCGTCGCCACGTGCGGGGAACGGCCGTTCATACATAATGCACGGGACCGAACGCACGATAATATGACACATTATATCATGACAGATACGTTATTGTCACTTGACGCCCGTAATGAGCTTGATTTTTACACCGAGTGCTTCTTTAGACGATCACTGTGATCAACTTTCAGAAAAAAAAACGATAAAGAACTACCATTCCATTCAAAAACAAAATTTTGACTCTCAACAAAATGTGATATAACTGTTTTATTTTTTGCTATTTAGGTGTTTGTTTCATGATACGAGTCGATTATAATACATTTTTTTAATACATATATTATAATGAATAATGATATTATTTTAACAATGATTACATCGTTCTAGACTTGTTCGTCGTCCAAAGAACATTATGTGTTATTATTATTATTGTCTTAAATTCTGTATCCCTGAGTGCTGGATTTGAAACTACAAGGGTTGGGATTAAGGGTTACGAATTATTACAGCTTAGAACAATGTTCGCCAAATGTGGAGCATCATTCACATATCTTTGAGGATACAGACTAAAAGGCATGTTGGTACTTTAATGATACTTTCATCCATCATCGTTTGAAATTACGAACTTGACTTGGAAGACAGCGAACAGCGAGATGATTTGGAAATGATCTATCGTACGATCTATTTCCCACTATCGTAGCATAAATATTCATCAACTATCAGTCATAAGACGTCCGGTGCTGGACATAGACCTCCCCTAATTAAGACTGATTTGGACCGGTCTAGTGTGATCCTGCGGTCTTAATGAGGTCATCCGTACACCACGTGGGTGGACGTCCTACGCTGCGCTTGGTACATTTCACAAAATTGGGAAGTAAGTTGTTAAAATCTCTATACTATAACCATCGGCAAAATTTATTTTTACTCTTTTTTCTTGAAGAGAAATCTTCATACATCGAAAATTACACATTGTTAAAATAATTAAAAACCTGTTTTAGCATGTGCTAATAAAGTTTATATGATACCTTACATGATACGATTTACTCACTTTGAATTTTGAACCCATATTTTGAGAATTTTGAGGCTCTATTTTTTGTGATTTAAATAAAAAGGTACAGTTTTCGGATTTATTCCTATATGTGTACTCTGAAACAATGCTTTTCGCCAAATTTCATAGTTCTATGTCAACGGAAAGTATCCTGTAGGTTTTGATTTTTGTGAGTGTCGAAATATGCGGTTTTATACGACATAAACGGCTCTAACTTTTTTAAACGATAATTGAGAAGTTTTTCTTTTACACAACTGCAAGAGACCTTATACTTATACAGTTTAAATTTTAACTCGATATCCTTACGCGTTCCCGAGATAAAGAGTATTGACATACACACAGACAAACAGACGGACAGACGGACAATAAAGTGATTCTTTAAGGGTTCCGATTTTTCCGTTTGAGGTGCGGAACCCTATAAACAAAACACATAAGTACACAGCTATAACAGTTATGTAGGTTCCTTCAAAATCAAAGCGGAATTTCGTAATTCCAGCAAGATGACATAATATCTGCCTCAGCATGTCAAATCCACGTCAGTGGACGCACCTGCGTGTCCCACTGCTGCGTATTCTGTGGCGGTTATGAGATATTGGATTTTGTTGATATTTGTCGGCGGCGGCCTCAAAACTGGGCTTTTGTGATATTTTATCCTCTTTCTACCTAACCCTGTTTTCTCCGCATTTCACTTTAGCTTTACCCTTTTGGAAAGTTTCAGACAGTTATGACAGTAAGCATATAGTAGGTAATAGGTACGTTTGGTTTACGTAATGATTTTATATGGAATCTATTTGGAAGATTTTGACCAACAGGGGACTTCCTACGCCTGATGTAAAAATGTTGGAAATACATTTTAGAGGATATGTAGAATATTTTTTTCTTAGAGTAATTATTTGAAGCAACCTTCATTCAGACTTGTTCATCGTACCTACAATATTATATACGTAACAAATAAAAGTATATACCTACGTTGGTTTTATCCACCTTCTGTACTTAATGTATAAAATTAATCACATTCTCGCACGAACTATGCACAAAATTCAATTGTCAATCGGTCACATAGAACATATAACATGAAATTAAATATTTTTTTAATAACGTACATGCATACACACACACACGCACACACACACACGCACACACACACACACACACACACACACACACACACACACACACACACACACACACACACACACACACACAGAGAGAGAGAGAGAGAGAGAGAGAGAGAGAGAGAGAGAGAGAGAGAGAGAGAGAGAGAGAGAGAGAGACAGAAACACACACACACACACATCAGCCGAGAGCAAAGTGGTTATGTATGGCTACTCAGAATTTCGAACTCTACATTTTTACAATCATGCTAAGTATGCACTAGCACTGCGCCCGACTCTCAGATATGAAATAAGCATGCTCAATCTTTATTACCTTAAAATACTATAATTATTACAAAATTGTAAGATATTTGGATCGGGGGGAGATCATTGCCTAGCACTGGGACACGACAGGCCAACAACAATAAATAACTTACTAGGTTAACTACAACAAAATACAACATTACTTACATAAGGTAAAACTACAAAAACTACTACATAAAAAACAATTAGATCATCCACACACCTTTAAAGGCCTACTAGATTATTTTACACTCATGTAAAAATATCATAAACCTTACCAATATATTTTAACATGAATACTAATGTTGAAAAGTACGTAAATTCCAACAGACGAGTATAAATGTCCCGAATGGCCCTCTTCCCTCCGAAGAGGGCCTCTTCATAAATTAATGTAAATGTCATCCCATTACAAAGATTATTTAATTTATTAAAGTGAATGAAATTATTTCAATTTGCGGACGATTTTACTTTACCTTCTTATGATTGGCGTTTTAGATTTTGTATTAAAATATGCTTCATTCGTAGACAGTAATATTTGATAATAAAACGTTAGTATAAACAAATACTATTTTTATTAAACATCAACTCTCAAACAGAAAGAAACTCTAACACTGCTGAACATAAGTCTCCCGTACACTAGATATCCAATAAGATCGGTTGGAAGCAGTCTTCATGAGGTCGTCTGTCCATCTTGTGGGTAGTTGTCTTACGCAGCGCTTGTTTGTACGTGATCTCCATCAATCCCATCAATCCTTTGTGCTATGCCATTTCAACTTGCCAGTCTGCTAGGCATTGTCGGTAACTTTGGTTGTTCTACGGATTTCCTCATTCCTCATTCGATCTTGCAGAAAGACGGAATTTATTCCTTTTTGTAGATTAGGACTGCTTAGAGCTTACTCACAAGTCACTTAATTTTTACCCGACTTTAAAAAATACGTTCTCAATTCGACTATAATTATGCTTTTTGTATGTACATAATCTCAGACCAAAACGCAATTGTGAACTGATTTTGATTTATGTTTGATAGATGGATACTTTATAAGTGGTGAAATTATTAGGAAAGAAAAAATGTCAAGTCGATATGTTGTACCGTAATGGACGGAGTTGTTTTTGATAAATCCATATTCAACAAATAGGATATATTGATTCGAATTATGTACGATTGAAGTCAGTGGTGCCATTTTTGGCGTAAAATAAAATACAGGTTTAAAATGAACTATAAATAGGAATTAAAAAATGTTCTCAGAATAACTTAACACACTTTAGGATAGTAACAAACTCCAAAGTAATTAGTAGGTAGAGCGCCCACAGCGGTCTTTGTTCGTCCGTTAACCACCACACTGAGCCTATTGTATTTGTTGTATTGTAGTGTAAATGGGAGTGAAGTCACTTTTGTATTGTTAAATGGATTGTGATTAATACTGTGAAACTATTCCGAAATTGCGGCACGGATAGGGAATTTCAGCGTTAGGTTATGATGTGATGATAGCCAAGATCTCGGGAGATAAGACGTGTTTTGAGCTAGCGGGAAAATAATTTCGAATAAAAAACTCGGTGAAAGAACGACAATGACGATGTTGTTTATTGGAATATGAATTTTTAAAGTATTACAAATTCTTGTCGTAAATAGGAGAAGATGATGGTTTCCGTAGCACAGCCAATGGCTAGTTCGGGAATTAGAGGCTTCATTTACTGATTTATCTCCCTATCTTTTATGTCAATAAAACATTAATGATTGATTAAAAGTTAGATACCAATTTAGTCGAGTCAGGTCTTTTCATTTTCTACGCAATCATTTTTTGTAAAATATAGGTGATGAGAATTAAAGTTTAAAATTAATGAATAAATAATACATCTAATTAATTTAAACTGTTTTAAATTAATTAGATGTATTACCGAACTATTTTTTTTACCATTGCTACCTAATTTTCCTTGTCTTGACTAAGAAAATTCATTATTTCTAGCGACAGTCACTTAAATGGGGATTGGATAGATAATAGGGCCTGGCTTTAAAATCTCAACTACGCGTTACGCCAATAATATTTTTAGTAGGTGTGTGAATCGTAACTTGTGTTAAATCAATAGAATTTCAATGTTCGTTTAGAGAGACCGTAGAACACTGTAGAACTCAGTTAAGGAAAATAAAACTGGTAGAAAATGTAGAATACACCAGCAATAGACCAACTCGTCTTTTTAAATTAAATAATACATCACACTTTAATATTATAAATCTGAAAAGTTTGTTGGTTTGTTCCTCTTTCACGCAGCAACGGAGCAACGGATTGATTTGATTTCTGGCATCGATATAGTTTAAAGGCCGGAAAGTGACATAGGCTACTTTTTATCCCGAAAAATTAAAGGTTCCTGTCGGATAGCACAAACGTCAAATTGCGCCACGCGGGCGGTGCCGCGGGCAAGCTAGTATTACATAAATTAATGATAATATTTTTTTGCAAAAAATAGCATGACTTCAACCGTGTATAGAATTCGCACGGATCGACGTAACATTTTTCAGAATATGGTTGATTTATCAAAAATGGCTCAGCAGATTTCGATGAAATTTAAATAGGACCAATGTCGAAGTTTCCAATGAAAAATAATTATTGAAACCGGACTACTATGAAAAAAGTTATGCTTGGTTATACATAAAAAATATACGCGTCTAATTGTATACCTCCTCCGGTTCGTCGGTCAAAAATTCGAGTTTCATTCCTAGGTTAACTTAATCAACAAGTGTAAACTGTGTAGGCATTAAGACCTTTACAGATACTGTCAGTGTGGTGTGTCGTGGTGACAATTTCAATTTGAGTGGTACGGCGTCGCATTTAGTGTGCCCGTGACCACGACCAATGCAACTTGGTTGAAACGTCGGGAGAAAAAGAGGTATTTAATTAGTACATATCTCATGTTTTATTGCGCGACAAGTCCCGTAATAATATAGTAGGATAAAATTAAAGACAAATCAGTAATATTTAAGTTTTTTAGTTTAGAAGTTAGACCTTGAAATGGTTAGACCATTTTGGGTATGATCATTCTAGTAATTTGGTAAAGATCAAATCAATAAAGTATAAGAAGTTTAGAGATAACATAGATAAACATTTTTCTGCATTATAAATGTGTAAGATACTATCTTTACTGTAGCTTCCCACAAAATCTTTAAATTTATCCTAAATAAAAAGTAACTTATTACGCTTTCCTACCTTTAAAATATATTAATGCCAAAAATCAAGTCTATGCGTTGCTCTGATTCCGCGTTAAAGAGTAACGAATAAACCAACAAACCAAGAAAAACTATTTCAGGTCTATAATATTAGTAAGGATATTCGTAAAATTTTTCACGCAAATAAAGTAAAACGTATACAAAATCTTAGAGGTACAAAATATCTATTATCCTGGCTAAACTGTACTCGAGGGCTTGCTGCTCTACAAAATTTATTCAATAGCTTCTCAATTTCGCAGGAACTCGCTAACTCAAGTAAATGCTAAGTAAGTAACAGTGCGGCGGCTCTAAGTAGCGGTATTGTCTGCGGAGCTATTAATAACTAGCTTAGCTTGAGGTGGAATAGCTTGTTTAGGTAGTTAGGATGCTTTGCGTAACTGTTACTGCACATTCTTGTAACTTTGTGTGCGCGGTGTTGATATTTTTCGCAGTTTTTCAACGTTTTCTATATTTTAGAAGCAAATACTACCTAACCTATTAGTTTGATGAATACCGTAGCTAAAACCGTAGTCGTACGTTACAGTAGTATGTAGAAGCTAAATTGAAAACTTAAGCGAGTGAGTCATTATAAAATAATTGACTATGTAAAAAACCACTCGACCGATTTTTATAAAAATTAAAGTCCAAAAGGACCATCTCTGAAGTAAGGTTATATGTGAAAACGATATCGTTGTTTTCGAATAGTTAATTCGATAAACAAACAGCTAATAAAATGTGGAATGCTACATTTAATTAAAAAATACAACATGGCGTCTTCAAATACCCTTGACCGCAAATCTGCTTAAAATTATGAAATATGCAGTCAAACGCAAACCTATCGTTATTAATTAAATATTATAAACCCGAAAGTATGTTTGTTGATTTGTTTCTCTTTCACGTCGCAACGAACGAATTGACTTGATTTTCGGAATAGACATAGTTTGAAAAACGCAAAATGACATAGGCTACTTTTTATCCCAGAAAAATAAAAATGTTCCCATAAGATAACAACAGTTATATTACTACGCAGTCGAAGCTGCGATCAAAAGCTAGTATAAAATAAAAATGATCGCGTAACAAACACACAAACAAACACACACTCGAATTGACAACCTCCTTTATTGAAGCCAGTTAATAATAGTTGCGAGCTCGTCACCTGACTTGCGATATTTCTCCGCGCAGTGTCCACGCCCCGCTGATGGTTGATCGATCTCCTGAAGATGGAGCGCCTCCATTGATGGATGACTTTATTAAATTCAGGGTTTGCACTCCACGCCCGCGGGATTTATCACCTGTCAACTCTGTATTAACTTTACAGATTTGTCCAGAATATGGGTGATATTTTGCATCGAATAGAGAAGGAAGTTTGAAAGAATCGGTAGATAGAGATTTGAAAGGCTCTCGTTTGTACGTATCGTATTTTATTTTGAATAGAAGTTCTTAGATGTATATAACCTGCTATAGTTAGGTACTACTTTTAAAAGGTTGTTTTATAATAACTGCTTTGATCTCAGGTTTGTTGAATTGCCATGGCCTTGGCCAAGTTTTCTAACAATGCTTTCTTGCCTAAGAATTTTATTTTAAATATTATTTTCCGCTGATCAGTACCTTATTCAATACAAATGATCGATAGAGAAATTATCAATTTTATCATAAATAACATAGGCTTTCCCTATATTATCCCTATTTCCTATACGACTGACTGGTAGCGTTTTGCATCCAGCATGGACGTGCGGTCTTAATGAGTTCACCCGTCTACCTTGTGGGGAATGTACTTTAAATAGATGTAAAATATAAATTCACTTTTGGAAACAAGGTCACTGAAATTCTCAGAGATTACTATTGATTTTTAAACAGAAAACGAAGAGGTAGAACCCAAAATAAATACTTTTCAAACAAAAACGCATCGGCAATCCAATTCCACCCACATTAGACCGCACATCCTTACATCTAGAAATTACGCCCTTAATACGGAAGTACACTCTCGCCAAATTAAGATAACTGAGTTCATATATCATGCATGTACTACATCTATGTCTATATATATAACCGATACATATATCTAATGAATTCCTCCAGGGTAGACTATACTACCTAGAAATTTTATTTTATAATTATGTTCTAAATCAGAAAAGCATTAGAATAACAACTTAATTAGAAATAATTATGACAGTTAGGTAAAATGATAAACTCTTGAATAATCCAACAATAAATGCAACATGACTTTCGTTTGCTTTAAACATACAATGATATATTTCGAATTAATTTACTCTTGTACATAGATACAAGTATTTTTTTGATAGCAGTAAAATTGCATTTCTGTGCTGCATAAATCTAGATTTTTCTTCTTTTAAACCAAAAGAAACACATTAGGTGGAATTGCGGACTATAATAGGATTTTCTCCATTTCGGAGCCAGACAGAACCATGATAATGCTGAAATAATGAATTGGCTGGATCTTGCGTATACCGTACAACTCGTACCGTAACGTAGTTCTACGAGTAATATACATTCTCGGGCCGTTTCGCCGAGAGTGTACATCCAGGCTCTCAGTCCGAATCCTTCTTTGATCTAAAGCGATCCCTTTTGCCCTTAATTTTGTTTATGGTTGGATTAAAAAGGACGTTCTTTGTGATTTTTCTTAAGTTGGCGGTCCGGAGGGACGGACGCTGTAAATATTTTTCTTACTGAATGTTTAATATAATGGCGGAGAGCTGTTTCTCGCATTTTAGGCAAAGTTTTCGCAACGATATATACTGGTGTGTAGGGAGAAAGCTCTTTGTACGTTTGTACCTACAACTTTTATTGGATCAGAATTATTAGATTTTTATCAATTTAATGTAAGATTCGTACCAAAATATTTTGTAGGAAAATAAATACACTGTTTTATCTTCGAAATTTAACCGTGGCTTTACACAAGTTCCTTATTTTGACACTTTTCGACCTTTGATCTATACAGGGTTATTTCTAATCAATTAGCATCCTTCTAGGGGCTTAAGGCCGTGGTGGCCTAGTGGTAATGACACCCGCCTTACAATCGTAAGGTCGTGGGTTCAAATCCCGGTCCCAACCAATGAATTCCTTGGAATTTATGTACGGAATTTCACACCACGTGCTTTTCAGTGAAGGAAAACATCGTGAGGCAACCTGCATGCGTCCGTAGAAGAGATTCGATGGCGTATGTGAATCCACCAACCCGCACTGGGCTAGCGTGGTGAATATGGCCCAATCACCCGTCGTGGGTAGGCGTACGTCCTGCAGTGGACTATTAAAAAGGCTGATACAGTAGGGGCTTATTCTGTACATCAAAACTAACAACCTTTGTTCTACGACTTTCGTCAAAACACAAAAAAAAAAATTTTAAGAATGATGCTAATTGATTAGAAATATCCCTGTATAAAAAATAATTAAAATAAAATAGCCTTTAATTTCTTGCATTTTACAAAACATTATCTAGCTTAATATATATCTACCAAATTAACACTAAATTAAATACATGTTTACTTTTTTCTAGTACATATATTACATTACGTATCTATTATTTAACTAACATTTATATTTTAGTTATTTAAGTATCTAAGTTTTGATCTATATACATACCAAAAAATTTAGTCCATCCGTTGCTGAACCAACAAACATAAGTTTAACAAAAACAGTTAACAATATTTGTGAGGCGTTTCGACCTTCCTGATTTTTTTTCTTATTATGAACAAAGTTTAAAAAGAAAGTCTTAAAATACTTTCCAATCTACAACAATGCTTTGGTAACTCTAAATACATAAAATACCCCTTTCGATCTCTCTCGTCAATTGTAGAGCGAGCACTTCAATAAAATATATAAATAGCCCGGAGTAGGAACTGAAACAACTCAAGTACAGGAATAACTCCACTTCAGATGCATTATTGCTCTGTTAGGGTACTGCTGCATTATATAGGCATTTCATATTAATTTGTACTATCTTTTGCCCGCAGTTTCACCTGCGTATATTTTAATTTTATACAGAAAAAAAATCTGTAAAATTTCTGTATTAATTTTTGTGCCATTCCATAGGAACATTTTATTTTTCCGAGATAAAAAGTAACTCATGCCACTCTCCAACTTTTGAACTATAAATAAGCCAAAAATCAAGTTGACCCGTTGCTTTGTTCCTTCCTGAGTGAAACAGAAACCAACGAACCTACTTCCAGATTTATAATATTAGTGATGATTTTGATAGGTAGGTATTGAATAAGTATGACATTGAAACATGGTCTATTACTATTGGCTTTATTAATAAGTTCTAAGTAGCGACGAGTTATGGAAAGAGCTATGCTTGGAGTTCCTCTGCGAGATCCGATCAAAAATAAAGCTATCCGTAGAAGAACCAAAGTTACTCGTACCGACATAGCCCGATGGATTGGATTGGCAAGTTGAAATGATAGTGGGCAGGACACGGAGGACTATTGACTGATAGAATTGAAAAGTTCTCGAGTAATCAGACTGAAAAGTTCACTAAATATAACTTATATTTTCATAATATAGCGAAAAGTATACCTACAATAGAAACTACATACTCAAACTTTGTTGTATTGTTGTTTTACTTTTATTGTTTCGTAAACATAACTTGACGGCGAGAATGCACAATTTATCTTCTTAATCTTGCTAAGTTATGACTCGGTATATTATGAGGTGCGTTAATAGCACCTGTTCGAATGTTGTAGAAGTAAAAGAAAAACTCACTGACCCAGTTCTTGTAAACACGCGTTTTAGTGGGTTAATTTTTTGCTGAGCGGGATGTAGTCTTTGGACCATCTAGGTCCAGATGATTTAAATGTGTGTTTGTTTTAGTAAAAAATGTTAATTAATTTTTTTACTAAATTTAGTTAATTAGATAGAGATAGAATTTGTATTAAAAAGCTTGCATAGGTACTTACTATAACTGTTGGGCGATTTTACGATTTAACAACTAGCTGTTTTTTCACAGGTAAACATTGCAAGCACACCTACTATAACTATACCTACATTTATTTTTAGTGTTCCGTACCCAAAGGATAAAAACGGGTCCCTATTACTAAGACTCCGCTGTCCGTCTGTCTGTCTGTCTGTCTCTACCAGGCAGTACCTCATAAACCGTAATAGCTAGAGAGTTGAAATTTTCACAGTTGATGTATTTCGATTGTAATAACAACAAATACTCAAAACAAAATAATATAAATACTTCCTATATGTCTTCCCGTTAAAGTACAACGTGGGTGTCTTCAAATCCCTAGTAAATAGGTATCTTCTAGGTAAGCGTGCTACACCCTAGACCGCACAGTGTGTAGTCAAACTCGAACCTATTCGAAAAAAAAAACTTAAGGGAGGCGCATACAACAAACGTAATTTTTTGTTGAATCCCATACGGTGCTTGGCTGATTTTTGACCGACAAACCGGAGGAGGTACTCAATTCGACGCGTATATTATTATTTTCTTTTCACACAGAACTTTTTTCTAGCTGTCCGATTTCAATATTTTTTTTTGGAAAGATTATACTTCGAAATTGGTCCCATTTAAATTTTATCGAAATCGGTTGAGCCATTTTTGATAAATCAACAATAATGTAAACTGCTACATCGATCCTTGGGAAACATTCGTGAATTCTATACACGGGTGAAGTCGGTCATGCTATTTATATCTAAAAAGTCTTGTTTGAAATGTTGTTGTCCATCTACTTAATACGAATAATACTTGTGAAAAAAAATATGAAAGTCTAAAACAAAAGGATCTTCAAGGTTCATTGCATCTTCCCTGCCGTGCTCAAGAACATCCATCATCTTATCAAAAATATCTGGTCCGTCGGCTTTCGGATGAGGATCGATTTGTAAATGAATAATTTATGTTTAGGGCTGTTTCGGTGCTGATTCGGTTTCGATTCAATTTGGTCGTTCGGTGCCAGAATCTATAAGGGAGGTTTATTTTTGGATACTAATATTTGTGGTTGTTCAGCTATCCAATGTGGAATTCGATAGTATTTTAGTTGTTTTACAACACACGGGTTGCCCCGGATCTTTGAAAGGCATTGATGGGGCCGAAACCAACACCAAGAGGCCCTTTTACAATCATTAAATAAAAAAAAAAATACAGTTTTTGGGTGATAGGAAGAGGGAAACTATTGTAAAAACGGGGAATAGGTACTTTTTAGGCTATTATAATGAATTATTACATGATTATAGGCTGGTCTATGGAATGAGGTGCGGCACCCGCCAAGTGATGCCTCATTTCAAGTATTTTAGTTATTATTATAATGTTAGCCAATTTGTGATAATTATTATTTGAAATGGTGACGTGTTTTAGAAGTGAACTGATATTTTCTTTATTCTTTGAATTATTTAATCTGAGTTTTATTATGATACTTTATTCGATTTCCAACTGGACAATTTGGATGCTGAATTGACAACATTTCAAATTTTTAACATAGTTATATTTATTTATTATCTGAAAGAATATTGCAAAATAACATATACGTATTTTTTATTTTTCCAATACGACTTTATATTTTCCGTAAAATTAAGTTTTGAAACGTAGCTTATTTTAAAAGGACGTAACTGCAAAATTTAGGACTCATAAACAATTTTACTGAAGCCACATTAGAAAAGAATTGGTGCTAGCGTTGCTGTCACTATCAATGCCAATCAATCTGTCACAATTCACAACAAATAAGCCGGGAGGTCAGCGCAAAAAGTCCACTATGTACCGCGATATACTATAGGAAGAAAAGAATAAAAAATGTTTAACAACTGCCAATCACCTGAAATATATAACAGGGTCTGCCGTACAGGCTTTAAATTAGCACCACTTAAAAGAAGAAGAATAAGTAGTACTAGTTCCAAGATACTTTTAAAATTCATTCCACCAAATTTTAGGGAACTCAGCTGACTGACTCCAGGGTATTGATGTACACCATTTTGATAACTTAGTACCAATGATTCAGCTTTTGGAAAGTATTTGCATTTTTTGCGTTTACCTCTCGGGCTAAAGCAAAATAAGTAATTTGAAAATGACACTGACATTTTATTTTTAAAGTATATTTTATGTGTCAACATTGTCAGTGTTAACTGTCACTTTATATTGCTAGTATTTTTTTTATCATTGGCAACTGAACTTTTAGTATAAATCCCGAAACGGCTTAATAACTTAACAGTTACTGCACTAAACATTTTGGAAAAATAAATATAATGATCAGCATCCCGATATCTCGAAATGGTTTTGGAATTTCATAGCCTTGTGAAATATGAAAACTTGTCAATTTAATCGACAGCTTAAGTTTGAACAGCTATTTAACCCCTTATGTATAAGTTCCATGGCGTCTCCAAAACATAATACAAGCGAAAAAAGTAATAATTTTGGAATAACAAGATAAAATAATAATTCAACAAAGGGTCCTCCTGTCTCAGTCGCTCTTTGTCGTCTACCCCCGCGCCCCCGTACCGCCCAGGCGACGACTGAGTTAAACGGTCGGATTATAATACCGTATTCATAACTCTTCAAAATAGCAATTCCGTATGCAAATTCTTTTAGCAACCAACTTATTTTGAATTTTTAAAGGTTAAAGGATATTGACAGTGTGAAAAATGAGAAATGTACCTACTGTAAAGTTTCTCTCGAAAATCAGTACCTATCAGAAAAATATTTTCAACAGTTTTTGAGCCGTGCGTAATTTACTTATCACTTGTACATAGTGAGGTGTCGTAAGGTCAAAATCAGAAATACTTAACAATGAAAATGAAATGAAAATCAAATCTGCACCTTACGCAATGTGATACTCGTTTTTTTCATCAAATTATATTTAAACGGCGCGGGTGATCGCACACCGCGGTTCTAAGCCACTGATTTACGATGGGATATCGATGGTAGAGCAAACGGACTCTAATATTTCAGAATAGGGCTTCCGTGTGCTCGTTATTACATGTTTTCTACGTACGTTCTTCAAAATAATTTTAGAAAAAAGAGTTGAGAAAATTTAGCCCTATGAGGCTTTGAGTTTAGTGTAAAGTCGTATAAATGTGTCAATTTGTTTTTATTTTTATCCTATGATTTTTTATCGTTTTTTAGAACATCAGTGGTTTTTTGCGATTAAGTTAAGATATAGTATGAAGTAAGAATTCCTAGAAAAGCCGTCCAAAAACTTACTCATTCCACACCGAAAATACAAACAAAACGTCGCATTAAAGTTCCGTATCGTCCTGAAAGTAATCGAGGCGCGAACGGCGTGCGTCGCCCGCCCCCGGCGGCGGTGCGTCGCTGCGTCGGTGCAGCGGCGGGCGGCCGGCAGTCGACCGGCGGCCGCGGCGCGCGTCAGCCGCGCCATGTGACGCGCTCCGCAGCCATGACGGAGGCGGCGGCCAGGCCCCGGCCTCCGCCGCCGCGCAAGCCGGAGTCCCTCGCGCTCTACGCTTCGCGCAATGAGGACCCTCCGCCTCCCGCGCCCGACCAGCCCACGAGGCCCAAACTCCCGCTCAGAGACGATTTCGATTCCTTCAGCCCTTACGCGTCGACCGAGCGCCGGAGGCCCGCGAGCGTGGTGGCCCCACGTGCGACCCACCAGCTCGCGCGGCGGCCTCACTCGCTCGGCTCGGAATGGCCCCCGGTCCCCCTGATAGCGCCGGTCCCGCGCCGGCCGCGTCCGCAACTAGTCTCCACCTTACCCCGCTCGGGCTACTCGCTGCCGTCCTCCAGAAGTGATTATCAGTTGCAAAGACCCGCGATCATGACGAACGGTTACGGTGCAGTGCCGCCGTCGACGTCGCGCCGGCTGTCTTTGCCAGGTGGTGTGCAGAACCCTCCGAAGACATCGGCGACGTTCCATGGGCTTTCCGCCTTGATGGGTGGGCCGCCCTCGCTGGGCACTCCTGGGACGCCCAGCACTCCGGCAGCCGTTCGAGAGGCTGTGCGACATTTGCTCATGCAGCCCAGGAATGGCTTCCCTATCATGGATCATAAGCTATCCCTCTTCATCGAGATTTTGGATGCTCAGGAGCGATTCTCACAGGTGGGACTACTTGGATAAGCTAAATCTCAGTATACCTTACCTAGTTAGGTAGGAATGTAAGTAAAACTGCCAGCAATATCGCAGTCGTAACTCCGCGTCGGAAAGGATATTGGAAGTAATGCGTAGAGTTATGGCGCTCGGAGCAAACAAACTTCGTAAACAAATACCGGATTTGTGTACGCAAAGTAATTTAATTGTAATAAAAGGCGCGTCGATTATATTATAAGTCACGGGCTGGGACTGGATAGGTTATAACTTTGTAAGGATAATGTAAATTTCCTTCATGTGAAAAGCGAAGTTAAGAGCTTTGAGAAGTTGTGTCGTGCCTTCTCGAATTTATAATGTTTACAAGCCTTCATTGAATAATCCATTGGAAGCGACTGTGGCGCACTCTTCAGGGTAAACACTTAAAAGTTTCACGTGTTAAGTGCCCTGGCGCTTGGATTCTTTGAACTGGCTTATTTAGATTTCGAAACGCGCGTTTTCAACTATGAAGATACTTAAGCAGATAGCAGATGGGGAGATAGTAGTTTTTGTTGTTCAGATCGTGAACTAAAACAAACAAACTCGAAAATCGTTTTAGACAGATTCTTAGTGTAACAAATTTAAAGGTCAGTGTAGTGTATCTAGTTTAAGATATAGATATGGAAAGACAGTCATAAAATACGTGTTACCGAGGTGTTACCGAAACAATAGCAAGTTATTGCACAATATAGTCCGTGACATTTCGGATATGGCGACATAATACCTACATAAGGATAGTTTACAATCTAATATTTGCCAAGCTGTATTTTGGTGCTACAAGTTCATATATTGTTATGGGCTTTATTTATGAGCATTTAAATAACAAAAATAAAGATACAGAAAACTTTTTATTATGTAGCCAAATTACATGAAATATATTATCTAAGGAAATACATAACATTTTCAGACTACCATATTATTAAAAATATGTTTATAATGTCCTTATTTAATGAACATGGTTGTACAATACTATGTATAGAATATTTGAACTATTTTTCCTCAAGTCAAGCAAACATCCCAAAACTACTCTTATTAATTCATACCCAAATATACCTACACAAAACTTCGTACCATTGCTATACCTAAAACAACAAACACAACTATTCAATCAATAGGTATTTAGAGTATTTTCAAACAATGATACTTATGAACATTTAGTAACTTATTATGTTTATTAAAAATTCCTTATATTTTAGAAAAATGTTATGTGAATTTACAAACGTTAGACCAAAACAGGGGCACGCTGCACTCAGAGCGCATTCATATTCTAATCGCGGTCGGGAGGTAGTCGCCGGTGAAATACTGCGATTTTCTACATGTTTCGTCGGTTGCAAGAAGTTGTTTTTCTCTTGGGACTCGCTTTTATACAGATCGAAACTATGTCTAAATTTAAGCTTGAATGTATGACACAAATAAAAATAATTGAGGATTTAGAATGATGAAATATAGAGACAAATAAATAGAAAGTAATTAAAACGTTTCAGAAATATTATGCTCCTTTAAGGTAAATTATTTTTCGGAAAAAAAGGCAAGAACGACTTCACCCGTGTACAGAATTCGCGAATAGTTCGCACGGGTCGATGTAGCATTTTCCACATTATTGATGATTTATCAAAAATGGCTTAGCTATTTATTTATGGCTTAGCTGATTTCGATAAAATTTAAATGGGACCAATCATAAAATATACTTTTTCCAACAAAAAAAGAATTATTGAAATCGAACCACTATGTAAATTATTGTGGTGGTGGTGGCGTGGTTATACATAAAAAAAATATACGCGTCGAATTGAGTACCTCCTCCGTTTCGTCGGTCAACAAAAACTTAACACGATCCATAGGTAGTAGTCGTTATCACCATCGAATATATTTATAAAGAAGTCTTATTTATCTCATAATTTTAGTGCGCGATTAGTCCCGTAGTATATTATAAAAATGTGTTCAAATCGCGATAGTTTAAAAACAACAAAAGAAGTCTGAGATAATGAGATTTAAAAAGGATTTTTTACTTTTTACCGCTACGTTTTTATTGAGCCAGCACCTGATTAGTGAAATTATTTTAAATTAATTTCATCCGTAAATTGGCAAGTGATATCAATAAGTAAGTACTGTGGACAATATAACGCAGCACAACGCAGGATGTATTAGGTACAATACTTTAAAGTTTAAAGTCAACATTACTGATTTAACTTTCTTCATTTCAGCACCATTGTCTATACAAATTCACTTTCCTTCCAACAAGTTAAACCGGAAATATCGAACAATAAACACAAATGAATACGCAATCGAGCTTGAAGCCAATTAAATTAATCAATCGATCAATTACACAGAAATTAAGTTTCGTTCTACCATTCGTCTGAAAATTCTGAAATACTGAAATAACATCCTTTTGACACGGATACTGAATTCAATTAAAAAGTATGATTCCGCTGAAACGTTGCGCCGAGATGTCCACTCTCGCTGTTTGAGTGTAATCTGGATTAGCGGCAAAGGACCGTCTTGAGGTGTTCCAATGGAATTGCCAACTATAAAGTTGTGGTCAATAGTAGTACCTATCGAACACAGTGGGATGGCTCACAAACTTTTCTGACATGTTTTCAGTGTAACTTTGCCTACAATGGCGCTGCGACGTAGACTAAAATTGTACATTTTAGTCTGGCGGTCGCGGCGGTGTATATAAAAAATGTAATGTCAACACACCTGATTGAGTACATGATTTCAAAATTTAATCCAATTGTGATCATAAATCCCGAAATCAGAAATTGAATTGACATTTAAGCATCTCAAAAGTAATTTAACTAACATAAAAATACAGGCATACTTTAACCACAAAATTACTATTATGAAATAACACACGATATATCCACTTACTTAAAAACTGCAAACTCTAAATGTAATCTCACCTTCGAGCAAATATCTATAGAGTCACAATCGTGCAAAAAAAGTGTCCGAGCCAAAACCCTGCCCAGGCTACGTAGTGGGCAGGCTTTTGTAGTTAGTTACAAGGCGATTGCAAATCGACTATAACGCCGCGCGATGCTAAGTGCTTGGTTACAATAATTAAGTGACATAACGTCAAGATTCGAGAAAACGGGTCATTGTGAATTATTTGGTGTAAATTGTCAAGTCGGTATATCTGACGGCACTCGGACATTTTTTCATTATTTTCTCTTAGGGACTGTGGCTCTGTAGATATTTGCTCGAAAAGTCTCACATATGAAAATTGCAATGATATTTTTAGTTTTCGACAAAATCTTACGAAAGTGTGCACCCGCAGCGAGGTTAAAAGAAGTGGGGTAGCTCAGGGTAGCTCCCACCCCCCAGCTATTGTAGGGTTAAAATTCATGGCGCCACACTCGACCCGCTTTACAAGGCTTTTGTTTCGATATGAAAAATTAATGAAACACAGAAAATGTAAAATGAAAGCTTGAAAGAATTACTTACCGCGTCCGCGAACCGAACTCTTGACCTTCGCTTCAGTTGGAGTACGATTTTCTTATTGAATTTCATATTTTTAGTCGCTAAGGCTTTGTGAGGTTTCGATAAGAAAGTACCAGAATTTGAATACTTAAAGGTCTTATCTTCCAATTGGAGTTAATACTTTGACTAAGTCATGTCACTCAAGAAAAAAAGTATGATTTAATAAAATTAAACTTTGTTGTTTCGGAGGTTTTGACTTGATTTTAAAGTCGCGGATCCTTATTGTAAATATAATCATAGAAAAATGTACTGTTTTTCTTTAGTAGGTATCTTTTTTTGAAAAGTAGTTTATCAAAATAAGGGAGAGAGTCTGAATACTAATACAACTTTATTTTATTCTAAATGATAATAGAAGATACAGAAATTTTGAGAATTAAAATTCACGGAGTTTATTTTCCTATTAAACAATTAACATAAAATATCCAACTAAACTAATCAAACTGGAACTTTAACTAGCTCATAAACGTTTTTCACCGTCTGTATTATTAAAATAGAACTGTAATAGACAAAACTATTGATTGTGTTGCAAGAAAAATCATAACTGACAAAATTAATAAATAAAAGTTTAGATAAAAATGATGCTAAACTAGACTACTCTAGTAAATTTTAGTCTCAAATATATCGTTACACGGTTATTTTCATATTTTTTAAATTGTGTTTTTTACTCCCATTAAAGAATTGCCTCATTTATTTGAAATTTTCCAAACTCTTTTGTTTTTAAGATTTATGGCCCCTTCGCTTTTTAATGACCGATATCTATAAAGCGATTTTATAGATTATAACTTTATTGACCCATAAACACCTTCGAAGTTTTAACATTAAACAGTGTCAAGTCTTCATACGGTAAGTCCATAAGTTTCATAACTGAACGTAGCACCGTAGCCCGTAGCATGTGCTACGAATAGCCTATAACTATTTGCCTGGCGTCAATGTATTACGGATCCTCGTAGCACAGGTTCGTAGCTCCGATCTCATATATTGAGTGCCTCTTTGTGTGTGTGAACTGTAGTTGTATTAACGTGGGTATGTCTATTTGTTTTTGAACTATTAGCTGTGACGGTGTGTACGTATACGGAGTAGATAAAAAAGTACGTAGTTTTTTGATCTCCTCTAGGAAATTTGTTTGATTTTCTTTGTAAGTAAATACTGCCTCTCACCTGAGTGTAAAATGTTGAACCTATATTTGTAAAATATAAAATTGTATGCCTTGGACGTTATTTTTATAAATGCAATGCTCATGCATTTATAAAACAACATTTCTACTCAAATGCATAAATGAAACAGCAGTAGCTCCACAAAATATCACCTTAAATGATACTTCATCATCATCATCAGCAGCCTTCTCTATCCCACTGCTGGGTATATGCTCTTGAGGTGTCATTTCTCTCGGTTCTATGCTAATCGTGTCGAAGTTCGACCCGCGATTTTCACAATATAGTCGACCCATTGATACTTATCCGCTAGGCGATGGATTTAAATTATTATTCTATGTCTACTTATTTTGGTTTGCGCGATGTTCCGGAAAATTCTAGAAATATTAGCGTGAAGCATTATCTTTTTAGGAATAAAATTACTTACACCATATTCAAGGGATAATGTGGAATCTACCAACTTTGCTCTCACTGGGCTATCGTGATGTTTACTTGCATATACCAATATTTTCATTGAACTATTAACTATTAACTTGTAACGGTTTGTATCAGCAAAACCATAGACCAAAGCTAGTGTGTTTTATTTGTCAGGTGTTGTATTAAGATATTGGCGTGAAACTTGTAGTAATATTGCGAATCTCGTCACGTAACGAGGCAGCCTGTATTGTGACTCCATTGTACGCGCAGGTGTACACGGAATCTCCAATTTCACAACATTCTGGGTCTTTTCCTAACATTTTTGTTTAATTTTAGGTGAGTTTTTTACAGGACTAAATGTCTTAGCTATTCTGTACTATTTTGATGGAATATATTAAGAAAAGTTTTATACGATAGAAACAATTAGTTCAACGTCATAATTGTTCAATTCATTCCTACAGTTAAGAGTTATTGAAATGTTTTTTAAGTATTGTCGGAATTAAATCCTTCTACAGTTATTATTTAAAAAAAATGGAGCAAATAACTTGAAATACTTTTATTAACCATTTTGTTTTAAACAACAAAAAAATTGCAATTGGTTTACAGTTACAGTCACTATCTATAATATTATTTATTGTAATAGGTAATATAATAGGGAAACTTAACTTATTCATATTTTATTATTTTTGTTATTATAGTACGGAATATTAATAGCTCAAGCTATTTGGAAATTGACTAAAGCGTAATTTAAAGTCTGAAGGCGTTCCCAATCTAAATTTAAATACAATTACCTCGCTATTTCTCACTAACATTATTAGTTATATTATTTTATTCATAGTGTGAAACCCACCCTTCAGTTTGGTAATTTATTTAAGGGGCCTGTAGCGGATTCATCCATTATGCGCCCTTAAATAACATCCGGTCGATGACCCCGCCTCTCTTGAGCACACTTCAGGTACATTCAGGTTATTTGGGTACGGCCACAGATTATAAAACAGTTTACAGTAATTATGGTGATGTAGACATACTTGAAGTAATTTTCATCTTAAATGTTTATGCAGCAGTGAATATCATCATCTCATCGTTATGAAATATTTTGCTATATTGTACCAGCCTTTTAATAGTCCACTGCAGGACGTAGGCCTACCCACGAAGGGTGATTGGGCCATATCCACCACGCTGGCCTAGTGCGGGTTGGTAGATTCACATACACCATCGAATTTCTTCTACGGACATATGAAGGTTGCCTCACGATGTTTTCCTTCACCGAAAAGCCAGTGGTGTGAAATTCCGCACATAAATTCCAAAGAAAGCATTGGTACGGGACCGGGGATTCAAACCCACGACCTCACGATTGTAAAGCGGCGGTCACCTCTAGACCACCAGGGCTTTTTTGTTATTTTTTTCGATTTCGGAATTTATTGGAGCCATTTTGCTATGGCTCCAATAAATTCCGAAATCGAACCGTAAAAAAAATTAATAATAAAGACAAAGACCACATGTATGAAACAGGAGTATAGAAACGTAAAATTAAACTTTAACAGTTAATAATATTGGCACTTTTCACGTCTCCCTGACAAAACAGAAAAAATACAGTGCTATTTGTGCCATAATATCATTATTTTTAAAAAGTTGTTGCAGTAACTTCATTCAGCGAACATAAAACAACAGTACGTGTACAGCTTCTGAAAATCCATCCACTCCAGCGGAAACTAGCTAAGTGCTAGCCGTGTCCAGTGTCTACTGCAATTAACCGGCTACCATCGGTTTCAACTGGATTTATAGCACGTTACCAAACCATATTATCGAGAAATAAGAAATTAGAAAGATATTACCGATTTCTTTCTAAGAAAAATTATCCTCCAAATTTATTACTTACATAAAATATCTTCCTCATTTCCGTCGTTAAAATCTCTATCTTTTCTCAATCAATTACAGGTTTTTCAGATTCTAACACGTAACAATCAGTGGCGTAAAGTTTCACCAGATCGCACCGGATTTTTCCAGATTTCATTGGAATTTTCTAGACTTTTAGACTGAACAACTGATAACTTTGTCTTATTCAATTCCGCCAGAATAGAGTATGGTCTCACTAGGTGTTTTAGCAATGTCAGATTATATGATTTAAGAAAATAATTCTTAAAAACATAGTTTACAATTATTTTTTGCAAAAAATGGCATGGCCGACTTCAACCGTGTACAGAATTCGCGAATATTTCGCACGGGTCGATGTTGCATTTTTCACATTGTTGATTTATCAAAAACAACTTTGCCAATTTCGATGAAATTTAAATGGGACCAATTTCAAAGTAAATTCTTTCCAATAAAAAAAAAATATTGAAATCGGACCACTACGTAGAAAGTTATGCGTGGTTACAAGTACAAAACGCGACGAATTGAGTACCTCCTCCGTTTCGTCGGTCAAAGGTCACAGTTTTAACGATTTTTTAAAATTCTTAATTTTTTCAGTAATATCTATTAATTTAGCTGATTGTTTAGTAAAAATTTATTTCAATACGACATCTTCAATCTTAATTAATCTTAGATTTTTTGGTACTTGACAATACATAACAAATAAGCAAGCAAAGCGTAGGACGTCCACCCACAAGGTGGACGGATGACCTCATTAAGACCGCAGGATCGCGCTGGATGCATATTGGAGATCCATAGGGGAAGCCTATGTCCAGCAGTGAACGTCCTTCGGCTTATGGATGGATGGATGGAATACATAACATGGTGACGTATAATTTTTCAATTTAGCAATCTTCATATTCTTACGTTTTTAGTAACAAAACTCTACATTTTGTAATAAAACGTATTCAGTGACTAGATTTCTAAATTTAACTCTTTTTGGCTTTTGGTTTAGCTAAACTGTTCCGGATTGGTCTGGATTTTCCTAGTTTCAGGCGGATTTTACCAGTTTTGGCTGGATCTGTAGAAGCTTTCAGCGTGCGTATTGATTTAGCGGCCGCCAGTGGTTCCCAAATGGCGGTGCTTTTGTTTACAGTTTCTCTGTTATCTCATGGCGCAGGCCGGGTAAATAGTGAAAAAATCATGACGTGTGGGGATTGAGGCTGCAACTTCGCTGGGATTTGAACCAGTTTCATTTGTTGGTCTATAGGAGTTAAACTTTGAAATTAGATATTAAAATTACTTAAAAATAGCAACTTTTTTAATATCTGTTCGCCTCAGCATTACCCAAGTGCTTATTTATTATCCGTCCATAAGCCGTATTATGACCATCCCCTACTGCACATAGGCCTCCTTTATGGATTTGAAACAAGCGCGGTATGAAGTGGTCTATAACCGCGTGCTTATGTTATTTAGAAATAATAAATAGGAATGCTTTCCATTGGTGAAACATTTTTGAAATCGGGTCATTAGTTACAAATCCTATTGGTTACACACAAAATTTAAAAAAAGGATTTTTTCCACATTTGGTACATTTTATACGAACAAATACGTACACATCTCATGCACATTATTGGTATTTATCTTTGCGAAAAACATTGCGAAAATCCTTTCATATTCTAAATACAACGAACGAACTTTTTTATAAATAACTTTATATTATGTAGTAACATACCTATTGTAATATTAATACAGAAACGACGCTACGGCGATCAAAATACATTTTTACCAAATCAAATTGCGATACGCTATGTACTAATATTTAATAGTCAACATAACAGTCTAAAGTAACATTCTAAAAAAAACTGCTAGCGCAAAAAATAAAGGTTCATTTACACAAAAGAAGCGGGCTGTTATCGCCAATGGCATTACCCACTAGAGCCACAAACAGTTTAACTGCCACTTTAGCCTCCACAGCTCGGTGTTGCCAATTAGCATCTAGAATATTCTAAAATAATCTAGACACCTGCATTTTTACGGCCATTTTGTAAACAAACTCTTAATGCGGTGTCGTTGCCGTATCGTGCTCGTATCGGTAAAGCCGGGGCTACACTGGTGGTGGCAACATTAACATTTTAGTGGATAAAAAGCAAAGACTTGTTCCTTTAATAAGCACAAATATTCATAGATCAATTGTATGCCATAGTAGTTTCACTATTTTATGTTGTTGTTATTAATAATGTAGTACCTAGTTATTAAAAAAATGAATATTGTAGATGTTCTTTCGCAAAATAACGCCTGAATCAATCTACTACCCACCATATCTACCTCTACTGTCCTGAAATAGTGTGTCAGTTTTTCCAGTCTTACTTCCCGAGTTCGAGCAGGTCTTTGGCTATTTTATCTATCCATCTGTCTCAACTTACTACATCTAATAGGTCTTCCAAATTTAAATAATTTAAGTGCTCATATACCAGCAGATACTAGTAATTTTTTATAATCGATCATGAAAAATACAAACTGCATTGCCTTATTTCTGGGGTAACAACACATCTACGATGAGCCAAGCGTTTCGAATCCACATTCCTTATAAGATCAGCCACATTGTGGTACGCTTTGCCCAAGTCTGTTTTTCCAATAACACAGCCTAGGTGTTTTATAATCCCGAGAAAACGTGCTAAACCTTAGACTTGACCAGCTAGCTTAGCATACAGGACCACAACAAGAGTTTACCGACGTGTGCAAAGGTGACAGATATATGCTTCATCATAACTCTGTCACGTTCTGACACGTGGATAGTATTATTTTATGGCCCGTATGTTAAGCCCGCAGGCAGAGTTCTGTTTCTTTTTCACCGTATGCATTTAGATAAAGAAGATACTATTATATATATTATATATATATATATGAAAAGTTTTAGCAGTTTGCTACTTGTGGTGAGTCACCTGCAATATACATAAAAGGTTCCACAGCGTAGTCTTTTTCAGATTCAGAATTAGTGAATGTCTGAACTTACATAGTTTCTAGACTATTTTGTGTTGAATCCGCTGAGCTAATTAGGACTCTATTGTGTAACGAATAAGCCTTGTTTTATTTTGCGTGGAGAGTAAATTTGGTTTGTTTATCTTTGTCTGGTCGTAAATTTCTGAAATAGTGCGGTTATTAAAAGTTTTCGTAAAGATTATTCTGCGTTATGATGTTCAGTCTACTAATTAGTAGGAAGCTCGGAATTTTTTTAGTTGTTTTTCGTAGAAACTTAGCACTTGTAAGTTAAGACAAACGAAGTATTATTTTTGGTTTTTGTGTGTGTTTTATTCAATAATTTAAAATGGCAAATGCCTTTATTAACTACAACAAAATACAAAACTACTCATATAGGCTTAAACTACAACAACATAAAAAACAATCGGATTTAAATATGGATTAAAATAGAGTTAAACGTGTATAAAATTAATCTTTGAATCATCAACACCAAATTTCCACTCTTCTGTATCAGCCTTTTTCAATAGGCCAATGCAGTACGAACGCCTACCCATAAAGGGTGATTGGGCCATATACACCACGCTGGTCTAGTGCGGGTTGGTGAATTCACATACGCCATCGAATTTCTTCTAAGGACACATGCAGGTTGCCTCTCGGTGTTTTCTTTCACCGCAAAGCCAGTGGTGTTAACTTTCGTACATAAATTCCAAAGAACCTATCGATACGGGACAAGGATTTGAATCCACGACTTTGCGATTATAAGGCGGGCCTTACTACCACTAGACCACAACGGCTTAAACTTCTACTGCTGGCCAAAATCAATCTCTATAGATTTCTAATAAGACCAGTTGGCAGCAACTGAGTGTATAGCGTTTTTCTGAAACTATGATCATTCTATTCGCCTCGTTAGTAAGCGTCCTACGCTGCGCTATTTTCAATTGTTTGCAATATCTTGTTTTTTTTTCGTGAAGGTCATTTTGACCAACTTTTTTTACAGAGCTAACTCTGAAATAAACCAAAAACTGGCTGTTCCATACAACTCGTCAAAATATACGTTGAACATCTTTAGCGTTTTTACTTTTGGCTTCATAATAAAAGATGGCCCTAGTAATGAACTTTGATGAGCTTAAAATATGTCCCTTGATTTTAACAATATCCTGTTTATTTTGATTTTATCTAGGACCTAAAATATTCTATTTACACCTAACAAGAAAAATAATGAAGTACCTACGCAATAAACACTTAGTCCTTGGTGTCCGCTTTTAATTAATTTAGCGAATCTGTCAGCTAACGAGGAACTACCTTCATAACGGTTTTCACCGTTATTAGGTCGTAATTAGAGCTCTCCTTGGCACAATAGAGAGCTAATGAGCATAAATAGGCACAAATGAGCAGAAAATGAGCACTAAGCCTGTAAATGAAGCCTCTACTCCTCTTTAATTTATTAGTACTGACTGTTATGTACTGTACTGCTTTCTTAATAGTCCACTTCTGAGCATAGGCCTATATACAAAGGCTGTATGAGCCGTATCTAACACGCTGACTAAGTGCAGGCTCAAGAAATTACATACGCCATCGAATAGGCACAATGACAGGTAAAAAAATTAATGAAATAAAAAATTAATTAAAATTTAGTCCGTGAATCCTACTAATCCTACTAATATTTTAAACGCGAAAGTTTGTGAGGAGGGATGGATGGATGGATGGATGTATGGATGTTTTAGTATAAAATATATTTTTCTTCTGTCAATCAAACAATAAATGACAAAGATATACCTTACCAATGTTCGGAAGTGGGAGTCGTGATGTCACTTCTCTGACAAAAGCATAGGGTCGGTGACATAGCATCATTACTATGAACTTAGGGTTCAAAACAAAACACCGGCTCTTACGTTTGAAGTTTGTCCGCCATTATTGTAAAATCGAATTCGACATTTGATCACTAGTTCAAGTGTCATTTGTGTCAACATAGCAGTTTATATGCGTTTTTGACGCCATGTTTCTGAGATCATGCATCACTTTTTGACCGACAAACCGCCGGAAGAGGTATACAGTTCGACGCGTATATATATATGTATATATATTTCATAGTAGTCCGATTTCATTAACTCTTTTTTTATTGGAAAGAGTATACTTCAAAATTGGTACCATTTAAATTTTATCGAAATTTGCTGAGCCATTTTTGATAAAATAAATAGAAAGAAATTAGGTATATAAATTGTTTATGAAAGAAAATTATAGTTAAATTAACTAATATAAGTCTAGTCGGAGTTACAGCGGGCCCCAAGCTAGGCAAGGCCGGTCTTTAGGCAGCCTTTTTCAATTGATCACCAATTATCATTAACATGTACTGAATTTGCCCGTTGTTAGTCTAGTTTTCATATATCAGCCGATTGGCTAGCTCCTATCATAAAATGCCAAGTCCTTGCTAGCTCCATTACTTTAAATTTAGTTTAGTGGTTTTCTAGTTATAAAGCAAATAAAAAAAATAAAGTAGACTAGCATAAAACCGTGGTGGCTTAGTGGTAGTGACACCAGTCTTACAATCGCGTGGTCGTAGGTTCAAATCTCGGTCCCGTACCAATGAGTTCTTTTGAAATTTATGTGAAGTTTAAGTTTATGTAAGGTTTAAGGTTTAATAATGTTTATGCATTTATGTGAAATTTCACACCACTTACTGGCTTTTCGGTGAAGGAAAGCATCGTGAGGCAACCTGCATACGTTCGTAGAAGAAATTCGATGGCGTGTGTAAATCCACCAACCCGCAATGGGCCAGCGTGGTGCATATGGCCCAATTACCCTTCGTGGGTAGGCCTACGTCCTGCAGTGGACTATTATAAAAAAAAGAGCTGGTGCAGTACAGTACAGAGTAGCACAAGAGCATTATTTACTTTTTGAGGCGAGGTTTTTTGAAAATCTCTAGTTGATTCTCTACCAGAGATATTGTTCCGTTTTCCCCCTTTTGAAGTCCGAGAATTCAGGAAATATGCTTTTAGCGATTTTGAGTGCACTTAGCATCGCAATATTGTAGTCTCGGCTGTGAGAGCAACTTATTCAATTTTTATATTAAATTCCGCGTGGTGTTCGGAAAAGTCCAACTTTATTTCTATGGACATTATGTTTTTCCAGTTGCTCTATTGTTGGATTATTTGACACTGTTATTAATATTAGCCCATGACAGGGAAAACTGGCACAAACAAGAGCAAGCTTATAACTAGCTGTGGGTATAAGTGAACACGCTGATGATGATGAAGTGAGTTCGTTTAAGATAGTTAGTTTACCTCTGATGCCAGAGTTTTTAAGGTTTCTAAAGGTCTCTAACATGGGTAAGGCCTTAACCGGGACAGGCCTTTGTCATGGCTAAGTGGTTAAACAATCGGTACTATCTATTTTACATGTCATCCAAATCACGGCAGCACTCAGTTGCAAATGCCACCCGCGGTCACCCATCCAAAGATTAACAGTGCTGAACGTTGATTTTTTATTCAGTAGTTTCTTAGAAACTCTTTGAGCACTTTTGAACCACATATTAGGCCCAATTTGAAAGGTATCGTAAATTTTATAGCAACGTAAAATAGTGTTCTCTCTATCAAATGCATATAGTGAAAAAGAAACAGGGTTACTCTAAACTGCTATTACAATTATGATGGCGCCTTTCAAATTGTCTTGTATTAATAATAATTTTAACACTAGACCTAATAAGGGTGTAAATAAACGAAACTTCTTCTTAAATAGAAAAGTTCCCATACACATTTGTCGTTAGATTTTTTTGAGAATAATAAAATCAGTTCCAAGCTAAATTAAAAAAAAAGTGGAGTTTTTAAAATGTCAACAAATCATATTTCACAATGAAATAGATTTTCTGGATATTTTTAGAAATAGAAAATAACGTTGACCAAAACCTCATAAATTACAATAAGCCATAAAACGACATTAATATACAAGCATCCTAATGTACGTAAAATTATATCAACACAGCAGGAGGAAACAATTTTTTTCGTCATTTGTCATAATTATCTGCACATTTTACACTTTTTACGGTAAACAACCCCGCAGCGGGCGGTTTTGTACTTTTTTCCCGAGGGCTGTAAAGTCCCTGAATCAAGTTTCCATTTGAAGTCAGAAGCTAGGAAACGTATTTTCCGCAATATTTTTAACCTTTAGCTCGAGCTAACTTAGCTTAGTCTGGGCTATATTTTATTTTGAATTTATTATTTTGTGGTTTTCCTTTGATATCGCTTTCTTTGAATTTTGAACAAGAACAGCGTAGAGAAAATCCGTTTAAACGAGTAAATGTTCAAAACTTTTTAACACCAACTAAACTTTTATTTTATTTTTTTTTAACCGAAAGCTGTCAAGTTGGTATGTTTTTTTTTGTATATGCATACGCATAACCTTTATTACAGTGTACACCGATTTTAATACTTCCTTTTTTTGAAAAGGGTGTATACAGAGGTTGGTCGCTTATAGTTTTTGTTATAATTCTTCAGAATTCATCTTTGACATACAAATTTACATATTATCGATAAAAAACAGCATAGCTCAATCAGACTTGTATAAATATGTTTATTATTTTTAAAATATTTCATCATATTTTAAACTTAACATATATATAACTAAATATATGAACCTAGACAAATCATCGTATTTGTGCCAGAAAGGTAATTGAATTTGATACAAATTTTGTACCTGTGATAAAATGATAATAACGCGGGTATAACCAGACCTATTATTCATATCTATAACAATAAAGGTAGGAGGTTATAAACACGCGCTGTAGGCGTTATCTAAATATCTCCCTCGAGAGATATCGTGTCGTAAAAATGTATAACTTCTGTACGTGACTCTCTGGCCGATTATTTAGTGCTTTTTATAATATTTTTGGGCACCTATTTATAATCAAAACAAATTTTACGTTTGCATTCAATATTTTATCTGAAAATATCCCTATTCAAAGTAGAGTACGATTCAAATAAAATGAGTTAGACCTATTGTACATAATTTTCTACGTACGTAACATCATACCTACAGGCACGTCAAAGCTTTCATGCATAAAAAGTCTGACACCAGGGACTGCCATCTACATACTCTACTAATATCTATACAAATAAATAAAATTGGAGTGTCCGTTTGTAATATCGAAATAACCGTTTTTTACTACATGCATATTAATATATAGGTATTTATAGTACATACACCAAAATAACATTTTTTTAAATTTTTGTCGGTCTGTTCCGGCTAATCTCTGAAACGGCTGGACCGATTTTGGCGGGATTTGTATTAGCAGGCAACTGATGTAATAAGGAGTAACTTAGGCTACGTTAATCGACGGTTAGGCGGAACCAACTTCGCCGGGTCAGCTAGTATTTAATAAAAGCCTAAGCCCAGCAATGGATTTTCTATGGCTGATGAAGTGATGATGATTATGTTTCAACGGTTGAATATTAAAATCCTACATTTTCACAATGCTCAGTTTAGATATATCTATTGATGTTTTTAAAAGTATTATTGTATAGAAAAATATAAAATTCCATAAACCTAAAAGCTTTCATGCAAATTGTTCAATACGCAGTTACCGACAAACAAAGCGGTACAACTCTGGTATAGGCAATAAATGAAATAAGTTTTTATTGTTAGTACACCTATAACTGTATTGCGAGCTTTTACCCTACTTCCCAAAAAGAGCTTGATATTACCAATTCTGGTAACACTTACTTGTTATTAGGTTCTAGAGAAAAGTAATAAGACCTGGATAAAAAATTTAGGGATATGGAAACCTCTAATTTACCAAAAATAGCTCAAAAGCATTATACCGTGTCATTTCCATACCTAAATAACTAACTACGCACAAACTGTACTGGCAAATCTAAATAAATACAATAATAAAAAAATATATGTAACACTTTTCAGTAAAATTTATTTACAGTATTTTATCGCAGAACATATACACGTACGAGTATATGTCTTATTAAAGTGAAAGCGAAATATACTATTTATTTAACTTTTTCAAGTATATTCTTGTAACTATTATTTCATCTTCTCTCGGAAGGAATTACATCTCTTTCAGTCGTTTAGTAGATATACGTTTAGTGTTCTCCATATTATTAGAAAAACATTAAATATCCTCAAAACAAAAATAATTCACTAAAACTCATCAAACACAAAATACCTAACCCGTGCACTATAAAATTCAAACAACGCGTGAAAGCTATAAACTCCTTGTAATCGTAAATAAATTTATCTAATTATATCCAACCGTAAACTGAACAAAATTACATAATGATGACGTTGTTAGTATGTTTTTAACACAGTTTGGAAAGAAACTGCGCAGATATGGAACTTCTTTAACAGAGTTTATGTTTACGTTAAAGAAGTGTAGATTCTTGAAATGTTCTATAAATTAAACTCTTTACCATAGAAATGACTACAAAATACATTCATAGCTTTTCTAGTAAGATTTACATCATTTTTGACTACTACTTTACACTTTCACCATGACATATGACCATTTTATTATTTAATTTAATTTATTATTTTAATATTAATGACGTAATTTGTATAAAATTTTTAATTTAGTTGTTATGTTTGACGTATTTATATTGTTTATTAACGAAGCCCCTATACAGCGGAATTATAATTTTTAACTTTAGTCATAGCTTTAAAATTAACATTATTGCTTAGGTACAACCCACAACAAATCATAATATCGACGATTCTATGTGCGGTAGAATACTTGTGGGTAGATCATAATATCTTTCATACCTACATTTTCCGAGTATTGTCACTTTCTGACTGAGACTGGAAATTGGTTTAGAAACATAGTTTTTAGTCATTTTTTATTTTATTGATTTACTATGATATTGAATTTGTTTTTTTTTAATCATGTATTTTTGTTGTGATCTTTTGTTGGACGAGTCCATTAATAGGAACATTGATGAGCATATTATTTTATTTAATTGTTTTCAATGTACTATTGTGATAATAAATGTTTTCATTTCATTTCATTTCATTTCATTTCATTTCATTTCATTTCATTTCATTTCATTTCATTTCATTTCATTTCATTTCATTTCATTTCATTTCATTTCATTTCATTTCATTTCATTTCATTTCATTTCATTTCATTTCATTTCATTTCATTTCATTTCATTTCATTTCATTTCATTTCATTTCATTTCATTTCATTTCATTTCATTTCATTTCATTTCATTTCATTTCATTTCATTTCATTTCATTTCATTTCATTTTCATTTCATTTCATTTCTTATCATCAAGCGAATTGGTGGTCACTTATCAGCGCGAACTTACTTGCGTTAAAAAAAGAAACTAATATTCCACAATGATCACTGGTATGAAACAAACCCATTATTCGCTTATTATTCGTTGATTAATCAAATTCGAACATATAAATTACTATACAAGTATTTATTATTCGATCGTTCAAATTGATTGGTTACACAAAGACAGAAACATATTTAATACAACATTTTTTGTTGTATTAAATTGTTTGAAGGCTTTTTGATAAATCTCTTTGATTGATTGATTTTGATTGTTTGAAGGCTTTTTGATAAATCTCAAAGCCTTCAAACAATCAATAAACAATTTTTTGTTGTTGTATGCATTAGATATTTATAACTGTTACTTGCACTGAGACATAGCCCTCCTCTCTATTGACATTGGAATAATTGCTAACGCATTCAATTTGCTCAAATCACTTTGATCAAATCCCCGTAAGAAAAGAAATGAATTATTATTACAAGTGAATCCAGTAGAGATAGCAATTCCGTTTTTAAACACGACGTCAAACTCCAGCTGCGATCAAACATTGTGTTTTCAAACGAATATTCCGATTGAACAAAGACTCAGCTTCAAAGGCGAATTTCATACGATTCACCAAGTTAAATCTGCACTCCGCGAAACGATTACACCGATCCCACATCTAAATTTAAACTCTACCCTCTACAACATAAGGTTATAAATAAATACCCAATTGAAACAAAAAACAATCGTTCGAATTATAACTTTGTGTAATTGAAAATAAGGCCGTTGTAAAATAAAATGAGGGTAGTTTAACTGTAAAGTATGTTTGTAAAGGCACGAAAATGATTCCCAATTACTGTCGTTGGGCCGTATCTGTTTTAATTCCTTTGACACCCGGGATTAAGATGTATCTTCGTATCTTGTGATTATGGCAAGCCCGATGCGGGCTGCGGGTGTCGTTTTTCCCTATTTATTCAAATTAGCGCAAAATGGAGATGTAACGTTTTTGCTTCGATGCCGCGACAATAAATTTGGACATTTTGATTTCACAATCAAAATCACAATCTGAGTATCTGTATAGATAATATAATTTAAATTAATCTCTACCATTATTTGAATATTTAAATTAAACTTTAGGAAACAAAGCTTTAAATTTTGTTTCTTACAGAGAAATTAAAATTTCATCATTTCGGTTTTTTTTCTAAACCGTAACATATTTTTATTTAATTTTATTTTATCTATATTTTTTTTCGTATTTTATTAAAAACGTTAAAATCTTTAAAAATACAATGGATTAAAAAAAGAAAAGTTTAAAATTATATTCACTGATGTTTTATTAGAATTTAGAAAAATAAAACAAGCACGACCATTATTATATAATTCAATTTATCTTATTTAAATACCCAGAATATCACAATTTGTATTGAGTTATAAGAGTAAAAAAAATCTAGGAAAACTATTCCTTAAACTAATTGACTAAAGCTCAATTCACACAAACACGCAAGTTTTTCCACGAATATCCCAAAAGGTCACGAACATCAATTTTCATCAAAAACACAACATTCAAAAACATCCACAAAAATCATCTCGTCAGAAGAGATTTTCCGCTAAATTTGTCGAAAAATCGAACCCTCACTGAGGAGTAATGATCCATTCCACAGTTTTGTTAACTCATTCCCGCCTGCCAGTGTAACCGGACCCTTATTTTAAGAAAAGTTTCTGCGTACTAGCTTTTTTATGTGGTTTCGCGCACTATTTTTGAATATGTGTGGGTTTTGGTGTGTTTAACATTGTTAGTGTTTTTTTTTAATAACGTGGACTGACTTCTACCTACTAACTGACTTACTACCGTAAACTGAACAAAAAAGACACAGCAATATGTCTGGAACTTGGGTATTTTTTTTAGTAAAATTAATTTGCCATTATTTTATTTATTGGAAATCCATAAGGAAGGCCAGCAGTGGACTTCTTATGGCTGATGAAATAATGGATATTATTATGCATATTGGTCGAAAAATATGGTGGTCATAATTAATGATATCATTTTAGAGGTTTTTTCTTTAGTAATTTTTTTCATTTGTTAGTTTTTTACTGTAAACTATCTTTTCTTTTATTCTCCATTGCAATTTCCAATTCAAAAAATTGTTCTAATTCAGCGTGTATGTGGTTTATCTGTCAAAGTCAAAATGGTTGATCACTGACATATTTTTTATTATATCTTTGGTGATTTTACTAGTAAATTGAAACTTATAGGCAGGTCTTACAAATATTTTAAATTTTATACTTGTTACTGAATTATAACAATATGTTGACTTTTACAAACAATTTCACAGACTTCAAGTCTTCAGGAGGGGTTCACTTAAACTGGTGGGGGTAATAAATTGCGTGTTCTTGTAAACAAGTCTTGTCGAGTGACGCTCGGTTGTCCCCCCTTAACGGAGATATTTTCACCGAGTGACGCTCAGCTGTCCTCTTAACGGAGATATTTCCATTTTTAAACTTTCATTGTTATTTTGAAACCGCTTGTTCGTAAAGTATCTTTTTTGTGTAATTTTATTTGGGGAGAGTTGGGGGTAAATGCTTGTTAAATAAATTAATTAGGTTTTTTTTTTCGAACTTCTGAAAGCTTGGTCCGCCCATAAAGCTTTGTGTTCTACTGCTAGGCGAAATAAGTTTTTCAATGACCTCGCTTTTGTTTTTTTTTACTGACCAAATATAATGTTTTTCTCCGTTAATTTCCAGGATTTGATTGGATAATTTGTTTTATTGGCACACAAAACGAAAAATTTAAAACAGATATTACATAAGCATAGATCTAAACTAAATTTCCTAATATGTGTACAAAACATGATTAAATTTGTAAAACCAAAAATGTATACAAAATTAAATTAAAAAGAAATATGATAGAACTGTATTTATGTGGTCTCGTAAGCCAAATATGATATATTTTTTTGAAATGAAACTCTCTTTCAATTTACGAATCATCTCAATTAATCTCAAGCAAAATTATAACATAAGTAGCGCTAGTAAAGTTCAAGAAAAAAGTATTATCTCAATTTATAAGCTCTACAAAGTGTGAAGTAAAATTATAGAGTAAGGTAGAGCGGTAGAGTTTGCGAGACACAGGTGCGTTCACGCGCGACTATTAGTCAACGTCGGCTCTACGTCGGATAACGATCTCTACCGCCTTAATTGACTTAAAATAGAGATAAAACTGAAAAATTGGGGAATTTATTTTAAGAAAGTGTAAGACTTTTGTAATGCGAGTAAAAAAGAGAATCTTTATAAATGTTTTCCTTTATGTATCACAGTTGCCTTAAAATGTAGTCTATTTTCTGCGTTTTCTCGTTATGGCAACCAATTGTCATAAGTCAGCATATTTCTCATTCGGCCACTGCTGGACGTAGGCCTCTTCTAAAGAGCTCTACAAGACACAATGTTTTTCTTTTCGCATTCGCATCTTGCTATGCTAGCCGGTTTGATGACATTAAGTAAAGTGTTAAGTATTTTTTACAACAGAGAGAAAAAAAATATTTAAAAAGATTCTATTACAGACAAAATATATAAAATAATAACTTTTTTAAAATACAAGCTTTTGTGATCCTGGATATCATCCAATTCAAGTTAAATAAAAACATAGTCAAATCTAGCTCGTCTATAGCCTTTGATTTGTAACAATTGACTGTACATAAGAAATTAATACATTATTTAGATATTTTTCTATACCTGTACCTCTAACTTTTTTATTAATACACATGTATCACAAAAATATTGTCTCAGAATAACAAGTAAAGCTTAGGAGTATTAATACTGATTCTTAAAATAAGCTTAATGATATTTAAAGGTAACATTTTTGGGATAGGTTACTCTCGAAATTAAATTGTAATTCCTTCCCACGCGAACCTGTCAAGCGGCTGAAATCTCCAAACAACTTAATATCTATTGAAAATATCTACAAAGAAACTCCGTTAATCCAGCACCCTGTATAAGGGCCAGTTTCCAGCGAAGCGGATTGGAGCGAAGATAACTGAAGCGGTGAAGAGCGATGCAATTCGTAGGGACATTACAATTAAACCATTTTTGTTTATGTAACTGAACTGGAATATGAGAATGTGTTCAAATTGCGAAAGTTTACATATAACATTGACATTTAACATTTGGTGAATTTTATGCCCTAATTTAATAGACAGTTACAAATTGGGACAAAAATAAAAAGAAATAAAACCGCAAAACAAACAACACAGCAAAACAAAACAAATTAAACAGCATAAACAATTTATCTTAAATATTTTACAATGTCATCGTAATTACTTAATTTTTTTTGTCACAACCCGGTCCCTCGTCAGCATATTGTGCTGGTTGTGGACCAACCAGCGCTGGTCTTCTGGAGGAACAGGCAGGTGACGTCTCATGCGAATTAAAAAAAAAAACAATTTAGCCATTGGTGGAGCAACAGCGTGCATTCCATAATTAAAAACTGAAATCCAGTGGTGAAAACCTTCACTGAAATCCAGTGGTGTGATAATCCGTAGGTTCGATAATTTTGTAACAATAATGTGTGTTTTACCTACGCTACTCCTAGCAAAGAATAAAACATAGCTATTCTGAGCTCACGACTGTGTTTTATTTTACGCTAAGCAAACACGTCACTAGATTTTTATCTGTGAGATTTATGTTAGGAATTAATCCAGTGAGGTCTCGAACTACAAAACGGTCCGCCCAACTCCGGTTTAGTGGAATCTTCCGTTTATCCAGAACCCAGTATTAGGGTTCCACATTCGTCATGTTGACACGTCAATGGCCGACGGAACCCTGCAATTATTTACCGGCCCTCTCGGAGGAAAATGGGCATTTTATTAGTATTACTGTTGGTTACAATAGGTACCCGACCTATTAATCTTCCTTCGCTTCTATCTGTGTTTATATTCTTTGTATCTCTAACATCCTGCAACATTATTTATACACACGTACCTATTTGTTTCTAATTTCTAACACAAATGTGTAATAAATAAGTAAAATCAAATACCATCATAATTATCATCGTCTCAGCAATAAAACAACCACTATTAAACTTCCCCAACAAAGTTCTAATGAAACTGGAAAATGTGTCGTTTTTCCAATCTTTCATTTTACTTGCAATGGGTGTACGAGTAAGTATCTATGTAAATTCGGGTGGAATCTTGCAAGTTAAATTTGAGCAACTTTCCGGTTTTCGATTGAGTTGAAATTTTGCACGCATATGTAAGTATATCGGGTGAAAATGCAATAATATAGTACCATGGAGCTGATCTGATGATGGAGTCAAGTGGTGGCTATAGGAACTCCTGTACTAAACAAGATAGACCCGTCGTCATTGAACTCGTTTTACTTGTCTTGGCTAGCACTCAGCTGCTACACGAAATCCGGGATCTCAAAATCTTGTATGTTTAAAAGATCTATGTTTTAAAACAAATAAATATTTTTGGGACATATTACACACGGCTTCTGACGCCAAACTAAGCAAAGCTTGTGATATGGCTGCCAGAGCTTATACTACATTATACTATTTTTTTAAATACATACTTATATCTATATATAGATACTCGTAGTAACCAAATAAAACCCAGACACTGAGCAAACACTTATGTTCATCACATAAATATTTGCCCTGGGTGGGGATCGAACCCATGCCTCTTTGATCCAGAAGTTAGGGTCTCTAACCACTGGGCCACCGAGGCAGTCAAAATGATTTATTATATTTATAAATAATTGTTACTTAAAAACGTGCATTGCTTTATGTATATAAATCGAAAGATAAACAGATAGACATTTTTTATTGACCATAAATTTAACTAAATAAGCACAAAATCAAAAGTACGTAAAATAGATTGAACTAGCTATTCCGAAAATAAGTAATAAAACTATACATGTGTCTAAACTAATTATGTAACAATTGACTTCATCATACTCTCTTTCAGAGTCTTATGAAGTGAAGAAATAAAACAACCAATTCAGCCAATGACTGAGCCCTCAACCTTAGCCTATGATAGGCTTCAACCAAATTGGAACTCAATCGGAACATGTATGAGGGCTTAGTAAAAGAGTCAAAAATATCCCCATCGCGTAACGTATCGATAGAGTTTTTTAAGCAAAATAAACTACGATTCCCAGCGGCATTCAAAATATCCATTCCAAAGCCATCGCGCCCATCTGCTGCCGATCCCGCATAAAATACGATCAAATCATAAAGTCAAAACTCTCTCATCGAAGTTTCTAACTCGAACAAAATAAACAACGCAGCTTCTATTCGAATGCAGCTTCCGACATCTTTTCATACAAAACCGACTTTTATTTAAAGGAGAACTATTTCGGGGAGGACCAAAAAGTCGTCTGTTTGGATCGATTCTAGAATTTGTGGCGATCCAGCGGGCTTGCAGACTTACAGTTATAGATCAAACTCGTTGTTACTAACATATTTTTAAACGACTTCCAAAGGGAGAAGTTTCTATGTTTGTCTATGTTTTTCTTTTGTGTATGATCATCGATATTTTCGCCCATTGTGAACCAATTCAAAAAACTATTTTTATTTCGAAAGGGTCTCTATACGATACGATACTCCCAAAGTTGGTCCCATTTAAATTTTATTGAAATCGGCTGAGCCGTTTATTTTTCAAAATCTAAGATAATGTAAAAAATAATGTTTCATCAATATTGTGACGCAGTAGGCCGCGCGGTAATGACGGCGTATTGTTTACACCTATAAGTGTAACCTAACCATAAATCACGATTTATGGGTGTTTGGGTGTTTTTTTGGGTGTTTATGTATTTGAAAACAATAGGGAAGACTCGAACTTTTAAGTTGTTTACTTGTTAACACAATAGCATTTATTAGATCGAGTAATGCCGCGAATGATCTCGTAGGTTCGACCTCATATCTAGTGCGTTCCGGTCTTCCTGAACACCTTTTTATATTATATGCGTTTGTGTTTGACCACATCGTACCTAATGTTAAGCAAAAAAAGATGTAGAGTGAAGCACGATACCTAAAATACGTTAATTTTATGTATCTGTCTAGATCACAGAAGAGAGAAAAAGAAATCTGCTGTTCTATGGTCTAGATCGTTAAAAACAGTTATCACATCAGGCCCAGATTTTTGATATTGTGCACGTGCAATGTGCATATTTATGTCTAAACTGTCAAAATTTGTACGCTTATGCATAATAATAGAGTTTATGTATTTTGGACCGTTTTGCTCAGCCAATAGGCTATTTGATAACATTGAAAATATACTATTGATTGTGGTTATCCATACAGATAATAGCCTGAAAAAGATATATTTCACCTTATTTAAACTAAAATAGGTCTAACTTTCGCAAATCGCACGAAATCAAATGCGATATTTTTTTGATATTTTATCTGTGACGTGAACGCTCTAAGAAGGGCGGCAACTCTGGTGACGTTACATGCTAGTAAACAAGAATTTCTCGATTGACTGTTGTTTGTGTAATTTGTATTTTGTGTTTTTGGAGTAATATTATTGGATCTGTAAGTTACTTTTAAAGTATTTTTTGTCAATTTTTAGATGTGAACTAGCGTATTTACTAGTATTAACTAACGTTATTTACTAGTGTGTGACGTAACAAACCAGCGCCATTACAGAATGTCGTTTTGGCGGGATCTTGAATATCTATTCTCTAACACTTGATTTTCATTGTTAATACAGTAGATCTCTCGGAAATATAAATGTAGTGTGCTTATTATACTAACGAATAATTTAAAACGATTTCCAAAAACTAGTCAAATAGCCTATTTGGTAGACAGGTACATAAGTAAAGCTTTAATAATACTACCCATTATATTTAATACCTATTTACTCGGAATCTACATTAATTTATTTACTTATGATCCTTCTGACTGAGTAAGTGCGTGACCGAAAACTTAACAGCAACAACTACCATTATTTTTGCATGATAATTATGTGCTATGCTACCATTTTTGGCTTTGAGAGTTGCGTTATTATTTTAAACATTCAGAAAAGTTATAGGCGCCACATCAAAAAATGTGTTAAAGCACAGTTAAAACTTTAGAGTGCAATCAAGAACGTATTTTTAACCATCAATCGTCAGCTCGACGACATCCGGAATTTCACGACATTTTATCATCGCCTCTTTCTTAATTTTACTTCTTTAAACAGCCAAAAGACCGTCTAGTAATTACTAACTCATTTGGCCTTTGATTCCTTCCATTTCTGGCTCGAATAAAATTCTTTTTCATTTCGTTTTAAGAAAATATTATTCTTTTCTTTTGTAATGTCGGGAATCGCAAGATTGTGAGGATATTTTTTTGTCATGACACCCCCCTGATTAAAAGTAATGTGTGCGACATTTCCTCGTATATATTTATAGCGATTTCTTTGATAATGTCAGATTGTGATATAGTCAAAGAGATTCGTTAATATGAACTATATTTTTTTGATATATTTGTACGTCATTTGCTAGGATATATTATAGAGAAATGAATATTGTCAGGAGATATCTAAACTGGCAGATGGCCTTGTTAGAATAGCGTGAATTGTTAAAGTAGTCAAGTAGTCAAGGACTATGTATACTTGGGCCATAAACTTACACTTGGTTTTGGGAATCAGACAGCAGAGGTGGAACGAAGGATATCCCAAGCTTGGGCAGCGTTTGGAGCTAATAAGCAAATATTGCGCGGAAAGCTATCCATGAAGCTTAAAGCAAAGGTATTTCGGGAGAGCATTGAGCCGGTTTTCACGTACGGTGCGGAAACCATGTCACTCACTCAGAGATCAGCTGAAAAATTCAGAGTGGCGCAAAGAGCAATGGAGAGAGCTATGCTCGGAATCACCTTGCGCGACCGTAAAAGAAATGAATGGATTAGGCGGAAAACGAAACTGAGAGATGTGGTTGAAGTAATTGCTGGGAAGAAATGGAGTTGGGCAGGACATATAGCTCGAATGGAAAGCCATCGTTGGACCAAACGCTTGGTTGAGTGGAGACCGTGGGCGAATACCAGACCACCAGGCCGCCCGCCACAGCGATGGGTAGATGACGTGCGAAAACATGCTGGACGGAATTGGATCGCAAGGGCAGCAGACCGTGAAGCATGGCGTAAATTGGGAGAGGCCTATGTCCAAAAGTGGATAGCGAAAGGCTAAAGAAGAAGAAGAAGAAGAAGAATTGTTAAAGTAAATGTAAAGATTTTCCTTCTACTGTCGGACTAATTTAGTCTCTAATTTAGTTTACAAAAGTTTCAATGGTATAATATTACGCTACTTCCGAGGATGGTGAAATATACATAATTATATACTCTTTATATTATTAGAATATGTAATTATTGTATTCAGTTTGTAAGATAATAATTTTTTATCTACATTTATTTATTAATACACCACCAACCACATTTTTGTACTCTGATTTCTGTCCACCCAAAGGTAGTCTGGGAGAAATCGCTCAAGGCGATATGGCCGCCCTTGCACCACCTAATTTTAAAAGTACTATGTACTTTGTTATGTAACCTGTTTTTTGGTGTACAATAAAGTTATATCGTATTGTATTGTACTGTATTTATTACATTTATTTTAACAAGAGATACAGAGGGAAGATAATCAATAAAAGGAAAGGTAATAAAAAACTGTAGATGCTGACGACGATTTTTTTAGCTTCTTATTGCATAATAAAATACTCGTAGTTAATAAAACGCTGATGACCAAAATTTTCCCAACAATAATAGCAACTGTATTAACTGTACAGGTGAGATGATGAGGACGATAAAATCATATAAAATATGGTTTAAGTAGCTTACAGTTATAGACCACTAGACACCTATTAAAGAACGAGGCTGGACAAACGCAAGTAACTGTTTAGAACCAAAATAAAGTAACTGATAATTACCCAAACTTTCCAGGTTAATATTTACCAAACATAATCCCCAAAAATCACAAAAGACTAATTACAATCACAATTAAAACTTCCGAAGGTTCCATTTAACTTGCCTAAACAACCTATTCGCGGTCACGCCGGAATAACGCGAATGAATAAAACGAATGAATAAAGCGAATGAATAAAACTCGAATAAAATCAGTCGGGACCGTAAATAATGTCCTTTGTTTGTGGTTAATTAGGAGCTTGGGTCTGTGAGGCCACTCGCGGAACTAAGGCGCTCTGGCTCTGGTTATGTGTGCAGGGTTGATAAACAATTAGTTTGTCATAATCATCTTATTCACTGAACATACATAGCGCGAAGGAATGATGACCGAAGGGGTCAAAAAGTCTTGATTAAAGACCACATACCGCCAAGCGCAGCGTAGGACGTCCATCTACAATGTAGACGGATTAAAACAGCAGAATCGGACAGGAAGCTAGACGCTATCAACTGATCTTTTTGGAGATACATAAGGATCTAAGCCAGCCTGGTAAATACGGCTCTTTGTGGGTAGACCTATGTTCAGCAGTGGGCTGTCAAAAGGCAGAATACACTTTTGAAGATTGTTTGTCATCACTGGACGCTGTCCATTGCACCTGGTTTACTTGTGGCATTCGCGAAATATTTGGGAACTATTTTATACTAACTTCGACAGAGATAAATCTTCATCTTCATATAGTGTCGAATATAAGAATTTCGAAACTTTGAAACCAAGAAGCTTAGGATTTGAAGGGGCTTAGAAGTTTGCCATCTGTGGAGTAGAAACGTAATTTAAAAAATCCTAATAAACATTTTTTACTAATAACGAAATACAATAGCTAAAATACTCAGTAAATAATCATCTCATTTCCCTGGCGAGAACACAAAACTATGTGTAAATGTGTTAGCAACAAAGCCGGTCTGACAGACCGCGGTCGGCGGTCACGCAGGCCCGCTAGCGCAGTACGGGCCGGATTACTGCACTCACTCTAGGGTTGTCAGCGTGCGGTTGCCCCGGCTTAGATTTTACGTTAGGCTTAATATTGACTTGTTCCGTATTGTGGAAAGATGGGTACGTTAAATACCTGTTCTATAGAGTTAGTTCTTATATATCAAATTATTGTTTTGTGAAGTGTAAGGACCTTTAAAGGAGTATCTATGTATATGTACAACTTTTACTATAAGCACAACTGCGACATCGCCAAAAAAACATGTTTATGAACATTTATCTGTATGTCGGTAAGATCATAGCTTTTAAGTCATAGGCTCATTTTTGACTGACGAACCACCGGAGGAGGTATACAATTCGACGAGTATACTTTTTTTTATGTATACCCACGCATAACTTTTTTCGTAGAAGTCCGATTTCAATAATTATTTTTTTATTGGAAATAGTATACTTCGAAATTGGTTCCATTTAAATTTTATCGAAATCGGCTGAGCCATTTTTGATAAATCAACAATAATGTGAAAAATGCTACATCGATCCGTGCGAAATATTCGCGAATTCTGTATACGGGTGAAGTCGGTCATCCTAATTTTTGCAAAAAAATAATTTTGTTTTTGTCATTTTAATGCTCCTAAGTATATTTTCAGTGGTTTTTATTTTTGTTTCATAGCAAGTGAAATCGAGGTAATTTATGGCAACATTTCAATAAGTTCTATTGTAGCGGATTAGAGTTATTTCGTTTTACGTTTACGTTGAGAGCGAATAATGAGTAAAGTAAAACTGAAATAAATTCAAGCTAAAATTCAAAACCTTACAAATTATTTTATATTTACCAAATAAAAACTCTTAACCCATTTTAGCCAACAATAATATCGGTTGAAAAACACTCGGGCATCTCCGAACGCGCGCCGCATACAAAGTGTTAGCATTATAAATTCCTTCCACTGTCCTTCCAGTGCATTTAAATTCATTTGAATCCCGTACCCACTGCAGCGGACATTTTAAATTATTAACTTTGCGAAAATCATGGCAATTGTTAAATTTGTTTTGGGCTTTGAATCCGTAATTGTTTTTTGGTAAAGTTGGCTGTGGCCTTTCCCGGCTTTAATTTAATTTCGCGAGTGAAATGGCGATTTTTGTTTTTAATTATGTGCTCATTAAATGAATTGGGTCGAATTTAATTCGCACCCCGGTGAAGTTGGGAAATTATGAAATTAAACAACAAAATTTTCCGGTCGCTTCGGTTATTTAATTTAAGATGGGAATTGGAACGCGGAATTAATGTATGTCATACTAATCGTAAAGAGAAAAATGGATTTAGACTGTGGAATACAGTATTCTTTTGCTTTTGCTCTATTCATATTTAAACTATCGTAAAAATTAGATTATTGTGTGGAAATATTCATTATTTTTAAGTAAGTTTGGAAAATGTTATAACAAGATAATAAAATACAAACTTCATGAGAGGAATTATAATACTTTTCGCGTAATTCGAATAGATCTTACTGACTACTGGATTTTCAAGGTGAAAATAAGGCTTCGAAGGTGAGAATAAATGTTAAATCGCGATCAATTTCATTTTTGTTGTACCTACAATCAAACGCTACCGTGACCTTGATAGTTATTTTGTTATTAAACTAAAATCATAAGTAATCAAAAATACTTTCAATCTGTGTAAAAAGTAAAAGATGACGCCTTGCCCCATTTCAAATACAAAATAATCTGCCGCGCTAACCTAAAAATTAGTAGACATATTTTTTAAAATCCTAGACATAAAAAGTGACCCAATTTTCCACCGCGTTTTCAATAAACGCGGGGTCTGTTATACCCCACATTATCACTACAATGGTAATCGACAGGCGACACATAATAACGAACCCTAAAAGGGTCTGCGGTGTAATGGAGCAATTGGCGGTTAATTACTCGGGGTCTGGCGGACCAGAGCAGCGAGGGGTTAAGTTTGGGGTAATGTAGACCAGGATCCTTTACGGTGTGAGGGTATGTGATGAATATTGACATTGTGTAAAATATTCAGTACCAGCTCTTTCTTTTTTCAAGCTTTTATTGAAATTTCAATGATTGTATGTATGTAAGTTTGGGTGGAATCTGGCAAGTTAAATTTGACCAACTTCCCGGTTTCCGATTGAGCTGAATTTTTGCACGAATATGTATGTCGCGTGACAATGCAATAATATGGTACCATGGAGCTGATCTGATAATGGAGTCTAAAGGTGGCCATAGGCCGTACTCGTGGTTCTAAACAAGATAGATCCGACGTGTTTGGGCTCGTTTTACATATCTTGGCTAGCACTCTACAGCTACATGATATTGAGGATCTCAAAAGCTTGTATTTAAAAAGTTATATTTTTAAAATAATTCATTATACTCTATACCGTTATCAATGTATGCGGCTAGACTGTTTCGCTGAAGTTGTTAATCTGTCTTGATGTAGTGCTATTTTTACTTTAGAACTAACCTTAAAGTCTCAAAAATTAAGCAATCCTGTACAAATAATTATGGATGGTAGACAAAATGTATGAAATAACTGATGCTTTTTTACAATTTTTAAGCTTGCCCTGCAGTGAAAGTAGGAAGACGTAGTGTTGAGTACAATGATAATCTTAGCTATCCTTCGTCGAGACAAAGAAGATATAATAATACTACATAGTCTAGAGAAACATAGTATATGCAGCCATTCGAAACCAAAATAATAGAAAACATCTCTTCGACAGTTGCTCACTTGCTCCGTCCGACGCCCCACTAACAAACGCAATCCTACTAATAGGCATCTCCTGTCCTGTCAGTGTTTTTGTGAGACTTATGTTCACTATGGGCCTTACTGGTAAGCTCTAAGTAGTCTAACGAACTATGGAGAGGGATATGCTTGGAGTTTCTCTACTAGGTCGAATCAGGAATAAGGAGATTCGTATTAGAACCAAACTTACCGACATAGCCCAGCGGATTGGCAAGCTGAAGTGGCAATGGGCAGGGCACATAGCCAGGAGAACTTATGACTGATGCCGATGGGGTCAAAAAGTTCCTGAGTGAAGACCACGTACCAGTCCGTGGTCTCCGTGGGTCTGGTCTTCTAACCGGTCTTATTGGAGATCCGTAGGGAAGGCAGTGGACGTTATATAGCTAATTGATGGAGTTTCACTATAAATACTATTCAATGTATAAATGTAATGTAAGCCTGCCCACTGCCACTTCAACTTGCTAATCAGCTTGTCTATGCCAGTAACTCTGATTTCTGATTCGACCTCGCAGAGAGACCAGATTGCCCAGCGCAGATGCGATCCATAAATTAATTATCATTTGTATCTAAAAAGCCGTGGTCATAATTCCTATAAAAAGTCGTGGTGGTCTGGTAAAAGCCGTGGTGGTCTAGTGGTAGAGCCTGCCTTACTATCGTGAGGTCGTGGGTTCAAATCTCGGTGCCGTACCAATGAGTTCTTTGAAATTTATGTAAGGAATTGAACACCACTGCTTTTCAGTGAAGGAAATCATCGTGAGGCAACCTGCATTAGTCCGTAGAAGAAATTCGATGGCCTATGTGAATCCATCAACCCGTACTGGGCCAGCGTGGTGGATATAACTCAATAACCCGTCATGGTTAGGCCTACGTTCTGCAGTGGACTATTAAAAAGGATACAGTACAGCACAGTGTAAGTATTTGCCGCTCGTTATCGCCCACTGCTGAATATAGGTTTCACATCTTGTTCGCCGCTCATCCCGGTCATGTGTAAGAACATGAAGTACTAAAGCAAAAATTGCTCTTCATCCCATCCCCATTCCGATGTATGAAATCTGCACATTTAAAGGCGTATTTCCATACATCCTGCAGTGGTAAAACAGCAACATTGTGCCATCCCCACGTGTTAATAAGAATGCGGAGAGCGCAGACAGATCGATACGACACTAAAATTATAGCGCTGCCGTGCCAATACCGGCACTGCGCCCTGCTACGAGTATCTTCCCGAGGACTGTGTAACCTGATTTAAACTATAACTTGACATATGTTACTAGAATTATTAGCTTTGAGTTGTGACACTTGTGAATTGTGACAGCTGGGGACTGAGGAACCGGATTTGGGGATTAAATCTATGTAGCGATCGCGCTAAAATACAGCGCTGAGTTTGTTTTATTTGTATAGAACTATGGGTATATAATCGGTTTTATTATTTTTAGTATTTTAAAATACTAAATAAAAATATACTGTACCAGTCTTTTTAATAGTCCACTGCAGGACGTAGGCCTACCCACGAAGGGTGATTGGGCCATATCCTCCACGCTGGCCCAGTGGGGGTTGGTGGATTCACTTACGCCATCGAATTTCTTCTACGGATGCAGGTTGCCTTACGATGTTTTCCTTCACCGAAAAGCCAGTGGTGTGAAATTCCGTACATAAATTCCAAAGAATTCATTGGTACGGGACCGGTGATTCGAACCCACGACCGTGAGGTGAGATTGTAAGGCGGGTGTCACTACCTCTTGACCATTACGGCTCCCTACTAACTTAAATAAAAATATAACAGTAAATAATTATAATAATTAAAAAACTAAGTAATGTAATAATATTTTTTTGAGTAAAGCTTATAAGATATTGTACCTAAATGTTGAATTTAATAATGAGTGAAATTGAATATGTCTGTAAAATAATTTATTCAAAGCGACGTTATGTTGAAGTGCTTTAAAATGTGAACAATTAAGTAAAATTTTTGTTTCTGGGATAAAAAAAATGTTTGCTAGAACTATGAATAGAATATGAAACTTTCCCAGTTTCAAGGTTCAAGGTTTACTAATAATTTTGTACTATCTTCTCAAACACGACCTTTTCTCGTAAAATAGTTTATGAAACTTAAATAACTTTCAAACTTTTTCCTTCTAAACTCATTTCACAAAAGCATTAAGTTTTATACCGTATTGTTATAATAACTCCAACTGCTAATATTACTTTTTATTACCAACATAAATAGCAAAACCAAACAAGAATACTAGTTGCAGTATAAACAGAAACGTTTTTATATTCCTCATGCAAATGGAGGGAATTTAAAAGAGGAATCTTCTCGGTCTCGTTTCATTTCGCCCGCGGTAATATTGCAAACGATCCGGTTAATTACCGAAACCGGTTAATTCTAGCTTTAACTATGCATGCAAGTCTTATGAATATTTTTACTGTTGCTGTACCTAATTTGTGTAGTTCATTTAATGCTACATTTAATTTGTCTTAAACGTCTATGATAACCACTAGTTTGTATGTTGACATGTTTTCTTTACAAGCGCCCAAGAAAATCAATTAAGTAATTATACTATACAACCAGCACTTTAGAATAGTAGTGTGAATAGTGTAGTATTATTTGTGTACAAAATAATCCAAAGGAAGAACATTCGCTGTAAGGGAAGTTTCATTTCGCCTGCAGCCAAATTACAAGCATCCCGGTTTATTACCGAAACCGGTTAAATCTGGTTGAAACTGGTAAAAAGTTAGTAACTATGTAGTTAGTTTTGGTTAAAGCAAGTCGGAATTTTGTGTTGTTGCAACATAGTAGCTAAAAACACAACAACACTTGGTTGTGGTTAAACTCCGACTATAATTATTTATCTAGGACTAAATTCGTTTATACTAGCACTTTTTATTAATTTTACGCCTAATAAGTACGTAGTTATTCTACGTTAGTTTCAACATGTTTAAAAAAGATATTTGTTTAATGTATTTTGTTTTCTTTACAGGTAAGATCACCGAGTGTCATCGCTTCATATTTTTATTTTGTAAGTATTTAAATGTTTTATTTTGTACAATTCATTTTTTTTTCTCCATTTTTGGATCAAAAATCGTTAGGTTGTGTGTTATTATCAAAAAATGTTAACAATAAAATTGATTGAAAAGAGAATCCACGTAACTTTTTAAGTTTAATTCAATTCTTAATCATATATTGGCCTTAGCATAATACAAAATTTCGTATGTAGTATATTACAATTATTATATATAACCTTTATTTTGTATCATGTGTACTAGAGCAAAATTACCTCAAAATCAGAACAAACGATGCTTTCGTAATCTAATGAAAACGAAGATAGTTGGTACTTGAAAATTGTCAAAATGTAGCTAAAAGCGATGAAAGTAGAGATTCCAGCCATTCCGGATAAGCTCCCAGTCAAAGTGAAGACATCCGGACTACATTTTCAATTATCGTACAACCGGAACCGTATCCGGCGGAAGAATGTGGAATTTCCGTCCCGTATGAGATCTCTACTATGAGTATTCTACCCGGAAACGATGTAGTTAGTTTTGATTTTAAACAATTGTAATTTATTTTAAACACCGAAAGTTCTATAAAATTCAAAATTCATTCATTACATGATACCTACTGTATTTGTACAAAGTGATCTTAGATTATAACTACAAAAATTCTACACGGAAACTATGATTTGATTTTAGGCAGTTGTAATTTGTATTAAACTTTGAAGTTTCACTTGATAATATAATACAAAGTCGTTTCCCTGCGTGTCTGTCCCTATATATTCTTATAATAAAATCTTTAAAAAATATGCAACTGATTTTGATACAGTTTTTTTAAACATAGACTGATTCAAGAGGAAGATTTATTTTTATATATATAATACACCTGTGCAAACCCGCGGCGGGTGCTAGTATAAGTATAAAATTCAAAATCGATTCAGTCAACAGTCATTTTAAAATTGATTTAAAGTCTTGTAAGCTCTACGTGGTTACTTCTGTATTGTATTGGTTCACTTTTGTTTTATGATTTTTGAATATTATACATTCTAAAGTCCCGTGTTGCTGTTAGGTACTTGAAAGAGGGATAGCAATAATTTCATTCGGCTATATTGACTAATTATAAAATTCATTTGAGAACAATACATTGCGAATATTTCGAAAAAAAATATCATGACCTTTTGACCTTGTTTAAATAATTAATCTGCCCCGCTTCTTACTGCCCACATAACCGCAAATTAAATTAAAAACGCAAACATTTTTAATTAGCAATACCACTTTCATTGCGGTTCGCACAACATTTAACTTAAAATTAAAAAAACAACACAACCTAAAATCAACCGTCATTCAAAGGATTAAGGACGAAATCGGCGTGGCCGCAACCAGCAAGGGGTGCTCAACGTTTCTCGCGGAGTGAGCGAACCGAAACGCGTGTGAATTTTTTAAAAGATTATACAGGAGTGGGCCTCGCCGGTAATGGAGAGAGGCGGCCATGTTGTAATTGCGGGTGGATGGAACTATGTCACGGGAGTCAAGTTTATGGCGCGAAAGCTGTGATGTGACCCGTGCTACTGTTGAATAATCTGTGCAAGCTTAACCACCTGACGTTTGACGCGACGGGTCAAGGGTTTTCTGTGGAATAATACGAAAACTATTTTTATGTTAATTTAATTTAGTAGAAGATATCGTTTTCCTTTTTTATGATTAGGTACATGTTGAACACAACTAATGGATACAATAAAAAGTATGCAAATAAAAAAAATTTCAATAGGCGATTTTTTAAATTAGCAAATTTGGTAATTATATATGTTGTATGGTGAATTTCAACCAAAACATTTGAGCAGTTTATATTTCATAGAACAAAAAATCCTTAGCGAACGCGCCTTGATGATATTGAATGACATTAAACTCTGTACTAATTATTGTTACCTCGTTTTATGCAATACCAAAACTTACAACATTTACACGTTAATTTATAAAAATATGTATTATTATATGTATATAAGTAATTGGAACGGACAATGTGTGCCTAAAACTAGTATTTATTTAAGTATAGTTTGCCGTTGTAGTTTAATGAAAACCCCAGACCCTAAAAGCTTTCTATCTCCGAAAAACAGCTTACACCATTAACCATAATGGAAGTTCAGCATTTAGAGCCTCTCATTCCGAAGATAACACTTGTACCCCGAGAGCTTCAATAGCCCACAAAATTACGAACAACAGATTTAATTTCCCCTTATAATAAACTTGGTCTGTGCACGCCATTCCTAACCCTATCTCCGGTCGTTAAAGTTTATTCTGCTTTGTTGTGTAGGTTAGAAAAGGGTGTAAGATTTTACAGGCACACGCACAGTGTTTGATAGCCCTCAAAAAATTTCCCTATGCTGTTTATTGCATTTATCGATGAAGAAATGCATTTTAAATGCAAGAATAGAACACCCACGTGTCAATTTCCAATACTTTTTTTTATAAAAAATATTTTTCATTATGTGACCTTGACCTAAAAAAATGATTAAATAAGTTCTGTAGGCGTATTTAATCAAGATATATTTTTTTGATTAATGTAGTTTGATGAAGGACCTGTAGGTGCATATTTTCCAGTTTTTATTTTTGGAGAATCATCTCTGGTTACTAAGTTATTATTATTTTTTCAGATTTTCGTTTACATTTTTTTTCTTCCAAAAAACGCAAAAGTGCGGCTTGGGACTAGTATTAAAAGATTTATCTTAACTTGATCTATGAGTGATAAAAAAATCACGTTTCACTAACGCGCCGTTTGGGAGTTATGGATAAAGGTCAAATGGTGTATTTTAGGGTTGTCACTGAGGTCAACAAATATTATAATACTTGTGATCAATAGAAAACTCTAAGACTCATAGAAATCATTCTCATTTTCGAGTATCACCATGCAGTCGTCAACATTTAATGAATCTTCATCATCATCATCTGATGAAGATCTATGTAATCTTGGAACTTCGTCATCTACCTCCGCCGCCTGCAAGTTTTTTTCATGAATTGGCTTCAAAAGTTCACGAACAGCTTCTGGCAGACTAATCCTATTGAATGACCTTTGGCGGTGTCTGTAGTGTGCCATAGACACATACGGATCCGATGATTCCAGTGCACGATGAAAGAGGTCAATCATAGTTTTTTTCCTATTCATTTTTCGGCAATGGTGTTCTCTATCTGAGCGCCAAAATTTATTCCGCGATTCGGCCGCTTACTCTGATAGCATGCCGACAGGAAGAGAACATGATTCTATGATCTCTTCACCGTGTACTAAAATTGTGTGTACCGTTACAGTCATTGGGTGCCAGTTAAATGACTGTACGTACCTTTCCGCGAGCGTGCGGCAAAAAATGCCAAAATTTTTTGCGTCTATAGAATATTCGCTAGATATGGCGACAAGGATTGTATGCAACCCGTCGATCAACCATGCATCAAGATCTAAAATCTCTCCAAATATGCCACGGTATTAATCTGATAGTGCTGTGCGGGCTGAATTACCATCATTTGTGGTTCCTGAAATCGGTTTCACTACGTCCACCAACAGTCCAATCCAGTTTCTTACTTTACTCTGGATACGTTTTTTCCCTTCATCAACAATTTGACTTTCCCTGCTACCCTTATTGATCCTCCATTTTTTTACTAACGGATCGTTTTTATACCTGAGATGTAGCAAGAACTCGAAAACGCGTATCCACGCATGAAGTGGATTGAAGCCGTATGACGTGTCCAAATCATTAAACTGACTAGCAGTAAGTTTATATGAATGTAAGGTTTCCTAATCGATTTGTTTGCTACATGAGCCATTGGTGAAATATAGATCAACAAACCTAATAAATTTCTAATGTATCCAAGATAGAATGTTCAAACTTACTCAGTTTATAGACCACATGAAAAAAAATCCCTGAAAACTATTTTGAGCACTGGGATCATAACTATTTGAGTAATAAAGGAAAATTTTAAATTTTAAAACATGCACGTAGCTCAAAGGTCGTTGACCTCACAAACATATTTCATACTTTATTACGTTTTTCTAGTAGTCAACCGTCTAAAGACATCGCAAAAAATGGTTTTTATAATCATCGTCACCATCTAAGGAAGCCTATCATACACGTGTCTCGACACGAACTTGAGAACTTATTTGTGTATGTAAATTGCAAATAGAAATAAAAATGCATATGAAAAATAATGTATGCATGAGATATATTTTATGTGTAAATAAAGTATATTGTTGTAATTAAGGAAAAAAAATATTAAAGCTAATTAAAATGAAAGGTCACATTAGGTGACAACCCTAACACAAAACTTTAAAATTCGATAACTCGTAAACGGCGCAAATCTGGAACGTGATTTTTTTATCACTAATAGATCAAATTAAGATAAATATTTTAATACTACTCACAAGCCGCACTTTTGCGTTTTTTGGAAGAAAAAAAATGTAAACCAAAATCTAAAAAAATAATAATAACTTAGTAACCAGAGATGATTCTCCAAAAATAAAAACTGGAAAATATGCACTTAAATGTCCTTCATCAAACTACATTAATCAAAAAAATATATCTTGATTAAATACGCCTACAGAATTTATTTAATCATTTTTTTAGGTCAAGGTCACAAAATGAAAAATATTTTTTATAAAAAAAAGTATTGGAAATTGACACGTGGGTGTTCTACTCTTGCATTTAAAATGCATTTCTTCATCGATAAATGCAATAAACAGCATAGGGAAATTTTTTGAGGGCTATCAAACACTGTGACACGGTACCTGTTGCCGTCGCGGCGAACTGTTATGGTTCAATAAAAACGTACAATTTCAAGTAATGACACGTGGCAGAGCGCCGCTCATGAATTTAAAACGTTTTCTTAAAAATATTGTGGAAACTCGAAACGGGTCAAATTTTATTTATCGTTAGATATTTTAAGCGAACTAGACAACGAGAAATTTTAACTCAACGATGTTTGCTGAAAATCATATTATAAGTATGCCATTCCATTCCAGTATTTTTTTTCATGGAAAAAATCGTAGTTCAATCTTCATCATCATTTCAAATCATATATATTTGAAATTGTTGATGACACCTGATTTCATTAACTTAATCCCTACAAATGAATTTCAATGCTATTTTTTGTCATTATTTTTTTACCAATACTTTAACCGCTTGACAGCTTTAACATTTAGTTAAAATGACCAACAAATAAATGTATTATTACATTGTTATTATTACCTACATGTATTCGTATACTTATTTTATACTTGAACAATAAGCCCGATTACAGAGGCGCCAGCGTAAATTAAATAGCAAAGTAAAAAGCGTTCTCTCTATCGAATGCCTAAAGTGAAAAGAAACAGAACTATGCTATTTAGCTAATATAGTTACGCGGGCGCCTCTGTAATCGGGCTTATTGTAACCCTATCTTGGTCATATAAATTTCAAATGACCACGCGATACTAAAAATAAAAACAAAACATGTATCAAAATTATATCTCTGCATCTCTCTTGAAACATGTGGTAACTACCTGTACGTCTGCGACCCGCCGGAATGTCGGGCACATATCAAATCTTGTACAACAAAAGTGACACCGAACCCTCGAATCATTGTGCCGGAGCACATTGTCCTTGCATTAGCCGACAATGTGGCCCGCACAATGGGGCCCTAATGTTCAGCTGCTCGAGGCCCTTTTTGTGGCCCCTAAATTACGTCCACAATAAATGTAATGAATTAAATGGTGCTTGCCTTGAGAAATGTCATTGGGTGTTAGTAACGGCAAATGTTATATTTGCAGAAAATGATCTTGAATAGTTTTCTCTTAATTTAATGTGGTTGACGATACCTACTTGAATTTATTTATTTAATCCCTGTATTGGCTTTCAAAGCTATTATTTCTATTATTTTTTAAAAAATATCTCCAGCTTTTCAACAGCAGAGTTATTAAATATTAGTTGCTTTACCTTCGATCACAAATCATCGATTACCATTTGGAGGTTACGGTCGGACGCGGACATATTCATAAAAATGCGCAGAATAAAAAAAAAAAAATGTGATATTGCCCACTTATACAAATTTATTCTTTATAAGCTTAGGTAAAATTCAACTCAAACTTTTGATAGAACACATATCCAAAACAAACGTTTCACATTAATTTTAGTGCCCCTTGAAAAATATCTCTTTAAATTGCTACACATTTTCTACGAGATGGTGCTTGGCTCGAGAAATAAATGTAATTGCTCTTTAGTCTGAACGTCTGAAGATCTGAACAATCCGTGTAGAATTGTATGTGTAGGTACGAATGCAATGTATTAGTTGTGTATTGGTATCTTTTAATACTTTTTAATAAAAAATCTCTTAATCGTTAAGTACTAGAATAAACTTAAAATTGTTTTCTAGAAACTACGACATTTCATTTCTTAATAAGTACTAACTGTAGATATTTTAGCCCTTTTTCAAATCAATACCAGTGCGGCCTGTATTTTGAGATTTAAATGTGTTTTAAGATACTTACCGTCTTACCACAAAACTTTTACGCACGCTCTAGACAATGTTTAACAGCACAAATTGATCGGCTAACAGTGTTTAAGGCGTATCTCTGTGGTAAGGCGGATAGTTACAACTTGTCTCAATCCTACTAAAATTGACATAGACGCACAAAAACTAAATCTAGTACAATAAGAATGAAAATGAGTCCTCACAATAGTCAATACTTAGAATCATGTTAATAGACCGTTAAAATTTTAAAAAGATATTAAACACAATTTTTACAACAAAATCATTACAAAAACAACGCCGTCATAAAACGAGTCTCTTCTCAAACGCTAGGTACACTTTAAACATAATTTGATAAGTAAAACCAGCCGGGTCTCGGTCGCAAACTCGAGATATAAATTCATTATGAACGCCGCACCATTGTCTTGCAAACACTCGGGCACCTGAAACTTTGCTCCTGAATGTTCCTGAAATAGTTCGTTGAAACTCAGGGAGTATTATGTCGAGAACCTGGAAGATGTTTCAGTGTTGCATTTTGAGACGTTTCTCGACACGGTTTAGAGTATTTAGACAGCTACTTGTGTGTCACACATACATACACACATATCTTGTTTAGTTTTATAGAAAACTAGCGACGCGTTCCGGCTTCGCACAGGTGTATCATACATATAAATAAACCATTCTCTTGAATCATTCTATCTATTAAAAAAAAAACTGCATTAAAATCCGTTGCGTAGTTTTAAAGATACAAGCATACATGGGGACAGACAGCGGGGAGCGATTTTGTAATATACTATTTAGTGATGATGATGATGTGTCAAGTACAGGAAGTCTTAAAGGTATACAGGGTTATTTGCTTACCCTTACTAAACCAAAAGGGTGTGATTCAGACCATCAATACGAACAAGTTTTACTATGTGCCAACCCAAAATTAGAGAAATAATAAGCTGTTTCATATTAAAATTGCAACACGGAATCGACAAAATTTTAGAAACAGCTTTTTTGCTCCAATTTTTTGTTGGCCCCATAGTAAACAACATCAGTCGCGAAATCGCGAAAAAAGTCAACTGTTCCATAACGAAATTTTATTGCTATTTGCCAAAATATATGGAGCGGCTGATTTTTCGCAATCTCTCAGTTAGTCCCATAGGTGTTCAAAGTTGTTCTTAACGGTGAGTAAAACATCTTTGAAAATAAATGTTAATCAGAAAATAAGGTTTACCCCGGTTAAAAATTTGCTAAAAATCACGTAGGTACTGAGATTTTATTTTTAGTTAGCAAAAATGATTGCCCTAAAAATTAAATTAAATGCTTACACCGTAAATCACTAAATAGAGGAAAACATCATCTACATTTTGGGACGAGCGTTACAAAGCGCCAATTTCCCCACGCTGACAGTGACAAAAAAACCTTGCAAATTGCAAACAACACATCGCACGACGAACCCACTTATTTAGCACATTTTTCTACCCTGTCCCTTCCAGGGATGGCGCACTAATTTGGCCAGTTTGGCGAATCATCCCTAACAATGAGGATAAACGCTGGTACACATTTCGCGGTATTTAAAAATCGGTTAGTTATTTTATGTAAGTATTGGGGACTAATAATACGAACAAATAAAATGATGTTTGTATACTAGAACACAGTATTTTATTAGATATTCTAAAAATACAAAGTATGACAAAAATATTTGGCGAATCATAAATTATTTTTATAGTAAAATTTTTACCTGGACAAATTGTGACCATGTCTATGATCTATGGACATTATGTATATTTTATAACAGCATTTAATTAACTCAACTATATAACTCTATTCTAGTGTATCTATTAAAATTATCTCTCTATTAAAATTATATTTATTTATATTCGTTTATTGCTCATCATTATATAGGACAGCTTTAGTCTATTATGTAGTGTCCACGTGTTCACCAAATTTTATCGTTTGATTAAAGTCATCCCAAAGCATCACGTTTCTAGTCTCCCTTAAAGCTAGTTTTTATTCCACGGCCCCTGAAATAAATACCGTAATTTCCGGTTACTCGGTCCTCACTAACAGGGTGGTTCGGAAGTGGGCTTGTTTACTTCTCCACCTGACAGTTTGGAACTTAATCGTTTGCAAAGCGCCTTGTAACGGTCACCTTGTTAGCCGCTTTTTGTTGCACGCCAAATGTTTGTGTTGGATAACAGGAAAACAGAAGTTTGTGGAAAGTGGTATTATGGTTTTGATACCTTTTATACAATACAAAAACCGGACAAGTGCGAGTCAGGCTCGCACACCGAGGGTTCCGTACAAATCCAGAAAATTTCACTAAATTGAAAAGTAAGTTTTTTTCACTTTTCCCGTCATACATCGAAAATTACTGAAAATGTTAAAATAATTAAAAACCTGTTTTAGCATGTGCTAATGAAGTTCTTTTATATGATACCTTACATGATACGATTTACTCACTTTGAATTTTGAACCTATATTTTGTGAATTTTGAGGCCCTATTTTTTGTGATTTAAATAAAAATGTACAGTTTTCAGATTTATTCCTATATGTGTACTCTGAGACATTGCTTCTCGCCAAATTTCATAGTTCTATGTCAACGGGAAGTACCCTGTAGGTTTTGATTTTTGTGAGTGCGAAATATGCGGTTTTAACGAAATATGCGGCTAACTTTTTTAAACCATAACTGAGAAGTTTTTCTTTTACACAACTGCAAGAATTCATCAATATACGTATACAGTTTAAATTTCAACTCGATATCTTTACGCATTCCCGAGATAAATAGTCTTGACATACACACGGACGGACAAACCGACAGAAGGACGGACGGACAGACGAACAACAAAGTGATCCTATAAGGGTAGAGTCCTTATAAATTCTAAACGTGCTGCTGCTGATGGCTGGCTCGTTCCTCACGCAAAGAATTTCCTTAGCAGTTCAGCGCGGGAACGCAGCCAGCCTTCTTAGCACCTTTCCACAAGGACACAGTCTTAATTTCGATTTTTAGCTTCTGTTATGAAATAATTATGCACGAAAAAAAACTCTCATTCCAACAAACCAAATTTCCATAACTTTAAACCGTTCTTCGATCTCGAAATTCATTTGAATGAAATATCGAGAAAAGATTCCGTTTTTCACGAAAGGTGTTCGTAATTTCGCCGACGTCCCTTATCGCCCCAGTCTCCCCTAACGAGGTGTCAGGCGAACTTTTAAAACGTACGCTGACTAATTTTATTTCAATGCATAGCTTTTAGATTGCAATTTGGAGATTGTATTGTCGCTATTGGAAATTGTTTTATTTGGTAGTTATAAATCAGTCTTTTAATATATTTTTTGGACGAATTTCAATTTCATATTAATTTTATGTGAATGTGCGCATAATATTACATATTTTGATGAGATTCTGAAGCTAATCATTGTTATTGGCCTTGTCTGATGCCTGAAGAACTTTTAAAACGTACGCTTACTTATTTTATTTCAATGCATAGCTATTTAGATTGCAATTAAAATTTGGAGATTGTATTGTTGCTATTAAAAACGATTTTATTTTATATCCATTAATAGATGTCTTATAAGTTTTTAAATTTTTACGGTGCTATGTTAGATTATGAATTTTAATTTGAGACAATTTATGTTAATAAACAGTCAATAATTATAATAACACAGGTTACGCATTGCATTTTTATATTAAACTTATTATTTTGATTATGAACAATAGGGTATTACAGTCATTCTTGAAAAGTATCTCAGTTAGATTCTGTTGGGCTAATAAACCACTAAAAAAATCCAAAAAACATATTCATTCGTTAAGTGCTCTAAAAACGCATTTTAATTTTACAATTTCAAAATTTCGCGCGTAATTTACGAAAACGATGGATGTCATTATTATACTCTGTGGATGAATGACGTCACTAGGCTATGTAAACAATGCGTGTAAATATTTTTCACGATGGTGTCTTTGTTTGTAAGTTTGAGATTTAAGTTGAAAATAAGTTATTATAAATGGTTAATAATGAGTTATCGTTGGTGTGCTGTTCCTGGAATACTATATAGTGTACAAACACCGGACAAACTATTCATTGTTTACATAGCTGTATGACGTAATAATATAGCGGCGACAATTTTATGCACATATCGATTTTTTAAATTTATTTTGTTTATTTATGATCTAAAACAAACATTATCCGATTGTTTTTTGCCTAAGCTATCTCAAAAATACAATAACAGATTTTTTTCTCGTTCATAGTAATACCCTATTGTGAAACTAACCCCGAAAACGCCGAGTAAAAATCAGCTGTCCCACAACGACATTAATAAAACCTATGTCGTTGCTGTCCCATACATTTTGTTGAGAGTTAATGAAACTCATATAAAGTTGATATAATGTATCGGTAGTCTTTACTTCTATGATTCCCTGTATTTTCCAAAACAACATTTTGTATTTTGATCAGAAAATGAGTTTTTAATATCTTTTGTAAAAACCCAAGGTTATTATGCTTGCAATAAATATGTACAAATAAGTATGCGTATGGAAAAAGCAAGCAAGCAAAATCATATGAGTACGAAGTGACACAAATATGTGACTAAAATGTTAACGACTCTACTAACATACAAACTGTTACAAGTTGCCAAGTATTGTACGTCTCAATAATTCATCGAATAATTTCGATTTTCTCAGAGTAAAAAGTTGCAAATAACTTCCTAATATCCCCGCTTCATCGGCTTAGCAAGAAAACGAATTTGCCAACCAACTTTAAACTCCCCGAACTCTTTTACGTTCTACATAAAAAAATAATTCGGTAAACCTTTCAACAGGTCCCAGGACGCTTCAAAAACACCTAACAAACTTAGTCCATTATTTAGTATCAACCTGTATATTTTTGCTTTCAAAATACATAGAACTCTATACTTAAAAAAATAAGGAAGAAAATTCTTTGGTAAGTTTGTGAAAGTTGCTACGTTTTGTGTTTGGGGAAACTTTAGCCATTTTGAGGCAAGAAGAACGTATTAGTTCGACAAGTTTAGTAGGTTTGGAGTTATCTGAAGAGTTTAACTTAGGCTATTCTGTTTTGGATTCTAAAGCTTAATGGGTAAGGTTGAAGTTAGGTAAGAGTGAGTTAAGCTAGCCAAACAAAATTGGCTGAAAGTGGCGCGTTGACACATCGAATGGCTTAGTGTTTATTTTAATTGTTAGTGTATAGGTATTGAGTGGAGTGTTTGTGTAGGACTTTGTTGCTGAACTTGTGTTAGTGTGTGTTGGTGCAGTTTGAGGGATTTGGGTAAGATATCGTTGCTCTTATAATTTTAGGAGAAATAAGCGTTTGTACTTATATTGCCAAGGTGGTCTAGTGGTAGTGACGTCCGCCTTACAATCGTGAGGTCGTGGGTTCAAATCCCGGTCCCGCACCAATGAGTTCTTTGTAATTTATGTACGGAATTTGACACCGCTGGCTTATCAGTGAATTTATTTATTTATTCAATTAGTACCGCATGCACGAATTACACTAATGATAATGATAATGATGAGTGAAGGTGTGTGTGTGAAAACATCGTGAGGCAACCTGCATATGTCCGTAGATGAAATTCGATGGCGTATGTGAATCCACCAACCCGCACTGGGCCAGCGTGGTGGATGTGGCCAATCACCCTTCGTGCGTAGGCGAATGTAGGCCTACGCACAGCCTGCAGTGTATTATTAAAAAAGACTGGTAGAGTACAGAACCGCCAGGGAATGGAACAGTCTGAAAAAGATATTATCTAAAGCTTTTCAAAATCATGTATATGAATAAGTATTCACTCTGATTTTGAAAAACTTTAGATTTCATCTTCGACCACAAAGTCGCTTACCATCACGCTAGTTGATGGTCAAACGTGGACTTATTCGACTATAAAATATTCACGGTTGCCGCGGATTCTTGGTGTGTATCCCTGTTAACTCGTTCAAGGGTATTACATTGTCTCGGCAATCACCGAGGGTGGTGGAACCAGGGCGGGAACGCGGATTCTTCCATACTCATTACATTCCCGCGGCATAGGGAAAGGACGCTGTAGGGATGGCCGTAGTACGAGCTACGGTAAACCTTTACAGTGTGCTATTTATTGTACCATATTATGAACTATATTATATTTTTTTTCTATTTTACAAAATTATAATTATCATTATATTACAAAGTACGGTTTGTTTTGACATAATGTTACTTTAATTGTTATTATAGAGAAGCTATTGGCTCTTGAAACGCAGCTTTAGACTAGTTCAGGAGTCTATAGAACATCTGATACTGTACGTTAACATATGTGTCTAAAATAAATAATTGATTGATTGATAATCATAAACATCTTGACGTGATTGTTATTTACATCTCAAGTCGTCATTATAATTATTTAAGACATACTTAAATATGGAAGCAGGCTTTTCTGTATTTTTTAATTATCACCTATTTACGTCCTAATGTTTTATTACTTTTGAGTCAGTGGGTTTGAGCCTATCATATCTTGGTAATGAATGAAAATTTGCACACATGTCTATAGAATGAATATAATGTAACTGTCAGTCTAAATGTATGACTTGTATTAAATCTACGTGTATCTAAAAATTTAAACAATTTAATTGTTTGAATCCATTTTTTGAGAACATCAACAACTCACTACTTTAAATGGTTTTCTTGCAGTGTCATCTATCTAGGTACCTTAGCTCTTGTCAGTGGTGTCCACGATTGACCTGCAATACTGACGATATTGTCGACTAATTGCTGTATCGACGTAATATAAGTGTAGTATTTTTCAAATTTACAGTTCTGTCATACATCCAGTTTCCCATCCCTACTGTTGTGGCTTCATGCGAGGTTCATTAAAACGCCGCAGTCGGCATTAGAGCCGCATTGTGCCGAGGTTTGCGCACATTTCACCATTTATAGCGATTTAGCTTCCCCACTGTTACGAGGCACTGTTTAATCTAACAACTTTAATTATGGCTCCAAAACCAAAATTGAGACCGAAAAATTGAATTTATAAATTACTGTATAGGTTATTTTGAGTGATTATTGAAGAGGATCAAAGATTAAAAGGTCGTTGAATGAAAGGTCTGAGATTTACTAACACTAATGATTTGATTACAACGAATCTGAAACTTTAAACTCATACCTACTCGCTTAGTTTTTAGGATTCCGTACCCAAAGGGAAAAAAACCGGACAAGTGCGAGTCAGGCTCGCACACCGAAGGTTCCGTACAAACATATTGTTAAAATAATTAAAAATCTGTTTTAGCATGTTCTAATGAAGTTATTTTATATGATACCTTACATGATACGATTTACTCACTTTGAATTTTGAACCCATATTTTGCGAAATTTGAGACCTTATTTTTAAGTGATTTAAATAAAAATGTACAGTTTTCAGATTTATTCCTATATGTGTACTCTGAGAGAATGCTTTTCGCCAAATTTCATAGTTCTATGTCAACGGAAAGTACCCTGTAGGTTTTGATTTTTGTGAGCATTGAAATATGCGTTTTTTACGACATAAGCGCCTCTAACATTTTTATACGGCAATTGAGAAGCTTTTCTTTTAGACTACTGCAAGAATTCATGGGTTTACGTATATAGTTTAAATTTCAACTCGATATTTTTACGCGTTCTCGAGATAAAGAGTCTTGACATACACACAGACGGACAGACGGACAACAAAGTGATCCTATAAGGGTTCCGTATTTTCCTTTTGAGGTACGGAACACTAAAAACGGGACCTTATTACTAAGACTCCGCTGTCCGTCTGTCTGTTTGTCTGTCACCAAGCTGTATCTCATGAACCATTATAGTTAGAACGTTAAAATTCTCAGATGATGTATTTCTGTTGCCGCTATAACAACAAAATTTTATACTAAAAACAGAAAAATAAATAAATAAGCTTCCATGCAGTACGGAACCCTTCGTACGGGAGTCCGACTCGCACTTAGCCGATTTTATTAACGTATATATTTCAATAAACCCAAACATTACAACTTGTAGAAAAAATCTTGGAAGCATGAGGTTTTTCGTTAAAATGCACTTATAAAAGAAAAATCTCACTTCTCTTTAAAATGTACCCCGCATCCTTCGCGTTTGCTGGCTTAAAACGACTTACCAACTTAAATTTTACACACAAAATAATAAAACTAGACTGTATAGCAACTTCTGCTTATCTGTGGCTTTAATTCCGTCCAAACCTGAAGCGATCAAAGAAACGCATAAATCGCATTACTCGACTCTCTTTGCACAGATTTGCGGTTCTCTTGCCGACTCCACTCTCTCGACAGTGGGATTACTCTTTCCACTGTGATTGGAGCTTAACTGTAGGTTTGCATGCAAATGAAGACTGTAACAGAATGATGAAACGCCTGACCATTTTTTTGGAGCACTGCAGAGATACGGCGTGCGGTTTGCTCTGACTTTTTGAACAGGCGACTTGTCTTTTTTGTCGAAGTTTTTATGTGTAATTTTGTCATAAAATTAATACCCAGATGAAAAAAATGTTTTTTCTATTAAAGTAAATAAATAGTAAATGAATTGTAAAAAGCCAGCATTCACTAAAAATTGTAACATCATATTTTGAATTTCCACTTCAAACGGCAATGGGGCCCAAACCATCCATTTTTAATGATTTTCTTTTAAAAGCAGCCCCTGACTCTTCTATGTCGTCCATTTTCCCTATGAAAGCTCTTAACCCTCCACTTAGGGACTTTAACCCTTAAAACCCCGAGATTTCCACGACAGTGACGTGTAAAATATGTTCCTAACAGCCATTACAATTAAAACCTACACTTCCGTAAAAAGATACCCCATACGCACCCTCGCAGGATGTAAAAAATATAAACTGTGATAAATAAAGGTCCAAAAAACTTCGGGAAGGGTTGGATTCCAACTTAGGGCCATTACAAAGGGCGGATTAAACGTGTTCCTTTAAATTGGCGCCCGCCCGTGTTTAACATGGCAGATTAGCGGACCCAAATAAATATTCCCAGTTTAAATTTTACATTTTATGTATAACTTTGAATTTGCCGTACCGTATAGATATAATACCGTACTTTACCGCATGGATATTCGCCGTGTTTGAGTGTTTGCGAGGGAAGTTTTTCATGTTTTATGACTTTTTGATCTCAATATGCTTCGTATTGTGCCTTATGGAGTGGTTTACTGATTGTTTGATTTCAATTTTGTTGTGGTTTAGATACGAATTGCGCTATGATTTAAAATGCAAGAGTTTTTATGACTTTTAGTCTCACATTTTTAACCTTTGAATATTTTTTTAACACAGCATAGTTTGAATTAGTTATTAATAGGTGTTTCTTAGGGAACACTGAAGTTAAACTACTTACTAAAGATTGCCAATAATCTAGATTCCTTAAGCACCTACTACGACCACAACGCTCTGAGGCCTAACCCATCCAAAACCCAGTCTTGTGCCTTTCACCTGCGCAACCGCCAATCGAAAATTAAACATAACACGGCACTAATGTGTTACACTGTGAAAACCCCATATACATAGGTGACCTTGGACAGGACACTTACCTATAAAAAAACACTGTCATAAAACACGCATGAAAGTAGAATCCCGCAATAACCTGCTGCGATGGCTAACATCAACGACCTGGGGAGCCTCTCCAAATATTCTCAAGACCATAGGCCTGGCACTCTGTTTTTCGGCTGGAGAGTACGCATGCCCAGTGTGGCATCACTCCACACACGCGAGAGAAGCAGATATAACTTTAAACGAGTCATGCAGGATAATCACAGGTTGTCTAAAACCCACCCCACTCGCAGGTATTACACCACCTGCTGCGCGGAGACACGTAGCTTGTGCAGTCGAAAAATCCCACCAGGAAAGAGACCCCCGGCACTGCTTATTTAATACAGAATATACAAACTCAAGTCTAGAAGCTAAAAGCCGCAAAAGCTTTATAAAACACACCACAGCTTCGGAAGGCCACCCTTCAGATTCTCGCCTTGCTGAATGGCAAAAACTGTACGACCCACCACCAAACTACATTAAAGCAGATAAAGAGCTCCCACCTGGCTATAAAGAGCCTTGGCCCACCTGGAAAACCCTAAACCGCCTCCGTTCCCAAGTGGGCTGAAACCGAGACAATCTGGCAAAATGGGGATACATAGATAGCTCCGAGATCGAATGCCTCTGCGGCTTGAGACCCCAGACTATGTCACATATGACTAACTGTGTAGCATGCCCTAAAACCTGTACCAATCAGGATCTAGATGAGGCAACAGAGAGCGCCATTGAAGTGGTTAGTTTCTGGTCAAAAGCCGGAATATAATTTCTTAGCACGCTACATCGACTCGCAAAGAAGAAGACTGAAGTTAAACAGCCTTCAGCACGGTCACTCTTTGGATTGAGAGCTGGTGAAATTTACAAGTGATTGCTGTCATAGCTCAGATGACACGATAAATTGTAGGTCTCGGATATTTTAACAGTTAAGCCATATCATGTCAGAGGTCTTCTAGCGGTTTAGAAATTCTAACACCAGGGCCAGCCATCCAGCCTATGCGCACTTACGTAGGTACTCGTTTTAATTGCTCAGATTGGGATGGGCATAAATTTGTTTACATTAGTGCTTTTAACTTTTAACTTTCTGAAAAGTTAATAAATGTTGTTTTTGGTTGAGGTTGTGTTTATTTAAGGCTTCAGGGTTAATTTTTGGTTCTCATTAGTATTTTATTTGTTTATTTTCCTAACGGTCGGCAATTTCTAGAATTGCTATCTAGATAGCAACTAACCAGAATTACTAAGCACCATTTTTTAAAGCTCTACATTTTATTGTAAAAAAAGCATTGTATAAAAGCATTGTCTCAGAGTACATATATAGGAATAAATCTGAAAACTGTACATTTTTATTTAAATCACAAAAAATAAGGCCTCAAAATTCACAAAAAATGAGTTCAAAATTCAAAGTGAGTAAATCGTATCATGTAAGATATTTTCATTAGCACATGCTAAAACAGGTTTTTAATTATTTTGAACAATGTGTTTGTACGGAACGGATGTCTGAGCCAAGTAAAAGTTTTACAGTTTACAAAAAAATCACTAACAATTAGTACCCTGCTCTGACTATTTTCCAATACGACATTCTCTCAAAACCTTCTTTTAAACCTTTGAACTCAACCGTTCCGAGTAAACTCACCCTTCGGACATACCACAAATGTTATACCAACAGTTTCACTAAACTCTATCGTCTTACATATAAAGTCGACAATACCTTGTCATTTGTCCTCAAAGAGATTTCTCCAAGGTGTATTTTTTGAATGGCACTTCATCCAACGTTCTGGTCTTCTTAAATGGGTATACCCTTGACCCCATACAAGTTAAGACGAGGTCGGGAGTAAATAAAACGTAGCAGTTTTTTTGCTGAATTTGCTTATTCAGGTAAGTATTTTTCGAAGAGTGTGGAGAGATACTTATGAAAGGTTTTGGACGGTTTTGTGGTGCTTATTGCATCAATTGTATTCATTCGTTCGTATGTTTTGTTGGACAAATAATGATAAAACAAACAATAGCATAACCGTTTTCAACTGTGTACCGAATTCGAATAGTTATCGATCCATGTAGTAATTTTCTCACTATTGTTGATTTATCGTAAATGGCTCAGCTGATTTCGATATTAGCAAAACATAATGTTCCATCCATCAGCCAAAGGACGTCCACTGCTGGACGTAGGCCTCCCCTATGGATCTCCAATAAGACCGGTTGGAAGCGGCTTGCATCCAGCGCGATCCTGCGGTCTTAATGAGGTCATCCGTCCACCTTGTGGGTGGACGTCCTACGCTGCGCTTGCGGGTACGTGGTCTCCACTCGAGAACTTTTCGACTCCACCGGTCATCAGTCCTCCGCGCTATGTGCCTTGCCCATTGCCATTTCAACTTGCTAATCCGTTGGGCTATGTCGGCTAACATAATGTTAAATAAGGCAGAATAAAACATAATATCAAACTTTTATAAACTTTCGAGCTTTGAACACATTATTCATTCATATTATCGTCATAAATAGACGACATAACTTTGCATAGATAATTACTTAAAATAAATTATTGGGCAATAGGTACCTACCTGCTAATAATACTGACAAGGATAGAGCTTTTTTGGTTTAGTGTAACGCATCACTTTTCAATTTAATCAATTTTGTACATGATGCAACATTTTTACATAAAATCAATTTGAAATTCATCGAGTAAAACCGTAGAACTTAGTTTGAGAATATTCAAAGAAAGCAAAGTGTTAAGTTTTAGTTGAACGATCAACTTTTAACGACTTGGGGAACTATGGTTCAAATTTTAATATTCTTTCATAAAGTAAAACCGGGTAAAATGTAACCGGGAAACTGTACCTATCTTTTAGGAAATAAAGCACATAAGCTCTATTACAGGGCATTACACTATATTTACAAATAAATAAAATAAAGTAAAAAAATGGCATATACTCGTATTTTCCTAAATATTTGGTTACGCAAGTTGCTGAAGTAAGACGAAGCATTTAGACATAGATATATTTTTTTTTACTTTAAAATACCAAGATTAGATTTATCGGGAAATAAAGATACTATCAGACGTTCCACTTTTTAGCTGTACGAACTTTAGCTATCCCTTACAGAAAAAATAAAAATGTAACGATAAAATACCAATAAAGAATAAACAAACCGAAATCAATCATGGTTGTTCTTGTCGTTTCTTTGTTTCAACATATTTTTCCTTAAAATCGACAGTCATTTCCTTTATAGACCTTTTAGATAATTTCAGATACGCAATTATATTCTTTTAAAGCAGTCTAATATCTAACAGATTGTCTCTCAAAGAGACTAAAACAAAGAGACGTCGCGCGACAGCTCCATCACGGTAATGGCAGGTATCTAACAGTATTGAAACTCGGCCCTGTCGTTGAAATAAATACCTACAGCCCCGCGTGACCATGCAGTACGTAGCACGTGCTAGAACTGCCGGCCTGTTAAGTAAATCGCATGCTTACTGATTAAAAGCCCACAAGTTCGTTCGTCACTACGGCGCAGCTGCATTCTGCGACTGTTAGTATACCGAACTCCGAGGCGTAGAGATATGATTCCCGTTACTCTGATGTCGTGGCACTAGAATTCGGCATCGGTATCCCCTGCCTGTAGTAAGAGCCTACTAAACGGGGACCTTTGGGCTCGTGGATGGTCAGAGATGGGGCTCTGGTCGCCCACTCAAACGGGTCCGGGGAGGCCGACAGCGTGTGTGGCAAGTTGGCAACGTTGTCGTAAAAGACAGCACAAGTAGTACTAATACTGGGCGAGTAGTCGTATAAAGTGCTGGGAGCACCGGTGCGTTCCTTTTGGAGATCCAGGAGCTTCCAAAAGGGCACAAAGGCTGGCCACCGAGGGAGTTTTAGTGGGTACAATCCTACATAACCTGACTGCACCCCAAAGCAGTCGGGTATCTTTCGAAGATTTCCCCCTCGTAAAAAAGGTATGATTCCCGTTCCGAGCATTTATATGAAGACGGAATTCTGTTAGATACCATTACTGTTGTTCTGTCGCGACATGACTTCGTCGTATCTTTGACAGAAACCAAGCTCCGCGAAATTCCTGAATTTATTTCATTGTAATGTTTTAAATTGATATCTCGCTGTGTGACAGTTTGGAAGTGTTTGGGCCGTGTTCCCGTCTCGGATGATTGAATTTGTTTTCGTAAATTAATTTGTGAATAAATGCTTTATTAGGGCGAGCTTGTTTCTGTCACGGGGTTCCGTTTTGTAAAAGGGAAAGTCTTGGGAAAGGGAAATGTTTAACTAAAGGTGGAAAGTGGCATTGGTTAGGGCGTAGCAAGGGACAGACAGGAGCTGTTACCCTCTAGAATATGTAGCTGAATAGTATTGAAATCAGAAGGAAAAACGATCTTCTAAGTCAGCGTGCTTCATTTCCTGTACGATAACGACTCTATTACTTAGGTCTGCATGCCAAATCTTCGACCACAACGTCGCTTACCATGAGGCGAGTTGGTGATCAAGCGCAGACTTATTCGCGATAAAAAAAAATGCTCACAGATCACAGCACATGCGTGTATCTTAGGCATTCTTTTGAATTTTATTTATTTATTTTATTAATTTAGTCCACGTACTTACATCACAATAATAATAAGAGCCTCATGTTACAACTTGACAACTTGCAGAAACATGTTTATAGAATCACCAATAATAATGATTTTAAAAATGATTTATATGTAGATAATTAAACATTGTTGGATCTACCAATTATTGATTTTATGTAGGACATATTAGAGACGTTGGGGTTGTTTGCATCTTGTTTTAAAAAAATCTTTCTGAGCGGACACAACCTGTGACCAGAACTCTGGTGTTTATTTGGTTCCACATTTAAGCGTTGCCATTCAGCAAGGCAATGCTGCCAGTATCCTGGGCACGCTGCCAACTGGCAGTGGGCTTGAGAATTTTGATTACTTTTGACCTTCAAGGGTCAACGGACGTTTTTTTCTGAAGTAGTATTTTATGTAGTTTTATAGTATGTAAGTAGTATTGAATTGTGTTGTAGTTATTAAAGGAAATTGCCTTAGTAAAAATGTATAGTAAAGTGTGGCTCAATAAAATTGCAGCCAAATTGTTAAACATCAATTACTAGGAGTAGGTATAAGATTCAATTAAATGTAGGTACTGTTATAAATTGCTACCTAATAATCCTGTGAAGAATCAAACTAATAAGTCCATTTTCATGTGTATTTGGTCACTATAAAATATGATACATTAGTTTCTTAAAATAATTATCACAGTTCGTGTTGATAAAGAATATGTGCTTTCGCCACGAGGCGCAAATCGAGAATGATCTCACCGAAAGATTAATATTTTTACATCTCTTCAGTTTCTTTTCTCGTTTCCTGATTGGCTGTTTTAAAACTACGCCGGAAGCAGTTCTTAGTGGATAAAATGCGGCTGGTTGTTAAATCGGCCAATCATAAACCAGAGAAATGTTACCCTTACAAGTACTAGAAAATATCATTCGACATATTATATTTAAAAACCAGATCTAAATTTGGTGCAACGATTAAAAATCATGACAATCCTTATACCTAATAATCAATATCAACTGAAATGGCTTAATTGGTCAACTCACGAGATGGCTAATCAGTTGATTAGTTTATCCGCAATGCCCACTTAACGATTGGTTAAATTTGATGACTCATTAAGGTGAATGAAGATTATTATTATTGTTGTAACAATTAGTATTATTAGTTTATAACTGTTTGGCCTTAGCAAAAATCTATTTCATATAAAGGGATGTTAAAATTATAAAGAAAGCCTGACTTTTTTTATTTCGTAATGTTATTACTCTCGAGGTGGTCCCATTTAAATTTTATCGAAATCGATTGAGCCGTTTTTGATAAATCAAAAATAATGTACATCAATGTCATATCACTTCATCCAAACTATTCGGATGTCGGTGTTGCCATTTTTTAGGAAAAATAATAATTGTTAGATTATCGAATAAATGTAGTATTTTCAAAGTTTTTTAAAAGTGTTTTATTCAGTTTACCTGTTTCAAATCTAAAAAGTCAGCTTTGTATTTGCCAAAATAACAGGGAAAATATTCAGAGCATATTATATACAGAGCCATTTTGGCTATAGTTTACAAAAGGCGTAGAGCTGCATACTCAAATTCAAAATGTATTTCATGCTACACTCAAAATACTCGGATTCTCACGGTACACAATATCGCAGGTATTTCAATTTACAACACATTTTAAATTACAGACACCAGCTCAGGTGTGCAGAAAATAGTGAAAATAGCGCTCAATCATTTATTACACAGTTCGAAAACATAATAGGAAATTTCACACCCAAGAAGCAAAGATTCTCACCTATCATAGATTCCCGAAGACGCCCGAGGATCGGCGGGAATTCCCGAGGATTACCTATCAGCCGTCATTAGGGTTACCTCTGACATTTCTGTACGATAAAAGGTAGGGTTGAGTTTGACTACATCCTGCCTTAAGGACCCACGCTAGAGTCAGTTAGCGAAACTATTTTTTTTTTGTTATTTTGCAATTTTTTGCTGAACTATTCAGTTTGGATTTACAAAAGCTATTTTTAGATTTTTTTCTAAAACATACAAATTATTGTACCGAAAAAAGAAGATTTAATAAAACTAGTATATTACAAAGCCTAAAAGATAGAATTTGCCTTTGAGCGTATTTCGTTCATATACGCATTTCGTATTGTCGTATTTATTAATTTTTATCGCAATCGTATGATGTGTAAAAATAAAATGTAAATTAAACGATAACTTTGAACTCGTATTTTATTTTAGGAACTTAATAAAAAGTATTTACTAAATATCATTTTCCTTTCATTAATATTTTGCGATATTATTGTGGAAAGTATACTATCGGGAAAAATCGAGAGCCAACCCTAGCAGCGAGGGCCGATCTCATTCTTTTCCAATAACATAGTAACATTCTTTAGGTAGTGTTCAGGCCAATTTATTTTCAATAACGTTTGTCCTGGAGGGATACCTATCAAATTTATACCTCTAGGTGTTTTAGCTGTTGGGTATTTTTATTTTGTTTGTTTATATCGAGTACTGTTGAATGGCCCGTTTGGCTGCCCTTTCAGATTTAGTGATTCTATTTAACCATGATCGTAATTTCATTCTCTAATCTAAGAATTATTTCATTACCAACTTCATATAAATATTGACTATTTTTGCACTTGACTTGGTCGTGAAGTTAGGTAAGGTTTTTTTATAGTTAAAAATACGAAGTGGAAATACAGATTACGCAGGCAGTCGTCAAATCTTCAGATTTTTTTTAAACAAGATTTTGGCAGAAGCTAGGATGCCTACCCAAAGAATAACACTAATATCATAATATTTAAATCTTTCACGATAAAAATACATTACTATTGCACAAATAATATCCAGCGGAATAGAGCCCTAACACCATTGCCTATTCTATTAAACTTAGCTTGATTTAGCTTATTTCTCTATTTAGGTTTTATACGATACTACAAAAGAATGGTAATGTTTTAATATAGCCAATTATTAGCCGTCTTTACGCTGCCAGAGAATATATTAAAAATAACTCGGATGTAAAAACGCTTATAAGTCGAGAAGAGCAACCGATGGCTTAAACCACGAGAGGTAGCGGGTTTAAAACAAATAATATTATAGTTAATTTATTTTTATTTTATAGTGCTTGCCCCACACTAGGTTAACTATCTAGCATCGAGACGGTGACCCAACGTTACAGGTTCAAATCACGCGTTCGCAACAATTTTTTAAAATTTTTATCACTTAAATAACTGCCTTTACAAAAATGCTTTATATAGTATCAATCTCAGTGAAGATAGCTGTATTAAAAGTGAAAAATGTGGATTAAAATTATTTTACTTTTAAAAAACTATTTTAATATATTTAGCACTTTTTTGTTTTTATTTTAAAATTCAAAATTTTGAAACTTTGTACTTGAATGTTACTCTGTGCTGCGTATCCAGCTATATAAATAGGTAGGTACGAGTATATCTTAAATTTTATAACATAGCGCGGCTATACGACATATATATATAGTATTTAGAGCTGTAAATTAAGCTAAAGCTAAACTTAAAAAAAATAATAGATTCATATTTTCATACATCAATTTCACCTGTACGTTCTTCCGTCTATAACTTGAAGCACAGTCGAACCTAAAACCTCCCGGCTATGCGTTACCGTAGCCATCAAAGAGATTTCGCGAGTTACCGAGCTTTTATACGGAATTTTTGATACCTAAACCACTCTGTATTAAAATACTTTTCGCCTTTTTTCATAAGCCGTGTACAGGCCACGCTGGGGCAATAACATGTATACCGACTCGACGAGATGAGGGAACGCGTGCGTAATCTAACTGGGGAAGTGTTGATAATGAAACAAAAGCTTATCTAGAGCTATTCAGATTCAAAAACAAGTTTCTTTATTGGCTACAACAAAATAAAACGTTATACATACTTAATAAAGCTAAAACTACATGCCTAAACTACTACTGCATAGCAACCAATCAGATCATCCACAGAAGGTCTAAAGATAATCCAAATGCTCAAGCCCACTGCAACTCGGCAGCGGCGTGCCCAGCATGCTGGCAGTATAGCCACGCTGAGCTATTAAATTTTGGCTTTCTGTTCCACATAGACTTCATACTATGCAAGCTCCAATTACCCGCGAGCTACAAATAGGGCTATGCTCGAAATCTTTTTCGGTGACAAGACATCACGCAGACTGATAATAAAGACGAAAAGTGCTCGAGTAGAGGTCAATAACCTGAAAGCGCGGCATAGGAAGTCTACTGACAGGGTGGAGGGGTGATCCTATTAAGACCGTATATAGGCTCCTACTGAAGGCATGCCGGGTTCAATCGATCTAATTAGATATTTATAAGGCAGACCTATGTCCAGCTGTGGAGATCTTATGGCTGAAACGACGACAATCTAATAGAGAACTGATAAATACCTACGCAATTTTGAGTCAAAGTTCATCTACGATAGTTTCAGGCAAGTAATTTAACATTTCTTTTAGTTCAGTATCTTTAGAACGACCTCCATCCTCGAATGGAGACCACGGACCAGCAAGCGCAGCGTAGGACGTCCACCGACTAGGTGGACTGACGACATAATAAAAATAGCAGGAACGCGCTGGATGCAGGCCGCTTCCAACCGGCCTTATTGGAAATCCATGGGGGAGGCCTATGTCCAGCAGTGGACATCCTACGGCTGATAGATAGATAGATAGATAGAACGACCTGCAAATTATTTTTTTATTTATTTAATTATTTATCTATATGTCTAAACTCGTCTCAATTTCAAAATTTTACTAATTTTGTTATGTTGACAACACTGCTCTGTCATTGCTATACTCTATAAAATATAGCTTGATCTCTGCGACAGCTGTCAGAAAAATCACGCCCATGAAGTCCTGAATTTCTTAATAGTACAGACAGTACCTGTCAATGTCATACTTTATGGGCATGCCGAGTGATGGGCGACGAATGATCTTGACCACAGAGTTTTAGATTGAGTTTTATTTAAAATATCGATAGTTTATACTAACGATGTTTAAAATCAAACTTAATTTATCATTAATTTAATTGTATATTTTAATATAATAATATTATTTACATGTGTAATTAAATTAAACCCAATTATATGTTACATTAGCATCGATAATGGTGAAAAACGTCGATAAATACTATCGTAACATTATTATAATTTATTTAATTAATATCATATCATTATTTACATGTGTACAGACTTGATATTAAATAATAGTAAGTAAATAAAATCCATTTTCTCACCTACAACTTCTAATTCGATTTCATTACAACATTGTTTGATAATCGATTTTTTTCACCACTAGGTATCACAACTCTAAAAATGTCTATCTTCTATGTCAATGTCTCTGTCGCAGAGATCAAGCTATCTTTTATGCAGTATAGTACAACTAAAACTGTGTGATACTTGGTAGACACCAATAAAATTCGGTATCCATCAGTACTCGCGTCTACCAAGTAATCTGTACCTTGGCTGCCGATTGAAATCTTATTGTTAATTCACCGTAATGCTAATGCCACAACGGTTCTCTTTTTGCACATACTATATTGATGTAGAGCTACCATTTATGCCATCATACGTGAACTAAGAAATAGAATCTTGTCGCCATTTCACACGCTAGCGCGCACACACACTCACTCACACATACACACACACACACACACACACACACACACCCCACCACACACACACACACACCCCCCAACACACACACACACACACACACACACACACACACACACACACACACAGAGAGAGAGACACACACACACACACACACACACACACACACACACACACACACACACACACACACACACACACACACACAGACACTGCCTTTTGCAACACAGTTTTAAACTAACGCAAAAGGCAGAGCTACTTAAAATTGTGTACCTAGTGTAAGTTTTTGCAATAAAATTTATCTTATCTTATTTCACCGAAAACTCGCGCAAAATCCTAGTAATTTTTCCAATAAGCCCGCGAATACGAAGAAACAATACCTTTTACAGTAAACTAAGTAAATCCGTCGAATCCTGTTGGCTTTTCCATTAGATTCCCATCTCGGGTTCATCTATTGAGCGGGTAGTGGCGCAAATGACATTTTCTCACCTAGGGGAGAAAGGTTATACTTACTAATGTTTGTAAAAGTACTTATGGGGCCGTGGATCATATTATGGACAAGTTTTACAAGCTTTTATTTAACTTTCAATGGATGTACCTATGTATGTATGTAATTTCAGGAGGAAAAGCAAGTTAAGTTTGACCAACTTCCCGGTTTCCGACTGAGCTGAAAATTTGGGTATTTCGCGTGACAGTGCAATAATATTGTACCGTGGAGCTGATCTGATGGTGGAGTTGGAAGGTGACCGTAGGAACTCGTGTACTAAACAAGATAGACCCATCGTGTTGCGAAGTGTAGCTCTCATAGTGGAGTGCTTCCACTCTGCCCCACCAAAGCGCCCCACTGGTGGGGCAGATTCCACTCCTTCATTTTTTGGAGTGGAAATTTTAGTTTACAATCTTTTTAATAATTTGGATTTAATGTCGTCACTTATCTGTTCTTTTGGTGGGGCGTTATAATGATTAAAATTTTGAAGTCAAATTTCGCACTTCATGGCCCTAATAATTTAATTTAAAATCATGCGACTCTCCCGGTGAGGTAGATTCCACTGGCCTAAAAAGTGAGCGGAATCTGCCCCACCAAGATGGGATGAGTGGGGCAGATTCCGCTCCAAAAAATGAAGGAGTGGAATCTGCCCCACCAGTGGGCGCTTTGGTGGGGAGAGTGGAAGCACTCGTAGTTTCACTAGGTGTTCGTTAGCTATCATCGAAGTTCAGCACGGACCGACATTGGATTGGTGACGGCGGGTAGCATTTATAACTAAGCGCTACTGTGGCTCGGAAGACATGTTAAATTGTGGTCCTCGGTTGTTTCAACCGTTTAGCCATGTCAGAGGCCTTCGAGCGGCTTAAAAACTGACAACAGGTCTAGCCACCCGGCCTATGCACACTTACATACCTACTTACGAGTACTTAATTGAGAAGTGAATGGACTGGTCAGATGACCGTAGCATGAAATAGTAGATTGTATCATATGGGAGCAAAATAATATATGTACGGCGAGGGCGCTTTTTTGAATTCAGAGCGAAGTGAGTGTGAGATTTTTTAGTAGAATCCAGAACGTAGCGAGGGATTCAAAGTACGTCGCTCGAGCCAAAAATATATTTTGCGCCCGAGTTGTACACTCTACTTTTCATCACCTCTATGAGAAAATAAAAGGCGCCTCATATTTATTATTATTTAATAAAACGTAGAGTAACAACTAAATTGAAATTAAATGGTATCTAATAATAAAACAAATAAAGACTTAAGTATATTTACATTTATTTTCTTGGCGCTGAACACTAACATTACAAATACTTTCAAATTCAAAGATCATTTCCTCGCACTTAATTGTTACAAATTCAAAAAATGCGCAGCAAAGAACATTCCGTCGCACTTATTTGTTCCAAATTCAAAAAGTGCGCGGCAAAGAGAATTCCGGCGCACTTATAAAGTTCCTTATAGAAAACACCACCTTTGGGCGCACTTAAAGGCGAACCAAGTAGTCCTTTTCGAATCGATGTGATGAAAACATTATAATGTGATGAAATCAAAAAGATTTTACTGGATGCAAGCCGCTATATGCCGCTATTTATTGGAAGTTTATGAGGGAGGGCGATATCCAGGACGTCTTCCTTCTCGGTAGATGTTTTGTTCCGCAAAGTAACGCTGATTGTATAAACTATTTATGAGGGGTCATGACCCACGTTCCGGAGATCACTTAGTCCAGAACATAATATCTCTGGCAATTCAGCGTGGAAACGCTGCCAGCCTCATGGGCACGTTCGGACGTAGGGAGGCTGAGCACGGGGCACATTTCGGTTAGACTCATATTATTATTTTAAGTAATTGTGATAGTAATTTAACGTTATAATATAACCGTATTTGACTTTTTAAATTAATTTTATGTGAAAGGCAGACTATTTGTAATATATTTATTTCCCACTTTATATTTCCTTTGTATAAAAATCCAATCGATATTACACTCCAATATAACCAAGTAAGATTCGCCGTATCTCACTGAGCCGCTCAATATCTCACAAAACAGCCCAATATAGAATGTTAACAGAGTCATAAATGTTTATTCCCTGTATACGACATTTATTTATTGTTTTCGCAGTAAAGTACGGCGTTGTAAATATTTTTACGTCACCTCTACTGGGCTGATAGTTTTTGATAAACGATAACAAAATGTTTATGCTTTTGGGGAAATGATGCACTCGACTGTCAACGTGTTCAGCTTATCAGAAATATTATATAAACAAATATTAAAATAACCGGCTAAGTGTGAGTCGGACTCGCGCACAAAGGGTTCCGTAGCGTGTTGGAGCCCCCTTAGGGCCCTTAGACCCATTCTTTTGCCGTTATTAATAGCGAGCAAAACACTCCTAGAAATCACATTTGTTGTATTTGAGCCTTCTTTAAATATTTATTTAATTCTATTTTTAATATTTGTTGCTAAAACAACAAATATTACAGCAACAGAAATACACCATCTGTAAAAAAATCAACTTTCTAGCTATCACGGTTCGTGAGATACAGGCTGGTGATAGACAGACAGACGGACAGCGGTGTCATAGTAATAGGGTCCTGTTTTATCCTTTGGGTACGGAACCTAAAAATGGCTTACACGCATTTGGCCTTTGTGGTCAAATATGTGAGGAATGTGACTGGAACTAAGTCATTGAATAATTTGATTACAAAATTGACACCTAGTGTTTTTGGTATAATTCGACAGAAGATTTTTAATATCTTGTCATGTAACGAAACTGGGATTTGCACCACGTGAGCATACTAGTAGGTAAGTTTTACATCAAATCACATGGCCAACGCAGTGGATACGGCCCATTCATCCCTAGTGGGTAGAACTATGCTAAAGTAATGGACTATTACAAAGGCTGGTACAGTAAACTGGTAATTTCATACTTACTTGTAACTTGTAAGCCTTTCGAAAGAACCCCCTCAAAAATCCATTTTTAAAGAACCAATCACACGCAAATAACGACTTTACCCTATTATATTTATAGATCAAATTAGTCTTTGTAATGTAATTTTGTAATCTAACTAACCTACTGCTGAGAAAAAACTTTATGCTATTCACCTTTGTCCCTCACATCCGATTGCTTGTTTAATAGATTAGATACAGTATGAAAAACACCAGAAACTAAATTTTCTTCATCAATCGTATGCAAAATCAAAAATCCGGTTCATTCATCCTGTTTTTCATATTCCCGTATTTCCCCTGTCCAAGGTAACCTGCAAATTGTGAGCACTCAGGCCCAAGCCAGCTCATAAATATTAAACGCCTGCTCCGCCCCACTTCCCTAAATAGGTTACTGAGACAGGGAACCAGAGACCTAGGGCTTGGAACGAGATGTACCGGTGGTGCAGGGCTGGACCGTGAGTTAAGGGGGCCCTGGGCTAATACTACTTATCTTAGGGGTCTACCTTAATTACTCGGTGGGCCCTTAAGTAGTATAGATGGGCACCGAAGCAATATAGAAAGAGATGGAATCTGAGAGAGAAACGATCATTTTGTTTGATAAATACTTATTTAAAATTCAGTAAATAAGTTTCTCAACCAATGTGAAATGAAATAATACAATTCAAAACATAAAATAACTAAATATAGTTCAATTAAAATACATGTCAATTCAGTTATGAGACATTAAAATGAAATTGAACGATATGCAGTTGAATTTCACGAATTAATTGGCGATTTACATAATAAATATTTAGTTTAATCCTACCAAGTTTAGCTCGGGATCAAGGGCAGGGTTTTGAACTGTTATTGAAACTTACATAGGTACCTATGTACTGACTTAAGAGCAATATTCCCGCGTGCTAAAACCATGCTTGCCTTTTCACTTAATTGCGTCAAAAAGATGTCACTATAGTATACAGAATACAGGAAAACTGGTGACAAACATTAACAAAACATTAACTTCAAAAGCGTTATCTAAAACTCTCCCAATTGGATCCCTTGTAATCATTGAACCAAGTGAGAATTCGATCAGATACGCATTGATGCACTTTTCCGGGAATTCCCTACTTTTTCGCCCGTTCTCACCGGTACAAGCCGGTCTTATTGTCGAGGAAAAATAGACAAAAGAACCGAAAGGTACGATTTGAAATCACAAAATAGCAGTTACTTTTTTTTTGCAGAATATAACAGCAGAGTTTCGCAGCCACATTTGACCACCAACTCGCCTAATGGAAAGCACAGTTGTAGCCGAAGATAGACTATGTAGACCTAGAAGACACCTATTCACTATTGCCTTAGAGATATCTAAATTGTAATACTCAGGAAACAATGTTGGAGGCAGGGCATTCCAATCCTTGGCGGTCCGCATTATGAAGGAAGAAGAAAATCATACGTTTTGTCGAATGCAAATGTTATTTTTACAAAACTGCCGGAAAAATTGTCTATTTGGTGTTACGAGACAAAATAATGTATTAAGATTTAATGAAAACCATACATAACACAATCACAAACTTAAACCACAATTAATAAGTTTAAACTGGCAGCCTTAAGTATGGAGTATGTTTCATGTGTGTTGTTTAAAACAACGGAACATTAACGATAAGTACCGTACGTTTAATAGCCTTCGTGATAGGTATGTAGGATCAATGAGTGAGTAAGATATACAAAAGACAATTTTGTGCTACATACAACAATATAAAATTTAAAAAACAAAACACTATTTACTTCCCTACCGCAGCAAACAAAAATGTTACGATTTTTGACCGACGAACCACCGGAAGAGGTGTACAATTCGACGCGTATATTTTTTTTTTTTTGTATAACCACGCATAACTTTTTTCATAGTAGTCCGATTTCAATAATTCTTTTTTATTGGAAAGAATATACTTTGAAATTGGTCCTATTTAAATTTTATTGAAATTGGCTGAGCCATTTTTGATAAATCAACAATAATGTGAAAAATGTTACATCGATTCGGGCATAATATTTGCGTTCTAGCGATGCGCCCCGGCTTCGCATATTTCTCTTGAATTACTCTATCTATTAAAACAAACTGCATCAAAATCCGTTTCGTAGTTTTAAAGATATAAGCATATATGGGGACAGACAGCGGAAAGCGACTTTGTTTTATACTATGTAATGATTCTGTACACGGGTGAAGTCGATCATGCTATTTTTTGCTAAATAATTATGATGAAAAATAGCTAAGAACACTTTCGACTAATTCAACTCACTTTCAAACAAAAAAAAATTAATCGGTCCATTCGTTCCTGAGCTACGATGACTAGGTACAGACAGACACATACCTACATACACGTCAAACTTATAACACACCTTCGTTTTTGCGTCGGAGTTTAAAAATAATTATTTGCATTTTCTCGCCTTTCTTATGATTTTTTTAGATTATTCTACTGAAACATCTATAGAGTGATATATATTTTAGGTACATCAGCTATTAACATACAAAATAAGAACACTACATCCCCTACCAATACAATGTAGCAGAATGTCGAGCTAAGTGCCGGTCGGGAGTAAAAATTAACAAAGCAGAGGTCAGCGAGCAAGACACGGCGCCAGCCATTAGGGTAATGGCTCCGGACCTCTGTCACACCGAACTGTAAGGCCGAAGCCAGACCGGAAGGCACGCTAAGGGGATGATATTATACCAGCGCGAAGCTTTAGATTTCTTTTGAACGTCGAGCTGTGCGGATAGTCGGGAATAGTAAGCTTGTCGCTCCCAAATTAAAAAGCCTGGAACACAAGCGTAAAGTAGCTTTTTTGGCAATTTTCTATAGACTCCATTTCGGCGAGTGTGCGCTCAAACTCTACGACCTTCCTTGATAATCCTTCATGATTCCTTCATCTCCTTTTCACAACAGAACAAGCCGAAAGTTTCATAAGTACCATCCCTACATAGTCGACGTACCACCTGCTCGTACTAAGCGATTCGCTTCTTCCTTCATAATGCCGACCGCCAGGGATTGGAATGCCCTGCTCCCGGTATGTACTGTACTGTATCAGCCTTTTTAATAGTCCACTGCAGGACGTAGGCCTACCCACGAAGGGTGTTTGGGCCATATCCACCACGCTGGCCCAGTGCGGGTTGGTGGATTCACATACGCCATCAAATTTCTTCTACTGACATATGCAGGTTGCCTCACGATGTTTTCCGTCACCGAAAAGCAAGCGGTGTTAAATTCTGTACATAAATTCAAAAGAACTCATTGGTGCGGGACCGTAATTTGAACCCACGACCTCACGATTGTAAGACGGGTGTCACTACCACTAGACCACCACGGCTTTCCTCCTCCGATATACTTACGCTTAAATACTTTCGCTTTCCAAAATCGCAAATCCAAGAGCTGGCTCACCAAACAGTAGATTTTTCACACTCTGAGCCGCATTGCTGGTAGAAACACAACCTAAACTCAATTGCCGTATCAATAATAACACAACGCTTAACTGTGGCGCTTAGGGCACGGTACCTAATAGAAAATAATTATCTAACATCGTTTTATCTCAGTTATACTGACGTGTCTCGTGCTCGTATACACTTGGTAGCCAGCAAATTACGGATGTATGTGACGAACAGATTATAATAATTAGCGTGGCGCGGCGCAATCCATTCACGAGACGAAAGTCTTCATAAGCAAGCTCAAAGTACCCTAATCAACTTAGGAGAAAGCTTCGTAAGAGTCTTTATAAGGTCAAAGCAAAGTATAAGTGGGCAAACACATAATTTCTAGAATTCTAAACAATGTTAGACATGGTTAGCCTTCATATAGGTGACTGCAGGTGGCATTTACGGTTGTTTTAACTGTTAAGCCATCTCAGAGGCCTTTAGGTGGCTTAAAAGTTTTGACACCAGAGCAACCCACTCGGTCTGTACGAGCTTACCATAGAGGATTGGGTAGCAAACTTTTTGAACGGTTAGTGCCACTCGCCCTACAATCGTGAGGTCGTGAGTTCAAATCCCCGGTCCTTACCAATGAGTTCTTTGAAATTTATGTACGGAATTTCACACCAATGGCTTTTCAGTGAAGGAAAACCTCGTGAGGCAACCTGCATACGTCCGTAAAAGAAATTCAATGGCGGATGTGAATCCACCAACCCGCACTGGGCCAGCGTGGTGGATATGGCCCAATCACCCTTCGAGGGTAGGCCTGCATCCTGCTATTTAAAAAAAATGGCTGGTACAGTACAGTACTGTAACGACAAGCGCCCCCCGACTCTACAAATGTCTCGAAGATACAACTTCGACTACGACGACCACTTTCCTTTATTATTTTCCTAGAAAAGTAAAAAATATTGTTATATATATTCCTAAAAGTTATCCCAAAAGGAATCCCTAATACGAATAATGTTCTCTAAATGATTCCATCTAGAATAATCTATTTTGCTAAGAAATCTCTTAAGAGGATTATCTTCGGCTTACAGGGAGTTAGTGGAGAGCTTTACATAAAAATGTGTCTTTTTGCTGAGATATTCTGACGTTGGAACGAGTATATTATTTTCTTTACTAACATTTTAAGTAAAATACGTTCTATGTGTAAGTTGATTGGATTCGTAGCTGGGTAGTTTTAAAGATAGTGAAGAAGTTTTTTTGCTATTGTATTTTGAACTAAAAGCCCATAAAAGTAACGTAGTAGGGTGTATTCTGATCCAGGTGTTTTTGTTTCTAGAAAACGCACGATAACTCATTAGTTTTATCAACGTTTACTATGAGGCCAACCATGTTCCATGCAAATTGTTCAATTACCTTTGGAAATGTCATGTATGGAATAATGAATATTCACTGTTTTTTAAGGTTTTTCGTTAGATCAATCTCATTGTAAAACTTACCCAAAAAGATACCTGAAAAATATCTACATTATCTACATCATAGACACGATTTCTTAGTAAAAAAAAATATATTAGCATGAAAATGGTGATTCAGCCAGAATAGGTCCTAATCCTTGAAATTGACCAATCAAAAACATTCTCCTCTTTCTTATCATGAAGACGTAAAAACAAGCAAAATTGGCAACATAATCCATGATCCATGAGTTACAACATTCTCCCGAATACGGCCTTCGGTGTGAGGTAAAGCCGAGTGCAAACATTGTATTTTACGGGCCCGTGTCCACCCCGGTTATGGCCCGCCGGCTGCTTTCGTCCGATAAAAAATAACACCTCCAGAGCGAATGCGATGACACTGCCTCAAAAATGTTAAACTTTCCACATTTTCACGGATGAAACGTAATTTTCGAAATTTAAATTGTGCTTTATGCCAATTAATTTTTTGATTAGAACGCGTGTCACGTAAAATTTCAGTTGCTTGGATGATTTACAAAAACAAAACAAACAGAACTAAATTACATTACCTAATTTAAGTATTAACAAAATATACTTACGATTTCCGAAGAGATATAAATATTTTAAAATCATTGAAATGTTTTCTATGTATAACAGTTATTGTTTCGACTCTGTGTTAAAGTATCTTCATCTTATGAGAAAAAATATGCTAGCCAAATAACTTGGATTGGTTAACTAGTTGTAAAAATTTTCATAGTCATTTCACTCTTTTTTTTACCGACTTATAAAAAGAATGAGGTATTATGTTCATCTGTATGTATTTTTTTTTACTATTTTATTGTGTATATTCATCGATTTAAAAAATATTTTTATTTCGAAAGGCCGTACTCCCGATATGGTCCTGTTTAAATTTTATCAAAATCGGCCAAACCGTTTTTTATAAATCAACATTTATTTACATAGATCTCACACTGATTTGTGCAAACTGATCGAATTTTGTACATGGTGGAAGTCGGTGGTTCAATTTTTTGCGAAAAATAGTATAATTATTCATACAATTGTATTCCAAAATTATTTATTTTATTTTATTTGTTTATAGACAAGCAGTGCATACTGATGTGCCTATATCAAGCAGTGTCGAATAAAATTAATAATGTTTAATTTCTTTTGTTTTCAGGTAAGCTGTGGATTTAAAATGACAAGGATTACAAGACTATTTGAGTCATCGTATCACATAAGTTACAATGTAAGTTTCTTCAAATCTAGAGTAAACATAATAATATATTTAGTACGTAGGCAATGTCCATTTCAAAGTACATCGCACGTCACAAAACGCAAGTGTGGCTGAATAAAAATACACCGCCTACAAAACGATAAATAGGTATTGCTTAGGTAATATCAGCCTAGTAACTGGTAGGTTACTAGGTACTGTAATATTTTTATAGTAAATAAATATTTTTATTGTAAATAAATTAGTACTAAAAATATGATCACAGCAATATAATATACATAGGTAATATATTTTTCGCAAAACATGGCAAAACCGAGTTCCATCGTGTACAAAAATCGAATAGTTCGCTCAGATTGATGTATACAATTTTTACATTATTGTAGATTTTTCAAAAAAGGCTCAGCCGACTTTAGTAAAATTGAAATGGGACCACCTCGGGAGGATACTCTTTCCAGCATATAAGATTTTTTGGTTTGGTCGACAATTGGCGAAAACATCGACAAAAAAAGCAAATAAAAACACACACAGATGCACATAGAACTTCCTCCTATTTGGCAGTCGGTTAAAAATACTTCATTGTTGAAATCACAAGAAATCAACCAATACAAAACAAATTATATAGTGCTTTCACCTACTACATAAGTACCACAATTTATTGGCTATATGGCTTATCGCAATTAATATATTATGGTGAATATTCATTGCATCGCAATCCAATTTCTGTAAAATTCAATACTGTATTCAAAAGCTGTAAAAGATAAAATTCACCGCAAAAATTAACCCATATCGTTCACAACGTATAGTCGTGGAATGTTTCAATATTGTGCAGCGTTTCGATATATTCAATCAATGGCCGATAACTGGATCTGTGTCAATGACTGGTACATGAGTCTGACGGACGAATTACCAACGTTGATCAAACATTTAAAAGAACCCGTTGATAAGAGTTTATCCAAATGTCTAGCCAAGAACCATTTCGATCACATCAGCTTTCAAATGGATGTACTTTTACTGTACTGTACTGTATCAGCCTTTTTTAATAGTCCACTGCAGGATGTAGGCTTACCCAAGAAAGGTGTTTGGGCCATATCCACCACGTTGGCCCAGTAACGGGTTGGTGGATTCACATACGCCATCGAATTTCTTCCACTGACATATGCAGGTTGCCTCACCTTCACCGAAAAGCCAGAGCGGTGTTAAATTCCGTACATTAATTACAAAGAACTCATTGGTACCGGGATTTGAACCCACGACCTCACGATTTGGTGACCGAAGGCGGGTGTCACTACCACTAGACCACCACGGCAGTACTATTGATTAATTAAAATCGATCGATGCGCTTGGAAGTTACGATGTCACACTTAGACAAATTTATGCACACTAAAGTTGTTATGCAATGTCTGATGCAGATAATTGTGATTATTACGTACAGCAGCTTTCAATTATTTTTAGAGACTTTCAAAGAGTGATAAGATTTATACATACATTCATACAAGTTCTTGTTTTACCCGACTGCCAATGAAGGGTATTGTATTATAATTATAACGCATAATAATCGGCCAAGTGCGAGTCGGACCCACGCACGAAGGGTCCGTACCGTATGGGAGCTCCCTTAATTTATTTTATTTTAATCGACGGCAAAAATCAAGTTTGATGTAAAGGAGTGAGAATTTCAGCTATCTAGCTATCACGGTTCATGAGATACAGCCTGGTGACAGACAGACGGACAGCGGAGTCTTAGTAATAGAATCCTGTTTTTACCCTTTGGGTACGGAACCCTAAAAATGACAAAGTCAAAACCTCAAGTTTACAGCTGTTAATCGTTTTTTATATTATTGTTAAAAAAGCATAATATAGATATTTTACGCAAAAAATGGTAAAATCGCCCTTTCCATCGTGTACAATATTCGAATATTTCGCTCGTGTTGTTTATATTATTCTTGATTTTTCAAAAACGGCTCAGCCGATTTCTGTAAAATTTAAATGGGACCACTTCAATAGTATATACTCTTTATATACTCTTTCGAACTGAAAAATATTTTTTTTATTCGGTTCACAATTGGCGAAATTATCGATGAACATACACAAACAGAAATACATACAGAATAACATAGAACCTCCTCCTTTTTAGAAGACGGTTAAAAATCTGACCACACCTATTCAAACTTAAAGCTAATCGCGTTGTTTAACTGTGATTTTTGTGGCTGTAACCCTTCATAGTTTACACAAAAACCCGCCACTTCATTTATAACCCACAAAAACTAATAAAGCCCGAACTTCATCACAAAAATTGATTTACCTTTCACGCAAGGCACATATTGTTTGACTGTTTGCTCACTTTGACGGTAATTGGACGCTGTAGTCCCGCGGGAGCGGCTGCTGATTGGTCCGCGTCACGGGTCTAGGAGACCCCGGTCTGTGGGACCGGGGGGAGTAAGGTTGATTACTGGTGAATTAAACCTGTGGGTAACGTGTTTATTTCATTTGGTGATTAATTTTATTTATTTTAAGTGTAAAAATTAATGATTACATGTATTTTAAACCTGAAACATTATTTGATATTGGCGATCACTTTTTGTATTAAAATATTTTTATTTATAGAGATTACTCTAGGAGAGTCTAACTTAGATCATTGCACTTGTTACTATCAATTGATAAAAAATATTTTAAAGTTTCTTTGTGACTTTATTATATTACAGTTATCTTAGTGTGATTTGAATTCCAATTGTGCGTTCTACAAATAAAATACCTCTATGAAACAAGGTAAACTAATGTTATTTTTAATGCAGTTACATTTTCTGTCATACTTTATTTTCTATTATTCGTAGTATGCGGCGTATGAACCAAGCACGGAGTTGTCACCGCTACACTATCATTTTCATACATTTTCATTATCTTTTAAGTTCCTTTCCAAAATGAGAAACATCGCAACACAATATTACTTACATTATTATTCATATTTCGAAAAAGCAATAGTCGTACATAATATAAATTCGAGACAATAGTCGTACATCTTAATTACTCGTCCTGAATTCAAAGGCACGTAAAAATCGAGTCTATCTCAAAAGTACAGAACTCAAAATAGATTGTACTAAAATGTATTCTCTAAAAACAAGACTTGTCGCTTCGCATAAAAAGAAAAACGAATAGTCTACAAAAATAATCCATTTTTTGAGTTAATAAGACTGGACTGTGGTAACAGGATCTTAAAAAGTTTTGGAAGGATCGAATTACTTAATTTTGATGATTATCGATATCGAATTTGAAGGATTTGGTCTTAGAAAAATTACAAGTACTTAATATACTTCTAGTATTGCTAATTTTTACTCAGATAAAAACTACGTTACAGCTATCTTATTCATATCTGGTTATATAGAATACGCGAGAGTGAGTGGAAAAAAAAAACGCAATGTCTGTCGCATACGTCAAAATCACCATTTGGAATGTCAAAATGGTTAAAAGTTGGTTAGATTAGGTCATTTGTCTTTTTCGGAATTTTGAACCCTCTAGTTCTAGTAAGAAGGTTCAAATCTCTGATCATTTTACCTTCCTACTTTTTACCTTTTTGAATTTGGACACCCGAGATAGCTCAGGTTTGTGAAACCCTTCGAAATTACGTAAGTTCGGGTGTATGTGCGTCTTTATCTAACACCTTTTAAATTTCATATTAAAAATGAAACAAAGTGATAAAATTGTGGGTGTTGCGGCGTTTCGCCCCGCAAGCGCGTATAATCTGAAATCTAAACATAAATATGTGACACTATAATTTTATTAGTTATTTATTAAACAATGTATCAAATAGCAATAAATGAAATCAGCAATGTAAACGGAGGTATTTTACATTAATAGGTATCGGTAATATGATATGATTAGTCTGTAAACAGAGTATTACGTTCTGCCCAATTTTCCCACCGTCTTTACTCCCTCGGGGAGTTATCTGCGTAAAATGTCCTACGGGCTACGAAAATAGATTCGGATCCTTGGATCTGAGATAAACCTCGGCTGTTATATAAGAACTCTACTGGGATATGGGACTTTGCGGCTATTTTAGGAAAACTTCAAATATTTTTCATAAAGTCTAAGACGCTTCAAAAAGTATCTTAGACTAAGACGCTTCTCATAGTTAAAGTTTTTTTTTAATAACTAGGCAACCAGTTGGATTATTTTATGAATTTAAACTGTTTTTGAGAGATGGAAAAAATAACTAAATAATTGACTATGTCTACTTGTGTCAATTATTTAGTTATTTTTTTCATGCGGACCTTGTTCTTAACCAGTTTAAGTTTATTTCTGCAGACATTTATTGATCATGATTAATATTGATACTTTACTTTCTATGTAATTAGTTAAAAGTATAATTTCGTGTTACGAAATGTGTGAAATGAAATTAAGTTTATTAATAGTATTTAATTAAACTAAAATTAAAAAATTTAACTTGGCAGATTAAGTTACTCAATTAAATAGGTACTAGTTTATTTACACAAGTAAATCGCAAGACAAGCTTTTATGATCATATAAATTGTGTAATGAGGTTATAAGTTGATAGGTAAAATTGTAAAGGAAAATTTTATATTTTTTTTAGAGCAATTAAATAAAAGCTTTTTTCAAAGTCTTGTTTTTGATTTTAATTTATTTTTTACTTTTTAGTTATGTAACTTGCATTTTTATTATCAGCGCACCATTTCATTTAATACCCATACTATAGAAGATCATAAAAACTTATGACTAAAAAAGAGTGATATCAGAATATTTTTCTAATTATTCTCGACAAGCCCTTTCATTTGATACCCATATTGAAGAAGTTCATTGAACATTAACTATTCCTCTATCTTGGATGATCCGCCATATTGGATTTAGAATGATGTCGCACACCATCGTACATTGTCATCCAAACTAAACGTGTATACAAAATTTCAGCTCAATCGGTGGAAGATATCTACTTCAAAATTGAGTTCAAAGATTCCACCCGAACAGACATACTTACATACATCGCAAGTTAAATAAAAGCTTTTAAAAGTATAATTACGTGTTATGTATGATAACTAAATGAAATAAAATTAAGTGGTAAAAAACCGGACAAGCGCGAGTCAGGTTCGTACATCGAGGGTTCCGTACAAATCCAGAAAATCTCACAAAATTGGGAAGTTATTAAAATATCAATGCGATTTACTCACTTTGAATTTTGAACCTATATTTTGTAAATTTAGAGGCCCTTTTTTTGTGATTTAAATAAAAATGTACAGTTTTCAGATTTATTCCTATATCTGTACGCTGAGACAATGCTTCTTGCCAAATTTCATAGTTCTATGTCAACGGGAAGTCTCCTGTAGGTTTTGATTTTTATGAGCGTTGAAATATGCGTTATTTTACGACATAAACGGCTCTAACTTTTTTATACGGTAACTGAGAAGCTTTTCTTTTACACAACTGCAAGACTTCATAGATTTACGTATATAATTTAAATTTCAACTCAATATCTTGACGTGTTCCCGAGATAAAGTGTCTTGACATACACACAGACGGACAGACGGACAACAAAGTGATCCTATAAGGGTTGCGTTTTTTCCTTTTGAGGTACGGAACCCTAAAACCTGACCGCCAGCCTGATGGCAGGTCACCATAGCTGCTATAACAACTGAAAAACTAGAGCCACTAGAGTCGTTTCACCACTGCCATTGCTACTCTTCCGATAGAGGATTCTCTTAACATATTTCTTGGAACGTCGTTACTTTCCAAGCTTCTAACTAAATCTGCCTTCGACTGCTGACTTTTTAGCACCTATTTGAGATAAAACAGACATAAACTACAGCTGCATTCTTTTCGACGCTACTCCATTCCATTGCAAATGCATTTGCACCTTTTTCTGCCCCTCGACAAGCACCTAAAAGCTACCATTAGCACCACGAAATAGAGTTCAAATTAGAGAAAGAACTTACACAGCGTGTTTTGATACCTCTGATAGTAGTTTTGTTGAAAAATAGACGGTAGAGTCTGAGTAATAGAGTGGAAAACAGTTTGATGACACCGCCAGACGTGCACTTATGGTTTCATGTCTCGCTGCGCGCTGGAAAATAGTGATTTAGCTTCAGACAAAATGACTGAATCTGAACAAATGTATATTACAATGTAGAAGAATGTTTACTCCGTTTTTTGGTGTAATTTATTTTATATTCATTTTGTCATTTTCACAGTTCAGTTTCTCAGTTATTTAGACACTAGCGACCCGTCCCAGCTTTGCACAGGTTGATTATACACTACTTTCTCTTAAATAACTATCTATAAAAAAACCGCATCAGAATCAGTTGCGTAATTTTAAAGATATAGACAGACAGACAGCGAGAAGCGATTTTGTTTTATATTTTGTAGTAATAGAACGTTAAGGTAATTCAGTGAATAAAAATCCTGCTCCTCGAGATATTAACTATAAAGCTCACTTTTCAACTCTGAATCTAAATTGTTAAGCTGAATTAGCTCCAAGTTTTCAAACCTGAGTCGACAGTTTTTTTGTGATATATGTAGCAGCAATAGATTATAGAATGTACGTGATTTACCTGACGAGTGTACGTGACAAAGATAGTGTGCGGTTACTGATAGGCATTTAGTATATAAGTCGTTTTTGTTAAATAATAAATTAGAGTTATTCCATCTTGTCTCTCATTTATAGTTCCCCATTGCCATACTGGCAAAGTGGTGACCCCGAGTGTCGTAAAGTGAAATGTGACGAGTTAAGAAAGTTATAAACCATGACTTCCTCACCGGGAAAATCGGGCTGCAGTCATGGGACAGATCTGGACAAGGTAGCAAGAATGTCCAGCGTTCCCGAGCTCTGGAGAGACCATCCTCGCCTGTGCTTTGCGCATTTGGAGGCAATTTTGGCGACGAAACCGCAAGACGACGAATTTATATATAATGCGGTAATCGCCAGGCTATCAAAGGAGGACATACAGCAAGTTAGTGATCTCCTCATCTCTCCTCCACCGACGGAAAAATATAAGGCAATTAAGGACCGATTAATCTACTGTAATGAAGAGACCGAGCAACATCGATTCCAAAGATTGTTCTTTGAGATGGATCTTGGTGATCAGACACCATCTCAACTTTTGCGCAAGATGAAGGACCTCGGCAGAGGTAGAGTTTGTGACGAAATTATTAAATTTTTGTGGCTAAGACTGCTACCATCATCCGTCACTGCCGTGCTTGCAGGCACGGGGGATATCGAGCTCGAGAAGATGGGTCAAATCGCTGACAAAATTTTATATTATACCAAGGTTACTAAGGTATCAGCAGCGAGCAAAAATGCTGTAAGCACAGATAATGGCGCACGCGTTTGGGCACAGTTAGCAGAAATGCGCTCGGAACTACGTGCAATTCAGCACGGTCGCAGAGAATTTCAACGCAGCATTCAACGTAATAACTATCGTCAACATTTTTCACCGAGGTCAAGATCATACTGTACGGAAAGGAAGCGGATTTGTTTCTATCGCAATATATTTTCGAAGGACGCTAAGAGATATATTAAGCCGGATGGTTCGAGACAGGACTCTAGGCCAGGAAAACTAATTGAAGTAGCGGCCAAGGCAGAACTCTGCGCTATTCACCCGTCTAACCGCCTCACTGTTACCGACCGGAAAAGTGGTATGAGGTTTTTGATTGATACGGGAGCAAATATCTCAGTTATATGTAAGCAGAGACATTGTACGCCGGATGGAAAATATGCACTGTACGCTGCGAACGGCACAAAAATTAATACGTACGGTGAGAAAACGCTTTCGTTGAACTTGGGACTACGTAGATGTTTTAATTGGACCTTTGTCATCGCCGATGTTAAGCAACCAATCATTGGAGCGGATTTTTTAGAGCACTTTAAATTATTAGTTGATATAGCTGGTCGGAAAATTATTGACAGAGTAACGGAGCTGACAATGCCCGCATCTTTGTGCAACTCGACGCAGCAGACAATTCGTTCTATATATATGGGAATAAATCAACGCCTAAAACAATTATTGGAAAAATATGAGGACATCACAAAATCTACTTCTCTTCGCGCTGCTCCAAAACACAAAGTTGAGCATCACATTATTACTACGGGACCACCGGTATCAGCGCGAGCGAGGCCATTGCCTCCTGATAAATATCATATTGCTAAGAAGGAGTTTTCTACTATGATGGAGCTTGGCATTTGTCGCCCTTCGGACAGTCCGTGGGCTAGTCCTTTACATATGGTGAAGAAAAAGAATGGTGAGTGGCGTCCGTGTGGAGACTATCGAATGCTCAATAAGGCAACTATACCTGATAAATACCCACTACCAAGGCTAATTGACTTCACTTACGTATTAGAAAATAAAAAAGTTTTTACAAAAATTGACATTCGGAAAGCATACCATTGTGTGCCCGTCAAGGATGTGGAGAAAACTGCTATTATTACCCCATTTGGATTATTTGAATTTCCAAGAATGCATTTTGGTTTACGCAACGCAGCCCAAACATTTCAGCGATTCATGGATTCCATATTTAGAGATTTAGATTTCGTTTATGTTGATGATTGCCTATTGGCGGCAGAAAATGAAGAGGACGGTTACCGGCAGCTGGAGATAGTTTTTGAGCGATTGCATGAAAATGGAATAAATATTAACCTGGAAAAATGTGAGTTTCTGAAGGGTGAAATAGATTTCTTAGGTTATCATATAACGAGCCAAGGAATACGTCCCACTGAAGAGAAAAGCAAGGCAATTTTAGATTTCCCCAAGCCGAGAACTATCAAGGAATTAAGAAGATTTTTGGGAATGATTAATTTTTACAGAAGTAGTCTACCTCAGGCTGCTAAATTTCAGAGCGTTTTAAATGGTTATCTGCGTGACTCGAAGAAAAATAACAATTCTCCTATTTGTTGGTCGACAGAGGCTGAAAAGGCTTTTAATAAATGCAAAGAAAGCATTATGAACGCAGTATTAATAACACATCCGTCTCGAACGGCTTCGTTGGGCCTTATGACGGATGCAAGTTCTTCATGTGTTGGGGCAGTACTGCAACAAAAGACTGGACGCAGATGGGAACCGTTGGGATTCTTTTCAAAAAAGTTGAGTGAAACACAGCAAAAATATTCAACATTCGATAGAGAGTTACTTGGGATATATATGGCAGTCAAACATTTCCAGAGGTTAATTGAAGGAAGAGAGTTCACAATCTTTACAGATCATCGACCTTTGACATATGCATTTTCGAAGAAACCGTCGGCAAACGATACACCTAGGCGAATACGGCAGTTAGACTACATTTCACAGTACAGTACCGATATTCGACATATTAGCGGACAGGATAACGTAGTGGCAGACGCATTATCGCGTTTGGAGCAGATTGACATGCCTTCACCAATCAATTATGATGATTTAGCGAGAAGCCAGAAAAACGATCAGGAGTTAATCCGGCTACGGAGCAACAGAAGTTTAAGATTGGAAGATGTTCAGCATCCTGGTTCTACGAGGCGCATTGTCTGTGACAAGTCTACAGGGAAATATCGTCCATATTTACCAGAAAAATTTCGAAGGCAAGTTTACGATGCGATTCATGGGTTGAGTCACCCTGGGAAGCGGGCGACTAGGAAATTGATAACCCAGAGGTACATATGGTCAGGTATGAATAAAGATATCAATAACTGGTGTAAGCTGTGCGTAGATTGTCAGAAAGCAAAGGTACAGCGTCATACGGTATCGCCGATCGGGAATTTCATGCCTGCACAGCGTTTTGAGCATATCCACATTGACATAGTGGGAGCTTTACCAGTGTGTCAGGGGAAGCGATACTTAATCACCATCATAGACCGATGTACTTCTTGGCCTGAGGTGTTTCCTGTGGGGGATATCACGGCTGAGACGGTGGCTCGCACATTGTATGAAGGATGGATAGTAAGATTTGGGACGCCTTCACGAGTGACGTCAGACCAAGGGATGCAGTTTGAATCAAGAATTTTTGAGGCACTCACACAATTTTTAGGAGTACATAGAATTAGGACGACACCTTATCATCCACAATCCAACGGAATGGTAGAGCGATTTCACAGGACCTTAAAGTCAGCGCTCATGGCAAGGAATTGTGGCACTAATTGGTTGGGAGAGATTCCTTCAGTTTTACTCGGTTTACGAAATTGCTTACGCGAAGACACAGGATTTAGTGCAGCAGAAATGGTATATGGCACACCGATTAAACTGCCTGGAGATTTTTTTGGTTCGCCGCAGCAATTTAAAACATACGAGGAGCTTATTAAAAATATGCGAGAGAGTATTGCGCATATGACGTCAGTACCAAAACGTAAGAAGCATAGTCAGTCAATATTTGTACATCCTGAGCTTGAGGAATGTTCTCACGTATTTGTGCGATGTGACAGAATCAGGAAGAGTTTGACACCGCCTTATGAAGGACCATATCTAGTAGCAAGAAGGATGGATAAGGCATATGCTATTAAGATCAACGGAAAGGAGAAAATTATATCAATTGATCGTTTGAAGCCAGCATTCGTGATCGGCGATGAATCGGTAAACGTGCCATCTGAGAATAAAAGCAAAGACAAAGACAGCACGTATGTCACGAAGTCAGGGAGAGTAGTTAAGCCGGTCGTACGATTCCGTTTTTGACTGACGTAAGTAGTTTACATTTGTATAAATGGGCAGAGTCCGGCGTAGATCCATCATGCACCGGGTAATCGCAAACTGCGGGTGTCAGCAAGCGTCAGCAGATTCACACGTGAGTCACAGAGTGCGTTGCCCATTGTTTTCTGCTACGATCGGCGTCGACTCAGCAAGGTCGCGACTATGTAAATTATACATTTTATTATTGTTAGTTTTGTAAATGTACTTGGATAGCATACGTTTTTTTGTTTGTTTTTTTTTTTTTTTTTTTTTAAGGGGGGAGTACTGTAGCAGCAATAGATTATAGAATGTACGTGATTTACCTGACGAGTGTACGTGACAAAGATAGTGTGCGGTTACTGATAGGCATTTAGTATATAAGTCGTTTTTGTTAAATAATAAATTAGAGTTATTCCATCTTGTCTCTCATTTATAGTTCCCCATTGCCATACTGGCAAAATATATATGAATTTATTTATTTTATTTTTGACTCATACTCGTAATTAAAAGAATTACTTACAACACACTTTTTTCAAACGCGAAGCTGTCATCAAAACATTTAAAAAAATGCTGATTTAGCTAATTTACTACTACTGATTTATAATTATAATTAATTATATTTAATTTTAATTATAATTAATTAAATTGAATATTAATTAATTTATAATACTACTACGACTAATTTAGCTTGACATTGGCTAAAGAAAGCTACCAACATCAACCGCAGCAGTCAGCCAGTATACTGAGCGCCACAAATTGAAAGATGGCAAGTTAGCCGCAGAGAGATGCGCAAACGCCAAAATATAGACGTTAGCGGGTGCCAGAGACGAGACGCCGGCGCACACCCGCCCGCCAAATTGAATCACGGCGGAGTGTCATCTGCGGCTAACTTCCCATCTTTCAATTTGTGTGGCAGTCAGTATAACTACCGTGTTGGTCGAATCTTACAAGTTGGTGGACCTGAAGTTAGCTATAAGTTGCGCAATATCCAATCCTGACTGAAGCAAACATAAAGCTGCGCGTGGGTTGGATATTGCGCCGCTTATAGCTAACTTCACATCTGGCGACTTGTATATTTCTACCTATACTAGTTATTCACCGTGCTAGTATCACTACATAGTATAAAACAAAGTCGCTTACCCGCTGTCTGTCCCTATGTATACTTAAATATCATTAAAAATGCGTAACGGATTTGGATGCGGTTTTTTTTATTTAAGAGGAAGATATATATGTATAATACACCTGTGCAAAGCCGGGGCGGGTCGCTAGTACATAATATTATGCACTAGTTTGCATTTGTTCAAAAATAAACACAGGAAGTCCTTTAAATAATTTACACAAGAAACTAGAGTCCAAAGGAACCGGGACTTCTTGGAAAGTTGGAAACTCACAGAATAGAATATCTCGACGTTATTTAAAAGTTTCTTTGAGAAAAGCTTCAAAAGTCAAAGGTCTTTACGCTTTAGATTCACTTTCTTTATAAATTGAATTACCTAGTAGTAAAGGAAAAACAGAAAATACGTATTTTTTTTTTTTTACTAATCATTGCAGTAATTATTTAATGCCTTTGATTTAGGCCCATAACATTTTTTCGCATGACGCGATTACATAGTCACATATATACTATGTAGGTTGTCCATAAAGATAAGCATGTTGACAATACTACATTACTACTACATAGAAAGCAATTACTACTACAAAAGCATGTTTGTACTTAAACCTCTAAAAATTCTTTAACTTTGTATAGGAACACCATACGAGTACTTACTAACTCTATAGCCTTCATACATTGTTTATTTGTGATTAAGAAACTGATTAGAATAAGCGAGTTTTGAAATATTAAAATGTTTTTCTAGTAATGGATGAAAGATAACAATGAGCTTACGAATCAACTGAATAATATTTTAATAAGTTATCATCTATTTTCTCTACAGACGTTAAACAAAACACCATATGTACTAAGTCTATAGCCTACATACATTGTTCGTTTGTGACTTTAAGAAACTGATCAAAATAAGCGAGTTCGGATATATTTAAATGTTTTTCTAGTAATGTATTAAATATATCAATGAGCTTACGAATCAATTTATAATGGTGCGTCCACACACTCTAGGAGATGGCGAGGCGTCAGGCGAGGTCATCGCCACGAGGCGTTAGCTAATAGCCATCCACGCGAGGAATGACGAGGCGAGACGAGGCGACACGAGCGCACTATCCACACACTCGTGCTCGCGTCCCCTCGTGAAGCCGCGTCAGCTAGTATTTTAATACGAGTAAGTTGTCTTCCCTCTTCTCTACAAGCGTTAAACAAAAATGTATGATCGATACTAAAACGTTCTCACTGTGATAGTCTAATCCTAAAAGTATAGATCAAAACGCTATAGTTCCCCTACTGGCCCGTCTGCTAACGTTTTCATCCCTCTCGTCTGTCCGTATGACAAATTACGTAGCGAAACGATTAATGGACGTGGTGGCGCGTGGATTTATGATATCTGGAAGATAATAGCCCGTGATGTATGTTCGTGTACCAATGTCGTCTGGCTCGATATCGTTATTTGTCAGCTGGGCTAAGGTTTTCCATCTATCTGTCTAGCTATTCAGCCTATTCCACCCACTCGATGACGTCCACCCACAAGGTGGACGAGCGACCTCATTAAGACCTGAGGATCGCGCTGGATGCAAGCCGCTACCAACCGGTCTAATTGGAGATCTTTAGGGGAGGCCTATGTCCAGCAGTGGACGTCTTATGGCTGAAACGACCCACTTTCAGCAACCCACCCTCGGACCAGCAAGGCAGCATAGGTCTTCCACCGACTAGGTAAACTGACGATAATAAAGATCGCAGGAACGCGCTGGATGCAGGCGGCCTTATTGGAAATCCATGGGGGAGGCCTATGTCCAGCAGTTAACGTTCTGTGGCTGATAGACGCATGGATGATTCCACTCCCTGATGTGTATAGGCCTCATTTTTTTCTCGCCTTTTTTTTCCTGTCCTATCCATCTATACGTTATGGTATTTCTAGTGGAAACTAAGGGCGTTGGTCCGTCTGGTCCCCTATTAGTACTGTGTGTCTTTAGAGCCGAATAAGATTTTATGTAACCAACTATATGGTAGTATACTCATCCGAATAGGACAAGCTAAAATGCCTCAGGGCGACAATGGTCAGCATCATCTTCAACGCGAAGCTACGACTCTGCGATCACCAACACGCCTACCCAGCACTATTAAAATCACAAATGACAGGCCCCAATGTATATGAGGCTATGAGAAAGCCTTTGATTCGGTTGAGACATGGGCTGTGCTTGAGTCTCTTCAACGATGCCGTATTGACCATCGGTACATTGAAGTGCTGAAGTGTTTGTATAATAACGCCACTATGTCGGTTCGAGTACAGGAAAAGAGCTCCAAGGCGATCCCTTTGAAGAGAGGCGTAAGACAGGGAGACGTAATATCTCCGAAACTGTTTACTACTACTCTGGAGAACGCCTTTAAGCTCTTGGAATGGAAAGGACTCGGCATCAACATCAATGGCGAATACATCACTCACCTTCGATTTGCCGACGATATCGTGGTCATGGCAAAGTCGATGGAAGAACTAAGCACGATGCTCGAAGGCCTTAATCGAGTCTCTCAACAGGTGGGTCTTAAAATGAACATGGACAAGACAAAGGTCATGTGTAATTCTCATGTTGTACCCACCCCTATTTCAGTTGGGAACTCGGTTCTTGAAGTCGTTGACTCGTACGTCTACCTAGGACAAGTAGTCCAGTTAGGTAGGTCCGACTTCAAGAAAGAGGCCAATCGCCGAATCCAACTCGGTTGGGCAGCGTTTGGGAAATTGCGTAACGTCTTCTCGTCCGACATACCTCAGTGCCTCAAGTCGAAAGTTTTCGACCAGTGTGTGTTGCCAGTGATGACTTATGGCACAGAAACGTGGTCTCTCACTATGGGTCTTATTAGTAAGCTCCAAGTAGCCCAACGAGCCATGGAGAGGGCTATGCTCGGAGTTTCTCTGCGAGATCGAATCAGGAATGAGGAGATCCGTAGAAGAACCAAGGTTACCGACATAGCCCAGCGGATTGGCAAGTTGAAGTGGCAATGGGCAGGGCACATAGCGCGGAGAACTGATGACCGATGGGGTCGAAAAGTTCTCGAGTGGAGACCACGTACCGGCAAGCGCAGTGTAGGTCGTCCACCCACGAGGTGGACGGATGACCTTATTAGGACCGCAGGATCGCGCTGGATGCAAGCCGCTATCAACCGGTCTTATTGGAAATCATTAGGGGAGGCCTATGTCCAGCAGTGGACGTCCTATGGCTGAAATGATGATGATGATGATGAATGTATATGATTTGCTGCTAGTCCGTCTGCGCTAACGTTTTCATCCTGTGATCTCGTCTGTATGACAAATTAAATACTTAGCGAAACGATTAATGAACGTGGCGCCGTGTAGATTTGTAGCCCGTGATGTGGGTTTGTGTACCATCCATGTGTCTGATTGGATTTTTCTTCAAATAATGGTTATATTCTGGAGCTATAGAGTACCGATACCTAAAGTAGAATAGTAATAATCCTTCCACCCTTCTCCAAAAAAAGAATCGGAAAGAACACATAAACCAAAATATTACGTAGGCAAAACTGCGAACAAAAGCTAGTATTATATAATACCTTACAGACCAATAAAATTCATGAAATATAATACCTTACAGACCAATAAAATTCATTAAATTTAGTAACCGTAATCTGACTTAGGCAAATTTACAAATTACACGATGTCAACAAAAGTCGGCCAAGTAAACGTCGGACTCGTGCACGAAGGGTTCCGTACCATATGGAAGCCCCCATTAATATGTTTTATTTTTGAAGTATAATATTCTTTGAATATTTCAAGCATCTACCGGTTGTCGTTATTAATGTCGAGCAAAAAATCACGTTTCTTGTGGGAGCCCCCTTTAAATTTTTGTTTTATTTTAATTTTACTATTCATTGTCAAGTGAATATTCAACTAAATGTTTTGTGAATATTTCAAGAGTTCACCTGTTACCATTAATATCGAACGAAAAACGGCTAAAAAATCAAATTTGTTATATGGGACCCCTTAAACATTTATTTTATTCTGTTTTTAGTATTTGTTGTTATAGCGGCAACAGAAATACATCATGTGTGAAAATTTCAACTTTCTAGCTTACACCGTTCGTGAGATATAGCCTGGTGACAGACAGACAGACGGACGGACAGCAGAGTCTTAATGTAATGGAATCCCGTTTTTACCCTTTGGGTACGGAACCCTAACAAAGAAAAATAAGCTTTGCTAGAAAAGAGAAACAGAAAATTGAACCACGACGTCTCCAAATTCTTTATTAATCATATTTTAAAAGCTACTGCTGCTATCGTCTTCTTCTTCGGTGGAAGTAACGTCGGAGTCTGAGGATTCGATGGACAGTTTCACCTTGTAATCGTAGAAGAAGTGGTCTCCATGCGAGGGCTGCTCCTTCCCAGTTTGGTTCTTGCACTTCCCTCCGGATAGTTTTATAAACACTGGAATCAATCATGCATATCCATTATAATGTACTGTACTGTACCAGTCTTTTTAATAGTCCACTGCAGGACGTAGGCCTACCTACGAAGGGTGATTAGGCCATATCCACCACGCTGGCCCAGTGTGGGTCGAATTTCTTCTACGGACGTATGCAAGTTGCCTCACGATGTTTTCCTTTACCGAAAAGCCAATGTTGTGAAATTCTGTTCATAAGTTCCAAACAAACTCATTGGTACGGAATCGGGATTTGAACCCACGACCTCACGATTGCAGGGCGGGTGTTACTACCACTAGACCACCAAGGGTCCATTATCCATTATAATGATGTAATAATTTTATTTTTGGCCAAAAATGGCGCAATCGGCTTTAGCCGTGTACATAATCGAATAGTTTGCACAAATCGATGTATCATCGGCGTAGTAATTTTTATATTATTGTTGATTTTTCAAACCGACTCGGCCGATTTCGATAAAATTTAAATGGGACCACCTCGGGATTATATGTATAGCTTTTTGAACTAATTTTTTAAATCTATTCACAACTGGCGAAAATATCAATGAACATACACAAAAATACATACAGACGAAAATAGAACCTCCTCCTTTCTTAAGTCGGTTAGAAATAATGATAGGTATCAATAACACTATTTTATTCAAAGTTGAATAAAGTCCTCAAACATAATGTGCTTAAATCACAAAAAAAGTGGAAATACACTAACCGTCTTACCACAATAGTTTTACGCATGCCTTAGACACTGTTTAACAGTACAAATTGCATGGTAAAACAGTGTATAAAACGCGCTTAAATCTTTTGTGGTAAGACTGTAAAGGTTTACTCAAAACATAGATTTCAAGATAAATTTCAGCTTAATTATAAGGTTTAGTGGAAGTTCTTTTAGTTTGAGTTTTTGATTTAAGTAGGTGTAATTTTAATAATTATAGTTTTTGAAATGTTTCTTAAGTTTTGTTGTAATAAGCTTCAGCATAGTAACGCCTGATCGAACAACTATAAAAGAGTCATACTGGTTCCATCCTGGCAGTTCCTGTACTTCATCATGCAGGCGCTCTTGAAGGTCCTCCTGGCTTGCTGGTAGACACCACAGATCCAGTTGATGCTCGGGTCTCTCCACTTCTTCTTCATGTCTGCCGGACATTGCTTGCATTTGCGGTGCCATTTTCTCCTGCAAAGTTAATGTTATACGTATTTTGATTTGTCCATCCATCCACCCATCAGCCATAGAACGTTCTTTGCTGGACATAGGCCTCCTCTATGGATTTCTAATATGGCCGGTTGGAAGCAGCGCGTTCCTACGATTTAAATTATATCTTCAATCCACCTAGTTTTATTTTAACGAAACATATATTACACGCTACCTTGTCCAATATACATTAAATATAAATAAGACATCACATACATATTTCGGGAGGTTATACGGTATGGTGGAAAAGTTTTCTAGTGAAGACTGGCAAGCGCAGCAAAGAAAGTTTACCCACGAGGTGGACAAATGGTATTATCAAGATCGTGTGGTCGCCATGGATGCTAGCCGCTTCCAACCGTTTTATTGGAGATCCAGAGGGGAGTCCTATATCCAGCAGTGGACACGGATGATGGATGGATAGATATAACTATAAAACCCTCCCTCCCTCTCGCTACGTTCAAGTGCATGACTCACCATCCCTTTCTCTCCTCGCTACTGGCGGGTATGTATCCAGGTCTCTTGGTACGTTTTCTAGATTCAGAAGAAGAGCTCATGCTGGATTTTATGTTGAGAGAATCATCGCCGCTCTCTTGGCTACTCCCTGTTGACATTTAGTAATCATTTATACTCGTGAACTACTACTTTTATTTTCATGATAATCAATTGGCCGAGCATGTTATAAAGATAATTAACAGTTTTTCAAACAGTAGACCTCACTGGCTTTTATTTTTTCACGAGAAATATCCCCTCCCCCAATCAAAAATCGCCTACGACAAAAAATAATTATATATTTAAGATATATATTTTGTTAATTTGACTGACGAAACAACTATAGTAATATTGTTTTTTAGAGCTCTTATTTTTAGGGTTCCGTACCCAAAGGGTAACAACGGGACCCTATTGCTAAGACTCCGCTGTCCGTCTGTCTGTCTCCAGGCTGTGTCTCATAAACCGTTATAGCTAAAAAGCTAAATTTTTCAGAGATGTATTTCTGTTGCCGCTATAACAACAAATACTAAAAACAGAATAAAAATAATATTTAAGGGGGGCTCCCATACAACAAACCGGAATTTTAACCGTTTTTCGCTCGATATCAATAATGGTAACAGGTAAACGCTTGAAATATTCACAGAATGTTTAGTTGTGTATACAGTTTAATAATAAATAATTAAATTGAAATAAAATAATTATTTAAGGTGGGCTCCTATACAGTACAGAACCCTGCGAGCGCGAGTCCTACTCGATCTTGCCCGATTATTTTACAACTTCATCGTGTCTTTTCTTGCAATTAAGGCCTAGCAGAGAGTTGACAAACAGTATTTGGATTATTTGATAATTATTTTTCGAAAAAAATGGCAAACCCCCTTCCATCATGAACAAAATTCAAAATTTCGCTCGAATCGTTTACGTTATTGTTGATTTTTCAAAAACTTCCGATTTCTGAAAATTTTTAATGAGACCGCCTCGGGAGTATATGCCTTTTCGAACCAAAAATATTTTTTGATTAGGTTCACAATTAGCGAATTATCGATGAACATACACAAAAAAATACATACAGACGAACATAGAACCTCCTCCTTTTTGGGAGTCGGTTAAAAATAATTAATATTGGAGCCAAGTTTGGACCCAAAGTTGAATGTAAAAATAATACTTACTGTCACCCGAAGACGATGATGTAGACCGACTAGTTTTTTTCTTTTTGAGTTTTGTGTCTCTTTTAGTCCGCCGAAAACCGGGAAAACCACCATATCCAGTATAAGGGCCAGAACGCAAGGCATCAGGAGTGACGCGACTGCCCCGAGAACTAGGAGCTCCAGGAGCTCCAGGATAACCCTTGGGACTTCCAGGATCACCACCAGGGTAACCGAGAGAACCGCTAGACGCGGCTGGTGCAGCTTCCTCGGGCAGTACTGCATCTACCAAAGATATAATATAAGATTAAACATTTTTGAAAACGCTTTGACTTCAGTTACAGGTCCATCTCTGATTACGATACTCGACGACTGCGACCGTTTTGTGTAGGCGCTAACGCTCGACTTCGCTTTTTCTCCTGCTCGTACTAGTTACTCGCGCTACGAGAGCGAGCGGGAGGAGAAGCGGAGCCGAGTGCCAGAACGCATAGATTTAGATAATAGAGTATACAATAAGATTACAATAGAATTAGTAATAATCGCCTCGAAATATCTCACAAATGTGCGATATTTCGAGGTATCGTAGCGAGAGAGTCGCCATATAAATTTTGAATTTTTGTTTTGAAGGCCGACATGTGGAAGTAACTAATCATCATTCATAACTATGAACAACTTTTACTATATAACTATGTAGCGCTCGTGGCGTAGTTTGACTAGGTGACTGTCAGCGATCACCTTTAAGCAACGTTTCGCACGGTCAGGATTTGGATGGGTGACCGCGGGTGGCATTTTCCAACTGAGCGCTACCGTGGCTCATATGACATGTTAAATTGTAGATACCAGGTTGTTTTGACCGTTAAGCCATGTCAGAGGCCTTCAGGCAGTCTAAAAACTACTGACTCTAGGGCTAGCCACGCGGCCTATACGAACTTACTTATTATATAACGGACTGAAATAGCAAAAAAGTCGATAAACCAACAATTTTTTTGTACTCAACAGCTGATTTTTTCTTCTTTGATATACCTAATAATGAGCATAATCATTATGCCACAACATACTTAAATCCGTCATCTAGATAAATAGGTACCTTTTTACTCACCAACAACTATAATAAAGAAAATATATTCCAACAGCCGCATGGTAATTCTATTTGTCACGGTTCCGCGATAATTTTTATTCCATCCACCTTTCCAACGCACATAGTTCCATACCTAAAGGAATATACGAATCTAGTCGTATATTGGCTGTATATTGGTTATATATCGGTCGGAAGTAAGATTTATGGCACTACCATTCTGTGTTTTTACGACATCGCACATTTCAGTCAGTTTATTGTTTTTGGATATGTTTGCTGAAATATGTATAGTTTCGTATGTTATCTGGGTATATTTTGGTTGCATGAATTTTTACATGTAGGTAAAACGAATATACACTTTATTCGGATTTTATAATTGAAACTTATACAATTTAATAACGGTGATGGTCATGTTACCTATTAGTACTTCTTGGGTCTACATGCTTTTTAAGTACATCATACCAAACGTTTCTTAAAAAATGTTTATTATTAATCTCTAATAAAATGTGCGCCAAATAGCTTATATTTTAGAGCACACGGTCAATCTTAGATTATTAATAAATTAATAACACCTATACATTATCCACCAACCCGCACTGGGCCAGCGTGGTGGATATGGCCCTATCACCCTTCGTGAAGTAGGCCTACGTCCTGCAGTGGATTATCAAAAGGCTGGTACGGGTTATATATTAAAGGTTGATAATAATTTGTTCATATTTGTTTATCTACATTGTCGTTTTTAAACTTTCGCGATTTGAACATATTATTACTATATACTACATGATTTTAGTGCGCGATTAGTCCCGTAGTATATAATAATAATATTCTACTTAATATCTTCTATTCCAATAGAAAATGGATCATTTGAAACTAGTGGCTAAACTAAATGTAGTTAAATATTTACTTAATTACTCCAGAAACTGTTTTCTTGCTCTATTAATGCTTTAGTCCAAAATCTCATTATCCCGAACATTTGCATATTTGAATACGCTTAAAAGGTCTACAATAAGATCATTGGAAATTCTCATAAGACCATTTTGTTTTACTATTGTTGTGCCTTGAATTAATATAGCTGTTTTAATTAGCGAGTTCGTATAAATCACCTTTTAGTGTCTTTTAGAATGTATACGAATGTCCTTATTTTAGGATAATGATATAATTAAAATGATACGCGTAAAAACTATCGTGGTAAGACCTGAGAGCGTGTGAGAGTTGTAAAAAAGTTTGTGTGTGCCTGTGTACTAAAGTTCGTATAGACCGGGTGGCTAGCCCTGGTGTCAGAGTTTTAAGTCACCTAAAGGCCTGTGACATAGCTAGACGGTTAGTATGACCGAAGCCTACAATTTAACGTGTTGTCTTAGCCACTGTAGCGCTCAGTTATAAATGACACCCGCGGTCACTCATCCCGTACTGGTAAGGTTTTTTTGCAGAACCTAAGGAAGTATATTACTTTCATCTTTTATTAGCAATTCAACTAGCAAATAATTGTTTGTAAGCATAACTGTATTCAAGATTGCCTGTCAATGTCGTCAACGAAAATCCTGGTCAATGTTACATTTAAAATCTTCACATCTCAGAATGAAACGCACATTCTTGAACCGCTCAAGGTTTTGCGCTAGGGTCGAATTTCCGGGTAGTGCAGAATTGTCATGGGCATGGGACTCTTGACATCAAGCTTGCGTAATACATTCTACTGATATTATAAATTCGTATCCTACGATAATATCGACGCTTGAAAGGCAAAAATTACCAAGCGACAGTTTGGGCGATATTGAGTTATATATATCACTGAAATCAGAAAAAAAAACTGCGTCGATTGGTCCTACTCTCACGGCGCTAGGACGAAGTTTGTTGTCGTTTGGTAACTTAAAAAAAGACACATTTTCACAGTTTTCGGCGTCCAAGCGACTAAAATTTTAATGATTTATGAATATTTTTCACATAGTAAGGATTAGATTTTTATAATTTACACTAAGTAATTTTTGCCTCGACTCTAAATAATGCATCTAAACATAAAGTATTTTCTGCCTTGCGAGTACCCAGGAATTAGCATTACTTAAGAATTTTTACCTGATTGTTGTTTTTCTCTCTCGTAATTTAAGACTTTTTAACACACCTTCAATAGACTTTCTTTGTCATTTAGTACTTTTTACCTAAATATAATTTATTCAAAAATGTGAAGTAGTGAATATCTACCTGCCTAAAACAGGATATATTTTGTCGTTAAGTAATTTTCTACCCGCCGATTTTTTTAAAGTTTATGTTACTTAGATAACTATTTCTGATATGAGATTTCTCTAAAAGTGACCTTATCCATGCAGCGCCTTTTTTGTTTTGTCACTTATCCGCACTGTAAATCAGATTCTAAGTGGCTGTTGGTAACAAAATAACGATTACGTCTTCACCGAACTGTCGTTTAGACAACACGCATGCGTGCGCGCATGGTGCAAAGTGCTTAATCTCGTAGCTTGTTTGTGTACTCGGTAAGTGCATTATTAAGATTTTATGACTTTATATTTATAGATTTTCAGATATGACTTTATATTAGATTATTAAATTTATATTTTACATTAATTTAAATCTATTGTTTAAAGTACATAAAAATCGAAAAAAGCGAGTAGATTGAAGCGAGATAGAAGCTTGGTAATTTGGTGTGTTTCAGTGTGTTTAGCATATGTGGACTTTGAGATAGCCATTGATTCGGTCAAGACATGGGCTGTGCTTGAGTCTATCCAGCGATGCCGCAAGTAGTCCAGCCGGTCTGGAGACAGGTCAGTTCCTAAATTTACGGAAGACGGATAGGTTAGTCCTTCTGAGGAAAGATGGGCGCCCTGCGGACTTTCCCTCCGCGTACCGCCCTATAGTACTGCTGGATGAGGTGGACAAACTGTTCGAATGCGTGATAGCTGCTTGCCTCATCCAGCATCTTGATAGGATTGGTCCACACTTGTCCGACGAGCAATTTGGTTTCCGGGCGGGCCGGTCTACAATCGACGCTGTTAAACGTGTCAAAGCCCTCTCGGACGAGGGGGTGGCTCATGGTCAAGTGTTGGTGGCGTGTCTCTAGACATCGCTAACGCATTTAATACACTGCCATGGGTTTGTGTAGAGAACCTACGAAGAGGCTGCCAGTCTTGTGATGGCAACGGTGCAGGTGCTGGCGAGAAGGATAGTGAAACTGGGACTCCAAGTAGCGCTGAACAAGTCAGAGGCCCTGGTATTCCATGGCCCTCGACGAGCGCCGGAATCACTAGGGAGTGAATCAATTAAGGTGAAGCCTACGATGAAGTATCTAGGGCTACACCTCGATGAAAAGTGGAACTTTTGGGAGCATTTCGCCCAGTTAGTTCCTCGAATAATGGGTGCGGCTGGGTCACTTAAATGCCTTCTTCCTAATCTTGCGGAACCAATTGCCGCTAGTCGTCTTTTTTATCTTGGAGTGGTGTGGTCGATGGCCTTGTGCGGGGTGCTTATATGCTAAACCGAGAAACGGTCGCTTTTCTAAAGTGACCACAATGCGCAATGGCCATCAGGGTAGTCAGAGGTAATCGCACTATTTCGTATGACGCGACATGCCTTTTGGCTGGGTCACCTCAATGGGATTTAGAAGTGGAGGTAAATAAATAAATAATTTTATTTTCAGACAACACATAAAATCGTTAAAATCAGTTAACACAAGGTACATGCGAACATACTCGTACTCGTGGCGCAGTGAGCTCCGCCAACGCGGGCAGAATCCAGCACTCGCATGCATGCTCGAGGAGTGGAAGGAGGAGCTGGCCAAGCATACAGCTGGCAGCTGGACCGTTGAAGCTATACAGCCCGTCCTCGTTGACTGGCTGGACAGGGCGCATGGGTCGCTTATCTTCCGGCTCGTGCAACATTCGCAGGTGCTTTCTGGGCATGGATGCTTCGAAAAGTACTTGTGCCGCATAGCCGGAAGTGAACCGACAACAGAGTGCCACCACTGCGGCTGCGACGAGGATTTGGCGCAACACACTTTGGAGGAGTGTTCAGCATGGGCAAATGAGCACCGAAGCCTCGTCGCAAGTGTAGGAACTGATCTCTCGCTTCCAGCATTGATTCAGTCAATGCTTGGTTGTGAGAGATTGTGGGAGATGGCCGTTTCATTTTGCGAACAAGTTATGTTGCGCTTGTGTCGAAAGGAAACGGTGGAGCGCGAAAGGGAGAACTTTTCGGAACTCCAGATGCGCCGCCAAAGAACTGGGCGTCGGAGGAGGATTTTCCACGCTCTCCTTCGACCCCGTAACAGGAGGTTTGGGCAACGAATTCGAGGGAGTTCGTTGCCTGAAAAGCGTAGCCCGAGGGCTACGCTAGGAAGAGCGTGCGGTATTTCCCCGCGCCACTTAAGAAAAGAAGGGTGAAAATCCACCCTCAAATAGGGCAAGGTCCTAGGAGCCGCGAACGAGTGCGAACGCGTCCCCGCCGCTCCAACACATAGGCAGCAACATCCCCGGGGTTTGTAGTGGGTACACCGATCAGTGTAACTCCCACATAACCACCCTGCTCCCTTGGCGGGGTGGTAACCATAAAATATTTATTTGGAAAAAAGAAGGACAAGTAGTCCAGCTAGGTAAATCCAACTTCAAGAAGGAGGTCAATCGCTGAATCCAACTTGGCTAGGCAGCGTTCGGAAAACCACATGATGTCTTTTCATCCGATAAACCTCAGTGCCTCAAGACGAGAGTTGCAACAGTTGTGTGTTCCCGAAACGTGATCGTTTACTGTGGGCCTAATCGCAGCGTAGTCTTGATATCTAGATTATGGGTCCACCTCCGAGATGAACGGAAGATCTCATCAAGACCGCAGCATCGTGCTGGAAGCAAGCCGTTTCCAGTCGGTCTTATTGGAAATCTATAGGGGAGGCCTTAGTCCAGCTGTGAAATGTCTCCAAAGACAACGACGACGACAAATTAATAGAAACAATAATTAACAATAAAATAGGTAATGATTTGACATGGTTGATTTTTATTATAAATATTTAGATTAGATAGGTTTTACAGAAACCGATGTCAACTTTATAGTTTTAATTTTAAGTAGTTTTTATTGTGACTATATTTTTGATAGCATTTTTTTCATTCATCATCAGATGAGGTTCATACTCAGCAGAGAGTGATTGTAGATAACTACAAGGGCTATTTAAGAATTGGTGATGACGATATCCGTTGAAAACTTTTGCAAAAGTTTCTAATGTAGATAACTACAAGGGCTATTTAAGAATTGGTGATGACGATATCCGTTGAAAACTTTTGCAAAAGTTTCTAATGTAGTGTAAAAACCTGATTTTTTGTTAGGTTGTTCCCTTTTTGGAAGGTAAGTGTAGGACTTTTTGTCCTACACTTACCTTATTTAAATAGGACTATGGTTGAAATCGCCTGGCAGTAAAGTGGTTTATCTTTTTATTTAGATCATTTTACCTATGTGTTAACCATCTGTTTATTCTGGATGCATCATTTTGCTTCAAATATAATCATAAAATATTGGGGTTTAGTTAATTTTACATGTTTTATGATAAAAATTTGTTTTTGGTTAGTAATTTTTACCTGTTTGTGATTTTGATCGAAATTTTACTAACCGACACTATCTCTTAAATTATTGAGAAAAATCATATTATTTAAATGACAGTTCATAAAGCTTTTAAATTTCATTTATAATCTATTAGAACCGAGTAGAAATGAGTAATAGAAAATTTTATATGATTTTTTTTCCAAAAAATAAAACTTTAAAATGCTCTGGTGTAAAGTTGCCAATATGTCGCTTGGTAATTATTGCCTTTCAACCGTCGATATTATAAATGCGAAAGTTTGAATATGTATGGATGTTTGTTACTCTTTTACGCAAAAACTACTGAACGGATTGAGATGAAACTTTGCAATAGTAATGCCTATACATCAGAATAACACGTAGGCTATAATGTATAAAAATATAGCGTGAAACAAAGTTCGCTGGGTCAGCTAGTCTCATATAATTATAAACTGTCACCAATCTGTTTTTAGCCAGCGCGTGGTGTGCTATTGTAGTAAAATATAAAAAAATGGTCAAAATCTAATATTAAAGTCAAGATGTCTTTATTTCCTAGACAATACATGCACTTGAAAAACTCTGACTCAACAATGTTATTAAATCTGATTAAATCATTTCATAGTATTTAAAAGTACATTTTTTTTGTACTGTCCCACTGCTGGGCAAAGGTCTCCCCCAATTTCTTCCATTCCTTTCTGTTCTGTGCTACCTCCGTCCAATCCTTTTTAAACAACATTTTTAAATTAAATTATTATAATCGTAATACAGAAATCAAAAATTGTTTTTTATTTATTTATTTATCCTGAATATAACGTACATAGGTACCTACAATTAAAAGTATTATACCTCTCACATTAGGTACATAACTTAGTAACTATGTACAAGCGGATAGTAATACATTCCCTAATACTGTTATTATGGTTTATTACCAGTGTTACTAATAGGTACATGTGGACATTGTAATGTCATCAATTATCCATTAACATAATATTTTGTTTTAAATAAACTTGAATATGAGAAAATAGCCTGTCAGCAAAGGCACAGCTCAATACAAGGCTAAAAGTAAATAAAATGTTGAAAAGACGTAGTGTTTTTACTTCAATTTATTTGGAATCATGTTTTATAGATGTAGAACCAGTGCTTTCCGTGGTAGGTATCGTTTTTGCAGCGGTGATCGTGGAGCTTCACAAACACTGAAATATCAATATAATTATCAATATATTCAAGATTGTTAACTTCACTATAAACTAATATGAATTGGAATCTTCATATCAGCCGTCAGAAATGCTGGACATACGATTCTCTTATTTATTCCTTGCAAGACTATTTTTAAGGTCCTGATTCAGCTTTCCTTCACATTTCGTCGTTTCATAGGATAACAACCCAGACCCAGCGAACTACAGTTGTAATACCCAGATAACAGTTATCATAGGACGTTCACTGCTAGACATAGGATTGCCCTACAGATCGCTTGTCACTTGTCTACGCAGTTAATTTAATCAAACAATATAAAGAATTTATAAATATTTCCAATTTCCTATGTAGTGGGCGTCCGATGGCTAATTTATAAATATTTCCAATTTCCTATGTAGTGGGCGTCCGATGGCTGCAATAATAATAATTCAATTCATAATTTATATCAGACACACAATAACGATGGCACTTTGAACAGTTTCAAAGTTCAAACCACAATTCCAAGCACAAACACAAACAATTCTAAAAGAAAAACGGAAAATAATCGCGCGTGTTCATACGTTATTCTCAAAGCAATTTGTACACGTTTAATAAGATATAAAACTTATGTTTGTTCATCCAAGTTTGATGTGTTCCGAGATGGAAGGAACTTTTATACAGCTTATATACAGCTTATGGGAACAAATGGGCGGGAAGGGCGGGTAATGGACTGGAGAGGTTCGAGGACGTCGGGCTAGTTCGGGATTGATTTGCACAGACTTTTGATAAGTTGCGGATTGGCTTTGGGCTAAGGATTCGTGTTGAACTAAGAGGCTGTTAGTGTGAAGTGTTTTTAAGATGAAATTATTGTTGTATGGTTATATTATTTATAAACTCCTACAGACAGAAGGGTAATATTATTATAACACGACTTTTATCAGTTTCAAGATGTTCAATGGCTGGACCACATAGATGTCAAAAACACTTAATAATATTTTTATGTATAGGAATACTTTAAATATAAACCTTTGATTTGTAATTGAATAATTAACTAAACTAAATCTATATGTCCAATAAGACTGTCTGACAGTGTCGTGCATCCAGCGATCTTCAGACAGCCTGTCCACCTTATGCTCAGACAAAATAAAAAAATCAAGACAATGTTGTGAACGAAACAAGTGAGGCCGGCAAAACTACGCCTCGCCGTGTACATACACAGTTACACACACATACACGTACAAGGAAACTACCACCTTGGATTGTCAGTCGAACTACGGCGGCGCAGCACCGACGCACTCACCACATGTATAAAAAACTGGCTTCAATTGTCTGTTCACGTCGTTCTGTCTTGTTTATTTTATTTGGTCTGAGACCTTATGTAGGTTATGTAGTTTAAAATAAGGATGTTAGTACAGAAACAGTGTCACTACTATGTATCAAACACGCAAAAAATGAAAATACAAAAAGTGGGAGAGATGGAAGAAAATAACATAAACATTTCCCTACTGGTTCCATCCTCGCAGTTCCTGTACCGCATCATACAATCGCTCTTGAAGCTCCGCCGGGCGCGCTGGTAGCCTCCACAGATCCATCGAATGCCGATGTTTTGGTACTTCTTCATCATGTCTTGGGGACAGGCCTTGCACGTGCGGTACACTCTTCGACTAGGATAAGTAAAGTAAAATCGTACAAGCTGTGTGACTTGTCCTGTTGTCAGAGTTTTCAAGCCGCCTGAAGGCCTCTGACATGGCTAAGCGGTAAAAATAACCAGGACCTACAATTTAACGTGTCATCCGAGCCACGGTAGCGCCCAGTTGTAAATGCCACCTGTGTTCACCCATCCGAAATCTAACCGTGATGAACGTTGCTTAACTTCAATGATCGCTAACGAACACCTGCGGGCTTAGCATACGGACCATAAAGATAAAGATAAATTTTATTGCAAAAACTTACACTAGGTACACAATTTTAAGTAGCTCTGCCTTTTGCGTTAGTTTAAAACTGTGTTGCAAAAGGCAGTGTCTTCCAGATGGATCAAGTGATTTTGCAAGTACAAACAAACCAAGTCACTATACAATACAAGAATGAGCGTTTGCATTAGTGTGTGTGTGTGTGTGTGTGTGTGTGTATGTGTGAGTGAGTGTGTGTGTGCGCGCGCACATTAGTGTGTGTGTGTGTGTGTATGTGCGCGTGTGATGGTGTATAAGTGCGTGTGCATATTCTTACGTGCGGTGAGCATGAAACACTGCAATACTCAAGATCTCTTAAGAGTCAGGGTTTGCAGTGTTTATTTGCATGAATGTAGTTAGTGTTAATATATTTTTTTTAAGTAGATTTTCAGTCTCATTGTAGTTAAACATTGATAGCCAGTTAAAAATTTCTCTTTTAAGTTTGTAGAGTAATAATGGCTTCATGTTTTCTTTAGCATTAAATACATTGTACAGTTTCGGAGCCAAGTGAACATAGCTTCTCCAGGCGACTTCACTGCGGTAAGTAGGAACAGGACATAAGTCCAGCCTTTTGTTAGTTACCTTTTGGTTAGGTATAGTGTATCTGTGATATCGAAGAATACATTGGTAAATAAATAATTTTCTAACCGTCAATACATTGCATTTTTTATAGAGATCATCGGTAGGATGTCGAAAAGGCAGCCTCATGATGACCTTAAGTAGTGCTCTTTGAGCTCTCTCAACTACCAGCATGTTTGTTTTACCTGAACCCCCCCATGAACTTATACAGTAACTTATTACACATTCTGCTAATGCTTTGTACGTTTGCATGAGAAGGTCATGGTTAGCAACGTGTCTAAGCTTTTTAAAAACATAAATTAACCTTCTGGTTCGTTTTGAGACTGCCACTAAGTGATGTGACCAATTTAGTTTAGTGTCAAATGTTACACCTAGGTAGCGGATCGTGTCTGTACTGGTCAAAAGGTCACAATTACAGTTTGATTGCAAGGAAGAACGGTTACACGGATAAGTATGAGCTTTAATATTAAGGTCATCAAGTGGTCTAGAGGCGTTGGTTTTGCTAAAAGATAAAAATTTTGTTTTTGAAATATTCAAAGAGAGTAAATTGTCTTCTAACCATGCAATGACGTGGGATAGGCCTACTTCAGCCTGATTGTATACTTTCTCCCATGTCGAGTCATGAAAGAGTAAGACTGTGTCGTCTGCAAACATCAGAACATCAGCTTCAGTCAGATTGATCTTACAAAGCTCGTTTATATAAATAAGAAACAGTGTAGGACCCAGTATTGAACCTTGCGGAACACCATAGTTACATGTACAGCTGTCACTTAGTTTGTTGTCAACCCTGACTTGCTGTGATCGACTTGTTAGATAATCGGTAAACCAGTCATGCACAGTCCCTCTTGCACCAATAAAATAATACTATCCACGTGTCAGAACGTGACAGAGTTATAATGAAGCATATATCTGTCACCTTTGCACACGTCGGTAAACTCTTGTCGTGGACCTGTATGTTAAGCTAGCTGGTCAGACTAAGCTATGAGCGCTGCAGTTCTAGGATGAAAAATATACATAGCTTGACTCTCATAGCCGGAGTCGGAGTGCTACGGAACATACTGATAGACAAATACATATAACACCTAGACTTTGAACAAATATTTAAATTTATCTTCCTGGTTGGAAATCGAACTGAAAACCTCTTGCACTTAGTTAGATACCAGAAGAGAAACCAAAGGCTCCAGAAGAGTCGGTTATTACATAAAAATATATTTTTTTAAACTGATATTATAATTCTTATGTGAAATATTTGTATGCACTAACATACTTCTTGAAAGAAATAGCAGGTTTTAATTTTACGAAATTTCAAAACTTTTGCTAAGTAAACGTAAAAATCAAAATTATAACTATACAGGGTTATTCCTAATCAATAAGCATCCTTTTAGGGGCTTATTCTGTACATTAAAACTAACAACATATGTTATGCGACTCTTGTAAAACTAAAAAAAAAATTGATTTTCCATAGAAAAATATCGTTCACCCACGACAAAATGTATGGGACAGCTGATTTTTTTTAGAGTTTTTACAATAGTCGCTTAACAAGAGTTGTTAGTTTTGATGTACAGAATAAGCCCCTAAAAGGATGCTAATTGATTAGAAATAACCCTGTATACTTAATCTCACGAACCCCCGCTTTCTCTCGGTTGTTTCGAAAGAAGAGGCCGATGTGGAGAGATCTGATGTTTCTCGAGATGTTGATGAGGACGAGCTGAAACATAGCAATGAGATAAAACATTGTAGTAAATCAATGAGTACCATATTATATCTGTAGTTTGTAAAAATATGAATAAAATTCATTAAGAAAAAAACTGGACAAGTGCGAATCAGGCTCGCACATCGACGGTTCCGTACAAACATATTGTTAAAATAATTTAAAACCTGTTTTAGCATGTGCTAATGAAGTTATTTTATATGATACCTTACATGATACGATTTACTCACTTTGAATTTTGAACCCATATTTTGTGAATTTTGAGGCCCTATTTTTATGTGATTTAAATAAAAATGTACAATTTTCAGATTTATTCCTATATGTGTACTCTGAGACAATGTTTTTTGCCAAATTTCATAGTTCTATGTCAACGGGAAGTACCCTGTAGGTTTTTTATTTTTGTGAGCGTTGAAATATGCGTTTTTTTACAACATAAACGGCTCTAACCTTTTTATACGGTAACTGAGAAGTTTTTCTTTTACACAACTGCAAGAGACTATAGATATACGTATACAGTTTAAATTTCAACTCGATATCTTTACGCGGTCCCGAGATAAAGAGTCTTGACATACACACAGACGGACAGACGGACAACAAAGTGATCCTATAAGGGTTCCGTTTTTTCCTTTTGAGGTTCGGAACCCTAAAAAGGAGTGTGATACTTCTTTGATAAAACATGCTTCTAATACTGTCTATTTAGTGTAGAATAATATAATGAAGAAATCAACACACTTCTGGTGAAGAATTTTAAGTGCGTTTCTGAATCCATCAATTCTAAACTAGACTAGTGACGTGAATATGGCCAGTCGCTCTTTACTTGCAGGTAAATCCACTCTGATACCTATTTAAAGACGCGCATATAGTGGATAATCTATTTTCCTGTTGTTAAAACGCGGGCCGCGAATAAGCAAACATAAATATCAAGCCAATCTCACGTCTCTTCCGAGTCCGTAGAGTCCTCCCCTATATCGGTCCCGGTCCCCGAGTCGCTCTTGTAGCTGTAAAAGCGCGGGCCGCGGTGCTCTGCGTCTTGGAACTCGCCAATATTCAGGTCATCGATGAACGCCAGGTGTGGAGTCACTCCGGTGACGTGCTGTTCTCTTCCATTAATTACTATAACTAAAGATGGCTTTTTGGTTAAAGAAAACCTCGGGAAGAAATCTGTATACGATTGGAGAAGAAATTCGATGATGTACCTATGTGATTCCATCATCGACTTGGCATTTTTACATTCCATATTGATGGATTCCATCAACTGAGTCAACGAGGTGGATATAGCCTCCTTTCTTCTTTTTTTACTCTTGGTAGGGTAGCTATATATCTACAGTACAGCAATTGCAATTTCTAGATATCGTGGTCACTGGTCACTATGCCAAAAACAGTATATGTCGATCGATGCTATAAATTCGTGTTTTTATGACCCTATGAGCTGTACTGAGTACTACAGTACATATATATAGTATGTGTCGACCTTTTAGTATCTCGACTGCCGCACATAGACCGGCTCATCGTCAATTGGGCCGTATCCACCGAACTGACCTTGTACAGGTTGGTGGATCCACATACGCCATCGAGTTTATTCTACGGATGTGTGCAGAATTATGTGTGATCTAATAAAAGCATGTCAAAAAACCTTAAGGATGCTACAATGAAATTAGTACGATATTTTTTTTGTACTGAAATATCATGATAATATAGTCATTTTTAAATTCTTTATCTTGCCTAAATCGTGAGAAAACTATACAAAATTGTGGTGAGTTTGTCCAACTACTAATCACGTGAAGTGTCGTTAAATATGTATGCCATTGATGTGATTGCGTCGACGGCGGGATTAGGGTGTTGCCAACTAAATTAGCTTACATAATTCGTTCCGAATGTAACCATAATTTAATTTCTGGAATGCAAAGTCTGATACTTGTACTTTTAGGATTTTGCCTAAATTTTTAACATAGTTTTTTAACATCAGTCATGGCTTTATCATGACTTAATATGTTTCAAAAATATAAACCCATAATTTAAAGTTTGTGGAGAAAATTGTGCATTAGAACTTATAGTGATTAGATTTTTTTATTACACCTTTTTTAGTATCTGATGCCAGAAATAAATAATCAGCCTTCTAGTTGTATAGTATCAGCCTGAGGTATCAACCTGCTCTATGATTTTTTTTTTTCAAAATCAATTTTTAATTTCTACTATTTCCATTATTACGCAGCAATAGTAAAACCATGGTTTTACTATCTACTATTGGTCCACTGAAGGACGTAGGCCTACCCACAAAGAGTGATTAACGGTAAAGGTAACATATTTTCGTTATTGTGGACTTTATACTATACTGTCTTCACGAAAGTGAGACAACTCCACAAGTTCGACATTAGGGATGACAGACAGCTATCAAACAATAAAATTGTTTGAAAAATGTGTCAATTTAAACCATTGCTGTATTGAAAAACGCGAGAGAGCTCAACGACAACACCGCGAGGACACCGCGGCTGTACCGCACCAGCACTAAAATCTAAAAGTCACGCGGGCAAAGCCACGGTTAAAAGCTAGTTAAAAATAAACGTGAGTACAAACCCGCGATATAAAACATTAAAATAGTATAACCAGTAGCCAGTACGTGGTCTTTATTCGAGAACTTAAGGTCTCATCGGGCACAAATACTAAGCGATATAAATCCTATCAACCTACTTACATATTTCAACTTCCTTATGCGTAACAAGTGTAAATTCCACGCTAGTTGCCATCATACATTAATTTTCCATAAACCAACAGGCAGTATAGAGCCACTCACCTATTCTAAGTATAGAAACCACACGTATTCATCTCTCCGAAATTCACCCGCACCAGTTTATTTAACCCCGCCAAGTAATTACGTATTCATTCTTCGCAAATGAATTAATACAAAATTCATTATATTCATACATAATTCAAAACATGCGCATACCATTATGAACGTTATGAATATGCCCAGGATCTTCGATAATAACGCGAAACTTTATGATGGGGAATATAATTTTAGTAATAGTATTGTCAAGTGATATTTTAAGGAAGTTTGGTACATTTATAGTAATTATACCAAACACAAATACAAATTTAAGAAAAATATGAGAAGTAATTAAAAATTTAGTAAATGACGGAACACCCTTAATTTTTAATAAATTGAAAGACATGTTTTAATAAGTACCTACAAGATTTCATAGCAAAAACCTTGTGGCCCATAGTTGGAAGTTTTATTTTAGCGGTGCTTAGCGCCATTTACGTTTTTAATATTGAAACTAAAATATACAACTAACGAGTGTACGATTATGAATACAACGTATGTACTTGGCAAATTTTTAATTTGGATCAGCTTTAGAAAAGTGTCAACCATTTTGAAATTAGGGTAGGTACTGATGTTACTAAAGTAGTGCTCTAGTTTGAGGTTTATGCGTTTTGAGTTATGATTTCAATTTTTATTCTGAAATGAAGTAACTGTATCTAAATTTATCTTACCTTTTAACATAGCAATGAACCAAATGATCATTGTTGTATATCTTGAGAACCAAATTCATATTTTGTACTGGTCGTAAAATATCCGCATTGCTTTGTTATGTTGTTTCAGAATTTATGTTTATGGCGAACTGTGCAGGTATTTACATTTTAGATTTTGTGACCGTAATAACACTATATATTTTGTTTTAGAGCTTATTTTATTTATCAAATTTATTTGTACAGTTACGATCGGTTTATATTGTAAATTTAAACAAAGGATCATGCTCTTAGAAGAAATAGAGTGATGTTTTCAAAAAGTTTTACTTTAACTACCCATTCTGGCTGCACCCTAATATCTATGATGTAAAAGAAAAAGTAGTTTGCTTTTGATAAAAATCTTCAATGCTTTGTACCACTACCATTTCAACTTGGCAAGCCTCTGGGCTATGTCAATAATTGTTTTTTTTTTACGGAACTTCTCATTTTTGCTTCAACCTTGCAGAGAAAATCCAAGCTCTGCTAGCTTGTTGATTTAGTACATTAGTCTATTCCATCTATTTATTACCTTTTAATTCTAGTCTATCACTAAAGGCCATCTTCATTTTTGTTTTTTTTTTTTTTATTTTTTATAATCAGCAACTTACTTATTATTATTCACTCTTGTATGGACTTTCTTTGTTCCTACTTCCTTCTAACCTTTGTATTTGATTATTATTTTAAGGGCTTTAAATTAAACAACAGTATACAGCGCTTCATCATTTATTGATGCACTCGGAAGCGCCTTTTGCTTTGAAGTCACACATTACTAATTCACTATGGAAGCTCCATCAGTCCGCGTTCGTTGCCTTGTCGTTTGTTTCAAGTCGTCTTAAATACTCTGAAAGGGGAATTTAAGTATTATCATTTAAGAGTTTATAATAAGTAGCATTGTAGAGAGCAAAAAATCAAAGATTCCAGAAGCATTCCTAGAATTTTGGAAGCAATGGGTAACATTTAAATTTTACCGACTTTAACTTTACCTGTTCTAAATATCGAAATCAAAATAATATTACAACTTACATTAGGTCATGTTTATATTGTCATTATTTAAATTAATCATAATCTTCAGAGGTGTTGTCCCTAGGTCTAGCTGTAATCAAAATCAAATATTTTTTAAAATTAATCCCAAATAAGATAAATCCACGCACAATGTGCAAAGATGATCTCGGACAGCAGGATCGCGCTTCCAACCGGTTTTATTTTAGAAATCCATCGGAGAGGCTTATGTACACTAGTGGACATCTTATGTCTGATAAATGAATGAATGATCATCATTATTCGTTAGCTTATTCCATCATTCTGAATGAATGATAGAATAAGCAAATTTTTAAAGATAACGCTAATCAGGAAATAACGCTAGCCTAAATGATGAAGGAACATTTTGTGAGGAAACGCATAATTTCAAACGCTAATCAATGAAGTCTAACATAATCATCATCATTATCATATCAACCGTAGCACATCCACTGCTGAACATAGATTGAATGTTGATTTCAAATAAGACCTGTTGAAAGAGTCTTGCTGAACAATAACCTAATTCTTCATGTTATAAAAAGTTAGTGCTTGAGATATATTTACTCGTACTTTAAAGTATAACCAATAACAAAGCAAACAAACTAATATTTACTTTACTATACTTTGATAATAATACTACTTTGATAATAATTTTAATAATAGTCAAAGTTATTTATTTGCTAAAGTTGAATCACATGAATACACGAATAATAGTTGAATTTTGGCAATGTAATTACTGATCACACGCAAAATATCCTGTGGTTCACACTAGGCTCGAGTTCCGTGTTGTGAGTACCATCACCTTCATTATCAGCTTATATCGGCCCACTGCAGTACATAAACCTCGTCCTCCTTACGCCAATTATCCCTGTCCTGTGCTGGTCTCATCCAGGTTTTGTTCCAAAACTTTTGGATGTCAGCACGCCACCGTTGTAAGGGTCTACTGGGACTACGCTTCCCATCACAGGGCTCGTCGACATAAAGGTGACATTATGGAATCCTAAATTTACTTTTTAATTTATTATTTTATTTAATAGAAAAGTGGTCATAAATCTAATTCCTCTAATAAATGAGATCAAACATTCCTATATTAATTTCCGTACGACTCCCAAAAACTTTGCAACTCGTACAACTGTCAAAGCAAACTACTCCAAACTAGCCCAAGGCTTCCCAACTAAGTTATAAGGAAAAAATCCAATAAGAAAAGCTTTAGACCTACTGAAGTTTGATTAAAATGGATTTGCATGAGCGGGGCACAGATGGCCGCGTAATTTATTTTTAATTTATATCCTTAACTTGTCGAGATTCAGATACGGTGGATTCTCACTGGATTCCGAGATTATGGTTAATTTATATTGTACATTTATCACTTTTGTTTTAAGTTTGCGTTTTAAAACATTTTACTTGATGTTTAACATAGCTTTAGCCATATCTAAATCTGTGATGTGTCTCTTGGTACATGTTCATTGTTTATTCTAGATTTCATAAAATTTTCATTGGATTTTATAATAAATGTAACCTGATGATTCAAGGCTTTGCATTATAATACTCGTAATTGTATCAATAACTTCATACAAAATATTATAAGTAATACGTATGGGTAAATAACCTAGTATGTTTTTGGTAGATACTTACCAGATTTAGTTCTCATTTTACCACTTTGTAGATTTTGAACTATTGTACTTGCTACATTACTACCTGAAAGTTAAGATACCAAATTTATTAAGCCTCAAAATAATCTCGTCTAGAAAACGTATTATATACGACCAAATAAACAACTAGGACACATCACTGACTTTTCGGTGAAGAAAAACATCGTGAGGCAACCTGCATACGTCCGTAGAAGAAATTCGATGGCGTATGTGAATCCACCAACCCGCACTGGGCTAGCGTGGTGGATATGGCCCAATCACCCTTCGTGGGTAGGCCTACGTCCTGCAGTGGACTATTAAAAAGGCTGGTACAGTGCAGTACAGTACAAACAACTAGGAGAAGTATTAATTTAATATGTAATCAGTATAGTTACTTTACTCACTCAATCCATTCAAAGAAGCGTCTCCTTCGACTTTGAATTCTAACGCAGCTTCAGGTTTTAACTTGTAACCGTATGTTTGTCTCCATAATCCTTGTTCTTTGCCTTGTACTGGCTTCAAAAGCAAGTTTTCCAAGTTTGACCCATACATATTTTGATTACCATTGGCACTGATTGAGCTTTTGAAATTTTCTCCAGCAGGTCTGTACAAATTCCCATTGTAAGTTCCGTACAAATTTCTAGCGCTTGAACCGTATGCGTTCTCACTAGTTCCTCTAATCATATTGCCATCAGCATTCACAATCCAGTGCCCACCAGATGATTCTATATTTCCTATCACATTGTTTTCTGATTCACTAATGATTTTACCACCAACGGCCCCAGCATAATTTCCATTCGCATATCCCATAATGTTATCTGATGGTCTGATAATGTTCTCTTTGAAATCACGTTGTCTTTCACCTAAGATACAATTAAATGTATTCGGTGATATATTACTAATATAGTGCATATATTTTACGAATGTGTTTGATTTTACAACTCGATCCATTTATCGATCAGTCATAGGACGACCACTGCTGAATATAGGCCTGCCTTATGGATCTCCAATAAGACCATTTAGAAGTGGCTTGCATCTATCGCGATCTTGCGGGCTTAATGAAGTCATCTGTCCACCTTGTCTTAATTTTACAACTATTTTATATTATTATTTAATGATTCAAATACACTTCTGAATTCTGAAAACTCTATCAATAGCTATTGTCTCTAAAATAGTGAAATCAAGGATAAAACAGTCCTAACAATAACTTAAATATCATCGCAAAATATATTTAATTTGTGACTTTTTAATTAGTTAATCAATACCTTGAGCTGAAGTCCAGTTTTCATCATACCAATGTTTTTGTTGATTAGTGATTTCTTCAATGTTATAAGCATTTTGATCATAAATCTGGCTTCCGAACGGTATGTTTAGGTTACTATCTACAGAACCAATCAGATTTCCACTTGATGAATACATGACTTCTCCACCGATTTGTCCATTTATGTTAGCAATAGCTGCACCTGTTCCGATCCCAGTATCTTTCTCATATTTCCATTGATAAGAACCTCCAGATCCTGAATTGATTGAACTAGAGCCACTTCCATCAATCAATAGTTTTCCATCTATAGAACCGCTATCTGTAAAAATACGTTTTAGTGCTATTCTGAGTATAACTTGTCGCAAACAAATTAAAAATAAATGAGCTCTGCCGCAACAGCATAAAAGACTTCATACGTCAACAAAATAAAACAGCCACAAAATTCATGGCGACATAACAATTTAACACCTAAATGCACGTACACTTCCTGATCTGTATCAGGTACCTTAATCATAAACAATTTTATGAAGCTCTGGCTGAACAGAAGTCCGAACATGTTGACATGAGTTTATTTTATGGTGATGGGCTAACCGTATGAATGTAGTTTATCTGATAATAAGTGATTATGAGCATAGACCTGATTCTTCGTCGTTGTTTCAGCCTTACGACGTCCACTGCTAGATATATTCCTCCTCTGTAGATCTCCATTAAGACCGGTATGAAAAAGCTTGCATCCAGTGCAATACTGCGGTACAACCGCATGAGGTCATCTGTGGCCAACTTGTAGGTGGACGTTGTACGTTGCTCTTGCCGGTCCGTGATCTCCACTTGAGACCTTTTCAATAACATCGCTCATCAGTCCTCCGTGCTATGTGCCCTGCCCACTGCCATCTCAATTTGCCAACCCGCTGCGGTAACTTTGGTACTTCTACGGGTCTCCTAATTTCTGATTCAATCTCGCAGAAAGACTCCGAGCACAACTCCATAGCTTGTTGGCTCGTAGTACTGGTTGCATAACTTATTCTTACTTGTTTAAAGAAACTAACATAGAAACCAGAACAAAATATGTGGCTAAATTCGAATATTTGTATATGTTATAGCTAAAGTGAAATTCTCAGTGCTGCAATATTAGATAGCAACGCTTCAGATATTACAGACAATGCATAGTTTATGTCAAAACTAGATGAAGCAAAGATCTAGTCACGTCCATCGTATATGGATATCGATAGACAATGCTCGGATGGTTGTTAGTTTCCCGTCGAATAGCTCAATGCTCGAATTGCTCTGCCCTCCAATTGATTGCGAACCCTTATTGCCCACCCTTATTGCCGAGATATTGGATCCAGGTACGTTCAATATGCCATCACCACCTGGGGTATAACATTTGTCAATTCTGACTCGTGTCGTTGGATCGTAAATTTTTACTTTATTCGTTTTGTTGTTTTTAACGAGAGGGTTATGTAAGGGTTTTATAAGGCTCGAAGGTGTCGTGGGGCGGGGTGTTTATTGCAACCATTCAGGTTTAGGTGATCGTTTGCAGATGACGCGATCCTGAGGCCGCGGGGAGCGCAGGTGGTGACGAAAGTCACGATAAAATCAAAATGAAAAATTTTATTGTACTGGGCAACATTGTGCCAAGTTCAAATCCTTATTTTTAAAAATTAAATATCTGATAAGTATAAAAGTAAATATTAGAATGAAATGTTATATTATCTACTAACCTGGTAATCCTGGGATGTCGTATAGAGGCTCGTAACCTAAGTGCAAACATATATTTCAATAAACTACAAATTACATTAATGAAGCATAATTAAATTAACCAGCTTATTATTTACGAGTGACAAATATACTTAGTAAGCTATAGTACTTGTAATAACGATAAATCTGAATATAGATTGTCATTGCCAGGGTCAAATATGCATAGCTTGCAGTCTAAATAAAGGAAAATTCAAGTTGAGGATTTGCAAAGTGCGTAGACTTATTGAGGTTTTGAGAGAAACAACTTGTACTTCATATAAGAGTCACCAAAATCGTGAAGAATATCGGCTGTTCCATACAAAAAGTTTATGTATTATCGACGCAGTGTATGAAATAGCTGATTTTTGTCACTATTTCGATGCCGGACGCAGTTTTTCACAATGATGACTACAGTCATACACGTTTCAGAGTTTTCTCACGTTCTTAAAAGCAATAGTCTCGTATGAAATTGTGACTCACAGCAAGACGGTTTGGTGTAGCAATTGACTTCAATGTTGATACGATCCGAGGATATAGCTTCCTTGCAGACGCAGACCTGGCACTCGTCCCACGGGTGCTGGAACGGCTTGTTCGGGACGTACGGAGAGCAGGATTCATCTATTATGAGGTTAATTATAGATGTAAATATTAAAAAAAGGGTACTGTGATTGAGATAAAAAACAAGAGACCCTGTCAGTGATTTGAATTATTTATACAAAAGAAATTACAGAAAAAATTACTGTTTGTTTTACGTCGAAACAATTGGTAATTGAGTATCTTCAGGAGATTAACTGACCTTATTATATTAGATTACCAAAACCTAACCGCTTAACTAAAAATACAACAACATTAACAAAACATCAACTGAAGAAATAAACGCGGTTTGTTGATCTACAACAATTCCAAAGTATTGTACATAGCAGGTTGTTGAAGTCGTGGTGGTCTAGAGGGAGTGACATCCGCCTTACAATCGTGAGGTTTTGGGTTCAAATCCCAGTCCCGTACCAATGAGTTCCTTGGAATTTATGTACGGAATATCACACTACTGGCTTTTCGGTGAAGGAAAACATCGTAAGACAACCTGCTTACGTCCGTAGAAGAAATTCGATGGCTTATATGAATCCACCAACCCGCACTGAATCGGCAAGGCGGATATGGCACAATCACTCTTCGTGGGTAGGTCTACGTCCTGTAGTGTACAATTAAAAAGGCTGGTACAGTACAATAGGTAGGTAACAGTTTTTTGACCGACCATTGTTCAGTATAAGCCTACTCTCGAAAAGCCATATCCACCACGCAGCTCAATGGTAACTCAAAAGCATCAAAATTTAAAACTAAATACCTTCCAACAGCTAAATACTATCAGCAAGGAGCGTAATTTTTTCCTACAACAATGTTCCGTTAACTTCCCAGCTTTGATTTTAGGGCCATATTTCAGGCGCGTTCAGTCCAGTCCATAATTAAAAGTTAGCAAAACTTATAAATCACGCGAGGTGGGCCCGGGCAGCAGGCTTTCAGGCTGCTTAAACACTATGACACCACCATTCAGCCCATACGAACTTACTTTCTTTACCATAGCAGCTTTCGAAGAGCGCATTTTTTTCATCTACAAACACTCAGAAAACTTCCCAGCTCCTCTGATCTGCTTCTTCTCATTTGTAAAGGCGTATTTAGATCAGTCCATAATCAAAAAGTAGCAAAGCTGATAACTCACGCAGGGCGGGCCGAGCAACAGCCTTCAGGCGGCTTTATCACTCTGACACCAGGGTAAAACAGGGCTACCCATCCAGCCCACACTAACTAAAATAATTTTATATAGTTCACCAAGGCAAGCCAAACTAAATATACATAGTTTGACTTACTTTGGTGCCAGAGAATACCACCCTTGGTCATCCATCCAAATACTGACCGTGTGGAACGTTTCTTACTCACTAAATAAAAAGCTTATCGCTGATCCTATTTTTCTGATTTGTAGAGTCATATTTCACCGGCGTTAGCAGTCCAGTCCATAATTAAAAGTTAGCAAAGCTGATAACTCACGCGGGGCGGGGCCGGGCAGCGGGCCGGGGGGCGCAGGTGGCCACGGCGCTGCAAGCCGAAACGACAATACATTTATAATGCTGTCAGGACATATTTACTCTTAGTTCTAGGAGCTGTGCAATACTGTACATTCATAACTGAGGACTATGTTTTCAGAGTTTGAATTTCATCTGTCAACATTTTCTATCAGCATATCATGACAAAGATATAGCTGAAACGACAATACATTCATAATTCTAATAGGGAATATTTACTCTCAGTTCTAGAAGCTGTACATTCTCTGAGAACTGTGTTTTCAGAGTATGAATTTCTTCTGTCAGCACCCCTACTATTCTTACTACCCTTATTAATCACTTCTAGGTCTACATGCTTCATCCTCGGGTATAAAAAATCGCTTTCCATTAAGCCAGTTGGTAGCCAAATGTAGCCCTATTATATTTTTATAAACATACTCTGGGAAAAAATATTCCATCGAAATCGATATTTCTGGGAAAGTTTATTATCAATGATTGTTTGATATACGAATACTAAAAGTTGCTAACTAAATTCTACTCAAATCCTATAAATCCAAAAGTTTCAAGGACCACGGTAGTAGTGCTTGTTTAGGATACGCTGTTATTTTGATATGAATTTAAAAGAGGATATCGGGTCTAATTTTTTAAGTCTAACCCATAATTTATATCTATACTTTATTTACCTAAATTAAAATGTTTTTGTTACAGGTAAGCGTCGTGTTTCGCTATCAATTGGTGTAAAATTTAAAACGGCATCAAAGGTATGAGAAAATTTAAATCACATCATGATTGTTAGTAATTTGTCTTATGTAGAGTACGAATTGGCGGACACTCACCGACAGTCGTAGTCTTAATTGCTGTGGAGAAATAAATAAACACACGTTTACAAGTTAATTAGGTATGTAGTTGTAGGCATATGGATAGCTACATAGTCATCGGCCTATTTTATACAGTTATCTATCCATCGCTAGACGAAGGCTTTACCTGAAGAACTCTACATGGCACAATCTTTTACCCTTTGCATCTATTTGATATCAGCCTCATTTTAAAGTTGTTTCACCGGGCTGATTGTACCATTCACATTTGCCATACTGTACTCTCTGAAAGGCATCTGCACCATGTAATTATTTCTCAATTTTGATTTTAATATCTTTTGTGGTTCTTTAATCCCTCTGGGTAAACGCTTCTCTCTTGTAGTGCCACCAGCCTCTGTTCTTTTTCAATCGTGTCTAAGTTTGACTGGCGATTTTAATGTAAATAAATAAAATATATAAATTGTTTTTTTTTACTTATGCCATATTTTAATTAGATTATACAGGGTTATTCTTAATCAATAGTACATCAAAACTAACAACTTTTGCTATGCGACTTTTGTCAAAACAAAAAAAATGTTGTTCCATAGAAAAATATCGTTCACCCGCGACAAAATATACGGAACAGCTGTTTTTTTTTTGAGTTTTGACAAAAGTCGCTGAACAAATGTTGTTAGTTTTGATATACAGAATAAATCCCTATACGGATACTAATTGATTTGGAATAACCTTGTTTACTAAAATAGTACCAGGAACTCGCTGTATACAAATCTCTTCTAACAGTTTTTATCGTAAACCTGTAGAGATAGTAGATATTTTATCCATACTTACTGTTGATGTGAAGATTGACGTTAATCATCCCTATCCCTTAACATACTTACCACACTCAGGGCTGGCGTAGCAGTAAATCAGTTGTTCTAGCTTGCCCCACGGAGTTCGTTGCACCGTGCACTTGCACAGTTTGCACTGGTCGTTGGGGTGGGGGAACTCTACGTTAGTGGGGAACTGCGCACACGCTGGTACTGTGGGTTATGAGCCGAATCATTAAAGTCAACACATTATAGCATAGTTTATAGTACGGATATCACTTCCATAAAAATAAAGTTGAATATACCAAGTGTGTAAACTATTTCATTGCAATCCACCAATCATGAATTTTAAATCCATCCATCCATTAGCCATAAGACGTCCACTGCTGGACATAGGCCTCCCCTAAGGATCTCCAAATAAATGATGGAATTTTAAAGATCAAATTAATTTTTTTATAAGTCACTGAATGCAAGTAAGATTTCCAGTTTCTTCTTAGAACTGATATTTGCATACTTTGTGGGCATGGTGTATTTTACTTTTATGTAATTTTATGAAAGCAGCCTAATTGAGAAAATATTACTCACAGGGTACCGGACTTGTGTCAGGAGCTGTATAGGAAATAGTGATTGTTGTTTTGATAAACTTTATTTGTATAAATGAGGAAAAATAATTGTATAGTTAATTATTTTTACTTACGCAATGTCGTCACATCTTGCGGCACAACTGAAATAAAGATAGAGTAGGTACTTATATTTTGGATTCATTTTGTGTACTGTAGTTTTTTGACAAATCTAATTATATTTTGTTTCTATAATCTTCTATCGAGTATATTATTTAGAAGTAATTTCAAGTATTATGTACCGTCAAAAAAAATTACCACATTGAGGATTCTGCTGGCATTTGAAGACTACATCAGGTCTTCCGTACACATCAACTGTTTCAGTGCAGGTGCAGATCTGGCAAGGGTTTAGAGGGCTCTGGAAGGGTTTGCCACTGGGCAGGGGCTTGCAAGTTACTGGAAATAATAAAATAGAATGTGAGTGATAGCTTTTTTAAAGTGAAAAGTTTTTTAAGAGTTCTTTGAAATTTTGGCATCACTGCAACGAGCGTTCAAAGGCAGGCACATCGTTTTCGTTCAAACTTTATTTTTTGAATATCTTTTAGAAACTTACCGTCTGGTAGAGGGGCCCTTGTTATTGGTTCAGATGTCGGTCGATCTAAAAAATAGAGGCATTATTCAAAATCATGACCGTGAAATCATCCACAAAGTATAGAGACATGTCTAAGACTCACGGCATTCAGGTTTTAATAAGCACTTGACGAGTTTCACACGAGATGGCGCTGCGTGTCCGAACACGTCGCTTGGAGCGCCGCCTAGCACCGCGCCGGGGAATCCCCAGTAACAAACGCAAGAGAAACACGGGTCGCGGGGATCCGTAAATGGCACGTCCACGGGGTAGTTCTGGCAGAAAGAATCTGTGTAGGATAAGTGACAAGGGTTACTTTATTTTATATACTGAAAAATAGAACTTACTTAATATAACATAGTCTCATTATTTTAAAAATAACTAGTCTAACGATCAGAACTTACGGGCTTCTGGTTTTTCCGTGATTGGTGTTGGTACTGAAAATGATAAAAATATATTTCAAAATCAGGTTATTGGAACTAAGTTTTCCTGATACTTTAAATATATTTGCTTTATAATGCCATCTTATGGCTACGCTTAATTCCGAGTCGTGTGATGGCTCAAAAAAAAACCGGGCAAGTGCGAGTCAGGCTCACACATCGAGGGTTCCGTACAAACACGTTCTTAGAATAATTAAAAACCTGTTTTAGCAAGTGCTAATGAAGTTCTTTTATATGATACCTTACATGATACGATTTACTCAGTTTGAATTCTGAACCCATTTTGTGAATTTTGAGGCCCTATTTTTTTGTGATTTAAATAAAAATGTACAGTTTTCAGATTTATTCCTATATGTGTACTCTAAAACAATGTTTCTCGCTAAATTTCATAGTTCTATGTTAACGGGAAGTACTGATATTTTGATTTTTGTGACTACGAAATATGCGCTTTTTTACGACATAAACGGCTCTAACTTTTTTAAACGACAACTGAGAAGTTTTTATTTTACACAACTGCAAGAAACCATAGATATACGTATACAGTTTAAATTTCAACTCGATATCTTTACGCGTTCCCGAGATAAAGAGTCTTTACATACACACAGACGGACAGACGGACAACAAAGTGATCCTATAAGGGTTCCGTTTTTTCCCTTTGAGGTACGGAACCCTAAAAACCATCATGGTAATGTAAGATGTCGTACGAGGATAAAAAGATGACTCAAAATTCTTGGCAGCTGTGCCGTTAGCTTCAAACCGCGCAAAACTAATTCTGACTGAAGCTCACTTAACAGCAGCCCGAGGATTGAGTTCCGCGCAGCTCGTAGCTAGTTCCACAGCCGCCAAGAAGTGTTCGGCTTATAATTAATTCGTACTCACAGCATTCTGGTTTCAAGACGCACTTATACAACTTGATAGGTAACGCATTCATGAGTCCCTGGCCCGGGGCGGAGCCCGACGAGCCCCAGTAGCAAACGCAGGAGCGGCACGAGTCGCGCGGGTCTTCAAACGGCACGTCCACTTCGTGGCCGTCGCAGATTGTAGCTATGGAAAATAATAACCATCATCATAATATCGATCCGGGAAATAGGCTTCCCCTATCAAAATAAAGCTATACTTACTGAGCTCTGGCCTCTCTGTTGGCGCTGAAATAAAAATTAAATATTTCAAAATTCTAATCTAACTAATATACTTTGTAATGATTTTAAACGTTTATTTTCGGATATCATATTTATTTACGGGCAATTTTTTTTAACAATACCGAAATTTAAGACTACTTTCAAAGCTAAAATTACATAAGAAGCAATTGAATCATGCACAGACCCTTGAAAGTCTAAAAATAAACCAAATGCTGAAGTCCATTGCCGGTTGGCGTGCCTAGAATACTGGCTGCATTGCCACGTCGAATGGCAATGCTATTAAACTAGTTTTTGCCCGCGGCTTCACTGTGATATTTTGATTTTTGTGCAATCCCATAGGAACATTTTATATTTTCGGGATAAAAAGTAGCCTATGTTAATTTCCATCTTTTAAACTATGTCCAAGCCAAAAATCAAATCAATCCGTTGATTCGTTGCTGCATGAAAGAGGAACTAACCAACAAACACACTTATGTACAAGACGCCCCAGCCAAACAACATTTATGGAAGCCTCCCTTTCTAGGGTGGCAGTTGCTAACTACTATAGTTAGAACTCACATTATTAGAACCATCGACATTAGAAGATATACTCGTATATACTAATAAGAAGAAGAAGAACAATACTTATAGCATTCAGGTTTGATCTGACATTGTATTTGCACTTGTGGAGGTCTAGTAGTAGTATAGTACGAGTTTTGTAGAGCGCCAAACGCTGGCGGCGCGCTTCCAATCTGTGTGCATATGCACGTCTGACACTGGTCGTTAGGGTCGTCAAATGGTGTGCCCACTGGGTACTTTCCACATACATCATCTGTAATTGTATTCTTTTTCAATATAAAATCCTGTGGAACTGATCCCATCAGACAGTGCTGCATATAAACCTATTTAAAACTTACAAGCTGTTCTTTTGTAAAGCGCCGGAAGTCAAAGATGACTTGAGTATAAGTTTATCATATTTACATCTTTTACTATAGGACCGACAGTGAAATTACGACAAAAGGGCATTTTGTTTTACATATTTGTCATTCATTTTATAACATTTTGCATGTATGCAACTAATAATGCATTCATAACTTAAATTAGGTACTTACAATCAGGGTGTTCCGTTGGAGGAGGATGCACTGAAACCAAGGATTCTTTTAGCGATAGTATAGGTATCAGTTAATGAGACAACTAATCATCAGTCTAAGGACATTCATGATATCAGTATAGTATTTACAAAGAAAAGTGCTTCATTGGGTAACTTACAGCATTCAGGTTTCATTTCGCACAGTATTTGCAGCTGTGGTAACGCGTTCTGCAAGCCAGCACTGGGTGCTGCGCTGCCAACGTACGAACACGAGCACGTTCGGCACTGGTTATTCGGGTCGTCGAATGGAGTGTTTATGGGATATCTTCCACATACATCATCTGAAATCGACATAATTATTTTTAAAAGTACTTTTAATGATACACCTACCGTTACATATGAATCGTTTCTAATCCACATTCCTCATAAGAAGAAGTCACAATGTGGAACGTTTTGGCTGAGTGTGTCTTTCCACTAAATTATAACGTGGGTATCTTCAAATCCAGAGTAAATAGGTATCTTTTATGTAAGAGTGCTACACTCTAGACCACATATCTACTTAACATCAGGCAGTAAGTAGTCAAACGCAAACCTAAATTGAATAATATCATTCACATACTTTTTTACCCACTATTTGGCATAGGCCTCTCTCTTATGGAACCATTTATCTCAGTCTTGGCTGAGTTACTATACCGCTCTAGTTTGTTAATTTGCCGTTTTATACAGTAAGCGGCACGTAAGTTTAGTGCTGAGTTAAGTGTGGAGGGGATTGCTGCGCATTGGTTTAGTTTAGCGGTAATCAAGCGCAGCCATCTCCTCCACACTACCCTCAGCGCTAAACTTACGTGCCGCTATCTGTACCGAGTGGTAAGATAATCGTGTCCAGTGTTATTTTTTAACTTTCACGATTTGAACACATTATTATTATAATAATATACTACGGGACTAATCTCGAACTAAAATTACGAGATATTTGACGGCGAATTTAGAATTAAATGTACTTACTATCTGGATATTCAGTTGTAGGGGGTGGTGGCGGAGGAGACACTGAAAAATAAACTCATTTTAATTAAATGTCCTAAAATGTAAAAACTGATTATCAAGAAGTCTAAAGTGATTCGTTCTTTTAGTAGAGTATATGAATAATAGCCAGTGGTACTCAATTTCATCACTTACGGCATTCTGGTTTGACGTGGCACAATATTTGCAGTCGTGGCAGCATATTTTGGAGACCAGTACTCGGCGCTGGGTTGCTAATATACGAACACGTGCACGTACGGCACTGGTCGTTCGGGTCATCAAATGGAGTATTTATCGGATATTTCCCGCAAGTGTCATCTGCAAATTATGATGAATATTATTTCACTAAATGCTGCTAAAAATCAAGATTACACATTTGACTTTTTTGTACTTACGTGGAACAGAATTTTCCGTAGTTGGGGGTGGCACTGAAAAAATAATCTAGTTAACATTGCTGGCATGTCATAATTATACAATTAAACCAATACTAATAATGTAACACCAATAAACCTTTGGACTTTGGTACTTATCCATACGATGGTTTTAGTCACTCCTAATATTCTGGTTTGATTGGGCACAGTATTTGCAGTTGTGTTCTTATTTTTTTTCCCCGGCTGACAGGAAGTGTTTTTTACTTACGTGGACGTTCCGTTGTCGGAGGTGGTACTGAAAAATAATTTAAGTCACTATTTTAATTCATCCATTCATCAGCCACAGGACGTCCACTGCTGGACATAGACCTCCCCTATGGATCTTCAATAAGACCGGTTGGTAGCGTAGCGCAATCGGATGCGGTCTTAATGAGGTCATCCGTCCACCTTGTGGGTGGACATCCTACGCTGTGCTTGCCAGTGCGTGATCTCTACTCGATAATTTTTCGACCCCATCGGTCATCAGTCCTTGCCATGTACCCTGCCCACTGCCACTTCACCTTGCCAATCCGCTGGGCTAGAGATATAAGTAGAGGAATATACTTAATATTCTTAGTGACAAAAGCCACTCACAGCATTCAGGTTTGATCTGGCACAGTATCTGCAGTTGCGACGGGGGCAGTGCGTTCTGCAGACCAAAGCCAGGCGCTGTACTGCCATCCGTGCATCTGCACGCACGGCACCGGTCGTTCGGGTCGTCGAAAGGAGTGTTCACCGGATATTTTTGGCAAATGTCACCTGAAAGTTATCAAGCATTGTTCTGAATTTTCTCCCGAATTTAATATTTTTTTCAGAATTATATTTTTCAAATTAATTTTACTTACGTGGAACAGGATATTCTGTTGTTGGAGTCAGCACTGAAAACATTTAGTTAATATTATTTTTCCTTATATCGGAATTTGTACGTAAGTCTGCCTACTCGCTTCGTTGGTGGTCAAACCTATTTTGTTATCTTCATCGTCGTTGCAACCACAAGAAGTTCACTACTGAACATAGGCCTATCACAGTTGGTTAGAAGCGGCTTGTTTCTAGTGCGATCATCTTGATGAGGTCAGCCCATCTTGTGGGCCTAATCTATTATTTTTTATTTTGGGGGACATCATACACACGGTCTCTCACGGTATCATGGTATTTGCAAGCAAGGAATAAAAATACTTACCACATTCAGCCTTCAGGAAACAAGTGATAACTTCTTTGAACCCATTGTTAGGATCTCTGTGGCATTTACACAGCTTGCAATGGTCTGCAGGATCTTGGAAAATAACGTCATCGGGGTATCTTCCGCAGAGATGCGCTGCAAGCCAAATTGAACACACAATTACTAGATACGTATAAGAAATACAGATGCTAGTGAAGTTTATAAAAGTACATTTAAATTAGAATGTAACGCAAGTGTTACTGACGCGTGATTTTTTTGATGGCAGACAGTAAGATTAAGTTACGTTTCGAATTCATTTGGCGATATTTCCCAAATTATAATACAAGCGCGGACTAGTGCTAAGCGAATGCAATGAGAACGTTTAAAATATATCATATGGCGTAAGATTTTATTTACTCAGCTATTGCGCTAAAAATGTTTCAAAAATTTCGGCTCACTTGGTTCTGGTGTAACTGTTACTGGTTCAACTGTGGTTTCTGGTACTGAAATACAAAAAAAGTTTAGTTTGAAGAAAAAGTGGTGTTTAAAATACGTAATTTAATACTGGAATAGTGTATGAGGAAAAAAATATTACCAAATATGTATTTATGAAATCAAAATATTTAAAGATAATGTAAATATTTGCAAAATATACTTCTAAAAAATTACTTATGAATTGTAAAAAATATTTTCAGTACCTTCTTAATTCACCAGCAAAACTAATGATGATCTTATATTAACTATTTCATTTATATTTTTGAAACTCTTTACTCACAGCAACTAGGTTTTACATAGCATGTGATTGTCTTTCTATCCTTGTACAGGCCACGCTGCACGGTACACTTGCAGTCTTGACACTGATCGTAAGGGTGCGGGAAAAGCGCGTTCTCTGGGTAGCGGTCACAAAATTCTGAAAAAAGAAATTCTAGAATGGAACCTGTTCATTACAGATTATATAAAAAAATAATTTTAATTTTTGTTTTGCAGTACACTCACCTAATGGTGGCAAATCGGTCATATCTGGTGTTTGCGTACTTGTAGTTGGTTCTAAAATTGATAAATATATTTGATTTAACAGTATAAATGTTAACAAAACAAAAGTTGATCATAGTAATGAGGTAATGGAACTTCATTAATTAATTTACAAAAAATACATTGTGTATGCTGGGGTTCAAGGACAATCGCAAGTTTTATAGAGTTACTCGTACTTGTCGTTAATGATAGAGCTGGCTAAGTAAACTTGTAGCGTTCCATACTTTTTCTCCACAAAAAATGGAACCGGAAAAGCACCATAATAAGGATAATGATAATGAAGCAATAGCAATATACTAGAGATAAAACAAAAAAACTATAGAGAAAAGGCAAAACATATCCTAGGAGTAACCCAATTCATTTATTGGTATATTCAGGCTTTAACCTTCAATATAGAGTTATTGTTTTTTCCTCTAATTAAATTCAACATAGTTATAATGTATGGTATAAAATAGTAACGTACTTAGGTACATGCAGCGACACCTATCTAGCTACATGCAAAACTGACGGTGAGATTTTAATCGTGCAAACATAATATTCTCCACCAAAGACCTCAAATACGTTAAATACTGTTCTCGTCATAAAGTTTTTCCTGGACGTAACCCCAGACGTAACCAGACGTAACCGCAGAGAAATAATTCCTTAGTAAACGAAGTGGCTTAACTATGGACGTCAATTTCGAATTCCGCTGAAGTGATGATGGAGTCGGAAGGTGGCCATAGGAACTCCTGTACTAAACAAGATAGACCCGTCGTGTTTGGGCTCATTTTACTTGTCTTGGCTAGCATTTTGCTGCTAGATGATATCCAGGATTAATGGCTCAACACTAGTAGGTTCTATTTTAAAAAATATATATTTTTATGATAATTTATTCCTGCATGCAGAAGTAAATCAAGAAATACATATACTTACGGCATTCCGGGGAAGGGTAGCAGTTGATCTTTGTTTCCACGTGCCCGTACCGAGTCCTGGTCACAGTGCACTGGCATGTCTTGCACGCGTCGTGAGGGTGGGGGAACGGCACATTTGGAGGTAGTTTTTCACACACTGGTACTACAAGGGAAACAGTTTGAAAACATCAGAATTAGGAAAATATTCTAACCAAATACAAACAAACATAATCTGGCTATAAAATGAATTAAAAATCTATTGCAAAATACTAACATGGTACTGGAGTTGAGACTTGTGTCCGCGCTGAAAAGAAACAAGGAATTATCTATTTAATCTAGTAGAGGCAAGATTCAAACTTTTATTTATATTGACATTAAATTATTCAACTTACGTGTGGTAGGTAAAACTGTAACAAAGACATACCATAATATAGTAGTTGTAATAAAATATCAAAAATTCCCTATATATTTTCTAAAAATGGGTATTTATAAGTAGAATCGATTCCAAATACTAAAGTAATTAGTAGGTATATGTCTTCAAATCCATCAATAGTAGGTATCCTGTAAGTCAGTCTCTTACGGCTCTATAGCTATGACTGGTTAGCCATAGATTAGAATTAACAATTATTAACTAACTAACCTAAAAACTAAATAAAAATCGGCCAAGTGCGAGCTGGATTCGCGCACAAAAGGTCTCGTACGTAATAATCACATTGTTGTTATAACGACAACAAAAATACATTATATCTGACTATATTATTAAGCGTCTACTCGTAGAGCTATCACAGTTCATGCAATACAGCTTGGTAACAGACAGACGGATTGACGGACGGATAACGGAGTTTTAGTAATAGGCTCCCGTTTTCACCCTTTGGGTATGGAGCCCTAAAGATAATATTTTAGATAATATAGATTCTTACCGCATTCTTTGTTTCGTTGGCACTGTATCCTGACGTCTACCCTCCCCCACTGGTTGCGGGACTCCGAACACACGCAAACCTTGCAGGGGTCGAGCGGGCTCTGAAAGGGCACGTTCACTGGCAACGGCTTGCACGACACTGGAAATTAGAAGAAAATAGCTGATAAAATGTAATACGACAGTCTTTATCACAATTTCAGCTTTGGATATGAATGATGCCTTCCACGCTGATGTCCATCATCTTTCATTTGGTGAAACAACGAGGAAGCATAATGACCTACAGTGGCTTGAACTAATACGGGATTCGAATAGTCTACTGCTGAATGTAAGCTTGCCTATGAAAGACGATAGAACTATAACCAACACGATAGCCCAGTGCTGATTGGTTGATTAAAGAAAAGGCCAGTAATCTGTCGTCTGTGAAGCTAAAAACTTGGCTCAATTAAAATAACTAAATTTTTTTACCATCTTCCGGCGGCGGAGGAGGCGTTGTCTGCGGAGGTGAAGGTGGCTTCTGAGTGGTTCTAAGTGGCTCAGGTGCCAAGCACTCTTGACAACTGACGCACACAGGCCTCAGGTAGCCATAGGTTGCCAGGCAAACACACGTCATGCAGGGGTGTCCTGGAGCCCAGAAATTGTGCATCTCGCCTTCGTTCAGACATTTGATTATATTTTCAGCTCCTGAAAATTTGAAAATCAATCAAACATATTATTTGACTTCAGTCTCTGTTACAACAATACAAAGCAACAAAACTTGCAATCCGTGGTCAAACTTATAACCCATATAATCCACTAGTTTACATATATTTTATCAAAATAAGTTGCAATGCTTCCAATGTAACGGGAAGTTAATTTTTCATTGTATTACGTACCTGATAGTTTATCTAAAAAAAGGTGCTCGTCCTTTGGAATCAGTTTTGAGAAAAAATCTGTAAGACAAAAAGTAATTTCAGTATCATTGCGACCTTTATAATAATCTATTTTTTATAGTGTTTTTCCACACAAGGTTTACCTCAAAAAGTAATTTTTGTATTAAACATTTCAAAAATTTGCGCAGGACTTGAACCTGCATCTCCGGATCACCGTCCCGATGCTCTTCCAACTAATCTACACTCAGGTTCGAGTCCTGCATTCATATTTTTTTTAAATGTTCATCTTAAATATAACTCTTGATCTTGTTAAACTGTAAATAATTACAATTGTAGACGACCGCTTCTAGACATCAAATAAGAGATACATGGAGTATAGGATGATTGCCAAAACAACTGATAATTTGTTTACACTCATTTTCATCTCATCATTTTTTTCAATTGAACACTTAAAATAATAAAAGGAGTTGTGATGTAACACAAGATGAAAAGCTGTCATAATATAGGTAGGTACGTCATTGTTTAATTTTTTTTAAGTTGACACCTCAGACGAAATAAACAATCTTTTATTTGGTCTGAGGTCGACACTTACGTGGCGGTGTAAAATACGCAGACCCCAGTCTCAGTGATGAATTATCCGAACTGTATGAGTACTCATTGTCCAACACAACGGTGTCATACGTAGGGTCTTTATGAAAGACTAGCTCGTCGTGCTCGACTGGCTCTAGTTGCACTTTGAAGTGATCTTTCACTGGAAAACTTTCATCGGTACCTAAACAAACCAGAGTATTTTATAAAATTTGATTTCCGGCCTACTTTTAGGCTCATTTAATTTTACGCTCATAAAATTATTCCAATCCCAGATAAATAAAATGATAATATATGTGTGTTTAGTAACTCTTTGATGATGTTTGTTCTAAATATGTCGAACATAATGTTTTGTAGCAATAATATCATAAAGAAGTGAGCTAATTCTCTCCAGAATCTACACGATTTTCATTCAATAAACTCATTTTATTTGCTATATAATTAGTTTTGCTGTTCGATAACTTTAAATCGTTTACTTACCATCAAAACCACCGTGATATTTTGCTGGCCCATCATTATTTGCATCGACTTTTGTAAACTCATACCCAGGAGGAAATATGGAAGGTTCAGGTAAACGAGAGTTTTTTGGATTCTCCATTACGTAGATAGGATCGTCTTTAAAATTATATTCTGAAGGAAATAGAGACAAATCGGGAGACAAATATTCTTTACGATTATCCATTTTGTAAACAGGATCGGTTTTTTGATTCCATTCAGTAGGGAATACTGATGGTCCAGGTGAGAGAGATCCTTTTGAGTTTTCTATGTTGTAAATAGGGTCATTTCTGAGATCTTGATCTTCCTTGTTCCAATCTAGTGGCCAAAAATTTTTTCTACGTTTATCGTCATCGTTGTGCTCATGAATACCCAAATTTGCCAGGCTTTCCGTAAACCCAACGGCATCATCGTCTTCTGCTTTTGATTCTAAAATATAATCGATTGATAGATAACTTTTTTCTGATTCACACACACACTCATTATTGATAAGGAATTCTACCAGAACTTTTTTTTCTTTTAATTAGTGTAATTTCAGTGGTTGCAAAATATTATTAAATCAAGTGAACAAAAATGAAATACTACTTGTATTTATGGCATTATAAAGATAACGATAGAAATATCTAAAGATTTTTCGATGCTTAAAATCTTACCGTTGAGATCGATATCAATCGGATTTCCTGATCTGGAATCTGCAGTAGGGTCATCTACGTCTAAAAATTAATATTTGTATTTTTTACTAGTTACTCGTAGATAATAATATAACATTAGTAATAATGTATAAAGGTAAGCAATAATGTGATCAAATATGAATAAGAATTTCTGTATTGCCAAAACTTGAGTAATCAAGGTCTGAAAACTATATCATTCTGACAGCTTACTCATTGCGTGAGCGCAGTAAATAAATTAATTACAGTGATACTGATCAATGAATAATACAAATAAATGATTTGATGATTTGAATTGCGTACATACATTTTCTCTAATGCAACAAATAATCCGAGAGGCTCTTAGGTCGAGTTCATCTTTCTGTATCAAGTGATTTAATTTTATCCATCTATCTATCTGTATATGCTTCTTATATTAACATAATTATGTGACTAGTTCCATTATTGGGGGAAGCTGATTCCGAAAATGTATTTATAACTACAACGACAGTTTGAGAAACAGAAGTCATGCTGTCTTTTCGTGTTTAATTGTTATTAAACTAATAAATAGTGTTGATTGAATGATTAAAAATAATATACCATCGTTGAGATCACCACAAACTCCAACCACGCTGGCAAACAAGACGGCACAGAGGCATAGCCTCCAGCCTTTCCCTCCCATCTTCAACCTTCCCCCAGCTGTCTATCACTTCAGGCGCAGAATCCTGCATTTCCTCATTTATACTAATGTTCTAATAACCGTGAAGAATACATTGCGTGGGTGACGTTACTTGATGTATTAAGTTTAACCCGTGGCTGCTGCGATTAGTTTTACCGATCTGGATTAGCAACAGCTGTCAATTAGTTGTTCTGGATTTATAATGTGACATTTATGTACTAGTCTGTACTCTAGTACCTAAATGTTTCAAAATATCTGTGATTACATTGGTAATATTAATATTTGGTAGTTGCCTATCATTACAGTACTTTTGGCTATTAATTATGGTCTATTGACTCAATTATTGTTCTTGTACCATTGCTCCACCACCGCTACGGTACGTTAATTGTGTGTTTATATAAAATTTTACTTACTTTTATTATATTTTACTTTTTTAGGCTTTGAACTATGGGTGAATTTGGCGTTGTCCAAAGATTTGGTAACAGGTTCTAGTTTGTTTTCATACGGCAGAGACTTATATTGAACAATGCATTGACAAAATAGTTTCACCGTTTTACACAACCACTTATTGTTTTATGAATATTGTTGCAGCTCGTTGGAATGTTTTAGATATAACACGACGTAACCAGACGTGATTTAGAAGTTTTACGTGATATAGAAAGCGCATACCTCATAGATATGATTTAGTATATAAGCTGTTGTTATTCTTTAATAAATGACACATTACACATTGATAGAGAGAGACTCTAGTATCTTATTGTCTTCCTATCGCCACCTGGCAAAAATATCAGGATTCTTAAGGATACATTTTGGAGTGTATGAAACAAATGAAATTAATTATCTCACTAAATGCTTTATTACAAAAATATACATATACTTAGTGTAGGGTGTTCTGTCGTTTTTTAATGCTCATACTTATTTAGTACTGCCGAGTCCTTGTCCTCGCCATTGTCGGTAAGAGATCACTGTGGTTGAGTTAAATCTGAAACGAGGAAATTATAATATTAGAAAATTTATATTAATAATTATTGACATGCCATACCTACTTACTTAGGATAAGTGTGCCCAAAATTAGGTCTACACAAGAAAATATTTTAAGCTATGCAAGTTTTTACTACGGCCTACGCCGTAAAGCATTAACATAGCACTAATACTTGCACACTGCCACTTGGCGGTTAAATAAAAATTCAATATAGGGCACTTCTCTATAAGATTATAGGATCTGCAACAGTTAGTCCTGTCAATAAGAGTAATAAATTCGAAATTTTCTTAAGAGATGCAGATAGAGATCCTAAATGTTTTTTTTATAATTGAAACAAATAGTTACAAATCCAGAATTCTTATACAAATTGCTATAATCTGGATCTCCTCATGCAATTGAAACCACGCCTTCACATCAGGTTGTGGACAGCGGCCAATTTATTTTATAAAAAAAAATATAAATTACTTACCATTCACTAGCTTCTTCGCTATCTCCAGTTCTGTCTCCACTTTTAAGAAGAAGTCGGGGTAGGCCGTAACTTCCACCGAAGCCGCTGAGTCCAGATACGGATTGGGAACCCGCGTTTGCGAATGCTGCACCGCTAGAGGAACTCCCAGCGCTGGCACTAGCTCCCGCACCACTAGACCCACCAAACCCATTCAGTCCTCCAAAACCACCGTATCCTTCAAGGCCAGTAAGCCCACCTAAGCCAGTAATTCCCCCTGCGCCACCCAAACTTCCGTAGCCGCTAGAATAAGAGCTCGACTCGGCGCTTGAGTGAGAATGTCCACCCCCATAGCTTAATGAGTTAGCTTGAGCATTTGCTTCAGATCCTCCACCAGTGTTAGAACTTCCGTATAGTCCTCCTAGGTTAAGACCTCCTGTAAAGCTCCCAGCGCTTCCACTGCCAAAGTTAAAATCTCCTGTTCCATCTCCCCCGGAGCTACCAGGCCAGCCGCCTGTATATCCAGAAGGTCCAAATGGTCCGAGTCCGCTAAAATCAGGTCTGAATGATCCAGGTCCAAACTGTCCAGGTTCAAAAGGTCCAAGACCGTTAGAGTCAGAACCAAATGGCCCAGGTCCGAACTGCCCTGGTCCAAGAGGTCCAAATCCGCTTGAATCAGGTCCAAATGATCCAGGTCCTGTGGATCCAGGTCCAAACGGTCCAAATCCGTTAGAATTAGGTCCGAAAGGTCCAGGTCCAAACGGTCCAAGTCCGTTAGAATCAGGTCCGGATGCTCCAGGCCCAAATGGTCCAGGTCCAAACGGTCCAAGTCCGTTAGAATCTGGCCCAAATGATCCAGGTCCAAAGGGTCCAGGTCCAAACGGTCCAGGTCCAAACGGCCCAAATCCGCTTGAATCAGGCCCAAATTGCCCAGGTCCAAAAGGTCCAGGTCCAAACGGTCCAAGTCCATTTGAATCAGATCCGATGAGTCCAGGTCCGAATGGTCCAGGCCCAAGTCCGTTTGAATCAGGCCCAAATGGACCAGTTATAAATGGTCCGGGTGGTCTAAGGGAGTTCGAATCAGGCCCGAAAGGTCCAAACGGTCCGGGTCCAAATGGTCCAGGGCCGAATGGTCCACTGCCACCAGAGATAGCGTTTGCTTCCGCGTTGCTACTTCCGCCCTGTGCTATTGCGTTTGCTACGGCATTTGCTATTGATCCACCGCCGCTTATTTCTGCAAAAAGAAATAAAGCCCTGTAATTTAATTACAAAATCACTATGAGCTCAAAATAAGTTGTATAAATAATAAAACTAGACAATCAACTAGGGTTTGCCCCATGCAGCGCCAAATGCTAAGCTTAAAGTAGGTAGGTACTGCGTTCAGTAATAGCTACAGTTTTGTAGTCCCAAATGCTGCTATACAAACATGAAATTTTACGTTGGATTTGTTGAGGTCATAATAGGTCCTGTACTGACATCCCGCATGGAGCGTTTTGTGCAATTCCTCCCTAAAATGTTCACCTAAATCAGATTACGCCTAAACGCTAACGTGACTTTTGTTAGACTTTTCGGTGAAATTAAGTAACTATGGAAAGCTTTGATTTTTTCAAGAAGTGAACCTTTACGGATGAGTTAAACAACAATCAATTGATCCTTCAGCATATACTTACGTGGACCTGGGGCAATCAAATCATATGGTCCTTTTTGTGCGTAAGGTCCCTCGTTGCCTGAAAATAGAAGAAAATGATTAAATAACATTTTTTAAATATTCAGAGGTCTCTCAAACATCGGAAAACTTAAACTACTAAAAACACAATAAAACCCACATACGTAGGTAAAACTTATACTTACAGGTATTTTGTTTTGTAATAAATTAAGAATTAGTGAATAAAATATTAATCATATAAATTGTTGTAATTAATCATCAAATATAATGCGGATCTCTATTTTTATTTTTGGATGGCTAAAAATCTAAGAAAGTTAATACTTCTTATAATAATATGATAATCTATGTAGTATAGAAGAATCGCGCTGGATGCGAGCTGCTTCCAACCGGTCTGATTGGAGATCTATAGAGAAGGCCTAAGTCCAGCGGTGAATATTTGATGGCTAAAACGACGATGACGGCGAGAAAAATCAAATTACTCTTCTAAGAGACGACAATAGATTAAAAGTAATTTAGAATAAGAAGAGTTGATAAGAGACGGCAAAAATAAATAGATGAACTTATAGATGCAGACTAATCAATAAATACATAAAAGCAGGGGACAACTTACACAGTATCTGACCCCAAACTAGGCATACCTCGTGATACGGCAACCAGAGACTGATACATACTAATAACATCCAGACACAGATCGAACACTAATTTCCATCACATAAATGTTTGCCCTGGGTGGGAATCGAACCCAAGCATCTTTGACCCAGGAGTCGGGTCACTTACCACTAAGCCACCGATGCAGTCGAACAGATGCACTTACAGTAAGGAAGCGTCTTGGTCTCGACGTAGACGTAATTGTATTGGACCTTGCAGACGTAGACATGGCAGTCGTCTCCCGGGACGCTGAACGGCTGGAGAGGAACTTGGTTCCTACATATAGGTGCTGAAAGTTCAAATTAACATGCATTAAAAATGGCGTAAACCAGATAATATTTTATATATAAACTCAATTAAACTTTTTGGTAGCAGTGAAGTTAGCTAAGAGCTACGGAAACCCAATAACGCGGTCGGTGTAGCCAAAAACCTGGGGATACCCTTGCATTAATTCCCAACCAGCTGAAATTTTGCACAGACGAAATTGTGAAAGTCACCAATCCTAGCGCAGTATTTGTGTGAGCTTATCAGGATTGGGTTTTGTGCATTTTGTAGCTAACTTCACAACTACCAATTCGGTTTGTTCAAATATAAGTTAGACTTATGAAACTTACAGACGTAATAGATGACTGGTACTAATTTTAGGGCTGAAACAACAATAAATATTAAAACATAATTAAAACAACAAATTAAAGAATTAACAAAATCACTGATAGCGCCAAGATATCGTTTTTTTGTCGCCAACTCGCTTGATGATAAGCGACGTTGTGTCGAAAATTATTCACGCAGACAGATTTATGCAAACACGGTATCTGACCCCAAACTAAGCAAACTTTGTAATATGGCTGCCACAGAATGATATACTACATAAACTATACATATTTTAAAATACTAACACCCAGACACAGAGCAAACACCTATGTTCATCACAAACATGCTTTCCCTGGGTGGGAATCGAACCCACGCATCTTTGACTCATGAGTCAGGATCCCCACTGGGCCACTCAAGCAGTCAAATAATACAGCTTAAATAAAAAAACGACACTTACAGTCACTTTCTGGTACTCGTACGGGAACAGGTACCGGTATTGGTACTAGTCTGTCAGCTCCAGGTATTTGGACGTATTTAGTGACAGGATACAGGATCTTGATAGGGGGTGACGGAACCGGCACGGGAACGGGAACTCGGACTTCCGGACCTGGGACTAGTTCCGGAACCGGCACCTTTACTATCTGGGGCGGTGACGGAACTGGATAAGGCCTGTCAACATTTTGATAACGTCGATATTTGTTTATCAAGAAATGAGGTTACGTTTTTTAAAATTAATTGTATTGAACAGCCAGCTTGCAGATTACAGGCTTTACTATACGTCTAGTACCTATTAATCTCTGGTTATAGTAACTATATTAGTTACTTGCTCATGTAGGCACATTTCTAATGTATTTTGTCTATTTTTTACTTCAATTTCATTCATTATCGTTATAATTCACCAGAAATATATGTATGCTTAAATCCAACAAATCTGACAGACAGAGTTGCGCGAGTATTTAAACAGTACATTTGCGCTGTTATTGCTCATGCTGCTACCAACGTCACTGCTCAATCAATAGTACCTATTAGGAAGACAAAACGTGAACACTCATTGTCATATATAGGGTCATAGGTATTAAACGCAAAACCTTTTAAGGGCGGGTCTAGCATATCTAAACAAACAACTTTTGTACTACGACTTTTGAAAAATCGCAATGTGATTTTCCAAAAATTCTAGAACAAAACTTGTTTGTTTAGACGTACTAGACCTGCCATTAAAAAGTTTTGCGTTTAATACCTATGACCCTGTATTTCCGCAGATCTATGCAGTTAGGGAAATATTTCCTCCGGCAAAAGAAGCAGTCAAAATACGAGTATCTTTTTAAAACAATTTCACAAGTACCGGTCAACTGGTACAGGGACTTCTACGCGTTTTTCAACCGGGAACGGCACGGGAACAGACGGACCGTGCACGTAGATCTTCTCCGGTTGCGACGGAACCGGCACCGGGACTCGGATGTACACCTTGGGACCGGGCACCGGCACAGGCACCGGGTATGGCCGCGGAGGTCCGGGGATGAACGTCGGAGGAGGACCTGGAATATAACATTGTGATAACAATAATAAGCACAAAATAAGATTAAAATCCCCAAACGCCATAAGATTGTCACCGCAAGAGCATTTTTTTTAACATCACTCAAAAAACACTAAATCAAAAGCGGTTTATCTGTTCGGGAGCTACCATGAGAGATACAATGCCACCGAGATACACACACGCGCGCATGTAGACAGACACTCCAAACTTATAAGTCTTATAACATGTCGTCGTTTTTGCGTCGAGGGTTATAGAGTATAAAGAAAATACCAATATGAAAAATTGTAATCTAAAACCATCAATACTTATGTAAAGAAAAAATGTCAAGTCGATGTCTAAAACGAATAAACTATTGAACTTTTTTGTTACAACATAGCATCAGCCATATAAAAAGCGAACAGTTTTTAATGAATTAAAATGTGTTTTTATAAGATTTTACAGTTACTCGAATTGCTGTCTTCGCCTGTAGTTGCTGTGTCACTTGGCTGATACTTGTTCTAGTCTTTCGTGTGTTGTGTTGGTGAAGTTTATCAATAAAATAAATAAATAAATTCGATTACGATGAATTCACTAGGTTGCGCGCTAAATTCTGTAACTTTATTAAAATTCATTTAGCGGCTATAAATAGGTATTGTTACCGAAATATATACACGTAGAATAGAAATCAAAACAGTAGTCAGTTTATGCACAAGAGTTCACTAACTAAAAACTGAGGTGAAAATCAGTTGATTCACTTTCGTGCATAACTTGACCATTAATTTGGTTTATCATGGCCGCTATATCTCCGCTATATGCGGTTTCGTAAACATAAAATGAATTTACCTTTAAATGCCAAAAAACCCAAAAATATTTGAATTTCGCGCTCTGACCGATACGATCGCCCTTAACAGAACTTAACTTACTAAAAACCTAGACTTAGTAGCACTATGAAACACTTTAATAATAATTTGTCGTGTCGTGTCGTGTAGTTACTATAGGTACCTACTATCTATTACAAAATCGGAAAAGTACACTTACAGTCCGGTATTAGCGGTCCAGGTACGGGCCAAGGATCACGTGGGGGCTCCACTGGCCACGGTATTGGAGCCGGAACTGGCAGATCCGGGAATAACGGGAGCGGGATCGGACCCGGCACTATCGGCTCCGGCACCGGGACCGGAAGTGGCGGGAGAGGGATCGGTGCTAAAACAATCACAAGCTTGTTAGTTCTTCTTAGAAAAAAAAATTATGAAGTTTAATTCAAATTGGTATTAAAATGTTGACTTACCTGGTGGGTCTGGAAAAGAAAATGAAAATAAGTATTAAAACATATTCATTAGTTATTAATTGATTGATTAAATAAAGAAAGAATAAAATTGAAAACTAGACTATTGAAACATGAAATCCTATTCATACCCCAAGCATAGAGAAGCTTGCAAAAAGAATTACTTAGTAGAAAGAAGTTCACATACTTTTATACCGTATCGTACCAGCCTTTTTAATAGTCCACTGCAGGACGTAGGCCTACCCACGAAGGGCGATTGGGCCATATCCACCACGCTGGCCCAGTGCGGGTTGGTGGATTCACATACGCCATGGAATTTCTTCGTTGGAAATATGCAGGTTGCCTCACGATGTTTTCCTTCACCGAAAAGCCAGTGGTGTAAAATTCCGTTCATAAATTCCAAGGAATTCATTGGTACGGGATCAGGTTTGAACCCACGACCTCACGATTGTAAGGCGGGTATCATTACCACTAGACCACCACGGCTATCTAATAAATGGTTGGATTCGCTCATAAAATCAAGATTTAAAAACTAGCGCTAAACTAGCTATCAGCTAGCGCTCGTTTTTTTTTGCAAGCAAGCAATTTTGAAATGGAATGGATTTATGATTATCGTTTCAGGTACTGAACGTATTTTACGTTCACTAGTTGAGGAGCATCTGTGGCTCCTGTAACGGCTTATTTATCCACAGGCGTAGATGTAACTTGATGGATACCGCACCAAAATAATTTAATCTACTGGCCAATAGTAATTTTGTATAGGCTTGGTGACTAACCCTGCTGCCAGATTTTTTTAACCGCTACAAGGCCTCTATCCGCTAATCGGTTAACACAGGCAGGGACTACAATTCAAGCCACGGTAGAGTCCGATGATGCTGATAGAAGTTACTCACTGAGGCAGTCGCGGCAAGGAGCGCATTTCGCGTAGATGCCACCGGAGTAAGCCGAGGGGAAGCAGCTGCAGATGTAGCACCCGCCCCAGGAGCGGGCGGTGTACATGTCACCCACTTGCCGGCATCGTGATACTCCTGGAATCATACAAGTTCAGAGTATGACATAAATACTAAATACAACTAGTTTAACTATTTTGGCTTCCTACAGTAGGTATCCTAATTTTTTCCGTAATAAAACGTGGCCAGTGACTCTATCAAAATTTGAATTAGATATTAATGTTAGATTGCCCTGATGCCGGGGCACTAGAATACGACATTGGTACCCCCTGTCTGTAGTAAGAGCCTACTAAAAGGGAACCTCTGGGCTCGTGAATGGTCAGAGTTGGGTTTCTACCCATCCACTCTAACGGGCCCGGGGAGTACGACACCGTGTGTGGGAACTTTGTCGTGGAACTCGTGGAGCCCGTGGAGGACAGCACAAGCCAAGTAGGTACTAGTCGAGATGTCGTACAAAGTGCTGGAAGCACCGGTGCGTTCCCTTGGTGATTCCGGAGCTTCCAAGAGGGCACAAAGGCTGACCACCGAGGGGGTTTTAGTGGGTACAATCAAAAACATCAAACAAAACATAACCCGACTGCACCCCAAAGCAGTCGGGCATCTTCGGAAGATCTCCGCCTCGTGAAAAAAAATGTTATTAAAATTACAAATGACTCACCTATTCCATCTATGTTAATCCAATCGCCCGGGATAGCCGACCGCGACTCGTCCTCTTCAAGATCGCCGGAAGGATTAGCTGCAAAAAAAAATTTGATCATATCAAAAACATTACTATTACATTATTATTTTTTGAACGCTGAATATGAAGAATTTCATTCCATTCCAAAAATAATTGCGTAGTATATAATACTAAACAGCACATACACACAAGACATAAATAGGGACTACATTTTATGATATACTAGCTCTTGCCCGCACTTTCGTTTACGTGATATTTTAATTTTGGTGCTGTTCCATAAGGTTTTTTTACTTCTTCCGGGATAAAAGATAGCCTGTGACACTAACTGATTTTTTAACAATATTGTAACACCGACTTCTTCCACCGTGTACAGAATTCTAATAATTTGCACGAATCGGTGTGACATCCATGTACATTTTTGTTGTTTTATCAAAAACGGCTCCGCCGATTTCGAGAAAATCTAAATGGGACTAATACTTTTCGAACATACATAAAAAAATACATACAGACGAAAATAGTACCTCCTCCTTTTTTGAAGTCAGCAAAAATAAAAAAAGCAGATCCCTTGCTCTGTGGAAAAGTACAGTTCGACATAAAAAACTTGAAAATAAATGAGGTCGCCACTATCGCTTTGTATATGCTAACAAATTGTTGCATTATTTTTAGCATAATGAGACTGTTTTCATGTCCACAATTCACAGAATATCACAAAACGAAAAAAATGGTAGGATTTTATCAATTATTGACAGCTCGGGTTGTGGTTCCAGCAAAAGTGATAATTTAGTTCCCGAATAATTCATTTCATCTCTTTTGTGTTGCACTGTAACAAACCAACAAACAAACATTCATTCAAAATTAAGAGCAAGGAAGGCGTTTGTGGTAGAGCAACGGAGGTGTGGAACCTCCCGGTCCTCTGGCAGTGTTTTCACCTCCCTATAATAAATCCTACCAATATTATAAACGCGAAAGTTTGTGAGGATGGATGGATGTATGGATGTTTGTTACTTACTCTTTCACGAAAAAACTACTGAACGGATTAAGATGAAACTTTGCAATAATATAGCTTATATATTAGAATAACACATAGGCTATAAATTATAATGATATTGCGTCAAAAATCAAAATACATTGCGGGCGAAGCCGCGGGTAAAAACTAGTAAATAATAAAAAGCCTTTTATTTTCCTTAATTAACATATAAACATTTTTGTTCTTACTCTACTTATCTCTATTATTAATTTCATTTTTTCTCCTTCCTATAGAGGAGTGAATAAGTAAGAAAAAAACAGAATCTCACCTTCAGGCCTAGCAGCCACCGCCACCAGCAACCCCAAAAACCACAGGATCTTCATGATGTTAGCTCTTGCCAAGAGCTCGACTCCTCGAAGATGGCCGCTCTCTCATGGTCTCCTCTATTTAAACGAAAAAAGGCGACGCGTTAACAGCCGTGATTAATCAATTCACTTATTAAAATAATATAAATAAATAATTGATAATATTTTTATATGTTTTAAATGAGGTGTGGAGATGATTGAATTTTGGTTTAAAGTTTTTTATACGATTTTCTCGACTCAATTATGTACATAAAAATATTCTGTGGGAATACTTTGGTTACTTTGCGTTTTTCTGTTATATCTATTGAGACTTGGGGCGTTTTTATTAAAAGTTGTAGATGTATACACGCTACAACTGCAAAGTAAAAATTGTCTATAGGCTCAGATGAACTGACGAAAATATAGTTTTTAACAACAATCTACATCAAGCCATGCCTTTAAAAAATAAGCAGTAGCATTACTTTTATTCTTACGAGAAACTTCTATCTGCAGAGAAAACTTCCAGCAGTCAACATGTTACGAAGAATTGATATGATAATGATGAATTAATGATGAAAAGAAGTAGTAGGTAGACGAGCCTAGTATATAAATTTAATTTAATTTATTGAGATTATAACACGGCAAATCCAATTACATTATAACACATTTAATTAAGTCCGAAAGAGTGTGTTGTATTTTTGGTGTGTTCCTCTTTCACACAGCAATGAAGCAACGTATTGATTTCTGGCAAGGACATTGTTTGAAAGACGGAAAGTAACATGGGCTACTTTTTATCCCGGAAAAATAAAGGGTTCTCAAGGATAGCACAAAAATTAAATTATTACGCGGGTGGAGACGGGAGCAAAGGTCTAATTATATTATAACACAATGTCAAGAAATAATAAATGATGATAAAAACACTATGTACATGAAAGTCATTAATTTCAGATGTGTTTGTGTACGCCAAACGCAGCGTAGGACGTCCACCCACGAGGTTAAGAGACCTCATAACCTCGTGTATAATCGAGCTGGATTCAAGTCGCTTTCAATCAATCTTACTGTAAACTTGTTGGAGAGGCCTATGTCTAACAGTGGACGTCCTAAACCTAAACGATGGTTCGTTCGTTTCAGCCATAGCACGTCCACTCCTGGACATAGGCCTCCCCTAAAGATCTGTAGCGGTTTGCAAACAGCGCGATCCTGCGGTCTTAATAAGTTCATCCGTCCACCTTGTAGGTGGACGTCCTACGCTGCGCTTGCCGGTACGTGGTCTCCAATCGAGAATTTTTCGACCCCAATGGTTATAAGTCCTCTGAGCTATGTGCCCCGCCCATTGCCATTTCAACTTGCCAATCCGCTGGGATATGTCGGTAACTTTGGTTCTTCTACGGATCTCCTCATTTCTAATTGGATCCCGCAGAGAGAGAAAAGATGGTTGAAGATGTTGTTCAATGAGATAATCAGAAATTATCCCGTTACAATAATCGTAAATACTACACTTTCTGTATAACCATGGAGTTATTTCGCTCCCCCTCCCACACCCCTTCCTCACGTGTGCCGGAAGCGCGCGGGTACCTGCCGGAACCGGAAGTGCGACCCACTAATGACGTTCGGTGGCGCCATCTATGTGGATGTTTAGGTTTTCGTTTTGGTTTTCATTCTTTATAGCCTCACGTGTTTAGGATTTTAACTGTTTTGTTTTCATTTTCATCGCACGTGGCGTCTGCAACTGAGCTACCGTGGCTCAGATGCCAATTAGAACTGTGGATTCCGGTTGTTTTAATTGTCATGTAAGAGATCTGAAAGCATCGTAAAAATTCTAATACTTACCAACTTAGTACTTATCTCTGATAGGTAACTTATGTAACAGAAGAGTTATCAGATAATAACTAAAGTTATTAACTTCGGTGATGAATCACCTAGTCAAGCGACGCTATGAGAGCTACAATTTCCGTTTATGTGGTATTACAGAGTAATCTTAAAGTGTATGATTAATTAATAACTGTCAAGATTCATAACCCTGGGCGGGAAATCTCCACAGTCCCACAGGATATGCTGTTTACAAAGGCCTCGTAAAGTTTACACGATTTGTCACGCAACAGAAGTGAAAACAAGAATCTAGTCTACAACATCCGGTTTCATGCAACACTTCAGTCGTAAGATCTCTTGCGTTTATTTATGTTAGAGTTGTCTCTTAGTGAATTTTCAATACCAATGTGTAACGATTCAAAATCAATATTTTAAGAATAGTTAAATATATTATAAAAGCCGTCATGGTGTAGTGGTTATGATGCCCGCCTTACAATCGTAAGGTCGTCGGTTCAAAGCCCAATCCTGTACTAATGAGTTCTTTGGAATTTACGTACGGAATTTAACACCACTGGCTTTTCGGTGACGGAAAACATCGTGAGGCAACCTGCATACGTCCGTAGAAGGAATTCGATGGCGTTTGTGAATCCACCAATCCGCACTGGTCCAGCGTAGTAGATATGGCTCAATTACCCTTCGTGGGTAGGCCTACGTCCTGCAGTAGACTATTAAGAGGCTGGTACGTAACTATAATTATTATTTATTTTTAGTCTTATAAAGAAGATCTACGTATTGTACGTACGTATCCTACGTATAATAGGATCTATGAAATACATACTCAACCATCAGACAAATACACATACAAATTTCAAACATCAGACCGTCTGTTAATTCTTTTGAAAAATTTTAAACTTGGCACAAACTATATATACCTAACCACTGACTTCAATTTGCATAGGTACATTTCAGCCTACTAATATTATTAAATAGGTCAAAAATGGAAACTCCCGTGACGTCATCGGCACCTGTCATTAAGATTGATGTGTTTAATTCCGCCCGCCCCGAGCTGGTGAAGGGCGGAAACACGGGTTTCATTTCAGCACTTCATAACATGGGGTATTTTCAATGTGTGCGTTTATGTGACTTAGATGTGTGTCACGTAATCACGTTTAAAATTATAATTCTAAAAACGTGCACTTATAGCAAATATACTTTAGAGGCCCAATTATGAAGAAGCCATCGTTAATATAGCAACGTAAACAGTGTTCTCTCTATCGAATGCCTAAAGTGAAGAAGAAATAAACATATTCTAAATTGCTTATTTAACTACGCTATACTGTGCGCCTTCATAATTGGGCCTTAAGTGCCTGTAAGCTGTAAGCGATCACCAAAGTTCAGCGACGCTCGGCAGTCAGTTTTCGGATGGGTAACCGCGGCTGGAATTTAACTTAACTTTAACTGAGCGCTACTGTGATGACACGTTATAGTGTAGGCCCCGCTTGCATTAACTGTTTAGTCATGACATCAGGGCTGGCCACGAACTTAGGTAGGTACAACTTACTTTTATTGAAAAAACAACTGTCGTCAGCGGCAGCTGGTTCCAACTCACTGCTGGAACCTTCTCCCTCTTGTGTTGAAACCAGTCCTCGGCATTGCCTCAGCTTTTTGCCTTGACTCTACATAAGTTATGTAATGTAATATTTTAATTCGTAGTTTTTAAGATAAAAAATGTAACGCCTAGTATTAAGTGATGTAAGCTTTTTTCTATAAATAAATAAAATTGAAATTGAAATAAAAGTCATACGTCTCCCGTAGAGATCTGTAATAAGGCTGACTGGAAGTGGTCTGCATCCAACGTGTTCCTGCATCTTAATTAGATTGTCAGTTCACCGGTACGCGTCCTGTGCTTGCCGGTACGTGGTCTCTATTCGAGAACTTTACAGATCATCCGTTCTTTAAACTGTGTGTCAAGTCCACTGCCATTTTAACTTGGTAATCCGCTGACTTACGTTAGTAACTTAGATTCTTCTAGGGATCATTCGTAATTCTTGCTTTACCTGAGTCTGTTTTTCCGTTAAAGTACAATGTAGAGATGTCTTTAAATCTCGAGTAAATAGGTATCTTCTAGGTAAGCGTGCTACATCCTAGACCGCATATCTGCTTAACATCAGGCAGTGTGTAGTCAAACGCAAACCTATTTGAATAAAATAAAAAATCGATTTCGTACAGTGACTCCGAGCCTCTCCATGGAGAGTTTGTTATTGTTTTGATAAAAAGTGTTGAAAATGTTTCAACATTTTTGGACATGTCTTTCATTAAACCTACTAAAAGCACGTATTACGTAAGAAGGTTCGATAACAAATACCTAATACTTAAGGCAATGCAGAGTCTCGGTGACGTCATAATCTGAATTTGAAGCTGCAGCAGGGTCTGGCGGAGACAGATAATACGCCGTGACCCCGGGCCTTGGGGGCGGATGAGGAGAGAGGGGTAAGAAGGGTTAATAGTACTCGTCGATGAGGAAAGAAGCTTAGAGTGTGGAGATTAGGAGCGAAGATGTTACGGATCTGTTACGGCATGATGTGTCAGTTTGAATTTAGTTATTATTGTCATAGAAGACAATAAAATTTATTATGGCCGTAATGGTCAATCTCAACCACTAAGAAGAAGCGTTTACCTTAAAAAATTGTGGGTTCGAATCTGGGAACCGTATTGCTGAGTTCTTTGTAATTATGTAAACATTTTCATACCAATACCTTTTCAATAAAGAAAAATGTGGTGAACTAAAGCCGCGCTTTCGCCATAGACAGGCGAAGACGCGTAAGTATTAAAGAATGTGTTTACACAAATCAATAGAACCGGTTCTTTTACCTAGCATCGCTCTGTGTGGCTCCCGTGAAAACGGTTCTCGGTGAGGTGCTAGGTGGATGAATAGATTTCATTGGATCTGCACACAACACATCGCTAAGCATTCTCGCACACCTCTAGTGGAAACGCAGAGCCTTACCCCTTTCGCGCACGTAGGCGTAGCATAAGCATACCTATCGTAATACGCGTTTAGGACGAGAGCAATACGAGCGCGTATATGTTCAAACAAGTCCGAACACAGAGCGGTGCTGCAGCGTATCGTAGGAGGCGTTTTACCCCCTTCGCACATGTCGGGGCTTATTACGATACGCTTACGATACGACTACGCTACGACTGCGTTTGCGAAGGGCCTTAGTCGAGAAAAAAAATAGGATGAAAGTGTGAATAGTGGAACTTGTATGATGTATCTGGGCTAGTGTCGTGGGTGGATATACCTAACTCACGGCACGGGTAGGCCTGTTTTCGATAGTGGGCTAAATAATCTAGCAGTTAAAGTATGACCACTGTATCATAGAGTTTTTAGTGAAGTTTAAATCATCAATCTCAAAGCACATTTCTCTAATTTTTTAAGCTTTTTATTTCATATTTGTTTTGTGATTTTTACACAAAGAACTCGTTTCTTTAGGTAAACATTTCACATAAAATTCTGAAAGCTCCTTACGTCCTTAATTCGGTCTAGTTCAGGCGAATAAAAGCCGTGTTTGCAAAACATAAATATGTCTTCGTTTTCTCAGTCCATTGTTTATGTCCTCCGGGAGCCGGGGTGCCGGGGTGCTGCCTCAACTCGTTTATGGTGAAATATGGCCTAAAACACTTTCGGGCGGATTAGACCGGTCTAGTTCCGTAGCACTTATTTTAGTTGTCGTTAAGTGTACAATTGTAAATCAAAGAGACAATTTTCAAAGAGGTTTTACTACCTTTAACAGGTTAGAATGCAAAGTAATTAGCAGCAATTGTTTTCAATCACTATATTTTAACCAGACAAATAACATGCATGGCTAGCTAAAAAAATATTTAGATATGCTGAATACACATACCTACAATTTTGAAGGCGCCCTTCGTGGGTAAGCCTACGTCCTGCGGTGGACTATTAAAAAGGCTGGTGCAGTACAATACAGTGCAATTTTGAAGAAAACATTAATTTCAAAATTTCGAAGAACCTATTCATGATTTTATGTTGAGAAATGATTTTCATTTTTTCATTGGTGGTTCATCCTTCTCCTTCCGTATGCATGTAGGAGTCTGGTTCCAGCTTCAGGGTGACCCCTCTTGCTGGGGCTGGACGCCCTGGGACTCTGCTCAAGGGGCAATGTGTGGGAGGGGTGGTTTGTAACTCTTCCCCTTCCCTCAGTCTGTTTAAAGTTGTAAACATTTTTACAGGCATTTTTTTTTTAAAGTGTGTTAATTTTTTTTGTTTTTTTTTTTCAGGTAAAATATCATCTTTACCTACATCCAGCTATGATCGATGTAAGGACGTAAGTTAACAAATAACCTTTCAGTCTGAAACTGCACGCCGCTCCACTAGCACGATTGTTTTAGCCCGTAACAGTAATGCCTCGTCGTATAGACTGCCTCGGTGGCTCAGTGGTTAGTTCGTGATCCTGACTCCTGTATCAAAAAGGCGTGGGTTCGATTTATGTAATGAACCTATGTGTTTACTCTGTGTCTGGGTGTTATTTAGGAATTATCTATAATAATATGTATATGTAGTACATTAGTCTCTGGCAGCCTATAGCTTGGCTTGGTTTGGGGTCAGAGGCCGTGAGTAAGATGTCCACTAATATTTATTTATTTATTTTTCATGCTATACAACGTGTAACGGAAAGACTGTATACATACTGAAAGTACCAAATCAGATAACGGTAACAAACTAGATGGGGGCATGTTTAGCCGTGTAAGTTCGTTTGCTGATTTTTAATCTTTTTTTGAAAAACTAGTCATTTTTATGACTAATTCACATTTGCACAGCACTATCACACTAAACAGCTGTGACGTCAATAACACGACCTTGCCCATCAAGATCAGACCACACCTCCTTGTTGTGACATGTTTGTTTACGTGCAAAAGATTTTTCTAGTCAGTCATATTTAATTATTTTTTTTAAGTGAATGTTGTTATTTTGGCTCGGAATTTCGAATACAGCATCTATATAAGGTATAGTATCAACCCACGTTTTATGTATCCGTTTATCCGTTACACGTTGTATAAATTTTACTTGTCTGCAGTACCTAAAAAGGTGTACAATACGATTACATTTGTATGTAAATAGACATTTCAATATCATTTATCTCATAATATATTTTCCAAAATCTAGCCACGAGTATCACACTTAGGGGCATGCAATTTTAGACTAAAAGATCTCTAATACATACGCAAGACATAAGCAAGAAAAAAAATGTCTAAAAAGTTTCTGAACTGCTGTATTTGGCTTTTAAAGTTAAAGCCGCGAGTCGCTACCGAGACTTGCCACCAGGTGCCGCGGCTGATTCCATCTCCGCAATTTAAACTTGGCGTCGCGTCGCGAACCCGTTTTACAAAACATTCTGATTTCTGAACTTAGGCTAAGCTCAAGTTTTATTATGGAAACTATTTAACTTGGGTTTCACATGGTATAGGATGAATCAAACTTAAAATGGCGTCTGTGAATATTAGGCAAGGCGTAGCAATAACACATTCATTTATGTCAGCCAGTGGCGGTAAGGAATGGGGATTTGCGCATCTTGTAGCTATCTTCGCAGAAGTAATTATGTTTAGGCGTATAGATATATTATTTTAAAAATATAGATATTAACTAAATATATTTAGGTCAGAGTAAACTAAAAATATAAGACAGTGTTGACCTTATTTGTTCCTAAGAAATATTTTCATACATTTTGTAAAAACAATCAAATCAACGGCTGTTTTTTTATATTAAATAATATTCACATAATAATTCTGCTTATTACCTGTGTGTAGTATTATTATCTTTGCCTGTGTTACAAAAGTTCGAAAGGGCAGTAGTTATGATTCATACAAATCTGGAGCAACGCAAATAATTATACATAGATCTTGTAAAGAAGAATAATATGCAGAGATGAGCCCGCAAACACTACTGATTTGAACTATAAAAAAAATACAAAAATATTTTTTGTAAATGAAAATGGCCTTTAACGGTCTGAATTTGAAGTTCCCATACATTTTCGAAGTTTCACTAACTTTATACTTGGCCATTTAGAAACTATCCTGAATCCTGTTAATTAACACCTTTCCTCGTAAGCAAACAAGTCGCCATCGTGGCCAAAGTTCTCGGGTCAAAGTAAATGCTGGGTTAAAGTTTAAATTGCGCGCGTGGATCATGTAATAACTGCTGCTTAACTGTGACACAAAACACAGAAAAGGCAGATGTCAAGTTTGGTAAAATTTGAGCTCAAGCAACGCACATAGGTATATATAGGTAGATGTCACTCATAGTCCCTACAATTATTTGGCTGACGGTTGTTCTTATTTTTTTTCTAACATTATATCTCTTTCGATATAAAAATAGATTGTTGTTGTTGTTGTTTGTTGTTGTTTTTAATTATACAACATTATTGTACAACACCCGAAACAAACAAGTTCATACGCCAGGTTATACTAGGTACCTATTCTTACACGTCAGTCAGCATTAAACAAGTTAAAAATTACACAACTTCTAAGGCTGTCAAACTCTTTCCAGTAACTTTCTTTTAACTTTTTTCTTTTGTTTATTTTATCATTTTAATTTTGTTTAGCTATCACGGGTCCTTTTCGTATTTTCTTGCACTCTACCGATAGTAAAATATGCTGCTTTTTTTTAACAATAGCTCAGTTAAAAAAGTTTCTAGCGCGGATAGAAACATTGATCATGACAACATTCGTCGTTACGTCAGTGATCATTATGTTTACCATTTGACATCCCGTGATAGTATGAAGTCACTATGAAGCGCATCTTCTACTGTACTGTACTGTACCAGCCTATTTAATAGTCCACTGCAGAACGTAGGCCTACCCACGAAGGGTGTTTGGGCCATATCCACCACGCTGGCCCAGTGCGGGTTGGTGGATTCACATACGCCATCGAATTTCTTCTACGGACGTATGCAGGTTGCCTCACGATGTTTTCCTTCACCGAAAAGCCAGTGGTGTGAAATTCCGTACATAAATCCCAAAGAACTCATTGGTACGGGACCGGGGATTTGAACCCACGACCTCACGATTGTAAGGCGGGTGTCACTACCTCTAGACCACCACGGCTCTTCTAAGATCTCGATATTTTGTATCTATGGCGTAGATTTGATCGGACACCTGCGAGCGCCCTCTAGGGGACGGCGGGGAACTCCCGTGAAATGGAGTGAGGCGACGTAGAAAATATTAGTTTTAGATAAAGTTGCCAGTTTACCAACTAGTTTATTTACTGGTGCGAATTGGTTTAACTTTGGGGCAAATATGGAGCGTTTTAGGAGGGATAACAAGATCGTGTATCCGTAGAATGAAATTGGGACTTTATAAATACCGGGTGCTATTCTATTTATAAAAAGGGTTGAAATTAGCATCAGTTTTCCTATTGCAAAATCTGTAAATATTGCAGTTTCCAAAATTTAAATCAACGGAATAATCGGTACTGTATTTTGTCAAATTAGTTAGTATATCTGTAGATTTTGCAGCTTAGCTTGTGGTAGGGTAGACTGTAGAGATGATGATGATAAGGGAACCTAATTTCGTTATAAACATACTTAAAATTACAACTACTCATAATAACTGGCAATAAATTAATAATACCTACAGTTTAATTACTCTCAGAGGCAACAATTCGTTTTAAATTTGTTTTTGAAACATGAAAACATCATATGTGATTTTTTTTTTTAAAATAATAACATGTCATTCATTCACATATATGTGCTTGTGCTCACACAAGTCTATTGTGCAATATATGTCTCATAAACATGCCTTTGGCGGTGTATGATTCTATTTATTTGCTTCATATACATAAGTGTTTCACGTTTGGAGAAGAAAATGCCTTTCATTACATCTCTATGACTGAGACTTTATAAAGATCAATGCGTGTAAGCATAATAGGCCCGATTTTAGAGGCGCCCTCGTAAATTTAATAGCAACGTAAATATTGTTCTCTCCATCGAATGCTTAAAGTGAAAAAGAAACTTAAATATTCTAATTTGCTAATATAACTACAACGGCGCCTTCATAATTAGGCCTAATGTTTTTATGTAGGAATAATCTTATTGATACAGCTACATAGACACAATAAAAAGTTGGTAGGTAAGTATAATATTGATAAATGCCTTATGTAATTTTAATTGAGGCTCTATGTAGAGCATACTATGATTTAAACGTAAAACTTCTCAGTTTGAATAGAATCGGTCATTAAACAAAAGTCCAAAGTGCACTATGTCATAGAACACAACAAAACCGTGAAAAAGCGATGAACGTCGAAACTTCAGGAAAGCTGCACCAGTTATGAATAAAACTTCAACAAAATAATCTATACTGAAAGGTACTAAATTTAAGGTCCAAATTTCAACGCCAGTTTTTCTGAAAAATTCTGAATTTGTGATGTTTTATATCTAACATTCTTTATAGCACTGTGCTCTTTTCGTGACATTGTCGTAGAACATGTTGGGTAATATCTCTAGGTAAGCGTGCTAAAATTTAGACCATTTCCTTAAAGCCCAATGACCCAAGACGCTAGAAATAAGTGGTCTAACGCATTCCTATTATAATACAATGAAAAAGTTATAAATACAATGTAAAAGTCATATCATTACGTAATTAGTTCTTCCGTTTAAATACTTAATTCGAACGTTATAAACTTTACTATTGAGAGAAAAAGTTGTTCCGTGCGATTTCACCCATAATAATGATTTTTGATGGCATGTAACGATATGTTGCTTTCTTCTTGCTTCTGTTATTTTTCAATTGCTTTTTCTAGGAAATATTACATTAAACTTGTTCTTTTGAAATTTTGAAGTAATCACAAAAATATACGATCAAAATATGATAATTATGTAGTCAATAATCATCATAAAAACAACAACCTATAGCCTTTATATAGCTCATCTGAGATTTAAATTTTTAGTCAGATTTCTAAAAGAATTGCTCCAATTGAGATTTTTACGTCGCAACCTCAGCGTAGAATTTCTATCTGCAACGTTGAAGTCCTGGTAAAGACCCCAGGAACATTTTGGATGCAAAGTGATAACGTCCCATACAAACGATGCGACTTATCCGCCTTACGTCCGTCAGCCATTTTAAATTCAACTAGAATTTTCCAGAAAACTCCAGATGCAAGTTTGTAAGTGAACATAAGAGATTCTGGGTTAAAGTTGGGGTAGTTAGAAAAGTTGTAAAGTTACATGTATGTAAGCTTTAAGTTGTCAATGCCAACTGTAATGTTACTTTAGAAGAGCATTCAGATAAACTGCAGACTTAGTGTTTACATAAACTTTTGAGATTCATTGCTTTTATAAGAGTAAGTAGTAGGTACTCAACTAATGTTTTAGTTTCATTTCAGCTTCAAGTTAAATTCATTCATATTTTGTATTTGAAAATTAATTCAGTTTTTCATACTCTATTTTTATAAGTCATACCATTCATACCGGGTTATTCTGATTGATTGTAGATATCCGACAGGAGGTGATTCAAATTTTTTCCATACTGCTTTTTTAATCATCATTTTAATTCATAGATAAGATTAAACAACGACAACATGATATAGGGTCAGACCGGAATTCGGGAATAGTAATGATATAAGTATTTCATAAACCTTCCAAGTTGCGATTATGTACGAGACAGCTGTTTTTTTCTCGAATTCCGATTGGCTTCCTAGTAAAAATCATAAATCATAATCATAAATCATTTATTCTTGCGCATATGGGTACAACAGAGATCTTACAGAGATAATATAAAGAACCACCATATCCGACCTTTCGGCATGCAAAGAAATCATTAGACAATAAATTTACAAAAAGTACCTACTAACAAATTGATTGAATATAAAACGAGTTCACATAGTAGATATCATAGTAGATATAAAATACAAGTTAAACAATTTGATTTTAATTTTAGACTAAAGCATGTCAAAGATAACATTCTCATGCATAATGTTAATAATAAAATAATATAATGTCAAGATGGGATTTTGTCAAAAACTAATAAGTCAAGAATTTAAAATTAAAATTTATCATTCAAGTATTTGTCAATATCATGCAGAGAAAGCTTATTAGCTTTCTCTTGTAGGAGACAGTAAGTAATCGTCGTTAATAATCATTATTTGAACCACTCCCTTTTAGCTTAGTATATGTCCACATAAATGACACAGCTGCTGAATAATTAGTGAAACAAATATGGATCCATCTTGAAAAATATCTTTGGTGAAAGAAAGAAATGTATTTACTCATTCATATAATCTTCATCTAAAACCTTTTTTAACCTATTATAAAAAAAAATCCGTCTTACCACAATAGTTTTGCGCACGCTTTAGACAATGTTTAACAGTACAAATTGCACAGTTAAACAGTGTTTAAAGCGTGTTTATATCTTTTGTGGTTAGGTGGTTTATGTTTAACCTATTTACTCACTTAAATTAGAAAATTGTATTTGAATAAAAAAAACATAAATACCTACCTAATCGAATCCCGAATCTTTTAAACCGATACCTTATCAGTGGATATTCAAAAATCGTCACGTCCCATCCAGATATATCCTCCCAAACATCAAAGGTACCTGCTGATGGAGATAAGGTATACCCTCATTAGGCGTCGTCCGGTCCCAGAGGATCTCCGTTTGTATTCGTTTTAGGGGGAAAGTGAAAACCTGTATCGAAACTTTTTGGTATTGAAGTGATGTATCTACCCGTGTCTTGGCACATTTTTTGCATTTTAATAATTATCTATACACATCATGGATGAGACTGGAGAGCGCATGGGCCCCGTTTTTGTTGAAACAATAGGTCACCGATTTTAAGCGGGGGGAGAGGTAAGCTCCGCCGGCTGTAATTGGCTGACGCCAAAATGACAACATTTCTTGTAGTAGTGCCAAAAATGTTACTAGCAAAATATCGCTATCGATATTTATGACTTAGTTCTACTTTGAATAAAATATCGTATCGCAATAACTCATCTTTTTAACTATTGACACGATACTGGATTAAATATCGTATCGAAACCACACAATCGTATCGTCTCAACAAATAGCGGCTTTAGAAAATATTATTTCTGTGTCCTTTGCCACTTACAGGTTGGCCGACGTAAACCATCGAGCTATATTACTACGTATAGAGAGGACAACGCACATCCCTACCATGTTCCGCCCAAATGCAGCCATATGGCTGCACATCAATTAGTTGCTTGCTAGCTCTTGAGTAAATCAGTCTAGTTTGTTTTAAAACGAAAAAAGTTCAAAATTATTGAATATGGTCTCGTGTGTGTTAAGATATTGCACGAATAATACAAAGAATACGGCGAAGTGCAAAGGAATAACTTTCCATCGGTGAGTAATTATATAATCATTTTACAATTAAATGCAAACAAAATATTATCAGATGGCGCGTGGACGCCATGTTGCGATTCTTATCATAGACTAAAAATGAAGATGTGACATTGAGCGTGTAACAAGTGTAGGTAAAATTAGCTAAAGTTTCTTCTTATAGAGGAAAATAATAATATAACACATAAAAAGTACACATCAGTGATTTAACAAAAAAAGATAAAAATATATTAATGATAAACACCTAATATACATTGCGTGTAATATTAGTGTGATTAGGCAAACAGTGTTATATTATATAAAATACTTAAACGAATTAATTAGTTTAACTTAAATATTTACATTATGATATAATATTACGTTCGTCGTAGAAATCTTTGAGGGAGGCCTATATCCAGCAGTGGACTTCTACGGGCTGATGATGATGATGATGAATATAATATTTTCTACTGATCAATAATTCAACTAATATTATATTATGAAGAAGAAAAACGAATAAATAACGAATAACAAAGCACGAATTCAATTGAAGCGTGTGTAGGTAATATAAACTTTGTCACTTCTGTAGTCAGTCAGCATCTTAGTCTATAGAAACGACAAGTTAATGCAGAACGTTGAACGAAACGCGTAAGCGCTTCGAAGAATTGCGGCGCTTTCGACCTTTTTGCCACGAGAAAACTATACCTTAAAAGTGTTCTAGCGCTGCGTGTTTATACTGGCTGATTAGACGACTAATTATTGTTACAGTGCTGAAGCGCACTTTAGATTATATTCTCAACAAAATTGAGCATGAAATTTGGTCAGGGTAGCTTCTCTATACGTAGTAATATTTCCTCAAAGACGTAAACAAGTATTGTTTATGTACCTAAAACAATAAACTTTGATGGTATAAAAGACAATATTATGTTCTATTTATTTTTAAAATACGATACCGGATCGATCCAAAATATCGTATCGAAACAAGCGGATCGATACACTGCGATGCAATCCAAAGTATCGAAACAAACACCTGGATCGAGCATCCCTAGTCGGTAGTCATCTAAAGCGCCTATCGATGGTGAGCGAGGCCGCCCCGCGCACTTTCTCCACTGGTTAATATGCTCCTTGATACACATACATGTGTATATTTTCACCCACGAAGGCCTACGTTCTGCAGTGGACTATATTAATATGCTGATACAGTGTGTGTACTTTAACGCTAATAAGCTCCAAGTTGCTCAACAAGCCATGGAGAAGGCTACGCTCCTACTCTCTCAACGAGATCGAATCAGGAATGAAAAGATCCGTAGTAGAACTAAAGTTACCGATCTGGTACAGAAAGTTGTCAAGTTGAAAAGTTCTCGAGTGAAGGACATCCACCACCCATAAGGTGGACGGGTAACATCATTAAGAACAGGATCGCGCTGGATGCAACCTGCTACCAACCGGTCCTATTGAAGATCTTTAGGGGAGGCCTATGTCCAACAGTGGGCGTCTTATGGCCGATAGACGGATGGATGGATTTTGTTGTTAGAAAAGAAACTTTGTTTAGTAAGTTCACATAGGTCGGATAGCTAGTCTTGGTGTATAGTTTTTAAGTTACTTGAAGGCTTCTGACATGATTAAACGGTCAACAGACTCGCAATTTAACGCCGCTTTAGCGCTCAGTAGAAAATGCTACCAGCGTTGACCCATCTGAAAACTGACCGTTCTGAACGTTGCTTCATTACTATTGCGAATTGTGATCACTAAGAAACACCTGATCAAACTTCGCTATGAGCGCTAGTAGAAAGTCTATTCAAAGTTGATTTTTTCGTTGATTTTTTTTTTATAAGTCATCCTATGGATATATCCGAAAACGTCATAAAGGCGGCAGGGGTATCATTTGCTTGCAAATAGGTATCTCTAAAAAAAAGTTATATCATTTATTTATGTTAGCGCATACCTATAGTAGAGTAGGGGGATAGTAGTTAGTAGTATATTTGAAGTAACGGCCCGTGATGCTAAAAACCTAAAAATATAAACATTTCTTCCTCAAAACTGCATTGATCCAATTCTTCAATCTCCACTCTCTTCCACAAGGTATAATAGCCTCAAATATAGCTGTACAAATATAGCAACTATAGTCTTTAATTATATGCGAAACAAAACGTTTCCAAGCGAACGAATCCTTTCCAACAAAGTGAGCTGAACTCGGCAGCTTGTAGTCGCAGGTGTCTGTCTCGATTCTCAACAGTGGGAACTCGGGCGTTTTGCATTGCAAGGTGCTTTTGAATTAGGGGGGATATGGAATTTTTGATGGCGAGAACTTGGAGTTTCTGAAGCATTGTATTATAGTACACATTTAGGACTAAATCTAAAAAATCCACATTATTAATTTAATCACAAAAAATAGGGCCTAAGTACAAAACATATAGGCCCAAAATTCAAAGTGAGTAAATCGTATCATGTGGGGTATCATATGAAATAGCTTTATTAGCACATGCTAAAACAGATTTACAATGTGTTATTTTCGATGAATGACGAGAAAATAAAAAAAAAACCTTTTTTCGATGATTTTTAAAATAAATTTATACTGTAGAAATTTCAACTTTTTTACAATTTTGTAAAATTTCTAGGGTTTGTACGGAACCCTCAGTGTGCGAGCTTGACTCGCACTTGCCCGGTTTTTTTTATGTAGTCTGACTCTGCAGGTCATATTTTTCAACGAAACTTGCTATCCGAATTCATTTAATCAACCGATTTTTCTTTCTTTTTGTCGTCGGCAACTTTTGTGGTTGCTTTAGCGCTTTTATCAACCGATTTTGATTGTTTAGTATCTACATCCTAACAAAATTTCCGAGTCTGAACGAACCTGTCAATGGGGAGTCGAAATATACGAGTAAATAAAAGCTTATAAAGATGTTGTTAAAGATGTGCGAGGTCTACTGTTTGGAGAACTACAAGTGTTAAGTCAGAGTACCAGGTTCTAGATTCCGCTCATTTAGTAGATTGAAAAATCTGCAGACTGCTTAAAAGTTTCAGAAGCGTCAATGTGCAGCCATATTAGAACTCTGCAGAAGTTGTCGGAAGTCTCCTAACTTGCGCAAGTTCCACTAATTGTTCCGATTCGTTTGGTTTATCAACGAACGTAATTACAAGTTTCCTAGTAGTTTTCTTGGGAAAGTTGTGATATTCTTAGTTGCTAACAATTTAGGAATTGTATTGTTATATGTAAGATCAGTATCTACTGACTATTGACTAAGATCTGTAGTGCTCTTATGGGCTATTATTGACTATTTTAGTCGTCCCGGTTCTTTGAAATTATGGTGTAGGGCCACTAGGTTGGCTAAATATAAGTCATGAAACTTTATTATTTCCAAACATGATAAAGGATCAGAAATCAAGGTTGATGTGATGGAGGCGTTTTAAATCTAAATAGTGCATAAAAATGTAAGTACTCATCAAGTAATAATAACTTTTGTCATTATTACTTAATGAGTACGATTTTGTATCGTATAGGGCGCATCAAAGTTCGTGGCGCCTGTGATTAGCTACAAGCTGCGCACATAAGAAATGGACTCTTGCGCCGCTAAAATATGCGTCTATATGCTACTGCGCAACAACTCGCCTCGTTTTTACAACCGCTGATAAGTCGACTCGGCCTATAACAATTTCTAAACTACAATGTAGTTAGTTTGTTTTGATTAATTTGTTATTTGATATAATATGTTTTATTATTTATTGTGGCATTCAATCTATACTCATTGACATTATAATTATAATCATTAATTTCATATACGATGTATATGAAGTGTTTTGTTGTTTTGTATTGTATTGAAATAAATTATTGCTAATGGTATTTAAATTTTGACTTGTAACAGTGGTGTTATTAATAAATGACCATGACTATGACTAATGGTATGAATGTTTAAACAAGCAAACGAGTGTCTTTTTAGGGTTAGTAAGTAAAGTAAGTAAGTAATTTATTTATGAAACAAAAATAAAAAAATGTTTATAAACAGTAAAAATAAACTTAACACTACACTACACTAAAACACTAACTAAACATTATTTTACTTCTGTGACAACTCGGCTCCATCTCAGCATAATGCCGGCTGCGAACAACCGGCGCTGATCTTCCGATGGCGCCGACAGGTGACGTCACACACGTGTCACGCTCAGTTACATACCATGATTTTATACATACTAGATGACAACCCGGCTTCGCTCGGGTGAAATATGACTTATAATACACTCTCATCATAATTTTACTTGATCACTTCTTGATCTTTACGAAGAGCTCTTCGCTGCATCAATTTTTTACAATCATGACAATGATTACCAAATGCAAGGAGCATAGATGAAGGAAGGATCGCTTCGCTCTGAGCGAAAACTTATCCTTCATCTATGGCAAGGAGATTAGGCTGATAACAAAATGATGAAGGTCAAGCAAAACAATTATGAAAGACATAAATTTTTAAAAATAGGTAATTTCAGAATGATGGGTGTAAACAAAATCCCAAAGTAATTGCGCAAAACTAAATGAATAAGTACTGAAAATGTATCTATACATTCTGATAAAACGAAAAGAATGGCAACGTCAACTTTAAAGATTAGGTATGGCAAGTATTATATTTTCTATGATTATCTATCTATCAGCCGTAGGACGTCCACAGCTGGACATACGGCGCATAGATTTCCAATAAGGCCGGTTGGTGATATATTATGATGTACTTTATGTAGCCTGTATCCTTTGCTTCTCCAGTGGAGTCTGATTACTACATACACAAAATTAATAGCCTACACTCATGTCCTATTTTATATTTCGGATCATTGAAAACATTAAGTAGGTACCTAACCTTCGGTTAGGTACTAACCTAGTATATTAGATATCTGTGGTACTAACCAAAGGTTGGACATGGTTGGACCTTAACGTCACTATTTAGATACAATATTATCAAAATTAAAAATTATCAAAAATTATTAAAACTTACTACTTGACACTGGCAAATGCACCACAATGCGACGCCAAAACATAAAAAACTTGACTGCTCAAGATCAGTGATACCAATTTAGCATTTTTATGCTAAATTTAGCATATTTTCATCTTGTTTAGCATATTTATTTGCAATTTAGCATACGTCATATTTTTAGCATGTAAAATAATTGTACAATAAGTTTTTTACCATTAAAATTACATGCAGAAGTGCAGATTTATGTCAGGAATATTGTTTTTAACGCTACCACTTTCAAATGACGAAATTGAACGGGTTTCTTTTAGTCAAATGAATGTATTAAAAATTATGCTACGCAATTGTTTGTCGGTAAAAACTTTAAATGCTGTTTTATACCTATAAGATTCGACTTAAAAAGGGCAAGGAAATGCTGCTAGTCTTACGCAGTTCCAGAGAACGCACTACGCTCTGTAGGTACCAAGGGGAGTTATATAGTCTGATCAATGACTCAACCTCGTCTTCAAGCTCAGTAGTGGTCGATGAAGACCAAGATACTTACATTTTATTTGATAACATAATAATAGGTCATAGTCAATTAAAACGCATATTTTGTTAATTAATAATAATTTCATAATTATGTTACATTTCATTTCATATTGAAAAATGTTATTACAATTTTTAGCAAGTTTATATAGCATTATTTTGTCACAATTTTAACACCATTTTAGCAGATTCTTTATTTGTGGTGTTGGCAACACTTCTCAATTTATGTCATCCGTCATCCGGTGTCAATATGGACACCGTGTTTTTGTTTATCAGCACCGTTATAATTTATTAAAATACTCGATAATCCGAATTTTCCGGATATATGTTGTCGACTCGAAAGCATTATTTTTTTATGTTTTATCATTCAGATAAAGTTTCAATCGAGTCTACCGTACCCCTTGACGAAATTATTTTTTTTTTATACATATATGCATACATAAACTTAACAACGTATTCAGCGCAGAGGCAATTTAAAATATTATATAAATTATAAATAAGTGAAAACAAGAAAATATTTTTACAAAATTATCACATGTAGAGACATGTTTTTTTTTTTTAATATATAGGTTTTGAGGTAAATAAATGAGATAGAGAATTGACAGATTAAATGGCCCTAGTATCTGCTATGAGTGATTCTTCGCCCTTCTGATGATCGAGGATAAATTTCTTAAGTTTTAGTCGAAAACTATGTATACTTTGCAGGTTACTTAGATCTCCGTCCGTCCGCCCGTCCGCCCGCCTGTCCGCCCATCTCAAACAAACTCTTCTAACTTCCACATTTCCAATACAAACTCTTATAACTTCCACATTTCTCATCTCAATTTTCAAAAAAATCAAAACTGTATCTAAGGGCTAGCTCACATACGTGTAAAGTGGAGATTAAAATTATTTTTCAACCTAATGTGAAAAAGAAACTGAAGTATGCTAATTAGCTATTATAATTACGATGGCGCCTTCATAATGGGCCTACTATGTAGATAAAAATACACTCCTGTGTAATAGGTATATGAATTAGTTTGATTAGTGCATCAAATCAATATCCCCTTCACACTGCAGATTCGATATTGTTATTTCGTATATTTTTCGATAAAATACATACATGTAGAGTATTGTAGAGTAGATAAGTCGCAGCCCTCGTTAGGCCGCGTCCGGCGGAAGTACCCTCGCCGTTAATTTGCAAAACGGACCGGAAGGGACCGACTTTCGGATTTGGGGGTTTTACGGTGTGAAGTTTGGATATTTGGTTCTTTTTGGAAATAACACCGTAAAATTGTTAATGTGTGAAAATATATTCGAATAATAAACAGTGTTATTGGTACCGGTAAGCAAAGAGTATGATAAAAAATTCGATGTGTATATTTTTTTATATGTAACCAGTAATCACGCATAACTTTTTACATAGTAGTCCGATTTTTATTTTTTTATTGAAAAGAGTATACTTTGTAATTGGTCTGATTTAAATTTTAGCGACATCTGCTTAGCCATTTTTGATAAATCAACAGTGAAAAATGCTACATCGATCCGTGCAAAATATTCGCAAATTCTGTACACGGTTGAAGTCGCTCATGTCATTTTTTGCAAAAATTAATTATCATTAACCGGTAAGCGCTTGGTCTCATACTTTTCAAAACTATTATTTCACAAAAAAATTATTTCATTACCTGACATAGGTATTCCTATTACGGTCATGGTGTAGTATACAGGGTAATTTCTAATCAATTAGAATCCTTTTAGGGGCTTATTCTGTGCATCAAAACTAACAACTTTTATTTACGACATTTGTCAAAACTCAAAAAAACTGTTTGTTGTTCCATAGAAAAATATAGTTCACCCGCGACAAAATGTATGGAACAGCTGATTTTTTTTTTATTTTTGACGAATGTCGTAGGACAAAAGTTGTTAGTTTTGATGTACATAATAAGCCACAAGATGGATACTAATTGATTAGAAATAAATAAAATAAATAAATAAATATTTTGGGATATCTTACACACGGCCTCTGACCCCAAACTAAGCAAAGCTTGTGATATGGCTGCCAGAGACTGATATACTACATATACTTATTTTTAAATACATACTTATATAGATAGTAACTAAATAACACCCAGACACAGAGCAAACATTTATGTTCATCACAAATATTTGCCCTGGTGGGAAATAACCCTGTATATACCTATAGGCCGAGTCATACAACTATGAAGTCGGTTACAAGCTGCGAATAACCCAATCATTGCGCCGCTAAGTGAACTTCAGTTAGGATTGAGCTACCCCCAGCTTACAGCTAACATCACAGTAGGTATAAGATTTGGAGTATACCTTATAGTGAGCATATACGTAAATACTGTTAAATAGCTGTTAAATTCTACAAACAAAAAACTTGCCCTGCCGTGAAATGAACCCCGACTCTACAGAGCACAAAAAACATCGCATCGAACGGCTGAGCAGGCCTGTACTCGTATGCTACTAAACTTATGTGTGCGTTTACCTCGTGCTAATAAATAATGATAAGGCAAAGTGATACCAAGAATTATCGAAAAACGGTAATGTGACCCCAATTTAACCTTAAATTATTATAGGTACTCGTATCACCTACTTCCTTTATTTCATCAGTAGTCAGTGTGGTTTCACACCACTGGCTTTTCGGTGAAGGAAAACATCGTAAGGCAACCTGTATAGTGTATACGTCCGTAGATGAAATTCGATGGCGTATGTGAATCCACCAACCCGCACTGGGCCCGCGTGGTGGATATGGCCCAATCACCCTTCGTGGGTAGGCCTACGTCCTGCAGTGTACTACTAAAAAGGCTGGTACACTACAGTACAGTAGTCAGTGTGAGAAAGCATACTGTAAGGTGTATAATATTATACCTACCTACTCATCATAATGTAAGTACTTTTACGATGAAGCCAACCAAGAAAACAGTGAGAGAAAAATCTGCTATCATTATCTACTTGTCAGTAATCATACATTTTACTATGGAAATTTACGTGGTTTTCACACATTTTATACTATATATAACGGGACTAAACTCACGTGTAGGGATAATCGTGACCTATACGTGAGTTTAGTTCCGTTATATCTATTATATAAAAGGCTTCCCTGAGTGACTGACTGACAGACAGCCTACAGCCCAAACCGCTAAAGATATAACGTTGAAATTTGGAATGTAGGTACATTGTACTACGTAATGGAGCACTAAGGACGAAAATTTTGAACTTTCGACCTCTAAGGGGGTAAAACGGGCCCTTTTCGTTTGTATGTAACTTTTTATTCCCTGTACCGATTGACTTAAAACTTTGTATACATGCTTTTCAAACAAAATAAAAGTTACGTTTTTTCCTGTTTTTCCGAATTTTCCTCATCTAAGGGGTCAAATAAGGTCCCAAAGTTGGTGAAAAAAGCGTCAATTATATCGAACCAGCTGAACGGTTATGGTTGAAAATTGGTATGAAGGAAGCACTCAGCATGTTTTAATACAGGAACTAATAAAATCCAGGAAAATCTATAAGGTTCCTTAGGGATACGCAAAATTAATAAGTTTAGGCTACAGCCCAAACCGCTGAAGATATGAGCTTGAAATTTGGGATATAGGTATATTGAACGACGTAATGGAGCACTAAGGACAAAAATTTTGAACTTTCAACCTCTAAGGGGGTAAAATGGGCCCTTTTCGTTTGTATGTAACTTTTTATTCCCTGTACCGATTGACTTGAAAGTTTGTATACATGCTTTCCAAACAAAATAAAAGTCACGGTTTTTTCCTGTTTTTCCGAATTTTCTTCATCTATGGGGTCAAATAAGGTCCCAAAGTTGGCGAAAAAAGCGTCAATTACATCGAACCAGCTGAACGGTTATGGTTGAAAATTGGTATGAAGGAAGCACACAGCATGTTTTAATACAGAAACTAATAAAATCCAGGAAAATCTATAAGGTTCCTTAGGGATACTCAAAATTAATAAGTTTAGGCTACAGCCCAAACCGCTGTAGATACGAGCTTGAAATTTGGAATATACGTACATCGTACGACATAATGAAGCACTAAGGATGAAAAACGTACCCAACTCTAACTTACGGGGTAAAACGGGCCCTTTTTGTTTGCATGTAACTTCTTATTCCCTGTACCGATTGACATGAAACTTTGTATAGATGCTTTTGAGACTAAATAAAAAATATGGCTGTACCTGTTTTCTAAATTTTCCTTAAAAAAATCCTTAGGGGTCAGATACGTCCCAAAACTTCAATGCGCTTTTTTAAATAATGTAGTATCTAGGATTATGATAATGATAGTTTATCTTTAAATGGGGCAAAATGGGTCCCCAAAAGTTTACGTTTTTTTTTTTATTTTGTGAGCCAATAGTCTTAAGCTTAGCGCACATATGGATCAATATAGTTATTTTACTATGGGATCAACCCTGACAAGCGAAAATTACCTACATTTTCCATACATTTTGTCGCGGGTCGATGAACTTTTTGTGTTGAACAGCTGATTTTATTCACGTGCTTTTGGGGTTGGTACCATTGTAAAAGTTAATCAAATTATGAGTATAATAGCATCCTAGAATATGCCTGACTAGAATTACGACTTGTGTGCCATTTTTTCATTTGCCTGGAAAATTAAATTTCTAATGACTTAATGAAACATGTCGAATACCTGTACCGGCCTTAATTAATAGTGCACTACTGAAAATAAGTACTACGGATAGCACTACGAATAATAGAAACAGGTGGGTCTTAAGATGAACATGGACAAGACGAAAGTCATGTGTAATTCCCATGTTTTACCTACCCCGATTTCTGTTGGAAACTCGGTTCTTGAAGTCGTTGACTCGTACGTCTACCTAGGACAAGTAGTCCAGTTAGGTAGGTCCGACTTCAACAAAGAGGCCAATCGACGAATTCAACTCGGCTGGGCAGCGTTCGGAAAAGTGCGTAGTGTCTTCTCGTCCGACATACCTCAGTGCCTCAAGTCGAAAGTTTTCGACCAGTGTGTGTTGCCAGTGATGGCTTATGGCACAGAAACGTGGTCTCTCACTATGGGCCTTATTAGTAAGCTCCAAGTAGCCCAACGAGCTATGGAGAGGGCTATGCTTGGAGTCTCTCTGCGAGATCGAATCATTAATGAGGAGATCCGTTGAAGAACCAAAGTTACCGACATAGCCCAACGGATTGGCAAGTTGAAATGGCAATGGGCAGGGCACATAGCGCGGAGGGCTGATGACCGTTGGGGTCGAAAAGTTCTCGAGTGGAGACCATGTACCGGCAAGCGCAGCGTAGGACGTCCACCCACAAGGTGGACGGATGACCTCATTAAGACCGCAGGATCGCGCTGGATACAAGCCGCTTCCAACCGGTCTTATTGGAGATCCATAGGGAAGGCCTATGTCCAGCAGTGGACGTCCTGCGGCTGATGGATGACTGAAAATAGGCCTATCCGCGAAGGGTAATTGGGCCATATCCATCACGCCGGCCAAGCATGGGTTGCTGAATTCACATACGACATTGATTTTTTCTACGTACGTACAGGTTGCCACAATGTTTTCCAGCAAAGAAAAGTGAAATTTCTTACATAGTTACTCATACAATTATTATTATTGGCTCCCTCGGTGGCTCAGTGGTTGACTCTGACTCCTGGGTCAAAGAGGCGTGGGTTTGATTCCCAGGGCAAATATTTATGTGATGTTCATATGTGTTTGCTCTGTGTCTGAGTGTTATTAATGTATTTTTATTTATTTATTTAACACTTTATTGCACACTATTTGTACAAAAGGAGGACTTAACGCTAAACAGCATTATCTGCCAGTCAACCTACATGTATAAATAAATAAATAAATATATCTTTATTGTACACAGAAACACAGTACAGAAACTATACAATATGCTGTACAATGGCGGCCTTATCGCCTTTGGCGATTTCTACCAGGCAACCTTTGGATGGACTGGAATTATTCTAAAAATAGGAGTATGGTCGGTGGTGTATACAATACAGTACATACATTGAAATACATGTATACGTAGTATATCAGTCTCTGCCAGCCAAATCACAAACTTTGCTTAGTTTGGGATCAGAGACCGTGTGTGAGATGTCCTCCAATATTTATTTTATATATTTATTTATTATTGTGTTAATTTCAGAAATTCGGCAATTTATCATCCAAAAATTCACGTATGTACTCTGTAATAAGCTTTAGATACAAGTAAATTAAATAACCAAATACTGAGACAATTCAGGCTAAACCGTAGGCATTATTTTGCAAGTAATACAATAATAGGCTCAGTTATGAAGACGCCATAGTAAATATATTAACAACATAAAAAGTGTTCTCTCTATCGAATGCTTAAAGTGAAAATGAAACAGATATAATTATGATAATTAGCTATTATAATTACGATGGCGCCTTCATAATCGAGCCTAATGCGGGCTTAACCACGAGCTACTATTATTTTAAATAAGTGCCAAGAAAACGCGGGCCTAACTGTGGGTTTTTATCATTTTAAGCAGTTACGAAAATAACGCGGGCCAGACCGTGGGCTATTATCACTATTATCATTACAAGCAATACAAAAACGCAGGCTAACGGCATGCTATTATAATTTTAAGGATTTATTAAGACAACACGGGCCAGACCGCGAACTATTAGATATTATTATAAGCAAATGCCAAGATAACGCGGGTTGAACCGCGGGCTGTTATTTTAATTAAGTAAGTATTAAAACAACGTGGGCCAAACTGTGGGTTATTATCTTTGTAAGTACCTAATTATTAACACAACGCGAGCTAAACCGCGGGCTTTTATCATTTTGAGCAAGTACTAAGACAATACGGGCCAGACCATGGGCTATTATCATTGTAAGTAATACGACAATGCAGGCCAAACGGTGAGCTTTTATAATTTTAAGCAAGTATTAAGACATCGCAGTCCATGCTGCGTGCTATAAATAACCATCTTAAGCAAGTACTAACAATACGCGGGCCAAACCGTGATCTATTATCATTATCGGTTTGGTCAAAATCGTAACAGTATTTGCCTAATACTGTTAAAATTTTGACCAAACCGTGGGCATTATCCTTGCAAGTAATTTTAAGCAAGTATTAAGACAACGCGGGCCAAATTGCGGACTATTAGATATTATTATAAGCATGTACAAAGACAACGTAGATCAAACCGCGGGCTCTTTTCATTTTAAGTAAGTACCTATGTACTAAGACAACGCGGGCGAAGCCGCGGGTTTTAAGCTAGTATAGTATAAAATCATACATTTTGACAAGTAAAATAATTCAAATATGAAATGGACGAAAAAGCTTTTTTGCAATTTCGGTTCTGATGCCTCAGTTCAAATTAAAAAATCAAGACAGAATGTCGTGAACATCCAAATGAGGCTAGTTTTTTATATAATTATGTGGTGAATGTGTCCGTATTGCGTCGCCATAGTTCGACTGACGAGCCATGGCGTAGTTTCGTTGTATGTGTTTGTGTGTGTGATTGTGTCTGTACACGGCGAGGTGTAGTTTTGCCGGCCTCACTTGTTTGTTTCTCAACACTCTGTCTTGATATTTTTATTTGGTCTAAGGTTGATCCGTGGTAAAAGTCGTTTTAATGAATAAACATTAATTTGAATTATTGAATATTGTAAAACAGCACCTTGCTTACCAGTTTAAACGCATTGTGAAACAAACAAGCGTAAAGCTGTACAGGTACTTACTGGTAACGTTATACCGGTTTATGGTAACAACCAGATAAAACCGCAATAAAAAACGCAAACCGTTTAAAGCTTTCGTGATAAATATCCAAATAGGGGATAGATAAATCTATTAAGGGGAGCACAGAGAGGCAATCAGGTAAAGTGGTGCGAGTTTTAAATGATTTTTACCGATTAAAAAGTAAGTAATTTCTAAGTGAAAAGAAAATGGTATGACAGCACAGTAACACTGACAATTCTAATTCAGCAGTCGTGGGATTGAATCCTGTTTTTGGAAGTAGCGTGCATAATTATAAAATAAATCGCTGTTAGAATCAAACTGGGATGTACCTACATAGTCACATTTGCAAGTTTCCAATTTTTTCATGTTTTCAAATATGATACCAAACTGAAATTTATTTACTTGAATAAGTCATAAAGAATAGGAATAAGCAGAATTAATTATACATAAACAGTTCAAATTCAATACAACGTTGTATCTTCATCATTGTACAAATTTTCATTTCCAAAAATCATGAAAATTATAAAAAAGTAACAACTGTTACTAAAACCGCTAAAATAAAACTTCGATATACCTACGAGTAGGTATGTAACAAAGAGAGCATTAAAAAATAAAAACGCCCTCACATTTATTGCCACCCGTATTTTTATTTCAGTTTCTTTTAACATTTCCTCTGCCATTCCAAATCAAATTTTCGGTAAAAATAGCCGGGAAAAACCACCCCATCCGGTTCTTTCCGATTTTTCCATAAACACGGTCAAGTATAAAAGGGCAAAAAGTGAAAATACCTCGGGATACTATTATCTTCGAAGTCGGCGAGCAAGGTCGGTAAAACAGGGAGATTTGTGACAGCGGTGACATTTCCTCTCGACACGTCATGGAATAATCGCCAGTAGGAGGGTGAAGATGACGTAGTGCAGTTGTAAACAGTAAGACTTCTTAGTGATAAAAAAAATTGGTTGTCATAAGAAAACATTGTTGAATCAACAACTGAAATAAACTGAACGCTTTTAAGCTCATACACCTTGGGTATGAAGAGTTTACTTTAACATTGATAAGTTTGGTTTACTATTATAATTATCTTCGGATTCTTCGGAGTCCGCAAGGTCGGTAAAGAGAGTTTGGTACCAGCGGTGTGTCATTTCCTCTCGGCTTCTCATGGAATAATTGTACGAGGGTGAAGATGACGTATTGTACATAGTGCAGTTGCATCCAGTAAAACTTTTTAGTGATAAAAAAATTGGTTGTTTGTAAATTCGGCGCGGCTGAAGCGGAACTTAACACTTTATCGTGCGTGCAGACAGCGTTCCTCTATTTATAAATAAGTAAGTTCGTATAGGCTGGTGTGAGAGTTATAAAGCTGCCTGAATGCCTCTGACGTGGTTGAATGGTTAAAACAACCTACAATTCTACGTGTAATCAGAGCCACGGTGACGCTCAGTTGTATATGCCCCGCAGTCATCCATCCGAAGACTCAGTGCTTAACTTCGATAATCGCTAACGAACACTTAGTCGAACTACGATATGAACGCTAGCCTTGATTTTATAGGACGTTATCACGTCACAAAGCTGTATACTCTCTCTACCATACCACACCACAGCTCTACCATATTTGGCGATGTTTTTCAAGATTATAATGTCGCGGGCTCAGTCCTTTACGAGAGAAGTCCGCGTAATGTTATATACAAATGACGTTAAAATTACTTAGAATACGTTAGTAACACATGTGCAAAAATCATAAATTAGTTTCCATAATCAAAGAATTTATTTACATAATAAATAAAATAAAAAAGCTCTTAATTTCTTTTAAAAATAAACAATTTAACTTAATTTTAAATAAATAATTTAATTTAACTCTCTTCCGCGCAATTCTGGACAATAGCTTCCCAGCTACTTTGACAATGTCGTCATGCCATCTTTGGTGCAGTCTTCCTGTCTTCGGTTTCGTGGCTCTAGGGACCCAGTTTGTGACGATTTGTGCCCACCTTTTTGGCTCAAGTCTTTGTATATGCCCAGCCCATCATTATTTCTTCACATAAGAAACACCAACAGCAACAGTGTATACATTAAATATTAACTAGAATGAACACTTTCATAACAAAGAATGTAGTTCTGATAATATATATATACCCCTTATAGGTGTTTACAGCATTCTTTAAGTATAGGTAGAACAACGATGAAAAGTATTGTTACAGTGATACAAATTTGAAGGTAACAAAAAGAGGAATCGTTCTAAGTTTGATACTTAAACAGTTAAACAATATTATACAATACCCCCGTCAAGATTAAGTCCATTAAAAAAAAACTAAAAATAATCAAAAATACTGACCCATCACACGCACTTATATTAAAATCATTACAGCTATTTTTGATTTCCTACTGTTATTTCACCTAAACTGTGCCAAACGCAAGGGAAGTGGAAAAAAATATTATTTTCACAAACAATACCCCCGTCAAGAGGTTTCCCCGGCAGATATCGTATCGTGCCCATTGTATCGCGAATCACTATTGAATATCGCTCAGCCCAGAGTGTATTGGATGGCCTCAAATTTCTTACTTCTCAGAAATAGGTGGGCAATTTTCAACTTTCTGTAAGTAATAACTAGAGCAATTTTTCTTTATTGAATTAGTTTTATGTTTTAAAGTCATTTATGTTGTGGTTCAGCTTTTCATTCATTCATCTCGTGGCTCAATGAAGTTGAAAACTAACAATGGCTGGACATCTTTTTTTATGTATTTTTGTCATTAATACAAGGTTATGTGCTTACCCTGTACTAAGCTGAAAGGAGGTGATTGAAACCATTATTATGAACAACATTTACTATGGAGCCAACCCGGAATTCGAGAAAAAAAACCGGACAAGTGCGAGTCAGGCTGGCACATCGAGGGTTCCGTACAAACACATTGTTAAAATAATTAAAAACCTGTTTTAGCATGTGTGCTAATGCAGTTCTTTTATATGATTTTTCATGATACGATTTACTCACTTTGAATTTTGAACCCATATTTTGTGATTTAAATAAAAATTTACAGTTTTCAGATTTATTCCTAAATGTGTACTCTGAGACAATGCTTCTCGCCAAATTTCATAGTGCTATATCAACGGGAAGTACCCTGTAGGTTTTGATTTTTGTGAGTGTCGAAATATGCTGTTTTTTACGACATAAACGGCTCAAAATGTTTAAATGATAACTGAGAAGTTTTTATTTTACACAACTGCAAGAGACCCTAGATATACGTGTATATAAGTGTTCTTACACTTTGTCGAATCCGAAAAAGAGCAGATTTTTAGAGTTCCGTACCTAAATGGTAAAAACGAGACCCTATTACTAAAACTCCGCTGTCCGTCCGTCTGTCTGTCACCAGGCTGTATCTCATGAACCGTGATAGCTAGAGTGAAATTTTCACAAATGATGTATTTCTGTTTGTTAACAACAAAAAATAAATATTTAGAGAGGGCTCCCATACAATAAGCATGATTTCATGCGCGAGTCCGACTTATACATGACCGATTTTTATTTCTCAAATTCAGAGTTAGCCCCTTGGTCATTAGAGCAAACCTTTTACATCTCTTGCTGTTAACATTTTAGTAGGCGCTACGATTCAACGATTTCTTACAACTGTACTGTACCGAAATATCGGAAACTAAACAGCAAACACTAAGCCCGATTCCAGAGGCGCCAGCGTAAATTAAATAGCAACGTAAAAAGCATTCTCTATCTAATGCCTAAAGTGAAAAAGACACAGAACTATGCTATTTAGCTATTTTAGTTACGATGGCGCCTCTGTATTCGGCACGATTACAGAGGCGCCATATTAAAATTTAGTGACTGCTTAAAGGAGTTGTACCTGATTTACAAGGAACTCGGTATTAAAATTCTAACCAAGATCATTTAATTTTTCTAGAAATGTACTTAAATTTGAAAGCTCCATGGAGTAATAAAAAATAATATATAGCCCTGCATTTTTTTTAAATTGTTATTTTATAAAAGTATATTGGAAATTCAAGATAATATATTCTACGAAAATGAATAGGGCAAATAAGCGCTAGATAGCCCTTTCCGGGCTAAATCATTACACTAATGAATAAACAAATACAAATACAAGGGGTTCACCTACAGTAAACAGTGCTAGATCTAGCTCCAAAAGGGCTAAAGTGGCAACACTGATCGAAAATCAAATTAATATTCAATTTCCTTTGACATTGATATTTCTATTATACTTTTTTTTTAAATTGGCTTTGAGTTTTTTCAGTTTAGCGTGTTTCTTTACGAGATATCCGTTCCGTTTCACGTTACATACCCCAAATATATATTATCGATTTTCTAAATATTACAGGGCTTTAAAAATATGTTTTTATCAGATAATAATTACATTTTGAATACTCTTTATAAAACAGCAATCATTGATCTGGTTAGAATTTTTATTTATTTTAATATCGGTAACGGAACAAATCCTTTAAGTTATTTAGTGAGAAACTGCTATTATGAAGACACCACTTCGTTGTTTTCAACATAATTGCTTCATTTTCTAAAATAATTCTTTTTCGCAAAAAGTGGCATAACCGACTTCAACCGCGTACAGAACCGTACGGATCGATGTAGTAATTTTTACACTATTGCTGATTTATCAAAAATTGCTATGCCGGTTTCAATAAAATTTAAACGGGACCCTGTCGTTGGTTTAAAAAATACTTGTACTTAGTAACATGTTTTATATTTTAAGCTTGTTAAGCGTACATTATAATTATTAAGTCTTTATAAATGAAATACCTATTCAATTAACAGACTAGAATATCTTACGAGTGCATCAATTGATTTTCCACCTCGTTTAGTAGAGTCCTGCTTTTAGCGAGTAGAGTAGCCACGCCGCCACCTATGGCGGGATATGGCGGGCGAGTGCTCTTATCAGAGCCTACTTTTTGTGTAGAGTGACAATGTTATAAGGCGTACAAAAATTTGTCAAAAGGGTAAATTTTAACTGAAACTCCTTTGCCTTTGTTACATCTAGAGTCAACTAATGCTCGAAACTGAACATCAGTTAAAACTAGTTCTGCCGCAGCGGCACACAGGGACGACTGCGGGTTCCTAGCGAAAGTCCTCTCGGAGAATCACGACACGAAATGACGCTGCCGGGACACGAATTATTTCGTTCGTAGTGTCAGAACGAGACAGCGTTATGGCATAGTATATATCTGTCACTTTTTCACACGAAATTAGTTCTTTTCGTGGCTATTCGTAGTCGCATGCTTGACTAGTTGCTCATTTACGTTTCAACTAACTCGTTTCGGAAAATGACGTTGTAATAAAGTCATTTAGTAACACCTAACTAGGAAAAACTCGTTCTATCTAAAAATAGGTTAGATATAACTGTAACATATACCTACTATCTAAAGATTAGAATTGGCCGATTGATTGAAGAATTTACTGTTTGGAGAACGACTTGGTACGATAAATTTAATTTCTGTGAAAGTTAAACTGGTGGTCACCGCAGTATAATATAACCTCCTGGCACCATTATAGTGGATTCACACTTGGCTAGAAGCATCGAGTATAAAGCTGTGAACTTTTAACTTTACTCAATTACACAAGAAACAACCTGATTCGCACTTAATTAGAGTAATTGACTTTACACCTGTCGAACAGTCCAGTAATACCGTAGGTCCAAAACGCATCGATCGAAAAGCCTCATTACATTTTCATCACAAGAAAATATTAACCAAATCAAAGTTAATGGCGTCTGTGAAGTTAGTTACAAGCTGTACAACGCTCTACTCCTCTTGAATTTACTACTGTGCAACGACGTGAGTGCCTTGTGTTAACAAACAATGTTAGATTTATAGACAATGTTAAGTTTATTAAGCCTATATACACCTATGTTCTGCTTGACTTGTCAGATTACACTCTTGTGAACTCAAATTAAAAAGTTATTTAACTTTATAAATTAACCTCCAGCTAAATACTCGAATTGCGCCGAACCAATATTCAGAACACCTACTTTTCATTCATAAAAATCTGCCCACTGCAAACTACAGGTTCTAAAATCATTAATAACCTAATGAAAGAAGATAATAAATCAGAATTAACGAAACTTGATGCATCGTTCAATTAAAACTGAAATAAATATATTATGGCAACACTTGCGCCCATGTCATAATAAGATTGTTATGTATGCTACTCACTTTTAAAACATTTTTACGCACTGTTTAATGTGACAAAGAACTTCACTCAAAATTACAATCAATGTAGAACTATGTAGCAGTAAAATAAGACGTGCGTGGATATTTTTTGAAGGGCTTATTAAAATATTGTATTGCGACAAAGTTCAATACATTAGTGACATAAAAACAACTTCACACCCACGAATGAATCTGTATGTTACGGTGGCTATTACTAAGCTATCACCTACTTGTAGTTTAAAAATCGACATTTTTGACAAGAAACGTTTTACATAAACAAGAACCTTTTCCCTAACGATAAACGTAACATTTAGGAGCACGGATATCTAGTTAAAACAGATTTATAAAACTATTGTCACCTGAGGAAATTCTTAACGACTAAAACGCATTATTTCCAAGCTGCTTTCAAAACTGTCAAATGTTTACTGAAATACTCGTATGACGTTATCTGTCTGAAAAACCCTGAAAAATTCACCGAATCGAGATATTTTTATGTCTCTTTCTAACTCTTGTCATATTCAATCGATGCATCTCATTCAGATTTTCTCGATCGACCACATTATCCCTCTGGTATCTCTGTGGTCTGTGGTTAGAGGTATCTAGTTTGGTTTATATTGTCATCATTATAGAATCAGCTGTAGGATGTCTACTGTTGAACTAGGGACTCCTCTATAAATTTTCCTGCAATTTTAATCAAGTTTTTTGTCCACCTTGCAATAAAAACTGTCTCTAAAATTAAATAAAATATTAAAATAACGACCGACATTTTTGTACTTTTTAGTGTCGATCAAGCAGTTTTTTGTGTGTCAAATTATTTTTCTATTATATATAATAGGTATTCCTTTGATACAATAAATCAAATATTTATTCATATATTTTGAAATATTTTGTATTTGTTAAGTAAGAAAAAACGAATTCTATATTTTACTCTTATGTAATGTCACTCGATACTTCCAAATCGTTAAGTGACTTTCAAACCAGTGGTAGTGGACTAGAGACTAGAGGCATTTCATTCATAATTTGAAGCATGCGATGCGTAGGTGTCATTGGGAACCGTTACCTGATTTTATTTATTTTGCTCGTTAATTCTAAATACCTTTTCGTTTAAGAGAATTAGGTATTAAAATGGTAAGAGCCCTTGACACAGATGTACATTTTATTTACAGTTGAGTGTTGTAGAGTTTAGGTGAAAGTTGAGAAAGTAAACTGTTTTATGCGAATTTGGAAAAGATTGTTTAATTTTTTTGTTGTGCTGTGTAGGTACATACTGAGGTAGTATATTTTTAATTAGGTACTTTTATGTGATATTCTTTTTTACGTATATATAATTATAGCGTCGAATTAACGAAACATAAACTGGGAGAAAATTTAAAAAAATTACGAATGTCCACTTTAACTATTTTTTTGATGAAGGAAAACATTGATAGGCAACCACAGAACATCCACTGGATCCCATTTTTGGACACAATAAGACCGGCCGGAAGCGGCTTGCATCCAATAGGTACGAGTAGGTACATCTCTGCCTCAGTGGCTCAGTTTTAGTGGTTAGTGATCCTGTCTCCTGGGTCAAAGAGGTATGGATTCGATTCCCATTTGGGCAGGTTTTTTGCGATGATTATAGGTGTTTGCTCTGTGTCTGGGAGTTAGTATCTATATACTTAAGTTTGTATTTAAAAAAATATGTAGGTAGGTACATCAATCTCTGGCAGCCATACCACAAGCTTCCCTTAGTTTGGGAACACCGTGTGTAAGATGTTCACGTATTTATATATATATATATATATATATCTGTACTATAACAATATATTAATTGGTCTCATTTCATCACACCTCTAATGTATTCCGGACACGTGTGATTGGGAAAACTTCACACGCTCCCGATCGAAAGGTCGATCGTTCTTCTGTCCGTCAAGCCAGACTGACAGACACACTGATAGACGGACGGACTGATGGACTGACCAGATAGTCAAACAACGCTTTTGAAGCCAACGTGAGAAGACCACACATTAGATCGATTTTCTTTTGTATTTATGGCTGGTAATTGGATAAATGGCGTAATGACAGTAGATGGCTGTAATCTCCTTCAATCTATTCCGTAGACATAAAATGGTTATGATAAAGTTGGTGTCATCCAAAAGAGTAGCGTATGGATGAATTGAAATTAAGTCATCATCATCTTCTTGCCATTATCCCACTAGGTATTGTCAGCACAGCACGTTTCCTTTCGCCTCTTCACTCATCATCAACTCCTTTCTCTCGCATATCATCTTTCACACAATTTATCCACACTTTTTCTGGTCTTTCCCTCCCATTTTTGCTGCTTACCGTCATATTGAGAGTTCTTTTTGAAATGAAATGAAAATCAGTAAAATTACAAATTATTTTTCATACAAAATAATAGAAAATACAGAAGGCAACAAATAGCTGTCAACAAAACTACCCATCGTTATGAATGGGGTAGACCTTGGCAGATATTTAGAGTAATTAATTATTGTTTGCAAAGATTATAAAATTGTGATAATAATAAAAAATACAGTTCCCATAAGAGTTAAAATAGTAAGTTAGTATGTAAGTAAAAAATAAGTATTTATAAGTAGTTTAGTTTTTCGGTGAATTAAAACAACATACTATTTTATATTTCTTTGGAGTTTTCTTCAAATAGACAATCTAAAAAGATGTAGGTAGTCTATAAAAGCTAAAAGATCAGTAGACTACTTTACGACTGCATTCTGCTTTCTTTCCTCATAAAAATTCACTATTCACACATTTTGTTTACTATCAACTCCCTCTAGCACAAACAAAGCCAAAATATTACATTTAGGACTTTGTTTTATACGAAATAGAGTTCAGTTTTGAATAGAATTTATTTGTAAATAGAGATAACACAATCTAATACCTTCCAAAACAGGTTGAAGAGCAGTATCGTGGAACAAACAGTAAGGTTTACATCTAAAGCACTTTAAAATATCTAATCTGAAGAAATAATGACTTCATATAACTATAATTTCCTTGAATTAAGGAAACGAATGCTGAGTGTCAAATTTTATTTGTCTGTGTACTCTGTAAAATATACTAATGACTAAATTGTAAGATGACAAAGCGACTGAAGTGCCCATGAAATTGTGATTGCGTATAATGAAATTGAAAACGAGATTGAGACTCATAGAGATGATTTTGACTGTGTACGACAAAATAATGACTATTAAACCTATTAGAATACCTACACTCACACTTCAATAATGACATACCTTACACATACTCGTAGACAGGTATACATTTAAAACACGTATGTACGAGTAATATTGCGAGTTTTGTCTTTCTGCTCCAGCGATAACCCTCGTAATAATTAAGCAAGAAGTATAACCCTCTTTTGCTTTTTTAATTAAATAATAACTATATTTTCAAAATTAATTAGCTTACTAAGTACTTAAATAATATTTTATTTTCATTTTAGTAACCTAGCTTTTAAATTTAGTCGTTTTTATTGTATATCTATAATTATACCTTCAATAGTTAGCTAATAATAATTACTTTTCTAGTATTGTAGATAACATGTTATACCTAATAATAAGGAAGAGCCTAGGTCCCACGACACAGGTCACCTTAGTGTGGGAACTAGTGCACAACTTGTTTTAGTAAATTTTTATGGAACAATAAACGTTTTATTTATTTACATATTCAACAATTTTTGTGAACTGATCTATTAGTATTTGCTTTTGTGACTAAATTACAAAAGAAAATACAACAAATCAAATAAAAATAAGGCTAGCTAGTGATTTCAAGCCGCTTGAAAGCATCTGACATGGATAAACGGTTAAAACAGTTGAAATACAATTTAACTAATCATCTGAGCAACGGTAGCGCTCAGTTAGAAATACCAATCGCTGCCTATCAGAAGACTGAACATGCGGAAAGTTGCTTAACTTCGGTGATCGCTGATAAACACCTAGAGCTACTACGCCATGAGCGCTACCAAATCAAAGAAACATAATTAAATACCATATTAAGGTATTTCCTTACTGATGTTACCACATATTGACCTTACCTGTACCGTGGGCGGTCCTACAACCGTTACAAACCTGATCGTTTCTCAATGGACTCGCCCACGTGGCTACTATACGGAACCTCATACTCTTTTGTGTTTAGGCTTAAAGGGCTAAGGCGCAGACTCTACTAAAGCGCAGGGGAGTGGAGATGTGCGGAACTGGGCGTTGGTTGTAGCCGATATCCCAACAAAAACATCGCTTTCCATCAAGCGATCTGGATACCAAATGTAGCCTTATTATGTACATCAATATGGAATGTAAGGAAAAAATGCTAGGTCGATGATTATGTATAAAAAACTTTATCATGTACAATATTTCCACGACGAAACCATTATAAGGCTCGAACTGTCAAGATATCAGATTTTATATAGACCTAAGCTACTGAATCTACATACCCTAACTTCACAAACTCTACACCGCCGCGTCCGCGGCGTAATTAAATGATATGGCTGATTTTGTTCTTCGCCAAAAAATAACTGTAAGCGATACGGAACAGCAGTGTTTTATAATTATAGCATAGTCATCCAATTTAGAAGCCAATTGCACCACGATTGCACGCTATGGACTAGTAACGCTACGATGAAGACAGCAACAAATTGCGACGGCGCCTGTATTTGTGTCGCCAGATGACTCTAGTACGTTACTCTACCTTGCAGTTATTGTGGGATTGTACCTTTACTAGATATAATCAAAATAAATTCAAGAGCCCAATCCTCGAAACGTTGGAATCATTTCTAACACATGTAGAGGTCCGCTTACTATGCTCTCCCGTTCGCATAAGCATGGAATTTTATGCTCGCTCCAGCTGCTCTTGCTCGGTCTTGTGAACATTTACGCGTAGGTACGAGTACGTACAGACGTTCTAATGATTTAATTATAAAGCCTCTCCGTAGCGTGTACTCACCCAAGATTATTACAAATGAAACTATGGGTTTTACGAATTTAAACCCTCTGCCCAACTCTGAACATCTCCGCTCCGCTGTAGTGGACACTGGGCTTTAGTTACGATGCGACTTTAATTAAACTGCCCACGTGGTGGCAAAAATATAGACGTTATAATTATAGGGAATGAACATAATATTATTAATTATTTTAACCGACTTCCATAAAGGAGGAGATTTTATCTTCGTCTGTTTGTATTTTTTCTTGTGTATGTTCATCGATATTTTGGCCAATTATGAACCGAATCAAAAAATTTTTCATTAGATCAAAAAAGTATACTCCCGAAGTAGACCCATTTAAATGTTATCTAAATCGACTCAACTTTTGAAAAATCAACAACAATGTAAAAATTGTATTTATAAATTCGAGCGAACTGTTCCAATTTTGTAGGTACACGATGGAAGTAGGTTTTGCAATTTTTAGCGAAAAATACTTAATTATTTTAGGTAAGAATAATTTTTCATAAGAAGTAATAGTATCCTGATAAATATGCAATCTGAAGATTGCATCTTTTTTCTCTGCATTCAGAAAATAATCTTCAAATCAGTATAACGTTAGAACCTTACCACAATAGACATTAAAAGTACAACGGCACTGAAAAAGACCGTTATAGCAAAAAGTAGAGCCGTAATAAAACCTGGATTGACCGTGACGGGTTCGTCTGCTGCGCTTGTCTGAACGCGCTCTCGGGTCATTGTCTTTACAGGAATTAGATTAGATAATACGATGATGAATCTGGTTTTCAAAAGTCTCTCTGAGCGTCTGGTGGACGCGACACGTGACCAAAATGCTGGTGTTTATTTGGCTCAACGTATAAGCATTGCCATTCAGCGTAGCAATGCTGCCAGCATGCTGGGCACGCTGCCAACTGGCAGTGGGCTTGAGCCCACTGGATCCAAATGGATTACCTTTAGACCTTCAAGGGCCTGTGGATAATCCAATTGCTTTTTATATATGTAGTAGTAGTGAAGGTAGTTTTAGCATATTAAGTAGTATTGAATTTTGTTGTAGTTAACAAAGGCACTATTACCGATTTATTACTTAATGATCATTCTATATGAAAACGTCCGCGTTACAAAGTTCGAGTTAACTTTTATTGTCTTAAAATTTAACCAAAAATATTTTTCAATTTTAATATTGATCTTAAATCTCGGCTTACTTATTTTTTTCGGTTTACTTTAATTTCAACGTCATACTAATTGACATAAAAATCAGCATGTCACAAACCTCGTGAAAAAATAAAAACAATTTGAGAAGTTCCGTTACGTTATATTGTTAAGGAATCAGGGTCCTAATAGAAAGAGCTTGAAACGTTGGAACAAATAAATATCATACCGTACTATATTAACTTTTACCATTTAATTTTATATTAACTTTTGAACAATGAACATATGTAATTTGAATGCAATTGTGCTATTAATTATGCATGCACCTTTCCATATACTTTTTGTATTAAGTATTTATTATTAATTGTTTAATTTTTATTCAAAGAATTAAAATCAATGGAGAAGTAAATAAAATAGTAATTATAAAAACTTACATCACGATACACGAGTTGCTGTAATCTATATAATTTTAACTTTCTTTACAACACTTAAAACTTTAAAATTCTAACTGTAGCTAAACTTGAGCGATTAACCAATAAATATAATTTAAATAAATTTACTTGATTTAATTAAAACTTCCTTTAGACACCAAATAAACAAAACACTGCCGCTCAGTTCAATGTAACTTAAATAATAGGGAAGTTCAATACAAAAGTTTATAACTCTTTTAAAAATTACCTACATAAGTAAAATTCCTGCACTTGAATAAATATCAAATATTGATTGTAGGACATGATTTAATAGCTATAATAATGATATTTATGTTCATTTTATTTTGTTTCTATTGTTCTCATTCATAACTATTTCTAATTTACTAGCACAGACATTGTAAAGGGTTTTTATAAACTAGTAGTAATAAATTTCACTAAGAATCCTACTAATATTATAAACGCGAAAGTTTGTGAGGATGGATGGATGTATGGATGTTTGTTACTCTTTCACGCAAAAACTACTGAACGGATTGAGATGAAACTTTGCCATAACATAGCTTATTATATCAGAATAACACATAGGCTATAAATTATAATGATATTGCGTCAAAAATCAAAATATCATGCGGGCGAAGCCGCGGGTAAAAACTAGTGACTAATACTCGTATACTCGTAAAGTTTAGTCTAGACAGCGCCACTTGATTTGGAGACCTTCTTTCAAATTATTGTAGCAAAACAGCCAAGCTATAACACTTCACTAAAACATATTATAAATCCGAAAGTGTGCCTGTTGGTTTGTCACTCTTTCACGTAGAAACAGAGCAACGCCTAGATTTGATTTTTGGCATGGATTTAGTTTAAAGGTAAGAAAGTAATATGGGTAATTTTATCCCGGAAAAGTATGTTTATAATATAGCTCATCATAGCTTGAATTTACTTACCTAGTAGGACCACTTACCGGCAAGTATAGCGCAGGATATTCATCTCTGAGGTCTCGTTAGGACCATAGGATTGCTCTAGATTGCCTCCAACAGGTCTTATTGAAGTTCTATCAGAGGTCTTTGGCAGCTTAGAAACTGACATCAGGGTTACCAGGTCTGTTTGCACTTATTTGCCTATTTATTATTTCAAGTGTCACTTGTGTCCAGTTATATCGTTAATTATATAGATGTCTCTATGCGTTTCAGTAACCATTTTACAGTGATCAAGTTCTTCAAATTTTCCACATTAATCCGCTTCTACTTTCCTTTATTGATTTTGTGTGTTTCCGACGCCATCTTACTGTGATCATGTCCTTCAAATAGCATTTCTATTCTCTTTCAATTTCAATCGTATCTTGATAAACAACTCCTGAAATCCCTAAAAACTAGCTGTCAAGCTGTCACCAGCCGAGCGTCCACGCATCCGCGCAATTATGTACTGAATTGTTCTACGCAATTTACTCCGGAAGAAATATCTACGCTTTTTTTATGTGTCATCAGTTGTGAATATATACTAAAGATTGTGTCTTAGAAATTATAGATCATTATTATACAGGGTTATTTCTAATCAATTAGCATCCTTCTAGGGGCTTATTCTGTACATCAAAACTAACAACTTTTCTACTGCGTTTTTTGTCAACACTCAAAAAAAAATTCAAGCTGTTCCATACATTTGGTCGCCGCTGAACGATATTTTTCTATGGAACACCAATATTTTTTTTTGAGTTTTGACAAAAGTAGCAGAACAAAAGTTGTTAGTTTTGATGTACATAATAAGCCCCTAAAAGAATGCTAATTGATTAGAAATAACCCTGTATACTATTGCTACTTCTAAGAACCTACCAAATCTACCAATGGATTTGAAGTTTGTCCGCTATTCTTTTTGCTGAGACGCCAATAGAAGATGAAACAAGCAGTTCAAACATCACAGCTATGCTGTTTTTACATAGCAGTTTTAACGCATCGTGTTGTATTCTTGTCCTTTCTACTTCTACCTTAGTGCATTTCTACCTACTCTCTTTCAACTTCAATCGTATCCTGATAAATGGCAACAAATCAGTGGAACAACTCCTGAAATCCCTAAAAACCAGCTGTCGAGCTGTCACCGGCCGAGCGTCCACAAGTGGCTATCAATCAATCGCGCGGCCGGAATGTTATCTACCGAATTGTTCTACGCGATTTACTCCGGGAGAAATATCTACGCTTTTTACCGAATAAGCTCCTAAAATATTTTTGTTTGTTTTCGTTTCGGGAATTCGATTGGAATAGAATGGATTGAATGTTATTTAGTAGCGATGGATGTTTTTTTACACGTATCGTTTGTGTTAGATATAAGGAATGTTAGGTACCTATTGTTTTATTATCTATTCTTTGATAGCATGATGAACCCTCACTCAGACATGCAAATTTCTTGGTATGCTTGCCTGACAGAAATTTCTTTAGACAAAAAGACCGCCATTTAATTAACCAACTTTAACATTTTATGAATATTGTATTTAAAACCGACTTCAAAAAATGAGGTTATTAATTTGACTACATTTTTTATATATCGGCCAAGTCACATATATTGACTAAGGTATAGACTGTAGAGTTTGTGAAGAAAGTAAGGATCTGTAGAGTTAAAGCATGTAGAATTAGAGGCTTGGCTCTACATGAGTGACAACTTTTTAATAGTGCAAATTGACAACATTTCAAATTTTTAACGTTATTAGTTTATATTTTTTTCTGAAAGATTATTGTAAAATATGTAAAAAAAATAAAAAATATGTGTACCTTACATATTTTTTATTTTTTCAATTAGACCTATATTTTCCGTAAAAATATTTTTTGTAAAAGAGCTTATTCTAAAAGGATGTAACTGCATGATTTAGGATGTATATTAAATGTTACTGAAGTCACATTAAAAAAACATCTATAACTGCCAAAGTCAAGCTCTAGCGTAGCTGTCACTGTCATGGCACTGGCAATGACAACAAACAAATTATCCAGCGTGACAACTTTTGGTAGATTTCTACTTTTTAGTACATTTTATGAGCCTAAACCTATGTAGAGTTGTAATAAATAGAAAACTTCAATCGAATTAAAAATAAAGTAATATTGCATTTTTCACTTGACTTAAATCAGATAAAAAATAATTTTATGTAACAAGCAATTATATGTGTGGAAAATTTTCTAAAAAAATAATTATTGATAAAAAGGACTGTTTCAAACAAAACTATAATGTAGTAATTTTGACAACTAATTTATAACAGTATTCTGAAACACGTTTAAAATTATACTGGATTTCTGGTAGTTCTAGGGCTCGATTTAGTAGGCTCTCAAATATTTCGTAGGCAACACTGATTTTAGCGATACTTTTAGTAGAATCTCTGAAAAACAAAGTGATGATGCTGAAAATTATAAAACAAAACGTAATGTCAGTGTCTACTGTCATTTTATATTGCTACTAGCTTAAAACCCACGGCTTCGCCCGCGTTGTTTTAGTACATAGGTACTTGCTTAAAATGAAAAAAGTTCGCGGTTTCACCTACGTTGTCTTTGTACTTGCTTATAAATAATATTATCTAATAATAATTATAATAGCTTGCTATTTGGCCCACGTTGTTTTAGTACTTACTTGCTTAAAATAATAGCCCGCAATTCAACCCGCATTATTTTGACACTTGCTTTTAATAATATCTAATAGTTCGCGGTCTGGCCCGCGTTGTCTTAATACTTCCTTAAAATTATGATTGCCTGCTGTTAGTCTGCGTTGTTGTATTACTTGCAATGATAATAGCCCACGGTCTGGCCTGCGTTGTTGCGTTGTCTTGGCACTTACTTAAAATAATAATAGCTCGTGGTTAAGGTTCAATAGAGAGTGCACTTTTTACGTTGCTATAAAATTTACGATGGAGCCTTCATAACTGGGCCTATTGTCATATTACTTGCAAGGATAGTGCCTACGGTTTAGCCTGAATTGTCTAAGTATTTGCCTAAAATAGCCCACGGATTGGCCTGCATTGTCTCCATCGATCCATCAGCCATAAGATGTCCACTGCTGAACATAGGCCTCCCCAAAGGATCTCCGATAAGACCGGTTGGAAGAAGCTTGCATCCAGCGTGATCTTACGGTCCTAATGAGGTAAACCGTCCACCTTGTGGGTGGGCGTCCTACGCTGCGCTTGCCGGTACGTGATTTCCATTAGAGAATTTTCGACCCCATCGGTCATCAGCCCTCCGTGCTATGTGCCTTGCCCATTGCCATTTCAACTTGCCAATCCGTTGGGCTATGTCAGTAATTTTGGTAATAGATCTCCTCATTTCTGATTCGATCTCGCAGAGGGGCTCTGTGCATAGCCCTCTCCATAGCTTGTTGGTGGGCTACTTGGAGCTTACTAATAAGGCTCATTGTAAGAGACCACGTTTCTGTGCCATCAGTCATCAATGGTAACACACACTGGTCTAAAACAGCATTGTCTTAGTATTTGCGTATATAATTTACTCGTGCTTGTATCTAAAGCTTATTACGGCGTACGCGAATTTTTGAATGATAAATTGCTGATTTTTTGTAATTAATTCAATACTAATAATAATTGTATGAGTGCTAATGTTAGAAATTTCACACTATTGGCTTTTTATTGATGGAAAACATTGAGGCAACATGTATATGTACATCCCTAGAGAAAAATCAATTAGAAGTTTAATTTCGATTATTCTGAACTCATTTTTCCCGAGAGATATTGTGACAATCTCGCCCAAAACCGTTCACCCTGTTAAAAGTGATCGAGACACTTGTAGGAGTTTCAGACGTTGTCTGACCCCAGGCAGATGAAAAAATATATTTTATTATTTTCGAGAAACACATAGTGTATATCTAGACAGTCAGTCAGTTCAAGGATGCTATTATACTTATCATTTGACTAACTTTTACTATGGTGCTAACCCCGAAATCACGTAAATAAAATCAACTGTTTAACACAAAAAGTTCATCGACCCGCGACAACATGTATAGAATAGGTAGGTAATCTTCGCTTTTAGGGTTGATCCCATAGTAAAGTACACATATTGACCCGTATGTACCCTAAGCTTAAGATTATTGGCTCAGAAATTTAAAAAAATCGTCAACTATTAGGGACCCATTTTGCCCCATATAAGGATAAATCATTATCTTAATTCTATTCTAGATATTAAACTATATTATTAAAAAAAACTTTGTGATTATTTTTTACGCTTATTCAGGGTTACGATTGGTCTAGCGCACAAGGAATACGGGACTTTTCCCAGAACGTCAATAGTTAGTAATTTATTAGTTAAAATGGTGGCTATTTTAACATAAAATTGAATTCATTGAGATTTTCAAACAGTTTTAAGTGTTTTTTTTAAGAAATCGACATCCCGAAGGACCCACTCAAATTTTCCGGGATAGCTGTACCCTAAGTGGTAATTTGTGTTATTGTCTAGCTTCGTTCCAAATTTCGTTAGAATTCATTTAACCATTTTAACTTAGCTTTACATTATAATTATAACTGATTAATTTTGGCTATCCCTAAGAATCCTGACAATTTTCCGGGATAGTTCCAGTAATAAAACATGTCGTGTGCTTTCTACATACCCGTTTTCATTCGTAACCTTTCAGCTCCTTGGCTGTAATCGATGCTTTTTCACCAACTTTATTATTCCTTTATCTGACCCCTAAGGAAGTTTTTTTATGGAAAATTCAGAATAACAGGTAGAACCATATTTTTTATTTAGTATCAAAATCATCTTTACAAAGTTTCATGTCAATCGGTACAGGAAATAAAAAGTTACATGCAAACGAAAAGGGCCCGTTTTACCCCGTAAGAGGTCGATTTTGCAAAATTTTCATCCTTTGTGCATCATGATGTTGTACGATGTACGTATATTCTAAATTTCAAGTTTATATCATCGACGGTTTGGGCTGTAGCCTAAACTGATTAATATTGGCTATCCCTCAGGAACCCTACAGATTTTCCTGGATATTATTAGTTCCTGTATTGAAACTTGCAGTGTGCTTTCTTCATACCAGATTTCAACCATAACCGTTCAGCTGGTTGGATGTAATAGACGCTTTTTTCACCAACTTTGGGACCTTATTTGACCTCTTAGATAAGGAAAATTTGGAAAAACAGGAAGAAACGTAACTTTTATTTTGTTTGAAAAACATGTATACGAAGTTTCAATTGAATCGGAACAGGGAATAAAAAGTTACATACAAACGAAAAGGGCCCGTTTCACCCCCTTAGAGGTCGAAAGTTCAAAATTTTCGTCCTTAGTGCTCCATTACGTAGTACAATATACCTATATTCCAAATTTCAACGTTATATCTTTAGCGGTTTGGGCTGTAGGCTGTCTGTCAGTCAGTCACTCAGGGAAGCCTTTTATATAATAGATTATATTTACTATGGCGTCTTCATAACTGAGCCTATTATTGTATTACTTGCAAAATAATGCCTACGGTTTAGCCTGAATTGTCTCAGTATTTGGTTATTTAATTTACTTGTATCTAAAGCTTATTACGGAGTACATACGTGAATTTTTGGATGATATATTGCCGAATTTCTGAAATTAACTCAATAATAAAAAAATATATAAAATAAATATTGGGGGACATCTCACACACGGTCTCTGATCCCAAACTAAACCCTAACTTTTTTATTATTTATTTATTTTATTTTTTTTCATATAGGTTGACTGGCAGATAATGCTGTATAGCATTAAGTCCTCTTTTTGTACAAATAGTGTGCAAGAAAGTGTTAAATAAATAAATAAAAATACATTAATAACACTCAGACACAGAGCAAACACATATGAACATCACCTAAATATTTGCTCTGGGAATCGAACCCACGCTTCTTTGACCCAGGAGTCAGGGTCAACCACTGAGCCACCGAGGGAGCCAATAATAATAATTGTATGAGTAAAAATCAATGTCGTATGTGAATTCAGCAACCCGTGCTCGGCCGGCGTGATGGATATGGCCCAATTACCCTTCGCGGATAGGCCTATTTTCAGTCATCCATCAGCCGCAGGACGTCCACTGCTGGACATAGGCCTTCCCTATGGATCTCCAATAAGACCAGTTGGAAGCGGCATGCATCCAGCGCGATCCTGCGGTCTTAATGAGGTCATCCGTCTACCTTGTGGGTGGACGTCCTACGCTGCGCTTGCCGGCACATGGTCTCCACTCGAGAACTTTTCGACCCTAACGGTCATCAGCCCTCCGCGCTATGTGCCCTGACCATTGCCATTTCAACTTGCCAATCCGTTGGGCTATGTCGGTAACTTTGGTTCTTCTACGGATCTCCTCATTAATGATTCGATCTCGCAGAGAGACTCCAAGCATAGCCCTCTCCATAACTCGTTGGGCTACTTGGAGCTTACTAATAAGGCCCATAGTGAGAGACCACGTTTCTGTGCCATAAGTCATCACTGGCAACACACACTGGTCGAAAACTTGAGGCACTGAGGTATGTCGGACGAGAAGACACTACGCACTTTTCCGAACGCTGCCCAGCCGAGTTGAATTCGTCGATTGGCCTCTTTGTTGAAGTCGGACCTACCTAACTGGACTACTTGTCCTAGGTAGACGTACGAGTCAACGACTTCAAGAAACGAGTTTCCAACAGCAAACGGGGTGGGTAAAACACGGGAATTACACATGACTTTCGTCTTTTCCATGTTCATCTTAAGACCCACCTGTTTCTTTTATCCGTAGTGCTATCCGTAGTACCTATTTTCGGTAGTGCACTATTAATTAAGGCCGGTACAGGTATTCGGCATGTTTCATTAAGTCATTAGAAATTTAATTTTCCAGGCAAATGAAAAAATGGCACACAAGTCGTAATTCTAGTCAGGCATGTTCTAGGATACTATTATACTCATAATTTGATTAACTTTTACAATGGTACCAACCCCAAAAGCACGTGAATAAAATCAGCTGTTCAACACAAAAAGTTCATCGACCCGCGACAAAATGTATGGAAAATGTAGGTAATTTTCGCTTGTCAGGGTTGATCCCATAGTAAAATACCTATATTGATCCATATGTGCGCTAAACTTAAGACTATTGGCTCACAAAATAAAAAAAGTTGTAAACTTTTGGGGACCCATTTTGCCCTATTTAAAAATAAACTATCATTATCTAAAAATCATTCTAGATATTACATTATTTAAAAAAGAGCATTGAAGTTTTGGGACGTATCTGACCCCTAAGGATTTTTTAAGGAAAATTCAGAAAACAGGTATTTTTATTTAGTCTCAAAAGCACCTATACAAAGTTTCATGTCAATCGGTACAGGGAATAAGAAGTTACATGCAAACAAAAAGGGCCCGTTTTACCCCGTAAGTTAGAGTTGGCTACGTTTTTCATTTTTTCATTATGTCGTACGATGTATGTATATTCCAAATTTCAAGCTCATATCTTTAGCGGTTTGGGCTGTAGCCTAAACTTATTAATTTTGCGTATCCCTAAGGAACCTTATAGATTTTCCTGGATTTTATTAGTTTCTGTATTAAAAGATGCTGTGTGCTTCCTTCATACCAATTTTCAACCATAACCGTTCAGCTGGTTCGATGTAATTGTCGCTTTTTTCACCAATTTTGGGACCTTATTTGACCCCTTAGATGAGGAAAATTCGGAAAAACAGGAAAAAATGTAACTTATATTTTGTTTGAAAATAATGTATACAAAGTTTCAAGTCAGTTGGTATAGGGAATAAAAAGTTACATACAAACGAAAAGGGCCCGTTTTACCCCCTTAGATGTCGAAAGTTCAAAATTTTCGTCCTTAGTGCTCCATTACGTCGTTCAATGTACCTATATTCCAAATTTCAAGCTCATATCTTAAGCGGTTTGGGCTGTAGGCTGTCTGTCAGTCAGTCACTCAGGGAAGCCTTTTATATAATAGATATTATGTAGATAATTGTAAATAATACTTTTTCCAATGTTATTTAAGTTTGTTGCAATAAAACACTGGCATCTAAAGCTTATTATTACGTGATTTTTTGGATAATAAATTGCCAAATTTCTGAAATTAACATCTCACACACGGTCTCCGACCCCAAACTAAGCAAAGCTTGTGATTTGGCTGGCAGAGACTGATATACTACATATACATGTACCTGTAGGTTGACTGGCAGATAATGCTATTTAGCGTTAAATAAATAAATAAATAAAAATACATTAATAACACCCAGACACAGAGCAAACATATTTATGGTCATCACATAAATATTTGCCCTGGGTGGGAATCGAACCCACGCCTCTTTGACCCAGGAATCAGGGTCTCAAACCACTGAGCCACCGAGGGAGCCAATAATAATAATTGTATGAGTGAATATGTAAGGAATTTCACACTACTGGCTTTTCATTGATGAAAAACATTGAGGCAACCTGTATTAGGTACGTCCGTAGAGAATAAAATCAATGTCGTTTGTGGATTCAGCAACCCGCGCTCGGTCGGCGTGATGTATATGGCTCAATCATCCTTCGCGGGTAGGCCTATGTTCAGTAGTGCAGTATTAATTAAGGCCAGTACAGGTACTCGACATGTTTCATTAAGTCATCAGAAATTAAATTTTCCAGGCAAATGAAAAATGGCACACAAGTAGGTACCTATATCTTATTTTATTTGAGAAACTCATAGTGTATATCTATACGTCACTTGTCAGGCATGTTCTAGAATGCTATTTTATTCATAATTTGATTAACTTTTACAATGGTATCAACCGCAAAATCACATGAATAGGATCAGCTGTTCAACACAAAAAGTTTATCGACCCGCGACAAAATGTATGGAAAATGTAGGTAATTTTTCCTTGTCAGGGTTGATTTCATAGTAAAGTACGTATATTGATCTATATGTGCGCTAAGCTTAAGACTATTGGCTCACAAAATAAAAAAAATCGTAAACTTTTGGGGACCCATTTTGCCCCATTTAAAGATAAAATCATTATAATAATCCTATTCTAGATACTACAATATTTAAAAAAGCCCATTGAAGTTTTGGGACGTATCTGACCCCTAAGGATTTTTTTAAGGAAAATTCAGAAAAGCAGGTACAGCCATATTTTTTGTTTAGTCTCAAAAGCATCTATACAAAGTTTCATGTCAATCGATACAGGGAATAAGAAGTTACATGCAAACAAAAAGGGCCCTTTTTACCCAGTAAGTTAGAGTTGGGTACGTTTTTCATCCTTAGTGCTTCATTATGTCGTACGATGTACGTATATTCCAAATTTCAAGCTCATATTTTCAGCGGTTTGGGCCTAAACTTATTAATTTTGCGAATCCCTAAAGAACCCTATAGATTTTCCTGGATTTTATTAGTTCCTGTATTAAAACATGCTGTGTGCCTCCTTCATACCAATTTTCAACCATAACCATTCAGCTGGTTCGATGTAATTGACGCTTTTTTCGCCAACTTTGGGACCTTATTTGACCCCTTAGATGAGGAAAATTCGGAAAAACAGGAAAAAACGTAACTTTTATTTTGTTTGAAAAGCATGTATACAAAGTTTCAAATCAATCGGTACAGGAAATAAAAAGTTACATACAAACGAAAAGGGCCCGTTTTACCCCCTTAGAGGTCGAAAGTTCAAAATTTTCGTCCTTAGTGCTCCATTACGTCGTTCAATGTACCTATATTCCAAATTTGAAGCTCATATCATAAGCGGTTTGGGCTGTAGGTTGTCTGTCAGTCAGTCACTCAGGGAAGCTTTTTATATAATAGAAGATTGTTTTTTTTATCATAGGCTACTGAACTTTTACTATTAATCCGAGCACCGCTTGGATGAGAGTTTTTATTTAATATCTTTGTAATTACTGCACTAAAAATTTTGAAAAAATAAGCAAAATGATCAGAGTCGCAATACCCCGAAATGGTTTTGGAATTTCATAACCATGTGAAATATGAAAACTTGTCAATTGTGATCTTGTCTTGGCATGTAGCCATCACATGAAATGTTTTTGTTGGATATACGTTAACTATGCGATCACTCCGTCAATTATGAACCGATTTTGACAATACTTTATCAGCTGAGTCGTTTATGAATAATTATTTTTTGCAAAATAAATGGCAAAACCGCCTCTATCGTCTACAAATTTCGAATATTTCATTCGAATTGTTTACATTATTGTTGATTTTCCAAAAACGGCTCAGCCGATTTCTTTAAAATTTAAATAAGACCACCTCGGGAGTAGGTATGTAGATATACCCTTTTAAATAAAAGAAGAATTTTTCAATTCGGTTCACACTTAGCGAAATGATCGATGAAAATACACAAAAAAATACATATAGACGAACATAGAACTTCCTCCTTTTTGAAAATCAATTAAAAATCAATTAAAAAGCAACAATAGTGTAAAAATCACCACATCGATGATACATCGATTCGTGCGAATTATTCGAATTATATACCTACACGGTCAAAGTCAAAGTCATTTATTGCAACATATGAAATTTATAAATAATACTTCATGCATGTTTACATTATTTCCCCATAAAATAATTCCATATTGGAGCCACGAGGACGCAAAGGCATGATATGCACGGTTGAAGTTGGTTGCGTTATTTTTGGCGAAAAATAATTATTCATATTTCAACTCGGCCCATCTGTAAGTCCTAGTAAAACCCCCGACCCTCCACTTCCCCTGCGTCGCGAGCCGAAAGCATTCCTGTGTACAAACAAACAAACATTCAGCGGCTTTCACGGCGCTGTGTCAAGTGCGATCGATTGCCCCACTCCGCCGCCGGCTTACCTCGGACTGGATATTTATCCAGGCTATACACAATACGGGTGTCTCTATGACTGACGAATATAGTTTAAGATGTCGTTGTACATCATTATGACCAATTTTTGGAGATTTTGGGGACAAATAAGATTGGTCCCAATAGCAGACCACCATAGATCGTCCACTTCTGTCGCATCTATTAGGTTGCATCGCTGAACTGATATCATGTCGCAACCCCAAAACGGGGTTATTCACCATTAAGTACCTAATCAAAAGGAGTCGACACTGCAAAGCGTACCCCTCTGCCAAAAGTGCGCGACCGGCGCGGCGTTCATGCTCTTTATATGAATACTAGTTTTTACCCGCGGCTTCGCCCGCATACGCAATATATCATTATATTTTAAAGCCTATGTGTTATTCTGATATATAATCTATAATATTTCAAAGTTTCATTTTAATCCGTTCAATAGTTTTTGCGTGAAAGAGTAACAAACATCCATACATCCATCCATCCATCCATCCTCACAAACTTTCACGTTTATAATATTAGTAGGATATCGGTCTGGTTGCGCTTGTGTTGCGTTAATTTTCAGCTAGTGTTAGTTAATTACATTTGTGTGCGTGTAAACTTCCTTATATTTTGGTATGTGTGCATGTCTTCACCCCCCACTGACTTGGCAGACTTCGGTGCTCAGGCGTGTCGACTCCTTTTGGTTAGGTACCTAATGTTATTCACCGACGAACCGAGGGAGGTATACAATTTGACGCGTATATTTTTTTTCATGTATAACCACTCAAAACTTTTTTCATAGTAGTCCGATTTCAATAATTATTTTTGATTGGAAAGAGTATACTTCGAAATTGGTCCCATTTAAGTTTTACCGAAATCGGGGAAGCCATTTTTGATAAATCAACAAAAAATGTTACATCGATCCATGCGAAATATTTTCAAATTCTGTACACGGGTGAACTCGGTCATGCTGTTTTTTGCAAAAAATATTTTTTTTTTTAGTATAAACTTCTTTAGCAGCGTTGTGCTGTTTTTAGGATGGGTAAAAATTTTGAAACTCGCGTCAGGACACGAGACCTGATCAAAAATTCGTAATTATTTCCTAACCATTCAAAAATGCACTATGATAGACGATGATAACGTGTTACACGTTGTTTTTAGGGTTCCGTACCTCAAACAGAAAAAACGGAACCCTTGTTAACCCCAGAAAACTTTGTTCTCCGCCTGTCCGTCCGTGTGTATGTCAAGACTCTTTACTCGTATCTCGAGAACGCGTAAAGATATCGAGTTGAAATTTAAAATGTATGCGTAAATCTATAGTCTCTTGCAGTTGTGTAAAGGAAAAACTTCTCAGTTGTCGTTTAAAAAAGTTAGAGCTGTTTATGTCGTAAAAAACCGCATATTTCGACACTCACAAAAATCAAAACATACAGGGTACTTCCTGTTGACATAGAACTATGAAATTTGGTGAGAAGCATTGTCTCAGAGTACACATATAGGAATAAATCTGAAAACTTTACATTTTTATTTAAATCACAAAAAAATAGGGCCTCGAAATTCACAAAATTTGGGTTTAAAATTCAAAGTGAGTAAATCATATCGTGTAAGGTATCATATAAAAGAGCTTCATTACCTACAAAGATTCTAACAACTTACTTCCCAATTTTGTGAAATTTTCTGGATTTGTACGGAACCCTCGATGTGCGAGCCTGAGTCGCCCTTGTCCGGTTTATTTTTAAGGCGAAATACTAGTGACGAGGAAATTGAGAAATAGGTATTTCGACTAAACTATTGCCGTCGCGATGCGCTCAAACCAGGGAGCTTCAATGTGTGTGGTGATGCAATTGTATTTGTGTGCGTACTGCGCTCGAACTCTCCCCGCACCCTACCTACGCCCCAACGAGCTCGCTGGCCGACCGATATTTTATTTTGAATTGTAGCAAAATATGATATTACGTAGAGTGCGCGCAAGATAACTCTGCGCGCGAGTCGTGGCGCCACGTACGTTATATCACTAGTATTCTGTATTCCCTGGCAGAATTGAATTGGTTCCTGATTTTGACCGTACGTAGAGCTATCTTGCGCGTATTTTACGTTTGCTCTGGTTACCTAGTAGGTATGGCGGATAGACGATAGCAAACAAAAATATAAAAGATAAAAGATTAATTATTTTAAAGATTATTTATTTTTCTGCCATTAAGAAGCTACAGTATTTGTGACATGGGTTAATTTTTCTTTGTAGGCTAATTTATTTTCTTTCAAATAATTATTGTTTGACAAAAACGTAATATGTACCTAACTAACATCATATACAATTGGCTATTTGATATCCGTAGGCGCTGCAGTTTACATAATATATTTACTGAAATTACTTCTTTCTAAGTATATTATTAATTATTTTATTATGGAAATATCTTACATTACATCGTTCTTCTACGGTCTATAATAAATATGCCAAATGCTAGTGGGACTCGCGCTCGAAAGGTTTCATACCGTATGAGAGCCAATTATTTCGATGCAATTATACATGCATGGTGTCCAGAAAGGGTATCGGGTATTTGTTTTCGCGCCATATTCGAAACGGGGCGTCTAAAGGGTGCGGGGAGGGGTTCGTGGCGTCCGCCATTTTGTGGAGTTTTAGTCACGATGGAACAGTACTCGGGGACGCATCGCGCATTTTGCGTACGAGCGTATTATCGTAATGGTGATTCAATAGTGACTGCTCAACGTCTCTATCGTGCGGAATATCGTACACGCCACGCGCCAAGTGACGATAGCATTAGAAAATGGATCAGGATGTTCGAGAATACAGGTGCGGCAGTTAAAATTCAAAACTCTGGTCGTCCTCGTTCAGTTCGCGATGAAGAAACGATTGAAGAAATTGAGGCGTCGGTTCGTCAAAATCCGTCTTTATCCATCCAAAAGCGAAGCCAAGCGTTGAACATCAAAAAAATCGTCTTTACTTACGATTTTTTGGTCCCAGAGTTGCAGGAGTTTGCAGGTTTCAACTCAAGAACGTGGTTCCAGCAAGATGGGGCCACTTGCCATACCTCAAATGACTCAATGGAAGTTGTTAACGAATTATTCCCTAATAAAGTCATTTCGCGAAGGGGTAACATCAACTGGCCTCCCAGAAGCCCCAACCTTAGCCCGCTTGACAATTTTGCATGGGAATACCTTAAAAGTAAGGTTTATCAAAACAATCCGACGAATCTAACCCAGTTAAAGCAAAACATCAAGTCAGAAATGACAGCAATATCGATAGCTATGTGTCAACGTGTTATCGCTAATCTTCGTATCCGTTTAGAAGAGTGCCAGCAACGTAACGGTCATCATTTGGATAACATCATCTTTTCCAAATAATTTTCCAATTCATATGCTAATTAGAAACAATAAACTTTTTTATTGCGTACAAATATTTTTTGTTTCATTGAACTTACAAATACCCGATACCCTTCTGGACACCTTGTATATTTTTTAAATTGATACATTTATATACATGATATATTGATATGTTATATTACTAAATATTCTGAGAATATTTTATTAATAAACAAAATGTTGATGCATTTTGTTTATTAATAAAAATTGTGCACAAAATCACGTCTGTTGTATGGCATGAAAAAATATTTATTTCATTCTATTTTTTGACCGACGTACCGGAGGAGGTACTCAATTTGACGCGTACTCGTATATTTTTTATGTATAACCAAGCGTAACTTTTTACACAGTAGTCCGATTTTGATAATTATTTGTTAGAATTTTTTTCATATACTTCGAAATTGATACCATTGAAATTTTATTGAAATGGGCTGAGCCATTTTTGATAAATCAACAATAATCGATCCGTGCGAACTATTCGCGAATTCTGTACCTACAAGGTTGAAGTAGATATTTATTTTATTCTATTTTTAGTTTTGTTGTTATAGTGGGATCAAATACATCATCTGTGCAAATTTTAACTGTTTAGCTTTTACGGTTCGTGAGATACAGCCTAGTGACCAACGGACAGATGGACAGAGGAGTCTTAGTAATAGGGTCTCGTTAATCTAAAACTTCTTGCCTTTTATATTGAAGGTACCTATAGAAAGAAATTAGAATAAGAAATGATATATAAGAAATTAGTCCCATAGTATAAAAATAATTGAGGATTCAATTAAACAGATGCGAGGTTTACTGTTTAGAGAACAGCTTGTCATACTTTGATTCTACTTTAAAAATGTTTAAAAAATTGAAACAATTAGCTAATAAAAGCAGCAGTGGGTAGGGCACATATAATAGTAAAACAGGATAGAACGTCCACAATTATTATTAGATTAAAGCATTTAAAGCACTTCTAATTGAACTTTTTAGCAAAACTCAGTGGATTGGCAAGTTAAAATGACAGATGGCAAGGCACATAGTTCATTGAACGGATAGCTGATGGGGCTGTTTTCTCAAATGAATCTCACGTACTGGCAAGCATAGAACGTTTTTTGCTTAGGTGGACTAAGGATAGATTTATATGTTACAGTTATAATACATTTTTAGAGAGCACGTGATTTTCCTAATTAGAAATTTAGAACTATTATTTCGTCTTAGACTAATATAATGTAATGAATGAAGTAGTAAGTATAATGGCACATAGTTCCAAGAATGATCAATTTTACGAATGCCCAATTCTATGAATGGACAATTCAAAAAATGCTCAATTATCAAAATGGCAAAATAATTTCAAATGGGAAAATAACATTTTCATATAAATAATCACCGGTAATTAAAGCAATATCTTTAGGCAAGTTTTACTATTGAAGCAACTAACATATTATATGTAACTAAGTATGACATAAAGACCTATATTTACACATGAGATCATAATTATCATATACATTCATAATATTATTTCATGCTATATAAGGTATTTTCAGCGAGCCATTTTTAAGCTATGTTTAAATTTGTTTGCATCTAAAAATGTTATGTGAAGAGGTAGACTATTGTACACTTTTATGGCTGTATTAAATGAACTTCGATGATATACTTATTATTTACTTGTATACTACACGAATATTGAATTTATGTTGAGGACGTAAAATTTGCGATCTAGCTGATTTATTACCAAAAAAGAAGTTTTGGTTATTTTTAACAAATACACAATCTTCATCTCTTAAAGTAAGATTTTTTTAGGAAATTCTTGATTGAAATTATGTTGCCATTTTGATAATTGAGCATTCCCAAAACTAACCATTGTGAGAATTGGGCATTCATAAAATTAGGCATTCGCAGAATTGAGCATTCCCGGATTAGTTGGGCATTATGAGAATTGGTCATTCTGCACCTAAACTATTTAAATGTCTGCCGATACAACACGATATATATACTAAAAAATTACTACACAGAATTGTGTAGTCGCTGCAATAACTAAACGCATATATTCTATACATAAGATCTTTTTCTTCAAAAGTAACAAAGATACATCAGTAAAATTACAAGATTTTAAAAATTAACTAATATTTTTAATAAACATCGATAGCGATGGACATCACTAGAGCATCGACAAAAATATCGTCTATTGCTACATCCCTAGTGCATGTGTACGTATAGGTTTGAACCTCCCTCACCTCAACCCTACCTCCGCATCGTGCGATAGGGACAATTGCAGCTCAGAGCTATTTATACCTACAAAAATCTTGGCAAGACAACGTTTCGTATTACGCTGTTTTCTTCATCAATAACTAAATTAATCAAGTATTTCTTTAAATCAAAATTTACAAAAAATATGTGTTCATGATTATGTCATTTCATATTTTGTTAGAAATTAATAAGTCTATTCTGGTGGGTCTTTAAAGATGTCGGTAAAAATAGTGAATTTTTTTGAGACTTTGATGGATCATATTTTGCCTGATAATTAATTTATCAAAAAAATGAAAAGACAGGGTAGTTTAAAAAGCTAAATTTAATTTTATGGCAAAAAATTGTAACTCTAAAATCATTTTCCAGAAAGAAAACAGCGTAATACGTTTGTATGGAAAATTACAGACCACCTCAGCCCTTAATTCAAATGCTTTCTGCGCTTTTAGTTATATAAGTGTCTAGTAATACTTATAATAGAGATAGTGATGGTGACATGAGTAATATTAAGCGATTTTTATTGATTTGACTGCCTCAATGGCGCAGTGGTTAGTGACCTTAACTTCTGGATCAAAGAAGCGTGGGTTCGATCCCCACCCAGGGCAAATATTTATGTGATGAACATAGGTGTTTGCTCTGTGTCTGGGTGTTATTTAGTTAGTATCTATATAAGTATGTCTAGTATATCAGTCTCTGGCAGCCATAACACAAGCTTTGCTTAGTTTGGGGTCAGAGGCCGTGTGTATGATGTCCCAAAATATTTATTATTATTATTTATTTATTATACCTATTTAAATTGATTAAAAAATATTAACGTATATTTATTTATTTGCAGGTACGTCCCCGTTTGAAGTATATCGTAAGTAAACACGTTTCCTCGACTACGGCAACCCGGAAACCCCGCGACACACATTTCAGCTTACAACAACATCACGTTCGGTTTGCTCGCGTAATTGCTAATAGGATTTATTGCTAAAACTACTAAAATGTATTAGTACTAATAAATTGAAATATAGTTCCGGTTCTGTTTCATAAATGGGTTAGGAGAACAGTTAAATGTTTTCGCGAAATATTTGGTTTGCTTGTTTGTTGCAAATAAACTAACATAGTAATTCAGATCACTCACCAAACAGATTTATTAATATTAAGCTAACAACTATATCCATTACATAATATTCAAATAAAATTAACCCTCATTTTTAACACGCTTTTATTAGTTTCACCTGTATGTTTGTTTGGTTGCTTGTATCCAACCCCTTTGAGCTCGATTTTGACCTACTCTGAGCGATCAGGTTTTCTTCGCTATATTATTGTTACGAGATGGGTTCTTGGATAATCAGTTAAAACGCCGATTATTCACTTTGCACAAAATCACGATACGCACGACACAACTGTTCGCACATTTATAACTGATCCCCAAAGGTCGGTCGGCGTATTTATATCCGTTATTTCCTACAGTCTCGAACCAACGAGATATTTCGCAACATTACTTGATCTTAATAAACGCTATTGTGTTAACAAGTAAACAAATTGAAAGTTCGAGAATTCCCTATTGTTTTCAAATACGTAAACACCCAACAAAAAAACTAAACAATAGACGGCAGACAAAGACTGATCCCGCTCGAGTCATAAAACCATAAATCTCGCACTTAGGTGTAAACAACTTGCCGTCATTACCACGCGGCTTACTGCGTCACATTATATTATTTATACTCATCGTTACCTTTACAATCACTATCAGTACATAGTAAACAAAGTCGCTTCCACGTCTGTCTGTCCCTATGTATGCAAAACTTTAAAACTACGCAACGGATTTTGAGGTTTTTTTAACCCTTAATAAGGCCAGGGGATATTATTTCCCACCACGACTACATTCAAAAATATGGTCTTTTTCACATGACAGGTAATTAATAGAATGAACGCAATTAAATATACTACTTTTGAGAAGAATTTAGAATTTTTAACTGTCAACACTTTTTCAAAACATGCTACCTGGTGCTGATATGTCAATGTCAAACTTCAGTGGCGTGAAAAAGTGAGCGGATAACGGTCGATTTTGGGGTACTTCTGAGAAAAAACTTCAAATTGTTTTACAAAAAATCTTGTAAGTAGATTATATTTTTATCTTATGTAAAATAACTATTTTGGAGTTGTTTTTTATTGCTTCTAAAGGTAAAATATTGAACCATAGCCCCGAAATCTTCGAGTGAAAAAGTGGGAAAATAATTCCCTTTGCCCGATTGAGTTATATAGTTTCTCTCAATTATATATATAAAAAATTTCAACAGACATATAATTCATAGTCATACGAATAGGGACATAACTGTGAAATTTGAACGTAAGCTTCTCAGGGGATATTTATGTGATACTTAATTGTTATAATTTGTTACTAGGAGTCAAACGCCATGAATAAGAAAAAACAGCTAAGGCAGCAGGAGTTAGAAGAAGTTGTTGGCAATCTGTCTGATTTATCTGATCTTGACATGGTAATAGTTGGTAATAATGGTAATAGTTACAAATACATGGTAATAATGGTAATAGTTACAAAAGATGTCGATTTTGTAGCACATTTTGTAGAACAGAAATATTGTGCTCCACATGTCAAGTTGCACTATGTGCAAAGAAATGTTTTAAAATGTTTCATGTGGCTTCTCCTCAGGAGTAGTTACTTATAATAAAAATGTGAAGCACTTCATACCGATTTTTATTTAGCATGTATGACAATATTTATGTAAATAAAATAAAAGGTCATTTACCGACTTCTTTGTATAAAAAAATTACAAAAGTGATAATCGAAGCCAGGAGGAATACTAGTATCTGAATAACAACTAAACTATGGCAAGTACACACGTACGTAAACAGGCAACGGGAATTATTTTCCCACTTCCGAGACATACAATCACCCGTAATCAGGCAAGGGGAATTTATTTCCCACCCAAAAAAAGGGGGGAAATAACAATCACCCCCCCCCCCCCCTTCGTAATAGTTTTTTTAGATTCTGCAGTTCAAATTTACCCTATTTGCACTCGAACTTTCTTTCTAGCTCTTACACAGGCTCGCGCTTTATTAAGGGTTAATAGATAGAGTGATTCAAGGGGAAGATTTATATGTATAATACACCTGTGCAAAGCCGGGGCGGGTCACTAGTATCCTATAAATAGATCAAATATGTATATCTATGAAATCGCAAAAAAAAGTCAGCTGTTTCATACAAGAAGTTCATTGACCCTTGATAAAATATGCAAAAAACAGATCATTTATTTCGAAACTGAAAAAAATTAATAGACAAATACAAACTAAAACTGTAACAAGTGGTGGCTTTATCGCTAAAAGCTATCACTTCCAGGCAACCTTTGGATGTCTATAAATATAGAGAGAGCAAAAGACGGGGTATTTTCTTGCTATAAACTGCGTTAAACAAAATTAAACTCCAGTTTATAAATCATATTCACATACGAGTAAAATAGGTAATATAGCTTATATTTTCTTCGCCATTTCAAGTCCATTAGAAAAGTTAACTAGAATATATAGCGTATAATATAATAATTATTATAATAATATTATAGCGTAGTTTGACTAGGTGTTCGTTAGCGATCGTCGAAGTTTAAAGCAATGTTCAGCACGGTTAGTCTTTGGGTGACCGCGGGTCCATTTAGGTACAACTCTTTTAGCCTAGTTTAGCCATGTAAAAGCCTTTCAGGTGGCTCTAAGACTGACACCAAGGCTAGCCACACGGCCTATATGAACTTACTCAAAGTAAGTTGTTCAAAATTACGACTTAAACGACCTTTTTTGGACTTCATATAATGTAAGAATACTATTCCTAATTATATAACTTGTTACCGGTAATTTTGCTCAAAACAATTCTCCCACTTACCTATCAAATACACACTTAGTTTAACGTTACAACAACAGAAGCAAGTACTTGCCATTAAACACAAATAATATCTGTAATTGAATACTATCAAAGCATTCATAGGTACCTACATAGGCCTGAACGAGGCCGCTTTAGGCTTATACCTCATTAGCCAAAACCGTGACCTTTGAAGCCAAGGTTCCAACTCGAAGGTGCTTGAAGTATCTTTGTATCTATACTTGAGATCACAGACCTCACAAGACGGGGCATATTATCATCTCTGGGCTGGAAGCCAGTAGCTGAGAAGTAATTTCTCGTCGCGCTTATAGCGTAGTTTGACTAAGTGTCTGTCAGCGATCACCAAGTTAAGCTAGGTTCGGCTCAGTCGCTTCGGATGGGATGGGTGACCGCGGGTGGCATTTCCAACTGAGCGCCACCGTGGCTCGGACCACACGTCAAATTGTAGATCCCGGTTGTTCTAACCATTTTGCCATGCCAGAAGCCTTCAGGTGGCTTAAAAACTCCAGGAACCAGGGCTAGCCACCCGACCCGCACTATTAGTAATTTCCCAAGAAAACTCACAATTACGCATAAAGCCAATCTAACACAAAAATGTGCATGTATAAAAATATCGTGACACAGAGTTTATGACCAACCTTTTCCGAAACGTCTGGATCGATTTTTTGGTATATAATATTTGGTAGATTTCAGAATAGGTCTTAGTTTTTTATACTCCTTGGTGATAAGGCGGTAGCCTCATCTAGATTTTTTTTCATATGCCAAAACAAAGTTTGCCGAATCTGTCTGTACTCACATATTTGTTACTCACAGTACACTAAATCACTTATTTGATTTCACGCACACAGCACTTCATACTACAATGTCTGTTTCGTTTTAAAAAAAACGTGGTGTTTGCGTATTTGCTACATATAAGAGTGTCGCGCGCCAGCTAATAAGATGGGCTATCTCTAGAGCTCTTTGCTGCAGATCCTAAATCGTGTTATGATAATTTATCATGTTACTAATAGGTATGACTTCCTTTATAATGCGGATTTGAAATTGATTTAATTCAACTTGTAGCTTTTATGTAGATTAAGTTGGGCTTAAGTTGGTGTTAAGCTAGTGAGCTATAATGTTGTATAATTATGTGTTCTGAGGTATTTTAAATGCAATGATTGCATTAAATTAAATAATTAAATATACAATTACAAATAAATTGCAATTGCATTAGTCACACAAAATTTAACTGATGTAGATAGTATTAGTAAATGTATATTCATAAAAGCACTTGAGCAATTTTCTTTTAAAAATAATGAAAAATGAGCTGCCTGCTATATAAAAAAAGTAAAAAAAACTTGACAAATAGGAACATTCGTAAAGTTACTATTGAAATTTTAAAATTAAAAATAGGTCGTTGGTTATAATATTCTAACCGTGAAACCGGAAAAGTATAAGATTTACGTACTTAATAGCTGATATTTTAATGTTAAAACATTAAGAAAAAATGAAAAAGATTTCTTTCAAAGACTCCGATAGTAACAGTATGCATTTAGAACACACTTACGATTAGTGAATTGGAATATGATATGTTTTATATTGCGTTGAAATGTGACTCAATAAAAACTAGGCCATTTAAGATGGACGGTCACGCATTTTATAACATAACATAAAAAATGTTACGATCCAGAAATGGACCCCATAAAAATGGAGACACCTTATGAATTCCAATTCAACTAATACATAAATTGGATTCCAAGATAAAACCCATATTTGTAGTTATAAATAAACGTTATAAATAAAGTTCTCATAAACTTTACACCAATTTAACGCTGAGTCACTACAATTTATGAGAAACTAATTAACTCAATATTATTTATCATAATTCATAAATAATTTAAACAATGCCTTGTACCGTACAATTATAATTAAAAAGCTTAATAAATACAATCAAAAAGTTCCATACATAGTAATTATTCACTTGGCTATGCGCTTCAGCAGCCTACGCGGCGGCACCACAGACTAAGTTCCACTCCTGTGTATAGAATCGTTTATAGTCAGTAAACCAAGTGATATATACGACTATTGTTGTAGAATGTGACATGTTGAACGCTTAGTGTGGGCGCTAACATAGTTAGAAAGCAAAGAGCAGGTAATGGTATTCAAAGTTGACACAAAAATTTAAAATTAGAATAACTAATCAGTCTATGGGATACTGGGAAAGGCTTTGAAATTTTAGACACGTCTCATCTCATGTTAGAAATAAAATTAAGTTACTTAAAAGTAAAAAAAAAAACGTTAGACCATGCAAGCACGATTCACGTTCTTTTCTATTGATTAAATGTGTATAAAATACTAAAAAATGTTGTTCTAGCTAGAAATCGAGTTCAAGCACCAGGCTGGTAACTATTTTATTTTTATTTCTTAAATAAAATTAAATTCTTGGTCTATTAAATAAAATTAACAATCTTATAATATATTAAACATTTAAGTATTTTCCTAAAAAGGTAAGTTATTCAGGGTATACTGTATTGTCACTAACATCTTAAATAGTCATTAAAATGTATCTTTGATAACATTAATTCAATTTTAATATCCCTATTCATTACCAACCAATCGAAATTTTATAGCATTTAAAAGGTAAACACAGATAAAAAAATCTTGTCCCATTTTAAATCCTACACGCACCTATGCGCTCAGCAAACTTAAGCTTATTTACATTCCGTTCTTCACAACCGTTCTGTACACAAGAATATCTTACTCTATGCCCCGTTACGTTACGCAAGCTTGGTTCGGGACGTACCGACGGACAACCGAGCCGCTAGTCAGTATAGCTAACCGCATGAGCGCGTCGTGTGCCAAACCCTAAAAAAAAAGGAAATAAATACGTAACACCCTTGACCGCGAGTGAACCAATCCAAATTTAAAAAATCGAAGTTCCGCATCCCGTGCTCGTAATTTATGACAGTTTTATTTTTTATGACAGTGTTTTTTTTTTGTGTAAGTGGCCATGTGTGTGATTGTGCTGGAAAAAAGGTGGTGATAAAAAAAGGTTTTGTTGGTCACAAAAGAGGTTTTGTTCCGAGTTTGTCGTCATTCATGGGGATTGTGTCAATGGATTTACGATATGCGTAAGCGCATGCGATGCCCATTCATCCGTGCGTTTTGTTAGGTGAGTTCTATTATTTATTTTATTTTTATTTGTGTTTGATCGCAGTTTGCGTGAAGGGAGTAAAAACAACTATTGTATAGTTAGAAGTCTATTGAATAGACAATTCTTTACTAATAGACATTCTTTCAATACAAGCACTTTCATAGACTTATTTTTTGTTTGTAAGTTTTGCTGATAAACATATAATTTTTTGTTTGTAAGTTTTGCTGATAAACATATAATGTGATAGTAGTTTCGAAAAAAATATTCATTTTGTGAAAAATGTGTACTCAGTGACGGAAAAGCGGATACTGGAAGGATTTATTATTTTTAATTGTATTTTTAATGGTAATAATTAATATGTTTAATTAATTGGTAGGTAATATTAAATACTATTCGTGTGATAAATATAAATCCCTTATTTTGGTACTAAACAGTGTCAGTTTAGTTAAATCTGAATAAGTAAGAGTTATAATACTTGTAATTACTCATCATCATCATTTTAGGGCGTTCTATTTTACGCAGATCTCCCCTATAAAATGTGGAATAGGATGAATTGTAAGCTAAATTTAGGATTACATAATACTAATCAAAAGTACCTAAAAATTTATGATTCTTAGAGAGAGTAACTTTCGACTTAGTTTCGAAATAACCCTCTATACCTCTATACAAATAATCTAAGGATAGGAACTGATTTGTTCATTCAGAGCAAAACAATAATTATTTTTCCCAAAATATTGTACCACCTACTTCCACCGAGTACAAAATTCGAATAGTTTGCACGAAACGATGTGACATTAATTTACATTGTTGTGGATTTATAGAAGACGGATTAGCCAAATTTCAATAAAATTTAATTAAATAGTACCTCGCAAGTACAACCTTTTCATATGACAAAGTTTTTTTTATCGGTTCACAATTGGTGCTAATAACGATGAACTATCTTTAAGGTCGCTGCGATGAACAAACACATAACGAAAATAAAACATACAGACAAATATGGTAACACTTCTTTTTGGAAGCCTGACCTGAAGTAAAATTCTAACAAAATCAGCTGATATTTTCTACAGAGTCTCATAAATACGTACACTTATTATCTAGTTCGTGGCAGTAGTTTAGCGTCCCCGTGATAATAGCTCACGTCATGGCAGGCGATGATGCCATTGTAATGCGTTACTAACATTTTTTTTGCATTTTTTTTGGATTTGTTTGTTTTGGCGTTACCTTAGGAACTGACTATTTTGATCGTGAGTAAAGTAACATTTTTTATCCAGTTTTTTTGGTTTCTTTGAGGGAAGATTTACTTTAGAAATTGGCAAATATTTTTGATCGAATTTAAAGCTAGAGTTATTGAAACGTAGAATTGATAGAGATATGTATACAAATTAAAGATCAAATAGCAACGTTGCGCACATTGTAATAGTAGTAAGTCAAAGAAGCAGTAGGCAGGACACATAGGGATGCAAACGATACATCGATGTTTAAAAACATCGATGTATCGTTCATAAACATCGATGTTTTAACATCGATATTGATAATGTTAACATCGATGAAACATCGTTCATCGAGAACGATGTTTTATGAACGATATTTTTTAAATGCCAACTATCTATTGATAAAAAAAACATTGGCTACGGCTGTTAATTATTACAGATAACTTGGCTGTATTGTCTACAGTTCTTTGCCACAATAAATCTCGTTTGTCGTTGCGTTTTTATTGTCTATGTCAGCGTTGACATAAACAACAAACGGTTAGCATAGCAGCTAGCACGAATTGTTGCGAAGTAGATAGTTATAATCAAAAATTAAGATTCAATTAGAAGAAGAATACTTCAGTCTTCATCTTATTTTGCGTATCTGGGTAAGTAGTGATTGATTTAGAATTTGTTTGTTAAACTGTTTATTATTTAAATGCGAGGTTGGAAGACACGTGGAAATATTTTGTAGGTTAAGTTTTTGTGGTTGTTTTCTCATATTATTTTGAATTGGCGCGATGGTTAGCTGAGGTGTAGTTATTTTCATGTAATTTAGGCATTGTTTTCTCGTAAATATACTTAGAGCTAATAAAATCTACCTTTGACGTGATTTGTTTATTCGCAAATAGTGATGGCAGGACGCATATTAGTACTTATTCTAGCTAAAGTATAATTATTTTATCCACGTCTTTATATGACATTCTTACATCCTTTGCTTATTGCACATCTTTGTTTATAACACTCAATATTTTTTAATCCTATCATGCAATTTTAACCCCATAATTCCTTTCTAGATTCATATTTCTACAGCATTAATTCAACTTTCTTATCTTTTCTGTCATTCATATCCATTCAATTTTATCAATTTTAATCATCAATATATCGTTTACAAAGATACCTATCTTTTAAATAGCTTTAAGATTGCTTGCACAACACACAAAACTTCATATTGTAATGACAAAACGATTTATCTTTCATATTTAAAGAAATGACTTACATAATCCTAAAAACATCGAAAAAACATCGATGTATCGTTCACAGTCATCGATGTTTTTAACATTGATGTTTAAATTTTTAAAATATCGATGTTTCAATATCGATGTTTTTTATGAGCGATGTTGCATCCCTAAGGACACATCATCAGAAGAAGGAAGAATTTGAGATTCACTTAAAGTTGGTTAAGATTAGTGCGAATCAAAGTTGCGCACATTGGCCAGTCTATTAGTAAGTTGAAGTAGCAGTGGGCAGGACACAGAATCCATATTGAACCACTAGACTAGGAGTCGTTGTTTTTGAATGGAGACTTTGTACTACCGTAGTTCCTAAAGGCATAGACCAATTTCGATGTTTTTTTTTGTTTGTTTATTGATTGTAATCAAGAAAGCTACTAAATAGAGTACAGGTCCTTTATACCACTGCAGAACATGGGTCTATTCACGTACAACAATGGGGCCATATCCGCCAAGGTGGCTCAGTGCGGGTCAGTGGATAGATCTAGATATAAAAAATATGTTATCTATATTTGTAAATGAACACTTACATTATTTACATTATCTGATTTTTTGTTCCTGCTGTTCGTTTCTGAAAATTCAGGTGAAGCACATGGGAATATTTTTTTAATTCTTATTATATCTGTAGTATAATTACTAAATAATGTAATATTAATTAATTATGTCATGCGCTGCTTGAGTTGCTGTTGAAACGGACATGTTTGCAAACATTCGCGTTTATAATAGGTATCCCTTTGTAAGCCATATTTGGGCATCATTAGTAATATAAGTGATTTCTAATTCCGATTGAACTAGCCGCTAGAAGTTATCCTGTTTTTTATTGATTAATTAAGTTTTGATTTTTATCTGATGTTATCATATTAGCCGTAGGACGTCCACGGCTGGACATAGGCCTTCCAATAGATTTCCAATAAGGTGGTTGCAAGCGACACAAGGTGGACGGATGACCTCGTTAAGACCGCAGGATCGCGCTGGATGCAAGCCGCTTGGTCTTATTGGAGATCCATAGGGGAGGCCTATGTCCAGCAGTGGACGTCCTTTGGCTGATGGATGGATGGTTGCAAGCGGCTTGCATTAAGCGTGCTCCTGCCGTCTTGGATCTATCATCGGTCCACCTTGTCGGTGGATGTCCTACGCTACGCTTGTCGTGAATGTTGTGATCTCGATTCGAAATGATTACAGCTCCATCGGTTATCCGTCCTTCGATCTATGCGCCCTGCCCACTGCCATTTCAGCTTGATAATCGGCTGGACTACGTCTGTAACTTGATTTTTTGCGGATCTAGCTCATTCCTGATAGATCTCGCATGGAGACTTCCAGCATAGCCCTCTCTATAGCGCATTGGGATTTTGGGATATTTTAATGGAAGCCATACGATCAATGAATCATTAGGTATTTACGGGGAGAGCATAACGTAATAGATACGGGCACGGTCGTGGGCGTAACACTAGTTAGATCTAAAAAATGCGGAAAATGTTCGTGCGTAACTGAACATTCAATGTCAAAATATTTGAGGTTGATGCCTTATACGGTGAACGTCTATTTTCGTAGATATCGTGAGATCAAACTCCTTAAAACGACTTTACGTCTATCAAATTGGAAGAGTACATTAGTATTTACGGAATTGGTTTGGAAGAGACCGAGTTGGCTTGCTCGTGGTAACGTAATAGGGGTCGTAGGTTTAATCCTAGTCCCGTACCAATGAGTTGTTTGGGACTTGTGTAAGTACAACTTAGTACCTTTAACTATACTACAGGGTCGGGATCTCCTATCACAACGTAACGTTACATAGTGTCGTTTGAAATATTAGCTTTTATTGTTTAAGTCGATTATGACGTTAAATTTAAATGGAACTGAGTCTACATGCACGTATCGCGCCTGTTCTCATTTGAATCACTTTGCTGGCTTTCCAGCGAAAGAAAACAATAAATAACAGCAAGGCAATTACGAACCAAGGACATGAGTGACATCTTATCTAATTTTCACGTCAAGTCTTTGTAAGAAGTTTGTTTGTTACTGTTATAACCCGTTTTTAAAAGAATTACGCGTTTTGCCTAGAGAGAACTAGATAAAAATCGATATTGGTGCTTTTGTGACAACGCGTTTTCCCTAGTTATATCCCGAAACGATTAACACGGATCATTTAAGTTCGAACTGAGTCACAGATCCTGATATGAGCACCTTGACCCCACGTAATCTTATGACTACGCCTCAAACCTGTTTTTTTTAAAAAAGCGGGAGGCTATGTAGCTGAATTTCTGGAAGGGAAGTTTCGGGTTTATCACTAACCCACTAGGATTATCAAAACACAAATCTGACATGGATAATTTAGATAATAACTGACTCGTTTCGGGATATAGGTACTACAGAAAACGCTTTGTCGCAAAGGCATTCCGTAAAATCTAATTCTAACTAGGGAAAACTCGTAATCCCTAAAATTCGATTACAAAGGTAATTTATCTACCATTTCCTACCAAATAAATAATCTGAATAGGATAGCACTCATTACAAAAGTAAGCCATTGTGAAATGTCCAACCTATCAGCAATGAAAAAGTGATAGTGCTACAAACTGAGCCTTACTTTGTCGAAATAAGTGACTAATTTTACGCTCTATAACTTAACTTGAAGTAAGAAACAATTATTTAAATTGGGTATCTTTCCGGTGGACTCATTTACATAATTATTTTATTGTGCAGTAAGTTACAGTCGGTGTATATTTAAGTGCTTGTAATTTGGGCCATTTATGATGGAATAAATTTTCTAGGTCGAAACATCCTTGAATAGTATCTAATATTACTAATACAAATAGTACAACTGATACTTTTAGCAACTCTTCGTTTTTTTAAAAAGTTTTAGATATACGAGTACATCAAGGAAATCAGCTGTTCTTTAGTAAAAGTTCGCCACTAGCGACATAATGTATGGAACAACTTGCTAAAAGTTCATAATTTCCACTTCGCAAAATAACATTATGAATAAAATTTTCAGTTTATAAAACGGGGATTTACTCACGTATTCAGTAATCATCGAGACGAGTCCACGCGCTAGTACTCGGCGGCTCGAAAAAGTCCACCGAGTTTACTAGAAACTATAGAACAACTATAAAAATTTGTGTATAATTTCCCGTCACATAAAGTAAAAATGCAAAAACCACGTTAGTTTCCACAAATAACCTTACGCCCAAAAAAAGCTCAACGGAGCAAAAGCCAGGACTTAATTAATAAAAGTGTGTGCCACCTGTTACTTTCTAACCCTAATCTAGGGCTAACCGTATCCTGGTTCAGGGGTCAATTGAGCCCCGCGCCGCCGCGGGCACTACAGGGTTATTAGGGCTGCCATGTGGGCGAAACTTCGTTAAAGGATCTACCCACTATGCTGATAACTTCTTTTCTATTCACGTTTTAAGTACCTATATTACTATACCGATAATAACACCGCTTACAGAGGCGCCAGCGTAACTATATTAGCTAAATAGCATAGTTCTGTTTCTTTTTCACTTTAGGCATTCGATAGGGAGAACGCTTTTTACGCTGCTATTTAATTTACGCTGGCGCCTCTGTAATCGGGCTTATTGTAATGATATTGTAACGCAGTAGACGCCCGTTGTAGGTATCCTGTAACTATGATGTAATCTGCGGTGTTTACGTGATCCGGTTCTGGGAAGTTCTATTGTTCTGTGAATCTTTATTGTGTTTTTAGTAGTGCCTTTTGTATTCGGTTTTATGGCTTTATGACTCGAGCGGGATCAGTCTTTGTATCTCGTCTATTGTTTAGTTTATTTGTTGGGTATTTATATATTTGAAAAACAATAGGGATTCTCGAACTTTCAAGTTGTTAACTTGTTAACACAATAGCGTTTATTAAGATCGAGTAATGTTGCGAAATATCTCGTAGGTTTGAGACTGTAGGAAATAACGGATATAAATACGCCGGCCGACCCTTGGGGATCAGTTTTATTCGTTTACCGTCGAAGCGATAACTACTCGGGTTAGAGTGCGATATCAGTGATTGTGAAGTGACTAGCTTGTGTGAATATCAGTACCAGTGTAAAGTGTTTGTGCGAACCAGTTGTATCGTGTGTTTTTGTGATTTTTGTGAAGTGATTGTGTGCAATAAAGTGCAAAGTGAATAATCGGCATTTTAAGTGACTATCCAAGAACCCATCTCGTAACAATATGTCTTACTTTGACTTTGATTTCCTAGAAAACGGATAAGCTATTTTCATCTCAAGAGAATAGATCCAGTTTATGTACTTTGGATCTCTTATTCTCGAATTACTCGTATTCTGATTTAGTAAGGTCTTTTTGATAAGCTCCGAGTAACCCAACGAGCTATGGAGCGGGAGATCGAATCAGTAATGAGGAGATCCGTAGTAAAACCAAAGCCACCGATACAGCCCAACTAAATTGGCAAGTTGAAATGGCAGTGGGCAAGATACATAGCACGGAGGATTGACGACTAATGGGGCCCAAATGTGCTTGAGTGGAGACCGCGTACCGGCAAGCGCAGCGTAGGACGTCCACGATGAACAATATCGCAGGATTTCGCTGGATGCTTCTGCCAAACGGTTTTATTGGAGATCCATAGGGTAGTCCTATTTCCAGCAGTGGCTATATCCTATGGCTGATGAATCAATGTTTTGTGTTACGTATCATTGTGAGACATAGTCTGTAGGTCCCCTTGTAGTGCGCTTGTGACGTCACGCGAAAGTTTAACGTATATCTTGGTCAATTTTTGTTTAATTAACGAAAGAAAAAATACGTGTCTATTTTTTAATGAAGTGCTAATTATATTTTCAGTAATCTAGCCTATTAGCTCTAGTTAGCTATAGTTTCTCAGTGTCTCAGTTTACATTACAGTGAGTCCTCGACCCTAGTACACGGTTATTAGGGCTGCCGCGTGGGCGAGCTAATTATATGGTGCATGATTACTTTGTACGGGAAATTAGAAATGGTTGTTCCGCTAATTGAATAATGCGGGGCCCTTGTTTTATCTCAAATTTTAATCTTTAGTGGTAAATTAATTGTGACGAAAATACGTATTTTGTTTGGTGATTTTAGCGTGGAATAGTTTTACACACCGGTATTTATGAGACTTATTAAATTGACGACTTTTTTGTATGAATATGTGATGTTTTATTCTGAATCATATCGAATGATTTGTTGTCTTCGGCATAGTTGTAATCATGTTGTACATTGTTCAATCTATAATAAATAATTTTTTTATTAATTTATAAAAAGATGAAAATAAATAAATAAAATAAAATAATTTATTTCAAAACATCAAAGTCAACATTACACTTGAAAAGCAAAAACATTTAATAAATAACACACACACACACACACACAATTGCCTGAACTAGGTGAAACCTGTGTTTCAGGCTGAAAAAGAGCAAAAAATGCTACCTAAATATTTATAAATAAAATAACTATTTGCTACCTAAAACTAAGTAAAATACTGCTAAAACTGATTACAGTGCAATCGTGTGACGTACTACCTAAAAACCTACCTATTTCATATATACATATTTCATTCATAAAATTATTTAGACTAAATCTAAAATGGAACATACGTAAAATAAAAGACAAATCAAATAAAACAGCTCTGTTTTACCGCTCCATGTGCTTTTCCGTATCTACTCGGATAAGAAGTTGCATGGTCTAAATGTAAGTAACTAGCTGACCCGGCGAACTTCGTTTCGTTACTTTATATATGTGGTTACTGTATAAAAGTGTTATTTTAACGTATAGGTAAGCATTATTATTGCAAAGTTCCATCTCAATCCGTTCAGTAGTTTTTGCGTGAAAGAGGAACAAAAATTTATAGTAATTCATACAAACTTTTGCGTTTATAATATTCGTAGGAATTTGTCGTTAACTGTACTGTACTGTATCAGCCTTTTTAATAGTCCACTGCAGAACGTAGGCCTACCCACTAAGGATGATTGGGCCACATCCACCACGCTGGCCCAGTGCGGGTTGGCGAATTCACATACTCCATCGAATTTCTTCTACAGACATATGCAGGTTGCCTCACGATGTTTTCCGTCACCGAAAAGCCAGTGGTATGAAATTCCGTACATAAATTCCAAAGAACTCATTGGTACGGGACCGGGATTTGAACCCACGACCTCACGATTGTAAGGCGGGTGTCACTACCTCTAAACCACCACGGCTTTGTCGTTAAACTGGCTCTAAATTGATTTTATTAATTTTATAGTAAATCTAAAAACATTTTGACTATTTTACTACTAAACCAAACTGCAAGCAGATACAATCAAATCACAAATCTCAAGAGTTAATCTCACTAATCTCTCTAAATATAACTTTCCAACCTCAAAACTAAATTTTTTGACCGTTATTTTTATCCGTAGCGGCATTTCAAAGGTACGACACAATGGCGTATTGTTATAGGAAGAGTATTGACGCCACTGGCCCTTGCTCTCACGCTTTTGTTCTAAACGAGCGTATCAAACGCCAAAGTATTGGGCACAGATGAAAGCGGAGAGAATGGGGGAGATTTGACATAGATTTTGACATCCTACTAATATTATAGACGCGAAAGTTTGTGAGGATGGAAGGATGGATGTATGGATGTTTGTTACTCTTTCACGCAAAAACTACTGAACGGATTGAGATAAAACTTTGCAATAATATAGCTTATATATCAGAATAACACATAGGCTATAAATTATAATGATATATTGCGTATGCGGGCGAAGCCGCGGGTAAAAACTAGTTTACCATAAACTGAGGTGTTTTCATCGGAGTTATATGCAGCATTGTAGCTGAATCAAACTTTTTGGCAGCTGTGATGTTATCTACAAGCTGCAGATAACCAAATCCCGACTGGAGCTCAACTACTGGCGAGGATTCGTTTTGGGCAGCTTGTAATTTTACAGCCGCCAAGTTGTTTGATTCGACTTGTAACTGAGGACTGACTTGTCGTGTATATTTAACTCTATTAGTTTTTGCAATATAGCCTAACTGATAAGCAAATGCAGTAGACAGGGCACATTGTAGCACATAGTGCTTAAAAAAAACGGACAGCCAATGAGTCATGATAAAATTCTCAGGAGAACACGTGCAAGTGCTTCCACTGACTATTTCTTGTCGGTTTGGATGGAATTTAATAAAACTCCTTGTTAATAATTTTCTCCGAACTCTTTTAGCACCCACTCTAAAAACTTTTACCAAAAAATGGTGAAACCGCCTTCCATCGTGTACAAAATTCGAATATTTCGCTCGAATTGTTTACATTATTGTTGATTTTTCAAAATCTCCCGCGCCGATTTCTGTAAAATTTAAATGGGACTACCTCGGGAGTATACCCTTTCGAACTAAAAAAGGAATTTTTCGATTCGGTTCACAATTGGCGAAATTTTACGATGAACATACACAAAAAAAAAATCATACAAACGAACATAGAACCTCCCCCTTTTCGGACGTCTGTTAAAAATGAATGAATCTAACCGAACCTAAAAACTTCTGCCATAAAATAACTGAGCGAAAATTAAAACCTAAAAAAACGATGTCAAACAAAAATACCACAATTTTCAGAAACACACGATAAAATATAGCATGAAGTTAAAATACCCATCCGCTCTACCAATACGAAAACAAAATGTTAAAAATCAAATAAACATTTATTAACATATCCTAAAATAATATTCTAATCAAATAATTCTAATATCAGTTCCATGAATAACTTCGTCAGTTCAAGGTTGGAGTTATTAAAATTTCAAATGTATCTGCGCCGTGAATGAATGAATTACATTTCCCACGAGATTCGTGTCTCTATGCGCTTAGGGTTGTCGAAAATTTAATTTTCTATGTATTTTTTGACCGACGAAAAAACGAAAGAGGTACCTACTCAAGTCGACGAGTATATATTTTTTTGCTTTTTTTATGTATTCCACTACCATAACTTTTCACAGTACGATTTCGATAATTATTTATTGTTGGAAAGGAAAAAAGTTTGAATAAGTATACATTTCAAATATTTATTTATTTATTTGCTACATCTATCCTGAAGTCTTCAGTCCAGTGTTTCGAGTCCACATTCCTCATACGAACCGCTAGAATGTAGAAAGCTTTATTATTATATATTACGGGACTAATCGTGCAATAAAATTACGAGATAAATCTCGACGTTTCGACCGACTCTGTCTTTCCGCTAAAGTACAATGTAGGTGTCTTCAAATCCCGAGTAAATGGGTATCTTCTAGGTAAGGTTCTAGGTATGTTACACTCTAGAGCGCAAATCTGCTTAATATCAGGCAGTGTGTAGTCAAACGCAAACCTATGTGAAATAAAAAAAAAAAAAAACTTGTGGGCGGACGTCCTACGCTACCCTTGTCCGTATTTAGGTTTCCTGACTTTACTCTCTATATTATAATATAATATAGGTATATATTATTATTAATATTTACCATTTATTACACAAAATTATTAAATTTGAACTTTTTTTAAACAAATTTAGAATGGCTATGACGGATTGGTGGGATAAAACGTCCTTGAAATCTTGAGGTTGTCACTTCAAATCCCGATTGCGTAACTAGAAAAAAAAATAACTAAAAGAAAAATAATTCAAAATCATTACACAAAACGCACCAATGATATTACCCGGAAATCAATAAACAAAAAAACGATAACTGTAAGTACTAAGAACTCTACCAGTATTCTTCAGTTTACTCTATCAATAAAATCAACAAAGAACTAACATACAAGCGCGAGAATTTAGCGCAAAACAAACAAATTCCTCATTCAAGATGACATAATAGATGTACGATAAAAATCACACCGCGTTTCTAACAGTAAGCCCTAAATACTTGCGCACGCGCATGTGTACATTGATCGTAATCTCACGATACTCGTATAAGGTTTGATGGATCACATTAAAAAGTTGTTTTAAGATATAAATCACGGGCTTCATGGCTAAGGTTAAGTTATCAGTTATCTTTTTAGAGTAATAAAAGAGGTAGAAATTCCCTAAGAAGAAACATTTAAAGACATGATCACGGCAAGAAGGTCACAAAAACGCACAGCGAAAACGCAAATACATTGCTATGATATCAACAACATCACTTGATACAAGTGACATTTGAGTTACTGATCAATTGTCAAATTGGCGTCTCAGAAATATGGCGGACAAACTTCAAAGCTGTCCTAGGCGAAGTTTATGTTTTAAACCTCATCAGAATAACAATAGTTTCACCTCATTTTAGGGACCCCTACCCAAGGGGTAAAAACGGGACCTTATTACCTACTCCTAAGACTCCCATATCTGGATCTCATGAACCGTGAAATTTTCACAGATGATGTATTTCTGTTGCCGCTGTAACAACATATACTAAAATCAGAATAAAATAAATATTTAATGGGGACTCTCATACAACAAACGTGATTTTTAAGGGTTTTTTGCTCGCTAAGAGAAATGGGGCTCCAACACCGTAAGGAACCCTTCCTGCGCGAGTCTGACTCGCACTTGCTCGATTTTATTGCTTAACACTCGGTTTACTTTACAGAGTTATCTGCTTGTCCTGTACTAATCTGAAACGGGGTGATTAGGACCATCATATCATTATGAACAACTTTTAATATGAGGTTAACCCGGAATTCCAGAAAAGAAATCAGCTGTACTGGAATATAGCAGTTCTGGATAGGTAACCCTGTATAGTATGTTCATGGTTCCCTTACCTGATAAGTATTAAAATTTTGAAACAAGTTTACAATATATATATAGCTGCGAAATATAGTCAAACGAGAAAATCTAAATAGGAAAACGTATTTAAATTTTCTTCCAAGTAATATTGCAGTCGGTACGGGTATATTTTATTACCATATACGACTATGTTAATGACTATTTCTGTGTATCTGTCTGAGATGGCCTAAAGATGCCCTGATCAACTCCATAAATTATCTTTTGTATATAATATAATATTTTATAACAAATAGCCATTGAATTTAAAATTAGAAAAGAGAATAGGAAACATGATTGGCCACCTTTTACGACATATCATACAATAAATAAATTAATAGAAGGAAAAGTAGAAGAAAAGGGGAGGAAAGATAGAAAGAAAAAGAGGAAGGGGAAGCACATAAAAAGTTTCTTATATAAAATCAAAGAGAACGTATGTCATGTCGTACAGGGAGGATCTTTATAACAGAGAGGCAAAAACAAAAACAGAGGACCGCGATTAAAAATTGTTCCACCGACATGAGCCTAGTTCTTAATTTTTTTTAATACATATCATTTCAACAAAAAAACTTAAATAACACATTCCACAATGACTAAAATCGAATAACCTAACTAAACAAAAATGAAAAGAATATCTTAACTAGAACTAACAAACATTTTAGTACGCATAAACTCAATTTTAAATCAGGAAAAGAATACCTAAGTGGTAAAAAAATTTCATTACAATGTACCCGGCAAGAGATCGTAATACTCTTATAATCAATTTCATGTGTATTCCAGTAGTAAGGGCTCGGTTCCGACCCACGTGCGTATCGAATCAATCAGTCGAATCACGGACATTGTGACTCACTAACCACGAATCATTGATTCAATAGGTACATTTTTTTAATCTGTTTCTAGCCATAATATCACTGGTTTTCTTAGAATTACCTAATAAAAGTAATGATTTCATCTTTGTCGATTCCTAAAATTACATTCTTGAGATTCTGTTCCAATGAGCTATTTAGTTAGGATAATATTTGCTGGAAATAACTATCAAGCATTTTGTTTTGCTGTGAAATTGCTTGACATTATATTATTTTGTTAGCTTTCAGTAACTTATATTTATTGTTTTTTTGTTGTTTATATTGTACGTTGTTTATAAAAGAAAACACAAGAGTCGACTATATATTCTTATTTCTAACTAGCTGCTCCGACGAACTTCGTTTTACGCAATATCTTTATAAATTATAGCCTATGTGTTATTGTGTAATGTATAAACATTACTATTGCAAAATTATATACTATATAATTATAGTTTCATCTCAATCCGTTCAGTAGTTTTTGCGTGAAGGAACAAACATTCATACATACAAACTTTCCCGTTTATAATATTAGTAGGATTGATTAATAAAATTCATAATATTGATTTGACTACAAAACTTAAAGTTAAACAAAAAACATTGGCAATCAATCATAGCAATGTCTTCTACACTGTCAAATAATTCAATATCTTGGACATATTCAAATTGTTTTATTGAGGCAATAACAGATTAACATTTACGTTTATGTAATCGAGTTTTGATATACAACTGATTGATTTACAATCGATCATTTACAGTTTCGATAAATGCGTTTGTGTTTAAAGAGAACGTGAATAAACGTCTCAAAATAAAATTAATAAGGCTTTACATTGAAATTTCATATTGTGTTGAGTATACATACAAACGAACATGGCACCTAGAACTTGAACATACTCGTATAATATTTGAAATTCGTCACTAAACGATTATCATAGTCTCATCAGCTAGCATGCGACCACGAAAAGTCACGAAAAGAACTCATTTCGACGTGTGTAAAAGTGATAGTTATATACTTTGCCATACGAACGAAATAATTCGTGGCGAGCATACTAGCCCAGCTAGTTATAAAATGGGTAAAAGTCGATATTTACCTGCTCTTAGACCAACAAGACCTTTCATATTCGAAAACAGACACGCTACCATCTAGGAGAGAAATGTAGTCAATGTACTTAATTATAAAGGCATTTTAATAGAAAACTATTGTGCTGTTAAATAGTGTACTGCTGAACATATATTACGCACGAAAAGCGAATAAAGAATATTCAACACGCTAAACTTGTGAGGGTCGAGGGAAAAACAGTGATTCTAATCAAAATACCACAGACAAAGCAAACCAGACAGCGTCTATATCTCAACATTCCATATTCCTATGGGAACGGAATGCCTCCGTAGAATATGACATGTATGTCAAGCGGTGTTCGCAACATGGATGTAACTTAGATATAGACATATTTGTAGGTACCGAAAATGATGTCAGCTCCGCCTGCAACGTAATTTTGATGTGATTTTAACTTTCAACGTTGATGTTTTTATTTCTCCGGGTCACACATTTGTTACTGTTTGATTCTTTTCCTGTTAAAGTATTGAGATTTTTTTAGCTGATTTCTCTATTCCGTAAATTAGTTCAATTGCCTTCTTTTACAATCAATATGAGTCTTAGTTTGTGGCTCAAATTGGTACCATAACTTGGAAGCATCTAAAAATGATCAAGACAAAACTAATCATTGTTATGATTTTATTTTGAGTGCTTTCCACACTAGATATTGTCTCAAAGAGTTATCTTTGTGATAAGCATTTCAAAAATTCGAAGCGAACGCAGGATTTGAACCTGCCCCTTCGGATCACTAGCCCGACACTCTAACCAACTGAGCCAGCCCACCTCCTACGCAAGCGTCAAATTTTTGAAGTGCTTTGAAAACTAATCATATTTAAGTGAAACTACAGGAATTCATATCAGTATTTCATTAGCTATCCATCTGGTACAGGTTGAATCATAAAATTTGTCGGATGTGAAGTTAGCTACAAGCTGCGCAATATCCAATCCTGATTGAAGCTGAGCATAAAGCGCGTTGGTTGGGTTTCGCGCAGCTCGTAGTTAACTTCACATCCTCCGACTTATATGATTCGGCTTATAACACGTCTTGTCACTTGAGCTCCCAATATCAAGCGGTTCTTACATCCATGTTTGCGTAGAATATGACATGTATGTCAAGCGGCGCAGTGTTTGCACTGAGTGGGTGATTAAAATTCTCAAGTTCAAGTGGCGACGAAAGCACGGAACCCGCCTCTGGGATGTATAGGTATTTCGCCTGCCTCTTGAGCTAGGGCTGTCTCTATAATGCAAATAAGAAAATTAATATTTTATACGATATGTCATCATCATCATCATTTCAGCCATAGGACGTCCACTGCTGGACATAGGCCTCCCCTAATGATTTCCAATTAGACCGGTTGATAGCGGCTTGCATCCAGCGCGATCCTGCGGTCCTAATAAGGTCATCCGTCCACCTTGTGGGTGGACGACCTATACTGCGCTTGCCGGCAGCGTACAGCGTTACAGCGTACCTAGCTCAAGTGCAACAGGGCGGGGATGGGCAGCAGCATCCCCGTCGCGAGAGCTACGCCCTGCGATTGCCAACACGCTTGCCCAGCGCGGCAAATATGAGCAAAATCCCCCTCATATGATTACACAAAATAGATATGATATGTAATGCTTTCAATTCCTATATAATTTTGCGTATACGTATATAGTCATATAGTCATATAGTCATTTATTCATTGTTACAAGTCAATGAGTAAACATTACATTAGGGCACTATACAATATAGCACAAAAAAATAAAAAAATAAAAGAACTTGACAATTACCAAATTAGTCACAAAATCTTAAAACAATTCAGGTAATTTCAAAAAGTCATTTACATCATAAAATAGTTGCTCATGTAGCCAACATTTTAATTTATCCCTAAACGACCCAGCGGAAGGTGCATCCCGGACTTCTACGGGTATTCGGTTGTATATAGCGGGCCCACCAACATATACAGACCTCTCCGATTTCGCCAGCCTATGAGAAGGTGTCACCAGTTGATTTTTTCTAGCATTGCTTCTTAAATTTAACCTAGAATAGGTCCCTTTCCTCTCAAATAATTCTACATGGTTGTGCGTGAAAAGGGCTACCTGATAGATTAGTTCGCACGGCAGTGGCAGTACGCGCAGTTCCCTAAAGAGCTCCACACAAGACACGTCGTCCGAAACCCCGAAAATGGCTCGCACAGCCCGTTTTTGCATAGAGAAAGCTCTCTTGTACTCCGCTGCGCGGCCCCAAAATTCTAATCCGTACGTAATATTACTATGGATTGTGGCAAAGTAACAAGAGCGCACAACGTCCCGCGTGGCCGTACTCGCGAGCCGCCTGAGAGCGAAGCACGAGCGGCTCAGCTTCCCACATAGCTCCTGTATATGTGACTCCCACGTGAGGGCGCTATCTATGTGGAACCCTAGTAATTTCGTTGAGTTGACCTGCTGAAGCGCGGTGTTTCCGATCGTTACCGAGTACTTAGCTTCCGATCTCCCATTCAGATTGAAAGTCAAAAAGCAGGTTTTATCTTTGTTCAATGCTAGGCCATTGGACTTAAACCACACATCGAGTTTACTAACGGCAGAGTTTATCTTACCATGCAACTGCGTAGATGATGGCGCAGTAATCACTGCGGCCACATCGTCAGCATACATGTATATCTCAGCGTCTTCGATGGCACCCGGCAAGTCGTTCAAGAGAAGACTGAACAAAGTGTTCGAGAAACAGGATCCTTGGGGCACGCCCATTTCGTTCTCCAGCTCGTCGGATGAGACGCGACCCTTGTCCCCTACCACGACTTGCGTTCTTCCTGACGTAAAGGAGATTATTAATGACCCGGAAGGGCCGCGCATTCCGTGGAAACCTAGTTTCTGGGCAATAAGTCTATGGTCCGCCGTGTCAAAGGCGCGCGATAGGTCGCAGCAGACCAAAGCGACCTGCAATCCTGCCTCGCGAGCTTTCAGAATTTGCCACACTACTTCGCGCACTAAGTCTGTGGTTGAGCGCCCGGCCCGGTATGCGTATTGCCTGTCAGATAAGATGTCTCTTTGGAGCGCATAGTTTAAAACTCTTCTATTAAGCCCTACCTCAAACACCTTGCTAATAGCTGGAACAAGAGAGATCGGACGGTACGACTTAAGGTCTGACTTTTTCCCTTTGCCCTTGTAGAGGGGGCTAATTTTTACTCTTTTAAGAGCTGATGGGTACTCTCCGTCACGCATACATAAGTTGAAAAGTCTACTTAGAACGGGTGCTAAAGGCACTATACCCGATTTTATAAGATCGGCTGATAAGCCGTAAAGGTCGGTACTTTTTTTTGGGGCAATTCGCTTAGTAGCTATCGTAACAATTTCGGTGGGTGAGAAGGGTTCAAGTCGGATTGATACGTCGCTGGCGGATGACTCGCCACCTAGCGCAGCTAACGCGCGACTATTGTTTGCCACAGGAGCCCCAGCTTTTTTCGCAGCTGTAACAAACTCAAGGTTCAGCGCGTCAACCAAATGCTTTTTGGTATCGTATTGCTGACCACACTCGTCCCGTACCAGATCAGTGAAGTCAACTCTTTCGCGGTTTCCGCGCCCCAGCTCCGTGTTAATTACTCGCCACATACAGCGCGGGTTATTTTTAATAATATTTGAGTAAAAACTCACACGCTTAGTTTTTAGTAACTTGAGATATTTGAGCGATATTTCATCATACTTGACCCGTAGTGGTTCGTTGGTGGGAAATATTTTTCTTAAACGGGCGATATCATTTAATAGATGTTTCAAATTATGGACTTCGGTATCGACCCAATGGTTACTACTTAAAATGGACTGTTTTTTTTGCGGAAAGCACGTATTAAAATAGCTTGCTAAAATAGTTATGAGTGAAGTTGCTAAGGACTCACAATTATGGCCCGCTTTGTCTATCACGTGATCCCAATCAACAGATTCAAGGGCGTTGATAAAGTTATTTTTATTAGCCGCAGTGAAGCTGCGGGTCAGCCGGTGAGCGGGGATGGAGGTGGCACATTCTTCGACTATTAGACGCTGAGCGTTATGGTCGCTAAGCGGCTGTGTGTTTACGTCAACTACGGTGCAGACGCGCTCTGTTGACATATTAGTATATATATGATCCAGAAGCGTTCCACCACCTCCGTCCACTCGAGTAGGATGATTGACTAATTGGACAAAATTATAACTCGCTATTATATCTTTAAGCTTTTTTTGAGCACTGGAGCTCTGTAAAAAATCAATGTTGGCATCTCCCAAAATTATGCATTTAAAGCCTTCATTTGTAACTTTGTAAAGGAGGCGTTCGAAGAGGTCTAAATAAACTGAGTGACTAGTGAGGTTTGAGTGGTACAACCCTACAACCAGAATGTCGTCTTCTAATAAATGTACAGCACACACGTCAAATAGTTGCTCCTGCGATAAGTCACAGAAATCTTGTCTGTTTACCACCTTCCTACCCTTCCGTACGTAGATGCAACTTCCGCCATGCGCTATAAGTTTTCTACAGCTAAACGATAACAAATCATAATTACACAAGGTAACAGATATTAATTGATGTTCCCGAAGCCAATGCTCGGTGATAACTAATATATCGCAGGATAATTCCTTTGTCAATAAGACCTCAAGTTGTTTAGTTTTATTTGTGATGCATCTTATATTTTGGTGACAGATAGTTAATGAATTTTTAGTTCGCGCATTGTTTGTTGGCATTGGACGCGGTGATGCGGGCGGCGGACGGTGCGTGACCGGCGCTGGCGCGGCCGCACGAGTGCTGACGGGGCGCGCATCCCACGCGCCGCCCGCTCCCGCGAAACCACTCGCTAATTTGTGTACAAGTAGGCCAGTTTTCAGCGGACATAAAGAAATCAAAAAGACTGTCGGGTACAGAAATGGCGAAAGACGAGTAATGTCCATGGGTCAGCTTAAGCTTCTCGGCGCGGTAGCTATCGCTATTCTTCTTCCTTCTCATGTAAGATACGATAGTGTCAGCTGTTGTCTCCGGTGCAAAGAAACACGCGTGGATTTTTCTCGTACGCCCTACGGTTTTCAGTTCATCATCGTTCGTTCCACTTCCCTTTATTATGGTTCTCCTAGGTTGTTCGGATTTCTTAGCTCTGCGATTACGAACCGTAACCCATCCGTCATCACAAGGGTTATTCGTGGTTACAGCTTGGTTGAACGTACTACAGTCACCAGTACGGGCGACCACGGGAGATGAAGCCGGCTGCGCCATCGGACGCGAATCGGCGCGTTTCGCCCAACTAGAACTCTTCGCGGGAGTAGCGGTCGGGATCAGGGTTGATGCAGCCGCGCAGGTCAGATGCAGCCGCGCAGGTCATACCTCCTGCTCGCACTAAGCAGGTCTTTATAATTGCAACCGCTAGTTAGGGACGGGAATGCCACCTCCGTCATTGTCTTCTGAGAATCAAAATCTGGTATTAAGAAAAGTAAATAGGTAGGTATGTATAAGGTCCACATATTACATCCTCAGCCAAACTCATTTGCCAAAACTTCCGAATGGATATCGGCCGCACGGACCATTCACCACCCTCCGATTTTTAGGTAACTCTTTTGTTGTCATCAAATCGTCCACTCCTGTAAAGTATATAGACTATAGACATCGCTTTCCATTAGATCAAATGCAGCTCTAATTTGTATAAAAAGGACACTCATAATTAGGGACAACTCTAATTAATTTTTACTCAAAATTTAAAATTGTATAACAGGATTTCAATTCCTATATAATTTTGCGTATACGTATACCTCCTGCTCACACTAAGCAGGTCTTTATAATTCCAACCGCTAGTTAGGGACGGGAATGCCACCTCCGTCATTGTCTTCTGAGAATCAAAATCTGGTATTAAGAAAAGTAAATAGGTAGGTATGTATAAGGTCCACATATTACATCCTCAGCCAAACTCATTTGCCAAAACGTCCGAATGGATATCGGCCGCACGGACCATTCACCACCCTCCGATTTTTAGGTAACTCTTTTGTTGTCATCAAATCGTCCACTCCTGTAAAGTATATAGACTATAGACATCGCTTTCCATTAGTTCAAATGCAGCTCTAATTTGTATAAAAAGGACACTCATAATTAGGGACAACTCTAATTAATTTTTACTCAAAATTTAAAATTGTATAACAGGATACGTTTTACGTAATAAACCATAACTTGAAAGCTTTTACAATATACGTTTACAGTTCACATACGTTTTAGTTAATAAGTTTTTTCACGGCTAGATTTAGGACCAAGAAGCCTTGATAAACAAAAAGAAACTTTATCATATAAACCAACTTCATACGCTTATCTCCGATCGGTGCCTGAGGCGTTAAAAGCTATCATATTTTTTACCCACGATTAAAGACTGCCTTTTGTACTTTTTCTTGCGTTGAATCGAGGGGCGTGTCATGTCAAACATTTTTTATGACGTGTTGACATGGCCTACTTTGTAACACTTTTGTATTTTATTACAAGTGTTTAACATGCTGTTAACTTGTTAAATGTATTATTGGTTTAATGACGCGTTATAGACATTGTTTTTAAAATGTGACGGATTAATTTTAAAACAAGAATAGGTTTTTGTACTACCGATGCTTTGTACTGTACTGTACTGTATCAGCCTTATAATAGTCCACTGCAGGACGTAGGCCTACCCACGAAGGGTGATTGGGGTGGCCTGGCCCAGTGTGGGTAGATGGATTCACATACGCCATTGAAATTCTTCTCCGGACAGGTTGCCTCACGATGTTTTCCTTCTTTTTCCTTGAAAAGCCCGTGGTGTGAAATTCCGTACATAAATCCCAAAGAACTCATTGGTAGGGGACCAGGACTTGAACCCACGACCTCACGATTGTAAGGCAGGTGTCATTACCTCTAGACCACCACGGCTTATATAACCTATGCTTTATTTTCCTGAAATTGTTATGTCATAACATCCTATTAATATTATAAACGCGAAAGTTTGTGAGGATGGATGGATGGAGGTATGGATGTTTGTTACTCTTTCACGCAAAAACTACTGAACGGATTGAGATGAAACTTTGCAGTCATATAGCTTATATATCAGAATAACACATAGGCTATAAATTATAATGATATATTGCGTATGCGGGCGAAGCCGCGGGTAAAAACTAGTGAATCATAATTGATTATTTATTTTAAAATAAGAAGTGTAAGTAACTAAAATTCACATTTTAATCTACAAGTAAATCAATTAGTTATACAATACAAAAGCTAATAAAAATAAAAACATCTATTCCGTTTGAAGATTTTGTGGATTCATGACATTTGAACTCCATTTTTTTCTACATGTTTGTTTTAATCAAAGACACATGTGCACCTGAAAATTTAATTAACTTCTTCGCTACGTGTATGTTTTATTTCATTTATTCAAATTCAAACGTTTGTTCAGATAAATTTTTGAATAGTAACATTGACACTACTATTTATGATTTTTACTAGAGCTTCTTAGTCAATTTAAGAGCATTTTTAAGATCCAAACCCACATATTACAGTAGCAATATGAATTAAGACACAGAGTTTTAAATTCATGTTAACATGGTGAGAATTTTCCATGGAAAACATTTAATCACAAAGTAGAATCTCTAGGAATCATAAACGGTACGTGCCAAGCACAACAACTGTGTTGTAGGGATTCTAGCAAACACGTAACAGATGCAAATATATTGCAGCGAGGGTTACGTGAGATTAATAGATTATGTTAACATAATGTATAATGTAAGTGTAATGTTAAGTAGTTGCTGTTTTAGATTTATTTATGATGTTATAGTGTCAATAATATGATGGCATTTATAGTAAGTTCGTGTGCAATGGCTAGCCCTGGTATCAGAGATCGTAAGCCGCGTGAAGTATCTACTAAAAGCGAACGTAAAAACAAATAAAACGTCAATGAACCATTAAATATTTTGTTTCATTTACAAAATTAACATTTTTATTAATTTTGATGTTGTTAATGAAATAAAATACTTATTTCAGTATAATAGAGTAAGTACCTACATAAATACAATTAAATTAATCAATTACAATGTCTTCATTAAAACTCGCGTGAGAATTCATTATACAAAAGAAAACACCGGTTTTTACTCACGTATAATATCGCACATGCGCGTGCGGTAGTCGACGGGAGCGCGCGTATTCCCTGACGAAGGAGTACTAATTACTCTGAAACCGGTCGGGTTCCCAGCGGCCCGGCTGCATATTATACGTGAGTAAAAACCGGTGTTTTCTTTAGTACAATTACAATGTATAAAAAAAACCGGACAAGTGCGAGTCAGGCTCGCACTTCGAGGGTTCCGTACAAACACGTTGTTAATTAAATAATTATAAACTTTTTTAGTCAGTTTTAGCATTGCAAAAGAAATTCTACTTTGAACTTGATCGGGTCAGGAAATGGACTTATATTATGTCAGCAACATCTCTCGAACGCTAACTTGACGCCAACGCCATCTAGTTTTGATATGAGTAAATACTGAGATTTAAACTGTTGCTTTAAGAATTGATTTTATAACTTATTTGATTTGATTGCTATTAAGTTTGATGTTTTATAATTATACAATTATACATTTACATATAAATTTATATTTGAACTTATTTTCAGTTTAGACAGAATTTTGAACCAATTTTTTGTGAATTTTGAGGCCCTATTTGTTGTGATGTAAATAAAAATGTTAATTTTCAGATTTATTCCTATATTTGTACTCTAAGACAATGCTTCTCGCCAAATTTCATAGTTCTACGTCAACGGGAAGTACCCTATAGGTTTTGATTTTTGTGAGTGCAAAATATGCGGTTTTTACGACATAAACGGCTCTAACTTTTTTATACGGTAACTGAGAAGCTTTTCTTTTACACAACTGCAAGAATTCATAGGTTTACGTATACAGTTTAAATTTCAACTCGATATCTTTACGTGTTCCCGAGATAAAGAGTCTTGACATACACGCAGACGGACAGACGAACAGACGGACAACAAAGTGATCCTATAAGGGTTCCGTTTTTTCCGTTTGAGGTACGGAACCCTAAAAATCTTTCGAAAAATTAGTCTTCGTAAATATTTAGTACTTACGTATTAGTAGCCTTATAGAAAACTTGTAATTAATTTAATTATTAGATGTCTGTGTGTATCTCAAAAAAGGAGCTACTTAATTAAATACAATAAAAGTAATAACGTTTATTGATCCAAGAAGGTTAGGTATAACGTAAGATATACTGGATTCCACATTAACGCACCCTGTCGTTTGATCCAGTCTTTTCCGTAACGGGTAGGTACTAGCTTTTGCTCGCGCCTATGCCCGCGTGATATTTTGTCGTTTGTGCTATCCCATAGGAACGTTTATTTTTTCGGAATAAAAACAGCCTATGTTACTCCTTTGAACTATGACTGTGCTAAAAACAAGTCTATCTATCCGTTCCTCTGTTGATTTATAATATTGTAAAAATTAAGATAACAACTATGAACGTTAATTGTCTAAAGTATTAGTCAAATGGGCTATTTGACTAGTTTTTAGAAATCATTTTAAATTATTTGTTAGTACATAATTAGCATACTACATTTATATTTCCGAGAGATCTACTGTATTAACAATGAAAGTCAAGTGTTAAAGATTTGATATTCAAGATCCCGCCAAAATGACATTCTGTAATGCCGCTGCTCTGTAACGTCACACACTAGTAAATAATAATACGCTAGTTCACATCTAAAAATGGACAAAAAATACTTTAAATGTAACTTACAGATCCAATAATATTACACCGAAATCACAAAACACAAATTACACGAACAACAGTCAATCAAGAAATTCTTGTTTACTATCATGTGACGTCACCAAAGTTGCCGCCCTTCTTAGAGCGTTCACGTCACAGATAAAATATTAAAAAAATATCGTATTTTCTTTCGTGTGACTTGCGAAAATTAGGCATATTTTAGTTTGAATAAAGTAAAATATGTCATTTTCAGGCTATTATCTTTAAGAATTACAACAATTAATAGTATATTTTCAATGTTGTCAAATAGCCTATTGTGTAGAATAGCATCAAGACTATTTAGGAAAATATAAATCGAAAAAAGCATCAAGAAGTCTTTAAAAACTATTGAAACTGTCTCTAGATTCCTTATCGACAGCCCTACTCGTAGCAGAGTTTCCCGCGGGTGGCGATCCCGTTCCGCGGCAAAAACTTGGAACAATCGGGGTCAACGAACCGAGACAAACTCACCGACTGACGACAAATTCGACTTTAATAATACTGTGAATAATTCAGATAAAAACTCCGCTTAAAAAATTACATCCGTCTGTAACAGGCGGGCACCTTGTCTGGGACGGCAAAAACCCGATTGTTTTGTCACATTTTCTGGTCAATCTGTTTGATATGAACCATGTAATTTATTGTAGTTTTTAGTGCATTACATTGATTTACTGGACTAAATAAATAAGCCAATAAATAAATGATAATGAAGCCGTGGTGGTCTAGTGGCAGTAACACCCGACCTGCAATCGTGAGGTCGTGGGTTCAAATTCCGATTCAGTACCAATGAGTTTATTTAAAACTTATGTACGGAATTTCACACCACTGGCTTTTCGGTGAAGGAAAAACATCGTGAGGCAACCTGCATAGTGCATACGTCCAGATAATTCGATTGCGTACGTGAATCCACAAACCCACACTGGGCCAGCGTGGTGGATATGGCCCAATCACCCTTCGCAGGTAGGCCTACGTCCTACAGTGGACTTTTAAAAAAGACTATCTATCTATCTATCTATCGGCCGTAGGATGTCCACTGCTGGACATAGGCCTCCCCCATGGATTTCCAATAAGGACGGTTGGAAGCGGCCTGCATCCAGCGCGTTCTTGCGATTTTTATTATGTCATCAGTCCACCTAGTCGGTGGACGTCCTACGCAAAAAAGACTAGTACAAGTGAATTAGCTGGTTTGTAGAGCTAAGATATGAAATAATATTTTGTTTTCTGCGACTTTTTTACTATTGTTTAAATAAATGTAAGTGTGATTTGTGGGCGTAATTAGACCGACGAATTATAATGACATTAATGTAATTATATCCATGCCTCTCTATAAATATCAATCTTTTTAGTACGAAAAATATGAATCACACAAAACAGTTGACATTGAATAAACGGATTAAATGCGTGAAAAAATTGTAAAATTATGAGAGCTAAATACGTGATTAATGAAAACCTGGCTTAAAAATTTAAAACTGCTGTTTGTGTCAGAGTAGCTATTTTAAATATCATACAATTAGAATTCACTAACACAGATATTTAAAAACACTTACGACAGATCATCAAACATTTAGATATTTTAATAAAACTTGTTAAAAATTAACAATCGATGTTTCATCGTTAGGTTTAACGAGCGAGTTGTTAATGACTAATAAATTGCAATTACAACTCGCTTACAATTTACAATCACAAGATCGATTTCCGTTCTTACAATTACAATACCATCTAATTCATTAAAATTTATTAAGAAAGACAAATTACAGCGCTCCTAATAAGTAATACATTTTTAACTTAATTAATTTCTAAAGTAGGCTAAATAAAAAAATAGTATAATAAATCTTAGGGTTAATACACCGTATTTTCAACATATTAATGTTTGTTATCGTCAGCAAGTTTTTATTGGTATTTTCCTAAAATTGCTGTCTCCCTCTATTCAACAACACAATTCGGCAATATTTTCCAAGATCGTTTACCGTCTTACAACAAAAGTTTTACGCGCGCTTTAGTATAACAGTACAAATTGCACCGGCAAAACAGTGTTTAAAGCGTTTTTAAATCTTTTGTGGTAAGGCGGGTAGTGTCTAAATCCTAACAATATTTCCAATGAACCAAAACATTCAAGAGCGAGACGAGATATAGGTTTATGAAGATTTAGTAAAAGATGTGCCGCAAGATCTACTGTTCGAAGAACTCCCAGTATTTACTGTACTGTACTGTACTGTACCAGCCTTTTTAATAGTCCACTGCAGGACGTAGGGCTACCCACGAAGGGTGATTGGGCCATATCCACCACGCTGGCCCAGTGCGGGTTGGTGGATTCACATACGCCATCGAATTTCTTCTACGGACGTATGCAGGTTGCCTCACGATGTTTTCCTTCACCGAAAAGCCAAAGATGTGAAATTCCGTACATAAGTTCCAAAGAAACTCATTGGTACGGGATTGGGATTTGAACCCAAGACCTCACGATTGCACGTCGGGTGTTACTACCACTAGACCACCACGGCTTCCATTATTTATTGTAGAGAAAACCTGAAAATGTTATTTTTCTGGGCTACCCGCCTGGTGCATAAATTGCACGATTACTGATTATAAGCCCACACGTTTGTTCGTCAATACAACGCGCCCCTTCGACCGTTGAGTACAAGGCGCGTAGGTATAATTCGCGTTCAGAGTGTCAAGTGGGAGTTTTGCAAAACAAATCGAAATACTTTTACGTGGCGCTGATCGAGCGCGCCGTGCACACACGCGCGCACATTGACACACACGCTTGAATTAGCCAATCACAGAAGTAAAATTTTACCGTAAAAAATACTCACACTTAGCAATTCAGTTTTTTGTACGTGACACAAGATGGCGCTATGCCATTTCCATAGAAATCACATCAAACGTTAACGCGATCGAGCTCGAGCAAAAATCTCTGAACTTTTGACCGTTTGTATGAAGACGTAATACTGTGTAGATGTCAGTACCATAGCTATGGTACGCAATAGTGGGCAGACACTTAATTGTAAGTTAACAATCAAGTACTTAACAAAGCTAATCGCTACCTACTTCCAGCTTCCAGCTGATAGCAATCTCCAGGTGCGCCCCACTTCCTACCAGCTTATTATCAGCCGGGCGAGCTGTTAGCCACTCAGCCTGATCGCCTGAGCTAATATTTGATCTCGCGGTTGTTATAAAATTAACATAAACGCCAAAGGCTGTAGCCCCACTAGCAGTAACATTTATTTGTAGTTTTCACGCCTCGTGTTGTATTAGCTTATAGTGGATTGACTACGCTATACAGGGTAACTTGTTATTGAACCTATTCCTTCTAGTGAGTTATAGGGGGGGGGCTGTCATCAACAAATTTGACCCCATTAACCCTTATGCAAAAGTTAACCATTTCTGAGAAATATTGAATTAAAGTTTTTTTTTCATTTATCGATGCAAGGTGACTTAAGGATTAATAAAAAAAAGTTTAATGTTTTTCACGATATTTTTTTTACTTAGCAGAGACATCAGACTATCATTTTGAGTAAAAAAAACAGGAGTCGGTGCCCACATTACATAATTATCACATGAAAACATTAAAAAAATGTAATTTTCATCGTTAATTAATATATTTGATCGACAATTATAAAAAAAAATGCCAACACATTTGGCAGTCAGATTATATTAAAAACAACTGCATACTTTCAGCTTTCTAATGAGGTATTAAAATTTAACATCGGTCATAGGGTTTAAGAAAAAACGATTCACATAAAGGTCCAGGTAGAAAATTTTAAGAAAACCGTTATTTTTTACTTTCTCCAGATCACGTCCCCACCTATCAACAAACACGGGATTTAGACCACAAAAGTTTTACGCACGGCTTAGGCAATGTTTTACAGTACAAATTGCACAGACAAACAGTGTTTAAGGCGTGTTTAAATCTTCTGTGGTATGGCGATATATTTTTGCGTGCTTCATCTTCGAGATTTCGACCACAAAGTTATTTACCATAAAATTGGTGATCAAGCACGGACTTATTCGCGATAACAAGAATACTATGTTGGTATTATGTATTTGCGTTACTCAGCGATCATCGAAGTTAAGAAATAGAGCGCTGCCATAGTTAAGATGACACGGCAAATTGTAGATTATGGTTATTTTAACCAAATGGTGATTTCTAAATTGATCTTTTAGCAAAGAATAGAGCCTATAATGATGAGAACTTTGCAAAGCAAGAATTGTGTAACAAGGATGTAAAATTGTAAATATTTGCGTCGAACGGGATAACTACTGGCAGTACGGTACTTGATCCATCCCTCCATCAGCTTAAGGACATCCACTGACAAGCATAGGCCGCCCCAATGGATTGAAGGATGGATGGAATGAAGCCGGTTGGAAGAAGCCTGCATGAATGCAGGCACGATCTTAATTATATCGCCAGTCCTCCTGGTCGTTTGATGTCCTACGCTTCGCTTGCTGATCCGTGGTCTCCATTCTAGAACTTTACGGCCCCATCCGTCGAACTATGCCCACTGACAAGTCAACTTAGTAATCCGCTGGGCTACGTTGGTAACTTTAGTTCATCTGCGAACCAAATTCAGTCTTTGATCTTATAAGGCAACAAATATAAAAATGCCCTTTAAGATGTCGGTTTAAATTATACAGATAATATAAGTTGTCATAGAGTTAGATGATAATCTTAACAAAGTTGACATTAATTCGCCACGAGGCTTGTGGGCTTGCCGATTAAGTAATTAGTAGATTAATATCTAAGTAGGCAATCACCATTACCAATAATTACGGAATAAGCTGCCGGAGGCTGAATTATAAATGATAAATCCAGTTAAAAGCAGTCTTATATTGCTAAATCAAAATGTAGAGTTTAAAATCAAGTTATTTTTAATCCCTGATTTTTATTTATCATGTACAGAAGGTGTATAACTAGGGAAATACCGTTTAATATAATATTTTGTAGCAAACATCCTTCGAGTTAATATCTACAGAACCACAGTCCCCAAATGAAAGTAGTAAAAAAATGTCCGAGTGCCGTCATACATACCGACTTAGTTACATACAATAAATAATTCACAATGACCCTCTTTCTCGAATATCGACCTAATTAACTAACTAAATAGCCTGCCCGCTACGTAGCTTGGGCAGAGTTTTGGCTCAGACACTTTTTTTGCACGATTGTGACTCCATAAATATTTGCTCAAAGCAAAAATCAAATTAAAATTTCGCCAATATCTTATGATATGAAAAAATAGTCCAATCGTCAAAAGAAACTGCTGTAGGTAAAATAGTGATTTTTTAAAACACAAATCTATTAAAATATTCATAATTATCTGGAGCTGGTTCCGAGCTACGTAAAAATAGATTGCATTTTATGGAACAAGTTTAAGATTTTTTTCTACAAACATAAATAAAAGAAGTTCTTTCACGTACTTTTTTTAGCCCACGAATAGCGGAGAAGTTGCATAACATGGCCACAAAATGCATGTGTATTTGATCATAAATAATAGTAAGTAAATAAAATCCAATTTCTCACCTTCAACTACTCATTCGATTTCTTACAACATTGTTTGAAAATCAATTTTTTCCACCACTGTCTAAACACTAATAATGTCAATCTTCTATGTCAATGTCACTGTTGCAGAGATCAAGTTAAATTTTATAGAGTACTAGCGGACCCGGTGAACTTCGTTTTGCTTTCCGTAACAACCTTGTACAGAGTACTAGAAAACTACAAAAAAAAAATAAGGCAAATCGGTCAAGCCGTTTTCATGTTATGTCGTGACAACGGAAAACGGGTTTCATTTTTATATATATAGATAGATAATTATATTTCATTTGTTATCGCATCATAACCTTTGTAAAGAGATAATACTTTAAGTAATCATCTCATAGTGCAAAAGATGGCAAACATTTATGTCACAGTCCTTTCAAAAACCAATAAACAAATTGGTCGAACTGCCGAAGGTCGATTTGAATAGCGATCTCACAGCAATCAAGCAACACTCGATACTAACAGCCGAATCACTCTAATCCGTCTGTCTGTCAACAGTATAATGTCAACATCCTGTATCTGAACAATTTGGAGCATCCTGCGGTGGATTGGGACTGTCAAAGTACAAGTTGTTTATGGGCCTTAGAGTTGAGGCGTTCTCACACGGGGCAACGAACGGCAACGTAACATGAACTGATTGGAAACTAGAACCGTTGCCGTTTCGTAGTGTAAGAATGGTCTTGACGCAACGTAACCGAAGCAAAACTCCGATAATGGCAAATAGACAAAATTGTCTGTCCACCAATTTATACATTCGATGAGCAAACAGAATACTTTGGCATTAAAAGAGGATAATAGGATTTAATCCCTTTGATTAGGGGTGCTTGTTTGTTTTCGCTTTGCATTAGGTATTGTTTCGTAATATTTAAAACTAGCGGTGTCATGTGAAAACTCTCATAAAGATTGGTTGCGTTGAGATTGCGGCGCCGTTGAGGATGTGAAAACAGACTTTAAATATTCTGGACCATCACTAAAGAAATTCATCTGGTTCTCTCTGAAATAAAATGTCTACTTTAAAATAAATAAATAATCATTTATTACCAAAAATAACAATTACATAATTCATTTACATTAATTTTCAAAACGCATGCATGAAATACAGTAAGATAATTAATTTGACTTAAAACGATATTAGGTACACATATTATTTTCATGCATAACAATAGGATATAATAAGATAATATCTGTGGGCCCCAAACTAGACTTAGCCTGTATCTTGTAATGTCTCTAATAATTCCAAAGATCGCACATTATTACTATTGTAATAAGCCCGATTACAGAGGCGCTATCGTAATTATAATAGCTAAATAGTTCTATTTCTTTTTCACTCTAGGCATTAGATAGAGAGAACGCTTTTTGGTAATCTTGATTTCTACGTTGCTATCAAATTTACCCTAGCGCCTCTATAATCGGGCTTAGTAGTATCCATCAAATTTTACAAATTTAGTGTACAACTTGTCTTCTCTTAACAAAACTATAACACAAATAAAACAAGAAACGACGACAAATAAATAAGAAGTCAACGCCAAAAGTTCTAAGAAAATTGGTCGCGAGCTGCGTCGTAATCGCTGAAATTTTTATTTCACTTAGTCGAGAGAGCAAATTAGCTACAGACTTCAAAAGACTCTCTTATAAGTAAAACACGTAAATTTTTGAAATGGCAGAGCTCTCCTTTGGCGTTTTCAGAACTTTCAGACCCAGTAAAAGTAGGAAAAATATTACGACTCTACTGAAATTTTAACAACATTTTTACGGTTTTCTGAGAGTCTAAAGTTATCAGAACTGATTTACATACTTTGTCTAGAAACGTAAATCTTTAAATAAACTTCGGAAAATCATTTTCCGCTCGATTTTGATAGCTTTTATAAACAAAATTTAAATAAAAGTTCTAAAAACGAATACCTTTAGTTTTAATGCAAAATCTATTTTATTTCACACAATTGTATTCACTAAAAAAAAAAAAAAAATTGTAGGTTTTGCGTTTTGCCAATTGAAGAAAAAAACATCCACTGGAACCAAATATTCATTAGACTTTTTTTTATTCATTTCCATTCATATAAAAAAGTCTAATTAAAGATAGTTATTCCAAAAATATTCCATTATCCATATGCATACAGAAAAGCACTTAAAAATACGAGTCGAGATAAAAGGACCGAAATCCGGATATTTCCAGTTGAAAGCGGATAGAGCCGGTTCAAAGCGGTACAAACTAATGATCATGCGAGCTTTCAAACTGCGCTACGCCTTTACAGTTTGGTAGTTTGTGAATAACTCTTTACCAAATGATTTCTGTATATTTAGGTGAAATACGAAGATTTGGAATAACTTTTGTACATATCTAATCAGAATGTGAATGTATTAAGACAATAAGACTCAAAGAAAATTTAAAAAATAAATAAGCTGTTCCGTCCAACTCAGCAATTTTTTTTTTATTGTTTTTCATTGATTCTTTAGCAAAAGTTGTTTATATTGTCGACTATACATTATGCTTCTGAAAAACCCTGCAATGTATAAAGCAAAAACTTGTATTATTCAGCAGATTAGTAAGTCAAAGTAGCAGTAGGGTAGAGTAGGGCACATGCAAAGTAAAACTGATGGCTGATGGGTCGTGAAGCTCTTGAAAAGAGACACGTTCCAGCAAGCACAGCGTAGGGCGTCTGCCAACAAGGTGGACTACCTGATTAAAAAGATCTCAGGAACTCGTTAAATGTATTTAAGTTTTCTAAGATATATTAGAAAACTTAAATCTTAACTTGTCTGTAATTTCCCTTATAGCATGTCATCCAACAGCTACGAGTATGTAACAATGTTTGTCAAATAAACATATTTCATATTTCACTTAAATAAATAAAAATGAGAAAAAAAAGTCTAACCGTTTCAAATATAGAATCGAAAAACTATAGGGAAAAACTACGTTCACGTTTTACTGATGTAGGTATCTGAAGTCAGTTGAAATAAGAACATCTGTGATCTACAGCTATTTATTTCTCTTCGTAACATTTTCTATACGCTGAGATTTTAAAACCCGACAAAAATCGCAATTTTAAACTTTACTGCATTGCAATAAGACTATTAAAAATAGTTGAATATTTCCGCACGTGCCTTTGACACTAACTGTTCTATAACTCCCAAAATTAACTCTGATATTCGATTGAAAATGTACTCTATCTGTTATAACATACAGTTCAAATTCCCAGATTGGTTTTGAGTGTAACAGCTTTTATGAGAACTCCGGAAGTGCCTGCAAAAATAAGATAATAGAATTTTGGAAATAAATTTTGTCCGTTATTCAAGTTCATTGTGTGCGAATAGATGAAATTTGGCTTAGAATTATGGTAATGTTGGTTTAATGGCGGAATATTGTAGTAGTTTTGACCTAGCTAAATTATTAAGTAGACATTTAGTGAGATGACACCGTTCGCTTAAAGTAACCGCCTGGGAACTTTTTTATTTGCGTCTGAGTGTGACTATTTAAGTATTTTTTGTGTAAGCTCTTAAAAGATCTATAAATCTTTGCATTTTCTTCGTATTTGTATAGTGACAAACAAATCGGATAATAAAATCCGCAATACCATAATCATGTATTTATTGTACCGTGTCATACTATACTCGTGCTTTATACGAGCATTTTTTTCATATTTAAATTGTTAAATAAAATATATTGGATCTTGAAACTGGTTCTAGAAATGTTAATAAATTCATATTCATATTCATTTATTTCTTGCAAAATAGGTTAACAATTTTATTGTGATCTTAAATAACTTATAATAAGTAGGTACTCTATTTTCGCAGTCAGCATGCAAGAATGTTGTTGTTTTTTAGGGGAGAACTACTTACATTATCATAATCAAATTATACATACCTACACCATTATACAATTACCTAGCTAACAAAATATTGACATTTGGAAAAGTAAAAGACTAATAAACAATTAAACCAATTAATTAACAAGCATAAAATGAAACAATTGTCAAGTTAAAACTTAGATTATAGAGGAGTTAAAAACATACAATGAGTGAAGTTATGTCAAAGTTGTCAATAGACGTCACAGATTAAAAAAATATATCAGTTACATTCGTCATGATGTCAATTGTGAAATTAATAAATGTCAATGTCAAAAAATATTTACATATAATTTTGTTTCAAGTCAGGATTTATAATAAGATTTATAATTTATAACAATGATCGAGGATATGAATTTTGCGATTTTATATCTTTATCATTTAAGAAATCGTCTATACTATAATATGCTTTATCAATTGTGACAAACGAATCGGGAAATATAATCCTATAATCGCGTATTTATTCTTCTATAACACATTTTAATCCCGCGATTCTTTCATTTTAGTAGATAGTGTTTTTTATTTAATTGAGTAACTATACCTGAAAGAAGAGGCCTATGTCCAGCAGTGGACGTCCTATGGCTGAAATGATGATGATGATGACCTGAAAGAAATCACCCTTCGTGGGTAGGCCTACGTCCTGCAGTAGAATATTACAAGGCTGATACAGTACAGTACCTGAAATAAAATTTTAAGCAAGTAAAGCGTGAACTACTATTTACAATTTAAACTACATTACGTAGAACATAATTATAAAGAAATAAGATATATAGAAAAGCATATAAAATATATATTTACAAAACAAACACGCCGTCCAGACCAGCAGCGTGCGGGAAGGACCTCAGAATACTGTTACGCCGCGTTACCTCGTAGAATCGCAAGGCTCAGGCTTTGAGCGAAGTACGCGCCTGCTCTAGGCGGCCGGAGGCGAGGACCAATCTTTTTGATAAAGCTTAACAAGAGCTTTTTGTGTCGGATGGCCACGATTTTTGATACGGATAATATATATTTAAAAATTTAAATATGATTGATCCTGAAACTGGCTCTAAGAAATTAAATAAAATCTTGTAAATATGTTGATTTTTTTTTATTCCTTGTAGGTTTGCGTTTGACTACATACTGCCTGATGTTGAGCAGAAATGCGGTTTAGGATGTAGCACGCTTACCTAGAAGATACCTATTTACTCGAGATTTAAAGACACCCACGTTATACTTAAGCGGGAAGACAGACCCAGGCAAAGCGTTCCACATTCTGGCTGTTCGTATGAGGAATGAGGATTCGAAACGGTTTGTTCTAACGCGCGGAATGTCCACCATAAAAGGGTGGCGCTTTGGTCGCGTCTGCCTAGCCGTACGATAGAAGAAAGGGGCAGGTGGGACCAGAATCGCAAGGCTGATTTTTTCTTCCCGTAGCCTATAGTTTTTGTCATCGTGGAAATTGCTTTTACTGTTAAAATTCATAGTGCAAATGGAATACACTTACTTTTCACATAAATTGACAAGCTCAGTACGCTCCTCTATTGTAATAGATGCCCGCGGTTTATTACTTTAAAATACGGTATGTAGGTAAATATGAGAATTTCGTGCTTGGAAAATGGTTTCACTGAAATGAGCGTAAAGCATGCTCACTTCACATTATGCTTTATGGTGTAGATTGGCTCAATTTAGCTTAAATTGTGTTTAAACTTTCTAAAACTAATGTCCTGTCTTCAAGTCCGTCGCTAGTAGAGTAGAATCAAATTTAAGATAGAGCTGCTGTGATAACAGGTATCATCAAATATCGAATTAAGGCTTATTGATCACGAACACAAAAGTATTTTTTATTTATAATGAGAAAGGGGCGCAAAAATTAACTCGTAGCAAGCGCGAGCATAGCGAGTGAGAAAATGTTTTTTTTTATTCAATTTGTTACTTTTGATATCCAAAATTTTTAATGTAGGTATGGTGATGGGTTTATTTTTCTTTTACCATCTTAAGTACTAAAATACATTGTTAAAATTGTATTACAAACTGACTTCCTTCATTTCTAATACAAATATTGTAACAACTGCTGTTTGTTGCAATTGGAACCCTTGCAAAAAATAGAGCGCACTAATTTGCCCGGCCTATTGCGCAGGCGCAGTATCTGTAATTGATCATTAGTGAAACAAAGTTAATTAATGGTACTTTGCGATTTCGCTACCAACCTCGTAATATCTACTATATTGCCGGAAAATATTCAGTAGTTTTCAGCAAAAACTGCTTCCATTATAACGCTAGTTTGTAGCTTGAGTGTTCTTTAGCAATCATCGATATGAAGTATCATCCAGTATAGCTAACCTTCCGATAGGTGACTGCTTTATTTTTACAACTTAGCGTTCAAAGCTCTGCTGTGATTTTATTAATCATTTAGCCATAATGCGCTTTAGAATGTTTAAGAACTGATATCAGGGCTACCCGGCCTAAATGATTATAAGACTTACCATTTGATACTTCAGAAGTCTTTTCATCACATCGATTCGAAAAGGACTACTTGGTTCGCCTTTAAGTGCGCCCAAAGTTGGTGTTTTCTATAAGGAACTTTATAAGTGAGCCGGAATTATCTTTGCCGCGCACTTTTTGAATTTGGAAGAAATAAATGCGACGGAATGAACTTTGCCGCGCACTTTTTGAATTTGGAAGTATTTGTAATGTTAGTGTTCAGCGCCAAGAAAATGAATGAAAAGAATGTAAATATAAGTTTTCATATTATGTTTTAAAATTGGATACCATTTAATTTCAATTTAGTTGTTACTCTACGTTTTATTAAATAATAATATTATAATTTAATTAATATGAGGCGCCTTTTGTTTTCTCATAGAGGTGATGAAAAGTAGAGTGTACCACTCGGGCGCAAAATATATTTTTGGCTCGGGCGACGTACTTTGAATCGCTCATTTCGTTCTGGATTCAAAAAAGCGCCCTCGCCGTAAAAATATAATTTTGCTCCCATATGATACAATCTACTATTTCACTAAAAGTAAGTAAGTTCGTATAGGCCGGGTGGCTAGCCCTGGTGTCAGAGTTTTTAGGCTATTTCACTTATATGTATATTACGGTTTATTTCTTCAAGATTTAGATTTCATTTTGTAAGCCGTTCTGTAATCAGAGTTTTTTAGCCGCCTGAAAGCCTCTGACATGACTACATAGTTAATACGACTAGGGCCTACAATTTAACATATTATTGTAGCCAAGGTAGCGCTCAGTATTTTGACAAGCTTTTACTTAACTTACTATAGAAATGTTTGTAAGTTCGGGTGGAACCTAGCAAGTTAAATTTGACCAACTATATATCTATAGTGTCATCAATGCATTTCCTCTTTATTTATAAAGGCCGTATTACACCAACCACATCAAACCTTACCCGACACATCAAAATTACATAAAAGCTAAAGGCGACCAAATGGATATATTCACCATAAACAGGTCGAGTGATCTATGGGACTTTATAGGAAACATTAACGACGGTATGTCGAAACGGCTTACACCAAATTGCTTAGCTATGGGAAATTATGATGGTGGTAAAAATTTGCCTCAGGCTGTAGTGGTAACACAGTGGTAGCTATTAAAATAATAGTTATTATTATGTAGGCAGAGAGTGAATACGCGTAAAATTCATTTCAGTTTTGTCTATATTGAAATGGTTTATTTTAAGAGACAAAATCCTTTATACATTTTAAGACAATAGGTTTAAAAAACTAGATGAAGAAAAATTTTGCGTAATGAAAACAATAATTATTATTCGAAAAAACCGACTTCCATCGTGTACAAAATTTGAATATTTTGCTCGAATTGATGATATACAGGGTTATTTCTAACCAATTAGCATCCTTTCAGAGGCTTATTCTGTACATCAAAATTAACAACTTTTGTTCTACTACTTTTATTAATTCTCAAAAAAACAGATGTTGTTCCATAGAAAAATATCGTTCACCCTCGACAAAATGTATGGAACAGCTGATTTTTTTTTCGAGTTTTGACAAAAGTTGCAGAACAAAAGTTGCTAGTTTTGATGTACAGAATAAGCCCCGAAAGGATGCTAATTAATTAGAAATAACCCTGTATACTATTTTTACATTATTGGTGTTTTTTTTCAAAAACGGCTCAGTCAATTTCGATGAAATTTAAAAGTGACCACCTAGGGAGTACTTATATCCTTTTGAACTCAAAAAGATTTTTTTGTTTCGGTTCATATTTGGCGATGAACATACACAAAAAAATACATAGGTACAGACATACATAGAACCTCCTCCTTTTTGGAATTCGGTAAAAATTTAATTAATTTTTCACTAATTGATATGATTTTTGTTAGATGTAAGTTGTTAAGTTTTTGTAGTAGGTATACATTTAAAGTTGACTAGCTTTTCCCTGCGCTATCCCTCTAGAGTCTAGAACCTTTTATTATTAAGAGATATAAGTATCACAATATGACACTGTACAACTTACAAACTACGTATATACAAGCAATAAATCAAGTTTATCAGAGTTACTCCGTTACTGCTTGAAAGAGTAACAAACATGCTTTTAGATTTATAATATTAGTAAAGATTCTTTCTCAGTTGAATGCAGCCAAAATATTGCATTGATCCATTGAAAGCAACAATTTATTTCCAAATCTAATCTACCAACGTAGAATTTTCAAAATTCAATCCAGTTATAGTTTAACACCCGAGCTTTCATAACCCTAGGTGTCCTATAACAATAATTGTACGCCACAAATCATTGCGACTACAAAATGGCTTTCCAAGTCCATAATTTAGAGGTGTTAAGTGCCATTACCTCTAACCAGGACAGCCTAGTCGTGAAAATAAACCTAGGCTTGTAATATTATTGTACGATAATAGGTCATCATCATCTTTCCAGATGACGAATCTAGTTGTGAAAATAAACCTAGGCTTGTAATATTATTGTACGATAATAGGTCATCATCATCTTTCCAGATGACGAATCTAGTTGTGAAAATAAACCTAGGCTTGTAATATTATTGTACGATAATAGGTCATCATCATCTTTCCAGATGACGAATCTAGTTGTGAAAATAAACCTAGGCTTGTAATATTATTGTACGATAATAGGTCATCATCATCTTTCCAGATGACGAATCTAGTTGTGAAAATAAACCTAGGCTTGTAATATTATTGTACGATAATAGGTCATCATCATCTTTCCAGATGACGAATCTAGTTGTGAAAATAAACCTAGGCTTGTAATATTATTGTACGATAATAGGTCATCATCATCTTTCCAGATGACGAATCTAGTTGTGAAAATAAACCTAGGCTTGTAATATTATTGTACCATAATAGGTCATCATCAGCTTTCCAGATGACGAATCTAGTGAAAATAAACCTAGGCTTGTAATATTATTGTACCATAATAGGTCATCATCATCTTTCCAGATGACGAATCTAGTTGTGAAAATAAACCTAGGCTTGTAATATTATTGTACCATAATAGGTCATAATCATCTTTCCAGATGACGAATCTAGTGAAAATAAACCTAGGCTTGTAATATTATTGTACGATAATAGGTCATCATCATCTTTCCAGATGACGAATCTAGTTGTGAAAATAAACCTAGGCTTGTAATATTATTGTACCATAATAGGTCATCATCAGCTTTCCAGATGACGAATCTAGTGAAAATAAACCTAGGCTTGTAATATTATTGTACCATAATAGGTCATCATCAGCTTTCCAGATGACGAATCTAGTGAAAATAAACCTAGGCTTGTAATATTATTGTACCATAATAGGTCATCATCATCTTTCCAGATGACGAATCTAGTTGTGAAAATAAACCTAGGCTTGTAATATTATTGTACCATAATAGGTCATAATCATCTTTCCAGATGACGAATCTAGTGAAAATAAACCTAGGCTTGTAATATTATTGTACGATAATAGGTCATCATCATCTTTCCAGATGACGAATCTAGTTGTGAAAATAAACCTAGGCTTGTAATATTATTGTACCATAATAGGTCATCATCAGCTTTCCAGATGACGAATCTAGTGAAAATAAACCTAGGCTTGTAATATTATTGTACCATAATAGGTCATCATCAGCTTTCCAGATGACGAATCTAGTGAAAATAAACCTAGGCTTGTAATATTATTGTACCATAATAGGTCATCATCATCTTTCCAGATGACGAATCTAGTTGTGAAAATAAACCTAGGCTTGTAATATTATTGTACGATAATAGGTCATCATCATCTTTCCAGATGACGAATCTAGTTGTGAAAATAAACCTAGGCTTGTAATATTATTGTACCATAATAGGTCATCATCAGCTTTCCAGATGACGAATCTAGTGAAAATAAACCTAGGCTTGTAATATTATTGTACCATAATAGGTCATAATCATCTTTCCAGATGACGAATCTAGTTGTGAAAATAAACCTAGGCTTGTAATATTATTGTACCGTAATAGGTCATAATCATCTTTCCAGATGACGAATTTTATTTGTAACCTCCGGCCCGTAACGGTTAACAAATGTTGTTTTTAAACTTTTGCGATTTGAACACATTATTATTTTATACTACGGGACTAATCGCGCACTAAAATTACGAGATAAATAAATACCTCCTCATCCAGTCTACCCGTGACCACGGTCGATGCAACTCGGCCGAAACGTCGGGATGAGGAGGTATTTATTTATCTCGTAACTTTAGTGCACGATTAGTCCCGTAGTATAAAATAATAATGTGTTCAAATCGCGAAAGTTTAAAAACAACATCATCTTTCCATTTCATTCTATTTTATCCCATCCTATTTATTCTGTATTATTTATTTTGTGAATTCATTGTAACTAATGCCCTAATATTTTTTAACTGGACAGGTCGGCTATTTTGTTTTAAAACAAGCACTGAACGCGCTTTAACGTGCTCTTTGTTTTTAAGTAATTCGTGTGAAAAATATTTATTTTTCAAATAACATAACTTAAACTCTGTTTATAATTTTATATATCTTAAGGTAATTTTACACTTATCAAACATTTTTTCAAACGAAATTCACACAAATAAAAAAAAAATACTTCAATTAAATTCATTTATTTCGCAAAACACTGGTGTTACAATTTTCATTTTTTTTTTCATGTGTTGTAGTCAATAGATACAAAGATGTTTTAACCAGTATGGTATGCAAAATCTCAAAATGTACATTATTAATAATTCATTAAGTTAGTAATACCAAAACTATTTGGTTATGAAAAAATAAATAGAGTCACATAATTATTATTCTTACATTAAAATTATCACAAAAAAAAATATATGTCTCGGTACTTTACGTTTTATCGATAGAGAATCAGCCCTCCGACCGCCTAAGCAATAGCAATCGTAATAGCAATCGTTTATGACTTCATTTTAGTCATTTGGCACCGCCTATGTGACGTCAGCCATCAATTGCTTTGCGCGGATTGCGAAAGCAATCGTTGAATGAACAACTTTGATGGCTAACGTCACATAGGCGGTGCCAAATAACTAAAATGAAGTCATAAACGATTGCTATTACGATTGCTATTGCTTAGGCGGTCGGGGGGGCTGGTTTTAGGAGCCCAATCGTTAAAACAAAATAATTTAATTAATGCTTATTACCCATGGGATGCTATCCCGTTTGCACTTACATAGATTTTCAATGCTCGCTCTTGCTCTTTATTGACGCATACGTCTTAGCAGGCTATATATTCAAAAATATGCCTGTAAGCTAGTTAGTCACATAAATTGTAATTACAAGTATGTGATTTTGAAAATAAATAATGTAAATGGCAATCAGTTTTAATAAAATCTACTGTCAAAAGCTTTAAATTTTTGCTTTGTTCTTAAACATATCAGGAAAACTGAGCTATACAAGCCAGCAGCTATAAGCTAGCAGACATACTCCCATCTAATTGGTTCAAGGTCTTCTCAATCAGCACAGCTTCAATAACGTTACTACATAATCACCTCTATCGTGTTAACTACATGAATTATCGACACATCGACACTCCATCGATGCTATATTGATAAACCATCGATGTTGTGTCGAGATATCGCGTGTTCTATTGATACGTCGCTTCCATTGTTGATACATGTGTTCAGGAGACTATGATATGTTTACAATATGGTGTTAAATGAGTTGCGACAACAGTAACTAGAGTCTCTAGTACAAATCTAGGACACGAATACCGTCTATACTTAGTAGATATGTAGAATTTTCAAAATTCATTGTTGCAATTGCTTGTTATTTCGAAATATAACATTTTAACAAGATTCCTCATACGAACAGCCGGAATGTGGAACGCTTTGCTTGGGTCTGTATTCCCCTTAAAGTACAACGTGGGTGTCTTCAAATCCCGAGTAAATAGGTATCTTCTAGGTAAGCGTGCTACACCCTAGACCGCACATCTGCTTAACATCAGGCAGTGTGTAGTCAAACGCGACCCTATTCGAAATTCCAGTTAAATTTGTCTCATAGTTTTTATTTATGCCTGGAAGAGATTGCCGTCAGCAATAAGGCCGCCCTTTATTGCACTAGTTTTAAGTTGTATTTTTTATCCTTTCTGTGCATTTTTCTGTATTCTGTGTTAACAATAAATTGTTCATTCATTCATTCAGTGTAGAGTGTGTCCATAGTCATACATTTCAGCCACTTATGTTTTACTTGAGGCATTTTACGTGCTCTTGCAATACGGCTCTCCAATTAACTACTCTAAAATTGATTTACAATATAATACAATACAACAACTTTTTATTGATACTAACAAATAAGAACACCGAAAAAACGAAACACAATTTTTTCCAGACAACCCTCGTTTGGATGCAAGGAAACGTATCATCATTATAGCCTGTGTCGACCCACTGCTGGCTGTAGGTAATTAAGGAAACGTATAGACATATTAAAAAAGTATAGCACCAATTGGTGAGATGAATTCTCAGTTCACTTTCGGTGAAAACACGGCCTGAAATTAGAAATAGAATTATAATTCTAGGGTCGGCAGACTAAAGCACTTAAGTCAAAAAAAATGTTTTTTTTTTTAATACACTAACAAAATTCTTTTAAATTAATTCATCGACCCACTAAAGCACATAAGTCAAAGCCATCTATTTCAATTTGAACTCTAATGGCGTACCTTTTCAACCTTATCATCTTCTCCACATCTTGTAGCGTTATAAACAACATAAATTGACTTAGGTCAAAAGGAACATGTAAAGTTTGTTCACTTTGCGGAATAAAAGTATGACATATGTCATTAGGATCGTTAAATGCGTCACCTTATCACTTTGTTTAACTTGAGGGTAGGCACTTGAACGTGTAATTTATGGAACAAAAAAATGAAGTGCCCGTTTCGTTTGAAACGCAAGATGTTAAGCTAGTCAGTAATGCTCTAATCTTTGACAGCTTTGGTTTTGTGTTGATTTAGTTTAATGATATTATAATATTTTTGCTACTCATTATGGATTCTCAGCGTGGAAAGAAATTAGTTGAGATGGCGTTAAGATCCGTAACTACTGAAAGTAAGTCTGATCATTTTATTCTTTAAAATACCATACATTTTGGTAGTGAATAAGACTCTTGAATTAATATTAATCTGCTTTCATCATCAGTTTTACTACAGTGCACTTTTGGTGCCGTACATTTCAGCCTTGTGAATTCGTACATCGTTTAAAATACGTCGTTTTTTTTAGGCGAGCGGAATGACCAGCAACTAGGAAGCATAACGGTGGAAGAGGAGCCCGTGCCTTCCACATCATCGGGGTTTACTGTTAACATGCGTGTTAGTCAAGAAATTGAATTTTCAAGTGATGACTCAGTCCAAGATCCACATTATGTGTTATCAACAGACGCAGCAGTCTCGTCAAGTTCAAGTAATGGATCTACTCATCAAGATACACCCCTAAGCCCTAGTTCGACGTCTACTATCAGAGCAACTCAAAAAAAAGCATTCAAGTCAGAAAACTCGAAAAAAAAGTGAAACGCAACACAGGTCAGTCTTATCAAACATTAAAAGTAAAAGTAATTGGTAGTAGAAAGATGACAGAACTTACAACATGTCGTATGAAATGCAAAGAGCGCATATTATTTTGCGATAGACAGGCTATTTTTAAAGAATATTGGCAAATGGGGACATACATCAAAAGATCTACTTACATGGCTTCATTAATGGAGATTCAAGACAAAGCTACTCAAAGGCAGCGGACACTTGATCCTGACTGGCAAAAATTTAGGACAAAGACATACAAATATTTTTTATTAATTAACCGAAAGCGTGAACCCATCTGCAGGGGATGTTTACTAAAAACGTTAGGCGAAAGTGATAACTTCATAAAAACAGTTGGCTTGAAAAAACGACCATCAGTAGGTGGTACTCAAGTGGACGATAGCCGTGGGAGAAGTATACCCAAGCACAAAATCTCCGACGAAAAAAGGAAAGAAATAAAAGAACACATTTTATCATTTCCATCTTATGAAAGCCATTACACGAGAAAAAGCACATCTAAGAAGTATTTACCTTCTCATCTAACCATCAATAAAATGTACAATTTATTCTGTGAAAACCGAGACAATCCACCGTCAATAAAAATTTACAGCCAAGAGTTCCATAAATTAGGATTATCATTCAAAAAGCCCCGTGTCGATACATGTTATACATGTGATAAATACAAAATGCAAGTTCAGCTTTGTCAGGAAATACAACGAAAGGCTGAAATTATCGCTCAGCATGATCAGCACAAGGCAGATGCGGATCAAGCGTACGAAAGAAAGAAAAGTGACACACAGGTATACAAAAGTAACAACACTGTGCAAGTGTACACTTTTGATTTGCAGCAATGCTTACCCACTCCAGCACTAAGCTCTTCTGTAGCATTTTACAAACGTCAGTTGTGGACGTTTAATTTGACTGTTCATGACAACAAAACTGGAAAAGCTGTGTGCTACATATGGCATGAAACAATAGCTGCAAGAGGAGCTAATCAAATAGCCTCTTGTCTTTTCAAACACCTCCAAACATACCTACCTGAGAACACAAAACATGTAATATTTTATTCCGATACATGTGGAGGCCAGAACAGAAATTCTCATGTAAGTTCAATGTTTACTTGGGCTTTGCAAAAATTAGATTTGGAATTTATTGAGCACAAGTTTATGATTCCCGGCCATAGCCATATGGAAGTAGATACTGATCACGGGATTATAGAAAAGAAAAAGAAAAAAACAGAATTGCAAATCTATCACCCACACGATTGGATACAACTAATAAAATCAAGCAGTAAAAAATTTCAAGTGGTTGAAATGCGCAATACTGACTTTTTGGACTTCTCTTCGCTTTTAAAGGGTCCGTTAGTATTAAGAACTAAAGATGTGGATGGACGACAGTTTAAATGGCTCGATAAAAGATGGTTGCGCTATGATTCTGACTTTGGCGTAATTTCTTACAAGGATAATCTAGAAGAGGAATCTCCATTTTTCAAATTAAACTTGAAACGAAGAGGTTCTACCGCACCTGACAATATCCCAGTCATATCGTTACAGCTTTTGCCTATATCTAAAGAGAAAAAAGAAGATTTGATTTCTTTACTAAATTTAATACCTGACGTTTTCCATAAATTTTATATTGATTTACCTACTGCAAACGATTTACGAAACACTGACCCTGATATTATAGATAGTGAGGATGATGATTAAATTAAGTATCGTAACATAACAATATAACATAAGAAATTATTTCTGATTATCTTATAACTTAAGTCATAAGTAAGATTTAAATTTAAGGATAAAGTAAGTGTTCTTATTGACATAAGTCACATAAAAAGCCTTCTGCTATTATGATTTAAGATGACATATAAATACATGTTAGCAATAATTTAATACATCCCAATAAATCAAACAAAATAAAAAAAGAATAAATAGTTTATTTTTATTTAGTTTTTTTTAGTTTCTGGAAACTATGACATTTTGACTTATGTACTTTAGTCTGCCAGCCCTAGAATTATAATATTTATATTCATCTTCGTAGTAACAAGCTCTAGTTACTGACTTATTTCGCTTATTTTCCTAAGCTAGTAGAGGCGTTAGCTTAGCGCACACTTAGCGCCAATCGTCAACAGCTTGTGCTTTACAGCTGCCTAATGTCCATTTAAAACTTTCGAAATGCAACAGCAAAATATGTTGCTAGAGACTAGAGTGGTTTTTGAGATTTACAAACTATAATGGTGTATTTTAGAAGAAAGATCATCTGTTCCGTATATTTATTCAAAAAGTCAACGAGGATTTTGTATGAAACAGTAATGTTAATAAATAAACAAATATTAGGGGACATTTTACACACAGTCTCCGACCCCAAACTAAGCAAAGCTTGTGATATGGCTGCCAGAGACTTATATACTACATATACATATTTTTAAATACATACTTACATAGATAGTACCTAAATAACACCCAGACACAGAGCAAACCTATGTTCATCACATAAATGCTTGCCTTGGGTGGGAATCGAACGCACGCCTCTTTGATCCAGAAGTCATGGTCACTAACCACTGAGCCATCGAGGCAGTCAGATGTTGTCTTACACAATTTAATAGAATATTATCATGAATATTGATAAGCAAAATTGTGTCTCGGCTTAATGCATATCAAATGCGCAATCCAGTGCACATATTAAGTATATACGTTTAAAACTGAATGATTTTACCAGCAATCTGCCTGGTGCCCTGCTAACTATATTATGAGGTTTATCTCATGATATAGTCTCCATGAAAATATATCTAACGTATCGAGAAAACTACATCAAAATCTGCTGAGTAGCTTAAAAGATCTCTTTTCAAACAGATAGCGGGTACGACTTTGGATATATGCATAAAAGCTCATTCTCATATTGATATCTATACCATAACAATATTATTTATAACACCTGAGTGCCTTTTTTAAACAATAAATTATTTCTGATCCTGGACGTAGAGTCATAGGTCAATCATATTGATTTTTCTTTAATCCAATTTGATTATAAATAGTTTTACTAGGTATACACAAAGCTCTTAATCCGTAAACGTATCGTTAACAAAACGTAAACATCACGTAAACCCAAATAGAGGAATAAAGTCATTGTTTAGCGAGTGATTGAAGTACTAATCGACTTTTTATTTACGTGTTTTATAGCTTTCTCTTTGGTATCTGGCTCCGTAACGGGCCATAAAAGTTTTATGCAAGTTCTGAATGATAATAATGATGATGCATGTTCAGTGCCGGAAGGTCTTATCGAAACTGAGGTTATCAGGTTTCCGTAATTATTTGGTGCATTTAAAGTTACGGTTTGATATTTTTACGAAGATATTGTTATGTACCTATAATATGATAGGTGCAGATAGTTTTAAAATATTTTTAAGGAACGACAAAAGAGCAATAGCCTAGGTGCTTAATGTGATATACCTAATGTGTATTAGGTATACCGGTTTTGGGCACTGCCTTAGGCGTGGACCATTGTTATGTTTACAGCCTTGTAAATGGAAAATAAAAAAGGTTTGAATAAATCGTAAAAAAAAACGTGTGACAGTGTATAGCGCCGCATGTGAATGTATACAATTTTTTGTGATCTTTTAAAACCAAAGGTGATAAATATGCTTATTTTTTAAAAGATTTTAAATTTGGAAAAATGGGAAATGTCCTTTTTTGTCTAGGAGTGCTCCTTCTGTACTGCTTTAATTTCATTCTGCAACTTTACTGCGTACTACGGTTTGTTGACAAAAGATGCGCGTTACAAAACAAAACAGGCGCACGCGCAGAAACTGGGTCGCCTTGCACACAATGACATCGTAACTTCAGTGATAATAGCCAATGATAAGGAAATTGTAGTACAAAAGAGCAGTAGTCATTTAGGCTCAAATCTACAATGAATAAACATGTTCAATGGAATATGGTACAGCTATATTTTTTAAAATTATCTGTTCCATACATTTTGTCGTGATTGAATGATATTTTTCTACGGAACATTTATTTTAGTTTTAGCAAAAGTCACAAAACAAAAGTTGTTTGTTTTGATGTACAGAATAAGCGATGAAATGATTTTTATCGTGCTTCACACACTAGGTTTATAAAAACTTTCTTGTTGTGATAAACACTTCAAAAATTGACGCGTTCGCAGGATTTTAACCTGCATCTCTCTGGGATTCCGGCCCAGATGCTATGTCCAATTAAGCTAGAAACGCTGTCTGCGAAGACGTCGAATTAGTGAACGTGTTTATCAGTTTTACCAACTACTACATTTTTTAAACGTTTTTACAGAATAACCTCCTAAAGGAAGCTAATTGATTAGGAATAACCCTGTATACAAGATAAAGACTCGTTGGCACAGCTATTGTGTTCGATTATTTTGCAGAGGCTGCCTGAATAAGTACCGCGTCTATCTTATCTGTTTAAAGACCAAGTTTAAAGTTAGTTTAACATTACCTGATGGAAATTACGATTTGAATGGGCAACTTTACTTGCAAACTTTTCAAAGCAGTGCCGTACCGCGCTGAGCTTCGCACTGGTATAGTTCCAAAATTCTGGTGCTATAATGATTCATTGGTGTTCACCACCCCAATGTCTGGTATTAGTCTAATGTTGCCAAACATTAATTTCTGGAAGATCGAATATGGCGGCTATTTGTTTTATTTATAAGATCTTTGTTTGTACTTAAGTACCCATGTTTTTTACAATTTATGATACATATGTAACGGTTGCTAAAAAAACTGCTCTTCTTTTTATATATAATTCTACTGTACGTGTGTATACCTATCACTGATCTCCTTCTAAACGGAGGGACCGATTTAAATGATTTTTTTTGTATGTTTGGGTGGCGCCCTGGATGGTAAACCATTTTTTACAAATCAGCCCGGCAGATGGCGCCGCAGTCAATCTTCTAGTTATGTATAGAAACTGAGCTCTTTTAGTTAGTGTAACTGATAGTCCAAAAAGTCTGGATAGATTTAATCCACGTCTGATAACGAAATGATGCAAACCCTTTCAACACAAATGTGATTAACTTCGTAACGTATCTATTTAAGCTAATCATTTTTATAGCTGCTTCGGTAATTTCTTTTCACGCCTTCAGCTTATCGCTTGAAAGGGCAGGTTACGACCAGGAGTGGTCGTCTGATCGTAAACTCACTACTTAAATTTTACGACCTATTTCAAACGTTTGTCGGCGTTTACTGGCCGTTCGTACTATTCTCTCTTTTTTCTCTTATGTACTAGATGCAGTTGAGTTTGAAATGAGCTGTTTTGAGGTAAAAACAGTGCTAATGTTTCGCTGACACCAATGAGGAAGGAAAGGCTGACACATATAGCTTAGAAACTCTAGATCCATCATATTCATTTTTCCGGTTCCGGTTTCCGGTAGACAACACAATATAATATAACTTTATTGTACACCAAAAACAGCTTAAATAAAAAAGTAAGTACTTTATATTTTTAAAATTAGGTGATACATGGCCGGCCTTATCGCCTTGAGCGATTTTTTTCAGGCTACCTTTGGATGGACAAGAAATCAGAGTACCAAAATGTGGTTGACATGTGTGACCTGCGGTCGCGATCTCAGAAACAGAGGGGTTAGTTTAGGTTTACACGTAAATAAAAACTACAGTTGTTTCCGTATGGCTATACATTTTTGTGCAGCGTCTCTGGCGGAAACGTGAAAGAACTAACCAAATTTTATGGAGCCACACGCGGACACGAAAGTTTACGTAAACTACGCAAAACCTGGATTATGGGCTCTGTAAAATAAAGATCTGTGATTGGTAAAACACAAGGCCGCAGCTTCAGTTGTGTCGGACGCTATAAGGGGATCTAAACATCATAGATGCCGCTATAAGCAGTTAGTTTAGGCTACCGCGCTATAAATTTTAACAATGCAATAGAACTTACATGATAGTGGAAAGCTCTGTACGAGAATTTAGCGAAGTTTGTCTTCAGCAGTGTTAGTCACGGACGTATGATATAGTAGGTATATTACGTCCATGATTTTTATCTAGAACTTTTCAAAGTACAAAAAGTGTATTTTGACTTCAGCTGAATTCGATTAATCACAAGTTGATACGTTCAGTTACTTTTTCTATTTGAAAAGACCGCGGTCATGTGACCGGGTTTTACCACATAATATTAGATGTCATAAAAACACAGGCTAAATACCCATGTACTCTTATTTATACAGATACTAACTATAGATCTGAAATACCTTTTAAATATTATAGTTTGAAAAGAAAATTTAGGGGAGGCCAAATACGCCACACACTAATTTTCATTCCAAATTAAAACCAATCGTAAAATAAAATAAGGTCTGAATTCCTTCCCATATAGAGGGGGACAAAGAAAGCCGGGACCCCACGTGCGGCCCAATTCGCCTTCTACGGGAGATCGAGATACGACGTATTAGCTAATGATTTTGTATTCACGGCCTAATGTTGGTCGTGAGTGAAAAGACTACTTTATGGACCGCCGAAATTGTTCTGTTCCATTCAGCAAGCCTACTTAAGAAAATTGAAAAATATTTTTTTTAAAACAGAATAATTTGATTTAATTTGAAACGTAACAAATTATTTATAACCATTATTAATTTTAAAAGTATTTGGAGAAGAGCTATAACTATAGGTCCAAGCTAGATACTATCAACAGCAAATACACTTGCTTCATAATGTCAAAACTTTATTATAATAATCACAATATTAGTTAAATAAATTCTCACAATTTCCTAAAAATTTACTCAACCTAGTTTGACAGAGAAAATAAAATTGTCCCAATAAACCTAAATAATTTCTCATCTCTATGAATCCTTTTGTACTGTTTTGGCCAAAATATTCTGACACACATAATAGTACGTTTTTTTTTCTAATTTAAATAAAACACGAATTCATTCCAACATAATACTAAAAACCTTTGTCCAGTTTTGAATGACATCCATCAAAACTAGAGTGACCACGCCATAAAACTTGATAGTACATTCCCAACCACAGTACAGGGTGGCCGGTTACGTTTCATAAAATATGAACAGCTATATTTTAGTGAAGTCTCGTAAACCAGACAGGTAAAGTCACGTTACTGGTGACAAAATGTAACGAAATATTCTTACCTTTATTTTTGTCTTTTCAAATGCATTTTGTACTAGTTATCTCTAATTGATGACATAATTTTACTAGTAAGCTGACTTGGTATTGCCTGTCTTAATATTTTTTTTTCTCTTTGGATGATGTCTAAGTTTACATAGAACCTTTTATATAAACTTAGACATCAACCTGTGTAGGTCCGCAGTAAAAATTTGTCGACGTATGAGTATGGGCCTAACCCGAACTGAGCTTAAAGTAAGAGTAAAATTTAGCTTGTGCACCTTTAGTAGGCAGACCTATGTTCAACAATGGCTTATACAGTGTTTTTTTGCTATTTTCATCCTTTATTCTGTAATAAAACAAAACAAGAGACAAAACAAATGTCGAAGATAATAAAGTAACTCAAGATTTAAAAAGATCTGCGTTGCAATTCACTCTGAATTGATACCCCAAAAATGTGCTACTCAAAATAAAAAAATCATTTCGATATTATGTGCAACATTTGACACTACAAAGCGACAAAATAACAGTAATATAAATTATTTAAAACGTAATAAAGTGAAATAGTTGTTAGGGCAATAAAATCCGCGTTATCGCCCTGTGTTATGAATATCATTTATTTTGTAGTAGATTGGCAACATTACGGTGAAAATATTTGAATAAATTTGTTAGATGGCCAGTATTTCATTACAGTAAAATGTTTAGAGTACGAATAAGTTTACTGCTGAATTAATGAACTAGTTTACTAATTGGTTTATTTCGTTTGTTTCAGGTATGATTTGTTATACAACTCCTGCAAATGAATTGTTCTGCTATTATTGGTAAGAAAGAACAGCTAGTTATTCATCATCACTTATAACTTTGATTGTTGTGTAAACGTATCATTGTCACACTGCCTACAATTAAAAAGGACCGAAACCAATATCTAAGTTCGATGTCTTATAAAATGACTAAAAAATAGGCAATTTTTTCTTTTTGTGATTAAATGCGTTTAAAGATCACTCAAGATCCTACGAATAAAAGCAAACAATCCATCAATCAATAATTTATTTATTTTTGACACATAAATGTTAATATACAGTATAAGACTCATTATCCATAATAATATGCTCCTGAACTAGTCTAAGACTGTGTTTCAGGAGCCAATAATTTCTCTAGGGTAACAATTGTATACATTATTTCAAAACAAATCTTGTTTTTACTACATTTTTAAATCAACTTTGTAATATAATACAATTAAAAGAGAACACGATATGTACGAATAAGATCCTTAAACAAGTATAATGGACGAGAAAGTAAATTTATTACTACTAAAATTAGAAATGCAATTGTAAAATAATAATGATGGATAAATATCACTCAAAAGCCCCCTAATAAAAGCAAACAATACACGATAGGTACAAGTACGATCCTTAACAAATATTAAAGTAACCCGCCATCCATTTTCCAAGCGGCTGCCCTCCGGAATCTAATTTAGGCTCACAAAGAACACTTAAATTTGCATATAATGCTTTCTTAATGGAGCCCAAGCTCGGTCGCTTTGACCGGTAAAATATTCGAAACCTTTAGTATTTATTAAATTTTGTATTGTCTTTTGATAATAACTTTTTGTAGCTTTCCTAAGTTTTGGATAAATATTAAATTTTTATTACCGTTGTCGTTTTATATAGCACGAAGACATCTATTTAGCTGGACAAAATAATATATGATAACAATCCTAGTATTAAATTTTGGGTAGTGAAAAAATATTTTATTATTATTCTATTGTAAAATTGAAACTAAAATAATAATTACGATATTAGCGGTTAGTGAAAAATATTAGAAGCCAACCGAAAAGTATTTTTTATGATATACAGCTTATGAGTACAGTATTAAATCAAAATAATTTGACAATGATAATATTTATTTAAAAAAAAAACAATTGTTTTGTAACATAATTGTGTGCATAAGTACATTATTGTAACAAAAGATACACTTACACCCTCATTACATTACTCTTTTTCTCGGACAATGAAGAAAAAAATAAGTCTAACTAATACGTTTGACCACAGCAAAGTAATAGAGTAATAACTAACACGTGCACTTAAAAGAAACTTAATCCGGGATAATCCCGCGACACTAAGTAAAGTGGCGACCCTACTCTATGTGTTTGTAGTTACCCGATACGTTACACAAAATGTCCTGCCATAATAAGTGACATTGTCACCCTTCATCTTAGCCTACTACCTGGTTTCACCGTGTTTTTCTTTTGTAATGAATGGTGACGGAAAACTTTGACAAAACCTGTGAGAAGAAATTCAATAAAATATGTGAATACTCACATACTGGAAAGCACTGCGTAGGATGTCCAATTGTCCACCCACAAGGTGGACAAATAAACTTATTGAGACCGCAGGATTGCGCTGGATGGAAGCCGCTACTAACCAGTCTTATTGGAGATCTATAGGGGAGGCCTATGTCCAGTACTGGACGTCCTATGGCTGATAAATGGATAGATGGGTGGATGATGTCGATTTCGCTACAGCCACATGGGCGTAAGGTGTAAAATTCACTAAAGATTATTTTCCTATCCTACTAATATTATAAACGTGAAAGTTTGTGAGAATGGATGTATGGATGTTTGTTACTCTTTCACGCAAAAAACTACGGAACGGATTGAGATGAAATTTTGCATTAATATAGCTTTTATATCAGAATAACACATAGGCTATAAATTATAATGATATTGCATCAAAAATCAAAATGTCATGCGGGCGAAGCCGCGGGTAAAAACTAGTTAAACAATAATTCAATGATTTGACTAAAGAGTAAGTTTGCAAAGTTAGAAGCTTGGCTCTACATGAGATCTTTTTGATTATCGAGGCTAGCCTATGTTCAGAATTAATTAATTATAAACTTACAATACATTTAAAGCAAATAGATAATAATTAATTTACATGGCGAATGTAAACTAGTCAAATCGACCTCCAGGTCAGTGCCCTGGCCAAATGTACCCATTATACTAGCGGCATTACCGCGCTGGATGCCCAACTAAATATGCTGAACTAAGGATGAACCAGACCGTGGATCCCTTTCCTTAACCCTCAGCCGCCGACCCAGGTCCTAAACGAATCTCCGAGCTTCTGAGCACCACGTACCAGCCTTCTCGACCGCAAACGGGACAAAGTCTTAAGCTAATTCCAGACCGGTATATTTAAGGTGCCTATCTCGGGCAGCTGCCTCCGCTCCTGCACCAGCCGATTGCTGTTGCATCCCACACGAGGCAGCGCCCTTTTTGCCAAGGAATCAGTGTCAGTCTACCCGGCCGCTTGCCGTCCGTCCGGGACAATCCAGGGGGCTCCAGAACACTCGGGACCTCGGCTGATGCCAGGGCAAAATTGGAATGAACTATGTTAAAACTAGCCTCCACTTTCATCGTATAAACTCGAAAATGTATGTTGCGCTATTTTTCTACAAAATATTAACGTCATACTGTATTTTCACACTTACCTAAAGCGTTTTGAAATATTTTCCATTATCTTGGCGAGTCGGTTCTATATCAATTTGCAAGAGAGCGTTCCCATGTTGCTGCCAATATGAATATTGGCGTTAAAACTACGGCTAGCATCTTTTATATTACCCATCTTTATTCTAGGACTAGTTTTTACCCGCGGCTTCGCCCTCATGATATTTTGATTTTTGACGCAATATCATTATAATTTATAGCCTATGTGTTATTCTGATATATAAGCTATATTATTGCAAAGTTTCATCTGAATACGTTCAGTAGTTTTTGCGTGAAAGAGTAACAAACATCCATACATCCATCCATCCTTACAAACTTTCGCGTTTATAATATTAGTAGGATTTACGCGACTTCCCAAAAAAGAGAAGATTTTTAATGCGACTGTGTTGATTTGCTTTTAATCTCATTTGATGCTAGGTTTTTGTTTCTACTGTACTGACTTTCACAAAAAACAAAATTTGTGTAAGTTTCATATCTGTGTTCTCATCTGTGATAAATTATTATTTTTACCGACTTCCAAAACGAGGAGGAGGTCGTCAATACGACTGTGTTGTCTTGCATACATGTGCCGCAATATCTGTTTAGAAAGTAATTTATCAATGTAATGATACTTTTGTACGTGGATGGAATAATGTGCTCTTTTTAGGTTTCCGTACCCAAAGGGTAAAAACAGGACCCTATTACTAAGACTCTGCTGTCCGTCTGTCTGTCTGTCACCAGGCAGTATCCCATGAACTGTGATACTCAGCTAAAACGTTGAAATTTTCACAGATGATATATTTTTGTTACCTCTATAACAACAAATACAAAAAACAGAATAAAAATATTTAAGGGGGCTCCCATATAATAAACCTGAATTTTTAGTTCGATATTCATAACTGTGACAGGCAGATGCTTGAAATATTCACAGAATTTTAAGTTAGTTATTCACTTTCAATAAATAGTTAAATTAAAATCAAAAACATGTTAACATCCACAACAAACGTAAACTCCCATACAAAAAACGTGACTTTTTGCTCGATATTAATAACAGCAGGACATTATGACATTATGTTCCTTCAAAAATAAATAATTAAATATAAATAAAATATATTAATTATTATTAGAGCGTCGGGCTAGTGATCCGAAGGGGCATGGTTCAAATCCTGCGTTCGCTTCAGATTTTTGAAATGCTTATCACAAAGATAACTCTTTGAGATAAAAATCTAGTGTGGAAAGCACTTAAAAATAAACATCATAACATATTAAGGGGGCTTCCATACGGTACGGAAACCTTCGTGCGCGAGTCCAACTCGCACTTGACCGATAATTTTATGACATGTTATGATTTATTTATCGCGAAGAAGTTTAGGCTTGACCACTAACTCCCCTGATTGTAAGCAACGTTTGTAGGCGAAGATAACAACGTTGCTTACGAATTTGAAAAGAACCAATCAGAGCTCAGAGCAAATATAGAGGGACAATTATTATTATTAAACAGAACTTTATTAAAGTCAACTCAAACTTTTAGACGAATTTTCTCCAAGAATGCTAGATCAAGATTCATCTTCATTAAGATATTCATCTGTAGAAGTTTGATTATCTATTTAATGCACTTGTCTTTGACAGATTGCAAGAAGCATTCCAACTTGAAGTGACTCTCAAACTTTGGCTATTAGAGCACATGAAAATGTTTCTATCTAAAGAGAAAGATGTGGTCAGACAGAATGGCAAGAGTCACTGATCCCTCAACATCATCATGTCATAAACTTTTACATGGTAATCCTATAGATTTTCAATAATATGGCCGATTGAAATCGGCGTGCATCCAGCGTGATCCTGCAGTCTTAATCTGAGCTTCTGTTCGACTCGTCAGTGGACAACCTGCGCTACAACTACCGGTACGAGGTCTTTATTCGAAAACCTTACAGCCCATGCCCTGCCCACTGACCTTTTAACTTGCTAATCAATTCGTGGATTCCATGGTAAGCTTGGACAGAGTTTTGACTCGGACACATTTTTGCACGGTTGTGTATTTACTCGAATCTGCTATGACAGAAATAATGATGATGATTGCTGTTATTTGAGTGAATTCTATCATATAAATCCCGGATGCGATGTGACCTGGTAAGTAAGCAGTTAACCACTGAGTGAGCGCTGTGCGTATTCAATTCGCGTCACTTGATATTGGGGCTCGAGTTACTAGCCAATATCATTTGCGGAGAAATTTCAACCATATTATAGGGTTTACACTATTGGACTTGGTAATTATGCGTACCGATAGTTACAATAAATGTATTTTACTAACCGACTTCTAAAAACGAGGAAGTTTTATGTTCACTTCATTAAAACTAGCGTGAGTATTCATCATAACTATAACAGAATACGGCTAAAACTCACGTTATAATTAAATACGCGCACTCCCGTGGATTGGCGCGCGCGCACGCCAGTCGACGGGGGTGCGCGTATTCCCTGAGGATGGAGTACTAAAATACTCCGAAACTGGTCGGATTCTTTGCGGATCGACCGTATAATTATAACGTGAGTTTTAGCCGTATTCTGTTATAGTTAGGTTCGTCTGTATGTATTTTTTTTTTGTCTAAGTTCATCGATTTTCGCCAATTGTGAACCGATTTAAAAAATATTGTTTAGTTCAAATGAGTATACCTACTCCCGAGGTGGTCCCATTTAAATTTTATCGAAATCGTCTCAGCCGTTTTTGATAAATCTATAATATTGTACATGGATGTCACATCGATTCGTGCAAACTATTTGAATTCTTTACAAAGTGGAAGTCGGTGTTGCGATTTTTTGTGAAAAATAATTGTTTATGAATGTCAATTTGCACAAACTATGCTATATTACGTCGTGGTGGTCATAAGCGTGGTGGTCATTGGTCTAGTGGTAATGAGACCCACCTTACAATCGTGAGGTCGTGGGTTCAATTCCCGGTCCCGTACAAATGATTTCCTTGGAATTTATGTACAGAATTTCACACTGCTGGCTTTTTGGTGAAGGAAAACATCGTGAGGCAACCTGCATATGTCCGTAGAAGAAATTCGATGGCGTATGTGAATCCACCAACCCGCACTGGGCCAGCGTGGTGGATATGGCCCAATCACCCTTCGTGGGTAGGCCTACGTCCTGCAGTGGACTAATAAAAAGGCTGGTACAGTACAGTACATGCTACGAGTATATTTGGCGTAACATTGGCAATCAAACTATTAATAAAAAATATAAAATATGTACCTTAATTTCATATCTCTTCCTATCCGTATGTACATATTTCTCAATAAGTAGCCCACCCAGGCAGTTTCTCCAAACATCACAGTTTGTTTATCATTATTTTATCATTTTATTCGGAACGCCACCGGATATCTAATTACGCTGTAATATAAATATTACTAAGACGTGAAGTTACTTTCTTTTTAGTAGTTCGAAATCTTTAATTTCTTCTTAATTTGTGTTTGATTTGGTTTTATTTATAAACTAGTAGCGCCGTGCGGTTTAATGTCCCATATTTAGATAACTTTTGATGGATACAAGACTCTCTTATAGGTCCCCGTGGTGGTCTACTGGTAGTGACACCCGCCATACAATCGTCAAATCGTGGGTTCAACCCCGGTCCCGTACCAATGAGTTCTTCGGAACTTATGTACGGAATTTAACACCAATGAGTTTTCGGTGAAGGAAAATATCATGAAGCAACCTGCATTCGTCCGTAGAAGAAATTCGATGGCGTGTTTGATTCCACCAACCCGCGCTGGGCCAGCATGGTGGATATGGCCTAATTACCCTTCGTGGGTAGGCCTATCTCCTGCAGTGGACTATGAAAAGGCTGATACAGTACAGTACCTACAGTTCTCTATATCTAGCAAGTTTCACTATGGGCCAAACCCGAAATCACGATGAGAAAAATCTGCTCCATACAATTTCGAGATTTGACCATCTTTATTTTGGAATATCATATTTTTTAGGGTTCCGTACCTCAAACGAAAAAACGGAACCCTTATAGGATCTGTGTCTATGTCTGTCTGTGTGTATGTCAAGACTCTTTATCTCGGGAACGCGTAAAGATATCGAGTTGAAATTTAAACTGCATACGTATATTTATAATCTCTTGCAGATGTGTAAAAGAAAAACTTCTCAGTTATCGTTTAAAAAAGTTAGAGCTGTTTATGTCGTAAAAAACCGCATATTTCGACACTCACAAAAATCAAAACCTACAGGGTATTTCCCGTTGACATAGAACTATGAAATTTGGCGAAAAGCATTGTCTCGGAGTACACATATAGGAATAAATCTGAAAACTGTACATTTTTATTTAAATCACAAAAGATAGGGCCTCAGAATTCACAAAATATGGGTTCCAAATTCAAAGTGAGTAAATCGTATTATGTAAGGTATCATATAAAAGAACTTCATTAGCACAGCATGTGCTAAACAAGTTTTTAATTATTTTAATAATGTGTAATTTTCGATGTATGGCGAGAAAAGTGAATTAAAAAAACTTTTTGTCGATGGTTATAGTATAGAGATTTTAACAACTTGAAATTTTCTGGATTTTTTACTGAACCCTCGATGTGCGAGCCTGACTCGCACTTGTCCTGTTTTTATTTGATAATGACGACCACAACCACATTCTAAAGTATTGTTGATATTGAAGTCACCCTGTGAAATTACAAAAAGACCAGTTTAAAGCCGGTGGCATCCAGAACGTTCGTCAGGTCTGCCCATCTTGTTGGTGGATGTCCTACGTAATCTTAAATTAAGTTTTCTTTTTACAAAATGTGACAGAGAAAGGTGAAAAACTGAACGCAAATAGGACCGGAATGTATATTACTTACCTACTTAATTAAATATTCGATTGTATACAACCTGACATCATAACATTACCTCATATTTATTGTTGTCTTTTACAGAAATAATCTCATTTTATTTTAAAGTTTAAACATATTAAACTAAATTAAAAGTTTGAAAGACTTTCAGAGGCGCTGAAAGCTTGCTAAAGTCTTTAGGATAATGTTTTTGTATACAATGATTTATACTGTGTCTAGTTTGTACTTTATTTTTCTAACTAACAAAGAACTTTTAAAAATCATAAAACTTGTGATGGCTAAGCTAAACATACCGATCCGATTGACTTGTTTTGGATTAAAGCAATTCGTTACATTTCAAAGAAAATCTAGTTTAATCTTTTAATCTGGAATTTAGGAATTACGAAAGAATCTTTATTGAAATTTCGTTGTAATAAATCTGTCTTATTCGAGTATTCTTGGCATTCCTATCAAATTTAGACATTTGAGAATTAATACAAGTCTTCTTTTGAAGCATTCGCTTTACTAGTTTACAGGTTGGGACCTACTTTGGTTCATAGAAAAAATAAAGAAAGCGGGCAAAGCCGCGCATAAAAGCTGGAACCGAATAGTTATATTTTTATAACTAATGTCTGCGACAAGTCGATTCGATACACTCATCGATATATAGTTCCGTTGGTCTGTCCGTCAAGTCGTCAAGCTCCTTATTTGGCAAGTGGCATTTTTTAAATATATGTCTTATTTGACTAACTTGCAAAAAACGGAGATATAAAAGGAAATGTTCCTTTTATATATGAAGTTAGAAGGTAACATGGCTAGCCTGATATCATTTTTTAGGGTACCGTACCTCAAACGGAACCCTTATAGGATCACTTTGTTGTCCGTCTGTCCGTCTGTGTGTATGTCAAGACTCTTTATCTCGGGAACGCGTAAAGATGAAAGAAAGATGATGAGTTGAAATTTAAACTGTATATGTATATCTATGGTTTCTTGCAGTTGTGTAAAATAAAAACTTCTCAGTTATCGTTTAAAAAAGTTAGAGCCGTTTATGTCGTAAAAATCCGCATATTTCGACACTCACAAAAATCAAAACCTACAGAGTATTTCCCGTTGACATAGAACTATGAAATTTGGCGAGAAGCATTGTCTTAGAGTACACATATAAGAATAAATCTGAAAACTGTACATTTTTATTTACATCACAAAAAACTAGGGCCTCAAAATTCACAAAATAAGGGTTCAAAATTCAAAGTGAGTAAATCGTATCATGTAAGGTTTCATATAAAATAACTTCATTAGCACATGCTAAAACAGATTTTTAACTGTTTTAACAAAGTGCAATTTTCGATGTATGACGAAAAAAGTGAAAAAAAAAAACTTTTTTGTCGATGGTATAGTATAGAGATTTTATTCTGGGTTTTTACGGAACCCTTGATGTGCGAGCGAGCCTGACTCGCACTTGTCCGGTTTTTTCTAAAACCGTCCATATCCAAGGTCTACGACAGTTTCCATTGATAACGTGATAGGAACATTTTTTTTAGTCAAATTACTATAGGTACCTATTTATATTACAAAGCCCAGTTACTATTTTTTGTCTATTGTCTCTGTTTAATTCTTCTACAGTACACAAATGATTCTGATGCTGTTTTTACCATCTTTTAGTAAAAAAGTTCTTAGCATCATCTACTAGAAAAGTACTTGGGCAAAGCACAGACGGGCACTCAGTCAAAAAATAAGTATAACTATGTACTTTTAATGTTCTTTGAATAATCTACTTTATAACCATGCAAAAGTCACCATCGTTTGCTTGAAACTAATGAAAAAGCAAATGTCTATGGCCATTTAACTAGTTCGTATAAAAACGTTACTATGAAAATTTATGACGACATATATTAATTATGAAGAAACAACAGTCAAATTAAAATCGTGTTCCATTTAAAAATAATTTATTTTGAAAAACAAATCATTTTCCCACAAAAAATACGTAAGCTCAACACAAGGCAAAAAAATCGTCACGCCCACATTTACGCGCGGTAAGCCCCCATAACTCGAAATAATAACAAATCAAAAACGGTACAGCCATCAGGAACGCAATAAATTCCCGTATCGGAGATTGAATATGAAATCTGCATAAAATTTCATTCTGAATCCATAAAGTTTCAAACCAATTTTCTGCGCTACATCAATGTGGTAGAGTTCATTTTGTCTAGTGGAGATTTTTTCAGGTTTTTTCAGTGTGGATATAGCGTCGCTGCTTTATTGATTCTGTACGTTTTTGGAGCATTTGTGGAGGAAATTAAGCTGGATTGTGTTTACTTAGAGGCACCAGTTTGTAAAATAGCTTGTCATTTTGGTATATAGATTTTCCTATGGGATTGGCAAATTGTGGCCAATTGATAAGAGAAGATGGCTTTAGAGCGCAAGAAAGGACACTGGCATCGACATTGTATTAGCTATAGGATATTTAATATCGAATATGTAATTATAATAAAGAAGAAGGTAATAAGATAGGTTAAAAGCTCTTCATCTCACGACCCTCGAAGAACGACGATTACGTGGAGACTTGATTGAGACCTTCAAAATTCTCAATGGCTTCTATAATATTCCGGATATCCGAGACATATACACTTTGAAGGAAAATATGCGCGATAGCAGACGCCATACAATCCTTTTACAGCCTACACCATCACAAACCAACACTGCACACCACATCCTCAGCAATAGAGTTGCCTACAATTGGAATAGATTGCCTGAGGATGTCATCTCAGCAAGAACTATAAACACATTTAAGAATAGACTGGACTTTTGGATAAAGAAGGAAAAAAATTCTTTGACAGATAAATATTAATTTTATTCGACACTGCTTGATATAGGCACATCAGTATACACTGCTCGCCTATTAACAAATAAATAAATGTATACTGTAAGTTTTTGTCTGTTTGAAAGTAAATAAAATAAAATAAAAAATTAAATAGGCCTCCCAAATCGATTTACAACAAGTAGGTATAGTAAGTTCGTAAATGTCGGGTAGCCCTGGTATTAGAGTTATTAGGCCGTTTGAAGGCCTCTGACATGGCTAAACAGTTAAAACAACCAGGGCATACATTTAACGTGTCATCCAAGCCACGGTAGCGCTCAGTTGGGAAAAGCCACCCGCGGTCACCCATCCAAATACTGACCGTGCGGGTAATTTACGATTAAACTGGTTGGAAGCGGCTCACATCTTTCGTTAAACGTCAAAATCACAAGTTGGAATGTCATAATGGTTGAAATTTGATCTACTTTGTCTTTTGCGATATTATCGGAAATTTGAACCCTCTAGTTCCAGTAAGAAGGTTCAAATCTCTAATCATTTTGCCCTCTTACTTTCTACCTTTTTAAATTTGCGAGGCGAAATAGCTCAATGCTAGTTTGTGAAACCCTTCGTAACCCTCTAGTTCCAGTAAGAAGGTTCAAATCTCTAATAATTTTGCCTTCTTACTTTCTACCTTTTAAATTTGAACAGGCGAAGGCTCAATGCTAGTTTGTGAAACCCTTCGAAATTACTTAAGTTCGGGTGTATGTATGTGCATCTTTTTCTAACGCCTTTTAAATTTCACATTTAAAATCGGACCAAATCATTTATAATTATGTCTAGCTATTTTAGAACTATTTATATTACTTTAGTCCTTGTTCTGAGGTCTCTATTCTACAAAATGTTGCGATTACACAACTGAGGGCGCCAGCGAGCGAACTACCCTCCATTAATCAAAACGTCAAATAACTTACTATAACTCAGTGAGTTAGTACCACCCAGTATATTCATAAGCAGATTCCGAGCCTGTCGCACTTGTCATTCATACTGACAAGATGAATAGATAGCGGGTAGTGGGGGAAGGAAGAGGGAGGGGGAGGGGCGGTGGGTACTTTGATACCAAAATGATATAAAGGATGCGATATGAGAGATGACAACTTTGTGTTGCGATTCTTGCGATGAACGAGGTATCTGAATGAGGTACGTGAATGAGGTCGAGAAAAAGGTACAAAACTCCAAGTCTTCTAACTTGTCTTAAAGAGTTATCTTTGTGATAAGCATTTCAAAAATTTGAAGCGAACACAATTTGAAGTTCAAATAACTCCTAGTTGTGTGATAACCTGTCTAATACGGGGATCATAGATGGCGCTGCCAACGCTATAAGTTATATGGTACCGATAACGATAAACACTTCAAAAATTTGGCGCTTGTGTAGGAGCCGGGCTGGCTCAGTTGGTAGAGCATCGGGTTAGTGATCTGAACGGGCAGGTTCAAATCCTGCGTTCGATTCAGTTTTTTGAAATGTTTATCACAAAGATAACTCTTTGAGACATAAGTTAGTATTGAAATTGAGGTTGTTAAATCTAAAATTTAGTGTGGAAGGCACTCTACATGAAAAATCATATCTGAAGTCTTACTAAATAAAGCTATCGCATTTTTAATTATACGGGGCGGTTCTGAATTTTTGAAAGTCATGAAATGCGCGAGGATTGTGATTCGCACAGCGGTTCTGTAGCTCACTTCACAGCCGCCGAGAAGTTTGATTCAGCCTCGTTCGGCTCGGCTCGATGTTATGACCAACTTTTACTATAGGGCCAATTCCGAAATCGCGAAAAAAATCAGCTGTTCCATACAGTTTGTCGAGGCTCTATAGCTAAATAAATAGCTTTGTTGTTTTAACCGTTTATATTATATTTATATTACCTACCAATACTAGAGGCATTACGAAGATCACATGAAAGCTGATTTCAAGTAGCTTAAACAATTACCCTAAGACTGGCCCTGCTATAATACTTTATTTACGTAGCTCGTAACGTAAGTTTATGTTGGTACATATACCACTTTTTTTGATCTGATGTGCGCCACTAATTGCCACACATAACACTGCACGCGAAATAAACAAAATCCCGTCACATCCGGTTCTGTCCCAAGCGTCCCAGAACCTGGATAAACCAGTCATTAGTCCTGGTAAATTGTAGGCCTTGGTTGTGGTAACCATTTAGTCATGACTTTAACTTTCTGAAAACCATTTGTAAGTCGCCTTAATATGGGTAAAAATCTTTGGCAATTAAACTAGCTCAGTTATGCATACGTACTAATAAAGCTCTGATTTTCGATATATAAATCATAATATTATACAAACTTAAGACAATTTAAGCTAGTGCCACTAATTGTCACAATCACACTGCACGCAAAATAAACAAAATCCCGTCACATCCGGTTCCGTCCCAACCGTCCCGGAACTCGGATAAACCGGCCATCAGTCCCGGATATCATTTGCGGGATTGCGAGGAGGCGTTAATTTCTGTAATCGTCCCGCGGGAGTGCAATCTTTCTGAGCAGGAAGTTTGTGCCAATTTGGTGGAGCTTGATTGCTTTTGTGGGATCGATTGTTTGGGCTGCTATGTTTATTGTTGTTGTTTTGGAAACATCATCATAACATCTACAGCAATTCTGTTGCTAGAAAAACATTTCTTATTCGTACAGCCAGGGGATTGAGTTATTTGATGAGTTCTTTGCAATCGTTGTACGGAATTTCACACCACTGGCTTTTCAGAGAAAGAAAACATCGTGAGGCAACCTGCATACGTCTGTAAAAGAAATTCGACGGCGTATTTGAATCTACCAACCAGCATTGAACCAGCATGGTGGATATGGCCAAATCACCCTTCGTGGGTAGGTCTACGTCCTGCAGCATTTTTCTGTCTGCTGTACCCAGCCTACTGCCAGTTTACCTAATCTACTGAGCTGTGTAAATTTTCTTTTATAGAGCTCAGTAACGTTTGCCGCTCATGGTTACCCATCCGGCAAAAAAAAGCATGACCGACTTCACCCGCGTACAGAATTCGAGAATATTTCGCACGCATCGATATAGCATTTTCACATTATTGATGATTTATCGAAAATGGCTCAGCCGATTTCGATAAAATTTAAATGGGACCAATTTCGAAGTATACTCTTTCCAATAAAAAAAAAATTGAAATCGGACTACTATGAAAAAAGTTATGCGTGGTTATACATAAAAAAATATATTATATACGCGTCGAATTACTCGAATTGTATACCTCCTCCGGTGGTTCGTCGGTCAAAAACTACTTCTATTTCCTGAAAATGATATTCACGATACACGGTATTTCTCTGCTCCTCAATTCCACGGGTCAAGACGGAGTATGCTCCCGGCGATATTAATGGGGGGTGCAGAAGGACAGAATAAGGAAGTGGAAACTTCGGAACTTTCGAAATTATGGCGGCGGTTTAAAAATGTCCGTCGCTGAAAATTTCGCATATTTTGTTGAGGGAATATCGTCGAGTTTTGAAATTGCACTTTAAATTTAGTACTCTACGTATTAGGTCTAAATTTATAGAACTCAAAATAATAAATAACAACCCAACAAATGTTAGGTATATTGTATTATGTTTAAACTTGTCTTTACAGATACTTTTTAAACTAATTAACTCAGAGCAAATAAAAAATCCAGAGGGAACATCGTTGAACAGTCAAGTGAAGCCGGTTTTTTATACATGTGTGAGTGCGTCGCTATTGCGCCGCCATAGTTTGACTGACAAGCCAAGGCGTAGTTTCATAGTTACCTGGATGTGTGTGTAATTGTCTGTACACGGCGAGGCGTAGTTTTGGTTGGCTTCATTTGTTTGTTCACAACATTCTCTCTTGATTTTTTTATTTGCTCTGAGCTAATTAAGTAACTTGCAAGAAACTGACGTGTTCACAAATTTTCACTAGGCATTTTACATGTTGATTTTTTGATATTTTCTTATCATTTTGCAAGTAAACTCCAGTAAACTATAACTACTGCTATAATTTTGTTGGCACAGTGACCCAAAATATCTTTACTCTGTGATACTAAGAGCTCTACTCCATCTGCTCACGTAAGTTTGTACAATCAGCGTCACATAAGTCGACGGATGGGAAGTTACGCGTAGAACGCTGCGCAAAATGAAAAATATAAGTATGCGCTGGAGCCAGAGAGACGAGAAGCCAGGGCCTCATGCCTCCGGCGCACTTCCTACGGCCGTGCTCCGCCACTTGCGTCGGCATTGTGCACAGATGCGCAATAGTTAGCAAATTGCGGCGAAGCGTCATTTGCGGCTAATTTCTCATCCGTCGATTTGTGTGGCGCGACCATCGGCTTGGTATGTTTTACTTTTACTTATTTTTTTTTTTGCTTTTTACTTTTACTTGTTCACTTGACTTTTTTTTTTGTGTGGGTACCGATGAAGCCGCCACCTGAAGGTATGAAGGAAGTGTGGCGGGGTGGTGAGGTTTTTCGTCATTATTACTATATTGATGGGTGCGATCAATACTTGTCTTCCACACCGAATTTAAGAACGAAAAACTAATCGCAAATATCAAAAGAATACCAGTAGTTCAGCACATGAACATAAATTCTTAATTACATCATAAACTGTTCAAATCAAAGTCGCATAAACAGGATTAATCGTCATAGCGCCAAAATTAGCGAAATTGCAGAATTAATGGCACAGCTGCTAGCCGGGAGGTCAGATTGGCGGCCATATTTTCTGCAACGGGTCACTGCAATTAATCTGGATAAGTTTTAATCGCTTAATCTGAAGACCGATATACCTCAGTGCCTCAAGACGAGAGTTTTCGACAGTTGTTCGTTGCCAGTGATGATAATATATGGAACTAAAAAGTTTACAGTGTGGGTCTTATGTTAAACCTCAACGCGGTATGAAGAGGGCTATGCTAGGAGTCTCTCTGCGAGGTTAAATCAGGAATGAGGAGAACCGCAGGCCAGAATTATCAAATTAAAATGACAATGAGCAAGGCACAAAGTTTCTTAAAGGATCAACGATCTAATTAAGATCGCACATTTAACGCTGGATGCAAGTCGCTTTTTGGCTTATTGTAAATCTTACGGTTGAATGGTGATGATAAATATGTATAAGTTACGGTAAAGAGAAACATTGTAAGGTAACCTGTAGGTGTAGTGTATAACTTCAATAAGTTGCGTACATCGACATAATTAGAAAAAAAACATGTTTAAAACAGCAAAAATGCCGAGTGGACTTACATTCTATATTGATGGTTGTTTACGCCATCGAAAGCGAAATAAGAGTGATCTAACACTAGATTACCACAAACAAAAACGCGATAGTAAACTAAAATTTCTGTACAAAAAATAATATCTATTTTAAATCCAGATATTTATAACATTCTTAGACGATACCTTCAGTGTATTTATGTTTAAAACAGGCCCGTCGTTCCCGCGGTACTGATACGACAGAGGACTGACGCGCCCCGAACTAGTTCAAATATAGCTGTATTTTATACCAGTGTTGGTATCTACAGGTAGGAAATCATTTCAATGTGTTAATCAACTCTTGCGTAAAACGTTTTCCATTTTTTAATCGACTTCCAAAAAGGGGGAGGTTCTATTTTCGTCATCAATATTTTCATGTATGTTCATCAATATTTTCGCCAATTGTTGAACCGAATAAAGAAATCTTTATTACTTCGAAGAGGTATACTCCCGAGGTTTTCTGCTTTCTTTTTCTTTAAAAAAACTCTGAGACAATGCTTTTCGCCAAATTTCGTAGTTCTACGAGTATGTCATGTTTTTTACGACATAAACGGCTCTAACTTTTTTAAACAATAACTGAGAAGTTTTTCTTTTACACAACTGCAAGAGACCATAGATATACGAGTACGTATACAGTTTAAATTTCAACTCGATATCTTTACACAAAAATGAAGGCCCAGGCCTTGATGTCATGATGAGCATTCTTGATTCCGTACTTCTGCATTTTTGTGATTATTAAGTGTGTAATAACAAATATTATGTTACCCTTGAATACTTTAATCATTATTGTTTTTCTTGTTGCAGGTAAGGCATAAGATAGCTGAAAAATACTACAGTTCAAAAGTATTAACGTAAGTTAAAATGATGGTGTCGAACAATCATCATTTATAATATTTTTCATCACATCGATTCGAAAAAGACTACTTGGTTCGCCTTTAAGTGCGCCCAAAGTTGGTGTTTTCTATAAGGAGCTTTATAAGTGCGCCGGAATTATTTTAGCTTGCTTTTTGAATTTGGAACAAATAAGTGCGACGGAATGATCTTTGAATTTGGAAGTATTTGTAATGTTAGTGTTCAGCGCCAAGAAAATAAATGTAAATATACTTAAGTTTTTATTTGTTTTATTATTAGATACCATTTCATTTCAATTCAGTTGTTACTCTACGTTTTATTAAATAATAATAAATATGAGGCGCCTTTTATTTTCTCATAGAGGTGATAAAAAGTAGAGGTTACCACTCGGGCGCAAAATATATTTTTGGCTCAGGCGACGTACTTTGAATCCCTCACTTCGCTCTGGATTAAAAAAAACGCCCTCGCCGTAAAAATATTATTTTGCTCCCTTATGATACAATCTATTATTTACGGCTTGGGGACACTTTTTTAATCCAGAGCGAATTTTGGGATTCTGGAGAAGAAACTTAGAGAGGGATTCAAAGTACGTCGCCCTAGCCGTAGTAGTAATAGATTGTATCATATGGGAGCAAAATAATATTTTTACGGCGAGGGCGTTTTTTTGAATCCAGAGCGAAGTGAGGGATTCTATAGAATCCCGAGCGTAGAGAGGGATTCTTTAGTAGAATCCTGAACGTAGCGAGGGATTCAAAGTACGTCGCCCGAGTCAAAAATATATTTTTCATCACATCTATTCGAAAAGGACTACATGGTTCGCCTTTAAGTACGCCCAAAGGTGGTGTTTTTTATAAGTGCGCCGCAATTACCTTTGCCGCGTGTTTTTTGAATTTGGAACAAACAAGTGCGCCGGAATGATCTTTGCCGCGCACTTTTTGAATTTGGAATTATTTGTAATGTTAATGTTCAGCGCCAAGAAAATGAATGAAAACAATGTAAATATAAGTTTTCATTTGTTTTATTTGGCGACAAAGGTAATTGCGGCGCACAAAGGATTTATAAAGAGGATTGAAAACTCATTACTGCCCGTTAAAAGTTTCTTATAGAAAACAGCACCTTTGGGTGCACTTAAAGGCAAACCAAGTCGTGCTTTTCGAATAGATGGGATGAAATATTGCATTTAATAGCTTTTATGTATTAGTTATTAGAAATAAATTCTCTTTCATTAATATAATCTATCTAATCTACAGATCGGAATAAGTTTGTCTTGATCATCATCATTTTGAGTGTATAATTGCATATTTTACATTTTGTTTGCCACTCATATCTGTCTTATACTTAATAGAAATAGAAATACAGAAATATAGAAAATTTTATTCAAAACAATTATGTACACAGAAACAAAACACGTAAAACAACTAAAAATAGAACAATTCATACCAATGCTAATTGGTTTAACTTAGACGAATACATTTAAAGAGATGTATTTATTTTATCTTTTACCAGCTACTACACTAAACCCTTTTAATAACTCACTTCTACTGAATAACTCTAAATTTCCCTGTAATCTCGGGCCAATTACACGGATTATCCAAAACACTTGGCGTGAACAGAACACTAATATTTAGGGAGGCAGCTGACCGCGTAACTGAGCCACTGGTTTAATTAATTTAATTAAATTAATTAACGGAAACTAAGAACAAAGCTGTGTGTTTAGTGTGGGGTATAAAATATGGAGAACTTTCACTTTCATATTGTGGAAGCAAAGTTTGGATTTGCTTATCTGTGTGAGAGTATCGCTAGTCTCAGTAGCTCTCGAATTATGTTAATTTTAGATCATTTTATGTAAAATGCTTAGTTTTGAGGTATACCAGATTGAGATATAAAAATATTAAACATTAACATTTTGTTGTAGTCAATAAGGACACTCATCCATTTAAAAGAACTGGACAAGTACGAGAGAGGCTCGCACACCGAGGGTTCCCTTCTTGAAAATTGGACAAAATTGGGAACTAAGTTATAAAAACCTCAAAGCGTAACTATAACATAATCAATAACATAATCATCGATAGATTTTTTATTTACTTTTTAGGGTTCCGTACTTCAAACGGAAAAACCGGAACCCTTATAGGATCACTTTGTTGTCCGTCTGTCCGTCTGTCCGTCGGTCCGTCTGTCCGTCTGTGTGTATGTCAAGACTCTTTATCTCGGGAACGCGATAAGATATCGAGTTGAAATTTAAACTGTATAATATTTATGATTTCTTGCAGTTGCGCAAAAGAAAAACTTCTCAGTTATTAAATAAAAAATTTAGAGCCGTTTATGTCGTAAAAAACCGCATAATTCGACACTCACAAAAATCAAAACCTACAGGGTACTTCCCGTTGACATAAACTATAAAATTTGGCGAAAAGCATTGTCTCAGAGTACAAATATAGGAATAAATCTGAAAACTGTAGATTTTTATTTAAATCACCAAAAAATAGGGCCTAAAAATTCACAAAATATGGGTTCAAAATTCAAAGTGAGTAAATCGTATCATGTAAGGTATAATATAAAAGAAATTCATTAGCACATGCTAAAACCGGTTTTTAATTATTTTAACAATATGTTTGTACGGAACCCTCGATGTGCTAACCTGATTCGCACTTGTCCGGTTTTTTCGTCATGCATCGAAAATCACAGATCGTAAAAATAAATGAAAGCCTGTTTTAGCGTGTACTAGTAAAAATCTTTCATATGATATTTCAAATGATACAATTAAATCACTTTAAAATTATAGCTATTATTTTGCGTCGAGGCCCTATTTTTGCGATTTATTTAAAAATATTACAGTTTTCCGATTTATTTCTATATGTGTACTCTAAGAGTATGCCAACTTTTATAGTTCTAAGTCAACGGGAAGTACGTAAATATGCGTTTTTTACGACATCAACGGATCTAACTTTTTCTACGATGACTAAGATGTATGATTTCTTTCACAACTGCAAGAGGCAGTAGATATAAGTATATGGTTTAAATTTACTCGATAACTTTACGCGTTCTAGAGATAAAAGGTCTTGACATACAGATAGACGGACAACAAAGTGATCCCGTTTTGTTCTTTTGAGGTACGTAACTCTAAAAACGATGGTATCGATAATCGCGTACGTAAAATTCTATTGGCCCTGAGACCAACGTGACGGAAACGGCCTAACGCCCTAGGTCTTGTGTTCAACAGTGGACAAAAAGATTGCCAAATTATTATGTACAGAACTTTTTTAGTGTTAAAAGCACTTTATACTTTAAATACCTCAGCTTATTGTATAATAAACGTATTCTCACAAAGCTAAACGCTTATTAAATTCTCTAGCAAATATTTGCAGGTAAACAAAATATATTTTATTTGACGAGGAAATTTCAAACGGGCAAAAGTTTATTGTGAAAGTAAACAACTTTAATTCGAGCTTAATAAGGTGTACTTTCGCATTTCGGTTTGTGGATTTTTTTGATGATAGTGAATTATTTATTAATCGTTTATCATAATTGGTAGGTTTCTTAAATTAGAAATAAGCTTTTAAAATTACTTAAACAATATTAAACGCTGCTAAAAAAGGACATTCAAAAAACGTTGACATCGGACTTATGCTATAGTTGTCGGCTACCGGCTTGGATTAACCTGTCCTGTCGGATTATCCGGATTTAGGGACAAGTGTCCCTTTAATAGGCCACTGTCAAACACGACGGGAAGTAACTTTATAATCTGTTTAGTTTAAATAAGTGATTTGTGTGAATATTGAGATCTAATACAGAAGTGAAACTAATATTTATTTAAAACTTGTTTTAATTTTGAAATTAGTGGTGTTATTGTGCCATATATAAAAATTAATAAAAATGTCTAAGTTGCCCTAAAATAGTATTAAATGGTGTTACTAAAAAGTTGACTTCGGTTGTTTTGAGATAAGTGATTTGGGTTGATATACAAGAGACAAAAAATGTTAAATGTAAACATAATAACACTCACAAAATTATCAACATATTACTCTGAAATATTGGACAATTCTTAAGCACAAAGCACTGAGTCAATTAAAGGACAAGGAAATTTACAAGTCAAAAAAGGTATAATTAAATATATTAACACCAATTTAATCGTTGATAAACTACTCTAAAATAATAAGGGCGCTAACAAGGGACTTTATAAAAAAATTGACATCGGACTTGTGCCATAGTTGTCGGCTTCCGTTCCGAGTTAACCTGTCCTGTCGAATTAACTGGATTAAGGTACAAGTGTCTCGTTTAATAGCCTACTGTCAAGTGTCAAGGGACAACCTGATTCGCTGTAGATCTAACTTATCACTTTCAAGTGATTTGTGATGTGTGGATGTAATTTATCAAATATTATATTATTTAACTTTATCTAAAATTCCTATTATTTTATAAGTACCTACTATAAAAGGCTTGACTAGTAACATAGGTGACGGTTGCAGTCCCAGACTAACCTGACTTGTTGTATTTTCGGATTTAGGGACAAGTGTCATATTTAATAGAACACTGTCAAAGACAAGGGACAATCCGAAGTTATAGATCTAATTATGTATTGCAAATTAGTAATTCATAACTCCTCTCATGGTAGGCACAAAAAACGTAATATTTTTTAATAATCTAATTACTTTTAATTAAAAGTGTCTGAAATCCAGAGCAAATCACTTTTTGTTTTAATAATATGAAGCAATAATCGAAATAGCATAGAAATGTACCGTACTATTAACATTTCTGAACAGAACGATTTTATAAAATTCAATATAATAGAATGCAGTTAATATTCAATATCTTGAAAGTTATTAAATTGGAGTAAAAATATCTTTCAACTAAAATGATCTCCATCTAGGTAGCGATCATCATTACTACGAGCGGTTTAACGGCGCCGTTTAACGCGCCGTTAAACGCGCCGTTAGCGACGCAGCTCCCGGTTAGCAGCCCGTTAGGGCGTGCAGTTGAGCTGGATGGTAGTTGGGCGGTTCAAGCTTGGGCGGAATCTCTTTGTTCTGAGTTTATACCGTTATATCTTCATATGCAGTTGTTACTCTTGGAGTGCCAGACTCTTTTGTTAGGATTAGTAATGTTATATAATTTTATTAAAAATATTAGATAGATATTGTTCAAAAATCAATAAATAAAAATAACATAACACACCATAGAGGAAATATAAATTTAGTATTTGACCTAGTATGTAGGTAAAATGTATTTATTTACAAATTTAAAATTCATTCCTTGAATACTTTTGAGTGGTATCGTAGCTTCCCCAAACCGATAAAATTACCTATGTGCATTTAAAAGTATAAATTTAACAGATTCTGGTCTCAGATTTTTAGCTACTTGAATAGAATACAATACAATATAACTTTATTGTACACCAGAAAAAACAGCTTAAATATTAGTATAAATTTTCTTAAAATTAGGTGGTACAACGGCGGCCTTATCGCCTTAAGCGATTTCTTCCAGGCTACCTTGGGTGGACAGAAAATCAGAGTACAAATATGTGCTTGGTGGTGTATAATAAAAGTAAAATGTGGAAAGAAGAAATAATTACTTACAAACTAAAATACAATAATTACATATTAAGTATAATAATAATATACTACATCTTCAATAAGATAAATATACATACATAAACAATTACATAAATATATGACAAATACAATACATATTTATATATAATAAATATCATGTATTGTACATAATGAAAGAAAGTATTTGAAAACTAGGTTATTGAATATATGGAGAGACTTAGCCTGCCTGACAGCTACAGGCAGCTCATTCCAAAGCAGGGCAGATTGTACTGAGAAATATTTCATGTAGGAAAGATTGGTATGGGAAGAGGAGTGGATTTTAAGTTTCAAGGCACGGGAAGGTCTCAAAGTACCAGAACGGCCTTGAATAAATTCGAAGCATTGAATGCCTATGTTAAAGATAAAATGCTAAAAAAAGAGCTAAGATTTTACTTGTAACTAAGGTTAAAAGCTTTTGGTGCAAAGTCAGACGCGTTTGAATACTTTTTCCGTACCTTTTTGTATAGTTATTCGTAATTTTATTAGTTGTACTATAACTAGATTTTATGCCTTGCTTTCCAACTAATCAGACAACCCAAAGCATCAAGTCAAACCTGCCTAAACCTGGACTAAAATTAAATAAAGTCAAATCAAATCCCCGACCAGCATCCGAGCAACGCAATTCTGAACTGCACAACCGCATGGGAGCTGTCAAAACTACACTTGGTATAACTACAACCGATGGGCTGTTTACAATATACGACACGATAACAAAAATATCAATACCTCTGTAGCTGAACGTAAAAAAATCTGATATAGAGAGATGCTTGGAAGCGGATTGTATCATGTTCTGGTATTTTGTTTTGTTTAGGTCTTTTGTCCACTATTTTTATTCCAAGTTAGCAGTTTACATAAACGTATAATAACTAGATTGATCATCGTTTGTCGTTTCAGCCATAAGTCGTCAGGTTACAAAAAGCTAGCATAAAGTGCGACCCCGCGGACTCAAAAAGGTCGTTTATCTACCTTCTAGGTAAAATCGAGATTCAGATTTAGATATTTTATTTGACAGAAAATGGTAAGTACACTATATACAAAGTAGTAAATATCATACAAAGTAGCATACAAAATGGAAAGATTATGAAATAAGATGCATTCAGCTGATCAATATCTTATTTATTTTCTATTATTTCCATAAATTTCGTCTACAATGACTTAAATGGTCTCCCCACATATAGCCACAGTCGTAAAACATTGCAGAAAAAAATGGTTATTTATATATTATATTTATGTATAATATATATAAGAGCACTTCAGTAACCATTTGACTAAAGAATTATCAGTAGTAACTAAAACGTACCAATGCTTAGTGCCAGTTTAAGGAACATCTCTAGATAATAATAAACGTTTTTCGTGTGTTAAAAATATTTGCCGTAGTAGAAATTATTATAAAAGACATCATCGTCATCATCATGCTTGAGTGTCGTATCGTTATGCTTGTGAATGTCGTGTCGTCGATTATAAAACACCCTCGGTCCCGGGTACAGCTGGGCACAAAAGCTCGTTAAGCAGTGCAAGCGGTACTGTCGCGGACAGTGTCGACTCGGCTGTACTGCTCGCGAATATGGGATTTGTGTGAATGTAATTCAGATTGAAAAGTTTACATTTATTCAATAGTGTGGCGTTTTGATTGGAGTATTTACAGATAAATATTTTGAAACACATTTAGATCAAAGTGTTTGATAATTTAGTAGTCTAATATCCAGGTCAATCGGAAATCCTGAAGTGTTTTAAATTTAGTTTCAAAACTTAACTCACGCTATTTAGTTGTGGTTGAATTATGATATAACAATCAAAATTATTTTTAGACATATTTAGTAAAGTTTTCGTACATGTTCTTACTTATTATCCGTTAAACTTAATAAATATCAGCATTTCGGTTACTGGTCGCGTCAACCAGAAGCTTCCAAATATACTTATTTGATACTAGTTTTTGCCCGCGGCTTCACTCGCGTTTTATTTTGATTTTAATTTAATGCTATCCTAATTTGTTATTTTTCCAGGATAAAAAGGTTTAGGTAATTTTCCGTCTTTTGAACTAGAATCCCAGGGAGGGAAAACACTAACAGAAGACCGCGAGACATGGATGTTGCTCCACCGACAAGAGCCTTGCTCTTAAATTTTGCCGACGATGAACTAAGTCTATGCCAAGAATCAAGTCTATCCATTGCTCCGTTTGCTTATTGCTACGTGAAAAAAGAACAAACCAACAGACACACTTTCGGATTTATAATAAGTAATAATTTTAAGGCAGAACACCACTGGTACAATATCCTTACCAAGCAAGTTTAAACAAGCGTATAAACACGACTACATGGTAGTTGAAAGCAATCGAATTTACCGCCCGCATGGCGCCCGCGACTGATACGGTTTACATTGATACGCTTCGCATTGTTTCTGACAATTTGAACCGATCGTCGGTGAAAGTACAGATTATTTTGTTTTAAAATGAATGAGGATACATTATGGTATTCATTATTGTTTTCTGTAATGGTAGGCAATGCTGACTGAACGCATCAGCAGTTGACAACATTATCTTTGGGTTACATGTAGGCAAGCACGGAATATACATAGATAGATAATACTTTATTGTACGCAAAAAATATAAGACGAACAGTAATACAAGAAATACTTATAGTGTAACTCAAGCCGGCTTTATCGCTGGAAGCGATCTCTTCCAGGCAACCCATATATGTTTTTAATAAAAATATATAAAAATCAGGAGTCTCGCGGCGACACTGTAGTCTGCTGCTGGTGCATATACTACATGCATAGACTACATAATTGTACTTTCAGTAGTGAATATTGTACCTTAATAATAACAACTCAAAAGTTATTATATCACATAGTTGATTGAATCAGGCATTACTTTGCGGAAATTCATCTTCAAATCTATGTTTTGAATTAATATTTAGTGTATTTCCGCTATCTTGTTGTAGGCAAATAAGTTTAAGGGCATTAAGTGCATTAAGGACATTTAAAGCAGAAAGCAAGAAGCTAGAATTCTTGCGAGCGACCTCGAAGAGTCAACACGTCCTGAAGATGCCTCGTTGAGAGGCGAAACACGGCTCAGCCGATTTCAATATATTTCAAGAGTACACTGTTTCGAACTAAAACATAAATTTTTGAATCTATTCACAATCGACGAAAATATCAAAGAACATACACATAAAAATACGTACAGACGAACATAGTACCTTCTCCTTTTTGGAAGTCGTTTAATAAGGCGTATTTAACGTTCACCAGTTATTGTTTAAAAGCAAGTTGTAAACCAGCAATTTGCTTAATTCGAGCCATCAGCTAATAGCGGTGCACTTGTGACCGGGAGCGGGTCCCGGATAATCCCGGGCGGACAGGTTGATCCCGGCTCGCCCGGTCCAACTATCTGCGTGGGACCCTTGTTGACATCTCCGCTGGATAATTACCGCTATCATTTATTATTTGTACCGTTCTGCCGATAAGGCTGTTAGTTGTTAACTTGATTTTAAGTACATCTTTGTTTTTAATGAAATCTCTACATATATAATACAAATCTTTGTTCTAGTTGTGAGTGTGTATAATTATGATCTCCTTACTGAAGAGGGTGAGAGGCAGCCAAAATAGCATTTTAAATAATATTAGCGAGAAGTACGATTGTTCAATACTAAAACATTGGATAAAAACTATAATACCTATAATAAACTAATAACTATAATTACATAAAATCCTTTATTTATTATGAATACCAGGTACAAATTAAGCATATCAAATTAAGTAAATGTAGCATTAGTCTAGTTAATTTAAATAATTGTTAATCTCGCTAAAATAGAATAAAAGAAAAATTGATTAATAATTAAAAATGTTTAAAAATTATTGTAATTTTAAAATATGCGATTGTTGCCTGTTCATTCATATTATATTACTTATTTTGTTTCGTTTAAGTGCTAAAATTTTGTATAATGTATCATAGTTTTAATTTTATGGCTATGTAACATTGTACTATATGGATCTGTGTTATCTGAAATAAAGTTTATAATATATGTCACTGAAATCCTAAACAGCTGGACCGATTTGAACGAATTTGTTTGAATGCATATAGGTGTTGCCCTGGATGGTTTAAATTCACAAATCAGCCCGACAGTGAAACAAAGTTTGACGGGTCAGCTACTCGTAGTAACTGTATAGAACTGTGCTGTTAACCGGCGTCTCTAGGCTTCGATCATTTAAACTATGCAAAGAAGTTAGGTTTTCATGATTCGACAGAATGATTCACGAAAAGATTAACATGCTTATCATGGTAGAGAATGATAGATCAAATGGGTCGGAGCGAATGGACTGGAGTGAACGGGAGAAGGTCAATTCTCAAAATATGCAAAGTGCTAACACTTCTTTCACATCTTATAAATCAGCCCCGTACCACCTAAACAATAGCAATCGTAATAGCAATCGTTTATGACTTCATTTTAGTCATTTGGCACCGCCTATGTGACGTTAGCCATCAAAGTTGTTCATTCAACGATTGCATTCGCAATCCGCACAGAGCAATTGATGGCTAACTTCACATAGGCGGTGCCAAATGACTAAAATGAAGTCATAAACGATTGCTATTACGATTGCTATTGCTTAGGCGGTAGGGGGGCGGCGCTTTCAAGTACCGTTATAATAAATAAATATTAACTTCTGGTAGCCATGTAACAAGCTTTACTTAATTCATATTTTTAAATACATAAAATAAAAATAAAACAGGAATCTAAATAACACCCATACACGGAGCAAACACCAATGACCATCACATAAATGCTTGCCCTAGGTGGGTATTGAACCCACGCCTCTTTGATCCAGAACCACCGAGGCAGTCGATTGTTTTGTATAGATAACTAAAATTACGGCACTAACAATATTCATTCCACCAGCTTTATTATTCGTAGTTAAACTTAGTTTAGCACCTCCCGTAGATATCCCGGGTGCAACAATAGAGCACTAGAGAAGCACCTAGTTTAATCAATTTAATACCCTGTTAGTCGTATTTTAGACGCCAAAACAGCTAGTTAGGTCTTAGTAACAAAGATTAGCCACTAACGCATTTGCAGAGTTAGAACTTTGATTACACGGAACTTGGGAACTAAACTTGGTGTTCGGGGATTCTGGGGTTACGAATGCTACAATACTGGCAGAATTAGAGTGGTTGTCGAACTGGGAACTGCTGTTGTCACGCGCTTGCTCGTTTTGCTCTTTGGATAAGTTTGGCTGGAAATTATTAGTAAACATGAAATATAGTTATTTATAGAGAAAGAAAAGGAAAGCTACAAGTTCTACATTTTAAGAATTCAACTTTTTGTACCTAAAGGGACTGTATTGTAAAAGGATAAAAACAATATTCGTATTCAAACTGAAAATAAAGGCATTGAGAGTTGAAGGATTTGTTCTTAAAGCTAAAGTAGCAATTAACAAAGGTGACGTCCACAAGTGGTATATTATTCAGAGAAAAATCGAACCAAGATGATATATACATCATTTGAAAGCTCGATTTATGGGCTTCTCAAAAATATTTAATTTAGATTTTTTTATCCCTCCATTTTTTTTAAAATGTGAAAAATAAATTGTATGAAAAATAATAATAAAGCTTTGTATTTTTTCTAGTTTAGCAATAATAAAGTACTTCTATCGTTATTTTACCTGCACTCGTAGCTTATTCTTCCACATTCATATGATAATTTGCTAAAATTAAAAATTATAACCTACCAGTGTGACCAGTTAGTAGGTACAATGTGACAAAAATCACTAAAAAAACTGTGTCTAGTTGGTAAAAATGCTTCTATTTAACAATTTGGAGGTTACTTAATCAGGGTTGATAGAGATAAACTACTTATTGAGCCAAATATATTTATTTATTCTAATGGATTCAAAATTAATTTTAAAAAGAACGGAGGGCTCTTTTTTGGTTTTAACTGATGTAATAGACTCGGAAAAATATGAACTTTCTCAAAATGTAACGAGTGTTTTTGTTAGAATTTTTGATTATTATTATACCAGCCTCCATACATTTTGAGGACATGTCCGTATATTTAAAGTAGCAATGAAACTTTGGAGTTCATATCACCTATATAACCTCGTATTACGCCACTCATGGCCCTATATTACGCATTACATTATCCTTTTACGCCTAGTCATATTGCGGTCGCACGATTAATGCAACCGGGTCATTTTTAATGGTAGTAATTGACAACTAATTTAATTGATTTACTATCAAAGTACCTAAGATATATTTGTACTTGAAATAGTAAAATATCATCCAGAGTCACGAATTTATCATCAATTTCGTTCGTTTCAGCCATAGGACGTCCACTGCTAGACATAGGCCTTCCCTAAAGATATCCAATAAGACCGATTGGTAGCGGCTTTTAAATTTAAGTAGAAGTAGGATATTCTGTAGTTAACCAGATATTTAACTCCCTCATCCTATATTACGCATTGCTTTTGGATGTTAATTGCCATATAATCATATTTAAACACTTAATTGATAACTAATATTATACTAGTAAAATAAATGAGACATTTGTACTTGAAAGAGTATGACTTTACCTAGTCAAGAACTTATCGTTAAACTTAAGTCAAAGTATGATATTCTGCAGTCAATGCCAGACATATAACTTTGTATTACGCAGCCCACGGCCCTATATTACGCAGCACATTGTCCTATATTACGCGTCGCCATATTGCTTTCGGACGTTTATTACGGCAGGGTCATTCCCCAATGGTAATAATTGATAACCACCCTTGTTTCGGGGATGATAAATAAAATAAGAGTCTTGTACACTCGTGTTTATGGCGGGTCGGTCGGACGGTGTTTCGACTTAGAAGGTATTTTTAGAAGTTTATTAGGTTTTGAATACGTTTGTAAGTTTTTTTTTATCGGCAAAAGTGCCATTATTAACCAGTACAAAATACAATACTATTTTACAAGCCAAAACTACACACACTACTACTAAATAAAAATTAATTTATTGGATCATCCACAGACCCTTGAAAGTCTAAAGATAATCCAAATGCTCAAGCCCAACTGGCAGTGGGCAGTAATGCTAATAATTTGAATTCCTGGTGTTTATTTGCCTCAACATAATTATATAAGCATTGCCTTTCAGGGTGGCAATGCAGCCAGCATGCTAGACACGCTGCCAACTGGCAGTGGGCTTGAGCATTTGGATTATCTTAAGACCTTCTAGGGTCTGTGGATAATCCAGGTGCTTTTTATGTACGTAGTAATAGTGTAAGTTTAGTTGAAATCACAGATGTAGGATTTCCTCTGCTGGGTAATGAAGACTTTATCCAAAGATCTTTTAAATCTAGAGTATATTTACACATTTTAGAATTAGATAGAGAGCTTGTTAGGATGTTGTCCCTATACCTGCATATAATATGCAATACGTGTACCTTACACATAAATCATATAAAGCTCTTTTTTATAGATACACAGTTTATTCACACACATGCACACTTTAGATACTTCAGATACTTCTTTAATAAAACATTTTTAAAAAGCATGTGCTCCTTTTTAGCTGTAAGGGTCAAAGATATTTTTGTTATATGTTTCATAAAAAATAATAATGATTTTTTAAAATGCGCCATACCGGTAATATTTTATTTTAATTGCGGAAAAGTAAATGGTACACCAATATAAGACAAAATAACAAATCAAACTTAGTAAAGTGAATAGATACGCTTCAAGCGTCGCACGTGCAATATTAGCACGCCTCGTATCTGGCGTGATGGTGAAGCAGATTAAATAACAGTTTCTACACTTTCAGCAGTTTTACATCTCGGCCCTTCACGTCTCTCGATTGAAAACGAGGCGCGTGACGTGACTGCTGAGTCGTTTCATAGGGAAAAATGCTTTTAACATGCTTTTTAGACAAAAATCAATCGAATTTAAAGAAATGTGATATTTTTATTTCTGATAGTCGTACTTTGCGCTGTTTATACGATTTTGGTTAGGTAAGTTGTGCTTGAAAGCTTACTACGAGTATAACGTCTACCCCAGATAACAATTTTAATAATACGCTAGATGCAAGCTGCCAGCAATTAATGGTTTTGGATACATACTGCAGGCTTTTGTCTTACAGTTTCTGTCTGATTTATATCTTGAGTTGAGAATAACGAAATTTCTGAGAAAGTATTGTTTACTAAAGAACACCAATTTGAAGATATTATTATCCCCAAACAAGCAGACTTAAATTAAAGCATACCAAAATAAACTCAAAAAGAACACTACAAACACCATAATCAAAGCGAAAAAGGAAAGCGTTCTATTAAAATATCAAAATAAAGTTGTCATTATGACACGCCGTAGACCCATTCTTTGTCCCGCTCCGTATCTCAATTGAAAACGGCGAGCGTGACACAGTACTTAATTTTAGCAGGTATTATAATATTTTTCAATAAATTAGTGTTTTCAAAATTTGATCCTGTTTAAAGTTATATGCTTAAAGTAATAAACAGTTAATCGTTTACTAACCATGTACAGTATATTTGATGATATTAAGCATTTATTAACTTTAAAAATATACATCATTCAAAATAAACGCTTAAAGACCATTCCAACCTACCAAGGAAAAAATGTTTTATAAAAATATGAAACTAAAAGTTATCTTAATGTTATGACGCGCTGTAGCTTTTTGTCTCGCCCGTATCTCAATTGCAGGTGACAAGAGTGACATTCCTACCAATCTAATTTATAATGTCATATTTAGTATCTGTATTTGAATCTTAAAACACTGTTAAATTGAGACTTTGAAAGAGAAACGCATTAGAGAAGAGCGTTCTATGAAAATATGAAACTAAAAGTTACCATAATGTTATGACACGCCGTAGACCCGCTCTTTGTCCCGCCCCGTATCTCAATTGAAAGCGGCGCGCGTGACGCGACTACCGATCGCGGTTGGAAGAAATGCGGTTTTCGTGTAACCTAATGTGAGATATTTATTCAAAGTTTCTGGGTAGTGGTTATGCGTGCTAGTTTTTAAGGTTCCGTGCTTAAATTGTGAAAAAGAAACGTTTCAAACTTGACATGTACGCGCATGGAAATTGAATGGTACGTTAAATGAATAATGGTAGGAGATGGAAGTAGAGGAGCCATTTTGTCATTGCTCATTAGATTAATTAGGTAGTATCTCGCAAAAAAGCTTAGGAAAAGTTCTATAGCTTTGAATTTTGTCTTGATTTCCGGTCCCACTGAAGTAGCAAAGCATCTGATTTAGCCTAGATACGAGTGTTATAATGTTTTTTGTCAATATATGTTTTTAATTGTTAGTTATAACTGGTCTAAAAACTAAGCCTCAACAATCCAGGCAGATGAGCGGAAGAAGATCAAAGATAATCTCTTATCTCAATGACCAAAACTCGCTTTTGGTTGCCGTGCCAGAAGAATAAGTACCTACTTACTCCAAATAATACTTATTCTAAAGTATAAAATTTATATACTCGAGAAAAAAAACAATTTTGCTAATGCCAAATGGCATGGAACCGTCTAAGGCGCGGGTTGACTTGCATTTGGCCAATTTTTCTGTATTCTGCGGCTGCGGCATTGGGTCGGTGGATTAGGGGCCTTTCACGGTGACACTCCGAATTTATGCGTGACAACGAATGAATCTGCGTCACGCGTGCCGCTTCAGCCCGTCTGTTTTTTGGACTTTTTCATTTTCGTGATGAATTGATACTTTTTAGATATTTTGCGTTTTAGTAACATATAGGTCTGTACCAACGAATGTTACTAACTGCGCTATATTTAACACAGCACAGTTAGTAAAATTGGTACCTAATGTACCTATCATGCTGATTTGATGCTGTTTTTGAGTTGACTTGACTTATGACGTGCTTTCAAAGTACTTTTAAACCTAGACAAGACAGAGGGAGTTTAACATAGTCTATGTGTATACCGATCTGTGGCATCGTACCTAATTCTTAAATATACCTATGAATCGTATATATTTCTTATCTTAATGTTTTTTATTTTTTATTGGAAACCTGATGTGATAGAGATGGCATTGCTGTATTTCAATAGTAGCTGTGATAGGTGAGTTTCAACGTGAGTCATACCTTGCGCATAGTGTTTATTGTTTAATTAAATATTTTAAATATATTTATACCACCAATGTTACATGCAAACTGCAATAAAAATATTGACTTTGACTTTGAGTAAAGAAACACTCTGTGTTTAACAGTGAAAGTGTTGCAATACAGAACAGAAAAGAAAGTAAAGCCAGACAAAATGGACTTTGAATAATTATTTTTTGCAAAAATTAGCATAACCGACTTCACCCGTGTACAAAATCATTACATGTACCCTTGTATCTTTAAAACTACGCAACAGATTTTGATGCAGTTTGTTTTAATAGATAGAGTAATTCAAGAGAAATGTTTATGTGTATAATACACCTGTGCGAAGCCGGGGATCGCTAGAACGCAAATATTATGCACGGATCGATGGAACATTTTCACATTATTATTGATTATTCAAAAATGTCTCAGCCGATTTCAATAATAGGTATTTAAATGGGACCAATTTTAAAGTATACTCTTTCCAATAAAAAAAGAATTATTGAAATCGGACCACTACGTAAAAAGTTATGTGTGGTTATACATAAATTACATTGAATAAAATATATATATATATATATATATATATATATATATATATAAATATAACTCACCTATTTTCTCTCTAATATAGTAGGATAGAAATAAACACACATGTGTTGCTTCTAAAAACGAAGAAACGACAATTAAAGTTTATTCTTCCTCTTGTTTTAACTATTACACCATATATCACAAAATCACAAATTAAATTATTTTACTTTTCATTTTACAACGTCACATCATTGGTCAAACAAATTACTGTGATTCGTAAAACCAAAGACTATCAAATAAATCTAAACAAACTAAAAAGGTTGACAGTCCAATCTATCACGCGAAGCGCACCAAAATCAATATTAAAGAGATCCTTTCTCTTTACATATATATATATTCGCGTCGAATTGTATACCTCCTCCGGTGGTTCGTCGGTCAATTACTCCCTTCTTTGTCTTAAATCCCTATTTCTTTGTAATATGTAGTCAAACAATATAGATAAACTTAACCTAACTTACCAAACTAAACAAGAATAATATTAGTAAAGTCCAATCGAGTGTTATCTAAACAGAAGTCTAGTTATTTATGAGTAGAATGAGAAGGGTCGACAGGTGGCTCATTTACATTCAAACGAATAAATCAACCAGTCAAATAATTGTTATCGGCCTACCTAGACGGGATTTGGAACGGTGAACGCCTAGTTATCTCAAATTGTAGATGATTTTGAATACATTTTATTTAACGTTCTCACCTTGCGCTCATAGCGTAGTTTGACAGAGCGTTTGTTGTCGATCATCGAAGTTAAGCAACGTTCAGCACGGTCAGTCTTCGGATGGAAAGTAGATTTATGAACTCTTTATTATTCACACCAAAACATCATTAAAATAAATTTAAATATACAGCAGGAGAAAGATAATTTAAACTCAGTGAAAAAAAAACTAAATAATGCAAAAAAATATCGGCTGTCCTATTTTGTCGTGCGTCGGTGGTTAGTGGTAAATCTTTTGCACAAAACAGCAATTTTTTTTTTCGTGAACTTGGGTAGATATAACCATAAAAAGTAATCATAATGTCATCATAATTATTGAGCGCGCGCAAGAGTATTTCTATTTTTCCTTGTTTGAAGCCTACCTTTCTTCCGTGCTTGCTCCAAAAGCTAAATTCCGAACTTAATTTTATTTCGATATCCTCCAACTTAAAGAAAATAGAAAACTGGTATTGCACTTTGTTTTCTCTGCCGTCCGATAAAAAATCAAATACTTATTAAGTTTTAGGAAGTCATAATTGTTTAATACTCCTAAGTTTAAATCTAGATTTAGTTTAGAGCAATCAACGTATCCACATTACAATATTTACTTAGGGTTTCACAACTACAATCTATCGCTTACATACACCGTTCCGCCCAACCCTGGCCATATAATATTAGTTTAATCCCGTGTCTCAAGGGAGCAGGTACCGTGCCTTATCTTAAAGGAGGTTTTTATATCATGTTTACTTAGGAGCTAATGTAGTAGAGATATGAATTAAGATAATTAATGCACTGTTTCTTACGTAGAGTTATTTAGATCTGATTTTAAGTTGAATTTAATTGCTTACGTAATACTATACTTGATACTAGATATTATAATGATATTTTAGAATAATATGTTTTCGTGGTCAAAAAACGCTGTAGAGATATATTATTATTATGTGGAATATGTGGCCTTAATTTGTAGTCGTCCTATACAGAACATATGCCTTCCACGAAGGTATACTACAATCACGGCTTACATTTGTGTTAACGAAAGGTACTTTTTTAACTACATACGAGGTACATCATAATGAACAACTTTTGCTATGGGACCAACCTGTGAATAGTGAATAAAAAAACCGGACAAGTGCGAGTCAGGTTCGCACATCCAGGGTTCCGTACAAACACGTTGTTATATTATAATTATAATAATTATAAAATTGTTTTAGCATTGCAAATAAAGTTCTTTATAATAAAGAATACTTCACTCGCTTTGAATTTGTTCGAGTCAAGAAATCGATTTACATGTTCACAAAAGTTAATACCGCGGGCTAACTTGACGCCAACGCCATCTAGTTTTGATATGAGTAAATACTGAGATTTAAACTGTTGCTTTAAGAATTGATTTTATAACTTATTTGATTTGATTGCTATTAAGTTTGATGTTTTACATTTATACAATTATACATTTACATATAAATTTATACTTGAACTTATTTTCAGTTTAGACAGAATTCTGAACCAATTTTTTGTGAATTTTGAGGCCTTATTTTCAGATTTATTCCTATATGTGTACTCTGGGACAATGCTTCTTGACAAATTTCATAGTTCTATGTCAACGGGAAGTACCCTGTAGGTTTTGATTTTTGCTTTTCTTTTACACAACTGCAAGAATTCATAGGTTTACGTATATAGTTTAAATTTCAACTCGATATCTTTACGCGTTCCCGAGATAAAGAGTCTTGACATCACACAGACGGACAGACGGACAACAAAGTGATCCTATAAGGGTTCCGTTTTTTCCTTTTGAGGTACGGAACCCTATAAATCAGCATTTTTATACATTTTGTCGAAGATCATTAAAAAAATCAAAATTCACGTTTTCACAGTTGGTCACACCTCGTGTGTTGTTACAATATTACCGCACCTTTTGTGTACCTTATATTATCTCACAATAAAATTCAAGCTTATTTTACTCAAACAAAAAACATCACATTATCAGAGGAGAGATAGTGTAAAATGTGATTTTGGCAGTGTTAGCGCAGAAAACCGTTTTTTCCTGTATCAGCGCTAAATCCCTGAGCAATTTGTGGTAAATCTCGGGAATAGACACGGGGAGGGCCGCGGCTTCTGCCCTGACACAATAATCAAACTTGTGGAAAGTATTATCGCGTTAGTACTCGTACTAACTGTTAGATTGGATATATCTTTTTCACACCATTATCCTTGATACATAATCATAGATTATCACAATCCGAAAATGTGTTGTTTTTCGCGTGGCTCGTTTCTTTTGGGTAAACCGCGCGTGGAAAAGTATCCTTAGTACAGAAATATAGATTTATCACAATTCAAAAATTGTGGTGATTTTCACTTGGCACGTGGCACGAGATTTTCTCGATCGACCACATCATTCCTGTTGTTATAATAGCTCTGTGATTTTAATGCTTGCTACTTGCTTGCATTCGTGTGTCCATTTTAAAAGCCATGTAGATGGTTTCGTGCTTTGATTTGGCATTTGTTTCTTTACCTACGGCTGTGTGACGCGTGAGCCGCACGGCGCTTTGAACTGATTTTTTTATGGACAAACAGCAGGTGCGATTTGCTCGTCTCGAGAAAACATTTTCTCACACCCGAACTTGCGTTACATTACACCAGGGCTTAACTAATATTGCATACGTAATAGAACTAAGATAACAACTACACTGTACTGTTTTTACATAAAGTAGTTACGTCATTTTAATAGAAGGAAAATTCTTTTTGTAATATTCTGTCGTTAGTCATAAAACCGTTCTATCATTTCTGTCTAAGCAATAAAATCCACTAAAACATCCTTGCACACCTTTCAACCTTTCAAAGGCCATAACTAGTCCCTTAATAAAACTATAGACATAATAACGCGAGAAAAACCTCTGAATCTACGAGAAAATCTCGTTTGATATATTAGACGAGAATTCTCGGGAATACTACCCGCTTTATTGCGAGCACTAATGTTACATTAGCTTTTGTCGATGTGTGCGTGCCGCGGGGCGCTTTGATTGATCGGCGGTTGGGGTTGCGCCTGTGTGGGTGACGTAGGGTTGGCTCAACCTTGTTGAATGAGAAGGTGAACACCTTAAGTAAGAGATAATTCTATAAAATCTCTAAGTATAGGTATTGCTAGCGAATGTGGTTTTACTGCACTTTGCAAAGTAACAACTTGTATGTTTTGGAATCTCTTTAAAGTACTACTGAATTTTGTTCTTGTTTTTCATGACAATTAACGTAAAAATAAAAGTTTATCAAAATAAATAAATTATGTATAAATTTGTTTAAGGATGATAAGATAAGAGAAATAAGCTGACAAACAGACTGAAAATTCTAGATGACTAGTACCTATGTTACAAAAAGTCGTCAAAAAAATTAAATCATCTAATTAATTGGAAAAAATGTCATGAAAACTTAGTATAGTATTTCACTAAAAAAACTAGGTATATTAAGTTAATCCTATGTAACTATTACAATATCATGGAAAAATACGTTAATATTGTACTACATCAAGGTATTACGAGTATCAAGGAGCTAAAAGCCTCTCATTATTATGTAGACGCGTGCCAGCCCTGAGGAAACGCAACGTAACTGAGTAAGGAAGCGTGTTCGTTCGCTGACTCCTTAATCTTTTGGTTAAATATAGTCCAAGTTAAAAGATGAAGCGTGTATTTTAGATTCTCGATAAAAAGGAGGCGTGTTAGAAATATGCTCGACATAAGTATAAGTACACGAAAAATAAGACGTAGCCTGATAAGCTTCAATAAATTTCCAATAAAGGAGATTATTAGCGGCTTGATATGACGTGCTTGTGGCTGAGATGATGATGATGTCTGTTATGTCTGTGTGTGCATCTGCAGCATTCTAGGAAAAAAACTAAACTTTGTTTTATTTCTTTTTGTGGTGTCAATAGTGTGATGTTGAGTTATACAGGGTTATTCAGAACTGGTGTACTAAGCCAAAAGGAGGCCATCATTATGAACAACTTTTACTATGAGACTAAATCGGATTCGGATAAAATAAAATAACTGTTTCATACATTTTGACAATTCTGAGTTGGATTTTTCATGGAACAGCATAGTTTTTAACACAAAACTACTTCATAAACTTTTATCGTTGGGGGTAAAAAATGCTAATATGCTTAACTAGTGAAAGAATTTTTTGCCATTCCTACTAATACACGCTAAAATCAATCCGCAATTACCTGATACTTGAGGCACGCCCCAGCGCTTGGTCGCGGTTCAACGCTGCACAAACTTTGTCATCAGAAGCCACTGCACACCAAACTTTCACTATTTTTGCTACGTTTTTATATGGAATCTATTCAGTACTGCTTTATTTGAAAAACTGGGTTTTACTGGATATATTTTCAATACTGTGATGTTTATCCTGAAGTCGTAGACATGAATATCAAAGAAACAGATAATGCTTTCAACAAAACATTCTATGTTTTGTCATTACTGTACTGTACCAGCCTTTTTAATAGTCCACTGCAGGACGTAGGCCTACCCACGAAGGGTGATTGGGCCATATCTACCACGCTGGCCAGTGCGGGTTGGTGGATTCACATACGCCATCGAATTTCTTCTACGCACGTATGCAGGTTGCCCCACGATGTTTTCCTTCACCGAAAAGCCAGTGGTGTGAAATTCCGTACATAAATTCAAAAGAACTCATTGGTACGGGACCGGGGATTTGAACCCACGACCTTACGATTGTAAGGCGGGTGTCACTACCTCTTGACCACCACGGCTATATATAACGGCATGTTATTACAATAATTATTTATTTTTGCAAAAAATAGCATGACTGACTTCATCCGTGTATAGAATTTGCGAATATTTCGCATGGATCGACGTAGCATTTTTCACATTATTGTTGCTCTATCAAAAAACGCTCAGCTGATTTAGATAAAATTTATATGAGACCTCGAATTTTGAAGTATACTAATTCCAATTGGAAAAGAATTATTGAAATCGAACCACTACGTAAAAAGTTATGCGTGGTTATACATAAAAAAATATATAAACATACGCGTCGAATTGAGTATCTCCTCCTTTATTTTTATTAAAATGGTTCTTTTTGACCGATGAAACGTCGTCCAAAAAGAACCATTTTAATTGTTATTAATGTAAAGCCTCAATAATAAATAAAAAAAATGCATAAATATACAAGATTAAAGAGCTACGTCGTTATTTCTATTACAAGTTACAATTGGAGGGAATCTTCGAATTATTAATTTGAGATACGTTTTAGAGCCATCTCTCTGTCCGTCTGTATGTAATTTATGTAATCGATTCTGGCCCGAAATGCTTTCTAGTACATCGCCCCGACACCTAACCCCATCCCTGCCTTGTCACAGTCTAATCTACATTCAAACTGCGATCTTGTACGTTTGGGAGAATCGTAAATTCCGTTTAGCAGTTTAGTTTAGGCTGTGGCACGCCTATGTCTTGTCGAGTCCGTGCCAAGGAGCTGGGTATTATAAGCCCACAAGTAAGCCGTATTGATGGAAATCTGAGATAAGAATTATCAAGTGTAGAATCACTACATAGTATAAAACAGTCGCTTCCCGATGTCTGTCCCCATATATACTTATATCTTTAAAACTACCCAACAGATTTTGATGCGGTTTTTTAATAGATAGAATGATTCAAGGGAAAGGTTTATATGTATAATACACCTGTGCGAAGCCGAGGCGGGTCGCTAGACTCGCTAGTAAATAATAAATTCGAAATTGTTATTTGTTCACTTTTTTATGCATGACAAGGGCTACATTTGGCCACCAACTCGCCTGATGAAAAGCGAAGTTGTAGCCGAAGATAGAGTATGTAGATCTAGTATGTAAAAATGTAGACGGAGTGTGTCGGTAGTTCTCAACCGGTTACTAAAAAGAAAAAGGTTTTAACTTCCACTCTGCAGTTTTTTTGGCAATAAATATGTACCTACTATGCGATTTCTCAACACCTTTATTTGTATTACAAGTATTCTGTAGAGCAATATTTCAATTTGTTAATTCAGGGGTAAATAGATTTAAAGCATGTTTAAGGACTGCTAAAAATGTAGCTACGCAACTAGCATAAAAAATATTTGCTCAATTTATCAACAATTTTCTTATTTTGCTATAAGTATAGCTGCCAAAAATATTGCGTAATTAGATGGGCCTAGTACAGGCTCTACCGACTCCAACGTTCTTTTTATAAATCGTAGTTTATGTTATAATTTTATTAATGACAATACTACACTACTACTACATAGAAAGCAATTGGATCATCCACAGACCCTTGAAGGTCTAAAGATAATCCAAGTGCTCAAGCCCACTGCCAGTTGGCAGCGTGCCCAGCATGCTGGCAGCATTGCCACGCTGAATGGCAATGCTTATACGTTGAGCCAAATAAACACCAGCATTTTAGTCACGCGTCGCGTCCACAAGACGCTCAGAAAGACTTTTGAAAACGAGATGAGCTCCCGGCCCCCACGGACCCAAAGTCTCAACTCCAAATGGCTCAAATATGTAACCACTACCGAGGTTACCATATTTGTGCCGCTTGTGCTGCTCAGCCGAATTTTATGTTATTAACTTAATCGAGAACGAAAAAAGTCGTCCTAAGCACTCTGGATAGCAGCCCTTAACTGCATACAGCATAAAACAGATAAGCTTCCAGCTTCCACTCCCTGCTTGTTGCAACGATGCGGAATCTGCTTATGTAGATAGGATTACCCCGATGACTAGGTGTTGCTTACGGCTTTGCTTGCTAGCGCCGGATTAACATGCCTTAGGCTACGTGAGACTATCTGGAGAACGGATTGGAGTATAGATCGGTTCGTTATGATCGATGTAGACAGGTGTGTTTTATATACTATTATGTTTTATTACTATTATTCAATCGAATTCACAGGCTTTACCTACTATTTATTTTTTCATTGTTCCCCTGAGACCTCGTTGTTGTGTGTTGTTGAATTGACGAAATAAATTCACTAATATAATTTAGTTATGTAATTGTTTTAAATTGAACTATGCAATTATTGTAATGATTTGATTTTTTCTTTCTTTATGATTGAATTACTTAACTGAGATAAGTTCTTGATAAGCGATAGTTAATGATTGTATTTATTCTTAGACAGTTCGTGTTATTGAATGTCTTTAAATGATTAAAATTGAAAGTGAAATATTGTAACATTTATATGACCTTTAACTAATTGTGATGAAATATGTAATTACTTTTAATCAACTTAAAAACATTTCATAAACTATAACTATTAAAATTAACCTATTTAAAATAGAAACTAATACTAAACACTAAAACTTATATTACTAAAATAAAAATAAAACTTATCTAAAAGACCCGAGGCAGAGGGTAACGTGGCCAGAATGCTGGCGGCGTTGCCTCGCTGAATTGCTAAATACTATTTTTTTTGCCAAAGTAGATGTCAGCATTCTGGTCACGTGTCACCTCTACCAGTTACCTAGCCAGTTATTAATAAATAATATAAATATACTTAGTTTAAAAAAAACTAAAAAAACACGCTTAGGAGTCATAGTTTTTTTTTATAAATGCATTGTCATCGGTCTTTCATAGGTATGCAGTGTAAAGAAAATCTGATCGCTCAAAGTAGGTCAAAACAGAGCGCAAAGGGGTTGGTTACAAGCAAGCAAGCGAACATACAGGTGAAAATAAGAAAAGCGTGTTAAAAAGTATGAGTATTAAAAGTATTGTTATGAGTATAAAAAGTATGAGTATGAGTATAAAAAGTATGAGTATAATGATCGGCATCTTAGCTATACAACCGAGTCCTCTGCTTACAGGCTTATAACCGCTCCGTGAGTCCTTAGCCTTAGTCACGGCGTTACGCTATGACCTACAACAGAGGTGTTCCTCGTAGACCAACTTTCTAGCTTTTGCACAACTAGTTGTGTCATCAAGATGTCATTAATTTTAGTTTCCGAATGCACAACTAAGCTCAACTGTGCACAACCGTGTGCAACAGTTCAAATAATAATATTTCTTTCACGTCATACTAATATTTCTTTTTACCTTATATCACACCGTTATTTTAAGTAAAATACAATAGTCAAAATAAAATATTTAGGTACCTCTGTACAAACGGTGTTTTAAAAGTTTGTTGCCTGTGGCAAGTTAGTTTTTAGCACTTAAACTAAGTGCTAAAAACTAACTTGCCACAGGCAACAAACTTTTAAAACACCGTTTGTACATATGGGATTTTTTTAGAACAGATTAGCCTAAAATTACAATTCGTCGCTGACTACGCTAAATGGCAGACTACCTGACAGACATACTTAGTGTCGAGGCAGACTACAGTGCCGAGGCAGATTACGCGTCGTTAGTTTTGGAATATATTTCATAGAAATGCGACATACGCGGCTGTTGACTGTAGTTTACTGCTGTAGCGTACGGGTTGTACCTTAAAACAATGGCAGATATGGCAAGCTATCTGATTTGCTTTAAACCGTATTATGTCCTGGATATTTATGCTTCAGTTCAGTAATTGAAACGATGCACTATACTGTCGCTAGAGATGTACAAACGCTTATCGACTAATTGATCGCCGTTGTTCTTGCACCTGTGCGTTTAGGGAGGGGCAAACGTCGATAAAATTAACGATAACATAATTGTTTCCTGTCTTGCTATCAAGATTCTGTTAAATTAACTTTATAATCTAATTTATTCTCAGATAATGCATTGCAAATTAAAAAAGTTTTGTTTGACGATATAATAATTATCTTTACTTAAAAATTCAACGCTCAAGAGAGCTTTGAGCCCGTACCATTAACGTTTAGAACTTTTATAGCTATGGTTTTTAATCCAGCCAAAGAATGAAACAAATATGATCCAATTATTGGTCACGTTAATACGGGTTTTACTTAACAGAGCTAAAACTTTTTTGTCAACATCAAACCAAAATCCTTCCATACAGTTTCTTCGAAATTCACTATAGGTCCTCAAGGGACTAGAATGCTCTACCTCCGTCTTTGTTTTCTGACAATTACAATCTGGATATCTTGAAGGCAAGAGTGAATTGGTCCTCCTTTAAGTCTACATTCTCCATTCTCGGCTTCAACTTAGCTTTCCATCAGGCGATTTGGTGGTCAAATGTATATAAATAAACTATCGACTGTATCGATAATGCTCGGCCCATCCCTTCAGCATTAAGATATTATCCAGCTTAGTGTTGTGGCGAGATAGCCGCGGCTCGCCGACCAACTTTGTTTAGAGTTTAGTTGTCGATAAGCGAGATGTTTTGAAGCAAAATATTATAGGAAAATTTTATTATAGGAAAAGTGCCGGTTAATGAATTTATTTTATTATAATGTTTATGGGGTGTTCGGGTTTTGGCAATGAATTTGATTTCTATTTTTGGCATTTGTTTATTTTAAACGTTATCATTCGTAGAATATCTACTTCTGGATATGATTATTTTATCAGAAACTGAAAATGATGCCGTTGATCCTCGTATTTGTGAATTACATGCAATGATAACAAAGAAATGATTTATTTATTTTTACATGATAATAAAACTACAGATTGATTAATTAATTTGAAGCGACAACTCTACGTGCTGCCGCGATGAGTAATAATATTTTTACTTAATATTGTTTTCAGTTTAATATTCTATCGCTACTTCTCGAGACACTACGTACTAGCGTAGCAAAAATCGTAATGTAGAACATCTACCTACAAGATGGATAAAAGCCAGGATTACACTAGATATACTCGTAAGGGGCTTCCAACAGTTGGTTTAGGTTCTATTATCTGAAGCTTGTTGAGACTTAGCTGCGGTTTTCAACCCTTCACACTTATTCACATTTTTTTCATTAACCTATTCTGTTCCACTCCTGGGCAAAGGTCCCCCATTTGCTCCCAAGAGTCTCGGTTCATCGCAACTTCTTGCCAACCCCTCTCGAATGAGTCAAGATCGTCACGCCAGCGTTTCTTGGGCCTTCCCTGGTTGCGTCGTCCGCCAGGCACCCACTTCGTGACGATCCTGGCCCATCGATCGGGGTGCATCCGCAACACATGTCCCGCCCAGTCCCACTTTAGTTTGGCGTTTTTTCGGCCGACATCAACTACCCCTGTCATAGAGCGCATTGTGCTGTTGCGGACTCTATCAGTTATTTTGACACCAAGCACGCTGCGTTCCATTGATTTTTGGCAGACCCCATGTTTGGACCTTTGTGAATCGGTCATTGACCAAGTCTGGGCACCATAGCTTAGGAGGGGAAAGATACACATGTCGATTAATTTGCGTTTTAGTGATATAAGCAAAGTGCCTTTCATGTACTCCTTCATAGACCAGTAGTATTGTATTTACTGTGCCAGTAATTATTCACAATATAATTAAATTATTTTACACTCACAGTCAAAACAATCACAAATTCAGCCAAAATCAATTGCAGATACCGGAAGTCCAATCGATCCATTTCCGATGGCACGTGGAGCGACGGTTCCACTGCCGGCCGGCTAACTTATGTGCCAATATCTCCGTTACTAAATCACCGATGGACTGCGAACTTATGTGTAGCTACAGTTCGGTTATAATCGAGATAAATTGCTGGTGACAGGTGGAGTAAATTGTTAGAAGCCTTGTTTCGGTCAGTATTTGGATGGGTGACCGCGGGTGGCATTTTCAAACCGAGTGCTACCGTGGCTCGGATAGCACGTAAACTTTAGGTCCCAGTTGTTTTAACTGTTTAGCCATATCAGAGGCCTTCAGGCGGCTTAAGAACTTAGACACCAGGGCTGCCCCCCGGCCTATACTACACGAACTCGCATACTAGAAGGCTTGTTTTCTTAACTATGTATGAAATAACTTACATAGATAATAACTTGTAAAATCCTTACATAGATAATAACTTGTAAAACCTTAAATAGATAATAACTTGTAAAACTTTACATAGATAATAACTTGTAAAATCCTTACATAGATAATAACTTGTAAAACCTTACATAGATAATAACTTGTAAAATCCTTACATAGATAATAACTTGTAAAACCTTACATAGATAAAAACTTGTAAATTCCTTACATAGATACACACACATCCATAATACTCTGAAAAGTAGATCTCGCGACTCGCAAGTATTCATTTGTAATATTTTCGAGCATCTCAATTATTCTCAAAATACACGTTTAGAGACAATTTACTCGGAAACAATTTGGGAATGAAAAAAAAAGAAATCTTAAAAACAGATGGTCATCATTATTTTTTACAACATAACAGCAAATTTTATTTCGCAATCTAAGGGTAGGTCCCACAGTAAAAATTACTCATAAGGACTGCAATGATGTTAAAGAATGTGCCCGTCCTTGGAAAAACGCCGTGTAGAAAGAATACATATTAGTTGTGAAATGTGATGTCCCAAAAACACGTCTTGAAAAATAGCCCCAAACTCTATTTACTACAAGATTTTACGACTAAATAAAGCGGGTAAAGATCTAGTTACCAGTAATCGTCGTATTTCCGACAAAGGCGGCGTCTCGGGACGCCCGGAAATTGGCCACGCTGGTGATGAATGGATCGCCGAACGAGATTTACAGGCCATAACTGGGTTATGTCGGATTATGGGACGTAATGACGCGTAGGATTCTAATTTTTTGACAAAAGATATTTTTTTAAAGTAACGATCGATTTCATACAATCGATCTCACCAAAAGCATCAAGCGAAAGCAACGCTTCTTAAACGACTTCAAAAAGGACGATTTTGACTGTATGTTAATTTTTATGTATGTATGTATGTCACGCATCGACTTGGCATATTTTCTTTCACATTCTATACATATTGATGATGTCACGCGATTACTCCGATTGGGTCAAATCTAGTAATTGAAATTTGACTCTCTTCCCGTCGACAGATTGATATGACATTTGATACTTAGCTTTAGTTTCGATGACAATACAAGTTTTTGTATTCACTAATGACGTAAATAGAAGATGGCCACCGCGATAACATGGCGGATTGCATTTTTTTGCACCACCCTTTCAATATGGGTATTAAATGAAAGTGCTTTTAATGTAGAACACAATTTGTAGTAGTAAAATAAAAATTAAAAACATCAAAATCAAAAAAAAAACTTTTATAATGAAACGTTTTTATGCACTAAAAGCTGAAAAGTAATAACTCAAAAATAAAATCGATGGGCGCAACGTATACAATGAAATCTTCCAGGCGAAAGCCCCACGATTTTATTTTTGAGCATTTAGTACATACATCAAGCCGTTTAATTTAAAAAGTTTTTACCAGTTGTATTTTTGTTTTGTTGAATGTTCTCTAGGAGTAGTCTCATTTGAATTTTATCGACGTTGGCCGTGTCGTTTTGGAATTATCAACAATGATGTGAAAATATATCGAACTATTCTAATTCTGTGCACAGTTCAAGTCATTTTAGTTGAACTCTAATAATTTTCCCACAGTAGAAATTCCTCCCAATAGAATTATCTTAGGGCAGTGACTTACTAATTCAAAACTCAAAGCTTAGGATTGGTTTAGATAAGATTGTGGTAAAACAGGAAATTCGCAAAATGTCCCTCGAGTTTGCCAAGTCGGGCTTTTGACCAACTAGGAAATTAATATCGATGAATTATTATAAAGTTCATTTCTATGTATTTTGTGGATGAATTATTCATAGTACCTAATATTCTGTCTTATTATTTTTCCCTATTCTTAGTTAATACAGCGGATCGGCAAGTTTAAATTGCAGTGGGCAGGGCGCATAGAACAGAGGACTGATGACCAATGGGGTTGAAAAGTTCTCGAGTGGAGATTAGCTTTATGGCAAGCGCTCATACCCACAAGGTGGACGAATGACTTCATTAAAATGGTTCCGCAGGTTTGCGCTGGATGCAGGCCATTTACCGCCGGTCTTATAGGAAATCTATTGAATCAGAAATCAGAAAACGTTTATTGCAACACTATGTACAATGTTCTTACAATTAAATAAAATAGTTCCAATGGTGGACCCATAACGGGCGTGCAATATTTTAAGATGTTGTATCTTAACTAGAAATAAATACCTACGAGTACTTAGGTATCTATTATACAAACTTTTACATGAAATAAATTAACCTAAAATAATAATCAAATGACTATTCAAACTAACTATTAAAACTTTAATTACATAGGTAAGTACCTAGACAGAGGGTTCTTATGATGAATAATAATATACAAGTTTTCGCAATGGAATGCAATAAAATAAAGTAATAAAGATTTTTTTTCAATAATACATTAAATATTCATCATCACTATCGTTGAAATATTCTTTCAAGTTATTAGGAAGGCCTATGTCCAGTAGTGGACATCCTATGGCTGATGGATAGATATTTCTTATATCGGTTGCAAACCAAGAGCAAAGCTAAGTTAGTTTAGCTCAGCTCGCATAGCTGACGCAGTTTTCCATAGATCGTGCATAGCTCGTATTCTGCATAGATGTATGAAAAACTGTATCAGCTATGCGAGCTAACCCCGAACTAACATAGCTTGGCTCTTGGTCTGTGATTCGCATTAGTGTGAGAGAATTTATTTATTTTATTTTATTATTGTGTAAGTTACTTACCCAGTAGAGTAGGTACCTTCATCGGGCAGATGAATATGCTGTAAAAAAATACAGTACTACGAGGCTACTAAATCTCTCATGTAATCAAGTACAATATTTGTGTCTACCTAATCACCGCACAAAAGATTTTCCGTAAAGAGTGTCTGTCTGTTCCGACCCAAAAGAAACACGCTTCCCGCCATTTCCCGGTTAAACGACGGCAAAGGCAAACGCATTCTGCCATTTATTTCCCTCGACCTGCACCCAATTACAACCCGAAGAAACCATCAAACAAACACACTGGCAACGTAGACACAGGAGTCAGTGACTGAGCTTACAACTTTGTAAAAATCTAAAGGAAATCACTAAAGGCACTGGCATGTATTGTAAGATTGTAACAGATCAATATTGGATTAGGACCATTAAAAAAATGTTTATGGTATTATTTTTTACTTTACTGATTAACTGTAATTGTAATTAGTCCTCTGCTGAACATAAGCCTACTCACGAAAGTAGATAGGGCTATAAGTATTTAAGACACATGCAGGCCTATAGTCTGTGTTGATAAAAAATCCAAGTACAATACCTACTTTAATAAAAGTAAAAGATCAATACTTTTCATATTTCTGAAATTGCTCGGTGATCTAAAATCCCAGTTGTACAGGACTATTTGTAGTGCTGTTGAAAACTAATGAATGAAGAAATGAATTCTATTATAGACACGTCTGTGCTGATGCTATAGGTTTAATTTAGTTAGTTTTCTCTATTTTGTTTGTCTCGTGTAAGTTTCGCCGATTAAACAATTCCTTCCCATCACGAGATAAAATAATGAGCAATTTTGATCACTTTAGTCAATTTCTTGACATATTCCATCCATCAGCCTCAGGACGTCCACTGATGGGCATAGGCCTCCCTATAAGACCGGTTGGTAGCGGCTTGCTTCCAGCGCGATTCTGCGGACTAATGAGGTCATCCGTCCATCTTGTGGGTGGACATCTGGACGTCCTAAGCTGCGCTTGCCTGCACGTGGTCTCGACTCGAGAACTTTTCGCCCCATCGAGCGTCAGTCCTCCGCGATATGTGCCCTGCCCACTGCCATTTCAAGTTAGTTAGTCAAGCCTATCTTGGTTCTTCTACCGATCTCTTCATTTCTGATTCACATATTAGTGAAAACTATTTCATATTAGTCTGTCCCTATGTATGCTTATATCTTTAAAACTACGCAATGGATTTTGATGCAGTTTTTTTTAATAGATAATGTGATTCAAGAAGAAGGTTTGTGCGAAGCCGGGGCGGGTCGCTAGTTATGAATATGTTCAAAGTTCAGCAACTCACCCTCCTTCCACCGCAAACATATACTGACAAATCACAGAAACACGAGGGGGTAAGCAGGAGGGAGGGGGTGATTGATGTAGAGACCCTCGTCTTGGTCCTCCGAGCATGAAGGGAACGAATCACAACGAAACTCCTTGTTTTTGCGTCTTTAGATAATACGGGATAATAACACGCTGCTGAGCCACAGTTTGTATGAAAATTGTGTTTTTCTCAGAAATATACCTACAATACAGAAATGTTATCTTTTGTCAAGGCGCTGATTGAAATTTTCGGCACAAGGAATCGCTAAAGCAAAACCATCAAAAGATCTTTCCTAAAAAATAGCAATACCGTGAAGATGGTTGCTACAAAAATTATGTCAGGCGTTACTTTAAACTTGCCCTGAACTAAACTTAGTGGATTCAAAGACCTTCGATTTGTCGCTTCTCAAGTTACTGAAAATGTTCCAAGGCTTGAAGTCTCAAAACGTATCCTTACCTACTAAAGTTAAAAATATTAATACAGAAGTTTGTTTATTGGTTTGATTGTCACTTTTTCACTGAGCAACGAATTAACTTGATTTTTTCTATGGATATTGTTTAAAAATCAGATAATGTTATAACACCGCAAGTAAAAGTTTTTTGGCGAATGTTTTAACATAAAGGAAGAAATACCTACTTCGCTATGTATATCAAAAATTACATTTTGAAAGGTCACAAATTATTTAGCAATTACCTTTTGCCTGCGGCTCCGCCCGCGTGGTATTATGACTTTTGTGCTATCGCACAGGAACCTTTTATTTTTTTCGGGATAAAAAGTAGCCTACGTCACTCTCCGGCCTTTGAACTATATACATTGTTGCTGCGCGAAAGAGGAACAAATCAACAAACTTTTCCGATTTATAATATTAGTATAATATACAATACAGTACATTATTATCTACGATAGACAGATGTAATAAAATTAAGCAAATTAATCGTCAAATTAATTAATCTTATGAAAGAAGACCTTTTCATTTATTAGTAAAATTTAATCAAAAAGCCTGAAACATGAATCGAACCACAATTTCTCTGCAAAAAATAACTCAGTCGTATTTTATCAAAGAGGCGATAAAGTCCAAAGGACACAAAGGAAACTCAAAGATAACCGCCAATTTGGTAACTGGTTGTCAATGACCGCAGAGTTAGCTGTCAATCAGTTAAAACCCCAATTCGATATCGTTCCCCTCCATTCGCTCTCAAGACATTTGTAATAGGACAGACAGTGACGGAGATCATCTCGAGTGGTCGAGAATAAGGACCAAGGAGAAGAAACGATGGGGATGAAACTGGGGCGGAAAACGATTGAATAAACGAATACTATTATACTTATTTGTACTTTTGTAGAGAGGAAATCTTTGAACGGTTTCGTCGTAAGAATTCAGTGTTTTTATATGAAGTTTTTAAACTTTACACCAGGGCTAACAACTCGGCCTACCACCTGCCAGCCTTTTTTATAACCCCCTTACTCAGTGTCTACTTTTATTGTAATAACTGCTTACAAAATATGACTCGCGGGTTATAGGAAACCTATTTTTTTTTATTCTACAAACATAGTTTTAAACCTTTATCTTTGTGCATCGTGATTGGCATTATAATGATAATAAATATTATTTAATATTCTATAATTATTTAAATTACGTAAGACATGTTGGTCTAGTGGTAATGAGTTTTTTGGCGTTTTTGTACGCATTTTCACACCACTGGCTATTCAGTGAAGGAAATCATCGTGAGGAAATATGAATAAGTATGTCCGTAGAAGAAATTTGATGGCATATGTTAAAATCACCGACCCGCACTGGACCAGCGAGGTGGATATGACCCAATCAGTGCGTGGGTTGGCCTACGTCCTGCAGTGGACTACTAAAGAGGCTGGTACAGTATAGTATATATACTAACTTACTTATAAGTAAGTTAAAATCTATTTAACTTACTTACAAGTAAGTTAAATAGATTTTATTATTTCCATTTCACATTTTAGAGTTAGCAGGAGATGTAGAGCTTAACATCTTCAAATCTAGAGTAAACTGATCTTCTGAGTTGCTTTATCAAAATAATATTACTGTTTGTTAACTACCTGCTGTACAGTACTTGTGTTCACTGTATGATCTACTGTTGTGAATACCTACTTACTAAATATCAGGTGGAATAAGTATCTATATTCAAGCACAAATCTTTTTTTACAAAAAAATATGACTGATCAAGATGACAATAACGACTTATTCAAATCCCTAAAATCACATTACAATCACCCTTCTACCTCCGAATTCCATAACTGGATTCCGCTTATCACGGGAGGGAAACCGACTGATATCGCCGCGATAAAAAAATCAAATCGTGCCAATTCGGCCGGATCCGGAGTATTCCGGAGTCGGTATCAAATAAATGTAATAATTCTCGCTTCGACGCGCTCACTCAATGTTTTCTCGAATCCGCGGTTTTGGTGTACACAGGGGATACCAATCTGGAATACTGGCTTACTTACTGCTGAAGTAGCGTAGCGCGTAGTTTGACTAGGTATCTGTCAGCGGTTGCCAAACATAAGCAACGTTCATCACGGTCAGTCTTCGGATGGATTTATAACAGAGGTCTATTGTGGCTCGGTTGACACGTTAAAATAAGTATTAGTGATAAGTTAAATAGCAGAACCTGGGTTACGTAATACCCATTTGAATTAAATGAAGTTTAATTTTAAGCCTTATTTCCCGATCACTTCAGAAATTAATTTTATAAGCTTCGAATTTTAGCTATAAAGAGTACTGGTAAATTCAGAATTTATCTGTAAAAATTACATAATATAAGGCATCAATTTTTTCACGTCGATGAAAAATTAGTTAAGAAAAACTGTAATGGCCAATTTGCCCACAATGTCTAAATAGAAAGCTTAGAATGAATTAATCGAGCAAGCTCACCATCGTTTCCACCCGTGTGTCGTACCGTCACACTCACCGCGAAAACGTGTGAAATAGCGTGGAAAGCCGTAAGTGGGGCGGGACGCGCGATTTGCTCCAGGCTCCTATCTGCACAACCCTGGAGGATGCAGGGCTGCCATTGGCTGGTAATGATGCGCAGTCAACTTCACTGTCATTTCACTGACTTGGTAGCGCTCATGGCGTAGATTAACTAGGTGTTTGTCAGCGATCACCAAACTTAAGCAACGTTCGGCGCGGTCAGTTTTTGGATGGGTAACCGCGGGTAACATTTTCATTTTAGCGCTACCATGGCACCTGCTTGCTTGATGCTTCGTTAAATTGTAGATCTTGGTTGTTGCAACCGTTTAATCATGTCAGAGGCCTTCAGCCGACTTGAAAATTGACGTCTGGGCTAGCCACCGAACCGTACTGACTTTAGATACAAACTTGCTGACTTGGTCTGCTGATTTTATTCAAAAACATATCAAATATCAGGTAGGTAAGTAAAGAGACCCTCGCGATTTACCTCAGGCTTCTATCAACACAATGCTGGGGAATGCAGATCTGTCATTGGCTGCTAATGGCCCTTAGTCTACTTCACTGACTTGGTATGCAGACCCGATGAAGTTTTTTGCTATCTTTTGGTTTTAGAAAACTGAAGTTTTATAAACCGTATCAGTCTTTTTTTTTAAACTCAGTCGTGATTTCTGAATACATCACTACATAGTATAAAGAAAAACCGTTATTTCTGTGTATCCGATATGTATCTTCCAAACTACACAACAGATTTCAATGCGGTTTTCACTATCTTTTAGAACATATGCCTTCTCTATGGATCTCCAATTTGGGTAATACTGTGATTAAAATCAATGATCTTTTGGTTACATCACATTGACGGCCCGATTTAGACGGACCCTTAAATGCAAACATGTTTTTGTGCCTCCTTACTTGATTATCCTACATTGAATCGCAGATATATAGTTACTTATAGCATACCTACTTACGTGGAGAATGCAGGTCACATGCCTGTCACGGGAAGAATGTTTCCCCGTCTCTTTGCCAGGGAAATGGTAGGGTATGGACCAAGTTATAGCAGCGTTTTCATTACAAATCTTAGATATTCGAAGAACTAAACAGCATCTTTGTTTGTTACGCTTATTTGGAAACAGTTGTCTTTTATCTTAACGCCAGGAGTTTAAATTACAATCTTTAATCTGCTTATCTGTCTGCGGCATCGTAGATGGTGGAGTAGTGGAGTAGAACAAGACCATTTGACAGAATATATACTTAACGGTCTCTTTAAGTTTTGCCGTATAATATCTATATTTTTAACTAACCTCTTAACTATTTACCCGAAAATATTTGAGATACCTGTATTTGGTGGAGTAGTGGAGTAGAACAAGAGCTCTTATAGTCCCTATACCATTTGACAGAATATATACCCAACGGTATTTTTAAGTTTTGCCGTATAATATCTATATTTTTAACTAACCTATTAACTATTTACCCGAAAATATTTGAGATACCTGTATTATAACTGAAATGAATCTTCGTTAAATACGCAGCAACGCAGCAACGGAGTGACGGATTGAGATTGGAAATAGCACAAAAGTCAAAATTACACACGGGAGACGCCGCGGTCAAAAACTAGTATTTATATAAGATTTGTTGTTAGGGGCTGTCAATATTTATATGCAGCTTGATATGATAGGTTACACCATATTATGACATTAAATCAGGTTTTATAATTATATTTAAATATAATTTGCTGACTTAATGATGGTCCTATAAACGCTACAGCCTATGCCTTAAACAGGTGAAACGTCAGGAAATAGCTGAGTAGCGGATGGAAATAAGAGCTAAACGTCAGGCAGATTTGTTTTATTCACTACGCTCGCGCCGACGCGCGGCGGCGAGGGATTACACCTCTGGAAGTGCTGAGAAAACCTTTACTCAGTCACTCACATTCTATAAAGGTTAATAATTCTGCCTTATCCTTCAAAATAAACTTATTGTTATTATTATATACTACGGGACTAATGGCGCACTAAAATTACGAGATAAATAAATACCTCCTCATCCCGACGTTTCGGCCGAGTTGCATCGAACGTGGTCCCGGGTAGACTGAAAAATAACTTATTGTTATTAAAGTATTGTCTTTTTCTTACAAAAAAATAACTACGGGTTGCACTCCAGGAGTGCCGGCAGAAGTGATAACTTGCTCCCTCCGTCTATTGACATAGGATGAATTATTCGCGGAAAGAAGTCTGCTATTCTACATAGCCACATTTCACTTTTTCTCTGTGAACTACTTACTTTTCTTTATTTATCCAGATCAATTTTTTTTTAAGTAACTCTACACAAATGGCTATAAGATTGCATTCGTTATGATTTTATAATGGTTTATATGGGGCTAACCTTGAAATTAAGTTAACTTTAACAATAAAGTTTGAGGACACAAGGTCGCTGATACTTTATTAGTATTTGTAACGGCGTGATTTTATTCAGCACCTTTTACAAACGGCCATTTTCGTAGGACTAAATAATTCAATGTAATGCTAATTATTTAATTGTCTGACAGACTAAGTAAGAGTGGGAGTATTTTTAGTATTTAGTTAAAGAGATTCCCATTAACAGTGTAAATTGAACATTCACTTTACGGAATTTGAATGTTTCTAATAATGTTTCTCTCTTCATACGTAAAGTGCTATTTTTGAAATTGTTAGGAATTTAAGGAGGTTTTTGAATTATCGTTACTAACAATTTTTGCTAGGGAACCAACCCCCAAATCGCGAAAAAAATATCGACTGTTCCATACAACAATATTACTATATATTTCGAAAGCATTTTATGTATAAGGAATACCGATTTTTTTTCGCAATTTCGTGCTTGGTGCCATAGTAAAAGTAGTTCGTTAAATGCTCTACTATTTCAATGCCTGTGTTTTACAAAGCAACACTGTAGATATTTGGATGATGCCATCTGAGCTCATAGCATTCGTAGCTACGTATTTGTAATACCGCACATTGCACCCTGTGCTAGGCTTTATATTTTCGTCAACACCAGCGAAATTTTTAATATCGCTTATGCGAAGTTATGAGGGAATTCTGCAGTAAGACATTTGCTATGATTTTCGCTGCATATTTATGACAAACTGCGGTTACGGCATCTTCACAGGACGTTATACCGCTTTCATCTGATATCCGGTATAATGAATGTTTAATGTGAAAATTTTTGTCTATACATATTATGATTACGTATCAGCAAGCGAAGAATATGACGTACGAGGACCTACAAAGCAGAGAGATTACTTAGGGCGCCTTCAAATCTGCCGCAATGTGTCGCGTGGCAGCAGCGCGTCAGCAGCGCTGCGGCCGCGAGTACTTAGTATATCGCTTTGTAATCGCGTAAAATTTTGAAGGCGCCCTTAATTCAGATCCCATGATCTCACTGGCAGGCTACTTTCAACAGCCACATCTACAGCATACGTCCAGCAGTGGGCGATCTATGGCTGATTACATTTTGAGGTCGTTTGGGCAATATAAGGAAAGATGAATGTAAGAAAAATAAATCTTATTCAGTTATAGGTATATTCCAAAGTACACTAATCACTCTTAAAGATCCAGGATTAAATAACAAAATAGCCTGAAGAATAAATGACACCATTTGTTGTCATGAAATAACCTCGAATCATTGTAAATGTCATTAATTTTACTTGTAAAGAAACGCCGCAATACCCAGCGATTTGATCTTTTGTAATAATCATAAAATAATGCAATGAACAATAATAATATAATAGTTACATTAGTTATGTACATTATTATTATTGTTATAAAATTAGCGTTCATCAGAGTCTTCAAGGTACAGAATAACCGGAAAATTGCAAGTAAAATAGCGGAAACAGCCAGTTTCACTACTACCACTTTACGATATTCCTGCTAGACCGCGTAAATCGAAGCATCCCCCTCCTAGCAGGTTTCGTGAATTATTTATACGTGCCGTTAAAGACACGGCAGTAAAAACTTTAGGTGATCTCGGTATCAGTGATTTTATTTTACGAGCGCGGTTTACTGGAGTGGGCTGATTGGGGAATAAAACCGGTATAGAATTGGGTGTTTGATTTCTGAAAATGGAAAAGTTTAGTGGAAAATGAATTGTAAAACTAATTCATACCTAAGTTTCTTCTATCCGTTTTATAATTTTAGTAGATTTAAATGTAATATCCAATCTTAGTATCCGATGTAATAATAAAGTTTTAACTGTATTACTATAAGTATAAATATATGTAAGTATTGTATATGTACTGTTTATTAGAATCTTTATCTATTCAAAGTACATACCTAAATTCACAAAAACGAAAGACCCTGGATTTCGCGCACTAGGCTAGCCTGTGTCGCGAAATCCAGGGTGCATAAAATTACATTGTTATACCTACATTAAAATTTACCTGTTTTGTTAAAATTAAGTAATATTATAAGAATGTTCTGCACATGTGTTATGTGGAAACACTACTTGGAGGCTTAAGCTTGAAGGCTTTTTAAATGTTTATGACTTTTACTTTAAATTTATTAAAAAAAAACACAATTGATATGTAATATAACGTGTTGCTTACACAATAATATGATGTGCAATAAATGCTAATAAGAGTAATAAGTGAAAAGCTAGTAAATTTTAGTAGGTAAGCTAGAATAAACCCCTAACGAGCCCATAGCTACATACGAATAAAAAAAAAGTGTGTAAAAAAGTTTTGTTTACGGTTCATTTTAAGTTCTTAATCACTACCGCTTACTTCGAGTTGTTCAGTCCTCATTCCTGCACTCGATTTATATTAGTGGTTTGACACGTGTTGTGGATTTTATTAGATTTCCTCTCAAATTGCGGATATCTGTTTTGTGTTCGCCAATAACTGCCGATCGGACGTCGGAAAGATAATTTTAGATTTTATATTCTAAATCTAAAAGAGTATATCATTCAAGATTTATATTAGCGGTAGCAAAATATAATCATTTTATCAAAGAGAAAGATTATGAATTTCAGTTTTTTTAAGTTTAATTTTGTTTAGTAAATCCCGCCTGGTTTTAAACAAAGATATGGTCAAAGCCGTGTAGCGCTTACTTACACGTACCAATTTACAACTGATTTGAAGGCTCCTAGACTGTGTTAGGACGGAAAGACTGTCTAGGCAAAGAGTTCCACATTCTTGCTGTCTATACTAAAAAAGATTACTTGTTATAATTAGTATAAATTGTAACTAATGAATATTTTTATCTTGTTTCAGGTACTTTTTACCCTGAGTTGGAGTTTCCTATGATTTGGAGACATGGGTATGACACAATGCCTGAAAAGTTTGAAAAATTGCTAATTATAATATTACCGATCTCTTCTCATCTGAAAGTTATGGTTTAAGTTTTTATCTGTGATGATTATTTATTTTCTATCATAGTCAATGTTTTCTATTCTTATTTGATGTCTGTTGTCGTTGACATTAGTTAGTTTACATCGAGATAGATAGATATTATTTATCTATTACCAAATACAAACACAGTACAACTTTTCTCGTCATTCTTAATAACATATTTCAATCGTAAAATTCACAAAGTAAAAATTCACAAACTTCGACATATTACATTAAATTACCTCCCTATTGAAGGCTCCCAAAATAAGGTTCGCAAGTTCTTGAATAACCAAATCTTTTGCGAAAACTAACATTAAACTTACCCTTTTCATATGTGTCTTGATAACTTATCTCTACTGTCTCTACCACTACTCATAGAGTCTTACCGTCCGTCCAACTAACTCTACCAAATCGACCAAATGCCGGAACTAAAATTTTAATTCTAAAGATATTAGTTTCGTTCGGAGAATGCGATGCTAGCACCGTTTTCTTCAAACTTAGTTGGTAGTCACGAACAAAGTAGAAGATTACTTCAATAGGCGTAACAGACAGACAGACAGATAACGTCTAATAGTTAGTGCGCCGGAAGTACCGGAAGTACGTGGATCCTCGCCGGAAGTCGGCTCATTGATCAGCAAAGTTGTTTATCTGACTAGTTTGTAACAGTTTGTTTGTAAGATAGCTGATAATGTCAGTTAAAATATAGTTTCTGTGACTTACCTCCTGGTGGTTAGTTTTGTCTCGTGGCCTAAATACGTATTAAATTGTGACTTAGAATGGTTTGTAATCGGGTATTGTTTAAACCCAATAGTACTCAATTTTTATGGGTTAGGTTCTGATTTTTTGTTATTCTATACGACTTATCGCGCAATCAGCATCCATCAACCTTGGGACGTCTACTGCTGGACATAGGTCTCCCCTATGGATCTCTAATAAGACGAGAAGAGATAAGACCTCTTGGAAACGGCTTGCATCCAGCGCGATCCTGCAGTCTTAATGAGATCATCCGTCTACCTCTTAGGTAGATGTCCTACGCTGCGCTTGCCGGTACGTGGTCTCCACTCGAGAACTTTTCTACTACTACTAGAAAGATAAACAAATGTTGAAATGATTAATATTTTGTTTTCGAAAAGTGTTCTTTCTAGAAATAATTCATTTTAAAATGTATATAGATCCCCACGAAAGCTACTATAGATTCATTTCACGAATAATCTCTACTAGTCCCCTGTTATCTCTATCAGACAGTCAATGGAGCTGACTCCAATGAAGTGAACTCACTACCAACTTAGCTTTACTTAAGCCGAGAGAACTTAAGCTCAAGTTGAAACGCATCGGAAGATTGTCCTAGCGCCGTTTGCAGACCATCAGTCGCACTTAACCCCAACTTGAGGGCAGTTAAGTGAGCTGTGATTTGAATGGGGCTGGATATGTTACTAAGTAAAGAAAGTAATAGCTCGTTAATTTTATGGCGATTAGTTTTTTCTATCATTTTTTTTCTTATAAATTTTGAAGTATCTAATGTGTAACATAATAGAAATACGTAATATTAAGCAAAGTATTAAGTTCTCATACTTGAATTAAATAAATAATTATGCAAACCCGCGGCGAAAACTACTTTTCAAAATAGTTTCTTTAATTTTAGAGAACAAAATTACAAGTGCACTCACTGCAAAAAAGAGAAAAAAAAGAGTAAAAAAGAGCATAACGATAACGAGATCTAAAATTTCATGTCGAGATAGTTACTTTTCGCAAAGACAGTGTACGGATAGGCCAGGGTCGATAATTTATACAACCAAAAAAAATAATAGTAGGATGAAACCCATTAGAAAAGGAGGGGAATATTATAAAAATAAAAGGAAAAATAATTTACGGGCGATCTGAGGTCGGGAAGGGGATGGGGGGGTTTTCATGGGAGGTAAGTTTTCACCAAATTTCTAAATAAATTTTGAGGTTATGTGAAAAAAGTGTCAATACAAAAGTTTTAGATCTTTTTATTACCTACAACTTTGCCATTTGACTTTTTTCGATAGGACTTTTAGTTTTGCCGGAAATCGAGAAAAACCGTTATTTACCCTTAAAACCCCCCCTCCATCCCATTCCCGACCTCAGATCGCCCGTAAATTATTTTTCCTTTTATTTTTATAATATTCCCCTCCTTTTCTAATGGATTTCATCCTACTATTTTTTTTTTTCACTTTTCATTATTTTTCAAGGCTTCTACTCTGGCCTAGGAATTCAATTATTTTGCACGAATCAATGTGACGTCCATGTATATTATTGTTCTTTTATCAAAAACGGCGCACCCGAATTCAATAAAATTTAAATGGGACCAGCTCTTTTGAACCTTAAAATGTTTTTTTTTCACAATTGGCGAAAACGTTGCTGAACATACACAAAAAAAACATACAGTCAAACATAGTTCCTCCTCCTTTTTGGAGTCGGTAAAAATGATCTAATAACTGAATCTGATATCATTTGTGCATCTGAATGCAGTAAAAGTATAAGTAATTTCTTTAATTAAGTCTGCGATATTACTCAAGCAGTTCTAGGGAACTTAAGTCCTTGAGTCTAATTAAGTAAGAATGGGTTAATAAATCCGTAAGTTTGGAGACGAGACGAGATAGATCGCGGACATCGGCTCTCAGGTCTAGATTTATGCGCTGGAAGTTAGGAAACTACTATTTTAGCACTACTTTAGCACTTTGGCTCTAGGTTTTATAGTCTACTGTCTACGAATAAGTAAATCTTTGGAACTAATATAGGTGAATAGGTATCTTCTAAGTCTACATACTCCTTCTTCGGCTATAACTTCGCTTTCTATCAGGCTAATTGGTGGCCAAATGTAGATTAAAAAAAACCGGACAAGTGCGAGTCAGGCTCGCAAATCGAGGGTTCCGTATAAACACGTTGTTAACATAATTATAAACTGGTTTTAGCATGGCAAATGAATGAAGTTCTTTATAATGATACTTCACTCACTTTGAAATTGATCGATTCAGGAGATGGAATTGTATGTTGACGTTATAACAACATCTCCGGAACACCTCGTACATCGACGGAGAAAGTTAATACCGCGGGCTAACTTGACGCCAACGCCATCTAGTTTCGATATGAGTAAATACTGAGATTTAAACTGTTGATTTAAGAATTGATTTTATAACTTATTTGATTTAATTGCTATTAAGTTTGATGTTTTTTTATATTTATACAATTATACATTTACATATAAATTTATATTTGAACATATTTTTAGTTTAGATAGAATTTTGAACCAATTTTTTGTGAATTTTGAGGCCCTATTTTTTGTGATGTAATATTTGAACATATTTTATTAAAAATATGTTCAAATATAAATTTATATGTAAATGTATAATTGTATAAATATAAAAAACATCAAACTTAATAGTAATAAATCTGAAAACTTTCAGATTTATTCCTATATGTGTACTCTGAGACAATGCTTCTCGCCAAATTTCATAGTTCTACTCGTATGTCAACGGGAAGTACCCTGTAGGTTTTGATTTTTGTGAGTGCAAAATATGCGGTTTTTTACGACATAAACGGCTTTAACTTTTTTATACGGCAACTAAGAAGCTTTTCTTTCACACAACTGCAAGAATTCATAGGTTTACGTATATAGTTTAAATTTCAACTCGATATCTTTACGCCTTCCCGAGATAAAGAGTCTTGACATACACACAGACGGACAGACGGACAACAAAGTGATCCTATAAGGGTTCCGTTTTTTCCGTTTGAGGTACGGAACCCTAAAAAAAACTAATCCAGACCAAGTTCCGCCCAATCAGTGACCTTACTTCATACCAAAACGATGTAGGTACGTATGATTTAAATCACGTTTTGGTGTACAATACGAATCTCTTCCGAAGTGACTATGCTTGGTTATTGATTTAAATATAGATCGGAAGTAGGGATTGGTTAATAAAAGTAAACTAAGTGTAGTGATCTGTTTGAACTTTTCTATTTATCTAAACAGCCCGTTTCTGCCCACTTCTGGGTATGGACCTCCTCTCTTTCCTGCAGCAGGAAAGAGAGGTTCTGTGCGAGCCTCATCCGTTGCCATATTAGGTAGTACTGTACTGTACCAGCCTTTTTAATAGTCCACTGCAAGATGTAGGCCTACCCACGAAGGGTGATTGGGCCATATCCACCACGCTGGCCCAATGCGGGTTGGTGGATTCACATACGCCATCGAATTGCTTCTACGGACGAATGCAGGTTGCCTCACGATATTTTCCTTCACTGAAAAGCCAGTGGTGTGAAATTCCGTACACAAATTCCAAGGATCTCATTAGTACGGGACTGGGATTTGAACCCACGACCTCACGATTGTAAGAAGGATGTCACTACCCCTAGACCATCCATCATCCATCCATCCATCAGCCGAAGGACGTCCACTGCTGGACATAGGCCTCCCACATGGATCTCCAATAAGACCGGTTGGAAGCGGCGTACATCCAGCGCGATCCTGCGGACTTAATGAGGTCATCCGTCCACCTTTTGGGTGGACGTCCTACGCTGCGCTTGCCGGTACGTGGTCTCCACTCGAGAACTTTTCGACTCCATCGGTCATCAGCCCTCCGCGCTATGTGCCCTGCCCATTGCCATTTCAACTTGCCAATCCGTTGGGCTATGTCGGTAACTTTGGTTCGTCTACGGATCTCTTCATTTCTGATTCGATCTCGCAGAGAGACTCCGAACATAGCCCTCTCCATCGTTGGGCTACTTGGAGCTTACTACCTCTAGACCACCACGGCTATATATTTGGTAGTATCATCCGACCATTATCGGGTAGATGGTCTGCACCTGAGTCGTCGTCCATTTCTCGGACATGGACAAGCGTACTGCCGCCAACAACCTGTAGCTGATCCAATTGCTTTTTAAGCAAAACTAGCTGGTTTTACAGCCAGTATTGATGTCCCACTTCTGATATAATGATGTGACATGACATAGTCCCCTGTCCCAGTTAGTCCCCACAAATAATGCCGTGGCGTGGGGAAGCCCACGCGGCGGCTAGGAAATGAGGAGATCCGGTCCTTGCCGCCATTAATAGGATGCCGTCTACCCGCGTCATGAATGCCTTGGGGTATCCGAGCACAGTTTTTGAAGGTAGATCGACAAAATTAGGACAAATCCAATGTCGCTTTTGTTTTTTTTGTGTTCTAACGTCATTATCGAATAACAGGAAAATGCTGATATCGCTGTAACAAAATTTTGCTTTACAATATATGCTTAGAGTTTGATTGTTTGTAGATACAGAAAGATAATGAGTAAACAACTCCGATACAAAAATCCGATATAAAATTTAACGTGTCTTGTTAATTATGTATGCCATTTACCTAATCTATCATCAGGCCCAATTTTAAAGGCGCCATTGTACATTGAATAGCAACGTAAAATTGTGTTCTCTCTCTATCAATTTCCTAGAGTAAAATAAAATATAGAGCTACTCTAAATTGCTATTATAATAACGATTGGGCCTTATCACAATAAAGTGTTTAACAAAAATTGCACTTAAATATTTATCTAGAGGTGCTATGTTTTTAGAAAGCATTCGTAAATTCATGACCGCAGACGGCTGTAAATGGGTATTGCCAGCGTTCAAACGTATTTAGCGTACAAAACAATATAATAATATCATAGTACCAAGTATAAGTAGTATATTAGTAGTACTTTAGGTAATTATGCATCACTGGAACGGAGCCAAGTTGTTTTTAACGGAAACGGTACATTTTATTGCAGGTCTTTGTGGAATTATTTAGCTGAGTGCAGTTGTATTGTGCGGAAGAGACACTTTGAAAACATTAACTTTTTTTGCTCGGTGAAAAGGTTATGTTTAAACGAGTCCTGAATAAAAGTTAGACAGGAAGAGTCTTGTAATATTTTTTGTCTAGTATCACTTATTTGTATGAATTGCAGCTCAAGAATTTCAAAGACGCGTGTTTTTCTTTGTAAATTAATTTTGATGGTTATATGAATTTACCTGAAGTTCGACCATGATAAATTTTACTAAGCGATAATTGAAGAGATTGCATTGAATTTCATTTTAATTAATTTAATCTGAAATCGCCCGACGCTGAATTGAAAGTAAAGCGTATAAATTCAAGATTTTAGGAGGTTGAAATACACGCAACATATCGTTATAGTTTAAATTTTTAAATGCATCCTCAGATAAAGCCATTAGCTTTTTTATAAATATTGTTAAATCTTAGAAATATATATGTATTAAAGAACACATACACCGGTGTATGTGGAGTGTATCGAAACAAAAAAAAAAAACAGGGTTTTAGAAATAGTTTGTTTTCTCCTGGCTTTCAAAATTTTAACTTCTAGCTTGCTTTTCATTTCATTACCAAAAAAGCTTCTGATTTACACAAAATTAGTATTTGATAACCGAACTCTAAACTTGCTCTTGTGAGCTCCCTTTTTTAGAAGTCAGTTGAACAAACGCATACAATAATAACCGGAATTTATAAACCGGTTACAGCACCACACTTAGTAGGTACGTATAACCGCTAAAACAAAAAGCGCGTACAACAATTCGTTCCGGGCATTACCCCGGATCCTCATAATTCCCCATAATACGATATTAATCCGCGCCAGGATTACGGTATCAAATTTATTTTCTTATAAAGTGGGATTAGTAGTCTTGGAAGGAATAAAAAAGAAAAACGGGGATGTGGCCGGAATTGGTTTCAGGCCTGGCAACATTATTTTGCTAATAGTGCCTATATCGGGGGATTTACACTGGTCGATTGTTGTCGTGCGTGCGGCTAATCGCTTCACAAATCGACTCAACAAGCCGCATCGGTAGCTAAAATCGCATGCGGCTCAGTTATCTTGTTCTCGCAGAGTTATTCTTGTGATAAACATTTCAAAAATTCATCGTGAATGCAGGACTCGAACCTGCGTCTTCGGATCACTAGCCCCACGCTCTCCCAATAGAGCTAATTCGCAGTCCTGACTGCGTCGAATTTGTGTTTATTGGCCGACGAACCACCGGAGGAGGTATACAATTCGACGCGTATTTTTTTTTTATTGTATAACCACGCATAACTTTCTTCATAGTAGTCCGATTTAAATTTTTCTTTTTTTATTGGAAAGAGTATACTTCGAAATTGGTCCCATTTAAATTTTATCGAAATCGGCTGAGCCATTTTTGATAAATCAACAATAATGTGCACCGTGCGAAATATTCGCGAATTCTGTACACGGGTGAAGTCGGTCATGCTAAATTTGCAAAAAATAATGTTGTCACTTTTTGTGTGAGATGCACTATAAAATTAAAATTATTTTATCTTGTTCTCTTAGATTTGCAAATAACCTGTAATATTTTTACCGCGCGACAAAAATCGTGCGGCTTTAGTCACTCGTGTTAATGCTTTAGTAGTTAAACGACAATGTTCCATATTTTTCGAAGAGTCTTTTGCGCCTTGTTTTTTATGGAGAGGGCTATGCTCAGATTTTCTCTACGTGATCGAGTAAGGAATGAGGGCTACAAATGTTCTTAATTTTGTAGATGAACCAAAGTTACCGATACAGCTTAGCGGATTAGCAAGTTGAAGTGGCAGTGGACAGTTCCTTAAATAGATTGCTGATAGAGCCGCGATTAAAGTTCTCGAATGGAGATTATTTACCAGCAAGGTGTACCAACTACAAAAAAATGTGGTAATTATTGTGACAGTAAGAATTTGTTAATTGCTACATACAGTATAACTTTCTACACACATTTATTTCTTCATTTTGTTTTTTTTTCTTTCTCCACTAACCACTTCCGACCAATAGTTGACAGGTTTATAAAAATGGACTAATTAATAAATCTTAAAAAAATGCGCCAAATGCTTTAATTTAATTAAAAAGACGATTTATAGCATACCTACTCATTTATGTACTTATGTCTAAAAATGTATCAAACGAGGAAAATACGTAGAATTCAGCACCCAACACCCTTGACGTCCTTAATTTCAGCGATTGTACTAATTGCTGATTTTCTAATTAATCACAAGAGAGTTATTTGATTAATGGGTCTCCAAAGAGGGTGGTAACCGGTGGGAGGCAGGAGGGGGATGATTCAGTGATTTCAGTCGGGGGTAGGTTTTCACTTTAATTAGTAAGTAACTTGAGTTGGGATTGTCGAGGTTTCTTCCGAAGGTTTTGTTATAGACTTTTTATATTCAAGATTCTGTTGTATTGTTTTTATTTCTAGGAAATAAAAAAATATTATTACGATAGTGCTATAGGTTTTGTTTTGTAGGTTTTACTTGAAATTGATAGATACAAGTACAATACAAATGCAAAAATATTTATTTAGTCTTAAAAATACAATTTATATAAATCTCGTCGTTTAACAAATGTAGATTAACATATACATAGATTTTTTTACTAAAATAAAAAAAAATATGATATACTTAGGTTACAACTAGATGAATTGGTAGAATATTTTAAAAATAATTTACGAATATGTCTAAAAATTAGTACATTATATTCTTTCATTATAGTACTTTGAACTGAGGGAAGTATACTCTTATCTGAAATATTAAAAATATCTTCATCAACTCGTATTATCAGTTTAAAAATAATAGTAAGTAGTACATATAATGGTATTTTAACTGTCCGTCTTTTGCAGAAAGCCGTAATTGCAGATTAATATTATTTTGACAAAATCAATGCTTTAGAGTGTAGCAAAGGCTAGAGAATCTTTTTCAAACTAATTTTCGACTGTAATTACTGTTTTCTTCATGTGGAAGGCAGACTAGCTAGATCCATTGACCCAATACCCAACATTGACGACATAACTAAACCATCAGGAACCGAACAAATGAGTGAAAACAAAACCTCAACACAAACAACACCAAACCAAATGTGCCTAAGAACTGCCTGAAGATATCCCCATAAAAATTACGAGTGATAGCCAAATGGAAGTGGCGCCCGCCAGCTGATCTGAGCCCTGAAGAGTGGAAGCTGCAAAGGAAGCCCAAGGGGCACAAGGGTCCACCAAGCTCGGGGACATGGCCGGGCCGTCCGCGTTCTCTAGGGGGAGCGGGCGGCCCACACCTTGGAAACTTAGGCTATACCAACTTTGGACTGAAAGCTCAGCAAGAGTACGGAACTACCGATTCAGGAGCCTTCGAAAGCTATGCGAATCTCGGTCTGCAATCAAGGCAATACCACACTTTTGCGTCACCCAGAAGTCAAACATGGGAAAAATTCATGACCAAAGGTATTTGCTGCGGTTGCGGCGGTGACTGGACATTTTCGGGGGGTCTGAAGGTGGATTTGGACAGTTCGGAGTATACGGGTTATAAGTATTTTTATAAGAAGCCGGGGTACAGAGTGAAATCAAGGTCGTGTGAGGACGCTAGGTTTTTGTATGTGAATTATGTGCTACTGGCGGAGTTCCGGTGTTTTGAGAAGGTGAGTTTTTTTATGTTTTTGTTGCTTTGACTAAAAGTTACAATTTATTTTCTAGGTCGAATCATACAGTTTGGCAGCTGCTCACTTAACAGCTGCGCGTGGATTGGGTTGTCCGCAACTTGTAGCTAATATCAAAGCTGCCAAGTTATATGATTAGACCTGTACAATTTTTTGAATCGTTTTTTATATGGTACAAAAATTGTAAGCCGAGATAGATCTTTTCCTAGGTATGGGTTCTCTACTAGAGACCTAACTTGAATGTATGGTTTTAAAAGTTATTTAATTTGTAGGATGTACTTTTTGAAGTGAAATTTCTAATGCGACTTTCTACAAGGTTGCGTTAAACGATTAACGCTACCATGGAGGGGGTATGAAAGCACATTTCCACATTACGAAGTTTCACTTCTTCCGCGTGGAGGGACTCCACGAACTATTTTTTTTTTATTTTCTGCGGGACAGTCACCATGTGCCTTTTTCACTAGTATCAAAGACTTACACGCATTTTCTGTTATTTCTACTTCAAAATACCGGGCAAGTGCGAGTCAGGTTCACACACCGAGGTTTACGTACAAACCCTGGAAATTTCATAAAATTGGAAAAATGTTGGAATTTCTACAGGATAAATAAATTTTTGTAATCATCGAAAAAAGTTTTCATTTTACTTTTCTCGTCATTCATCGAAAATTACACATTGTAAACCTGTTAAGTAAACATGTGCTAATAAAGCTCTTTCATATCATACCCCACATGATTTACTCACTTTGAATTTTGGCCCTATTTTTTTTTTTTGTATTTAGGCTATTTTTTTTTTCCTATATGTGTACTCTAAGACAATGCTTCTTGCCAAATTTCATATTTCTAGGTCAACTGGAAGTACCCTGTAGGTTTTGATTTCCTTGTGTCAAACAAAATATGCGGTTTTTTACGACATGAACGGCTCTAACTTTTTTCAATGTACTCGTATTTCAACTTGTTAACTTTACGCGTTCTTGAGATAAAAGTTCTTGACTTACGGACAGAGGGATAGACGGACAGACGGATAACAAAGTGATCCTATAAGGGTTCGTTTTTTCCTTTTGAGGTGCGGAACCCTAAAAAAACACAGTTAATACAGCCGTGCTGAGCTGATATTATTCTAACAGATATATTCATTGTCGCATAAAATAATAACATTGAATATTCATTCTGTATTCTCCGACAGGGTGGTTCTAACAAGCAGTACGGAACCCTTCAGCGTGTTTAATTTAAAAGATTCGTCACACGCGTTCGCTACACTCTATGAATATTTACGCGGGACCCTAACACACGCCAATTTATCACCGACATGTTAACGATGTGTCAAATGCAATGTTTAGATAGAAAATGTTTAATCCATTTTCTTGGTACTGAAATGAAATTACAACGTAGGTACCTACTTAAATAACTCAAATTTAAAACAGCAACAAGTGCTTTGAAAATGAACTTTAACATTTTAATAAGTATTTTGGGAAATGCACATTGAGATTAATAGGTACCTCATAATTAGGTATTATCATTCGGTAAATTTCTTTTCACTTGATTTGATAAAAAATAGTATAGCCGCTCAGACGCTGCCGGGTACTGATTGACCCAAGCACTTTATGCACTCAGATTGTGTTATGATCGAAATATTGTGCTCTAAAGTTGGGGATGGCCGGTCGGCCATTTTTCACATGGTTTGATAAAAAATAGTATATAGTAGGTAATACTTAATGTCTCCACTCGAGAAGTTTTCAACTCCATCGGTGGCAAGCAAAGCGTGGGACGTACACCTACGATGTGGACATATCACATTAAGACCGCTGGATTGCGCTGGATGCAAGCCGCTTCCAATTGGTCTTATTGAAGATCTATCTTAAAGGAGGCCTATGCCAAGTAATGGACGTCATAAGGCTGATGGATGGATGGTAATTTTTCAGGACTAGTATTAAAGCCGTTATAATAACGTCCGTAAGATAAATTCGACTGCGTATGTAAATTCACCAACCCGCACTGGGCCAGCTTGCTGAATATGGCTCAGTTGCTCTTCGTAGTTAGGTATAAGTTCAGCAGTAGACTATTAAAAACCCGATTTAGTACAGTTATAGCGTAGAATAATATTTAAAATGTTTAATGCGGCTAATGTTAGCGTTCTTGCCAAAACAGGAGCATTCCATTCAACTTTTCCTGTAACCGATCAAGTTTGACTCCGACCCATGCTAACACAATGTGTAGCAAAACAACGAGCGTGCAGAAGTGAAACTCGTGTATGTGCTCGTACTTTATTTATTGTACGATCGCGCGGCTATCGCGGTAATCCTGTAAACTCTGCCTTATGCAAAGAGATATTTGTTCGTATTAACTTTAAGATGTCCACTGCTGGACTTAGACCTGCCTTATAGATTTTCAATAAGACGGAAACGACTTGAACCCAGAGTGATCCTGTCGCTTATACTTAGTTTGCTATAAAGTAGAAATGTGATGCAGTAAAATAAATACTAAAGTCGAATCTAAAGCAATAAAATCCTAATTTTCCAATTCATGTGAGTGATAAATTAACCGAACAATACTCAAAATAAAGACCCGTATTCTCTAGGGGACATTTGTCCTGCGACTTTGATGATCGACAGAGTTTTTACGTATCTGGCGACTGTCGCGGGACATGAAGTCGCGTTCGCGACATGTCCCGTGATACGTAGATGTCGCCTGCGATGTCTTTCGTAACGTCGCCCGACAAGTAAAAATCCTGTCGAGCGACTAATTGCGGGACAAATGTCTGCAGTAAATACAGCTTAGCAACAACTTATTATTACGATGTGGTCACAAAACTCATATTAACAGCGATCGACACTGGCGTTTGAACTGTTTCAAAGATATTCATCATTTGTGTCAGTGAGCAATATCTATGTGTGCGTAACTCAAGTGCGCATTGTACAGAGCTTAACTTCTACCCTCTCTCCATGTGTTGTGCCTACATGAACTAATTAAAGTACCTAATCCTTAACACCTCGCCGGCGCCGATGATTCGCGACCAGCTGGGTATTACGACACCGAATTTCTCATCTCAATTTGCACCCTATCACGTCACGTCAAAGTTTAAATTTAACAGGATTGGCATTAATTTTAAGTGGGCTTTAAGCTTACGGAATTAATATTTAATTTGCGAGTTGTAATTTATAAAGTGCTCCGCACGCTACGCTCGGCTGCGACCCGAATATTTTAGTGAGCATATTTTATGTATGAATTTTCAGTGTTATTATGCAAAACTTGATCTATTTCTTTTTTGTTTTAAACTTATAACTTTTTTTGTGTTTAGAAAGATTGTAGCATACTTAGGTTATCTAAAAGTAAAGTTCGTATAGGCCGGGTGGCTAGCCCTGGTGTCAGAGTTTTTGGCCGCCTGAAGACCTAAGACATGGCTGTTTGCGCTACCAATTTATTTATCAGCAAAACTTAACTTACATACTAGATCTGTGGGCGAAACGGTTGTGCGTTTTAAGTAGGAACAACGCCATCTAGTTTAATAGTGCAAAAACATTGATTTTAATATTACGCTTTCATACTAAATCACTGTAAATAGCGATTTTGTGAGTTAAGGGGCAGCTAACGCCATCTATTATACTTTCGCGTAAACAATGGCTAAACGTTTAAAACGTTATCTAATAAATATCCTATGTTTACTTATTCTTATGTTATCCTGTTTACTTTATTTATTTTAAGACGACAACTCCAGATTATTTTCTTGCTGCCCGAATTAGGAAAATTCTAAGTTCGTATAGGCGGGGTGGCTAGCCCTGGTGTCAGAGCTTTTAAGGCGCCTGAAAGCCTCTGACATGGCTTAACGGTTAAAACAATCGAGGCCTACAATTTAGGAGTGTAAGAAAATTGTGATTTGATTAGTATTCGCAATCAATTAACTTATTAGATACGACAGATTGTATTGTATTATCATGGGGCGACACCCCTGGTGGGGCAGATTCCACTGGTCTAAAAAGTGAGTGGAATCTGCCCCACCAAGATGGGATGAGTGGGGCAGATTCCACTCCAAAAAGTAAAGGAGTGGAATCTGCCCCACCAGTGAGGCGCTTTGGTGGGGCAGAGTGGAAGCACTCGGTAGTTCCATACTACAACTGCTGTATTGGCTCTTTAACAGTTCACTGTTGAACATAGACTTACTGTCAAAGCGCGATGATTGTAATGTTTGTTCCATACTCTGAGAGATTTTTTCTGTAAGATGGGTAGTATTCCCCTTCAGCTGCATATATGGCGAACATATTATGTAGGATTGTGTAATAACATATTTTCATGTTAGCAGTTAAGTAGCTAAGTAGGAATATTCACTTTAATGCGGCCCCATAAGTATAATGTTACATGAGCTTTACCCATTGAAATACCCCATGGCTTAGTATAGTCTGAGCTGAAAAATTTAATTTAATTTATTTCTGGTTCTCATACAGTAGGTACTGCACCAGCCTTTTTAATAGTCCACTGCAGGACGTAGGCCTACTCAGAAAGGGTGATTGGGCCATATTTACCACGCTGGCCCAGTGCGGGTTGGTGGATTCCCATACGCCATCGCATTTCTTCAACATACGTACTCAGTTTGCCTTACGATGTTTTCCTTCACCGAAAAGCCATCAGTGGCGTGAAATTCCGTATATAAATAAATACTGGATACAAAGCATAGTATTCGCCTTGTAATTGAAGTGTGTAGTCAAACGGGAACCTATTCTATTTAAAAAATAATAATTGAATAAAAAATAATAATTTACTCGTACACTATGGGACCAACCCTCAAAATCTCATGTAATTGTCATATTAGTACTACTTATAAAACAGCAGGATTTTTTTACAATAACCTCCTTTCGACTCAATACAGCAAGCTTGTTATATAAGAACATATTTTCATGTTAGCAGTTAAGTAGCTAAGTAGGAGTATTTACTTTAACGCGGCCCCATAGCCATAACGTTGCATGAGCCATACCCTTAACCCACATCCGCCCGAGAGCTCATCTCGTCCGCCCTCATTCGCATGTACCGCAAATTGCTCTACTCTTCCATTGACTTATAATGTTTCATGGTGAGGACCGGGCCAGTCATCATCACATCAACTATAAGCCGAATCATTCGAGTCGGCGGATGTGAAGTTAGCTACAAGCTGCGCAATATCTAATCCTAACTGAAGCTCACATTAAGCTGGGTTTCACACGATGTGAAGTTAGCTACAACTCCTCATCCGCTGACTTCTGGCCTATACACTTCTGGAGCCCAATTTTTGAATCATTAGAATCTAGACACGCAGAAGCGTGTCCAGCCAAGACAAAGAAAAATCTGGCGACGCGACGTGTGTAATATTACACGAACCATTTGGAGTCACTTTTGACCCCTTCATAACTCGAAAACGATGTAACCTAAATATATGAAATTTATTTTATTTATTAAAATTGTATAGCTAGTCTAGAATAAAAAAAATTCGTTAATTTTGCTTCAACGGTTATTTATATATTAACGTTTAAAAACCGAGGTTTCATTGACTGATTCACTGACTCACTGACTTACTCATTGACTTATAGATCAAAAACCTAACCCACTTTCAGATGACCTAAAAACTTGATATTACGCATATACAAAGGAAAAAATCTAAAACTTCGACCTTTTACCCCCCAACCTCAACTTCAACTGGGGGATGAAAGCTTGTATAAGATTCACTAATTTTCATGCTAGAAGTTTAAAAATTGTTATGAAGGCTCTTTGTTATAAATAATAAAACACGTACTTCAGGATTTTTAGTAAATCAACCTCCTAACCCTTAAAACTGGGAATAAAAGTTAGTATAAGACTCCTGCAAGTTTTGAAGCTAGGAACCTGAAAATCGATAATAGTACTTCTTGTTATAAATAATCTACAGAAAGAAGCCAACAAAAACATTTCCATGTGAAATATATCCAGGACCACAGTTCGCACTTTCAAAAACTTTTTAGATCTTATGTCCACAAGTCCTTACTTCTCAAACTCTTCACCTTATTCAATATATGCGGCTTGGCTGTTTCACTAACTGCACACGGGTGTAAAGTAAACATTAATTAATTATTCACTGTTCCCTTAGTTCTTATTGTAACGAAACGGCCAAAGGACTTGTAGAGTTAAGACGTGTAGAGTTAGAAGCTTGGCTCTACATAAGATCTGACAACTTTTTGAAAGTGCGAACTGTGGTCTTGGCTATATTTCACATGAAAATGTTTTTGTTGGATCATTTTTAACGTTCGCAGAGGAGCTCATGATAAGCTCTCCCGCTCGCCAAAGTACAGAGTTTTAGCCCTTGCTGACCTGATCTCCTGACCATTTTACGTATACGTTGAGCCGTTTTGCTTAATAACTTAATTATATTGCATTAGACATTCACTCGCAGAAAAACCCGGACTTGATGAAGCGTCCACTTCCAAACATAAGCTACTCGTACATGTGTAGATTTCTAAGAAGACCAGCCAAGTCAGAAGCGGATTGCATTTAACGCGATCTGGTGGTCTCAATGGTAGTCTCTCCACCAGCTGACTTCTCTGAGGAAGCTCTCTGCGCTGGCAATCATATCTACATTTGAGAGGATTTGCTACCCCATTGGCCATCAGTCCTACGTGCTTGAGTACCAACTGCTATCTAGTATCCACCTTACAGCACTTTTACAATAATACTCAGGTCGCCATCTCTAGACTCTAGTATTCTATGACATTTTTATCCCGGCTAACCTCAGCCTCAATCATGCCTCAGTCAGTCCTCGGAGCAAACTCGACAGTACTGTAACCGAGTATAGCCACAAACGGCGGGTAATTCAATTTTCACTAAATAAACCGGAATTTTCAAGCAAACTGAAAGCGGTGTAAACACAGAACAGCAGAACTAAATTTCCTTCTCTCTCTTCTATGGGTGTAAAGGTCTGCTCACTATAACGTACTATACCATGATCATGCTTGAACGCGTCCGCCTAGTAAGAATGTTCAAGTGTTTTACACGTTCGATAGAGCTAATAGTGATAGCCATTATTGACGGTATCTTATAAACCAATCTTATAAAACATACAATATATAATTTTAACTATTAGTTATATGTATACTATACAACTGTATAACTTTACCTATTTATGTACATAGCCTTAAGAAAAGTCAAATAAATTTATTATTTATTTATATGGAAAATCTTTTTAAATATGTGTCACCGGTATTGAGGTTGTCTTGCGTCTGCGCAAAGGCCTCCTCAAGAGCTTGCCATTGTTTCCGATTATGAGTCATCCTTCTGCACGTAACCCTGTATTTTCTTTTTTTCTTTTCATTCCAAGCAGTCCAATTATGAAATCCTCTGCCCATTTCCACTAAACGGGCCCCGTCCATAACTGTTTTCAAAGAGGAAGTTAAAAAATCTGTCGCAATCTTTAAATCGTTCTTAGTTTTTGGGTGGTTTATTAATTTGTTTGCTTATTATTGTTTTTGTTTACTTATACATTGTTTATATGTGTATGTTAGAAGTTAAAAGTATTTATTCGTTTAGTCTACCATATTATTTATAAATATATAGTATTTATAAAATTTGTATGTATTATCTTTTTTTTTATTTATATTATTTTGTTTTACTTTTAAAGTGTCCTCTAAATTAGCACACCTCGTCGTATATTCTTTTGTATCTATCTCTCTCCATCCTAAAGTTGCCTAAGAGAAATCACTTTCAGTTATAAGGCCGCCAGTTGCTTCACATGTTTTAGCATCTATTTTCTGTTTTGTGTGTGTGTGAATGTGAATCAAATCTAGCTATTTTCTATATAACTGTAGATGCATATCCTAAACCGCATCACGTCGGGGGAAAAATAGAAAAAAACTGCATTACATTTTAAAACACCTGCAAGGTGTAGTCAATAGCAAGCCTTTTTAAGCAAACCAATACATAGAAACGCCTAAAATCAGTAGGTTTGATACAGCTCGTTATCGCAGGTGGCCGGGCAAACCGTACCCGAGCAAATCCGGTTACAACCGGTTACCACGGCCCGGATTATATGCGATCCGGTTCTGCAGTTCCAGACGTGATTTATATACCCGGTTTCTCGGCTTTTTACGAATGTTGTGTTTTAGCCGGATTAACGAATTGATTTATGTATCGGTATTGATGCGGGGGGTTGGTAAATGTTTCTATGAGTGGAATTTGTAGTTGGACTAAGAGTGCGCTCTGAGTGATTATGTCACTCGCTACTAGGTACAGTAAAAGAAAACCTAAATTGTCTTTTCCGAGATACCGTAGTAAAAAATAAAACATTTTTTATGTTATTTGACCCAGAAATAATGACCAAGAAACTTTTAACTATTGTTTTGATTTATAAAGTGACAAGAAAAATTTAATATAATTTTAATATCATTTATAATTATTCTTTGTATGAGAAGAAAAAGCGTATTTTTACAAAAATATGAAGTAATTGCACTTCAATTTTTTTAAAGAATTTATACGTTTACATACCTGATGAGTTAGTATGGAATTACAGCTAATATAACTATGGTAGTTTCCGTGTGGCTCCAAATATTTTTGGGCAGTGTCCCTGTGAACGAAGAATACGAAAATGTGTAGAGCGACATGAAAACGATTAATAAAATGTTGTGTTTACTATGTTAATTTATAATAAGACTTTCGTTACAACTACTTACCTGTAAAGTTCTGAAATCAGTAATCTCAGAAATATATTTCCGGAAGCGCAAGTTCAACACTTGCGGAAAACTTCTAGAGTTCTCTAAACCACAAACAAAGCTCAGAGATGAGATCGCAAGTCTAAGTATTATTTCAGAACTAAGATCTTGTTTCGGAGACGCTTCGAGACAAGCAAACTTGTAAATCCCTTATCCTGGAGCAGAATCAGTGTCCCCTTGCCAAGGGGCAGGCTGCCAACTTGAGCCGAGTTTATAAAATGTTTCAATTTTACCGGTTCGAAATGAACCTTATTCTATTTCACTGGTTCGTGTTGTCATTTGTCTTGGATTTATGAACATTTTTTATGCTTTGGGAATTTATTTTTATAAGATGCTATTTTTAAGGAAACCTCCAATAAGTCAACAATCAATGTATCAAGAAATTAAATTCCACAGCTTGCTTTAAAAGTGTTTTAAATTTTTTTAAAGTCCAGATAGCCCAGGCGTGGGATATATTATCTTCAAGGTAAAACGGCACTACGACCTTTCAATGTCCACTACGTTGACTACTATTTCAAATAGACAAGACTTTTACTGAGTTTTACACGATAAATCAATCAAATTAACATGAACACAAAGCCTGTTGCAACAGAAACAAATAAATTTGAAACATGACACGAGCAATACATCTCAAATGAAACAAACGTCTCCAAAACTCGAGGCTCATAACCTCCGACATATTACACATTACACGCATACACATATTACACACACGTTTAGAATACGAAGACCCGAGACGTGCTCGTTTAGACAGGCACGCTTGCTCGAATTATTAAATACAATACGTATTAGTAACAATTCCGCATACGCTTTGTATGCTAACGGGCAGAGCATGCATGAACCGAAATGGCACGTCCGACCGACGCGCGCCGTCTTATCCGGTTTTCCTTTACTACGTGGAGTCAAAGCAAAAGTGTGTGAAATTGGTTTATTTATTTTGCCTGATGGTTATTATTAAAATGCTATACATGGCTGTCTAGAGCCTTAATAATTATATCAATAATCTTAGAAGATTATTGATAAAACATAACCATACAAAAAAACAGAAATCAGTTTAAGACATTTCTTGAAAATCAATATTGATTTTCCTTCCCCTTCAAATACTTCATCAATTTAAAATGTAAATTTTTCGAAAATCGAAATTTCTACCCCCGATCTAGTAAAACATTTTAATAGCTTTACATGCTAACAGGCAGAGCATACATGAACCGTAATGTCACGTCCGACCGGCGCGCGTCATCTTATCCGGTTTTCTTTTGCTAATTGGAGTCAGAGCAAAGGCGTTTGAAGTAGTTTGGTTATTTCGGCTGATGGTGATTTTTAAAATGGCTTTAGATGCTGGATATATATATTTTTGTAAAAAATTAAGCCACACTTATTAATAAAATTCAGTTCTAAATATCTCTTATAACTCAAACTTAATATATGATAGAAAACTCTGACTAAAACACGATTCTAATTAAAATTATCCATCTATGGAAGGATCTACAGTGACTATTCCGTGTATGCTTTATATGATATCAAACAGATAATTGCATGTTTTTTCCGTACTTTTTTATTATTATAGGTATTAGAAGAATATAACTAAAATAAATGAAAATAGCAATACTAACACCAAAACCAACACCAAAAAACTTAGGACAAAAAAATAAAGTACTTATTTCTAAATTATTTGTGATGCAGATCCAATCCCAATATGAAAATGTAGACCAAAATCGTAATTTAAATAATTTTCCAGCCAAATTCCATTTATAACACAATCAGCGATCGAACGTGGGCCATAAAGCGGAGCGCGCACTCGCCGTAATCGATCTCGGTAACCGAATTACGCCAATTGAGTCGAGTCTGCGACGGCCCTTAGGGCAATTTGTGGCGGCGAGACGTGCGAGCCGAGATGTAATGTGATTGCAAGTGCAACACGAGCCGATGGTTTTTACGAGGGTTTTTTATATTTTTAGCTCTATCTACAATTCTACATATCGCTTTATTAGATATTTTTCATCCTCTATAACGCTAAATTTAAGAAATATGCGGCCTTATTGACTATCGATTCTAATGCTTGCTATATTCAAGCCGTTTACAAGCATTTTTGCTAGATAATCCATATATCTGGCTGGAGCAGCATATATCACAATCAAATAAAAATTTACATCTGGACATCTTTAAGACAAATGTTAATAGGTATCTTCTAGGTCTACAATGGTCTACACACTCCATCTTCGGCTACAAATTTGCCTTCCATCAGGTGAGTTGGTGGCCAAACGTAGCCCCCTATTATGAATAAAAAAATATCCAGCAATAGGGATCTAACAACTCATTACGATGTTTGATGATGACAAAACGAATAAATTGAGAAAACTCAAATTATTCAAAACTCGCTCGTGAAAATAAAATTTGATGAAACTGAGCTTGTGTGGCCTAATTTGAAATATTAAATAAATAATATGAAACTTTTTTTTTAAATAAAACTAGCTAATAATAATGTATGTATATCATAGTCGTTTGATCATTAATTTTAATAATGTCTCATTAAGAATACAATACCTACTCGTTTGCAAACCTTAAACGCGAAATAAAAACTTCCAAATGTAGTTAGATAGCTATAATATTTAAAGAAAGGTCACGAGTAAGAGTGGCTTGCCAACAAAGCTTCACGGCATTTACTCTGAAAAGTCTGAATGAAAAATAAAACCACAAATTTTGGCGGTCTCGAATTCCGACAAATTGCGGAAGTTTGTTTTTAATATTGCTTGAAATTGTACGTTTTCTTTTGAGAATATTTTTAATTTGAATCAAATTACAGCAAACATTTCAACTTTACATATTTTGAATTCTGAATGTTTAACAAAAACGATTTTTTTACAATCTCATTTTTTTGCGCATTATCATTTGGTAGTCAAATATAGCCTTGTTTTGTTTTTTTAAGTATAAATGGTCTATATAGCTAATTAACAATATAATTAAAAGTTCATTAACTTGGTTTCGACTGTGAATCGTCGACTATTATTTTTAAACTATACCTAAACTCAAAATAAAGTCCACCAGCCGCTAGCCACTAATAAATTACACACAAAATATTATAAAAATAAAACAGTCTAGAGTGACACACGATTACGCCACCTGTTAAATTATGCAAAAACCGCGCGAATCCGACGTCATTTTGTCCGCCGATGTCCGGTTAAGGTTTTAATCCGGTACATTAGCCATTCAGACCGCGTGCGATCCTCCTCAACCATAACCGGTTAATTCTGACCGGGTAATTCGTACCCGGTTACATGTCTCTACTCACATCGTCAGATTTATTTGATTTTGCCATGATATTTGTTTAAAAGTTCTTATAACTTGTGAATTAAACTTCTGTTGCGTTAATCAAAGGTGACCAACAGAAGAAATGCTAATTTAAGTTGATACTCGTATCTTCTAAGTTATTCGAATTGTTCCTTTTGAGGTATACATAAATATATCAAAGATACATTAAGTGCTTGCGCGGATGACATAGAGCTGGTTAATTCTTGATAAGACATTATAGATAGATACACACAAGGGGCCGTTCAAGTATTACGTAAGCAGATTTAATACAATTATTTACCCCTCTACCCCTCTTGTCAGCAAAAGTAAGAAAAGTTCTCACCCCCCTCCCATTCTTACGTAATTATTGGCACCTCTACCTATATGCACTTTGCTTTTTTTATTGATTCATTAAGGCAGATTCATACAGAAAATAAATAACTATTGCTGATGTAATCACCATATAGACCCCCCCCCACTCTCCATGTCATCAAAAATAAGCAATGGATAGACCCCTCCACCCCTCTATAGTGCTTACATAATACTTGAAAGGCCCCTAATAATAATTAACCTTTTACTTAGTTTTTATCGTGGCAGTTTCATCATCAACAATCCATCAGCCATAGAACGTCCACTGTTGGATATAGCCCCAATATGGATCTCTAATTGGTAGCGGCTTTTATTCAACGCGATCCCATCCATTTGCGTTCTTTCTATTTTGCGTGTTTCAAAATAATTTGTGGGTTTATATCTGTAATGGACAATTTAAGCCTTAGTAAGCGTAGATTATATGTCTTTATTTATCTTATGATTTATATGTCGTTGTACCAAGTAAAGTTTGTAAGTATCTATACTAGTGGGTAAATATTACCCGATATTTGGCACCCGAGTGGCGGCGAGATAATCCTCAGGTTAATTCCGACGTCTTGACGTATCAGACCATTTGAAAGGGTTTTATTAAATTACCATAAACGCCTGGGAGTTAAGTAAGGCAGACATAGTCTCTGATTGTAGGAACGTGATGGGAATGCGGTGAAAAAGGTTTTAATCCATATCTCGAGGGAAGTTTGATTTGACTGAAGAATGGTGTAATTGTAAAATAAAAAAAGAGTAAAATTTGAGTTTTCGTTTTAAGTTTACGCTCTACACTACATCATCATTAAATAGATAGATAGATAATTATTTATTAGCTTAACCAAATACAATACAAACACATGAAAAATAAAAACATTACAAATTAGTTATACTAAGTGGCGGCCTTATCGCTTCAAGCGATTTCTTCCAGGCAACCATGAATGAATGGCCAGGAAATAGCAAATTAACTAAAACATTATTAAAATTAAATCTTAGAGCTTTAGATAAATAGGTGAAAACTAGTTTCAACTCACGTTTGTGGAAAGTTATATCAAAGCAATCGACAACTGAAAGTACCTCGTAATATCATACGTCGTAAAATACAGCTTTGAACTACATGATTGTATATTGTTGTATATAGGTACATAACCTACGTTGAATTTTCTGACTGTATCTGTATTTCACAAAAATGGGTTGGGATGAAAGCACTATTTGGATTGATATTTTTACCAAATATATTAAACGTGTACTTAAAAGAAATAGAAATACGTGGATATAGTTCATAATTGACAACGCAGGTATAATTTACACAAAAAACCTAATATTAGTTTCAAGAAAATGTCCTATTGGAAATTAGTTCAAAAAATTTTCAGCTCTGTACCATACTATCCAACGTTCGTTACATGTCTTCGAGAACATATATAAATAACTATCAAATACGCAGTTTTTCTTTTGCTAGGAAATCCCAAAATCTAGCACAATTTCACGAATTTAACAAAGACATAGATAACAGAAGTACCTACTCACAGCCCCCTTTGATACTAGACTCGCAAAGCGACTTGGAAAAACACACTTTCCTCCCAAGTGCAGACAACGAAGAAACATTCGCACATAAACGCTCTTCAAGCGGAAAAACTATAAAATGTTTAACAGTTCTAAAACTGAAAGCGAAATTAAAAAAGTTCGTATAAGTTTTTTTTATGGGTTCGATGAAATGAGTGGATTTGTTTTATTCTAAGCAATAAAAATTGCTAAGATAGTTTACAACTAGAGAGAGTTAAGTTTAACTGTTTGTTTTGTTTATACTGAAACAAAAAAAATCTGACTGATATGAATGTAAAAAAGAAGAGTGAAGAAAAGTACGTGATTCAATTTAATTCAATTTAAGGAGTTGGCATAAATTCGGCAAAATAAATAGAACACCGATCAGTTAATTATCTTATAAAAAAGTTAGAGCCGTTTATGTCGTAAAAACCGCATATTTCGACACTCACAAAAATCAAAACCTACAGGGTACTTCCCGTTGACATAAAACTATGAAATTTGGCAAGAAGCATTGTCTCAGAGTACACATATAGGAATAAATCTGAAAACTGTACATTTTTAGTTTAATCACAAAAAATAGGGCTTAGATTCGCAAAATATGGGTTCAAAATTCAAAGTGACTAAATCGTATCATGTAAGGTATCATATAAAAGAGCTTCATTAGCACATGCTAAAACAGGTTTTTAATTATTTTAACCATGTGTAATTTTCGATGGATGACGAGAAAAGTGAAAAAAAAAACTTTTTTGTCGATGATCATGGTATAGAGATTTTAACAACTTACTTCCCAATTTTGTGAAATTTTCTGGATTTGTACGGAGCCCTCGGTGTGCAAGCCTGACTCGCACATGTCCGGTTTTTTATGATTTAACTACCTATTGTTATAAAAGTTAAGATAATTTATTGACAGAAGTAAGTTTCATTGTAATCACCGAAGTTCAGTAACGGTCTGCACGGTCGGTTTTCAGACCGGTAACAGCTAGTGAAATTTACAACTGAGCGCTACCATGGCTCGGATAACTCATTAAATTGCTGATTTCGGTTGTTTTAATAGTCAAGCTAAGGCGGCATATAAACTTTGACACCAGGGCTAGTGCCATCCGTCCAATACGAAATCACTTATTAACAGAAACTTGACAACTAGTCTAAACAACGAAGCAAATAATTATCAAAATTACTATCGTATTAATTTTATAAGCTACTTTAGTGAATTTTAGAAATATAAATTTAGGCAGACAAATAGGTAAATGCAACTTGGTGGCTTTTATTGGGTCAATTAAAAAGTAAATAACACTGTTATTTGTTTCCTATCTCTAGTCATGGTCCAGAATTGCGCGGAAGAGAGAGGAATGGAAGCTGTTGGAGGAGGCTTTTACCGCTACTGGCGGTCCTTATAATATAGTTAAATTAATGTTATGTTTATGTAAATTGTTTATGTTTAAGGAAATTAAAAGCTTTTTTTTATTTATTTTTTTAGTCACGGTCATTTGACATACAGGGTCGCATTTTCTCGCTGTTCAAGCTATAACTACAAGTACAAATAAGAATAAACAATAAACAAATATTAGGGGACATCTACACACGGCCTTTGACCCCAAACTAAGCAAAGCTTGTGATATGGCTTCCAGAGACTGATATACTACATATACATATTTTAAATATATACTTATATAGATAGTACCTAAATAACATCAAGACACAGAGCAAACACCTATGTTCATCACATAAATGCTTGCTTTAGATGGGAATCAATCCCACGCCTCTTTGATCCAGAAGCCAGGGTCACTAACCACTGAGCCACCGAGGCAGTCAATAGAAAAGATCAATAATTCTTTATTACACTCATTTCAAATGGAAATTACTGGCAGTCTTATCAATTTCTTTTAGGCGAGCAATCATATTATTCAACATTATACAAATTCATTAATTTCAAGATTTTTAATTCCGTGATTACAAACGCAACGCAGTCGCGTTTCAAAGCCAGTTTATGACTAGTATAACTCAGTTTTCCAAGTTCCCGTTTTGCCAAGTTCCCAGTTCGTCGAGTTCTTAGTTCGCCGGATCCGGGACTAGGGAGTATCAACTTAGTATCAATTTAACGAGCCGCCAGCCGGCAGGTAGCGCGCACCTGTGACCCGAGCATAGACTGGTGCTGTAGATGGGACAATGCTGATACAGAAATAAAAACAAACGAAAACTTTTTTTTTTCTATTTTTGGGCTCAGACCAAATAAAAATAAAAAGACAGAATATTGTGAACAAATAAGTGAGGCCGACCAAAACTATGCCTCGCCGTGTACAGACAATTACACACACATTAACGTATAAGGAAACTACGCCTTGGCTTGACAGTAGAACTATGGCGGCGCAACAGCGACGCACTCACACATGTATAAAAAACCGGCTTCACTTGACTGTTCAACGACGTTCCCTCTGGATTTTTTTATTTGCTCTGAGTTTTTGGGTTGCATTTTCTGCCAATTTTTGTGCATATTTAAAGCATTTTTCATGCATATTTGCATGCTTATAACAAGCTTTTTATGTTGCATATAATCCGGTCTCTACTGATAAATATTATAAATCTGAAAGTGTGTTAGTTGAGTTGTTGGTTTATTAATTATTTGTTATTCTTTTACGCAGCAAGAGAGCAACGGCTCAACTTGATTTTTAGCATGGAGTTCAAATATTGGAGAGTGCCAAAAGTCTTTTTATCGAGGATGAAATAGATTATATCCGTGGGTACCTTGCGCTGTACATGGGAAAATGATGAGCCTATGTCCACAACGCTAGCTGACTGGACCAGTTGAAGACTTTGTAATGACTAAAATATCCTAAGTTTTATTTTCTAACTTGTTTATCTAACTAGTAAAGTATTATTTTGTTTTATAAGTACAACGACTACTTCTCCGAAGTATTGTGTGTTTTTTTTCATATTGTTTATAGCTTTCAAAGCTTTGTGAACATTGGAAAATTAATTTATTAGTACTATTTTAAAGTTAATTGCCATTTTAATTCCAATAATAATTACAATTTTCGCGCGGTAATGCCTATCAATAATGTTGCATTTAATTATTTTTAAATGTAAATGATTCGGTGGGAAATGAGTGATGTGTGAAAACCGCGAATGGATCGCCGCAACACATTGCGCCCGCAAAATGTGACGCTTTCGCGATTTTGGATATCATTTTATTGCAATTAAGTACTTGGTACTTTATGATTTGTAATATGCTTTGTAAGCAAAGGGAAAAACAATAAATCCGTTTTTAATCCAATCACTTGAGATAAATGTGCTTTCTCGAATATTTATTTGTCAGTGGTAATCGTTATCATCATCTCTGTCAGCCTTATGACGTCGACAGAGGTACATAAGCTTCTTCTATGAGTTCTCTGTAATCATTACATAGTATAAAACAAAGTCACTTCCTGTTATCTGTCCCCATGTATGTATGTATATTTAAAACTACGCAACGGATTTAAATGCGTTTTTAGGGTTCCTTACCTCAAACGGAAAAAACGGAACCCTTATAGGATCACTTTGTTGTCCGTCTGTGTGTATGTCAAGACTCTTTATCTCGGGAACGCGTAAAGATATTGAGTTGAAATTTAAACTGTATACGTATATCTATGGTCTCTTGCTGTTATGTAAAAGAAAAACTTATCAGTTATCGTTTAATAAAGTTAGAGCCGTTTATGTCTTAAAAAACCGCATGTTTCGACACTCACAAAAATCAAAACCTGCAGGTTACTTCCCGTTGACATAGAACTATGAAATTTGGCGAGAAGCATTGTCTCAGAGTACACATCGTCGGGTCAGAGCTAAAGTAGCCAATCTGCAAATGACAAACTTTTCAGGAGACGGATTTGAAATTTTTTGATTATAAAACTTTAACGTGTAGATCGGATATTAAGCGAAAACTATTTTTTTTTTTAAAAATATAAGTAATGAGCGGTTGTCTTAAGGGGTAATATACTACAATATATATTTTATGGTTTTTACGAAATTTAAAGCAGATTGGCTAGTATTATATAGTGGCAAATCTACTATACAAAAAAATAATACAGTACTAAAGTAACTGATGTGGCAGTTAGGTTAGTTTACTTTTGTGCAATATGCTTATTCCATGAATTTCTACAGTCAAAGTTGTTACTGAGGTAGTTACAATGTAATCATACAGTATGATGCAAGGTTAAATATTTAATTTCTTTTTACCGACTTCCAAAAAGGAGGAGGTAATATGTTCGTCTGTATGTATTTTTGTGTATGTTCATCGATATTTTCGCCAATTGTGAACCGATTTAAAAAGTTCTTATTTAGTTTCAAGGGTATAGATCTGAGGTGGTCCCATTGAAAAAACGAAATATACTGAGCCGTTTTTGATAAATCAACAGAAACGTGCATGAATGTCACATCGATTCGCTGGAATTCTGTACACAGTGAAAGTCGGTGCTGCAATTTTTTGTGGAAAAATATATTAATAATATAATATATCTCAGTAACTTACCAGACTATACTCAAGGGGGCATGGCTACTTAGTTTGGGCCATGCTGTTTATAAATCTCAACAAGAACCCCTTCATAAAGAAGAAAGTAGGAAAAATGATGATACGCATAAATATTCTACTTATTTTTATGAAGTTGTTTACCACAGCTGTCACTTTGACACCTGTCATTTTTTTAAAACTATTGACCGGCCCGGAAAAAATCGATGTTCTAAAATGATCCTATTACAAACCACTACGGGCAACAAATGTGTAAAACACCATTTATATAGAATTAAATATTTTATTGGCCATCATTTGCAGTGTTGCGGTGACAATGTGAGCCGGAACATGCTTTTGCCTATTTTAGACATCATCCTTCCCATCCTGTGTACCATTTTTAATAATTCTATCTCTTGTGGAATGTTTCTTACAGCCTGGCAAGATGCACAGATCATACCAATACCTAAGAAATCCAATCCCAAATCTTTTTCCGAATACCGACCTATCTCTATCTTTCCGTTCTTATCCAAAGTTCTGTAGCGTCTTGTTCACAGACAGCTGAACGATTACCTTATTAGACATGATCTCCACAATCCTTTCCAATCCGGTTTCCGTCCTAGGCATAGCACTGTGTCTGCGCTTATTAAGATCACCGGCGACATACGCTTGGGTATGGATGACGGTAAGCTTACTGTTCTTACCCTGTTGGACTTCAGTAATGCCTTCAATACCGTTGACTACGACATTTTATTAGCATAATTGCGCTCTTCTAACATATCTCCATCAGCAATCGACTGGCTTCACAGTTAGCTGGACGGACGCCGGCAGCGGGTTCGCCTTGGAGATATTTTTTCTTCCTGGTGTGACACTACTGCAGGTGTGCCACAAGGCGGCGTGCTATCTCCTCTTCTTTTTGCTTTTTTCATTAATTCTATATCGCAACGGCTTACTTCTTCCTATCACCTTTATGCAAACGATCTTCAAATTTATTCGCAAGCTCGGCTAGATAATCTAGATTCAGCGATAGCTGCTATAAATTCTGATCTCTACCAAGTAACAGAGTGGAGCAGATCTTTTGGCTTAAAGATCAACCCTGCAAAGTCACAAGTCATTCTAATTGGCAGTTCCTATAACATTTCAAGAATCGACTGGCCCAAAATTCCTTGCGTAGAGTTCGATGGAATCACTTTGCCATATAATGAATCTGTAAAAACCTCGGTGCAATGTTTGATCGTACGCTATGCTGGGATATTCATATTAAAACGATCAGCTGCAAGTTGTTTGCTGCTGGTAGCTCTCTTAGACGGCTCCGAAACTTCCTACCTACTGCTACTAAAGTTGCGCTCGCACAGTCTCTTCTTCCTATTTTAGATTACGCTGACGCCAGCTTTTTAGATCTTACTGAAGCCCAACTTGATAAGCTTGAGCGACTCCAAAATTATTGCATTTAGTTTATATTTGGGTTACGCAAATATGACCACGTATCTCATTTTCGTTCTAAGCTCAAGTGGCTTCCGATTCGTCTTCGTCGGAATGCACATATCCTTAATCTTCTTTATAACATCCTCTTCAATCTTTCTACCCCACGCTATCTTAAAGACTCTTTTTCCTTCTGGCATGATTCTCATTCCTTTCCCCTCCGATCCAAGGATAACCTTTCCCTTATGACCACTACCGCACGGTGTGAAACTTTTTATGGCCGTTCATTTGCCTTTCAGGCAGTCCAGTTATGGAATGCCTTGCCCGTTACTGTCAGAAAAGCTCAATTACTGAATGTATTTAAAGATCAGGTTCAAATTCATTACCCGCAGAAATTGTCCATTCTTTAACTATGTAAATATTGTTGTTATTTATGTTGATGTATGTAAGTAGTATATTGTAATTTATTATGTATGAGTTTATTATTTGTCATAGGTTTCTTTTATGATTTTTTATGCATTGTTTTCTTTATTTTTAGGTATTTTAAGTATTTATATCAATAGTATTATTATGTATGTTTATGTTGTATAATCTAAATTATATTTTTAACTAATGCGCACCCCGTCCATTATTTATACGCTTTCTGTCCTCTCCATCCCAAGGTTGCCTGGCAGAGATCGCGATAAGGCCGCCCATTGTTACACTGTTTAAGAATCTTTGTTTTTTGTTTTTGTTTATTTCTTGGTGTGCAATAAAGAGTTTATCTATCTATCTATCTAATCACAATGAAAATGAAGTTTGCAAAATACGTACACACCATTTCGATGCAACGGCTAGAAGAGCAATGAAAATTTGAAAATATGTCAAAATGAATGAAGTTCGTTCATTCACCTGTCGTAGACTAAATAAAAATAGCTGTCAGTTTTAGTGATGTGCTCTTGCTTTAGTTCGACTTCTCAAAAATCGAGTTAAAAAATGTATGTTCTTAACTTTTTTTTAGTTTTATTTAAGGTGAGTTACTGTAATAACGGTTGAAAATCCGCCATTTATTCTATTTTTACTAACAATACCAAAGTATCTGCCACATAAGCTACTTGATCTTTGTATCTATCAATTTTAAGTTTATATTGAACCAAGGTATTCATTTTTATCTGCCACTTAAACTAGTTGTTCAATGCTGAATTTACAGGTCTGATTAGACATGAACCATGAAAACTATCCAATCTGCTCACTTAGAATAGTTGTCTGTTGTGGTATTTTAGCTGTTTTAAAATTTTCATACTTAGCCAAATATTCAATCTACCACTTTGGCATTTTGAACATTGCGATATTTTTATATCTAACAGTTTCTGACAGTAGCATATTGATTTAAAAGCATATAGGTTAGTTTAGTTTTGTGAAAACCACATGTCGTGCAAATTGGCTAAAAAACATTTGCTCATATCTTCTGTAGTTTTGACATTTCAGATATAATACTTGGCCAGGACATGCATCTGATAGAGACACATACGTCTATGCACTTAAGTCAAAATGGCCATTTTGGCAGATTGGCGAGTTGAGTTTTGCACCGACGACATATAGGAATAAATCTTAAAAAATTGAACATTTTTATTTAAATCACAAAAAAATAGAGCCTCAAAATTCACAAAATATGGGTTCAAAATGCAAATTGAGTAAATCGTATCATGTAAGGTATCATATAAAAGAACTTCATTAGCACATGTCAAAACAGGTTCTTATTATTTTAACTATCTGTAATTTTCGATTTATGACGAGAAAAGTGAAAAAAAAAAACTTTTTTTGTCGATGGTTATAGTATAGAGATTTTAACAACTTACTTCCCAATTTTGTGAAATTTACTGGATTTGTACGGAACCCTCGGTGTGCGAGTCTGACTCGCACTTGTCCGGTTTTTTTTAATAGAGAGTAATTCAAGAGAAAGGTTTATATGTATAATACACCTGTGCGAAGCCGAGGCGGGTCGCTAGTTTTCAATTAAATCTGAAAGTGCTTCACTTATTTACCTAGCTTGTTTCTGCGGACTTCCTCCTCTGCCTTTGCCGATATGTATTCTCTATTAAAGAAATTTATAACGTGTTACAAACGCGGCCGAAAGGAATTTATCGTCCCTTATCCGTTCTACAAACTATGTACCTTAATTGCAACGCATTTGCTAATTTGAAAATGTGATGCCTTCATAGCGTTCCATTTCAAAGGTAAAATATAGCCGCCGTTTTTCTCTACCAGTACAAACCTTAGTCTTTGCCCGTAACGTCAGAATAAAAAGTACTCAAGCGAAACTGCGTCATAATAAATCTGTTCAAGAGGCCACCTCAAGACAGGAGGGGTAAGGAGGATGGATCCACCCCTCTTCCCCCACCCTCCCATTGGATACATTGTAACGAAATATTGTTTTAACATAATTACAACGTTAATAACGCCGTTGTAATAACGACGAAATTGTTCCTCGTTAAGTTAAAAGTGTTTTTTGTTTTTAATTAGATGACGATATTGGTAGATTTTGAGACGTTCACCGATATTTCATTTTGTTGGATTGGAAATTGAAATTAAATATTTTGGACGAGATATCTCGTATTTAATTATTTATCTGAATATAATCTTCTCTTATTATTTTAACTGATATGAGTGTTTTGCGAAAATTGAGTTTAAAATTGTTGAATCAACTACTAATAAAAATTCCACGTAAACATTTTCAATTTTTTTTGAAATGTCTCGTCAACTGTCCTGAATTTGCTCTTTGACTTGGCTTCTATTTTGTAACGCGAAGAATTTCTCTCTAAATTTTTGTAGCGAAATGAAAATCCTGGTATTAAAATGAGGAAGGAGCAGACTTTGAAAATTTTAAACATTTTGGGCGCTGCTTGTCATTTCACCTTGTTACTACGAGCGTTTACGTTTTTCGTTGGTCGTAATTTCTAAGGCACTGATGCCTTACAGGTTTAACTTGAAAATCTCTAACAATATAAAATTCACACAATACTTTGAAGAAGTAGATTTTGTATTTATCATCCATCCATCCATTAGCCAAAGGACGTCCACTGCTGGACATAGGCCTCCCCTATGGATCTCCAATATCCTCCGCGATATATCTATCCGCGATCCTGCGTTCTTAATAAAATCATCCGTCCACCTTGTGGGTGGACGTCCTACGCTGCGCTTGCCGGTACGTGGTCTCCACTCGAGAACTTTTCGACTCCGCTGGTCATCAGTCCTCCGCGCTATGTGCCATGCCCATTGCCATTTCAACTTGCTAATCCGTTTGGCTATGTCGGTAACTTTGGTTTTTCTACGGGTCTCCTGATTCCTGATTCGATCCCGCAAAGAGACTCTGAGCATAGCCCTCTCCATAGCTCGTTGGGCTACTTGGAGCTTGCTAATAAGGCCCATAGTGAGAGATCACATTTCTGTGCCATAAGTAATCACTGACAACACACACTGGTCGAAAACTTTCGACTTGAGGCACTGAGGTATGTCGGAGTTGTATTTATGATATCTACAAAACAAGACATTTTTGAAGTGAAAACTTCTTTAACGGCGCTTTGCACTTTTCGGGATGGGTAAAAATATTAAACTCGCGTCCGGACACGTGACCTGAAAAATTTCGTAAGACGGAGGGAGCATGTTTTCACTTCTGGTACTTGCGGAGTGCAGCCCGTTGTTTTTTTTTATTTCTGGTCTTATAGAATTCAATTAAGTAAATCATATTAGCCTGAGGGTGTCCAGTGTCCATTGGTGGTTTATTCCTTCCCTACATATTTTCCACACAAGCGGATAGATGTGGCTTGCATTTAACGTGTTCCTTTGATATTGATCAGATCATTGGTCCACCTTATTAGTAAATGTCCTACGCTGCGTCCGACATGGCCTCCAAACGAGAACTCTATATACAGGGTTATTTGTAATCAATTAGCATCCTTCTAGGGGCTTATTCTGTACATCAAAACTAACAACTTTTGTTCTACGACTTTCGTTAAAACTCAAAAAAAAATTTTGTTATTCTATAGAAAAAATTAGTTCACCCGCGACAAAATGATTGGAACAGCTGATTTTTTTTTGAGTTTTGACGAAAGTCGTAGAACAAAAGTTGTTAGTTTTGATGTACAGAATAAGCCCCTAGAAGGATGCTAATTGATTACAAATAACCCTGTATAGCCTCACCAGCCATCCGTTCTGAGTACTACATCTGTGCCCTGCACATTGCCACTTCAGCTTGCTATTCCGTTGGACTATTACGGCAACTTTGAATACGTTCATATAAATTAACGTAAATAGAATGTTCTCTGCATTTTTCTGTCTCTTTTCTTATAACTATTATAAATAACATTGAGTAGGAGTTTTATTGTGCTAAAATACAGTTTCAATTCAAGAGATACTCATGAGGTTTTTTATACTTATGGAAATAAGTATATGAAAAGAAATAAGTATGGAGGGTGCTTTTGAAATCCAATATCGCGTTACTGGAAACAAAAATTGATTTCGCAACATCCGATATCAATTTTAAAATTTAAACCGCTTTATACTAGGAGTAGGGTGACCCACTCTTTACTTATTGACATTCGAAGAAAAAGGAGGGGTATTATCAGTTGTATTTTAATTTTCACATGCAAATTCAAAGGATAATATTAGCAGCCTTGCCTTGGAAGCAGCTTGCATCTATATGTTACAACAGATTTATCAGGAGATGGATAACGTAATAATAATAATATTTGGAGTTTCGCTAAATTAAATTATTTCAATTAGCTATTTCACTCGGGGTCAGAAGCCGTGTGTAAGAGGTCCCAAAATATTTATTATCATTATTTTATTTTTTTATATAGTCATAAAGTCATTTATTCATAACACCATTTGTTACAAGTCAATGAGTAAACATTACATTAGGGCACTATACAATATAGCACGAAAAATAAAAAAATAAAAGAACTTGACAATTACCAAATTAGTCACAAAATCTTAAAACAATTCAGGTTTTCATAAAGTCATTTACGTTATAAAATAGTTGCTCATGTAGCCAACATTTTTATTTATTCCTAAACGACCCAGCGGAAGGTGCATCCCGAACGTATATCTCAACCCATTTAGTTTAAACCTACTTTACAACGGATTTTGTCGACACTTATTTTTAAATCTTTTTTTTCTGGATGGCTTGTAGGCATGAATGATTATAAATCTAGTGTCAATATGAATTTGCGTACTTAACAAAATAAAATATTGTCGTTTATACGTGGCTCCATACATCTTTATTAGTTCTTCTTCGCAATATTTACTAAACATATGAAACCCAGTAGAGTTTATTCCTGTAATTTTCATTTAAGTTAAAACTATACTCTGGGCGAGTATCTCAGTAGTGCTGAAATAGATAAGAGTAGTTTAAAATAAATCTAAATATGAAAATTCTTCGAAATCCTAAGAGCCACGGAGCTATGGCTACTCTACTGTCCACGGTGATCAGCGGACGGACGTCAAACATTTTGCATACATAACGAGTTTTTAATTAATGTACAATTGAATTTTATCGGTTTTCGGGCCGGATTGGAAGCTGATTGATTGTTCAGATCTGCGGGGATGTGCCATCGAGCGGTGCAATCATTGTTTTTGGGTCATTATTGAAGTAGTTACTTTGAAAAGTAAGTACTCATGTGGAATTATACAGTCAATTTTCAAGAGCTTTGAAAGTAAAGGTATAGAGGGTCGTTTTTAAACTTTTGCTACTTGAACACATTATTATTATATACTATGGGACTAATCGCGCACTATAATTACGGGATAAATGAATACCTCATCATGTCGATGTTTCGGCCGAGTTGCATCGATTAGATCCGTAGTATATACCTAATCCTTCCTATCGTTATTTGGCAGGTAGGTTTGATTTCCAGCTCAGCAAATATTTAGTTAACTTTTCACATTTCTGAATCTAGGTACTTACTACCTTGTTATATATATTATTATCTTTGTGGTACCTTGCTTTTCTCGTTGTTCTATGGCATCCAGACATAGTATTTAATTTTGATAGAAGTAGCAGTACAAAAGTTGTTAGTTGTTAGTTTTGATGTACAGAATAAGCCCCTAAAAGGATGCTAATTGATTAGAAATAAACCAGTATACTTTGCCATAAGGCTGTCTCGTTCTGACACTACGAAAGAAATATTTCGTGGTGCACATCTACCCCGGCAAAGCGTGATTATCTTGATAGACGGGTAAAAATAATACTATTGCTAAAACCCAAAAATTTGCTAGCTTACTTTACCTGTATAAAGAAATAGGTATTTGATCCCGTATTTTTCTCACAAGAATAGTCAGTAGGTAAAACACCTATCCCTAAAAGAAATCCACACAAAAAGAGGCTACTTTACGCCCTGAGAGATAAGATAGGCTTCCCTTTATTATAATAACAAAAAGAATCGTTCTGCCCATATTGGAGAGCCTCACTATGCCATAGAAAAGAGTAATGCAGTAAGTGATATACATTTCTCACACCTTATTTTATTCGGACCATTGATCCAATTTAACTACATAAGTTTGAAAACTGGAAATTTGATCCTTTCGGAAATTATGCAATGATTAGTATGGTCAGCATTCGGATGGATGACCGTATCTGGCAATTACAACTGAATATTATCGTGGCTCGAATAGGTTTCTATGTATTTTTGACCGACGAACCACCGGATTTTTTTATGTATTACCACGCATAACTTTTTTCGTAGTAGTCCGATTTCAATAATTCTTTTTTTATTGGAAAGAATTATACTTCGATATTGGTCCCATTTAAATTTTATCGAAATTGACTGAGCCATTTTTGATAAATCAACAATAATGTGCAAAATGTTACATTGATCCGTGAATAATATTTGCGTTCTAGCGATGCGCCCCGACTTCGCACAGGTGTAGTATACAATTATACATATACGAGTACACATTTCTCTTTAATTACTTTATCTATTAAAACAAACTGCATCAAAATCCGTTGCGTAGTTTTAAGATATAAGCATACATGGGGACATACAGCGGAAAGCGACTTTGTTTTATACTATGTAATGATTCTGTACACTGGTGAAGTCAGTCATGCTATTTTTTGCAAAAAATAATTATCAATAAAATACATTCCGCGTAGCTGACTACGCGTAGTTCACCGTGTTGTCTGTCTACGTATCGCTCGTATACTGCCTTTGCTATGTGTACGTACTTTTCGTTTTCACTGCAAACGTCGTCACTTGACTCGTTTGTGTACGTTGACTACATGGTATGTAGTCCTGTGCGTCAGCTGTTTTGACTACTAACATGGCCTTCAAGCGTCATAAAAACTGACAAAGCTAGGCAACTGACCTGTACAAGCTTACTTTTTTGAACATTCTCATATTAGGCCATAGTCAAAGGCCGAATAAAAGTTCTTGGCGTGTGTGAAGACGAGGCGAATGGTTGCGCATTAGCATTATAAATATTATATTCATTTGTTAGCGGCACAAGAGATGGGATGTGTGTAACTTGAAGCTAACTTCACAGCTGCCAAGACGTTTGATTTGGTTTGTTCTGGCACATTACATATTACATAATCATTATTATATACAGGACTTATACAAGTCAATAAAGAGGCCATTGAGGTGGCTAATTATTTATTGGTCAAAAGCTAAAAATTTAGCAAGATTAGTCAATTCAGAATATTACTTTCTGTTTGAATTATTTCCTGTGCCCTTATAATAAGCCCTTAATATCAGGAAGGTCTCGCGTGGCGTCGATAGCCTGGGTAAACAACATCAATATTGCCTTGTGGACGCAATGTCGACGCCACTAGGGATGAGCAAAGTTCTGCAAACTGGAAAAACATCGATATTTTCACTATTTTTACAAACAATTTCAGAATTTTGCCTACTCAAGATTTTTTTTTGTGATAAAAGTTTGAAATCAAATCTTGTAATCGCCGTAGATATTGTCATTGTATGTAACAAATTACTTGTTTAAAATGTTTTTGTGTTTGAAGAAAATTCATTTGGTGTTCTAATATTGTATCGACCTTCTTTGGTGGACCTTTTGGAAGTAGAGTACTCTCTAAAGAAATGTACAGTACTAATATTCTAGAAAGTTTAAATAATCGTTACTTGTGACGGATGATTTCATGCACATAGTATTTGAACCCAACAAGCATCGGAGTTAAAGAAGAGTCATTTGTAGTTTAATTTTTTTTTTTTTGAAGTGAAAACTTCATAGCTCTTTTTGGGATGGGTAACAACTAAAAAATGTTAAATTCAGTCAGGACACGTATTCTGATTGAAAATTCGTATGACGAGGGCAGCAAGTTTTTACTTCTGTCGGCACTCCCGGTGTGCAACACGTTATTTTTTACGCATCTGTTATTTGAGCACATGATTTTATACGGAGAATACAAATTCATTCATAGCAATATTCGCGTGGAATACCTGTTCCATTTTTTTTCAATATTAGATTTGGTCCCATATTGAAAATTGGACGAGTACAACTTTATTATATCCTTTATCTAGTTTTGCCAACTAATGAGTCATCCCGTATTTATTTTATCGATATGTAGTTCGCTAGATGTCCTCTCACTAGTGTAAGCTGGAACACGTCGGCCAAATCAGGGCGTCTATGTACGCAACTCTAGCTCTCATTATATCGACTGTTTATTTAGTCCTGCTGTTTATAGCAATGTAAGATTTCCTGTGTAGGAATAGAGATCAGTTTTCTTTGCGATGTTAGTGCCATTGTGTTTAATAGTAGTCGAAGTAATAACTTACGCCAATTTCTTTAGCGGATTCCATAAGTAAAAGTTCTCGAATAGAGAGTACGTACCACGAAGCGTAGTGTAGTTCGTCCACCTAGTATAGGTGGACGTACTATGCTACGCTTCGTGGTACGTGGTCTCCATTCTGAAGCACGCTAAATGAAGACCTTCCTTTCAACCGGCCTTATTGGAAATCTATCGGGGAGGCTTGTGTTCAGCAGTGGACGTCCTGCGGCTGATGGACGGATAAGGAAATTTTCATTTACAGGTTTTTTTCATGTTACACAAGCTATAAAATAAAACGTAAGAGCATATGGTAGGTACCTAGATTTTTTAGGGTTATTTTTTCCTTTTGCTGTACGAAACTTCATAAGGAAAAATACGACATCCTAAGATCACAAGAATGTTCTTCGTATGTGTGTCTGTACGTCAGACTGTCAAGTAGTATTGATTTAGATTTTGTAGTATTTCCTTGCTTTTGTTTGGAAAGCTTGACTTGCATTTGACCGATTTTTTTCTATTACTTAATCCTAAGCTGAAACTATAATAAACATTGGTACAAAAAGGGGAAAAGGACATTTATTTCAAAAGGTTACACTTTAGCAATTTGATGAATAGCTTTAAGAAAATCGGACCCTAAATTTTATTGCCCTTAAAAGCACGTACAAATCGCATTATTTTAATACCAACCTATATAATCTGCCAGTTCAGTCTTAACAGACCAAACAGAAATATTTATCGTCCGCAACTTGTGGTCACGGGATCAAAGTTGCGGTTTAGTTGCCCGTCTGCGCTTACCCTTAGAGCTTTAAACTAATAAACGTGCGGTCGACCTTAAGGGGCATGGCGCCTTAAGGGGCGGTAGGGCTTTAAGAGGTATGTGTTAAAGGCATGTGGGAGCAGCGGGCTTAGATTAATTTTATTTGGAAATTGTTTAATGTTGTTTGCGATTTGCGTAAGTTATGATTAGTTAGCCATTAAGTACTTAGAGTACCTTTTGTTAGAGCTAGGATCTTACATCGAAGGCCTATTTTGAAATAAAAGTGTGCTGTGTGCTTTCGCGTACAAGTACACTAGGTCATTTAAAAAGGGCGTGTAGCCCGAAGAAAGTGATTTAAACCTTCATTACTAACAACTTTATGACGCAACGGAGGAGGTATTCAATTCGACGTGTACATTTTTTTTTATTTTTATGTTAAAACACGCATTTTTTTTACAGTCATTCGTTTTCAATAATCTTTTTTTTATTGGAAAGAATACACAACGAAATCGCTCCCATTTAAATCTCGAAATTCCTTAGGTTAGGAAAACTAATTGATTATACATTCACAGATTGTGATTCGTTTGACCACACACATTTTTTTGCAGAACGCGTTCTATATTTTTTTTTATTGGGAAAGGTATACTTCGAACTTGGACTCATTTAAATTTTTGCGAAATCAGCTGAGCCATTTGTGATAAATTAACAATAGTGTGAAAAATGTTATATCGATCCGTGCGATCTATTCGCAAACTCTGTACACGGTTGAAGTAGCTCACGCCATTTTTTGCGAAAAAATTGTACTATCTAGAGTCAACCCTGTATTCGAGAATCAGCTGATTAAAATGTATGGATCAGGAAATTCATAGGTACATTAATCTAGAACTACTTACTACTAACATCATTAAATCAGATTAGTAGTGATTATAACATTCTCAAAATGTTCCATTTAACTTCCAAAGGCAATAAATATGATATCTAACTGAACTCTTGTTCACAAACTATCGAGTCTAAGTGTAATCTTTCCGCCGTGAGCATTACAAATCGGCCAGTTGTAACAACTGCTGAAGTAAAGTCGAGGCACTAAACATGGCTCCGTTTGCGCACCGCCTTTTGTAGCTAGGGCTGGCACATACCAAAAATATGATTATGAACATGTTTCTTTTCATTGCAAAACATAGGACAGCAAAAATATGTTAGTAAAAATCAACAGTATTAATAATCCAGCTGGAACAATAAATGTATCAATTGGCTCCAAACTAGGCATGTATCTAGAGCATGTTTTTATATCTGCTAAAGATAAGGCAGGACATAGTCAAATAGAAACCTATCTAGCACATAACCTCTAGAATCTAAGCCATAGTTACTAAAAACTAAGGTATACTTTATCACAACGTTCCATTTTACTTTACACATTATATAATATGAGGCTTGTAGACAAACTATCAAGTCAAAGTGTAATATTTCTCCGTGAGCATTACAAATCGGCCAATTCCAACTACTGTTGAAGTAAAGTCGAGGCACTAAACATGGCTTCGTTTGAGCACCCTATCGCCTTTTGTGGCTAGGGTTGGCACACAATAGGTTTTTTACATGATTGCGTTATTTGTTTGTAAAATGTTGCATAACTTATTAAAACGTATGTACAACTATATAACATTTAGATAAGATTCGACTTAGTGTCAGTGTTGTAGTGTTTCTAACTCTAATATTCAGTACATCAGAATTAAAATTAAAATATTGTACTTAATATGGCAGTCGTATACATATAAAAGCATAATAGTAGTTTTACTTTATTATAAAAGTAAAAATCAAAACAAAACGAAAAAATCTTCCAGTATCATTAAAACTGTAAACTATAAAACTATTATCTGTCAATTTACTTAGTTTCAGCTATTTTAGAGTCCGTAGAGACATTTTATTTTCCGCTATCCTGACCTAACCAAACAGTCTTTTTGTCCATCCCTCTTATGGCAACCCTACTCCGTCCTCGAATGAGGACAGCATTTGTCACATGATCCCGGCAATTCTTAGCCCACTCTTACAAATTGTCCTTTTACGTCGCTCGAACAGGACAACAACTACAACTGTATCCACTTCTGAAGGCACTATTAAGGCAGGAATACATACAGAAAACCAATATTTTGCACGTGCGATATGTTGATAAGACAACTTTTGTAGGCCCTCATACAAATTAGTATTATACAATTTGACTTGTGCTGGCATACATTAATATAGAAATTAATATTTACGAAAAAATAGCATTTGTCACATGATCTCGGAAATGTTTATTATTTAATTTTGAATATTAATTTCTATTGATGCGAACAAAAGTTATTTAGTTTTAAGTTTTATTGGAGATCCATAGGGGAGGCCTATGTCCAGCTGTAGACGTCCTATGGCTGATCGGTGGATGGATTGAACAAAAGTTGTCTTATCAGTACATCGCATTCGCACGTGCAAAAAACTGCAAGTATGCCAGCTGTAACAAGCCGTGGTGGTCTACGCCCACCATACAATCATGAGGTCGTGGGATCGAATCCTGATGGAAATACAAATACCTGGTACAAAATAAATGAGTGTCCATGGAAGTTAATAGAAGAAATGGTGCCTTTACTACTTCTGAAGGCATTATTAAGGCAGGAATACATACAGAATACTTGCAATTTTTTGTACGTGCGATGTGTTGATAAGACAACTTTTGTTCAATCCATCCATGCATCAGCCATAGGACGTCCACTGCTGGACATAGGCCTCCCCTATGGATCTCCAATAAGACTTTAAATTAAAACTAAATAACTTTTGTTCGCATCTATAGACATTAATATTCAAAATTCAACAGCCTACCGGCAGCAAATACAAAATTCCGCGACGGTTTACAGTCAAGTGTATCTCCACCTTTACAGCATGACGTATGAATAATAGATGGCCGCGTTATGTGCTGAGGTTTTATGCTCATTTTGCTCGTAAAATATGGCGCTGACGATCAGCATATCTTGTAGTGGAGAGAAATCACTTTTTTTACTGCCCAGGAAGAGGGTTGTATTAATCCGATGGATGTGCCTTTCTGCTGCTTACATAGTTTTTTTTGTATATTATTTTTGTATATATTTCTTTATTATTAATTGAGTGAATGCTACGATTTGGCTTTCTGTGAAGATTTTTTGTGCACACTGAGCGGACATAGAGAAACACTTGCATTTCTCATTTTACAGTAATAGTCCAGCTTCCTTTCAAATCAAATATGCCACAAGGGCGCCATCATTGCAACGATTTCAACGTAGTCGACTAGTTTTTACCGATTTTCAAAAAGGAAGAGGTACTATTATTTTCGTCTGTATGTATTTTTTGTGTATGTTCATCGACATTTTCGCCAATTGTGCACCGATTTAAAAAAATATTTCGATAGAATATACTCCCGAAGTGGTCTTATTTAAATTTAATCGAAATCGGCTGAGCCGTTTTTGATAAATCAACAATAATGTACATAGATGTCACATCGATTCGTGCAAACTTTTCGAATTCTGTACACAGTGGAAGTCAGTATTGCATTTTTTTGCGAAAAATATTTTTTGCAAAATATGTTGAAGCTTACAGTACTCAATAAAGTTTGTATCAATGCTAAATGGTTGTTTTCCTTGTCCCCAGGACCTCCAGTCCGAGATCGAGACCCACCGCGATGTGTACGCGTCGCTCACGGGCACGGGCCGGCGGCTGCTGGGCAGCCTCTCCTCGCAGGAGGACGCCGTCATGCTGCAGCGGCGGCTGGACGAGATGAACCAGCGGTGGCACCACCTCAAGGCCAAGAGTATGGCCATCAGGTCAGTATACTAGGGTGGCGATGATCACTGCTGGATCCCCCTTAACCTAATTTTAGAACCAACTTTTCACATGTTCTTTTCATTTTTTTCCATCGCAGGTCATGCCGTGAATGAAATTAGTCCAAGATATAACAATGTCACATTAGAGAGGAAGCCTATATCCAGCAGTAGGTCGACACAGTCTGATGACGATGATGATTAAAGATTTTCAGTAGAAGACTAGTATATTAAGGCAGGATCCAACCAGCTACCGCAGGCTTGGAAAAATTGTTTGTCAGCTTTGTCGATAGACTCTTTGGCTGCCTACTACTGACTTGTATGTTGTCCTTATTCGAGAGTTTTACCGCTTTATAGGTTATTGGTTCTGTGTTAAGACACTGCTTCTTACAAATAAACGCGGTTACCATCTCTAGGGCAAAAGCATGGCTATTAAGTTGACACAAACATAATAAGTATCACCTGTAGAATCCTATAGCATTCCGAAATGGACATTCCGTAAAGATAGAATAAGAAAAGCAGCACGGACACGCTGAATGCAAGGTTAGTCTTTCGCTTTTATTGGAAATATATTAAGGCATATGACCAACTTATTTAGGGCTTATTTATCTAGTTTAGTACTGGAGTTCCTATGACCACCTTCCGACTCCATCATTAGATCAGCTCCATCATACCATATTATTGCATAGTCACGCGATATACACATGCGTGAAAATTTTCAGACCAATCAAAACCGGGAAGTTGGTCAAATTTAACTTACAAGATTCCACCCGAACTTACATACATACATCCAAAGCTTGTAAAAAAGTTAAGTACCAACTAGCTTGTTTCTGTGATTTGTCGGAATCTTCTTAGCTCTTTCTTATTCAGTTTGTTAAGAGAACATGGTGGGGTACAGAACATTAAAAATTGTAAAACAATTACAAAATGTTCTTACTTCAACATAAACAAAATGTTATTTCAATATTGTCGTAAAATAATTCAGTGTAAGTACTAAATCTGCTTTAATTGCTACGTGCGACAAAATAACACGCGAAATTGGAAACTGTCAATTATAGGTGACGTAGATAGCCCTAATCCCATTTACATGTGAACCGGCGTATTAGCAGCTAGGGTTGCCAATTTCAATAATTAACAGTTTATTACACTATCTTATGCCAGTTATCTACTGGAACCAATGCCTTGATGTTTATAGGCCAAATAAAACTTTATGAAGTCTGTGAACGCGAGACAGTCGTTGTGTAGTATAGCAAATTCGTTATGTCAGCTGAGAGATTTGCGTAGGTAACATCACAGTCGCCTATTAGGTCCCCAATCATTAATAATCGCCGACAATAAAAATAAACATTAATATAAAGAACTTGTGCACCAAGTTTCGTCGAGCTTCGTTGAAAAATGTGACCTGTGGACAAAAATCAACATCCGGGCAGACGAAAGCAAAATCATCGAGTGGAAGCATTCCTCAAGCGGTCACGCCGGTTTGCCGTAAAACCCAATATACCTATATAAAGTGCCTGAACAATGTCGATATTTCCAATAGGAATATTTATAGCATGCCACACGGTGAGGTGTGCACTGTGCTGATTTCGAAAGAGAAGCGAGTAAAAAAAGAGACAAAGAAATTGGAAAGAGAGAGCGGTATTTGGAAAAATCATTGCGATGCCGATGTGGGAGGACTTCCTTGTAATCCAGATTCAGCGTAGCCAACTCTACAATCTTGACTGTAGATCTTAGATATCTTCACAGGTTTCAGTTTAGGCCTCAAAACAGAAATAAAACAATAATTAATTATATTTACTGTCTTAAGAGACAAAAATATGAATTCAAAAAAATGCTAACTTTTAAGATCCTGGTTATCATGTAGTAAAAGAGTTCTAGCCAAGACAAGTAAAACGAGCCCAAATACGACGGGTCTATATTGTTTAGTACAGGTGTTCCTGTAGACACCTTCCGACTCCATCATCAGATCAGCTCCATGGTACCATATTATTGCATTGTCACGCGATACACATAGGCGTGCAAAATTTTAGCTCAATCGGAAACCGGGAAGTTGGTCAAATTTAACTTTCAAGATTTCACACGAATTTACATAGATACATCCATTGCAAGTTAAATAAATGCTAGTAAAAACAAAGTGTTTTCTCGAAAGCTCTACAGTTTTAGTCTAGGTTGAGGTTGGCAGCACTGTCGCTTACTTGCACTAGTCACTATCGCGATGCCATCCCGCCGCAGACACGCGTAGACGTCTGTCGCTATAATCGGTTTGCCGTAACGTGACAGCCCTGCGGCTCCGCGAGTCTGCGGTCATTGAGTTATTAGGGCTGCCGTAATTCGATCCTGGGATGAGATGCCATGATTTGATGGTGAGGCGAACTTGTCTCTGGCCTGAGGCGAGGGATAAATTCTATTTCCTAATTATCTGACGAAACGGAGGAGATTCTCAATTCGACGCGTATATTTTTTTGTTCGTATATGGTCACGCATATCTTTTTACAGAGTAGTTCGATTCCAATATTTTTTAGTTTGGTTGACAATACTCGTACTTCACAGGTAGTTTTTTTAATATTATCGAAATCGGCTGAACCATTTTTGATAAATATGCAATAATGTGAAAATTACTACATCGATCCGCGCGAACTATTCGAAGTCTGTACACGGTTGAAGTCGGTGGCCATTTTAGTTGAAAATATTTTTTTAATTTCCTGAGTTTCCCGCAATTTTAAATGTGGTAAGTTGATTCTTTTTCATCATCATAGCAACCATAAGACGATCACTGTAGCGTATACTTAGGCCTCCCCCATAAATGGCCAACAAGATCGATCGAAATCATGTAGCGTGTATTTAGAGGTCTCAATCATTGGTCCTCCTTGTAGTTAGACATCATATAAAATAAGACCTATATTATTAGAAGAAGGCAATTGCCTTCTTCTTCTTAATCCAAAATCATTTTGTGGCCTCCCTTCCATTACTTTTTTTCTTTTAAGGTTTCGTACAATTTTGAGACTGGTTAACATACATAGGTACACCACTGGAATCAATGATATTACACCAATAAAAACCTGAAGTATGAGACGTAAAATTAATAACCATAAATAATAATAAAGAAGCAAACCTACTGAACTTTCTAGAACAATAAAATACTTACTCTTCGTGAACGAATATCAATAAATGGCACAACGTACGTAAACCATTTTTCACAAAACAATAGCGTAAAACAAGCATGTAACAATCAATGCTGTTCGAAACACTGCATTGCATCGGGGTGGACATTTATAAACGTCAGCTAAAAAAACCGTTACTTTCAAATGACAGATTGCAAATGGCGGCGCAAAATGCGCGCCAATTTATTAACACGGCAATAGGTTATTATATTATTATCTAACTAAAGGTATTTGATAGGATTCATTTAAGCTGTAAACGGCTAAGGAATAATGAGTACAGTAGCTTTTTTAGGTTTTATTCAACTTTGAATAGGTACAAATTTTTGCCAATTTCAAAGATTTAGTCTGACAAAAAAGGAGACATAAAGCTTCCAACAGAAAAAGGCCAACCAAGAAGGTTCATTAAATGCTTAATTATCAAAGATCTTTCGAGTTTTGGGTTTAATACCGCAGAATTTGAGAACTTTACCTTAACTTGGCGTATGACCCAGCCATTACCACTGAGACCATAGAGGTATTGATTCCATCCGCTATAAGTAAACACCACCCCGTAATAATAATTCCAAGACCCACGCGCTTTCTCCTGACCCATCTTTCCACCCAGCAGCAGTTCTTGCAAAATCCAGTCCCTCCCTTCTTTAGTGACACTATAAAAGAACTGATAACCATTTAAACTGAACGGGACACTTAATATATGCCTCTCGTCCCAATGTCCACTGTCAGTTTCCTCTAACATCTTCCCGTTGGCTGATATCTCCCGGATAAACCAATTATTGCCGGTGACGCAATAGATAAATTGCCTCGCATCCATGGAGAATGGAAATCCGACTTTGTAGACGTTCTGCCAGCTTCCTTGATCTACATTTTCTCTCAACACACTGCCATCAGGCAAAAGTCTTTTGATGCTCCACAAATGATCCGCATGTGTAAACACGTATTGGTTGCCTTGTATATTTAACAGGAATATTAAATTTGGAAGCAAATCCCAATAACCTCTATCCCTTTCTTCGCCCATGACACCTCCGGGCAAAATTTCTTGAATTATGAAGTATCTGTCAGCATCAACTGCCTGTATAAATTGTCTCCCATCGATATTGAAAGCAAATGCTTTTCTGTAATGGTTTCTAAACGTTCCATTGCTAGTTTCTTGGCCCATGGTTCCACCGGCGTATAGTCGTTGGATGACCCAGTTATTTCTACGGATGCTGAAGAAGTAATTGATGCCTCCGACTTTTAAGGGGATTGCAAGTTCGTAGTCTGTGGTCCAGCCGCTTTGTGTTACGCGCCCCATTTCCACTTCAACACAGTTTATTTGGCCGACAGCGACCGAAAAAAGTAACAAATGGAGCAACATGTTTTGAAGCAGTCACTCACTGCAGTCACCCGAAGTATAAAAAACAATGGCTCGAAATGATTCGCAATGTGTCGTTCGTTATCTGGGTAAGGCTCGCATTCTGATAAAGCGGAGCATAGCGGGGTGAAACTTAGACCTCAAGGGGATTTTATTGGCCAACCAAACTCAGCAGTTTAGATACGTTTGAGCAGGCGACACGTATGATGTGTCGTGGCTTTGTATAGCAACAGAATTGCGCGTAATAGAGAGAAAGTATTATTTAATATGTAACGACCGGTTCACGCATGGTCTCCGTTTTTTTGGTCCGTCATAAGATTATAACGAATACGTTGGATACGTTGTTTTCATCGATGGAATAAGAATATGACGTAGGTACAGACATATGAAGATTCAGTTAAACATATACAAGGTCTACTGTGCGGACACTCACCTACTTAACTAATAAAAATGTGGTTCCACTCTGCTTTTGTGGAATTTGGTTATATTCAGTCAGACAAATATTTATACAACCTATGGCCTAAATATTGCTATAAATTATCTAATCAGTTCTGTTATTGTTACGCTATTCTGTGTTATACTCTCATATTGCAATTCTTTGACTGAGCGAGCGACGCGTCTCTGCTACGGATTGGCAACATTTTTTTTCATCTGTCCAGCGGGCTTAGTATACGGACCAAAAAATAATACTATCGACGTGTCAGAACGTGACAGAGTTATGATAAAGCATATATCTGTCACCTTTGCACACGTCGGTAAACTCTTGTCGTGGTCTTGTATGCTAAGCTAGCTGATTTTGGTTTGGATCTTGCTTCTCGCGTACAAGTGGCATTTTTTAACGAATCTTGACACCACTTTGTGCCCAGGTTATTTTTTATTTTTTAGGAATTATCAGTGTGGTTGGGGAGTGTGAGGCATTTTGCTCAGAAAGGACGTTTGCTGTAGCACAATTTTATTCGTCAGATGATTTTGATAATATTTAGAAAAATCGTATATTTTGAGAATCAAACGTGGTTATAATACTTAATTTATACTTTCTTAAAATACTCTTCTAACCGTTCACATGGAAAATCGATAGAGGAGCCCTATACAAAGTGTAACAGAAAGGTTGAAAAATACTTAAACCACGCATTCATATTTAAAACTTACCCCAAACGATGTAACAATCATCAGTACGATAGTTTACGAGTGTTATCAAGTTTAAGTTTTGCGTAAAGTAACCCAATGTCAATCCTAAGAATGCCGCACGCGCCACGCGAAGTTCAGCCGGTCGGCCGACGACAGCCAAAAGGCGATACGCATTGTAGGTGCGCCGCGCCGCCCGCGCTGAGAAAGCCCATTGACACGGCAATATGTCGCTCGCTGGCGTCTGTTTTTATTTGTTTGGGTTATTTAAAATAATACGAAAAAAAATATTTTTTAGTTTTATATGGAAAATTAACATAGCTTTTGAAGTTTAAAATTTTAAATATGTCCTTCAATATTGTTTAACCTTTCTGTTACACGTTGTATATATATAAGATAGCTGATAAAATGATAAAGATGACTTCAATAATAGTACTAAATAATTTTACTTATATTATTGTACTATCTTTTCACCTGAAGGTTGAAGCACCTAAACACCTACATCTGATCCATGACAGTGCTCGGTATGAGAAGACATGATCATCAATTTCCCGTAATCCTATCGACAGCTTGACACACATTGTCATGCAGATCGGACCCGATCGACTGGCTACACAACCGATATCTCGACAATACATTGAGATGATGTAGAAGCATATCGACGGATGTTGGGAGTGATAGGTATTAGGATACGTTTTATTATAATTTTGCTAGAATACAATAAAAAATACTAAAGAACCCTAAAACATAATGTACTTAATGGCAGTTTGTTAGTGGTATTTTTCTGTAAGAATAACTGCAGCACACAACCTGAAGTTATAAAACAAGTACCTAGCTCAATTGTTGTTAAAAAAAATAGCAGATTATTTAGAAAGCTTGCCAGTGAACGTAATTGTTCTTTATAGATTTTCTTAAGCCAGTTGGAAGTGGCTCATATTTAGCTTCATGTTATTTTTTGTAAATCGTGCCCAAGAAACGATAGAAAAACAATAAAGAGCAATATTTCGCACAGGGTTAACAATTAAAATTGGGTACCCAATAATAAAAACTATTCTACTATTTCTTCTATTGTTTCATAAAATCATCACAGAAAGTATCAAAAAGACAAGACACGACTATATGGACACACGACAAGACTTTTTGTGTTTTTGTGTTAAGAGTTAACACTGATCCAGGTTCGCATATCCCATAAAATTCAACCGATTCATACGCAACAAAGCGTCAAATTTCGACTTAATAAATTCTACCCAAAAGCATTTCCCAAATTCGCGCGCCAAAAGGGGAACAATCCGGGATGTTCCGAAGTTCGGCATCCGAGCTATGCACTCAAAGGCTGCTTCCCATATTGCATAATCTTGGCTTAAAGAGAAATGGGTCGAAAACCTCCTGTGGAAGGCGTTTTAATTATTTTGCGGGCATGCGAGTACACAAATATGACGTGATTAAAAAGGAAACTTCCAAAATTTGAGAGCTCCTGCTCTCAGATTTTGTATTTTGTTTCTCCCTATAAATTGTTACTCTCAACTGATTATTTAACAGAGTAAACCAAAGCCTGTGATACATGCAAAGAGAGAGAAATAACATGGAACTAGGTATTCAGTTGGAACCGCATTTTGTGCCATAGTAAAAGTTGTTCAATAATATCTTAACTTCTACCGTAAGTCCACTGCCTGACAGGCTTCCTCCATTGATTTCTAATAGGTTGAAACTGACTGGAATCCATCGCAATTAGTCTTAATTAGTTTATGACCTGATGAAGAATAGCTTTACGCCTCACTTGCTGTAAGTAGGTAGTCCCAATTCGAACATTGCCATTTATTGCATTTCCATTTAAATTATTTTATACTAGTTATTACTGGGATGTGTGATGATGTGTCGAATCAGAACTGAAGAAATTCGTAGATGAACCAAAGTTATAGCGATATAGCCCAGCGGATTGGCAAAGTTGAAATTGCAGTGGACAGGGCACTCGGAATACTGAAGAACGACCCAACTAGCACACAAGCATTAAATGCTGCCTATTTTATTACTTTGAGTTTAATAATGGTGGTTTAAAAGTTCAAAAAGCAGTTTTGGGTTGCCTAATAGCTGCCAAAATGTTTATAGCTACAAAATTCACTACAAGTTTCAGCAGGACAAATCATGCCACCTTTATCTTTATAAGAGTGCATATTGCGTCTTAATTACAACTAAAAGCGATTGCAGAATGACCGAAGAACATTAAACCACTGATAGCTTTATATGAACTGATTTTATTACTGTAATATGCCTTGAAGCCGCTTTAAAGAGTTAAAAGTGAATAATTTAAAGCAGCTGCGTAAGAGCTCTAAATATCTACTATATGCCACTTCAGACTGCAATAAAGACGAAATATTAGCTCTATTAAAGGTTCAAGTAGCAGAAGAGAAACAAAAATCCTTTCATATATCTCTAAAGCTCTATAAGAGATCAAATTAGCGCTTAACCTCTCATAATGGATATATTCCGGTGAAAACTGCAACTTAAGGCTGTATCATAAGATCGCCATGTTTTTTTAAACAACTGTGATGTTTACTTGCAGAAATAGAGGTTATAAATGATGTTTTTGGAAGAAATAAGCTCATTTTTACTGATATTATTAAAGCCCTTTGCATATATTATTCGATTATTACTTAATAAAATGTGAAAAACGCTTATTTCAAGTCATCAAAAATAATATTTTACAAATATTTATATTATTTTAAGCGCATTGAGATGTTATTTCGAAAGCGCGTTTAAAATTACTTACGAAACATTACACATTTGCACAGTAAACCTAAAAGCGTTTGTAGTTTAAACTTAATAAGTGCACATGAACATTATAATTATATTCAATGATAAAAATAAAATATTTACGCCATGAATTCGTTCACTTTGTTTGACGGACGCATTTTTTCCAAGAGGATTGAAATACCATCCAGAGAATGAAGATGGAAACAGTTAAAATATAGTTTGGTCACATATTATGTTCTAAATCATTCACTCGTTCTTTGTTCACAAAAATAGACGGTATAAGAGCTTTAGAGCGGCGGTAGTGCATTTTTGCAGCCTTTGAGGCACCTTTTTGCCACTGCTATGGAGTGGATATGGAGCTATAGCCTGCAAAAAGTTGTGCCCAAAGTGTCTCTAAGTCTGTTGCATAACGGTTGCAGAGCATGCACTAGCACTTAATCCTATTACCTTAGGAAATTATTGGATTGGCTCTATAGCTATTATAGAACTTATTGTGTTAGTTGGGGATGGTGTCGAAAAGTTCACCAGTGGAGACCACGTACCGGCAAGCTCAGCGTAGGACATCTACCTACAAGGTGGACAGATGACCGCATCAAGAGCGCAGGATTGCACTGGATGCAAGCAGCTTCCAATCGGCCTTATTGAAAATCTATAGGGGAGGCCTAAGCCCAGGAGTGTACTCACGTGTACAGAGTCAGTGCATTTTGTTTTCTTTAATAACTTCGCCAGTTACCTTGCAAAAAAGTTTTGGATACGTAATTTTTTATTTTGACAATGAAAGAAAAATAGCAAAGATAAATCGAGTCAGAGTTCGGCAGTAGGATACGTGACGTTACTATTTTATATGTACTATGGTAAAAAGTCTACATATGCGTAACGTCACGCGAAACTTTAAAGTACTATATCGTCATTGTTTTTGTTTAATTGACAAATTAAAAAATACGTGTCTAAATCTAAAAGTAATCTAAATGACGGACTAATTATATTTTTTAGTCGTTTGACTATTATATATGTGACGGAGTGAGACAGCATAGTTGGTTTTAGTTGAAAACAATAGTGATGATTTTAAAGTGTGTATCACCCGAATGGGGTCGCACGTGGCAAACTGCATGCTTGTGTCGGAATGAAATGACTTTGACAGATGACCGAGAAACGTCATGTCATACCGAGCGCAAGGCGGATTGCACCCGTGCAAATCCATTGACTTTGAAATCTGTTTTCATCCTCGAAAATTCTTGTTAAATTGATTACCAAGTGATACTAGGTCTATAAAACCACCCGTTGCAGTAGTACAGAGTGTTTATTTTGGTGAGATGGACAACTGGAGGCCGCCGGCGAGCTGTACCAATTAATGACCCACAAATAACGATGGCGGGTGATTGAGACGATCACTCCCAGACCTCGGCATATGTTTTACCTAACTCCGCTGCAATGCTATATACCACGCCAGCATGCGTGACACAAGAAACCACCACTGTTTAGGGATTTCATCGCGACATAAAACAAGATGGCGGTTTTAAAATCACTTTATTGTCTTGTTTTACGTCTCTAGAATAAAACGCCGGCGCTTCTCTCTGTAGACACTCCACATAATTGCCTATTTCAATGGCCGATAAACTGTTCCGCATTTTGCATTTAGATTTATTTAGATTGAGGTTTAATTTTCAATGGTTTGCTGGTTTTTTCATTGGGATCGAGAATGCTTGAGGATTCGTAATGGAATTCGTTAAAGACTGAATGGTGTCGTCGTTATTAGCAGCTTTTTATATCCCACTTCTGAAATATGAATGTCTTTCTCTTACTATGCTATTTTAGATGAATGTACCTTCTCATATCATTCTTATTCTATGTTACCTACCAAAATTGCGTTGGTGTTTTCGTTATAATTGTGCGGTTTACCTATTTGTGGTATAACTCAAAACTTAATTTGAATTTCGGTTGCTGTACCGCCTGGCAACATTTTTGGGGATCCATAGTAAAGCCAAAAATCGTTATTAGGTATCTTGTTTTTTTTCGAACAATGTTGTAATATTTTTAATTTCAATTAAAAAACTTATAAAACAATTCAATTCATTCATTGCCTCGCTGCATTGCCTCGCAATTCAGCGAGGCAATGCAGCCAGCATTTTGGGCACGTTGCCTGTGATTAGAGACTGTTTAAACCATTTATAGGTTTAAACATTCTCTAATTTTTAACTAGTTTTTTTTAGATAGGGTATTTTAGTTTAGATAGGATAATTTATTTAAGTTTTGTTTCATGTTTTATAAGTTTTTAATTGAAATTAAAAATATTACAACATTGTTCGAAAAAAACAAGATACCTATTTGTTGTTTATTATTTTATTTAAATTATATTTTTATTTATGCTGATTGGACATAAGCATATTGCATGTACTTGATAGATTATTTATATACATAATGTTTTAATCTTTATCGCAAATGAGCTTTAGGGATACAGTTTCTACCCTGATAGGTGGATTTGTAAGTCGGTTGACTTTTAAAGCTTTCTTTTGTATAAATTTTAAAACAAAATTGGTACCTATTTTGTGGCCAAGCTATACCTACATTTTTCAAAATAAACGTGATTAACTTTCGAAAATTCGTTTTTTATGATACATTTAAATTCTCACCAAAAACGAAATTTAAATTCAACGCGCAGCGCAATAACCAACTAAGCAATTTATTGTTTTAAATAACAAACTTAGCTTCATAGCTATAATTTGAAATAAAATACAGAAATGTTTATGACGATTTTATTTTCTAACCCAAACAAAATCCCTGCTCGAATTTATTCGATGCAGTGATGCCAAATTACATTTCATACAAGCCTTTTGTAAAGCGAGCCAAGTTTCTGATTACATTCTTCGGAGACTTTGGCTAAATAAGATTATCTTTGCAGCTTTCTTTCTCTAGAATTTGATTTAAATTTTATCGTCGAAATTTTGAACGAAAAGATTTAATGAGTGATTGTGGTTATATCGCATAGCGTAGCTGAATTTCAAAAAACAATATCAGTTGTTATTAATCTACAGCTGAGTACAGACCTACGACTACGAGTGACCTCGACCTTCAAAGAGTACTTAGACCGTTATTCATCACGCTAGTTGTGGCACCACAACCAGCGTGATGAATGTCGAGCGTGGGTCGATCGAGAGAATCTGAAGGAGATGAATTTATTTAACACGGCATGAGTTAGAAAGAGACATGAAAAATATCTAGATTATATTGCTGTTGTCGTGTTTTTCTCCCAATAGTGTAAAATTCTAGTTCATATTTGACAGTTTTGACAGCTCTGGGCAAGATTTTCCATAATTTTTTGTGAATTGCCTCAAGCGACAACAGCGCTATATGTCTGGTTGTATTAGCTCTGTGGGTGTGGCTCAGACCACTTAACAATAAACATTTTCTTATTATTATTTAGTTGTGGCTAAATCGGATACAGGTATCTGAGATAACGGGAATGCTTTAATTCACCGAAAAGACAGTGATATGAAAATACATCACCAGATTCCGAACCCTGTGTTGATACAGGAGACAGAACTCGACAAAACAAGACTCCTTTAAACTAGTAGTCCGCCCTGGACCAGGACCTTGCGCTATTCCTATTTTATATCATAAATATTTATTAGGATTAAAAAAAAATGTTACAATATTTGTATGAAAGTTAGCGATTTATTTTAAAGAAATGTTGAAAGAGATAGATAACATTCGGTGAAATGTTTAAAATAGACTCCCGCGGAAAGTGGCGCCGTTTTGCTTCTTTTTACCACGGCCCTCGTATCTTCGTAACCACTGAACAGAAGATGCTTAAATTGGAACTTAAAATTTTTATAAATATAAACTACGTTCATGCTAAATTTCACGGAGATCGGTTGAGCGGTACTTGAGTTATCGTCGAACAATTATACATACAAACATACACCCAAGTACCGGCTCGTCCCAGTAGACTCTGAGACCTCACTTACGCTGGTGCCCAGACACCTTAGAAATAAGCTTATTCTTCTATACTAACTAGTATAACTTTGTCTTTTCCAGGAACCGTCTGGAGAGCAACGCTGAGCACTGGTCAGCGCTACTGCTGTCGCTGCGGGAGCTGACGGAGTGGGTCATTCGGAAGGAGACCGAGCTGAATGCGCTGGCGCCACCTCGGGGCGACCTGAACGCGCTGCTCAAACAACAGGTTAGACGCTTGGAGTTATGATGTTTGGCTATACAGGGTTATCCAGAACTGGTATACTATGGCACGGTAATAGTGTCTATGCAATATAGCGACTCAACCCAAAAATAAATACGCAACACGCGCTAGGGATGCCCGCCTGGTCGGTTAATCGCACGCTTACTGTTTACAAACTCACACGTTTGTTCGTCACTAAGGCAGGGCGGCGTGCCCCTGCGACTGTTGTGTACCGAGCTCTGAGGAGCGTAGGCATGAACGTTTCGACCGTTTGTACTCGTATGATGACGGAATACTGAATAAATACCATAGTCATAGTCATAACTATGACTGAGCTGTTTTTAATTGTTTGACTGCCTCGGTGGCTCTGTGATCAGTGACACTAACTTCTGGATCAAAGAGGCGTGGGTTCGATCCCCACCCAGGGCAAATATTTATGTGATGAACATAAGTGTTTGCTCTGTATCTGGGTGTTATTTAGTTACTATCTATTTAAGTATGTATGTATGTAAAAATAAGTATAATATGTAGCATATCAGTATGCGGCAGCCATATCACAAGCTTTGCTTAGTTTGGGGTCAGAGGCCGTGTGTAAGATGTCCCAAAATATTTATTTATTATTTATTTAATTTGCTATATCTTACCTGGGGTAGAAGCAAATATCTAGATAAACCTACAATCTAGGTGAATGTGTTTCATTGTAGACCGCAGTAAAGTAGCTTATAGGTGCTACAAGACGTTTTATTACGCCGAGTCGTCTATACCATAGAAGAAATTACATAGTTTTAAGTTCTTTATAAGAAATTGGTTTAGCTAGGTGTCTTCAAGGGTAACTAAATGATTGTATTAAAAATGTGTGGGATTCCACGCTTTGTGGAAATGCAGGAAATGTCTACTATTTATGCGAGTAGAAATATTCGTGGCTACCTAATAATCTAGCTATCCAAATATAGTAGAAAAGGTACTCGTAGTTTCTCTCTTTTGTCCGATTCTTATTTTCAGCCATAGGACGTCTAATGCTGAATATTATCCCTGGATTGATCTCCAAAAACCGCTTGCATGGCGCGATCCCGCGGTCTTAATAGGGTCGTCAAATAACACTGCATTTGCCAATACGTGATCTCCACTCCTAAAACTTTCGATTCCATCGGTCATAAGTTCTCGGTCCTATGTAGGCAGGCTTACTGCCATTTCAACTTGCCAAACCGTCACGCCGCACCATCCTTACTATCCATACCCTTACTTCCTTTATCCTTATTAATAGGTACTATAGATACGAAAGTGTGTTTGTTGGTTTATTGGTATGTTGATTTGTTCCTCTTTCACGGAGTAGCGGATTGACTTGTTGTTTAGCATGGACATAGTTTGAAAAGCGTAAAGTGATATAGGCTACTTTTTATCCTGAAAAAATAAAAGATACTATGGGATAGCATAAAAATCAAAATATCACGCGGGTTGAGCCCCGGGCAAATGCTAGCCTCTTTACAATTTTGGTACTTTGTCGGTTACTGTATTTATAACTATTATATTATTTGTCTTCAGGATGACCACCGCGCATTCCGCCGCCAGCTGGAAGACAAGAGGCCAGTCGTAGAAAGCAACCTTCTCAGTGGGAGACAGTATATCGCCAACGAGCCGCCGCTGTCTGACACCAGCGATACTGAACGTGAGTACCTTCTTTCAGCTTTCATTCGACTTGTGATGTGTTGGTCAACCCGTAGTAAGTTAGTAGAAAACCATTTGACTCTGAATCGTGAACTGTTATGTATCCAAAGAGAGCAGCAATCAAGCACCTCACAAAGACAGGGTTCCACAGAAAACATGGTCACAACATTTGTTCACAACATGGTTTGCAGAATAGGCATGATAACTAAAAAAATATAATTAGTCCGTCAGAAAAAATATTACACATTTATTTTTTCGTTTGTCAATTGCACAAAAATTGATGAAGACGTAGCCCGTCAAAGTTCCGTGTGACGTCACAAGTGCCATACAAATGTATAGACTTCTGTAACAGAAGTGACGTCACGACCCCCACTCCCAAACTTTGGAAAGGTTTATCTTTGTAATTTGTTGTTTGATTGCCGAAAGAAAACGTACGTATCCAATAATTTTTGATCATCTTACTCATGGACTAATTTTAATAATGATATTTTACCCAGTCATCAGTCTATTACAAGTTTACAACAGTATGTCGCCTACGTTGTGATATTTTTGTCGATCTTCAGACATAAAAATATTTGTGATCAACGATGTGTATCACAGTGGGCTACAGATGGTACTCCAGTAGAACGTAGCAAGGTTTAAAAGCAATACAAATCCGTGAATAAATAAAAAACCGGACAAGTGCGAGCCAGGCTCGCACACCGAGGGTTCCGTACAAATCCAGAAAATTTCACAAAATTGGGAAGTAAGTTGTTAAAATTTCTATACTATAACCATCGACAAAAAAGTTTTTTTTTGTTTACTTTTCTCGTCATACATCGAAAATTACACATTAAAATAATTAAACCTGTGTTAGCATGTGCTAATGAAAATCTTTTATATGACACCTTACTTAATACGATTTACTCACTTTGAATTTTGAACCCATATTTTGTGAATTTTGATGTCCTATTTTTTAGTGATTTAAATAAAAATGTACAGTTTTCAGACTTGTTCCTATATGTGTACTCTGAGACATTGCTTCTCGCCAAATTTGATAGTTCTATGTCGACGGGAAGTACCCTGTATAGTTTGATTTCTGTGAGTGTCGAAATATGCGGTATTTTACCACATAAACGGCTAAACAGTTAAACGATAACTGAGAAGTTTTTCTTTACACACCTGCAAGATACCATAGATATACGTACACAGTTTAAATTTCAACTCGATATCTTTACGCGTTCCCGAGATAAAGAGTCTTGACATACACACAGATGGATAGATGGACAGACGGACAACAAAGTGATCCTATAAGGGTTCCGTTTTTTCCCTTTTGAGGTAGGAAACCCAAAAAATCAAAGCAGTCTCCTGGTAGAGCCTCGAAGGGCGCCAGATAAGTTTTGTTTCTTGATTTTTAGCCCCAAAGTACTATTACTAAATCATAATCAAAAGCCTTTAGGTACATAATTCAACTCGATAACAGAAAGGTCAATATTCAGTTAGCACAAAAGAGTGAATGAATGAATGAATGAGCGGAACGAGTGAACGCAATTAGAAGCGAGCCGAGTGCGCTAATTGCGAATTCCGTACGCCGATGGACGGCTAGTGTTCAATCAATCTGGGAGGGGGCGGACTTCGGGATGGGTTCACTGGGCTATAAGCCTCCGAGGTATAATAATTTATTTATGTTCTGTTTATAAGACAAGAACGGTACAATCGACTTCATACAAGCTATATAACAGAGACGATTTTTATATAATTAAGTATCTCACAATATTCTTCCAAATTGTAAAAGTAAATTCTCGGGTAGTATAAAAACAACGTGAAATCAAGTAATATCAGAACTAAAAAAATACAGGCAAATATAGAAGCACCTCCTCCTTTTTGGAATTCATTTGAAACGAGCAGAATCCATCAACTCTATGGTATCTAAATCTTGTCCATCAATGCATTCTCTAGTGCTCCAATACATTTCGTTGGGAAGTTTTCTAAAGTAAAATATTTAGTATTACCTAAACCTACTTGAGTAATAAGTACTCGAGTTTCGACCGCATTTGGCGATCTTTTTCAAATTCGGAGTACTAACGCGGACTCGTCTCGCATAACACTGAATTGTTAAATGTTTTGTTCATAACTATGGGACTAATTAATTAGGTAGGTTGACTACGCCCCGCTAGCCCCTTGCTCCGGCCCTGTGGGGCGGTGTTCAAGGCGCCTTCCAATCATTCGGGGCCGATTGATTGCTCGCCGATTATGTTTTTGTGGTCTATGGTTTCATAGCTGTGATTGTCGAGCTTTGTGATTTCAAGTCGTTGAGTGTCTCTCATTCAATATTGAACAAAACAGAATAGGTCCTAGGCAGTATTAAAAATCAAATCAGGAATTAGGAATGTTACTTACATAGTCTAGCGGATTGATACATGGTACATGACATGCACTGGACAGGACATACTCGTATACTTCGTTGAAGGGGTGGCCAATAGGGTCGCAAAGTTTTCGAATTGAGACCATGTGTCAACAAGTGCAGCGTAGGACGTCCACCAACAAGGAGTACGGAGGTGGTTTATTACTGCTAATAGCGTTTTTTGTAGGTACCTTTTGTTAGTCCAAACTCCAATTAAATATATTTAGTCATTGGTGGACGTTGTACTGATGAAGCGCTGGTAACGATGATACTCGTAATAATCAAACTTGAACTTTATAATTTAGCCATTGACGTACCTATTTAGAGATTTTCCCTAGGGAGAGCAGATACTTAATCAGGACTACTTAGGTACTTTAAAAAAAAATTGTATTGACTTTAAGCTTTCTGGGTTGGGCAATGAAGAAGTTACTAGGGTTGGTATCGTCTACCTTTGCTTATCTGCGCACATGAATTTAGCATATTATGCAATAAATAATTGACGACTGACAATTACTAGATTTCTCCATCCTCCAGCTATAGGACGTCACTGCTGGACATAGGCCTCCCCTATGGATCTCCAATAAGAACGGTTTTATGAGGTCAGCTGTCCAACCCGTGGGTGGACAACGGAAGTTCTACATTGCTCTTGCCAGTAGGTACGTAGTCTCTACTCGAGAACTTTTCGACTCCATCGGCCATTCGTTATGCGAAATATGTACGATGACTACTGTTATTTCAACTTGCTAACCCGCTGATAACTAAATCCCCAGTGAAGGCATATTGTCCAACAATGATGATCCCACCGCTGCTATGATAACAACGTTGATGTTCCAAACTCGAGCATGTATAAATTAGCGCGAGCAATAATCGAAGACTGCGAAACGCTCGCCAGACGAGAACAATCAACATCGGAATATGCGCATAGTTAAATACAGGCATTATGCGCAGCCACGCTAGATGTGACGGAGCGTAAGCAGCTACCGGATATACCTGTAGTTGCTGTTTCCACGGACAGTAGTTTGGATCATCACTGTCATAACTATCGAACGAAGAGTGTATACCTACCTGTAGTCGCAGTTTCCACGCACGATAGTTTGCATAAGACATAGACATAGGCCTCCCTTATAAATTTAACCAACTATCTTTATTTACTAAAGCAGTGGAAAAGTGGTGGCTGAAGCAAGGTAGTTAGAGCGTGGAACATTCCGTTGCAAGAGATGGGATTATAAAAATCGCGGTCTTGAATAAAATCAGTGTTATTGTTATTATTAAATTTCCACAAACTTGAATTACCTCAAGTTTGTGGAAAACACGGCAAGCTTTTAATAATATACGGCAATTTGAAAGTGGATACGGCAATACATTTTTTTTTATATTTACACTGGATAAATTTACGCAGGATCGAGGCAAATGGCACTATAAGAAAGAAGTTTAAATCTAGCGGTGGTATAGAGAAAGCTGTCGATGATGACGTTATAATTAAGCCAGTTATAGAAATGGCTTACATCTAGCGTGTTCCTAGAGTCTTTATCGGGTCTCCTGCCTAGCTTGTTGGTGGATGTTCCAAATTTTTGATAATTTTTCACAAGTGGCAAAGTTTAGGTAAAAAAACCGGGCAAGTGTGAGTCAGGCTCGCACACCGAGGGTTCCGTACAAACCCTGGAAATTTCACAAAATTGTAAAAATGTTGAAATTTCTATACGGTAATAAAAAATTAAAAATCATTGACAAAAGGTTTTTTTTTTACTTTTCTTGTCAATTATCGTAATTTACACATTGTAAACCTGTTTTAGCATGTGCTAATAAAGGTTTTTCATATGATACCCTACATGATACGATTTACTCACTATGAATTTTGGGCGTATATTTTTTGTATTTAGGCTCTATTTTTGTAATTAAATTGAAAATGTGCAGTATTCAGATTTATTCCTATACGTGTACTCTGAGACAATGCTTCTTGTCAAATTTCATAGTTCTAGGTCAACGGAAAGTTCCGTTTTTTCCTTTTGAGGTACGGAACCCTAAAAATGGACTCACGTAAAAAAGAACACGTTTTTACTGTTCATAATAAAATTTAGATCTAATTGAAACGTTTTGTTTGAAAGAAAATGTTGAATCCGTTCTCTTTGTAAGTATAAATAACACTTAAGGGACTAGGTAGACCCTGAGACTTAAGATATCTATGCCCAGAAGTAGATAACCTATAACTAAATTATGAAGATTTGATTTTAAACATAAGATCAATATCTCGTTGAAAAATAGCCATTGAAACAGTTGGGTGTGAGTGCCTGTCGGGTCCAGAATTAATTGCCCGACCGTTTGACTAATCTTTCAAATGATTTATTACGGAAATTAAGCCCAAAACCATAACTACACCCTTATTGCTTCCGTTCACCCCATTCTAAGAAGTTAACAACGTTAAACTTCAATAAAAAACCTCGACAATAAAAAGCGGTAGTCGCAAAGCGGCGTTTTATCGTTGAAAGACGACTTCACCCGAACGTGCCCGAGCGTACCCGAACTTAAATGCGTCCGTTCCGCCCATTGGCCAAGTCGTAAATTTGAAAATGGAACGGAGCGAGCAACCAATGGCGGCTAGTGACGGTTTATCGTAACGATGTCCACCGGATCCGGGTTATGAGCGACATTATTTATGTCTGATTCGATTTTTGAATGTAACTTTCTAGAAAAATTCATTTTCAAAAGAAAATCTACATTTATTTTTTATTATTTCAATCTTCCTGTTACATGTAAGTTTCTTTTATTTTTGCATAGAACCGATTAGGGCTTATTCCCAGTGTTACTACCAATCTTACTACCAGTAGTAAGAACGGTAAATGAATTACCGTTGCAGCTAATGCAGTTGAAAGTTGTTAGAACAGTAAAAATAAATTACCTGTGTTACTACCGTAAAACTAAAATAACAAAGAGAAACAAAAATGACCTGTCATGCTAGAGTTGCATGACAGCTGTCAAACTAAAATATGTTTTTTTCAGGTCATAGTCCAAGTCAAATATGACAGATATCAAAGTGACATCTGTCATTCTGGAATTCATAATAGAGTTCTTCTTCTTCTTCTTAGTTTTGGCGTCGCATTATTGTGCATTTGCCAGTGTCAAGTATTAAGTTTTAATAATTTTTGATAATATTTTATCAAAATAGTCACTGTCGTAGTCTCGTCATAGTCCAATAAAGTCGCGGTCAAGTCCAATCATAGTCCAAGTCATACCTCAGTAAAGCAGTGGAGACTTTACTAGAGGCGTCTATGGAGTTTTGGTAACAACACGGAAGAACATAATACGTCACATTATATCACTTGCCTACACTCATGCACGTAAATCAGCTCATAATCAACGAAATACCACCATTTTTCACTAATTATCACTGATAAAAACACAAGTTTAACAAAATAATACAATGAAGCGACATGATTTTTCCGCGTTCCCGCCAAAAACTCCATAATAGAGTTGCATTACGGGTGGAAAAGTGACAGCTGTCAAACTTAAAAATAGTATAGTCCCGATGTAGTATAGATTGGTAGTAACACTGGGAATAAACCCCGATTAGTTGCCTTGCAACCACCGTTTGATAGCATAGTTATATTCTTGAGAACCCCGAGGTTTACATTAAAATAGAATCCTTGTGAATAGATATCCTACATTGTTTGCCGGTTAGTTATTCATTCATCTAAAAAAAACGGTTTTGTTGTTTAATATTATAATTTGTAATTATTGTCACGCACGACATACTAATGTATCCATAATAATTATTTCTACAAGAATTCACTTAGTAAGGTAAGTAATTATTTAACTCAGTCTAAAAATCATCTGATTTCTAATTCCATCTCTGAAGAAAGAGTTACGAGCCAGAATCGCTAGTAATGACGGCCACTATAAGCTTCGAAATTTTGAAATGCAACAGAACAATGGGATTCTTAATGGTAGGCCTAGGTCTAGCAGTGGAAGTCCTAGGTATTAATCATACATACATCAGTTGTAGGACAGGCTATAATAATAAATACTATAATATACTATACTTTATATCTACAATAATTGTTCTACAAGATATTGTTTTGCAAAGTGCATGAACTTTCCAAGATTTGTATTATACTCATCGTTATGACCAAATTTTATTTTGGCGCGTACATTCATTTGCTGTTATTTTGAGATATTCAATAAAACTATTAGGAAATGGCTTGTATCCAGCGCTTTCTAACTCAATAACATAATACTAGCTGTAATTACTACATCGGACATGAATCGCAAAACACCATTCCAAATAGTTTAGGTAGGTACTCGAGTTTCGTATCGATACTATTCGTCGGACCCTAGTGATGGGCGCATCGATCACTCGTTGTTTATCGATTCGATGATCGCACGGACCTCACTATATCTTGTTGAAGATGAAATACAAGATGTTGGGATTCGAGATGAGAAAAATGGGTGTAATTTTTCGGTCTATGTAGTGTGCCCTGAAAATGTTAGCGTAGTTTTAGGTACGATATTTCGTAGGACTTGGTCGTTTATCTTGAGCTGAGGCTTATAGAGGGTCGTATTTATTTTGCTTATTTATTTAAGTGTCCTTTGATGTGAGTATAAAACAAGTTTTTTACTCGTTTTTGGCATTCTGGTGAAACAAAAATGTCGCTTTCTATACAGGCTTATCCGGCTTACCCTGTACCTACTAAGCCAATAAAAAGGTTATCAAGACCATCGTTAGATATGAATAACTTTTAATAAGGAGCCAACCCAAAATAAAAAAACAGCTGTTTCATACAAAACTGCAACTCGTCGTTTCAGTCAAATGACGTCCTCTGCTAGACGCAGGTCTCCCCTATAGATCTCAAATAAGACCGGTTGATAGCGGCTTGCATCCAGCGCGATCCTGCGATCATAATTAGGTCATCCGTCCAACTTGTGGGTGGACATCCTACGCTGCGCTTGTCGGTCCGTGGTCACCGCTCGAGTCTTTTACGACCCTATCGGTCATCAGTCCTCCGTGCTGTGTGCCCTGCCATTTCAACTTGCCAATCAGCTGGGCTATTTCGGTAACTTTGGTTCTTCTACATCTTCGGATCACCTTATTTCTGATTCGATCTCGTGGAGAGACTCTGAGCATAGCCCTCTTCATAGCTCGTTAGGCTATTTGGAGCTTACTAATAAGGTCTATAGTGAGAGACCACGTTTCTGTGCGATAACTGCAACTCGGAATCGACAAAATATATGAAACAGCTGATTTTTAGGGTTCCGTACCTCAAAAAAAACAGGTCACTCCACGAACTCTACACAACCAAGAAGGCAAATTTACGAGCGTAGCACACGGACTCTCCTATTCATCAAAGTTAATTTAGCTCTCCTCAGTAATATGCCAAAAACATGCACAGAAGAAGGAAAAAAGACATTTATTGAAGTCTAATAAAAGCTTTTCCATGAGAGAGACTAATTATACAGGATCTTTATAATTATACCTGTATATATCTTTATTATCACGCCAAATATACATGAAAATAGTAGTCCAGATAATAGTGCTTAATAAATGTTATTCATTTACATTTCTCGCATACCAGACAAAGCGCCATTTTGTAAACCATAGCCTAAGATAGATAAATGCGAGTAGGGATTGTACTTAAAATAGTATCATTCCCGTATCTTTGCATTTAATTTTATAGTTGAATGAAGTAAAACATTAAGAATCATTTAAGTATTTTTTAATTATAGCATGTTTCTTAACTTACAACATGTTTCTTAAATCTCGAAATGCAAAACTACCGAAGAAACTCTTTAATTACTTTTGGAGCAAAACGATGGTAGAAATGGTGGAAACCCACTGGGACTTTGTAATAGTAACCAGTGTTCGAATTCTGAGGTTCGAACAATTGTCCGCGATGCGCGGAGACTAAGAAGTAAGTCAATCAAAAATTAATCCAAAGTTTGTACCTGGACGGCAGTGATTCTCCACATACCGTGGGGCGTGTCGTGGTGACCTTTGTTCTGACGAAGTGTCCTTCGTTCTTTGACTTGACTTGACGGCTCTGTCAAGTCAAGTCAAAGTCTGATGGACCCTGGGTGATGGCACACACTGTTCCGAAGTCGCGGGGGGGCCAACCGCAGCCCATGCAAAACACCGCACCAAATATTACACACACCAAAGTACGAACTAGAAAGGTTCTGAACCGCGCGAATTCAAATCAATATTTTTTCTGCTAAAAAGCTGATTGTTCATGATGGATATATTCTGAAAATAAATAATTTTATCTACAAAATTGATAAATTGATTTCAAGTTTAATAGACATTGTTTTAGAAGGTGTGATTTAATTTCTTATATTTTAGAATAGTAAATGACCATGTTTTGATTTCTTAAAAATACTAGGATATAATTGTGCCCCATTTCATTACTTAAAGTTTTTTCTAAGTATTTCCACTCAACAATTATTAAATTTAAAAGAAAGGGGCATAACAAATTACTTAATATAATTATATTTATATAAATATATTAAATGAATATTGCGTAATTTATTTTGGAAGTAACCATTTTTATTCTTACACTGTAGAATTAGTTATTTACTGTAATGGAAGCTGTAATTAACGATAAATAAATGAAAAGAAAAAAACTCAAGCGTCGCGGCAGATTTTCGGCACATATTAATATTATCTAGTGACCCGCCCTGGCTTCGCACAGGTGCATTATACATATAAACCTTCTTCTTGAATCACTCTTATCTATTAAGAAAACAGCATCAAAATCCGTTGCGTAGTTTTAAAGATATAAGCATATATAGGGACAGACAGCGGAAAGCGACTTTGTTTTATACTATGTAGTGATGATGTATTAATTTCTTATACTATAATGTTTTCCTTTGGACCCCTTGTGAGTTTTGGCACTTAGGACTTTAGAACAGATCGTCGTGCGTTTTTCTAGCCATAATGGGTACCAACCGTGTAAATGTAACGAAATATTTCACTGAAAATAAGTTTCATCCTAAATCTGTTGAGATTTTCTCGAGGAAGTGAATCTGAGGAAATTACAAGGCGTTCCCGAGGAAACTTTACAGGATAGAACTCCGTTATGCGGTGAAGTTAAATTAGAAAGTTTGAATTAACTATTAGAGCTTTATATTATTGACAAAAACTCGCAGCAAATACTTTGCCAGATGAATAGCAAAAAGTTGAATCTCGTCACCATTCGCATATCGAACTTGATGACTGAAATTGTTTGACGCCTTCTGTCTATAATCTGGTGATTGCTATCCATTCAACTCGTTGGGAAAGATCGCTTTTAGCGATAAGGCTCCCCAGTCGTGGCACTTGATCTGTTTTTGGTTGTTTCTTCAGTATTCTGAACAAAAAGTATCCGAATTTTAATCATAATTTTAAAGGTCAGTATTAAAGTTAAACCTACATCGGAAAAAAACCTTTCATTGTAACCCATATTTTGTGTGACATTGATAACGACCAAGCCGCATTTTTTTTTAATCTTTATTAAAGTGCTTTTTCGCACAGCGAAAATGGCGCACTAGTAGGAAAGACAATTAGATCTTAAATATTTACAATACATTGGTCCTATTATCTAGACCGGCTGTCACCATGGCTAGTATCTTCTTTGTTTCCTCAGCTGTAGATTGAGCTAAATACGTATTATATAAACCAATGGAATTGTCTCGGAATGACCAAGTCACATATTTTGACTTAGGTGTAGAGTTTGTGTAGTTAAGGCCATAGAGTTAGAAGCTTGGCTCTTCATGAGATCTGATAACTTTTTGATAGTACGAGCTATTGTCAGATCCCGTCCTGGCAACATTTTACATAAAACTGTTTTAGGTTATAAAAATATAATATTGTAATGCTACTGAGAATGAGTGAGAAAAGCAGTGGTGGCCTAGAAGTAGCGACACCCGCCTTACAATCATGAGGTCGTGGGTTGAAATCTCGGTCCCGTACCAATGAGTTCTTTGGAATTTATGTACGGAATTTCACACCACTGGCTTTTCAGTGAAGAAAAACATCGTGAGGCAACCTGCATATGTCCGTAGAAGAAATTCGATGGCATATGTGAATCCACCAACCCGCACTGGGCCTGCGTGGTGTATATGGCCTAATCACCCTTCGTGGGTAGGCCTGCGTCCTGCAGTGGACTATTTAAAGGCTGATACAGTACAGCACAGTACAGTACTGAGAATCATTTCGATTAACACATTTTAAACAATAATATGTATCACAATCGGTCCATTCCTCTGAGAGATATTTATGATGCCAGAGAGCAAAAACATTTGCATACCTTTTCAAATACAATTACCTCTATTTTTTGATCGGGGCTTAAAAACACTCTCCCAAGACTTGAAACAAACATTATAACAAATCAATTTACACCCATTAGTAACCAAACATCTATAGGTATCTACGAGGTAAACCCCTAGGCAATGGCAGGTCTTTTTTTCCTCCCCATAGACTTTTCCTTTTTTTTACTTTCACCGTGAAACGAGATCAGCCGGCGAGCTGCAGGCTGCAGGGCGGAAGTAACGATGTAATTATTAAATTCCGCCCTGCGTCACGCTCCGCTGCCGAGTGGACGGCGCTAGGGCGGTTCTTGCCCCGGGGCAGGGCGGACGGCGCGTTGAGTGTTTATCTTGATTCGTTTAAAGAATATTTTTCCGTGACAATTTTTTATAAGTTTAGTGGAAATTAGACGGCTGTTTTAATTTTGTGAAAATGTAGCTGTATCTCGAGGCAATGACAAGATTGGTTCAAATTAAAAAGAAGTGTTTATTCGCCTTTTTATCTCATCTTTCAAAGATATAAGAAACATTGAAGATCTAGGTAATTGTTTTGCTTAGTTTATAGGTAACGCAGTGTTATAAACTAAGCATTATTATACTACTAGGATAATTAAACTATTATTTAGCTATATAAATGATAAATTAAATTAAATATACCTTACTTGAAATTCTTGTATTTCTTGTGAATATCTGTGATATTTAGAATATTTTACTTAATTTGCAATGGATGTACTTATGTTTCTGATAAATCAACAAAAAATTAATTGGATTGTCGTGACGACATCGATTCGTGCAAATTATTCGAATTATATAAAGGAAGTCGGTGTTGCGATCTTTTGCGAAAATAATTATCAAAATTATGTCTCACGAATTTCACCTTTTTTCCTCTTATTTCTCCTGAATATCTGTGATCTATCTAAAACCCTAGCCTCCAACTTCAACGGCGAACATACGTATTGTTGTACATAGGTTTTATTATATATTACTTCGATTGTTGCAGCGTCCCGGGACAGCGAAGGTGACTCCCGCGGCTACCGCTCGGCGGAGGAGCAGGCGCGAGAGTTGGCGCGCTCCATCCGTCGAGAAGTGGCCAAGCTGGCCGACAAGTGGAACTCCTTGGTAGACCGCAGCGACGCCTGGGGACAGTGCCTGGACGATGCTGTACAGGTAAGCTCTCACTATATTAATTTAGAGTCTTAAATCTAGTGACTACTGATTGTGATTTAGATAGACAATCGTTGGTCAAGTTTGTAGCCAAGTGGAACTCCTTGAGGACAGTGCCTGGACAATGCTGTGCAGGTAAGTGTTAAAGCTCTTTTCATAAGGTGCTGAATCAATCGTAGACTATAACTCATTGAATCAATCGAACCTGGTGAACCCATCTGCCGGGGGAGACCAAACTGAACGATAAATGAAACTCCGTAATAAACCGCAATGATACTGGATGACCTTCTGTATGGGAGCTCTAAAGCTGTCGTATAGGTAGTATAATATTGGTAGATACTTACACAAATATCATTTTGTTAAGACGACGGACTTAACTACCTCAATTACTTATGGCATCATATTTTCGCATAGACAAACTTAATTTATTTACCGACCAAGTTTCATAAAGTTTTTTATTTGTTCAAGCCCCCCAAAAGTACGAGGGATATCATTTTACGTAACACAGCGCCATCTGTCTTAGATCTACAGAACCTTTACCAGCTCGATCGATAAAGCATCACCTCAGTTAGTAGTTCAAGCCATACCCGTCAGTTAGCTCCACTAGTGCTCAATCAATTTACCCGTTCTCTTAGATTATCCTTAGTTAATTGAATAAACTATCTTAGTTATTTGAATAAATTAACTTAGGTATGTCCTAAGTTTGTATTTTATAATATTAAACTACCAATTCATACGTAAATTACAATAGAATGAGTTTTTTTATGAGAAAAAAAAATCTATGTCAAACAAACTTAACTAACAAACTTTAAATCAGCTGATTCATGCATTTTTTGTTTAATATAATACCTACTATTATTATTTTTACTTAATATTTCTTAAAGAGGATCTTGGTCAACAGATGAGTTCACGGTGATCCCCTGGGAGATCAGTCTAAGGGATCCTGGTGGACGAACTTCATTTATACCATTGTAATTATTCCTAATTCATGCATTTTTTGTTTAATACAATACCTACTGTTATTATTTTTACTTAATTTTTCTTAAAGAGGATCCTGGTGAACAGATGAGTTCACGGTGATCCCCTGGGGATCAGTCTAAAGGATCCCGGTGGACGAATCATTTATCCCATTGTAAAATTATTCCTAATGATGAGTATTTTATAGACGTCTGAAAGTACTTACAAAGTCGGTAACAGAAGCAAGTCTTTCAAACAGACCTCTACGTGACACATTCAAATCTTTCTACTAAGCTGCTCTAATTGCTCGAATTAACATCTCAATAGAGTATTGAGACATCATCTGTCGACAATACACAGGAAATACGCGCCATTGGCCGCGCGACACGCGCCTGGTGCCCTGGATAGCTCTCAATCAAACGAATTTATACAAAGACCCATAGGCCGAATCATACTTTTTAATCGACTTCATAAAAGCAGTTTCTTACTTCGATGTTTATTTTTTATTAACCAATTATAAAGCAATTTGGATGATTCTAGATCTACCTATATTAGCACTATTATGTAGAGTAAACACAATCAGTGTAGCCAATACTAATAAATAATTCATGTACAGTAGTAAGTTCGGCTCCTCAGTCCGCGTTCAGCCATAAGAACTAGAACACAAAATCTATCAGCTCTACATTATGTGCAGATCTACCAACCCCACATCGCAATCAGAATAACTCTACGTCTCTCTACATAGCTTTGTCACAGTGAAAATATTGTACAGTAGCATACAGTGCCAATGCGTTTGATAGTTAGACTTCTTGGCGACATAATTCAAGATTTCCAACAGCTATGCACTTGTTTTTGCTGCCCGTGAGCCAATGTTTCTCTTTTGTATTCTCTATGGATTATAGATTTTTTTGTTTTAAAACCTCCGTAAAATCTTCGTAGTTGTTTTTTAAACATAACAGGGAGTTTTGGCCATCATCTCGATCAGAAAGCGATATTGTAGCTGAGTAGTTGGCGTTTCCAGGAACTTTTTCTTTTAGTCTGTTTTGGTCACTGTCGTGTCGGGTCGTAATCTAGGCGTATTCTCAAATGGGTTTTCGGCAATATCCACCACGCTAAGACAATTTTATTGAGGGCTGGTGGATTCACATACGCTATCTCATTTTTTTTTCGGATGCCTTTACGCATATTAAAGCCTATCCACCCTTTCACCAAAAAAAACAGTGCTTAACAAAATCCGACGTAGATTCCAAGTGACTACGATTTTGATAGTTTCTGTCCATAACACATACATATTATATTAAACAATGTTAGTTACAACTCATATTGAGTTGATAACTCAACTCCATTATCTGTGCAATATTTTTTATTTTCCCAGATTCCAAAGTAAGCGTTCTCCCATTGGGCAACCATAGCTTAATTCTATTCAATTCTATTCACATTTATTCTCAGTTAGTTTGATCATAGACAAACATAGTATTTGTTCGTCTATGGTTTGACAACTGTTGGAACATATTGACCACAGAGCTATTACAATTAGAGAGATGGCGCTGTTGTCGCTTGAGGCAATTCTCAACGACAAAAATGTATGGGAAATCAGATTCAGATTCAGATTCAGATTATCTTTATTGTTAACTGTGTTACATATGTAAAAGATCTTAATTAGAATAAAATAAAAACGTCTCAACAGCTAAGTCCTTGGTGAACATACAATAATAGGTACAATGTAAAAAAAATATGAATATTAATTTAAATTATAAAATGCCAGTAAAATTGGAATTAATTAAATAGGTACATATCATATTATTTATAACATTTTATCGTCTAAACCAGTCTGTCTGTCAGTCTTGCCCAGAACTGTCAAAACTGTCAAATACGTATTGGAATTTGACACTACTGAGAGAAAAACACGGCAATTAGCCACTGAATCGCGATATTTTTCATGTCTCTTTCTAACTCGTGCCATATTAAATAATTTCATCTGTTTATTTCTTTTCTCGTTCAACTATGTAGCCGAAAAATCAAAAAGTCGAAAACTCTTCTGTTATCTCTGTGAATTCAATTCACATTTATTTTGCAGTTAGTTTGATCATAGTATTTGTTCTTATAAAGTTTGACAACTGTTCGAACATATTGACTGTGTATCTACGTAGAGCGCTCGGCATCAGTGACCGCGGAGACTGTAGAGTAATTAAAATAGTTTCGTGATTTATCCGCCGATGTATCAGGGCGGGCGAATTCGTTGGGCAGATTCGGCGGGCGGTTTTACCGCACTCTATAAACTCTAGATAAAAGGCATGTGACGGTTTTATACTCTGCAACGTACGCTCTAGACAGAAGGCTTGTGACATGGTTATATACCTATAGGCGGTTAAGAGCAAAGTTTAAAAAATGCAAAAAGTGAGAACGTTGAAAAAAAGGGAATTGTCAAAATAAAATTAATCGTATATTCAAAACCGTTCCACTCATACTATGTTAGTTACTTTACGCACGCTAAATATTCCGAAATAGTAGATTGTATCATATGGGAGCAAAATAATATTTTTACATCGAGAGCGCTTTTTTGAATCCAGAGCGAAGTGAGGGATTTTAGAGTAGAATCCTGAACGTAGCGAGGGATTCAAAGTACGTCGCCCGAGCCGAATATATATATTGCGCCCGAGTGGTACACTCTACTTTTCATCACCTCTATGAGAAATTAAAGGCGCCTCATATTTTATTGTAATATTATTTAAGAAAACGTAGAGTAACAATTGATTGAAATTAAATAGTATCTAATAATAAAATAAAGGAAAACTTATATTTACATTCTTTTTCATTCATTTTCTTGGCGCTGAACACTAACATAACAATTCAAAAAGTGCGCGGCAAAGATCATTCCGGCGCACTTATAAAGTTTGTTATAGAAAACACCACCTTTGGGCGCACTTAAAGGTGAACCAAGTAGTCATTTTCGAATAGATGTGATGAAAAATAAATAAAAACACACGCACCGTACACGTCGATTGATTATACTTTACAACTGCGCAATTTAAAACATAAAAATCATTAACTCTCGACAAAATGCTTGAAACAGCTGATTTTATTTCGCGTTTTCGCAATCTACACTAATATTATAAAGAGGAAAGATTTGTATTTTTGTATGTAACCTATAAACTCATAAAGTACTGGACCGATTTTAATAATTCTTTTTTCATTAGAAAGCTACATTATCTCTGAGTAACATAGGCTATATTTAGTACTAGATTACTATAGTACCTATTTATGTCTACCCGTGCGAAGCCGGGACGGGCCGCTAGTAACACATAAAAGTAAAAGTTGTCCAACATATATTCACCTCTCATCATCATCTCTTATCGTTCATAATCATCTCTAAAAGTCATTGCATATTGCAAAAAAACGCCTTGTATTTTTTATTAGGGAGAGATAGTGGCCATCCCGTACGCTAGTATACTTAGGCCGAACCATACAACTTGGCAGCTGACAGCTATAGATGACTTAATCCTCGCGCAGCTGATAGGCGAGCTTCAGTCAGGATTGGGCCATCCGCAGCTTGTAACCAACATCACACCCATCAAGTTGTTTGATTTGGCTTATACATAAATAAATAAATATCAGGGGACATTTTATACTATATATAACGGGACTGAATTCACGTGTGGGGATAGTCGTAACGACTATAGTTTGTGCATTGCGAGACGGCTCCGCGTGCTAGCACTCGCCAACTTGAGAAAGGTCGCCGAATGCGTCCGAAACTATAGTCATTACGACTATCCCCACACGTGAGTTCAGTCCCGTTATATATAGTATAAAATGTGTGAAAACCACGTTAATTTCCATAGTAAAATCAGGGGACATCTTACACACGGTTTCTGACTCCAAACTAAGCAAAGCTTGAGCTATGGTTGCCAGGGACTGATACACTTCATAATTATTTTTAAATACAAACTTATATACTGGGTGACTGGTGAACATTGAGCAACCTTTTGGGGGCTTATTCTGTACATCAAAACTAACAACTTTTGTTCTCCGACTTTTGTCAAAACTTAAAAAAAATCAGTTGTTCCATACATTTGGTCGCGGGTGAACGATATTTTTCTATGGAACATCAATATTTTTTTTAGTTTGGACAAAAGTCGCAGAACAATAGTTGTTAGTTTTGATGTACAGAATAAGCCCCTAAAAGGTTGCTTAACGTTTACCAGTCACCCTGTAGATAATAACTTAATAACATCTGAACACAGAGCAAACATCTATGTTCATCACAAATATGCTTGCGCAGGGTGAGAATCGAACCCACGTCTCTTTGACCCAGGAGTCAGAGACACTAACCACTAGACCAGTGAGGCAGTCAACACTTGTCGGTACTCTGTATTTTATTGTGTTAGTTTCCATAAACAATCCAAAACAAATGTTATTGGAGTGTCTCCGTACGTATTCTGGAGCACTCCGACTCAGGACTGAAGTAGAACTGGTTCTGAAACTGAAATCCGCGCGCTTTGCATGTCGGTAACAATAGCGCGCTTCGTTATCGACTCGTTACGGCGCCACTTGCGATGAGTGTGGGTAGTGATGGGACAACTAGAACAAGCACTGCATCGATAGTATTTTCAGTTAGGTAGGTACCTACCTGTTTTAACTGTTTAGTCATATCAGAAGGCTTCAGGTGGCTTAAAAACTTTAAAGCCAGAGCTAGCCACTTGGCTTTTATGAAATTACTTACTTGCTTATCATTTTCGATAAAATCGATAAGGGGACTACTACTACTCGACTCTACTATACTATTTGCCAATTTTTTTACAAATATTGACCCCTTCTCCTTTTGGTTGGGACCACACGTTGTATGAAAAAAGTTCCTAAAATTGAGTGTATCCCATCTGGCCCGGTGACTTAGGTATACTGAGCGTGGTGTTGCAAAGAGCAAACCCCGAGCGGGTCACGTTGTATGGGAACGTTCCAGAATAATCTATGCTTTCGGAACGGCACCACTATATACCTGATGTGACTAATTATATAGGTGTGCTATCGATATCTTTTTGGTTTCGATTTTTTTCCTAGAGTATATCGAGATTTTATCGACTAAGTAACGTCGTTATTTGACTTGTTACGGGACTTGCGATGAGTGTCGCTAGTGATGAGTTAACTGGGTCAGTTTTTCTATCGATAACCTTAAAATATTGACTATTTCTATAACATTTATGAATGTCGTTTTTTGCTATGGATTCGTTACGGTTATTCTTGTGATGAGTGATGGGACAACGGTTTGGTGTTGATAGTTTTCATAAATGGCATCGAGGTTTTATCGATAATAAAATCGTGTGACGTAACTCGTTAAGAGACTACCTGAGATTCCAAAACCATAATAATTGGAGGATTTTGAACTAAGTATGTAATACAATTAAAAAATCTACAATACTCTCACTAATCTCACTTTAGAAGTTCATGCATTTAAGATTTAAGAGGAAAATATATTTGCTCAATTAATTGTCCACAATCTACTGTCTAGTTTCTAGAAACCTTGAATGGCCACTTTCGCTTGTTACTCTAACTACATGCGCAATTACTCTTTGAAGTCTAGACTTAGGCTGGGTAAAAGTGTCTATTAAATGCAATACGAGATTTATACTTACCATTCTGAGAAATACCTTAACTTTCGTTGTTGAAAGTTACTACAAAAGAAAGGAAATCGACGCTTTGTCAATAAATTATCTTGGGTAAATTAATATCCTAAATATATATCGTTCCATGACTTGTTATACCGAGATTGCATTTTTTTTTTGTTTGTAAAAATTTAAAGCCAAATCTCAAAACTTTAGAAATGTTTTTTTTACTATATAGGTACCTCCATATTTAAGCTCCAGAAATGTTTCTGAGGTTCCATTGATTAAACAGTAATATTTATCTCTCATTCATTTTTATAATTATACTAGCGACCCGCCCCAGCTTCACACAGATGTATTATATATATAAACATTCCTCTTAAATTACTCTATATATTCAAAACGGCATTAAAATCTGTTGCGTAGTTATAAAAATATAAGCATACATAGGGGCAGACAGACAGGGAAGCGACTTGGTTTTATACTATGTAGTGAAGCCGCAGCATGTTCACTGATAAGTAAGTTGGTATAGGCTGGGTGGCTAGCCCTGGTGTCAGAGTTGATGACATGGCTACATATTCACTGATGTCCGTAAACCTCTCTTATCATTATCACAGCTCTACCATAGTCGATAAATAAGTGTAAAAATATATATTATTGTACATCATACATAAAAAACATTTTATTTGACGAATCATTACAATCGGTACTAAATTATCGATATCTCTATAATCCCCAAGCTCCTCCCTACAAGATCCAGTGGTTAGGATTCGGTTCTCGTTAGTGCAGTTATCGGGACGCTCCACTTTCCCACAAATTTATACATTTTCCCGCTTTCGCCGGATTTTTCCGGTTTTATCTCATTTCTTTCAGATTTTGAGTCCCTGTTCTACTCGTTTTTGTAGCTCTTTGATATTTTTTTATGAATTCTAGCCTTTAGCGTCCATATTCGCGACAGCAGAGTGCTTTGTTATTTTAGGAGAGGAGTTTTTGATGACAGTATGATAGGAATATTCGAATAAGAGCAATACAAACTATTTTTTTTTTATTAATTTGCTTAAATATTTTAGAAAACGGTCACTCATTGCCTCAAACTCACGAAAAAGCCATGTCGCAATCAGTAGTTAGTTTGGGACGGGCTTAGATATTTTACGCTGATATTGTATGTAAGTACATACTTCAGTAGAGTCCACAAAGGATATTTAGAACCAAATCAGGAGAAACCTAAGGCGTGAAAAAACAATAAATTGGCGTACAACTGTCAAAAATATCAAAAATGTAAAGAAATGTGTTCTTTCTAGCTAGGCAGGGTTACGTGCTTGCCTTGTACTAAGGCAAAAGGGAGTAATTGATACCATCATCATTATGAACAACTTTTACTATGAGCCTACCCAAAATTCTAGAAAAGAAATCAGCTGTTCCATACAGAATTGCAACTCGGTATCGACAAAATGTATGAAACAGCTAATGTAGAGCCATTTTCGAGTTATTGTTGATTTTTCAAAAATAGATCTGCCGATTTGGATAAAATTTAAATGGATTCACCACTGAATAACAAAGAAAAAATAATCATCAAAGTCGGTTCCTTATTGTCAGAGTAACAGCGTAACATACAAAAATAACAAACAGTCAAATTATTATAGATAACCTCATTTTAAAAGTCGTTTAAAAAATTGAAGACCAACACGAATATTTCTAACAATGAAAAAGCGATTCTTTCTGGTTAGTTGATACATTTTGCTTTCCTTTCAGTCCGTAAACTCAGTATGACGGATTTGACCAGAGCTCCATTGTGGAGTGGTCGGCAGAGTGCCCCTTACTCTTTGACCCCTTTTTGGTGTTATTGTGCTTTCAAATAAAATCTGACGGTTTTATTTTAAATTCGAATAGAGCATTTGAAAGGCTTCCAAAAATAGTGCTGTGTTTCAAACGATTTAAATACATTTAAACTAGATTTTTATTTGAACATCAACGTTCATCAAAGGGTTAGAAAATATTGTATTTAACTACCATTATTTTGATCCTCTGAAAAATATGTTTAAGACAACAAATAAAGACCGTTAAAAGCGTTATAATGTTTCACTTCATTCAAACTTTATTTAAGAACAAGAGCAGCGCTGGTTGGTCCACAACCAGCATAATATGCTGAGGTGAGACCGGGTTGTGACAAAAATAAAATTAGGTAATTAGGATGACATTGTAAAATATTTAAGATTAATTGTTTTTGCTGTTTATTTTGTTTTTTGTGAAAAATAAATGTAATTGAATGTTTAGTCGAAAATTTCTCGAGTGGAGACCACGCACGGGCAAGCGCAGCGTAGGACGTTCACCCACAAGGTGGACGGATGACCTCATTAAGACCGCAGGATCGCGCTGGGTGCAAGCCGCTACCAACCGGTCTTGTTGGAGACCTATAGGGGAGGCCTCTGTCCAGCAGTGGACGTCTGATTCCATTTAAAGCTGATATACGAGTATAGCTGATGGATAAATGGATGCAAATGTAAGGTGGCATGTAAATACATTAAAAAATAATGCTGCGACCGCGAGATTTGAACCAGCATTAACTGATTACCGTCCTGATTGCTTTACCAATTAAGCTAGATGCATGCCAAATTGTAGTGAATTGTTTATTTTTTTGTGACAAGGAAAAAACATTTAGCTATTTGAATGTAGCTCGCAACCTCTTTTTTATCGTGACAATAATCCAGCCAGTCTATTATACGCACCACGAAATAATTCTTTAGACGTGACAAAACGAATGTTGTCACTGGACTGCCTCGGTGGTTAGTGACCCTAACTTCTGGATCAAAGAGGCGTAGGTTCGATCTCCACCCAGGGCAAATATTTATGTGATGAACATAAGTGTTCGCTCTGTGTCTGGGTGTTATTTAGTTACTATCTATATAAGTATGTATTTAAAAATAAGTATATGTAGTATATCAGTCTCTGGCAGCCATATCACAAGCTTTGCTTAGTTTGGGGACAGAGGCCGTGTGTAAAATGCCCAAAAATATATAAATATTAAAAAAAAAACTTTTTCGTACGTCGACAAAACTCTTTTCGTACTCCTATGCTAAGCTAGCAGATACATATGTGTATTTACCCGTTTATGACCTTCTCCCAATGAGCCATAGCTATTAAACGAGGCGATGCGTGGAGTAGCTGTGGTGAAACAACTAAGTTTATATTTTTCATTTCATTGATTTCTGGGTCATAACTAATTTTAGAGATAATTATGTTGAGGAGGGAAGTCTATGTCTAACAGTGGACATCCTATCGCTGAAATGGCGATAAGTAAGTAAGTTCGTATAGGCCGGGTGGCTAGCCCTGGTGTCAGAGTTTTTTTTTTTTTTAGGCCGCCTGAAGGCCTCTGACATGGCTAAACGGTTAAAACAACCGGGACCTACAATTTAACGTGTCATCCGAGCCACGGTAGCGCTCAGTTGGAAAATGCCACCCGCGGTCACCCATCCAAATACTGACCGTGCGGAACGTTGCTTAATTTCGGTGATCGCTGACAAACACCTAGTCAAACTACGCTACGAGGATGATAATAAGACAACATCAACAAACGTTGTAATGAAAGAGTGATATAAGCCAACTTCACTTGTTAGCTACAAACTGCAAATAATCCAATCCTGACTGAAGCTTACACAGCTGCGCAAGGATTAGGTTTCGCGTAACTTGTAGTTAACTTCACAGCTGCCAAAAAGCTTGATTCAGCCTATAAGTAGGTATAGTTAGTCCGTCGGCACTAACCAAAGCATTACCGCCAATATAACATAACTGCCGTCCCGTTACTGCTATTTATTGCCGCAATTTCCTTCGACCACAATAGATATTGATTTACGGTAATACGCACCTAACTGTTTATTAAGTGTTGGGCCCTAGAGGCCGGCTCGTAAATACTAGGCTGCCTAGGAAATGGGAGAAAGTGGACAAGAGGACTAGTATGAGACTATAAGTAAACTGTAACTACAATAGTTACCGAAAAGCTAACAACATATACGTAATATTTTTTGTGACATTTGCGTTCAGGACGAAAAATGAGCATTTTTATAAACAGATAGACCAGTCCCGACGATAAATTTGCAACAGTCTTGAGTTACTCTGTTCTCAAAAATGCTCCATGTGTATTAGAAAAATATTCTCAGTAATAGTAGGCGTAAGGTCCAATTTTGCACCATAAATTTATGTGAATCTTCATAATATTTCAGGACCTGTACGCGAGAAGCAACATTCAAACTAATAAAATAATATACCTACTAACATACGGACAGATGAAAGACAATTTTGAAAACCCCGAGGCAGAAACGCTTCGCTCGCTCAATCAAAAAATGTGTACACGAAAACTATACTAGTTTTCGTTTACAATTCAAACCTTTACAAAGGCCTTATGACACCCTGTTGCTTGTACTATATTTGTAATCTTGTGGAATAAAGGTGCTTGTGCAGACTTTAAGTCAGGTCGCTTTTGAAGGTGTGTTATTTCGTGAGCACGCCAAATTTTAAAACAGATTTTTTTACAGTATGAAGTAAGGGTAGTTAGTAAGGGTTTGAAGTAAGGAGCTAGGTACATGTAGGCGAATAAATAACTTTAAATATCTTAGAAAGCGGACAAAGCAGCCCAAAATGATGCATAATTAGTGGACTAATGAAACTACAATATACAGGGTTATTTCTAATCAATTAGCATCCTTTTAGGGCCTTATTATGTACATAAAAACTAACAATTTTTGTCAAAACTTAAAAAAAAAAATCAGTTGTTCGATACATTTTGTCGCGGCTGAACCATATTTTTCTATGGAACAACAACATTTTTTTTTGAGTTTTGACAAAAGTCGCAGCACAAAAGTTGTTAGTTTTGATGTACAGAATAAGCCCCTAAGAGGATGCTAATTGATTAGAAATAACCCTGTATAATATACATTTAATAATGTAGTTTAATTAGGTGTTTGTCTGCGATAACCGAAACAAAACGCTGTTCTACGGTCAGTCTTTGGATGGTGATTGCGGGTGGTATTTATAACTGAGCGTTACCGTGGCTCGGATGACACGTTGAATTGTAGGTCCCAGTTGCTTTTGCCAATTAGTCAGAGGCCTAAAAAACTCCACCAGGGTTAGCTATTGAGCCTGTACGAACTTAGTGGACTTTAACGAATATGATAATATAATATAATGATTATGACATTGATTAAATAAAAATAGGAGAATTTAATATTATATAAATTAACGTTGCCACACCCTTATAGGGTCATATGTGTATAGCTTTTAAAACATGTTATTTAAGATCTACATGTAATACTACATATGTTGCAATAAAGATTGATTGATTGATTGATTGATTGATAACAATCTTCACAAAAACAAAATATAGTCGAATTATAGCTGTAGCAAACACTGGTAGAGTTAATGTAAGCGGACCAATAACCAACTTTTACATTTCAGATAGCGAGCAAATGCAGAATTGGTACTCGTAAACTAGTTTCTAAGAATTATTTTTGTGATAAACATTTCAAAAATTTGCCGTGATAGCAGGACTTGAACCCGAACCTGCATCTTTTTGGAACACCGCTCTAGACGCTTACAACAATTTCAGTGAAAACAAAATACAGCCTTCAGTTTTCAGGGTTCAGTTTTCGGGGTTTGTCTTAGTATTTACAGCTTTTAACTGACTTTTACTTTAAGTTATAAGCTTCTAAAAGTCATATTTTTACGCAAAAACTTTGATAAAAATTATCCCCTTATTATACGAAAACTTGTTGAAAAATTGAAAAGGTGGCGCTATCCGCACTAGTCTAGTTTTACAAAGCTCCGTGTTAAAAAATTGAAATAAAAAGTTTAACGCATCGAAACGCCATCAAATTGTGAATTATCAGTGTTTAAAGTGAAAAGGATTAAATAACCGCTTCAATTACAGCCAATAATACGCTGCAACAACAAAAAAGCGCTAAGCCACAACAATTTCTGTAAGTGCAAATATCACCTGCATTACTCACCAGTCACACGTCAAGAACACAATTTCACTATGCCATTTTGATTATTAGATGACAAAAGACACACAATCACTACCTACATAAACAAAAGAAAAAACATCACGATCACAAAATTTGAGGAATATTAGTGAAGTCTTAATCGTTTACGTTTGAATAAACTTGGTATATACACTGCCATCTTAGTTCAAGTAATCTGCTTTATCGACAGTGCAGTAGAAATAATAGACAAGTGGCGATTTTGTGAGAAAGTGTAAAACTACAACTGATAGGCACGCCATCTGTGAGAATAGGCCTGTACTACTTTTAGAGACCTACTAACTTATAGATCACAGAACCTTTCCACAACTTGAAAACTACTACAGAATCGAGTTACTGTATACTACTAAAGAGGGCGCCAGTAGTACCTATACAAACATGACGGATTCACTAACTGAGGTGCTGAAATTGTTACGTAGTCAAATCAAAGAGGACACGGAAAGTAGTTTAAGACAAGCGGAGGAAAATATAACTCAAAGAATAAGTGAAAAAATAGAAGAAAAATTTTGTAAAATTGAAGAAGATATAAATAAAATTAAAACCACACAAAATGAACACGAGAAAAGATTAGACGAGTTTGATAGAAAACTGCGCCAGAGAAATTTAATTATGTTTGGGATTTCAGAAGAAGAGAAAAGCTACACTGAACTCGAAGACATAGTGCTTCAGATTATTAATTTCAAAATGGAAGTGAGCTGTGATAGAAAAGAAATAGAGTTTGTAGGAAGAATGGGGAAGAAAAGTACTAAACCGAGACCCATCAGGCTCACTTTGACAACTTATGGAATGAAAATTAATCTATTACAGCGAAAATCAGCTCTAGAAGGTACGGGCTCCTACATAAAAGAGGATTTTCCGCCAAAAGTTTTAGAAAAACGAAAAGCCTTAATTCCAGAGCTCTTAGAACACAGACAAAAAGGTAACCAAGCAATATTGAAATACGACCAGATTATAATAAGAGAAAAACCTAACAACAAAAGAGCTCTGTCGATGAGTCCATCTGAAAAACAAGGCAGCACTTCTAACAATAAAGTCACTGACAAACCTGGACAAATGCATAAAAGAACTAAAACATTCTCAGCAACATGTTCTTACCAGAAAAAAAATAATAACAAATCGTTACAGGGTCAAAGTCCATCAATAACGTCGTATATCAAGAAGACTTCACATGTTGAAAAACCTACTCTAGCCAATAATCAAGATAAAGAATAGCAATCAACATCGGCACCCACATGTTTGAAAGCCACCTCGCAGGACAGACACATGAATACTAGAATGAATAAACATAATAACAGTATACTCCCAATACGGGTGGTCGCCGCGGGAGTTCAAGACCTCAACCCTCCATGCAATTCAAAATTTAATTTGGAAGATAACAGTCTACAGCAAACAAAGAGAAGGAAAAAATGTTTAAAAATATGCACTTATAATATTCGCTCTCTAAAAGCCTCCAACAGACTAATAGAACTGGAACATGCTCTACGTCATATCAAATACGATTTAATTGGCATTTCAGAAGTAAAAATACAAGGTCAGTCTATAGTAGAGAAGGATAAATATATATTAATGTACAGAGGCGATAAAAAAGGGAGAAATGGTGTTGGTTTTATTGTTTCTCTACACCTAAAAAAATATATAATGGACTTTAAGACATACTCAGATAGAGTCGTAAGACTAGATTTAAAACTTGATGACAAAATAATTTTAAATATAATACAAGTTTACGCACCAACAGAAAAAGCCCCAGAAAAAGAAATACAAATATTTTATAACGATATCATTAAAGCATTAATTAACACGGGAAAAGACACGATCATAATGGGAGATTTCAACTCAAAAATAGGAAATCCGCTAAAAGAAGAGCAATACACGATATGTGGTCCATATGGCTATGGCGAACGAAATGATAGAGGCGAAATATTACTAAACTTCTGCTTCGAACAACAATTTGCCATTACAAATACATTTTTCAAAAAACATCGCAAACAAAAATGGACTTGGAAGTCGCCTGGAGGCAATACGCTAAATGAAGTAGATTACATACTTGTAAAACAAAAACAAAAAGTATGTAATATGGAAATACTTGCCACCTTATTCTCCACAGATCATAGAATGTTAAGGATGTCCTATGACATTGAATACAATAAAAAACCCCGCAAAAATTTTTGTCGAAAGAGCAATAATTTTACACAATTAGAAATAGAGTACTTAAAAAATATCATGAGCCAGCAAACGATAAATATTGAAAAAAGCAATATCAACGACTCCTACAATGCTGCTGTATCCATTATCAAAGAATGTATCGGAAAATTGCCAAAAATTAAAAAAGAAGAGCAGTCAGTAATCATAAATGAGGAAATAACAGTATTAATAGAGGAAAGAGAAGCTTTAAAAAAAATTTGTCCGCGAACAACTCAGCAGAAAAACCGACTTCGACATCTACATAAAAATATTGTTAAGAAAATAAAAGCACAAAAACAAAAGATTAAATTGCAGAGTCTAGAAAAGGAAATAGAAAATCGTAGCTCTACAAAACAAAGCAGAAGACAATTCGATCACAGAAAAGAATGGGTAAAATGTTTTAATACAACTACAGGCGAGAAAGCAATTACCAGAAGAGACATAATAAAGACAGCCACAAAATTCTACACAAATTTGTACTCTAGCCAAGAAACCAACACTGAATATTACGTCAGAGAATCTGAAGCAGTTCCTGCTCTTTTGACAAGAGAGATCGAACGTGGCATTTGCAAACTTAAGAAAAATAAATCACCTGGCGAAGATGGAATATCGACGGATACAGTTATTGCTATGATGGAGCCCTTAGCGCCTCAGCTGACCAAACTTTTTAATAGTATTATCGAAAAAGAAGAAATTCCTGAAGACTGGCAGTACTCGATAATTACGTTACTCTATAAAAAAGGCGACCCAGACATCATAGACAATTATAGGCCTATAAGCTTACTACCGACACTCTATAAACTATTCTCATCAGTGATATTATTTCGGATCTCACAAGCCTTAGATGAACAGCAGCCTCGGGAGCAAGCTGGGTTTCGCAAAGGTTATTCAACTATAGAACACATATTTACTCTGACGCAATGTATAGATCGATGCAAAGAGCATAAGAAAACCCTTTACTTGGCATTCGTCGATTACACGAAAGCGTTTGACTCCATCTCGCACAAATTCCTTTGGGAGAGTCTGCGAGAACAGGGCGTACAAGAAAAATATATAACAATATTGAGATTAATATACCAAAACTGTCAAGCCAAAATAAAAACTGAAGCGGTAGGACAGCCATTTAGGATTAAACGTGGAGTCAAACAAGGTGACCCAATTTCCCCGAAATCCTTTTCGGCTGTCCTAGAGTCGATGTTTCGCAAACTTGACTGGTCAAATTTTGGTCTTAATATCAACGGAGAGCAGCTAACACACTTGCGTTTCGCAGACGATATTGTCATCCTATCAGAAAACCACGAAGAACTACAGCACATGTTGACAACTCTAGATGAAGAGAGCAGAAAAATAGGTCTCTACATAAACCTTTCTAAAACAAAAATAATGACTAACGGAATGAAGATACCTATCACGCTAGATTTCGCTAATGTAGAGTATGTCGACGAATACGTGTACCTCGGACAATTAATATCTTTTGTAGACGCTACCGCCAAGGAGATAGATCGGAGAATAGCCACCTCGTGGAAAAAATACTGGGCTAACAAGGACGTTTTTAAGAGCCAGATGCCAATTCACCTCAAAAAACGACTGATGGATAATACCATACTTCCGTCTTTGCTCTACGGATGCCAAACGTGGGCTCTAACAAAAAAGCTCGTCAACAAGGTTAGCACTTTCCAGAGAGCAGCGGAGCGCTCGATGCTGGGTCTGAAACTTAAAGACAAAGTAAGGAACGCAGAAATTAGGAGAGAAACTAGAGTCATAGACGCAGTATCGATGCTCTGTAGGCTTAAATGGAAATGGGCTGGTCACGCCGCCCGAGCAACAGACGGAAGATGGAGTGAACGGATTATCCACTGGCACCCGAGAGACAGCACACGGGACAGAGGACGACCCCGGAGAAGATGGTGCAGCACAAGACCGCGAGAAATGGCATAGCATGGAGGAGGCCTTTACCCAGACATGGGTGCCCAATAAATTATAATTTTATTAAAAATAGCTTAGTGTACATAAACTGTTGTTTTAAATTCAATAATACTTTTGTTAATCTTGTACTATTCTTTTTTTTAGGGGAAATAAAGGCTATTTTATTTTATTTTATTTTATTTATTTTATTTATACGAAAACTAAAAACCTTTCTGAAAAAGTAAATAAGACATTCCAGCGGGAAACATTTTTACTCCAGGGACTGACCCCAAAAACAAAACAGCGGTGACAAAATAAATGTTTTCTCCCGGAACGAAATTCTATCAAAAAATATACCTAAAATTATCTCTAGCTAATATACTCGTACCTAGGTACAACGCGAAAACAGTGACCGATTCACATTCCTCTTAACTGAGAAGCTCCTCCTTTTTGGACGTAGTTTACAAAGACCCAACAGTGTACCTTCATTTTCGAGCAGGACGTAGAGTATAGCTGCAGCAAACACTGGTAGAGTTAATGTATGCGCCCACACGCGCCCGACGCGGCTCTACGTAGAGCCGACTCTGCGCTTTTCGAGCCTACTACGAGAGGGATGAATGTACACAAGTTGTGTACCCTTTAAATACGTGTAATAAGAAGTAGAGTATATTAATTGAAATGAAAAAAATTAAACAAAAATTACTATGGAAAACCAATTTGTTATTGTATTTGTTTTTTCAGCCTTCTGGCATTATCAAACTTGACGTGCCTAAGCACGTGCCTAAGCACGTGCCTAAGCACGTCAAGTTGTAACAATAAGTGAAAAATAAACAAAGAATAAGTACATAGGCTTGTTAATCACTATTTAATTGTTACGTATGCACTGTTAATATAAGTTCGTATGGAGGGTTTGGCTAGCCTTGGTGCTAGTTTTTGCTAGTTGCTGTGAGATGTATGTAAATGGAATTATTCGTTTATATCTCAATAAACAATTAAACAATTTGATCGACGAACCGGAGGAGTTACTCAATTCGACGCGTATACATAAATATATATTTTTTTATGTATACGCATAACTTTTTTCATAGTAGTCCGATTTCAATAATTCTTGTTTTATTAGACATAATGTACTTTGAAATTGGTCCCATTTAAATTTTATCGAAATCGGCCGAGCCATTTTTGATAAATCAACAATAGTGCGAAAAATGCTACATCGATCCGTGCGAAATATTTGCGAATGTTGTACTTAATGTTATGTTATAGTCATTAACAATAAACAAATTCTTAAGATCCACCATAACGCAATAGATATTTTCGATTCAAATTTACCCAAATTTAAAAGAGACGTGAGGAAGATTAATTCACGGTTCACCGTGAATGTAGTTATAATTAAATTACTTTGTTGATGTATTAGGTAACCTATTTCATTTCATTTCATTTATTCATGCTTCCATACAGTACAGGATGTTAATAACAAAGTTAAGGTACAAAGTTCAGTATGGACCCTGTCGGGCACTGCATATTCGAGTGAGAGTGGTCACTTATGTCAATAAATGTCAAAAAAACATTAAATTTAACATGACTATAAATTATATAAAATCTACTACTCACTTTCGACTCAAAAACTCAACAATTCCGGATTAATTAAATAACATTACATTACCTTAAACGAAAACAACAATAAATAATAAAACCTACTTAATATCAATTGTATTTTATCAAATACTTAAGTACTGTTACAGTATCATGATATGTTCACAAGTTTTGGAATATGGTTTAGCTCATAGTTCTTACTACTACAATATTTAAGCATATTATTGACTGTATTCTTTTTTGTGTACCAAATAAATAAATAATAAATATGTATATTATAAAATGGGATTGAACATCACTTTAGGATTTATAATATTAAACAAATAAATATATTTGGGACATCGTACACACCATCTCGGACCCCAAACAATGCTGGGTGTATTATATAGTAGGGATTATTTTAGTCTCTAATTGTCGCCTATTTTATTTTCCATAACCAAATTATTTTTTTGTTCACAGGTAAGAGAGCAAAGTTATAAGAAAATATATCAAACGTATCGAAAAGATACTCGTACATACTCGTAAGATACCCAACCAAGAATCTGTCAAAGGTAAGTAAATATTTTTTAGAAGCGTTTATAAGATTTTTTATCACGCAACATCATGGCATTTTGTCATTAAGATAAATATGAATATTAATTTTTTTTGTGATAAACAGGATTGGAAACATTGATAAAACTAACAACAGATACAAACAAACAACAACACTTTATTAGACAACCACATTACATAAAAAACAGATTATAAGGACAAAACATAACAATAGGTCTCTAATTGGCGGCCTTATCGCTCTAAGCGATTTCTTCCAGGCAACCAAGCACGGACAGAAAAAAAGCATTTGACAAAAAAAAAGTGGCCCTGGCTGCAAGAAAATTTAAATAGCATAGAAAGTTGATAAGTGTTTACAAAACAAAAAAAAAATACTAGACAATACGTAACAAATATACAACTAAATTATAGTTAAAGAAATATATCTCTACACACAAACATAACATATAAACTACATATATACATAATATAAAACAAAAATAAACCTACATATACAGTAATACACATTATACTTAAATAAATATTAATACCTAATTTATACAAAAACAACAAAAAAAAAAGAAAACTAAGATGACAAATAATGCAGTTTTAACCCTGAGTGACACATTTTAAGTAGCATTAGTTCATTCAATTTACTAAATACAATTCTGACTCCTAAAACTACACGCCCGAAATTAAATTCCAAATGAATAGTGGTGTTTAACTCATTCGTTTAATAAATAAAACCTACATTTTACTTTATTATCGCGCTCGAAAACAGTTGATCGCGCGTTTATTAATTAATATTAATTAGTGATTATAATTATGAATACAATCTCATCAATTAGTGCGATGTAGGCACACTGCAAGAAAATACAGTGAATGAGCTTCCGCTGAATATAAAGGACATTGACGCTCGATGTGGTAAGCGTGGGCTAAAAAGTAACACACATATTATTTTTACTGTGTTTTAAACTCTATTAACTGCACAAAATATCCTGTCTGTTAATGATAACCTCTACTATGTTAATCTTAAACTGAATTCAAAGCATATTCTGATAATTTTATGTTCCATAAGCAAACAAAAAAAATTCATAGTTCTATGTCAACTGGAAGTACCCTGTAGGTTTTCATTTTTGTGAGTGTCGAAATATGCGGTTTTTTACGACATAAACGGCTCTAACTTTTTTAAACAATAACTGAGAAGTTTTTCTTTTATACAACTGAAAGAGACCATAGATATACGTATAAAGTTAAAATTTCAATTCGATATCTTTACGCGTTCCCGAGATAAAGAGTCTTGACTTACACACAGACGGGCAGACGGACAAACGCACAGATGGACAACAAAGTGATCCTATTAGGGTTCAGTTTTTTCCGTTTGAGGTACGGAACCCTAAAAATGGAACTTAGTTTAGTTTAAATGGCAATGGGCAGGGCATATAGCGCGGAGGATTGATAACCGATGGGGTCGAAAAGTTCTCGAGTGGAGACCACGTACCGGCAAGCGCAGCGTAGGACGTCCACCCACAAGGGGACGGATGATCTCAATAAGACCGCAGGATTGCGCTGGATGCAAGCTGCTTCCAACTGGTCTTATTGGAGCCATAGAGGAGGCTTATCACCAGCAGTGGACTTCTTATGGCTGATGGATGAATGGATAATGAAACAGAAACTGCGTTAATTTCGTGTACAATATTTTTAGTTCTGTGCATATATTTAGGTAGCTATCTAAGCTACTGGTGTTCGAATACATTGCGTGTCGTTTCCCGTTTACCAATTAATTTGTAGTCGGTCAACAGCTGGTCGACGATTTTGTAGCTGTAAAACATTTTGCGAGATCCTAATCAACTATCAGAATCACTATTATGGAACATAATACCTGTAAAAACTATTCGTGCAGAATTGCTACTAATATCTTTCAACCCTTTCAAACTTTGTCACCCTCAAGTCCATTGAGTCCCAAGGCCAAGGACTTTGACATGTGAAAAACAAAAAAAGATCATGAGAGTTTATAATACGATTTACTCGTACTAGTAACAGTAAGTAGTAAGTCTTAAGATGTCTGCGCTTCATTCATTTGTTATGATATCACATTTGTATCTAGCTAGCTATAACATACGACCACGCAAAGAGTTTTTTGACGTGTGGAAAAGTGAAAGATATATACTTCAACAAAACTCTGTCTCGTTTTGACAAGTCAATAGAATTATCTCGTGGTGCGTATACTAGCCTGGTTGGTTTATCACATAATTAAGCTTTTATTTGTGAGTAACGTTATAACTTATTTATATTATTGATTCTCAATGTGAACATGTTAGTACTATGACTTTTTTATACATTTCTGGCATGACGCCAATCTTACTTATAGCTATTTAAATTACCTTTCAAAATAATATGCACTATAACACATGAGACTGCTTAATCCTAAGCTGCCTGTACACGACACGTCATAGAATCTCCATTCACAGCCTCCCCCTCCCCCCACTCATCTCCCCTCCCGAGGGAAGGCACGGCGACACAGAGCCAATCGGTTATACTAATAACTTACGCCATTAATATGTTAATAGCACCGCACAGTGGTCCGAGGCAGTTGGATCGGGGCCAAAATGGAAATCGAGCGTTTTTTCCCGATGACGCCTCGCCAGATAACAGGGATCTGAGATTGTGCTGCCATCTAGGGCTTAGCGCGTCGTTAGCGGGTTTGCGGTTGGAAAGATTTGGAAGAAAAGTAAAATTCGAAAGAAGAGACAAGCTGCAAGTATTTGGAGAGGGAATTGTATGCTAACTCACAAACGGGCAACCAAGGAGAACAACTATCAATCAAGGCTTACAATAAATTTGTGTAGGCTAGGTGGCTAGCCCGATTATCTTTAGAGTTCTGAAAACCCTTGAAGATCGCTAACAGTACTTCATGGTTAAAATAACCAAAGCGCACAGATTAACATGTCATCTAAATTAATATTATATACTACGGGACTAAGCGCGCACTAAAATCACGAGATAAATAAATACCTCCTCATCCCGACGTTTAGGCCGAGTTGCATCGACTGTGGTCACGGGTAGGTGTAACTCGGCCGAAACGTCGGTATAATGAAGTATTTATTTATCTCGTAATTTTAGTGCGCGATTATTCCCGTAGTATATAATAATAATGTGTTCAAATCGCGAAAGTTTAAAAACAACATGTCATTTAAAGTACGGTAGCGCTCAGTTGCATTTGCAACTGAGCTATCGGCGGAAAGAACCATAATAGTGATCTTTATTATTTTCTTCGGTGATTGGTTAAGAGCACCAGACGAAAGTAGTATTTTGTGAGAACATTTGCATAAATGTACATATTTTTTGGGCCAATGCTATTAAAACTGCGTGTATTTTGGGCCAATTACCCGACATTCCGGGTTAACATAATAATCGTAAGTTCTGCAAATGGCATGCCATAAAAAAGGTAACTTGTGTTTTGCGTTTGTAGATTACTTTTATTTTGTATCATGTCCATTCAAAATATTGTGATTCGGAAAATGACTTCTACTGATAAAGCTGATTATTTAAGTTAATAAGACTACTAAATTCCTCCACCGATTCGATATTTAGGTATCGTGTCAATAAAATGTTACTACTAAAACTTTCATCATAGGACGATTAGTACTAGACATGACTCTCCAATGAATCTTGAATTCGATAGTTACACATTGGAAATGACGTGCATTCAGCGTGTTGTTCTTGCTTTATTAATCAGATCATCTACCCGTCTTGTTGGCAGACATTCCGCACTGCACTAACCGAGACCGTACTCACCGTACTGTAATATTTAGTCACAAATCATTACTAGAACTCGATTGACTCGAAACCATATTCAAGCCAAAATATCCATCCTCCCAAGTCCATCAACGCAACACGGCCCGCCCGGCGTGTGTCATCAAAGATTAGCTAGATCGTGACATGCAGACAGACCATCGCCCCCGGCGTCCAACGTTGCCATGGCTACCTCAATTATTAACCCGTGTGCGTCCGCCCTTAGAATTATGGGGACAGCAGTTTATTCTCTTGTTAATGATTGTTTTATGCTCTTACACTTTGAAAAGAGAGGATAACGTAAAGCCAGCAATTGGGCTATTTTATAGTCGTTTACTCTTATTACCCACCGAGAGTTCTAGCTAGATTTATAATGCCATCGTATTTCTTCCAAACTCGTGTATTTGTGCAAGCATTGGCCCGATATTTTTTGGTATCAAAAAGCTGTTTTCATCATACTTTACTTTTACCAGATATCAACTACGGTAGAAAGTTCTCATCTTATACGATCGCACCTATGTACTTAATCAAATCTAGAAACAAAATGCTTGCTCACTTGTACGTTTCATATCACAAGCCCCACATTTCGTCCCCATCCCAACTAGCCAAAAACTGGCCGGTACTGGGCCCGAGCTATCTGATTATTTATTCAGTTCGCTGTAAGTGCCACTCATAACACTGTCTTAATTAACCAGAGCTGAGAGGCGCTGCAGCGGGAGGGAGAGGGCTTGGACAGATACGTAGCGAGAACGGGGTCTTATATCAAAAAGAGAACATAAGAGGTAGCGTAGCTGGAGTATGCTTCAACAATCGTATGTGTAATATTACAAGTTTACAAGAAATATGCCTACTAAAGTAAGTACAACCTTAGGTTTTCAGTGCTTTTGATGAGGTTAAAAGAGAAATCCATGGATATACCAAATAAAGCACCTTGTCAGCGGATTGGCAAATGGTACCGGGCGGGGCACGCACTGAACTTATGTTCAACCAACATAAAACGAGAAACGTATTAATCAAAAAAATTGCTGAGTAAATAATAAGAACAATAAGTAGAAAAAAACTTATCTAAATTCTTGACTTCAATTACATCTAAAAATCCAAGACTTTTTTTGGTAGGTTGGCTAAGATACCGCTAAGTTCGTATAAATACTGTGCTTTAGATCTGTTACATACTTGGCAAACGAAAAAAATGCCTAAATAGTTCTTATGGCATGTTTGTTTTACTTAGTCAAATCAGCTGAGTAGGTATGTTACGAGTACGTCTGAGAATCGCTTCCGCTTTTGCTCTTGCCACCTCCGCACCCTGCCTAGGTTTGCATTTTGCCCGCTGCTCATAAATTCATAATTAAATAGGGAACTACCGGCTTTCCTCGTTACAGAGCTGAATTTTATTTAATTCTCCTCCCCCCACCCCCGTCTGCCCCCTCCCTGCTAGCCGTCGGCCAGATAACAGAATAAATAATACTTTTAGCCAGATCTAATTTTGAGTGAAATTGCGAAGATGAATTGTTAGATGTATACGTGTTTACTTACACAGATATATATGTCTTGTATGATACAAAATTTTCCTTGATTACATAGAAATGTCAGTTTTGTATGATACTAGATTCGCATTAAAGCTCTGGTACTTCGTTTCATATTTGTTGAAGATTAATATATTCTGGAATAAACACGCTTATGTAAACATTTAACATTAGGATTAGTTCTATACCAGCTGCCTTATGTTTTTAGAAGATCTCCTTTCAGCTAAGATTTTGTCAAATGTGGAATTGAATCTGTGAATTTTTAATAAAATACGAGATAAATATTTTACTTATTGAAATCTTGGAAAACAGGAAATTAAATAAGATGAACAAAAACTTAAGCTTATGTTTAAGCTTTCAAGCAGGATTTAAGTTAACAATCTCCTGTTTAGGGTCGTAATCCAGCAGTAGCTAGGCATTATAGAACCTCTTTCCGCTGTTATTACGGTGCTAGCAGTTACGGACTAGTACCTACTTAGTTAATATCATGATATGAAAACATAGTCCAGGAGGTGGCCGGTCGCATAGAGAAAAGTCTTCCAAAAATATGCTGAGGTCGGTTCGTGTCACCTTGTTTAACAAAGATAAAAAACCGGACAAGTACGAGTCAGTCTCGCACATCGAGGGTTCCGTACAAATCCAGAAAATTTCACAAAATTGGGAATTAAGTTGTTAAAACCTCCATACTGTAACCATCGACAAAAAAGTTTTTTTTTCACTTTTCTCGTCATACATCGAAGTTTTTTTTTACACAACTGCAAGATATCGTAGATGTATGTACGTATACAGTTTAAATTTCAACTCGATATATTTGCGCGTTCTCGAGATAAAGAGTCTTGACATACGGACAGACGGACAACAAAGTAATCTTATAAGGGTTCCGTTTTTTCCTTTTGAGGTACAGAACCCTAAAAATAATAAGCTAAGCCTAAGTTGAAAACAGATATTTAAGTTTGGTTATATATTACTTCCCTAACCCTTTGTTTTTTGTCAACTGCCAAGGCCTACCATCATGGTATTGTTTTTATCTCAAATAAATATTTGTCTATTGACAAAATCAAGCGCCGTAAATCTTAAATTGGTACTAGCCAAGTTGGCCAATGTTGGCAGTTACTATAATATAGGGCTCGGAGGTGATATCATCGTTTCAATCATTGCAATTTGATGTCCACTACAGACATAGACCTACATCATCAGATCTACATCTCTAATAAGACTGGTTGAAAAAGGCTTGTATCTAAATATCTACGGTGTGCTATGTCACTTTGGGTAAAAATATTGACTGAATCACTCGAAAGATAAAATATATCTATATCTAAATTGCATGCGAAGTGGGTTAAGTTTGAGTATTTCTTTTTGTAAAATTTAAACAAAACAGAAAAATAAATTTAAATAAAACTGATAAAGATCTCACACATTTTGAGGTAGGTAAATTAAATCTCGTAAAATATAACATTTCTTAGTCGAAATGAAGACTAGCTCTCGGTCTAGATATTCTGCATGTTACTATAGAATAGACTGTAGAGGGAAAGGAAGCACTTAAAGGGTATACTATTAAGTTAAAGAGACGTTTTATTTTTAGCAGGATGCTGGGAAAATATGCATCCGCACTTTGCACGTGGTATGAGCTCTGTACTATTTGATTGGAACATGTAAATCGGGTAGAAGGGATCGTGGAAAATGATATTGCTTCGTAACTGATATCGTATTATGTACAATTTTCTTCCGTAACTAGTTACGAACCACAGTTTCTGATTTTCGAGCGGTTAAGCTATTTTTTCAATAAAATTGAAATTGTCGAGGATTTTCTGCAATTTTAATACGGTAAAATTGTTTAATCTATGTAAATAAATTGTTAGTACCTTTCCTTACGAATTTATACTTAAATAAATATGATAGTTTGATAGTTAATTAATTGATCGAAGGTTAATTGATCCAGAACTTACTTTGCTGAATCGCAAAAAATCTTTCTAGTAAGCTTTGTTGAAACGATTGGAAGGTGAAAGATTTGTTGGTTTATTTGTCACTCTTTTACGTAGAAACAAAACAACGGATTGACTTGTTTTTTTTAATAAATATATTTTAGGGTCGAAGACACTCATACATTATTATCTGAAATTAGGGTCGGAGACACTCATATGATATTTTTTATCTGAAAAAAAATAAAAATCTTGTAGAAACTTACATATCGAAATTGTTTGTTTGTTTAGCGGCAACAAAACAACTAATCGACTTGATTTTTTCCATGACTAAAGTTTAAAAGTTAAAAAAATCATGGGCTACTTATTAAGCCAAAAAAATTAAAAGATTTTGCTGAAATATCCGGCTATAAGCTAGTCTATTCCATAGGAACTAAATAACCAGACATATCCGTCTGCACATTTCCTGTCTCCAAACTCTAACAGAAGTTCAATATATACTCGTAAGATGCTTGCAGCCAAAGCTGGTCATTGATTAAAATACATAAATTCTCCAACTGTCTGCAGTTGGGAGGGAGCCAACAAATGAGACAATATTCGGACCTTTGAGCTGCTTTCCGCTATTCGGATGTTTGGGTGATGTTTGACTTGACTTGTAGTTTTTAGTAGAACAATATTTAATGTACGCTAGGTTTTTCCACATACCTGACGTATTCGTCGTCGCGGCTCAAACACTGGCTTGTCGAACACACGATCTACAGCTACGACGACTTTATAGCATTACAATTATGAAATTGATTTGAATATTGACGTTATTATATTTGATTATTATTTCTTTGTAAATTTGTAAATTATGCAACAATTTAATTGTGTGATTTAGTACTTAAGTACAATATAAGTATAATATTAATACTACCTATGTACCTACGATATAGACCGACATGTAACTAATGTTATCAATAAATTGATTATGATTATTGCACATTAAAGGGACATGTTCACAAAATGTATGGAGGCTGGTATAATAATAATCAAAAATCCTAACCACAACACTCGTTACATTTCGAGAAAGTTCATATTTTTCTGAGTTTATTTCAACAGTTAAAAACAAAAAAGACCCCTCCGATTATTTTAAAATTAATTTTGGATTTATTAGAAAAAATAAATATATTTCGCTCAATAGGTAGTTTATCTCTAGCAGCTCTGATTAAGTAACCTGCAAATTGTTAAATAAAACATTTTTACCAATTAGGCACACTTTTTAAGTGATTTTTTGTCTCATTGTACCTACTAACTGGTCACACTGGTAGGTTATAATTTTTAATTTTAGCAAATTAGGAGATGAATGTGGAAGTATCAGCTACAAATGCAAGTAAAATAACGATAGAAGCACTTTATTATTGCTAAACTAGAAAAAATAATAAGTTGTATTGTTATTTTTCATACATTTTATTTTTCACGTTTAAAAAAAATTGGAGGGGTGAAAAAATCCAAATTAAATATTTTTGGGAAGCCCATATAACAAGCTTTCAAATGATGTATATATCATCTTGGTTCGATTTTTCTCTGAATAATATACCACTTGTGGACGTCACCTTTAATAGCTGCCTGTTCGAGCTTTGCCCTTCTACGATAAATTATGGCTTAAGCCCTCTGGTAGAAATATCCTTAAAGATATTAAAAACCACATTGCAATCTGTTGTTTAGTTTTCATTGAATATCTAAGCTAAGTGGATATACAGACTGACACGCATGAAAGACTACGCATTTTATACCTCATAATTACGTAGGTAGTGATAAGAAATTATTGAGTGTTACTATTTCATGATTTAAACTAATCCAAATCAAAATCAAAAATATTTTATTTTAGACACATTGAATCCGTAATTTAACACATTAAAATAACACTGAAGCAACTTAAATTGTCATTGTGGAAATTGCCACGCTAGAAAGCACGTCTTGTCTGAAAATGGCAAAGTGCCGTTAACCCATATATGCTCAAGGGGTCGAAAACGACCCAAGGGTAAAAATTAGCTACTTAAAGCCATAAATGAAAGAGATATTTCTAAGATTTTGGTATGGTTCGTTTTAGTGCTCTTGGTCATATATGGGTTAAAACTGTTACTGATTATGTTTTGTTAATCTGCTATTTATTATCATTTCTTGGTCACCTGGAAGAAATCGTTTTAAGTAATGAGGCCGTTTAGGAACCAATTTATACTGTTCTTTCTTTGTAATTTATTTCATTTTACGTAATTCGTCTAACAAAGAATTATCTAATTTATTTCACAGTAGTTATTTTTTGCAAAAAATAGCAAACTGACTTCAACTGTGTACAGAATTCGCGAATATTTCTGATCAGTGAGTAGCATTTTTCACATTATTGTTGATTTATCAAAAATGGCTTCGCTGATTACGATAAAATTTTAATGGAACCAAATTCAAAGTATATTCTTTTCAATAAAAGAAGAATTATTGAAATCGGACCACTACGTAAAAAGTTATGCGTGGTTATTCTCCTCCATTATTCATCCTCCTTGCCTCATCCGTTTCGTCGGTCAAAAAACTCTTAAGCGAGTAACATTGTGTTAAAAATTACAAAATATTTTCTAAAAAATATTATAATAACTCGGACTCTTTTGTTCCGCTCTATCACCATGAATACGTCACGCGCCATGACTTCCATTAGACCTGTGACATCATTATTATGTCGTATTATATCGCGCATTTATCTATTGTTTCGGTCAATGACCCCCGGAGTGCAGTTAGTACTAACTGTTGGCTATTCTGTGACAGAATCGTAAAGGTATCTTGTGTAGAGGTAGTGATTTTAACGTAGCTTCTCAACTCGTAGCTTTTTTTTGATGTGATTACCTTTGTAAAATTCGATGAACGCCGGCTGCACGCACGAAAATCATGACTGATTTTCAGATTCCGCCTGAGCCGAGTGTGCAAGCGAGAGCGCGGAACGTGACACTTTTTTGTACGTTCAGCCGGCGTTCGTCGATTTTGTAATGAAACGCTTATCCTAGACCTGCCCCCCAGACTAGCCGCTAACAAGGAAACAAGCACTTCATACAGTTGATAGAGAATTTAATACAGAGAGTTTATAAAAATACACAGACAAAGATAAAGAGGGCCACTGGACTTACTCTAGGTACTCAAGTTTAAATGTTCAAAGTTCACGATAGCACTGAGTTTCATGTTGGAGTAGTTAGAGCACGGAATATATAGCGGGAGGGAGTGCTTCTCACGGCGGGCGGAGCTCTCGAAGCACCACTGCTTCTTTGCCAGGCGGAGGCTTCCGCAGAGACGGGCGAAGGAAAAAATGCCAAGTCGACGGGCAAAGGCCCCCGCGTGTCAAAAATTCACTGGCTTGCAGGCGCTCTCGCGAGCAGTAGTTGGTAGCGGCCCGCGAAGACGGTGCGTCAAAAATCTAGAAAGAGTAGGTACACTTTACAAGAAAATTCAGGCGGTTTGTGCAGTCCGCGTTTTCGGACCATGCCAACTTTAAAGGTCCTGAGGACGAAGAAATAACAAATCCAACAAAATAATCCGTCACGGACTAAAGTTGGTTCTAGACTCACGTGTCACATGTGTCAGTGAGAAAATAGAATAACAAACTGAAAAATTCGGATTCGTATAAAGAATCAATGATTTAAAACGAGGTTTCTATCCAAAACGTAGGAAAAGACTTTATCATGTCAAAAATGAATTGTAAAACTTTCATTCACCTGGTCCTATAAACCGGTTAAGTCAATGGATGGGAGTGTCACAGGATGCGCGGCAACAATGCCTCTCCAGGGCATTGGGTTCGATTCCGGGTTGGGTAATATTGAAGGTATTTGTTAGTATTGTCGCAATAGTTCTGCGCTAATTTCTAACCCATACATTCATTGAGAGAGATGACGACTAGTAATCGGAAGTATTATTTTTAATATTATTCGTTTTCTAAGATTTTTTTTTACATAACTGATAGAAAATTGTCAAATAGTTTTTGTAACGGGACTCCCAAAGTATAAAAGGATACCAACCACATCATGTCACTCTTTCTGAGACATATTGTTATTTTGCTTTATCATTATTAACTCTACAGTTAAAGTTGTTTTGTAGTTTCATATATGAACTCTTTTACAACTGAGCGCTACCGTTGCTTGGATAATATAATAAATTGTGTGGCATAAGTAACTACTCAATAATTATTTTTTGCAAAAAATAGAATGACCGACTTCACCCGTTTACAGAATCATTACATAGTATAAAACAAAGTCGCTTCCCGCTGTCTGTCCCCATGTATGCTTATATCTTTAAAACTACGCAACGGATTTTGATGCAGTTTGTTTTAATAGATAGAGTAATTCAAGAGAAATGTTTAATTATGTATAATACACTTGTGCAAAGCCGGAGCGCATCGCTAGAACGCAAATATTATGCACGGATCGATGTAACATTTTTTCACATTATTGTTGATTTATCGAAAATGGCTCCGTCGATTTGGATAAAATTTAAATGGGACTAATTTCGAAGTATACTCTTTCTAATAAAAAAGAATTATTGAAATAGGACTGCTATGAAAAAAGTTATGCGTGGTTATACATAAAAAAAAAAAATACGCGTCGAATTGTATACCTCCTCCGGTGGTGTGGTTTGTCGGTCAAAAACTTTGACGCTGACCAGGGGAGCATTTTTTGAACTTCGCACTGTTTGGTCGTATACGAAACTTGTTAATCGCACTCGCAACTTCCATAGACACCAGAGAGATTCTCCATACAATCTGTCAAAGTTACGTATACTTACATTCCTAGGCATTCGAAATTCAAAAAACGGTCCCCTGGGCTAACCACCAGCCCGTGATCCAGCCTGCACACGAATTTACTTACCTATCTCTCTTCGTTTTCAGCGTTAGTACAGCCAGCTTATAACTCTGACAGAGCCAGTAGGTATAAGTTCTGAGGTTCCATCATTCAGCTAACTTCAGAGATAAAACCAGTCTCTGTTAATGAAACGGCCGGATGTATTACCCCCAAATAGTTTTAAAACACAATCCCTCCCGGAATGTTCGGAAACTTCAGGATTTCTGTTCGTTCCAGCAAAAGCGAGAAAGTTTCAAATTATTTTAAAATTACAAGTCACGTTTGCATTATAAATTAACTAGCGACTGGCCCTGGCTTTGCACAGGTGTATTTTACATATTAACCTTCCTCTGGAATCACTCTATCTATTAAACAAACCGCATCAAAATCCGTTGCGCAGTTTTAAAGATAAAAGCATACTTAGGTACAGACAGGAAGAGGGACGACTTTATACTATCTACAACATTTTTTCTGGTAGAATATTGTAGGCCCCGATTGTTTTAACCATTTAACCATGTCAGAGGCCTTCAAGCGCCTTAGAAATTCTGACACCAGGGCTAGCCACCCGATCTATACGAACTTACTCACAGCTTTTGCTCATTCAACAGCCATTTATAGACGATTCTCACGCAGGTCCGCACGATCCGCTTGCGATGCCGGGAGCACGGGATCGGAATGTCTCGTCAATATGCTTGTCAGTCTGTTTGTTTACTAATTAACACTTAATGGGAACCTTCTGTTAGTTTCTGATTTAGCATAGGTATTTAGTTCTTTACTTAGCATAGCTTGGTTGTATGTAGAAGCTAAGAAAGAATGAAATTAGAAAACTTGGTTTACGAAATTAAGTTATCGTTAGTAATAGTATATTATATCTACAAGCCGAATCAAAGTTGTTGGCGGTTGTGAAGTTGAACAAGCTCCGCGGAACCCGGAACCCAATCCTCGCGCAGTATATTATATGCTTCAGTCAGGATTGATATTTGTGCAGCATGTAACAACAACCAAGAAGTTTTATTCGGTCTTTATTCGTTTTTGGAGTATCAGCTCCAAACTCGGCTAGGCCAGTCTTTGGCATACTTTACAAACATTAACCGTGAATCATTTCATCATCAACATTAATATCAGTCATAGGCCTAGTATTACGGGACATAAGTCTCATTTGTAGGTTTCTCATAGACCGGTTGAAAGCGTTTTGTATCCAGCACGTACTTTTATTTATATTGTTTCTCCACTTTGACGATTTTCTAAGCTGCGTTGCGTACGATTCACTCGAGTTGAGAACTATATTATACTAGCTTTGGCCCGCGGCTCCGCCCGCGTGGAATTTGATTTTTGTTTTGCTATCCCACAGGAACCTTTATTTTTTTCGGGATAATAAGTATAGGACATAGGCATGTCACTTTCCGGCCCTTGAACTATATCCACGCGAAAATCAGTCAATTTGTTTCTCCGTTGCTGCGTGAAAGAGTAACAAACCAACAAACTTTTCGGATTTATAATATTTTTTTTTTTTTTTATCGTTTTAAAAAGTTAGAGCCGTTTATGTCGTAAAAATATTTTGACAATATTTTTTTTTGACAATTATTGTTTTGAATCCATTGGCAATATGATACATACTCGTATAGCCCAACGGCAATCATCGATCTAATCTAGCCAATTTACAACAATACATTTCAGATAGATGTCTTTGAGCCTATTTTAACTGAGCTCTACTGAAGCTCTATTTGAACTCCTTGATTGTAGGTTGTACTTACGAGTAGATAAATAAGAGTGTGCCCGTCTTCAAAATAACCGTCACCGTCCGAAATCAAGTCGCGGATCACATCGAAGATTGTGGTGGAATATCCTATACTTAATTTGTAGCATTATGTAAATATTATTTTTCGAAAAATGATAACTAAAATGACATAATAACAGACTTCAACCATGTACAGAATTTGAATACTTAGTTCGCACGGCTCAATGTACCATCGATGTAGTATAGTTTTATTATTACATATTGATTTTTCAAACACGAATCAGCCGATTCGATGAAACTTCTTAGTAATAATGTTTATTGTATGGCCATTAAGGTATACAACAAATTGCCAAATTGTTTTAAAAAACTTAATTATGATACTTTTAGACACAAATTACACAAGTTCCTTATTGACAAGTGTTATTACACTACTAACGAATTTTTATAACACTCACTTAAGGAAAAAATGTATAAATAATGTTAAGCCAAATACCTCTACATATTTTCTAAAAATATTTGTACACCTGTAAAGGTAGAATATTTGAGACACTATTGTTCTTTAACATCTACATTGTAAGACAATATTCTAACAAATAAACGAATTTTGATTTTGATTTTCAATTGGACCACTTCTAAATTATTATCTACGAAACAAAAAAAGATTCATCAAAATCGGTTTATAATTGGCGGACGAATTGCGTAACATACTCAAATTGAGAAACTCTTTTTTTTAAGTCGGTTAATAATTAAGCAAAATCACAAAGAACAATGAAAAAGTTCACATACCTATCAATTTTAATGACTAACCGGTAGGTATAGAATCCTGTGGTATCATCTCCCCACTCCGGTCTAAATTCTGCTCCTATGAGTCAGCCTAAGCCATTACGGTGATGTTCTTAGCAAATAAACTGAACTTCTATTAGTTTTAGTAACTTTAGTTAGGAAGTTTAGGAACTTTATGGCGCTAAATGTTTAGGGTTCTGTTCCACAGGGAACAATTTAGACTTTAGCCGCCTTACCACAAAAAATTTAAACACTTTTCAGCCGTGCAATTTGTACTGTTAAACATTGTCTAAGGCGTGCTTAAAACTTATGTGGTAAGACAGTAAAATTTTATTTTTAGCTTATGCAGAATTTTGACGTCTATCGTTACCTTAGATGTGTAGATAATACTTAATCACTTAATTAAGTTTATTGGGATGTTAAAAATCTTTTAAATATCATTTAAATTTTGCTGAAAAACTTTTTATTATAAATCGATATATGAATTTTCAAGGCGTGAAAAATTGCAGATACACGCAGAGGTAAGTATGCAAACATTGCGCTAGTCATTGCAATCGTTTTAGACTTTTCACGACTAAAACTATCAAACATGCTATTACCACATTTTTGACTAAAAAACCCTCCTTAAAATTGCCATTCACACCTTTCAGCAACCAAAAAACCGATCTACAAACCCACCTGCATTCGAATCCGGCAAAAAACCATTCCCACCACATAAAATTGCGCGTCCACGCAAAAAAAGCAACGCCCTTGAGCCCAGTTACTTTCGATCCTAAACCCGTTCCTTGCAGGAATCCTGAACGTATGCACGGCTTTCTGCCAAGATCATGCAACACCATGGATACTTAGAGAGAGATGCGACAAGCTCCTCGCTAACCGGTATGCAAAACTTCCGGCTTTAGTGCAAAACTTTCGGTAGGCTTGTGAGTTGTGATGCTTCGTTCCCAATGCTTAGTTATTATACATAATATACATTCGAGAGCTCAGCAAAAATGATTTTTGGATTCGCATACTATTCGCTTATGACTGAATGAAAGCAGGAACGAGCATTGAGCTCTTATTATGGAACCTAATCTAACAAAATGTCATCGTAGCTGAGCCACCATCACTACCATTCCAGATAATAAATGAAACTCAAAACACGCTACTTAGGCGCAATAAAACCGAAATATACTTTTTGTGAAATTGACATTATGGTAACCAAATGCGCATGTTGTACGCATGTTCTGCATATCAATCAACTGTAATGTGATTCTAATAATACTATCACTTGTATCAGTACAGCCTGTACAGCAGTGTCAGAGTACTTAGCAAATGACTTCTATAAACTTTCGAAGGAATCTGTTAATTGATAGTAGGTATAATATTTTAGTAGGTATTTGAAGTTTTTAATAGATATTACCCATAACCAGGATAATTTAGTGCACTGTTTATTTACTCAATTATTTCGCAATTCTATCAAAAAGATAGGTATTGGCAGCAGTTGCACACTGTACATAGTGTGCAACTGCTTTCTTCTGACGCGCGAAATGATAAGTCTTGCCTCTCTCTGTTTATTTTCTCTGAGTGCAGGACTTCACAATAAATGTATGTAAATACGATGAGTATGCGCTCGCGCTCGCGCCAGTGCCATGGCGTCCGCCAGCCGGGCGAACGCGCCCGCGCCGCCATCTTGAAAAAAGAAACGATTCCATTTTTAAATTTTCAAATTATCACGTGTGCAATCGGGAGTGCAATTCGGACCTAAGACTTTTTTCAGTTAACTTTTTATCGTTTTTAGTGCGCGTTCCGTTTTACGTGATTTATTTTTGTTTATTTATTTGTTTGTAAGTGTATTAATCGCGGAGGATTAATTATGTTTGTGTATCGTCGGTCTGATTTCTAATAGGCTTATCGTGTTACACTGTAACTGTTATCTCATAATGGTTCTCGTGTACTTGCCTACTTGTAATTTGAGCTTTGATGGAGCTCTGGAAGGAGGTTATGGCTTACTAGCCGTAGCCCGCAGTGTTACTTGTTATTTACCACAATAATATAAATCAAAACAAGATTTTTGACTGGATTCAAATTCATTTAAAAGTTAATTAATTTTACTGAACTTCAGGTGAAAATGAAATATACATTATTAACGCATTAGCTAAACACAAAATAAATTATGTAATGGTAATTAATAAATACAGCAATTTGACAATTAAGTAAACACTTTAATACTAAAAAACTACTAAACTAATAAAGTAAAAATATGGAAAAGACGTACCTACCTAAACGCACCACTTTTTTGTAGAGCAGTAAAACATAATACCTGCACTACAAAACGTTTAAACCACAACTTTGTTTTGTAATGATTATGATCTGTCAAGTTGCACAAATTCAAAAACTATACACAAGATTATTTCGCTCCGGAAAAGAATATAATTGAATTACATAATATCGAAATTTAAGCAAATTAATCACTGAAACTGAACACTTAGCCTCCCCTGTAAATTGTCCTATAAAAATATTTACAATTATTTTTTGAAAACCTTTCGGTGTTTTTAAAAACCAGTTGGAATTTACTTACACCTAGTAGGTATCCCTGTGGTTTCAAACCAGGTCAGCCCTCTCGCGGCCGGACTCCCACGCTTACCGGTCTGCAAAACCAACTAAATATGTATATGCAAAAAACACGAGTAAAAGTTAAATTTTCTATTCGAGTCGGAAAGTCAAGCGGGCCAGTTAGGATCTAACATAACTCAGCGCGAAGCTGCGCTTGGAATAAATCTGAGGCGACGGCGGGATGTCCTGCATAGGATTTATCGCTTGCGCAAGTCGGATGTTATTCTAGTACTTGCGCCAGTCGGCAGGACGAGCTGACTCATGGAAAGACTAGAAAGAGGCAGATGGATAGACTAGAGGCTTGAAGAAAATTCATTTTTATATGTCTTTTACTGGTATTATTTAAAATAATAAATACAGTTTAGTAATATGGTGAAAATGTATCGTTTATGCTATTGAGATGTTATTCCAGTACTTGCGCCAGTCTGGAACACGAGCTGACTCATGTAAAGACTAGAAATAGCAGATGGATAGCTCTTAGATTTATTTTTATAAATTAATACTATTTGTACTGTACTTATTTTTTAGTTCTGGGTATTGCGAGGATTTATCACTCGCGCTAGTCGGATGCTATTCCAGTACTTGCGCCAGCCAGGACGAGCTGACTTATGTTAAGTAGACAGAGAAATAGCTTTCGACAGGATTGTTTTCCTTTGGATTTCCGAATCGATGTGTAATGATTATTTTTGACCGACGAAACGGTACTCAATTCGACGCGTATATGTATATTTTATGTATACGAGTATTTATTTTTTATGTATAACCACGCATAACTTTATACGTGGTGGTCCGATTTCGATAGCTCTTTTTTATTGGAAAGAGTATGGTATTTTAAAGTTAGTCTCAACTAAATTTTATCGAAATCTGCAAAGCCATTTTTGATAAAACAACAATAATGTGAAAAATGCTACATCGATCCGTGTGAACTATTCGCGAATTCGGTACACCGTTGAAGTCGGTCATGCGATTTTTGCAAAAAATAATTATCTTGCAGCATGTTCAAAGTTTCCTCTCTGTCATTCAGTTATCTATAGTTGCCAGCGATTCATTAGTCTGCAGCAAGTTTTGCATATCAGCACGTCGCGACGCGCCAAAGTCGTCTCTGTTCTGTGGCTGTCCAACTGGTCATCGAGGTATTGCTCGGTTCGTTGCATTTTTGGATCACACCTGTTCAATGTACCTACTACTTGAATTAACTGTGAAGAAGTCACTTTTAGTTGTAATGTAACTATGTAATAAAACTTAGTGGTTTTGTCCGTTATTCTGAGGGAGCGACATACAATTTTGTTTTTAAAGGTTCATTTTGTTTCTGGGATAGTTAGTAGATTATTAAATACATCATGATTTTAATGCGTTTTAAATATTAATTCTAAGTATCAAGTTGTAAAAAGCGTCCCTGGCCATTTGGACGGCTAAAACCAAGAAGCCTATAAAACAATTGGGTACATTTTTAAGTTATTTATCCTGTCAAAGGCTAAGTAGGTAGGTATACCTAATTATCTACATTGTATTGTCACTTATGATAATAAAGTATTTTCAAAAAACAAAATCAAATCTAGAAATAAAAATACGTGTGCATATGCATAATATGTAGTTGGAGTAGTAGTTTATTTGACGTGATAGCGCTATTTGTATTTTGATAGCTAAATAAATGATTACTCACACCTATTTATAAGCTCTCAGTATATTACGAATCCGTCCATTTACAATCCTGAGTAGGTCAAACTCAAAATACACGATTAGTAGTGATAAGATAATCTTTCGAGTCGTCATTAATAAACACTTAGAAGTTCAATGAACTTGGTCCAGAACTTTGTAGTAGTAAAACGTGAGTAGAAAATAATGTAGAGAGAATTTCGATTTTGAATTTAATTCAATATGGACATTGTTAGGAATAAATTTAATGGGCTTGATTAATACAGTAGCAACATATCGTTATGTGTAGTGTTTTATAAAATTCAATAGCTGTCCCGAGTTTTTCACTTTGTCACCCAAAGTTTTGTTTGAGTATGTCACACAAGCAAATAAAAAAATTAATTGAAAGTTTTCAGGTCAAAACTGGAAAATGTACTTTTAAAATATTGAATTTCTCTATAATGTATGTAAGTATTGCTACAATAGAAGGGTCATTTGTACCCAAAAGTTTACTAAATGAATCAACAGAGACTATGTGTTAAAAAGTAAACAATTTGACTTATTTTAGTTATTTATTCCACCAATACCGTCAAACAGAAATATTGAGTGTAAATCTACAATAAACAACCGAGCTTCACAAAACGATCGTCCAAAAAGCATAAACAGAGAATAACGAAAGAAACTATTTAGTCCCGACGAAAACGTAAACCACGCCTGACTCACTTCTGTAGTTTATATTGCACTTCCGGTCTCCATACACACATACAAACATGCAAGTTATACTACCATACATGCACCATACACAAGCATTATCGGTGCCCTTTAGTACGTACAGAAAGCTAAGTAAGGTGCGGACTAAGGTGTAATTAAATGGGTCACAACTTCACAAGCGCAAATAAACATTTATGATCTACCAGTTAAAATAAAATTTTCGTATTTTTCATTGCAAGAATTTTGTTACTATGTAGGGATGTAATATTGCAATAAGTTACGTAAAAAATAACTTTCTAAACAATTTAAAATTACTTTAATTTAACAGCGCTCATATTGACTCTGTCTATTGTGTAATAGGTAGAGCTTTTTTTAGTTTCTCTATAAAAAGTGAAATAAAGTACCATCGATTTATGAATAGAAAGCCCGAAAAAGTTAACTTATCCCGCAGAATATTATTCGTTTTCAAAATTATTAAGAAACATTGATATGTTTTCTTAGATTGATATCTAAGACAACAAATAATAGTTAACAGTATTTATTAGTATCCTAAAGTAAGACCAACATCTTTATTTGAATTTGTACCCGTTGTTTTCTACGTCATATTATTATGAATTAAAAAAATGCTCTCCTACATTTTTACCCTTTATAGCCGCTGAATTATATGTAACTTGAACTGTTTTATTACCATTTTAATAGTATATTTTTTGTTTCTAAAAATGACAATGCTATTTTACAGCCGCTTTCGAATTATTTAATTTTGTTAATTTACTGTACTGTGTATTTATTAAATAGACTGTGTATGTTGAATTTCTTCTCGACACAAGAACCCCCGCCCTGATACGCCCCAATCTCTCAGCACTCACAACACTATAGCATCACCATTCATGCGTGCCCGAGGGTTCCGTACAGCAGCTACAATGAATGGCTGCAGTTAGCATTTTACGGCTATTTCATAATGACCGATATAAACGAGCATTTTACTACTCTAGAGGCAGCGTTTACTACTGCTTAATCGACTTTTTCGGGTTCCTTATCAGAGAAATTAAAACATAAAATACTATCTACATGTGTATCACGCGTAACACTTGATTTTGTTACAATCTATTTTAACCGACTTCTATGACTATGATATGTTCGCTAATTTGGAACTGATGAAAAAATCTTTTTTAGTATGTAAGGGTGAACTCCTGGGATGGTCACATTGAAATTTTAGCGAAACCAGCTAAGCCGTTTTTGAAAAATCAACCATAATGTAAGAACACGATTGAAGTCGGTTGTATCATTATTTGCGAAAAATGATTAAATTTGCTGGTAATTAATGTGATTTCTTTAATTTAACTAATAATTTTATAAATAACTATTAATTTTGTGCCAATAAGTACCTACTCAAAACAAATTCTAAACTTGCAATCATTTTATCCATTTACAACACAAACGCTAACGTGCATTTTTCTGTGCTCTTGGCTTCATAAGCACATACATATTACTTTAAAAGCTCTATAAAACTTCTCTGTACACGTATCAACTTCTATCGTATGTAGTATCAAGTTGAATGCCAACATTCTCGCGCGCCGACGTCCCACTTCTGAGATTTTGCGCGCTTCCTTGCATCCTTAGAACATTGACTTGCATGCAAAGTAACCCCGACAGGCAGGGCTGCCATTTGTGAGCTTATTTATGAGCTTTTTCTGCAAAATAATATGAATTTGAAACGCTAGATTAGTTGACCTCTTATGCTACGTTTGATAGTACATGATAACCATTTGAGAAGTTCGATAAGAGAACACTTGGTATCAGTAATCGCCCGGAAAAAAAAATCATGGCATAATATTATTATCTATGTAAAGCCTATTATTTATGATTGTAGGAACTAAACAAAACTACAGTTAAGTTTTCTTCCTCAAAATATAAAGTAGAGTCTTAATTTTTTGTGAATTTAACTCAACGAATATAATTAAATCTTTGCTTTAGCAATATGCACCAAATGATAAGCTATGGTTGAATGGCAACCCTATCCATTAACCCGCCATCTTTATTCTGTGCACATCGCGTCACATGTCAAACGATTTGTTTTCTCTGCTGCTTGAGAAATTCACTTTCTGGCCAGTACGCGGAAACGCGCCCTATTTTGGCTATTTTAGCTATTTTTCCGCGTGAAGTGGAACGCATGAGTAATGGCGTCCCGAAAAGAATGTGGTAAGATTAATGAGGCTATTTTTGAGTTTTTAATTAGGTTGGATTTTACTTACTGGTAACACTATTTTCTAGCTCTATTTTCTGACGTTCAATGACAACTTAATGAAATAGACACATCTTTGAAGTTAAGCAACGTTCAGCACGGCCAGTCTTCGGATGGGTAACCGCGGGTGGCATTTACAACTGAACGCTATCGTGGCTCGGATGACACATTAAATAGTAGGCCCCGGTTGTACTAACCGTTTAGCCATGTCAGAGGCCTTCAGGCAGCTTAAGAACTCTGACACCAGGGCCGCCCGGCCTATATGAAATTACTTACTTGCTATTATCTTTCGCGAGATCTCTTTTTAACTATTGTTATTTGCGCAGGATTTTTGATCTTCATCCATCTATCAATTGCTTTGCGCGGATTGCGAAAGCAATTGTTGAATGAACAACTTTGATGGCTAACGTCACATAGGCGGTGCCAAATGACTAAAATGAAGTCATAAACGAATGCTATTACGATTGCTATTGCTTTAGGCGGTAGGGGGGCTGGTGGCAAAAACTCCTTTTCCTTGTCTCGGCAATTACTCTGTCACTCAACACTTCACTTTGTCTCGCAATGTGTCCTTTTCTCCAACAATTGTAGCAAAATTATAATTCAGATTAACTTTTCTTTTAATAATTTTATTTTTCACCAAAAATGGCACTACCGCCTTCAACCGTGCACAGAATTCGAATAGTCAATGTGGCATCCATGTAATCATTTTTACATTATTGATGATTTTTGATAAATGACTCGACTGATTTCGATATCGATGGGAGTTCGATGGGACCGTCTCTAGAGTGTGATCTACCAAAGAAAAAAGAATCAAAAATAAAAGAAATAGCTGAGTAATCGCATAACACACATACAATCTGAAAACTTCTATTTTCGAAGTCGGTTAAAAATTACATATATTACATATGTCATGTCCTCAACATCTCAAACGTCTGTAAGTATTACACAGGTGTACTTATTTATTTGTTTTTTGTACGTCTGCATGCTTGTTCTAAATCAGTCGCGCCACGTTATATCGAGATACGCAAAAAGACACAAGCCTGTGCTGAAGTGAAGTCGAAATTTGTAAAGCACCTAAGTAACATTATTGGCTATATTAATCAGACTAGTTGTAAAATTTATTTAGAAATGTATTACAAAAAAAACAAGACAATACAATTTGAGGCCAAGATACGTTCAGCACAATAAACTTTTTAAGATATTAGTACCTACTTTGGGGATAGTGGACATTTTAAGATGATGACAATTTGCGACAGAACCAGAGAGGATGTTGGCCTTATAATAAAACTTCTTAAACGTTTTCTACCTCGAGTAATGTAGGTATTTTCTAGATGAGCGTGCTACACCCTATACCGCAAATCTGTTAACACAAAATATGTAATCACACGCAAACCTGGGTAAAGGTAACACATAAAAACATATTACATCATATTTTTTAAAATACGACTGCTCTAGCTTTAGAGTTTACTCTACTAAATTAAAAACCTATTCGCACCTAGTCACTCCAACACAATCGATTGAAGAAATATCTTTTAGCATTTAACAATACAACTAAACCCCTAGATTTCCGCATCTAAGAATAGCCTACCGGTAACGGATGGGGCCAGTCTAGCTCTCCAAGTACGAAATCTAGAAATAGTAAGCACTAAAGCACTAATTCTAGCCCGGCACCAGTGGATAACCCCGATTGAGATATTACGACTTTTATTGCCCATTGCGTGGTTTGTTTGCCAAGCTAAAGCCCACTTCCTTTCCCGCCAGCCGTGGATAGCGTGTTGAGAATTGTTATTGAAATGGTGAAGTGAAATTTTATGGATGAAACGGGGAAGTCGGTTTTGTGGTAGCTAAATCAAAGTCCTAATGTTTTGTTTATTTCAGTTGAGCATTATTGATCAAATTTCGCTAATGATTTTTACTGTACTATACCGGCTGTTTTATAGTCCACTGCTGAACATAGACCTACCTTGCAGAGAGGGATTGGGCTTGACTCTCCACGCGAAAAATCGCAATACCGACTTCCACCGTGTACAGTAGTACAATTCAAATAGTTTGCACGAAACGGCGTGACATTCATGTACACTATTGTTGATTTATCAAAAACGGCTCAGACGATTTCGATAAAATTAAAATGGAACCACTTTGGGAGCACATATATCCTTTTGAACAAAAAAAATTGTAAATTGGTTCACAATTAGCAGAAATATCGATGAACATACACAAAAAAAAATACATACAGACGAACATAGTACTTCCTCCTTTTTGGAAGTCGGTAAGAAGTTTCCAACAAAATTTATAAACTCTTTACCAGTTTTATATGCGTTGTGTGCCGAATTTGATGCGTTTTTTATTGCAACCTTATGTAATCACATCAGTTCTTAGCAACATTTCGATAAACTCAATGGTTAAGGGTACTCAAATGTTTTAATTAACAATCTACTTGCATAACTTAAAAATAACATATTAAGCGCGAGCAAAGTGTTAACGAAGCCTTCATCTCGCATCCTGCCTGGGTACGGGTAGGTAGAGCATGACGAATGTCATATTTATACCATCATTAGTCCTTGGTGGACTCCGTCTGGATGCCAATTTGGTCGCTCACTTTTTGCAACTTTATTTAAGTTCCCCTTACACATAGTCACGCGGACCACAAAGAAAAATAAAGAAAGTAACATATATGTACCTCTTCTCCTTACTCTTATTGGTCCACAATTGTCTTCATATCATATCAGTTGTTAATCTCAGTCAAAAATCAAACTGCTGTGAGAACCAGTTGATTTACAATACTGCCAATATTATGAATAGTAAGTAAGTAAGTTCGTATAGGCCGGGTGGCTAGCCCTGGTGTCAGAGTTTTTAGGCCGCCTGAAGGCCTCTGACATGGCTAAACGGTTAAAACAACCGGGACCTACAATTTAATATTTAATTATGAATAGTGAATTTAGCATTTTGGTCATAAGTGAATTAGACTCTATAGCCATTCCTACCTAAATTTTGACGGCCAATGTGGTTGCAAAATCATTGAATGGAGAGCAGGAGCAAGTAAGAGCAGTGTAAGACGTCCACCTTCAAAATGGACAGGCCTCAAGATCGCGTTGGATGTTAGTCAGCTTATGTCCAAAAACAAACGTCTTATAACTGAAGATGACTATAATAATAATGTGCTTACATTACTATCTACATAGCTACACTTGGAACTCCTAGTAACTATAGGTACCTAACTAAAATACATTCGGTAGGTACAGCGATATCATTTGGAATCCAATCTCAAACATAATCCCAGTCTATCTTGTTTACCCAATGTTAATAAATCGACACCAAGAAGCACTTTCCCTACAAATACAACGGTATTGTTTACCCAACAATGCTCTCAATATAACCTGCCTTAAGTGTAGATGATAGATATATTCTGGAATGTACAATTGTACATGATTCATGGTGTGTTTATGGGGGCTTTTGGCCTGGCTTAAACTTTAGTATCTTGTTTTCAATGTGTACTGAGTAGCAGTATGCCACAGACTAAGTGTAACAATGACAATAGAAAATGGAGTGATCATTTTACTGATGACTACTTCCTATTGTCTGCCACGGCACAACGGGGCCAGTTTGGTAGACGTTACCCAATCGCCCTTCGAGAGCAGGTCTATATCAAAATTGGACTAGAGGTCTAAATTTAACTGAGATTCTATTCTTATTTCAAGTTCAATATTTATTTAGTATTTCGAATACCAGAGCGAAGGTCAATATCCTTAATCCGATGTTAAAGTCCAAAAGATATTAAGAAATACTGTTAGCAGTGCCAATATACGAGTATGAAGTTAATTCTATCTATCACAGCTATCTAGTGTAATGACTTTAAATGCAACAAAATCAGTGCCAATATTCTAGCATGACGTTGCACAAAGTCACAAAATGGCCTGAGAGGATGGCATTAAAGATTCTTCGCCTAGACATTTCTATGCGTAATTGCCTCATGTGGTTTTTTCTGCAATTTTATAAGTAGTGTTCTACTCTTGAAGCATTAAAAGAACTTTGACGTTCACTTCACTTGAATACCATCATAGTATCAGCTATAGGAAATCTACCGCTGAACATAAATTTCTCTATGGATTTCTAACGAAATTTGTTGAAAACTGTTTAGATCCAGCACGTTGATGATGTCTTGATCCATCAGTCCATGGGACGTCTTAGGCTGCACTTGCTAGTACGATATTTTCACGAGAGGGACAATAGACAGTTATTTATTACAGGACAGCTATCCTTTGTAAAAGTAAGTTCGTATAGGCCGGGGGGCTAGCCCTGGTGTCAGAGTTTTAAGGCCGCCTGAAGGCCTCTGACCTGGCTAAACGGTTAAACCAACCAAGATCAATTTAACGTGTAATTCGAGCCAAAGTAGCGCTCAGTTGGAAAATGCCATCCGCGGTGACCCATCCAAATACTGACCGTGCGGAACGTTGCTTAATTTATAGTTGATCACTGATAATCAATACGATGTAGAAACTATATAATATGCAGATAATAATGTCATTTGGTGCACTGAATATGGTTATTTCACAAACGACCCCATAGCTATCTAATATTTCTACAAGTGGACAGTATCCATATCTACGGTAAAACAGATCCAAGCTGTTTTACACAAATATACATTTAAAGCTCCCATATCTAAGTCCTGCCGCCTATTCAGATCAGTCTGTCTGCTAAGCATGACGGATGGAGCAGTATTTGCGGCACCATTACTCTCGCCGGGTTCAAAGCCCCGCGAGTAAAACGAAAAACTGAGGGGTTAGTACAAGTTTATACGTGAAATGAAACTACAGACAGACATAACTCTTTATTTTACAACCATAATTTCAAAATAAACACTGTTTACACATTATATGATTATAAAGTGGCGGCCTTATCACCCATGACGATTTCTTCCAGGCAACCGTACACGAATATGAACTGATGAGAATGTACCAACCCTTTTTTTTAGTCCACTGCAGGACGTAGGCCTACCCACGAAGGGTGATTGGGCCAAATCCACCACACTGGCCCAGTGCGGGTTGGTGGATTCACATACGCCATCGAATTTCTTCCACGGACGTATGCAGGTTGCCTCACGATGATTTCCTTCACCGAAAAGCCAGTGGTGTTAAATTCCGTACATAATTTCCAAAGAAACTCATTGGTACGGGACCGGGATTTGAACCTACGACCTCGAAAATGACTGGCCAGCGTTACAACCACGACTTCATGTTTTCGTGTGGCTCCATACGTTTTTGTACAGCGCCTCTGGCGGAAACGAGGAAGAACTAACAAATATGTATAGAGCCACACGCAAACTACGTAGTTGAAGTAAACTATACAAAACTCGTACTAAGGCTACTTGGATGTGGCGTAATTTAGATTCGCAAGAGGTTGGGATTGAAATTAACGAGGTATTTTTGGGACTTTCGCTTGACATTCGTTACGAGCTTGAAGCTGAAATATGCAAATACTGGCTGCTTGTGTGATGACACCTTTTCATGATTATACCATTTATACCTACAGTGCCTTAATGGCTACAAGACGTATAACTATGAAATTTTACAAAAAACAGCGTCTCAGAGTACTTACACGTAAAATAAGGCCTATTACAAGGAATGGTCCAAATCATAAATTGATTTAACTGAAGTATCATGTAGAGTTTCATATGAAATAATTCTTTATTAGAACTATAGCTAAAACTGATTTTAATTATTTTTATGATCTGTGAGTTTTGGTTTAAGTATAAAAATGTACAGAAAATTATATAATTTACCCTCTTTGTCAATAACTTGATTGGACTTTTCTAAGGTAACAACTTTGTTCCCAGTTTTGTGGAATTTCCGAAATTACGGTGCAGAACCTTTGTTGGGCGAGCCTGGCTCGCAATTGTCCGGTTAAAAAAAAATACAGACCCAAATTATTTTGTGCACTTGATAGTGCACTCTTCACGCTTATATCATACTCGTACCTAATGATTGCTTCAATTCACCTCTCAGTAAATATTTCAAAATAATTTATGATAATACGTCAGTTACGTGCTCTTTACCGCGTTTAATTATAAATGAAGTTTCTATTAAGTAATAGTTCAGTTATGAAATAACAGTTACATGCGTCTGTACCAAAGAAAATTACTAAAATACTTGACAACAAGAGTTGGACGGTAAAACTAGTGTTGTTTGAAAAATAGTAAATCAAAAATTAATATCAACATAATATCAAGCGTTAATATATGTGAATAAATTGTTTTTAATTATCAATATGTATTCCATTTAATACCTTGATATTAAAGAAAAAATGTAGTGTAGTTTAGTCACTTAATTCAGTGAAATTAAAGTTACCAAATTGAATCACAGTGTATGTTAATCAAAATTAGTGACAGTGAGTAGTGATAAAAATCTGATTTTTTTATGACAAAAGTGCAATTTCGTATAAGAATACCGACAGAATATTTTATTAATTAATCGTCTAATTATTTGACAGTAAATTCTTGTCACCAAATTATTTAACAATGTAAGTTGATCACCAAATTATTTGACAGTGAAAATTTTTCATCAACTTCTTTAACAGTGAGTGAAATCTTGTCACCAAATTCCTTGGCAGTGTAATCTTGTCACCAAATCTAGTGACGTAGTGTAATTGTGCCAGCAAACGGATCAGAGTGTTGTAATAAAATGAAAATGCACCTGCAAAGCGACATCTCGTGTGAGATCGCGTACACTGCGTGTGAGATGGAGAAGGTCCAGGTCTCGGAGGAAGCTGAGATGCTCTACTATGAGCTCATCAGCGCCATGGAGGAGGAAGAATCGGTAAGCATAACATTGTCAAATAGTCATGAATTTTTTTGAGTTCGAATCTCCGCCGCGCAGTTTAAAGGAATTAGTCCAGTCATCTCCCCCGGGGGACAGACTGGAATAATTCGTTTGAAGCGGTTTTGAAGTATGTAGATATTTAGTTTGAGTGTTCCTAAGATATGACTAAAGTTGAGCAACGTTCGGCATGATCAGTCTTCAGATGTGTGGCCGCCTATGGTGTTTACGTCTGAACGCTACTTACCATGGCTAAAACCAACTGTAGACTTATCAAAAACAGTATTATAAAAAAGTTTATGTGTCATTTTTAGGTCTGGATTACTCTGGATATTAGTTTTTCTTGTCTTTGATTGGTTTGTGGCACCTGGTTCAAGTAATCCTAGTGAGACTGCAAAATGATTAATATTCAATCAATTTACCAAAATTTTGTTGCCATAATTAACTCTCAGTAGGTAAACAGTCCTTTTCACACCACTGGCTTTTCGGTGAAGGAAAACATCGTGAGGCAACCGGCATATGTCCGTAGAAGAAATTCGATGGTATATGTGAATCCACCAACCCGCACCGGGCCAGCGTGGTGGATATGGCCTAATCACCTATCGTGGGTAGGCCTACGTCCTGCAGTCAAACCTGTACTGTTTGCAGTACATACAGGCAAACAGTACAGGTTTGACAAAAAAAATGAATTTTGATAATATGAATAGAAGTAGTAGAACTGACTTGATCATGAACTCACACTCGTGAGCTTGGCAAGTGCAAGCGAGTTGCCACCTTTCGATATCCCCCAATTTTTCGTCCTCAGCTCGCCCACATTTATAAAACACAGAAGTCTTATTTTTTCACAACGGAACCCTAAAAATTGCACCACCCCAAGGACATTGATAGATTGCAGTCATGTGGCATCCCAACAGGTTACAAGGACCGGTTTCACTAAAAAAAAAACGCTGGTTTAAAGTTAATGAAGAGAGGGCGTTCACACTGATTTTTGCATGTCAATGCGAATCCTGTTTTATAGTGAACTCGTATATTATTTTCTTAATCTGCATATGTAGCGGTATAGTGATTTTGCACCTTCCTGTATTTGGTGTTTGTTCTACCTACGCAAAAATAGGTGTGCTAGATAGAATATTGACGGGTATAGCTTTGAGTAAATAACATCTACGTTTTTAACGGCTTATTTTAGACCAACAGAAGTCGCTAAAGCCAATTGAGTCAAATCTCGCATGAATTACCAATGATCGTTGTAATATAGAGTTGTACCTAACACTTACCTTTAAACCCATCGCCCAAACTAACACAATGTCATTTTTGCATTGGTAGGATTACGTAGACAGTCGTCAAATCGTATATTTGTCACATCCTTCTGGATTCATACCAACGAAATGTGTTTTTTTGTATATTATTATTTTGTGTTATTCTTACTCAAAAACAATATGTGACGTGACTCAAATGAGATTGGATGATATTTGACACAACCCTTTTCCTGCTTCCTCCCTAAATCCTTCACGAAATTAAATTACGCCCCTTATTTGTAAAGTAGACTTTTACATGCATATATCCTTAGATACTATAAACAATACATTGAAGTTAAAATATTTCAGGCTACTGCTAGTAGGCGTTGAAATGAATAAATACCAGGAGGCTATTTACAAATACGTAATATTATTATCCAAAAAAAATATTGTGAAAAAAAAAAAATTCACCGCAACAAAAAAGTTTATCTCTTTTGTCAAAACAAAAAGAAGATCGCATTCCAAATTTCAAGACGAGGCATCGGGTCGAGAAACACGGAAACGAGTACTTTTGAATGCGCGATGTGAGAGGACGAATGATATTGATTCAAATTAAAAAAATATCATAGATATGGGAAAATCTTGAAAAATTTTATGAACCGGACAAAATTTTGAAAAGTAACAGGTAACATAAAAAAAAACCTTACAAATTTCACCAAAAAGAGTCCTCAGAATTATCAACGACAACACCCCATTATTTATTACGAATAAAATAGCCAGATCACTTTTCTATTTTACAGACCGAGATGTTACTTTTTTTAATGCCGAATGTTTGTGTGTACATTATGAGTAATTAATTAAAAACTCACTGCCGCTCTGGCGGGATCCTGTCGAGCGCCAGCGCGTTAAATTAGTCCGATTCGCTTAGGTCGGACGCGTCGCGCGGAGGTCGGTAGCGAAGATTCGTTCCCCACATTATTTATCTACAAACATCGACTTGGCATTTATTCTGTTTTAAACCTACAAAACACAATGAGCACATTATTACCTAATCTATTTAAATTACAAACTCTAACCTACACCTCAAAACAATTTCATAACGTGTCAGTACCGAGACAAGAATGCTACACTATCACGTACGGACGGGATTGTCTCCACGATCGAGTGACTCACACCTCGACATACCTAGGACAACGTGACAGACACGCAGACTCTAGGGCTGGCAGCTTGCACTAAAGTCGAAGGCAAAAGTCAGCTGCTTAAAACAATTACTAACCTATAATATTAACCCTAGAATCTTACTGGGGGTGCTCGAGCACCCCACGAAATTTACTTTTTTCAACTATTCGCTAACGTACGAGTTTGACGTCCCGCATATTTTACTTTGAATTCATTATCGATGGATTAGCCATTGCCACTGGTGTAGACATGGGCACGTGTATTGTTGGGTGCTGTAGCACCCCAGTGTTGTAACAACGTAAGTTTTGAAAAGCAATATAAATGTGTTTATTAAAGTTTACCGATAGTAATTCAAACATTCGATGGTTAATAATATGTTATCAAATGAAAAATAACAGATTAATTTATTTTTTTGGTTATTTCAAATAACAATATGTATTGCATACTACGGCAATCATATATGTATTGGTGATCTTCAAATAACCCATGTCAGTTGATCTTCCTGACTGTGAATGTCACTCCCAAGGGCATTGTAGACTATGGCCAAGAAACAGGGATCGGAAAAGCAAAACAAGATGCACCACGAGTTTTTACTCGTGGTGCATTCCGATTTTCTTGGAACACTACGTGAAAATATGTCAATACTGCTAAAATTGATGTATTATTTTTGAATAATAGGCTGATTTGTCATTATGTCAATTAATATACATACAATTAAATTTAAAAAAAAAAAATATATACATGAAAGAATAATTTTCTACAACTGTTTTTGATTTATATTTAGTGGACTATCTGGCACCTCATTGTCGTAACACTGTATACGCCAGACAGTGTAGGATTCTAGGGTTAAACTACTGACATATAATGTTAGGTAGGTATATTAATTAGTTACTAATTGTATAAGATGCTACTGGAAATCTGGGACAAATCTGTACTATGTATTTGCAATTTCGTACATCAACGATATTTCCATCCATCCATCAGCCCTAAGATGTTCACTGCTGGACATAGGATCTCCAAGGGTTAGGCTGGTTGGAAGTGACTTGCATCCAAAAAATGTTCTCGGTCGAAAAGTGGAGACTACGTACCGACAAAAGCGCCACCTACGACGTCCGATGGCGAGGTGAACAGATGATCTCATCAAGACCGCATTATCTACTTAATGGTATAGGTATTATTTGGTCCAAAATTCAAAAAAATCCTCCATACAATGCGATAATATATCATTAAATTTTTTTTTTTTGCCTGATTGCTTCCGATCTTTTAAATTACTTACATCGGGAAAGGTGAAATCGGTCTTCTCCTTTGTCTGATTATGTGGCTGGCAGTCTGGCACCGAATGTTTGCCAACCACGATATTATTACTTCAATCGTGATTTTAAATACCTAGAGCGTGACCAAGTGACAACCCTATTCTCAGCTGTTCGAAATTCAAATTTCCTGCGCCTGAGCATGCGACGCTGACAAATTGCTGTGACGCCATCTTGTTTTAAGCGCGCCTTTTAATTGACAGGTGTGAAAATTGCTGTCAAAATAGGGACAGTTGTTAGCCAGGAATGTGTTTTGTTGTCTGATTTATTTTTAATGAGGTCAAAATATTATTTCGTAACGGTGAAACACGTTTCATTTCATTATTACATTACTTGTGGAATTACTCATAATGTACCTACTATCTCTTATGGCTTATATACCTACTAGAGTTTGTGCAACAGAAAAGCGTCGTAGGTGAGGTCGCCCGTGTGCCATTTTACTAATTTAGTTACGTTGACAACACTGCTCTGTCATCGCTAGTACCACTAAAAGTGTTTGAGATACCTACTTGGTAGACACCAATTCGGTTTCCATCAGTTTATTCGCGTCTACCAAGAAGTAGGTACCTTGGCGGCTAAAATCCGACATATCTCTTTTTTCACAAACTCTATAAAGTATAAATTTAAATGTCATGGTTAATACTCGTAGTAAGTATGATGCATCTTACTACGAGTATTAACCATGACGAAAACAGCGGTCTTAGGTATAAGTTTAATTTGGTACTATATTTGTATGAATGTCAGGAATGAGGAGATCCGTAGAAGAACCAAAGTTACCGACATCGCCCACCGGATTAGCAAGTTGAAATGGCAATGGGCAGGGCACATAGCGCGGAGGACTGATGACCGGTGGAGTCGAAAAGTACTCGAGTGGACACCATGTACCGGCAAGCGCAGCGTAGGACGTCCACCCACCAGGTGGACGGATGACCTCATTAAGACCGCAGGATCGCGCTGGATGCCAGCCGCTTCCAACCGGTCTTATTGGAGATCCATAGGGGAGGCCTATGTCCAGCAGTGGACGTCCTTTGGCTGATTGATGGATGATATTTGTATGTTTGTGGCTCTGCATGCATCTATTTCTTCATCTTTTAGGTTTCATTCTGCCAGCTGTCACATATTAACCAAAAAATATGAAAAAGTGATCTATCTAAACAGATCGTATATCAAATTAATGTATAGGCCGAAAAAACAAGTCGGCGGACGTGAAGTTAGCTACAACATGCGCAAAACCCAATCAACGGTCACAGCTTTATGTGAGTTTTAGTCAAGATTGGATATTGCGCAGCTTGGAGCTAACTTCACATCCGCCGACTTATATGAGTCGGCATATACCCAACGTCTTCATCCTCGTTTTTACCATTCTTTCCGATTTCATGGAAACATCGACGTAGCTAGAGATTTTCTCTAGTTGGGGCAGTTGCCATGTCAGAGGCCTTCAGGCGGCCTAAAAACTCTGACACCAGGGCTAGCCACCCGGCTTATACGAACTTACTTACTTAGTTGCCTACGTTTGCCAGCCCCAGAAAAAATACGAGTTATTTCTAATCATTTAGCATCCTTTTAAGGGTTTATTCTGTGCATCAAAACTAACAACTTTTGTTCTACGACTTTTGTCAAAACTCAAAAAAAATGTTTGTTGTTCCATAGAAAAATATAGTTCTCCCGCGGCAAAATGTATGGAACAGCTGATTTTTTTTTGAGTTTTGACGAAAGTCATAGAACAAAAGTTGTTAGTTTTGATGTACAGAATAAGCCCCTGGAAGGATGCTAATTGATTAGAAATAACCCTGTATAAGCCTTGCGTCCAATACTTTTATCATGATTTTACAAATCGTACCCAAACTATTTCATGTAAAGCATCTACTCATTAATCTAATTGCAATAATATTGGCACCGTGTTGCGCGGAGTCCGCTGCACCGTTAGCGGTTAGCGGCCGACAGCCGTTAATCCTCGACTGCTGGTTAACTGATGGTCGCCGCGCCACAGGGCCCACCCGCGCCCGTCGACTGCAGAGCAAAATTAGCCGTTCATTTTCTTCAAACAGTTATTTGATTCCTGAATGTGGTTGTATTATTATTTTCTTTGTATTTTGTTGGTTTTTTATGTATTGATTGATACAGATTTTGAATCATATTGATTAATTGAACTTTGTATGATTCTTTATAATTAAATAGAGAGACAAACATTATCCGTACTAGGGCGCTTCTGGCACTAATTTTGTTTTAAAAATTACAACATTATAAAGGGATCAAATCCCAATCGTATACCAGATTTAGATAGAAATTTAAATATTCATTTGAGTTCATTGGAACTAATATACGGACTATATAACACCGCTAGCTTTTCGGTAAACGAAAACATCATGAAGAAACCTGTGTAGGTAGCGACTAACTTCGCTTCATACGGCAAACCAACCCTAACTTGATCACCGTGGTAAAATGGTTCAACCGTCCTTGGGTCCATGTTCACCATGTTCAGAAGTAAACTTTTAAAAGGCCGATACTTGTCTACAGTACGTTACAGATATTTGTTGCGATAAATTGTGTAGGTACTCCAGTATTCCCCTGTGCCGTGTTATCGGAGCAATCGCGATCTCTACTGGTGGCTATCGCAGCGTGCACGTGGGCGAGCGAGCATTGACTCGCAGTTATACCCTCTCGCCAAATCAGCCCTATACAGGGTTATTTCTAATCAATTAGCATCATTTTAAGGTCTTATTCTGTACATCAAAACTAACAACTTTTGCATTGCGACTTTTGTCAAAACTCAAAAAAAAATCAGCTGTTCCATTCATTTTGTCGAGGGTAAACGATATTTTTTTATGGAACAACAATTTTTTTTTTAGCTTTGACAAAAGTCGCAGAACAAAATTTGTTAGTTTTGATGTAAAGAATAAGCCCCTAAAAGGATGCTAATTGATTAGAAATAACCCTGTATAGCGCGGAAATGTTTTTAGTCCTTAACAAGTCTAGCTCAAATCTATGATACAGTTTCTAGCTTATTGTGCCTGGACTTTGAGCATTACTGGCTGAAATTGAAATCTAGCGATATTGGCTCGTATAACTACTCAATTTTATTGCAATAAATTCTGTAGGTACTCCAGTATTCCCCTGTGCCGTGTTATCGCAGCAATCGCGATCGCGACGGTGGCTAATCGCAGCGTGCACGTGGGCGAGCGAGCGTTGACTTGCAGTTGTACACTCTCGCAGAATCAGCCCTATCTAGCGCGGAAATGCTCTTGGCCCTTAACAAGTCTAGCTCAAATCTATGATGCAGTTTTTAGCTTACCGTTTCTGGACTTTGAACATTATTGGCTGAAATAGAGATCTAGAATGTTTATAGCAACTTGTAACCTTTACTCCTTCTTTAAGTAATGTATAATTCTCTACACAAATATTATGAAGGGAATATACCTAGTTATAAAGGAAAGATATTTGTTGTTGCTGCAAAACTTTTAGACAGATTGAAAAAACAATCTACCTGGGCGAAGCCATAGGACGCGCAAATATAGGTGTAGCCACACGATACAAATTGGAAGAAGCTAATAATTCAATACTGGATAGTTTTGAGCTATCAGCGCAGATGATTTAATTTATCCAATAATACTTGATCAAAATCTTATTATATAATTTAAGCTTCACCAGCTTTACTTTTCTGCGAATAAAAATTATGCAAATTTCTAACACCGAAGTCGTTAAAATCAAAAATAGTCCAGTCACTAAACCAGATATCGGCTTTACACGTCAGTATAAATAAAGTTGTTTTAATACCTATTTCAATTTGTAAAATAAATCTTATTTACAACTTTCGCAATAGGTCAATGCCGGGAAGAAAAACAATATGGGCTATCGTAAAAAAGGCCTCTTAGTCAGCCCTTGAGCTACAGATTTTAACAGCCCATATCTTAATTCTAGCAAAGTAATTTCGATTCTATTTATAGCTACATATGACATGGTTTACGTTCTTAAAAATTGGCAGTTAAGACTTTTATCGCCGCAGTATCAAAAGCCTTATAAAATCGCATGTGTAAAAGTTGCTTAAAGCACTTTAAACCTTAAACTTGTGGACTTAAACTTTGTTTTCGTGTAAGTGGGGGTTTTAATAGTTATCGGTTTAAACGCCATATGGCCTGAAATGCCAGCATGAGTAAAGCTTTGATGTTTTTAGTGTAGATATTTTTTATTTGAGCTTTACGTTTGTTTTATTGGGACCTACCACGACATAGACATTGTGGTATAGACAGCGGAAATAGCGAAATTTGAAGAATTAGACCAATCTAACCAAACAAGTCAAAATTAATACTTGAATCATTGTAGAATTAAACTTTTATTACTTATGTACTTACTATAGTTTTCTTATTTCGAAAAATAAAAGTTGTAACTAATATGTTGTAACTATGTAATTTATTTTTTCTTTGTGTTATAAAGTATTTTTGTTTATTACAATTGACATATCAAATTGATTAAATATAATTCTTTGACATTTTAATTTTACAACGCTACAGGATGATGGACCTAGTAGTAATGTAAATGTATATTATACTCGTATTTTTTATCAATGTATGAAACTATTGAATGCACCTATTTTTTTATTGTGGAAAACTAATATTGACGTGTAAAATGTTTTATGAATAAATGAATATGAATATGAAATATGAATATGTACGAGGCATTTTTTTTTTTTGCCTTTACAAAATATGTCAGAAATTCAATATGGTAGGCATTTGGTGGCATTTTAGCTTATCTTGCATATTTGATATCAAATCAGACGGTATTTACTCAAGCCAGTAGAATGTAAAAAAGCTTAAGAATAGTGGAGTTCATAGGTACGTTGGATAACGTTTGCATTGTTTCCTGACAATTACAATTTGGATATCTTCAAGTCAAGAGTGAATAGGTATCTTCTAGGTCTACATACTTCATCTTCGTCTACAACCTCGCTTTCCATCAGGCGTGTTGGTGGCCAAATGTAGACTTATTCTACAAAACAAAAACCGGACAAGTGCGAGTCAGGCTTGCACATTGAGGGTTCCGTACAAATCCAGAAAATTTCACAAAATTGGGAAGTAATTTGTTAAAATCTCTATATATTAATATCTATATATAATTCTCGTCATACATCGAAAATTACACATTGTTAAAATAATTAAAAAACTGTTTTTCAGATTTATTCCTATATATTGTGTATTCTGAGACAATGCTTCTCGCCAAATTTCATAGTTCTATGTCTACTGGAAGTACCCTGTAGGTTTTGATTTTTGTGAGTGTCGAAATATGCGGTTTTTACGACATAAACGGCTCTAACTTTTTTAAACGATAATTGAGTAGTTTTTCTTTTACACAACTGCAAGAGACTATAGATATATGTATACAGTTTAAATTTCAACTCGATATCTTCACGCGTTCTCGAGATAAAGAGTCTTGACATACACACAGACGGACAACAAAGTGATTCTATAAGGGTTCCGTTTTTTTCGTTTGAGGTACGGAACCCTAAAAAATGGGTCAGAGTCCTTCGAGCAGCTTAAAAACTCTGACACCATGGTCAACATCACGTCACGGGCTCACGGCCTATACTAGCTCACTTACTTACAGTAAATTATTTTATACTACTGCAGCTTTTTAGCAAAGCCGACTTTACAAGGTAGAATTTATATGACAAGTTCCAGTTTGTTTTTATAGAATGGAAGTCCTGTTAGTTTACTATCTAGTAGTGGTTGTAAATGGAAGTAGGTGTTATGTTAATCAGAGCCTTGTAACGGTTTATTTCTTGCTATAGGTATAAAACTTTACACAGTCAGAAGCTTTAGCGAATTTTTTTTAACCTAGGTGAGCGTCATTATTCTGATTTTCACTACATCGTGATTTTCAGCTTAATTCGTGCTGCCCTCCAATATACTGTCTATTTGTTCCATAAAAATCTCTACTTCATGATCTATATTTTCTCTCTTGACATTCTAATTCAGCTACTCCTTATTTCTCTTTCACGGAGCAACAGAGGAATCAATCCATTCCTTACTTTTACCATGGATAATATAAATAATTTCAAAGAAGTAAAAGAATGTCATAAAACAATAATTATCCCGGAAAAATGAAAAGTTCCTATGCAATATGCAATAGAACAAAAACCAAAATATAATGCTGGCAAATCCGCATGAAAAAGCTATCCAGTATATATTTCATCATATAAACATCTTAATAAATATTGAAATAAAAATAACTAAAAATAAATTAACGAAACATTTGATAGAGATTGGTTACAATGTGCGGTTTTATAAACTTATAGATCATCACAGCTGTGATAATCATAACTCTAAGTATCATAACTTACGAGTACCTACATGTGTAACTGTAAATAAAACAAGCCATTAATACCACAAACATTCTCGTCTGTTATTAATTAAATACTAATTGAAATAACAGTTAAGTGATTCTGGGCATCGAGCCACTTGAAGCCCGTTAAGTAGGCGTTTACGACGATTCGCTTGCAGCTTTGTAAGCTTTGAGACCACACAGTCACATGCGAATTTGTACCGTAAAACTATTCATCGTCATATTTTCAACTATCGAATGCCCACTGCTGGACATAGGGCTCCTCTTATAGAGACAGACCTCAAAAAAATGCCAAGTCAATGGTCCAGGCAGATCCTGTAGCCATGTTTTGTTTGTCGATCCATCATATGAGTGACTATGGAAGTCTTAAGGTGCGCTTGCCGGTGTGTGGTCTCCATTTGAGAATTTTTCGACCCCAGTAGCTAGTGTCTCTCTTTATATTAAGTTTTTTCGATACTCTATTCCTGGTTTCAAACTAATATCCTATTTCCGAACATGGGACTCTTCATGCCAACCCTATATATAAGTATCTGTAAACTGTAGTATATTTTTAGATACCGTATCATCTTTTTTTCGTAGGGTGGTTTGACTAGGTGTTTGTCAGCGATCTCCGAAATTAAGCAACGTTCCGAACGGTCAGTACTTGGATGGGTGACCGCGGGTGGCATTTTCCAACTGAGCGCTGCCGTGGCTCAGATGACACGTTAAATTGTAGATTCCTGTTGTTTTAACCGTTTAGCCATGTCAGAGGCCTTCAAGCGCCCTAAACACTCTGACACAAGGGCTTACTTAAGGCGTTGCCCAATGACAAAAACCCGTAAAACGTCATGTTTTTCGTCGCACAGTTAGGCGTAACTGTTACTGATACAAACTTGGAAAAAATATAGAGCACACAATAATAGTTCACAAGAGAGACTTTTACAATAATATTGCAAAAATATTATCTGGTAAGTATCTTGAAAACAAATTCACAAAAAAAAGCTTTAGAAAAATTTTTTTTTGTTTCGCATTTCTCAATATTTAGATCAATAACAACTATATTTTTTGTAATCATAAAATAGAAAATTTACTGAACTAAAGACATATCTATATATTTTATTGCAAACACTTCTCATTCATTCATTCTCATTCTCATTTCTTTTTAAACGAACTAAAACTGCGAAAAATTATCGAATTCCCATCTCGAGTTTCGTCTAAAAACGACACGCGATTTTAGACGCTATTTGTATACTGCAATACATTATTGTAAAATACGTAAAATTTTACCGTTGGAGCATCTTAAGTACCTTATCTCTGTTTCTCGTTGTAATATAAGTTACTTAAAACAAACAATCAATCATATTATGTTTAAACTTACAGGTAAAACCATTTCAAAATAATATTGTCTCATTCGGAAAACAGATGTATAAAAATAAACCCGCTGGTTAGTGCACCCAACCGTGATTCATTCATAGAATTCTTTTCATTGACTAAATGTACAACAAAAGCGTTTTGACTGTTGTAAACAAAACAAAAATGTAGCAGCATTAACAAACAGGAAGGCGAGAACTATGCATGCTTTATGTTCGGAAGTAAACATAGAGTTCAAGGCCAGTGCTCACGGGTGAATAGCTAATGTGCTGTGTAGAGTTGGCATCAAAAAAGCATCGATGTGTATTTCTACCGCATTTAAATTAGTAATAAAGTCAACGTAATTAGAATTACGTAGGCACTAATGTAAAACTCAAATGATAAATATAATTTTTTTTGCTAAAAATGGCACTACCGAGTTCAATCGTGTTTAAGATTTGAATAGTTCTCTGGAATCAGTGTCAAATATATATTTTTTTTTCAAAAACAGCTCAGCTGGTTTCGATAAATTTTAAATAGGATCATTTCTAAAAAACGATCTACCAAACAAAAAAAAAACCTCAAAATCGTTTCATAATTGGTGAAATAACCGCGTACCATACATACAAAAAGAAATACAGTCGGACTGAGATCCTCTTTTTTTGAAGTCGGTTAAAAACCACACAACGCTTGACAAATGAATTAAAACCTGTTTTACCTTTCATGTCTGTGTATAACCATTGCTAAAAGTTTGCATAGCTCAAATTGCTTTTTGTGTATTGAATAAATATAATTTTAAAATAGCAAAGCATAAAATTTGATTAAGAGCATAAATTAATTCAAACATATGGACCAAACATTAGCAATACTCCTTTAGTACAATAAATTATTGAAAAAAAATTAAGATATTTATTACTACAGGCCAGCGTGGTGGATATGGCCCAATCACCCTTCGTGGGTAGGCCTACGTCCTGCAGTGGACTATTAAAAAGGCTGGTACAGCACAGTACAGTACAGACAGACAGACAGAAAGACAAACAGACAAATCTCTTTATTTACAACCACAATATGAAAAATAAACAATAAAAATATGACATAATAAAAATATGATTATGAAGTGGCGGCCTTATCATCCATGGCGATTTCTTCCAGGCAACCTTGCATGAATATGAACTGACAAGAACAGGAAATAGTGGCCTTAAATACATATTAACAAAAGAAAACACCTATAAATAATAAACTAGACATACTTAATTCAATCTAAGTTTAAAATATACTTACATAAATGCGTTATAATATATAAATATAATTATACATATACCTACATATATACATACCTACATACGTTATAAAATAGTAGCGAAAGGAACAAGTAGCATTATGATTTCAGATAGTGAGCTTTCACAAGTTGTTTGAAAACGTTCAAGGAACGTGAACGTTTAATTTCTAAAGGTAAGTCATTTCAAAGTCTAACTGCCTCCACAGAGAAAGAAGAATCGTAGAAAGATGTTTTGTGACGAGGGAAACTAAGTGTGAGATTATCTGAAGATTTTAGGTAACGCCTCAATAAAGAGTGTCGAAAACGAAAACGCCAATACAGTAGATATTTAAATTAAAATGTCTAGCAGTAGACGTCCTGTGCCTGAAATAACAACGTCGATAAGAAAATAGATATAACCATTTACGATAAAGTATAAACTTAAAACCGTAGATCTACCAAAACTTCAAAAAAAGCTCTACAACTGTTTAGAGCTCATACATCGGAAAAAGTTACTGTAAAACAGCATTGTTCCCAACTCAGTATAACTTGATGTCCAATAGTGTGTGCACACCATTACTCACGGGGTTGAATGACCACCATCTAAGTGGGGTAAATAAACCTACATTGTAAGCGTTCAAACAAACAGTTCAAACTGTGGTTTTCATTGATCAAAATACGATCTTGACCCTTGCTGTTTGAAGTTTAACTTTGTTTTATTTACTCTAGAATTGATTTATGGGCTAGTGACAGTTATGGGCTTTCTTGGTAAAATTCAAAGTGCAAATATAAACTTAGGTCTATGAATTTCATTCGCAGTATTCATAGATAAATGTATTTATATTGCTCGTAATAAGTTTATTGAAACGACTTTGCTGTATTATAATAAATGTATTGTTGTGCTGTATGTTGTTGATAGATATGTTTTTATACTAACTTAATGGAGAGAATTGTAAAAACATGTTATTTTTAAACAATTAAATTACTACTAAAGTTGATATCGAAATATATAATTGCTATTTTACATATTAACATACAAATGGCACTGACTAAACGGAGCTTATAATAAAAATAAAATTGACCGAACATTGATCGAAACTGTTTAAAATGCATACAGTAAATAACAAAGTAATTATTTTTATAACTTTGTCAAAACTTTTTTATTGCAAAAAGTCTTAATTAAGTTACCGAACCTACATACTTAAACAGCAAATTTCGCAAAGACTTCGCCAATACGCAACGGTGACGAAACATCATTTAATCAGATAACAATCAGTGGCATAATGTCTCGTAAAATAACCGGCTGACACCGCTCGTTGTAGTTAAGCAGTTTACATTTACAATATCCATAATGCATTTACAGTACCACTAGCTTTTACCCGTAGCTTTGCCCGCATGATTTATTTGGTTTTCGTGCCAGTCCATAAGGACATTTTTTTTAGATAATAAGATGCCTCTGACAATCTCCGATTATTTATCCCTCGCTACGTGAAAGAAAACAAATAAATGCACTTTCCGATCTATATTATCTAGTATATGTTAGTACCTAAGTATAGTGCGTGCCACCAAAGATGAGACTTGACGAACGTCAGTGGTGGGGGATCTTGCGCCGGTACAGTCGTGTACAAACTAATTATCCAGAATATGTATATCTATTAAACGTTTTATAAACGTTTTTTAATAGTTTGTGTATCTATTATCCAGAATTTGTATATTTATTACAAACCAAACCGGTTTCTTAAGTCTCATCTTTGGTGGCACGTAGTATACGTTGTTTATTATTCTTTCACACAGCAACAGAAACGCAATCGACTAATTTTTTTTCATAAGTAGAGTCATAAGCGTAGAACTTAGACTATAGATATTGGATAGTGTCATAGGATTACTTTTGTCTCGAAAAAATAAATTATTCCCATGGGATAGCACAATAAAAAAAACAAAAATCAAGCAGGCCAAGCCACTGGTGAGATCTTAGTTTTATTATACATATACAAATAAAGGATTACTTCATATGTTTGCAAATAAATTGATACAAGAACCTACAATCAAAACGGTTTTGTCCACATATTGATGTAATAATGCAGTTTTGACGGCCGTTTAAAATGTCCGTAATGCATTTTACAAGGCGTCATGGAATGCAGCGACGGTGGCGCCGCGTGGCGACGGCTCGCGGAGCCATTGTTCTGATTTACGCGGCGCCGGTTGGGGCGCGATTCGATTGGCGGTTAACGTTTTGTTGAAATGGACCCATACTATCATTTGCAAATCGATGCGTAACTTTATAAAAAAAAACGCTTTTGAAAGAAATGAAGCTTTGCAATCATTGTAGCCTTAATGATAACGTGTTCTGTGTAGTCTAAAAATCAATTTGTTTTTTTTTTCATACTGTTTTATTTTATAAATCCATATAAGAATATGTACCTTCTATTGACCTAACCAGCCTTTGATAATATTACTAAGTATTTTTATATATTTCGGTATCCCCAGTATTGTGACTATTTCAATGCCCAAGTCTTATTGGTACACTTATGTCTTTACCTTAGTCTAGATTTCGATTCCCAGTCAGACATATATTTGAGTAGTTTAAATGGTATAATTCAGAACCTGAGCATTGTCTTATTGTGTTTCGTACCTATACTTAAAAATAAAACCCAAAACAAAGACACGCTAAGTCGGTACTGTTAAAGACATAAATGAAAATGTCTTATGATTTTAGAATTTTATATTATCCACTGCCAATTACAAGGTTACAGTTTAGGCTCTAGGGCACGTCTATCGCCGTGCATGGCGTCACGAGGTCTCTCGATGGCTCCTCCCGTCGCGCCGCGCCCCGCTCGTCCAGGTTGCCTCGTCAGCTACACCGCATAATAGCCAGCATGACTCGCCCATGGCATCGCCCTACACCGCATAACTAACATTACAGAATAAGTCCTATATTTTTGTCCTCTAAAATGTTTCTATTAAAGTTTTTCGACTTTAAACATTGCTACTGCACAAGCATTACATTAAACTATAACTCTATTTACCGCAGCTAAAAGCTAAAAATAATAAATAGGCGAAAACGTCGTAAAAGTTTACGAGTTTGCGAGTTACCCGGAGTTAGATAACAAATCATAAACGGTCTTATCTCCCGTTTATCGCCGACAACCGTTTCGAGGCTTCATGTCTCTCTGTGGACATTTTTTTAACCAACTACGTAAAAAAAACTGTACTGAATGACCCAGAAGTCAATGTTTAGCATCAACGTCAAAAACGTTGAAAGATTTGAAAAAACAATGCGATAGTACCTACTAGTAATTATTTTATCTACCTATATCTCTACAACTTGAGTAGGCCTATGTTCAACAGACAATTTGTAATAATATCCACCACGCTGCCCTAGTTGCGTATTTACAATTAAGTCATCAACGAGGCAAACAAAAAAGACCCGGAGGTTCCGTAGTTGAATCTTAAGAACAGCTAAACGTATGCGTTGGTTTTGAGACCGGCAAGAGCAGGAGCGAGTATTGAACATCTATAGTTGTGCGAATAGGAGAGCATATCATGCGGTCATGCATCTTATCTGCAAGTCATTTCTAATGTTTCAAAAACTGAGTTCTAGAACTAAAACTTGCGATTGTAAATCAGATTCCTCAATCCAACTCAACATTCCAAAACCTAGTTAAGTTCATTCACATTACAGTCAAACCACGATAATGATTCCCATAGCGGTATAATGCTCTATTCCCCAAATTGGCGCTGAAACTTTACATAGTGTCCTGTATTTGGTTGCGAATGCGGGTCCTATCGGCGCGGCCATCTGAACAAGGCCCGGGTGTGTCGTGCCCGATAACCGGACGGACTCTCTAAAAACTGGTTATATAAACCGGTTATACTGTTATCCGGTTAAAGTTAAAACCTGCTGGGATTTACTGAGCGTTGCGATACAACGAGCTGCAGTATGTGATAAAATTATTTAATTTGACATTAAGCCCGATTACAGAGGCGCCATCGTAATTATATTAGCTAAATAGCATAGTTCCATTTCGTTTTCACTTTAGGCATACGATAGAGAGGACGCTTTTTAAGTTGCTATTTAATTTACGCTGGCGCCTCTGTAATCGGGCTTATTGACTTCTGATGGGTTATGAATTACTGATTTGTTAAGAGATTACCACTGAATTTTTTTTTACACTTTTTTTTTCGGGAATTTTATTTTTATTACGCGATTCACAGTAGTTCACACTACTATTTACTTATTTACTCTTACTTTACTTTTCCACACTTTCTACTATTCAAACATTCAAAACTAACGTGAATAATTCAGCGTTAAAAGAAGTAACGCGCGAAATGAATGGTGCGCTCGCTATTATAACCAATAACTACCTACACTCGCTCGCTATTTTGATGAAGATTCATTAATTTTTTAAGCAGCAATGAAATGTGCAACGCATTTTGCACGTGTCATTGCTAAGTCGCAGCAAATCCTCAACAACTCCGGTAAGCTGAACACCCACAAACCTCACAAGATGAATTTGACTCTGATGTGCTTGAAGTTCAAAACGTTGCTTTGAAAAAAGGCGATGGGTTAAATGCTGAGCTTGCAAAGGCTGTTAGTGAAAAACGCGTTAGATCTTCTGCTCATGAAAATCTCTCTACGAATGTTAGGATTGAAATGGCTCTCTTTGGGAATGGAGGAGATCGTGGGCGTTATTTGTCTCAGGCATATGACCGTCTATTAATGATTCCGCCAACCAGTGTTGAGCCAGAAAGAGTTTCTCTTCGGCAGGTTAGCTATGCAACAAAATAAGATCTCGTTTGAGTGACAAGTCTAGATTCACTGTTGTTTTTAAGGTCCTATTATAGAGAAGAGAGAGCTAAAAGCTCTTAAAAGCTAAACTCTGGTTACGCCATATTTTATGAATAGGTACTCGGAAAGAGATATTATATTATGTTTAAATATTTTTTGGTAAACAAGTTTAATTATGTTTTCTTTGAAAAATGTTTGCCTATTTTTTACCATTTTATTGACAGTAAACACTTACTTAAGAACCTAACAAAAACACTGTGATTGATTATAGTTTGATTTATATTTATTTACTTATTACTAGGTTAGGTATGAGAAAAAAATTAGTTTAATTTTGTTGCCTTTAAAAAATGTTTAAGATAATTCAAAATGTTTAAGGAATCTAAAATAATTGCCTAATTTTTACCATTTTATTAACAGTAAATACTTGAGATCCTAAGAATAACACTGATTGACTATAGTCTGATTTATATATAATTACCTACTACTAGGTATGAGAATAGAAAATAGAATAAAAAAATTCGAATTAAAGTTACTGGAATACTATAGTTTAGGTAACTTTTGAAGCATATCCCTTGTTTTCTATAACAAAAGCTAGCAAGAACCGAAAATACCGAAAGAACCGGGAAATCCCGGTTTCGTTTTACAAAAGTACCGAAATTCCCGGTTCTTAAAAAGAATACCGGTTCCGAAAACACTAGCTATAGCTGTTTGTAACAGTACATACTGTCCTGTATTTGATTGCGAATGCGGGTCCTATCGCCGCGGCCATCTGAACAAGGCCCGCGGGTGTCGTGCCCGATAACCGGATGGACTCTCTAAAAACTGGTTATATAAACCGGTTATATTGTTATCCGGTTAAAGTTTAAATGCACAGAGATGGAATGAAAATCTGAGAATCGCAATTCAATTATAATGTGCACAAAGTTCTGTTATAGAAGTGAATTAGCATTTTTTTGTCAAAATTTTTCATGACTAGCGGCAAACGTATAGTATATGTAGTACATCTACCGGCAAGGTAAACAAACGATCTGATCAAACCCACAAGATTGTGCCGGATACGACTACCAACTACAGCTTCGCCTTTTCTCCTGCTTACTCTCGTGGCGCGAGTAACTGGCGCGAGCAGGAGAAAAAACGAAGCTCAACGTTAGAACGTGCACACAATACGGCCCCAGGATTGTTGGAAATTCATAGGGGAAGCCTATGTTTGTCTAGCAGTGAATGTGCTACGGCATTATCAATGGATGTGTGATAGGTGTCTGTCGCGCTAATATGCAAAACATCGTAGTGGATTCGTACCTTTATCCGGTTATCCCGGATAAAAATCTCGTATTGTGCGTTTGACGTTTAGGGGAGATGGCAGCCGTGATGCTGCCTTTTATTTATTTTGCGCGGTTTTATGTTGGTTTCCCCGGGAACTACCCGGTGGTTAAAAAATATTTATTTTATAGACGTTTTGCAACACAGTTATTAATTAATGCGTAATACGTAAGGTATTAGTATCGCATATTGATGAACTATTTTATTTCACACAATCTAACTATCGAATTCTTTATCGGAACGGAGTTTTCAAATACTTTTTCATTAATTTATATTTTACAGAGATTTACCTACTTAAATAGGTGTAATAAAATAATTTCTTGGTCAATCTAGGTTTCAATCGCATCATTTAAAAAAATATATCAAAATATGTCCATTTTTGCGACACACCGTTCCACATAACATTCCCCTGTTTTGGCGTCGGAGTTTTCATAATTGGATATTCAAGAAAGTTGTGTATGAAAAAGATATTTTTTTTTAGTAACTCTAATTGTTCCCAAACAAAATTTACTTTTACGAGATAACCAAATGAATGCGTACAATAGTAATGTATAGCTAACTAGTCAGTAAGTAAGTATAAAGAACGATTCACACCGCGAGTACCTATCTAGCTTTTTAAAAATTCTTTTTAGATATACATTCTATTATTATACTTAACTTTAGTCAAAATTAAAAAGCAATGGCATAATTTATGCATATTTTTGTAAAAAAAATATAACGATTATTTAATTGCGATAATTCCAATGATTTTAGGTACTTACTGCTTCGAATTATCATTGCTCTGTGTTGTAATTAATATGTAGATATGAACAGTAAAAAGATTTCATCTGTCTACTTTTCAACTTAATATATTTTTAAACATGCTCATTGCGTTCCTATTCATTGTTTTTAAATCCTAGCATCTGTTATTCTCTTTACCTACCGGATACGGTGGAGCTATATCAACCGAGTCATTTCAGTTATTCTTGTATGTGAATCGCTCCTTACACAAGGCCAGAGTTTCCCAAACTACGGGCTGCGACCCGCTGGTGGGTCGCGAGCAAATATTGAGTCGGCCACCACATTCAAACTAGATCCAACTAATATCATAAACGCGAAAGTTTAAGAGTAGGTATGAATGTTTGTTACTCTTTCACGAACAAACGGCTGAACCGATTTAGATGAAATGTATTATGGAGATAGCTTAGGCCTTAGGCATTTGTTTAAATCTCGGGCTAACGCGAGTAACGCCGCAGGGCGCAGCTAGTATCGAAATAAATTAGACTTAGATAGATCAACTCTTTATTGATTCACATTCATACACACATAAAACAGAAAATAGAGAAAAATAGATGATAAAACATGTGAAGCAACCGGCGGCCTTATCACTGGGTGATTTCTTCCAGGCAACCTTAAAAATCACTGCGATTAAAAGTTACTCGAATTGAAATACATAGATGTCACTATTGCGATGGCAAAACATATGAAATATTTCATCCTTCCCATTTAAATAACTTTTACGTTGAAGCTACTTGAAAAGTTTGGTAACGGTTAAATTTCCTAGAAGTGGTGGGTAGTGAATTTGTATTAGATGGGTCGTAGCGCAGCCAACTTTGGGAACCACTGCACTATCGTGAGCAGGCTATACCCCAGCTATCGTTCCATCTCACGACCCAGGGAACCCAAATACAGCGCTACGTGACCAAAATTAATTCTATTATCGCGATAACGATAACAGTGGTAGGTACACTAGGTTCTTGGTTAGAAGGGGCTTAGGTATAACTAACTCCGTCCCGGCTTTGCCCGGGTACTTCGATAAAGAATACACCTATTATATGTATTCTTGATCGAAGCCCGGGTACGTACCACCGTACGTACATACCCGTTGGCTAAAGAAGACAAATAGAAAGGATCCCTAATTTTTTTGTAAATATACTATGTTCACCGGGGACAGCGTAACTTTCCAGCAGTGAAAGAATTTTTCAAATCGGTTCAGTAGTTTTGGAGCCTAGTCTTTCCAAACAAGCAAACAATCAAATATTTCCTCTTTATAATATTGTTATAGATTGTGTCCTTTTGCGTTTAATTTTGAAATTGACCGGTCCACGTACTGAGAAAAGTCTGTAAAAAGATGAAAAAGTGACCAAATATAAAACACTAGCTTTTATGCGCGCATTATTTTGATTGTTGTGCAATATTTCGATTGTTGTGTTATCTCATAGAACCTTTTATTTTTCCGGGATAAAAAGTAGCCTATGTCACCTTTCTTCTTTCAAACTATGTCCATGCTAAAATATCAAGGCAATCCGTTGCTCTCTCTTGCTGAGTGAAACAGGAAGAAACCAACAAATACACTTTCGGGTTTATAATATTGGTAAGGATTTTAGTTACGAGTATGTACCGGATACTTTATAAATTATCTAAACCGCATTTTTGAAAAACTAAAATTGCTCTACTTCTTTCGGTTGTGGAAAGTAACACATTTATCTATGAGATATCTCTGGATTCATTGCTGTTTTTCATACTTTTTTTTTTTATTTATTAAATATTTTTAATATCTATACCTAATCTATAACAATAAGACCGGTTGATAGCGGCTTGCATCCAGCGCGATCCTGCGGTCCTAATAAGGTCATCGGTCCACCTTGTGGGTGGACTTCCTACGATGCGCTTGCCGGTACGTGGTCTCCACTCGAGAACTTTTCGACACCATCGGTCATCAGTTAGAAATCATTAGGGGAGGCCTATGTCCAACAGTGGACGTCCTATGGCTGAAATGATGATGATGATTAATCTATATCTTTTGTCAACTTCACTACGTATTTTGTAGTGGCAGAGGTACTTATAACTTTCGTTGGTATAAAATTGTGTACTTCATTTATTGGTATTTGTATCGATATGCGTTAGTTCGTGTTACAATTATTCAATTCATTTACCTAGTCATTAAATAGGTACTTACAGAAAAGTACACTTTGAACCATCACATTATCTGTTACCACAAATTATGAGTCTATGACAGCATGGAGCCATGACTCCATAAAAAATAGTAGGTAAATAGAATTATAATATAGGCACATTATAAAAATTTTATTGGTTTAGATTTAAATACTACTTGTAATACCGGTCCCTCACACAATACTTGGTTACTTGCTGCGTCTGGTCTACCCCTATACTTTATTACGAGTATGTCGACAATGTCATTCCCTATTACAACCCGGCAATTATCTAGTTGGGACAATTGTTTGCTTGCCGTTAATCACATGTTTGATGTCATATAAATAGATGGTTGTTAAGTTTGATAAGTTACCACTTAATTGGTACAAAACAAAGAACATATTAAGATATAAATTACACGATAATTCCAGACTTTGAGTCTCTTTAAGCTATAGATAAGATAGATAGATCAATTCTTTATTTTTTTTATTTTTTATTATAATATAATGACAATACTACACTACCACTACATAGAAAGCAATTGGATCATCCACAGACCCTTGAAGGTCTAAAGATAATCCAAGTGCTCAAGCCCACTGCCAGTTGGCAGCGTGCCCAGCATGCTGGCAGCATTGCCACGCTGAATGGCAATGCTTATACGTTGAGCCAAATAAACACCAGCATTTTGGTCACGCGTCGCGTGATTGTCACATGATTGTCATTGTCACGTGATTCTTTATTGTCACACCAAAACATAAATCAGCTCCCTAATATGAAATATACAATGTGTTTGTCTACCGGTGTCGGAGCCTTAAGTGGTGACATATATGGCTGAATAACTTTTACTGTGGGATCAACTCTAAAAACGTAAAAAAAACAGCTATTCCATATTTTTTGTCGAAAGTCCATAAAAAATCGTATGGAACAGCAGTTTTTTTTTACGTTTTCAGAGTAGGTCTCATAGTAAAAGTTGTTCAAAATTTGCCATAGATGTCACCGCTTAAGGCTCCGACACCAGTAGACAAACACGTTGTATACGGAGATTTGTGAAAGTACCAAACTTATCATCTAGTGGTTATCCGAACAACAGATCTCGCGACACATCTTTTTAACGAATATACATAATCCTATAATAGGCATGATGACTGGATAAAAAATAATTATTATAATTAGTCCGTGATTCAGTTTATCAAAATATATTGAACACGTAGTTTTTCTTTTGTCAATCAAACAACAAAAATAAGACAAAGAAAAACTTTGTAAAATTTAATACCATATTTGGTAGCCGCTACGAAACTAGTCGACACTAAAAAAACTAGTTTCGTTACGGCTACCAAAAATGCTATCTGGGTTTGGGAGTGAGGGTCGTGACGTCACGTCTCGAGTCTATACAATTGTATGGCACTGGTGACGTCACGCATAACTTTGGCGTGCTATAATAATATTATTTTCATTAATTTATATTTAATAGACAAAAGAAAATGTATGTAGCTAATATTTTTTGATATTCTATCTGACGGACTAATTAAGTTTTTTTTTTTTGTTATCATGATTATTACCTCGACTTGCTCTAAGCCAATTTGGTTCATAGTTTTATATTCGCATTATCTTATTCATATAGATATAGATTTGTTATACATAAATAATAAATTACTAACAATCTTGCCAAACGTTTGTGTGTTTTTATTTGTATGATTATTAATTACTATGTATACTTAATTAATGATAAAACATTAATTAACTAACCTACGACCCAGTCGCTTATACAATTATTGTATGAGGTGTTAAGCTCCTCGTATTATCGCAACGCTCGCATTTCGCGACTGCCGTGAACGCGGTACAAATCCCAGTATTAGATGGGTATTTCTCCTTGTCGCGCTTCTCATCGTCTAATATAATCATTATTTTTGTAACTGTACTGTACCAGCCTTTTTAATAGTCCACTGCAGGACGTAGGCCTATCCACGAAGGGGGATTAGGCCATATCTACCACGCTGGCCCAGTGCAGGTTGGGGGATCGAATTTCTTCTACGGACGTATGCAGGTTGCCTCACGATGTTTTCCTTCACCGAAAAGCTAGTGGTGTGAAATTACATAAATTCCAAAGAACTCATTGGTACGGGACCGGAGTTTGAACCCACGATCTCACAATTGTAAGGCGGTTGTCACTACCACTAGACCACCACGATTATGTAAATTGTATAAATTATATTAACTTTAATATTATTTGTAATTTAATATGACTTTCGTAAATAAAAAAAATTTTCGTTGTCAATAAGGTTGTTGTAAAAGTTATTGTGAATAAATTATTTGTTTTCGTAGTTTTTTGTATATCAAACAAACAATTGATATAATAACAATTAAGTTCGAATATAAATTTTAAATTCGTTAAGACTCTTGTAGAACAATACCATAACATCGGCCACGCAAGTGACGCTGAAATTTGCGTCGAGGAGAAATACCCAGATAATGACATGTAGATAGAGTAGGTATTATATACGAATACCTACACGTCGTCGTCGATTCCCCACGCTCGAGGTAAATATGCATTCTAAGGAGCTGATAGGCAGCAATACACGGTTTTAGGAAATAGGGAATATACACTTATAGAGAGATGTGTCGTTATAATTGCTATGAGTACGTATTTCCAAATACTATAATATGAAATAGATACGATGAAATGCAATTATTTCTCTACTAGCGACCCGCCCCGGATTCGCACAGGTGTATTCTCTACATACATATAAACCATCCTCTTGAATCACTCTATTAAGAAAACGCATCAAAATGCGTGGCGTAGTTTTAGAGATATAAGCATACGTAGAGACAGACATTGTGGTACAAGTGTGTTATGTTGGTGATTACCGCTGAGATTTTTTGAGTTTTGACAAAAGTCGCAGAGCAAATGTTGTTAGTTTTGTTGTACAAAATAAGCCCCTAAAAGGATGCTAATTGATTAGGAATAAATCTGTATATCTACCATAAATGATTTTTTTCTATACCTATGCAAATATTGATTAAAAAACCTACCCACCTAATTAATCTTTACAAATACTGTTTATGAATGTTATACATTTGTTGCCGTTTTTGTTTGTAGTACTACTTTATAAGAACACTAGTTTTTACCCGTGGCTTCCCCGCATCACATTTTGATTTTTGTAGTATCCATGGGAACCCTTTATTTATCCGGGATAAAAAGTAGACTACGTCACTTTCCGTCTTTCAAACCCGAAGCCCTACCTTACAACCCTTAATAAAGGAGGTGGAAAAAAAAAACGATTTGACGGTTGTTCTATTCGACAGTTGTTTTTTTTTTGACATTTCTTAAAGCGCACTCTAGAATAGCTCGCAGATAGCAGAATTTTTCCTACTTACTTAACACTTATCGTTAACACCTCCTTACTACCTCCTACTCCTACTTACTTAACACAACTTATAGCCTATGTGTTATTCTGATATATAAGCTATATTATTGCAAAGTTTCATCTCAATCCGTTCAGTAGTTTTTGCGTGAAAGAGTAACAAACATCCATCCATACATCCTCACAAACTTTCACGTCTATAATATTAGTAGGATTCACTAAACTGAACATTCGCTATCCAAGAATTTTTTTTGAACAAATCATTCTTGATCAACAAGTTCTTATTTCGTAAGACGCAGAATATACAATGACATGGTGTCGTCTCTATGAGTATTTTCTCTTTAAGAATATAATATTCCAGGAAAAAATCGTGGAAAACTCGTCGGATCCGATTTTGGCTCAGATGGATTGGGCCGATAAGCCGCTGTCGGCATATTTTTAGGGCGGAAATCGAAGGAGTTTTTGATTTGGAAGAGGAAATAACAGAGCAGATAGCTGGTCGCTGAAAGGCGCTTTTATCGCGTTTTGTTCCGGATTTTCTCGGCTATGAGTAAATGGAGTAGGCGTCTTGGGTTTTATATCCAGGGAGAAAACTGTTTAGGCATTTAGCCATCAACATAAATTATTTTTGGTAGTTACAGTTTTCAGTGATTTCACACTAACTTAGTATGTAGGTATATATGATTTTTTCACGATAATCAATTAAAATTTTGTTATGGCTGTTATATTCGAACCTGCCTAACTGAAAACGCTTAAAAAATCTTTGAAAGGAACGCAGAATGTGTTAAATGTCGGAACAAAATATATTCAGCGAATATTTTTTTTTCTTACAACCATTCAGAATTTTGTTGGTTTTTCTGTGGATTCATTTAGTTTTTCTTCTAAAATTTAAACTAAGGCGGTGTGGAAACCTGGATATTCACGTACAAGCCTGTCAATCCATATTCAGCCAACATGGTGAACTAATGATCATTTTCTCAACAAGAGAAAATACGTATAGTGTATACTCCGCAGAGCTTATTTATTAGTCAACTACCATAAACAGATCTACAACCTGTCTATAAAATAGTGATTAAAAGTAATTAGCTAGATATTTCCACAACAGGTCTGTACTGTACATAAATAAATATAATTTTCTACTATACCTATATTTTTTTAGATAGCCTAGGTAAACTGCATTCCGGTGAATTGCGACCACATGCGAATGTGAGACGTAAGAAGATACCTAATACTACTACAATGACCTTATACAATTCCTTAGACAGGTATTTATGGAATGTGGAATACTCAAGAGTATTAAGGTAGACAAACAATTATTAATTTTGAAATATTTTGAGAATCTTAATCGTAGACTTTACTGAATTAAGAAATAACTGAGAATCATCACGATTGCATCAGCTTTCTGGAAAAACCGTATCAAAATCAGTCCGTCCTCCTCGCTTGGGAGAAAATATGATGCAGAATCTCATTACTCATAGAGAAAAACAGATCAACAGTCACACATCTATGAATCATACAACTTTCCTCGTTTTTCGTGAGATTAAAAAAACGTTTAGTCCCTCAAAGTCTTCCAACAATATAATGATGTAAAATCAACGTGAAACTGTACAAAATACACAATGACTTAAACTATATACGTACTTAATTAAAGTCAATTCAGACCACATTTAGAAAACTAGTCATTTTGGGAATATGTGACTTTGAGTTTGTTCAATATGAGATTAGAAGAATCTATATAAGTAGTACAATATGAAAAAACAAAAAACACGTTACAAAGTTTAGGTATATGACATCAACTATAAGTAGGTCAAAATCTTCTAAGTCGGTTATAAACATACTAAAAGCGTTTCTAAAATCGTTCCTAACAGCCCAGGTCTTAGACTTATCGCCCCAAAAATGAAAAAAATAAAATGTAAAACCGAGTGTTTAGTTCCCTAACCGCACATAGGAAGTGCAGTGGGAATGAGAAGCGCAGGCGCAGGTAACCCGAGCCCCCGCGCAAGGTTGCGGCCGGTGCAGTCGTGACGCCCTTACAAGGTTGGCGCGCCGGTAATGGCCGAGCATTAGCCGTTTCTTTTCTAACTCGTTCCTTTTAGCTCTATGCTAGTGACTGGTTATAGGTACCTATTATAAAGTGGCCGTTATTACCATATACGATACTATTGTTCCTACTAAACGTAAAGCTTTTTATGGAATGGAACTGAGACATAAGTATTCCAACGCAATTCTAGAACGGCTGTTCAATTTTTTAAGCACAATACAACTCTACAATAAACAAAACTTATACCAGATTATACTTATAAGACAGCAACATCGGCAGTTGATATAATTATTGTGTAATCATTTTATTCTATGCACTTTTTCCGATTTTTCATTCCTATCATTCGTGATGTCGTGTGTGATCTTTATTCTGTTATATAGGTACACATCCATTTATACTTTATATTATTAATAGGTTTTAAAAACACTAAACATTCCATTAACCTTACTTTTCTCATCTCTTTCAGCGCGTACGGACCTTCACCACATCACTGGACGAGCTCGCCGGCCGAGTCCAGGGTGCAGAAGCTGCCCGCTCTTCCTGGCGAGGACCTGGAGATGCGAGGGACGCGCGGGCACAGCTGGATGCAGTGTCTAGAGCGCGGGCTCAGCTGCCCCCGCTCAGGAGGCTAGCGGATGAGCTGCACAGCCAGGCGCAAGCCTTGACGAGAGACAAGATACAGCTGCCCGATCATCTGCTGGCGAGGCTTGATGATTTGAATACAAGGTACGTTGATATAAGACATTTGGCTTTGGAGAAACTTTGGGCAGAGCTGGAGTCTAGCAATAATCATCCTAGCGAGGGCTGAGGACGCGAGAAACGTGCGGGCGCAGCTGGATGCAGTTTCCAGAGCATGGGGAGGCTAACGGATGCGCTGCATAGCCAGGCGCAAGCCAGTTTTATGCAATAAACGATACTTTGATTCTTTGACGAGAAACAAAATACAGCTGCCCAATTATCTGCTAGCGAGGCTTGATCATTATGAAGATGGATCTACTCAGATTTATCAGTGAAAATATTCCTTTTGATTCTGATTCTGACGCAAGCAGATGATTCGCAGTAATTGATTCGTTAAAGACCTTGCATCGATATGAGAAAATAAAGCCAATCATTTACAGAATGCAAAATAAAATAGTACCTCGATGTCTATATTGAGACTTGCTGTATGTTGCTGACTTGCTGTAGTGTTGAGTAAAAGACGGTCGATCTTTATTGTTCTCGTAACAATCTATATATAGTACGTGGGTAGTTTATTAAATAATACCTACCCACATCTAATACACTACATACTTATTGCTTTATTTTTTAGTTATAAGCTAAATATATCGTCGCAGCTGTTTGACATAGGCCTCTCCTATTAGATATCCTACGCTGCGCTTGCCGACACGTAGTCATAGTTAGAGAAATTTAGGCATTTTATTTTGGGCAGCTTTCAGTATGTATGGAATTTCACACCACTAGCTTTTCGTTGAAGGATAACATCGTGATTCGCGAGGCAACCTGCGTACGTCCGTAGAAGATATTTGTTGGTGTATATGAAACCGCCACTGGGCCAGCATAGTGGATTCAGCCCAATCACCCTTCGTGGATAGGCCTATGTCCAGCAGTGGATTATTATAAAAGACTGCTATAGCTAGATGGATGGACACGACTTCAGCAAAATACCCGCCACTTTTACTTGTTTATCCCCTGGGAAATACGATAGTTTTGATTCGTCTGTTAATATGTCTGTATGCTTCTTACCTGTATGTGGTTGACTTGTACATATTTAGCATCACTTGTTTCTTTATTACAGGGTCGGTGCACTATGCGCAGGCGGCGAGGAGCGAGCGAGACAGCTGGCCGGTGTCGCACGAGACGGCGGCGCGGGCGCGGCGCAAGGTTTCCTCGCGGGCTCTGTGGAGGCGCCGTGGGAGCGAGCCGTCACCCCTGCCAACGTTCCTTACTATATCAAGTGAGTAGTGGCAACTAAATCTTCAGGGTACATCAGTAAAACTCGACAATACCGTACAAGGTGTCAGTACGGTCAGTGTAACCTTTTTTTTCTGTGACTCTTAAAAATCTGAATCTAATTTCTAAACGATGCTGATAAAATCAGTTCCCTGGTTTTTGGTAATCTAGGATCTGGCTGATTACGAGGACGACAGTGCTTGCTCAGTTTTATTCAGTCCTTGAATAGGTACTGATTAAAAGCTTTTAAATGATATATCACTTACTATTAAATCAGCTATCTAGAAGTCATCTTCTTCATAATGTGGTTTAACTAGCCCATACTATGAGTTTGTACTATACATGTTGTTATTATCTTATTCCCTAATGAATCTTGTATTCTCCTTCAGCCACGAACTAGAGACGACCCACTGGGACCACCCGAAGATGATCGATCTGATGAATTCCCTGGCAGACCTGAATGAGGTGCGCTTCTCCGCCTACCGCACCGCGCTCAAGCTTCGGACAGTGCAAAAGGCGCTTTGCAGTAAGTTTCTTTCACCTTCTCTTAGTCGGTGTAGAGGCGATATACAATATTTTATTGACGAAAACAATACACAGGAAATACAACAACAAAGATTGGAACTGAACTAAGAACTAAACTACCTAGTGTTTTGTTTTCGTCACCAGCCGGTCCCATCTCAGCATGGTGCCGGCTATGGACAACTGGTCAATGTGGTGCTGGTTTTCTTCGACGATAGGTTCTCCAAAGATGTTCCGCATGAAATGTTTTGTGCATTTCCCACTCCAGCGTCTACCAGAGCCAGCCCAGCTCCTTAAAATAAAGGGGCATGGTTCTGGGCCGCTGGCACTACTACTCCTTTCATCTTATTTCTGAGGAAGATTGAGAAAGAGTCAATATTGAGACTAACCTATCACATGGAAAGGAATCGTCCTATACTCGTACCGAGTTTAACTGTTCTTAAATGTAGTAAGTACCTATGAACAATATCTAATATTTTGTGTTTATTCTCCCAGTGCACATGCTGCAGTTGCCGGCCGCGCTCGAAGCGTTCGACAGTCACGGGCTACGCGCGCAGAATGACAGACTCATCGACATACCCGACATGATTAACGTGCTCACATCACTTTATGAGGTACTTAATATTATTATTATTCATCATCATTTATCCATTTCGATTTACGAGGTATAATCATCATTATTTTTCGCGTTCTTGAGAACGAAAAGAAATGTGACTAGAATGCAGTTTTGATATCATATCGTGAGAATTTTTCGTTTATCTAGTACAATCTAATGAACACATAGCCCCAGAGGCACTATTTTGACTTTCGAGTAGATAAGACGTATATCTCGGCTTTCAAAATCGGGCTAAAAAGGCTTCTGATCGGTAAAGCATATTATTCTTTGAAAGAGTATGATAGTACCCACAACATAAATTAAGTAAGTACCTATATTAAATGTACAATGTATCGTACAGAAATTAATTAATACTCTTGTGACTTGTGTTTTGTGAACTTTAGCACCAATAAACGGAACTTGTATGGTATGGAGTATCTGCAAAGTTCCCTTCCTTGGCCAAATTTTTTAATTATCGGGAAAATCAAAATAAGTTAACTTTGAATATCAACCTGACCATGGTATTTACCCACTCTAATACCAACGTGACGTATGTTCCAGGTGATAGCAGCAGAGAACCCGAGCCTAGTAAACGTTCCCTTGTGCCTGGACCTGTCCATCAACTGGTTGCTGAACGTGTTCGACAGCCAGCGCACCGGGCAGATCAGGGTGCTCAGCTTCAAAGTCGGGCTAGTGTTACTCTGCAAAGGACACCTTGAAGAGAAATATAGGTAAGGGATTTTTGTCCTGGAAATCATCAGTGGATAGTTTGCATTGCAGCTGTGACATGATTAATATGCTAGCAAGATTAGGACTATGGCAGTGGGCAGTGCACATTGCACGAATCGATCTTGAAAAGTTCCTAAGTGAAGACCACGTACCGTCAAGCGCAGCATAGGACGTCTGATGCGACGTCATTTAGACGACATTTAGACGTCATCAAGCTGCTTCCAACTGTGGCAAATTGGAGATCTTTACGGGAGGCCTATATCCAGCAGAGGAGGTTATATGGCTGATGGATGTGTTATGACTATACGTCTACTTTTTGGTCAAGCGATTGCTGAACGTGTCTGATACAGCGCATTCAGAACCGATTGCTAAAATAAGACTTTAAAAAATCGGGTACTTTCAGAATTTCATCAAAATTAGGTACAAAAGATGTTATTCCCTATGTTGAAGCCGGAAACAGATTGTTAACTAAGTTTTTCTCTTGCAGGTATTTATTCAGACTGATCGCGGACCCGTCATGTAGAGCAGACCAAAGAAAACTCGGACTATTACTGCACGACTGCATACAGGTAAGCTTACCAAGACAAATTGTCCTATATTCCGTAGTTTTACAATTCATAATGTAAGTGTTACAAAATATATACTTACTGAACAAGAAAACACATGTGTATTAGTTTATGGACACCAGCGTATCCATTTACGATAATCTTTACAATTTTCAGTGTAGACTTCCAAATCCACCCGCCGTTTACTTAATTTCCCTGCGTAACTTGTACAAGCTGGTTTTAGTGTAAAACAAGCTCTGGTAGAACTAGGATTGAGATTTTGGGACGTCATTTTGGAATATCTACAGCATTTTAAAAGCTACTTACAAAAGTTCTACAGTTTTAGGCTAACCCGACTTAACCGAGCTTAGGCAACACTGTTGGATACAATGGTCGTGTTCAATATCGTTCATTGCAAATTTGAATTACCATGAAAGAAGTCCAGTCAGGTCATCAATTGAGCTAAGATTGGATAGAAAATTGAATCAACTATAATGTATTTTTCCAAATCTCCCAGGTCCCTCGGCAACTGGGCGAAGTGGCAGCGTTTGGAGGATCCAATATCGAGCCTTCAGTGAGGAGCTGCTTCGAGCAGGCGTCAGCTGCCACCAAGGAGGGCAACAAAGGCGGCACCCTCGACAGAAAAGCTGGAGGTCAGTACATAATTATACTAACATGCAGGCAAGACATGGAAAATGGTCCATGTGGTCAAAAATTTGTTAAGAAAAAATGTATTATTATTTATTTATTATTTAAGCCGAACGTTTAGGCTAATCATGCCTCTCTATCGCTTGATCCGCGCTCTCGCTTTCACGCTTGGCTCAGGCGGAACGTGACACTTTGCCACCGAACACCGGGTTCACGCACGACAAGGACGTTATCACGTCAATACATGTTGATTTTATTATTAGGATAACAAATTGTATAGGCCGGGTGACTAACCGCCTTCTGCAGCGTCTATATACCTACCTAGTTAAACAGTTATTACCATCGGGGCTCGCAATGTATCTATATGTGTCTATAACTATTGTACCTCTATGTTATTATTGCCATATCAGTCTACATACCTGCTACTATTTCATAGAGACACTCCGAGCATAATCGTCCCCAAAGCACGTTGGGCTACTTTGAACTTACTATTAAGATCCACAAAGACTAACGTCTGTTTAAAACGTAATAAAATAAATAATCGAATTAAAACCAGAAAAAGACAAAGAAGAGTCCAAAGAGAAGACCTTGGAGCGTGACGCGGACGGCCAGCTGCAGCACATCGAGGCGTTCCACTTCCTGCAGTGGCTGCAGAAGGAGCCGCAATCCATGGTGTGGCTGCCCGTGTTGCACCGCCTCGCCGCCGCCGAGACCGCGCGCCACCAAGCCAAGTGCAACATCTGCAAGGAGTACCCCATCATCGGGTTCAGGTGAGAGCCTTTTCCTTTCTTGAGCGTTCCCACGAGCAAGCCTAGATCTACATCACCAGACCAAGTGCAATATCTGCAAAGAGTACCCCCATTATCGTGTTCAGGTAAGAACTTTACTTCTCGACCATGGGTGCGCGTTTTAGCGGCAGCGGCAGAGCGCTCGGAACGGATGTTGTGGCGTCATTCCAACATTTATGTACTTACATTGGATTCTTACCGCTCGCCGCCCCACGCCGCAGTACTACTGTAGGTGACTTATCCTTTTAAAAAAGTAGGGGTGATAAATCCTGTACTAACGTCCCGCATGGGATGTTATCAAGGAGTATCCTATCTTCGGGTCCAGGTGAGAGTTTTAAGGGTCTAGAAACGTTCCACATCCTGCAGTGGCTGCAGAAGAAGCCTCGATCCATGGTGTGGCTGCTCTACATGCCGGGCACTACGCCCTTGCTGCACTGCCACCAAGCCAAAATCTGCAAGGAGTATCTCAGCATCGGGTTCAGTCTCACCTGTAACCTGAGAGGTAACGTCCCGTATGGGATGTTACGTGCGTTTCCTTCCTTCAGTGTCGACACGAGTCAGCCCAGCTCCATACCGCCAGGCCAAGTGCTTCATCCCAGCATCGGGTTGAGGTAAGAGCCTCTCTGCTAAGCCATAAGTTCGGGCTTTAGCGGTAGCAGCGGCGGCAGTGAAGTCTACGAGCACTCGGAGCAGAACATCGAACCCACGCCTCTTTGACCCAGGTGTAAGGTCACTAACCACTGGCAATAAACGATTTCTGATTCTGATTCTGATTCTGGCCACTGAGGCAGCTATGTTAACTAATATAATTTTGTCAAAATGTTTTATAGAACTATAATTGCCTCTACCTGCTACAGAAGGACCGCTCACTTTACGATCGTGAAGTCGCGGAGTCAAATCTTTGAGTGATACGTTTTTGTGTTAACATTTTTTTTCCTATTGACTTCCAGATACCGATGCCTGAAATGTTTCAACTTCGACATGTGTCAAAAATGCTTCTTCAGCGGCCGTAAGGCCAAGAACCACAAGCTAACTCATCCTATGCAAGAATACTGCACTGCGGTAAGTTTTTTTAAAACGATAAAACATTCTGTGAAGCACATTGTTCCCTCTTGCAAATGTTAGATATAAACACATACTAGTAAGGCAAGGTGTGAAATATCCTCTCGAATCTTATGGTCCAATGACTATACTAAAAACTACACTTGTCGTATTCGTAATTTCTCACTTGTTTGGGTCAGGAGCATATTTTTCTAATTTGTTTTTTCATCTGGCTACTTTTTTCGAGACAAGTGTTTTTTTAGCGATCACCAAAGTTAATCAATGTTTGTCACAGTCTGTTTACAACAGAGCGTTAAGTATCTCGGATGACTGTTACATTGTAGATCCCGGTTGTTTCAACCGTTTAGGTCAGAAACCTTAAGGCGGCCTAAAAGAAACTCTCATACCAGGGCCATCTATTCGGCCTTCATCAACTTACTATAATCATACTTATAACAATTTTCGATTATTTCACGACTTTCAGACGACATCAGGTGAAGACGTGCGCGACTTTACTCGCGCGCTTCGCAATAAGTTCAAATCCGCGCGCTACTTCAAGAAACATCCACGAGTGGGCTACCTGCCGGTGCAGACTGTTCTAGAAGGTAATACATACTTCAGTTTATTTGCAGAAAAGCAGGAGTCATTATTAAAAAAAATTGTGGTTACTTTTGAACGCTCAATGTCAAGGAGCATATTAACCAGTGGAGAAAGTGCGCGGGGCGGCCTCGCTCACCATCGATAGGCTTTAGTTGACAACCGACTAGGGATGCTCGATCCAGGTGCTTTGTATCGATACTTTGGATTGCAATGGATCGCATCGTAGTGTATCGATCCGCTTGTTTCGATACGATATTTTGGATCGATCCGGTATCGTATTTTAAAAATAGAACATATTGTCTTTTATACCATCAAAGTTTATTGTTTTAGGTACATAAACAATACTTATTTACGTCGGCCAACCTGTAAGTGGCAAATCACACAGAAATTATATTTTCTAAAGCCGCACTTTGTTGAGACGATACGATTGTGTGGTTTCGATATGATATTTGATCCAGTATCGTGTCAATAGTTAAAAAGATGTGTTGTTGCGATACGATATTTTAATCAAAGTAGAACCAAGTCAAAAATATCGATATCGATATTTTGCTAGTAACATTTTTGGCACCACTACAAGAACTGTTGTCATCGCGTCATTTTGGCGTCAGCCAATAACAGCAAGCGGAGCTTACCTCTCCCCCCGCTTAAAATCGGTGACCTATTGTTTCAACAAAAACGGTGCCCACGCGCTCTCCAGTCTCCTCCATGCTCAATGTAGTCCTTCGCGCTGAATTCAGGTTTAGACTGTTTAAATAAAAAATATGTACCTAGTAGTTCTAGTGTGTATAGGTCGCGTCACAAAAGTTGGCGGAAATGAAGTTGGCTACAAGCTGCGCAATATCTAATCCTGACTGAAGCTCACATAAAGCCGCGCGTTGACTGGATATTGCGCAGCTTGTAGCTAACTTCATTTCCGCCAACTTGTGTGATTCAGCCTATACCTCGTGTATTGTTGGGAAGCTTGTTAACTAATAATAAATAAGTGAATAAGTGAAAGTAAATAAGTGATTGGTTAGTCATTATAGTTAACTGAATTAGAATATTAGATTGTTAGTTTGAAATTTCAATGTACGGAAAACGCCGCTAAGTGTTTGTATTATACCAAAATCTGAATAGATGAATTAATTGGCTCATGCACATCTTATGACATCTGTACGAATTGGTGGTATACATTTTCAGGGGACGCGCTGGAGTCTCCAGCGCCATCTCCACAGCACGCGGGCGGCGCGCTGGGAGGTGAAGACATGCACTCGCGGCTCGAGCTCTACGCCTCCCGCCTCGCGCAGGTGGAGCTCGGTGGCGGCGCCACTGGCGATACTCCTGACAGGTATTTATAGTATATTATGGATCTCTCACGAAATTTTAGATGAGAAAAAGTCTTCGGAAGAAAAGAAAGAGGTCATCTGCCGAACGTAACTCGGCTGTAAAAATTGCGTAACGTTTTCTCGCCTGGCATTCCACAGTGCATCCCATCAAAAGAAATCGCACTTATGACACTAAAACGCGGTTTTTTACTATAGGTTTCTTAAAAAGACTCGAACCAGCACAACTAAAACTGGATGACTATGCTTGGATTATCTGTAAAATCGAATTAAATATGAGATCCGTGTTGCCTACATCACCCAAATAATTTGAAGCATCAGTGGGCACATGAAACTTGCGGCACTTGGGTCTATGAAGCACTTGAACAGAATAACTTACCGGAAAACGCAGCAATCTGCCATACTAGTGGATGGACACTACGCTTCTCTAATGACATCCTGATCAAAACTTTAACAGATTCTTAAAAATATCTTTGTATTTTTTCAGTGACGAAGAGCACCAGCTGATCGCGGCGTACTGCCAGTCGCTGAACGGCGGCGCAGGCGAGGAGCCGCCACGCTCGCCCGTACAAGTCGTTTCCATCATCCACCGCGAGCAGCGCCACGAGCTAGAGGCCATGATCAGGTCGGTACTCCGCCATCTTGTGTTCTGAACGGCGGTGCGGGCGAGGAACCCCCGCGCTTTGATTTTATCGATATAAATCACCCAGGAACCTCTTTTTTACGACACTACATCTTAATAACAATATCGAAGCTAATTAAAATTAAATAAACTTAATTTGAAACGTTTCAGAGAGCTCGAGGAAGAGAACGCAAGCCTTCAAGCTGAGTACGAGCGGCTGAAGGCCAAGCAGACTCCAGGGTCAACCCCGGAGGACCAGCAGCATGGCGTTAACGACAATAGGAACGCGCCTGTTGACCAGGTACGAGAAAAATTTGACCCACAAGCCCTGCAATCTGTCGTTTTGCTATTCTAACATTTATTCTGGTTGACTCGGAAATTGAATTGATTTGTATTGAAACGGAATTGAAATTGACTGATTGACTCGAAAAATATCTTTTAAAGATAGCCAAGATATCCGAGCGCATGAAGGTGTATCAGGGCTACGTGTGCCCCAACTAAAGACATTTCTGGAACATTTCTACACATGGATAATAATATTTCTGGAGCAATAAATTATTGTATTCTAGCCTTCTTAGCTTCTGTGCCTGGCGGAGGTTACTGGGATCTCCAAACAAATGCAGTATCACCTCCTAAAAAATGGCCTGCCGAGAATTTTTCGCTTCTCTTTCTACCTTAACGTTTTCATAGACATTTATGGCTGACCTAGAATCCATGGTACGTTCCAGGATATGATGGCCGAAGCTCGTTTGCTGCGGCAGCACAAAGGCCGGCTGGAGGCGCGCATGCAGATTCTCGAAGAACACAACCGGCAGCTCGAGGCGCAATTGCAGCGTCTCAGGAGGCTGCTTGATGAGGTAACATAACATTTATAATATTCAACGGCAAACGAAGCGTGGGGCGTCAGCCAACTCGTTAGGTTGACGACATTTTAAGAGTTGCGGGTTTAACATGGACGAGATTGGCAAAAGCCCGAGATGAATGGCGTACAAGAAGAGAAGCCTATAAGCTTATGGCTCTTACAATATAAATGTTTAGATGACCGTTCTGGCGTAGAGATGACCCAAACGAAAAGCAGCACCATTTGGGTCCCAGGTTTGAAACCCGGGCAGACAGATATTTGGGCAACGAATTACCTGTTTTTGGTCTGGGTGTTAATAGTCATTGCCTCTGTGTGATTTCCGTAGTATTCCTGACTCTCTGGCTATAAGTATAATAACACAGTTCAGCAATAAAAGATATTTTTTTTTCACTTTCAATATAATGAAATACCTATATTTTTATCGTGCTTCACACACTAGGTGTATAGAAACATTTTTGAAATGTTTATCACAAAAAGAAAATTACTTTCAATATAAGTTTAAAACGTTATTTTAACAATAATACTGCTAAAAATATATCTCAATTATTATTGTTAACATTTCAGCCAGCACAAGGGTCACCCCCGGCCCGCACGGGCACGCTGCAGACTCGCTCGGTGACCGCGTCGCAGCTCGCCACCGACTCTCCCGCCAAAATGCACAACGGACTGTACCACGAGTCACAAACTAGTAAGTATCTACTTTTCCATTACAAATAATAAGTTTCCATATCCTATAAGCGTTATATAGCGTTTCCATATCCTATAAGGATATGGAAACTATACATCCTATAAGGATATGGAAACTAAGGTCCATAATATGTATGTTACAGAACTTGTTATCCAGAAAGGGCATGGAATATTTCAATAGTTGCAATAAATGATTGAATTATCAATCATTCTGAACTGGCGTAGACTTTTGACATTGTCACTCTATCAGATTTTCTGTAAAATGATATCTGTGAATAATATTAGTGTTCACAATCAAGACTTTGTTTGATTTTGTTGTCAAATTATCATTAATTTGAATTGATAAGTACCAAGGTTTAAATATTTCGTCGTAAAATTTACAACAATAGCGTTTGAAGTTCCACAAGGAAGTATCTTTGGTATTATACTTTTTAAAGTTAATAATCGTGAACTATGCTTAAACAATAGAGTATAAAACAGCGGATAGACTGATACCGCGATTAAAATATTTCGTTGTAAGATTTACAAAAAGCATGCGGAGTTCCATAAGGAAGTCACTTTAGCGTCATTCTTATTATATTAGCTAAATCTGAACTATGATTGAAGAATAAGGTAAGGTACAATATAAAACAGAGGATTGACCGAAATGTTTGAACTAAGATGGTGGAGGCCGCTGGGGCCCGGGGGCGGAGCGCGAGGTGGAGCGGCCGCCGCCGCCGCCTCACAGCGTCCACTCCCTCATGCACTGCGCAGGTCAGCCGTGTGACAAGCAGCTTTACCACGTTCACAATAGAGTTCAGTTTGTTTTGTTTTAGGTGCACTGTCGCTGTAACGTTGCAGTTTTTTTTTTTGGTGGCGCTTGTAACAAAATTGATCACATCTTATTCAAAACTGATTTTTTAGCAAAAGTTCTACAAATACTATACAGGGTTATACAGAACTGATGTACTGAGCCCAAAGGAGGTGATTAACATCATCATTATGATCTACCCGGAATTCGTAAAGATTTTTATAATGTTGGTCTTAATCAACCCCCTTTCCGCATACAAGCTATTCTTGATAACCCTATATTTACATATAAGTTTATAATAAGCGTTTTGAATAAGATGTTGAATAAGGTTGCTAATTTATTTTCAGTTGTTCTTGTACATAGATGTGATCACCGTTTTGTTGAACTGGTTTATTACCTATTTGATATTTTGTTCGAGCTGTCAAGTTTGCATGAGTGCTAGCACGGTTGTTTTTAGTTTCTTCTCTTCTTTGTAACAACTCTGACTTATGATGTCTTTTTCTGTTCATGCAAACATAACAGGACGCATACCTTGAGGTAGGTAATATTAACGTCGATGTGAATTATTTATGTGTCATCACTGGAAGCAAAGTCAATACCGTAAAGAGCTTGTCTTAAGGCTGATGGTCTCGGTCAGCGCGCGATATTCATTTATTTTTGGGTTTTTGCACTTTATACATAAACTATTCATGGTAAGTAAGTTTCATTTAGTAGTGAAATTAAATACACACATCTAAAATCCAAAATAGTGGCAAGTGTATGCACAAAAGTGCACCAATTTATTTTCACTATAGTTTTTAGTTGATGGACTCTTGTTTACAGACTGGCCACTATTTTGGATTATAGGTGTACCTACCGCGTTAGCACTACCTATTCATGGTCGCTAAATGACTTATTGTAAACTCGCAATGAGCAGTTTATCTATAAATGCCAAATAACCCAAAAAAGAAGTACCTACTATTGAAACCATCTGGTGGATTCATTAAGTCGCGCGCGAAAATCAAATGTTTTTGGGTTTTTTAGCATTTACAGATAAACTGCTCATTGTAAGTTCACAAAAACTCATTTAGTGGCCTTGAATAGGTAGTTTTAACGAGTTATACAATGTGTTTGTCTACCGGTGTCGGAGCCTTAAGCGGTGACATATATGAAATCTGTGGGATTAACTCTGAAAACGCAAAAAAAAACAGCTGCTCCATACTTTTTGTCGAAAGTCTTATAAAAAATCGTTGGAACAGCAGTTTTTTTTTTATCTTTTTCAGAGTTGATCTCCATAGTAAAAGCTGTTCAAAATTTGACATAGATGTCACCGCTTAAGACACTGGTAGACAAACACATTGTATATACCTAGAAATCAAAATAATAGACTGCTTATGCATAAGAGTACTAACTAAAAACTGAGGTGAAAATAGGTTGATTCACTTTCTAGCATAAACTGACCACTTATTTGGCTTTCAAGAGTATGTAACTCGTAAATGCTTCCTATTTATGGTCGCTACCTAAAACTAAACTACAACTAACTAAAAACTACTGATGTAGTTTGTAGCGCCACACGCTGATTATAAATAAAAGTCAGTTGTTCTTCTCTAATATACCTAGCGTTAGGTTTATTTATTCCTCTCACAATGTTCAGAATGTTCACAAGTATTGCGCACCGTACATATAAACTCGAACAAGATGGCCGAACAATGTTGCCATCATAAAACTCTAAAATTATCATTGTTTCCAACATAGTTTTACTGTAAATGTCAAAAAATTCAAAAATATTTGAATTTCGCACTCTGACCGAGACGATCCACGTTAAGTCTTTAACCGATTTTGTTTACTTTTTGCAGATGACCTCGGACGCGCGGTAGAGGAGTTGGTGTCGGTGATGACAGAAGATCAGCCCCAAACGTCTCCACCTCAGTATACCAACGGCAAACCGGCGAACAACGAATAGCCCCCAGTCCCCATGTGCATGGTGCTTTACCCACTGTGTTGTCAGAAACTACCACGCAAACAACACATTTTTCGATTTGGCAACACTGTTGATTCGAACCAAAGATTTGTGCTGCAATGGGACCTTCCTTATGGAAGAGGTAGTCTATAAAAGTTCCGGTTCGACAAACACGCTGAGTGTTTTTATTTTACTTTGAATTTCAATGATTCTAAATATGTTTTAGCCGAAATTCACAAGTGTTCTAGCGCCTTTGTCAAACTAGAAATATGTAAATAACCCACTAATTTTCGACTCATCACTAACATATCCGCACTTACTGTACACACTGAATTGCCTTTATTTTAATTATGAAATCTATAACATTCCATTCCCATCCTCTTAATGGGCTTCACCGGTCGGGTTCGGGGGAAGATTCTAGAAAATAGATGCCTGGAAGGAACAGCTATCGGAACTAGCTCGTGCCAAGCGATCTTAGTTCATATTAGCTACGGAAGACGAGCGATAGTCGTATGCAACGCTTATTGTATAAATAAGGGCATGCCATTGTTGCAGTACGTAATCGTGATTGAGTCGACTTATACTACTTTTTTATGTTTATAATACTTTTCTATACTCTAAAGAAGCAACACCTTACAGATTTTCTACTATTTTTTGTTTCTCCCCCTCAAAGGTCCTGACAGTGTTGCCAGAACGGAACGTTCCAACGAAAAAGACATTATAACGAGCATTTATGTATTAAATCGTACCAAATTTGATATAAAACTTTTGTAATCGTTTAAGTACATATCTTTTAGTACAATCTTCATACTATCATATCACTTCTTGTATACTTCCATATCATTTTGCTGTGTATAAAATTAACTGGCACGTGTATAAAATATCACGAAAATACGATGATAAGGCGGTGGCAGTCGTCGATCTAAATATTGATCGCATTTTTTATAAGGCAGCTTTGACGAAGGTTATATTTTTGTTACTAAAAACTACCAATTTTACTTGTTATATGCGTAGTTGGCAACATTGAAAACTCAAAACGTCAGTTGAATTTGACAGCTATTAATAGACACGCTGGAACAGAACCAAGTAACAACTGAGAGCTTTAAATCTGTATTAACTAGCATTAAACTCTGTATTGACATTTTAATAATGCAGTTACAAGATGCAATACCGGACAAAGGCCTACGTTCTAGTGGAAAATGTATTGTTATTAGATAGACATATCGAAACAAACATTGTATGCCATATTAATTGGCAGTAGTTAAAAAATGGATTCGTTATCAACCGTTTCGCGTAGTGTGTAGGTATGTAGAAGAAAAAAATGGATAATCAAAGCATGTTATTTACGTACTTACGTACGATTTATTGTCATGTTATCGAAATATATCGTTAGATCATGATTAATCGATGCTTCTACGCAAATTAGTATTTCCTTTCAAAGATTCTTCTTAGGACTGAAACCAGATAAACCATCTTATCTTTTTAATTATAGTTGCAACTGTCAAAATTCCATTTTAAGCTGTAAGTTCCTAACACATAAACATTTCACCCATTTTTATTAGGTAAACTAATATAATTATGTGTGTAACAAATTAAAGCAAATAAGTTTATCGACCACTTTACCGCAAAAAAAAATGTAGATACTACCTATTTTTTATTTCATTTGGCAGTTGAAACTTATATGTAGTAGATGGGTTACTGGGTTTGGTCGTTAGTGACTATAAAATGTATCCGAACTTTTTCACTATTACCAGGGCGTGACACGTTTGTATGTTAGATTATGGATGGGACGATTTTTATGCCCCGTTCTAGTATTTTGACGATTTGTGTCTAGTAAGATGCTGCCTACCTTTTTAGATAAGATTTATGAAGAGACGACTTTTATACGAATGTTAAGTAAACCTGTTATTAACTTTACAAATAAGGACTTCCGACTTAACCTCTTGGTTATACTTTTTTTTCTTTTTCGATTGTACGGTAGTTCTAAATTGATGCCAACTGGCAACACTTTACAATTATGGTAGAGTCGCATGTTACTTAAAATTTTCTTTAATAATTCGGCTAATATTAGGATTTAAGAAAAAAAGCACAATATAATTATTATTTTAACGAAATAAAAATCTACACTAATAATATATTGTTAAATAATTTTATTTTTGTTTAATTACATAGCAGCTTCTGTTTCGAAAATTAGATACCTATATTTTTAACATTGGCAACTTTATATAAATGAACTATTTCGGCATTTATTTGTATAATTATTTTACTGTGTTTTATGATGTTTTAGAAGTTAAATCCAAATAAACATTCTGCATAGTATTGTCTTGTTTCATTAGAAGTATTTTAGTAACTCCCCCTTTGTTTTCCCTTCTTACTCAATGAGAAAAATAATTTGCAAACCCCAATACATAAATAAATAAGTAGGTAGGTAATAAGAAAAATGATAATCCCTAACTTTCATATTTATTTTTTGTTTGAAACTTTTCACCGCAGAGTTACCAGAGGGATAATGTAGTCGATCGAGAAATGAAAGAAAGAGATGCACTGATTTAATATGGTATGAGTTAGAAAGAGACCTAAAATATCTCTAATAGTGGCTATTTGCCGTTTTTTTGTCCCGATAATGTCAAATCCTTGTCAAGAATGTCAAATTCCAATACATATATTTGACAGTTAACAACTATACTCTATCTATAAAATATAGGTTGGTCTCTGCGACAGCTGTCAGAAAAATCACGCCTATGAAGCTATGAAGTCATGAACTTCTTAATAGTACAGACAGTACCTGTCAATGTCATACTTTGTGGGCATGTCGATTAGTGATGGGCGACGAATGATCGTGACCACAGAGTTTTAGATTGAGTTTTTTTTAAATATCGATAGTTTATACGAAAGATGTTTAAAATAAAACTTAATTTATCATTAATTTTATTGTATATATTAATATCATAACATTATTTATATGTGTATAGGTTTGTAATTAAATTAAACCCAATTATTTATGTTACTTTAGCATCGATAATAGTGAAAAACGTCGATATAATACTATCGTAACATTATTATAATTTATTTAATTAATATCATAACATTATTTACACGTGTACATACTTGATCTTAAAAAATAGTAATAACAATGTTTGATAATCGATTTATTCCATCACTATCCCAACTCTAAAAATGTCAATGTCACTGTCGCAGAGATCAAGCTATCTTTTATGCAGTATAGTGATAGTGATTGTCCGTGCATTTTTGCGGTTGAGAATAAGTAAGTTTCCCATTTTCTAGTTTTATTTTTATTAAATTACACCAAGTCTGCAATAAATTATGGTGTTTTATTTTTCAATTATCTTCAGAAATAACGGAGTTATGAATTTTTAAACATGACCGCACGAAATCAAAAAACCTCGCGACGGAATACGCGTGTGACGTCATCCGGCTCTAGAGCCGCGCAGTGGGGTAGGCGGGAGTAAAGAAAAAAGGGAAATAAAGTGCTTCATTCTATACCGGGTATTTTTCTAAGCCACGATTACGTTCTAGGATATCATTGTACTTATCTTTATGTTATGATCAACATTTACTATGGGACTAATCCCCCAATATAACGAAAAAAAGTCAGCATTCACATAATTTTGTCGTGAGTAAATGAACTTTATATCTAAACTTTATATAATATGGAACAAGACTTGGTGTATGTGTCTAGTGTACTGCGGTTTTTACATCTATAACTATTAACTAGTAGCTTTCCAAACAGTAGAACTCGCATATATACATTTTTTTGTAATAAGTTCTCAAAATGGCACAACTTTCACAGGTAAATGTTCTTAATCATTGAAATGGTAAGGTTCTTTACTAAGATATTATGGTATATTATGGCCAAATTTTACTATGGGACTAAGTAAGTAAGTTTGTATAGGCCGGGTGGCCAGCCCTGGTGTCAGAGTTTGGGACTGATCCCCTATACAGGGTTAGCTAGAAATGGTGAAGCGTAATATATTTTGCTGTAGTAAAATACTTTAGATAATTATTTTCAAGGCTTTTATTTTCTAGTTCCAATAAGTTGTCAAGTGCGTGTCGAGACATGAGTATGACAGGCTTCCGTAGATCGTCACGATGATTATGATAATGATAAAAAACAATTTTTAAGAAGGTTTATTACTAGGAAAACGTAATTTAGTATGAATTCTTGGTTGCCTGGAAGAAATTGCTTAAAGCGATAAGGCCACCAGTTAGAAACCTACAAATTGTATTGTTTTGTCACTGTATTTTTTTTTTTTATGTAATGTGGTTGTGTAACGCTTTAGGTGTTGAACTTGAACTCTTTTCGTTAGAGCAAAATGGTTTATTGATTCTTCTCCAAAAGTCTTCTTAGAGTTAAGTCTTATTCTAAGTGGCCCACAGTGGTAAAAAAAGCTAAGTGGCTGTCCGAATTGCTCGGTGCAACCGCCTAGTAACTATGACCACTGTGGGAGCGTCCACTACCACAGTCCTCTTTGCGAGCAGTCGATCGATCGCCGCTCGGGTGGCTTATATAGGGCGCGCGCATCGATGTGTGCATGGCAGCGACGGTGAGGCACGCGGCGCGGGAGCGGGCGCGTCAATGTATGCAGTCCAGCGGCGGCACGACGCGGGAACCGCTATGATGTCCTAAAACGTATTCGGGTGGTGATCAAAATAAATGTACGTAACTCACATGGCACTCACATGTATCGTGTCGTTACGTATCTCACATGTTAAAAATGTAACTCACAGGTTACGTAAGGGTGATTTCATATTGTCAATAAAAATTTAAAAGATCTCTTTTTCTCTATATTTTTCTGCCTTTCGGCATTATATAGGGCGCGCGCATCGATGTGTGCATGGCAGCGACGGTGAGGCACGCGGCGCGGGAGCGGGCGCGTCAATGTATGCAGTCCAGCGGCGGCACGACGCGAGAACCGCTATGATGTCCTAAAACGTATTCGGGTGGTGATCAAAATAAATGTACGTAACTCACATGGCACTCACATGTATCGTGTCGTTACGTATCTCACATGTTAAAAATGTAACTCACAGGTTACGTAAGGGTGATTTCATATTGTCAATAAAAATTTAAAAGATCAATTTTTCTCTATATTTTTCTGCCTTTCGGCATTAGTCATCGGCGCCATCTGCGAAAAGTTATGATAAAATTATTCTTAGATGAAAATTCGGTCAACTTTTGTAGATATAAATGAGAATGCAATCTTATTTTATACGGAATTCCTCCGTACAAACGCGTGAGTTGCGCACATATGACTATCAATATTGTTGTGAAAAAGCCCTTACATTGGTGAGTAACGTTACGTCCATGTCTCTGTTACTCACATGTAGGTTAGAAACACGACTTGACCTCTAAATTATCATATTTCGATTCAAAAACATGTTGCACATAAGAATGAATTAGAGAAATTATAGAACAAAAGAGATGTTTTTTAATACAACGCATGCTGAGAAACAAAAACTACTTACTTTTAGGAGTTACTCTTCCGTTTTTCACATGTAAAAATAGCTTTTTCGTTCATCAGACACAATATTTCGCATTCATTATGGATGCAATGAACAAAATAGCTATATGTTGACATCTGCTTGTAAAAATTGGTGTCGCCGTAGTAGAATTATGTTAGTTATGGTAGAATACCAATTGTAAATGGGTGAAAACTACGTTACTCACATGTGTGAGTAACGATCAAATATCATAGGACACTATTTAAAAAAATAAAAAAACCACTATAAAGTTACACAAAACAATAATTAACAAAGCAAAATTCACCTTAGATTCAATGCCAATAGTAATAAAAAGTTGCATACAATCAATAAAATCAATAGCTTAGAGAGGTTTTTAAGTGAATCAGAAACTCGTAGGACAACTTTTTCTTGTATGAACAGAAATAGTAACGTTTTGTAACTTATTTATAAATCGATATTCTTAGTACACCAAAACTCTATTAAAGAATAGAATCTGACTGTTCATGAACTACACTAATAATAAAAAAATAAAACCATACATAACAAAGTCACAGTTTCGTAGTACAATTTTTTAAAGACGTAGGACAACCCATTTTTTTTCCAATGTACAATTATTTTGATCACCACCCATTCTTGGCTTAGAAAAATACCCGGTATTGAATGAAGCACTTTATTTTCTTTTTTCCTTACTTTCGCTTTACCCACAGCGCGGCCCCTGGGCCGAATGACGTCACACGCATAAATCCGTCGCGGGTCTTTTTGATTTCGTGCGGTCATGTTGAGATATCCATAACTCCGTCATTTATTTAGATATTCGAGTAATTTTTTCACTGTATCTAATATATTTCTAACGTCTTTAAATGTATAAAATTATTTTTAGTTTTTATCACAAAGGAAACTTCCTTATTGCCTCAAGCCACAGAGCTATTACAACCTCAAGCGACAATAGTGCTATCTCTCTTGTTGTGATACTCTGTGCCTTTCACACTCATAATGCACGTCACAGAACACACAAAGACAAAAACAACAAGATTAGTCAATATCATCGACTTGTAATTTTTTTTTCCATATTGATGGTCAATATACCTACTGGGTAGGTATTACATGCAAAACCTTTTAAGAGCGGGTCTAGTACATCTAGACAAACAACGACGATAGACTTTGTACTACGACTTTTGAAAATTCGCAAACAGAAAAATCGCTTCTCCATACATTTTGTGCAGAAGGTGTGCGCAGAAGGGTCTGGGCGTGAGTCCGCCTTAAGCCGCCGTCGGTGCAGATCTTGGTGGTAGTAGCAAATACTCCAGCGAGGCCCTGGAGGAAAGACGTGGAGAAGGGTTTCGCGTGAACAGTAGTTGCTCGCGAGTCAGTCGATCCTAAGCTCAAGGAGAGATGTGTCGTGCGCTGACCTAGACAACACTAACAAGGCAAAAATATTTTGAATTTTGAAACGAAGTACCTAACTTATTTTAGAGGCCGAATCAAACTTTTTGGCGCCTGTGAACATGAGGGAAATGGTTGCGCAGTAGCAATAATTATTATGTCCTTGAGCCGTTATTGGAAGCCTTTTAAATATATATATTGAAAATGCATCTTCCGTTTCCGGTCGTATTTGCGGTTGTAGTTCCATTTGTTGGGCTAAAATGGCAACCCAGGCCGCCAAGTTCCCCAGGCAGCTAATAGTTCTCGTCATTGGCGTCTTAACTTCCGTGCCATTAAGTTACGTTAACGCTGTTAACGTTAGTCGTTATTTCAAAATGATTTCATAAAATTATTTTATTTCTATTGTTCTAAATAACATACTCGTAAATAGGTTGTAGTTTCTTTATATTTTTTTCTGACAGTGAATTAACTTAATTTGAAAATTTATATTTCTACCCACATAATTATCGTAATGATTGAAATAAAATGTGCGAAAACTTCGTAAAGTTGTTCACGTGCTCGAGGATGAACCTTGTCGACGTCATCGTCCTTTAGCGGTACACGGAACCGCAGGAATATTATATACGAGACCTCCACGCCGCCGTCGCTGTGGGGACCACCACTTGGGCTGCAGGTGGTGAACACGTGACAGCCAAGTCGCTGAAGACATAAGCTTCATAGTTGTGGGTAACCACCGAACGAAACGCACGCGCACAAGTTTTTATTTTTCTAAAAATTTCAAAATGACTGCAAAAATGCGCGAAAGTTATATGCCGGAATTATTGAAGTCTATCGCGTACACGACGGATGAAGTATCCTCTTTAAAATCTATGGTGATGAAGCAAAACACCCTGATATCTAGACAAGCCGAGATTATCAAATCCCAAGGTGAGGTCATCTCACAAATAAAATCCGGATTGGAGGGTAAGTCCGTGAGCCTGCCGGCCAGGGTACAGCCAAAACCTACGAGCGCCGACACCCCGCCAACAGTGCAGCGGCCGATAAGACAAGTGAGATTAAACGCAGCCGCTGCAGCCGCCATCGTTGCAGCAGCTCAGAAAAAAACTAGGTCTGTCAGTACACGCACCCCGGACACAGGCGTGTCGTCAACACCGTATTTTGATACACAACTGCATTCGTTTTTACACCTTTCTCACAAAAATGTACCTCTGTTAAGCCCCAATAAGAAACTCCCAACCATACCATGAGCGAGGATGGAAAATGGCCTCGTTGGACACGCGGAATACGGTTGCTTGCTTCTTCACTACTGTGTGCGTACACCTTATTATTTTGTTTGTTGTTGCTCTCTTCTACGGTAAAAATTTTTTCATCCGAAAAATGAATTCCCGATATTTTTTTCCCACGTACCGCTTCAACAAAGCGCGGCATCTCTTCAGTCTCAAGTCCATTAGACGAGCATTTAAACGATGTCCTGTTTTTCTTCGATATGCCCGAAGCCCTAAGTCTTCATTTAACACCCTTTTCACCGTGGTTCTGCTTAACCCCATCTGAAGGACCAACAGTTTCTGCTTACGTTTGGGATTTCTTTGAATTCGCGCCTTCACAGCTTTTATCACTGCTGGAGTCCTAACAGACCGAGGGCGACCACTTCTTGACCTGTCATCTACACTAGAGTCATCATTGTGTGGTGAATCAAACTAATAAGTCCATTTTCATGTGTATTTGGTCGATATAAAATATGATACATTAGTTTCTTAAATAATTACATTGTCACAACTTGGATTGACTGAATGTGTGCTTTCGCCTCGAGGCGCAAATCGAGAATGCCCTCACCCAAAGAATAATATACATCTCTTCAGTTTGTGTTCTCGTTTTCTGATTGGCTGTTTTAAAACTTCGCCGGAAGCAGTTCTTATTGGCTAAAATGCGGGCTCGTTGTTAAATCGGCCAATCACAAGCCAGAGAAATGTTAACCTTACAAATACTAGAAAATATCATTCGACATATATTTAAAAATCAGATCAAAATTTAATGCAACGATTAAAAATCATGACATTCGGCCATCCGGCTCATGTGCTACCTCCTGGTGCACCCTGAATAATAGTAATTAAAAACAATGTAATACGACTTTGCAATTAAATACATTACTATTACTACTTATCTACAGCATTGTAATAAACCTATCTTATAATTTTAGCTCATGACATTTGGCTTATCATCACACAGTCATAAATGGAATTTTACCTTTCAGAAAATTGCATTACAGACCATGGGTAATAGTCATTTATCAAAATATTATCATTGATTAGTGTATGTGCGTAATAAGATTGGTGTACAGAATTTAAAAAAAATACTATAGATTGTCTCAAGCAACAATGCGTTACTAAACTTATTAAACACATAAAAAAGACAATTACTATTTACGTGTAAATAGCACTTAAGAAGCTTAAAAATAATAGCTTAAATAGCTTCATAACACTTAAGATATAACGGTCAAAACATTAGCAAAAATACAAGTTCAACTAGTAGCTACGAGTATTACGTCAATTTTATATCCGAGCACATTTTTTTTTGTAATATTTTTATGTTCTAATGGATCAACATATTTATTTATCAACACATTTCTTATAACATCTTGTTGTATGTACACAGCAACGCAATAAAGATTATTTCTATTATATTCTAAAACACTAATGTAAAACACAAACTTAACTGTTGTGGATACAAAGTGACAAGTATACCTTATTAACAAAAACAAAACAAACTGAAAAAAAATGCACAAACTTGATCAAAAAGTACGTTAAGAGTAGCTGTGCGAGCAATGAATTTGAACAAATATGGATGACGTATGATTACAGTATAATAGTTACATATTCCCGTACCCTGTAATGCAAAAACGTGACATATTTGTTCGTTAAGCAACTTAAGAAAAGAGACTAGAAAATCTAGATTTAAAATTGGAACAGGTACTCGTATCATGTGCTTTAATCATTCATAATTACGTAGTAATTACGTCATATCAACTTTGTGCTTATAATCTGTGACGAATTATTCAAAAACTACAGAAAGTTTTCATATTACTATTGTTTCTGAAGCAAACAAAATGAACTTCTTGTTCAAACAAAATGAAATATTTATGTTAGTTTTAATGGGCTAACCTCTTATGGCATCTGACCTAGTCACGTGTCCTAATCATAATATATCATGCTGATTCTAAGTTTCCACGGCTAATTTAATCGGAATAATCTTTAGAGCATTCTGGCTTGTCTGTTTATTGTGGACAAATGACTATGTAGGATGCGCATTTTTTTTATATAAACTTTGGTCCTTATCTAGAAAGTATTTTAGTATAGAACACACAATTCACACTCATTTTGAGGACGTGACATAAAACGGTCGCTTTATATTATATACTCATAATTGCACAACACTGGGGATGTAATCTCGAACCTAAACTTTACTTCACTGCATTATTTAAAGCTTTTATTTTTCACTCCGATTTCACTTTATTTCGAATTTGCAATATCTGAACCATATATTGTAGATTAACGCCGAATTAATGAACGATCATGTTCATTGTCACCAGAAACGGAAGACGTTGAAATCAGCCAACTGTTGAGAAGCTGTTGTGTAACGAAGTCGTAATAATATAATTTTGAAGGTAAAGATCCGCCATCAGTATTAGGTAGTTCAGTTTCAGTTGAAGTTTATGTCCACGTCCACAGGCTATGTCAACTGGAATGAGTTTACTTGATGCCTTTATTTGGCTGCAAAATTCAGCACTTGCGAGTTCTTCGCTATAAATCTCATGCTTCTGCCGCCGCGACGTAGTAGTGATGTGATGACAAAGCTAGCATATGCTACATGCGTAGCACCAACTGCAGTCAATCATCTGGGGTGACTTACGTAATTTGCCAAAGAACTCTCGTGGAGACAACGGGGTGTATGTCCTTTGCACTGTAGCTGGGTCTTCTTGTCATTTACTCGTAGCATAATTCCGGGAAAGGAAGAGAAATACTTATTAGTAAACATATAATTATTTCACGGGCAACCGTGAATCGTGATTAAATCAAATATCGTTTTTAAACTTTCGCGATTTGAACACATTATTATTTTAAACGTCGGGATGAGGAGGTATTTATTTATCTCGTAATTTTAGTGCGCGATTAGTCCCGTAGTATAAAATAATAATAAATCAAATAATTTTACAAAAGCGTTTGATTGGTGTTAATCGTAAGCCAATGAAACGCTACTGTATTAATGTACTTGTAATATTTAATATTCTACTAGTAATGATATTGCCTCTTGGCTAACTGCAAACAATTACGTTTACCGAACTTGAGAGTGAAAATTTGATAAAGATATTGATAAACAAACATACAAGATACGCGCGAAAAACAATACCCATCGTTGGCAGCCGGGTGAATAAAGAAACAATTTCGGCGTGGTGTAGGTACTTAGTCTAGGACTTGTGAACTGAACGCGTATGGTTCAGTTTTAGCACAACCTCAATATCTATAACCTTTCGTGAATGTTTTGGTCGGTCTTGATGATTCTAACCTCTAACTTGTGAGCTGCACAAACACGATAATACATAACTTAATTATTCGTTTGAACACATCCCAGGATATATTATGAATGTAACTTTGTGAAGGCAAGTTTGACCAAAGTAAAAATATAAATCCTCTTTCTGAGGCTATAAAATCGCAGTCTGATGGCAGTATATGACACACTCGACGTTAGATATCATAGATGCTATTACCCTCATTGTTACTTAACTAATAATAGTTTTCTGTGAATGTCATCTACAAGGTTCTGTCTTAATAATAGACTTATCTATTACACATTCAGGTAAATTTTAAAAATTAACTTCATTAAAGTTCTTCGGTGGCGTTAAACTAAACACCATCAAAATGAGAATCGACCCGTAAATTCTGATAGATAAAGGTGATATAGAGTTAACCGGGTGAGCTAGTTGATGTGTACAAATTATGGATCGTGTCTAGCTTGCACATACGAGTACTTTGTGTTTTTGTTGTCAGGCTAAGGAAAGCCAATAATCAATTAACAATTATTGTAAGCTGGTCGTGTCTATAACACTTTTCTTTTTCGTATCTATAGAGAATTACCCAATTCAATGAGGAATTAACCTTTCAAATATTTAGTTGAAATTATTCAAAGAACATTTAAGGCTAATTAATTCAACTTATTATAAATTGCTGAATTACAGAATACAGAAAATTTTATTCGGGACAAAACAATTAGGTACACAGAAACAAAACATGAATTAGTCACACATGGTAAATTAACTATATTGCATAAACATATGAACCAATCGGAGCCATATTCTTGTAGGGCATACGTAGCCCAGTCGCACGTTGCGACTAATTTTATCGACGCACGTTGCACGATATACTTGTAGACTGACATAGCCCGCTCACGGCATGTAAGTAACTAAGTACGTTACAAATGTGAGCTTCTCCGGGCTATCTAATTGGTCAAAGTTTCATTTGATTTCATGTCTGGGCTATCTGGTGTAGCATGCCCGCCCTCGGCATAAGTACCTACTTATAGCTGAAAGCATTTACGGGCTTCTACTTGGAACACTGGTGTAGCATGCTCGCCTATGGCGTATATAAGCTATAAGCGTCTCCGAGCTTCTACTTAGTTTACTGGTGGCATACATAGCCTAAATCATTTATTATAGCCCAGTCATAATATATGGCTCCACATCAATGGTTAAACATGTAAATTATAATTCACGTTACTATATTTTAAATCGTGATTCGAAATCAGGGTTACTTAGTAAACATTAGAAGGAAGTGCACTTAGGGTATTCGCGTAATAAATAGGCATTCCAAAGCAAATTATCAAAATGAATAAACGATACAGAATAAGTACACAACAACCACTGACCCGTACAGCCTTATTCCAAAACACGTTTTAACTTTAGTACTGAACTTAAACCATGGACTAGCAAATTCTAGCTTAGAATTTGATTTAAATTATTTCACTCGGCAATCTTATTATAAATTAGAATTTAGAAACATAAGAGAAATGAAGTTCGAAAACGACAAAAAAAAAAGCCTCACTTTTTTCTTGCCTGGATTTAGGCTTCAGATACACTCGCATTTGCCAACAAAGAAAATGTAAAAATAATGAATTAAGTTATTGTATTCAACGGATACTTAAATAACCAACAATTTGGATATATTTATGCATTAAGACGCAGTTATTTAAGCATTTGAAATGTATTCAAAAAAGGTGTAAACATGCGAGAACGAATGAATGATTGTAAATTATATTTTTTTTTATCTGTGGCTATCGCTTAAACCATGGACTACCATTGGTTTATCTGATTCTAGGTTAGATCTTGATTTGTAATAGGGACATTTTAATGAATCCTTGGATTAACTCTAATACCGTAACAACCGTGGATATGCTAGGCGTGGTTTAAGCCTGGTACCGGCGAACCTCTTTGGAATAAGACTGGTAATGTCTCCATACCAATGCCAAAAACTAATGAGTAAAGACGCTCTCCTAAATTGAGATATTTCAAAAATGTACAAAGACCTTGTAGCGTACTTTAATGTTAGCTAGAAAATGATTTTTCTATTATGTATTTTCATTAATAGCGGCCAAAGTTTACGTAGCGAAATAATTTGACATTATTATCATTACACTGTTCTGAACCAATATAAATTCAAAAAGTATTTTTCTACAAAGTAATATGACAATTGAATGCCATCTTTTTTTTTGTGTCGGCCATTTCTTAGCCATATTTTTATTTCTTATTTTGGAGCATAGGTGATATAAATTCTGGGTCTCCGGTAAAACATTTTCCTTAAATACCAAACTGAAACAAAATGATTGGTACCGCTATAGTCTACGCAACATTTTTATTGTCTTGTCAACGATCCGCATAAAGTATGGCAGAAAGTACATTCGAAGGTACGCGTCTTTATAAAGAACTACTTATTTAACTGGTGGCATACATTCGCCTTAGTCATAGTCTAGGCACGGCACACATATCTGAATAAACATGTTCTGATTGTAGCACCTCGTCAGCAGCTACACATAATATTATGTATTATCGATAATGATAGAATTTACATCACAATATTGCGTACCCGCACAATTAAACAAGTGCGCAGTTTTATGATCACCCGGTATCAGCACTATCGAGAAGTGTCTCGACTAAGTCATTACCAGGAATCGATCGGGTTAACATGGCTGATGAGTAGGCCATATGCTACTTCAATTGTGGTGCCTATTGTTATTTTGCGGGTAGGTAATGAGAACAGAATAAGCTCACAGTTTTGATATACTTGGTAGCAGCATTGTTGAGTAGTGTCTCAGCCAAGATACTACCAGTAATAGATCAGGTTAACATGGCCTAGGAGTTCCTGGCCACATGTTACAACAATCAAATGCGATGCTTATTAATATTTTGCAGGTAGGTAAGAAGAATAAAATATGCACACAGTTTTGATAAACTTGGTAACAGTATTGTTGAGTAGTGTCTCAGCCAAGATACTACCAGTAATCGATCAGGTTAACATGGCCTAGGAGTTCCTGGCCACATGTTACACCAATCAAATGCGATGCCTATTATTCTGCAGGTAGGTAGGAATAAAATAATCACAGTTTTTTCACAGTTTAGTAACACTGCCGAAGGTTGAATTTTGATCTAATCGTGACACTACCCCCAATCAGTTTGGTCAACTTTGCCGTGACCAAATTAGTTGCGTAATATAAGACAGTTTTTCACAGATTTAAGAATCGGTACCAATGCTACTTACAAGACACCGAATCTAAAAATATAATAAATATAAATGTACATACCATATTGTGGGTCTGCAGGTAACATCCACTGCTGAGTTGTGGTGAATCAAACTAATAAGTCCATTTTCATGTGTATTTGGTCGATATAAAATATGATACATTAGTTTCTTAAATAATTACATTGTCACAACTTGGATTGACTGAATGTGTGCTTTCGCCTCGAGGCGCAAATCGAGAATGCCCTCACCCAAAGAATAATATACATCTCTTCAGTTTGTGTTCTCGTTTTCTGATTGGCTGTTTTAAAACTTCGCCGGAAGCAGTTCTTATTGGCTAAAATGCGGGCTCGTTGTTAAATCGGCCAATCACAAGCCAGAGAAATGTTAACCTTACAAATACTAGAAAATATCATTCGACATATATTTAAAAATCAGATCAAAATTTAATGCAACGATTAAAAATCATGACAATTGTATCGTTTGATGGTACGATAAACGAATCTTTTGGTTATATTCAAATTTTTCAGTATGTCAAAAATTTGATCGGCGCGTAACCGCAACGATGCAACGCAATAACTGCAACATGGTCTTCTTTAAGCGTCCACTCCATATTTAAAAATGAGTAAAATTCTAAAAAGCATACATTATTATTTTCATGAACAATTTGAAATTCGAATTCAATAAACTTTTTTATGGCCAGCATTCTAAAAGAAAAGTTTTTACTGTGTGACAATACTTATAACCACATGACATAAATGGTTACATAATGAATAAACTTGTTTCAATTATTTTATATTAAACATTTGTGACAGAATTAATGACCTGACTGTGTATATGATACTTACTTAATGTAGATTTGTCGATTTTTGTTTCTGATAAATGAATTATTTAATGTTATATTTATTTGTGGACATTTTATATTTAGTACTATTTTTATATTTTCTTATGACATGAATTTTAACACCATTATTTTTATTATTGTTACATTGCAATTAATTTCTTAATTCACTGTGTAAAAAAAAAGATTTTTTTTGTATTACATTTATGTAATATTTTTTTATGACGTGTAAATTGTCATTTTATCAATCAATACTTATGACTTATGCTTCAAAAAGAGTAAGGTAGTAGAACACCTTACTGACCAGGTATAGCAAATTCAAAACTAGGTAAGTATGTAGCGATTGTTAATCGTATCACTAGCGGTCACACAGCCATGCAAGTGTCACATCACTAAAAACTTCATTTTGATAGAAGGGCAGAGGTTCCCACGAAAAGGAATGTCACTGGAGAGATCTGATAACATTTTACTGATGTAGTTTTTCGGACGTAATTATTGATATTATTGTACCCTGGTCGAAACAATATAAACGATTATTCTACAAAGCGACATTGTTTCCTTTCAACTACGCACGTAGCCGCTGGTCGGTCCCAAGACACCAGAATACCTCAGAGTAGAATTATTCCGGCGCCAATCCAGCAGCTCGTGCCTTCTATAGAGGTGCCCACCGAGGCGGCCCCATTGAAGTATAATATACGAGAACTGAAAATTGTTGTCTATGACGACGTCAGCCAACTGCCGGCGTACGCCGGCGAAGCGCGCCGACCGGCCTTAGTCGCGATTAAACAAAATGGTTGAATATATCAGACGTCAAAATATTATTTAAAAAATTAAAAATGGGGAAATGTGTAGTCAAAACCTTTTAATCCCGTTCTCAATTTCTTCATAAAGCTTCTGGAATTTATTTCCACAAGTAAATACGGTTTACACTATTCGTATTAATTGAAACTATCACATATAATATCATGATTTTAAAAGTAAATAATTTTACAGTTGGTGATGCCAGGTGAAACATGATTTTGTTTCCCCATAATTATGGGAGATTTCGACTAATCGATAATTACTTTTTTGATACTATAGGATATCCGCAGACAAAATACGTAAAGATAACGATAAATAATGGATAAAAGCCATTAAAATATTACGAAAAGAAACTGACTGGATAATAATAGTAAATAGTGAAATAGTAAAATTACAATAGATAACAATATAACTTCAATAAATACTAAAAATACAAGAGTACAAAGATAATAACAAATCCGGTACCTAGGTTAATGGGCGGCATTAACTTCTATAGCGATTTTAAATAATACTAATAATCATTACTATTTTTATAATTATTGATAGTTATGAATCAAGCAGCAGAATCAGGCTTAAATAGGTTACGTTTTGTAATTATTAGTTTAATCAAATAGCTCGCGGGCAACAGGTATCTATGTCCGGAGATTGAAGTACAGGTATAGTATAACATATTAGGCTACAATTTTCAAAGAAGTTTTACGTGATACAGAGATACTGAAAAAGCGCGCGCTGCGTGGTATAGGTATGTATGAGTGACACAGACTGCACGCGGGCCGTGTGGGGTGCGTGGTAACTAGTGGTAAGAGCTTACGAACTCGGGCGCGGGTGGCGGTGTGGCTATGCTAGCTGTTAGTCTGCTATATTTATTATTGTTTATTATAATTGTTTACTCCAACGGTTCCAGAATAAAAAAACATCACTGCAATTTTCAAAACAATATATTGTAGATTCTTCATTCAATGCTTTCGAATTTTCTTAAGGAATATCCTGTCCTACAATATGACACGTTTTTGATAATTAAGTATTATTATGGCGATAATTATTTTAATTATCAAGAACGAATAAATATTGGTCGGATAAATGAATAAAATATTCTTTGTATTATAACTATATTGTTCATAATTACATCATATTATATTTATAATAACTCAAATTCATAATGTTATTACTAAAATGATTATTAAAAATATCGGTTTGTATCACTGACATTGAGAAGATATCGTAACATTTTGGGGAAATTTCAATCTAATGAACTGGCACCCTAAGTAGGCAATTGTCCGACTAAATTTAAAAATATTGCTATTTCTGTCATTTTCAACGTCTTACCGTACTTTAGCAACTAGTGTAACAGGGATAGAGATATGATTCTTTGATTACCTACCAACGATATTCGGGCGGTTAATGTGTCGCCATGCCTAGCAACGCAGTTGTTTGAGTCTGCTTATCTAGACATTAAACATCATTGGGCGGCCCTTATAGTTTCAGTTATATTTGAAAATGTCTGACAATTGCAAATAAATGCTGAAAACTATTTGTTACTATTAAACTAGGAAAAAACAGGGCTATTTGTTTCAATGGAAGGTATTTTATTCGGAGATTTATTGCAACATTTTAATTTTGGGTGGTGATCAAAATAAATGTACGTAACTCACATGGCACTCACATGTATCGTGTCGTTACGTGTCTCACATGTTAAAAATGTAACTCACAGGTTACGTAAGGGTGATTTCATATTGTCGATAAAAATTTAAAAATCACCCTCCTCAATCGACTTCCGAAGTTCGGTCAGGTCGTGGGTGACCGTTAGTATGTTGTTTGTGTTATTGTTGTTTATGCCTAGAGACTTAATTAAAAATACAAATGAAAAACTTTATATAGTTTATAAAACATTATTTCCATGAGAACTTTAAATCACATTCATTAAATCACAATCACAATATTTGTAAATAATATCTTGTTTAAATTTTTTTTCTATATTTTTCTGCCTTTCAGCATTAGTCATCGGCGCCATCTGCGAAAAGTTATGATAAAATTATTCTTAGATGAAAATTCGGTCAACTTTTGTAGATATAAATGACACAATAAATTATAAGTATACGCAAAGTATGTAATGTTTACACCTAATTTTCTAAAGTTGATAAAAACGCGTGAGTTGCGCACATATGACTATCAATACTGATGTGAAGCCCTTACATTGGTGAGTAACGTTACGTCCATGTCTCTGTTACTCACATGTAGGTTAGAAACACGACTTGACCTCTAAATTATCATATTTCGATTCAAAAACATGTTGCACATAAGAATGTATTAGAGAAATTATAGAACAAAAGAGATGTTTTTTAATACAACGCATGCTGAGAAACAAAAACTACTTACTTTTAGGAGTTACTCTTCCGTTTTTCACATGTAAAAATAGCTTTTTCGTTCATCACACACAATATTTCGCATTAATTAAGGATGCAATGAACAAAATAGCGTTATGTTGACATCTGCTTGTAAAAATTAGTGTCGCCGTAGTAGAATTATGTTAGTTATGGTAAAATACCAATTGTAAATGGGTGAAAACTGCGTTATTTTTGCGTATTTTTTTAAATAGTGTCCTATGATTTTTGATCGTTACTCACACATGTGATTAGTCACATGTGTGAGTAACGATCAAAAATCATAGGACACTATTTAAAAAAATAAAAAAACCACTATAAAGTTACACAAAACAATAATTAACAAAGCAAAATTCACCTTAGATTCAATGCCAATAGTAATAAAACATTGTATATGAAAGTTCATAAAATCAATAGCTTAGAGAGGTTTTTAAGTGAATCAGAAACTCGTAGGACAACTTTTTCTTGTATGAACAGAAATAGTAACGTTTTGTAACTTATTTATAAATCGATATTTTTAGTACACCAAAACTCTATTAAAGAATAGAATCTGACTGTTCATGAACTACACTAATAATAAAAAAATAAAACCATACATAATAAAGTCACAATTTCGTAGTACAATTTTTTAAAGACGTAGGACATCCCATTTTTTTCCAATGTACATTTATTTTGATCACCACCCTTTTGAAAACGATTAAGTTCGGTGAAAGCAAACAATCTTGATTGCTACGATAAAATTACACATTTACATTACACATTCCATTTTGAGCATGAAAATGTTCAAGTAATTAATTTCATTTTCGAGCGTCATTTTGTTCTCGATGGTCTGGCATTATTACTTGGCGGTCACTGGAACCTCTAAGACTATTTCATAAGATATAGAAAAGTTTTGTTTAGTAAAAGCAAGTTCCCAGAATACTTTTCATAAATATTAATAGGGGTACTTTAGTAAAATCTTTACAATATCTTCCAGACCATTTGACTACTCGTAAAGGTTAGACAAACACCTAGCTTATACAAACATTCAATCACAACCTTCCTTCTCCGATCAGGAGAAGGTAGTTAGTTCCCTGGCTATCAGTTCGCTAACCCTGAATCCAGTAAAAAATAACTAAGCCAGTCGCCTACGGCACCGTCTAATTATATTTTTTAACAATGCTCACAAACATCTAGATCTTGTGGTGCAATGTAATCATATGCGCCCATGTCATATGCATTAATTCACTACGTTTTCAGCTAATATGTATTGCATTTTGTGGTTTTGTATATGGTAACATTTATTGATACCAATCTAATGATATGCGCCATTTTGCCATATGCATTAATTTATTACGCTTCAGCTTAATGTTTATAGTATTTTGTGATCATAAATAAGACAACATTTAATGATTGCAGTGTAATTGCTATAACAATGTAATCATATGCGTTTCTTTATGGTTTATTCTATCGCCTTTTTGTTGATCTAATGTTCCTAATTACTGCGCGTTCTTGAAGCCATACGAGTTCGATTGTGATTTACAAGAATTTGTTTTGGGGTTGTGGTTGCAGTGCTATACACAACAAAATTTTTGCGTGAATTTTAATACTGCAACATAGTTATATGCACCTTTTTGCCATATGCATTCAATAATAATTTGCCAGGTTTTGTTTTATAATGTTGTTGTGGTTAATAAAACATTAAAACCACAGTAGTTTACCACGGCTCAACAAGTCCAGGTAAACTTAATATAACCTTGAAATCAATTAAGTCCATTAAACCAAACCAATGCCGGGAGCGGCAGATGAGGTTTTGATATAACACTTGTTTTTGCGGGTAGATCGAAGCGTTCATGAATACGGGTGAAAGAGCGCCTACCCATTTTGGTGCTAATAATAATAGGAACTATAAAGACAAGTCTCCTTTTAAGCGCAGCCCGCCGCTAGATCTACTGCATAAAAGATAGCTTGATCTCTGCGACATTGACATTGACATAGAAGATTGACATTTTTAGAGTTGGGATAGTGGTGGAAAAAATCGATTATCAAACAATGTTGTAATAAAATCAAATGTGTAGTTGTAGGTGAGAAATTGGATTTTATTTATTCACTATTATTAAATTTTATGATCAAGTATCTACACATGTAAATAATGTTATGATATTAATTAAACAAAATATAATAATGTTACGATAGTATTTATCGACATTTTTCACTATTATCGATGCTAATGTATCATGTAATTGGATTTAATTTAATTACACAAGTAAATAATGTTTTAAAACTTACAATACAATTAATTATAAATTAAGTTTTATTTAAATATTGTTAGTATAAAATATCGATATTTTAAATAAAACTATCTAAAACTCTGTGGTCACGATCATTCGTCGCTCATCACTAATCGACATGCCCATAAAGTATGACATTGACAGGTACTGTCTGTATTATTAAGAAATTCAGGACTTCATAGGCGTGATTTTTCTGACAGCTGTCGCAGAGATCAAGCTATATTTTATAGAGTATAATTGCATTACACAAGTTATTGCAGAAACAAAATTACACCTCTATTTTATTTAAAAAAAATGTCGGTTCTAGAATAAGTTGATGGGAAACAACAATGTAATTTTTTTTTAATTTTGAATTGTAATATTGTGAGATATTGGAGATTTGGTCAATCATCAAGGTGGTTCAAAACAAGCGAACTATCGCAGTACCTTCCGTCAATGGTAAACTGTCTTAACTGAATTATGGCTCTCACCGGACTGATTTGATGAACTGATGCGATGATCGCACCATTTGTGGCCAACCCATGGATTTATTACATAAACTTTTACGCTACAAAGTTTATTCCATAGGGGCGCCCTAGCACAAAAATAACGTATCATAGCTACGTCATAGCATATCTCGGAAACATGGCGTCGATTTTGCCCCGCCCCCTTGAAGCGTTGCGCTAAATCAATACTTTGAAAATCGATTCGAAACTCGAATCGATAAAAATATCGATTTTTCCGAGAAATACCTGATTGCCCACAGAAAAGAGACCTTCTCTCTTCTGTGTGACTGCCGATGTACTAAACTTATAAAACGTAGTTTTTAAGCTATACTAGGCCCAATTATGAAGGCGCTATCGTAAATTAAATAGCAAACTTAAAAAGTGTTCTCTCTATCGAATGCCTAAAGTGAAAAAGAAACAGAAATATGCTAATTAGCTATTATAATTACGATGGCGCCTTCATGATTGACACGACACGTTTTTTTACTATCATAAATATGTATAACTTTCCTCATTACTTCGCACTTTCTTAACCACTCAAAAAGTCGTAGAACAAAAGTTGTTAGTTTTGATATACAGAACAAGCCCCTAAAACAATGCTGATTGATTAGAAATATCCCTGTTTAAAAGACATCATTCATTTTGGGCTATATCTGAAAGAGTGCCGACCAAAACAATTATATAGGCAATAATATTCGTAGATACATAATATTATCCTGTACATTTTACCCCACATGACCAACCCTCTAGAATCACCTCCTGTGCAGTAGTTAATTACCGAGTTTTGAAAACAATTATTTAAAAAAAAAGATTTTATCAACCAGCTATGAATGAAACTGAGACACTATTGATACATTTCATACACTTAGGCCAGCGAACGAATATTTTGATATATTTGATAGTAGACCCTTTTGTGTTCTCTATTGAATTTAAAAACATTTATTTGAATGACAATCATCTAAATCACTGAAGCCGTTTCTGAGATCCAAAATCAATATTAGGTAGTTTAGAAAATACTAAAAAACACGCTTTCTTGGCATATCAAATAAAAAGAGTAAAATAAAAGAGTGTTTTTTAGGTTTTGAAAAATAAATATGGTAACATATTTATTTTTCAATTACAGATTTTTTTCTATTTTTTTAGTAAATGTATTGTCATTCATCTTTGATAGGTGTGGAAATTTAAAGAAAATGTTATCACTCAAAGTAGGTCAAAATCGAGCTCAAAGGGGTTGGTTACAAGCAAGCAAACATACAGGTTAAACTAATAAAACCATGTTAATAAAATAAATAAATGACAAGCCAACACATATTAACTACAGTAAAAAGCGTCTAATACTACTGAATATGCAATGAACGGTTCTAATAACTTATTAGAAATAAGCAGGTAAATTGGTGAATATTTTTGTTAATATATGAAAATAATTAATTTCAAAATTCGATAACTACGCAGGGAGTGATCATAGAGGGTTAATCCCATGGTATAACATGTTGAGAATTATATGCATTAATACTATTTGGTCGGAATTATCAGGATTAGCCCAATATGAATGTTGTCTTTTACAAACCTAATAGTTAACCAAGATTCTACTTAAAAACATAGGTAGTCATTAATTGGTAGTCGGGCTAAAAGGAAGTTTGGCAAAAACGAGTACTATACAACCATAGATTTATTATGACTTCTACCGATTATGCACCGAGAGAAGTATCGAATAACATATTGCAATGTAATAAAATCGTAACTTTGTCCATCACTATTTGAAGTAATGTAAACATTCAATATATTTGCTTTTCTCAAAATTATCGTTTTATGCTGTGTTGTGAATTAAAATAGATAGTTTTAAACGTCATTTATAGTTCCTGCATTGAACACTTATTCATATTTCAAAAACATAGACGTGAAAATACAAAAACTACGACTAACCTAAAAATTATAAACATTCGCTTTTGTTCTTAGAACACGATTCGCAGCCCCAAACACAGCAGGTAACCATGGTTGTTTTTTATTGTTTGTGCCCTTATAATGTTATAAATTCTATTTATTTACACGTTTGATACAATATTTGTAGAAATCACAATCAGCTTTGCTATAGCCAAAACATAAATATGAAGATAATTTCTTATTGGTTGGATGGTCTCAGAATAATGACGGCTACAACTGTCAAAAGCCTTTTGGGGTATAGTGGATGGCGGGAGGCGAAGAATTTGATTACATATTTTTAATGCCATAATCTTAAGACATAGGGAAGCAAACAATAAAATTAAAGCAATGAGGTGATGTAATGAGAGTTGAAGGGCAAAAATCAGAATATAATTCACGCCCTTCGTTCCTACAGGACCTCAAATTAGCCGACCACTATAAGGTCTGAATCTTTGCGGGAGGACATAAGAATTTACTTCGTATCTATTCCCTCTATAATCTAAGGTTTATTCGGACCTTTCCCAAAATGACATTTGTCAAAGTTGTCAACTGATTTGAACTGTCACTTTGAATTGAATTTGAAGTTTGAAGTTTTGCGGGTTTTTCGTTGGTTTTCACTATTTTTTAAAACGTTCGATTTAAATTGGAAAAATAACAAAATATATTAACTGCTGTGCCTTAAAACGTGTATGGAATTATAGAAAGTTGTCATCAAACATAATAAGCCATAAAAATGCCCGTGGACCAAATTCAGTACTCCGAGAGGTACACTGATGACGTTTATGAATACAGGTAAATCATTTTCTTATTTCATTGCAATTAATAGGGTGAATTAACTGAAAAACCTTCTTTATTGCTTAATTATTGCTGAAATTATTGGTCTACTAAATGAACCAAGTTGTACAACGAAGGTTTCAAGTACAATATGGGAGCATTACAGATGTTACATGCTTTCATAAGATTTCTCTAGATTTCAGCTGTTCTGCTTCTGAATCATTTTTTTAGTTTGTAGTTCAATGTGTATGCCAATTAGCACATAAGTCGCCGATGTTATTTTTTCCTAGAAATTTTTCTGTCCTATGAAAATACTTAAATTCAATATCTTGATGCCCATTTTCCTAGCAAATGAATGTTCAGTTGTTTTCAGTCAACTTTTCACTCTTGATATGCTCGTGGATTATAAAACAGTCTGTTGTATTGGTGTATGTGTTTATGTTATATTATCATGTTAGAGAGAAAATATTAAAAGTAACCTACAAACATTCATTTTAGTGAACTAAGTAAGTTCAAATAGTTAGGCTAGCTCTGTTGTCAGAGTTTTAAGCCACCTAAACTAAAGAACTGTTATGCCATGTGTGTCACCATATATAACCAATTACCTGTATCATTGAAAGAACTCCCTTATGGAATGTTTCGGCGTAAACTTAAGACATGGCTAATAGAAAAATGTTACTATAGCCTAAACGAATTTTTAACTATGCGTAAACGATAACACTTATTAATTTGTTTGATTTCAACATGTTTATTATTTAATTTGACTTATTATTTTTATTTTATTTCATTTTGTTATTTATTTAATTTGACCGTACTTTGACATGATTTTTTGACTTATTATTTTTATTTTATTTCATTTTGTTATTTATTTAATTTGACCGTACTTTGACATGATTTATGACTTATTATTTTTATTTTATTTCATTTTGTTATTTATTTAATTTGACCGTACTTTGACATGATTTGTAATTAATTTTAGGAATAATCTGTTATAACTTTATTATTTACTTAAGTGCTTTTTTCCACATGCTAGTAAATGGCAAATAGAAGGAATGAATCAATCTGAAACATCATTTATCTGTACTCTATTTTAGTGGAATAAATATTTCATTTCATTTCATTTCCTAAAGGTCTCTGACATGGCTAAACAGTTAGGACAACCAGGGCCAACAATGTAATGTGTGATCCGAGTCATGGTAGCACTCAGTTGTAAATACCACCATGTAATACCATATAGTAAACTAAAAAGGTATGATTTAAAAATAGAAGGCATGAATAATGAGGTAACCTTGTAAAAAGAAACTATTTAGATCAGTAATCTCAACACTTGGCAATTTTTGTGCCAATTATTTACTGATAAGGCTTATCACAAGTCACACAACACAGTATTATTCTTAATGATATTGATAAATAGTAGCAGCCAATAAATACCTACCATTATGAAGTGTTCTGAACAACTTATATGAAGGGCTAAGAATGTTCATATTTCTTATGATTACAAATTTTAAATCATCCATCAGCCATAGGAGGTCCTCTGTTGGACATAGGCCTCCCCTATAGATCTCCAATAAGACCGGTTGGTGGTTACTTGCATCCAGCGAAATCTTGTGGTCATAATGAAGTCATCCATCTACCTTGTGAGTGGACATCCTACACTACGCTTGCATGGTCTCCACTCGAAAACTTTTTGACCACAACAAATGAAAGATGATGGATGTTTGTTACTCTTTCACGCAAAAACTCCTAAACGGATTGAGATGAAACTTTGCAATAATATAGCTTATATATCAGAATAACACATAGGCTATAAATTATAATGATATATTGCTTATGCGAGCGAAGCCGCGGGTAAAAACTAGTACTACATAATAAGATGATAGTAAAAGATAAAAATAGCTTTTCATAATGTGTTCAAGATTTTAGACAACTTCAAGTAATGCTCCCACACAAGGCGCTTAAAGACAGCCTTCGAAGGCCCTTGCTGAATAGTGGATGGAAGCTTGTTCCAAAGGTACACGGCTTCAACGCGGAAATAGTCGTGCACAAATAACATACTGTTTAGCCTTGTAAGAAGCTTTCAGGCCGCATAAAAACTCTGATACCATAGGTAGCCTGTACAAACTTACAAATACAGCCAAAATAATTAGCTATACATATACTATAGATTGGCTTAGTATAGGGTAAGCAGATAACCCTGTGTAGCACTATCAACCTTCCTGGGCCTAGGTTTAGCTGTAGACTATTAAAAGTCCAGTACAATACTGTATATTCTGAATCATACTAGTCAGCAGATTAGGATTTTGCGCAGCTTGTAGGTAGGTACCTCCGTCAATTTCTATGATTTCTATGCACCTATACATTCTTAATAACTCTTAACTATTATTTGTCAATTCCAGGCATGTGATCCTGCCAGCAGACATTGCTCGCCTGGTGCCCAAGTCCCATCTCATGACTGAAACCGAATGGAGGAACCTCGGAGTCCAGCAGAGTCCCGGCTGGCTCCACTTCATGGTCCACAACCCGGAGCCCCACGTCCTGCTGTTCCGGAGGCCTCGGACGGACATACCCACTGTGAATGGACTGGATAGCAACACCAACTCCGCTGTTCGAGTATGATTGCTGAGATTTTAGGTATTTTGAAAGTTGTTTAAAGCTAGGAATACATGACGCAATTTGAATACAGTAACCTCAGGCCAAACACAAATTGTGAACATAACAAGTGAGGCTGGCAAAATACGCCTCGCCGTATACATGCACAGTTAAACTACGCCTTGGATTCTCAGTCGAACTATGGCGGCGCACCATCGACACCCTCACCACATGTATAAACCTAGCCTCACTTCACGACATTCTGTCTTGATTTTTTTATTTGGTCAGAGACAGTTCAATTCAATTCAATTCATTTATTTCGCAAAACATGGGTGTTACAATGTTCATGGGTTGTAGTCAATAAATATAAAGATCGCCATGTCTTAACCAGTATGGTATGCAAAATTTCAAAATGTAGGTACATTGTTAATAATTCATTAAATTAGTAATATCAAAACTATTTGGTTATGAAAAAATAAATGGAGTCACATAATTATTATTTCTTACACTAAAATTATCACAAAATATATATATATATATATATATATATATGTCAAACTGATTATCAAATTATTATAATGTTTCTTTCAAAAAATCGTCACAGTCGACAGTAACTAACAATACTATAGGCTGAATCATACAAGTCAGCAGGTGTGAAGTTAACTAACCGCTGCTTATCCTAATTGCTTACCCTCATTTAAATATTTTTTCTTATGTAGTTTTGTTTAAATTCCTGATGTAAATGCAATTCTAGCTCTAAAGACTGCATAAATAAGTACATAAGATGTTATAAAAATTCGCCACTTTTCAATATAAATAAGTTTTGTTCAGTTACCTGCTATTAGTTTATATAAGTTAATTGTTTTAACTTGCAAACGTATTTATTTATTGTTATTTCTTGTCACCTCTAGGATCTAATGTACACTAGAGATGAACATTTGTTAATATTTTGAAATTAAATAAAGATCTTTTAAAAACAAACAAACAAGGTGTGAAGTTGGCTGCAAGCTATGGGATATCCAATCTGGACTGGCTCTCACATCAAGCTACGCGTTGATTGGATATTGCACAGCTTGTAGCTTACATCACAGTCACACCCGCCAAATTATATGATTTAACCTGTACCCATGTGAGCCAGGATTGGATATTGCACAGCTTGTAGCTAACTTCACATCCACTGGCTTGTATGATGTGTTTAGCCCAGAGCCACGCAGCGGCCCAGAGCCACGCTCCGTTACTTTAAGGAGCTGGGCTGGCTCGGGTTGACACTGGAGGGGGAATGCACAAAACACCCCATGCGGGATGTCAGTGCAGGACTCATCACCCCTAATTAGAATTAGAATCCACTGCCTTGTATGATTCTGCCTGTATATTTTTTTTTCAGTCTAGAAAAGCAGCCCCTCTAGAAAAAAGTTCTAGATACATTTTTATGTACATCAATGTCTATAGTAAAAAGTGCTACTAACTGCTTTTGACTTAGCACAGGTTTTCAGTATAATCGTGTATCTCATAATTATATTATTTTATAATTTATATTCATTATTTTATTCACTTTGCACTTGCATTATGAATTTGGGCTGCTTTCTTAGACCACCTATAAAAATATAAGACCAACAATAATATGTATAAATAATAAAGAAATATAATAAAACCTGATAATTAGACTACGATCTAGGTTACAGGCATGGCTAGCATTTGCAAATGACATAATTATATTGACGTGCCAAACGAGACAGATGTGGTGAGGTTATATCTGACACATTTTCACACTTCGATAAAATTATGTCGTGGTGCGTATGCTTGGCGTACTGGTATGGCCTTACATTGATAGGTACCAGCTTTGCAATGAAATTAAGTAAAAACTTTTATTTTTTATCTTTTTTTTTCACTTACATACACTCTTGCTTAGAAACCATTTTCAAACATGTTAAAACCACAAAATGTCTTTGTCTCGTTTTTGCAAATTATATTTTCCATAAGCGAAAAGTTGATAAAGTATACTATGCGCCACACAAATCAGCGGATGGGAAGTTATGCGCAGTACGCTGCGCAAAAGCCGAAATATAGGTATACGCGGGAGCCAGAGAGACGAGACGCCGGGGAAAACCCGCCCGCCAACCTCATGTCTCCCGCGCGCTCCCTACGCACTACGACACGCGGCGTCGGAATTGTGCACACATGCGCAATAATTAGCCAATCACGACGAAGTGTCATCTGCGGCTAACTTCTCAACCTCCGGTTTGTGTAGCGCTTACTGTAATATAATTATGTATTAGCTTAATGTCTATGAATAAGGTATTATTCATATTTTTGTTTTATTTAATAAAACATGGTATAAACTAAGAACCAAACTTACCATTTAGGTAGAGAGTGTCTAGCTTGTTACTCTCCCTTATTATTTTAAAGACACAAAGAAAGTTGTACAAATTAAAATATTTTCTTCTTAAAATACATTTAAGTATTCCCATTATTAATATTATTTTATAAGTTTGCATTAATTTTACTCGTATGTAAAAATAACTTATATGTTTTGTCTCTTTTACTCATATGAAATTGTCTCTGTCTCTGTCGTCAGTTTACTATTCTATGACGTCAGAAGATGCCTTAAAGGTGGGTTTACATTCGTAATTTTTGGTGGCATCTATGCCTGTATAATCGCTGAGCTAGTAACCATATTTTAAAAGGTGTCATGAATACAAAATTGCATATCTATCTATCAGCCGTAGGACGTCCACTGCTGGACATAGGCCTCTCCCATTGATTTCCAATAAGGCCGATTGGAAGCGGCCTGTATCCATCGCGTTCTTGCGATTTTTATTATATCGTCAGTCCATCTAGTCGCTGCGCTTGCTGGTCCGTAGTCTCCGTTCGAGAACTTTACTGTCCCAAAATTGCATATATACCTACTTCAAATATTTGCATATACAACGCCCTGATATGGCGAAATGACCTTTGCCTTCTGTGCAGGGTTCGATTCCCGTTCAGGCAGGTATTTCGGTGAAGAATTAAAATATCTGTTTTGGATCTGGTTGCTAGTTGTCCTTGTCCTTGTTTTGTTAACATACATAATACATATATTATGTTCCATGCACCCTTTATAATCATAATATGTGTATGCAACTGAAGCATTAATTGGAACAAAACATAGCCATAACTGACCTGCCCGGGTAGCACGGCAAGGGGAGAAAACCATTTCATCCATTTTCAATCCATACTTTATTTCCTCATCGAGGGGATATAATGGTGGAAAGGCTATTATTCCCTCTGCTATGCTTTCCGTGCTGGAGTTCTATAGACTATGCGCCACTGGTTGGAACATAAAATGGCGATAATAGTATAGATTGTGAATCACTAATTGTAGATTACATCTCCATAAAGTTTAATGGCATGAATGTGAACCCACCTTAATATCGACATTCCAAAAAGAGGCGGACTGTTACTATGCTTGTCTCTGTTTAACACTGTAGAATAAATTTATAGTCCGCGCCACACAAGTCGGCGGATGAAAATTTAGTTGGAGATGACACTTCGCCGTAATTCGCTGATTACGCATGTGTGCACTATGCCGACGCCGCGTGACGTAGTGGTGATCACGGGCGTAGGGAGCGCGCGGGAGGCATGAAGTTGGCGGGCGGGTGTGCCCCGGCGCAAGTCTGCGATTTTCCTTTTGCGCAGCGTTCTGCGTCTAACTTCCCATCCGCCCACTTGTGTGGAGAGGATTATAACTGTAGTTTGACAACTGTAGTTCCTCCTTAACCCACTGCTCAAAAAGCGTGTTATGTTTTATCAATGTTTATGATGACTTGGATGAGTATATATAAATCTTTTTTACTAAATACATTATTGCTACATGCTTATAAAGGTTACTATTATATTAACACTGTTTTGAAATATTGTAACTTATGAAGTAAGTTAACCATAGAGTCATAATAAAAAAAGTTAACCGACTTCTTTAAAAGTGGTCCTCAATTCTATTAAACAGTATTCTGATAGAGTGTACTTAGCCGAAAGGGGTGATTCTGATCATCATTGTAAAAAGCTTTAACTATGGGGCTAATCGGCAATTCGTTAAAAAAACCGGACAAGTGCGAGTCAGGGTCGCACATCGAGGGTTCCGTACAAACATATTGTTAAAATAATTAAAAACCTGTTTTAGTATGTGCTAATGTAGTTATTTTATATGATACCTATATATTTTATATGATACATGATATCATTTACTCACTTTGAATTTTGAACCCATATTTTGTGAATTTTGAGGCCCTATTTTTATGTGATTTAAATAAAAATGTGCAGTTTTCAAATTTATTCCTATGTGTACTCTAAGACAATGCTCTTCGCCAAATTTCATAGTTCTATGTCAACATGAAGTACCCTGTAGGTTTTGATATTTGTGAGCGTTGAAATATGCGTTTTTTTACGACATAAACGGCTCTAACTTTTTTATACGGTAACTGAGAAGCTTTTCTTTTACACAACTGTAAAAGTTCATAGGTTTACGTGTATAGTTTAAATTCCAACTCGATATCTTTACCCGTTCCCGAGATAAAGAGTCTTGACATACACACAGACGGACAGACGGACAACAAAGTGATCCTATAAGGGTTCCGTTTTTTCCTTTTGAGGTACGGAACCCTAAAAACAACGGGTTGCACTCCGGGAGTGCCGGCAGAAGTGAAAACTTGAACATATAAAGTACTTACTATCATTTGTGTAGTAAAATACAATATCACACTCGCGCAAGCGCTCTGCGCCGTTCAAACGAAACAGCAGGAGTAGACATACATTTCAGCGATAGAGAGGGGAACATTACTTCCTCTCCTACGCCGCGGCGGCAGTCTACTCTCTCTACGTATGACGAATTTTCGATCAAGTCACGTGTCGTGTTGATTCATAGCTGTAATCTTGTATGAGACATCTGATTCTTTTCTCATATTCCGGATTGGTCCCGGAGTAAAATTTGTTCATAATGATGGTCTGAAACAACTCCTTTGGGCTTAGTACATTTTTTCTGTATGAAGTGAGTTAACCATAGAGCAAGGAAAAGTTAACAGACTTTTAAAAAAGAAGTCGTCAATTCTATTATAACTAGGTATATCACCAATGTATGCTTTTGAAATATAGCCTAAAATTAAGGGGCCTTATAACGGTAGTCCACATATTATGCTTCTTCAAGCAAAATATTGATTCATTATGAGAATTTGTAAATTAAGTATTTAATTTGACTTGACTGAATAATACTTTGTGTAATATTTAGAGTGCCTTTTGTTACAATTGTAATGCATTTTTTACTTGGGGATTGGGATTGTATTGGGGATTTTAAACGGTAATTTTCCATCTCGCTCGCGCGATCCTACTATAATAAAGATAAAAATTACAACATGTTAATTTCCAAAAACTATAATATGAAACTTATGTTTATCACAAAATATTTTTTGTAGTTTTTAAATCTCTTAATTTGACAAAGAAGATCCAAAAAAAGGAAAGACTTCTATCTCTTAAATATATCTAAAACAACGTTTCTTTAATAAATTATTTTATATAGATGTTATATCGCTACACACACTACATAAGATTTTAAGATACTGATACCAAATAAGTTTTTTTTTCTTGCCTATTTATAATTGTGCGAGTGAGACATCTTCTGCCTTTTGAAAGATTTTTAAATAACTATTATAAAGCATGATTCACATCACGCTATTGTAAGATCCATAGACAAGATGCGTTACTCAAAATGTGGATGTGAATTTTACTTTATATTTACGCCCAAAACGTTTGCAAATTTTGACTATCACATAAATGAATTTATATTTCTAAGTAGCTTAGCTTATTAAGTTTCATTAGTTTAATATGTTAACGAAATAAATATTTATGTAATACCTCATTTAGTAAGTTTTATTTAGCTAGGTTCCTTGGGTAATGTAATATCGATTCATACAAGTCTGGAGTTAGCTACAGGCTGCGAGAAACCCAATCAACGCGCTGCTTTATATGAGTTTCAGTCAGGGTTGGAAATTGCGTAGCCTGTGGCTACCTTCACATCCGCCGACTTGTATGATTCAGCCTGTACAGATCGTGGTATAGAAACTAATTTGAACTAGAAAGAATAGAAAATAATCACAAAATATTGTTGAATGAAAATATCCACAGGCCGAATTAAATTTCTTGGCTGCTGTGATGTTAGCTACAAGCTGCGGATGACCCAATCCTAGCTGAAGCTTATATTATTCTAAAACTAAGAATTTTTGTTCTGTGACTTTTGTCAAAACTAAAAATATAAAATATTTTTTCTATAGAAAAATATCGTTCATCCGCGACAAAATGTATGGAACAGCTGATTTTTTGAGCTTTGACTAAAGTCGCAGAACAAAAGTTGTAAGTTTTGATGTATAGAATAAGCCCGTAAAAGGATGCTAATTAATTTGGAATAACCCTGTATATCACAGGTTCCAAAGCGACAAGATAAAGTTGTATTGATTATTTTCAAGATGTTTCTATTTCTAAATCTGAGAACAAAGAGTAAAGTCACAAGGCCCTTATTCCCAAGCCGCCCTTGTGTAACAATTCGGAAATTAGTCATAATAACTTGACTCCCAAAATGAAATAGGATGTTCTGGAACAGTCGTGTACCTACCGACATAACTACCAACCGACAGACGAGCTACTTATCCAATGAGTCCACGGGCCGACCCCGCGCTGCAATTCAATCATAAACCCCACACATCGTACGGTGACCACAATTTTATTGGTTTTCGACAATAATAGAGAATGTGTAAAAAGAGAACCGTCACCGTCGTGGTGTTACGGTGAACTAATAATAAGATTTTAATCAGCAGCCAAGGTACCGAACTACCGATTATACTTGGTAGACGCGAGTACTGATGAAAACCGAATTGGTGTATATCAAACACTTTAGTTGTATCTACCTACTATACTCTTATAAAATTTAACTTGATCTCTGCGACAGCTGTCAGAAAAATCACGCCTATGAAGTCCTGAATTTCTTAACAGTACAGACCTTTACAGATATCTGTGGTACAGACAGTAGGTACCTGTCAATGTCATACTTTATGACCATGCAGATTAGTGATGGGCGACGAATGATCGTGACCGCAGAGTTTTAGACAGAGATTTAATTAAAATATCGATAGTTTATACTGACGATATTTTAAATAAAACTTAATTTATCATTAATTTTATTGTATATTTTAATATCATAACATTTTTACATGTGTAACTAAATTAAACCAAATTATATGTTACATTAGCGTCGATAAATACTATCTTTACATTATTATGAGTATTTAATTGATATCATAACATTATTTACATGTGTACATACTTGATCTTAAATAATAGTAAGTAAATAAAATCCAATTTCTCACCTTCAACTACTCATTCGATTTCATTACAACATTGTTTGAAAATCGATTTTTTTCCACTACTATCCCAACTCTAAACATGTCAATCTTCTATGTCACTGTCGCAGAGATCAAGTTAAATTTAATAGAGTATAGCAATGACAGAGCAGTGTTGTCAACTTAACAAAATATGTAAATATGCACACGGGCGACCTCACGCTTCTCTTTTTGCACAAAAAACCCGCTTCAAATCGAGCCCACACTCTACTACTGAATGACTCTGATAGAAAAAAATTAGCTGTATAGGCCTTGGCGAATGTGAAGTTAGCTACAAGCTACGCAATATCCAATCCTGATTGAAGCTCACGTAAAGTTGCGTGTTGATTGGGTTTCGCGAGGCTTGTATATCTTAACTTCACATCCGCTGACTTCTTCGAGCAAATATCTACAGAGCCACAGTTGTAAAAAATATCCAACCGCCCACCTACTTGCAATAGCCTTACTAGGTACTAACTAAACTGTGACTAGATATTTGCTTGAAGGCTGACTTGTTTGATTCGGGCTACATACTGGCCGGTGACATGATCCAAACTTTATAGCTAGCTATTGCTTCAAAATTTTCAGTAGGCGCTTTTTGTATATTCTACAATTAATCGAAGACTACTGACTGAGTCTTAAGTAGTAGTCAGTAGTAGTCTTAAGTCGCTTTCCATCAGGCGAGTTGGTGGCCAAATGTAGCCCTATTCTATTCTACATAAAAAAGTAAATGATCGTTACTGCAGAATCGTGTAAAAGCCTTTTCCTTTTTGGATGCTGGCTGGCTCAAAATAAAAATATCTTTAATCCAGAAAAAGTCTAATAATTATATAGATTTAGGAAAGTACTTTACGCTATACTGTTTGATAGCTTCGCTGCTTCGGTGTTATTTCGAAATAGCGCTAAAGTGCTGATTTATGATGTTAATTGGTATGTATCTACGTGTGAGAGCTTAGGTTTGATTGAAAATAAGAACGAAATTCCTTAGTTACTTACAAAATAAAAAGCACAAGCTAATTCAGGACACCTTTACTTTTTGAGGTCACACCACCTAATTCAGCACCAACGCCTACTTCAATCAACTTCCTAATAAACTTTATTCAATCCGCCAATTTTCGAACCCATAGCGACCCAACCGGGGTTCAGTCCCGTCGCACACTCACTTGTCAACGCATCTCGCAGTCTCATAGAAGCTGTGGTTCTAATAGGCACATTAGTTCACGTACACAGGCACATGATAGGCACTAACTAACAGTCATCAGTCACCCAGTGTAGGCTCGCGATGACGGAGCTCTCACTACCGTTTCTACAGGAGCTCTTGCGAGATGACTACCCGGACGTGCACATTGAGCAGTTTGAGGTGAGATGATGTTGATATTTATTTTTGTAGGTAAATTGTGCCGTAACCTTACCGTTATTTTTCTGCTGTCATGACCTGACCACGCAAGACTTTAAACTTTTAAATATGAGCTTGGAACAAAATGCTCATAATTAAACTCAATTGCAGGTAGATATAGTCCTACTTTTTAGACCGTCATGTTATCAAAATTTATGTACCCTTTTAACAAATATATTGTTTTAAAATGACCATATAGGTGTATTTAGCCTGAGAGTCAAACTATATTTTTAGTTGCTACTAGTATTAGACTGTGTTGTACTTAGTAGTTAAAAAATGTATGTTGATAATAAAGAATTTTGAAACAACGAAACAACAACATGACCACGCAAGACTGTACTGGATAATTGGCTTTATCCACCAGCCCTGATCTTAATAACCCGCTTCTGGGCTTAGGCTTTCCTTTATTTATGCCATTACTTGAGGTAAATGGCAAATGATTTGATGCCTACTGTTCGTTTAATGTCTTTGACCTATTTCATTCTCGGTCTACCTGGATTTCGCCGTGGCTAAGTAAGTAAGCTTCGTAAGGATGATTTTTCCCATCGGCAGCCAACTTTGAAATCGCAAAAATGCAAGATTTTCTTATTTTAGAGTGCTAATAAATAATCATTATAGTATCACTATGGTTTCTTTCCAGGGCGCTCCCGGCTCAAACCGCGGAGACAACTACACCTCAATGGTCTACCGAATCACCCTGAAAGGCACCAGGACGTTAATGGAACCAGACGGGTCTTCAGAGAGACACGAGCCTTGGCAAGGCTCCATCATCTACAAATGCCTGCCAGAAAGTCTGAGCAGACGCGAAGCCTTTAAGAGTGACGAGCTATTCTGCAACGAAGTGGCTTTTTACACGAAGATCTGGCCAGAGATGTGCGCTTTTCTAACTTCTTGGAAACAGGAGCCTTTCAAAGCTATCCCCAAATGTTACCTAGCAAAGAATGACTGCGTGATTTTAAAGGATTTCAAGCCATATGGATTCGTAATGACAGATAGAAGAAAGGGGCTGACGATCACTGAATGCTATGTGGTGCTGAAGCATTTGTCTCCGTTTCATGCTCTGTCGTTGGCTATGAAGCACCACAACCCTGAGAAGTTCTTTGAACTTATTAACGATAAAGATGCGATTAACGAAGGTGAGTTACAATTGGTTAAATGTTTACGTGTGCCACAGATATCTATTGCGGAGGTGATCGACTGCCACTTTCGAGCAAATATCTATAGAGTCACAATCGTGCAAATAAAGTGTCCGAGCCAAAACCCTGCCCAAGCTACGTAGTGGGCAGGGTTTTTAGTTAGTCGTAAGGCGATTGCAGGCCGACTACAACATCGCGCGATGCTAAAGTGCCTGGTTACAAGCCATCAATATGGAATGTAAGAAAAAATGCTAAGTCGATGTTACAAGCACTAATTAGGTGACATAACGTCGAGATTCGAGAAAACGGGTCATTGTGAATTATTTAATGTGAATATCTGAGTCGGTATGTATGACGGCGCTCGGACATATTTTTAGGACCGTGGCTCAGTAGATATTTGCTCGAAGACTGCCAGTAATAAAATATTAGATTTGATTTTTAATTCATGAAATCAGTAATTCGTAAAGTGGTTGCAATCCATATTATCCTATTATTATAGATATTATCCACCTGTCTGAGTATAAAAGTTCGTCATAGGCGTTTCCTGTTACCTACACATAAGTATTTATCTGTTTTTCATTTTTTTTACCGACTTCCAAAAAGGAGGAGGTACTGTGTTCTTCTGTATTTTGAGAAGATACCTCTTCATCGATATTTTCGCCAATTGTGGATTAAAAAAATATTTTTTATTTCGAAAGGGTGTAGGTAGGTACTCCCAAGATCCAATATAAATTTTAGAAATCCCCTGAGCCGTATTTGACAAATCAACATGGATGTCAAATCGGTTCGTGCAAACTATTCGAATTCTGTACAAGGTGGAAGTTGGTGGTGCAATTTTTTGCAAACTGAGGTTTTTTTACAACACCCATGTGTATGAATGAACCTTGACGCGCGGGCCTTTCCCGCACTCAGGCTGCAGACAGCAGGACAGCCCTTTGTGCATGAGTTAGGTGCCTAGTTGAGCCACTTGATGTCCCCGAGGAAGGCCAGCAGCTCGCTGTCGCCGGCGCAGGCCTCCTGGAGCGACCTCGGTGATCGAAGGATGCTTGTTCGTTGTTCCGCCACGCTGTTGCATTCTAGAAGCATATGCGTGGCCGTTTCGTCTACCTCCATGCATCCTCTGCAAAGAGGGCTGTCTGTAACACCAATAGTAAATAGGTGCTTGTTAAGAGAACAATGTCCGGTGACTACACTGACGACTCGCCAAAGTTTGTTACGGTAAGGTTTAGCAGCCGACGGGAGTATCGCGGATTTACCTCCGGGAATGCCTCCTTCGTACCAAGTTAAGCATGGCAATTATCTTTCCAGTGTTATTCAAAGAAAACAATGTGGAATACTATCGAAGATACTACCAGGAAGCTTTCCAAAATGCTATTAGCATGGTAGAGGAGGAGCTCAAACATTCCGAAAAGAAAGACTTTTATTTGGATAAGTTCCGAAGGTAAGCCATCACCATCTTACTCGTTCACGTAACTACGGGATAGCTGGATATTGGTCTGTGCTAAATATTTTCAAGAGCACCAGTAATGTGTAAATAAAGTTAATGATTGCTGTTAAATCATATAATATCAAAGGAAAAGTAAAGGTGTTTTGGTGGTCACTCTAGCTATAACTACGAGTAAGTAAAGTCAAGCCTTCCCGCATGCACTGCGTAAACTGCAGGACATTTTAATTTCCTTCATACGAGTACTGTACTGTATCAGCCTTTGAATAGTCCACTGCAGGACGTAGGCCTACCCACGAAAACGGGTGATTGGGCCATATCCACCACGCTGGCCCAGTGCGGGTTGGTGGATTCACATATGCCATCAAATTTCTTCTATGGACATAAGCAGGATGCCTCACGATGTTTTCCTTCACCGAAAAGCCAGTGGTGTGAAATTCCGTCCATAAATTCCAAAGAACTCATTGGTATGGGACCAGGATTTGAACCCACGACCTCACGATTGTAAGACGGGTGTCACTACCTCTAGGCCACCACTGCTTCATACGAGTACTTTTAAGTAAATAAGGAAGTAAGTTCGTATAGGCCGGGTGGCTAGCCCAGGTGACAGAATTTTAAAGCCGCCTGAAGGCCTCTGACATGTTTAAATGGTTAATACAACCGGGGCGTACAATTTAACGTGTTATCCGAGCCACGGTAGAGCTAGGTTGTAATACCGTGGTCAGTTCAGTCAGTTTTTGAATGACCACGCATAACATTTTTACATCCGATTTCAAAAAAATCTTTCATTTGTTTGGTACTTACCTATATCATACTTTTAAGGTGGTCTCGTTTAAATTTTATCAAAATCGAGTGAGCCATTTTTGATAAATCAACAACAATATGAAAATTACTACATCGATTCGTGCGAACTGTTCGATTCTGTACACGGCTGAAGACGGTTATGCTATATTTCGCGAAAAATAATTATTTACCTTCAAGTAGTAATTATATATTTTCCAAGGTTCTGCTCGGAAGAGACGTTCTTCCAGATGATGTTAGAGATGGTGAAGCCGCGCGAGCCCAGCGCAGTCATCAACCATGGTGACTGCTGGACCAACAACTTCCTCTTCCGGTACGCCGATGGAGAAATCGCCGAGGTAAGACCATCGTGCTAGTATCTAGGTAAGACTTCATAGATCCCAGAGGAGCTACAGCACCGACGTTGTTGTGCTCATAGTGTTTTCCAAGTTTCTGATCGGATGAAACTTTGAAGAGACGAGCTCTTTCTAGTCTTGACTGATACCAGAGGACCTGCAACTATAAAACAATACTGAAATCAACCACGGCGGTTGTTGAACCAATAACCTCCTCTTCCGGTACAGTATATTACCAGCCTTTTTAAGCCAGCCCGGTGGCATAGATACAAATTTGCCATAGCGGAACCACTTGCCTCAAGCTACTCCAACATCCATCCATTCATCAGTCATATGCCCAGTCTATAGATCTCCAATAAGACCAGTTGGTAGCGGCTGGCATCCAGTGATCTTAATGAGGGCGTCCGTTCACCTTGTGGGTGGCTCGTTGTCTGCTTGGAGCGTGCCACGCCATAAGTTTGAAACTTATTATGCCAAGTCACAGCCACAAACTCCAACGTTCGAATAAGAGGCTACGCCCTTGACCACTATGACTATTTTAGCAACAACTTCTTCCGTCGAGTCGAATCCGAGCTTGTCACACATTGGCTTTGTTGGATACAAATTGTAGTCTTGGTTTCAACACTCCAATGTGTAGATCGGTATTGGTCTGATATTGGACGCAAAATGAACAATTTATGGCTATTCAATCAAAACCAAGCTAGGAGTCAAGTCATCGTCTAATGTTTGGTCCTGGAATTGATATTTATCTCATTTTTTTGGTAAACGAAAATTTACTTACTTTCTATTGATGCTTTTGTTTTTTTCCAGTTGTGTCTGGTAGACTTCCAGATGGTCCGCTACGCGTCTCTAGCCCTAGATCTGGTATACCTCATATACATGTGCTTGGACCGATCCCAGCGGCGCGACCACCTGGATTCCCTGCTGCAGTTTTATGTGGACGAGCTATATGCAGCACTGAGCAGGATTGTGGAGCCAGAGGCGCTGCAGGGCTGCTTTCATAGAGACCGGTTGAATGAAATGTAAGTCTCGTAGTGTTTTCTATCCATACCTTCCATCCATGGCTTTGAGCTACTCTTGTAGGTACTTAAACATCCCTACACCTGCATCTACTATCTTCACCTACTGATTGAGTAGGGGGCTAAAGTTGACCAGAAGTGAGATCACCGGGATCCACTGCTACAGTTTTATGTAGACGTGTTTCATTCCGCCCTGGGCAGGATTGTCGAGCCAGAGGCGCTGCAGGGCAGCTTTCATAGAGACCGATTGAATGATATGTAAGTCCAGTACTGTTTTTTATCCATGCTTCTATGGCCATTCCCATAGCTTCGTATTGGCCAGAGGCTTCGTATTGGTCAGGAGTGGTGCGACCACAGACAGACCAAGTAGACAGAGGCCTCACTCACTACCACCCCTACACTGGCGATTTCTTCAATACTTTAGTACGAAGAGGTTTAACTCAACATTTCTGATTCGCACGGCCAGGGAATGGAACATTCTGCTTTCCTATTTCCTGAGAGTATAAATGAAGTTTTTCAGAATGAATATTATGTACTTAAAGGTATCTTCTGTGTCTGCGTGCTTCATTTTCGACGACGACGTCTCTTATCATCAGGCGAGTCGAAAGTCACCGAGTTTATTCGCGTTAAAAAAGCAAACCTGTTTTATCGAGAAAATGCAACGTCAAATATTTTGCAGGACACGGGAGGAGTTCTGGCGATGCGCGCCGTTTGGTCTCGGGCTCTCTCTGGACATGTACCCCATCCTCACCTGCGACAGCAACGAGGCACCCAACCTTTATCAGACAGAGGTACAGCTAACATAAGAGGAATGATGACTGAAAAATATAATTAGTCCGTTATCTATCTAGATATAAAAAAAATATTAGATTGTATTTTTTTTCTTTTGTCAATTAAACAAAGATAGCGTGACGTCATGAGTGCTATACAAATGGACAGACTACGTCGCGCTAGTGACGTCACGAGTTTCCACTCCCAAATTCTGACAAGGTTTATTTCTGTCATTTATTGTTTGATTAACAAAATAATAAATATGTGTCCAATATTATTTAATAATCTAACTAACGGACTAATCATAATAATGTTTTTTTAACCCAGTCATCATACCTATTATACATTATATATAACATAAATTCCATTGCGATAGTACTTTATACTCGTATGTTCAAGTTTTCTATTCTGCTGGCACTCCCGGGGTGCAAACCGTTGTTTTTTTTTTTAAATTTTGTGTACAGACTAGTTTGGTAGGTCCAATATATACAGGGTTATTTCTAATCAAGTAGCATCCTCTTAGGGGCTTATTCTGTTTATCAAAACTAACAACTTTTGTTCTGAGACATTGGTCAAAACTTAAAAAAAAAATTATTGTACCATAGAAAAATGTCGATCGCCCACAACAAAATATATGGAACAACTGATTTCAGAATAAGCCCCTAAAATGATGCTAATTGATTAGAAATAACCCTCCATCCATCCATCAGCCAAAAGACATCCACTGCTGGACATAGGCCTCTCCTATGGATCTCCAATAAGACCGGTTGATAGCGGCTTGCATCCAGCGCGATCCTGCGGCCTTAATGAGGTCATCTGTCCACCTTGTGGGTGGACGTCCTACGCTGCGCTTGCCGGTACGTGGTCTCCACTCGAGAACTTTTCGACTCCACCGGTCATCAGTCCTCCGCGCTATGTGCCCTGCCCATTGCCAGTTCAACTTGCTAATCCGTTGGGCTTTGTCGGTAACTTTGGTTCTTCTACGGATCTCCTCATTTCTGATTCGATCACGCAAGTTGTTGAAGTCGGACCTACCTAACTGGACTACTTGTCCTAGGTAGACGTACGAGTCAACGACTTCAAGAACCGAGTTTCCAACAGAAATCGGGGTGGGTAAAACATGGGAATTAGACATGACTTTCGTCTTGTCCATGTTTATCTTAAGACCCACCTGTTGATAAACCCGATTGAGGCCTTCGAGCATCGTGCTGATCTCTTCCATCGATTTTGCCATGACTACTATATCGCCGGCAAACCGAAGGTGAGTGAGGTATTCGCCATTGATATTGATGCCGAATCCTTTCCATTCCAGGAGTTTGAAGGCGTTCTCCAAAGTAGTCGTAAACAGTTTCGGAGAAATGACGTCTCCCTGTCTTACGCCTCTTTTTAAAGGGATCGCCTTGGAGCTCTCTTCCTGTACTCGGACTAACATAGTGGCGTTATTATACAAGCATTTCAACACTTCGATGTACCGATAGTCAATACGGCATCGTTGGAGAGACTCGAGCACAGCCCATGTCTCGACCGAATCAAAGGCTTTTTCATAGTCCACAAACGCTAAGCAAAGTGGCAGATTATACTCTTCGGTCTTCTGTATAACCTGCCGCAGCGTATGAATGTGGTCCATGGTGCTAAAGCCTTTTCGGAAACCGGCTTGTTCGCAAGGCTGAAAGTCATCAAGCCTGCGCTCGAGACGGTTCGTAATGAAAAACAGCTTATAAACATATATGGCTCAGAAGTGAGATGGGTCTGTAGTTCTTCAATAAGGTGCTGTCACCTTTCTTGAAAAACAACACCACCACGCTTCTGTTCCATGCTTCTGGCGTGATGCCGTCGAGGACGACGGTGTTGAAAAGCTTCTGGAGGACTTTTAGTACCGGTGTTCCACCCGCTCTCAGCAGCTCTGATGTGATACCGTCGTCACCCGGCGCCTTGTCGTTCTTAAGCTGATTCAGGGCCTTCATATATTCATATAATTGGATAGGCACAGGGTTATTTCTCTGTGCCTATCCATCCTACTAATATTATAAACGCGAAAGTTTGTGAGGATGGATGGATGGATGGATGGATGGATGGATGGATGTATGGATGTTTGTTACTCTTTCACGCAAAAACTACTGAACGGATTGAGATGAAACTTTGTAATAATATAGCTTAGACATCAGAATAACACATAGGCTACTACTAATATTATAAACGCGAAAGTTTGTGAGGATGGATGGATGGATGGATGGATGGATGGATGGATGTATGGATGTTTGTTACTCTTTCACGCAAAAACTACTGAACGGATTGAGATGAAACTTTGTAATAATATAGCTTAGACATCAGAATAACACATAGGCTACAATTTATTAAGATATTTTGTAAATTGTCCAAAATATAACGATAAATGTTGAGTAAGTAGGAAAATTCTGCCATCTGCGAGCTACTCTAGCGTGCGCTGCAAGAATGTCAAAATAAACAACTGTCGATCGAATATCTGTCAAATCAATCGATGAGCAGTCCTTGGATATCATCATACTGATAATATATTATCCTTACTAATATTATAAATGCGAAAGTAACTCTGTTTGTCTGTCTATCTGTCTGTCTGTCGCGCTTTCACGCCAAAACTAATGAACCGAATTAAATTTGGTACACAGATATTCTAGAGCCTGAGAAAGGACATGGGCTACATTTTATCCCGAAAATTTCATAATTCCCGTAGGATAGGACAAAATCTTGCGTTAGCGAAACTGTCACCTATCACAACGACGCTAAAAGGCCCAATTTTGAAGACACCATCGTAATTATAACAGAATTAGACTATTTCTGTTTCTTTTTCACTTTCGGCATTCGATAGAGAGAACACTTTTTACGTCGCTATTAAATTTACGATGGCGCGTTCATAATTGGGTTGATTGGGCCTAACATGGATTCACAAAACGTAATTAGATGACATGTGACATACATTGACTGCAGACTTTTATAAATGTCTCGCTTAGCATATCAAAGGGACAAATTGTCTTTCCACCATTATAGCTCTTCGAAGAGGAAATAAAGTATGAATTGACAATGACAACTGACATTAAAATTGGACAAAATAGTTTTCCCTTTGCCATGCTACATATTACAATGACGTTTAATACTGGGCCGTCATTTCGTCTGACATTAAAAATATTTTTAAATAGGTACTTTTAGTTACCACCATTAGAGGTTAAACATATTTCTTTATTCTACCTTTATGGTACAGAATCCATGCTAATATACGAAGAAACGGATCGACTTGATTTTTAAAAGTAGTATGGCATGAGTATGAATATCTTGACACTAAGGTTATTAACCTTGATTCTGAGTTGTGACCTTGACACGAACATAAATTTCTGTTGGTTTGGTTAGGATTGAACAGTGATAAAAGTGCAGCCCGGCTCAGTTGCGGCACTCCTCATGAGGCACGCAACTTGCCGGCCAGCCTCTCAGCTGCTATATTTAAAAACCCCAGAAAAGCGGCCCAACCTCGAGTGCCAACTTCTAAACTGCCTAGGGGGAAAAGACCAAAAAAAATCGGGAGACCTCGAGCGCCTCTACCTGCTGCTACCACTAAGTACAGACTTATAATGTAAAACTTCATCAAATACTACTACATAACAAGCAATTGGATCATCCACAGACCCTTGAAGGTCTAAAGATATTCTAAATGCTCAAGCCCACTGCCAGTTAGCAGCGTGCCCAACATGCTGGCAGCATTGCCAATCAGCTTGCTTATACGTTGAGCCAAATAAACACCAGCATTTTGGACACGCGGCGGGTACACGAGACGCTCAGAAAGACTTTTGAAAACAAGATGAGCTCCCGGCCAACACGCGCACAATGTCTCAATTTCAAACGGCTCAAATATGTAACCACTGCCGAGGTTAGCATTTTTGCGCCGTTTGTGCTGCTCTGCTGACGGCGCCAAAGTATCGACGCAAGTCGCGTCCCACACTAAGGACCGTCTACACTTCCATGGGACCAGCTTCATACCGTCAGGCCTTTTGCCATCACCACGCGCAAACCCATTCGGTTAGAGTACGGCTGTGATATCGGCGGTCGCAAAAGCCCTGCGTATGACATCGTTCACAATGGCGTGGCAACCAATTCGACCAGCGCTTCTTGACCAAGAAAGTGTGGTGACCAAGCTGGTCAACTAGGGTACTTGAATAGGTGACAGCGCTCAGCTATGTGCAGCGCGGCAGCAAGGTGGGTCGACTATCTCGACGATATCATCAATACCGCCGGTCGAGCCTGGTCACGACCGGCAAAGAGCCGAGGCAGATGGCACTGCAAGAGAGAGGCCTATACCCAACAGTGGGTCAAAGAAAGCTGCGCATGATAACGATGACGAAACAAATTAGTTGAGATTGGCTGTTTTTTGGGTTTGAAATGATTATATGCTACAATATTTGTGTACCGTTTCACATTGAATTGGGGCTAATATTTTGTGGCGCACTTACCTACTGTTTTAGTTACCATATTTTTTTGACAAGATAAACATAAATTAAATTATATCGCGGGCGAAGCTGCGGGTAAAAGCTAGTATCCTATAATCCAATTTTCGACAAAATATCACAACTTTTTAATCTTTGTACAAATAGGCCAAGTGAATCTTAGCTCGTCAGATGACTTCAGGCTGTGTAGAAAATGACACCAGGGCTAACCGCCACTTAATTATTATTATTATAGCCTTTTTTGCTGATTGTTTTTTTTTATTATATCATGCGATTTCAAGTTTTTGTCATTTATTATCATTATACATTTTTTTTTAATTCAATCATGCTGTCATGTTTAATTATTATGATATTATCTATTATTATTTTTTCTTCTTTTATGATTTGTTATTATTTTCCATTTACTTATTAATACTCTATGACATCAATAACACTAATTGTTACTTCTTATTTTCAACTTTCACCTTGCCTTCTGGCATAGGCCTCTTCCTGGGACTTCCATTTTCTTCGATCTTGTGTCATTTGTTTCCAATTAGAACCAGCAACTTTCCTGAGATCATCTTCCCATCTGAGTTGTTGTCTCCTCTTTTTTCTTTTTCCATCTCTAGGGTACCATACTTCTACATTACACATCGACACTAGGCCAAATTAATCTTTTTTGGCAGCCGTGAAGTTAGCTACAAACCACGCGAAAACCCGATCCTCGCTCAGCTGTCAAGTGAGCTCCAGTTAGGATTGGGTTATCCGCAGCTCGTAGCTACAAGCTACGCCAAGCCGCCAAGAAGTTTGATTCAGCCTACACACACCTAGTAAAAGTAAAAAGTAAAAAAGCCTTTATTTCAACTACATCATTACATTAACAATTAAATTTCAATTATACTATTAAACATATCATTACATTATTTACGCTTCATGCTAAGTTTGCAATCGTCAGTTTGTTTCCTTCTTAGTCCACAGTATAATTATTTAATGTCATTTTATTTATTATAAGTATGTCAGTATTAAATTATTCAGTCAATGTAGTTGTCGCCTCTTTGGCGTAGGCCTCCCCCAGTTGTGCCCAAACTTTTCTGTCTCTTGCTATCCTCATCCACTGAACTCCGTGTCTTTGAGTAAAAATATCTTCCAGCGCCTGTTCGGCCTTCCTCTCTTTCTTCTTTCTCCTCTTGGAACCCATTCAATGACCTTTTTGGTCCATCTGTTGTTGTCCATCCTACATATGTGTCCCGCCCAGTTCCATTTCAACCTCCTAATAGTCTCTTGAATATCTCTTACATTAGTCTTTTTTCTTATAATTTTATTATTTATTTGATCTGATAATCGTATTCCTAGCATACTTCTTTCCATTTTTCTCTGACACACTGCTAACCGGTTTTCATCTTCAGTTCTCAGGGCCCATGTCTGACACACACCTACTTTTATAACATTTTTCAGGATGTAGAAGAGAGTAGTTCGGAACACATGTGCCCCGCGCCCGTGAGCACGAGTAACGCGGCGTGCAGGAAGAAAATGACGGATTTGCTCCAGGAACTGGTCGATTTACAGGTTATAGTATAATTAAATAAATTCAAATCAAGTTCAGCGTAGGACTTCCACCCACTAGGTGGACTGACGATGTAATAAAGATCGCAGGAACGCGCTGGCGAGGCAGGCTGCTTTCAAACGGCTTTATTGGAAATCTATAGAGCAGGCCTATGTCCAGCAGTGGACGTCTTACGGTTGATAGATGGAAAATCCATACTAAATCTACTCTACTACAAATATAAAAAAACGTTCAGGGCTGAACCGTAAGCTTGGGGAATCCTGGGCTAATAGGTACTACTTAGAGGCCTACCCCGCTAATTACTGAAAGTATGGGAAACAAGATAATATTTGACTAAATATTTTAATATAATATTATGCCTTTGTGTTTGTTTTTCTTTAATTTAGTAAAATTATAGTTTTTTTCGCATTATTTTCGTCTATTTTTGACTTTGGCCTTGCTGGCTGGAGCCCAAAAAGCGATATGATAGATCGGCCTAGAAAAAGTTGCTGAATATAAAGAGGTTTGGCAACCCTAACTAGTGCGAACAAAATGCTGTCGATATATATATATCGATATCGATAAAAAATCGCTATGCGACGAAATAAATATGTTTATAATTTATTTAAAAACATCTTTTAATATAGAGTTCTAATGACTTGTCATTCTCGTTACAAAAAGTCATACCTACTTCGTCTTCCTGTTTGGCTGGTACAAATGAATGTAAATGAAACACTAGTCTCCACTTGAGTGTATATATTTTATTGTATTTCTTTTAGTAAATAAACACGTACTCGTAAAATAAGACATGATGTTAAATCTTACAAATAAAGTGATAAAATATCTACGAACAAATATGTATATTTTATTTTGTGACATATCAAGAAAGATCTATTGAAATGAAAATATTTCATGTACGTATAAAAATCAGATCATTTTATTAACGTCTTTGTTTTAAAATATTTTACTATTTTTGTATAATTATCTTAATATTTTATTAGTACATAATTCAATAAAGTTGACTTCGATGTAACTGGGATTCGTAATTAAAGAGATTCAAAATCCAGATGCGCTTTAAGTAGCCAAAATACCCACTAGTATTGAACCACTGCAAAATTAGTGTATAAACTGTTAGTAAATTTCGTACGTCCAAATTTTGTATCGATAAAATTGACGACTAATAAATGTTAAAATTTTATCGATATCGATAATCGTGTCTCGATTTGTTGCACGTGCAACGCAAGCCTTCTACAGCTTTTCTTTTGTATCTATTCCTGACGAATAGGTATCGTAAGAAAAGCTAGGCTTCGAAAAAAATACTAATTCCAAAAATGTGGAACAAATTAAAAAAAAATATAACACATCTAGATTTTGAATCCTACAAACACTCCACTTTTACAATTTATGTAAAATCTTGGTAATTTAAATTAAATACCCGTACTAGCTCGTGGCACGTTAATTCAAATTGAATATTCTTTGAAATTAAATAATACCTACATTAATCGTATAAAATTACGTACGGGCTTACGTATTATAATATTTTTTTATAATTATAACAGATCTAATTATAATAACTAAATCAGTCATTGAAAGCTTCAGATTTTTTCGTTGAGATTCTAGCACCTATGGTAATCTGAAGTTTTCAATAATTTATTATTTATAAATTGTTAATAATATTTAATATGGGTACTAAATTAAGACACCGTTCAAAGGCACTTTGACAATAAATTCATATGCCCTAAACATTATTGTCTTTTTAATTTTAAATAAATAGAACGATATTTTCGACGTATAATGTCGCGTAACTGATTTTTCTTACTTGTAAAAAATATCGATATTACAGATGGACATCACTATTTTGAATAGCACCCTACTGCCACCAAAACTTAACAAGACAGAGAATTTGACTGAGTTTTAATTGACTTTATTCATTAAATTAGAAAATGATATTTTCGTTGCTCAAGAATGCCTTGTTAAATTCTGGTAAGCGATAAAATATCAGTAGTCTGTTTTTATTAGTACTGAACATAAAAAAGTAAAAACGCAAAATAAACTTCTGAAAACAGAATAATATGAAAAAAATACCCACTTTGTCTTGAATTCTACACAACACTAGCACCATTCACTTAACACTGGCTCTCAAAACTTGCTGCGTCGTCAGACCTCCCCTCCCTTTCGACGCTTGAGTGGGCCTCATGAACCCTGAGGTTTTCGCTGGAGTTTTCAAAGGGGGTCTCGCAGTCCCCACAGAGCTTCCACTAGATGAAGATCTGGATGCCGGCATTCTGACAACTGGCTTCGGTACTGGCTTGGGCACTGGCTTCGGTGGAGCTGGGGCCTTCTTCACCGTTGCCACTGAAGCAGAACTGTTCAAAGAACTTCTAGAACTCCTCAGCGAAGCACGAGAAGTCGATCGCTCTACTCGCAAAGAACTCGCTCTTTTTGGAGTCGTGATCCTTTTTGGGTCTAAGGGCGTTCGTGGTGGCGTTCGGGTTTCTTTGGTAGAAATTTTCTTTGGAACAACTGGCGATTTAGATTTCGGGATCGGAGAGTCGCACTCCACGTTGCAGCCCGACGATGCCCCTTGCGATGCGCTCTCAGAATTCAGACTTTGCGTTTCTTCGAAGCCTTCATCATTTAACTCGTGCTCACTTTTAACTTTTGGGATCCTGGGGGATGTTGTTCTTTCTGGAGCTCTTTCCGACGCTTTCTCTGATCTCTGAGCTGGCCCCGTCGATTTATTCCTATAAGCGCTTCTCGACCAGACTCCTGTTGGATTCTCAGTTGGCGACTTCAGCTCTCTGATTGCTTTCTGAACGTCTTCCTGGTTGATGGAAGTCTGCCGTCTCATCCTGAGGAAAGGTTTTGGCTCTTTGGTCGGTGTTTTGTCAGTACTTTGGTTTTTAAGTCTATCTTGCCAGCGTTTAAGTCTATTTTCTTTTTCGTCTTTGATAACTTCGACTGGTTTTACTGGTTCAGCTGGCACTTCAACAGAGTATGATGACTGAACTTCTAATTTTGACGGTCTTATGACTTGAGTTTCGGCTACCAGCTCCGGAGTGATTTCAGGCTTTTTCTCGTCTTCAGGAGAACTAGAGTCAGTGTTTCTCTTATACCGTCTTGTTCTTCTAGCTGCTGAAAATCTATCAAATTGTCCATCGCCCAAAATTTCTTGGCACAAGTCTTTCATTTCTGCAGAGGCCTTTTCGCTTAGGTTTTGCCTGGGTGGGAATGAGGGTTGGAATTTTCTGCAAGGTTCTCTCTCAGGCGGTGGATTAAATGATTTCCTTTGCGCTGGTGGGGTTTCTATGTTATCAGAGTCTATTTCTACCTTATCCGATCTTTCCGCTTTTTCTAATGTTGCTGGCCTCTCCACTCTGTCCAATCTTTCTACTCTTTCTACCTTATTTTCCTTATCGTGTGTGACAGTGATATCGGGTAATTTTCGTTTTTCTTCTTCTGTGATGGAGACTAGAGGTTGTGGAGATTCTATCTGCTGCCGTGAACGTTGCCTTCTCAGCCGTCTCATTTCTTCGTTTTCTTCCGTCTTCCTCCATGGTACTCTGTTGTCTTTTTTTTTCGGTTGGACATCTGCAAGAACATAATTTTGATTAATAAAGCATTAAAGAATTCAACAAATGTTAGAGCAAAGAACGAATCCTTAAACACCAAAAAATGTTGTGTATGACATTTAGAGATAAATTGGATAAACGATATGATCAAGACTGCTTGATCGTGCTAGATGCACCTTTTTTATCTTTCTTATTGGAGATATAAAGAGGAGATCTCACTACATCCAGATATAGATGATATACGGCTGATATGATGATCAGAGTGCCGAGTGCCCGCGTTTGCGTTTATTACGTGTTCGATCGCGTTACGTATGATGTATTTTCTACGAAAATGGCACGCGCCATTTTTTGTCACTTAGATAACACTGAATAGTATAAAGTGTGACTGTTTTTACGATAATGTATCGAGCGCTAAATCGATCAAACATAAGTGCGGTAACGTCTGTGATTGCCTAACTCAAGCATGTGTGTACTCGACGCTTTCGGTCAACGTGACCGTAAAAGTCATTCGATTTGATTTGCAAATCTTCCTTCGGCATTATGTAAAGGGTTATTATCGAGTGAAGAAGGTATTGTCTTCGACAGCCTTGATGGCGCGCACGACATCGCTGTCGGGCGGCGCGGCCCTCAGCTCTAAGATCGTACTGTGTTCGCTCTCTAGATACGATAACTGAGTGATTATGGTACATACCTTCGACGGCCTCGATGGCGCGCACGACATCGCTGTCGGGCGGCGCGGCCCTCAGCTCTAAGATCGTACTGTGTTCGCTCTCTAGATACGATAACTGAGTGATTATGGTACATACCTTCGACGGCCTCGATGGCGCGCACGACATCGCTGTCGGGCGGCGCGGCCCTCAGCTCTAAGATCGTACTGTGTTCGCTCTCTAGATACGATAACTGAGTGATTATGGTACATACCTTCGACGGCCTCGATGGCGCGCACGACATCGCTGTCGGGCGGCGCGGCCCTCAGCTCTAAGATCGTACTGTGTTCGCTCTCTAGATACGATAACTGAGTGATTATGGTACATACCTTCGACGGCCTCGATGGCGCGCACGACATCGCTGTCGGGCGGCGCAGCCCTCAGCTCTAAGATCGTACTGTGTTCGCTCTCTAGATACGATAACTGAGTGATTATGGTACATACCTTCGACGGCCTCGATGGCGCGCACGACATCGCTGTCGGGCGGCGCGGCCCTCAGCTCTAAGATCGTACTGTGTTCGCTCTCTAGATACGATAACTGAGTGATTATGGTACATACCTTCGACGGCCTCGATGGCGCGCACGACATCGCTGTCGGGCGGCGCGGCCCTCAGCTCTAAGATCGTACTGTGTTCGCTCTCTAGATACGATAACTGAGTGATTATGGTACATACCTTCGACGGCCTCGATGGCGCGCACGACGTCGCTGTCGGGAAGCACGGCGGGCCGCCACTCGGCGCGGCCCTCCGGTAGCGGCTCCAAAGTCGTGCTGCGTTCGCTCTCTGAGAACAAACATATTATGCGGTATGTAGGCACGTTTTGTTTACTGGAAATTCGCTAACCACAGAAACCAGGGTCCGTGCATTTCGTTAATTTATAATTATTTGGATCTATACTGACAAGAAGGAGAAGAAGTTGAAATCTTAGCCACCTGATTTAAGTACGTTCATAAAGCATGGAATAGGCCGAATTAAATTCATAGCGGTTGTAAATATTGCCACAAGCTGCGCAAAATCCAATCCTTGCGCAGCTGTTATGCGAACTTCAGTCATCACTAGAGTGATTTCGAGCTTCAGTGTATCTCCCAAGCGTACAAGTAAACTCTAGTGAGTCGCAGTGCAGTTGTGTCGCACAAGCGTTAATTGCACTATTTTTTATACACTATCGACTAAATTCTAATTAAAATATAAACGACCCTTGGGCCGACCCAGACAGGCAGGTGGCGTACCGAACTAAACACACGACAAGCACCGAATCACCAAAGCAGTAGATCACACAGTCTGGAAGGAGGCAGCTAGGTAGCCGGCCGGCCTTTGTCCAGCAGTGCGATTATAATAAAAAAGTAAGTACCGGAGTCGTTTTCCAAGGAGCGCCGGTTGGCCTGCAGACGGCGCGCGCGCTCACGGAGCTCGGCGTCGCGCCGCTCCTCCGCGCTGTTAGCTCGCAGCCACGACTCGATCTTCTGACGCCACTCCCTATTGCCACAATAAATAATAGTTACAGAAGGAATACTCCAAGACGACAATAAGGAAGTTTCCTTTATCATTAAAACTAAAAATAATTATATACATTTAAAGACGTTAGAATGATATTAGATACAGTGAAAAAATTACTCGAATATCTTAATAAATGACGGAGTTATGGATGTCTAAACATGACCGCACGAAATCAAAAAACCTCGCGACGGATTTACGCGTGTGACGTCATCCGGCTCCAGAGCCGCGCCGTGGAATAGGCGGGAGTAAGGAAAAAAGGAAAAAAAGTGCTTCATTCTATGCCGGGTATTTTTCTAAGCCACGAATACGTTCTAGAATATCATTGTACTTATCTTTATGTTATGATCAGCATTTACTATGGGACTAACCTCCCAAAATAACGAATAAAAAGTCAGCATTCCCATAATTTTGTCGTGAGTAAATGAACTTTATTTCTAAATGGACCAAGACATGGCGTGTGTACCTACTGTTCTGCGGTTATTACATCTGTATATAATGACTAGTAGTTTTCCAAATAGTAGACCTCACAAGTATACATTTTGGTGAACATTTTCTGGTAATCAGTTTTCAAAAATGCACAACTTGCACAGGCAAATTTATTCATAATTACAATACTCTGTCCTAAAATATCATTGTATATTATGACCAACTTTTTACTATGGGACTAATCCCCTGTGTTATAGGGTTATCAAAAACTTCTCAGCCTAATATTTGTTCTTATAAAGTCATTGTAGGTAATAGGTTTTTCAGGACTTATTTATAGTTCCGAAAATGACAGATGTCAAAGTGACAGCTGCCATTATATGACATATTATTATAGAATTCATACTGAAGAGTGGCATGACAGATGTCATCCGAAATGTAGATCTCGTTGAGCTCTATCAATTTTGTGCCTAAAGTAACGGTCTAGAAACGACAGTTACGGAGATAAATTACTTTAAAGACTGTCATCCGAAATATAGATCTTGTTCTATTCACTATCACTAATTTTATCACTTTTGTGAAGACAGCAATGGTCTAAAATCGTTAGTTACAGAAATAAACCGCATTTAAGTTTGACAGCTGTCACTTTGAGACCTGACATGTCATCCTAGTATAGATTATAAAATATGACAGCTGTCACTTTGTTCAATCATTTTTAGGGTTTCGTAGTAAAACGAGGATCCCTTAAAACTTCGTTATGTCCGTGTAACGAACGGGCGCCGTTTATAGACCATATTAAAAACTTTCCCTGAAAATTCTTTTGAGCACTGTGGAATCATAAATTTTTGAGCTATAAAGAAAAAAATGAAATTTTTAAACATTAGAGGTCATCGACCTCACATGTATATTTCATACAAACAAACAAACAATAAAACTTTATTAGACAGCCACATAACATTAAAAAATTACAGGGACAAAACAATACAATTAATAGGTTTCTAACTGGTGGCCTTATCGCTTTAAGCGAATTCTTCCAGGCAACCTAGAATTCATACTAAATTACGTTTTCCTAGTAATCAACCATCTTAAAAATTGGTTTTTATCATCATCATAATCATCGTCACGTCTACGGAAGCCTATCATACGCATGTCTCGACACGCACTTGACAACTTATTGGAACTAGAAAATAAAAGCCTTGAAAAAAAATATCTAAAGTATTTTATTAGAACAAAATAAATTACGCTTCACCAGTTCTAGCTAGCTAACCCTGTATAGGGGATCAGTCCCAAACTCTGACACCAGGGCTAGCCACCAGGCCTATAAAAACTTACTTACTTAGCCCCATAGTAAAATTTGGCCATAATATACAATAATATCTTAGTAAAGAACCTTACCATTTTTATGATTAAGAATATATTTACCTGTGAAAGTTGTGCATTTTTGAGAACTTATTACAAGAAAATGTATACTTGCGAGGTCTACTGTTTGGAGAGCTACTAGTTAATAGTTACAGACGTAAAAACCGCAGTACACTAGACACATACACCAAGTCTTGTTCCATTTAGACATAAAGTTCAATTACTCACGACAAAATTATGGGAATGCTGACTTTTTATTCGTTATATTGGGAGGGTTAGTCCCATAGTAAATGTTGATCATAACATAAAGATAAGTACAATGATATCCTAAAACGTATTCGTGGCTTAGAAAAATACCCGGCATAGAATGAAGCGCTTTATTTCCTTTTTTCCTTACTCCCGCCTAACCCACGGCGCGGCTCTGAAGCCGAATGACGTCACACGCGTAAATCCGTCGCGAGGTATTTTGATTTCGTGCGGTCATGTTTAAAAATTCATAACTCCGTCATTTTTGAAGATAATTGAAAAATAAAAACACCATAATTTATTGCAGACTTAGTGTAATTTAATAAAAATAAAACTAGAAAACGGGAAACTTCCTTATTATACAAATAGCTAACCTTGTGTCGACGCAGTAAAGTGCAATTCAGTTCGAATAGCGTGTAATTATGTCACTGTCTAGCACGGACGGGATGGCTTCCGCCAACCCGAACGTGTCTAAATTGCGGAAGACATCTCTGCTATTACAGCTATTAAGATATGCTAGTAGTTTTGTGTAATTCATTTCATTGTTGAAATTTGTCTAAAGAGGGACTATCCCTCTTTGATGACAAAGTTGAATAATTGAGGTCACAGGGATGTTCCTGTGTAGTAGTAGTGAAGTACATCAAGAAATCATTATAAGGAAACAAACGAACTTTTGCATCTTTATGAGATCTGGTCACAAATTAATTGTATAGCAAAACTCAAAATACAATACAGGTGTAAGTTCGTAAACAAAATATGGTTTAGTAAATCAAAAGCTTTGCAAAATTCTACTCCAGTCAACAATAAGACTATAATTTGATAAGATAAAAAGACATAGGCAACAACCACAACAGGCTGAAGCAAAATGGCCAGCAGCTGTGTTCATTCATACAAAATACTAATTAGTAGGACGTACTTAGGTTTGGCGGGTTCAGGCTGCGGCGCTGGCGAGGGCGGCGCGCGCGGGGATGCGGGCCGCTCCCGCTCACGCTCTGGAATCTCCAGTTTGGCTCGTACCGGCCCGCGTCTCGACCATGACCGGTCTGAAACATAAAAGATTATCATCATGGCTGAATGAATCAACCTTCGACAGGTTAAAGGAGAATAAGACTCTAGTAACGTCGGACCTATTAAGTGCTTTCATGCTGCTGCTTAAATAGTCATAGGCTGCTGATTAGCGAGTGGCTCATTCCATTCCAAACGTTTGTAGTCTCTAATTTTAAGCTTTATGTTCAACTTTCAACCCAATGCGACTTATTTCTAATTTGATAGTATCTCGATAACTTTAGTTCATCTGCCGATCTTCTTAAGTTTCCATGGGCACTTATATATTACGAAAATCATCAAATTAGTTCCGTGAGAAAAGGCAATGAAAAAGTAATTTATTAGAGAACAGTACATAAAGAACTGAAACTCAAATATGAGCAGCAATCGGGTCTCACAGGCACCTCCAAGTTGTAGTTCATATTTGTGAACTTTGACTAGGTAGCTATCAGATCGTGACTTACCCAGGCTTCCCCAGGAGTTTTGCTCCCGTAGATCGCCGGCAGCGGGTGTCGAGTGCTGTAGAAACTCCAACAGACCCCGGCCTCCACGGACTGGTGCAAGCTGTGACTTACCCAGGCTGCCCCAGGCGCTTCGTTCGCGCAGATCACTGGCAGCAGGTGAAGAATGCCGAAGAAACTCTAATAAACCCTCTTCGCCGGTTTCTCCTGGACTAGCGCGACTGCGGCGCCGCAGGCTGCCCGTAGGTGTTACGTCTGTTGACATATGAATAATACTGACCACTGACAACTGATAAAAATAACTACACCAAAAACTCAAAAGAAAGAGAGAGAGAGAGGCTGGTAGTCAGAACGTAAAATATTAAAAAATACTTTAGGTTAAACTAGGTGTGAACTTGGCAGCTAAAATATCCGAAAAAGACGTGAAATTAATGAGCTGGTGGGAAGATTTAAAATCCGATAGTAAAACGCCTACAGCGGAATCGTAATGGTCAATTCTTTCGTTTCAACGAGCTGGGATTAGGGTAGGGAAGACGACTCCTGATTTCTTAATATCAGCTAAGAGCTAAGCTAAGGCTAAAAAAAAATGTTGGATCGCCAGTACTTAGTAGCCCCTGCGTAGGACTCACCTGGCGAAGGCGAGGGATCGTGCGGCTTGCGCAGCGAGCGCCGTCCGAGCCCATTCCGGATGTCCAGTAACAGAGACTCCATCAGTGACTCGCACTCCGATACCGGCGTGCTGCACACACTGCTGCCGCCTGGGGACAGTCACACGTTCAGTATCTACCTACTAATGTTAGGGATTGGGTGGCGATGATATTTTGAGCATTGGTCGTTGGAAGTGGTTGTTTTTTAGGCGAAAAAAAAACATTATTCTTACAATGCGCAATGCTTATTTACCTCGGAAGATAAGTTGTCAATTATCTTTAGCAGACTTACCTATGTCTTATGTCATCTTCATTATACCAATTCTTCCATTGGTATGATGTAAAAGGCATTAAATCTATAGTGCAAAGCTGGTTGCTTTTAATTCTGCAGCCATAAACGGCGCTGAGTTACTAGTTCTAGGTAAAGTATGGTAATACTCGTACTAACCAGTAGTTTTGATCTTAGCAGCGGCGACGTCCCTTGCCCGCCGCCGCGCCGCAGCCTGCTCCTCGTTTGCGCGACGTCGCTCGTTGTCGCTCACCGCTGAACGGAACTTTGTGCAGAACTGCACAAATGTCTGAAAGAAGAATATCTTAAGTTTTCTATTCTACCCAAGCTTCACAAGTTGAAACAGCAGTAGGTAGTACGAGTAATTAATGACCTATGTCATTAATATGCCATTATCGGCCATTGGCCGCTAACGTCTCGAATATAGACCGTACTCCGAAAAAGTATGTGAGATTTCCATCGATTAGATAGGCAGACGATCTGATTAAATCCGTAAGGACGTGCTGACAGCAAGTCGCTTTCAATTTCAGTATGCTTTTTCCATAGACAAGAACTAATTCTAGCTTCAGTGTGATCACTATGTAAGTAATATAAATACCTTGAAGCACTCCTCAAGTTTGAAAGAGACAGGATCTTCACAGAAGAACTCGGCGAGATGTTTCCTGATGCTCTCCACTTCTTCCATGTCTTTGTTCAGCGCCGATACTTCTTGCTCTGCCACCTGTCAGCAAATCACAACTAAGAGAACTGCCTTTAGAAAACAATCATAATTGGAATCTGATTTTTGATTCCATGTCTCAGGGCATCGATAGAAGTGAATTTTGTATTAAATACACAGCTTGGAGCTGAGAGGATTGAAATACTTTCCATAACATGTTGTCAAGGGCAAACTTATAGTGCATGTAGATTACATAGCATAGTTTGTTGAACAAGGTGTTCGTAACCGATCATTAAAGTTAAGTAATGTTCAGCACGGTCAGTTTTCGGATGGGTAACCGCGGGTGGCATTTACCACTGAGAGCTACTGTGCTTCGGATGACACGTTAAAATGTAAGTTCCGGCTATTTTAACCGTTTAGTCATGTCGGAGGCCTTTAGGCGGCTTTATAACTCCAAGGCTAACCACCCGACTTATGTAAGGGCAAAAATGATAGGTATCTTCGTAATAAAATTCCATCTCAGATCCATTCTTACGGAGTATAGCACCAAAAAATTCTGAATCTTTACCATTGTAAAAGTGCTATAACTTACAAGTAGCTATTTACAACCATAAAATTATCTTCTACTCAAAAATAGCTTACTTGAAGGAAATCTCCCATCTGTTCCTTGATATCAGCTTGAGTGTTGGGTAATTGGATCTCTCTCTTCAGCGCGCGGATCCTGGTGTCCAGGGTCTTGATCTCGTTGAGGAGCTGGTCCACGGAGGCCTTGGCAGCTTCCTCCAGCATGTGCGTGTCGTCGGCGAAGTGGATCAGCTCTTTGTTCTTCCGCTCGGCTTGCTGGATACGAAATAATAATTTAGGATGGTACTTTTTTCTACTGAAATTGCCGTAATTTCTTTCGTTTCATAATTTCTCTAGCATATATTATAGAAGCACAAGAACAATGGTACCTTGAAAATACGGAGTCTAAATATCATATTTTCCGCATATAGCATCCTCTACTTTAATATCATTATTAAAAAAACAGCAACTAAAAAAACCAATCGTTAAATTGAAAAAAGTAGGTGTTATTATTTAAGACCATACATGGGAAAAGTGGAACTTAATAGAAACTAGAAAATGGGAAAAAAGGAAACGAAAATCTTTTTTGCATGAAAATTCCATACGCGTTTAACATGTTGGTATTGCACAGTAAATTTGCTTCACTCATCGATGGTCTAGCAATACCTAGTGTATGTTGCTAACAATTTTGATATCTTCAAGTCAAGAGTGAATAGGTATCTTCGATCTACACTACATACTCCATCTTCGGCTACAACTTCGCTTTCCATCAGGTGAGTTGGTGGCTAAACTTAGCCCTATTTTAAATAAAGAAAAAATAAACGTCTCCAACGGGTTTTGGAGGAGAAGTCTGAACCTACAAAAAGGAAACTAGAAAAACAGGATCACAAATTCCTTACCATAGCGACGTAGTGCATGAGGTTCATGCCAGGCTTGTTGGCGCGAATATCTGGTAATTTCTGCAACGAAGACAGCTTGACGCCCGCGGCGCCGCCCGCATATCCTCCCGCGTTCAGGAAGTTCCCAGCTATTAGTGCTATGTATAGCACCTCCTAAAAGGCGAAATCAAACAAGATTACAGCATCCACACAAGCTAACAAGGGAGCACTGGGAAGTAGCGTCATTTTCTAAAAGCTGAAAGTTTATCTATACCTATGAGTATGTATGCAATACAGATAGGAACGGACTATACCTACACGAGAGTCTCGTGGCATTGGCACTTGGCAGGTAGGTAGTCTGCCAAAAGAGATAAAACTGACAAAATAAGATGTATATTCTACCTACAATCTACATATATCCAATTTTTACGCTATCCGCATGCTGACATCGGAAAGGAAAGTGTTTTTGGTTTCTGCTGTTTTTATTATTTTTCAATCGTCATGTCAATGGTCCATGGAAATTTAAACTTTGTTCCGCAATATTTGGCTAGTACCTACCTACCCCTCCTGCAAAATTTACTTATCCCAGAAGGGCACAGACGAACACTCTCTGTTTAAAACATCTTCCAATATTCATGTAAAAAATTCAGCTGTTATACCTGCAAAGCCCTCGACGACATGAGATCGTCTCCAGCCATGAGTATCGAGTTGATGGCGCCCTCCAGGTAGCCGGCTGTTGATGGCCATTCTTCTTTGAGCAGCATACACTCTATGCGGAGCTTGTAGCTGGAATGTAAATACCATATTTTAACTATCACACACAAGGTAGCGCTCATAGCGTAGTTTGACTCGATATTTGTTAGCTATCACTAAAGTTAAGCAACATTTAGCACAGTCAGTCAAGTCAGTCAGGGAACCCGAGGGTGGCATTGCTGAGCGCTACCATGACTCGGATGACACGTTAAATTCTAGGTGCCCATTGTTTTCAGTTGTTTAGGCATCTCAGAGGTCTTCAGACAGCTTAAAAACTCCGACACCAGGGCTAGCCAAATGGCCCTCAAGCTTACTAAGCTAACTTAGGCCCAATTTTAAAGGCGCTATCATAATTTTAATAGCTATTAAAATGTTCCTGTTGCTTTTTCACTAAGTATATGCATTTAAAAGAGCTCACAATTTTTAAACTGTTATTAAATTTATGATGATGCCTTTAAATTGGCCACATTTTATCCTAATAGAAGAATATAGTTTGTTCATTAGTTAGATTATCAAAATATATTAGACGTCATGTCTTTTTTTTCTCAATTAAACAAAAAAAATACGATGATATGGCCCGTTAAAGTTCCGTGTGTCACGCTTAGTTAAACTTTTTAATATTAAGTAACGTCACGTATTTTTTTGGAATTATTTTTAGTTGACTCCAGAAAAAACCTTGAGCATCTCACATTATTTTCCGGACTTATCCACTCACAGACCGCAACGTTTTAGCTTGTTGCGAGATACGGAATTGATAGACTCGCGATAGCAATAAACGAAAACTACTCACTTTGGCAGCTGTATCAACTGCAGCAGGAACTTCTCAGCGTTCCCCAGCTTGTTGACGTCTCCAGAGAAAGCCTTCAGCATCTCGCACTCGTCTATCTCGGGCAGGATCTTCAGCAGCCCGCGCAGCTTCTCCGTGCCGATGTCGTCGTGCGAGCCCTCGCGGATCAACTGGATTATGTCCTCGTTGGAACTGAGGTGGAAAGTTATAAAAGTAGAAGTTAGAGCACGATGGAAATTTAATCGAATAAAGTATAATAAATTAATAGTTTAAAAAACACTAGAACAACACGCTTAGTCCATTACGTGGCTTTCTCACAAAAATGCAAACACGACTATGATACGATATTCCATCATGGAATGCCAGTGCGATCTTCCGGCTTTATCATCAGACCTTGAAACCTAATCGTTGTCAAAATTATTTGAAATACTTTTCTATGAAATCCGAAACAGCCATAATACGATTTTCCACCATGAAGTTCCAGTTCATATCTTCCGGCTCCATCATAAGATCAGTTCGACAGTACCATATTATTGTATTGTTATCAGAACTACATATAGCTGCCAATTTTCATTACGCTACGACCTTTGGAAGATGGTTAAATTAGTTACCTTAGATTCCGTAACATATTAGGTAGTCATACAGGTCGACCTAATACCTATGAGCGTGTTAAAAATCATGTCGCAGTGTTTGATATGGAACGCCTCCAAAACGGTGTTACGGTGGAGGTTCTATGTTAGTCTGTATGTTTTTTTTTGTGTATCTTTATCGATGTTTTCGCTCAGTCCCATTCGGTTCACAAACCGCATCAATCTCATTTAAATTTTATCGAAATTGGCTAAGCCGTTTTAGAAAAATAAACAATAATGTAAAAATTGTATGCATCAATTCGAGCGAACTATTCGAATTTTGTACACGACGGGAGTCGGTTTTGCTATTTTTGCCAAAACAAAAATATGTTTTTTTTGTGTATATTTGGCAAGTCTGAGAATGAGTTGTAACTTGTAGGCTTATTGTTTATACGCCTATGTGATAATGGTGGCACACTCCAGTTATTTTTTTCTGGGAAAAACAACGTTTCCCGAGTCAACTTGTGTAACTCAGTATAACTATGATAGAGTCTGCTACTTTTGCCTCTTATTTGATTATATATGTTATCCCTTGCTCCAGAACCGCCATTTATTAATTTCAGGTTTAGTTGAAGAATTATGACAAAAATCTACCTTCGGAACTGCTTCAAGAAGATGTTGACATTCAAGCTCCTCTTCCCGTCCAAAAGCGTGATTTCTGAAGACTCTTTCCTGGGCTTCCTTTCCCCTGAGGTGTCGCAGATGGGGCTTCGGCCTAATCTCGGGGACGACCCTGCAGAGCCTGTTGGTTGGATCTGTTGAGAAAATTAATCTGTGTTAAATACTCCGTGTATTTGTCATTGATATATCTGAATAAGTCGCTACTGGATATACTTTTACTTAAGGCCGACTCCATTCAAAGCATCTTGCATCTAGCGCAGCATTTTTGTGGTTTTGGTTAAATTTTGATCATAATCATAATTATAATCAATTTATTGATAACAATAGTTACAGGTCAAAACATACATTGATTTTCCAATTAGATACATAAAAAAAAGGTACAGTGTTGTACCTGTAATAATTATCGTAGAAATTGGTAAAAATATCGCAAAAATGGTAAAAAAAAAAAAAAACTTTAAAAAATAACATTTCTGAGTAAGTAGGTATACATAATTCATCAAAAATAATCAATAAAATTATCGAATAAATAATCAATGTCAAAAATATTATCAATGTCAAAAAGGTAGGTACATAAGCAAGATCTATGATTTGAATGTTATAAATTCATTATAGCTGTAGAACGTCTGCTCGATAAGCCAGTGTTTCAGCTTTGATTTAAAGCTTCCCAAGGTCGGTGCTTCCCTGACCTGCTTTGGTAGTTTATTATAAACTGCCGGGCCCAACACGTGCGTGGACTTGGCCGTCTTTTCTAGGACATGCGGCACCTCAGCAAGTCGATCCTTGAGCCGACTGCTTCTGAGCGTCTTGTATGAGGTCAAATTTAATTTGACATATACCGCCACCTGATATATTAGGACCGACGGTAATGTCATTATCCCATATTTCTTAAAATGCGGGCGTGCGGTGACGTCACGTGGAATTCCTGCGATGGCACGAATAGCACGTTTTTGAAGTGTGAACACTCTCTTCCACTCCGCGGCCCTGCCATACAACTCTGTGCCGTATTGCAATAGGGAGTGGACCGTAGCAAAATAACATGTTCTTACTGATTCAGTAGGTACCACTTTAGCAATACGGCTCAAAGCGAAGCACGCACTGCCCAATCTGCTGCAGAGTTTATCGATGTGGCTTTCCCATGTCAGGCCTCTGTCAATTTCGAAACCAAGGAATGTCGTGGTATCAACTTGGTTTATTCTTTCACCTCCAATATGTACTACTAATGTTTGCGTTTGTCGACCTGATAGACAGAAGTGCACAAAGTGTGTTTTCGACAAATTCAGGGCGAGTCCGTTCACACTGAACCAATAGGCCAACTGTGAGGCCGTCCCGTTCAGCTCCCGCTCCAGAACGTCCGCGCTGGATGCTGAGACTACAGCAGCCACATCATCAGCATACATGTATATCTCCGCTGTAGGCACAGCTTCCGGGAGATCGTTCAGCAGCACTGAGAACAGAATGTTCGAGACGGACGATCGTACATCTAAATCTAATCGGAAATAGTAGAAATAGTAGAAGAGCGTAAAAACATCCCATTATATCATACTCATTAGCTGTAATACTATAAAATGTTAAGCTACCTGCTGACAGAAAAGTCCTTCAATCTCGGTCCAGTCCAGCTCAGTTTTGGGCGCGTGCTTGTGACTTGATGCTACCAGCGACCAGATGTTGTTCTGCCCTATGACCTGAAGAAAAAAACATAAAATGTAAGCAGACATCATCCATAAGCCTAAGCATAAGCCATAAGTGGTGGTCTAGTGTTAATAATACCCCCATTACAATTGTGAAAGCGTGAGCGTGGGTTCAAATACCGGTTACACCGTACCAATGAGTTATTGATGGAATTTCGCACTAAGTAAGTACTACTGGCATTTCAGTGAAGAAAAACATCGTGAAGCAATCTGCGTACGTCCGTAAAAGAAATTCTATGGTATTTATGTGAATCTACCAACCCGCAATGGATCAGCGTGGTTGACTAATGAATATATTTTTTTAGTACAGTACAATACAAAATAGTTATAGAATCCTAAGGTGTGACTTACTTTGTTATTAGGTATCTTATTCCAATTGATGGTCTTCATCTTGGTCTTCGGGATGGGGGTCTCCTGCTGCGGCAGCTTGATGTCCACCACGGGCGCGGGGGGCGGGGTGGGGGTGGAAGGAGGCACGGGTGGGGGAGGGGGGCCGCAGGGGGGCGGGGGGATACAGGGCGGCGGCGGCGGCGGGATGCAGGGAGGGGGCGGAGGGATACCTGGGAACAAGAATACTGGTTAGAAATTATGATGATAGCAGTGATTTGAATGTACTCTTATGTTCTACTCGTACTTGCCTGTGTGTACAATACAAAAAGTAACAAAGTATTGATATTATTCTTAAAATTAGGTGGTACAAGGGTGACCTTATCGCCTTGAGCGATTTCTTCCAGGCTACCTTTGGATGGACAGAAATAAGAGTACGCAAGTATAGTTGGTGGTGTGTATCATAAAGAAATGTATGAAAAAAAAATCTTACAAAGTAAATACAATAATTATAATTGGCATTAAAAGAAAAAAAAAAAACTTAAAGAAAAAAAAAATTTAGTTAAAAATGAACCAGTCGAATACTCACAAGGAGGTGGTGCGGGCGCGGGCGGCGGCGGCGGTGGTGACAGCGCGCGCTGGAGACTCTGTTTCCTGCCGTTTGATATGTCTCGGTGCTGACACGTGCAGCCCATTTTAGCCTGCAACCGAAAAGCATCTGCTTTGAGCAACTTCAAATAAATTGAAATGAATGAAATGAAATAATATTTATTCGACATAAAATACACGGAAATTAACATTATAAAACCAAAATTGTAAAACAATAAAGGAATTAAATGACAGAAATGTCGAAAAGGGCTCATTTCAGCATTAATACTGAGTGCAGGTAGATACCTTACACTCACTGCTGGTTTTCAGATGAGCCCTTGTCTCTAAGGGTAAAAATAAAAAACAAATAATAAATAATAATCGAAAAGTAGGTATGAATAAAATGTACAAAAACTACAGAAAAATACCGTATCAAGAAATCATACAAAACAATCAGTTCACATTAAAACTAATAGAAATATATACATAATAAAATACAAAATCAAATTTAAGTAAAGGTGATACTATATATTATATAACTATCCTTAGCAAAATACACACGTAAAAATACATTTGAAGGCGATATAATAAAATAAATACATAAAAATATCCACATAATAAAATAACAACTTTGTTAAAGAAAAAACAATATCTAACAGCTAGTAAACAAGGAACAGAAGATGGCCAGAAAGAGAAAGCTTGGGGTCAAATAGAGGATTGGTCGTACATTATCAATCCATGCTGCAGTTGTTTAGATAAAAGATAGTGGGAGTAGAGAGTCTTTAGTTCCCTGATAGGAGGAGACAGATTATTCCAAATTTGGCTGCCAATTCAATAAATTGAATTGACACGATGAGAAGGCGAAGAATCCCTAGCAATAAAATTAATTCAGATGGTCCATTGCAGATCCGTTGGGATGGGTAGAGAACGTAGCGATGTAGAAACGCTATCAAAAAATTAACGCTCTTTACAAACATTACAAAACAGGTGGAACCAGTGTGATACAGTATGGCGTCAGACATCTGGCATTTCAAAGTACCAATAAGATGCTGTAGGAGTAGAAAGAATATTGTGAGAATTGTCTAGAGCAGAAAAAGGCTCCTAAAATGAGTGTACTAGAACGAAAGGATCTTACATAAGTTCTTTCATCTTCTTTAGGTTCTAGTTAGTTGCACTAGACATCTTCGCACTTTGCGTTGGAGGATACTCTTAAATCTCAAAAATAGTATTTTAAGACGACTCTACTTGAACTAGAAAGTGTTCCTTAAATTGAAAACACAAGACGCGCGGCAGGTCACCCATGCAATGGACCGGGCAAATTAAATCTACTATGGGCGGACCCGTTCATGAGTGTACCATATTGACCCCTAATCCCTCTATAAAGAATCAATATGGTATGCCGATGGCGAGACATCGTGAGGCGTATTACATCTGCTCGTACCACAAATACTACGTAATGTTGATGACAGCTCTGTCAAGTCCCCAACGACTAAGAAGAAGACCTACCAGAAGGGTTAGTCCAGGTTTACACGTATATTGAAACTACAGCTGTTTCCGTACGGCTCTATACACTTTTGTACTGCGCGACAGGCAAAAACAAAGAAGAATTGACCAAAATGTAGAAAGCCATACGGGAACGCGAAAGTTTAAGTAAACTATGCAAACTTGGACTAAAAGCTCCTAACACTGGGAGCCCGCAACAGTTTAGTCGCATCTTATTTAGGCCCCAGTAAGAAATCTTGATCTTTACTACGCGTTTCAAAATACTAATACAAAAAAAATATAAAAAGATTTATTTACCAAAAAGTTTACATTAAACCTTAGCACATATAGGTAATTAAATGTAGGTTATTTCTAGTTGAATGATAATATTTAGTAATTTCTACTACAGTTTTCTAATGTAAATAAAAGGTTTGCAGGTTGAATTGCGGGCCCTGCACTAGGAAAATCCTGTATCGCGGGGCCCAGAACAAATTGGTTGCCAAGTTTTAGATTTAATGCGGCTTTTAGTGCTTAACAATATTTACTAAGGGTAGAGAACAGAAAAGAAACGTCATCATTCAAAATTGTATATGCGCATGTGAGTGTGGTGGTGTGTGTGTGTGCGTGAGTGAATATGTAAAATGTGTGTGTGTATGTGTGAATGTGCGCGCGAAGATTTACCGTCAAGAGATAATTTTCAATAATTTCTCCGTGTCTTCGTAGGATAGCTTAGATAAGTAGTTTGTAACAGCAATTTTACATTCTCTTTTTGTTTTAGAAAAAATGTTAAGCTGTTTATTCATCTTATTATAGATGTAAGGGGACCTGAAAAGTGGAAGACGCTGTGAAAATGCTGATTTAGTGGGAGGTTTATTGGCTCGGGGGGGTCGCCTCTTTGATGCGATGGAATCAGTTTTAGGCGTCATTTTTTTGTGAACATTCAAAGTAACCTTAAGAATATATAATTGGCGAACAGTTAGCACACCTGCCAACGTAAACAGGTCTTTCGACGGATGTCGGTAGGGCAACTTGAGCATAACTTTGAGCACGGCTCGCTGGGCTCTTTCCATCTCAATCATAGATGAGGCTCCAGCTCCTCCCCATATGGATATACAGTAGCATAAGATTGATTCGCAAAGAGCCACATATACGAGACGCAAAACTTTCACGTTTGCCGCATAACGCAGTCCTCCCATGACATGAATAAATTTACGAACTCTTTTTGCCAATGTCGCAATATGTGATTTGAAAGACCACTGCTCATCAATTGTGATTCCTAAATATTTAATGTTAGGAGATCGGGTGATTATTTCGCAGTTGCAAGACAAACTACTGCAAGCTGAGTGAATTTTGAGACTGAGACGTGGATCTGGTTCGGAAGCTTTTGTCTTGTGGAAACAGTTTCAGTACCTTTACTCTTCAAGAAGAATTGAAGTTATTGAAGATTGTGTTTTAAGACATTCTTACCTGAACGCTAGGAGACCGCAGCAGTTTAGCAGCATCTTCTCTAGACTCGAGCAGCGTGGCGCGGTGTACGAGTGTCTCGGCGGTGTCCCACACAATGTCGCTCACTGGCTCCTTTGGGTCTATCCTCAGCAAATGCTGTAGAATGCTCAAGAATGGGATCTCTTGCGGAGTGTCTGACACCTGGAATAACAATATAAATTGATAAAGATATCAATCTAGATATCAATTAATTAAAATTACATTTGATGTGGTGTGGTGAATCTAGATAATGTCAAACGTCAATAATATGTAGTCTTTCAGATGCAAGTTGAGGTTGATTCCTGGACCCTGCGCCTCGTCACTCTCGCGCTGCTCCTCGAACACGTCTACCTAACGGCCAGGACGTTCGACTTTTCATATTTAGAACATGCGGGACAGAAAGCCAGTGTTAACTGTTTGAGTATCGCGTAGAAAACGTCCAGGTGCGAGTTTGGGTTGATTCCACCTGGGCCCTGCACATCGTAGCTCTTGCTCTGCTCTTCGAACACGTCCAGCTAACGGTCAGGACGTTCGACGCTTATATTTAGAACAAGCGGGGCAGGAAGCCAGTGTTACCTGTTTGAGTATCGCGTAGAAGACGTCCAGATGCGAATTGAGGTTGATTCCACCAGGACCCTGCGCCTCGTCGCTCTCGCGCTGCTCCTCGAAAACGTCCAGCTGCACGCCCAGGTCGGGGTGGCTTGACGCTTCATGTCTGGAAACAAAATCATTCCATCTTATTCATTAAATAATTATTACATGATAAAAACCAATCGACTTCAATTAATCGTATTTAAGCCTTTCGAAGTAACCCCGAAACTAATGGCTCAATGTTTGTTATTAGATATTCGTAGGATGATAGCGGAATCGTGAAGAAAAATCAGCTGTTTCATACGAAAAGTTTATAGGATATCGACAAAATGTATGGAGCAGGATTTTTTTGCACTCCCCTATTAGTCTATATATGTTAAAAAACCAAGCCCTGAACTTTGCATTGTATTTATGTTCAATGCAAAGTGCACGATGTATACCTATAGGTATAAATGTATCTATTGAATTACAATTCACGAAAACAGATCCTAAATCCTAAAAGCTCTCCGCCAGATTTACTTGAAATTCGATCAACGCATAATAAGATCAAATTATATTAAATTACCATTGCAATCCTAAACCTCTTATCCTCGCAATATTGACATGTTTAATCCATATTTAGGCACATAATTAATAGCGTGAAACATCGTCTTATTCACGTTTTTCTTACAATCAATATTATTATTCACTGCCCGCGCCATATTGGGAGGCGGATGCGCCTACGCACTGCGTGCTTCAGCTTTGATAGAGTGGATTATTGTAGCTTGACTTTGGACGGTTGGGTTTGAATCTGAGAAGGGGCTTAGAAGGAAAGTATTGAGTTACTCTTTGATTATTGTGGGGTATTACGATGGGGAAAAATTTAACTAGTTTCTGTTAGGTATCTTAAATGCATATAAGAAATCCTAGTTTAATAAAAACGCTAATAATTCGCAATTTGTTAGAAGATTTGGTTCTTATATACAGGACAACAACTAAATTCATCTAGTACCTACTAATTACAAAGTTGTAGTCAAAACTGTGCTAAGAGTGTCCTAGCTTAGTAGTCAGTTGCTTAAACATTTTGCTACCAATTAGACATGCGTAATATTGTATAGAACCAGAAACAAACGGATTTTAAATATTTAGGGTTTTTTTTAAATGTGTCTGAACGAATATAATTATTAGAAACGAGGATATTTCCTATCACCTAGCAAGAAATTATTTCATTAAAATTTGAGATTCTAAACAAAACCCAATTAATCATTCATAGCGCCCTCTTAGCTGTTTTTCATCAAACCATAATTCAACCTAAGTAGGTACCTATTAAATCCAACAGTTAAAGTCATTCAAAGTTATATGACCATAATCCGATTACACTACGGTAGTTTTTACCACATTTTTTCCTCAAATAAAAGGCAGGGACCGACCGTGCGCAAAAACCTGACGAATACAGACAAAAACGAACCAATGGTTCATAAAAAACGTTGATTGTCAATAAAAAAAGCTATTGGTGAAAAAAGTATCGCTGACAAAAAACGGACAATGTGTTCGAGTGTCTGTATTTGGTATAGGGCATGCAACCCGGTTAACCGAAAACCGAAAAAACCGGGTAACCGACCGCATTTGAAACTCGGTTTTTTCTAGTTATAAACCCGGTTTTTTCGGGTTTTTCGGTTTTTCTACGATTTTTTAAAATTCACATATTAACTCCTTCGTAATACATTATTCGTATTACATTATTGTCATCTAGTTGCTCTAACACTTTTTTCTATGTATAAAATTACGCCTAATGTACCATTGACCAATGACTATTATATAACTACGTGCTAAGGATGAAATTCAAGTGCGAAAGTCCTCATTCTCTTTTTCTCTCGCTTTACATAGTGAATTAGTGAGTATCGTCATATAAGCAGAGCGCTGTAGCGTTATAAGTGTAATGGGACGCGTTTTGTCTCGTCTTGACCGAAATGCTATCAACCGCCGCCTTTTTGTATTGTTACATTAGTCTGACAGTCTCTGCTACGCTAAGTAGTAAAACTAAGCGTGATATATTTTGCACGTTTGTCTAATATTTGTAAATTATACATAAAGGAAAGCTCGATTGTTGAAATTAACAAACAAAAGAAATATCATCCATCCATCAGTCATAAGAAGTCCACTGCTGGACATAGGCCTCCCCTATGAATCTCCAATAAGACCGGTTGGAAGCGGCTTGCATCCAGCGCGATCCTACGGTCTTAATAAGGTCATCCGTCCACCTTGTGGGTGGACGTCCTACGCTGCGCTTGCCGGTACGTGGTCTCCACTCGAGAACTTTTCGACCCCATCGGTCATCAGTCCTCCGCGCTATGTGCCCAGCTCATTACCATTTCAACTTGCCAATCCATTGGGCTATGTCGGTAACTTTGGTTCTTCTACGGATCTCCTCATTTCTGATTCAATCTCGCGGAGAGACTCCGAACTCTCCATAGCTCGTTGGGTTGCTTGGAGCTTACTAATAAGGCCCATAGTGAGAGACCACGTTTATGTGCCATAAGTCATCACGTGCAACATACACTGGTCTAAAACTTTCGACTTGAGGCACTGAGGTATGTCGGATGAGAAGAGGCTACGCAATTTTCCGAACGCTGCCCAGCCGAGTTGGATTCGGCGATTGACCTCTTTCTTGAAGTCGGACCTACCTAACTGGACTACTTGTCCTAAGTAGACGTACGAGTCAACGACTTCAAGAACCGAGTTCCCAATATAAATCGAAGAGGGTACAACATGGGAATCACATTTTACTTTCGACTTGACCATGTTCATCTAAGACTGTTGAGAAACCCGATTGAGGCCTTCCAGAATCATGCTGAGCTCTTCTATCGATTTTGCCATGACTACTATATCGTCGGCAAACCGAATGTGAGTGAGGTATTCGCCATTGACATTGATGCAATCTTTTCCATTCTAGGAGCTTGTACGCTTCTCAAAAGTAGCCGTAAACAGATTCGAAGAAATTACGACTTATGCCTCTTTTTAAAGGGATCGCCTTGGAGCTTTCTTCCTGTACTCAGACCTACATAGTGGCGTTATTATACAAGACTGCAACACTTCGATGTACCGATAGTCAATACGGCATCGTTGGAGAGACTCGAGCACAGCCTCGACCGAATCAAAGGCTTTCTCATAGTCCGCTAACGCTAAGCAAAGTGGCAAATTATACTCTTCGGTCTTCTGTATAACCTGCCGCAGCGTATGAATGCGGCTTGTTCGGAAGGCTCATAAAGCCTACGCTCGAGACGGTTCGTAATGACCCTTGAAAACAGCTTATAAACATGGCTCAGAAGTGAGATGGGTCTATAGTTCTTCAATAAGGTGTTGTCACCTTTCTTGAAAAACAACACCACCACGCTTCTGCTCCATGCTTCTGGCGTGATGCGCTCGAGGACGACGGTGTTGAAAAGCTTAGGGAGACTTTTAGTACCGGTGTTCCACCCGCTCTCAGCAGCTCTGATGTGATACCGTCATCACCCGGCGCCTTGTTATTCTTAAACTGATTCAGGGCCATTCTAATCTCGTACAGGCTGATGTCCGGGATATCTTTGGTGAACTGTCAGGTAAGCTGGGTCTTGGATCTCTGGCCGCGCTATTGGTTATATAGGTTATTGGTTTGGTTATACACAACATATTTATACATATCGCGTCGAGTTGAGTACCTCCTCTGTTTCTTCGGTTGAAAAGCATTTGATATCATCACACACGTTAATTTTCTCCACCTCATCTATTCTCAAAGTACCGCTGCAACAAAATTACAATCTTCTGGCCCAGCATTTGCAATAGAGAAATATGTTAAACAGGGAGACCCACTGTCCCCGAAAATATTCACGGGCGTCCTCGAAGAAGTTTTCGGAAAGCTGGCGGCAAGCTGGGATAGAAGTGGTGTTAATATCGGTAAAAAAAAAGGTTAACTAATCTTCATTTTGTAGACGATATCGTTATCTTCTCTTCTTCAGCCAGAGAGCTGCAATCAATGCCACAAAATCTAACCACTGCAAGCCTCTAGGTTGGATTGCGGATGAACATGTTATAGACCAAAGTGATGACCAATGGCATCAAACGTCGGGTAACTGTCGATGACGAAGACATATACGTTCACGATTACATCTATTTTGGGCAATAGTCACCTTCCAGAAGACAAGACCTAGAAGAAAAGAGAAAGCTTCGAAGAGCTATTGGGCCATGAAAAAGCATATGAAGAGACACCTTCCGATCACACTAAAACGCAAGATGTATGTAATCTTTCCATTTTGACTTATGGTGTACAAACATTGTTTTTGACAAACAGGTGTCTTTAACTAAAGTCTAAAAGTCCAAACTCAAGGTTTGCCAAAGAGCGATGGAGCGCAGTATTCTCGGTGACCGGCTAATAGACCGAGTACAAAACACCGAACTGCGTTCCAGAACTCAAATCAAAGATTTGGCTTTCACTGCCGCTAAACTGAATTCGCAGTGGGCCGAGTAAGTCAGTCGCATGCCAGAAGACCTCTGGGTTAAAATCACCTCCGAATGGGGTCCCAACTCGGTGCGGCCTCGTAGAGGCCTATCTAATAGAGAGTCTGCACTCTCTATTAGATAGCGCGAATACATTTAATCCAAATTGGCAGGCATCAGGACAAGACCTACGCAACTGGAAATCTCGAAGGGAGGCCTTTGCCCAACAATGGGACAGTCATAAACAAACAAACAAACCATTATTTTTAGTATTTTCATATACTTACCAAAAAAAACCGAAAAACTCGAAAAACCCGGTTTACCCGGTTTTTTAAATCAAAAACCGAAAAACCCGGTTTTTCAAAACCACCCGGTTTTTGCATGCCCTAATTTGGTATAAATGATATTTATAGTTTGATGACTCCAACAACAAACTTTATTGTTAGAATAAGTACCAAAAGTTGTCTTAAGATAGTTTTTTGGAGTTATTTGTTAAGTGAGATGTTTGAAAACATGTTGAGTTATAGTAATTAGATAGGTAACGTATATTCTAACTGGATTGGAACATTAATAAATGGACATAGAGGAAGTGGCTCTTTTCTTATTTTTTATGTATTGAAAACATTATAGTTTATAGTAATTAGATAGGTAACGTATATTCTAACTATATTGGAACATTAATAAATGGACATAGAGGAAGTGGCTCTTTTCTTATTTTTTATGTATTGAAAACATTATAGTTTATAGTAATTAGATAGGTAACGTATATTCTAACTACTCGTTTATTGGAACATTAATAGGTACCTAAATGGACATAGGGGAAGTGGCTATTTTCTTATTTTTTATGAATAGGTACCTATTCAGTGCTTAAAACTTTAGTGTTTTTTTTGTATCAAATGTGAATAAAGGCATCTTGTTTAGAGCCTATTTAAGATAAGATGTTAACATTTTTACCGGTTTTGATCTTGATCGGTTAGGCTGTCATGGTCAAAAACCGATAAAAAGATTCATTCAATTCTGATTCATTTTATTTTTTGTTTGATTTACTTACAAACGAACTTGATCATTAAAAACAAAACTGTACTTGGTTATAATTCTTTTGTTTTTCGATATTGAATTTTAATTATAAGTGAAAGTCCCACATCAGAGATGAAATAAGACAATACTATTCCTACGCAAAAACGATACGAATAACATTGAAATCGATTGTAATCCCTCCGAGTATCAAAGATGGATAGTAGAAATTGATAAACATGCAAAGATCATGAGATGTGTGCCCTTGCTAGATGCAGAAAAAGCATTTATGTGTCTTCGAGCTCAATGCTTCGAGTTCATTTATTTGTTCGATTTGCTAAGTATCTAATATTTTAAACGCCTGTTAACAGTTGTCATTGTTTATTTAACAGTAAGTGGGTATCATTATTTTTATGGTTTCTTACCTTAGATTGTTGAGCGTGGGCAGGAGACCAAGGCCTGTAATTGAAAAAATAAATAGATTAGAACTTCGTACGGTGATTACTTTGAGGCACGTTTAGGTAGAGATATTTCTGTCCCTTGGTGAAATAATATCGGTAAAAAATGTTATAATTATTGACGTAAAAAATGACTTTAGGTTTAGAAGAGCTTTATACTCTTATAATAGGTAGGACAGCTCCATGTTCCATGTCCGTTGTCATGTTATGTTGAAGAATCATAAGTACCAGTGTTCGTCAAGCTGCGGCCCGCAGTACAGATGGAGGTCATGTGTATAGAGGTACTATTATCATATTTGTTTTCAAATTACTAGAAAAGCGAATAGCATCGCGCTAGCTACACACGCGTATAATTAAAACATGAGCAATGTTCATACTTGCTCTCAAATTACTAAAAATACCGAAAAAACATTCACGCTTGCTGCACTCGCGCATATACGAGTAAGTAGTAACGTGGTCTGGTTTGAGCATGCCTGTTTTGAAATTACTGAAAATAATAAACAAAACAAAATTGAGGCTCGCTGCGGTCGCGCATAACCACACTAATAATAGCAGTGTGGTTATATGTCTGCTTTGCATAACCCAAAAAAATCTTGCTATTTTTTTACCTTCCCATGTTCCCTGGGCAGCGCGGTAACACACGGACTATTTAGTATCTATGTTATGCAGTGATACATCGCACTGTCCTATGTGGCCCTTGACCAGAAAAGTGTGACAACAAGAGTTAGTATGCAGCCATGGTGTATAATTATATAGGCCGAATCAAACTTCTTGACGGCTGTGAAGTTAGCTACAAGCTGCGCAAAGCCCAATCCTGACTGAAACTCATTTAACACCTGCGAGAAGGTCAGGTTTCGCGCACCTTGTAGTTAACTTTGCAGCCTCCAAGAAGTTTCATTCATCCTATACCTACAGCCTTGGCCAAAAGTAATAGGCACCTTTAAAAAATCAAAATACATGTTTACTACTTAACCAATAACTGAGTGCTTATCTTAAATGACTTACCGGGGTCATAAATAACGTCTTAGAATATCAAGCGGCTCTTTGTTAAGGTCATAAAACACCTGGTGACCGAAAACAAAGGATTCGGTTTTCTTTCGGTCTTATCAGTCAATGTTTGGTCACTTGTGTTCTGGACTCTAACAAGTAAACAAGCTTTCATTTCTGTTGATGTGATTAAATTGACACCTAATTTTGTTAAAAATGCCAAAAAGTAGTGAAATTAGTTTAGAAGATAGAGTGAAAATACAGGGTGCCTAATACTTTTGGCCAAGGCTGTAATAGCGAGTAGAGTTTATTTAGACGGCGACATGTGTCGCCTAGCTGTCTCAATCTTTAGACGTCTATTGTTCTGTCTTAAAAGCTCTTACCTCCTGGTAGCAGAGCATTAATATGCAAATATACCAACATATTCCTTACCAATGAACTCGTTCCTTAACCGGATCCTGTCAGGCAGGCGCGGCGCGGAGATGATGAGGCAGTTGATGAAGGCAACTAGCGCCGTCTTGTAGTCGGTGGTGGCTGCATGCTTCAGCTCCTCAACCACCACGGAGAGACGGTACCGCTCGCTCTTCAACTCCTGAGAGCAATTACAGCAGTCAGAAAAATAACTTAACTGAAAGGTTCCTAAAAAAATAACGACATTAGAAAATAACGAGAGAGTTTGCAGAGAGTAGATAGTAATGGAACAGGTGTTTAATGACAGGATGTGTTATTTTGTGACTTTGTAAAAAAATCAACAAAATCAATCATTGATATTTGAAGCCAAACTCCTCAAATAAAGTTATATAGGAAGAAGAGCAGAGAAGTGACAGAGTATTTCTCTTCTATACTGGTTCTAAACTGGTATTTAATGTTTCCAATATAAAATATTGAGTATAGAGTATGTTATCTTGATAGAAAAAAAATATATATCTATTTCACTTTTGCAGCCCAATCCTACTTAATATTATTAACGCGAAAGTTTGTGAGGATGGATGGATGGATGTTTGTTACTCTTTCACGCAAAATCTACTGAAAGGATTGAAATGAGACTTTGCAATAATGTAGCTTAAATATCAGAATAACACATAGGCTATAAATTATAATGATATTGCGTCAAAAATCAAAATATCATGCGGGCGAAGCAGCGGGTAAAAACTAATATCTAAAAAAAGTGTTAGAAAATGGATCATACCTTATATCGGTCGAGGGTGTCGACGGCTCGCGCGTATCCTTCTGCGTTGTACACGCATAGCGCCGACAGCAGCTCAAACACCTGGAAACATAACACATATTATTGTAGAGTCCATATCGCTATTTATGGTAAAATTGCATTTAAGCGAAAGACGGATTCACAATTATGTTTGTTATTCATAACGTTTCAGTCTCAGGTTAGAGGAAAATCTGACAAACATCCATAAAAAATCTAGAGTTTCCAGAGTTATTTTATCCAGTGAAGGCAGTTTGATTTATTTTGTAGAGACTGAGTTTATTATTCCTTTAAAATAAATAAGATTTCAAAGATAATTCATGAGAGATTATCTAATAATGATACTATTACGCATAACCTATATGATACCACGAAATGTACGATTTCACCCTGCCTGACTGGCTTATGGGCTTAGCAATAAAACCTACATAAAGTGACACTGATAACTTTGAGAAACAAAATGTTAAGACCAAGGCGTTATTGATATTTATTTTGAGGTAAACTGTTTAATTACGCAACAAAATGTGCAAGAAATTTCTCAGGAGCGTTATCTTTGGAGGTCAAGAATTTTAGAGGTTAAGATTATGTTATTGATATATTAATTTACAAATTTTAAATTTAAGTGAAAGTAAGTTAATTAAGTTGTCATTTCGAAATGACAAACGCAGCGAAATGTCAAAATGATAGCCTTATAAGTGTTATCATGACCTACATTGGAATGACCCGACACTTGGGTCAAGATACATAAATAAAATTGAAAAATCGGATGTTGTCGAAAAGTGTTTCTTAATTACTTCATTGCAGATTATTTTTTAAGACTTAGATATTTTTATTTACTTATTATGGTAATTATATGCATCTCAGAATAACTCTATCACAAAAATCTTGCTTCTGATGATTCAACTCAATGCCTAACAGTCTGGGTTTTCAATTTTCATGCTTCGTAAATTACATGATGTTTTACCAATTAATTTTGCTATAGTTTTATAATTTTTGAAAATATAACCGCCTTACCACAAAAATATGAAACACACTTTTGGCATTTATTAATACATACAGCAAAATGTATTAAACAGAGTTTAAAGCGTGATTAATCTTATGTGGTTATAGACAATGGTTTAATTAAGACGACTTAGTAACATGCACCGCATTGAACACGCTTTTTGAAAATTATACTGAACAAATCCGTGCGTGTTAAGAGGTGCCTCATATTGAATAAATGAACACGGATTACACGGAAACGGAAATGCACACCAATTAGTTCTTTGTTTTAGTAGATACGCATTTACACCACTTGTTTTATTCGGTGAAGGATAACATTAATCGGTAGGTAGGTATAGTAAGTTGGTGGTAATATAAACACTTCAAAAATTTGACGCTTGCGTAGGAGGCGGGCTGGCTCAGTTGGTTAGAGTGTCGGGCTAGTGATCCGAAGGGGCAGGTTCAAATACTGCGTTCACTTCAGATTTTTGAAATGCTTATCACAAAGATAACTCTTTTAGGTATAGTACGTTTGTGTTTAAGAAAATTTGATAGCGTATGTGAATCGATCAACGCACAATTAAAGGTGTTATCCCACTGTAACGTACCATACCATAACCATGCTAAGAACGTGGGGGTGGCAAGAAATATTCTAAGCATTTTGAAAAGTATGAGACTATGGCTATGGAGAAATATTATCTAGAAGTATGTAATTAATATGTAGTAGGTATATCAGTCTCTGGCAGCTATATCACAAGCTTTGCTTAGTTTGGGGTCAGAAACCGTGTAAAAATGTGTAAATAATGGCATAGTACCTACCTACGTTATAGTAGGCAGACACATTTACCCGGCGTGGTAGATTCCCTACCCTTTGAGGGTTAAGCCTATGTCCGTACCTGTTTCTAGACGGGCGCGGCGGGCGAGGTGAGCGCGGCGGCGAGCTTGCCCGCGTACTCCGCATGTTCGACGATGTAGTCCAGCCTCTGTGGGTGGGCCTATGTCCGTACCTGTTTCTTGACGGGCGCGGCGGGCGAGGTGAGCGCGGCGGCGAGCTTGCCCGCGTACTCCGCATGTTCGACGATGTAGTCCAGCCTCTGTGGGTGGGCCTATGTCCGTACCTGTTTCTTGACGGGCGCGGCGGGCGAGGTGAGCGCGGCGGCGAGCTTGCCCGCGTACTCTGCATGTTCGACGATGTAGTCCAGCCTCTGTGGGTGGGCCTATGTCCGTACCTGTTTCTTGACGGGCGCGGCGGGCGAGGTGAGCGCGGCGGCGAGCTTGCCCGCGTACTCCGCATGTTCGACGATGTAGTCCAGCCTCTGTGGGTGGGCCTATGTCCGTACCTGTTTCTTGACGGGCGCGGCGGGCGAGGTGAGCGCGGCGGCGAGCTTGCCCGCGTACTCTGCATGTTCGACGATGTAGTCCAGCCTCTGTGGGTGGGCCTATGTCCGTACCTGTTTCTTGACGGGCGCGGCGGGCGAGGTGAGCGCCGCGGCGAGCTTGCCCGCGTACTCCGCATGTTCGACGATGTAGTCCAGCCCCACTCGGCTCTCCATGCCGCCTCTGTAACAATATTACAATAGTGTTATTTTTTTATGACTTTTTTAGAATTTTTCGGTAGCAAATTTACCGAGCGTAGTCCACAATCATAGTTTGACTACTTAATGACTAATATTTTTTTTTTTCTAAACGATAGATAAAAGTACGTTGGCATAGCCCGGCTACGGCTAGCCCTAGGTCAAAGTATTTAAGCTCAGGCGGCTTTATCCATCCATCCATCACCCAAAGAACGTCCACTGCTGGACATAGACCTCTCCTATGGATCTTCAATAAGACCGGTTGGAAGCGGCTTGCATCCAGCGCGATCCTGCGGTCTTAATGAAATCATCCGTCCACCTTGTGGGTGGACGTCCTACGCTGCGCTTGCCGGTACGTGGTCTCCACTCGAGAACTTTTCGACTCCACCAGTCATCAGTCCTCCGCGCTATGTGCCTTGCCCATTGCTATTTCAATTTGCTAATCCGTTAGGCTATGTCGGTAACTTTGGTTCTTCTACGGATCTCCTCATTCCTGATTCGATCCCGCAGAGAGACTCCGAGCATAGCCCTCTCCATAGCTCGTTGGGCTACTTGAACTACTAATAAGGCCCATAGTGACCACGTTACCACGTGATAGACCACGTTTCTGTGCCATAAGTCATCACTGGCAACACATACCGGTCGAAAACTTTCGTCATGAGGCACTGAAGTATGTCGGACGAGAAGACTCTACGCAATTTTCCGAACGCTGCCCAGCCGAGTTGGATTCGGCGGCTTAAAAGCTTTAAAACTGTTTAAAACCTTCAGAAGCTAAACAGTTTTTACAACCAAGACGTACTACTTTAAGTGTCATTCGAGCCACGGTAGCGCTCAGTTGTAAATGCCATTCGCAGTTACTTATGAAGACTGTTGCCAAACGTTGCATGACTTCGGTGATCGCTACGAAATCCCAATAACAACTACGCTATAAAGCGTCACAAAGGTAGAATTTTACATCGATATGATAGTAAATGAAAACCTTTTTGTCAATGTCACAAAGCGAAGCACACAATGAAAAAAATGTCGAATAAGTTTTACTAAACAAAAACATATCCAACAAAAAGACTGAACGGTTAGTGAGCGGCCCTCGCACACACCTAAAACTGCTGCAGTAAATCCAGTCCAGTAGTTAGTGATGAATATATGCACTAGGTATGCGCCGCGCAGGTGTTGATTGTCATGCAGACTGCTAGCTCAGATGTACTGAGATAGCTTTCCGAGAACAGGTACTAGATTAGGCATAACAACTGATTTGAACACAGCTCATGTCTTGATGCTGTGGGTTGTTTAAATAGGTAGGTATTTCAAACGCTTTGGCTACTCATCACCATCATCGTCATATCCGCCGTGCTCGTCTAATACACTAACATAACATTGACGTAATACGGTGTGTTATGTATGTATATAGTAGCGACTATACATAAGACTCCCTATATACGACCTATTAAAGTTGCAGCGGCAACACCACCGACTTATGGCAGTCTTCACTGCAACTTAAATAGTCACTTGTATAAACTGGGAGCCACTGACAGCCCAAATTGTCATGGCTGTTTGCAGGAGAACGAAACTGTAGAGCATGTTCTGTCATTGCAAAGACACTAGAATAGCTAACGGATTGCATGATGCTTCTGCATTATCATCAGCTTTGTCAGCCACATCGCTATTATCTCATTCACCATCTAAACTACTGGAGCAGTTTGCGAGCGAACTATGGTGTGTCGCAGTTCAGTTTTGTCGAACTAGCGTTATTCACACAAGCGAATGTCGATGTCAAGTAGTGCACTCGTAATGCCAGACTGTGTTACTTTAAGGAACTGTGCTGGGACTGCTGGCTCGGGTAGACGTTAGAGGGAGAAATGTACAAAACGCCACATGCATAAAAATTGTTATGTTTTCCTTAGAATAATAACTGAAACATTTTCAAATAATATTGTCGTAACTGTTAAAATTCTAAATTAGTTATATTACAGCGGGCCTTCTTTTATGAAACGCGCTATGTGCCCTACCTACACAACTTTAACTTGCTAATCTAGTAGGTAAACAGCACAGGTAAAAAATGTGCTAGTTTTTTTTTTTTATTTCGAATAGGTTCGCTTTTGACTACACATTGCCTGATGTTAAGCAGATGCGCGGTCTAGGGTGTAGCACGCTTACCTAGAAGATACCTATTTACTCGGGATTTGAAGACACTCACGTTGTACTTTAACGGGAAGACAGACCCAGGCAAAGCGTTCCACATTCCGGCTGTTCGTATGAGGAATGAGGATTTGAAACGCTTGTTTCTAACGCACGGAATGTCTACCATAAAAGGGTGGCGCTTTGGTCGCGTCCGTCTAGCCGCACGATAGAAGAAAGGGGCAGGGGGGACTAGATTGTGCAACTCCTGGGCGCACTCTCCGAAGTGTATCCGGTAAAAGGCCGACAAACACGCTACCTTGCGACGATGCTCAAGACTTTGCAGCTGCGTCTTGAAATTGATTGCAAACTAACTACAACAATGTCAAGATTAGTCAAATTAGTGTTGGAACTGGCCTGGCTTACTTCGTACTGGAAATTCTGGATTAGGTCTTAAGATAAGAGCCTGGATTCTAGGTCGTATTCTATGATAATTTTGAGTTAAGGTGCCTGACACATTCGGAGCACAGTTGTGCAACTTTGGCCGCATTCTTGCTAAGAAATGTCGCTAAGAATGAAGCTGTAACTGACGATTTTGTTATTAAACTGGAGTAAAATAATGAGATTCCAGTTTCGAGAATGTTCGGTGCTTTATTTATAATTGATGCTTACTGCAAAACCAAACGGTTTTAGAACAAAGGCATCTTTTGCCTACTTTGGAAACTGTTTCCTTGCATCTTTTTGGATTTTTTTCCATGCAAAGGTAGATAGATAGTATAATTATACTGATTACTTCATTAAAACTCGCGTGAGAATTCATTATACTAAAGAAAACACCGGTTTTTACTCACGTATAATAATATAGAGTGGGCGTACGCCAGTCGACGGGAGCGCGCGTATTCCCTGACGAAGGAGTAATAATTACTCTAAAACCGGTCGGGTTCCTAGCGGCCCGGTCGCGATATTATACGTCAGTAAAAACCGGTATTTTCTTTAGTATTATACTGATTATGAACTTCTTTTACGGATGGATAAAGCCTGAATATACTAGACCTGTGTACTTTGTCAAAAATAACAAGCTTCCATAGCAACATATTAAACTGTTTATGTAATAAAAACACATTCGCTGTTAGGCTTACCATAGACCTTCACAAACTATCTACACTGTACTGCCATATTACGGATTTCTAATAAAGGTCTTATTGGAAATCTGAAATTCGGCAATTTAGATATTCCGTTGGAAGCTGCTTGGACCATATTTCTGCCTTGCTCAGATTGTAGAAATGCCATATCGCGTTTCTCTGGTACAATAAATTGGACTATGAGTGAAAATACCAGGTCCAATAATTTTCAGTACTTCCAGTTGGACTACAGATAAATTTAATTCCCAGTTGTCCAACCGTTGGGCCATGGATAATTTTACTAACCCGTGGTGTGACCAGCTGGACCTACCAGTTAGACCACGGGTCAGCACTCTTAAATATTACATTTGCATAGAATACTTCTCCATGCTCTTTACTCGCAGAAAGAGCACAGAGAAGTATTCAATGCCGGTGGTAACCGGTGGTAAGGGCACGGGCGACCCGGCGGCCTACCGCCTGACCAAATCGGGCGGGCCTTGCGCGGAGGTCGCGGGGCATGCCACCTGCGCGTGCGCAGCCCTATTTTTACCGATATAATAAATAAAAAAATACTAAAAATATTCTCATTTTATTATACATGACACTTTATTACAATCACCGAGATATAAATTAATAGAATACGAGTAATATATTAATTTTTATCGCGGTGATTGTTTCCATTTTACTAAGGTACTAAATGGCACTAAGCGGTGGTACTAAGCTGGTGTGACAATAAATATCTTTAATTTCATCAAAAATGAGGAACCACCAGCGGATTGGCATGTTGAAATAACAGTGAACTGGGCTGATGAGGTGGAAAAAATCTCAAATGGAGACTAGGTTACCGGTAGCGCTGCAAAGGACGTCAATCTACAAGGTGAACTGATGACGTCATTATGACATAAATATTTTTGGGACATCTAACACACGGCCTCTGAACCCAAACTAAGCAAATTGCAACTTGTGATATGGCTGCCAGAGACTGATATACTACATATACTTATTTTTAAATACATACATATACAGATAGTAACTAAATAACACATAGACACAGAGCAAACACTTATCACACAAATATTTGCCCTGGTGGGGATCGAACCCACGCCTCTTTGATCCAGAAGTTAGGGTCACTAACCACTGAGCCACCGAGGCAGTCAAGGCAAATTGCATTAGCGTGTACAAATCTTAGAACAAAAACTTACCTATAATAAGCTCCTAAGCCTACATCACTTTCCATTTTCAGTAGGTACGAGTAAGTGCTCAATATTTTCCCATGCTCTCAAAAAGGCATAGCCTAAGGATCTAATCACTACCTAGAGATCACAGAGATTGATAGAGAAGGTATAGGATAGGTATTCAACTTAGCGAGCGAGCAAATGCACCGCACGGTGCACGCCGCAAAGTTGTGTGCTTCTATAACAATGCACTTGAATAGGAGACTTGATTATGGAAACTAAGGTGTTTTTTGCACATTTTAGTTACTCACGCTTAATTTTAGTTTTCGAGCAAATATCTATGGAGTCACAATCGTGCAATAAAGTATCCGAGCCAAAACTCTGCCCACGCTACGTAGTGGGCAGGCTTTTTGATTAGTCGTAAGGCGATTGCGAGCCGGCTACAACGCCGCGCGATGTGAAAGTGCTCGATTAAAAGCACTAAATAGGTAACATCACGTCGAGATTCGAAAAAACGGGTCATTATGCATTAAGTTATCTTTTTCAAGATTGGAGTGAAGACTGAAGTGTAATAGGAGACTTATACTTAGTGTAATAGGTTTTCATCATCTGTCATACGTCATCTTATCAACTCTTTCTTATGTAAATAAATATTACGGGACATCTTACACACGGCTTCGGACCCTAAACTAAGCAAAGGAATGAATATCACAAAGTTTGCGATATTTTTTTTTAAAATACTTAATAAGTAATTTGATAAATTCACATTAACTTATGTATTAAACTAAGTTAACGCTTAGTGGTGGACATTATTTTCAATTCTTAGTACCTATGAAAATATTTTTGTTTACTCGAAGACAGCAAACGATTTCCCGTTTCATTCATTAAAAAATAATTTCTCCGTTTCTACTTTTTGTTAGACACGTCTTTTTAATTACCTACCTATCGAGGGCAGCGTTTAGGTCCCCCATAGATAGAGGTGTCATAGCCTATCTTCCTAGATCTGTGATATAAGCACTAGTTAGTGTAGCTAGAGACCTTAACTCCACATACTCAGGTCATAGGGCACTTTCTCCGGCCGACGTAACAAAGGCTTTGTGCAATAGACTTTCTGCATATTGAATAATCTTTGTTTACCTAATTATGACTTTTGGAAAGTGAAAAATGTAATTTTGTATGTCTGGTTGCCAAGCCCTAGTGTTAGAGTTTGAAATCAGCTCGACGGTTCCAATATGGCCAACCAGAGGATCTACATATACTTCCCAGGACACGGTACCGTTCAATTATAAACGCAATAAATGTATTATATTACTCTAAATAGTCACAAAAAACACATATCATTTTTCAATCCCCTTGTGAGAATGGCTCGTCAGTATAACGAATTTGTTATAAAAAAGTATGACATCGATATATTTACTTCAAAATTTACATTTTACATTAAGCAAGTTAAAGATATCCTCTATACCAAACCCGTCAAGTCGTGTGCCACCTCTGGGTTGTGCTTGGATTGCAAAGAGTACGCACATCCGCTTGCTGAGTGCGTACTTCATATTTGTTAGTTATTATTCTTTTATATCCAGTTTTTACTTTCTTTTTCATTTACTTATTTGCAGTTAATATTTTTAAAGAAACCAGAAGACTTCTCATTCAATTACTTTTTCTGTGTACACATGTGTTTGAGTAACAATCCAGATCTGTATACGTATATATTTAAGTTAAACTTTTGTAACGATTGTGATTTGTTTTGTGTATGAATAAATAAATAAATAAATGCGCGCTCACCCATCATTTACAGCTTACAGTGATCGGTTATGAGCCCCTACAAAACTTTAATGATGCATTTGAATTGTTTGCTTTGTTGTTTATGAGCCTGTATTGTCCCATTGTTGGGCAAAAGGCCTCCTCTCAAAACTTCCGGTTTTGTCGGTCTTATCATAGACAAACGTAGTTAGTTTATGGTCTATACTGTTGATTCCTGCCAATTTGGATCAAAGCTTTTGAATTGGAAAACAAACATTGCCGTCTAGTGTCCGATGCTATGACTAGTGTATAGGTTTATCGAGCAAAAAAGGTTTACAAAATTTATTATGTGTAATACTTTATTTACACAAGTTAAGCTAAATTAATAAAGTAAAAGCTAAAGCATATTCTTTCATATTATAGGTTCTTTGATACTTATGGAATGAACAGTTAAATGTTAATGCTTGTAAAGCGCTAGTAGCTTTTAAAGAAAGCAAATGCGTATTTGCCATATTAACGTGTTTCATAGACGACGGAACTTGCTTGCCTCTAAGTTAAAGTTATGTTTTAAAAGAAGTTACTGCTTGTAATGGTAAGCTCATCCTCACAAACATCTGTAAGCACTCCTACACCGAGACTTGGCTCAATGAGCTGCTTCCAGGGGGGTATTCTGCAGCATTCGAGATTTAACAAGCACAGTATATAAATTATATTATTTGTCTGATTTGGTCTTAAGTATGACCAGGGGCCCTACCGCCTAAGCAATAGCAATCGTAATAGCAATCGTTCATGACTTCATTTTAGTCATTTGGCACCGCCTATGTGACGTTAGCCATCAATTGCTTTGCGCGGTTTGCGAAAGCAATCGTTGAATGAACAACTTTGATGGCTAACGTCACATAGGGGGTGCCAAATGATTAAAATGAAGTCATAAACGATTGCTATTACGATTGCTATTGTTTTAGGCGGTAGGGGGGCTGATCCAGATAATATTATTTTGAAACTAAAGGTTCTAGCAGGAAAACGGAACTGACGTGAAGGAATGCGCTGTATCGCATCCACATTTTCGTATTTCTATTCGAAAATATTTTAAGCTATAAAAGATAAAACATGTCAAATGTCGATTGTTACTGTAACCCAACAAAAGCACAAGTGTTACGAAAAAACCCTCTGCACCATCTTTCCCCTCATCCGCAAAGTAGAGTCAGAACTTCCCTGTGTGCCTATTATTTTGAATATTTTCCCATATTTTGTACATAATATAGTCGCAAACTAATTTCCCTCCATAACACTTAGATGTTACTCTATACTACTCACGAAATTTTATTGCTTTACAAATCTATTGATATCTATTGGCATCTTAAATTTGTATTGATTTATGTCATCGAAAGAAATTAACCTATTTTTTGTCTGTAATTCTAAGATTATATGATATGGGTGTTATAGATCAAAGCCTCCTTAAAGAAATCTCGAAACACCAGAATAGCCCCCCAGAGCGTCGACCGATACATTAGTGATACGCGATCCGTCTGTCTGTGCCGGGAGCCGTGGGCAGAGACAGGCGCGGATTTAGAGGTGTGGAGGCCTCGGAGCAACAAAACAGTGGAGGCCTCTTGTCACAAATAGAGCGACAAGTATTCCTTCAAGATGGATAGCAAATTCTAAGTTATCAGGACGATTCGAGATTTTAATATTTTACTGATTGACTGATTGGAGCGAACAAATAAAGATTAATGGTTTTTGTCAATTTTTAAGAATAAACTAACATTTTTTTTACAAAGTAGGTAGGTAAGGGAAAAATAGCGAAAAAACAATCAAAAGAAATGTTGTTTGCTAGTGATTACTCGTTTGAATTTGTAAAATTTTTCTTTGCGAAATCTGCCCCGGGGCCTCAACAGCAGATTGTTGTTCCGGATTTAGGGGAGGGCCCTAAATGCGGTACTGGGAAGAGAAATTGATATCATCATCGTCAATGAGGTGTGGAAAAAGCGAGCTTTTTGTCCCTGTTTTTTGTTCGTTGAATGAATGAAGGATTGTAGATGTGTCGACCCGCAAAAACATATGTATAAGTTTAACCAACTACAATAAAAGAACAGGCATTTATTTAAAACTGGTTTACCCACCACTGTCTTTTGCTCCGTTTGCTCGTAACCTGATAATAAGTATGTACTTACATAAATACAGCATATTAAATTATATATAACTTTTTCCTCATCTGATTTTTCATGTTAAGGCTCCCTAATTGATTTTCAGTAAACATCCTTTTCTACGTTTGCCAATGCGTGGTCCCGTGCCCTGCCTACTGCTATTTCTGTTTGCAAACCCGCTGGGAATAGGTACCTAAACCATAATTGACACACATTTTGTCACATTTTTCAAGGAATATGGATGGCACACAAGTTCTATATTTATGTCGTTGCGATTTTTGATTTGGGTTCGGGTAGTTTAGGGTATTTCCCTCAAAAAGGGGAAAACATCTTGTCGCGTTATTTATCAGCCGATTTCGATAATATTTCACATTCAATCCACATTTTAACAAACTTTACGAGTATAAATCAAATCAGTCAAAAGCGAGTCGAAATAAAGGCTTATGAAGATTCAGCTAATCAGGAAACCTGATTCTTTATTGACAAAACGTAACGTTACGCGTTAAGTTTTTTTTTATATCTATTTCCGTGAATTTAGTTTCTATAAATTAAATTAAATAAATTATCAACAGAATCTAAGTTAGTTGATAAATAAATACATAATTCTATAAAAAATAACTTACAGCGCGTTACGCGCACGTTTTGATACAGAATAACTCTGCAGATGCGAGATCTACAGTTCGGAGAATTACCAGTATAACTTAGTTGCAACTTGACAAAGGCTGCGCCTTTAAAGCTAGGTATTTATGCAAAGCTGATGGACATGCGTACGCGCATTAGATCTGGGTGATCGATCATTGCGTAACCGGTCGCCAAGGTCTCTGTCGATCGCTCCGCTGACAGTGAATTCATAATATTTAATGGCTAGTTTAATGCAATAAAATTACGTACTTTACTGTAACATTTATAGTGTAGTTGTAGCGCGTTTCTTGTTAGCTATCACCGAAGATAATCATTGTTAGGAACGGTCAATCTTAGGATGGGTGATTTCGCAACTAAGCGCTACGCTACCGTGGCTCAGGCGAAACGTTAAATTGTAAGTCCTGGTTGTTCTAACCGTTTAGTATCGTTTAATATCAGAGGCCTCTTAAAAGAACTCTAACACCAGGGCTAGCCATCCGCCTTATACATACTTACTTAGCACTTAACTACGTACCTAATCAAATGAAAAGTCTTACAAACTTATCAGCCTAAGCAGTGGACCTTAAGAACCGATCTTGAAAGTCGTTAAAAAAACAGAGGCTGTAAGTTAACAGCCGAACAGAATGATTCAGAATTATGAGGACATTTTCACGCCAATTTTCCAGCTAAACAAGCAACTTGAACTGGTAAAACCCGCAAAGAGAACCACTTCCTCGCAAGTCTTGCAATGATACTCAGGAAGATGAGTCAAGTAAAAACCAATTAGTTGTCAGGGCTCGGCTCTACAAATTGAAGGAGAGATTAAAATACTTTAAATAAACTACTTTTGGTAATTGTCACCTTGTAACTAAAAGAAACTGTTTGCAAAGATAAGCTGGATTCTTTGAAGGCAAATAAGATTTTTAGCGAATGTTTTCAGGAGCTGTTTTCCTGTTAGGTTCTTTCAAGCGGCTTTCAAATTTAGAGGAATTATCTCTCCTTTTACTTCGGGAAACAGTATTTTATAACAAAATATTTGAAATAATCTTCAAAACTGCAGCATAAATGTGTGTACCTACCATATTTTAAATAATAAATAAATAAATATTTTTGGGACATCTTTCATATTTTGTTTGGCTAGTAATACATAATGATCCTATACTAGATGATCTGTACATAAGAAGCAACTTTACTGTTCAGCCTCAGTAAAAGGAGCAGGTTCAATTAATATTTTCAAAACCTAATTAGTGTTTTTTAGTCTCCTGTATTATTTGTCTTGTAATCATTTAATTGATTTCAAAATAAAGGCGGTCGTTACAGTTTTGTCATAAAAGCATTTTTGGCAAGGTTAATTTGAATATTTTCTAAGTTATCACGCTCTATCCTCTTTTCTATCTTTGGAGTCCAAACTCCTGCGTCACGAGTGAGTCACGGGTCCCATAGCCGACACAAAGGGACGTACCACCATAAGCGTTAAGGACGGGCTATTGTTTATATTTATAGTAGCAGGGCTGCCCCCGCCATTGTTATCCGATAATGGGACGCAGTTCACTTGACATTAAAACGTGACGTTGGCTGGTAAAAATGTAATTATAGTTGATTGATTTTATGTTTATACTACTGAGGTAATGTTACTTTGATAATTATTATCACACACATGGTATTGTGTAGTCTTTGTCGCGTTTGATAAAATTAGAGCTTTATTTATATAATGCTGCAAACTTCTGTAAGGGTTATATATATTATATCAGAACTATATTGTTTGTTATGAATGTGTTAATTCTAGTTAATATTTAATGTATATACTGTTGGTGTCGTAATGTATATACTGTGTAATATAATAAAATAAAAAAATATATATTTAGAGATAAGTGTTCGCCTTCTTTCATTTGCTGATTCTTCAATGTTTTCCTATGACGTTATTATGTAAACTTATTGCCTGTAAAGTGACATCTAATTTTGAATGTTGCTTTTGTCTCGCCTAAAAAATATCAAACCAATGGCAGAGTAATTCGTAATCCGATAGGTGTCAGTGTCAGTCAGCCCTATGGACCGGAAACCTCATGCTCGTATGAAGTGCGTCAGTCAACGACCTGCCTGGCTCCACTGTGCTATGGGTCATGGTTGGTGCCACCTCATTAGTTGGCGCGAGTCAGGCCGGGCGCGGAAGCTAATGCTTTACGTCGAACACGTCGGATTGAATGGTTTTCTATATTTGTATGCACCTACTAGGACTGACCGACACAATTTCAGTTTAAAAACATTTAGCCATGATAGTCTCCTCTGTTTTGGACGGCGTGGCGTGGCGGTTGTTAAAATATACCTTCTATCACTTAGTGTAAAACGAGAGCGCGTAAAAGTAAACCAAGTAAATAAATATAATGTACCTATAGTTTTTAAACGGACACGACAGGTCAAAGGCGGTAGTCAACAACAGACTTTTAATAACGTAAGTGCCAAAAAACGAGCCATGGTTAGCTATTGCAGGCGAAGTAGTCGGAAATTTAAGGAAAGATACATGGTCAGCGATTCGAAAAAACCATTCTGGTCGAGCCGTCGGCGTCGGAGCGAAGAACATGTTTGGTGCCTTTAAATATAAATATAATAAATAAATATTTTGGGAAATCTTACACGGGCCTCTGACCCCAAACTAAGCAAAGCTTGTGATATGGCTGCCAGAGACTGATATACTACATATACTTTTTTTTTAAATACGTACTAATATAGATAGTAACTAAATAACACCCAGACACGGAGCAAACATTTATGTTCATCACATAAATATTTGATCCAGAAGTTAGGGTCACTAACCACTGAGCCACCGAGGCAGTCGATATAGCAAGTTAACAGTTGTAAATGGTGTCTTATTCTGGGTCAAGTCTTTGGTCACCTAACACAAAATTTGTAAATATTTTATAAAATTGATAATATAGGAATATTATCACATCATTTGTGTTCGGAGAGAAAAAATAGAACGGACCACAACTTAAATGCAATTCCCGCTATAGTACAACGTGAGTATCTTCAAATCCCAGAAAACTTGCTCTGTATATTTAGTATAGTTGCGACTCTATCATAGCTAAATGCTGACTGTTGCAAGCTCCTCAAGATATACAAGAAATAAGATATTATATTACTTATTTTTAATATATTTTTAATTTCATTATACGTATCTTAGATTAATCTGTATAATTTATATTATAACCGAATGGCGACCATATGGTATTAACATATTTGAACAAATACGTCTTTTGTCTAACTTCTGAGCGAACAGGAAGCGTGTGCAGCCGATTACGGCCACCGTGGCCATATATGAGGCCATTTAGGCCATATATGGACCATAACCAGCTCGCCAGCCTTGTGTCGGTACGAGATATGCGACTAGGGCCGTTTTAGTTCTGGAATGCTTTGGTTTTTATACGTTGAGAAAATAACTAATTAAGCTTAATAAGGTCTATAAATAGATTGTACTTGTTTATGTTTATTCTGCTATAAAATAAAGTATTTTTATGTTACTGAGCTGAGGTATATTATAAACTAAGTAATAAAACGTAAAAGATAGAAAAATTGAACTTGAAAAAGGATAGAAAAAGTTATACCTATTAGGTCTAACAGGCACCTAATAAATTAATCAGGTACTTACTTTAATCATGTACAGAGTAACATCAGGAAATCTGTAACAAAAAAAATGAAATTAGACCAAATAATTCAACAAATTTTCACGTCTGTCACTGAAGGAAAAAATCTAGAAGCAACCCAATGCAATCCATAGAATAAATTCGATAGGGTATTTGAATCCCGGTTATTATGAAATCAAAACTGGGCCAGCGTGGTGGAGATATGGACCAATTGCTCATCGTAGATAAAGGCATGTTCAGCAGTAGATTTATTAAAAATGCCGGTACCTATTGTAGATAGATCTATTTGTGGATGGTACAAGACTGTTACAGAAATACAGAAATTTATTTGCAACAAAAATAAGAGGTACTATAACAACAATATACAACAAAACAAATCATAAAACACAAACAAAAACAACAGTATTATAACTAAAATCTTTGTCACAAAACTGGTCCCAACTCAGCGTAATGCACTGGTAGCGCTTACGAGCAACCAGCGCTGGTATTCCGTTGGAACCAGCAAGTGACATTACGCCTAAAATAATGCGCGGACAGCAAATAAACTAACATAAATCAAAAATAATTATCTTAAAACAGTCAACAACAAATTACATACCTTACACATTATATACATACTTATATAGATATAAAACCTCGCCAGACATATTGGCAAACACGCGACACGCACTAATCATACTTAGATATTTTAAATTATTACCTATAACGGCACTTTTAGACGATGCTAGTGTCAGTTCTAAGGCTTTCCTCACTTTTTTGATGGACAAGAAGAAATCGTTTAAGACTACACCTAAACCTAATTGTTAAGCACCATGTTCAACAACAAATATCTAGTTCAGCGCGTAGGCTTAGACGCATACCTACATGTCCTACAATCTACCTCATTAAGTAACATAAAAAAGTCTGTATGACAATTACCGAAACAAAACTAGCCAAAAAAAGGAAAGGGAAACTTAGATAAAATTTACTAAATGGAATGATTAGGCATACAGGGTTATCTGCTTCCTGTTCTTAGCTGAAAGGAGGTGATTCCGACCATCATTGTGAACAGCTTTTTCTATGGGGCCAACACAGAATTTTAAAAAAAACCAGCTGTTTCATACATTTTGTCGATGCCAAGGAACAGCTGATTTTTTTCTTGAATTCTGGGTTGACCCCATAGAAAAAGTTGTCAATAATAACTGTCTGAATCACCTCCTTTCCGCTTAGTACACCAGTTCTGGATAACCCTGGATTATGGTGTCCTTAATGAGTCTAGTGGGTGCGTCCTCGTGGGTCGTAGGTTCGGATCCGGTATTGGGAAACATTTGTATGCTAATACTCGTAGGAATTACTTTTGTCCTCTTACAATTGCGAAATTAGACACTTATTATAGATATAATGGCGAACATCCTATTTTCGTGAAAAGGAAAGTTGTTAGTTTTGGTATCATACTTTGATGTAAATTATATTATATCGTTTGTTTGCGAATTGTTCGTTCGTATCATTCATTCGTCGGTTATATTATCTAGGATTGGTTATTATGACCAACTTTTACTATGGGACCTTCCGTGAAATCGAGTGCTGCGCCGGCCGAAAAATGTAAGTGTGAAAAATGTAAATACAAAAAGCTAACTGACGTAGTAAAATGTATTTCAAATACATTACAATACAGTATTTGTAACAAAATAAATTATATATTGTTTTACCTATTTCTAGTGGTTTTTTCACGCCACTGGCTTTTCAGTGAAGGAAAACATCGTGGGGCAACCTGCATATGTCAGTAGAAAAAATTCGATGGCGTATGTGAATCCACTAACCCGTACTGGGCCAGCTTGGTGGATATGGTCCAATCACCCTTCGTATGTAGGCCTACGTCCTACAGTGGAATATTAAAAAGGCTGGTACATTATAGTATAGGACCTATTTCTGGGTTGGCCACACAGAAAATAATGTTCGAAATGATGAGTAGGTAGGTACCTACCTATAAACTAAACCTGTTAAATTAAACTTCCAGCGTTTTGCAAAACCACAAAAACAACACCTTTTACCTGGTGTCAGAGTTTTAAAGCTGCCTGAAGGCCTCTGACATGGCTAAATAGTAAAACAACCGGAGCCTACAATTTAACGAGTCATTCGAACCATGGTGGCGCTCAGTTATAAATGCCCCCCGCAGTCACCCATCCTAAGACTGACCGTGCTAAACGTTGCTTAACTTCAGTGATCACTAACGAACACTAAGTCAACTACGCTATGAGCGGTACAGGAACTCCGATAAAACCGTATCACCGTGAAACCAATGAGTAATTCTAATTACCGAATACGTACGCTATCCGTATCGGCTACAAGTGTTTCCTATGTTTCGACCTTTCTCGAAGGCTGCACTCGTAACATGCGTCATCATTATCGTGTTAGACGTGGGACGTCCATTGCTAGACATAGGCTTCTCTTATGGATTTTCTTATAAGACTGATTGTAAGGGGATTGCATCCAGTGCGTTGCTATAAGTAGTCATTAGGTTCAATTATGAAGGCGCCATCGTAAATTTAATACCAACTTAAAAAGTGTTCTCTCTATCGAATGCATCTAGTAAAAAAGAAACAGAAATATGCTAATTAGTTATTATAATGACGAGGGGGCCTTCATAATTGGGTCTAATAATAGATCATCTATCCATCTTATTGCTGCACGTAGTCTCTGTTCGAGAAATTTTCTCGGTCAATAGCTCTACATTCATTGTGATCTGCTTAGTAGACGAAAAGACACTCCTAGAGTCCTAGACAAAGAGTTCCAATATTATTGCTATTTGAAGTGGACATGTAGAACGAAAATGGCCTGACTCTGAAGTACAGAACATAATTATGAAATGACTTGAAAATCACAGATACAACCAGAGAGTTAGCGCAACTTGGTACTAGCGAAGTATACATACGTCAGTAGTACCATCAATGGAACTAATCAATGGTACTACTGACAGAAAACCCAACTGTCGCTTGAGGAATTTCTCAACCACAAAAATGTACGGAAAATCTTACCCAGAACTGTCATAACTGTCAAAAATGAATTGGAATTTGACACTTTAGGGAGAAAACCACGGCTACAACCACTAAATCGAGATATTTTTCCTCTCTTTCTTACTCATACCATATTAAATCATTGCATCTCTTTCAGAATTTCTTGATCGACCACGTTATCCCTCTGGATTAATAACTCTGTGACTATAACATATAATTATGATTTGCAAAAAATAGTATGACCGACTTCACCCTTGTACAGAATTCGTAAATATTTCGCACGGATCGATGTAGAATGTTTCACATTATTGTTGATTTAAGAGAAATGGATCAGCCGATTTAGATAAAATTTAAATGGGACCAATTTCGAAGTATACTCTTTCCAATAAAAAAATGATTATTGAAATCGCAATATAAAATGTTATGCGTGGTTATACATTAAAAATATATACATATATATATATTTATATATATACGCGTCGAATTGTATACTTCCTCCGGCGGGCGGTTCGTCGGTCAAAAAATGATACGTGTCGGCAACAAGCGCTTCCTCCGCTCCGACCTCAGCGGAAGGCCGCCGCACTCATGCCGTTGGGCCGCCAATGCCACCAGCATTTGCGCATTACTAGTAAATTATTGTATTTACTCCACTGACGTATACAGATCACTACGCGAGGACAGGGCGCAAGGAAAGAAGGAAGAAACAGAGTGCATAACAATTTGATAGGTTACAATTAAAGCAGTTTAATTAGAATAACACGGTGAGCTAAGCTAGACGAGACGGGTTGCGCACTAGTCGTAGAAACAAAAATTGGCCAAGTGCGAGTCGGACTCGCGCACAAAGGGTTCCGTACCATGTAGGATCCCGCAATGGCCACATTTCCAGCGTCTATCTGTTGCCGTTATTAAATAATTATATCAAGCAAAAACAGAAAAAAAATACGTTATTAATATGAAAACCTTTAAAAATTATCATATTCTGTTTTTTGAGTTTGTTGTAGCGTAAAAACATCATGTGTGAAAATTTCAACTGTATATATAGAATATTGGTCTCATTTTTACACTTTGGGTATGAAGTTCTAAAAAAGACCTCAAAGAGAAAAATCAAATTAAGCGCTTAAAACTATAGCAAGAACAAGGTTTTAAATTAAAATACTACTTATAAAATACTATACTATCCTCGTTAAGTCGAGGTTACGAAAATCAATGATACATAGAAATTGAAATGAACCATTTGTTGTTTAGTTTGCATATTGCAATTGCAAGCTTAGTCCCAAAGTAAACATGGTTAATATACCTAACAATGAGAATATCTACGCCTGTAAATAGTAAGTACATATAGTAAAAAGTCTGGGCCTTAATACATACTTATATCACCACCTCTAGATACAAAAATATGTCAATGATTTGATATTAGTTGATCAAATATTTAAGTACTTATTTATATTTACCAAAGATAGGAATAGATTTGTCGTGAGGAGTTAATTTGGTTGGTTTCCGGAATGCATTTTGTCTACCTTTATTACATAAGTTTCTTAGATTCGAATTCTTTGTATTGCGTATTTTATAAATGATCACCGTTGAACATAGGTCTAATCTTGAAGATCGATTGGTGCACCAAGTGGTAAAACGCAAACTTCCTCTTAAAAACAAAAAAAAAAAAACTACTGAACGGATTTAGATGAAACTTTGCAATAGTAAAGATTTTGCGTGAAACGAAGTTCGCCGTATCAGCTAGTCTAAAATAAGAAAAAGAAACATCCCCTTTTCACCAAAGAACAAGCTGAACAAGTAGAGAGACGCCTTACTATCAACCCTACACTGTCGATTTTCCTTCGATACGTACGAAGCGGTTTGACTCAACATTTCTGATTCGTACCGCCAGGGAATGGAACACTCTTCTTGCTCTCCTATTCCTAAGACATTTATAATCTAAAGCTTTTCAAGATTAGAGTGAATAGGTATCTTCTAAGTCTGCGTGCTTCATCTTCGACTACAACGTCGCTTACCATCAGGCGAGTTGGTAGTCATTTTTTAACGCGAATAAGCCTGTTATTCGCGTTAAAAAATGCTCATAAATTCCAAACAACTTAGTACGGTACCGGGATTTGAACTCACGACTCACACCACCACAGCACATAATTACAATAAAGTTAATCAAAGCTCAAACGGCGCCGTCGGTCGGTATGTCCCTATAAAGGTGAACGCAGACCAGATCGCGCCATAGGAGCCGCACGCAGTACAATCATACATAGATCTTTTCAAGAAATTGGCGTTCGTAGCGTAATTTGATTAGGTAACGCACGAGGTAAGAGATATTATTAAAACAAAAAAAAAATCGTGCAGTTTCTAAAAGCTGACTTTTTGGTTTTACGTTATATTGGCGGTCTACAAAAATACCCCGGTCAGTCAGCTGAGTTCCGTAGCGTTTGGCGCATATTCCCGTCTGAATTTACTAAAAAAGGTGATAATTATATCTCTCTCTGCACTGGATTTTGGCAAAAGAGAGAAAGAGAGGAGGCCTATACCCAGCAGTGGGTGGAACTGACTGAATAGTTAGATAGGTATATTATAGTATCCAAGGTTGCACACCTGTCCCCATCGAACAGTGGAGTTAGTCTGTTTCCGTGTGGCTCTATAGGTAATACACTTTTGTACACCGCCCCTGGCGGAAACGAGGAAGAACTAACTAATTCACGCGAAACCCGGACTAAGGGCACTCATGACATTTCTGTTAAATGCTGTACGCGTTTGACGTAAGCGTAGTTTGGACAAAGGACATGTCCACAAAATTTATGGAGGCTGGTATAATAATAATAAAAATTCTAACCAAAACACTCGTTACATTTCGAGAAAGTTCATATTTTTCTGAGTCTATTACAACAGTTAAAACCAAAAAAGAACCCTCCTATTTTTTTAAAATTAATTTTGAATCTATTAGGATAATTAAATATATTTGGTTCAATAGGTAGTTTATATCTAGCAACCCTGGTTAAGTAACCCCATTATTGTTAAATAGAAGTATTTTTACCAATTAGACACAGTTTTTAAGTGCTTTTTGTCACATTGTACCTACTAACTGGTCACACTGATAGGTTATAATTTTTAATTTTAGCAAATTAAGATTTGAATGTGGAAGAATCTGCTACGTATGCAAGTAAAATAACGATTGAAGCACTTAATTATTGCTAAACTAGAAATAATACAGAGCTGTATTATTATTTTTCATACAATTTATTTTTCACATTTATAAAAAAATGGAGGGCTAATAAAATTAAAATTAAATATTTTTGAGAAGCCCATGAATCAAGCTTTCAAATGATGTATATATTATCTTGGTTCGACTTTTCTCTGAATAATATACCACATGTGGACGTCACCTTTATGATAATACTGGTTTGGATCCTGCGGCACGGACAGATGAGCGTTCAGCCTAAAGCCTTCGTTACGTGCGCGCGTTACGCATTTTCCCGCGCCCTATAAGGCACCGCCTCGCATTTGGCATAGCTGCGTGTGCGCAGGATGCACTATCATCATCATGCTATCGATTATAGCTACGTGAATAGCACGCTTATAATACTAATAGAACTGGGTTTAAAAAATTACGAACCTGGAAACCATCGATGGAAAAATAAGGAAAATAAAATCTCAAAGTTAAAAATTATTATTTTCGATGTCTGTAAAAAACTTTGTAAGTAGTACCAAGTTGTTCTACTCAGATTTATTGATACTTACATAATTTATACTTACGTTGTAAGTATCATAGATAAATTATGTGGAAATGTTAAAATAGGTACCTATCTACAAAAAAAAACACCTAAAAATATGAAGGAAAAAATCAAATTAACTTGTAAGATTATTAGGTTACAATAAGTTTATTGCCTGGATTAAAGAAACATAATATAAACCGCCTTACCACAAAAGATTTAAACACGCTTTAAAACAGTTTAACCGTGCAATTTGTAGCACTGCCTCGGTGGCTCAGTGGTTAATGACCCTGACTTCAGGATCAAAGAGGCGTGGGTTCGATCCCCACCAGGGCAAGCATTTTTGTGATGAACATAGGTGTTTGCTCTGTGTCTGGGTGTTATTTAGGTACTATCTATATAAGTATGTATTTAAAATATGTATATCAGTCTCTGGCAGCCATATCACAAGCTTTGCTTAGTTTGGGGTCAGAGACAGTGTGTGAGATGTCCCCCAATATTTAAATATTTATTATTTATTTATTAGTTTAAGTACGGGTGCAAGTTTAAAAATATATTATGCATTTTTGCTGTAATTGTATTGTATTTTACTGTTGTTAATAAAGACAAGTTTCATGAAACCTTAGACTATTTTTAGTTCATGTGATATTTTTAGACATAAACAATACTGAAACTAGGAGCACCATATGTGAAAAGTAGGCCAAAAGTGTTCTCGCCACGGTCGTCCGACAATGTCTACGTCTGTGTTTACTTATTCTATAACAGATTGTTGAGTAAACATCACGCTTCAAGGATTCTCATGGCACCAAAATATTGACATGTATAACGACATACTTATAAAAATTTCATAGTAAAGGTTGAACATAATGATAAAAACAAAACAATAATGTATTTTACGAGGGAGACATTTTCGCAAGATAAAGGTACCCGACTGATTTGTGGTCCAGCTGGGTTATATGGGATTGTTCCCAATAAGAGCCGAAAAAGCTGTTCATTCATGAGCTATAGGAAGTTCGCTGTAGAACATAGGCTCCCCTATCGATCACTAATAAGAACGGTTAGAAGCGGATTGAATCCAACGCGATCCTCCAGTCTTAATAAGGTCATCCGTCCACCTCGTGAAAGTGCTGCGCTGGGCTTGCCGTTACGTGGTCTCCACTCGAGAACTTTTCGACTCTATCAGTCATTAGTCCTCCTTGCTATGTGCTCTGCCCACTGCCATTATGGGTTCGTGCGCTTTTTGGAGCTACGGGTTCTCCAGCGGCACGTACTAGAGCTTACAGCTTTTTTTTGGCACTCACTCAGTTTGACTAGGTGTTTGTCAACTATTGCCGATGCTAAGCAACGTTTGGCACGGTCAGTCTTCGGATAGGTGACCGCGAGTGGTATTTACAATTGAGCGATACCGACGGCTTAAACCTGTAACATCAGGGCTAGCCACTCGTCCTATAGACAATACCTACGAGTACTTAGGTGGTTATTACAGTCAAGTGTTACCGATACCGTATTCTGCTGTACCGGCATCAACAATAAGTAAGTTTGTATCTATAGACCAGTGGCTAGCAGGTCAGAGTTCTTAAGCCGTCTGTAGGCCTCTGAGATGGCATAAAAAATGCCAAGTCGATGGATGGCAACAATAATGATGTCCTAGAATCTCCATCCGTAGAAAGCCATCGTCTAAAAAACCATCCTGTATGTAAATAAGGCAAGGATGCAAAACAAATAGCTGGTATTTACCGTACTGAGTTTCGTAGGTGTAAAAATATTCGTACGTAACATCACTTTCGTCCTCCGATGATTCGCAATGACAGAGCTTCTGTCGCCATTGTGTGTGATTGTGTGCTAATCTCGTTTGTTCTACAAGGTTGCCTCATCAGTAGGTGTTACATTGTTTTACAACTTACAAGCTCCTGTTTTGCATTTATTGAAGTTCTTGAATGTTCTACTATAGCGTAATAGGTCGTCCTACGTATTAAATAAATATTAGGGGACATCTTACACACTGGCTCTAACACCAAACTAAGCAAAGCTTGTGATATGGCTACCAGAGACTGATATACTACTACATATACATATTTTTAAATACATACATATACATAAAGATAGTACCTAAATAACACCCAGACAAAGAGCAAACATTAATTTTTATCAAATAAATACTTGCCCTGTGTGGAAATCGAACCAACGCCTATTTGAACCAGAAGTCAGGTTCACTAACTACTGAGCCACCGATGCAGTCACGTTTGATAGAAATTTGTATTTACCAAGGCTCTGATTTCTTATCATCTTATAGGGCCCTGCACATAAAACTAATGAACAATGAGCTCGAAAAGTTATCAAGTGGAGATCACGCGCAGCGTAGGACTGATGTCCTGACTTGGTGAGTGAACTCCACTTTGTGAGTGGATATATGAACTCATCAAGAACACAAGATCGCGCTATAGATGCAAGTCACTTCCAACCGATCTTGAGGCCTATGTCCAGCAGTGGACGTCGTTTGCTTGATAGATGGCTCAATGATTTTTTATCCATATACCGTAATACCTATAACTGGTCATCATTCCTCCGTCCCACGTGCCCTGCTTAATGCCATATTAACTTGCCAATCCGCTGGCCATGTCAATAACTTCTGTCTGTCTACGGATCTTCTCATTTCTGATTCGTCTCGCAGAGAGACTCCGAGTATAGTCTTCTACGTCGCTCGTCCGACTACTTGGATTGAACTAATATGATCATGACCCATGAGAAACCACGTTTCTGTGTCATAAGTCATCACTGGTTAAATACAATAAATTATTATAAAAATATAACTTTTTAAAAATACAAGTTTTTGGCACCGTCACATCTTCCTGAGACTCAGAGTAGGGCTGGAGCGGCGGCCAATTCGGCTGAGCAGCACAAGCGGCGCAAATATGCTAACCTCGGTAGTGGTTACATATTTGAGCCATTTGGAGTTGAGACTTTGGGTCCGTGGGGGCCGGGAGCTCATCTCGTTTTCAAAAGTCTTTCTGAGCGTCTGGTGGACGCGACGCGTGACCAAAATGCTGGTGTTTATTCGGCTCAACGTATAAGCATTGCCATTCAGCGTGGCAATGCTGCCAGCATGCTGGGCACGCTGCCAACTGGCAGTGGGCTTGAGCACTTGGATTATCTTTAGACCTTCAAGGATCTGTGGATGATCCAATTGCTTTCTATGTAGTAGTAGTGTAGTATTGTCATTAAAAAAAAAATAAAAATAATAGTTTTTGAGATCCTGGATATCATGTAGCAGCAGAGTGCTAGCCAGGACAAGAAAAACGAGCCCAAACAAGACGAGTCTGTCTTGTTTAGTACAGACGTTCCTAAAGCCACCTTCGGGCTACATCATCAGATCAGCTCCATGGTACCATTTTATTGGATTGTCACGCGATATAAATATGCGTGCTAAATTTCAGCTCAATCGGAAATCGGGAAGTTGGTCAAAACTGACAAGATTCCACCCGAACTTACATACATACATAGGTACAAGTACATCCATTGCAAGTTAAATAAAAGCTTGTTTAAAAACATGCTAAATACTCAACCAAAGTAGGTAATGAATATTACGTTAAATGAAAATTCAAACACTCTCGTAAGAATGTTAATATTGATAGAATTAACAATAGACCTTTATTAAGTGCGGCTAAGAAGAACAATGCCTTGTTTTAATCTCGTACATCTGTTGAATGTTTCCTGTTAGCTTTACTACTTATACGAGTAAATGTAAATTATGTGACCCAACATAAGTAATTAAGGTTCTATCTAAGTTTACCAACAAAGCGGTAATTAAATTGTAGCGCTGACTGGCTCTGACTTATGGTATAATAGGCCTCATAACTGGTCACTGCAACTTAAATAAACTGAGAGCCACTGATAACCCATTTTCTCGTGCCTTAATTGTGTTTCGCGCAGGTAGCTAACTTCAAATCCGTCGACTTATTTGGCCTATAGGTATTTTAACATTCTGGCTGAAATTTTCCTGTTTGTACCAATAAACGATCGGTAATTTTAAGAGTAATTCTCTGTACAGTCTTAAAAGGACTCATGGTCCTCATTCATAAAATAAAAATAGCTATCAAGCAGTTCATAGAACGTGATGAACCGACGCACCCGCAAGTGGGTCGTGGTCACGGTGCGGTTTGCTATAATTGAACTTGGCTGGGCTTCACCTCGGCTTATGGAGACCGACATTACAGTAGTTTAACTTTATACGGCTGTCTTCAAATTTCGGGCATGTTGTAGGATATTGTTCTACTCAAGATTATGATCATATTTTGGAAATCAACCTATAAATTGAAGAAATACCTGCGGTCCCATATATACAACAGTGGGTGGGCAGTTTTGACTCGATATTCTGTATGGACCAGCTGAAATAGTTTCGCGATTTTGAGATTGGTCCTAAAGTAGTTACCTATACGTTGTTCATAATTATTGTAGGTACGTAATTATAATTATTATCTGTGAAAATTCCTGAGCTTTACAGGGCAACAGCCAGCATATGTTTCAATTGTTTTAGTACCACTATCATAGCATGATTATGGTATGATTTTTAGACATTATATGTATTGATTTGTAGGCGCGCTAATTGGATCCGCACACGAAGGTTCCCATACCATCACATTTGTTTTTTATTTTGTAGTACTAAAGTAAAAATAGTCGTTATTTTTTGATCAACTTAGCACTAAATAAACGTACGTGACAGCAGACGCCATAAGTTCCTCTTACAGCCTACAGCATCACGAACCAACACTGCACACCACATCCTCTGCAACAGAGTGGTTTACAACTGGAACAGGTTGCCTGAAGATGTAATCTCAGCAAGGACTATAAACACATTTAAGAATAGACTGGACTGGTTTACAACTGGAATCTTTGGATAAAGAAGGAAAACATATTTTTGACAGATAAATACTAATTTTATTCGACTCTGCTTGATATAGGCACATCAGTTTATACCTACTGCTCGCTTATAAACAAATAAATTTCCGATCCAATTTTTTGTAAAAAGTTTAGGATCATTTACATTACAAAATGCTGACTGATCTATACTCTATAAAATTTAACTTGATCTCTGCGACAGCTGTCAGAAAAATCACGCCTATGAAGTCCTGAATTTTTTAATAGTACAGACAGTATCTGTCAATGTCATACTTTGTGGGCATGCCGATTAGTGATGGACGACGAATGATCGTGACCACAGAGTTTTAGATAGAGTTTTAATTAAAATATCGATAGTTTATACTGACGATATATTAAATAAAACTTAATTTATCATTAAATTCATTGTATATTTTAATATCATAACATTTTTACATGTGTAATTAAATTAAACCCAATTATATGTTACATTAGCACTGATAATAGTTAAAAACGTCGATAAATACTATCGTTACATTATTATGAGTATTTAATTAATATATTTAATTAATATATTTAATTAAATAATACATTATTTACATGTGTACATACTTGATCTTAAATAATAGTAAGTAAATAAAATCCAATTTCTCACCTTCAACTACTCATTCGATTTCATTACAACATTGTTTGAAAATCGTTTTTTTTTCTACCACTATCTCAACTCTAAATATGTCAATATGTCACTGTCGCAGAGATCAAGTTAAATTTTATAGAGTATAGATGAAGCTTCGAGCGCCATCTTGGAAAAACTTTTTTGGCCGATATCTCGAAAACTATGCACTTTAGGGAAAAAGTCATGGAGACCATTATTGTAGATTATGAAATTTTGCATCTTTTGTAAAACTTACTGCTTACGATTTTTAAAATAACAATTCAGTTTTGAGATTCTGCACTCATGGTATTTTGTACTGCATTGAACTTAGGCGTTACCTCGAGTCGCGCACGTCCAGCCAGTTTTAATTCAATTTTACTGCCCAATCAGCTAACCAGCTGATAACTCCTATAAAGTGCTATAAAATCAATTAACTGTATGCTACACCGTTTAGAAGTCTTTGGTATGCTAAACACGATGCTCAAGTTCACTTCTCCATTCAGACTTTTAATAGATTTACAATTTACATGTTATGTAATTAGTTTCTTAATTGACGGTATTTTTGCACCAAATGGTATATTATTCAGAGAAAAATCGAACCAAGATGATATAATATACATCATTTGAAAGCTTGTTATATGGGCTTCCCAAAAATATTTAATTTAGATTTTTTCACCCCTCCATTTTTTTTTAAATGCGATAAATAAATTGTATGAAAAATAACAATACAGCTTATTATTTTTTCTAGTTTAGTAATAATAAAGTGCTTCTATCGTTATTTTACTTGCATTGGTAGCTGATTCTACCACATTCATCTCTTAATTTGCTAAAATTAAAAATTATAACCTACCAGTGTGACCAGTTAGTAGGAACAATGTGACAAAAAACACTTAAAATGTGTGTCTAATGGGTAAAAATGCTTTTATTTAACAATTTGGAGGTTATTTAATCAGGGTTGCAGGAGATAAACTACCTATTGAGCCAAATACATTCCTTTATCCTAAAAAAATCGAAATCAATTAAAAAAAATCGGGGGGCTTTTTTTTGTTTTTAACAGTTGTAATAGACTCAGAAAAATATGAACATTCTCAAAATGTAACGAGTGTTGTGGTTAGAATTTTTGATTATTATTATACCAGCCTCCATACATTTTGTGGACATGTCCTTTAACTTGATCTCTGCGACAGTGACATTGACATAAAAGATTGACATTTTTTAGTGTTGAGATAGTGGTGGAAAAAATCGATTTTCAAACAATCATGTAATGAAATCGAATGAGTAGTTGAAGGTGAGAAATTGGATTTTATTTACTTACTAATATTTAAGATCAAGTATGTACACATGTAAATAATGTTATAATATTAATTAAATACTCATAATGTAACGATAGTATTTATCGACGTTTTTCACTATTATCGATGCTAATGTAACATATAATTGGGTTTAATTTAATTAGACATGTAAAAAATTTTATGATTTTAAAATATACAATAAAATTAATGATAAATTAAGTTTTATTTAAAATATCGTTAGTATAAACTATCGATATTTAAAATAAAACTCTATCTAAAACTCTGTGGTCACGATCATTCGTCGCCCATCACTAATCGGCATGCCCATAAAGTATGACATTGACAGGTACTGTCTGTACTATTAAGAAATTCAGGACTTCATAGGCGTGATTTTTCTGACAGCTGTCGCAGAGATCAAGTTAAATTTTATAGAGTAATAGTTGGTAGTGTGCCTGCCGTTGAAAAAAGGAGGTTCGATTCCGTTTATGTAGCTATCCTACTAATAGGTATGATTTATAAACGCGCAAGTTTGTATGTATGGTTGTTTGTTCCTCTTTCACGCAAAAACTACTGAACGGATTGAGATGAAACTTTGTAATAGTAATGATTTTGCTAATACATCATAATAACACATAGGCTATAATTTATACCTTAGGTTATTACATGAAATGAACTTCTGAATCTGTTCTGGGTGCTAGTTATCCTTGCTGCGAGATTATAAATGGTTTAATTTCGGTCAACTGCCGCTCCGGCTAACTTGGCTGGAATTTTCACTTACTTTTTATTTTTGGTCGAAATCGAACTATGAAATTTACATTGCACTTGTACTTGTCGGCATTTGTTATCTTGCGTCCTTGACTTTTCGTGTGTGCGTTCTGTATACTTCCTTAGCGTCTCCGACGCAGGGAATCCTAATGGGCGTCTACAAACATAGCTAGTCCCATAGCTAGCTAGTCCCATAGTGAAAGTTGGTCAAAATGATGGGTAGTTACAATGATGTGTTAGATCCTATAATATTTCCTTCGTTTAGAGAAAAACCCTGTGTGCCGGGGCCTCTGCAAAGTGCAGACATTTCCACAAGTGTTATTGTTGAGTAAATACGGTCTAAGCCGTCGTGGTCTAGTGGTAATGACACCCGCCTTACAATCGTGTGGTCGTGGGTTCAAATCATGGTCCCGTACCAATGAATTCCTTGGAATGTATGTACGAAATTTCACACCACTCACTTTACGGTGAAGGAAAACATCGTGAGGCAACCAACATACCTTTGTAGAAGAAATTCGATGGCGTATGTGAATCCACCTCGAATCCACCAACCCACACTGGGTCAGCGTGGTGGATATGGCTCAAATCTCCCTTCGTGGGTAGGCCTACGTCCTGCAGTGGACTATTAAAAAAAGACTGGTACAGTACAGTAAATACGCTTCTGAAAGACCCTGCGCTTTGAAAAGCGACATTTTGTATCTACTGATATGTTTTTATTGGTGAAAGAAAGACAGAATCACGTCAAACGTCGTCAAACAATGCGTAGTTTAAGCAAACAGATGTCACTCTAAGCCCCGGGTTCCCACAGGTGGGCGTGGGCCGAGAAAGTGACGTGACCCTGTTGGCCTTGTACGCCACTGTTTGATGTCCAAGTTCTTGCGGTGAAATTGTATTGTTGAGCCGTTTAGGTTAGCAGTTGATGTAGGTATACAAATGACACATTACTCTGAGTTAAAAAATAAATGTAGGTACTTACAGGAATAATTTTCGTCAATTTTCATAGCGGCATGCGTATCGTAAATCCGTCGTTGTTTCAACCGTACAACACCCACTGCTGGACCTAGGCCTCCCCTATAGATTTTCAATAAGAAAAACTTACCGATTCATTGAGTTAGGTCGATTATTTTGGTTCTGTGGTTGAGCTCGTCTTAAATCCTATCTATTAGTCTAATATTTATAGACGATTGCAGTTTTTAAAATATCCTTGTTTCATTTAGAGCAAAACCCCGCACACTAATGATTTGTGTTGTACCAACGTTACTTAAGTGCAAGTTTGTACCTAGGTACATTTGCTATAGATAATGAGGCGTTTTTTTTAATAAGACACAGATTCCACCAAAGCGAACAAGAAACAATGTACGTGTAGCGTTGAACCAGTGAATGTGCCTATAAACCAGTAAATACCTACTATCGAAAAATTATAACGAGATCCGTAAAAAAACTGATAATAATAAAAAAAAAATTATGGTTTCAAATTAAATTTTGCATTGTAAAACACTAGACCCAAACTTTTGTGAGAAACTAAACCAACGGTCTTGAGCCTGTTTTTTGACCGACGAAACGGAGGAGGTACTCAATTCGACGTATATATATATATATATATATATATATATATATATATTATGTATAACCACGCATAACTTTTTACTTAGTGGTCCAATTTTGATACTTAATTCTTTTTTTTATTGGAAAGAGTATATTCGAAATTGGTCACATTTGAATTTTATCGAAATCGGCTGAGCCTTTTTCGATAAAAATCATCAAAAATGTGAAAATGTTATCGATCCAAGAGAAATATTCGCGAAATCTGTACACGGTTGAAGTCGATCATGCTATTTTTGCAAAAAAAAATATTGTAATTAGATTCGCGAGAGGAACAGTGGTAGACGTCATTATTGTCGAACGATATTTATTTTTTAGCAAAATCATATTGGAGAAAGTTATTTCACATACGTATGTCAAGCCAAACATACTGCTCAGTTAATTTTGAATTTTTATTTATATTTTTCGATGTAATATTATTTTATTTTTTTATTTGGCGGTCCGAGGTTCGTCTGTTGCCTACCGTTGCTAGAAACCTTTGCAGAAATGCCATATTTGCTTAGCGAAGATCAAAACACAGCGGAAAAAAGTTAGTAGGAGTAGCTCCAATTCTTATTCACTCGCAACTAAGCATGTTTTGTATCGCTAAGTAAACAGCATTTCAGAATTAAAGTTACGAGTTACAACGCTACACAGCTCCGCTCTGCTTTGATGAAGTTTGAGCCACTGGAAATACGTTTCAAACATCCAAAAATAAAATATATATTAGTTAATACAGAAAAGCCTACCCAATCTCTGAATGTATGTTTTTCCGTTTTGAAGGAGAAAGTACAAACGATTCATTCAACCAAAATTGGTAGCCATTATGTGGGATGCTACTAGAGTTACATCTCGCTACTCTTTTACATATTGTTTCTAAAAACAATGCCGCCTATGACAGCTATTGACCTCCACTTATCCCTCCCACCTCCGAAATTGTGTATGCAAGCGCAGTTCAGAAATTTTCTAGACCTTTTAACCTAGAAGAGGTAGGCGTGCTACGCCCTAGACTGCATATATCTACAGTCTATAAGAGCAGACAGAGACTGAGACTGATCTGTGAGCAGGACGTGACCTTGGAGCAAGTATGTATTAGAGAAGCTACTAGCGTATAGGGTGTGAGAAAAAAAATGTTTATGTTTTTCACCGACGAACCACCGGAGGAGGTTTACAATTCGACGCGTATATTTTTTTATGATTAACTTTTTTCGTAGTAGTCCAATTTCAATAATTCTTTATTTATTGGAAAGAATATACTTCAAAATTGGTTCCATTCAAATTTTATCGAAATCGGCTGAGCCTTTTTGATAAATCAACAATAATGTGAAAAATGCTAGATCGATCCGTGCGAAATATTCGCGAATTCTGTACACGGGTGAAGTCAGTCATACTAATTTTTGCAAAAAATACCTAATCTAGTTATCATATTCAGACTCTAGATAATAGTAAAAACCTGCATAATACTAATAGAAGTGATAGAAAATGGATAATAGTTCATAAATATGTTGATTTACTTAAGTATCTCATCAAAAGTTCAACAGCAGTTTTTTTGTCTGACTACAACGTCTAGGCCGTGCGTAGCAGTCAGACAAAAAAACGTATACGCAAATAGAGACAAAAGATATTACTTTCGTCCTGTTCACTCTTTATACTTGCACATCTCGCCTTCTCTTACTTTTGTAATTATTATTATTTAGCGCCTTGTCTAGTTATATACTTCACTATGTACGTGACCTGTTTATAAAACTGTTAGCCCGGGAGGTAAGTGCAAGAAATACAAGTGCTTGCTACGACTAAAACTGATTTTTTGGTATTATGTTACATGAAAATAAAAAGTGCGTAAAATTTTATTTTTAACTCACGGAGATATCACGACTTTTGTTTTTTTTTGGTTTTGAGGTCAAATATTGCGTATATGGGTAATACAAGATGGTACATCATTTAAATCGATCGCCATAATCTGTTTGGCATGCAATTATAACAGTGTACAAACTAAAAACGAAACCACATAACATTTTAAAATAGCACATTATAAAGAAATCAAAGAAGGTTGTTTAAATAGAAGGTGAAATGTTTATTTATCTTTAACTTATAAAACATGAAAACAAAACTTAAATAAATTATCCTATGTAAACTAAAATACCCTATCTAAAGAAAACTAGTTAAAAATTAAAGAATGTTTAAACCTATAAAAGGTTTAAACAGTCTCTAATCACAGGCAACGTGCCCAAAATGCTGGCTGCATTGCCTCGCTGAATTGCGAGGCTGACTTTCTGCCCAAAAAGGTGAAATAGTCGAGAGTGTTTTAGATATATTTTATCAAAATCGGTTTAGCGGTTTCAAAATTACAGCTCTTTTGTTGGCTGCGGTAGAAATCTTATTGCATTGTTTTTTCTAAAGAATTTTTAATAAATAATATTTATGTACTTGTAACTGAAATCAACTGTATTAATTTTTTTCTTGCTTTATTTACTTTAATATCTATGTATTTATCTTTTGGATAAAAGGTTTTTAATTTAAAAAAAAAAATGCATATTCTTCCACTCACAGTGTATTTACTTATTAAAATGGTAGTTGGAGTGCGTGAGTTACAAAACTGCAATTGTAAAGCCTCTTTAAGATTCTCGTTCGTTAGCAAACGCACACTTCGTGCAGAAAATTAGATGGGAAAACGTTTTTGAGATAGGCACGTTACAAATCTATGTATTGATTGTTTTGCTAAAGGTTGTACAGGGAGATAAGTTATTTTATAAGACATTGGTAAAGAAAATCGATAAAAGACAATCATTGCAGATAATTATAATAAAAAATCAAATAAGTATGTAGTAAATAGACCACATGTTAATACGTTTTTTCTACCATACTTTCTGTACTGTACTAGCCTTTTTAATTGTCTATTGTAGGACATAGGCCTACCCACAAAGGGTGATTGGGCTATATCCACTATGCTGACCCAGTGCGGGTTGGTGAATACACACACATCATCGAATTTCTTCTACGGTCGTATGCAGGTTGCCTTACGATGCTTTCCTTCACGGAAAAGCCAGTGGTGTGAAATTCCGTACATAAATTCCAAGGGATTCATTGGTACGGGACCGGGATTTGATCCCACAACCTCACAATTGTAAGGCGGGTGTCATTACTACTAGACCTCCACGGCTCATTTTAATTTATCCATGTCCTGTACTCCTGTACCAATCTCCGCATATAATTTTCGCAATGTTAAAATCAATTTCATTGTAAATTATCTGTTATCAATATGTGTACCTATTATATTACGGCAACTTAAGAATTCGAACAGTAACCCTGTACCGTACACCTGCATTTTAAATAATCTTAAGTAGATGCTTAAGAGATTTTATGCAATTTAAACAAACACTTTCACTAGTGGCAAAGTTAAAAATGCATAAGTGGCGTAAATTGACATGACGAGCACTTGAGAGCTAAATACTTACACTTAGAATCTTGTTCAGTCTACATTCTGTCCGGGATTTGAACCTACGTGGAAGATAAGATATTATATAGATAGATAAGATATAGAAGGTAGATAATTATAGAGATCAGTTTATGATTAAAGAAAAAAAATTATAGGGTTCAAAATAAATACATTGATTTTTGCTTACCAAATAAAATGTAGCAAAGAAACAAACATTTATTATGTAGGTACATGTACTGTACTGTACCAGCCTTTTTAATAGTCCACTGCAGGACGTAGGCCTTCCCACGAAGGGTGTTTGGGCCATATCCACCACGCTGGCCCAGTGCGGGTTGGTGGATTCACATACGCCATCGAATTTCTTCTACGGACGTATGCAGGTTGCCTCACGATGTTTTCCTTCACCGAAAAGCCAGTGGTGTGAAATTTCGTACATAAATTCCAAAGAACTCATTGGTACGGGACCGGGGATTTGAACCCACGACCTCACGATTGTAAGGCGGGTGTCACTACCTCTAGACCACCACGGCTTAGGTAGTAGTAGGCTGTAGGTACATAAAATCTATTATTATTTTATACTATTATTTTCAAATCAAATTCGTTTTGGAATTAGCTTTATAATATGCTTTATAAGTAGTAATTTTTTACCAACCGATATCCACAACTGAGTAGGTTATGGTTCAAAATTGTGAAATTGTGTATATTGGACGCTCTGGAATACTGTAGTATTTTAGACTCAATTGTTATTTTACTATGTAAAGTAATAATTGACATAAAATAATTATTAAGATTTAATAATCGGTCCCACAAAATATATATTGTATTATTTATCAAAATCGGAGCGAAAATTTGAGTCTTACTAACTCGAAATTACTTATTAAAATAATCTATAGGTATTGTTTGATGTCGGGCAGTTTCGTCAAATTAAAAGAAATCCGATTCTAAATATTTAATAAACATGAATAATAAATTTAGCAATCTTGTATACTTTTTATCTTTACCCAGTTAAATATTTTTTTTATGAATTTATCACAGCATTATGTCTGCCTACGTTACGAACAGCGTAACCACACCCACCTGCGTCCGCCGTGAGAATCTCGATTACCAAATAATGTAGTAATGTTTATCGATCTTGCGATATTCGATGCTACTACACAAATGTTAACAACTTAGGTATGTCTGTCTGTTAAGTACCTATCATCATCGTACCATCCGTTGACGGTCATCGCTAGACATAGGCCTTCCTTATGCATTTATAAAAGTAAAAGACCGGGTGGAAGCAACTTGCATCCTTGCGTGTTCGCCTGATCGACTTACAGCAATAGACCGAGTAATACTATTTTTGACTGCCTCGGTCGCTCAGTGGTTAGTGACTCTGACTCCTGGGTTAAAGAGGCGTGGGTTCGATTCCCACCCAGGGCAAATATTTATTTGATGAACATAGGTGTTTGCTCTGTGTCTGAGTATTATTATCTATATAAGTACGTATTTAAAAATAAGTATAAGTAGTATATCAGTCTCTGGCAGCCATATCACAAACTTTGCTTAGTTTAGGGTATAGAGAGGGGTACATAGACCGTGTATAAGATGTCCCCTAATACAAATTGGCAAACGTGACGTAGCTATAGGCCAAATCGTTCAAGTCGGCGGATGTGAAGTTAGCCACAAGCTCCGCGAAACTCAATCAACGCTCAGCTTTATGTGAGCTTCAGTCAGGATTGGATATTGCGCAACTTGTAGCTAACTTCACATCCGCCAACTTGTACGATTCGGCCTATAGCTATCAAACTAATATTAGAAGATTGATCCGATAGTTTTTTTGTACGTTTGTGCCTAAGTGTAAATGATCTTATCCCAAAATTCAACAAAGTTACTGACATAGCATGGATTGGCAACTTGAAAAGGCAGTGATCAGGGCACATATTCCGAAGAACAGGTTGCCGATCAGGCTAGACATTTCTCGGATAGTCACCACGTACAAGCGCAGCGTAGGATGTTCACAGACTAAGTAAAGTAAGTACTGTACTGTATCAGCCTTTTTAATAGTCCACTGCAAGACGTAGGCCTACGCACGAAGGGTGTTTGGGCAAGATCCACCACGCTGGCCCAGTGCGGGTTGGTGGATTCACATACGCCATCGAATTTCTTCTACTGACATATGCAGGTTGCCTCACGATGTTTTTCCTTCACCGAAAAGCCAGCGGTGTTAAATTCCGTACATAAATTCCAAAGAACTCATTGTACGTGTGGTACGGGACCGGGATTTGAACCCACGACCTCACGATTGTAAGGCGGATGTCACTACCACTAGACCACCACGGCTTCACGGACACGGCTTAGAGTAAAGTAAGTGACACAAAATTTAATTATGACCTCAGGAACGTGCTGAATGATGGTAAGCCGCTTCCGATCGAGATTATTGTAAATCCATCCAGGTAGTCCTATGTCCGATAGTAGGCTGTTTGCTGGTGGAAGGAAGGTTAGATGGTAATTTTAGTTTAAAATCTATCGATTTGGTTGAGTAATGATTTAGTTGACTCCGAAAAACTGCCTAAAAAAATTGTTAGAAAGTATGATTCTCCTTACACCTTCCTAATACTTATGCTATTTGGTCTAAATCAGACTAAAAAGGTAAAATTACCAGTTATTGACATTTTACATTAGCTATTGACACTTTCAATTTCTGTGTTTGTTTGAAACTCGAGTCTAATGAATGTGGGCAACAAAGTGAAACTTATTTACTAACATTACTTACTTACTCTTGCTAATTGTGTGTAACTTGGCTTTTAGCGGATATAACTTAGAATGCACTAAGTTAATAAAGTTGGAGTGGAATCATCATCATTTTAGCCTAAGCACTGAACATCTACACCGAGACTGTAATATACGTAGGAGGAGACGTAGACGATGGACCTTCGCCCATCTGATAACCAAATGAGACATATTTTTTTTATCAAATGCGTTAGTTATATTATTAATTCGTGAGTTAGAATATCAACAAATATTGAACACGTATTTTCTATTATGTCAATCAAACAAGAAATTATAGGTAAAGATAATAAGTGCGTCAAAGTCCGGGAGTGTGGGCTCTTGACGTCACTTTGATATGGAAAGTGTAGCTAGGCGTGACGTCACGCAGCACTTCAATATATAGATTTTTTTTTGTATAATTTATAAAAAAAATACGTGTCGAATTGATAGTCTTAATTAATTTTATTGTTTTAGTCTTTACTATCGTACGAGTAAATACTTAAAGCTTAAAACCTAACTTAAATCTTATAACTTACTAGTTTTCTCGCTAGATGGCATCTGAAAAAATACAAAAACAAAATTTTAGTAATTCAGCAACTTTCTTTTCATTTTACTGCATCATCTTACATCACTTTCCTAAACTAACAACCGGAAACATAACAAGAAATAATCACAGTAACAATAAATTAATAGCATCTATACATGGCTTAATAACACCTTGGACTTAACTCCAACTTATTCCGAAAGACGACTAACTTTGGAACTACAATAATTCCTAGAGTTTTGCAAGGAGATGCTACAGTGGCTCTCCCATCCAGCTCTGCGTGATAAGTTGGTGTCTTGTTGTGGTTTGACCAAAACTAGATGATTGTAAGTACTGGCGACCTTGGCAGCCGACCTTAACTCTCTCGTTGCCCAACAATAACATTATGCCTTATACGACAAGTCCTTTAAAGGTAGCATCACACCTTGCGAGGTACAGTCAGTGGTAGAAATATGTGAGGAGAGCAAAGGAAAGGCGTGCAATTAAGAAATACCGGACAAGTCGTCGGTCAAATCACGAAAGGAAGTAACTAACAAATTTTTTGATTTTTAGTTGCGCCCTTTCGTGGTTTGATCGACGAGTCGTTGATCGTCGCTCAAATCATAAAAGGACGTAACCAACAAAATTTTGGATTTTTAGTTTCGCCCGTTCTTGGTTTGATCGACGAAGTCAGGCTCGCACATAGAGGGCTCCGTACAAATCCCGGATATTGCACGAAACCGGAAGGAAACCACTTAAATACCACTGTCATAAACATTATAAACAATTATACTACTATATTAATACGGGACTTATCGCGCAATAAAACATGAGATATATTAAAATACCTCTTTTTCTTTTTCTCCCGACGTTTCGACCAAGTTGCATTGGTTGTGAATCGCGAAATTTTGAAAATAACATTATAAACATATCGCGTAGTAAAATAATTGTAAACCTGTATTAGCTTGTGCTAATGAAGATTTTTCATATGAGAGACAACACGATATGATTATCATGATTTAAAATTTCGAACCTAATTTCTTGCTTTTTTTTAGCCCTATTTTTTTATACGTGTAGAAATAAATAAAACATATTTTTTTAACTGTTTGCGCCATAAGTAACACTCTTATTCTCTCTTATACTTTGGAAAAGTGTAGTCGATTGTACTTACTAGTTACATTTGAAACGACATTGATTGCGCCTCCTTTTATAGATTTGAAAGTTAGACGATAATTACAACTGAACCAGCTTTGATGCGGTTTGGTAATACAAATACTTGAGGAGATAATAATAATATCGATACATCTAGAGATGACGATCTCAATATTGCATGCTATCTAGTGGAAGGCTGAGATTTGCTTCGTAAAGTGTTCCCAGGAGTAGCTTGCACATTTTGATTCGAGCTGCTAGAGTTTGTCCAAAAAGATAAGCGTGTTGGTGAGGTTGCCCGTGTGCCATTTTACTATACTCTATAAAATCTAACTTAATCTCTGCGACAGCTGTCAAAAAAATCACGCCTGTGAAGTCCTGAATTTCTTAATAGTACAGACAGTACCTGTCAATGTCATAATTTATGGGCATGCCGATCAGTGATGGGCGACGAATGATCGTGACCACAGAGTTTTAGATAGAGTTTTAATTAAATTATAATATAGTTTATACTGACGATATTTTAAATAAAACTTAATTTATCATTAATTTTATTGTATATTTTAATATCATAACATTTTTGACATGTGTAATTAAATTAAACCCAGTTACATGTTACATTAGCATCGATAATAGTGAAAAACGTCGATAAATACTATTGTACTCATACTCATATTTATTTGCTTCCACAATGTTATAAAAAGATAGTAAAAAACTTAAAATATGTACAATTGTATGTTACATTATTATTATTCGTTACATTATTATGAGTATTTAATTAATATCATAACATTATTTACATGTGTACATACTTGATCTTAAATAATAGTAAGTAAATAAAATCCAATTTCTCACCTTCAACTACTCATTCGATTTCATTACTATATGTTTGAAAATCGATTTTTTCCACCACTGCACTGTCTCAACTCTAAAAATGTCAATCTTCTATGTCAATGTCACTGTCGTAGAGATCAAGTTTTTTATAGAGTATAATTTTGTTACGTTGACAACACTGCTCTGTCATTGCTAGTACAACTAAAAGTGTTTGATACTTGGTAGACACCAAATCAATTTTCATTAGTATTCGCGTCTACCAAGTAGAGTCGGTACCTTGGCTGCTGATTAATATCTTATTATTAGTTCACCGTAACGCCACGACAGTTCTGTTTTTGCACATACTCTACATTTTTTTATCGGACGACCAGACAGTCTCGATTTCCACAACAAAGGGTGGATTCCTAACACTTCACCCAAAACGGGTAACCTCGTTACTTGTTGAGGCAATACTAATGTCCCGTACTCGTAGGAATGTACCCCACGTCTCCCACACCAAGCGTTTAGACTTCACATTTCTGGTACAAACAACAAGGATGTATAACTCTTTACTCAGAATGTCTTCCTTTCAATTCAAGTACAATCTGTGAGTATGGAAAGAATCATGTTGAACATCAAGTTAAAAGATAAATGGATAATTTCCAGAATAAGGAAAAAAACAAGAGTCTGCGATGTTCTGCAAAAAATAAAATCGCTCAAATGGAATTGGACTGGTCACATTATGAGAACCAATAAAGACAAATGGACGAAAAACGTAATGGAATGGTATCCCAGGAGTGGAAAAAGGCAAAAAGGACGCCAGATTAAGAGATGGGAAGATGATTTGCCTAAAGGATGGAGAAGACTAACTCGAGACAGAGACAAGTGGAAAAAACTAGGAGAGGCCTATGTCGAAGGACAACCTGACCAACTGGTTGCTGAGTAAATAATTTTAATTAGGTACATTAGATTTGAGTTTAAAACTGTAATTTGTTTGGTCAGTGAATAAAGACTTTTATTATTATTATTACAACCTGTGAGTCTTCAAATCAACAGTAAACAGATATCTTCTAAGTAAGCGTGCTACTCCCTAGACCAACATTTAGGTACTCTACCTAACCTTAAACAGTTACAGGCTAGGCAGTGTGGTGAATCGCTAACCTATCTAGAATTAAGGAAAAATAGGATAAATGATGTTTTAATATATATCTATTATAAAATGGCTCAGTAGGCTTCATAGAAAAAGTTATAAGTAGATAAACGGTAATACAGCGGTTCCAGAAGGAGCTATTTTCAAAAAAATTATGGACAGTCCTATTCTCACTTAGTGACGTGACCATGGATCTTATGTCCATATTAACGTTTTAGCGGGCTATCAAAAATATAGCCTTATTTGCCTTGTTTACTTAGAAAGCCAAGTTTTGTTTTTGCAGTTACTATAGAAGACGAGTAAATATCATTGAAAAAAAAACACTTGCTGTGTTATTTAATATTCCTTTATAAATCCACATTCTTCTAACTTATTAATATTACGCCTGTCCATTACTAATAGACCTGACACTCTCATTCAACCTCTAACATACATTTTGACACCAAAAGTTCTTCCATAGCTGGCCATAACAATACCAAATGAAGTAGAGCTATGGCTGTGTTCAGTTATTTAGATGATTTGCTTAGCAGGAAGGAGCTGGTTATAATGGTGAGTGCTTTGTAAAACCATCACGATCTTGGTATGAGCTTCCTGGCTTGACACGTTGTTTTGTTTAACAATATTGTTCGGACACAGTATCCCAAACTTTACATGCTTTTTTTTCTCTTAGCTTACCTAAGTAATTCTTAGGAGATGTAATGAGCCAATAGATAAATTAAATAAAACACGTGGCTTGAGCGGTGTTCCTATCTCATTTTTGGATACACTGGACTGTAAAATTATCATGTCTTTTCTAAGCTGAAAATATGACATTGTATTCATCATTATGCATAGCTTTTACTATGAAAATTAGCTGGATATTGCGAATAAAAGTAGCTGTTTTATTTTGACGTTTAGTAAAATTTCTACATGAAACAGTTGAAATTGTCGTTGTGCCCGGTTTGGTTCCATATTAAAAATCATTCACAATAATACAATTATCGACCTCTTTTTGGTCATTTATGTAATAATTCAGATACTTGGTTGCATTTTACTTTGATTAGCGTAGATCTAGCCCGTAATAATAAAAAAAATGTCTCAACAAAGAATATTTTCAGGCACGGACTATAAAATATTTCAAGGAGGACCAAAGTTTCAGAGCCACAGACCAATAATGCATGTTTTCCTCAGCATAGAAGTATTGTGCAAGTTTTCATTGTTAATTAATCGATTTGTATGTTAATCAGTTTTGAATGAATTTTCTGTGTATTTGTAGGTCTTCCTTTATGTTTATAGAGAGGTATACACGAGTAGAGCAGGCCTTCTTGTGTTGGCTTCACGGTCGAACGCCAATGCCATGTCTAATCGTTCTAATATCCTTACACATAGATGTACTGGTCGGACAGATAGTACACACGATAACAATTTTAAAATACAATGAAAATTCTCAATTCATTTTTTTTGATATAACGATTTACTCTATAAAGTAGTACTGTATCAGCCTTTTTAATAGTCCACTGCAGGATGTAGGCCTACCCACGAAGGGTGATTGGGCCATATCCACCACGCTGGCCCGGTGCGGGTTGGTGGATTCACATACGCCATCGAATTTCTTCTACGGACATATGCAGGTTGCCTCACGATGTTTTCCTTCATCAAAAGCCAGTGGTGTGAAATTCCGTACATAAATTCCAAAGAACTCATTGGTACGGGACCGGGATTTGGACCCACGGGTGTCACTACCTCTAAGCCACCACGGCTTCAAAGCTATAAAGTAGTAGTTATTTATAAATGTTGTTTAACATTAAAGCCTCCTTCATTCAGAAGACTTCTCAATCACACCTCCCACATGTAATGAAAAAGGACAGATAAAAGGTCAAATAAAAAATATAAAATCACTTAAAACCATTGTTACCAATTATGTGCGTACCTTTAGGATTTTAATCCAGAAGTCTATTAATCAGTACACTACTGCAAGTTCCCATTGCTGCTCACTTTTTACTCCACTGTTGACATTTTACTTTGAATATACCACACGTGCTAAACTTTTAAAGTCTAAACGTATTGAATTATAACTAGAACTATAACTGAATCCGGCGGCCTTTTACAAAGACGAGCACTAACGAACGGACCCGTCTCGCTAAGCACCGACTGATTAAAATTTTCGTTGCAATTCCCGATGCGCTCCTAAAACTTATCAATTCTTATCGATGCTCCGTAAAAGTATAGATAAATCGCTAAAGTACAAAAACAATCGACTCACAAATTACTCAGCTGAACAAAAATACGATTACTTATCGATTACGATTAATCTGAATCATTCGATTAGTCACTTCGACTCTCTCACGTACGCAAATAGTGGCGGTTGATGAAAGACATCACTACATTACACAATTATATTACTATACGAGTTGATACGTTTTACCAGCTCTTATTTAGGAGAGAAGAAAGCAAGGCAAATGCCTGAAGTTCACTCAGTCATGCTCCAAGTAGTGCCGCATGCCGCAGTGATACGTCGTTCCATAAAATTAATTAAAAGCAAGAAACACTCAATTAATGCAAGTACAGTAGAGTAGAGTGAAGTATGGGCTCGATTTTGAAGGCCTAACTTGACAGATTTAAAATAACTAAAAATATAGCTGTCTTTTAAATGCGGTCTATTAGACAAAGAGAGCAACATTTTAAAAACTATATGTATTTAAAGCTGTAGTTACTTTACAAGATGAATTTTTGCAAAAAAATAGCATGACCGACTTCACCCGTGTACAGAATTCGCGAATATTTCGCACGGAACGATGTAGCATTTTTCACATTATTGTTGATTTATCAAAAATGGCTCAGCCGGTTTCGATAAAATTTAATTGGGACCAATTTCGAAGTATACTCTTTCCAATAAAAAAGAAATAGTGAAATCGGACTACTATGAAAAAAGTTATGCGTGGTTATACATAAAAAAAAATACGCGTCGAATTGTATACCTCCTCCGGTGGTTCCTCGGTCACAAAAATTAGGACTAATGTGTAGTTCAAAATCTGTTTCCTGCGGAAGACACTGCCTTTTTAACGCAATTTATAATTAACGCAAATGGCAGATCTAAGTACGTATGAAACTTTGAACCTAGTGTAGGTATTTAAGTTTATGTTTATGTTTGAACAGATTGTAGTGCTATTATTTTGTATATTATTCTATTTGTGGATAATAAGATCTTTTGTTACTTAAAACTGTAAAAAGTAGTATTATTACTGTAAAGGATAAATAAAGTACATATAAATACTTATCATTTCATAGTTACTTAATGTCTTTAAAACTCGTTATATGTTTGCCTATAACGTGTCTACATCTAAAACGTCATTGGTATTACTCAATAAAAACTAAAACAATGGATAATTTTGCAAGGAAAGTTTATAGGCTGTCAGTAGGTGAATCAAGGAACATTTATAATGAAATAGTTTCACAGATACGGCTGTTGAACATCTTTCTGTGTCAACTGTTACAATGGGTGGTGTAATGTATCAAACTTGTCCTAATCATTGACATTCGTATAAATTGTGTAGGTGTGTACCATGTCCTTGTATTTGTAATACAATTTCTAGAAATAAATAAAATAACTTCTGAAGATTCTGACAAAAAAAAGGATCAGGACAAGGAGAAAAAGGAACAACAATCATTTTGATTGTCATTTGTTTTAAAATTTAGCTAGGACTTGTGAGAAACCAAATAAGAAGCCAAGAGAGAGAAACCAAGACGCTCTATCAAAAAGTTATCAAATCACATGTAGAGCCGAGCTTTTAACTCTGCACATCTTAACTCTGCAAGACAAATTCACAAACTCAATATTATAGATATAATCATTATTATTTTATACTACGGGACTAATCGCGCACTAAAATTACGAGATAAATAAATACCTCCTCATCCCGACGTTTCGGCCGACTTGCATCGACCGTGGTCACGGGTAGACTCTTTCTTTCTGAGAAATTCTAGATGACGAATTTTATTTGTAACCTCCGGCCCGTAACGGTTAACAAATGTTGTTTTTAAACTTTCGCGATTGTCTAACCGTGACCACGGTCGATGCAACTCGGCCGAAACATCGGGATGAGGAGGTATTTATTTATCTCGTAATTTTAGTGCGCGATTAGTCCCGTAGTATAAAATAATAATGTGTTCAAATCGCGAAAGTTTAAAAACAACATAGATATAATCTTCTAGGTACATACACAGCCTCTGACCCCACCCAAACATGCTTATGCTATTTTGCGCAAACTAAACAAAGATATGTCAGTTCATTGATTGATAATGTGTGGTAGAACACGTCAAATTTTAAAAATTACCCATAGTAAAAGTCTTTCCGTTAAAGTACAATGTAGGTGTCTTCAAATTTCGAGTAAATAGGTATCTTCTAGGTAAGCGTGCTACATCCTAGACCGCATATCTACTTAACATCAGGCAGTGTGTAGTCAAACGCAAACCTATTTAAAATAAAAAAAAGTAAAAGTTTGTCACATAGATTTTTTTGACACTTTTTAACTTTTCCGTAGCAACAGCGCTACTTGTCCTAATAATGGGCTCGATTTTGGTGCGACCTCACTAACTAAGTTAAAAATCCTAACCTATTTAAATTTAACTCGCTTAGCTAGAAATAGCAATTTTGCAGAGTCCACCTAGTTAAAAATTGAATGATGATTAAAGAGTTTGGGTTCACCCTAAAGGAAGTTCACAGATAAAAAAACTACTTAAAAATATAATAATAAGGCCGTCAACAAACCGTCAACACACTATCAAGTGACCGGTTTGACTGTGATTTAGTTCATTTTTTTAATGTTATCTGTGGCTTCGCTGATTTAAAAATAATTAGAGTGGTAGACAGTGTTGCAAGCTTATCACTACTTCCACAAATTAATTATTGTTTAAACAATTTACGTAATAGTATTTCGGGCTATAAAAATATGTTTATCAAGCGACTAGGGGCTAGCGTTTAAAAGTCAAAAATAGAGCCACTGGAACGTTTGTTATTTTGTGGCAAAACTCCCAACCAAAATGAGTTAGATCATTGTAAACAACTTTTACTACGGCACCGACATAGCATTTAAAATATATATATTTTTCATACAAAATTCTAACTCAAAATCGACAAAATGTATGAAACAACTGGTTTAATTTTCTCAAATTTCGAGTCGGGCCTATAGTAAAAGTTGTTCAGTGTGAACGAAATAATAAACAAAGTATACGTATCGATATGGTAGTATACGTATCGTATGGAAATTTGATAAATTTAAACAAATGTCTTATTTTATCCCGCTTTACAGAAATAATATTAGTACTCTGTCGTACTGAAATGCGGTAATCTTGATAACCCATGATGGCAACACCTTTTGACGTTTCTCACTATTTGTTTTTGTTTTTTAATTCTAGTAATAAAATGTAATGATCATATTATTTAAACCATTTTACATATTTTTGTATTCAAATAAGGGGTAGCTGTATACGGGTACCTACGACGGGGGCGTGCCTGGGGCTTAATAGACCATTGAAACAAACCATCATAACCTGAATATCAGCTATGTAAATCGTCAGTTTGGACTACGTTACTAGGTCGTTTACTCCGAAAATTATGTATATTACCTATCTGAGGACGTCATCAATAACACCCAGGTAAAGAATACATCATAATACTACACCAATGTGCAAAAATTGTTCGCCATAGCCGTTATATAGTCGGTGGATGCTATAGGAATATCCAATCCAGACTGAAGCTCAAAAAAAGCTACGCGTTGATTATATACCTATTGCGCAGCTTGTAGATTCAGCTGAGCCTATGTCTACTCATATTGTCAAAGGAAAGAAAAGATACATAGGTTATTCCTATAAATTAATGTTGTGTTTTTATTTCCAGCTCAGAAACATCTTCATACTACAGTGACAAGTCAATTGATGACTGTGCTTAAATCATCCACAAAAATAGCTGGTTGGTAGTTCTAAAAACATTGCCAGTGCACTAAGACGAAGGGATCGTTAAGGAAGAAAAAGTGCTGAACCTTGAACTAAACCTTGTAAAAAGTGTGTGTGCTATAAGCTTTTTGTGTTTCGCCAGCCTAAGCAAAGTGTGTATAACCCTTAGTATAGGCCAAATCAAACTTTATGGTGTCTGTGATATTTAGCTATAAGCATGGATAACCTAATCCTGACAGAAGCTCGCTTAAGAGCTCTGTGAGGATTGGGTTTCGCTCGGCTTGCATCTAATTTCACAGCTCTCAAGATGAATTCAGTCTATGCAGGACATCACTTACTTTGATACTTTGTACTTTCACTTAAGGACTGTGGCTCTGTAGATATTTGCTCGAAGTTGATAGTACATAAATTTTGGTTGCCTTAGCTGATATAGATAATTGTTCTAAAATCTTTAATTAGGCTGTTACTTGTAAAACTTAATCTTAATGAATATACTGAAATAACTTTTCTTTTTATTAATTACCTTTGTCGATGGATAGGAGATGTGAAGCTTTCATAGGCTGAATCAAACTAAATGGATGAACAAGTCATTTGTGCAGTAACAATTAATTGAGATGTCAGCGGCACTAGAAATGAGAATTTGCACGGCTTATAGCCTAATTTGCAGATACCGTTAAGTTTGATTCAACCTATACTGCTGACAAGAATACTTTGTATTGAATAAAATCTATTTTTGTAAGTATTATATTTCTTTGTAAGTACTATTTTACTTTGGTATGAATAAAATACAAACTATATTACAATCAATACTCAACTTTTTATTTCAATATAAATGTAATATATGTACTATTTGTCTAATTAACTGAAACCCAACCGACGCGCAGCTTTATGTGAGCTTCAGTCAGGATTGGATATTGTGCAGTTTGTAGCTAACTTCACATCCGCTGAGTCGTATAATTTGGCCTAAGTACACAACACAAGTGCAGTCCCCGATGTCAACTCGTCAGTGTTCATCTAGAAATGAAAATCATAGATTAACATGTGTATAAAACATGTATATACCTATTGTGCTACATGAAATATTTAAAGAATAGGCCGTGTCACACAAGTTAGCAGATATGAAGTTAGCTACAAGCTGCGCAATATCCAATCCTGACTGAAGCTCACACAAAGCCGCACGTTGGTTGGATATTGCGTAGCTTATAGCTAATGTAGCTGTGGTCTATAAGTAATATTGTGAAATATTTAATTGCTTTTTACTGACTTCCAAAAAGGATGTGTTATGTTTATGACATTGGTTTCCCCTGTACCTACAGGGTATATCTGTTTGTCCTGTAGGTACTAAACCAAAAGGGGGTGATTAAAACCATCATTATGAACAACATTCACTAAGGGGCTAACCCAGAATTCATGAAAAAGAAAGCAAAATTACTACTCGCTTTAATTTTGTAGTGTGTGTAATTTTTTTTTTGTTGTTTTAAGTATGTATATGTATTTATTAGTATGTATATATGTAGTAACTCTGACACCAGGGCTAGCCACCAGGCCTATACAAACTTACTTAGTATGTATGTGTATGTTTTGTAAGTACAAATATATTTTTGGTAACACACACCCCCATCTTTACTTGTTCTATATTCTTATTCCATCCAAAGATTGCCTGGCAGAGTGCTATTAGCGATAAGGCCGCCTCTTGTTACATCTTGTCTCTTGTAAATCAAGCTGGCTCTGCGAATATTAGAATAGATTCTAACATTCAAACATTGGTCCCATGAACTGACACCAACTCATCAATGGTTATCTGGAAATAAAAATCATATACATGTCAACTACAACGAATAAATTAATGTTTGTTTTCCTATTTGACAAATTTTAAGTATAAACAAATGTATACAGTATAGCATACCCTAAGTTGAAGTACCTACTTAACTACCAAACGGTTTCCAGTATCACCAAGATTGACCCACCTTACTTGTTTATGTAGGCCTTTTCCACAAGTACTTTTTAATCGATCCGCTTGAGTCATCAAAAACTAGTTGTAGTTTTACATGATTTTTTGTATGTGTTTAGATTTTGCTAAGCACATTTCTACCATAATAGTTGAATCTACAGGATTATTTTCATAGTGAAGTATATAACTAGACAAGGCGCTAAATAATAATAATTACAAAAGTAAGAGAAGGCGAGATGTGCAAGTATAAAGAGTGAACAGGACGAAAGTAATATCTTTTGTCTCTATTTGCGTATACGTTTTTTTTGTCTGACCACTACGCACGGCCTAGACGTTGAGGTCAGACAAAAAAAACTACTGTTGAATTATTGATGAGATACTTAAGTAAATCAACATATTGAACAATTATCCATTTTCTATCACTTCTATTAGTATTATGCAGGTTTTTACTATTATCTAGAGTCTGAATATGATAAAAACATAAACATATTTTGTCTCACACCCTATACGCTAGTAGCTTCTCTAGTACATACTTGCTCCAAGATTATTTTGGACACTGGCCTCCCTCATGCCAAGAAGTATAATCCTGCAATCTTGATAATATTAAACCTTGCTGTCCTTACTACTCTAACCTAGACATCCTACCCTGTGGTTGCCAGTAGGTATATGGTCTCTATTCGAGAACTTTTCGACCTCATCAATCGTCCCTGCTATGAGCCCTGTCCACTGAATGCTATTTCAACACTTTGGTTTATTACTTTAGAAAGACAAAGGTCAAAAATAAAACTTACTCTTGCCTGGTACATAATCCTGAATAAAAAAGTTAAGCCTTTTCATCGTTTTACCACATTAAATATTAGTGAATTGGTTTAAATTGATTTTAATGCCCTAGTTTAATTATTTCATTCCGATTTGTCTTGAAAAATACAGGACGGTTTCAATATCTTTTGTCATCGCGAATTTCAGTTTAACAACTAAAATCACTATTAAAAGAGCACGATAAGCTACATAAAACATAATTATGAACAATTATTTGAATCAAAACACAGTATTTATCCTGTATATCTTACTTTTTGGTATAATTTAATTTTAACAACCACCTGAAATGGTACTCGTTAAAAAACTTAAAATTATAACCTCAATTTGCTTAAAAGTGACGTATGACGTTTCTAATTCGTGCCTCCAAAATGCCAATTTCCCTTAAAATCGCTAAGTTGAATAAATTTAGTCGGTTTCGTTCGTTCGCTTTAAAAATTTGATTTTGACGTTTCTAATTTGTCTCACTAAAATTAGAATTAGGATAATTAGGATTTTTAGGGATTTTGACGTTTTTAGTTAGGTTAGCTAGTTAGTTGGTGTCATCAAAATCGAGCCCATATTGTACCGATAACCGTAATCATCATTATCATCTTCCATTGGATTATCTATAACACTATTGGCTTAGATCGTTAGGCAATAAATATCCACAGCTATCGCGAATTCCTTGAGGATAAACAGAAGTATTGATTGTGATTAGGAATGGTAATTACTATGATACTGTGATGCTAATTTTATACTAATCCAGATAGATAATACGAGTATAATTATGTACGAAAAAACTAAGAGAAAAAGTACTTAGACTAATTCATTCATTAACAATCCTCATTAATATTATCTTTTATTTTATTTTGCATATATATACAAGGCTTAGAGAGTAAAATTTGTTAAATATGAAGATTAACAATAACAGAAAATAAAATATATAAACCTACTTAGAAAATTAATCGAATAACCCGCCCCTCATCGTTATGGGCATAACGCTTGCTGCATTGCCGCGTTGGATGGCGATGGACATTCTTTGCACCAGAAACGAGGTAGAACGGGAGTCTCCTCTTTCCCGAAAGAGAACGGAACCTCCTCTTTCCCGAATCCTGCGCCCTATTTCATTAATATTATAATTCCAAAATTGTGTTTGTTGTTTGTTACTCTTTCACGCTGCAACAAAGCGACGCCGACAGATCGACTTGACTTTTGGAATGAATATAGATTAGATAGGTAGTTCAAAGAAGAGAAATTGACTGCTTTTTATCCAGGAAAAATAAAAGATTCCTATGAGTGAGCACACAAATTAAAATATTATGAAAGCGAAGCCACGGGCAAAAACAAGAGCTAGTCTGGTCCTAAGTCCACAAGTGGTCCTTACTTAAGTGCATAACAAAAATGAATAAAGGTTCAATATTGATAATACATTGTTGTTATGGAGATTGTTAATTAACAGGGTATAAGTAGTTACAACAAATTTTGAGTGTACTTTAGGAAACGGTTTTCAAAAAACTGACTTGTTTTAAATATCCCGCTCATCAGATTCCTACCTACCTACCTAAGTAAAAATATAAAATATTGACCTTCAATTTATCTAGGATGGGTAAATAATTTTCTTAGGTGGGTAAAGAGTTTTCTTATCCTCTGGCCCTACGAGTAAGCATATTTTTTGATATAAGACGTGGGTGAACGTATAAAAACGGGGCTCTATTTTTGAATCAATAGTCCGTTAAAACATACGTAGGTAAAAGCATAGACAAACATAAATAGTTTATGTTATATGTATTATATATATACAACTATATGTTCATCTATGGTAAAAGGATGTATAGTAAGCCAACTAAGCCAAGTGAAAGCAGGAGTAAGCATTGAAAATCTGTGCTAGTGCGAACGAGATAGTATAATATGCGATTATACTCGTAATAGTCGTCAACTAACATTGGACATGATGGCAACATTTAAAAATTGGGCTCCTGGGTTTATAACATTTAAAGCATAAAATATGTTTACGATATTAAAATTATACAACATTTATATAAGACACAGACATTTTGGCGCTGTTTTTCACTAAGATAATTAACCTGAAAGCGATCATGTAATCGCTATATCAATAAAGAATGCGTTGGAAGGTCGTTTGTTATCAGCTGGTATCATTGTTATCAGTTATCAGTGTTGCCCAACGCTACGTCACAAAGTGCTGATAATTATATCTTTTGAGATTATAGTTGCTTAACCTCATTATTTTGGTAATGATATTGTTTCTTTTATGAAAATGTGGGCTGAATACATTTTTCACGAAGTAATTTTGGCTAAATCACAGCTGATCGAGTCGGAGTCGACAAGTTTTTGAATGGAGGCCACATATCAGTCGAATCAAACTTAATGGCGTCTGTGACCATGGGGGAATCGTTGCCCAGGAACAAATTCATAAGTCAGCACGACGTAGGAAGTACACTCAAAAGGTGGACGGATGGCGTCATTAAAACTGCAGGATCTATAGGAGAGACCTATGTCCAACAGTGAACGTCCTAAAGCTAAAACGAACGAATTTATACCTGAGGTTTTGCATCACTATAATCATGGTAATATTTACAAATGCAACTAGATATTTTCATTAACGTTTATTTATTTATTTAATTTCCTCAACAAACTTACAGCAACGCCAAAGCGCATGACGAGTCATTGGGTAGATATTTTACAATTTTCATTTAGTACAGAGATATTATACATGTCAAAATAATCTAAGTAAACGTTATGAATACTTTTTCTATACCACTGACCCTGAACCACCGAACTTGCCATAGTAAAAGCTCAGAGCAAATAAAAAAATCATTTGCTCTGAGAGTAAAAGTTTTCAATAAATACAATGTAGGTGTAGCCGACATAGGGTTGTTCCGAAAAAAGTTCCTTGAGCTAATCCGGCTTAAAATCAGAATAATAACAATTATAAATCAATATTTTACTTTATTTCAAATCGTTTAATTATCAATTGCTCTCTTACATTTTCTGATCAGCCTAGTATCTACACAAATATGATTATACAAGTAAAAATCACAAGCATAGCTTGGTTCTTTGGCAGGCATCAGTGAAGCCGCAGACAACACTGAGAGGCCCTTTTACATAGAATGTAATAAAACTTATCTGTACACAGAGTAGGATGATAATTACTATTGCTAGATGTGATTTGCAGTATTTCGGGCAATTGTGATGTGCTGCTATATGATACAATATTATTATGTCAGTATTATTATGTTCTGGGATTCAGGTCAACCCCGTCGAAAGCAATAGAGCTAGCCGCGAATCGGTCGCGTCGTAATTGGCAAAATGCGACCTAAATGTAAATGTAGCGATCTAATCTAGTAGGTCTCACAACCGCGGGGTCAATGCTCTGCATCTAGAATACTAGAATATAAAATAGAACAGGACATGGCAACGAAACAAAAAAATATTCAAGCAATGTTAATTTTCTTCTTTCTCGGACTTCACAAACTAACACATCTCCATATCATTATTTCTGAGTACAGGGGCTATTTTGTAAGTAGGTACAATTAAAATATAAGAAAAATAAGAGATTTTAACGTTTGTATTCTTAAGTTTCAGATGATACTTTTTTGAAGACGATGTAAAAGAAATATGATAATTATGACTTTTGTTACGTACAAAATTGAAGTTTAAAAAAAAACAATTAGTGACGTTGGCAATACTTTTAAAAAATAAGTTAGGTATCTTCTGGAACTTATATTTTCTGACGGCGTATCTCAGTTAATATAATTCAATCGAAAACAATTTAGCAAACCGATATCAAATCTGCTCAAAAAGTCTGACCTAATTTGCCTTTTAACTTCACCTACATTGAATGCAATTAAAGTTTATAGGTATCCATTTATCAATTTACGATTTACGAATAACACTTTCATTTCAGATAAAATTTTGATGTGACCAGTCAACATTGGCAAGTTATTTGGAACAGATGTTAATATTTGCTAACGAGCAATTTTTTTAAAAGCTCTTGCGTAAAGAACTTAAAAGTGTAAATAAGATCATCAAATCACACATAATTTAATCTTCACATATAAAATAAAAAGGAATTTTGTTAAATGGTATCGAATTAGAAATGAGGAGGTCTCGTAGACGAACCAAATTAAATCAGCTAAAGTGCTAGTGGTAAGGCATTGATTTCGGAGATATATTTGAAGGTTTCAAGATCATCTAATTTAGGTGGACAAGCGCAGCGTAAGACGTCTATGCCAGTGGGACGGTTGATAGACAACCTTATTAAAGAACGCAGAAGATTAACAGAACGGAAGAGATACTATTACTAATTTTGATACCCTATAGTCGAAAATATATAGAAGATTTGTATGTCCAGCCGTGGACATTCTACAACCTCCTTATTATGCAGGATAGGTTTGCGTTTGACCACATCTTGCCTGAGATTAAGCAGATATGCGATCTAGGGTCCTCCAACGCTTACCTAGAATATACACATATAGGTATCTATTTACTCGCGGGATTAAAGCGCTCATAGCGAAGTTTGACGAGCAGTTAAGCAATGTTCAGCACGGTCAGTCTTCGGATGGGTGACCGCCGGTGGCATTTACAACTGAGGGCTACCGTGGCTCGGATGACACGTTAATTTGTAGACCCGGTTGCTATACGAACTTAATTACTCGGGATTTGAAGACACCTAGGTTTTACCGTAATACAATGACATAATCAGGTAAAGCGCACCACATTCCCACGGTCAATATAAATAATAATAATAAATATTTGGGGACATCTTACACACGGTCTCTGAACCCAAACTAAGCAAAGCTTGTGATATGGCCGCCAGAGACTGATATACTACATATACATATTTTAATACATACTTATATAGATAGTACCTAAATAACACCCAAACACAGAGCAAACACCAATGTTCATCACATAAATGGTTGCCCTGGGTGGGGATCGAACCCACGCCTCTTTGATCAAGGAGTCAGGGTTACTAACCACTGAGCCACCGAGGCAGTCAGTATATAGAGGATATTAAAATAAACTCTCTACGTAAGTTAAACTCAGTTCCTTGACCGCTCCATAGCGTTACGAGCTCGAAACAATTCGTCATACATTATAATCGGTATTACTCATACATTTTAACTTGACTAAATTTAGTCCTAGATTAGGACTGGAAAAGACAGATGTGTCACTGGTTGTTTTAAACGCCTACAGCTGCTTCTTATCAGAAACACTAGTAGTATGCGACACCTGTTATATTTGGCTAGTGGCAAGAAATAAGTACCTACTCAAATAATTATTTTTTGCAAAAAATAGCATGACCGACTTCACCCGTGTACAGAATCATTACATGTGTGCTTGTATCTTTAAAACTACGCCACGGATTTCGATGCAGTTTTAATAGAAAGAGTAATTCAAGAGAAATGTTTATATGTATAATACACCTGTGCGAAGCCGGGGCGCATCGCTAGAACGCAAATATTATGCACGGATCGATGTAACATTTTTCACATTATTGTTGATTTATCAAAAACGGCTCAGCCAATTTCGATGAAATTTAAATGGGACCAATTTCAAAGTATACTTTTTGCAATAAAAAAAAAGAATTATTGAAATCGGACTACTATGAAAAAAGTTATGCGTGGTTATACATAAAAAAAAAATTGTATATACGCGTCGAATTGTATACCTCCTCCGGTGGTTCGTCGGTCAAAAAGCAAAAACAAGTTGTTGATTCTGAAAAGTAACAAAGTTTTAAAAAGTAAAAGTAAAATGCTGGTGTTTATTTGGCTCAACGTATACCTAAGCATTGCCATTCAGCGTGGCAATGCAGCCAGCATGCTGGGCACGCTACCAACTGGCAGTAGGCTTGAGCATTTGTATAATCTTTAGACCTTCAAGGGTCTGTGGATGATCCAATTGCTTGTTATGTAGTAGAAATTTATTTAGTTTTAGATTATGTAAGTCTTGTATTTAGTGGTAGTCTAAACTTCCACCTAACTAAATATCCACTTACTTGCCATCATCTAAAAAAAAACCGGACAAGTGCAAGTCAGGCTCGCACACCGAAGGTTCCGTACAAATACAGAAAATTTCACATAATTGGAAAGTACGTTGTTAAAATCTCTATACTCATCATCATCATCGACAAAAGTATTTTTTTTTACTTTTCTCGTCATGCATCGAAAATTGTTAAAATAATTAAAAACCTGTTTTAGCATGTGCTAATCAACCTCTTTTATATGATACCTTACGTGATACGATTTACGCACTTTGCATTTTAAGCCCATACTTTGTGAATTTTGAAGCCCTATCTTTTTGTGATTTAAATAAAAATGTTCAGTTTTCAGATTTATTCCTATATGTGTACTCTGACATAACGCTTTTAGCCAAATTTCATAGTTCTATGTCAACAGGAAGTACCCTGTAGGTTTTGATTTTTGTAAGTGTCGAAATAAGCGGTTTTTTACGACATAAACGGCTCTAACTTCATTATATGATAACTGAGAAGTTTTTTCTTTATACAACTGTAAGAAATCATAGATATACGTATACAGTTTAAATTTCAACTTGATATCTTTACGCGTTCTCGAGATAAAGAGTCTTGACATACACACAGACGGACAGACAGACAGACGGACAGACGGAGAACAAAGTGATCTTATAAGGGTTCCGTTTTTTCTTTTTGAGGTACGGAACCCTAAAAAAGTTATTAAGATGTTTTTTCGCCAACGTTAAAATAAATAAGATCTAATACTTATAGGTTCCAAAAGAAATAAGGCTGCTAGAGTCTGTTTAGGTATTTGTAGTGTTTGTTCAGTGTGTGTTGTGTTCAGCTAAGTTTCAACTGCCTCTAATTTTTTCAGTTAGTTTATTTTAGTTTAGATAGATCGGGATATAGGTTAGGGATAGGTTTATTTCAGGATATATTGTCCGGCGGGCTACACATTAAACTCGTACTAAACTTATTTTTAACAAATAAAAAACAAGCAATTTAATTTTTAAGCAAACTACATTTTAGTTAAAAATTTTAGGCAAATTAAATTACGAGTATAAGAGTATCGGCTTCAAAAGGACGTAATAGGTAGTTAATAAATAAAGTTTTTCAAGTAAAGCATAACCGAATGATTTTACAGACGATTGAATTAGCATTGAGACTAGCAGGAAAATATCGAGATTTAGGTAACGTGACGTAATACGAAAACTATTTTGACCACTTGAGTACCTAAATCGTAGTTTGATAAAATGTTACTAACAAAACTACTTTGTTTTATCGCGGTATAAACGGAAAAGAAAAAGGAAGTATTTCTTAAATAATGAAGTGAAATATTGACCTATTCCACTAAGATAAAATAGGTACATAACTCCTTGGTATAATAGTTGAGATTAGGTACTGCCATTTATTGGAAAAGTCCTCATTTAATGGAATAAAGAGGAATCGATCAGTATTTTTTATCAATGACTCATATATTTTAAAGATTCAAGTGTACTTTTTTTTTTCGTAATGTAAAGTGACTGCCGATAATGTTTGATATTTTATGTATGAGTCCTAGTTACTTGAAATAAACGTTTTTTATTATATTATTATTATTTATACTTTTTATCCCGCAAAATAAAAGGTTCTTACGACTTAGCACAAAAACCAAAATAACAACAAGCAAAGCCGCGCGCAAAAGCAAGTTTGTGATACACCTAGGTAAATCTCGGTAATGTCCTATATTCTTACTTGTTTCTCCATATTCCACAATTAACCTATTAATTTTGTTCTTGCCTAAAATAGGTAGGTAGTAAGTTCCCTGGCGTCGAAGTTTTGAGCCACCTGAAGTCCTCTGACGTGGCTAAACGATTAAGACAACCGGGCCCTACATTTGAACGTGTCATCCCGGTCACGGTAGTGCTCAATTATAAATGCCACTCGCGACCACCCATCCGAAGACACGACGGTGCCGAACGTTGCTTAACTTGGAAGAAATCACTTTTAGCGATAAGACCGCCTTTTGTACCATTCTTCTGTAATTTTTATTTCTTCTTCTGTTATGTTTTACTACGTGTCAATACAGTGTTCTTCTATTGTATTGTAACTTGGATGATCGCTGACAATGACCTAGGCAAACTGTGTTATGAGCACTTCATGTAATAACAGTGGGTACTGGATGGGAAACGAAGGCAGGGAAAGCGTAAAAACGCTGTTGTGACGATCTTGACGCTTTCCGGGAGAGTTGGCGGGATCTGTCGCGATAAATGGAAGGAAGTGGGAGATACCTTTGCTCAAAAGGGAAAGCATAGGTTGAGAGTCATAATATGTTATTTCCTAAAATAGGTAGGTACATATCTACCATTTCTGCCGCGCAGACGAGCGGGCCGAATTGATTCGGCTGGACTGGCCTTAATTTTACGAATTGGCGTGATTATGTTGTTATGCAAAACAATGTTGATTGGCCGCAACTTGCGAGCGACTGATGGCTGCCAGTTTGAAATAAACGGTGGATCTGGTTTGGTAGTCTAAATAACTAATTTACTTTTTTATCACGGGCAAAAGTGTCTTTACTAACTACAACAAACTAAAATACTACTTTATAAGCTAAAACTACATGCACTACTTACTTCTACATAAAAAGCAAATGGATCATCCACAGACCCTTGAATTATAAAAAAAAGCTAATGTACTCGGTCAGTCTTCGGATGACCGCGAGTGGCATTTACAACTGAGCGCTACCGTGACTCGGATGACACATTAAATTGTAGGCCCCGCTTGTTTTACCATTTAGCCCTCTCAGAAATCTTCAGGCGGCTTGAAAACTCTGACACCAGGGCTAGCCACCCGGCCTATACGAACTCACTTAGCAACGCTTGCCTTACAAGCGAGAGACGTAGGTTTAAACCCCATCCGATACTAAAAATATAGTTTCCAAACAAATAGACCGATTTATGTGTGATTGATTTTTTTAAAGTTCACGTAATTACCTGTTGTAAACAATAAATACATATTTTTATAAAACATAACTGTAACACAAGGCACCGTTATTTGTATTTCGTAATATCTAAATTTAAAGCGGGAATTTGAAGCATAATAAAATATCTACTCAAGCAAACATCGACACATGTAGCATATAATATTGCGATTATATGTAGGTATAGGGCTCTATAAATGGCGATTACCAATGAGAAACATAAATAATAATATACTTAATCCTATGCTTGAACCTGAGCATATCATTGTTTTTGCCTCAAGCACACAAAGCCACATACATCATAATACACAATACGCAAAGCAACACTGCGTAATTATAATCGCTAATAACATCTAATACATAAATAACAATTTTTTGCGTAATATCATGCTGTGCGAGATACATATCAACTCAGATCGTTTAGATAACAAGGTATTTATCACAATGCCTACAACTTGTACTTCGTAATTATAGAATACTTAATTAATCATGTTCATAGAACCGTGTTGTTTTGGAATGTGGGTGTTTTGTAATTTTAGAGATCTGTGACTACATGCTAATATTTTGTATTGCATTAAATAGAAATATTTAGCGGTTCTATCGATTATGTTATACTCGAGATTCTAGAGATTGTAGGAGTTTAAGAAAGATTTATTTTTTCTAATATTCCATTTAAAGCTCGGTGAAAGCTTCACTGAATACATATTTAACATTGTGTAATTTTTAACATAATTTAAACGACACACTTAATAATTTAGATTTGAGTAAAAATAAAAATACAAAAAATGAATACAAATAAAAATATAAAAAATATTTATTTTAAATACGGCTACATTAGATGTGTAAAATGTTTGCTGATAATTATAACTACTAAAGAAAAATATCTCAGCCAGTTAACCTAATACTTTTTACGAACTTGAGTAACTTAGCTCTAAACTAAAACATGTCTTCTTTTTTTAAGCTTAAGCATGTCTTCTCTTACTTATTCTATCATATTCTATTAGAAATCTACGATTAGTTTTAAAACCAATTGCAAAGATTAATTTGTAACATTGCATATTTTTGTTTGGCACATTTTGTTCAAAAAATATTGTCAAAGTCAAATCATTTATTTATACAATAAATTTACATGCGGTTTTTGTATAGTGATAGATATGACCCAATAAAGGTATGGCAATTTTATTATTTGTATAGGAACGATTTATTATTTTGTTTTCTAGATTATCGTTAAAAAAATCGTCTAATGTGTAATAGCATTTCGATAAAGGATTATTTTTAGTTGTTTTATGAAAAAGTTTTCTCGATATCTTTTAGTATTTGGCAATTTATTGAATATTTTTTTAGCCATAGAATTTGGGCTAGAACTGTGCATTGCTAAGTTAGACTTTGGTTCTACGAGTTTATGTCTATATTGTGATCTAACTGCATGATAAGCACTATTGTCATGCAAGTTATGTTAAAAAGTAAGTTCGTATAGACCGGCTGGCTAGCCCTGGTGTCAGAGTTTATAAGCGGCCTGAAGACCTCTGACACGGCTGAACGGTTAGCACATCCCAGATCTACAATATAACGTGTCATCCGAACCACGACTGCGTTATTACGTATAAGTAGATAGCAAATTATGGAAATAGTAAGGAACCTTTCATTCCTAACTAGGAATAAATTAACTCATCTCGATGTTCGATAGATTGTCCGACCTTGAATGATAAATCGCTCTCTAATAACTTACCACCTGTACGATACAAACAAACGATCGAAAAGATCGATCGGTTCTAGATCGATATCGATCTATTAAAGAGCACTGGATCATGAGCGAGACGGATTGCCTCTCATGTTCGATCTACAAGTATATTTAGATGTGGCCACGCCCTATACTGTATGTTAACCTTCTCCTTTTAAGCTGGGGTTTTTAATAATAAGTAAAAGTATAGAATATGTCTAGAAAGGGCGATGAGCTACTGAGTCTCTATCTCTAAAAGATCGAATCAGGAATAAGAAGATCCTTAGAAGAACCGGTGTTGTATGTGTTGTATGTGAATCCACCAACCCGCACTGGGCTAGCATGGTGGATATGGCCCGTTCACCCTTCGTGGGTAGGCCTACGTCCTGCAGTGGAGTATTAAACAGTACCTCTAAAATACAGCTGATTTTCAGAACTAAGTACCTAAGTTCATGTCGGCTTAAACACTCCTCATTTAAAACAGTTAAGATAACTTATGTTACTTATGTACACACACCTAAGTTATACACGGTAGAATTAAAATATTGTCTAAACGACAATTCACATATGGAGAACGAAACGTGACCAACATGTTAAATGACTAAATGGGAGCTATTAGTTACGCGAATATGGCGCCTCGCCCACTCTCCTACGGTATAATACAATAAAAAGATTTGTGGGCTTTTTTATTTAAATTTGATGAAATTACGAGATAAATAAATACCTCATCATGCATGATGCAGTCTACCCGTGACCACGGTCGATGCAACTAGCCTGAAACGTTGGGACGAGGAGGTATTTATTTATCGTAATTTTAGTGCGCGATTAGTCCCATTGTATATAATAATGATGTGTTAAAAGCTACGTAATTATAATCCTTTAAGCGGATATAAAGGTGGAAAGACAATTTGTCCCTTTGCCATGCTACCCGTACAGTTCATTTCTAATAAGGCCGATTAGAAGGGTCTACTCCAATAAGTTCAAGGTTTGCGTGTAGCGCGTCCTTGCTGTCTTTATCAGATTGTCTGTCCACCAAGTCGATGGATGTCCTACGCTGAACTTGCCGATCTTCAGATGAAAAATTGAAGACCCCATCGGCTATCAATTCTGCGGGCTATGTGCCTAGCTCAATACCATTTCCACTGGGCTATATCACTGAATATGGTTTTTCTTAACAGGTCTCACTAAAAAACAAAAGATTTAACATTTACACAGTACACAGTAGCGTTATATGGCATAATTCAATTTTATAACAGCCCTCTTTTTGGCTCGTATTACCTACACGATTCGCTTCAAAAATTGTCGTTTTCTGGTATCTACAAAAAAAATCTTTCACTTTCATATAAGAAGTAACAAATATTAGGATTTTAGATCTTCAGCATAGTTCCACCTACATTCTGGCAGGGACTTGACATGGGTATACTTGTCAGAGGTAATAGGTGAACGCACAGGTCGTAATTACAAAAAACGGAAGAAAATAGGATACTATAGTTATCTGATCTGCCCAACTACAAAGGATTATCTAGATTATCCTAGATGTATCTTAGATCTAGGCCATGTCGTGGCCATGTTGGCCATATTTGCCGGACGCGGACACTTGCCACAGATTAACCAGCCAGTGACCCGAGGGTCGTTCACCGCGGTATATTACCTACAAGACACCACATTTTTTACGGACGGCGCTAAACTGTTAAGATTTATTAATTAATAGTAGATTATGTACCAAGAGAACCAAGTGGTGTCTTATGTCACGGGCGACCATTGCATCCCGTAGCGAGGGACTCTGAATATAAGTAGGTAATACTTACGTCATAAACTCACTAAGTGCAGGTAGGTCCTCATTAGGCAACTCGGTATTGTTCACAATAAATTAAAACAAATTAGAATGTACCTACGAATTTTCGTAGAATCGCACACAATTTATAATAAAACAAAGAATGTAAATACTACATGAAAAAAATAAGACCATGGCCAGCTCGAAGAGGTTTTATTTTATAAAATCGAACTGATACGGGCACCAAAGAGGTTTATTCTGTGAAGTCGAGTAGAACCTCCTTACAGTGCCAGTTGCCGTGCAATGTAGAGGTTATATTCGATTTTGCAAAATGAATTATACCTCTAAACCTCCTTAAATTTTCTAAGTTCAGAAATTGTCATACGAATTAGACGTACCAAATTTAAATCACTTTAATTCCTAGGGAGTTTCATACAACATTATTGACCTGCCACAGCCCTCAAGTTTGACTCGTTTTACGTTGAGATTCTACGACATATAATGAGTCATTTTCGAGCAGGTGGTATGAAAAATTGTTTTTGGAATCGGTGTGTGATTATTCATGTGATGAAAGTTTTTTTTTAACTCTACCTCCTCATGTGGTGTATCGTTGAATAGGGTTTTTAAAATAAAAGTAAGGTTTTTTAAATTATTTGTGAGATTTTATAATTTTATAAAGTATACTAGATAGAATATTGAAACTTTCTGAGTTTATAGACCACATTAAACTTTCACTGAAAATTATTTTGAGAATTGTGGATTAACCGTTTGAGTTATAAAAGAAAATTAAAAATATTTGACTTGATAAATATCTCAGAGGTCATTGACCTCAAAAACATATTTCATACTCAATTACGTGTTAGTAATAATCAATTGGTTTTTATCATCATCATAATTATTGTCACCATCTACGGAAGCCTTATACTTAATACGCTTGTCTCGATACGCACGTGACATAGTTGAAACTATCTAATAACAGGGAGTTATTAAATAACTGATTAATTTAGAGTTATTTAGAGTCCCAAGATGTCCAAGGTTGTGGAATCAAAGAGTAACTCACGCGTGCCAGCGGTCACGAAGTTCGGTGCAATCATTGCACCACGCGCGTACTTATTTAGTATTTATTTGTGTGACATTGACACTTATTGGCTTATGGTACTTGTTTCTTATTCCATGCGAAAAGTGTTAAATATACTGACTGTTCAAGAAGGTGGGTAATGTTTTTAGGATGCGTATTAATAGGAATGTCGTACAGGGAGGTGAAAACACTAGCAGAAGTCCGCGAGACGTGGAAGTTGCTCGCTCGTTGCCTTGCTCATAATAACATTGATAAGTATTTATTAGTTTTGTGTATTATAATTAGTTTAAAAATTTTGATTACAGAAATAGGGCGCAGGCTAAGGGAGAAAACCAATGACTCCGGCTCTGGCTCGTATTTGGTGCAAAGGATGGCCATCGCCATACAGCGGGGTTTTGAGCTCCTTTGCATCAGGTATGATCACAAATGGGTTATGAGTTTAGTTTTTATTTTAAGTTTGACTTTGAAAATCAAATGTATTATGTTTTATTAAATTTAATGATAAATATTTATAATTAGGAATATTTATATATTTATTTCGGTATGCAATTGCCTTATAATATGTCTAGTTACAATTATTTACACTTATATAATAGTAACACAGTACACATTATACCCTGTCGTTAGGGTGTCGCAAATGGTATAATAAACAAAGTATAACGTACATGTCAAAATTTAGCGTTATTTTATAAAGATTTGTGAGGTTGAAAATTTTTCGGTAAAGTATTCTTCAATGGTATAATAGCATTTTTATTTTTTGTTTTTTTTTTTTTAATATTTCCCTAAATACAATTTAATTTGTTTCTGCCAACAATCTATGTATCTAATTAATCAAACAAATCTAATAAATATCTAAGCGCCCCTCTTAATTTTTTTTCTATTTATAGTATTTGTTGTTATAGCGGCAACAGAAATATGTCATCAGTGAACATTTTAACGTTATTGCTATTACGGTTTGTGAGATATCATATACAGCCTGGTGACAGACAGACACAGACGGACAGACTGACGAACAGCGGAGTCTTAGTAATAGCAAAGTATATCTTCTTTAATCTTAATAAGAATAATAATAATCTACGATCATTGTCCCGATAGTCGTTTCGGTAAACGGCTTAATAGCGAAAGAGTCTCGACTACCATCTTAAGAGGCTCTCGCTAGACGGTTGGGTTAAGGGTCAGATACAGAAGGCGGTCGTCCTGGACACAGCACGCATTGTCAGGAGGTTCCTCTCTCTGTAGACCCAACCACCGGTAGCTTGGGCCTCGCCCCGCTGCCGGCGGCACTCTAGGTTTAGGTTTTTTTATAGTATTTTGTTTTTTATTATATAAATATTGTAAAAAAAACTTAAATTTAAGACTTTAAATAAATATGTGTATAATAATAATCTTATAATACTAGTAATAGGGTCCCGTTTTTATCCTTTGGGTAAGGAACCCTCAATAAAAAAACCGGACAAGTGCGAGTCAGGCTCGCACAGCGAGGGTTTCGTACAAATCCCGAAAATTTCACAAAATTGGGAAGTAAGTTGTTAAAATCTCTGTACTATAATCATCGACAATATTTTTTTTTCACTTTTCTCGTCATTCATCGCAAATTACACATTGTTAAAATAATTAAAAACCTGGTTTAGCATGATACCTTACATGATACGATTTACTCACATTGAATTTTGAACCCATTTTTTGTGAATCTAGGCCCTATTTTTTTGGGATTTAAATAAAATGTACAGTTTTCAGATTTATTCCTATATGTGTACTTTGAGACAATGTTTCTCACCAAATTTCATAGTTCTATGTCAACGAGAACTATCCTGTGGGTTTTGATTTTTGCGAGTGTCGAAATATGCTATTTTTACGACATAATCGGCTCTAACTTTTTTATACAATAACTGGGAAGTTTTTCTTTTACCCAAATGAAAGAGACTATAGATATACGTATACAGTTTAAATTTCAATTCGATATCTTTACGCGTTCCCGAGATAAAGAGTCTTGACATACGGACAGACGGACAACAAAGTGAGTAAGGGTTCCGTTTTTTTTCCTTTTGAGGTACGGAACCCTAAAAATTGACAGCAATACAACCACCACCTAGTTACCTGTATACATACGCAACATCTATGTACATCGTGTACACAACTGTCTCGAATCGCGTGAAAAATTCTCACCTACGTGTTATTATTTCATTTATTTCGTCTCTCGGTTTTGCCAATTCTGTTCGCTCGTCGGCCACTTGCATAATAATTACTGACCTTGAAAATAAAACTCACGTGTTTTTGAATTCAAATAGGTATATATCTAGCTGCTTCAATTTTAATACCTGTTTACTTTTAGCTTGACTGTCCCAGAGCGAGCCTGACCAAAAGCTCATTTGACGAATAAAGTATTGTTTAATTAAGAATTTGTCGAATTGAGTATTTGACAAACATAGCCTTTGATCAGTCTCTTATTTTACAAATTAAGAATTTGATGTGTCGCGAATGTGGCAAAATAAATATAGATTTGACGACCTCCTGCGTAATCTTTTGGATTTATTTTTGACGTTTTTTTCTAGATATAAGCCGTAGTCACAGATATCTGTAAATTAGACGTTTAGTGGTCCAGTGGTAGTGACACCCGCCTAATAATCGTGAGGTCGTGGCTTCAAATCTCGGTCCTGTATTAATGAGTTCTTTATAATTTATTTCACACCACTGGCTTTTCAGTGAAGGAAAACATCGCGAGGAAACCTACATATGCCCGGAAACCTGTATATGCCCGGATAATTCGTTGGCGTATGTAAATACACCAACCCGCACTGGGCCAGCGTGGTGGATATGATCCAATCACCCTTCTTGAGTAGGCCTACGTCCTGCAGAGGACTATTAAAAAGGCTGGTACAGTATAGTACAGTTCAGTTATATTTACGAAATTAGGCGGAAATTCCGTCCTCAAAATAATTATTTAGGAAATAAAAAATGCCAAGTCGATGAATATGCCACGTTTGTTGTATAGGAGCCCTTAAATATTTATATTATTATGTTTTTATTATTTGTCGTTGTAAATGAAATTGAAATACATCATCTGTGAAAATTTCAACCCTCTAGCATAGATAAAACATTGATTCTTTTGTCTATGCCTCTAGCTATTACGGTTCATGAGATACAGCCTGGAGTTTTGTCTGGAACGCGGAAAAATCGTGTCGCCTCATTGTATTATTTTGTTAAACTTGTGTTTTTATCAGTGATAATTAGTGAAAAATGATGGTATTTCGTTGATTATGAGCTGATTTACGCGCATGAGTGTAGGCAAGTGATATAATGTGACGTATCATGTTGTTCCGTGTTGTTACCAAAACTCCATAGACGCCTCTAGTAGTCTCCACTGCTTTACTAAGGTATAACTTGGACTATGATTGGACTTGACCGCGATTTTATTGTACTATGACAAGACTACGACAGTGACTATTTTGATAAAATATTACCAAAAATTATTAAAACTTATTACTTGACACTGGCAAATGCACAATAATACGACGCCAAAACTAAGAAGAAGAAGAAGAGATACAGCTTGGTGACAGACAGACGGACAGTGGACTCCTTGTAATAGGGTCCCGTTTTTACCTTTTGGGTACGGAGCCCTAGAAAGTAAAATACACATAGTCTTACAAAAATTGATGAAGACATAGCCCGTTACAAATCCGCATGACGTCACTTTTGACGACGTATATAACTTTTTATCTCTGTCAAGAAAAGCACGTGTCCAATTTTTTTTGATAATCAAAATAACGGAATTTATTATAATGTTTTTTTACAATAACCGTTTTACGATAACCGATATTTCGCATAACGTGCCCTATCACGGCAAGTTGAGCAGAATAAAGTGAACCATAGCGTTCCGCAACAATTTGCAGTTAATATTAATAGATTTTTTGACATTCATAGGTGCGTATTATTGTGTTTATCTGCGAATTCATCCATCAGCCATAGGACGTCCACAGCTGGAAATAGGCTTCCCCTATGGATCTCCAATAAGACCGGTTGATAGCGTCTTGCATCCAGCGCGATTCTGCCGTTTTAATTAGGTTAACCGACCACTTTGCGGGTGGACGTCCTACGCTGCACTTGCCGGTACGTGGTCTCCACTCGAGAACTATTCGACCCCATCGGTTATCAGTTTTTTTGCTATGTGGGTATGTCTGCGCTGGGCTATGTTTGTAACTTTGGTTCTTCTGTGGATCTCTTTATTCGATCTCGCAGAGAGACTCCGAGCATAGTCCTCTCCACAGCTCGTTGAGCTACTAGGAAAATATTGATAAGGCCCATAGTAGGAGACCACGTTTCAGTGTCATAAGTCCTCACCAGTACAGACCGTTTCACTCACGAAGTCGCGCCCCGCCACAGTTTATTATTAGTTTGCATTTATACGCGTAGACCTCCTTTGCACACAACGCCTTATTGTGCGTGTAGAGGCTAATAGTACAGACAGTAAAAAAATATAAAATATTATCACTTAGGTTAGAGGGTTACAATGTCGTACAACTACATTCAATAAATATGAAGGGGCGCGCCTTCGTGAGTGAACAGATCTGTAACATATACTGGTCGAATCCTTTCCAATGCGGCACTGAGGAATCATCATCTTCATTATCAACCGTAAGACGTCCACTGCTGGACATAGGCCTCCCCTGTCAATTTCCAATAAGCCCGGTCACGGTTTAAGCGACCTGCATCCAACTGAGGAATGTCGGACGAAAAAACGTTACGCAATTATCTAAATAATTTTAGGTGAGAATAATTAATGAATTCCGCCTTACAATTTACCTCAAACGTGGCATAGGTCTAAGAGTGGCTTGCCCTGATGCCGGGGCAATAGAATACGATATCGGTATCCCCTGCCTGTAGGTAGTAAGAGCCTGCTAAAGGGGGACTTCTGGACTCGTGAATGGTATGAGATGGGGCCCATGGATGGGGCTCTGGCCATCCACTCATACGGGCCCGAGGAGGACGACAGTAGATCCGTGTGGCAACGTTGTCGTAGAGAACAGCACAAACCTAGTTAGGCTCAAGTATTCGTACAAAGTGCTGGGAGCACCGGTGCGTTCCCTTGAAGATCCCGGAGCTCCCAAGACCTCTTGTTTGTGCCCACAAAGGCTGTGCCCACCGAGGACATGGCCCGACTGCACCCGAAAGCAGTCGCCATCTTTCGAAAATTTCCCCCTAAAAAGGTCTAAGAGTGTCACCGAGCTACTTGTATCTACATGTACCCGGCTGCCTCTATCTATAATATAATCATAGAGCTTAAGCTGCAGCGGTATGGGAAAGGGCGGACCCTATTAGGGCATCAGTTTCCATTGAGATTTATGGCACGGGGTGCAGTGGGCCACAATTGGATAATGACCCGTTTGTCGGCCGCTCCGTGCTTCTACTGCTTTTGCAATGTTTTCTATTTTTTCTTGAATTGTTATTGGGTACATAACAAGTCAAGAAAAAAAATTGAGCGCTTATAGCGTAGTTTGACTAGGTGTTTTCTAGTGATCATCGAAGTTAAGCAACAGTTGATACGCTCAGATTTCGGATAGGTCTTCGCGGGCGGCATTTACAACTGAGCGCTGCCGTGGATCGGATGACGCGTTAAATTGTTTGCTGTTGTTTTAGTCAAATTTTAGTTGTTGTTCTCGTATCAATAAGTATATAATCATGCCTCAAATCACGACTTTTGCTAAGTAATTTGATTCGAACAAGCTTGTGTGTTTTCTATACGAGTACATATAGGTACCGTTTATGTCAAAAAGTATATAAGTAGGTATTTATTATTAGTATATAAGTAATGCCCACAAAATAAAATTTTGTGCTTGAATATTGTCCGGAAATATTTCAATTTATACATGGGAATTGTTTTTATCTTATGCTTACATATAACACGCACCCGAAAGTGAACAAGCGTAACACTTCTTCTTAACATTCTCAATAATTACAGTATTTGTAACCTTTTTGCTCCTTGAACTTCACCTCTACAATTAGCATAATCTATGACAAAAAATAAAAAGCTTCCTGCCAAAAAAGCAAAATGGCGCGCACCGTTGACAGGTGCACATTCGTTCAGAAACGCGCCCGGCACGCAGCTATTTCCGAGCTATTCCTTTTTTAAACTCTACCCATGGATGTGGAAAAGACAGGAGATAATATTATGATCTATCTTTTTAAATAATTAGTATGTCTATTATGAAATCAACATTTTGTTAAAATCAGCCGCATTGGCATAATTGGCTCCTTCCATAACAGTCAGAAAACAAAAGACAAGACATCGAATTGCAACATTAGACCTGCTTTAAATGAAAGACAAGTATTTTCCTCAAAATGGCAGGCAGCATAGGGACGAACGCTCATACGGGTCCTATATTCTACCTTTCTTCGACAGTCAAAACAAATATCGTAGGTATATTCTTTGCGATTAAAGCCGACGCCATTACAAGAAAAATCATGGCTACATGTTTATCTCTTATTTTCCTTGATCCATGTTTCCGCGCCATTCCTTTTTTAAAGCCACCCATTCAGGGAGCGTGACACTTGCACTCGGGACGCTAGAGTCTTTTTGCCACAACGTTGGCATAGACCGGCTCATTAGAGCTGGAATTGCTTCTATTTCAGCGAGGTATGTGCGAGGTAGGTGGCAAGGTGCAGTCCGTTTATCCATAGTTCATTCTTCCTTGTTCATTCTTAGCAAAAGGGTAAACAAACGCGTCGCCACAATCGCATGGCCGCACTGTCAAAATTAGTTTCACTTGGCTAAAAAGTGGACTAAGACTTTTTCGTTGTTGTTTTCGTACCTATTTGCGAGGTAACGACGAATTTAGGTGAACATTAGGCCCAATTATAAAGGCGACATCGTAACTATAACAGCAATTTAGAATATTTCTGTTTCACTATAGGCATTCGATTGAAAGAACACTTTTTACATTGCTATTAAATTTATGATGGCGCCTTTATAATTGAACCTATTTTGTGTATATAAACGCAATAATATTCCTTTTGTGGTAGAGACTGTAGTGCGTTGATAAACTGTGAGATTTCAAGCATAAGCAAACAGCGAAAACAGGTCTTTTAGGGTTCCGTACCTCAAAAGGAAAGAACGGAACTCTTATAGGATCACTTTGTTGTCCGTCTACTTATGTGTATGTCAAGACTCTTTATCTCGAGAACGCGTAAAGATATTGAGTTGAAATTTAAACTATATACGTATATCTATAGTCTTGCAGTTGTGTAAAAGAAAAACTTCTCAGTTATCCTTTAAAAAAGTTAGAGCCGTTTGTGTCGTAAAAAACGCATATTTCGACAAATCAAAACCTACAGGGTACTTCCCGTTGACATAGAACTATGAAATTTGTCGAAGGAAAGCATTGTCTCAGAGTACACATATAGGAATAAATCTGAAAACTGTACATTTTTATTTAAATCACAAAAAAATAGAAGAGCTTCATTAGCACATGCTAAAACAGATTTTAAATTATTTTTAAAATGTGCAATTTTAATGTATGACGAGAAAAGTGAAAAAAATACTTTTTGTCGATGATATAGTAAGTATAGAGATTTTAACAACTTACTTCGCAATTTTGTGATTTTTTTGGATTTGTACGGAACCTTCGGTGTGCGAGCCTGACTCGCACTTGTCTGGGTTTTTTTTTATTTTAACTAAAAACTCTACTTAGGTTTGTTTACCTAAGTACGAGTTTTTAGTAGTTTTTTTAGACGCTTAGGAGATCAAATCAGAAATGAAGAGATTAATTCACTACCCACAGTTATCAACATAGCTAACAGTACCTACAGCTTAAATAACAGTATTACGCAAACTGGAGATATTTATTGAAAATCCAAAGGGGAGCCCTGTTAGATTTACTTACACTAGAAAAGAACTTATACTAATTATTTATTTGTTCTTTTATATTATTGCCCTAAATATGAGTACTTATACAAAACAGAACTCATATTTATAGATATTTTTGGTAGATATTGAACATCGTGATGCATTTCGGAAACCTAAAAATGTCGGTATGTCTCTCTTTAATTCTAAAGTCAATAATAATATTTGATGAGAACGAACGCACAGAACAACATTACAGAACTAGCTCTCTTCTGTGGTCTTACGCTACCAGTAAAATATCTGTTCGAGAACTTAATAACATTGGATATAAGATATAAATATGCATTTAGGTCAAGTACAATATTAGGTAAGTACGAGTATTACTATCATTGTCTGAAAATGTTTAGTCATAAATATGGTAATGGTAGAGTCAAATAGAAAAAAAGTAATAGTTCTTAAATCAGTAGACTTCGCAGAAATTCCTTTATTAGTTCTCAAAAATGAAATGCACAATTTGCACATGTGACATATTCGCAATTACTGTAAGTTCGTATAGGCCGGGTGGCTAGCCCTGGTGTCAAAGATTTTTAAGCCGCCTGAAAGCCTCTGACATGGCTAAACGGTTAATACAACGCCTTACATATTAAGGTGTCATCCGAGCCACGGTAGTGCTCAGCTTTATATGCCACTCGCGGTCTTTTATCTAATCTTCGAGTAGACGATCGCGGGTGGCGTTACAAATTAGCGCTACCGTGACTCGGATGATACGCTAAATTGTAGGCCCCTAAAAGTTAACGGTCATTTGTGACGGTTATACCGTTTAGCCATGTCAGAGACCTTCAGACGGTAAAAACTCTGACACCAGCTAGCTTAGCATACGAGACCACGACAAGAGTTTACCGACGTGTGCAAAGGTGACATATATATGCTTTATCATAACCCTGTCACGTTCTGACACGTCGATAGTATTATTTTTATGGTCTTTATGCTAAGCCCGCAGGGCTACCCACCCGGCCTATATGAACTTAGATACTTAATAGTAGATGTGTAATCCCGAATTCCTGACCTACCCGAACCTGTTCCCGTCTGTTTCCTATAAAGAGGATTAAAGGATTCCGTATATTTTTGACGTTAAACAGAGACAGGTGTGTAGGAGTGACAGAGAGGGCGTTGTATTTTGGGTGGCATTTAAGACGGCTATATTTTGTTACAATATTGGATTAGAAAAACGATTTATTTAAAGTTTATATTTAAATCTTTCTGTGGTGTGCGTATACGCGGATAGAATGATGTTATTCCAAAGAATACTCTTACTAATATTTTATGATCTTTGACTTATTCTAAAAAGTAACACTTAACTGTTCGGTAAGTATAGTTAGTTTGAATAGTACTTAATTTGATTATTTTCTAAGTTAATACATTTCATGTAGGTAAGCTCGTGTAATAGGTAGTAATGTCTAGGCAAGTTACATATTTTTAATATCGCATGCCCGTAATGGGTCCACTATTGGAACTAATATTTTAAAACTGGTGTACTAATCTAAAAGAAGGTGATTTAGACAATCATTATAAACAACTTACTACGGTGCTAAACCGGAATCCTAAAAAAAATCTACAGTTTCATTTATTGGAACAGTTTAATTTTTTCTCGAATTTTGAGTTGGGTTATCTATGCCCTGTACTAAGCCAGAAGGGGGTGATTAAAACCATCAATATGAACAACTTTTACTATGGAGTCAATCCAAATTTAGAGAAAAAGAAACAACTCTTTCATACAAAATTGCAACTCGCTAGATGCAATCGAGAAGATGTATGGGGCAGGTTTTTTTTTTCAAATAATGCGTTGACCTCATAGTTAAAGTTGTTCTTAATAATGGTCTGAAAGACCTCCTTTCGGCTTATTACACCAGTTTTGGATAACCCCGCATCGTATGATTCAAGAACAGTAACTAATTGAACCACTTTAGAATGCATCATGTTTTACGATGCGGTCGCCATATTCGATGCTAAATATAAATTGATGCATTTCAGTGGCTCCATCTCGTCACATTTTTAAAATATTTTGCTGGCTGTATCGAAAATTAAAAAAAATACATTGAAAAGGACATGTCCCCAAAATGTATGGAGGCTGGTATAATAATAATTAAAAATTCGAACCACAACACTCGTTACATTTCGATAAAGTTCATATTTTTCTGAGTCTATTACAACAGTTAAAAACATAAAAGAGCCCTCCGATTTTTTTTAAATTAATTTTGAATTTATTAGGATAAATAAATATATTTGGCTCAATAAGTAGTTTATCTCTATCAACCCTGATTAAGTAACCTCCAAATTGTTAATTAAAAGCATTTTTACCAATTAGACACACTTTTAAAGTGTTTGTTTGTCACATTGACTGGTCACACTGGTAGGTTATAATTTTTAATTTTAGCAAATTAAGCGATGAATGTGGAAGAATCTGCTACAAATGCAAGTAAAATAACGATAGAAGCACTTTATCATTGCAAAACTAGAAAAAGTAATAAGATGTATTGTTATTGTTCATATAATTTATATTTCGCATTTTAAAAAAATTGGAGGGGTGAAAAAATCTTAGTTAAATATTTTTTGGAAGCCCATAAAACAAGCTTTCAAATGATGTAAATATCATCTTGGTTCGATTTTTCTCTGAATAATATACCACTTGTGGACATCACATATTTTTTTTTTTTTAACTTTAAAACTGGAGAACAGCGTTAGTTCAGAAATAATCTCAAAAGTTGAAATATTGGTGTTTCTTCTGCATCGAGTCCTCGGTTTTCCTGACAATAATCTATTAATATTTTGCATTATTTTAATATTCAGTTTTCTATGGAACTTATCGGCCATTTAATAATCCAATGCAGTACATAGGTTGGTAGTACAAAAGGCGATTGGGCCATATGTACCACGCTGGACCATTACTGATCGCGCTGGCCTAGTGCGGGTTGGGGAATTCACACACGCCATTGAATTTTTTCTACGTTTCATACTATTCATCTATTTGCTATTGCAAAAATACTGCAGTCATTTTGCGTAGCGGTCGTCGCATTTCATACTATTTAAATACTTTTAAATTGATTTGTCTCCAGTGGCGCCTTCGTATCGACGCGATATTATTCAATTATGCATTGTGGTTTATTCCATTTTATTTGCGTGGTTTATTACAGCAAGCGAATAAATATTTTAATGAAAATGTGGGCTTATATCGCATTGGTTTTATAGTAGAATAGTGTAGGTATTTTTGTAATTGCTCTATTTTTACCAGCTTTTATTTAATGTATGTACCTAAGTATGTAAGTTCGGGTGGAATCTTGCAACTTGACCAATATCTCGGTTTTCAATTAAGCTGAAGTTTTGCACGCATATGTATATTGTGTGACAATGCAATATTATGGTACCCTAGAGTTGATCTGATGATGGAGTCGGAAAGTAGCCATAGGAACTCCTATACTAAACAAGATAGACCCGTCTTCACGTTTTGCTTGTCTTGGCTGTCACTTTGCTGCTATATGATATCCAGGATCTCAAAAGCTTGTACCTATTTAAAAAGTTATATTTTTACGATCATTTATTAATTTCGTACCTACCACTGGGAACGTATACAAAGTTCCGTAGGAACTTTGACAGACTGTAAGTTTTACAGTTCTATAACCACTAAGTAACAGCATTTAGTTTTGGTTGTTTTTTTTTTAATTATCGTTCCATTTCATTTCGTCCTCTTTATCAGTTTACCGTTTCTTTAAAAATAGCCGTGTTACTAAAGAGCGGCGTGAAATGTGTAATTTTAAAAAAATCTCTTTGAACAAATAGTCATCCTTAAGGTCAAGACCTTAAATATACGTTCAAGCCGTACGAAACTCAAAAATAGAGTCCCTGGTACGAATAAGAAAAGAGGATTTATTTTGTTTCGTCCATTTTTTTCCATTATGGCACAGGACGTCCTCTCCTAGACATAGGCCTGGCCTAAAGATTCCCAATAAGATCGGTTGGAAACAGCTTTCATCTAGAGCAAACTTATAGTTTTAACGAGGTCGTCCGTCCACTGTGGGTGGAAATCCTAAGCTACGCTTGTTCATACGTGGTCTCCACTCGTGAACTTTTTGACCCTATCGGTCATCAGAATAACCATAGCACACTTTATTTCCGGAAAATAAGATGAAACTAGAAAATGCATACAAAATAAGTTTTTCATGGAAATAGACTTCAAGTTACGAGTAACAGTAAGTACATGAGATCCGTAGAAGAACCAAAGTTACCGACATAGCCCAACGGATTTGCAAGTTGAAATGGCAGTAGGCTGGGCATGTAGCGCGGAGGTTTGATGACTGATGGGGTCGAAAAGTTCTCGAGTGGAGAGCACGTACCGGCAAGCGCAGCGCAGGACATCTACAAGATGGACGGATGACCTCATTAAGATCTAAGATCGCGCTGGATGCAAGCCGCTTCCAACCAATCTTATTAGAGATCCATAAGGGAGGCCTATGTCCAGCAGTGGACGTCCTATGGATGATGGATGGTTAACAGTAAGTTGTCACCTTTAAGTAATCGCCATTAAGTTAAAGTTAACCAATCCACGTGTCGGGTTTCCTCCTTATGGTTCATTAGTATCGCACTCGCTGAGAATTCTAATGGCGGGACAAAGCTCTAAACATTCCTGCTAAGGCGACAATTCCACGGGCGATTTTATGTGCAACTGCGTCATTGCGCAATTATAAGCTAATTGACGAGGCCAAAACGTTTATTACCAAGCAATACTATTATTTTTTTCGGCGACCCAACCGCTCGTGAAGATGGCTCCAGGCCTGCTATAAAAATACTCGTGTACAGTGACAGTTCTCGGAATGGCGGGTGTCGAGTGGCGTGTCTTGACGACTACCTATTAGTATTTACCTATTGTCACCTTTGGTAGATAGAGGCCCATGTTCAGCTGTAGACGTCCTATGACCAGTGTCATTTGTGTGTGGGCCATTTATGTCCTACACGCAATAATAAAATATTCGCTGATTTTTTTCTGGCTACTTAACTGCTCGTGTAGATGGCTCCAGGCCTGCTATTAAAATACTCGTGTGCAGTGACAGTTCTCGGAATGGCGGGTATCGAGTGGAATGCCCTGGCGACTTACAGTATGAAATTTACCTTTCGTAGGGCAAGGCCTATGTTCAGCAGTGGAAGTCCTATAGCTAGCACTCGTAATAATGTAATACTGAAAAAAATATAAAATCTGATACTGTTTCCAGCGTTTTAACCACGTATTTTTTTTTAGCTACCTAACCGCTTGTGAAGATGACTCGAAACAGCTTGCTATAAAAATACTAGTGTGCGGTGACAGTTCTCAGAATGCCGGGTGTCGAGTGGCGTGTTCTGGCGACTTACAGTATGAAGTTTACTTTTCGCAGGTGGAGGCCTATGTTCAGCAGTAGACGTCCTATGACTACCACTCGGAATAATAATTATAATACTGAAAAAATATAAAATCTGATACTATGTATTTCTAGCGTTCTAACCGCATTTTTTTTAGCTACATAACCGCTCGTGTAGATGGCTCCAGTCCTGCTATAAAAATACTCGTATGCGGTGACAGTTCTCGGAATGGCGGGTGTCGAGTGGCGCGTCCTGGCGACTCGCGCGCAGACACGGCGATTAATCGCATTATAAATACCTTCTTATGACTCTAAGTAGGCTATCTAATTATATGGATGCTATAGAATAAAGATAAACTGATATTGATGATTTTGAATGTGGCTGGGATGACAATCCCAGCGACGACATAGCGCTTGGACGTAAATGCCATCCAACTTTGATGATCGCTAATATCACCAAACTAAACTACGCTAGGAGCGCTACTTTACAAATGATGGTAGGATTATAAAGTGATTTAGAAAAGATTCGGTAGAAAAGGCATTGTCTCAGTGGAATTTATCATGACGTGAACCTGCAAGTAGAAGACTGAAGTTGGTTCCGTCCTAATAAGTTAATTAATCACATGAAAGTACTCGGAATGTGCTATTAATATCATTGGAAAAACATGATCCACGAGTCTAGCGGATGTAGTTACTGTACTCCAGGAGGTACGAGGCTAACTTATTTAAGGTCCATAAAGGCCCAAATTATGAAGGCGTCATCGTAAATTTAGTAGCAACGTAAAAAGTTTTCTCTCTATCGAATGCCGAAAGTGAAAAATAAGCAGAAATAGTCTAATTAGCTATCATAATAATTTTTTTATAATTTGACAACATTGAAAATATACTATTGATTGTGGTAATCCTGATAATAGCTTGAAAAAGACATATTTCACTTTATTAATACTAAAATATGTCTAATTTTCGCAAATCGCACGAAATAAAATAGGACATTTTTTATATTTTATCTGTGACGTGAACGCTTTAAGAAGGGCGGCAAATCTGGTCACATGATAGTAAACAAGAATTTCTCGATTGACTGTTGTTTGTGTAATTTGTGTTTTATGATTTCGCAGTAATATTATTGTGTCTGTAAGTTACTTTTAGAGTAATTTTGTTAATTTTTAGATGTGAACTAGCGTATTAACTAGTATTAACTAACGTTATTTACTAGTGTGTGACGTCATAGACCAGCGCCATTACAGAATGTCTTGATTATCTATTCTTTAACACTGATTTTCATTGTTAATACAGTAGATCTCTCGGAAATATAAATGTAGTATGGTTATTATGTACTAACGAATAATTTAAAATGATTTCCAAAAAGTAGTCAAATAGCCTATTACGATAGCGCCTTCTTAATTGGGCCATAATCAACTTACTAAGCTTTGATCTCTCAATAAAGATAACGAACCAAAATTTAGCCGTCTAGGAAGCTAACTATAAATTGTATAATAAATACTTAGGTATATGTGTAGTGAAGTATCTATATTTGAGTCTAAAACTGCACGCCCCTCCAGTCAACGTTTCAGAAAAGATCTGAGAGAAATATTGAAATGTCTATTTATGTACATATAATCGAACGTATTGTACAGAACTGTTTGAAATGCACACCAGTAAAAATCATATATTCATTCCTGTTACGTTAAAGGGGCGCGAAGTTTTAGACTAAAAGGTCTCAACATATTTCCGAGTAACCTGAACACACTAATTAATGGTACCTTCTTCTTTTCTAGTTTTTCTGCACTCGGCGGGGCCCTAAATTATATTTACCTACTGATAATATCTACTGTGTTGAAGCAGAATAAATAAATCAATATGACTCTGAAGAGGTGCTTGCCTCTTCGACTACAATAAAAGCTATAATGCTTATAATATAACTAATGCACGGCCCATACTGGGAATCCAAGGACAACCGGTAGGAACCGCTCCGAGATTGCAGACCGAGAGCTTTTAGCCGAAAGCTCCATTTATAAATAAGTTATCTTAAGCACTACCGTACATAATTAGATATGTTTTTTTAATTATTATTTATTTAATAATGACAATACTACACTACTACTACATAGAAAGCAATTGGATCATCCACAAACCCTTGAAGGTCTAAGATATGTTATTTTATTCATCACAAATTATTACCTACCATTTCTCGTACAGTAGTGCTCATAATGTCGCTTGACTAGATGTTTCTTGTCGATCACCGAAGTGAAGCTACGGTCAGTCTCAAATTATGGCTGATATCAAAATACATATATCTGAACGAGACTAGACACGAGTCCGGACTCTACGGTATCTGGGATGACGCGTTTAAGTATGTGCTAGATTAGTTTAACTATTTAGCCATGTGAGAAGCCTTTGTACATGACCGACGTATCATTTTATTGATCTCAAATCCAAACTCATAGAGTAATATTTAATAACATATTGTAAATAACAGTTTTTCCCGCGTAAACAGTGAAGAAGCAAGTGCGAGTGAATCACGTAACGTCGGCAGGTGAAGGTGAACAAGTCGGTATAAAAACAATAGGTAAACAGCGTAACTACGCTAAGGATTATGTAGTGAGGATTATCACAACATGTTTTATTTTATAACGATCTTCATTAGAATTTCGATTCATTTTATTTAGCTTTTATAAGCTTCAACTTATCCATTAAAAACATAATTTAAACCTTAGCTAAAATTCCGGGTTTCGACCATGGTACCCAAACTAGGATTAATAACCTAGATTGTTATTGTGGCCAAAGGCAAAATGTCAATATTTTTATGGAATGGAAGAATGAAGGCCCTGGAGAGCCATAGAATAAGTACTAGGTAATAGGGACCTAACGTGTGAGGCTTTTCTCATTCTAAATATTTATGGAATTTTCGGCCTACAACTGTTAAAACTATCAAATGTGTCTTGAAATTTGTCTTCAGAAAATTAAGCGTTAAGTGATTCGCTTCTTCCTTCATATTGCGGACCGCCAGGAATTGGAATGCCCTGCCTCCGTCATTGTTTCCTGACAATTAAAATCTGAATATATTCAGGTCAAGAGTAAATAGGTATCTTCTAGGTGTACAATGTCTACATACCTACTCTATCTTCGGCTACAACTTCGCTTCTTCCATCAGACGAGTTGGTGGCTAAATGTGGACCTATTCTACATTTAAAAAAACCGGACAAGTGCGAATCAGGCTCGCACATCGAGGGTTCCGTACAAACACGTTGTTAAAATAATTAAAAACCTGTTTTAGCATGTGCTAATGAAGTTATTTTGCATGACACCTTACATGATACGATTTACTCACTTTGAATTTTGAGCCCATATTTTGTGAATTTTGATGCCCTATTTTATTGTGATGTAAATAAAAATGTACAGTTTTCAGATTTATTCCTATATGGGTATTCTAAGACAATGCTTCTCGCCAAATTTCATAGTTCTATGTCAACGGGAAGCACCCTGTAATTAGTTTTAATTGTTGTGTGTCGAAATATGCGGTTTTTTACGACATAAACGGCTCTAACTTTTTTAAACGACAATTGAGATGTTTGTCTTTTCCACGACAGCAAGAGTTCATTGATATACGTATACAGTTTAAATTTCAACTCGATATCTTTACGCGTACTCGAGATAATGAGTCTTGACATACACACAGACGGCAGACGGACAACAAAGTGATCCTAAAAGGGTTCCGTTTTTTCCTTTTGAGGTACGGAACCCTAAAAAGAAATGCATTGGATGCAAACCGTTTGTCGTAATGGAAGACTGCCTCGGTGGCTCAGTGGTTAGTGACTCTAACTTCTGGATCAAAGAGGCGTGGGTTCGATCCCCACCCAGGGCAAATATTTATGTGATGAACATAAGTGTTTGCTCTGAGTCTGGGTGTTATTTCAAAGTCAAAGTCAAAGAACATTTATTGTTGAACTGTGTTACATTTAGATCTTAATACTAATGACAAAAATATTGAATCAACAGTTAAGTTACTATCTATATAAGTATGTATTTAAAAACAAGTATATGTAGTATATATAAGTCTCTGGCAGCCATATCACAAGTTTTGCTTAGTTTGGGGTCAGAGGCTGTGTCCAAAAAAAAAAACTGGTTCAAGATTCTGTATCAACTATCATTTAATTTTATTTCAACTTTAATAGATAAAACCAGGTAAAAGGTACGGCATTCCAATCCCTGGCGATCTGCATCATGAAGGAAGAAGCGAATCGTTTAACGCTCAATTTTAGAGAGGTTTCGTATCGCGAAACCTATTATAGTGACTTCCGTTTCGTACATAAATATTAGTTGTCTCAACATGACTGTTAGGTTAATTCCCACGATTGCTACCATTTTAGCCCTCTGTCAGTATCTAAGTAACCATTTAAGTTTTCTCTCGTTAGCTTAGCATGCTTAATGCTACTTATTCACTTGCTTGATTGACGGATGCTGCATTCTACTCGAGTATAAATCAACCGCGAGACAGCATTCGTTTCACTTGTTTACGTTACTTAGCTAAGTTGGAGTTAAGTTACAGCTAAGTTAGGATTAAGTAAATGCTGGTTTTATCTCTTAAATGCTAGGAACCTGAAGTAAACTGGATGTTAAGTCTTTTTAAATGAGTATTACTTTTTAAAGTCCATTACTTATTCAAGGAGTGTGTATGTTTATTTATTTAAAAGCTTAATTAAGTAAACTGTTGCCTTCCATAATATGTATGCTTGACGATTATTATTTTACTTTACATAATTATGTATGAAGTCAGGTTATATATCTTAAAATACTTGCTTAACTGTAAGGAAAATATATACCCAGTTTTAACGGCACGTAAAAAGTGACTTACAAGTAACATTGAATGTTTATAGACGATAAATATTTTTATTTCAGTTTCTTGCGGCGGCGTCTTATTACCTAAGACTATTATTTTCCATGAATATTAAGTAGTTCTTCTTCTAGTAGTACGAGTAAATGCAGCATTTCTTAAAAACAATAGCCAATGAATTGTATAGAATTTCCGACTTATTATGTCAATCTTAGGAAATTCTTAGTTAGGTTAGGTTTTTTTTTTTTTGTTTTTACATTTCCTCCCGATATTATTTTTGTTACTTGGTTTTATAGTTCATCATCTTCAATTTTATCCATATAAAAAGGTTTTAAATTTGTGACATATGGTATTGTTTTTACTTTATAGTAGTGTTTTCAATTTAATTTTATGTTTTTAATTTTACAGGCTATATAACAAATTTTGGGCAGAGACAAAAACGTTTTTTTAAACATTATAATCGCCATTTATTCATCTATTTTACTTTCAATTCTTATTCAAAAGTTGTAAATTGAAAGACGTGTATCTATGTATATCAACGTATACATGTGTCTGTCTTTGAAACAAATTCAATGTTTGTTTTATCGAAAGTTGGCATAAACAAGCTCAGAGCAAATAAAAAAATCAAGAGGGAACGTCGTTGAACAGTCAAGTGAAGCCAGTTTTTTATACATGTGTGAGTGCGTCGCTGTTGCGCCACCGTAGTTCGACTGTCAAGCCAAGGCGTAGTTTCCTTGTACGTTGATGTGTGTGTATATTGTCGGTACACGGCTAGGCGTAGTTTTGGTCAGCCTCACTTGTTTGTTCACAACATTCTGTCTTGATTTTTTTATTTTGTCTGAGTAAACAAGATGGATTATTAACTGCATTCCAATTAAAACGAGTGTCAACGGAAACTCTAATTTGTCACATATAAATACGCGGAATCGCATGCACAATTACCAAACAACCATCATCATTACACAGTCATCACCGTAGGAAGCTCCACTGAGCTTGCAATTAGATAAAATACTTCCGACCGACACCTACCCAAACCTATCTTTACCTACTGCAGCGAATGAGTAGCCGTAGAGATCTACAGAGAAGCCAGCTCTTTACCCAGTGCGTAAGAAACTTTGGTACATGTAGCAAATACTCATTCACCGCATAATACATGTTGCAGTGTTGCGTGAGCGCATATGGATTAGTGATTTTTGTATTCTCGGTTAGTAATAATTGTTAATTTTGGCGTTACGCGTAGTTGTGTCGAATCGATATATGTAACATGCTTAAAAAACACACATTCTGAGTCGTTGTCCGTGGTTCCGGTGAATTGACCCATTACCGGGTGGTCCCATGGCACTAGGGATTGATAAAGCAAGTAACATATTTTATGACAGCCAGTATTAAAAGTCGAACTGAGATCTACTTTTTTGAAGACAGTTTAAAAACCGTCACATCTTGGGAGATTTGTGGTACACAGTAACTATACCTACTCCAGCGAATGAATGTCAACGTTCCTAGAAGTATAAATACGGTTTATATTTAGTCATAATTGCGCTCGTGGGCTGAGTCAGCCTCCTCAGCCTTCGTGTGCCATATGGCTGGAAAAATACGAGCTTGTCGCCAACGGCAGGCTCAATGTTACTTGGGCAGTACACCTATACAACTTTTTATTTCGATGTTCTATATTCTGGAAGAGCGGGGATTCGTGATACAGGCAAACCTTTGCTTAAAAGGAATCCCCAATATACTGTATTTTAAAGATAAAGTTGTGAACCGAAATAAAAATTGTTTTTAACTTTAGTTCATCAAAACGCGATCGCTTTGATAAACTAAAGTTAAAAAAGAAAAGAAAAAAAATCTTTTTACTTAAGCTAGACATATACTACTTCATATTATTGTCAGTTACTAATGCATTGAACACTTATCTGTAGGATAATCAAAATAAAACCTTTGATTAAAAATAATAATAGACCTGAATTGGGCAAAGCGTCTGAACGCCATTCCGAAGATGCAAGTTTAAATCCTACATTCGCGGCATTTTTTAAAATGTTTATCACAAAGATAATTAATAAAATATTAGATCTAATATACCTGCGTGATATTATTATTAAAATTATATGCTGTCACTTGACATGTACTGTGCCTGCATCTTTTACAGTGCACACCATTTATTATTAGTTTTTTTAGGATTGTTGCTCTTTATTTGCCGCTGGCGTTAACCTGTACAAAATCATTCTACCTTCTTAGCGATAACATGACTGAAGAAATATGAATGTATTTGAAAAATTAGGTTTAATTTAATAAAACATTAGGACACTACTAATCCTAAAAATAAAGAAATTTCATTCTCAATAATCGGTCGTTCTTAAATCCCGATTCCATGAGTGAGAAAGTCACCTAAGTCGATTTCTACCTTAATTGTTAATTTATTATATGTGTTAATTCACTTAATTGGCTCAAAAATAACCCAAATATCCATCTGATATTTTAGTTTCAACCACAAATGCCATTATTATATTGCAACAGTTTTCTACGACGTGCTAAGCGTGGTCTCTAGACTTCCCGTCCCGACCTTGAACTGTTGACCTTCAATTGTAAACAATGTTTTACCTTACTGTTATCGCTCTCCTGAAATAAACGTCTGAACAAATCGTCACTACACATAATTTTAACTTAATTTTCCTTAAATAAAATCCGTTATAGATAGACAGTCAGGTGCAAAATTAAACTACATAGTAATTCAAATTATATCAGGTTAAAATCAATCACCAGCAGAAATTCTCGCTTCTTTAACTTTGTAACTGTTGTTGTTGTTATTTATGTTGTTTTATATATGTAGTATATTGTAATACCATATATATTATTTATTCGTTTATTATTTCGTCATTAGTATACTTAGTTTTAGTTATTTTTGTTAGTTCAAATATTTAATGTTAATGCTTGAATGTATAATTTAATTTATAGTTTTTTTTTTAATGAATTCTCACCCCGTAAATTATTTATACCTACTCTTTCTGTCCTCTCCATCCTAAGGATGCTAATTGATTAGAAATAACCCTGTATATCTCTTTGTTTCTTCTTTTTGTTTCTTTCTTGGTGTGCAATAAAGAGTTTATCTATCTAAACTATTTAAACTGGTATACATATTCGGGTCAGGGAATAGTGAATACATATTAATAAAATCGTAAATCCGAAAGTGGGTTTGTCTATTACTGTTTCACAGAGCTACAGAGGGAGGTATCAACCTATTTTTTTGCATGGATGAGAGTGTCGAGGGATTTTTTTTATTCCGGAGAAATGAAAGGTTTTGTTTTTTTACTTAAGTACTTTATAAATCTATTCCGTCACGCTAAATAATTGTAAACCCAATTAGGCCCAATTATGAAGGCAGTTTCGTAATTATAACAGCTTATTAGACTATTTCTGTTTCTTTTTAAGTATAGGCATTCGATAGAGAGAACACTTATGTATTACGTTGCTATTAAATTTACGATGGCGCTTTCATAATTGGGCCTATTGGATAAGAACAACTGCTAAATGTAGCTATAAAAGTCCAATAAGTTGTCCCGGCGACTGTACCCACGTCATATAATATTTCAAGTGTGTTTAGGCCAAGGGCAGTTCGGTGTAATTATTTGTTTACACCCGTCGGCACCCACTTGCGGTGACGTCACGAGCAGGCTGCTGGCGCGATGGTACCGCGATTGATGAATGGGTCGAACCATAGAGGTGAAGAGAGAGGTCTTGTCTTTTCCCGGTGCTGCGCAAGAGACACTTATGGACACACTTGGAGTCTTGGATACTAGACACCATGATCGTTTTGCAAAGATGCACTTTGAAATGTTCATTTTTTTCTGAATTTTCTTGTTTTAGTATTTAACATTTGTTATACAGGGTTATTTCTGATCAATTAGCATCCTTGTAGGGGCCTATTCTGTACATCATAATTAACAACTTTTGTATTGCAACTATTGTCATAATTAAAAATAAAATCAGCTGTTCCATACATTTGGTCGCGGGTGAACGATATTTTTCTATGGCAAACCAATTTTTTTTTTTTGAGTTTTGACAAAAGTCGCAGAACACGAGTTGTTAGTTTTGATAACCAGAGGATTTTGATATAAAAGGATGCTAATTGATTAGAAATAACCCTGTATACTCATATCCTACTAATATTATAAACGCGAAAGTTTGTATGTAAGGTGCATTGGGGCATTGGCTATTCCGATACGAAGTTGATAGATAGTGTTAGTTTTCATTTATTTGTAAAAGATTGGTTATATATTATTTTCTTAAAACAGTTTTAACCTCTGTCTAATCAATTAAATGATCTATTAGCGTACATTTACCGATTCATGATATGTATTTTAGTTAATTAATTATAAATATAAAAAAAAATGTACTTTTTGTTTTCTTCTCTTGGGTATATTCCGAACCATGTCGGGGTTATTCCGAACTTATTCAAAAGTGTGTTTTAAGACCTAGTATTCAAAGCGCATATGTCTTTTTCGATCAGAAAACCCATGGTGACAAAAATATTAATATAGCCGTATACAGTTCAACCGAATTTTCATACATTTGAAATTCGGAATTACCCCATCCAGTGACAGTGGTTCACAACATTTTGGCTATACTTAGTATATAAAATAAGTGGCGAATTTATGTTATAATTAAGTTGAAAAATGGAAATTTTAAATTCATCATACCTATTATAAGTTTTTTGGTTGTTCGGAATATAACCAAATTCGAAATAGCCCCAACTCATCTTATGGATGTTTGTTACTTATTAAAATAGTAATGTTTATACATCAGAATAACACAAAAGCTATAATTTATAAAGATACTGCGTGAAACGAAGTTCGCCGGGTCAGCTAGTAAACAATATACCTACTAATCATTTAAAATAACTCTAACTATGGGACCCCGAAATCAGCTGTTTATTATAAAGATTAATTTGCTGTATACGAGTACTGTATATATATCATGCTGTAAACAGCTGATAACGATTTATTTCACGATTTCCAGCCCCCCGACCTCCTAAGCAATATCAATCGTAATAGCAATCGTTTATGACATCATTTTAGTCATTTAGCACCACCTATGTGACGTTAGCCATCAAAGTTGTTCATTCAACGATTGCTTTCGCAATCCGCGCAAAGCAATTGATGGCTAACGTCACATCGGCGGGGCGAAATGACTAAAATGAGGTCATAAACGATTGCTATTCTGCCGTGCAGTCCTTAAAACGCAGTATCTGACTTTTTGACGTTTTTGAGTTAAATATTGAACCGTAATGGGCACGTCATAAGGAATCGAATGATTTAATCGGTTTTTGATTATCGCAACTACAAGATAGTTAAAAACAAATACCTCAACGCAGTAACTAGGAATGTTTTATGCAAACTGTAACGATAAACTATCTAAAATACAGTAAGAGCAGTTACTGTATTTTAACAGCTTTGTTCTTCCGGATAAAATGCAGTAAATGTCGTCATTGCTACAAAAAATCGGTTAACTAAACCTTAAAAATATGGTGAACACATAAACTAAAATGCAGTAAATAGGTAATGTACTGAAAATGTGAATACTGCAAATTTTATTTTTATTACTTTTCAAAATGATTACAGACTAGTATGCAGTAAGGTACAAAGATGTGGTGTTTTAGATAGCATCACCTATTTTTTCCATGCAGTCAAAACAAAGTAAAATGCAGTGAAGTTAATAAAACTGTCCTTTATTTATGTCATAGGTTGCTTGTTGTTGTCAATGTTACTAATTAAATTGCAGTATTTTAGTTATTTACTGCAGTATAATCGATAACATCTAACACTTACATAATAAAATTTTACAACCTAAATTGCAGTAAAAGTCGTAATTACTGCATTATAATTGGTAATTTGAATCAAGTTATTGTATTCCACTGCTTTCGTGGAGTTTACTACTGCATTCTAGCTAGTAAAAGACGTTTACTTTTCTGCAGATTTCTAGAAGGTTAAGTAGTGTACAAGCACTAATTCAGTATATGCTGAAGATTCGTCGTTCGTTTTAGTTATAGGACGTCCACTGCTGGACATAGGTCTCCCCTAATGATTTCCAATAAGACCAATTAGTAGCGGTTTAAATCGAGCGCGATCCTGTGGTCCTAATGAGGTCATCCGTCTATCTTGTCGGTGGACGTCCTAAGCCGGTAAGTGGTCTCCACTCGAAAACTTTTCGACCCCATTGGTCATCAGTCTTTCGCGCTATAAGCTCTACCCATTGCCACTTTAACCTGCCAATCCGCTGGGCTACATCGATAACTTTGGTTCTTCTACGGGTCTCCTCAATTTAGATTCGATCTCGCAGAAAAACTCCGAGCATAGCCCTCTCTATGGCTCGTTGGGCTACTTGGAGCTTACTAATAAGGTCCATAGTGAGGGACCACGTTTCTGTCCCTATGTCGGACGAGAAGACGTTACGCAATTTTCCGAACGCTGCCCAACCGAGATGGATTCGGTGATTATCTTCTATCTTGAAGTCGGACCTATATAACTGGACTACTTGTCCTAGGTAGACGTTCGAGTCAACGACTTCAAGCACCGATTTTCCAACTGAAATCGGGGTGGGTACAACATGAGAATTACATATGACCTTTGTCTTGCCCATGTTCATTTGAAGACCCACCTTTTGAGAGACTCGATTGAAGCCTTCGAGCATCATGCTGAGTTCTTCCATCGACTTTGGCATGACCACGATATCGTCGGCAAATTGATGGTAAGTGATGTATTCGCCATTGATGTTGATGTCGAATCCTTTCCATTACAGGAGCTTAAAGGCGTTCTTCAAAGTAGCAGTAAACAGTGTCGGAGATATCACGTCTCCCTATCTTACGCCTCTCTTCAAAGGGATCGCCTTGGAGCTCTCTTCCTGTACTCGAACCGACATAGTGGTGTTATTATACAAACATTTCAGTACTTCAATGTACCGATGGTTAATACGGTATCGTTAGAGAGACTCAATCACAGCCCATGTCTCGAATGATTCAAAGGCTGTCTCATAGTCCACAAACACCAAACAAATTAGCAGGTTATCTTTTTGGTCTTCTGTATAACCTGCTGCAGCGTATGTATGTGGTCCATGATGCTAAATCCTTTTCGGAAACCGGCTTGTTCGGGAGGCTGGAAGTCATCAAGCCTGCGTTCGAGACGATTCGTAATGACCCTTGAAAACAACTTATAAACATGGCTCAGAAGCGAGATGGGTCAGTATTTTATCAATAAGGTGTTGTCACTTTTTTTGAAGAACATCACCACCATGCTTCTGTTCCACGCTTCTGGCGTTATACTCTCGAGGACTACGGTGTGTTACGGCTGTAGCTTGGCATGGAGAAATTTCTGGAAGAAAGCAAGAGGACCTGGTGAGTGCTTTTCGGGTGTTTTTATGAAGCCGAAGAGATGCCGTAACAATTACAACATGACTCGATAATTGTTCGGCCCAGAAGAAAATTGGTGCCCTTTGACTTTCTTGATAGGTATAATTAATAGCTACGACATTGCAGCTACACTATAGTTGAAGTATTTTGAGCCCGGACATACTTTTATTTTGGTCGAACAATCGCTGCAGAAATGAAAAGTTTATGACTTTCAGGACTTCTGCCAGGCTATAGAGAAGTCGAACTCGGATAAGATTTATGTCAAACAGTTCGAAGTATCCGATTTCTTTGTTTCGCAGAAAAAACTCAAAGATCGTTCAGGTAACAGAATACGAGTATATCTAATAGATGTACCTAGTTGAAGTCATGGTAAAGAGATAAAAATACTGTCTTTATTACAAAAAAGATTTTGATGCTGAAGATTACGGCCAACTAAACTGTTTAAAATCAAAAAAAACCTCCCAAACCAGAAGTGAGATCTCAGCCCAAGGATATACCTTCTGCCAGAAAATTAGACGTAATAAAGAAATCAGGGCCATTAATGCCTAAAAACCGAATTAATTTCTGGAGAAATATTCCAGTAACTACTTCAGAAATCGATGATGGTGAGGAAAACTTTGTCTTTGATAATGATGACGAGGAATCTCATTAAGTTTATCTTTGAAGCTTTTTGTGTTTACGTAGGATAATAGATAGATAGATAGTTAAAACATACGAAAGGAGAGGATTTATTTTGTTAGTATACTCAAAAGAATATGATTTTTGTTCTTAGATATTTGTGTTTAAGTATGTCTGTCAGTGACTTCGGGAAAAAATCCTTCAATTCCCGACTAGTAAACAACTCTACCTTTGATATCTATTTCGCTGTTTTACTTATACCTAAAGTACTTTGTACAAACATGATTATATCGCCTTTAAATATAAACAGAAATCATAGATCTATATTTGTTCACTCTAATCTGGAAATCAATAAAATGTCAATAGTCAGATGGCCCTGATAAGCATTTGCAATTTACTACGCATCTTCAGGAAGTATCAACTCCCTAGACTGGAAAATATTATTCATTTTATTTGGAAAATTATCTTGAGCCAGTTTGCCTCCACTCTTTTGTTGTCCCAAGGCCTCGAAACCTCTAAATCCGGCCCTGATTATTGACAGTTAATCATAAATGTTAAAAGTAGTTTAAATTGAAGTAACTTTAAGTTTTAATTACTACCTCTGTACTGTGAGTTTAACTAACCCAAATTGCTATGATAAAAGTGACTTATATGATAAAAGTCTGAACTATAATAGTTCTAAATAATAATAAGTGATTGTGTTGATTTCTGTTTATGTTGAAGTGTTGATTTCTTACTCAATCTTTAGTAAAAAATATTCTGATAGACATTGTCTCTTTTTTACTCCATAAAATTAGTAATTTAGCCGATAATTATTAACATACTGCATCTACATTTTACTCAAGACACATATTAAAATGCAGTAAAATAAATCAGATACTGCATTTTAAACAGCAAATTAGTACATGTCACGCATAATTTTGCAGTACTAACTCAAATTACTGCATTTTAATCTGATTTTGCGTACTTTTTCACTAAATTTGATGTGTCGTAACAGCTCGTTTTTTGGGATTTTTTTTTCAAAATCATTTTTATTTATCATTTAATAATCTAAGTGCGTATTTTCTCTCGTGAAGTCTTTCTCCGAATTCAGATGCGCCCAATAGCATCCAAAACATACGTCATAAAACCTTGTAACATAGGAAAAAAACAAACCAAAAAGTTTTTCGCGTTTTTCTCGAAACTGCGTTTTTGCTCATACTGCGTTTTAGAGCCTGCACGGCAGTATTGCTTAGGCGGTCGGGGGGCAGGTTGGTTACACTAAAATGTATTCATACTTATGAGTCTACTGACCTGTATTTAAATAATTCTGCAATTTGCAATCACTATAAAATTCGTATTTACGAAAATTTCATAGAATGCACTTTTTTGTAAACTCGTATGAATAACTGATTTGTTGTGCTCTAATTAGTAACATGCACTAATAAATTATTACAAAAATTGGGTAATTACTCGCGTCATGCGTAGTGGTTTTAGACAAAGGGTTTCTCGGGTACCCAATAGATCGAGACGACATATTCCATCTCGTGAGATCTGTGGGTCAACTCTCCTTTATGCAGTCATTGAGCTCTGCGAATGTCGGTGAATATTTATTTATAGGATTCGTCGAATTCGGTTAAGTTTTCTGAGTTTTATTATGTGGTTATGTTGAGGAAACCTAAACATTCATAGAGACCTTTTTTTACAGTTAACATTATGCAAAGCCGGGAGCCGTAGTTGTCTAGTGGCAGTGACACCCGCCTTACAATAGTGAGGTCGTGGGTTCAAATCCCGGACCCATACCAATGAGTTCTTTGGAATTTATGTACGGAATTTAACACCATTGGCTATTCGGTAAAGGAAAACATCGTGAGGCAATCTGCATGCGTCCGTTGAAGAAATTCAATGGCGTATGTGAATCCGCCAATCCGCACTGGGCCAGCGTAGTGGATATGGCCCAATCACCCTTCGCGGGTAGGCCTACGTCATGCAGTGTACTATTAAAAAGGCCGATACAGTAAAGCCGGTCAGAAGTAAGTAACTATCATTAGTTTATTTTTAATTTGATTTATTGGCTTTATTTTGCTATAGACATAAAAGGGCCAGCACAGTAGGTTCTCAACCACAGTTCTTTTTCTAATAGGGTCCTACTTCAAATTGTCATGTTAAGATAAGTTACGCTTCCGTAAAACTTAATAAAACCAAATAATTAGGATAAATGGGCTTAAGAAGAATGGCCTTATTGTTATCTAAATTTCCCTATTTCCCAGTAGACTTCCTGTCCAAAAGCTCGTCTCCTTGGCGCCAACCTTCGTGGAACATCTGGGCGGGAGTAGCATTTCGCAACGCACTCTATATGGCGAAACGGGTCATTGCTAGCCGACGCGGCCTTATGCGCCGAGCAGAGTACGCGCAGAGATATTTGTTGGGCTTAATGAAAGCTTTGGATTACAAAACACTTTTCAGGGCATAAACAAATTACTATAGCTGGGATACATTTGAAAGTTTTGAATGATAGTTCTATACTTAGGGTGAGTGTCTATTTTTGCATCAATTCTTTGATCTATCTTTGTTTTGGATTAGTTATAGACAAATAGGGCGTAAGGGGGTTACCAACTTTCATCAATTCATTAACCTATCTAGAATTTATTGATAACTAAGTATCGCATATTGTAAAAAAAATCATGGTGAGTTGAAATAAGCAAGAGTTTTGTTCAGTGTACTGCAGCACCTAAAAAACTAACGGGGAAATGGGTATCAAATAAAGGTTATGGGTTTAAAAAAAATTAGGTTATCCGTCAATATATATTATTATTATGTTGATATCGATAAGTAGCAAAACTCGACGAACATTATACAAATAACATTAATAAATTTTCCAGAATATTAAAATCCTGAAAAACTTTTAAAATAACTTCCTAAAGGCATACTAATCTAACTTCGAATGGAAACCTATTATCTTCCAAGCCAAGAGCAAGACTCTGTATAATTTCCTACTCAGTAGTACGAGTACGTAAAGCTCGCACATGCGACGTGTTTACTTTGATTTTGATATATGAACGATGTTTTAACGTGGTTGTGCCCACATCAGTCTGCCCACTGCTGTGAACTTGAGGCATGAGTTGCACCTGACTCATTTCATACGAAGAGATTTACCTAATATGTATAATACTCGTACTATCATGCGAAGCCTTCAGAGACTCTATTTTTTACTTTCGAACGACTCGGACATAAACGGAACTATGACAGATTGGATGGAGAATCCTTAAAATTCCGTACACGCCCCAGACGTTTCCATAGAAGTTCCATGTTCCTCCCTCCGAGCCATGCGAATGTCGAAAATAGAGCCCCAAATGGCTTAAAAACTGTGACACTGGGGCTAGCTACCAAGCCTTTAGAACTTACTTACTATTAAACATACTATATACTAAGAACAATGTGCGGTCGATGCAAATTGAGGCGCTGAGCAAAACTACACCGATTTCAAAGGGAGATAGATATACTTACGAAAGATTTTTGATTGCCTTAGATTGATATGACCGCACTCTAGTCTTTTTAGGGTTCCGTACCTCAAAAGGAAAAAACGGAACCCTTATAGGATCGTTTTGTTGTCCGTCTGTCCGTCTGTGTGTAGGTATGTCAAGACTCTTTATCTCGGGAACGCGTAAAGATATCGAGTTGAAATTTAAACTACATACGTATATCTATGGTCTCATGCAGTTGTGTAAAAGAAAAACTTCTCAGTTATCGTTTAAAAAAGTTAGAGCCGTTTATGTCGTAAAAACCGCATATTTCGACACTCACAAAAATTAAAACCTACAGGGTACTTCCCGTTGACATAGAACTATGAAATTTGGCGAGAAGCATTGAAATTGAAATTTTCTGGATTTTTACAGAACCCTCGGTGTGCGGGCCTGACCCGCACTTGTCCGGTTTTTTTTAATCTATTTTAATTTATAGATGGTTTTATCCGCAGGATAATGCCACCCTCGATACATTAGCTTTGTTGAGCTTGTAGTTTACAGGCTCTAAAGGTTTCATATTTATCGGGGGGGTTAAATAATTGGGTGAGTCAGCGATTTTAAGCCGCCTGAAGGCCTATGACATACCTATCTAAACTAGTAGATATGAATGACAGTTTATCGCAGTTATGCTTAGGTAGGCAGGTACATACAGCTGCCCAGTATTGTGAACTTGAGGTTAATCCATATTGAGGTGTTGAGTTAGATAACATAATAGCGCTTGAACCTCAGAGTCACCTCGGAAGTGTAGCCTGTCGAACTAAAAAAAATTTATTACGCACGCCAAAATTGGCGAAAATATCGATGATTATACGAAAAAAAACATACATACAAGCGAACATAGAACCTCCTCCTTTTTGAAAGTCGGTAAAAAAGAAGATCCCAAAGTGTAAGAAATCTTATCAAATACACATCTCGTTTGAAAAAAAGTCAAAAACAAATGCGAAAAATTCAACTTGCATCAGAACTCAGAACCAGTTGGCAAGCCGACGACGCGTCGGCAGACCAGTCGCGCCGCCGGTCCAAGGTCACGGGTGTCAGAGCTGTCAAGATCCGTATCAGTCAACGTCAATGTCAAATGTCAATGGAGTTATTGTTACGACGTTATAGTAACGGTTTGGGAGTTGGCGGGAACGCGAGAAATTAAATGGTTAAAGCTGTATCATCAGCTATAGTATTCAAAAGTAGTAGGTAAGTAGATAACCTTTTACCGGTAAGGTTTTATATCTCATAATCCATTCTAACGATTTCGGATTTTTTTTTACTTGCCAACAGAAATATATATATTACTAGCGACCCGCCCCGGCTTCGCACAGGTGTATTATACATATAAACATTCCCTTTGAATCACTCTATCTATTAAAAAAACCGCATCAAAATTCTTTGCGTAGTTTTAAAGATATAAGCATACATGGGGACAGACAGCGGGAAGCGACTTTGTTTTAAACTACATAGTGATCTTATAACTAAGCTCCTTGGAAATTCCGGCGTAGTGCTCGGCATGTCATCTAACACATAGGCCTCTTCTATCTGTAGATCTAATTTACTAGATATATAGAAAATAAACTTTCCAAGTTTATCTGTGAGTACTTATAAGTATTATTCCTAAAAAAAATACGCCCGATCTTCCACTGTCGTTTCATTTAATTAATTTATGGTATGAAATCATTACGCACTTGTGTGTAGGCTAAGGTGTAGGCACGTGCTATAACAGTGCAAACTCTTTATTATTCTTTATCCCTTGCCCAGCTGGGAATCAAACACAGGCAAATCATAAGTCATTCGACGCCAAAATATGTAGATAGATCGGTATCGGTCAGCTGTCAGCGTCAAAGTCAAATGTCAATAGAGTTATTATTACGGCTGTAAAATAACGGCTTCGCACCGAATGACCGAGAGCGCATTTCGGAACTAAAAATTTAAAAACTGGTTTAGCTACTGCACTGAGAATTATGTACCTAGATTTATTTTAATATATTCTGTGTAGATTAGAACCACTACACGTCACTGCATCTCAATGTAATAAACCTTACCTTGTTGATAGAAGTTCTACGCTGCGCTTAGTGGCATAAGTCTCCTGAAGAAACATACTTCAAGCCGATTATTATATTACTTGATTTTATTGGTACTAATATTGTTACTAACGTCACTGTTGAACTGCCTATGTTCAACAGTGACGTAATATGGCTGACATGATGACTAATCCATCCACTCTTCAAGTCAGAAAAAAAGCTGATTTTGTTACACCTATCAGTATTATTATATCTTCTTTGACCTAACTAAAAATATATCTAGCAAACCAAATCAAAAATATTTATTTTAGTCAACATCGATCCAATTTATTTACTTACAACACCATGTTAGTACTTAAGATTAAATTAGTTTGTCATGTTTCTTCATAGTCTAAAGGTGAGCATACACGGTCAGTTCAACTGATCAGTTTTTCGCGTCACTCCAATTGGGGCTCATTCAGTAAATTAAAAGGTGGGAATTGGTGGCTCCATGTTTAAACCACTACCAGAAGCTGGGCACACATGATGAAATGATCGCATCAGTTCATCAAATAATTGCAGCGGGGTCCTAATGTAGTCAACAATTGCCGATAGGTACTGCAATGGTTTGCATGTTTCTACCACTTCGATGATTAACTGAATCATCGGTAACTCACGTAATTTCAATTTTTTACAAAAAATATCTGAACCAAAGTTGTTTGAAATTTGATTTACTACAACTTTAATTCACATCAACTTTTGTAGTATCGATATTTTTCGATTATAACAGTGGTGCCATTGTAAATAACATAGCACCACCGTCTTCTATATTAATAATTTCGTCAAGGGGTACGGTAGACTCGATTGAAACTTTATCTGAATGATAAAACATAAAAAAATAATGCTTTCGAGTCGACAACATATATCCGGAAAATTCGGATTATCGAGTATTTTAATAAATTATAACGGTGCTGATAAACAAAAACACGGTGTCCATATTGACACCGGATGACGGATGACATAAATTGAGAAGTGTTGCCAACACCACAAATAAAGAATCTGCTAAAATGGTGTTAAAATTGTGACAAAATAATGCTATATAAACTTGCTAAAAATTGTGATAACATTTTTCAATATGAAATGAAATGTAACATAATTATGAAATTATTATTAATTAACAAAATATGCGTTTTAATTGACTATGACCTATTATTATGTTATCAAATAAAATGTAAGTATCTTGGTCTTCATCGACCACTACTGAGCTTGAAGACGAGGTTGAGTCATTGCTCAGACTATATAACTCCCCTTGGTACCTACAGAGCGTAGTGCGTTCTCTGGAACTGCGTAAGACTAGCAGCATTTCCTTGCCCTTTTTAAGTCGAATCTTATAGGTATAAAATAGCATTTAAAGTTTTTACCGACAAACAATTGCGTAGCATAATTTTTAATACATTCATTTGACTAAAAGAAACCCGTTCAATTTCGTCATTTGAAAGTGGTAGCGTTAAAAACAATATTGCTGACATAAATCTGCAATTCTGCATGTAATTTTAATGGTAAAAAACTTATTGTACAATTATTTTACATGCTAAAAATATGACGTATGCTAAATTGCAAATAAATATGCTAAACAAGATGAAAATATGCTAAATTTAGCATAAAAATGCTAAATTGGTATCACTGATCTTGAGCAGTCAAAATTTTTATGTTTTGGCGTCGCATTGTGGTGCATTTGCCAGTGTCAAGTAGTAAGTTTTAATAATTTTTGATAATTTTTCAATTTTGATAATATTGTATCAAAATAGTGACGTTAAGGTCCAACCATGTCCAACCTTTGGTTAGTACCACAGATATCTAATATACTAGGTTAGTACCTAACCGAAGGTTAGGTACCTACTTAATGTTTTCAATGATCCGAAATATAAAATAGGACAGGAGTGTAGGCTATTAATTTTGTGTATGTAGTAATCAGACTCCACTGGAGAAGCAAAGGATACAGGCTACATAAAGTACATCATAATATATCACCAACCGGCCTTATTGGAAATCTATGAGCCGTATGTCCAGCTGTGGACGTCCTACGGCTGATAGATAGATAATCATAGAAAATATAATACTTGCCATACCTAATCTTTAAAGTTGACGTTGCCATTCTTTTCGTTTTATCAGAATGTATAGATACATTTTCAGTACTTATTCATTTAGTTTTGAGCAATTACTTTGGGATTTTGTTTACACCCATCATTCTGAAATTACCTATTTTTAAAAATTTATGTCTTTCATAATTGTTTTGCTTGACCTTCATCATTTTGTTATCAGCCTAATCTCCTTGCCATAGATGAAGGATAAGTTTTCGCTCAGAGCGAAGCGATCCTTCCTTCATCTATGCTCCTTGCATTTGGTAATCATTGTCATGATTGTAAAAAATTGATGCAGCGAAGAGCTCTTCGTAAAGATCAAGAAGTGATCAAGTAAAATTATGATGAGAGTGTATTATAAGTCATATTTCACCCGAGCGAAGCCGGGTTGTCATCTAGTATCAAAAAAGTATCGATCCTAGAAAAATTTGATGGGAATCAAAGTTGTAGGAAATCAAATTTCGAACATTTTTAGTTTCCAAAATTTCTCATGAAAAATTGAAATAACACAAGTTATGGAAGAAGCAAAATGGCACCACTGCCTTATTAAAAAAAATATCGATCCTATAAAAAGTTGATGGGAGTCAAAGTTGTAGGAAATCAAATTTCAAGAAACTTCAGCTTCAATAATTTCTCATGAAAAATTGAAATAACAAGTTATGGAAGAAACAAAATAGAACCACTAACTTAATAAAAAAATATCGATCCTGGAAAAAGTTGATAGGAATCAAAGTTGTAGGAAATCAAATTTAAAACATTTTTGGTTTCGATAATTTATCATGAAATATTGAAATAACACAAGTTATAGAAGAAATAAAAAGGCACCACTATCTTATTAAAAAACATATCGATCCTAGAAAAAGTTGATGAGTATAAAAGTTGTAGGAAATCAAATTTTAAACATTTTTGGTTCCGATAATTTCTCATGAAATATTGAAATAACACAAGTGTGGAAGAAACAAAATGGAACCACTAACTTATTAAAAAAAATATCGATCCTGGAAAAAGTTGATGCAAATCAAAGTTGTAGGAAATCAAATTTCAAGCAACTTCGGCTTCGATAATTTCTCATGAAAAATTGAAATAACTAGTTATGGAAGAAACAAAATGGAACCACTAACTTATTAAAAAAATATCGATCCTGGAAAAAGTTGATATGTCTAAAAGTTGTAGGAAATCAAATTTCAAATAACTTTGCTTCCAATAATTTCTCATGAAAAATTGAAATAACACAAGTTATCGAAGAAACATAATGGCACCACCTTCTTATTAAAAAACTATCGATCCTAGAAAATGTTGATGAAAATCACAGTTGTGGAAAATCGATTTTCAACCAACTTTGGTTCCGATAATTTCTCATGAAAAATTGAAATAACACAAGTTATAGAAGAAACAAAATGGTACCACTGTCTTATTAAAAATAATATCGATCCTGGAAAAAGTTGGTGGGAATCAAAGTTATAGGAAATCAAATTTCAAACAACTTGGGTTCCAATAATTTCTCATGAAAAATTGATATAACGCAAGTTATCGAAGAAACATCATGGCATCACCGGCTTATTTAAAAATATCGATCCTAGAAAAAGTTGATAGGAATCAAAGTTGTGGAAAATAAAATTTCAAACAACTTTGGTTCCAATAATTTCTCATCAAAAATTGAAACACTTAACACAAGTTATCGAAGAAATGTCATGGCTCCACTGTCTTCAAATATGGAACCACCAATTCCCACCTGTTCATTAACTGAATGAGCTCCCAGTTGGAGTGACGCGAAAAACTGATCAGTTGAACTGACCGTGTGTGCCCACCTTTAATTTGCTGTTTGCTACTGCGTATGGTCCAAGTGATACGAGATTTCTACGAAAACGTCTGACCTACTACGTCGACGATAATAAAGCTAGGCAGTTTATTATTATAGGTAGAGTTATTACTTATTCTCCGTACGCATTTTAATCCTGAAAACAAAGATACTATATCTACCTATAAATCTATATGGATACTCAAGAAAACTAAGAAAGGAGAACTAAAACTTATTCATCTTTTAAGCTCTAATAAGTGTCCAGAGATGTTCAAGCAATTTAATTATGACGCAAAATATGTGTTATTTTCAATCCCGGGATGTACCCTACAAAACTATGCTAAATGCAAACATATATTTATTTATTTATTAATCCATTGCTTGCCGCATTTACAGCGTACGCCAAGGCGTGCGACAAGCTAGCTATTACTACAATAATTATATTTTACAATTTCAAACACATTGAATAATTCAAAGAATAAAATAAAACATACAATAACAACAATCATTAAATCAGGTTAACAGTAATGAAAATGGCAAAGTAAAATAAAAATAATTAATCACAATTCGTAGAAACAAAATTAAATGTCAAAAAATAAAAAAGGTCATAATGAATAGAAGAAAAAAATATATATATGTAAACATAGTAGTCATTATAATATTAAAATTATAAATAAGGCTGAACACAAAGCAATCTCGGTCAAATGTATTCAGTCCCATATATGGAGTAGCCCTGAGACGTCCGCTAAGTACACTTATTTTTTTCGGTCGTCAGTCCGCTGCGCTATGTGCCCTGCCCATGGCCACTTCAACTTGCCAATCCGCTGCCTATGTTGGTAACTTTGGTTCTTCTACGAATCTTCTCATTCCTGATTCGATCTCGCAGAGAGACTCCGAGCATAGCCCTCTCCATAGCTCGTTGTGCTACTTGGAGCTTATTAATAAGGCCCATAGTTAGAGACCACGTTTCAGTGCCATAAGTCATCATTGGCAACAGTGGCAACACACACTGGTTATAGGTCGAAAGACTCGAAAGTGTTCGACCAGTGTGTGTTGCCAGTAAAGTGTGAACATTCCGTACCAATTCACTGTAGTAAACGAAAGCAAATACTTACAACAAAGTTTAATAATAAAAGCATACAATTAGGTTTTTATTATTAAGGGCCTTTTTAGCGACACTAGGTCTAGTATCCAAAAAAACGCTAACTAAAACCAACAAGCGAAAATCTCATAGCTTTCCCCATACACCAAAGATCGGTCAGACCGACTGACCGTCAATTGTGCAATTTCTATCAATCGAGCCGGCTAATTGATTGAAAAGGTGCTTGACAGCAGTTGAACGATGTCGTTTATTAATGTGTTACTTACGCCGGCAATTGAACAGAAATGTCTACAAGAACACGCGTTTGAGAGACGTAAAGCTTCTTATTTCGTCTACAAAATTTTCTACAAATGAGGTTTGGTATTTGGCTATTACTTTCTTTAAATGTTTTAGATTGGAGATATTAAATTAGTAAATTTTTTTTTTTTAATTTAAACCGCGGTGGTATAGTGTTAGTGACCTGCCTTACAATCGTGAGGTCGTGAATTCAAATAATGAGTTCTTTGGAATTTATGTACGTAATTTAACACCACTGGCTTTTCGATGAAGGAAAACATCGTGAGGCAACCTGCATATGTCCGGAGAAGAAATTTGATGGCGTATGTGAATCCACCACCCCGCACTAGGCCAGCGTGGTGGATATGGCCCAATCACCCTTCGTGAGTAAGCCTACGTCCTGCAGTGGACTATTAAAAGGCTGATACAGTACAGTACATTACAAAATATTTTTTTACAATGTAAATAGCTATATGTATATCTAAACATTAAATGCTGACTCTTTCAGAGCCCTTTGTTTGCCATTTTGATTGCTTATTTTGAAGAATGGTATAAAGTCCACGGTGAAAAATCTTCTCATGTGTGTTAACATAAGTAATTATCCTATACATAATATACTATAACACTTACCAACACAATCTCGCAGCTGATCACAAACACTAGTCACTTCACACACACACACTCACAATGTAATTTGACGTAGTAGATAATCGAGTCGATAAGATTCACATCTTTCAATGTCGATTGTAGAGCAACTGCTGCACTGCTAAGTTTTTACCTGGAACAGAAAATATTGATATCACAGACTGGTTTTGTTGAAGATTTAGTAACTCTTAGCTAAATAATTCTTAAAAATGTACAGTGTAATTTGACGGAAAATGTAGTACCTACTTAAGAGGATCATGTATCGACCGCTGTTTTCGCGTTTTCTGTAGAACATTTTGATAATTTTCGGTACATTTACAATTAAAAAGGTATTTATTTTTATAACTTAAAAAACATTGAAATTTAATTCTTAACTACCAACATTTTTTTTTTTTTACAATTTACGTTCCGGGAGAAAACTTTTTGCACCCATTAAATTTTCACAAAATGTTATGTTTTGGTGTCAATCGCTTGAGTAAGAGATATTTTACGCTCGTACCTAAGCCTTATTTATCTTCAGAAAAGTTTTTGGTTTATATGTATTTTTCAGATTTTTTAAATGCTAATAACTTTAAGGTCATATGAGGACACACTCCCCACACTCATTTCACGGACAATAACACACACACACACACACAGAGAGAGAGACGAGCGTGCTAGTTATTTTTCAATATTTTTGATTTTTTGTTTTGATTCTTTAAATTTTTCAAATTTAAAAATTCTATATATCAAATGTTTTGTTGATCTAGAATCTAGAATCTCGTACTGCTGAAGGCACTCTAGAGGTACCAAACTCAGTCCACCAAAGAGTAGCAGTGAAACCAGGTTTGCGTTTCATCCAAGCAAACCTGCATCGCTCACAGACCGCAACAGCCGAACTCCTGAAAGTCGCAAAGGAAAGAAATGTTTCAGTCGCCCTAGTGCAAGAACCGTATGTAGGTAACAAGGGAGTTATGAAACAGTATCCTGGAACCCGCGTTATTCAGTGCAGTTTGAACAGGAAAAAGCCTGTAAAGGCAGCAGTAATTGTTTTTGGTGACAGGCTGGAGGTGATTCACGACCCCCAGCTTGTTACTGAGACGGAAGCAGCTGTTTTGCTGGCCAACGAAAACCTGAAGCTGGGAGTGATTTCTGTCTACTTGGAGGGAGACCAACATGTTGATCCATACCTCAACAGGATCAAGGCTTTTAGCGAAAAACTAGCGACCAAAGATCTAATAGTCGCCGGTGACGTTAACGCCTGGTCCCATTGGTGGGGAAGCACATCGGAAAACAGCAGAGGAGAAGCCGTCCACTCCTTCTTCGATGAGATGGGCCTACACATACTAAACACAGGTGACATACCAACCTTTGAAGTTGTCAGAAGAGGTAAACTCTGCACGAGTATAGTAGATGTTACTACGTGCAGCTTGCCACTTCTGGGGAAAATAGAGGGCTGGCGGGTAGACAGGGATCTCACAACATCGGATCACAATGCAATAACGTTTACTTTGCGTCTAGAGAAGGCCCTTGAATATATAAAGCCAGTCACTACACGCAAGTACAACACCAAGAAAGCAAAATGGTCGGATTTCATGTCATGCCTGAAAACCTCACTTGAGAATAAAAAAATATCACCAGAGTCAGTAAGAGAATGTAGAAGCCCAGATGAACTAGAGTCAATGATCACGAGTTACACTGAAAGTATCCACGAAGCCTGTACACACACCATCCCACTTATAGGCCCACGCAAAGGGAACCCAACTCCCCCGTGGTATACAAAAACACTCGATGATCTTAAGAAAGAAGTTCTTAGAAGAAAGAGACGGATCAAGAACGCCGCCCCCGACAGAGTCCAGTATGTAGTCGATCAATATCAAATTGCACGTCAAGACTACAAGGATCAAGCCGAAAAAGCGTATACGGAGAACTGGAAAGAGCTCTGCACGAATCAGGAGAAAGAGAGCATGTGGGACAAAATCTACAGGGTGATCCGGAAAACCTCGGAGAGGCAAGAAGACTTGCTTCTGCGTGACACCGAAGGCAACACCCTGTCCCCACAGCACTCTGCAGAACTACTAGCCAGAACTTTCTATCCCGACGACTCTGCAAGCACAGATCTACCGTGCCATGCGGAATTGCGGGGACGGACAAGAGAAACACCAGAGGACCTACCGGAAAATGACCCTCCATTTACGTCAGCAGAACTGGAATCAGTGTTACGAACTTTGAATCCGAAAAAAGCCCCTGGAATGGATGGGCTCACTGCTGACATATGCGCCGCAGCTATCCGGGCTGAGAGAGAAATATTCCTAGCAATCGCAAACAAGTGCTTATCGCTGGGACATTTCCCTAAGCAGTGGAAAATAGCACATGTGGTCATTTTACGTAAGCCCGGTAAGACAGATTACACACATCCGAAATCTTACCGCCCTATAGGTCTCTTGCCTGTCGCCGGAAAAATCGTCGAAAAGCTTTTAGTGGCCCGATTCCAATGGCATCTCCTCCCAACCATCAGTCAGAAACAGTACGGCTTTATGCCCCAGCGGGGTACTGAAGATGCCCTTTATGACCTGGTAGAGCACATGAAAACAGGAGTGAACAACAAAAATTTAGTACTCCTAGTCTCCCTGGACATAGAGGGCGCCTTTGATAATGCATGGTGGCCCGCCTTAAAAGACCAATTAGCGAAGAAGAGGTGTCCGACTAACCTCTATGAGATGGCAAACTCATACCTCATAGACCGAAAGGTCGTAGTCAACTATGCTAGAGCGGCATACGAGAGAGAAACAACCAAAGGATGTGTCCAAGGCTCGATCAGTGGACCTACCTTTTGGAATGTAATTCTAGACTCATTGCTGCGACTGCTAGAGGCAGAGGGAGTTTACTGTCAAGCCTTCGCGGACGACGTCGTCCTCGTGTTTACAAGTCAGTCATCATCCATCATCGAACAACAGGCCAATCACGCGTTAGATATGATTGTGGAATGGGGAGTACGTAATAAACTCAACTTTGCAGCGCAAAAGACCAACGCGATGCTGTTAACAAGAAAGTTGAAGTATGAACCCCCACACTTAGTCATGTCAGGCGTTCAGCTTGATCTTGTTGAAGAGGTCAAGCTATTAGGCCTGTTGATTGACCGAAGGCTCAATTTCAAAGCGCACATAAACGCCCAGTGTAAAAAGGTGGCGAACATTTACAAACAGCTCGCGTGCGCAGCGAAAGTGACCTGGGGACTGAATAGCGAAATCACGAGAACCATTTACGTCGCAGTGGTGGAACCCATCATTATGTATGCCTCAAACGTATGGGCGCAAGCGGCAGACCTCGAGGAAAACAAGTCTCACTTGAACTCACTCCAAAGAGGTTTTGCCCAAAAAATCTGTAAGTCGTATCGTACTGTTTCTCTCAAGTCAGCACTCGCCCTCTCAGGTCTACTCCCTATTGACCTGCGCATCCAGGAAGCGGCAAGCCTGTACAGAGCGAAGAAAAACTTCTCCCAAGAATATCTCCCACCGGAAATGGAGCTCGAACGAAATGTCAGTTATCTTGACCAGCCACACCCGTCAACCCAGATAAGTGTGGACTTCGAGCTTCTGGAAAACACCTCAAGCCTGCCCGATGGACCCCAAATCTTCACAGATGGTAGCAAAATAAAGGGTCAAGTTGGTGCAGCTCTAACCTGGTGGGAAAACGGCAGGGAAGTCAAGTATTCAAAATTCAAGCTACACCCCGAATGCACAGTCTTCCAATCGGAACTTTATGCTCTTTACCGAGCGACTCAAATGGTGGCAACGAGCACGAACTCTGAAGTCAACATTTTAAGTGATTCAAGATCTTCACTTGAACTGCTTCGGAACCCCAAAACGAGTCATCCTTTGGCGAAGAAGATAAAAGAGAACATTGGAAGGATAACTGCAGAAGGGAGATCTCTTCGTCTTTTCTGGCTGAAAGCGCATGTGGGAACCGCCGGTAATGAGAGAGCTGATGAACTCGCAAAGTCAGCGGCACTCACTGGAACCTCAAGAGATTACGAAGGGATCCCTCTGTCCTACGTCAAAAGCAAGATTCGCAAGGAATCAGTCCAGAAGTGGCAGGACCGATACGAAACCTCGGACAAAGGTAAAGTCACTCAGACGTTCTTCCCGGATATCGTAAACGCATATCGGGTGACGAGTGTCACGAAACTGACTCCTTTTCAAGTGCAAGCTTTGACGGGACATGGAGGAATAGCTGAATACCTGTACAGATGTAAGATCAAGAACAGCCCTGGATGCGAGTGCGACCCTGATGTCTCCGAGACGGTCTGGCATGTGCTCATTGATTGCCCCAGATTCTCGGCCGCACGACACGACCTCGAAATAATGATAGACAGAAATCTAGTGGTGTCGGATCTCCATAATATCCTAACAGATCCCGAAAACAGACAACACCTTTTGTCTTTCATGGAGAAGTCGTTCCGAATAGCGGCCAGAAGAAATTCTACTCTCCACTCCATCCAACAACACACTCCCGTCGCAACACACCCCTTACCATCCTTCACTAACCTACCATTCCTTACTACCATACCATCTCCCATCACCTCTACTCTTCAACCCACTTTAACTGACACTTTCACACTACCCTCCACTCTAACACTCGACCCCATTCAAATACACTCTACTAACACACAGTCCGCCGAAGTAGCACAAAACGCAATTCCCGTCCGAAAATTACTCCCAAAAAGCGTAGTCATCGACGAAATTCTAGTAAACGCAGAAAAGGGAACTCCGGGGATTCGTATCCGTGGTGTGGCTCTCTTCATGGACAACAACAGAGAAAGATTCGGACTAAGCTTTTGCCAAGTCAGAGCCCAGAAACGCGTTCGCTTGTCGCCTGGACTAGCATGTCTACTTAACGGGAGCACCGCCAAATTAACATTGAAGCGGAAATCCTACGACGCTATGCCAGTGTGCGAGGCAGGCGGCCAGCAATTCCGACTTGTGAGATCGAAGAACAAAACGATTGCACTAGTCGAGTGGGCCGCCCAATCACCTTTCGCGCAAGCTAGTGCATTGCTTGAACATCTCAGTAAGAAAGTGGACAGCACTCCCCGGGTGATAAGCGTGGACGCGATGGTGGTTGAACGGTCGAAAGCGGAAGCCGCGGACCGGCTGGGTTGTATTAAAGCCTCGGAATACCATGAGGTTATCGTGTATGAGGACAGAGGAGAAAACCTGAGTTTTCTGAAATCTCCTCGTAACGATCCTGATAATGCAACAGACAGCTGGGGCCGCCCCATTCCAAATTCAGCCGTTCAATCTGGTTCTGAAAGAGCAGAGTTAATAGCAGCATCTGAGGGACCCGTTTTCCGTCCAAGCAGCAGCGATGGTGCCTTATCGGGTCTATTCAGTATCGCAATGCAGAGCTTATTCCGTTTCATGCCTAAAACACCACCTCCACAGACAACGGTGACCTCGAGAGTAGTTTCACCACCTCAGGCAACCCGAACGAGAGCCGATATGGGACAGGTCGATGCGCCCCGTTATATCTTGGCCTCGGCGCCACGAGACCACGCGAGAAATGCCTTTATCGAATACCTAGCCTTATTGAGAGCGACGAAAAATGTCAATCTTAAGAACTGTGATAACATCCTGGAGTTCTTTAGGCTGGGTGGTCCGGTAAGTGAGAGTCTACTAAAATCAAGACTCGAGGAGGCAGAAGCAGCCATATACAATAACGTCACTTCCCAAGTCATCAGAGGGACCATGAAAGGACAGTATATGGCAGCTTATAGCGCAGCATGTGGTTTTGTGGAGCTGGATGAGAGAGAGACGGAGCGAATAGGAAGACCGAAATACGCGATACCATCGAACGACCCAATTGTAGTCACCGCCAAGTGCACCAAGATAATGCTAGACGATAGAATCCTTGAGATGGCTAAAACCATCGAACGGAGCTCAGACGTTGAGGCAGGCTGGGGAAACTGGGTGGTACCAAAGATACAATGGGTCAACGGAGTACCAGGATGTGGCAAGACAACATGGGTGATTAGACACTTTGATGTGGACAGGGACGCTATCATCACAACAACAACAGAGGCAGCAAAAGACCTGAGAGAGAAGCTATCGCACCGAATAGGAGATCTGGTAAAATCCAGAGTGCGAACCATGGCTTCATCTCTTGTCAATGGTTTCGGAAAAGAGAGCTTCGGTCGCCTTCTGGTGGATGAAGCTCTAATGAACCATTTTGGAGCCATAATAATGGCTGCCCGGCTGTCTGGTGCTAGCGAACTTGTCCTCATTGGAGACGTCAATCAGTTGCCTTATATCGACAGAGAAAATCTCTTCGAGATGAGGTACCATCGTCCAACGCTGGTTGCAAATATCACCCAGGAGTTGCTCTGCACACACAGAAACCCAATGGATGTCGCGTATGCGTTGAGGGAAATATACTCAGGTATATATTCCTCAGCCCCTCGTGTTAGGTCTCTTGAGCAGAAAAGGTTCAAGGGGGCTCAAATATCCAAAACCCTCCCCAATACACTTTTCTTAGTGCATACGCAGGAAGAAAAGGAGACCCTCTTAAGCCAAGGTTATGGGGAAGGCTCAGGATCACGCACTCTTACCATTCACGAAGCTCAGGGATTGACATACGAATCGGTAATCGTTATAAAAACAAAGCCAAAAATGAGACTACATGAGAGCGTCTCACACGCGGTCGTTGCACTATCGCGGCACACTGGGACTTTCATCTACTACGCCGACGACATCGAAAATGATGCCATCAGTCGATTCGTACGGCGAGCGTCGTCTGTGTCATCGGAAACCATCAGGGAATACAACCTGCAGATGGCCGTCAGGGATCGGAACGAGGCGGTGATGGAGGTTCTGGGCCGGGAGAAGGCAAAAAAAAAAGCCATAGAACGTGAAAATGTGTATTTGTAATTTATAAGAAATAAGCATTGCGCGCATGCCCCAAGCATTCATGCTCGCCATCGAAGGCTCCTTCTTGCGGCGGCATCATGTGCCGGGTCGCTCTCTTCCCTCAAATATGGTCGAGGAGAGCGATGGCTGGCACATGTGTCACACTCGTGATCGGGTGCTGCTTGCGGGTCGCCGGTCTGCTCGTGGCATTCACGCATTGCACCAACGAACTAACTTAGGCTAAAATTTCAAGTACCTACTAACTCTCTTTGTACAGTATCATCTAACAATTGTAATTTTAGTTAACAAAGGGCACAGACCCTGGAGTCTGTGGTTTGTAAAGATTTTCAATAAAAAAAAAAAAAAAAAAAAAAAAAAAAAAAAAAAAAAAAAAAAAAATGTTTTGTTGTAATTTTATTCGTATAACTGTTAACATTAGAAATGTACGAGTAAGCACTACTGAATCGGGCCCTGCGATACAGGTCATCCTAGTGCAGGGTCCACTGGTATTTGTGTATATCTGTAATCTTTTTGCTAAATAAAACATTTTGTATTTTGTACATAAAAAACTGTAAAAAGTTAGAGGATAATTCATTGAAGTGCTACCTTGGTTCGGATTACATAACAAAAACAACACTGAAATCGGATAATATGTAGAGGACTTGTTCTAGTTTTATTCTTTTCACATGTGTTCCCATAGTAAAAGTTGATTAATGATGAGTATTGTACATATTATACATTTTTGGCAGCCCTAAACTTTGCAAAGCAATATACACCAGACTTATGAACTTAATATATATTCAAAACAACAATACTTAAATAGACTAAAAAAGCTCATAGTAGTTTGACTAAGTATTCGTTAGCGATCATCGAAGTTAAGCAACGTTCAGCACGGTTAGTCTTCGAATGGGGGTGAGCGCTGGTGGCATTTACAACGGAGCGCCACCTTAGCTCGGATGAGACGTTAAATTGTAGGATTTGTAGGTCCCGGTTGTTTTAACCGTTTAGCCATGTCAGAGGCCTTCAGGCGGCTTAAAGACTCTAGCACTAAGGCTAGCCACCCGGCCTATACGAACTTACTTACTTACTTATCTACACAAAAAACAAAAATACTTAAACATACAAAAAAGCTCCCAGTCTCAGATAAAACTACACTTAAAAGAAGTACTTCTAATATATCTGAAGTCAGAAATGCGTTATCATAAGATGGGCCCTCCTCGGTACCGACCGAGATCCTTTGTGAAACCGCCTTCTAAATATAGATGGCTGATAACATTCTTGGATATGAGACAGGATAAAAGCTTACTTCTGTATTGTCTGCTTTTTAACCGACTTCTAAAAGCGGTGATACGGAATCTCGTATTGCAATGCAGTTGCATTGAGTTTTCATTTCACCGCTACAACAAGCTGCGCAAAACCCAATCCTTTTATGCGAGCTTTAGTCAGGATTGGGTTTTGCACAGCTAATTTCACAGCCGCCAGAAAGTATGATTCGGGCTATATTTATAGAGCCGTATACTTATAGAGCCGTATACTTATAGAGCCGTATACTTATAGAGCCGTATACTTATAGAGCCGTATACTTATAGAGCCGTATACTTATAGAGCCGTATACTTATAGAGCCGTATACTTAGAGCCGTATACTTATAGAGCCGTATACTTATAGAGATGTATACTTATATAGCCGTATACTTATAGAGCCGTATACTTATAGAGCCGTATACTTATAGAGCCGTATACTTATAGAGCCGTATACTTATAGAGCCGTATACTTATAGAGCTGTATACTTATAGAGCCGTATACTTATAGAGCCGTATACTTATAGAGCCGTATACTTATAGAGCCGCATACTTATAGAGCCGTATACTTATAGAGCCGTATACTTATAGAGCCGTATATTTATAGAGCCGTATACTTATAGAGCTGTATACTTATAGAGCCGTATACTTATAGAGTCGTATATTTATAGAGCCGTATACTTATAGAGCCGTATACTTATAGAGCCGTATACTTATAGAGCCGTATACTTATAGAGCCGTATACTTATAGAGCCGTATTCTTCTAGAGCCGTATACTTATAGAGCCGTATACTTATAGAGCCGTATACTTATAGAGCCGTATACTTATAGAGCCGTATACTTATAGAGCCGTATATTTATAGAGCCGTATACTTATAGAGCTGTATACTTATAGAACCGTATACTTATAGAGCCGTATATTTATAGAGCCGTATACTTATAGAGCCGTATACTTATAGAGATGTATACTTATAGAGCCGTATACGTATAGAGCCGTATATTTATAGAGCCGTATACTTATAGAGCCGTATACTTATAGAGCTGTATACTTATATAGCCGTATACTTATAGAGCCGTATACTTATAGAGCCGTATATTTATAGAGCCGTATACTTATAGAGCCGTATACTTATAGAGCCGTATATTTATAGAGCCGTATACTTATAGAGCCGTATACTTATAGAGCCGTATACTTATAGAGCCGTATTCTTCTAGAGCTGTATACTTATAGAGCCGTATTCTTCTAGAGCCGTATACTTATAGAGCCGTATTCTTCTAGAGCCGTATACTTATAGAGCCGTATTCTTCTAGAGCCGTATACTCATAGTGCCGTTTTGGCCTTATGCTGGCTTGAGGCCTCCAACTTGCCTAAGTCTGTAGGTATCTTTCTAAATTGGTGCAAATTGAGCTTGTTACGTGCGCTTATCATAAATAAAAAAAAGCCGTGGTGGTTTAGTAGTAATGACACCCGCCTTATAATCGTGAGGTCGTGGGTTCAAACTCGGCCCCGTACCAATGAATTCCTTGGAATTTATGTACGGAATTTCACACCACTGGCTTTTCGGTAAAGGAAAACATCGTGAGGCAACCTGCATATGTCCAAGAAAGAAATTCCATGGTGTATGTGAATCCACCTACCCGCACTGGGCCAGCGTGGTGGATATAGACCAATCACCCTTCATGGGTAGGCCTACGTCCTACAGTGTACTATCAAAAAGACTGGTACATTACAGTACAGTATATAGAGCATCCTTAACAGTATAATTATACCCTGCCTAGAAGGGCATAGCAAACATATTTAATAATATTAGGTAAATATTTAAGTATCTTAAAAAATACTTTAAAAAAAATTGCGTGAAAAGTAGTTATTATTAATTTATTAGTAGTATAATTAACATAAATCTGATCACTGTTCAGATTTATATACTTTACTAAATATCGTTAGATTTGTCTTATTAATCAAGTTAATTAGTTTAGTAGGTATAGAAAACCTATAGAACAAAGCTGTAGATAATATTTCCTACTCTGACGTCACCTTTTCCTAATAATTTCTTCGATGAACGAATACCGCGAAGTAAACGGTCGGGCGTGGAACATAGTGGTTCCTAATGAGAGAGCAGTGAGCAGGTTGGCGGAGGCGGTTTGCCCACGCGTGGCCTTGGCTGCTGGTTCCGAGGTCTCGAGGTACATAGCTCGAATGGTTTGAGGGCTTGGGAAACAACTTAATGCTTATAGTAGAGGAATTACGTATTTGCCACCAGTAGGCTGTTGAAATCCCTCAAATGTGCAGCTCCAATGAGCGAATACTTCAGACTTTGATTCTAAGCAGTAAAACGAATGATAATGTTATTTTAACGGGTTTTGTATTCAAAGGGTAAAAACGGGACCCTATTACTAATACTCCGCTGTTCGTCCATCTGTTTGTCACCAGGCTAAGGCCTGGTATCCCAAAGAACCGTGATAGATAGACAGTTAAATTTTTCACAAAGGTATTTCTGTATTTCACATATATTTCTGTTGCCGCTATAACAACACAATACTGAAAACAGAATAAAATAAATATTTAAGGGTGGGCTTCCATATCACAAACGTGATTTGTTTGTCATTGTTTGCTTGATAAACGCTTCAAATGGGCTAAGAGGACTCCAGTACGATCGGAACCCTTCATAGGTGAGTGTAATGAGTCCGACTCGCACTTGGCCGATTATTATTTCTGTATGCTGAGTGTGAGTTTTGTCGTAAACATGACGCGCTCTTCGGCGAGCGTGTAAGCATGTAATTTGTATAAAATTTGTGTCGAATTATACAAGTTGGCAGATGTAAAGTTAGCTACAGGCTGCGCGAAGCCCAATCGACGCGCAGCTCTATAATTATGAGCTTCAGTCAGGACTGGATATTGCATACTGTGCAATGCACAGTTTGTAGCTACAACTTTGATCCAGCCTCAAAGTTGTAGCTACAAACTGTAACAACTGTCAACATTGATCCTGCCCCTTTCTTAGCTAGGCAGACGCGACCAAAGCGCCACCCTTTTATGGTGGACATTCCGCGCGTTACAACAAAGCGTTTCGAATCCTCATTCCTCATACGAACAGCCAGAATGTGGAACGCTTTGCCTGGGTCTGTCTTCCCGCTGAAGTACAACGTGGGTGTCTTCAAATCCCGAGTAAATAGGTGTCTTCTAGGTAAGCGTGCTACATCCTAGACCGCATATCTGCTCAACATCAGGCAGTATGTAGTCAAACGCAAACCTACAAAGAATAAAAAAAAATAAAAATAATAAAGCCTATTCTTCTTTTAACTTATCGATGACACAAAGAACTACCTTACTAATTGACAACTTGTGCAACAATGGTAAAGTGCCCATAAACCATGCATTTTTAGCTCGCGGCAAAAGAAAACCAGCGGCATGTTAGTTAACCTGTAATCAATAACTTGTTAATATTTGAAAGTGTTTATATATTTCGTCACTAGGCTTATGAAACCAATATAGGAGATATCAAGCTTTAATGGTGAAACACAAACTTAACTACCTTTACTTCAAATCGTAAAAATGTGTTAAAACCATTGATGTATTAGGTATCTCTAGAGATGGTAAAATAGTAATGTCAAGAAAAAACTAAAAAGCTAGTATTGTTCAATGAAATTTTTCGCTTTCATGCTTTCAAAATAACTAGATTGTTATGTTGATATTAACATAAAATGATGTTGCAATGTTATTTTAGTTCTATATGTACATACATCTACCAATAATTGTATTCGGGTCCGTGGGGGAGCTCATCTTGTTTTCAAAAGTCTTTTTAAGCGTCTGGTGGACGCGACGCGTGACCAAAATGCTGATGTTTATTTGGCTCCACGCATAAGCATTGCCATTCAGCGCGGCAATGCTGCCAGCATGCTGGGCACGCTGCCAACTGGCAGTGGACTTGAGTATTTGGATTATCTTTAAGGGTCCATGGATGATCCAATTGCTTGTCATGTAATAGTTTGTGTAGTTTTAGATTATGTCTTGTATTTAGTGGTAGTTAATAAAGGCACTTGCCCTGATGAAAAAAATTGAAAAAAAAAATGTATTTTATTTAAATTTAACACTGGAATTACTCAAACTTTACTCAGTACATAGATAGAATTTATGTGTGTAATTTATTAAAATGTGTAAAAACGACGCTAGTTTCCATATTCAAATTGTTACTTAAATTATGTCTAAAAATAAATATGTTAATTATACATTAGGCAACCAATTCAGTTTTCAAAATAAATCACCCAGACTTTTTAAAGGAATGAATTTAATAGTTTTTAAAACATAATATTGAAATTAAGGAATGATAGAATCCAACACTTATGAATTCCGGTTGAAATAAAACTCCAATTTGGTCCACAGTATTAGTGCACTGCGTAATAGAGTCCGTATTATTGTGTTGCTTACCCACTCCTAACTAGTACTATCCATATGTCAACGGTTAAAACTTAAAGCTTTGTAACATAATATGATTGTAATCAGTCATCAAAACACATTAGATAAAAATAAGTTTATTGACTACTCGATGACCATTGATGAAATTGCAGTAGAATCATCATCGGGTTTAACACGTATCAAGTTTCATTTTATGTTGAGAATGTCACAATACTGAAGAAATGAGAAGTTAAGTTTTCCAATCTGATTGGTCAATATAATGTTAAGATTAAAGAGATACGATATGTACTCGTACCTATGAATATTTTTATACATTCACCATTTTGACAGAGAATACGAAAATTATTATTTTCAGTATTCAGCAAAAACAATAAAATAATGCTGAAAGTTATGGAATCTAATGGACGGTTAGACGGTTTAATAAGACTAACTTTGGCTAGTCTAGCTTTGCCCGCGTCATATTTTCGTTTTTGTGCTTTCCCATAGAATCCTTTTGTTTTCGGGGATAAGAAGTAGTTTATGAAATTGTCCAACCTTTTAGTTTAAAAAGTTGGACATTTTATAAATTACCTACGTAATAATATGCTAGAAATTAAGTTGATCGGTACTTCTGTTGCTGCGTGAAAGAGTGAGAAATAAACACGTTAGAAACTTTTAAAATTAATGTTGTTTTTAAAATTAAGATCGTAAAATCATCCTGGGTGTAAGTCACTTGGTCCTATTGGAAATCTTGGGGAGGCATATGTTCAGCAGGGTGCGTTCTACGACTGGAATGATTGATAATGTCTAGTGACAAACTGAATCTTCGTAAGCCTCAACTCGCTCTTGACCGGTTTTGTCCATACTCGCAAATCTCGTTAGGGAGCGAAGTGAGCGAAGTCTCAGTTTTGACTCTACAATTTTGCGCTTTAATTTTTTGGTAATACAAAATTGGTTGACAAATATAGGTCTACAGAAAATTTCCTCTTTTTGCGGTTGCAAGCAGAATTTTGGAGTCAAAACTGAGAATGTGCTCACTTTGTTTTCTTGGTCAAAGAACAAAGATTCTTTAAAGGTGACTTCCACAAGTGGTATATTATTCAGAGAAAAATTGAACCAAGATGATATATACATCATTTGAAAGCTTGATTTATGGGCTTTTCAAAAATATTTATTTTAGATTTTTTAACGTACCTTTTTTTTTTTAATGTGAAAAATAAATTGTATGAAAAATAATACTACAACTATGTATTTGTTCTAGTATAGCAATAATAAAGTGCTTCTATCGTTATTTTACTTGCATTCGTAGCTGATTCTTCCACATTCATCCATTAATTAGCTAAAATTAAAAATTATAACCTACCAGTGTGACCAGTTAGTAAGTACAATGTTACAAAAAATCACTTAAAAACTGTGTCTAATTGGTAAAAATGCTTCTATTTAACAATTTTAAGGTTACTTAATCAGGGTTACTAGAGATAAACTACCTATTGATCCAAATATATTTATTTATCCTAATATAGATTCAAAATAAATTATTAAAAAAAAAGGAGGGCTCTTTTTCGGTTTTAACTGATGTAATAGACTCAGAAAAATATGAACTTTCTTGAAATGTAACGAGAGTTGTGGTTAGAATTTTTGATTATTATTATACCAGCCTCCATACATTTTGTGGACATGTCTTTTCTCTCTTTCCAATCAGATGGCACCTACTTACTTCCGTTTTATTTTAATAGCTACACCATTCGCATCCAAACGTAAAAATCAATACTAATTTACCTCATAAATGCTTTCTTAATTTTACCACATAACTTACCGCTTCGTTTTAGTTAGGTAGGTATACTTATTAGGAAATTATGTGAAAATTATGCTGAATATGCATAGATTTCCAATCTGTGGGCGAAAAAATTTACGAGCATAACTGTCTATTTGTCAAACCCCTCACAATAAAGTAGTTTAAAACCAAACAGTTAATAAACCTTGTTAACTATAACTGTGACCATAAATAACCCGTGTTTGAGTTAAAAATTAACATTTAAATTAACGGAAAACTGGTTACGAGCTTTTCACTTTTCCCCAAAAGTTATGGCGAAAGTTTTCTTTCATCTCGCCGGCGAAACACTTAATTGTGGTTAATTTCTAAAATTAGTTTATTATTTTATTGACTGTTACATTTTTATTGGAGTCTATGATGTAACGATTATTTTCGATGTCCAAATATATGATTTCGAGTTGATTATAACCATCGCAGAGATGTTTGATTATGTCAATAACAATTAGGTGGAATGATCGATCTGTATAAAACTAGTTATGGACGTGGATAAATTTATTTTTTGTTTATGTTATTGAGTGAGAAATCTTCGCAAATATAAATACGATATATATTTTTTACGTTTCGCTTACTGCGTAGGTAGGATGCGCTGTAGAGTATATGAGGTTATCTGTCTGCCCTGTATGCTGAGTGTGAGTTTTGTCGTAAACATGACGCGCTCTTCAGCGAGCGCGTAAGCATGTAATTTGTATGAACTTGCACTCGCACAAAGTGTTTCAAAAACACGCCGCTAGTGGCGCTGTAGATTTCTTCATACAAGTTACATACTTACGAGCTCGCCATTTAAGAAAAACATCAGCATCATCATGTAAGGAACATACAGAATTGAAACTTGATATCGATATTGTGATTTGTTTATTGTACGCTCGAAATGGACAGGCCGATAAAACCAATTTTTTGTAACATATTTTTACACGGCTTAACAATAAACGTATTCTTATTCTTGGTAAAATTTATGAAACAGCTGACTTTAATTCTCCAATACTGAGTTGGCCCCACAGAAAAGTTTATAATAATGACCTGAATCAGCCCTTTTCGGCGTAGTAGGTACATCTTCTTTTCACCGTCCATTTTTATATACAAATTCCTATACAATTTTGATACTAATTCCTACACAAGTCTGAAGACATTTCGTTTTGTAAAATATGTAATTACCTAAACTTTACGTAACACCGAAAACTAAAACACGTACAAGAAAACGGAAAATGGAAAACCGTTCTCATTACATTTGACATTGTGACAACTCAATTGCCAGGGTTCATAAAACTTTGTAAACAACTACCATTCTACCCTCAAATAACGGTAGCACGCGATAGCGCTATCGCAAATAGAACCTGAGGTCGCGTGAGGGTAGTTTTACAAAATAAATTAGGATCGTAACTAAAAACTAACTTACTGCTGCTAAGCTTCATCGTCATCGTGGACATAGGCCCGCTCTATATATATCAATAAGTGCGGTTGGAACCGGCTTGAATCCATTGCAAACTTCCGGTCTAGATGAGGTCATCTGTCCACCTTTTGGGTGGAAGTCCTCACTGCGCCTACCGGTCTGTAGTCCACACTCGAGAACTTTTCGAACGCTGTTAAGTTTATTTTCAAGATATGCTCAAAACTAATTAAGATAATGTGATTCCACTAAAAATATTTTCAAACTAACCCGGCAAACTTCGTTTCACGCAATATCTTTAAAAATAATAGCTTATGTGTTATTCTGATGTATAAGCATTACTATCAAAGTTTCATCTCAATCCGTTCCGTAGTTTTTGCGTGAAAGGCGACAAACATCCATACATACAAACTTTCGCGTTTATTAAATTAATTCTAATATATATAAATCTCGTGTCACAATGTTTGTCCTCAATGGACTCCTAAACCACTTAACCGATTATAATAAAATTCGCACACCATGTGCAGTTCGATCCAACTTGAGAGATATAGTAATAGGATAGTTTAAATCTCAAATTATAGTCGCAATTTTTATTTATTTAGCCACAGCAACGCGTGGCCGGGTCAGCTAGTATAATATAAATATGTATAGAAGGGTTTATAAAATGATGACAAGTCGAGACGATATTATTTGTACTGTCATAAAGTTCTCAGAAGTCATGTAGAGCCAAGCTTCTAACTCTACATGCACTAACTCTACAAGCCATAACTCCACACCTTAATCAAAATTTGTAATTTTCAGACTTACCAACGATAGATATCTTTAAGTCTAGATATAAACATATTTCTGCGTGGCTCTCTAACCGACTAAAAAACTATGTTTCCAAAGAATTTCTGGTCAACCGTTACAATTGTTTTAAAATCAGTATTGCTAAGTTAACTCATTCATGTTTTATTTTATGTGAAAATGTTTTAGCAATTTTCATATTTTTATTTATTAGTTGACGTGATGCTACGCTAATGTTGACATTTACCTAATATGATGTCAAGTTGAATTTCTATACTCTATAAAATTTAACTTGATCTCTGCGACAGCTGTCAGAAAAATCACGCCTATGAAGTCCTGAATTTCTTAATAGTACAGACAGTACCTGTCAATGTCATACTTTATGGACATGCCGATTAGTGATGGGCGACGAATGATCGTGACCACAGAGTTTTAGATAGAATTTTAATTAAAATATCGATAGTTTATACTTACGATATTTTAAATAAAACTTAATTTATCATTAATTTCATTGTATATTTTAATATCATAACATTTTTTACATGTGTAATTAAATTAAACCCAATTATATTAAATAAACATATTAGTTACATTAGCATCGATAATAGTGAAAAACGTCGATAAATACTATCGTTACATTATTATGATTATTTAATTAATATCATAACATTATTTACATGTGTACATACTTGATCTTAAATAATAGTAAGTAAATAAAATCCAATTTCTCACCTTCAACTACTCATTCGATTTCATTACAACATTGTTTGAAAATCGATTTTTTCCACCACTAAGTATCTCAACTCTAAATATGTCAATATGTAACTGTCGCAGAGATCAAGTTAAATTTTATAGAGTATAGTATTTTCAATTTTCTAATTATTATCATTATCATCTACTACTGCAGTATACAGGGTTACTTTACTGGTAAACAATTAACATATTTTTAGGGGTTTATTCTGTACATCAAAACTAACAACATTTACAACTAACACAAAAAAATAACATCAGTTCCATACATTTTGTCGAGGGTGAAGGATATTTTTCTATGGAATAGCATTTTGTTTTGAGTGTTGAGAAAAATCGTTGAACAAAAGTTGTTAGTTTTGATATACAGAATAAGCCCCTAAAATAATGCTAATTAATTACTAGTAACCCTGTATACTGCTGCTGTTTTGAAAATACCAATTACCAATTCTAACATGCCAGTGCTTTATTAGACACCTATCTAGGACAGCTTACAGCTTGCTAATTTATATGCAAGTCTCACTCAAACCTACTTGCCGCTTCACACCTACTTACTCAAGACACTCAAGTATAACTTGGACTGTTATTGTCAGCCGTAACTTATGTCACCCAAGTTATGTAGCTTAATGTTATACCATCCATTGTTGCCGACTGCCGGGCCATTCAATGTCGGATCAACATTCGTATCACGTACAGACACATTGACAGACTATTTTCTGAACACCCCAAACAAATCAAACGATAAACAACTTTAATACTTCAACATACAAAGAATAACTTTAAAATATTAGTCTAATGCTTGCATTTAATTGAACTCGATTCAAAATGAGTCTTAGTTTAGCGGGGTAGAGGTTAGTTTAGGTTGACAGGTGACAATGACAGGAGTGAAAGTCGCCATGTTGGATCCAGGAAGCGTGTGACAGTTCGGGAATTTGAAAATAGAATCAGTTATAGCGCGAAATTAGGTGAAGCGGCGGGATGAGTCAACGGTCACCGCATTTTTGTGTTGACATTCTTTTCGGATTAAATAACTAATTTCAGGACTATTAAGCCGTTTTAAATAGGCATTACCATAATCGAGTCATTATATTGTAAACGGCGAGCGGAAATGCTCAAATTCTTATAAAAATAGCTGAAGAGGAAAAAAACAGGATGTGGGGCGATCGATTAGAATCCAGACCTAAGAAAAAAGGTGATCAAATCTTTTGTTTTGGTTTTTCCTTTGGGTTTTTATACCTAAACGCCAATTTATTTAGGATGAAATCGTTTAGATTATTATGATCAATACCTAAATTGCTTAGTTGTGATAATAAAACAAATGTCCGAGTACCTAATGTTGTATTAAATCATTGCCTTGTCACAATGAAGAACACACTAAACTAGTAATTGTACTAGCAATGACAGAGCAATGTTGTCAAAACGTAACAAAATTAGTAAAATGGCATACGAGCGACCTCACGAGCTTACGACGCGACGCTTCTCTTATAAAACCAACTCTACCTACCCTGTTATTAAATTTGAACGGTTAATAATTATTCTAGACAAAAATATTATGAAATAAAACTGTGCAAAGAGCCAAATGAATATATTGAATGTAAAAAATTAAAATTAACGAGCTTACGTCGCTTATTCTTTTTAATAATTATTTTTCGCAAAAAACTAATCCACCTTCTACCAACGCACCATGTAGGTACAGAATTCGAATGTGACATCCATGTACATTGTTGTTGATTTATCAAAAACGGCTCAGCCGATTCCGATAAACTTTAAATGGGACCACCTTGGGAGTATGCCCTATGGAAATATTTTATTTCATTTATTCAACAAATGGGTGTCAGAGACACACTTTTGAGAAGTCAATAAAAATCTACACAATGGTAAACACTTAACCAAAAAAATCAATTGTTTACATAAATAAATCACCAATTTACACTATTCTACTTTTATTTATATACACTACACCCTATAGTCCTTATACCTACACAGTGTTCCTAGTGTCTAAGTCTTAAGTCTACCTAGTGTTAGCAAATACCTTTATAAATGTTTATATTAAAGGATGCAAATAAAGATTTCTAATTCCTAGAAGCTATTTGGACATCAATGTGGTATGTAAGACAGAAATAAATTAATAGTTTCAAAAAACACGCTTAGTCCATTACGTGGCCTTTCTCACAAGTGCAAACACGACAATGATACGATATTCCATCATGGAATGTCAGTGCCTATCTTCCGGCTCCATCATCAGACCTAGAAACCTAATCGTGGTCAAATTTCATTCCAAGACTTTTCTAAGCAATCCAAAACAGCTATGATACGATTTTCCATCATGAAGTTCCAGTTCATATCTTCCGGCTCCATCACCAGATCAGTTCGACAGTACCATATTATTGTATTGTCATCAGAACTACATATAGCTGCCAATTTTCATTACGCCACGACCCTTGGAAGATGGTTAAATTAGTTACCTTAGATTCCATTACATAGTTATACAGGTCGACCTACTAAAAGCGTGTTAAAATGCCAAGTCGATGTTTTATAACAATTATTATCTCTCTTCGCGTCTCTTCTTAAAACATAAGAAAAACAACAGAGCACTTGTCAAGCAGTCGACCTCCCGATCCACCAAATGCCGGAACTGAGCAATGCCAGGTGTTAATCTTGTGTTAATGATGGCACATTGTCTTGGGGCGAGCCTTCGACCGATAACGGTGGGGCCTTCTGCGCGCTCTTTGACAAAGGAAACCAAATTCAACCGCAAAATTAAGAATAAACGTTACGAGTAACTTGAGATGCATGAACATTCTCAGCCTGTTTTCAATTACAATTTGGATATCTTTAAGTCGAGAGTGAATAGGTATCTTTTAAGTCTACATACATCTTCGGCTACAACTTAGCTTTCCATCAGGCGAGTTGCTGGACAAATGTAGACCTATTCTACATTAAAAAAATGTATACGCTAATTATGTACTTATTTTTGGATATATTTCGACAGGCTCAATTTCTTCTTAATCACTATTTTTATGTAAGTACTACAGTAACTACAGGACTAATGTCGCGCTGAAAATATCAGATTTAAATTACCTTACTATTCCGATGTTTCCACCGAGTTGCATCAATCGTGGTAGCAGACAGAGGTCTTCTTAACCAGTTTGTGTATGTGGTCTTTTTAAACTTTCGCGATTTAAACACATAAAATTATTATTATGTAAGTAGTAAGAGACTAATCGCGCACTAAAATTACGAGATAAATAAATAAATACCTCATCACCTGACATTTCGACCGAGTTGCATCGATCGTAGTCACGGGTACACTCATCGGGATAATGAGGTATTTATTTATCTCGTAATTTTAGTGCGCAATTAGTCCCGTAATAGGTATATAATAATAACATGTGTTCTTGTCTGTCATTCACGGGTTGATAATTATTTATTGGAAAATATGTAGAGTGCATTTAAGTCTAGAGCTACCTTGACGTAGTCCCAAAATTTGTCTTATCTTATCCAAATAATTTAGCTGATATATCACAAGCTTTGCTTAGTTTGGGTTCAGAGAATATGTGATAGATGTCCTTTAATATTTTATTCATTTAAATTTTTCAAGGTTAAACACGTAATATCTTGGTAACTGCAATTGATTTCGGCCTGTAACTTGTAAGGTACAAGAGCACACAGTGCATGCAGTTTTTTTTGTATATTGATAACCTTGATAGCCATAACATGGTAGCTGTTCTAGGTATAAGGACTAACGTATTTTAAAAAAGTCATCGTTATAGCATTGCAGATGACATCATATCTACAGCAATTTATTTTTTAGATATCCAAATCATGATTTAAATACAATTGACTGGATTGTCTAGATCCCCTGCAGCTGTGTACATGATCATAAGCATGACAAGTTACGGAATACATGTCATGTTGTCATATTTGTCATGTTATGACTTCTTGATGTTTTGGTAAAGTTAGAGTTTTTTTTAGCCGTCCTCCTCCACATATTCCCCTGGTGTATTTATATTTCAGAGTCTTTTCATAATTATTATTTATTTAAATTTTTACTACAAACTCGTCTCTCAATGTTACAAATTACAATTTTTTCACAATCAAGTTACAATCAAGTTACAATTTTTAGTCTAATTTTAATTTTATACATTTAGTATTCTTATCTTAAATTTTCATAAATAAATATGTCAATAGTTCCTAACTTCAAATATATTTCATAGTTTATTTTTACATTTATTCTGCAAGTATCAATATTTGGTAAAGTTATAGTTATAATATAATTTCATTGAAATCACTGGAGGATGAATGTACAATACATTATTTGGCTTACCCCGATGAGATTTAGCTTAGGTATTTCGTTTATTATTACTGTGGATTTAAAAATTCTAGGATTCCTATGTCTAGCAATGGACGTCCTATTGCTGATGGATGGGTGGATGGATGGATGGAAGAGATAGCTTTTAAGAAGATTTGGTTCATCTTGCTATAATATTTTTCTCTTGTCGATTGTGGTGTATACAGTAAGTACAGACTCAAATATCAATCATAATATTATTTTCTTTTTAAAAATCGCTTTTAAGAGAGAAAGCTCCACTAAAAGCACTTGTCACATAAGATTTTACTCATTTTGTTTATTTTTTACTTTGCTTTGCTAAACAGCTTCTTTCTATGCTGTACTGTATCAGCTTTTATAACAGCCTTTAACAGCTGGACTTAGGCTTACTCACGAAGCGTTAAATCTACCACGCTAGCCCAGTGCGGGTTTCTATGTAATATGTATGTATGTGTATCTAACATAATAGTTAAAATAGCATCTGGGAAAGTTTGAAACAATGCACGGCACGTGGTGTAATCATAGACTCTCATCAAAATATTTAAAGCAAACAAAGCAATAAACGAACAAGCCAAGCTAACCACAACATCCAAACTACTCCATCATCCGCCCCACATCACAACAGCCACTGCATCGTTAAAAACTTAAAACGCCGGCGCCAAGTTACGAAACTACGCAAATATACAAGATATTACAGGGTTATTAAACGATAATTATGGTGGAATTAATCTTAAGACGGCCATCTTTGATCTCCTAGTATTAGCAGACGCGGAAGTGGTTCGGAGATGTTCGGGGCTCTTCGTTAAAAGTGTGAAAGAGGTTGCTATTTATAGCTGTTTCGCCGCGAATGTGGACACCTTCCGTTGGGAATTTCCGGCGTCTTCGCCGTGTTTTTGTCTATGGAATTTTAACAAATTTCCGCGTTGGTAATTGACAGGTCGAAAACAAGGCTTTTTCTGATTGTTTGCGTCATCATTATCATCCGTAGAATGTCCACTGCTGGATATAGGCATCTCCTATGGATTTCCAAAGAATCCAGAACCTAGGCAAGATGCATCCAGAGCGTTCCTGCAGATTTAATTAGGTATACCTACCTAACTCTTTGGTCCACTTATTCTGTCTGTTTGTGTACGCACCGCGAATTGTTGGCTAAAAGTTACTGTATAAGAAACTGCACAATTACATTTAGACTAAAAATAAGAAGATATTATAATCTGTAAAATAAAATAGGTAAAATTGTAGTTGTTCTCTTTACCAGAGGATCTATCTAGATGTAAATAATGATTATAGGCTGAATCGTAAATGTCGGCGGATGTGAAGTTAGCTACAAGCTGCGCAATATTTACCATTCTACTTGATTCTACGGGCAGCTTTATGTGAGCTTCACTCAGGATTGGATATTGCTCAGTTTGTAGCTAACTTCACCTGACTTGTGTGGTTCAGACTATTTACTTTGGTTTTGTTTTTGACCATTTTTCTTGCTCCAATAAAATGTTCAGATGTTTGCATGGTATTATTTTGTTCTGAATTATTTTTGTCCAAAACAATAATTTACTTATTGACGTTTTCATTGTTATTGTCAATTATAAAAATTATCAATACATATCTTGAAAAATCCATTCATAGTTGAATCGCTACCCGAAAGAATAAGATGAATTGAAGGATTTGTTGAAACTTCACCTCAAGCTTTTTCAACGCTACTGCTCTACTAACAAGATTCTCCCAATTTTGATAAAATCACAGAAATTCCAGCCAAACCAGGTCACCTACCAGTTTGACATTGTTTCTAACAAACCATGAATGAATCGAAACTGCCGATGGTGCCATCAATAGCCTTTCTCAGCGCCATAGCCATAACATTACAATCGTCTTAACCTAATAGCACCATTGGGTGATGGTGCTGCCAGTGTTGCCAGCTCCTAGGCGTTGGGATTCGCTAGACTAAAAAAATGGTGCGTGGAGTCCCTTCGTGCGGAAGAAGTGAAACTTCGTACAACCTACAACCCTACTTGCTACCTTTGTGTATCTTATTTTTCTCTCTCCTTCTTGCGTGGTAACATGGTAGCGTTAAACGTTTAACGCAACCCTGTTGGAAGTCGCATTAGAAGTTTCACTTCAATAAATAATAAATAAATATGTTTCCTACATCTTAATTCTTACAAAAAGTCAAGAGCCCAATCTAAGCGAAGTTTGTGATATGGCTGCTGGAGACTGATATACTGCATTTACCAACACATTTTTATATGCATTATTAAATAATAACATCCAGACACAGAGCAAACGCCTATGCTCACCACACAAATATTTGCCCTTGGTAATAATGGGAATCGAACCCACGCCTCTTTAGCCTAGGAGTCAGGGTCACTAACCACTGAGGCAGACGGTGACAAAAATTAGCAAAAACTGATTAGATAGTACAAAAGTAAGCAATCGGAAACTTCAATTGAATGAAAAGAGGGGCAAGGTCTCGCAGTGGAAACAATTTTTTCCAAATTTTGATTGTTTCATATGTAAATAAGAACTTCACCTTATAGGCAACGCTTCTAGAGTTTCTCTACCATCAGGGAAAGGCTGTCAGCCTGTCAGCCTGTCTGCCGCTTCTTAGATTAAAAAAACCTCTGAAACTTGCCAGAGAAATTTAGACTGAGTGATTGGCCCGGGTGCTAGGGCTTTCCGAAGGCCTCTGACATAGCTAAACAATTATAATAACAGTTGTCTAAAATTTCACGTGTCGTGCGAGCCTCGGTAACGGTAAGATAGTCGCCAGACCAATCGCTGATATATTTTTGAACGCTAACTTTTCTTCAAAAGTCGCCATTCTAGAAACAAAGTCGCCAACTTGGCAGCACTGGGTGCATCCTACAAAAACTTATACATTATTCAGGAAAACCCTGCCAAGTTGAAAAACTCGAGCTTTGGAGGCAATATAGAGCCAGCAGAGGCGTTGGATGTTGGTCAGGTTGGAACCAAACGGGTTTAGACCGGATTCTAGTGATATAGGAGTTATATGGATTAGTTTGTGTCAATTTGGGAGCATTAGACCGGCGGTGTAGCATTTTGGATATTTTGTTTGAAATTGAATGGAGTTTTAGAATGTTTATCTATTAGCTATGCGCTTGGTCAGTTCAGTGAAATCAGGTATTCTTCGTGAAATAATGAAGATTCCTTACTAATATTATAAATCTTTTTTTGTTGCTTTGTTCCTCTTTCACGCAGCAACGGACCAACGGATTGACTTGATTTTAAACATGGAAATATTTTGAAAGACGGAAAGTAACATAAGCTACTTTTTGTCCCAGAACAATTATATTCCCGTGAAAATTTAAATACAGGCAGAAACTAATATTGTATAAGATTATAATTGCTAAATGCACCTAAATTATAATATTATTATTGTGTTATAAAGATAAAATAATTTGGATAAATCTTAATAAAAAAGAACGTTTCTTTTGATCATAATAAGATAAGCTGTAGTGAAACGACTGTTTTGTTCCATAGTCGAATAGAAATAAATAAGTTCAAACATTTGCTACATTTTAACATGATTTGTAGCTTTTGCATACGATATACATACGAAAAATATAAAAATATTACAAGACAAAAAAAAGAATAAACTCAGCAAGGAAAGGATACCGATACTTCGGGGAATATCTTATTGGCTATCAGCTCAACTTAGGTAAGTACGATAAGATCAAACTCCATTATTATTGGATCCAAACTGCATTACGACAATGACATAAAGTGATTATGATTCCGATAACGACGTGCAACAATCAATCACGATCCCGGAAAACAATTGTAAAAACTAAATCGAAGTTTTGTAGAGCTAGAACGTTACATTTTTTTTTAATAATTACTGGTGTTGTAATATTTTTATACTACAGCACCAGTCATTATTATATACATATTCCATTTTCAAAGGTAAAGATTTTTAACATGACATAAATTACAATTATCAGTTTGATTGTTATTTATTAGTACGATAAATCGACTATTTTATATTAGCAGAGCATTTTTTTCCAATAAGATGATTTCTAACAAGAGCGTTGTTGATGATAAGTACGTTCTCTTGCCTGGTTAATTATTGGAATTATTATTTGGGTGTGTTATTTGGTTTCTATCCAAAATTATTTTATTGATGGGCACAACTCAAATATTGAGTAATCAATTAAAATGTAACATAACAGATCAAATCAAAGATTCAATGTAAGTACCTACTCTCGGCATGTTGCGATTGATTTTATTTCCCAACAAATACATAACTTTTCGATAAAACTGTTAAGAAAACGCCAAAAGATGTAGTAACATTATATCACGCTACATCAAGTAAAATAACCGTTGAAACTGAACACGTAAACAACTTATTATTCAAAATACACAGGTTTTGCCACAAAACTGTAGAACAAGAAACCTACGCAGCTGGTGATGAGAAAAAAGGCAATGACATTATAAATTGTAATGAGGATAATAATATTCAACCGATAATATAATACGAAAACCTTGTATAACAGATAGTAAGAACAATAGCTTCAATTTGACTTCAAATATTATCTACAAAGATAATAAATAGCAAAACTGTATCTATGATAATATATTAGGTACACATAATTGTAGTCCTCAGTACAAAACTTGCGTAGTTCAGAAGGCAAACAAAACCGTAAAGATAAAGCCAAGCAAAAAGCAGCAAACAAGTAGGTTCAAGAAAACCGCAATCGAAAACAAGATCAAGGATCCGATAGATTTTTACGATCGCCAAATGACACTTTGCATAATCTGACTCAATTTTTTGTCACCAACCCAGTCCATAGAGCATATCCAGCAGAGATTTTAATCATGATTAAAGCGATTCTAGGAAAATATTTACCACATAACGCAATCTACTCTAAAATTGAGTAACGAATGATTTCAATTTCACAAGGAAATATATTAAAAGATTACAACATTTAAGATCTTTAAGATCTGAAATAGCATTTCCTTAATGTTTCAGGTGCGAATCAGGTCGTCAAGGTAGCAAAAATTACTTGCCCGAAGCCTAATTTATTCGTGCTTTGAAGTGAGCTCACCGAAACAAATTCACCACGGTTAACCGCCGAATTCAAAACACAACACTTCCGTAATGGGCCTTACATAAGTTGAAAACAATATAACAAAAACTTGCATACTTAATTCAGTTGAGTTTTTCGGGTTTCATTCAAAAATGCACTGAACACTCGCGACTGGAATTTGTCGGAAAGCGCGCGTGCGATCCGCGCGGGAGTCGGTAGCGTACTGAGGCGGCGCGTCCTTCGACTTTCACTCCGAGTGATAATACAGTATTATCCTGCTGTTTTCAATCGTCATCTTCTGCTCCAGCTTTGTCTTCACATCCTGGGATATCAACAGTAGCAGCATAATAGTAGAACTTTTAGAACTTTAGCTGCTTGACGCACGGAGACCTTAAGTCACTACTTCACTAGAGTCCTTTGGATTGGGCGCGGCTTGCATAATGTTCTGTTTACTCGCTAAACGCTTTGTTTAGAATTTTCCTACTAGATTGTTATCTAGATGAATTAGTTTGCCTTGTAATGATGTCTCGTGTATTCTAATTAAAAGGAATTGCGCCAGATGGTGCGCACTTGAATTCACCTTCTGAATCTTAACAACTGTTTGTAAGGTCATCAGCTGAGTTACTTTAGGTCTTGTACACAGTAACCGCACTCAAACTGTTATCCCTACATAGAAACAATTTATTAAATTATAAAGTATATTACAATTATAAAAAAACAAAAGTGCAGTTACCATTAAACTAGGTGCCAGTATCTAGTGTTTGCATTCATATGTGCAATTCATACGTAAGTAATAACGCAAATAATGATATATATTGCAAAAAAATCCATAATCTTTTATTAACAACATTGGTCTATACGGCGGAGCTATTTCTTTTTCGCCCTTGTAAGGAAAAGTTTTGATTTTTGAAAGAGTCAGTTTATAAGATTATTTGTTTCATCATCATAATTTTAGCCATAGAACGGCCACTGATAGACCTAGGTCGTTCATTTAGATTTTCAGCTCGCTTACCTGTACATGGCCTCCAGTTGAGAACTTTGCGCCCCCATCGGCTCTTAGTTCTCCGCGCTATGTGCTCTGTCCATTTTTTACTTTAGAAAACAACTCCTGTTCCTTTGAGAAGTTTCAAAGTATTGTACTTATAAACTAATTTTGGTGCATTTTAATAAGCATCTGCAGCATCAATTTCTTTCATAACAGCTCTAACTAGATCGCTAAAGTCAACGACCAACACAATAAACACAAATGTGGAGCGACCTTGCGTGTTCCTTGGCAGCTGTTTACTTAGCCGTGCCATAAATTATATAATATCTCCAAAGTACCTAGAAACAGCTACTTTTGCAACTTTAAAATAATTTGTATAAATATTTTTCTTGTTTGATAAATGTTCAAACCATGTACTCTAATTTGAATCTATATATATATAGGTATGTTTATCAAAGTAGTGCTGTTTGATTAGGATTCATATTTTGATACTTTATTGACTTATGGTTGATTCATTTGAACATATTTAATTTTGTTAATTCCAAATTAAATATATTACAACATTTGTACTATCTCGCAAGATCTTCTGTAATTGAAGGATAGTAATCTAATTGCCTGTTGTGTAGCATAATAGCTGTAGATTTCATTGTAGTAGTTTATAAAAGCATAAGGCATTGCTTTATGATGAAAAATAATTTAAGAATAGATGTGAAGTTACAAGCAGTGCAATATCCAATCCTACAGAAGCTCAAATACATCTGCGCGTTCATATTCGCAGCTTGTTAGCAAACACATCTGCCGACTTGTATGATACGGCCTATAAACTTATACATATAGTAGATGTAGTTATTTTGAATTTGAATTAGTAAGTAGCAATATATATAATAGAGAAACAGAGCAATATATATGCTTCGCGAACAAAAATTGCACAACAGATTTTGGTGGTCTTTTACTGTGGGCCTTATGAATAAGCTCAAGGTAGCCCAACGCGCTATGGAGAAGGCTATGCTCGGAGTCTCTGAGATCGAATCACGAATGAGGAGATTCGCAGACGAACCAAAGTTACCGACATAGCCCAGCGGATTAATTTAAGTTAGGATTAGTAAGTTGAAGTGGCAATGGGCAGGGCACATAGCTCGGAGAACTGATGGCCGATGGGGCAGTAAAGTTCTTAAATGGAGACCACGCACCGCCAAGCGCAGTGCAGCGTCCACCTACCAAGTGGACTGACGATATTATTAAAACCGCAGGGACGCGGTGGATGCAGGCTGCTTCCAACCGGACTTATTGGAAATCCATGGGGGAGGCTTATAGTCCAGCAGTGAGCATCCTACGGCTGATAATTATGATGAACAGATTTTGGTAGTCTTATAATTTTTTTCCAATAAGGCGCTCAAATTATTCTGGAGGAGGAAATTATCTTCTCTATACGTAAAATTTTAGTGGTACAATGATTAACAAACCATTGTATATATTATATAAGATATAAGTTTGTATCATTAAATCATATCCACTGTTCACTATAATTTCAGAACGGAAGCCAATATCATACAAAAATAAGTCCAAGGTGCGCATTTTGCGAGAAAATTCTTGCTTTTCCCAAAAACGGCAAAATGTCATGAACAAAACCTGTCGAGGAGGTTTACAAGTAACGAGTTTCATTAAAACACTAGTCATGTCCTGTAGTACTACTTGTTTTGAATTAATAATACTTCTGCCAGCTTTTGGTACCTAGCTGCGATTTTTTCAGCTATGCCACTATATTATCGACCGTGACTTTTTAACCGATGAAAAATCAGAGGTGGTTCTCAATTTGACGCGCTTTTTTATGTACGTATAACCACTCATAGCTTTTTACAAAGTACGATTTCGGTAATTATTTTTATGTTAAATGGTAGATCATACTTCAAAGGTAAGGTAAGGTTCCGTTTAAATTTTATTAAAATCAGCTGGACCATTTTTGATAAATCCACAATAATGCAAAAAATACTAAATCGATCCGTGCAAACTATTCAAATTCTGTACACGGTTGACGTCAGTTATGTATTTTTTTGCGAAAAATAATTATTGCTATTTTCTATATGCAATTATGCATGTAGCCAAATTTTACAGAAGGAACAATACACTAATTCCATTCCGATGTCAGCAGAATGAAGATGGCATCAAAACTGGGGTTTGTGAAAAAATGTTTGTCATAAGATTAGACTGCCACGGACATACACACCGCTAAAACTATACCTGCCTAAACATGATAGTTAATAATTAGAGATATCCGTCTTACCACAAAAGTTTTACGCGTGGTTTAGACATTGTTTAACAGTACAAATTGCTCGTGAACAGTGTTTAAAACGTGTTTAAATCTTTTGTGGTAATTGGTTAATAAGAATGGACTGACACTAAAAGGTTTATGCCCGTTTTCACCAACGGTCCCTTAGTTTAAGGGAGCCCTTAAACCAACCCTAAACCATTTTAGGTGACAGTTTCATTTTCACCATCGCTTAAGTGACACCTAAGATTCTAAGGTGGCCCTTAACTTTATGGGCCGAATATTCGGCTCCATAACGCTAAGTGACAGTTCATTCTATTGTAGATGTGTTGTAGTTTGTGTTTATTTCCCGCAAAATGGAAGATTTTCTTGAAAGTTTAGAAGCTATCGATACTATAGATTTAGTTACAAATCAAAGTTTGTTTAGACGGCCGCACATATATCGCGAAAGACCAAATTATTTTGCTAAATATGACGAACAGGACTTTTACATTAGGTTTAGGTTATCCAAAGCCAGTGTGTTATTTTTGTTGGAAAGAATAGAACATCTCTTGGAATATCGAGATGACAGGTAGGTCGAGATGACTTGTGATGTTTTTTCTTATCGAACCTACCTTTATAAAAGTAATCTAGTTACCTACCTATAATATAAAATAACATCTATGTAGGTATCTATCTAGTTACCAAGACAACTTGATGTCATCGTTGGTTTATCCAGCACAAAATCGTTTAAAGTGATAGCTAAATATATTATTCCTATAAAATACAATAAGTATTAAAATACCTGCTTGACTTGATAATATTAAATTTGCAGAAACAAATCAGTGCCGCCAATAAATCAGTTGCTATGTACGCTAAGGTTCTTTGCAACTGGTAATCATCTACTTGCAGTGGGTGACATGGGAGGAATAAGTGTGGCTACTTGTAGCAGAATAGTAAAAAGAGTGTCAAAAGCAATAGTAACCCTTCGAGGTGATTTTATAATGTTCCCAGACACCGAAGAACAAAAGACAAAAGTCAAAGAAGAATTTTATAAAATAGCTCGCTTCCCTAATGTCTTGGGATGCATAGATTGTACACACATAAAAATACAATCACCAGGTAGCTATACAAAATAGATTTAAATGTTTTTGTGCACTATGGATGTATTCTTAAGTACACTTTAAATAACCTTAACTAAACATTTCAGGTGGGGAAGATGCTGAAATATTCAGGAACCGCAAATCATACATGTCAGTCAATGTTCAAACAATAAGCTCAGCAAATTTGTTAATAACTGATGTTGTTGCACGTTGGCCAGAATCAACACATGACTCTGTTATTTATCAAAATAGTAGAAAATATGCTCAGTTTGAGAGAGGTACCTATTCAAGTGCATACTTATTAGGTGATAGCGGTTACCCTTTGAAGGTAAGAGAGAAAATAAAACAAAATTATGCTATTGTACTGCAATTTTATTATTTATTTTTACAAAACATACAAGGATCATATATAATATTTTATATCATTGTTCTAAAGTCTTCTGTTGAACACCAAACAGTGGTCCTAACTGTAAAACACCACCTGGAAATAAGAAAATTTTATTATTTCAGAGCCACCTTCTGACACCATATTTAAACCCGGTAACTCTTGGACAGCGAAAATACAATGAGGCACATATAAAAACAAGGAACGTAGTGGAGCGCCAGTATGGAGTACTGAAAAGAAGGTTTCCTGTCTTGGCTGTGGGAATACGTCTGAAACTTGAGACTGCAGTGAATGTCATTGTAGCATGTTGTGTATTGCACAATATTTGCATACTTAGAAAGGAAAGGGAACCAATAATAGACACAGCTCTACCCAATTTGGAAGAGTTAATTGCCAACGGGCAAATATCCAGACTGCAGCAGAACAGTGACTTGAACCTGACTTATGGTTCTGTAAGAGATAGTGTAGCTCAATATTTTGAAGATATGTATTCTAGCTAAATGATAAGTTTTTTAATAATAAAATATATTACCTCTTATTTGCTGGAGTACTTCTTTTTTAATTTCAAGTTCTTTCTCGGCAGATAGCAGTTGTAGGTTATATAATTTTCTCTTAAAATCTATCTCATCTTGGAGCAACTGCCTCTTCAAGTCCTCAATGTCTTCTTTTTTTCTGTTGACTTCTTTGAAGCTATTGCAGAGAGAAGATACAACCTCGGTTCTCTCATTAGTTAGCGAAGGTACAGGTCGTCTTCTAGACCACAAAGGTGTCTTTCTAATGATGTCTTCACTTGCAAACTCATCCTGGAAAAGAAATAAAAATTTGTTTTCTTGAAACCTCTATAATCGCGCACAAAGGGTTCCGTACCATATGGTAGTCTCCCTTATGTATTTTATTTTAGCTATTTACTTTGAAGGGAATTTATAACTTAATATATTTTGTGAATATCAAGCATCTTCCTGTTGTCGACATTAATATTGAGCAAAAAATCATGTTTATTGTATGTTCCCCCTTAAAAAATCATTTTATTTAAATTTAATTGTTAATTATTAAAGTTAATGTTTAACTAAATATTCTGTAAAAATTTAAAGTATCGATCTGCCACCATTATTAATAGCGAGCAAAAAACGGGTTAAATTTAGGTATGTTGTTTGGGAGTATGAATAGCTATCACCGTTCCTGAGATAAAACCAGGTGACAGACAGACAGACAAACAGCGGAGTCTTGGTAATAGGGTCCCGTTATTACCCTTTAGGTACAGAACCCTAAAAATACTCAATAAAAGATATGAAAATAAATAGTTTAGTCAGGTGTTTAATTAAATATTATGGTGATGATATTGTCTCAGATAATAAGCACACAGCTTGGAAGATTGAGGTATTTATATGTTTTAAAATGCTTCTTAACACTCAGGTACTTACTTGATCAGAGGGTTCTTGTTTAGATTGCACAACAGTTGAATCACTGGGCAACACCTCTTCAGAGTTTAATACCACAACAACTTTAGATTGGCTATCTTCAGAGACCACAACCTCCTCCACAAAGTCACTGTCTGGCACACCTATGATACCCGTACAGCCCCGGCCAAGTATGGCGCACACTTGCTCTAAAATGGGATCAATTTTTATAACTGAAGGTCCTCCTCCTGTTTGCGTTGAATCCCTTCTGGAAGCTGTATAGTAAACCTTACTTTCACTTTTTAACTTCTCCCAAATCTTCATCAGTGATTCTTTTGATCTGAAAAAAATAAATTATTGTCAATACGCAGATATTATTTTTTATTGATAATAACTAACACAGAATTACTATCAATAAGTGATCACTTAGTATAAAAATCTAACCAAAAAACAAAAAAATCCCATGTTAATGTGGTTCATTAACATAAGAGTTTTTGATGTGGATGATGGATATAGGTACTTATTTATGTCATTAAAATATGTTGTGAAATAAATAACAAACCTGTAAATTGACCCAGTTGTGTTAAAAGAGTCAGTAACCGCTTTCCAAGCAATTACTTTCGCTTCGTTTGTTGTCCCATCCGTTTTTTTGTTTAAAATTGTGTCCTTATGATCCATGAGCAATTTCACAAGTCTGTCTTTTTCATCGATCGTGACGTTTTGACTTCTTTTCCTTTTTTCAGCCATTATTAAGAAATTAATTAATTAAACACCACACGATCACACAACGCAACATTCGTTCAAACTTTCAAACAACCAAAGTACACAACAGTGTCAACTGACAGATGTCATCAATCAAGATTTTGTATTTTTTTAGTAAAATGGCACCGGCATTCTGTATTTTTCGGTACAAAAATACGTAATTTGCGTGGTTTTTTTTATATTTTTAATGAAATTGATAGTAATTTACGTTTTTGTTCTAATATTTCATATTATTGTACATTTTTATAACATTTTTTGCCGTAAAATACAAAACCGATAAATTTATCGGTACGTTACGGCTTAGGAATCCCTACGTTATAAAAAAGACTGTCACTTAAGTAAGTGTCCCTTACATATGTATCCCATAACTTGGTGAAACTGGACTTAGGTAAGGGACGGATTTAGGGAGCTCCTTAGACTATGGGTCACTTAGTAAAGGGGTGTTTAAGGATTCGTTGGTGAAAACGGGCATAATGCCCGTTTTCACCAACGGTCCCTTAGTTTAAGGGAGCCCTTAAACCAACCCTAAACCATTTTAGGTGACAGTTTCATTTTCACCATCGCTTAAGTGACACCTAAGATTCTAAGGTGGCCCTTAACTTTATGGGCCGAATATTCGGCTCCATAACGCTAAGTGACAGTTCATTCTATTGTAGATGTGTTGTAGTTTGTGTTTATTTCCCGCAAAATGGAAGATTTTCTTGAAAGTTTAGAAGCTATCGATACTATAGATTTAGTTACAAATCAAAGTTTGTTTAGACGGCCGCACATATATCGCGAAAGACCAAATTATTTTGCTAAATATGACGAACAGGACTTTTACATTAGGTTTAGGTTATCCAAAGCCAGTGTGTTATTTTTGTTGGAAAGAATAGAACATCTCTTGGAATATCGAGATGACAGGTAGGTCGAGATGACTTGTGATGTTTTTTCTTATCGAACCTACCTTTATAAAAGTAATCTAGTTACCTACCTATAATATAAAATAACATCTATGTAGGTATCTATCTAGTTACCAAGACAACTTGATGTCATCGTTGGTTTATCCAGCACAAAATCGTTTAAAGTGATAGCTAAATATATTATTCCTATAAAATACAATAAGTATTAAAATACCTGCTTGACTTGATAATATTAAATTTGCAGAAACAAATCAGTGCCGCCAATAAATCAGTTGCTATGTACGCTAAGGTTCTTTGCAACTGGTAATCATCTACTTGCAGTGGGTGACATGGGAGGAATAAGTGTGGCTACTTGTAGCAGAATAGTAAAAAGAGTGTCAAAAGCAATAGTAACCCTTCGAGGTGATTTTATAATGTTCCCAGACACCGAAGAACAAAAGACAAAAGTCAAAGAAGAATTTTATAAAATAGCTCGCTTCCCTAATGTCTTGGGATGCATAGATTGTACACACATAAAAATACAATCACCAGGTAGCTATACAAAATAGATTTAAATGTTTTTGTGCACTATGGATGTATTCTTAAGTACACTTTAAATAACCTTAACTAAACATTTCAGGTGGGGAAGATGCTGAAATATTCAGGAACCGCAAATCATACATGTCAGTCAATGTTCAAACAATAAGCTCAGCAAATTTGTTAATAACTGATGTTGTTGCACGTTGGCCAGAATCAACACATGACTCTGTTATTTATCAAAATAGTAGAAAATATGCTCAGTTTGAGAGAGGTACCTATTCAAGTGCATACTTATTAGGTGATAGCGGTTACCCTTTGAAGGTAAGAGAGAAAATAAAACAAAATTATGCTATTGTACTGCAATTTTATTATTTATTTTTACAAAACATACAAGGATCATATATAATATTTTATATCATTGTTCTAAAGTCTTCTGTTGAACACCAAACAGTGGTCCTAACTGTAAAACACCACCTGGAAATAAGAAAATTTTATTATTTCAGAGCCACCTTCTGACACCATATTTAAACCCGGTAACTCTTGGACAGCGAAAATACAATGAGGCACATATAAAAACAAGGAACGTAGTGGAGCGCCAGTATGGAGTACTGAAAAGAAGGTTTCCTGTCTTGGCTGTGGGAATACGTCTGAAACTTGAGACTGCAGTGAATGTCATTGTAGCATGTTGTGTATTGCACAATATTTGCATACTTAGAAAGGAAAGGGAACCAATAATAGACACAGCTCTACCCAATTTGGAAGAGTTAATTGCCAACGGGCAAATATCCAGACTGCAGCAGAACAGTGACTTGAACCTGACTTATGGTTCTGTAAGAGATAGTGTAGCTCAATATTTTGAAGATATGTATTCTAGCTAAATGATAAGTTTTTTAATAATAAAATATATTACCTCTTATTTGCTGGAGTACTTCTTTTTTAATTTCAAGTTCTTTCTCGGCAGATAGCAGTTGTAGGTTATATAATTTTCTCTTAAAATCTATCTCATCTTGGAGCAACTGCCTCTTCAAGTCCTCAATGTCTTCTTTTTTTCTGTTGACTTCTTTGAAGCTATTGCAGAGAGAAGATACAACCTCGGTTCTCTCATTAGTTAGCGAAGGTACAGGTCGTCTTCTAGACCACAAAGGTGTCTTTCTAATGATGTCTTCACTTGCAAACTCATCCTGGAAAAGAAATAAAAATTTGTTTTCTTGAAACCTCTATAATCGCGCACAAAGGGTTCCGTACCATATGGTAGTCTCCCTTATGTATTTTATTTTAGCTATTTACTTTGAAGGGAATTTATAACTTAATATATTTTGTGAATATCAAGCATCTTCCTGTTGTCGACATTAATATTGAGCAAAAAATCATGTTTATTGTATGTTCCCCCTTAAAAAATCATTTTATTTAAATTTAATTGTTAATTATTAAAGTTAATGTTTAACTAAATATTCTGTAAAAATTTAAAGTATCGATCTGCCACCATTATTAATAGCGAGCAAAAAACGGGTTAAATTTAGGTATGTTGTTTGGGAGTATGAATAGCTATCACCGTTCCTGAGATAAAACCAGGTGACAGACAGACAGACAAACAGCGGAGTCTTGGTAATAGGGTCCCGTTATTACCCTTTAGGTACAGAACCCTAAAAATACTCAATAAAAGATATGAAAATAAATAGTTTAGTCAGGTGTTTAATTAAATATTATGGTGATGATATTGTCTCAGATAATAAGCACACAGCTTGGAAGATTGAGGTATTTATATGTTTTAAAATGCTTCTTAACACTCAGGTACTTACTTGATCAGAGGGTTCTTGTTTAGATTGCACAACAGTTGAATCACTGGGCAACACCTCTTCAGAGTTTAATACCACAACAACTTTAGATTGGCTATCTTCAGAGACCACAACCTCCTCCACAAAGTCACTGTCTGGCACACCTATGATACCCGTACAGCCCCGGCCAAGTATGGCGCACACTTGCTCTAAAATGGGATCAATTTTTATAACTGAAGGTCCTCCTCCTGTTTGCGTTGAATCCCTTCTGGAAGCTGTATAGTAAACCTTACTTTCACTTTTTAACTTCTCCCAAATCTTCATCAGTGATTCTTTTGATCTGAAAAAAATAAATTATTGTCAATACGCAGATATTATTTTTTATTGATAATAACTAACACAGAATTACTATCAATAAGTGATCACTTAGTATAAAAATCTAACCAAAAAACAAAAAAATCCCATGTTAATGTGGTTCATTAACATAAGAGTTTTTGATGTGGATGATGGATATAGGTACTTATTTATGTCATTAAAATATGTTGTGAAATAAATAACAAACCTGTAAATTGACCCAGTTGTGTTAAAAGAGTCAGTAACCGCTTTCCAAGCAATTACTTTCGCTTCGTTTGTTGTCCCATCCGTTTTTTTGTTTAAAATTGTGTCCTTATGATCCATGAGCAATTTCACAAGTCTGTCTTTTTCATCGATCGTGACGTTTTGACTTCTTTTCCTTTTTTCAGCCATTATTAAGAAATTAATTAATTAAACACCACACGATCACACAACGCAACATTCGTTCAAACTTTCAAACAACCAAAGTACACAACAGTGTCAACTGACAGATGTCATCAATCAAGATTTTGTATTTTTTTAGTAAAATGGCACCGGCATTCTGTATTTTTCGGTACAAAAATACGTAATTTGCGTGGTTTTTTTTATATTTTTAATGAAATTGATAGTAATTTACGTTTTTGTTCTAATATTTCATATTATTGTACATTTTTATAACATTTTTTGCCGTAAAATACAAAACCGATAAATTTATCGGTACGTTACGGCTTAGGAATCCCTACGTTATAAAAAAGACTGTCACTTAAGTAAGTGTCCCTTACATATGTATCCCATAACTTGGTGAAACTGGACTTAGGTAAGGGACGGATTTAGGGAGCTCCTTAGACTATGGGTCACTTAGTAAAGGGGTGTTTAAGGATTCGTTGGTGAAAACGGGCATAATGCCCGTTTTCACCAACGGTCCCTTAGTTTAAGGGAGCCCTTAAACCAACCCTAAACCATTTTAGGTGACAGTTTCATTTTCACCATCGCTTAAGTGACACCTAAGATTCTAAGGTGGCCCTTAACTTTATGGGCCGAATATTCGGCTCCATAACGCTAAGTGACAGTTCATTCTATTGTAGATGTGTTGTAGTTTGTGTTTATTTCCCGCAAAATGGAAGATTTTCTTGAAAGTTTAGAAGCTATCGATACTATAGATTTAGTTACAAATCAAAGTTTGTTTAGACGGCCGCACATATATCGCGAAAGACCAAATTATTTTGCTAAATATGACGAACAGGACTTTTACATTAGGTTTAGGTTATCCAAAGCCAGTGTGTTATTTTTGTTGGAAAGAATAGAACATCTCTTGGAATATCGAGATGACAGGTAGGTCGAGATGACTTGTGATGTTTTTTCTTATCGAACCTACCTTTATAAAAGTAATCTAGTTACCTACCTATAATATAAAATAACATCTATGTAGGTATCTATCTAGTTACCAAGACAACTTGATGTCATCGTTGGTTTATCCAGCACAAAATCGTTTAAAGTGATAGCTAAATATATTATTCCTATAAAATACAATAAGTATTAAAATACCTGCTTGACTTGATAATATTAAATTTGCAGAAACAAATCAGTGCCGCCAATAAATCAGTTGCTATGTACGCTAAGGTTCTTTGCAACTGGTAATCATCTACTTGCAGTGGGTGACATGGGAGGAATAAGTGTGGCTACTTGTAGCAGAATAGTAAAAAGAGTGTCAAAAGCAATAGTAACCCTTCGAGGTGATTTTATAATGTTCCCAGACACCGAAGAACAAAAGACAAAAGTCAAAGAAGAATTTTATAAAATAGCTCGCTTCCCTAATGTCTTGGGATGCATAGATTGTACACACATAAAAATACAATCACCAGGTAGCTATACAAAATAGATTTAAATGTTTTTGTGCACTATGGATGTATTCTTAAGTACACTTTAAATAACCTTAACTAAACATTTCAGGTGGGGAAGATGCTGAAATATTCAGGAACCGCAAATCATACATGTCAGTCAATGTTCAAACAATAAGCTCAGCAAATTTGTTAATAACTGATGTTGTTGCACGTTGGCCAGAATCAACACATGACTCTGTTATTTATCAAAATAGTAGAAAATATGCTCAGTTTGAGAGAGGTACCTATTCAAGTGCATACTTATTAGGTGATAGCGGTTACCCTTTGAAGGTAAGAGAGAAAATAAAACAAAATTATGCTATTGTACTGCAATTTTATTATTTATTTTTACAAAACATACAAGGATCATATATAATATTTTATATCATTGTTCTAAAGTCTTCTGTTGAACACCAAACAGTGGTCCTAACTGTAAAACACCACCTGGAAATAAGAAAATTTTATTATTTCAGAGCCACCTTCTGACACCATATTTAAACCCGGTAACTCTTGGACAGCGAAAATACAATGAGGCACATATAAAAACAAGGAACGTAGTGGAGCGCCAGTATGGAGTACTGAAAAGAAGGTTTCCTGTCTTGGCTGTGGGAATACGTCTGAAACTTGAGACTGCAGTGAATGTCATTGTAGCATGTTGTGTATTGCACAATATTTGCATACTTAGAAAGGAAAGGGAACCAATAATAGACACAGCTCTACCCAATTTGGAAGAGTTAATTGCCAACGGGCAAATATCCAGACTGCAGCAGAACAGTGACTTGAACCTGACTTATGGTTCTGTAAGAGATAGTGTAGCTCAATATTTTGAAGATATGTATTCTAGCTAAATGATAAGTTTTTTAATAATAAAATATATTACCTCTTATTTGCTGGAGTACTTCTTTTTTAATTTCAAGTTCTTTCTCGGCAGATAGCAGTTGTAGGTTATATAATTTTCTCTTAAAATCTATCTCATCTTGGAGCAACTGCCTCTTCAAGTCCTCAATGTCTTCTTTTTTTCTGTTGACTTCTTTGAAGCTATTGCAGAGAGAAGATACAACCTCGGTTCTCTCATTAGTTAGCGAAGGTACAGGTCGTCTTCTAGACCACAAAGGTGTCTTTCTAATGATGTCTTCACTTGCAAACTCATCCTGGAAAAGAAATAAAAATTTGTTTTCTTGAAACCTCTATAATCGCGCACAAAGGGTTCCGTACCATATGGTAGTCTCCCTTATGTATTTTATTTTAGCTATTTACTTTGAAGGGAATTTATAACTTAATATATTTTGTGAATATCAAGCATCTTCCTGTTGTCGACATTAATATTGAGCAAAAAATCATGTTTATTGTATGTTCCCCCTTAAAAAATCATTTTATTTAAATTTAATTGTTAATTATTAAAGTTAATGTTTAACTAAATATTCTGTAAAAATTTAAAGTATCGATCTGCCACCATTATTAATAGCGAGCAAAAAACGGGTTAAATTTAGGTATGTTGTTTGGGAGTATGAATAGCTATCACCGTTCCTGAGATAAAACCAGGTGACAGACAGACAGACAAACAGCGGAGTCTTGGTAATAGGGTCCCGTTATTACCCTTTAGGTACAGAACCCTAAAAATACTCAATAAAAGATATGAAAATAAATAGTTTAGTCAGGTGTTTAATTAAATATTATGGTGATGATATTGTCTCAGATAATAAGCACACAGCTTGGAAGATTGAGGTATTTATATGTTTTAAAATGCTTCTTAACACTCAGGTACTTACTTGATCAGAGGGTTCTTGTTTAGATTGCACAACAGTTGAATCACTGGGCAACACCTCTTCAGAGTTTAATACCACAACAACTTTAGATTGGCTATCTTCAGAGACCACAACCTCCTCCACAAAGTCACTGTCTGGCACACCTATGATACCCGTACAGCCCCGGCCAAGTATGGCGCACACTTGCTCTAAAATGGGATCAATTTTTATAACTGAAGGTCCTCCTCCTGTTTGCGTTGAATCCCTTCTGGAAGCTGTATAGTAAACCTTACTTTCACTTTTTAACTTCTCCCAAATCTTCATCAGTGATTCTTTTGATCTGAAAAAAATAAATTATTGTCAATACGCAGATATTATTTTTTATTGATAATAACTAACACAGAATTACTATCAATAAGTGATCACTTAGTATAAAAATCTAACCAAAAAACAAAAAAATCCCATGTTAATGTGGTTCATTAACATAAGAGTTTTTGATGTGGATGATGGATATAGGTACTTATTTATGTCATTAAAATATGTTGTGAAATAAATAACAAACCTGTAAATTGACCCAGTTGTGTTAAAAGAGTCAGTAACCGCTTTCCAAGCAATTACTTTCGCTTCGTTTGTTGTCCCATCCGTTTTTTTGTTTAAAATTGTGTCCTTATGATCCATGAGCAATTTCACAAGTCTGTCTTTTTCATCGATCGTGACGTTTTGACTTCTTTTCCTTTTTTCAGCCATTATTAAGAAATTAATTAATTAAACACCACACGATCACACAACGCAACATTCGTTCAAACTTTCAAACAACCAAAGTACACAACAGTGTCAACTGACAGATGTCATCAATCAAGATTTTGTATTTTTTTAGTAAAATGGCACCGGCATTCTGTATTTTTCGGTACAAAAATACGTAATTTGCGTGGTTTTTTTTATATTTTTAATGAAATTGATAGTAATTTACGTTTTTGTTCTAATATTTCATATTATTGTACATTTTTATAACATTTTTTGCCGTAAAATACAAAACCGATAAATTTATCGGTACGTTACGGCTTAGGAATCCCTACGTTATAAAAAAGACTGTCACTTAAGTAAGTGTCCCTTACATATGTATCCCATAACTTGGTGAAACTGGACTTAGGTAAGGGACGGATTTAGGGAGCTCCTTAGACTATGGGTCACTTAGTAAAGGGGTGTTTAAGGATTCGTTGGTGAAAACGGGCATTAATCCTTTTGCCGTGCTAGGGGTGCAGATAGCTTGGGGGTCGACCTCTCGCTGCCGGCCATTGCTCGCGCGATGGTGCGGAGCGAGACCGCCTGGAGCGCGGTTCGGGACTTTTGCGAAGAAGTCCTCGGGCGCAAAGAGGCGGACGAGCGCACGAGGGAGGACGACATCGCGAGCCTCCCCATGCGCAGAAGGCGACCTCGAGGCAGGCGTTTAGCCCTTGACTGACTGTCTCCATAAGGGGAACTCTGGGTGGCTGGGCTTGAGGAAGCCCTCCACCCGTTCGAAAGTTCCCCGAGACTGCACGATGTGCTCCGTGTTTCGGCACATCGCCGCAATGCCTGGTGGAGCTCCCTGTGGGTAGAGCTCCCCGAGGAAGGTCCGGGTGCGGACAACGCCGTCGGGGCCGCGGAGGAGTGCGGAAGCGTGCCCGCAGCCCCGACACACGGCGCAGTGGCGGAAACACCCCAGGTTTTTAGTGGGTATGCCATCGACTAGCGGTGAAGACTCCCACATAACCACCGGCCTCCCCAGGTTTGGTGGTATCCATAAAGGATTTTCCTAGGTTAAAAAAAAAACTATAAAAGCGGTGCAGATAGCTTTATTTTAAAACATTTTCTCAATTAAATAAAAGGAAATCTGTTATTCCATACTGTTTTTTTTTTATTTTAAGTCATCAACTGACTGCCTCGGTGGCTCAGTGGTTAGTCACCCTGACTCCTTGGTCAAAGAGGCGTGGGTTCGATCCCCACCTAGGGCCATTTATGTGATGAACATTGGTATTTGCTCTGTGTCTGGGTGTTATTTAGGTACTATCTATCTAAGTATGTATTTAAAAATATGTATATGTAGTATATCAGTCTCTGGCAGCCATTTCACAAGCTTTGCTTAGTTTGGTCAGAGACCGTGTGTAAGATGTCCCCAAATATTTATTATTATTATTTTATTTATAACTGATTATTTTCGCGAACGCTCCATATAAGCCAATATAGTTTGTTATTGTGACTTATTTGCTACGACATCCAATAGAGCGGACCTGGCTGACTCCTTGACCGAACTTTCAGAATCGTGTCTCACTCGCTCACGACCGAGAGGTGAACGATCCGGTGTAAAAATAACGATAAGGACATCATAACTTTAATTGTGACCGACTGGCACTGCCATTCATTTGGTTAAGGGCCTGGTGGTGCCAGTTATCTTATTCTGACATGCATTTTCTTTGTTGATTGAATCAGGCGTTAGGTACCTTGCCGAAGTTCATCTTCAAATCTTTGTTTTGAATACATATTTAGTGTATTTCCGCTCTATTGAGTTGTGGGCAAATAAGTTTAAGGGCCCTATTCAATAAATTAATTTATTATCTAAAACGAAACTAGCAAATAATAATACAACTTTGAGTGGATTCGAAATAAAACTGTAATTAATTCGTTAAAAATTTAGAAAATGTAATAATTATATTTTTTTTTTAAATATTACAAAACATTGCGTGCATTGCGAGACGGCTCCGCGTGCTAACACTCGCCAACTTGAGAAAGGTCGCCGAATGCGACCGAAACTATAGTCGTTATGACTATCCCTACACGTGAGTTTAGTCCCGTTATATATAGGTATAGTATAAAATATTACAAAAGGAGAAAATACCTAATTAATAAATTGTACTTTTATTTTTATTGCATTCTATTCAAAATAAATTGTATTTAATCTGCTAAAAACTGAACAAACTAACATAACAAAATAGGGATGTTTAGCCTTTACTAGGTATAAAAATCATTATTATAATTGGTCCGTCAGATAGATTATTAATAAATATTGAACACGTATTGAAAAACATGTTTTGACGATCTATTGACGGACAATTTTTTTTTTTTTTAGTTAACATGCCTATTTTAAATATTACAAAATAGTGAAAACAATTAATAATATTATGTAATGCATTTTCTTTTCTACAGATAGGGTGCGTATTGCCAGAAAACTTAAAAACACTGATCAATAAGATTTCAAAACAATCTTGATAGAAAATCATAGGGTTTTCATGTATTTTTTTTATTTGATATTTCGTCAGCTGTGTACGAGTACTATAATATATCCTAACACTTGATACTATCTCGCAGAGAGACCCCAAGCATGGCCTTTCCATTTATCATCTCAGGCTATTTTGAACTTATTCATAAGGTCTAGGTCTAGCTCCAAAATCTCCTGATGTTGCAACCTGATCTTCTGTAAGATGTCTATGAGCATAGAAATTCATCTACCAATAAGTGAAGTGAAACTTCTAATGCGACTCCCAACAAGGTTGCATTAAACGTTTAACGCCACCATGTTACCACGCAAGAGGGAGAGAGAAAGAAGGATACACAATGGTATAAAGTAGGAGAGAGAAAGAGAGTGAGTCGGTAGATCCCAAGCACATGCGCGTGGTATTCTCGCTATGCAGCCAAGTAAACAGTATGAGTGTCGTGAAATTACCTGAAACACGTAAGAAATTTCACTTCTTTCCGCAAGGAAGGACTCCACGTCCACGCACTATCTTTTTTATCTACATTCATGTAAACGAACTTGAGGCTGAGAAAGTGAGACCCTTAACACTGCAAGTCTTTAGTTTGGTGTCGGGAGGTCAGAGTTGACAATGAAGCTCAATGGAACTGAATCTTTATTGTTTTGACACCTTTTTGGTCCTTTATTTCATTGCATCAAGATTGAAGATTGTTAATTTAATTAACATGCTTGTTTGCTTACCATTTAACATTCTCGAAAGGATTTTTTTCTGCAGTATTTCAATTTAAAATATTTTCTCGTCAACACCTTGCCCTTATTCCACTAGTTAGGTAATGTCAGCACAGCACGTTTCCTTTCGCTACTTCGCTCTATCATGTACGTCATCTTATCATCTACTTTACTCTCGCATAATATCATCGTTCACATAATTCATCCACTCGTCATTTTGGCCTGCCGCTTCCAGTTCTCTTTATTTGTCATCATCATTATATCAGCCGTAAATCAACCAAAGTTTTCGAACAGAGACCACGTACCGGCAAGCGCAGCGTAGGACGTGTCCCACAAGGTGAACGGATAACCTCAATAAACCGCGGGATCGCGCTGGATGCAAGCCGCTTCCAATTGGTCTTATTAGAGATCCAAAGGGGAGCCCTATGTCCAACAGTGGACATCCTATGTCTGATGGATGGATAAAATGGAAGTGCCAGACACTTAGAGTATACTTTAGTTATTTATTCTCTAAGGCTAGACATATAGGCGATATGGATTTCCAAATTAATTCTAATTGGAAACGGCTTGCCACATGTTTTTCCCTCACTTGATCAATTTGCCTCCTCCTATCCTATCAGTAGATTAGCCTGTCGGAGGACGTCTTACGCTGCACTAATCAAAATATTGTAGTCTATATACGGGAAATTTTGTCAACTTTCCATAACTTTTTTTTTGTCAAAATTTCTCATTATATATAAAATATTCTATTCATTTGATTTCTTTTTATTCGCCTTGAAAATAACTCCAGTATTATTTGGAATATCTGAATTTGACAATTATTTATAGTATCACATGATCAAAGGTCGATCACAACATAAACTCACTTAATTAGGTCACTGAAAAGTTGAATTAAGAGCTATTTAAGAAAATAAACAATAAATTAAATAAATGATTTTGAACAAATAATTTTCTTATAGTAATTGGAAATAAGATACGTTGACAACTATAATTGGTTTAATATAAATTTAACACTGCTTGTTTTTGACTTTGAATCTTTAACAATCTCTAGATACGCAAATTAAATAATTTACAGAAATATCTAAACTGAAGGAATTCACTTATCTAAGGGACTTATGGATATAAAAATAAATACTATTTACAATATTTGGTTAAACATCATTGTTATTATGTTAAGTTACACCAATTGCAGTAAGAAGATTCAGTTCTTCTATGTTAGAAACTTTTTAATACACACTCTGCCCAGGTCTTAATTTAACAATTTCAGGTTTATTTGGATCACCATTGCCTCTCACGACATAAACTATTTTTGTCCCGTCATTTTCATTACGCTTAAAACTATTTGTACTATAATTATTGATATTAGAATAATTATTCTCTTTCTTCACATAAAAGTTATGCTTATAATCAAATACGTATTCTTCGTTGTTGAAAATTGTTGTTGGCTGGTATTTCTGATTGTTGTCATAGATATTTTGACGATTGTTGTAATAGTTTTGATTATTCTGATATTTATTATTGTTGGTAATAGGTTTGTAGTCATAATTGTGATATTTTATAGCTGGTTTGTAGTTGTTATTTGTGTAAGTATATGGTCTATTTGTATAGTAGTTTTGATTGTTCTGCCCATTGTTATACGAATAAGTAGTAGATTGATATCTGTTGTTGTTTGTAAAGGTATGTTGCTGGTTGTTATAATAATTTTGATTTTTATTATCAGGGAAATATACCTGTTTTCCTTTTCTTGTTGAATCCTTTTGATCATTGTTTTGTTGACCATCTTCGGGAAATTTTAAAGTTCTACTGTCTCTTATGTTATAATTATTATCATTATTTTCATACGTGGAGAAATCATCTGGAAACTGCCATTTAGTTTTGACATTATCATCTTCATCTATGTCCTCTGGTACATTTTGGACTGGTTTATTTTGTATACGTTTCTGTATTCTTATATTGTTATCCTTAAACTTAATCCGATTTCCCGATCCATAACTATAATCATTTGCATAGTTTGGATTATGATTCTGGTTATTGTACAGTCCTGGTCTATTATAAACTTCTGGTCTTGGATAGCCAGGACTCATTCCAGAATATGGGTTCTGAGGATCTCCATTCGGATATTGATAGTTCTGATTGTTTGGATAGCCATAGTTATACGAATTCGGGTCGTTAGGATATCCATAGCTTTGCTGAGGATTCTGCTGAGGCTGATAAATACCATATTGACTTCCTTGATTGCCAAGTTGATTGTAGAACTGTTCTAAGTTTTGGTTGGGGACTTGAGGAGCGTTGAAGAATCGGAAGAAGCCTCCGTTATGGTTGTTGAGGTAATAGATGAGTTGTTCAGGGTCGGTGGGGCACTGAGGGTAGGCGTAGCGGCAGGTTCCGGTGTTGCCTTTGGAAGTCATCCCGAGGAACACGGCGCGACCGAACACGAAGAGAGGAGAAGTGCTGATGCCGTTGTATGCTGAGAGAAGACTGTGGGAAAGAAGTTTGGTAAAACAATTAGTAGACTATGAATTAAAAAAACACATTCGCTGGGGCGCTTACCAAAATATGAATTACGGTCACTGTTTTACTTTGTGCTTTAAAACGGCTCAGTGATAGTAAGAAGAAATTTTAGGATTTCACACTAAACATAGAACATGATAAGAAAAAATGTTTACGCTTCACACTCAGATCTTCTAGTATTCCCTATGTAGATGTGAAATACGATAAAACACACAAAGACATACAACTAAATAACAACAAAAAAAGGTTTGTCTGGTCGGGGATTGAACCCAGGGGGCACGGTTTCAAAGGCAGATAATATTAATATACCACCTATTCAGCTACTAAATACATCGTCGTCAAAATCAGTTCAGGAGGCATTTAGTTAGAATTAAGATTGATTTCTCAACTAGTTTCGCTGCTTAGCCCAGCAGAATAAATTCACTCAGAAATCCGAAACACGTTTTGAGTCACCGCTATGTGATCGGTGACATGTGGTATTTGTGGACTTGCAGCGAGAAGTAGGTAAGCTTATTTACTTAGATGGTAATCCTAATGAGCATTACAAAGTGCTCTATCACTTTAAAATTATTCTTCATTTATTTAATCTAGCACACGAAGCAAACACACTTAACATCAGAACCCCTAGTTAAGGTTTGTATTTTTTTTTGCTCTCAATAGAGTTAACTGCAATTTTAATTTATTTTCTTTGGGATTAGCAGTGACTTGGAAGAGTAGCTACTTACTTATAATGACTAAGAATATGTCTATACTTTACATATATCACTTTCATACACACCCCGTCGCCTAAACCTTTAAATTAATCCTTCACAAGTAACGGTTGCCTGGAAGAAATTGTTTTTTAGCGATAAGGCCGCCGATTGTAACACTTACTATAAGTTCCTAGTCTAAGTTTTTCTGTTTATTTAAGTTTTGGTGTGGCAATAAAGAATTTATCAATCTATCTACTTTTCTTCTAAGCTCTATCAATGTATTGTGTATTCACTTTTAATTAACCTATTTTTTACATAATATCACTACTATTTATGATCGTGATGTAGTTTCACTACGTATATCTTAGCAATCACCGAAGTTAAGCAATGGCTAGTTAGATTCAGATGGGTGAGCGCAGGTGGCATTAAGGCTGTCAGAGGCCTTAAGGTATCAAAAACTCTGACAACAACAGGTCTAGCCACGTGACCCATATGAACTTACCTTGGCGAAGACACTTTTTATATCACTACAATTGAACTAATTGAGAAGGCACTCACGTCAACAGAGGCTGTATGCCCGCTATAGACTGCAGCACCCCGGAGTCCCCCAGGGCTCCGCCCCCGGCCGCCTCACACAGCAGCCGCGGCACACACTGGTAGTCGTCGTACAGCGCGATGGACGTTAGGGCTCCAGTCACGGACGCTAGCGCTTCGCTGGCGAGAGAAGGCTTCGGTCTGGGACGCCGGGGACGCCCTGGAATGGCAGGAGAATTGGTGTAAGCGATTAATTTGAATGAAGAATATTTTCATCTCAATCTATATTTCTACCACACTGGAAAATCAAGAAGAAAGAAAGTTGTTTCCTGACAATAGAATATGTTTTATTCGGCCAAAACTCTACAACTGACTTTTTTAAACAATCTTATAGATTTTTTATGGAGTCTTCCAAATTTTAAGCAGACCCTCTCATGATTTTGTCCACTATTTTACTTTTGTTCTTTGCAAGTGTTAGGTACTAAATAGTGTAGGCCTAAGTTCTGCAGTGCAATATTAAAAAGGCTGGAACAGTACAGGTACTAAATTAAGTAAGTAGTCTAATCACTATAGATAATCCAATTGTTGATTATGAAATAGCAGCTTGCGTAGTTTTGTTGTTTTTTGTAGTAGTTAATTAACTTACCCGTAAAAGAAAATTGATAATAAATTAAATATACACTACACACTGTAACAAAACAAGCGCAGCATAGGCATATCCTACCACAATGCACCCAGATAACGCCATCAAAACCGTTGGGTCGAGCTAGAACCAAAGCCAACGACCGGTCTTATTGGAGATCAATAGGGGAGGCCTTATCCAACTGTCCAGACAACCTATGGCTAAAAAAAAAAACAAAAAGAAGATTCAAACTTACGAAACGGTTGTGCAGGATATCCTGGATAAGGACCCTGTCCGTATCCAGCTGGAAACTGTCCCTGGAACCCTGGCCCGTCAATTCCTGGCCTTCCCCCAGGCCCTTGTCTTCCCGGCGGAATCCCTGGGGCTCCCTCATGTGGTAGCACTCCGTTCTTCGGCTTCCTTCTGCGTCTGCGCTTTCTTTTCTTCTTGGTTCCTTGTTCTTCAACTCTATTGTCATCTAAAGTTTAAACAAAAACTAGAATTAACAAGTATTTACTTGTTTATGATTTGGGTACACGTAATATCATATAAACGACAAATCATAAAACAATTTTCGGTATATACGGAATATATTCCGTAATTCCGTCGAAATAAGGTAAAAGTTTTACATAGTTTCGAGCCGATATAGTAAATATATACGACTATAGTCGTGGTAGTACAACAGTGAGATCATGAGTTTACGAGTAAATCCCGATCCCGTATAAACTTATGAACAGACTTTCATACCACTAGCGTTTCGGTGAAGGAAAACATCGTGAAGCAATCTGCATACACCCGTAGAAGGGATTTGACGGCGTATGTGAACCCACCAACCCGCACTGGGCCAGCGGCAGCGTGGTGGATATGGCCTAATCACTCTTCGTGGGTAAGCCTATGTCCTACAGTACCTAATACAGAAGGCCCATCGCCGTTACAGATTCGCAAGTTGGATTGACTTACTGTCATGGAAAATGATGACTATTCGTGACGCTAAACGTAAATAAAATACTTCTATCTTAATACAAACTCCATAATTAAACACTACCACATTTGAAAGTCAATTTACCTTGGAAAGTAACTCCGTTACTCGTAGAAGACAAATCATCTTCGTCTTGAAACTTAATCGTTCCATCACCTTGATTATTATAATCATTTGGATACTTATTGCCTTCAGATGCATAATCATTGTTATAATTCTGGTCATAATCGTCTTCGAATTTGAGAGGTCTTTGTCCTGGGTCGTAGAGACCGTATTGTCCAGGGTCTGGGCCATCAGGGTCTGGAACGTTGTCTTGGTCTTCGAATTTGATCAGACCGTACCCTCGCTGTCGAGGTTCTGCTGTGGAATTGGTGTTGAAGATCTTCCTGGAAATCGATCATGATCAGATTGAAAGCACCATTGGTTACTTTTTAGGTAACTTATTTATTATATTAGGTTATTGCGTGATAGTAAAATAATTTAATTTTTCTGAAAAATCAGGCCCAATTTTAGAGGCGTCATCGTAATCATAATAGCAATTTAGAGTAGTCCTGTTTCTTTTTCACTATATGAATTTGATAGAGAGAACACTAACTTACCTATTTTAGCCTTTGAAATTGGGCCTATACAGACAAAAAGAGAGGTTGAAAGTTATATGAGCTGAAATAAACAGTAAAGCCTTTTTTTATCTATAAAGGAGGCCTATTTCCAATAGTGGATGAATACCGCTGATGTATGAATGGATTGATAGAAACAATAAAGTTCGATGAACTTTTTATATGAAATAACTTAATACGATTTTGGATTTGTATCTCACAGTGAAAGTTGGTATCTAAGTATTAATGTCGAGCACAGCTACATCTACATATCTATCTTATATGTAAATAAAAATGACTCGTGGTTGTTAGTCTCGCTTTAACTCGAGAACGGCTGAACCGAAGTGGCTAATTTTGATCTTGAAATATGTGTATAAGCTAAGGGAAGTTTAAACGGTGAGCAAATTTTTAAAAAGTTGCTAGAAAAAAAATAAAACACAAATGTTGCTGCATGTAAAAGTTGATATTGACAGTTGACAGATAGTGAGATGAAGTTCACCGGGTCAGCTAGTCCTAAATAAGTAGGTAAAGTAAGTAAACAATCGTATTCAACAGTAGAACCATAGAATTACGTTAAGTATATCAAGAAAAACGAATTATTAAGGTACTTACGACAAAAGTTCTGCAGGGTCATAGCTTGTTACAGTACCGTTCGTTACGGTAACTGCTGTAATGCTCGCCACGGCGTGTAACACCAAGAAGACAATCAGGCCGACCGACTTCATCTTTACAATATGAGCAGTCCTAATATAAGAGCAAAAGTTTAACAAAAATATCTGACGAAAATCGTCAAATACACAATAGTATATAGTCAATTAGTATCTATCCTACTATAATATTATGTGTATATACGCGAAAGTTTTTGAGTATGTATGGATGTTTGTTACTCTTTTATGCACAAACGGCTGAACCGATTTGGATGAATAAATATTTTTAGGACATCTTACACATGGCCTCTGACCCCAAACTAAGTAAAGCTTGTGATATGGCTGCCAGAGACTGATATACTACAAATACTTATTTTTAAAACATACTTATATAGATAGTAACTAAATAACACCCAGACACAGAGCAAACACTTATGTTCATCACATAAATATTTTTGCCCTGGGTGGGGATCGAACCCACGCCTCTTTGGCCCAGAAGTTAGGGTCACTAACCACTGAGCCACCGAGGCAGTCCAGGCACAGGCAGTGAAATTCGGTATGACCTTAGATTAACACATAGGCTACTTTTTATCTCGGGCTAACGCGGGTAACACAGCGGGGTGCAGCTAGTATAAAATAAATGTACATAAAACAAATTTTTAATGTTATTAGTTATTAGCAAACGCTTAGCTCGCGAGTTAAATAGCGCCTGACGTTTTTACAACACTTTGTCAGTTAGTTCATAACTGACGAAACGAAAGAGATTCTCAAGACAACGCGTATATTTCTTTTTCTCGAAAAGAAGAAGACCACATAACTTTTTACAGAGTTGTACGATTTCAATAGCTAGTTCTTTTTTGAAATATCATACTTTACAGGTGGAGCCGTTAAATTTTATCCAAATCGAGCCATTTTTGATAAATCAACAACAATGTGAACACTACTACATCGATTCCTGCGAACCATTGGAATTATATGCATGGTTGAAGTCGGTTATGCCAAAAAAAAAATATCACTGAGCGAAAGAGGTGAAGTAAGTAGCGTCTTAATAGGTGGGAAAAAAATTGGCACAATGGATTGGCAAAATTCGTTTGTTTGGATGTTGCTACTCATTATCAGATTGCATCAACTAGTACCAAGTAATCTTGATAAAACAGGGTATATAATTTAAAAAAGATATTTTTGCTTTGAGTGTTTTTTGATTGGGGATTTTTAATTACAGAAGTACTTCCTTAAATAAGGAAAGTACTTACCTACTCTACTTCCATAAGAAAAGTAGGAGGGAGTTTGTGGCGCAATTACCAACCGATTTTTGTACAGGGTTATTTGCTTACCCTGTACTAACCCGAAAAGGAGTGATTTAGACCATCATAACGAACAATTTTTACTATGGGGCCAACGAAAAATACTTACTATAAAAAATCAGCTGTTTCATACATTTTGTCGATTCCGAGTTGCAATTTTGTATGAAACAGTTGATTATCTTTTTTCGAATTTTGGGTTGGCTCCATAGTAAAAGTAGTTCGTAATAATGAACTGAATCACCCTCTTTTGGATTGGTACAGGGTAACCAAATAACCCTGTATATGGCACCGAAACGATTGTTACATGGCGATTTACGAATTTGAGCAAAACTGAACAAGAGAGTGTCGATATAAGTGGAACAATTTCCTATAATAATAATTTCTTAGTAAAAATGAAAAAGTACCTTAGTCTTCCTGGCAGCTCCAAACTCCTCCAAAGTCCACGACCGACTGCTGACTCCTCATGAGGATTTCACCAGCCCGCGTCGGCGGAGGAAAGTCGGGTGACATCATGCGTCTTATAAGGACTTTATGTGTCGTAAGTATAACGTAAAGCGTAAGGCAGATCCTGTTATACTATCTATTTGGACATGTTAGATAATATATTTTTTTGTGATGTAATTGTTACCTTATTTATATTCTTTATAACATATTTGCTGTGTTTGAAAGTGGCTGTAATTACACCAATTTCAATATCGTAATGTATTTCATTACGCACTTGTGCGTTATTGTAATGTAAAACGCACGAGTTTTTTTTTTAATAAAGTAACATGCACGGTTTTTTTAAGATGCTCCGTCTAAAAATGAACGATACTTTTTAAATCTTAGCAAGCAGTTTTTATGTCAGAAAAGTGGTCAATATTTTATGAATAAAAATTAACTTTAGGAGATAAAAATTATTTCGAGCGCTTTTTCTTTTCGCTGTATTGTTTTTATTTGAAAATGTCGTCAAGTAGTGATGAATTTACTTTCACTCAAGAGAGTGAGAAAGAGACTGGGGAAATTGTAACTAATAATAATAACTTGACAACATTAAAAATACAAACTGGCAACGTAACAATCACTTTAAAAATTGTTCAAATATTCTATTATAATTAAAGATTTATTCGTTATAAAAGTCAGGATTTTATTAATTTTCTCGCAAATATGTTATAAAACGTCGTATGACATAGGTACGTGCGCTTTGAAAATTACAGCCTCTGCTTCCTTGGGTAGGTATAGCAATATCGCATCGGCTGTAATTTTAAACTTACCGCACTTATATCATAATGTACTATTATATGATACTGAGTGTTTAACAATTAGGTCTTATGATTATTTTAAATCTCTTAAGACTTAGTTGCCCTACCGGCAACTGTACCTATACAGGGTAATAGGTATTAAACGCAAAACCTTTTGTTTTTTTTAAAGGCGGGTCTATTACATCGGTCCTGTTTACATTTGTTTGAAATCGTATGACCTATTTTTGATAAATCAACAATAATATGAAAATTACTACATGGATCCGTGCTATTTGAATTCTGTACAAGGTTGAAGTCGGTTTTGTCATTTTATGCGACAAATAATTATTTTATTTATAGATGGCTTTTTTACATCATAGTAAAACAAATAATGACATTTATACAGATGTACTGTACCAGCCTTTTTAATAGTCCACTGCAGGACGTAAGCCTACCCACGAAGGGTGATTGGGCCATATCCACCATGCTAGCCCAATGCGGGTTGGTGGACTCACATACGCTATCGAATTTCTTCTACGGACGTATGCAGATTGCCTCACGATGTTTTCCTTTACCGAAAAGCCAGTGATGTGAAATTCCGTACATAAATTCCAAAGAACTCATTGGTACGGGACAGGGGATTTGAACCCACGACCTCACGATTGTAAGGCGGGTGTCACTACCTCTTGACCACCACGGCTTGTATACAGATATACAGATGTCCAAGATCAAAATGAAAAAAAAATTGTGACTCATTTTTAAAACCCGCAAGTAAAGGCGCAGGTACACTGAGCCACGTAATTAGGTTAATGCGCCACGGTCACTTAATTCAATCAGATTTGGTCGAGCTTTTCAATTACCCGACGCCATGGAAGTGGAACAAAGCTTCACATTGACCTTGGATAACCGGTATTGCGTCAAAGTAGTAACCGGTTACAGGACCGATAACCGATTATTTTCGTTGAGCAACACTTTCTCTGAGGAGGTAATGTGCAGAGAAACAACTTTAAAAGTGCCAATCTGAATAAATTAGTCCATAATTAGAACCATAATAATATAGACGAATCAAAGTTAAGCCCGTAGTGGATTAGTAAAATTAAATTCAAATTAATGGCTCGAAAAAAATAGATAGGCGTTGGGGCCGTAAAAATCTCGGATGGATACCGTTAACGGCAAGATCATTGTAGGACATCCACTTACCAATTACCAACTTGATAGATAATCTAGTCAAGAATCAAGATCAACACACTACACTGTGCACAAACCGCTTCCAAGCGATCTTATTGGAAATCCATAGAAGTTGATAGTGGCGCCCCCTCCCTTCTCGTGTTTGAGAAAAACTGTTAAAACTGCCAATGAGTAGCATTTTTGCGACCATTTGACTATTTTTGTTGTTCAAAAATCACTTACCAAAAATAACTGGGCGTATGGAAATAGAACAGTTTGTTTTTCAAACACACGAGTATTATATCAAGTTTTGATTACTTGATATTGATAACCTACGAGATTGTTGGAAAAGAGGCTTCATAATATATTCGATACTAGCTTTTACCCGCGGGTCCCCCCGTGTGGAATTTCGATTTTGTGCTATCCCACAAGAACCTTTTATTTTTTCGAAATTAAAAGTAGCCTAAGTCACTATCCGGCCTTTGAACTATATTCATGCCAAAAATCAAGTCGATCCGTTGCTCCGTTGCAGCGTGAAAGAGGATCAAACCAACAAACTTTTCGGATTTATAATATTAGTATGATTTCGAATTTTCGTCTCAAGGATTTGGCGCCCCCATGAAACTGCCGCCCGGGGCAAGTTGTCCGCTTTGCCCCTTAGATCCGGGGCTGATATGATGACGACAGTTGAGTCGTTTTTTACCCGCGGCTCCGCCCGCGTTGTTTTTGACATTTGTGCTAACCCACAGGAACCTCTTACTTTTTCGGGATAAAAAGTAGCCTATGTCACTTTCTGGCCCTTGAACTATATCCATGCCTAAAATCAAGTCAATCCGTTGCTCTGTTGGTGCGTGAAAGAAAGTGATTCGCAGACGCATCAACCCGACATAAGTATTGACTCCGCTACAGCCTACTAATTAATTGTTTATTTGCCCCATAATAACATACATTAGGTTCACAGGAACACAGTATATGTGGTTTCTCGCCATCATACAGTACAACAGTCTGAGGACTCATTAAAACCTATAGTGATGTAAATATGTAATTTTCGACCCACGACACGGAGGGGTACTCAATTCGACACGTATATTATACGCATAACTTTTTACATAGTAAGAAAGAAAGAAAGAAAGAAAATTTATTTACTAAAAACTTACAATGAAATACAATCAAGTTACAATATATAGTGGTCCGGTTTCGATAATTCTTTTTTTATTGAAAAGAGTGTACGTTGAAACTTGTCCCATTGAAAGTTTATTGGCTGAGCCATTTTCGATAAATCATCAATAATGTGAAAAATGTTACATCGAGACATTCTGTACACGGTTGAAGACAGTCATGCTATTTTTTTGCAAAAAATAATAAGTAATCATTATTATATACTACGGGACTAATCGCGCACCAAAATTACGAGATAAATAAATACCTCATCATCTTGACGTTTCGGCCGAGTTGCATCGACCGTGGTCACGGTTAGACTGACTCGGACGAAACGTAATAATAATAATTATTGTTTAACAAAAAGGGTTTTCTTTTCCTAGGGTTGCCTATAAGATATATTTTTTTGTGAGAATTAATGAATGAACTGGCAAGTTAATTCATTAATTCTTAGCTATTTCTGTCTATGTTTCATTATTAAAGGTTATACTATCTTGTGCGTATCAATAAAGAGTCTATCTATCCATCTTCAACATTTTCTACTCCGTAACTCCTCTATTGACAGTTTGACAGGGTGACAACCGATTGGCCAATCACCGGTGACCGATTGGATTATTGGTTGATTAATGACACGACAGTGGAATATGATTTATTTTAAATCTGTCCGATGGTTCAGCGAACCGAAATGTACGTTTTTGACCCACGGGTCGATGATGTAGAGCAGACTTGGGAAACTGCGCAATTTGTTCCTTTGAAGTTGATATGAATTATTGACACGACTTTTTTAAGAGGGCAAATGCAATAGCTGCTGATTACCGATGGGTCAAAAAATTCTCTAGTGGAGACCACGTATCCGTCCACTCACAAGGTGGACGGATGAAAAAGGCCACAAGATCTCGCTGGATGCAAGCCGGTATACATACAACCGGTCTTATTGGACATCTTTGGGGGAGGACATGGAATACTTCATCCCATTTTCGGACGTGCCTCTGTCCAACAAAGCTCGGCCCTGGTTTGGGCCTGAATGTGGACGCGCCGAAGCGCAAAAGCATCAGGCATACCTGGCTTGGGTCGATGCTCGTAACCGTAAGACGAAGGACATACATCTGAGGAAGAAGACTTACAATAAGGTTGCTAAGTCCTGCAAAAAGGTTATGCGGAGGGCTCGCTTTGAGCATATTAGTCGAATAGGGAACAAGCTTGCTTCTTACCCTGCGGGTAGCAAAGCATTCTGGTCCCTAGCTAAATCAGTCGAAGCGAACTTCTGCCGCCCTTCATTGCCTCCGTTGCTGAAACCCAATGGTTCGCTGGCTCATACCGCGGTAGAGAAGGCAAATTTATTTGCATCTCAATTTGCGGAGTCTTCGCGTCTGGACCCCGGTAGTGCGAGACCTCCAACTTTGCCAAACTGTGGCACCTCAATGAGTGAAATACATATCCGGCAAAAGGAGGTTCTCAAAGTTCTCCGCAGTCTAGATGTGAATAAGGCCAGTGGCCCAGATGGTATTCCAGCTATTGTACTAAGGACTTGTGCGCCTGAGCTGTCGCCTGTGTTGACCCGCCTCTTTCGCCTCTCTCTGAAGACGGGTCAAGTGCCCAAATCTTGGAAGCTTGCTAACGTGCAGCCTGTACCCAAAAAAGGTAGCCGTGCTGACCCTGCCAATTACAGACCGATTTCGATCACGTCCATACTTTGCAAGAGTATGGAACGTGTTCTTAACAACAGGCTCCTGGCCTACCTGGAAGCAAATGACCTACTCAGTGACCGCCAGTACGGCTTTCGCCGAAACCGGTCTACTGGGGACCTTCTGGCGTACGCCACACACATTTGGAGTGAGGTCATTGAGAAGCACGGGGAGGCACTGGCTGTCTCCTTGGACATCTCGAAAGCTTTTGACAGGGTCTGGCATGAGAGCCTTATTGGCAAGCTTCCATCTTACGGCCTGCCTGCTGATTTCTGCGCATGGATATCAGATTTCTTGAGGAATCGGTCGATACGAGTGGTTGTAGATGGTTTCTCGTCAGACCAAATGGATATCAATGCCGGTGTTCCTCAAGGGTCAGTGCTCTCTACGACGCTTTTCCTACTGCATATTAACGACTTGCTAAAGCCTGGTATTTTTGGGTACGCAGACGACAGTACAGTCATGGAGAGCTACACATCCGAAGCAAGAACGAGCGGGGCACAGATCGAGTCACTCAGAGAGGCTATGGTCGAACGGCTCAACTTGAGTCTGGAGGCGGTATCTGACTGGGGTGATGCTAACCTGGTCAAGTTTAATGCCACGAAAACTCAAAGCTGTTTGTTTTCGGCCAAAAAGAGGCCCTTCCAACTGTCTCCTGCTTTCCGTGGTGTATCCGTTCCGGTAACTAACAGTCTGGAACTATTAGGCGTTACGCTATCATCGACTCTCAACTTTGGGTCTTATATAGAGTCAAAAGCCCAATTAGCCTAAAAAAAACTTGGTGTTCTCTCTAAGGTGAGACGGTATTTCACACCTGAGCAACTGCTTAGTCTTTATAAAGCGCAAGTCAGGTCTTGCATGGAATACTGCTCTCACCTTTGGGATGGCTCTGCCAAATACCAGTTGGAGGCTTTGGAGTCCATTGAAAGGCGAGCCAGGAGGCTGATAGGCAACGAAACCTTGACTGAGTCGAAGCTGCAAAGTCTCGAGCATCGACGTAGGGTGGCGTGTCTGTCTGCCTACTATCGGATACACTTCGGTGAGTGCGCCCAGGAGTTGCACGATCTAGTCCCACCTGCCCCTTTCTTCTATCGTACGGCTAGACAGACGCGACCAAAGCGACACCCTTTTATGGTGGACATCCCACGCGTTAGAACAAAGCGTTTTGAGTCCACATTCCTCATACGAACTGCCAGAATGTGGAACGCTTTGCCTAAGTCTGTCTTTCCGTTAAAGTACAATGTAGGTGTCTTCAAATCTCGAGTAAATAGGTATCTTCTAGGTAAGCGTGCGTAAACAGGTACAGGGTCAGGTACATTCTCTGAAGACCTGAATATACACATCGCAACAACCCTGGGTGAAAACAACTCAATTTTCCAAGCGGAATGTGTAGGTATCATCCAGGCTGCAACAGCAGTAGTCAACAGAAAGGTAACTGATTACAATATTAGAATCCTCTCAGACAGTGCTGCGGTGCTCAAGGCACTACAACGATATGAACACTCCTCAGGGCTAACCTTACAGTGTCATGATCTATTGGAAGAAGTAAGTAAGAAAAATAAAGTCACTCTTCAATGGATCAAAGGACACAGCGGGTCCAGAGGGAATGACGCGGCGGACGAGCTAGCCAGGAGAGGTGCAGGTAGGCGCCCTGTAGGGCCTGGACCGATGATCCCTTTGCCCTTCAGCCAAGTCAGATCCTGGATACGCCAACACACAGCTAGACAACACAAGGAATACTGGGCAAGTACTGAGGGTTGTAAGCAGTCTAAGGAAGCTTTCCCGGAATTAAATCCGAGATACTCCCGACGCCTGCTGAACCTTAAACGAGACAAACTCCGACTCATAGCCGGAGTAGTCACGGGTAGTCACATTGCTCTCTAAACAAGCACCTGTTTAAAATTGGTGTTACAGACAGCCCTCTGTGCAGAGGTTGCATGGAGGTAGAAGAAACAACCGCGCATATGCTGCTTGAATGCAGCAGTGTGGCGGAACAACGCAAGAAATTCCTCGGGGCACCGAGGACATTCCGGGAAGCCTGCGCCGGCGTTGGCGAGCTGCTGGACTTCCTGGAGGACACCGGGTGGCTGAACTAGCTGCAGCCGGGCGACCTACATAAAACAGGCCCCTGGAGGGCTCAATTGTGGAAAAGGCCCGCAACAACAAGTAACAAGTAACAAGTAGGTAAGCGTGCTACATCCTAGACTGCATATCTACTTTACATCAGGCAGTGTGTAGTCAAACGCAAACCTATTTGAAATAAAAAAAAAAAAAAAAAAAAAACTATGTCCACCAATGGACGTCCTATGACTGATGGATGGATGGAAATGCAATAAAATCTACTTAGACGAATCAGTTACCGAATTGAAGTGGCAGTGGGCAGGACACGTATGACTTAGTTCGTAGAACGGATGGCCGATGGTGCTGTAAAGTTCTCGAATGGAGATCACTTATCGGTAAGCGCAGCGTAGGACGTATTGAGGTTCATGCTGGATGTAAGCCGCTTCCGATACTTCGTTTTAGAAATTCATAAGGCTTGTATTTAGCAAGTAGACCTATTAAATCTAAGTAATCATTTTAAAAATTGATTATCTTGTTTCTTTTACCTATAGAATAATAAATAACTATAATATCTTAATGTTCTTTTTACATGACTACCCAAAAAGTATAAGCATGCTAGCATGTTTTCAGGGTTTAAATGGAGGTGTGAGTTACCATGCATCTACTTATAATTAACTAGCGACCCGCCCCGGCTTCACACAGGTGTATTATACATATAAACCTTCTCTTGAATCACTCGATCTATTAAAAAAACTGCATCAAAATCAGTTTACAGATATAAGCATACATGGGGCCAGACAGCGGGAAGCGACTTTGTTGTATAGGTACCTTGTAGTGATGCATCTGATTTTTATACGCCTGTCAAACATATATTAGCAAGATTGTCACGGTTACTTCTATCTGATTTTTATAAGGCTTTACCTATTGCTATACCGGTATATAATAAATAATTGACCCTATAATTATTTATCAGATAACCTCATTAAGACCGCATGATCGCGTTGGATACAAGGCGCTTCCAACCGGGCTTAGGCGATCTTTATGGGAGGCTTATGTCCAACAGTTGATGTCCTGTGACTGAGGAGAAAAAGAAAACTATTAGGTATCAGTATATAGCCACGTTTTACGACACAATACAGCATAGGACGTACATTTTATATACCATGTCTCTACTCGATATTGGTGTAGAATAAAGTAAAACACAATCCGCTACTCTAACCTACCTTGAAGTATAATAAAGATCAATAAGATTATAAAAATGCACGTTTATTAACATACTGGTGCATTGATTACAGGAAAGTCCGAACAAATATATGTAGTATGACGACTTCTAGTAGTTGGAGATCATTGAAGTAAATATCAAGAGACGGTAATTTAAAGACACGACGAGACGCATCGGTAAGTACAACGTAGCACGTCCTATACAATGAAGGTGGAAGAAATCGCTATGAGCGATAAGGTCGCCCTTGTACTCTGTGAATTTACTTAGTCCTAAGAATGTTTGTATTTGTTTTTGTTTGGTGTAAAATAAAGCATATCTATCTAAGGTGGTAGACGTTAGAATCGCGGGATATTGCAATAGATGTCTTATTTTAAACAAAAGACGTCCTACCGCTCATGGTGATCAATCTGAAAGCACCGTGTAGGTACATAGACTTTGAAATAAAATTAAACACTAAGTGTCAGTGGCCCCTTGCCTTTAATATTTAATATTACTAATCTTCTTTTAATAGTCCACTGTGTGTGTCTGAATATTTGGGAGAACAGCCTTTCTTCATTTTGTCATTTCTTGCTTAGTTCCCGTATCCTTCGTTATTTTTCATTGCAGTAATTCTCCAATAAGCAAGTATTTACGTGTCTTGGGCTTGCATAATCAGCAATAGCTACTATCAAATTAACGAAAAATAAATAAGGGAACCGTAATATGTAGGTATAATAACGGTAAATTGGAGAATGGCCGATCATGTTATTTTCAAACTAATAACTTTTAAAAAAATAATACGGGACTTATCGCGCAATAAAACATGAGATATAATAATACATAATATTAATATTATAGTAGTACGAGTATAATGGCCGATCAAACTTAAAATCTCAGTAGATTTCTAACCACGTTTTAATACCAAATATTACATTTGCCTAATTAAGTAAATATTTTTTGTGGTGCGAATAGCCCTCAACTGATCTCCAGTCGTAGGTATAGGTACCTACCTAGATTTTGTTCTGAGATTTACCAGCTTCTTTAGCTAAAACACAATATGTCAATGGATAAATCGTACAGAGGAAGACGTCCGACCTCAAACGACATTGTACTTTCAATGCTACGCCAGTATAAGCCACAGTTTCTATGCGAGGAGCGTCGAGTCGCGGACAAGGCGCGAAACCGGTTACTTCGGACAAATGCTAATTCGAACTTGAATTTTATCGTGTCATAGGCCAATTTTGGTATTGTTCTGATAAAATTAATCAAACTCGATATTAAGGTCGTGAAACAGGTATGTAAACAACTTTAGACAACAACAGTTAACTTTATAATTGGTAGGTATTTAATTATTATTTTGATGAAAATATGTTAACAATTCAATAACTATGACGAGTAGGTCTGTCGGATGCACTAAAGAAATTAAAAAATATAAAAGCTGATATTTGACATAAATTCTTTTGTTGTACTTATTGTAGATGTAAGTATACATACTTACCAAATAACCAATTTGATTTACCTAATTTGTAAAAGATCGCGCAATTTCGCAGTCCTTGTTACATTAACTATCCATTTAAGTACTCTAAATTTCAAGTTATCCATTTATCTACTCTAAATTTCTTTATTCCTAATAATAATATTTTCACAGAAAAACACAACAAATTACGATTACCACTAAGACTAAACCTACCTACTTAAACTAAAAAAAAAGAATAATAATACAAAAGCAAACTAAAAAAAGAAACACAAAATAAAATAAAACCTAGTCTAAAAGTCCCTCGGCAGAGGGTAGCGTGGCCAGAATGCTGGCAACATTAGCACTAGCATTAGCTCTAAATTAGATTCTATTTAAATAATATTTCCATATGTACAATAATATCAAATTATGAATTAGGCAACAAAAATGAACCAAAATAACGTAAGTACATATTATGCAATGTGAAACTAAGCTCTATTATTTAATTGACCGGTCGAAGTGACCCTCATAATCGTTAAGGTTAAGGTCACCATATTAAATCCAGGCCCGTAATAATCGATTTGTGTAGCGGATGTGATACGGCAGCTGATAACGCCGCTCCCTTCTCATAACAATCAATTCTCATATTGTTCTAAAGTTCACAGTTCGGGAGATTCCCAATACCTACACAGTATGTTGTTCGTATGTTTGTTTGTCATATTTCATAATCTACAGCTACACTATCTAAACTAAGTAATAGGTATTCAAAAGTCATTTGTTTTGTTTTTTTGTTATTTGGCGCATTTCAAAAATTCTTTTACCGATAAAATGCATTGGTTAATTCACATAACTTGATAATTGACGCTTTACACTGTCAAAAACAAATGAATGATAAATACCAACCTTGTACAAAATCATTACATAGTATAAAACAAAGTCGCTTTCCGCTGTCTGTCCCCATGTATGCTTATATCTTTAAAACTACGCAACGGATTTTGATGCAGTTTGTATTAATAGATAAATGTTTATATGTATAATACATTTATTTTTACTTTATTTTTACACTTATGAAAACACAAATAAAAACTAACTAGCTTTTATGACAAAAAGAATCAATGAGAAACCAAGTGAACCTGCGCGGCACAATTAGTGCTACTTTGAGCTGAATTCCTTTATTATTTGCTACACGAATTGGTTAATTTAGCAGTGATGATTTGCAATATTTTGACAATAGGCATGTATTATAATAATACAATTTGCAGTGTTTTATAGATTTCAATCTTAAATAGTTGTTTTGAAACCAGTTTTTTCGCAAATTGCCCGAGTTCCAACGCGCACCGCATTCATGTTATAAGGTGTTATCCTCTTCAAGCAGTGTTTGTTTTGCTGTCACTCTGGACACAGTTCTCTTAGTTTTTATTATTATAATTTATATAAATCAGTAAAGAGTTTTTAGGCGTTCAGGCGGCTTAAAAAATTTTTAGCCACCCAAAACAAATACATACAACCAAATATATTTTATTTAATTATACCTCAGTGTTCAGTTCAGTTCAGCCAGTAGGTATACCTATCGGTAACTTCGGTAAGTGTACGTCAATCTACTTTGCATTATTTTTTTTAACTTATTGAAGCAAGCAGTCTCACGTATCAACACTGGAATACTTCGAGCAAATTTTAATAGGTACTCGTATATAAGTATACTAGCTGACCCCGCCACGCGTTGCTGTGGCTAAATAAATTAAAATTGCGACTATAATTTGAGATTTAAACTATCCTATCTCTCAAGTTGGACCGAACTGCACATGGTGTGCGAATTTTATTATAATCGGTTAAGTGGTTTAGGAGTCCATTGAGGACAAACATTGTGACACGAGATTTATATATATTAAGATGATGTACCAACAATCAATCGATCAAACGTTTTTATTGTCATAATATATAATAGTTTTCTACGGACGTATCCTACAACGCAGTATAGTTCTGAAACTAAAATTAGCTACGCGTAAAATATAACCATGTTACTGATAAGACAAATAGTTATGGCTATGTTAATTTATTATGCGAAATGATAAGATAACAGTTTTTTTTCTTACAAACTCGTGAAGTCTTGGCATTTTTTTTAAATTATCTGAAAAGTTAAATTAAATTTTCTTACTATTATTTTTTATCTTTTGTCTTGATACTTTTAACTGTTTAGTGTTTAGCCATGCCAGATACAGGCTTCTAGGGGCCTGATTCTCTATTGACAAAACGTAACGTAACGCGTTAAGTTTTTATTTTATTTTCGCGAATTTCGTTTAGCTAGAGCGATGTTTGTTAACTGTAAAATTATGTTAAAATTAATGTACTGAATATCAGTCATGATATTTGAAAAATATATATTTTTCACACAAATTTACTAACAAAAAGATCACGTTAGAGCGCGTTACGGGCTTGTTTTCATACAGAATCACCCTGCAGACTACTTATAAACTCTGACAATGTCTCAACTCTGATAATTATTGTTTGTTTATTGTAATTGATAATTTTTTAATGTCCTATTAGCATAATTATGTATTATACAAACGCTTGTACGCTTATCACAGCGGGACCTAGAGGACATTTATATATATAAAATTATAACAACTTTGTTAACCTAGGCCCACGGGCTAAATAAAGTGATTGATTGATTGATTGACACCAGGGCTGGGCATCCGGCTAAATACGAGCTTATTAATTTTATTAAAAGTATATTAGGTTAAAATTAAAAATAAGTTTATGTACTGCCTTTGTGACTGAGTAATTTAATATTTTTAACCAGAAATCAATATTTTTTTTAAAGTGAAAACTTCTTTAGCAGCGTTGTGCACTTTTTAGTAAAAAATGTTAAACTCGCGTAAGGAAGTAAGCTGATCGAAAATTAGTAAGACGGGTTTTCACTTCTGCCGACACTCCCGGAGTGCAACCCGTTGTTTTTAGGGTTCCGTACCTCAAAAGGAAAAAACGGAACCCTTATAGGATCACTTTGTTGTCCGTCTGTCCGTCTGTCCGTCTGTGTGTATGTCAAGATTCTTTATCTCGGGAACGCGTAAAAATATCAAGTTGAAATTTAAACTGTGTACGTATATCTATGATCTCTTACAGTTGTGTGAAGAAAAAACTTCTCAGTTATCATATAAAGAAGTTAGAGCCGTTTATGTCGTAAAAACCGCATATTTTGACACTAACAAAAATCAAAACCTACAGGGTACTTCCCGTTGACATAGAACTATGAAATTTGGCGAAAAGCATTGTCTTAGAGTACACATATAGGAATAAATCTGAAAACTGAACATTTATATTTAAATCACAAAAAATAGGGCTTAAAAATTCACAAAATATGGGTTTAAAATTCAAAGTGAGTAAATCGTATCATGTAAGGTATCATATGAAAGAGCTTCATTAGCACATGCTAAAACAGGTTTTTAATTATTTTAACAATTTTTGATGAATAACGAGAAAAATAAAATAAAAAAACTTTTGTCGATGATAATGATCAGTATAGAGATTTTAATTTTGTGAAATTTTGTGGATTTGTACGGAACCCTCGGTGTGCGAGCCTTACTTGCACTTGTCCGGTTTTTTCTGCTGTTTGTTAGTTTGAGAGGCATAGCGATAAATCTGCCATCTCTACATATTTATCTATGAAATCTCGCAACATTGATAGGTAAATAAAATAAAACTTCGCGATAACCCAGTTTTTTATACAGCTAACAGATAAGGTCACGTTAGCCCATCAAGTGGCATTCAAAATTTTGTACGACAAAAGTTCAAAACCCTGCGGGCACGTATAATATACATAATTATTTTTCACAAAAAAATAGCAACACCGACTTCCACTGTTTATTATTATACACTACGGGACTAATCGCGCACTAAAATTACGAGATAAATAAATACCTCATCATCCCGACGTTTCGGCCGAGTTGCATCGACTTTCGTCGTATTTATTTATCTCGTAATTTTAGTGCGCGATTAGTCCCGTAGTATATAATAATAATGTGTTCAAATCGCGAAAGTTTAAAAACGACTTCCACTGTGTTTAGCATTCGAATAATTTTTGCACAAAACGATGTGACATCGATGTACATTATTGATGATTTAACAAAAACGTCTCAGTCGATTTCGATGAAATTTAAGTGGAGTGGAATATGATATAAATTTTAATGAAATCTTGAAAATAAACACTTATGAACAAAAAAATAACCAATATTGAAGAACATACACAAAAAAACAGATGAGTAGAAGTAGGTACCTCCTCCTTTTTGGAAGTATGTAACAATAGATAGATAATTCTTTATTAGCTTAACCAAATACAATACAAACACATGAAAAATAAAAACATTAAAAATTAGTTACACTAAATGGCGGCCTTATCGCTTCAAGCGATTTCTTCCAGGCAACCATGAAGGGACAGGAAATAGCACATTAACTAAAACAGCGGCCTTAGCAAAAAATATTTTAAAAATAAACAATGAACACTTATAACAAACAAAAATAAGCAATACTAACACCTAACCAATAAATAAATAATATTTATTGAAATAAATATATATGCCTACCTAGACACATAAACATACATGTATTACATAATACAAAAATAGACTTACTTATATAATTACATTCTATTAATACTTATACTTACTTAAATAAATAAATATATAAAGCGAGCAGAATCAACAATATACCTAAGAAGACAGGTAATGCAATTTAACTCTTTGTTTGAAAACATTCAGTGATGGGGCGCGTCTGATATCCACCGGTAACTCATTCCATAATCTAACAGATTCCACAGTAAAAGATGAAGCGTAAAAGTTTGTCTTATGTTTAGGAAAGTCAAGTTTAAGATTCTCAGATGATTTTAAAAATCAAAATCAAATTAATTTGATAAGCTCTTTTATATTATATTATGTTTAAAGCTCTATAAATTTTATTATAACACTGGTCAACAATGGTTTTGTAGCACTTGATTAAAACCTAACAATTTTTGTTGACTTTTGTCAAAACTAAAAAAAAAACTTTGTCGAGGGTGAACGATATTTTTCTATGGAAGAGCAAAGTTTTTGTTGAGATTCGACTAAAGTTGCAAAACAAAAGATGTTAGTTTTGATGTACAGAATAAGCCCCTGAAAGGGTGCTAATTGATTACCAAAAACCCTGTATGATATGCTAAAATGTAACATGAAATGTCCGCGATATCGATGTTGGTCCCATAGTAAAAGCTGTTCATCTTGATTTACCTACTAAAGAGTTCGTGCTTAAGTTACCAGAATAACTATAGAAGGTATAACTTATTAATGATCCAATCAAATGCGTACCTTCAATGTCTCAAAGATCGACCATAACATTTGTCTATTTGGCGTGACCGAGGTCGTGGGTTCGATCCCCGCCGTGAGAGCATAGTGACCTCCTCCTTTTTTGGACCTTCGGCCTAAAAAGGACGTACTATACCTTATAGGTAAACATATCAATAACTCGAAAGTATGTCTGCATTAAAAAATATTATGCGGTTAAGAAATATCAAACATATAGATACTGCAGGCAAAGAAGATATAGTATTTGAGGAATGCCAAAATTATTTATGATGAGACAATATCGTCGACGTTGTAGTTATAGAATGTCCACTGTTGGACATAGATATCCCTTTAGATATACAATAAGACCGGTTGGATGCAGCATTCTGCGCAATCTTAAGGTCTTGAAGAAGTTATCCATCCTTCTTGTATTTGGACGTCCTACGCAGCGCTTGCCGGTTCGTACGTACGGTTCTACTTGGAAAGTTTTCGACCCTATCAGTTGTCAGTCTTCCGCACTATGTGCCCTGCCCATTGCCATTTCGACTTGCCAATCCGCGAGAGATGTCGGTAACTTCTTCTACGGATGTCTTCATTCCTGATTCTTTCTCACATATCTGAAGATAGCATACCTCTTCGTAGCTAAAATTACCCACACTACAGTAAGTAAAACTTAATTAATCCAATAGTAACTTTCTTTTTGTGATAAACATTTCAAAAATTGAAATTCTGCGAACGCGTCAATATTATTATTTTTTTTTTATTGGAAAATTACAAACCACAGACTCCAGGGTCTGTGCCTTTAATCACGCGTCAATATTTGAAATGTTTATCACAAAAAGAAAGTTTCTATACACCTAGTGTGTGAAGCACGATAAAAATCATTTCATTAATCCAATAGTTGCAATATTAGCACTTTTGCAAACTTGACTGGTTTTACCAAATCTTCCCACATGGACATGGGTAGGTATACTAATTGGCATTGTCGCGTGCCCAAGGTGTAAATATGTGGAAAGACCATAAAAGCTTGGCTTTGTAGAGAAACATCACGTTTTGATGGGCCTTGTATCAACAAGGTTTAACAATTATAATTATGGAGCCCATATCAAAACAACTTTCATTCATCAACAACATCGTTCATTTTGGGCTTAATCTAAAAGTACCGGTACGAACTGAAATCATCATCAATTTTTATTTAAGCCCACTGCGAAGCATAGGCCTCCTTTCCTGTCGATGGCCAGTCTCCCTCCAGGTGTCGCATAAAGAAATAGGTATGTTTTTCTAATACGTATCACATACCTACCTATTATTATTCTGTTCATTTCGTACAATGGATTATGGAAGCAACCTATTGGCCATTTGATACGTGCATTTTTTTATTTTTTTATTCCTTGTAGGTTTGCGTTTGACTACATACTCAAATGCATGTTAAAAATACTTTTATATTCGTGAAAATCGTATTCGTTATTTCTTTTATTTTAATTTTATGGGTGCTAATCACGAGGAGAATATACATTAGCGATGACTTATCCACACGGATTCATCGACAAAAGTCGCAGAACAAAAGTTGTTAGTTTTGATGTACAGAATAAGCCCCTAAGAGGATGCTAATTGATTAGAAATAACCCTGTATAGGTAAACATACCCTTCGTGGGTAGGCCTACGTCCTGCAGTGGACTATTAAAAGGCTGATACAGTACAGTACAGTACAGGTAAACATACTTGGAAATACAAACTTACGAGTATGTAGTTAAAAACATCGAGACACAGAGCAACCACATAGGTACGTTCATCACATATAATGCTTGCCCTGGGTTGGAATGAAACCCACGCCTCTTTGCCAGGAGTCAGAGTCATTAACCGCTGTGCCAATCAAAGTGAGACTGGCTAAGTGATTCGTTTTCTCAAATAAGGATATTTGTTGAAGTGAGAACTTCTTTAGCGGCCTTGTGCACTTTTTAGGATGGGTAAAAATGTTGAACTCGCGTCAGGACACGTGACCTGATCGAAAATTTGTAAGACGGAGGGAGAGTAGACCGCCGGTGCGGCGTAGGAGACGAAGTAATTTCCCCTCTGTTTCGACCGCGCGGCTAGAATGTATGCCTGCGCGACGCAGGGCGCTTGCGTGTATTGTATTTTACCACATAGGTAAAATATGGTAGTACTTTATAAGTTCAAGTTTTCACTTCTGCCGGCACTCCCGGAGTGCAATCCGTTATTTTTTAGGGTTCCGTACCTCAAAAGGAAAAAACGGAACCTTTATAGGATCACTTTGTTGTCCGTCTATCCATCTGTCTGTCTGTCCGTCCGTCTGTGTGTATGTCAAGACTCTTTATCTCGGGAACGCGTAAAGATATCAAGTTGAAATTTAAACTCTATACGTAAACCTATGAATTCTTGCAGTTGTGTACAAAAAAAAGCTTCTCAGTTACCGTATAAAAAAGTTAGAGCCGTTTATGTCGTAAAAAATGCATATTTTAACGCTCACAAAAATCAAAACCTACAGGGTACTTCCCGTTGACATAGAACTATGAAATTTGGCGAAGAGCATTGTCTCAGAGTACACATATAGGAATAAATTTTTATTTAAACCACATATAAATAGGGCCTCAAAATTAACAAAATATGTGTTAAAAATTCAAAGTGAATCGTATCATGTGAGGTATCATATAAAATAACTTCATTAGCACATGCTAAAACAGGTTTTTAATTATTTTATAAATATGTTTGTAGGGAACCCTCGATGTGCGAACCTGATTCGCACTTGTACGGTTTTTTTTTTCATTGTGACACCATCGAACTTGGTCCACAAACGCTCCACTTAAAATAATGTCAATATTTATTTATATTGATTTATCATTATATCATGCATTTTTAAATGAAATGTGAAAAAAAATGAAATAGTGTAATATTTCATTAATCTTAATTTAAATGTCATATCACATTCTGATTCTTTTATTCTTTTAAATCCAACTAATTGCACAAGTGGTCCATCATTTGTTTCCGACTGAACATTAAGACGGGAAGCCCGAGTTAGTTCGAATGTACCGTTTACTGTACCTATTATCTCTAAGTTATTTAAAAATAATAACAGAGTCGTTAGTGTAACCTTCTACACCTGACTAATGTATTTATGGAGCTAACGACATGACGCTGGATCGGTCAAAATAATCTGCTTTATGCTGCGTTTGCATTCGCTTAGTATAGTTTTGATATTTTTAAGTGCTTTCCAACTTTAATAAAATAAGGATAACAATATACATATGTAGAGTTATTCGTGCGTATGTATTTTATGTTTCTGTTCAGTGAATACAAAAAAAAAAACACGCAGCTCAGAGGCCTTAATGTGGTTTGGAAAACAATTTAACTATCTTGCTCCAAATACATTTTCATACAACACCTGTGACAGAAAAGATAAAGAAGAAGAACTAATAATTTATGGAGCCACACACGAAAATAATAAAATAACGATAATGAAAGGACATGTCCACAAAATGTATGGAGGCTGGTATAATAATAATCAAAAATTCTAACCACAACACTCGTTACATTTCGAGAAAGTTCATATTTTTCTGAGTCTATTACAACAGTTAAAAACAAAAACGAGCCATCCGATTTTTTTAAAATTAATTTTGAATTTATTAGGATAAATAAATATATTTGGCTCAATAAGTAGTTTATCTCTATCAACCCTGATTAAGTAACCTCCGAATTGTTAAATAAAAGCATTTTTACCAATTAGACACACTTTTAAAGTGTTTGTTTGTCACATTGTACCTACTAACTGGTCACACTGGTAGATCATAATTTTTAATTTTAGCAAATTAAGCGATGAATGTGGAAGAATCAGCTACGAATGCAAGTAAAATAACTATAGAAGCACTTTAACATTGATAAACTAGAAAAAGTAATAAGCTGTATTGTTATTTCTCATACAATTTATTTTTGGCATTTAAAAACAATTGGAGGGGTGAAAAAATCTAAATTAAATATTTTTGGGAAGCCCATAAAACAAGCTTTCAAATGATGTATATATCATCTTGGTTTGATTTTTCTCTGAATAATATACCACTTGTGGACGTCACCTTTGGTGTTTTAGTTGGTAAAATATCTCATTTCTATTTTTAAGTTACATTGCTTATATTTAAACTGCAATATCATCTCCATATCTTACTTTATTTTTGTGCCAGGCTGATGTCGCAGCTTTTTTTTTTCAATTAATTTATTGATCTCGCCGAGGTTTGCCACTTCGCAGTACTTGTTTTACCGGAATTTGTCAAATGTGTGTTTACACGCGCAAGAATAATCTAATTTTGACCGACGAAACGGAGGAGGTACTCATTTCGACGCGGTTATTGTATGTTTAGCGCATTTTTTTACATAATAATCCGATTTGGATAATTATTTTTTTATTGGAAAGAGTATACTTTGAAATTGGTCCATTTTAAATTTTATCGAAATCGTCCGAGCCATTTTTGTTGAACAATAATGTGAAAAATGCTACATCGATCCGTGATAAATATTTGAGAATGTTGTATGTAGATGGTTGAAGTCGGTCATACCATTTTGTGCAAAAAAAAAATATTACATTTTATAATACTAAGTTTGTTTAGGCGTTAAGTAGCTACCTACCTACTTTGGTACAATGACGTCTTCCTACTCGTGACATGAATACGAAAATAACTGTATGTTGTAGACAAAGAACTCGGATACCTAGATATTTATAGATTACTTTTGAAATACATAACTCAAAACCATTCATATCCTATAGAATAGATTGCTAATAGAATAGAATACTAATGCGAATTCATTATTTGTAAGACCAAATGATCTGTAAGGCACAATTGTCTATTTAAACGTACGAAGCAAAACAAATAGCATGATATGGCTGAAACTTTAATATTTTTTTTTTCAAAAATATATATGTATTTTTATTTATTTTTTTTAAATTCACGTAGGTATAAGTTTCCATACAAAACATTTTTTTTTTCAATAACAAAGTCAAAAAAGACGATTCCTAGACGAGTACCGAAGCCTCGCCGACAGTACTCGAAGGAGCGTGTGACTTGACTATGTTACACTTAACAAGGTAAGGTGTACTCGAGTAGTGTCGGCGAGACTTCAGGAGGAAACTTATACATGATCTTTTCATTTATCACAAAAAAATAGATTTATAAGACCAATTACCTATCTCACGCCTAATCTTTTACTCGTATCTCTATTTTTTATATCGAGGGTTAAATATACGCCAAATGTGTCATTGACAAAACGTTTACTATCAGGATGGAACAATCTTTTTCATACATCAACGTAAAACCGTTTCGTTCTAGTAACTGGATCGAATCGCTGGACCGATGTTAATTTACATATGAATATCTTCTTTTGCAGACGCGGATTACGGCCAGTGATAATGGAGGCTTCGACACAAACGCGCGTTTTTATTTTATTAAATAAATAACTAATAAAATAAACAAAACTCTTGAACAATAACTTGAAAAATATCGTCATACTAAAGTTAGGTATTTGTAAGAGATACTGACGCTGTTGTCGTTTACAGAAGTTAATGAATTAAACAATTATTTTTGTAATTAAAGTGTCGCCAAACAATAATAGTGGTTTGTAAAAGTGTGTAATTGAAAAATATAGTGGTTGTTTAAAAAAAATCGTAGAGAAGAATTTGATGACGTGCAATGTGAGCATAATTAACGAAAACATTCATTTGTTAAATGATTTATTGATCGATAAATTATGGTTTTTGTCACATCACAAGCTGAATTATTTTGAAGATAACAAATAAACTAATCGATTAGGTATTTCAAGTGATGATCATTTATGTCCTAATCAGCAATGTATAAGAAATAAATAACGTAAAACCAGTTTACTCTATACAAACACTACAAATAAATTAGCGTATTTAAATTTTTAAAACTACTGAGACAGTGACGGAAAACTAGTTCCAGAAGCTAAAATGCTTATAGAATCTGCCAAACTAACATCTTCCAAAATGACCAATAAATAATTGAAATTTCGAATAAATTAACAAAAGACACGTTCGTACTAGACAAAAAAGATAAAAGGAACTAACAAATTGAAAAACATTTGTAGAAAAGTTCAGTAGGTTGAAGCGGCGATCAAGTTAGCAAACCACTTGATACTTATCAGGCCTATCGCGTTATCAACAACATTTGGACTAGCAAAACTAAATCTAAAACACGGTCAAACTACAACGTGCCAAAAACCTCTCTATATAGCACTAGAACTCATCAAAAATGGTGCTAAGAATCGCCAACCAGTTCTCGACAACGACCCCTCAAGATGACCCATTCGACCAGCTACTGGGCCACTTCGGGCGCTGGCAACTCCTCATATACGCAGCAGTGTCCCTCGTAAAGCTGTCTTCGGGATGGGTCCAGATGGCTATTCTCTTCCTGACTCCAAACTTGACGTTTTGGTGTGCGAACATGACTTCGAATTTTGAATCTAACATATCTAACACCACGTTTGATGACTTGGCAAATAGCTCGATTGCTGGCAGCGTATTTGCTAACAGCAGTGATACAACCTTCATGGAGGTTCTGAATAATACCTGCTACGCTGGCTGCAAGGAGTATGCATACGATGCGTCACCATTTGACAACACAATCATTTCGGAGTGGGACCTGGTCTGCGAGAGGCGGTGGTTGGCCAGCTTTACGCAGATGGTGCTGCAGTTCGGGATTTTGATTGGCAGTATCGTGTTTGGATTCCTATCTGACAGGTATTTTGATTATAATATCTGATTTAAATGTACTGGATATTAAGTTAACAAACGGTTTAGTTTTCCTGTTTAATGTTTTAGTTTCTCTTCTTATTCGGTTGTGTAAGTTATCGTAGTAAAAGTTAGTCATAATGACTACTGTAATTATATCTTAGAATAATTAAGTCCGTCGTATAGAGAATACATTTTATCTATTTGTTTATTCCTATTAATTAACTCAACTGATTCTTCGAACCTATCATTGCGATATCCAGGTTCAAGGAATATTCTACCTCAAATTCCAATAACTTCATTGTTGCATTGGATCCATAAAACATTAATTATATTTGTTAATCCTTTTAATAATCTGATTAGTTAATAGATTATTCTGATTTTTAGACGGGCTTAAAACACGTAAAGCTTTAAACTGACTGAAATCTGGATTTTAATGTAATTATGTACCTATTACGTAATACTTGAACGGCCCCATAGTTCGCAGAGATCAATGTACCTAGAGTACCTACCATCGATGTTAATAATACTTTTTTGTTGACTTTCGAAAACGACTCAGCCGATTTCGATAAACGGCATTATTTCTGAAGTAAGAACTATGAAAGTAAAAAAATCATCAAAATCGGTTCAATCCTTCTTCAAAAATTCAATCGCGTAACAATACAAAATAACATACAGTCGATTTTTTTAGAACTCATTTTTCGAAGTCGGTTAAAAATAAAAAACCATTTTCTACTTTTGCAGATTCGGGCGAAAGAACACATTTCTGTTCGCGATAACATCGGTTATCGCTTTTGGGTTCAGCGTGCCATTCTCCTGGAGTTACGTGGGGTTCACGGTGTCGCGGTTCTTTCTGGGCATGGCGACGGCTGGCACCATGGTTGTGTCATTTGTAATCGTCATGGAAAGTGTGGGAGCCCGGTACCGAGGCGTCGTCGGCTGCCTCTTCCAGATACCCTTCATTATTGGTAAGCATCCCATTAAAACTAGGAGCTGAGCACCATACTGAGCAAATTGACATGATATTCTCACTTTCCAAAATTATGCTATTAAGTTATATAGTTGTAGAATAGTGCTGCGAACTTCGCTAGCGCGATTCAGTCGTTGGCGTTGGTTCCTGCTGATCACGCTTGCGCGATGCAGTCCTTGACGTTACCTAGTTTTTCAAGCGGTAAGATAGATGACGCTTAAAGCTAGTCAATACAACTACACAACAACTAGCAAATAAAATTAGATAATTGGGGTCTCTGTCTTTATGGCATGAACCTACGCTGAATACGTTCGGTTATTGCGTGCCCTTTTCCTGGAGCTTAACATCACTCACAGTGGCGAAGTTCTTTCTAGACATGCCCACGGCTCGCACCTTGCTTGTGTCATTTCAATTCGTCATGGATAGTGCGGATGCTCGGTACCGTGGCGTTGTCGGCTGCTTCTTCCTGTTTCAAATATCCTTCATCATCGGTACGTACCGAATCAGCCGTTAGTAGGCCACTGCTGAACATAGGTCGTGGACTTGAAAGGCGATTGAGCTATATCCAACACGCTGGTTAAATACCCAGCGGAGGGTATTCACGTTATTCGTACGTTTGTTCGTATTTATCAATTTGATTCCCAGCAGTTTGAATCTAGCGTAGGTATACTAGGTATTATCCTCCTCCATTAACAACTGCTTTTACTGTTTATTTACTCCTTTCTGATTAGTTGAAGGTTCCAATAACAATCAGACTTTCTTTACCAAATACGAGTATGTAACAACTGTCTCTATTTACTGTAACCATCTCTTATCTAAAATAAATTCAGACCGGAACCGTCTCCGAAACGTTTAGAATTCTGGCAGCAGGTTTATTATCTCTGAAACAAAAGCAAGGCCTTGACGCCAAACAAAATGCATGACAAATAAACTGTCTTCAACTTTTCTTACTTATTGGTAAACGCAAATGTGTCACGTTTTTCGATTAGTTTATCTTATCCATGGAATTGGCATTTTCTTTTCTATATCATATCTCACCTAAAATCATCTACAAGATGATTTTTAATTGACCAGAAAGTTCTCTCTGAAATACCTATATGTTAAAATTTCCTGTATGTCTTTGGGAGACTTTTCCTCAGTAAAAAAAGTTTCCGATCAAAAACAAACATCTTAAACTACTAACACTCCCTTTCCAGGTCACATGACAGTACCTCTCTTCGCGTATTTCTTCCGCAGTTGGGACAAATACAGCTTGGCCATGGCCATTCCTCCAGTAATCTACCTCGGATACTTCTTCATCCTTACTGAATCTCCTCGATGGCTGCTGTCTGTGGGCAGGCTGGAAGAGGCAACTGAGATTGTGAAGAAGGCTGCCATAATGTGAGTTCTAGAATAGTTCACTTAAGAAGCATTATTACATGTTGACCGTGACTCAACTTTTTTCTGCTTGGCAACTATGTCGGTTGCTGTCAATGGGCAGATGGAACGAGGCGGCTGAGATTGTAATGAAAGTCGCCTTAAAATGATTTCTAGTGTAGTTAAATCACCATGCCTATAAATAAAAATAAAATAATAAATAAAAACCATTTATTGCAGGCACAGAGACCCAGAGTTACATAAATGTTAGCTAAAATAATATAAAATAAATTGTTACACCTGTATAAGGGGTGTAACGTCCAGTCTTATAAATAGTTCTACCGCACAATAGTGCCGAGTCGATAAAGATAGTAGGTACAAATATTCATTTTTTGTTCTCGTCCATGTGGACAGAAACCCAATGCTCAAACAAAGGGCTGCGGAAGTCGTCGGAGACAGCCACAAGAATTTCGTTGTCGGAATGACGCAGACGCTGCCAAAACGAGGCCACCCTAGATCTTATCACTGCAAAGAAGTCGGGAACCCCCGCCTCAGCAAACATGCTCGACGCGCTGCAGCACCGCGGTAGCTATCCCTGTAGCCTATATAGCCGATATAGCCTATCCCTCTTAAAATCTGGGTACCTTCTTCTTCATCCCTACTGGGTCTCCTTGTTGGCTGCTGCCGGTGGGCAGACGGAAAGTGTTATTCATAAATTTATTGTCCTACCATATCCATACCTACTTTCAACTTCTGTGTTGATAAAATGATGTAGGTGTGTAATCTTTACAAATTAGTGCATCTGCCTGCATCTTTAGGGTCACGGTTAACCAGTCGCAACTTTTACAACTTCATAAAAGGAATCCCATTTTACATCACAACAAGAAACAAAACTATATACTTATACTAAATATCCGTATATTTAGTATAAACTTTTTTTTTACTGTGTAAAATAATTATTACTGCTGAAATTTGCACTTAACAACCGAAACTGGAAAGTAAAACTGCCATTGCCCAGCAGTGGGACTCATTATAATACAATACAACATAATTCAATTTGCATCAGATCATCGAGGTGTAGGTATTATGATTATGACCTAAGTAACTTTTATCGTATTGGATTTTGACCCGTGGTCAGCACTATATAACATCAATAATTATTTTTTGCAAAAAACAGCATGACCGGCTTCACCCGTGTATACATAATTCACGAGTATTGCGTTAGTTGTTAATTAGTTAGATGATTTATCAAAAATGGCTCAGCCGATTTAAATGGGACCAATTTCGAAGTATATTCTTTCCAATAAAAAAAGAATTATTGAAATCGTACCACATACTATGAAAAGAGTTATGCGTGGTTATACATACAAAATATATATATACATAAGCGAGACGAGCCCGCGTGCTAGTACTTAACCTTGAGAAAGATCGCCAAATGCGATTGAAACTATAGTTGCAGTTTTCTTCTAAAATTACGCGTGAGTTATACTCGTACCTGTGATTTACTTAATTAAAAATATAGGTATACCTTTATATACGCATCGAATTGAGTACCTCCTCCGGTGGTTCGTCGGTCAAAAATTATACAAACGTAATTAGTAGTAAACAGTAATTATTGATAAACTAACCAAAAAATATCATAAACAGTGAATTATCTACAATACCTATTTTTTGATAAAAGGTGCAAGATTTTATCTTATTGCATTGTAAGTATTTACTATCGTATAGACTACAGACATATCTGGATAAGATAAGAGTACTATATACTCAACTCTATATAAATATACTCAGGTATACATAAACTAGGTCGTCTCATGTCAAATTTTACTTATCGTGAAAAATAAGTAGGTTAGATACTTAATAATGTTTAAAACTTATTGGGTTTTAAGAACAGGACAAGCCGAAAGTCGCTTAAAAACCATCCCTGCATAGTCAACTTACCACCTGCGTCAGTAGTACCATCAATGGAACTAATCAATGATACTACTGACAGAAAACCGCTTCTAAGCGATTCGTTTCCTTCATAATTCGGACCGCCAGGGATTGGAATGCCCTGCCTCCGACATTGTTTCCTGACAATTACAATCTGGATATGTTCAAGTCAAGAGTGAATAGGTATCTTCTAGGTAACACCCGACCTGCAATCGTGAGGTCGTGGGTTCAAATCCCGATCCCAATGAGTTTCTTTGGAACTTATGTACGGAATATCACATCATTGGCTTTTCGATGAACGAAAACATCGTGAGGCAACCTGCATACGTCCGTAGAAGAAATTCGATGGCGTATGTGAATCCACCAACTCGCACTGGGCCAGCGTGGTGGATATGGCCCAATCACCCTTCTTGGGTAGGCCTACGTCCTGCAGTGGACTATTAAAAAAGGCTGGTACAGTACAGTACAGGTCTACACACTCCATCTCGGCTACAACTTCGCTTTCCATCAGGCGAGTTGGTCGAATAAAGTAGCTCTATTTTACAGTGAAAAAAAATATATTAAAAAAGAACGTAGCTTCTCGTCTCACCATGTACGTCTTCTAGTATGAACGAGAAGCGAGTATCTAGAGTCAGATGTAGAAACGAGTTACGAAGCAACGAGATACGATAGTGTATACTGAGCGCCACACAAATCGACGGATGGGAAGTCATTCGCGGGAGCTAGAGAGATGAGACGGAGCACACCCGCCCGTCAACCTCATGCCTCCCGCGCGCTCCCTACGCACTACCACAAGCGGCGTTTGAACTGTGCACACATGTGCAATAATTAGCCAATCACGGCGAAGTGTCATCTGCGGCTAACATCTCCTCTGCCAATTTGTGTGGCGCTCAATATACCTATAGTTCCAACCGTTAGCGTTTGTTCCTACAGCTTCCTTTTGAAACGTTGGAAAATGACTACATTCGCATGCTACGCTATCCCGTGTATTTATGATTTTCAATGCTCGCTCCTGTTGCTGTTGCTCTAGACTCTAGAGTCTAGACCTTTATTCGCGTGCATCAACGTGACGTCACGTAAAATTGTCAAGTTATGGTACTTATTTTGGACTTAATTCAAAAAAAGATTATTTTTTGCGAAAATTAGCATGACCGACTTCACCCGTGTACAGAATTTAGTCTAAACTCAAAAAAAAATTTTTGTTGTTCCATAGAAAAATTTAGTTCAGCCGCGACAAAATGTATGGAACAGCTGATTTTTTTTAGTTTTGACCAATGTCGTAGAACGTTGTTAGTTTTGATGTACAGAATAAGCCCCTAGAAGGATGCTAATTGATTAGAAATAACCCTGTATATACGCGTCGGATTGTATAACTCCTCCGGTGGTTCGTAGGTCAATAAAATTCGTTACTAAGTTCACATAAGTTCACATACGAACAGCTAAAATTCCTTAAGTCATTTTCTTGACACGTTTGAGATTTAACCAACTTCTCGAAGTTAGGGGGGTTTCAGACTAGCGTTTTATACGCGCATTACAGCTTGTTTTGGAAGTGCATATACTTAAGCATGTCCAAGTGTCACACGCGCAACTCGTACGAACGTTGACACGCTTCTCAGCTCTTATAGACTCGTTTAAGCGCGTATGTCCCGAAAAAATCATTGTAAAAAAAATTTTATGTAAAAAAATGCCAAAAAAATTTAAGACTAAGTATATTCCGCACGGTACATTTTGAAAACAAAAATAAATCAACATTCTGAAAATTACACCTTTTAGGGTTTTTACATTTTGAGAATTAATCATTTTGCATATCCTAAATAAATCAAATTCAATCAAATGGGAAATTATACTTTTTAGGAATTCAACATTATGATAATTCAACTTTTTGTGCCTAAAGGGCCGCAACGACCGTTACACGCGCAGAAAAATACGCTAGACGCTCTTAGTTTTGCCTGAAGTGAAAACATTTTATTGTCTCGTGATCATTTACGTATTAGGTCGAGGCTTCCTCGTCGGTGAGGAGACAAGTACGTGTACCTAATCATAAAACATAAACCCTAGGATTAGGTATAATGTAAATCATAAAATGATTGCTTTAGAAACATTATCAAAGTCATTAAAATTTACGACAAATAACATTAATTGAAACATGATCCTTGCTATGTTGCAATTACCTACTTGCAATTACTTGCCTCTACTTAGGCAAGCCCTCTCCATTGCACGGTGTGCTATTTTGAGCTTATTTATGAAGAAGATTTATTACATATTATTTTCTTTGCTTATGAGGTTCAGAGACACACTGTCTTTATTCTTAGTAAAAGATCCCCGTCAAGCTGTTATATCTAGCTAGGTATACCTATATATAAAAACTGTAATCACTGACTCACTCATTACGAAATTTCAAAACTACAAGGGCTAGGAGTCTTAAATAACTGTTATACTTAATAAACTTACTATACTTAATCATAGACAAACCTACTCAAGCTATAATGTAGTTATGTATAGATGTCTAAAAAACAAAATAAAAATGTCAAGGCGATGGTGTACCTACATAAGGTTCGATAGGCGTATCTAGTATTAACTAGATATCTTCTTTGATATAAGGTTAATGCAAACAAAGAATGCGCAACTGCTGTACCTATAAGAGAGGCAGCATCCTGGTTCACACACAGCAAACCACAAAAGCAATCAAAATCTAGCATTTTTTGTCCCAAATAATTAAGAATTTGTTTTATCAGATTAGTTTCAGCTTAATCTATTTCCTTAATAACCAGGATAATCATAAAAAATAAATTGCGACATGAACTCTACACAAAGGTTGTGACCTGTGACCTTTTGCAAAAAAACTGTCTAAGATGAGTCATGGTTTGAGCTAGGTTGGAAAATATTTGGATTCAATTCATTCTTGAAAAGTTCATAGTTGAACACATAACTAAACGTAAAACGGAATCTTATCTATGAAATTAACCACGCCAACCCAAAATGTGTAAAAACGTTACTGTGGTCCTGGACAGGCGTGGACTGAGTCTGGAGCGAAGAACGGCAAAATTTAGGGGGAAGGGCGGCAAAATGGTAGCTACAATTAACTCTGACATCTAGCAGCTATGCTATATAATATGTGCAATATTTACTAATCGTAAAGTAAAAGTAAAAAAGCCTTTATTTTTTCACAGACTAATAAAAAAATATTTATATCAAATAAAATAACAAATAAAATAAATAAATATTTTGGGACATCCTACACACGGCCTCTGACCTCAAACTAAGCAAAGCTTGTGATATGGCTGCCAGAGACTGATATATAAGCATGTATTTAAAAATAAGTATATGTATATACTTATTTTTAAATACATGGTTATATAGATAGTAACTAAATAACACCCAGACACAGAGCAAACACTTATGTTCATCACATAAATATTTACGCTGGGTGGGGATCGAACCCACGCCTCTATGATCCAGAAGTTAGGGTCACTAACCACCGAGGTAGTCAAATATAATTTTATATATATAATAAGAAGTATACATTTATTCAATTATACAAATCATGTCATAAAACTAAAACAATAAAAATGGTTAAAATAATATATTATGTATGTAATAAATATTTATAAGTAAAATAATAATTAAAGACTTTTCTTTACTAATCGTAGGATTGCAGAAATCACCTATCTAGGAGATGTGTCACAAAATGATAATAATATCTTGAATTTCCGTGACAAAATAACACTAGCGTACATGCAGCAGTGGAACTATGTAAGTTCGCCTCTGCACATGTCTCGTCTTAATTCATCACCTCATCACTTCAAATATTTCAATAATACAATAATTTACAGACAACATGAGAGCATCAATTTGCATGAACAGAGTGTGCCAAATTTTTTGTACGAAAACATTTAGTAGGTAGGTATTAGACATTCGTGTTCGTGCGGTCAACTGCTTTTGTTAATTTGTTTGCCAACGTTTAAAGCGTGTAACAATTAGGCACTTTTTGTAGTTTCGGAATAAGTACGTGATAATGCAACCCAAGTAGCACACTAGTGAATTTTGCAACTTATATTATAGCTCTAAGTTGCAAATTAGTCGTATTACAGTGTTTGATAAAACCTTTAGCTTCAAACACAACTGAGTACTTCTTGTCGCTCGTAGTTTCATAGGAAAGATTTTTGTTTCTGCTTTGTTTCCTACGGTAGCATAAAACCGATTTTGTTACCTAAAGTAACATACAGGTTTTAATTTCCACTTATACAGAAGTATTGGTTGTATATAAGGTCTCTAAATCACATATATGCAACTCCTTAATCTAAGTGCTATCGTACTCTTATTTGGCACTTTTAGTTCCAAATAAGTAATACAATAGAGGAATATATCTCTTGTAGTAGCTAAAGGTATCATTTTGCAGCTCTTTTGAAACCTGTTATATTTGCAGCTTTAAGGGCTAGTGTACTCTGCCACGCCACTTCAACGCGTAACTAAGTTTCTATAGGGGTTCTGGAATACCAAAAGCAGCAATTTTAACTTATTTGAAACCACTAAAGATCTAACAGTTTCAAAATTAGGTATTATATATTATTATAACTATATTGCTACTATAATAACGCATAATATATATATAAATACTGTTTAAGTTGTTGTCTTACGCTCACTTCGTGATAGAATATAATGATTTGGGCCTATCAAAATACTAAAACATCAGGATCTTTAAAAAAATGAATTCCATAACATGAAGAAATGTAAAATTTTTGGAATTCAATTTTGGGACCCCTTATCCACTGGCACTGGGAGATCTACAAAAGATAAAATAATTACTATTGCAAATAAGATCCACTGCTTTGTCACTCGTAAGATATAAATAAGTGAGTTTTACATCTTGTAGGTGCAAATATAGCATACATTAGTGATATTAAGAACTATAAGATTTCTTTACGTCGCCATGTTTAGAAAATGGAGACCTTGAAAATGTTTTGTTTTGAACATGATTTTTATCACACTGATGCGTAAACACAGAGTTTTGATAGTTATGATTGATCTACTTTAACATCATACTTAACCTAAAACTATTATATCAGGTTTTTAACAGTTTTACTTTTCAATAGTATTATTTCGTTTATTAATTTAGCACAGTATTTTTAATAAGTCTTGATCAAATCGAAGGCCCGTTGAAATTTACAAAGAAAACAGTGTACTTATAGTTTCACAGTAACAAAACAATTGCAATGACTTTTGTGATATTTCAATGCAGAGAAGCAAACACAAACACAAACAAAGGTAATATGCACTATGGCCGCGCCAATCTCAATCGAAATACCGTCCGTAACACAAAATACAATTTTACAGCTATCGCGGACTGTCGCTTCTCTGAATAACTTTGACGTCTTATTTATCACTCAATGACCGAGCGCGTTGAATGAACGAACGCACTATTGTTCAATGAATCGTTCACTGCGCTCATTTTACACTCATAGTTCTAATTGCCACTCATGGTGATCTTGAGAACTGTTATAGATTCCATTTGGAACTAAAAATAAGCTGCAATTTTTCGCCACTTGGTTCTATAATGTTTGCATAAGGGTTCTCTCCACCTATATAGAACTTCATAATGGTTGTAAATTTCACCAAAGTCTGCAAGTAGATATAATATACGAGCTATTTGCCACTATTTGTGCTACTTGGGAAGTATCGAAAACTCTACCTACATCGTAAAAATATTATGACATGCTCGAATGAGTTAACAAATGCTGTTAAAAACAGACTGCTTAGCTGAGCTCCGTATTTATAGGCGTTCTTATTTGCCAAGGTTCAACTTGTACAAATTACCTTCTTTCAATTGAGGCTGAAGTATCACTCTAAAGACCTAATACGAATAAAATATATGACTGCCCAGCCGTTAAACCCTTAAACCTATGGGAGAAAACAGAAACCGATCGTTTTTGCATAGGGCATTCCCACTTGGCGGTACATTGGACAATGTAGAAACAACTAGATTCCCAAGACTTTAGCGACTAGCGTCCTTGAGCATTTGGACAAAACAAAATTATCTAGCTAGATAGCCCCTCACTCAGCTATTACTGAACTTTTATTTTCAGAAACCGTCGCCCCATCGCCAAAATCGAAGAAACCCTCCGAGCTCTATCCACTGAGCTATCGACTTCCACCCCTAAAGAGAAGCCCAACTACACCTCACTGTTCCGTGGGTCTCTCTGCAAGACTACCGTCTGCTGCTGCGTGGTGTGGCTCATCGCTGGCGTTACCTTCTTCGGGTTTAACCAGTACATCAGTCAAACCAGTCCCGACCCGTTCGTTAGTGTGGCTGTAGCTGGTGGTATTCAGGTATAATTAATATGTATAAGCCAATACAAAAACACCTGATGTTTGCTAATTTCTAATGTGTCTGATAGCGGTATTAAACTTCTTTCCGATCAGCCACAACCTCGACCGCTATGAGGCTGTGGAGCGGAAAGCGATAAGAAACTAATTTAGGTACTAAAATGTCCGAATTACTCCACTCACCACCGCCACCAGTTGGCAGCGACAAGCAGTTCACGAAATTTTTCTAACTTTTTGTTAAAACACGGTGCACACGTATATATGGAGGCTACAGCTACACTTCCCGATATATAGAGATGTAGCGGTAGCGCGCCACCGCCGCCGGTGGCGAGAGAGGCCCGTCTGCGCGCGAGCCTAACCTAACTAACTTGTTCTCAGATACCGTCAAATTTCTTGGCCATGTGGCTGATCGGCCACTTCGGGCGAAAGGTGACGACTATTTCCTTCCTGACGCTGGGCGGCCTATGCATCATCACTCTGGGCTGCGTGCCAGATATCTTCGCTCTCACTCTCACATTGGGCTCGCTGGGTAAGTAGCTCTTCGCTCTCCTTCAAAAGTAGGCGAGGCTTCGAGGCGCCTGGGGCATGATTTTTCTACTTCGTACGCCTTGGTCGTATACGGAACTTGTATGGACATTCACAATTTTCATAGGCAATATGTATAGTGTTTTCATACAATCTGTCAATGTTCCGTATACGTTCCGAGGCGAAATTGAAAACAGGACAAAGCGCGAAGACGATCGCCTCAAGTAAATAGCCAATTAAGGCCCAAAGGGTTAATAAACGGAAACTGGAACGGTTCCATACATTTTTGTACAGCGCGCGATTGAACCTACAAATTGACGTGTCATCCGAGCCAGGCTAGCGCTGAGTCGTAATTGCCACCCGCGTTTACCCATCTGAAGACACTCATCTGGTGACGTCCACAAGTGGTATATTATTCAGAGAAAAATTGAACCAAGATGATATATACATCATTTGAAAGCTTGTTTTATGGGCTTTTCAAAAATATTTAATTTAGATTTTTCCATCCCTCCATTTTTTTTTAATTGTGAAAAGTAAATTTTATGAAGAATAACAATACAACTTTTTATTTTTACTAGTTTAGCAATAATAAAGTGCTTCTATCGTTATTTTACTTCCATTTGTAGCTGATTCTTCCACATTCATGTCTTAATTTGCTAAAATTAAAAATTATAACCTACCAGTGTGACCAGTTAGTAGGTACAATGTGCCAAAAAATCACTTAAAAAGTGTGTCTAATTGGTAAAAATGATTTTATTTAACAATTTGGAGGTAACTTAATCAGGGTTGATAGAGATAAACTACCTATTGAGCCAAATATATTTATTTATCTTAATAAATTCAAAATTAATTTTGAAAAAATCGGAGGGCTCTTTTATATTTTTAACTGATGTAATAGACTCAGAAAAATATGAAGTTTTTCGAAATGTAACGAGTGTTGTGGTTCGAATTTTTGATTATTATTATACCAGCCTCCATACATTTTGTGGACATGTCCAAATGTTATAAAGAAACTATTTCCAGCCATGCATCATTGCATTCATTACTTAGTGGCTGTGATGTGTCCGTAGTGATAATTAGGTAGATACAATCTATTTTTAAAGTTATTTTACGTAATCACTACATAGTATAAAACAAAGTCGCTCTCGCTGTCTGTCCGTCCCTATGTGTCCTTAAATCTTCAAAACTACGCAACGGATTTTGAAGCGTTTTTTTTTAATAGATGGAGTGTTTCAAGAGGAAGGTTTATATGTATAATACATGCATAATATTGTAGAGGAACACTGATGAATTTACAGGTTTCTAATGTGATGTCGTAAATAAACACATTTTTTTGCGCTTACATTGCAAACGCTGACTGAACCCCACGAGATAAATCAAAATAATGTACTACGGTATTGTACACCTCAAAAAGGTCAACAAAAAAGTCCGCGATGGTATATGTCTATCTCTTAAGAATAACCCACAATAACCATTTTTTATCCTTTACATTTTACGGGAAAAAATGGCTTATTTAGAAAGTTATTTTAAGAAATACATAATTGATCCTTATCCAATTAAGTACCTTAAATACATTGTCCATTTAATATAGATCAACATGGCTTTTTACAGCATGTAATTTAAATGAATATTTTCGAAGATATTACAGATTTAAAATGCAGGGACATATCGGTGCGGCGCGGGCGGTAGCGGCCCGGCCGGCGCGCGGCGCGAAGGCCGCGCTTCTCCCTGTAGCACTTGATTATAATAGCAGCGATCGGACGTGTTTATCGGAACTCTAGCGAGGAAAATAATCTACACTTCTATACTATTCATTAATTAATCTACACTGTCTACATCTACATTAATAATTATATTATTATGAGGAAAAGTTTGTATTTTTGTGTGTGTATGTATTGTTTGTAATGAATAAACTCTAAAACTACTGTGCCGATTTCAAAAACTCTTCCACCATTGGAAAGCTACATTGACCTTGAGTAACATAGGTTATATTTATTGCTAGAAAAGATTACGGATCCTTACTAAAACTTAAGTATCGTAACCCAAGGTATAAAAAAAATGCCCTAAAACATCTTTCGTTTCATGCGCTGCGGAAACTATTGATGATAGAACAAAAGTATGTTCTACAATATTAAAGAACATATCAATATCTACAAAGAACTTCGCAATGCCATATGTCCAACTATTATCGTTATGTCACAATAACCACTTATTACATAATAAAAGTTAATAGAAATACCGACCAAAATTAGACCATGTTATGCATAATCCTTTTCCAAATAAATCATATTATTGTTTTCAAGACTGTTTCAATTCATATAAGTAGATTACTTTTCGAATTGTTCAAATCGGCTATTCCATTCAATAGATATAGAACGTCTTACCACAAAAGTTTTACGCACGCTTTGTACAATATTTATTTTAACAGTACAAATTGCACGATTAAACAGTGTTTAAGCGTATTTAAATCTTTTGTATTAAGGCGGTAAGAATTTAATAAGTCATAGAAATAGAAAAAAAATAAACGCTGTCGTTGTGCATGTATTATCACCGTTATTCCTGAAAGTACCTGTTTCTATATCAGCCTTTTTTAATCGTCCACTGCAGAACATAGGTCTGTTTATGAAGGTTGATTGGGCCATATCCATCACGGTGCCCCAGTGCGGGTTGGTGAATTAGTATACGTCATCGAGTTCCTTCTTCAGACGTACATAGCTACATAGATATGCGGGTTGACACACGACATTTTTTTTCACGGAAAAGCCAGTGATGTGAAATTCCGTACATATGTTCCAAAGAAACTCATTGATACGGGATCAAGATTTGAATCCGATTTATGTAATACCTACAGATTTGGAGAACCTAAGTTAGGCGAGCCGACATATCGACGGTTTATAATTTCTGTTGTAGTGGTAGTGAATAGGTACTGACACAGTTCGTATAACGAATGATCGATGGGGCTTTAAAGTTTTCGAATGTAGACAATGTTTTGGCAAGTGTAAAAAAAGGTATCCACGTAAATTTAAGTCCAACGTGATTTGGTGGGCAGTCGAGACCACCAAATCACGTTGGATGCCAGCGTTTCCATCGGTTCAATCATAGCTCTTTGGGTTAGCAAGTTGAAGAAGCTTTAGATAGGGCACACAATTCGTAGAAGTAGAACTGATGGCCAACATTTTACAAAGTTATCAAATGAAGAAAAGATCAAATACAAGTGTATAGTAGAAACGTCAACTAACTTACGCAGGTACAGGTCGCGGCATATAAGTGTAGCGCTGAGAGAAGTGTGGAGGGGATGGCTGCGCATGGGTTTAGTATGGCAGACGACATGCTTACCCATCCCCTCCACAGTACCGTCAGCGCTACACTTACGTGCCGCTGTCTGTAAAATGAAGATGGACTGTGGGTTTCTAATATTCTAACCGTTTAAAAATTGAAACCAGGGCTATAGATTATGTATAGCCTCCCGACACATACGAACTTACTTTTATTTAGATGGCCAATACTATATTTATTTTATGTTAATAGTTGAACAGATTAAGACTACGGGAACACCCGCGATTCAGGTACCTACGAGTAGCTTTCAACCCATCTATATATCTAGCATTGGACATTATAATAGGTATGTCTAGCAATGGGCATTATAATAGGTAGGTACATATCAATACAACAACACTTTATTGAGACTCAAAATTGATTTTTAATTCACGGATTGATCGCATCACATAGGTACATACTAAATAAAACACAGTCTAATTGAGAACCTCATTTTTTTGTGGATACGTAGATGGAAGCTGGATGCAAACTTCTTGCAATGGTTTTATTCGGTGTTATTCAAGATCTAATAAGGGAGCCCTATGTTAAGCAGTGGGTGTTCTATCGCGAAAATATTTGTGTATAGGTATGATAATTTAATATAACAAAGCCCTAAAATAACTGTGCGCATGTGTGTGACGTTACTTGGTTACATGGTAGGTATATATATAAGCACAATAGTTATAAAATGTCTTTTTAACCAGTCGTACCCGGGCGAAGCCGGAGCGGGCAGCTAGTAACGTCATAAATCGAGGAACTCCGGCTGCACGCACACAAAAGTGTCATATTCCGCTTGAGCCGAGAGTACAAGCGAGAGTGCGGATCAACCGAAAGTTAGAAAGGCACGAACGTCCTAAGCGTTCGGATTGTTTCAGTTGTTGATTCAACAATGTTTTCTTAAGGCGTTATTACGTAAAATTGTCGTCCGTAAACCGTCTTTACAAGCAACCGATTTTTTTAATTCCAGGAGTAAGCTGCGCCGCCATCGTCGCCACTACCATCTACATTTACACTTCGGAACTGTATCCAACGGTCGTCAGGAATATGGGCATGGGGGCCTGCTCTATGTCTATGAGGATAGGGTCCATGTTGGCGCCGTTTATTTCGAACTTGTCTGTGACAGTTCCATGGCTGCCAACCGTAATTTTCGGTTTCGCGCCAATCGTCGCGGCTCTAGTTTGTCTATGCTTGCCGGAAACTAAGGGTCGGACTCTACCGGATAGTTTGGATAGTAATAAAAATGAAAGTAGTTAAAATTCTAACAAGTAGGTATTTTTAATTGTATCTTTTTATTTTATTGATATACTAACCTTAATAGAGCTATTATTAAGGAAGTATGGTAAAATAGGTTGTAAAATGGGTTGTAAGTCTAAACTATTTATAGGTAATTAAAAATTATGAAGTTCTAACTCTAAAGAGTCTAAGTTGGCACTTAGTGCCTTTTAAACCTACAACCGTTCGATTAGTGCAGCTACATATTTTTTTAAATGTCAAATATTACTATTTATAACTTTATATAGATCCCCTAGGTCCAACTGAACATTTTATGGGATTAAAATATTAGGTAAAAAAATTAAAAACTGTAATTTGTAATTTTTATCAACTTTATAGTAAAATTACATCAGTATTTTTTCATCTAGGCATTTAGATACACTTAGGTAGGAGTAGTTTATTTTGTAATTAGGTAGTTATAGTTGTGATCATGAAACGATTGTGATACTATTTTATATTAGGTAATTTTTCTTATATTAAGACAACAAAATTAGTTTTAAATAAATAAATTGACCATACAGATACCGACTGTGAATCCTAAAAAAAGTTGATACACCCTGAAAATATGTTTCGAATGTTTCGATAATGTCAATTGTTGCGTGAGATTTGAAGGTATATTTTGGTTGAATGTACTAAAATAATAAATTATTTGTAGGTACATATCAGCATGTGTACTCGTACTACGTACTGTGCGCTATTTAATAATATTGACTGAATAAAAACTTCAGAGCAAATAAAAAAATCCAGAGAGAACGTCGTTGAACAGTCAAGTGAAGCCGGTTTTTTATACATGTGTGAGTGCGTCGCTGTTGCGCCGCCATAGTTTGACTGACACCCCAAGGCGTAGTCTCATAGTTATCTGGATGTGTGTGTAATTGTCTGTACACGGCAAGGCGTAGTTTTAGTTGGCTTCTTGATTTTTTTATTTGCTCTGAGATAAAAACTAATAAGTAGTTCTCTGAAGAGTATCATGACTCGCATCTCTAACTGAATCTTAGTAAGCTATATCCCAACTCGCTCTTGGCCGATTTCGTTCATACTCGCAAATCTTTTTGTGTTGAGATCTAGATACTAGACAATTTGTTAAAAATGCTACTTGAAGGAAATCTTGTTGGAAGAAGAGGAGAATATAGGATCCAACAAATAAAAAAAGCTCGCTTTGCTCGCTCGGTTTATAAATACCATCTATTATACAGTCCTTTCATATTTATTTTAGTTCGGACGCTTTTTTGTCGCTGTGTCTTTGTTTAACCTGTGAATTGTGATGGTGTGTAATGACTAGATAAAGACGGCGACAATATGTCAGAGGTAAATTAACTGTGAAATATCTTTTTGTCTTGTTTTGCTGAGATGAGAAGGTAATTTATGGTAGGTACCTATAAAAATAGGGTGAGCCACAATGGAAATAAATCTTACAAATAAAATACATTTAACAAATTTTCAAGTGTTTTATTACTTGTACATGAGTTGAACACCATAATTAATTCTAAATTAATACTTCTACGCGAACGCTATTGTTATAATTATATTAATATCTAATAACAAAACGGGTTTTGAATCCACAACTCACACCGACTAGACAAAGTAACCCCACATTGTATTTTGTGACTATCTAATATTAATTAATTATTCTATTCTAAGTATTTATTACAGTATTTGTACCTTGTACCTACTTATTATATCACAGTCTTAACTGCGGTGAATAAAGAAAACCAATAACCTATTCATAATAGTGATATTCCCAAACTATAATAAATATCCCAAAAGTATTCGTAGCGCAGCTGCGATCTCGTCATCCACTAATCACAGATCCCTATTTAGAAAATAGCCGATCTTTGTGATTGTTGTTTGTGATAAGATACATTATATTTTTCTGGGGAGGATAAAAATGGGCAGCTGTACCCCCTGGAGAAAATTTTTAGCTATGCCGTATGCCCATAGGAGCTATGAATTTATATTATAGGTAGTTATTGTTTTTATATCAGTCTGCTCCCGTAATTCCTAATGAGTAAGGTTCTTTCGTCGCTGTTCGAAGATAATAGTCGCCGCGAAGACTGAAACAAGGAAATACAAATGCATGTTATAATTTTATTTATAATAGCATAGAACTTAAAATAATATTTTTAATATTAATTATTGATTTGCGTGCACCTATGTTAGAATTTCGGATTTCTTGAGTGACGGACATAGCCCAGTAGATTAGTAAGATGACCCAGTAGATTGGCAACCTGCTGGAAGCATGCCTTGTATTCAACGAAAAATTTCCAGAGAAATTATTCCTACAGTCTTAAATGACATATTATCCGTCCACCTTGTGGGAGCTTATCCAAATTCATTCAATGACATTGTGTAGACGTCGTCTCCACTCGAAAACTTTTAGACCCCATCGGTCATCAGTCCTCCATGCTTTTATTACTAGACAGATAAGTTTGGCGAGAGGAAGCTTACTTATGCAATAGGCTGAATCATCCAGGAAATAATGAGAGTGCAATTAAATATGCATTCTTACTTATCAGTAGCTTGTAGTCCCATGAGTGCGAGTGGCGCTTCCTCACACTGCCGCCGGAGGAAAGTGTCGTAGCTGTCGCATTTCCTTGCTGGAAACTCGCCGCCTGCTACTGACTCCGCCCAGAATGCCCACGAGCGCCAGTGGCTGCAGAAATCTGAAAATTGCAAACTAATATTGTAGATTATTTAGCTATTTTAAAGTTTGTTTGTTACTATAATAGTTTTTTTGGTACTTTAATCACTTATGAAGTTATGATCATAGTTTTAGTTTAGATAAGTAGGTATCTATCAAATCTAAAATTTTGTAGGCATACGGAAATTGAATACCGATAATCGTTTTGGTAGTGTGACGTGTGTTAACGTAGTTGCCTCAGCCATAGGAAGTCTACTGCTAGACATAAGCCTCCCCTATAGATCTCCAATAAGACTGGTTGAAAGTGGCTCGCATCCATGCAGCACGATGATGTGGTCATCCATTTACCTCTTGGGTGTATTTCCTACGCTGAGCTTGCGGATACATGGTCTTTACTGAAGAACTCTCTGACCTCATCGGTCATAAAATTGAAACGGCAGTCATCGATTCACCCATAAGATGTGGGTAAAAACCTAAAAACCACTTTGATCAGAGTCACGTAGAACAGCCGTGTAAGTTACCTTCAGCAGCTGACTGCCATTGTGCCGCCGTCATTATAGATTAAGTACACGAATGATGCGTCTGAGGCAGTCATCGGTTTACCCTAGAAATGGGGAGTAAAATCGTTTGGGTGCAGTGTCACGTAAGAGAGAGCTGTGTAAGTTACCTTCGGCAGTAAGCGGTACAGTGGCAGTGGGACAGCCCGGCTGTTTGGCGCCCCCCTCGTTGGGCCAGAAGTCAACGTGCCCGGACCTCGTGGGAGTGCCGAACCCACCGCCGTCAGTGTGGATCACGTCTACAAACGATGCGTCCGAGGCAGTCATCGGCTCACCCAGAAGAGGTGGGTAAAATCCGGGGTAAGCTGGATCTAGACCGGTCAGCCTGGAATTACAATACATTGTGTGTTTAATATATTATACTGATAATATGGTGTTTCTCTTGACAGTAAATATTATATTCCAGGGTATCAACCAGTCTCGAGGCCTAGCTAGAGAGAAAGGAACCCGTCACCTTTTGTCTGACGCAAATCCTCACAGTACATGGTTGCTTCACCTTTTTCTGACAGTTCTGAAAGCTCAATAGCTGTCAAAAATCGGTAGAGCTTCGATCAACGACGTAATAACGTGAGAAAAAACGTTACTGAACTGGAACGTAGGGGAGTTCCTTCACAGGATTGGTCGGGAACAAACGCCGCGGTGCCACCACTGCGAGGCGGAGATAGATTCGGCTCAGCACCCACTTGAGTCGTGCCCTGCTTGGAGCTCGGAGAGGCAGGCACTCATCGACAGGATAGGTCCAGATTTGTCTCTGTTAAGCGTAAACTCAGCAATGTTGGCCGACGGGTCTGCGTAGAAAGCTGCTTTCGCAAAAGGAAGCCGTAGAGCGGGAACGCAAAAGCGCAGACCCTGCATGGCGAAGGCGGCGCCGGCACGGCAACAGTGGTGGCATACCCGGCCCCTTGCCCTGATGCTGGGGCACTAGAATACGGCATCGATTTCCCCTGGGTAGTAAGATCCTACTAAAACGGAATGGTAATAAATAAAACCCCTGGGCTCGTAGGTGGTTAGAGTTGGGGCTCTGGCCATCCAGCGGGCCCAAGGAGGAGCGTGTGTGGCAACGCAGTCTTAAAGGATCGTACAAGCCTGGTCCTACTACCAGGCGAGTAGACAAACAAAGTGCCGGAAGCACCGGTGCGTTCCTTTTGGAGATCTCGGAGCTCCCAAGAAGGCACAAAGGTTGCCCACCGAGGTGGTTTTAGTGCGTACAATCCCACATAATCCGACTGCACCCCAAAGCGGTCTGCTGATTTCTCTGCCGTAAGGCCACCGACAGATTTTGTTAAAAGGACTTTACTTGCATTTTTATCAAGCAATGTGGCTATGAGATTAGGCACCTCGTGATCCTAAGACCTCTCCCAGCAAGGTGACGCACCGCGTGTCCTAGCATGTGTGCGTCCAAAGAATAAACCACGAGATGGAGGTCACTGACTGACAAGCCGTAGTACATCAGTCGTCATTTAACCACATCATACCTGGTGATCCTAAGTCCCCTCGCAGCAAGATAGCGCGCCGCGTGTCCCAACACGTGCGCGCCCATGGAGTGACCAACAAGATGGAGGTTGCTGACTGGCAGGCCTTGCTTTATCAGCTTCAACAACGCTATTGCGGTCTCTTTAGCAACCTGAAATAATAAAAATTACAAATTAGAACAAATTATTAATAGTAGTATAGTCTTATTAATAATGTATTATACATGACTGTTCTATTGCTTCCATGTAGCCTATTGGCACTTATTAATAAACTTCCGAATATTCATAAATATATTTTTTGTCAAACAGTTTTTAACATAAACAAAAAAATATAATACTTTTATTAGATAGTTTTTAATGCAGCTCCACGGAAAAAAATGCCAGTAAAAATCAAATGGCAAGAATCACTAGGTACTCCGAAAACTGTTTAAAATGATATCACCCGCATAGAAGAGCTTGAACTGCATTATTTGTTACTCAACCTTTAGACTTGAATTGAATTAAATACCGTTGGTATATCCTTAGCGACGAGGAAGTAGTTTCCGAAGGCGAGGTTGGCCCAGTCCAGGGCCACCACATTGTAGCCTCCGTTCTTGAGGTACGCTTGCACCACCGTCCGCACGCTCGAGTCCGTCGTCAGCTCTACGTACCTGTAGGTAAAATAATACCGCATAAATACAGGGGTATCCAGAACTGGTGTACCAAGCCGGAAGGTGGTGATTCAGACCATCATTATGGACCCGGAATTCGCGAAAAAATCTGTTAGGTACAATATTTCATACATTTTGTCGATTCGGAATTCCAATGTTGTACGGAATAGATGTTTTATTATAATATACTACGGGACTAAACGCGCACTAAAATCGTAATAAATTGTTGTGGTGACAATTTTTCAAGTTCAAGTTGAATTGGCGGTACCAGCTGTTCCATACTTCAGTCTACCCGTGACTGCGGTCGATGCAACTCGGCCGAAACGTCGGGATGATGAGGTATTTAATTCTCGTAATTTTAGTGCGCGATTAGTCCCGTAGTATATTATAATAATGTGTTCAAATCGCGATAGTTTAAAAACAACAGAATAGATGTTTTTTTTAATTCCGTTAAAGATAAACTTTAAAAAGTGAAACTCGTTTATATCAATGTTTTTAATCATCCCCGTTCAGCTTAGTACAGGGAGCATATCGACGCTTGAAAGGCAAAAATTACCAAGCGACAGTTTGGGCGATATTGAGTTATATATATCACTGAAATCAGAAAAAAAAACTGCGTCGATTGATCTTACTCTCACAGCGCTAGGACGAAGTTTGTTGTCGTTTGGTAACTTAAAAAATGACACATTTTCACAGTTTTCGGCGTCCAAGCGACTAAAATTTTAATGATTTATGAATATTTTTCACATAGTAAGGATTAGATTTTTATAATTTACACTAAGTGATTTTTGCCTTGACTCTAAATAATGCATCTAAACATAAAGTATTTTCTGCCTTGCGAGTACCCAGGAATTAGCATTACTTAAGAACTTTTACCTGATTGTTATTTTTCTCTCTCGTAATTTAAGACTTTTTAACACACCTTCAATAGACTTTCTTTGTCATTTAGTACTTTTTACCTAAATATAATTTATTCAAAAATGTGAAGTAGTGAATATCTACCTGCCTAAAACAGAATATATTTTGTCGTTAAGTAATTTTCTACCCGCCGATTTTTTTTAAGTTTATGTTACTTAGATAACTATTTCTGATATGAGATTTCTCTAAAAGTGACCTTATCCATGCAGCACCTTTGTTGTTTTGTCACTTATCCGCACTGTAAATCAGATTCTAAGTGGCTGTTGGTAACAAAATAACGATTACGTCTTCACCGAACTGTCGCTTAGACAACACGCATTCGTGCGCGCATGGTGCAAAGCGCTTAATCTCGTAGCTTGTTTGTGTACTCGGTAAGTGCATTATTAAGATTTTATGACTTTATATTTATAGATTTTCAGATATGACTTTATATTAGATTATTAAATTTATATTTTACATTAATTTAAATCTATTGTTAGGAGTACATAAAAATCGAAAAAAGCGAGTAGATTGAAGCGAGATAGAAGCTTGGTAATTTGGTGTGTTTCAGTGTGTTTAGCATATGTGGACTTTGAGATAGCCATTGATTCGGTCAAGACATGGGCTGTGCTTGAGTCTATCCAGCGATGCCGCAAGTAGTCCAGCCGGTCTGGAGACAGGTCAGTTCCTAAATTTACGGAAGACGGATAGGTTAGTCCTTCTGAGGAAAGATGGGCGCCCTGCGGACTCTCCCTCCGCGTACCGCCCTATAGTACTGCTGGATGAGGTGGACAAGCTGTTCGAATGCGTGATAGCTGCCTCATCCAGTATCATGATAGGATTGGTCCACACTTGTCCGACGAGCAATTTGGTTTCCGGGCGGGCCGGTCTACAATCGACGCTGTTAAACGTGTCAAAGCCCTCTCGGACGAGGGGGTGGCTCATGGTCAAGTGTTGGTGGCGTGTCTTGAGACATTGCCAACGCATTTAATACACTGCCATGGGTTTGTGTAGAGAACCTACGAAGAAGCTGCCAGTCTTGCGATGGCAACGGTGCAGGTGGTGGCGAGAAGGATAGTGAAACTGGGACTACAAGTAGCGCTGAACAAGTTAGAGGCCCTGGTATTCCATGGCCCTCGACGAGCGCTGGAATAACTAGGGAGTGAATCGATTAAGGTGAAGCTTACGATGAAGTATCTAGGGCTACACCTCGATGAAAAGTGGAACTTTTGGGAGCATTTCGCCCAGTTAGTTCCTCGAATAATGGGTGCGGCTGGGTCACTTAAACGCCTTCTTCCTAATCTTGGGGAACCAATTGCCGCTAGTCGTCTTTTTTATCTTAGAGTGGTGTGGTCGATGGCCTTGTGTCGGTTTAGGGCGTCCGTCCATATAAGGGGTGCTTATATGGATCGAGAAACGGTCGCTTTTCTAAAGTGACCACAACGCGCAATGGCCATCGGGGTAGTCAGAGGTTATCGCACTATTTCGTGTGACGCGACATGCTTTTTGGCTGGGTCACCTCAATGGGATTTAGAAGTGGAAATAAATAAATAATTTTATTTTCAGACAACACAGTAAATCGTTAAAATCAGTAAACACTAGGTACAAGCGAACATACTCGTGGCGCACGGAGCTCGGGCAGAATCCGGCACTTGCATGCATGCTCGAGGAGTGGAAGGAAAAGCTGGCCAAGCATGTAGCTGGCAGCTGGACCGTCGAAGCTATACAGCCCGTCCTCGTTGACTGGCTGGATAGGGCGTATGGGTCACTTATCTTCCGGCTCGTGCAACATTCGCAGGTGCTTTCTGGGCATGGATGCTTCGAAAAGTACTTGTGCCGCATATCCGGAAGAGAACTGACAACAGAGTGCCACCACTGCGGCTGCGACGAGGATTTGGCGCAACACACTTTGGAGGAGTGTTCAGCATGGGCAAATGAGCGCCGAAGCCTCGTCGCAAGTGTAGGAACTGATCTCTCGCTTCCAGCATTGATTCAGTCAATGCTTGGTTGTGAGAGATCGTGGGAGACGGCCGTTTCCTTTTGCGAACAAGTTATGTTGCGCTTGTGTCGAAAGGAAACGGTGGAGCGCGAAAGGGAGAACTTTTCGGAACTCTCGATGCGCCGTCAAAGAACTGGGCGTCGGAGGAGGATTTTCCACGCTCTCTTTCGACCCCGAAACAGGTGGCTTGGGCAACAAATTCAAGGGAGTTCGTTGCATGAAAAGCGTAGCCCGAGGGCTACGCTAGGAAGAGCGTGCGGTATTTCCCCGCGCCACTTAAGGAAAGAAGGGTGAAAATCCACCCTTAAATAGGGCAAGATCCTAGGAGCCGCGAACGAGTGCGAACGCGTCCCCGCAGCTCCAGCACATAGGCAGAAATATCCCCGGGGTTTGTAGTGGGTACACCGATCAGTGGAACTCCCACATAACCACCCTGCTCCCTCGGCGGGGTGGTATCCATAAAATATTTCTTTGGAAAAAAGAAAGACAAGTAGTCCAGCTAGGTAAATCCAACTTCAAGAAGGAGGTCAATCGCTGAATCCAACTCGGCTAGGCAGCGTTCGGAAAACCACATGACGTCTTTTCATCCGATAAACCTCAGTGCCTCAAGACGAGAGTTGCAACAGTTGTGTGTACTCGAACGTGATCGTTTACTGTGGGCCTAATCGCAGCGTAGTCTTGATATTTAGATTATGGGTCCACCTCCGAGATGAACGGAAGATCTCATCACGACCGCAGCATCGTGCTGGAAGCAAGCCGTTTCCAGCCGGTCTTATTGGAAATCTATAGGGGAGGCCTTAGTCCAGCTGTGCAATGTCTGCAAAGACAACGACGACGACAAAATTAACAATAAAATAGATAATGATTTGACATGGTTGATTTTTATGATAAATATTTAGATAGCTTTTCCAGAAACCGATATCAACTTTATAGTTTTAATTTTAAGTAGTTTTTATTGTGACAATATTTTTGTAGCATTTTTTTTTCATTCATCATCAGATGAGGTTTTTACTCAGTAGAGAGTGATTGTAGATAAAGTACAAGGGCTGTTTAAGAATTGGTGAAGACGATATCCGTTGAAAACTTTTGCAAAAGTTTCTAATGTAGTGTACAAACCTGAATTTTTGTTAGGTTATTCCTTTTTGGAAGGTACGTGTAGGACTTTTTGTCCTACACTTGCCTTATTTAAATAGGACTATGGTTGAAATTGCCTGGCAGTAAAGTGGTTTATCTTTTTATTTCGATCATTTTACCTATGTGTTAAACATCTGTTTATTCTGGATGCATCATTTTGCTTCAAATATAATCATAAAGTATTGGGGTTTAGTTAATTTTACATGTTTTATGATAAAAATTTGTTTTTGGTTAGTAATTTTTACCTGTTTGTGATTTTGATCAAAATTTTACTAACCGACGCTATCTCTTAAATTATTGAGAAAAATCATATTTTTTAAATGACAGTTCATAAAGCTTTTAAATTTCATTTATAATCTATTAGAACCGAGTAGAAATGAGTAATAGAAAATTTTATATGATTTTTTTTCCAAAAAATAAAACTTTAAAATGCTCTGGTGTAAAGTTGCCAATATGTCGCTTGGTAATTATTGCCTTTCAACCGTCGATATAATCCTGTATAAAAGATTCGAAAATATATAGGGCGCCACTACCGCTAATACTTACACTACTACAGCTATGTCTCGCTGCGCACATCCCCTTGGGCCTTGAACTATTGACATAATATTATATTATGAATAAATTGCTAGTGCGCAGAAGACGCCGTTTTTTGATTCGGCCCATAAGCTAAAACTTCTTTCACTCCAAATTATATAGGGCGCCACAATCATAAGCGGACATCAAAGTCAAAGTTTTTTAGTATCTACTAGGTAAATACTGAGCGCCATACAAATCGGCGGATGGAAAATTGTGCGCAGAGTGCTACTCAAAAGCCGAAATATAGGTATTCGCGGGAGCCAGAGAAACGAGACGCTGGGGCACACCCACCCGCCAACCTCATGCCTCCCGCACGCTCCCTACGCACTACAACACGCAGCGCCGGAATTGAGCACACATGCGCAATAATTAGCCAATCACGGCAAAGTGTTATCTGCGGCTAACATCTCATCTGTGGCGCTCAGTATACCTACCTACTATTGAAATTATTGCAATGTTTGCAATCGGAGTCTGACCATGTCTTCCGTCAAGTATTGGCGGGAACACGAAACAAACATGTCGCTGTACTGTGTGTGATGACGTTGATGATCATGTATAAATGATAATTATTTTCAAAAAGTACTTATAAAAATAAAACTTTTGTAATAATAATACTCTATAAAATTTAACTTGATCTCTGCGACAGTGACATTGACATATAAGATTGACATTTCTAGAGTAGAGATAGTGGTGGGTAAAATCGATTTTCAAACTTTGTTGTAATGAAATTGAATGCGTAGTTGAAGGTGAGAAATTGTATTTTATTTACTTACTATTATTTAAGATCAAGTATGCACACATGTAAATAATGTTATGATATTAATTAAATACTCATAATAATGTAACGGTAGTATTTATCGACGTTTTTCACTATTATCGATGCTAATGTAACATATGATTGGGTTTAATTTAATTACACATGAAAAAAATGTTATGATATTAAAACATACAATAAAATTAATGATAAATTAAGTTTTATTTAAAATATCGTTAGTATAAACTATCGATATTTTAAATAAAACTCCATCTAACACTCTGTGGTCACGATCATTCGTCGCCCATCACTAATTGGCATGCCCATAAAGTATGACATTGACAGGTACTGTCTGTACTATTAAGAAATTCAGGACTTCTTAAGCGTGATTTTTCTGACAGCTGTCGCAGAGATCAAGTTAAATTTTATGGAGTATAGTGACATTTATTAAAACTTCACTGATAGACACTTCAAAAAATATAGTATCCAGTCATCAAAAAAAATCAAATGATTGATTGAAAAGAATGACATTGACATAGACAATACCATACGCAGGGTGCTAATTTGTAGAATATTCCCCAAAATGCGGGAAATTAAATTGGAGATTGGTGTTCGGGATTGATTGTATTTTTTTCAACACGACTAAGTCCACGCTTGACCACCAGCTAACCTGATCTTAAGTGACTTTTTTTTTTCGAAAATGATGCACGCAGACTTAGAAGATACCTATGCACTCCGATATTGGGAAGTTTTAGATTATAATTACTCTTAGGAAACAGGCGAGCAAAAAGACTGTTCCATTCTCTGGCGGTACGAATCAGAATTGTTGAGTCAAACCGTGAAAACGTGTGAAGACACGTGTCGAAGGAAAATCGACAGTGCAGTGAGGCGTCTTTCTACTATGTCCTGTAGTAAAAAGGGAATGGAAGGATAAGGTCGTTTAGCTCAGATGCACACTCTCTAGATGAATCGATTTCCTTTTGACGTTTTTCTAAAGCTCTGTGCTGGGTCTGCCCCTTCCTCTAGGTAGCGATACTTAGCGAGATACATTAATTTGTTTTTTTTTTAATTTTTTTTTATTTCAAACAGGTTTGCGTTTGACTACACATTGACTGATGTTAAACAGATATTTATGCGGTCTAGGTATATGATATGGTGAATTATATGGTATATGATATGATAGCCTCATCAAGGCTTCATCATATCATAGATATTCTTGATTAGGGTGAAAAGCTATAATTTTAGCTATTTTCAAAAACTATAATTGGGAAAAACGAACCTTCCGATAATTCTTGTACAACCAAATTGCGCCACCTTTTAATACAGAAGTGCTACTATGCCCTAGACGACTTCTTTGAAGATAAAGTATAGGACTGAAACTTGATACCTCTTTTAAATAAGATTAATTAGAATCTAGATAGAGTATTCATTTTATTTATTTCGGTATACAATTGCCTTATAATATGTCTAGTTACAATTATTTACACTTCCTAGGATAAGTAGATAAGTAGATAGGCATTAATAAAAATAGCTAGATGTTAAATATACATTAAGATTAGCTAGGTTTTTAGGTAACCACATTAAATTTGAATTCATCAAGGTAGCGTCTACAAATAATCACAAACTGACATTGATATAGATAGAATGCCATATATATCTGAGGCTCCAAATATGTATTATTTTTATAGTCTCAATATTTAAAACTAACTAGATATTAAGTAAAGAGTGTACATAAATGAGCGGTTACATAAATTCACGTATTTAGATAACACCCTATTTTCCAAAATCATATTAATACTTGTGACTCGTAGGTGTTGATATGACCTTCTTTCTGAAAACTTATTATTTTAACTTTCATTATCTTGAGCTTCAGTTAGGAGGTGACAAAGAACCACTGAAGATTTGCAACGTCCTTGAAGCTTCTGTTTCGCCAGCATCAATCTTTACCAATCTATCACCTGAAATCAGACCAATCGCCATTCGTTCCAGACGTCATTCTGAAGAAGACCAAACATTTATAGCAGACCAAATATCAAACTTACTAAAAGACAAAGTTATTGAACCCAGTGTATCACCTTGGAGAGCACAAGTACTAGTAGTTGGTGGAGGCAGTCACAGAAAACGTCTTGTTATTGACTATTCACAGACTATTAATCGATATACCGATTTGGACGCCTATCCACTACCTAATATAGATTCTGTTGTCACTTAAGTCGCAAAATATAATGTTTTCAGTCAAATAAACCTTAAAAGTGCCTATCAGCAAGTACCAATCCTTCAAAAAGAAAAGAAATACACGGCATTCGAAGCCTGTGGAAATCTTTATCAATTTACGAGGATTCCTTTTGGCGTGACAAACGGGGTTGCTGCGTTCCAAAGGACACTCAACTTCATCATTAAGACAGAAGGGCTGAAAGGAACCTTCGCTTATTTAGACGACGTCACTGTCTGCGTTAAGGATAAACAAGATCATAGCAATAATTTACGCAAATTCATGGCAGACGTTGAGAAATATAATCTCACCCTGAACAAGGATAAAAGCGTTTTCGAAGCTGAATCGATTAATATTCTCGGCTATACGATTCGCTTGGAGCCACTGATTAACCTACCCGCTCCATCTGACGCTGCATCCTTAAAAAGAACAATTGGGCTGTTCGCCCACTACTCAAAATGGATTTGCAACTTTTCGACTAAGATCAGACCATTAGTAGAGGCCACATTTCCACTATCACAAGAGGCAGTAAATTGGTTCTGACAAACTTAAAGCTGACATTGCAGAATCAACCCTCGCCGCTATTGATGACAAAGACGTATTTACTGTCGAAACTGATGCTTCAGAGTATGCGATTGCAGCAACTCTATCCCAAAAGGGTCGACCTGTTGCTTTCTTCTAACGTTCACTAAACGATTCTGAACGTCGTCACCCTTCGATAGAAAAAGAAGCCAGCGCCATTGTAGAAGCCTTGCGAAAATGGCGGCACTTTTTAATTAGCAAACATTTCTTACTTGTTACGGATCAGCAATCCGTCTCATTTATGTTCAATTAGAGCCACTCAAGCAAGATTAAAAATGAAAAGATACAGAGATGGCGCTTAGAACTATCTTGCTACAAATATGACATCGTTTACCGACCAGGGAAAGAAAATCTAGCTGCTGATGCTCTCTTTCGAGTGTGTGCTCTTACGAATTCTACTTTTAATAAGCTGTCAGAACTACACAACTCCTTGTGCCATCTAGGAGTGGCAAGGATGTATCACTGGATTCGAACTAAAAACTTTCCGTACTCTATTGAAGAGGTTAGAAAGATGACCACTGCGTGCCCAATATGTGCTGAAATAAAGCTTAGATTTGTTAAAAATGAAGGACAACTTATAAAGGCGACTGCACCTTTCGAAAGGCTTAACTTGGATTTCAAAGGTCCTCTTCTGAGCAATACTTCCAACAAATATATTTTGACAATAATAGACGAATACAGCAGATTTCCCTTTGCCTTTGCTTGCAAAAATGTGTCATCAGAAACGGTTCAAAAGTGTCTTAGAGAACTATTTTTTTTTATTTGGAACTCCAGCTTACATTCATACAGACAGAGGCGCATCGTTCTTATCTGACGACTTGAAGAAGTTTTTGACGGGTCTTGGAGTCGCTTGTAGTCGTACGACTCCCTACAATCCTCAAGGAAATGGCTTGGTGGAGCGTCTAAATGGAACACTTTGGCGAACAATTCGATTGTATCTCCGCTCTAATAACCGAGAGATTTCCGAATGGGAGAAAGCGATATCAGTAGCACTTCATTCTATCAGATCCTTGTTATCTACTGGAACAAATGCTACACCACACGAAATAATGTTTAACCATCCTCGCCGTTCTTTAAACGGCCAGTCCATGCCGACCTGGTTATTAACGCCGGGACCGGTATATATGAAAAAGAACGTACGAAACTCGAAATATGACCCAGTCGTTGAAGAGGTGGAGTTTATTCAAAGTTTATAACCCTGATTATTCTTATGTGAGACTACCAGAGGGACGCGAAACAACCGTGTCAAATCGACGCCTAGCACCACTTCCAGATACCGATAATATTCCATCGGATGATGAGTATTTTACGCCTGATACAGAGGAAGGGCAATCTTCTGAACAGCAATCATCTCACGATTCAAGGATTGAAGACGTCCAGCCTCGCCGAAGTACCCGTGATCGTAAACCTCCGGCTTATCTTCAAGACTATGTAATGTCTTAAGAAGGGGTGAATGATATGACCTTCTTTCTGAAAACGTAACAGAGCTGTTACTTTTCTAACTGACAACTCTGTCAGTAGTTGTCATGGTACAAATTAATATCTGAAATTATTATACCTAAATGTTTTAAGTTGATTAAAACCAAGTTCACAAATTGGTTTTCCTTTTATTATGTATCAGGTGTTAAAGCCCTAGTAATTAAGGTTATATAAGTTTTTTAGATACAAATATTCTTGCAACGTAACGACTACTAAAATTCTGTCTCCAATATCATTGAATTTCTTTCCGATTACACTGTCTGGTACCATTAGTATAAAATTATGCCACACCCTATAATTAGAATAAGTTTATATGTAGATGTGTTTCGCATTAATAAATTAAAAAAAAAAAGAAATCGGAATATTGCAATGCCCGACAAGGGCAACTAAGTCTTAACAGCTATAAAATAATTATAAGACCTAATTTTAAAACACTTAGTAGCAAATAAAGTACCTATTATGAATATGAATATTTTTTCTCCCCGATAATGTGGGGTATTTCACTTTGGTTTTTGGGGAATTAGGCAAAAGGGCTTAGGCAACTCTACTCATGCTCATGGCGTCTTCTTGTCATGTTTTTGTTTATCAACACGACAATTTTTTCTCTTGCATCTCTAATAAAACCTCTACAAAGTGTCTGTTCCGTGAAATATTTGTGGTCCTGTGTAATACTGTCCATATTATTCCGAAGACGGGGTATCCAACATGTACAAACACACAGATACGCAATCCACAACTTATCAACACATTTGCCGCTGTTGTATGGATGAAGGAAATGATCCAAAAAACATAAACGAAAAATACAAGGAAATGCTTAAAGATAATTTAAATTTACTGGTAAGCACTTTTACAGAAAATGAGTTACAAATTCTTACAGTTTAGAGGTTATAATTATATTTTGTTATGTCTCCCTTAAAATCCATAATGATATTACCTCTTCTCGGTCTCTCACGAATATACTTAAGGAATATTTACCATAAACTATTCAATTCTTTATTGACATAAGAAATTAAGGAACAGCAACTTAAACTGAATTGTTACTTATTCTACATATTTTAATTGAAACCATATAGTATTTAATTATTTGCTTTATTTCTCTGGTAATATCTAGATTTAATAACAAAACTTATAAAACATCAAAACTTAATTCTAAAAGCTATAACTATTAAAATTAACCTACTTAAAATAAAAACTAATACTAAATACTAAAACTTATATTACTAAAATAAAACTAATCTAAAAGACCCGGGGCAGAGGGTAACGTGGCCAGAATGCTGGCGGCGTTGCCTTGTTGAATTGATATGCTTATTTTTTGACCAAAATAGATGCCAGCATTCTGGTCACATGTCACCTCTACCAGTCGCCTAGCCAGATCCTTGTATAAAAGGTGAGCGTCCGGCCCCCACGGACCTAAAGTCTCAACCCCAAACGGCACAAAATGGTACATTCTGTCCAACGACTGCCGTTTGAGGTTATTAAAAACCATATTACTCCGCCATCCTTTAAGTTGAATTCTGTTATTTGATATTTTGTCATTTTCACTTTTCTGAAAACATTGTTATCAGGAAAAGAGTTCTATTGATATGTTTCAAAATGTGGTTTTATTACTTGACGGCATTTTAGTTAGAGGATGGTAATACTGTGCAGTGATAAATGAACAAGTATATTTTGATTTCCAGCTGTCGAGTGACTCTCGGCTCTCACAGCTGATATGCACAGACTGTATTGAGTCTTTGGAGCAAATCATAAAGTTTCGCAACATGGTGGTCGAAACGGAGAGACAACTGTTAAAAGTATTCGGAATTAATATTCTTAGTAATATTGGTAAGTCTATAACAGTTATTACTTATACAAGAGTGCAAAGTTGCTTTTTAACTGCATGCTCAATTATGATGACCGAGATTCTAAAATTAGAATCCTGAGCATTAGCGAGGGAATCAAAAGAGCATGAGAATAAAAATAGTTGCACTCGAGTGGAACATACAACTTTTCATCCCACCTCAGCGAGAAAATTACTAAATGCAAAAAAAAGGTCAGAGTCTGAGTTTATACCAAATCATAAATAAATTCAGCACAATGGAGGTAGAAGTAAATAGGTTTAATGATGTTTTGACAAACTTAGTGCAAACAAAGTTCTAAATTCAATTTAACTTTTTTATCCTCTAGTGGATAAAAATGGCTTTAGCACTCGGATATCGAAGAGCAAAAATACTCCTTCTGAAATGGGGAGATGAAAAGTATATTTTCAAGACATGTTCCTTTTATAGTTGTTAACAATTTACCTTCAATTTTTTCACTGTGCAGTTTCTATGACATTTTTCTGACTCCATACATAGTAAATTGGCCTTTTTCATTACAGCTTCAAACAATCTGATAGTAGACAATATATATATAAAAGAAGAGGACAGTTCATGTAGAGAAGAAGAAACTGATGTCCTTGACTTCAATAATGTGGACGAAAAATCCCAAGCTTCTGGTAATGACGATTTCATATCAAATTATGATACATATAGCACAATAGTTACCAATTATTTTTGAGAAAAAATTGGCATGACCAACTTATATCGTGTACAAAATTCGCGAATATTTCGCACGGATCAATGTAACATTTTTAACATTATTATTGATTTATCGAAAATCACTGAGCCGATTTCAATCAAATTTAAATGGGACCAACTTCAAAGTATACTCTTTCCAATAAAAAAAGAATTATCGAAATCAGACCGCTGGGTAAAAAGTTACAATTAAAAAAAAATTTCACTTTAAGAAAATAAATACTGAAAATCTTAAATGTGTTGGTTATTGTATAGGCCAAATAAAACTTAATGTCGTCTTTAAAGTAGCCACAAGCTGTGCAATCTGCGAAATCAGGTACGATGGGCGGGAGCTATATCTGACTCATATGGCTTGGGATGTGGAGTGCGGCAGGGCGGCATAACCTCTCCTCTTCCGTTTAATTTGTATATTAATGACCTCATCGACGAGCTCAGCAGCACCCATGTGGGCTGTTTTATAGATAGAGTCTGCGTTATCAATATAAGTTACGCAGACGACATGGTGCTGCTGGGACCGTCGGTAGGGGCAATTCGCAGACTAGTCAGAATTTATGAGGCGTATACGGCAGATCATGGGCTTAAGTACAACGCGAAAAAAGTGAGGTACTTGTTTTTAAGAGCGGAAACCCAAACCAGCAAATGATCCGCCAATTATGCGTAATGGTGTGGCTTTGAAGGTGGTTACTACTTTTAAGTATTTGGGACACATTCTTAATGACGACCTTAGAAATGACGCATATATCGAGAGGTAACGTAGGGCTCTGGCAGTCAGGGGAAATATGATCGCACGAAGGTTTGCTCGCTGCTTGAGGGAGTTGAAAATTACCCTTTTCAAGGCATATTGCCAGTCACTCTAGTCGAGTAGCTTGTGGATCAGTCATACTCGCCGGTCTGCCAGCATTCTACGGGTCCAATATAACGATATTTTTAGAATGCTGATGCCTCGCTTCTGTAGCGCATCTGAAATGTTTGCTGAGGCACGAACGGATGACTTTCATGCGATTATTCGCAAGAAAGTCGCGTCCCTACGATATAGAGTGCGAGGCAGTCGCAATGGTATTCTTCAAATGATTGCTGATCGATTGGATTGCCCCATTTAGAATAATTAGATGTTTTGGGCACTAAATTATAAATCTTGTAATAAATAAATATTGTTTATATTATTCATTATTATTAATGTTTAAAATGAATGACACAATTGTATTTAATTTTTTTATGAATTATGGATAATTATTGTCTGAATTAAAATGATAAATAAATGAAAAATAAAAATCTCCATTCCTTGCGCTGCTGACACATGAATACTGTATAACAAAATGCCTCGTGATTACAGGTGCCATAAAGTATGATTTGGCCTATAGAGATCATGATTGAAAAAATAATTTGCTTACAGATGATGAAAATGATGCTAACAATGAAACAAACAGTGAAGATGATAGTTTAAGAACAATGACCATCGGGTCTACAGTTGTGACAAGAAGAAAAGTGAAACCGACAGATCCTGCATCCGAAGGTATATAACTGCCTCGTATATATGACGGCCTCGGTGGCTCAGTGGTTTGTGACCCTGGGTCAAAGAGTCGTGGCTTCGATTCCCACCCAGGCCAAATATTTATGTACATAGGATAGGTGTTTGCTCTGTGTCATATTAGGTTATATTGTTGTATTAGGTTTTATCTTTAAATACATAAGTATGTATTTAACGATATGTATATTATGTAGCATATCAGTCTCTAGCAGCCACATCACAAGCTTTGCTTAGTTTGGGGTCAGAGACTGTGTATAAGAAGTTCCAAAAAAAATTACCTATGTGTTCACAGTACTCACAGTACAGGGTGTTGCTTTAGGTAATTACCCAAGAAAGGTGATTGAGCCATATTCACCACGCTGGCCTGGATTGGTGGATTCACATATACGAGTACGCCATCAAATTTCTTCTACCGACGTATGCAGGTTGCCTCACGATGTTTTCCTTTACCGAAAATCGTAAAAGTACTGTGGCGTGAAATTCCGTACATAAATTCCGAAGAATTAAAGAATTCACAGGTGTACAATAACATATTATGTAGGTATATTAACAACTAGCTGACCCGGTGAACTTCACCTCACCATCTTTCAACTGTCAAATTGGTCGCACCAAATCAGAAACCTTCTTTGGCTCGTACACAACAACTTTGCCTAAGATAACCACATGATCAAATGCATAGCTTACTATTGTATAAAGGACATATAGTCAAACATTTATTTTTAAGATAGATATTTACCGTGAACTGGCAAAAAAAGCAGCTGTGCCATACAACAAAACTATTACGCTCTCTATGGAAGAACTGATTTTAAGAGATTCGGCAGTTGGTCTGTAACTATACTATAGTAAAAGTTTTACTGTTGGTTATTGTAAAAGTTGTTCTCTGAATGCCCCCTGTTGATTTGAATTGCCTCCTTTTGGCTCAGTAGGTACACCTTTTATAAATAACCCTGTATTTGTAAATAAATAGTAACTCAGCACTTTTTTTTACAGATGAAAAGGAGAGTATTTTGGAAACAATTACCATTGGGTCTACTGTCGTCACGAGGAAAATAGTCAAAAGAACAGGCCCTGCCACTGATGGTATGTGTCCTTTTGAATATTTAGACAGTCTAGACTTAAGCCCTATAAACAGAGTGACAAACAAACAAACAACAACACTTTATTAGACAACCACAGAGCCACAAAAAAGCAGATTATAAGGACAAAACAATAGGTTTCTAATTGACGGCCTTATCGCTTTAAGCCATTAATACCAGGCAACCAAGACATTTTGACCGATGCTTATCGCTTTAATCGCATCGGTTTCGAATAGGTTCGCGTTTGACTACACACTGCCTGATGTTGAGCAGATGTGCGGTCTAGGGTGTAGCACGCTTACCTAGAAGATACCTATTTACTCGGGATTTGAAGACACCCACGTTGTAGTTTAACGGGAAGACAGACCCAGGCAAAGCGTTCCACATTCCGGCTGTTCGTATGAGGAATGAGGATTCGAACGCGCAGAATGTCCACCATAAAAGGGTGGCGCTTTGGTCGCGTCTGTCTAGCCGTACGATAGAAGTAAGGGGCAGGGGGGACCAGATTGTGCAACTCCTGCAACAACAGCTTGTTCCATCCACTGCTGAGTATAGGCCTCCTCTCTTTCTCGCCATTCTCGATGCTTATAGTGGATAATAATAATTATTCGCCAAAAATAGCATCACCAACTTCCACCGTGTACAGAATTAAAATAGTTCGTAAGAATCAATATGTCATCCATGTAGTAATTTTTACATTATTGTCGAATTTTCAAAAACGATTCAAATGCAATTTAAATGAGACCACGTCAGGACTGCCCTTTGGAAATAATAGAGATTTTTTCAAATCTGTTCACAATTGGCGAAAATATCGATGAACATACTGAAAAATACATACTTACATACAAACGAACATAGTACCTCCTCCTTTTCGAAAGTCGATAAAAAACCGGGCTCCATAATGTGGAGCATAAAATAAAAAAACGGGGCCTGGCGTCAAAAGGTTAAACGACAGACAAATTCTAAAACTTAGAAGAATTGACAAGTTTTCATATTTCACATGACTATGAAATTCCAAAACCATTTCGGGGTATTGCGACTCTGATCATTTTGCTTATTTTTCAAAATTTTTAGTGCAGTAATTATAAAGATATTAAATTAAAACTCTCATCCAAGTGGTGCTCGGATTTATAGTAGAAGTTCAGTAGCCTATAATAAAAAAAACACTAGCAATATAAAATGACAGTTGACACTGACATTACGTTTCGTTTTATCATCACTTTTTTTTCAGATATTCTACTAAAAGTATCGCTAAAATCAGTGTTGCCTACGAAATATTTGAGAGCCTACTAAATCGAGCCCTAGAACTACCAGAAATCCATTATAATTTTGAACGTGTTACAGAATACTGTTATAAATTACTTGTTAAACATCATTATTTTTATTTATTATTTTTAGAAATTTTTCCACGCATAAAATTACTTGCTACATAAAATCTGATTTAAGTCAAGTGAAAAATGCAATATTACTTTCTCTTTAGTTCGATTTAAGTTTCCTATTTATTACAACTTTACATAGGTTTAGTCTCATAAAATGTACTAAAAAGTAGAAATCTACCAAAAGTTGTCACGCTGGATAATTTGTTTGTTGTCATTGCCAGTGCCATGATAGTGACAGCTACGCTAGAGCTTGACTTTGTCAGTTATAGATGTTTTTTTTAATGTGACTTCAGTAACATTTAATATACATCCTAAATCATGCAGTTACGTCCTTTTAGAATAAGCTCTTTTACAAAAATTATTTTTACGGAAAATATAGGTCTAATTGAAAAAATAAAAAATATGTGTACCTTATTTTACAATAGTCTTTCAGAAAAAAAATAAAACTAATAACGATAAAAATTTGAAATGTTGTCAATTACAATACAAAACACCGCAAAATAGCGTTGGAAATGCATTAAAATTGAATTTGTCCCTAAGTGAAAGTAGTAATAAAATGCCCGAGCCCCGTCATACATACCTATTTAGATAAATACATTAAATGATTCACAATGACCTATTTTCTCAAATCTCGACGTTATGTCACCTAATTAGTGCTTGTAACTGAGCACTCTGGTGTTGTAGTCGGCTTAGAATCACCTTACAACTGGCTAAAAAGCCTGCCCACTACGTAGCTTGAGCAAGGTTTTTGGCTCGGACACTTTTTTTGCACGGTTGTGACTATAGATACCTGCTCTATGGTGGTAATATGAAAAAAAAAAACTGATGGGATACATAAATTGACTATTGTAAACAACAGGAATTTCCTATGAGATAGGTTAAAATCAAAAGGTGGCGCGGGTGAAGCCGAGGCTAAAAGTTAGTATAAGAATAAATCATATAGGTGTTTCACATAAAACTGGGCTTGATGATTTCAGAAAAAAAATCGCCAGCACCAAGCAAACGACGTTTAGAAGTAAACGAAGCCGAATCTATCAAGAAGAAACAAAAACTTGAACCAGCCGAGTCGCTTAATGACTTTGACGCAGATTCTGGTTCTAATTACAGCGACGAAAAGGATTTTGGTAAGAATATCTATCTATTATAATATTATATCTCGTATAAATTATACGAGATGTTATTTTTACGGGAAATCGTCATGGAAATCGAACCGTAATCCAGCCAGCCAATGTATGACGCAGCGGCACAGCGAAGCAGTTTTGCTACGCTGCGTCGAAGTGTTGGAATAATATATCACCGTCAATAAAGAGTCAACAGAGCTGTTATCCAGAACCGATGTGCTAAGCCGAAAGGAGGTCATGAAGACCAACATTATAAACAACTTTTGCTATGTTTGGCCACTCTGAATTCGAGAAAAAATTAGCTATTTCATATATTTTGTCGATTCTGAGCTGCAATTTTATAAGGGACAGCTGATATCTTTCTCGATATCCAAGTCGGCCCCATAGTAAGAGTTGTTAATAATGATGGTCTTAATCATCCCCTCTTTGTTTAGTACAGGGTATGGAAATAAACCTGTTTGCAGGGTTACCTGCTTACTAAACACCTACTTTTGATATGGTATAGGACAAGGAGATAAACCTGCGTACAGGGTTAACTTACCGACCGTAAGTTATAACCCTGTATTCAGTTTCATCCGTAGTATGAACCATCATCATTTGGCTTAGTACACCAGTTCTAGATAACCATAATATATAATTATCTCGTATTTTTATTGCGCGGTTAGTCCGGTAATACAAGAATAATGTGCTCAAATCGTCAAAGTATTTTATAGAAAAAAAAAACTTTTTGTAAACGAGCTTTTACTGAACTAGTACTCGCCAAGACAAATCAAACAAGTCGAAACTCGATGGAGTTGCGTCGTTTGACTACAGAATTTCTATGCCACCTTTCAGCCCCATCATCATACCCTGGTTACTATTGAAAGACAAACTACTCGTTAAGACGATTCAAATAAGCCCAAACTCGATGAGGTTGTGTCGTTTCATTGCGAAGTTCCTCTGGCCACCTTCCAGCTCCATCATCAGATCAGCACCACGTCATCATAATATTGTATTGTCACGCGATTTACACATGTACGCAATATTTTAGCTCAATCGTTAACGGGAAGTGGATCAAAAGAGATAATGCAAAAATATATCGGGCTTAGGACATTACCTAGTAGTACAGTATTCAATTGATGATTTTTCTATTATTTTCTTTCATAACAATTATTTAAAGGAAATTCATACTTTCGAATCTTATTATCTTTTGACATTGCTTGTAAAATATGGCGGCGTGATGGCGGCCTTGAACAAAAATCAAATTAGAAAATATAAATTTCCATTCAAATTGCGCATTAAATGCGGTTGCTTTACTCTGCGCATTAATTTACCATATTTTAATGATTTTTTGAGCTACTGTACACAGTCTGGTCCCAGTTTGCAAAATCATCTTTACTTTGCAAGATTTGTTGATAAACCTCGGATACTGTACCAGCCCTTTTAATAAGTCCACTGCAGGAAGTAGACCTACCCACGAAGGGTGATTGGGCCATTTTCACCACGCTGGTCCAGTGCGGGTTGGTGGATTCTCGTACGCCATCGAATTTCTTCTACGGACGTATGCAGTTTACCTTGCGATGTTTTCCTTCACCGAAAATCCAGTGGTGTGACACAAATTCCAAAGAACTCACTGGTACATGATCGGGATTTGAACCCACGACCTCACGATTGTAAGGCGGGTGTTATTACCTCTAGACCACCACGGCTTTGATGAAAGTAAATAAAAACTTGTAACAAATGCTTTTCCAGGCGCTGAATTGGAAACAAGTGATGATGAAAAGCCCGTTAAAATATCTGAAGTTACTGCCATTAAGAAGAAGGGAAGACCAAGAAAAGTTCGTTCATCCGATGGTAAGCCATTACTTTTGCATCTTTATTGTGCACGGTGGCTATTAATACGACAATAGAGGCGCCAGCGTAAATTTAATAGCAACGTAAAAAGCGTTCTCTCTGTAGAATGCCTAAAGTTACAAAGAAACAGAACTATGCTATTTAGCTATTATAATCACGATAGCGCCTCTGTAATCGGACTTAATATGGATTTATTTGTATTTCCAACACGGACTGAATGTAGTGAAATGTTTTATGTTTTAAAACCTCTGTGCATATAATATGTTGTGTGTTATGTTCAGGCAAATCGAGAACTTTGACTTTAACAAATACTTCTGCCCGGCCTTATTGTCTATATACAGGGTTATTTCTAATCAATTAGCATCCTTTTAGGGGCTTATTCTGTACATCAAAATTAACAACTTTTGTTCTGATACTTTTGTTAAAACTAAAAAAAAAGTGTTGTAATATAGAAAAATATCCTTCACCCGCGACAAAACGTATGGAACAGCTAATTTTATTTTTTTAGTTTTGACAAAAGTCGCAGAACTTAAGTTGTTAGTTTTGATGTACGGAATAATCCCCTAAAAGCCTAATTGATTAGAAATAACCCTGTACATAAAAATGAATCGTGGTTGTTAGTCTCATGAAAACTCGAGAACGGCTGAACCGATTTGGCTAGTTTTAATCTCGAAATATCTGTGTAAGTTAAGGGAAGGTTTAAACGGTGAGAAAATTTATAAAAGTTGCGAGAAAAATTATAAAAAACATTTAATTTCATTTTCCCATACAAAATGTTCCTATATGTAAAAATTTTCATTGATAGTTAACAGATGGTGAGATGAAGTTCACCGGATCAGCTAGTATTTTATATTTTAAAACCTCTGTGCATAGGGGAAAGTCCTACAGTACCGGCCGGCATCCAGTACCGGCCAGTCACTGTTTCCGTAATTCTATAACAGATGGCGCTGCACGGTTCGCGCCATTTGTTTAGTTTGTACTCGTAAGTGCAATAACCCAAGCGGGGGCAACTTGTCGCTACAGGCTGCTCGTCAGTGCCAATTTATGTGTTGCGCGCGGTGTACGTACGATACACAAGTAAAGTTCCGTGGATTATCAGAGAAGATTACAGCCTATTTAAAACGAAATTAAACGTGGTATGTATTGATTACTTATAAAGCTATAATAAAATTGGTTTTAATTCATTTCATGCGTCACATTTTTGTCGCTGAGCTATTATGATAATTTTATTCCGTTTCCTGCAGTACCAGCCACAAAATTTTCCTCCAGTACCGGCCACTATTTAGGTTCATTTTAAAAATGGTTTATTTGTTTGTAGGGACACAATGATGTCAAATGATGAAGGTGAAAATAAAACGAAGAAAAAGAAAGGCACCTGGGATCCATATAAAATGCATACAGCCATAGAAAAAGTTTTGAGCAAGGAAATGAGTGCGCGCCAGGCAGCCGATAGATACGAGGTTCCAAGAACTACATTAAATGATAGAATAAGTGCTATTAAAAACGAGAAAGAGGTATCAATAAAGCCTGTTATGGGTCGTTTCTACAAAACATTCTCACCTGAACACGAACAAGTGTTGTCAGAACATGTTAAGGACTTGGCAAATAGGCTGATGCCCTTTAAATAAACAGGAATTTCTCAGACTTGCCTTCCGACTGGCTGAAAAATTTGCAAGAAAGGAAAGAGTTTGCTTTCAGGTAAAGATGTAAGTAAGAAAACTAAGAAAAAACCAGAAGAAAACCAATGTCCACCTCACAGGCCAAATGAAGAAGAGACAATTTGTCCTTTGTGCCTGGAATCTCACGACGAAGATTGGATACAATGTGGAAACTGCAGGGTATGGGTCCATGAGGCTTGTGCGAACATCTGTGAATTGTCAAACCAATATGTCTGTGATTTTTGTCTCCTTTAAAAAACATTTTTATGATGGCCGGTACTGGGGGACAATTTTTAGAATGTCAGTTTTGTATAACTTTGGAATTTGATTATTAAAGTTGATGATTACTAAAAATATCGCTATTTTATTACGTCTATTTGCAGCTTATGAGTTCCTCTACTTATATCATCAACTATTAAACATGTACCCTAAAGGGTTTTTAATTTATTCTAAATAAACCTTAAGGTGACGGTACTGTAGGACTCTCCCCTACCTACCTAAGTTTATATTTTTTAGTATGTTTTATTAGTTCCTTATAATAGTATTTTATATTTTGATACCAATAAAGTAATACAAAAAAATATGTGTATTGTGCATGGAACCCTCTATTCTACTCTGAGTTTATTTTCTTTGAAATTTACTTACTATAAATAGTGAGACAACAAAAAAGAAGAATATACTAGGTAAGTGCAGTTTTCTAATAAATTACAGGTCTGCCCAATGGGTGGGCCGCAATAAATATTTGTGGTTGTACTTGGATTGATAATTTTCTTTTTGGAAGTTTTAATAAAAATTAAATCATATTACGTGGTTACAATAGTAATTACCCGTAATTATTTTGTTCGACGAAACGTAGGAGGTACACAATTCGATGCGTTTTTTTATGTATAACCACGCTTAACTTTTTACGTAGTTCTCCGTATTCGATAAATATTTTTTTATTAAAAATAAACTTGGAAATTGGTCCCATTTAAATTTTAAATCGGCTGAGCCTTTTTTGATAAATCATAAATGTGAAAAATGCTACATCGACCCGTACGAAATATTCGCGATTCTGTACACAGTTGAAGTCGCTCATGCCATTTTTTACAAAAAATAATTATTACCTACAGTATTAAAATGTTTGCTGTGGGCCGTCTTTTTGAACAGACATGTAGTTTGTTAGAAAACGACGCTTACGGTTTGCGTTTTTATAATTATATTTTCATCATTTTCCTTTATCATTTCTTACAGAAACGAAAAATGGTGGATATATGGCTGAAAATAAAATGAAGGACAATTTGAGATCTTCACCATCTTTTAAGGCAAACAACAGTAACATTTCAACAGCCAAAATACAACAGAAAGATATGAATGCACCAGGTACGCGCGCTTTTTTTAAATAATTTACCTACAGCTCTGCCCAGAGGGCGGCCCGCAGCAAATATTTGTGTCGCAAACGAGTCGTTATGCATACATGTTAAAATTTCTAAATACTTAAACGCGTGTTTACGTTACAAACTTCGTCATTAGGTCAAATTTATTCATTAAATTGTTGATATTCGTTCTTTCCGAAATAATAATAGCTATTTTACTTTTGAATCCGTTACCATAGTCTTGCCAACGGATACATCTGTTAAATGTGTTAATTTTAAGTTATATCGCTTTTAAGTTTTAAGTTAAGTTAGTTAAATCGCTAATTTCAGTCTATACCGTAGTTCAATTCTAACCTTTAAATGCATTGTACTTGGTTGTATTTTAAAAATTGCTTCTTACCAAATAATAAATAATGTAATGAAGATGTAGGTAACGCCCAGGCTCATATTTCTCCAACTTGGTCCGCGACATACAATTCTGTATTAAGCGAAGTTGTGCTTAGCATAATATAATATACATATAGACTTTTCCGTCTGCGCTCTCTGCAAGACACATTCAATACATTATTTTTACATTTTCAGTTCCAGCCTCAAAGATCGAACTTAATGCAGGAACATCGAGCAGGGACGCCAACGCCAAAATTAGGCATAACATTGTATTAACCCTCCAGAACTCCACTATCATTCCATTTAAAACGAACGTTTTCTGTCCGGATGATTACAAGTGTTATTATTGTTTGAACATTTTTAAAATAATGAGTGAATTACGGGACCACACGGAATCTGAACATGTTGGAAAAATTACTGACAAGAAATTATTCGCATTAATAGTACAATGAGCTAATAGACGTGTACTCGCTGACATTAGCATCATTAAATGTAGACTTTGCAACGAACAGTTTAAAACAGTTGAATCTCTCATAGATCACTTGACTATCGAACATCAAAAGGTGTATAAGGAAACAGGCGTCCGAGATCAAGGAATCTTTGGCTTCCATTTGAGTTCTGATGAAATTAAGTGCCATCTGTGTAACGAAAAGTTCCGCTACTTTAAATCGCTATCTCAACATACGAGTATGAACGAGCATTTCTCAGACCACGTCTGTGCTCACTGCGGTAAGAAATTTTCTACAAAAATGAGATACAGCATACATGTCCGCGCTCATTATAGAAAACTTAAATGTTACCACTGCGATGCCAGTTTCGTAACATTTGCGGGCTACCGATATCATTTGAGAAGGCATCATTTCAGTGGAGATGTTAAAATTAAATGTACACGCTGCCCTGAAATATTTGCGAATTATGTTATGAGAGATAAACATGTGAGTGATGTACACAAAGTTCATTGTGATATATGCCAAAGTGGAAAATTGTATACGATAGCCGGTTTGAACAGCCATATAAACTATATTCATAAGAAAATCAGAAGAAAGAAGAATCCCCGATCGATTAATCGGCCATTTATTATATGTGAAATTTGTGGATACAAAGCCCCGATACCGTCGCAAATGAAACGGCACATGGACGCTCACAATGGTGTCAAAAAAGTTAGGTGTGAGATATGTGGAAAAGGACTTTGCGATAGATCTAGTTTTAGAAAGCATATGCTTATACATAACAACGTCAAAAGTTTTATCTGTGATTTGTGCGGCGAAGCGTTTGTCCAAAAATATAGTTTAAATTATCATATGAAATCAAAACACGAAAACTAAAATAATAAGTATCTTGTTTTAATATTAAATCAACCTACCATCATATACGAGTAAGTCGAAAGAGACGTCCATGTAATTGCTAGATAGAGGCCTCCACTATATATTTCCAATAAGACCGGTTAGAAGCGACTTGCCTGTTCATGATCTCCATTCTAAAATTACGGCCCCATATTACGGGTACCTATTATTTATTATACCGTATGCTTTTTATTTATTATAAGAATTTCTGAAAAAAAAAAACGAAACAATTGCAACGATTTCAATAGCATTTTTGTGATCCATATTTAAACAAGTTATTAATTCTTTATGTAATAAAAATGTACCTACTAGTCAACATTAGCTGTCAGCAGCGTAGCCAATAGCAACGTACAGTATTAACTGTAGGTCAACATTATTTTATTTTTCTAAGTTTTCAGTTTAGGCTGCAAAAAAGCTGTAAATGCAACTTTAGATTTAGTCTTTTAAGTTGGATTTTACAGTTTTCTACAGATTTTTAACAGCATGGAAACATTTTACATTTTTGGTTTCTAGGCCGGCGTTGGCAGCCCTGGCTGTCAGAAACAATATGATGTTAAAATATTTACTCGTTATTTTGGGTGTCTAGTAGTGATATATTTTTTGTGTGTTGTGCATTCTGTTAGAATAGGCGTAATCATTAATCAGTTCTAATTTAAGATACTGTCTCTTCAAAGGGCTCTAAAGTAAAAACATTGTAGCTAATACAATTTATAAACATCCCATTTAACATCCGTTTCCGTCGAAGCCGCACTATCCACATAAGGTGCAAACGGCTACTGCGGTGCGAACAGCGTTTACTCTTGATATAATTGAATGGCTTAATATTTAGTGAATAGACGTAACAAAAAGTTGACATATATGTATATATAAGAACGTTACGTATGGCGCCTCGCTTACTCCTCCGTTTTACTTGTTCTATTCTATGTAAAGACTGAAAGTTTAACAAGAATGATAACACTGTATAATTTATAAAAAAAATGTTGTCTGTAAAGTTGGTTTACGGACGATAGTTAAACGCGACAACGTCATAATAAAACATTGATGAAATAATTGCACCAAACTCTCAAGCCGATCTTGCCTTTCACTTTAATTTATTTTTTTAATCACATTAACTAATTATCCCAGATATTATGTGTTACTAGTTATTATCTAGTAAAAGTGTTTAATTCTGTGCCATTTATCACTTTTACTAAATCAAGTAGTAATTATACATAATCACTAGTTAGTATACATAATAACTAGATTAATCACTTTGACTGTGACATGTATATTGGCTGCTAATTCTTAATACCTCACGATTTCTCACTATTGTAAAACGAAAATAATGGCATAATGTGACGGAATGTTATAATTCCAATAAATTATTACCTTACTAACTGACTTCAATAAAAGAAAATGTTTTTAATTTGTCTGTCTATTTTTCACTGACTGATTCTCTGTTTTTTTTCTTATCAAGCAAAATTGTGATAATATCAAGGTATTTTGTTCCTAATAATCGTAAAAAATATACTTTTAGTTGACTTTTGGCAAATTGCAACTAATTTTTGCTGATGTATTTTCATTCATATTTCATTTTTCTTCTCCTCCAGAACCGAAAAATGATGAAAATATGACTTAAAATAAAATAAAAGCCAATTTGAGATATTCGTCATCTGTTAATGCAATCAAAGGTAACATTTCAACAGCCAAAAGACAACAGAGAGATATGAATGCACCAGGTACGCGCGTTTTTTTAAATAATTTATTTTAAATAATTTACCTACAGCTCTGCCCAGAGGGCGGCCCGCAGCAAATATTTGTGTCACAAACGAGGTGTTTTTATCCAATAGTTTTTGAAATACAGAGCTTTGAATATTTCACCAAAAATTGCTCGCACTATCCTTTTTTTTACCAGGGTAAATCCTTTATACTAGCACACCTCGCGGCCAGGCGGGTGGTTATGTGGGAGTCCCGCCGACTGGACGGCGCTGGCCCAAAGTTATTGCACTGGCAAACCTCTGGTTGCTTATTTGAAATTTAGCAGGATCTTAATTATTTTATAAGTTAATTGTGCTGCCAAAGCCCGAATTTTTACTAAATAAGTAATTTTTTTAAATTTGTCCCCGGCATATGGACCTACCGGACATGTCCAGATTCCGTTACCGCATTTTCGTTTAAATTTATAGTTATTTTATTCGATATGGTATTTATTTTTATATTTCAATGTCAACATCATAGTGATACCGAAAAAGAAAAAAAGGTGTCTATGGTTCAATCAGCCATTTTATTGAAACGGCTGTTTCATTTTCGTTTGGAGAGAGGTTGTGTATATTACGGGCACTGTCCGGTGAGTAAATTTATTTTATAACTAAATAAATATAGGAAGAATACGTGTGACCACCCACTCGGTTCGACGTCTCTCTCGGCCTAGAGCTCATTTACTGACTCGCCACTGTACTCGTTAGGTGTGCACGCTCCTTTAATGATGTGAGTGCGGCGTGATTACGCCTCCATAATTCGACTCGAGGCATAGTTTTTCCGGCCTCACTTGTTTGTTCACAACATTCTGTCTTGATTTCTTTTTGGTCTGAGGATTTGGTTAAGGAGCTGTGTTCACAATGACTTACACTGTTCGCACTACAGATGCGCAGAACGAGCTATTTTAGTATTTATTTGGCGCAAGCTGACTTTTCATCCTGTACGAGTACTGAACTGTAATAGTTAAACTGTTTTTAATAGTCTACTGCAGGGCGTAGGCCTACCCACGAAGGGTGATTACGCCACATCCACCACGCTGGCCTAGTCCGGGTTGGTGAACAATTTTTGTGGTTGCCCGTTCGGAGAACTACTAGTTTTATTACCTCCGACGAAAAGAGGGGTATTATAAGTTTTACGAGTGTATCTGTGTCTGTGCATGCTTCTAAACAAATACACCGATTCCGATACGTTTTTTTATGATTGAATACAGGGTTACCCGCTTGTCCTATACTAATCCGAAAGGGGTTAATTAAAACCCTCTTTATGAACAACTTTGACTACGGGGATAACCCGGAATTTACGAAAAAATCTCCCGTTATACGAAATTGCAACTTGGAATAGACAAAATATTAAATTTAAGCACAAACATTGTTTATTTATACGTATTTAGCTAGTTGTGACGCTCTAGATTCCACGGTAGGATTCCCTGAAAATTCACGAAACAGCTGATTTATTGTTCTCGATTTCCGGGTTGGCCCCATAGTAAAAGTTGTTCATAATGGCGTTTAGTGGGTAGGTACATCAGTTCTAGATAATCTTGTATACTAAAATTCATATGAACACCGGATACAACTCACGATTATTTGAACGGTCGAGCCGCTATGCGTCCGACCGGTTTCAGAGTAGTTAGTACTCCTTCATCAGGGAATAATCATGAGTTGTATCCGGTGTTCATATAAATTTTAATAATGAATCCTTACGCTAGTTTTAATGAAGTAATCTTGTATACTAGCTATTGCACGCGACTTCACACCAGGATTCTGCAAAAGATAAATTTACTTCTACAAAAAAATGGGTTTATACTGGACTAGCGACCTGCCACGGCTTCGCACAGGTGTATTATACATAATAAACCATCCTCTTGAACAACTCTACCTACTAAAAAAACCGTATCGAAATCGGTTGCGTAGTTTTAATAGTACATTGTACACCGAGGGGAGAAAACGATCTATTTCTGTTCGAGAGTATGTTTAACCGACGCGCAACGGAGGGCTTAAAGGAAACTCGAGAACAAAAATTAAACCTTTTACCCCGAGTGATACATAGTGCTTTATACTACACCTACGAGGAAAATAAAATACAATATTTCTTTAATTAAAGTATAGGAAGTAAGTTATTTATGACTTCTTGGGCTCTCTTTTTTATTTCCGGTGGCGTCATCATTACAAAATCGTCACTTTCACTATCAGATGACATTTTGGAAAATTATTTAGAAAATTAAAAGCTAGGTCCTGTTAAATTATCAATTTAGTTAAAAACAAAATTTAACGCAACGAAATAAATTGCCGCGGTTTTAGTCGCATTGAAGAATAAGGTTGCCATTTCATTAAAATAGAAAACAAAAAAAAATCCGCCCCTTTTCTCTAATTATTTGATATAAAACCTTTTTGAGATTTGAGGTTTGTATGTTTCCCGCCTATTTTTCTAATTATTTCATACAAAACTTTTTTGAGGTTTGACGTTTGTATTTTTTTATGTTCGCTGCTAAAAAAGAAAAGAAAGCTAGCCGAGCAGTAATGGATTTTCATACAACATTCCTGCCCTGCTTCGGAGGGCAGTAATAAAATTCCATATAACTTTTCGAAATGACGAACTTTGTAACCCGTTTATGAACGAGTAATAACACACTTTCCGAGTGGGTGTGGTATAAAGATATAAGTAAACATAGGACAGACAGAGAGGGAAGCGACTTTGTTTAATACTATGTAGTGATAGTGATAATAATTTTGTATTTTACCATACTAAATAAAATAAATTACACATACCTACACCTACAACTCGACACTGCCTTATTGTTATTTTGTTTTGTTTTAGGCGATGGAGGAAATAAAGAAAATTCTTGTGATTCATTTGATTCAACGTTATCTTCAAATCGGAAAAATAAGGTTTGTGCCTACATATTGATATGAATTAAAATTACCTATACTAAGCGCCACACAAGTCGGCGGATGAGAAGTTAGCCGCAGATGACACTTTGCCGTGATTCGTTAATTATTGCGAATGTTTGAACAACTCCGACGCCGCGTGTCGAAGTGGTGAGCACGGCGTAGGGAGCGCGGGAGGCATGATGTCGGCGGGCGGGTGTGCCACGGCGTCACGTCTCTCTGGCTCCCGCGCATACCTATATTTCGGCTTTTGCGCAGCGTCCTGCGCATGAATTCCCATCCGCCGACTTGTGTGGCGCATAGTATACCTATTTTAAATATCTACCTATCTCGATTTACATCGATTTCGCTAGATCGTCCTTTTTGGCTTAGTATATAATTTTATAAGCATTTTATCTTTGCAGACTACTTCTGATGAAGAATCCACAAACAACATCAGTAACTCTCCCGTAGTATATCTTGATGTGGACCATAGGTTAAAACCCGCATCCCCGTCGACTCATGAAACAAATGACGTGGTTTCGGAAGATAATGATCCTCTCAACATTACTAATAATGCCAAAAATGATGAACTTACAATTGATACAATACCAAAGCAAAAACCCAAACGTGTTGTTCGTAACAAAAATTACTGCTATTTCTGCAAAGGTTTTGTTTTAAACTTTGCCAGACATTTAAATAGAAAACACATATATGAAACAGAAGTCCAAAAAATTTTATCCACACGCAAAAAAAGTCATGAGAGAAAAGAACTCATCACGGCACTACGGAAAAAAGGAAATTTTATTCGAAATTCAGTAGAAGTCACCAAACCCATGCGGAAACAAAGATTTTCAGACTACTTGCCATGTACAAACTGCCTGGGATTCTACTCAAGGAAGCTTTTATGGAAGCATAAGAAAAAGTGCACTCCAAATTCTGTTAAAACTACTACAAATGTTCAGTCTGAAGCACAAAACCTATTAGTAAGACATTTAAACATAGATGAAAAACTTAAAGAAAATGTATTTCCCCGGATGAGAGCAGATAAAACATCGCTTGTCGCGAAATCGGATGTCCTGATATGTGCCTTTGGGTCCCAATATTTAAAAACCCATACAGAAAAACACTGCATTAACGTAGTTTCGCGAAAAATGAGGGAGTTAGCGAAACTCCTACAAGAAATGAGAAAAATTAACCCATCCTTAAAAGATTTATTTGATGCACTAAAACCAATAAACTATGACACAATTGTAGCAGCCACAAAAATTGTAGGAAAATATGACGCTGCTAAAGACCGATATGAATCACCTTCATTCGCAATGAACATTTCTACCAGTATCAAACAATGCTGCAACATAGCAATTTTATTGGCAATAAAGAAACAAGGACCGTACATGGAAAGAAATACCGCAGAGGTAGAAGCCGCCCTCAAAACATTAGTACAAACCATAGACACTAATTGGAGATTCGATATATCTAGCCAAGCAGCATCAGATCTTAGCACAAATAGGAATAAAGTTACTATAGTCCCACTAGCAATACCAGCACCACCACCACTACCATCACCTCAGCCAGGGCCACCTGTTCTTCAAACGAACACTTTGGAGTTTGAAAAACGAGTAAAGAAAGGTAAAAAGAGAACTTTAATACCATGGACCGAAGAACAAAGAAAAGTTTGCACAACATTTTTTGAATATCATATAAAGAACAAACAACCACCTAAAAGGCATGAATGTGAAGCTCTTAAAGAGAAGCACCCAAACCTTTTCAATAATAAGGATTGGCTCAAAATAAAAGTTTTCATACAAAATACTTATACTAAGAAATAGTAACAAACATTTGATCTTGTAAAATCATTTTTAGGGTTCCGTACCTCAAAAGGAAAAATCGGAACCCTTACAGGATCACTTTGTTGTCCGTCTATCCGTCAGTCCGACTGTGTGTATGTCAAGACTCTTTATCTCGGGAATGCGTAAAGATATCGAGTTGAAATTTAAACTGTATGCGTATATCTATGGTCTCTTGCGGTTGTGTAAAAAAAAAACTTCTCAGTTATCGTTTAAAAAAGTTAGAGCCGTTTATGTCGTAAAATACCGCATATTTCAAAACTCACAAAAATCAAAACCTACAGGGTACTTGCCGTTGACATAGAACTATGAAATTTGGCGAGAAGCATTGTCTCAGAGTTAACATATAAGAATAAATCTGAAAACTGTACATTTTAATTTAAATCACCAAAAATAGGGCCTCAAAATTCACAAAATAAACAAAACAAAATAAGTGAGTAAGTCGTCGACAATCATGTAAGGTATCATATAAAAGAACTTCATTAGCACATCCTAAAACAGGTTTTTAATTATTTTAACAATGTGTAATTTTCGACGAATGACGAGAAAAGTGAAAAAAAAAAATTTTTTTTGGTGATTTTAGCAGACACTTTAACAACTTACTTCCCAATTTTGTGAAATTATCTGGATTTGTACGGAAATGTGTGAGCCTGACTCGCACTTGTCCGGTTTTTCCTTTCATTCTCACCGTGCAATGAGACAGCTGTTTTTTTTTCTCGGATTCCGAGTTGGCCCTGTGAAGTATTGTTCATAATTATGGTTTTAATCACTGCCTTTCAAGCACTTGGCAAACAGAATAATCCTGTATTATTACGCGGTGGGGATATTATTAACGATATACCAAAAATTCAGTTGTACTTGCATTTTTTGCGCTGACCTCCCGGCCTATGTTGTGTTGCGATTGATTAATTGGCATTGACAGTGATAGCAACGCTAGCACCTATTTTTATCTAATGTGGCTTTAGTAAAATTGTCTGATACCTTGATTATGCAGGGATAAGCTTTTCAAAAAATAATTTTGTGAAAAATATTATTCGTATTGGAAAAATAAAAATACCTACGTATTTTTTACTTTACAATATTCTTTCAGAAAATATAAATCAAAATAATTATTTTAAAAATTTGTTATCATTTATAGACAATATATTATATTATTATAAATATATTATGCTGTGCAACGTATTCCAATGTTTAAGTATTGTTACTTAACCAATTAATATTGTTTCTCATCTTTTAATAATAATTAAAAAGAGTTAGCTCACGTCTGATTTGTTACAGGCCGAATCAATCTTAATTATCTTAGGAAAAAAAGAATTAACTTTGCACTAAATTTCCGATCCAATTTCCTTTTTTTAGGATCACTTACTGAACATAAAATCACAAAATGCTGACAGATCCAGGTGTTGATCTTGTAAAAACGTTTTTGGCCGATATCTCGGAAACTGCACCTTAGGGCAAAAGTCACGGATACCATTATTGTAGAGAATAAAATTTGGCATCTTTTGTTGCCTGTAAACTTTTTTGTAAAATTTACCGTTTACGATTTAAGACCCATTGAATGAACCGGTTTTTCTATCGTTTTATTGATTGATCTTAAATTTCAAGTGTTATCAGCCGCGACAGAAAAACTGGGTCCATTAAATGGACCATAAAGCGTTAACGGTAAGTTTTACAAAAAAGTTTACTGATAACAAAGGACGCGAAATTATATTTTCTACAATAATGGTCTCTATGACTTGTGCCCTTATGTGCATAGTTCCCGTGATATCGGCCAAAAACGTTTTTCAAGATGGCGCTTGAAGCTCCACCTGGATCTGTCAGCATTTTGTGATTTTATGTTGTTGATTTTATGTTTAAGTGATCCCAAAGCAAACCTTACATGAAAAAAAAATGGGATTGGAAATTTAGTGCAAAGTTGATCTAAAAAACGCCTTTTTTTCCTGAGGTTTCTGTGAATTTTACTGCAAGCTGCGCAAATTCCCTCTCGCGTAGCGTATAACGAATTTGCTATTGTGGCTTTTGATTCAACCTAAACTTTGTATAGTACTAACTTTGTTAACGCCTTAATATATATAAGCACATTAATTTATAAGCGTTTTTATTAATTTAATGGTGCGTAGAATAAAAAGTAACAATAACGTTTATTTTAAAAAAAGTGTAGGTAGGTAATTGATATGTCTGATGCCTTAATTTTATGATTATGGTCTTAAAATTGTACCTACTTAATTCAACAAAAATAAAGCTTGATGCTTTGATTATTTACTTGACAATAAATAATCTAAGGCTTGATGGTATTATCGAAACACTTGTTTTCTTCTTGATGCTTCCTTAGTTAAGTCCCTTAATAGAGAGTTTTTGATAGTTGTGTGTTGCCAGTGATGACATGTTATATGGAACTGAAACGTGGTCATGTTAAATGTGGGCCTTATGAATAAACTCAAGATAGCCCAACGTGCTATGGAGAGACCTATGCTCGGTGTCTCTCTGCGGGATCAAATCAGAAATGAGGAGATCCGCAAACGTACTAAAGTTATCGACATAGCCCAGCGGATTAGCAAATTAAAGTGGCAATGGGCACATAGTTCGAAGAACGGATGGCCGATGGGGCCGTAGAGTTCTCGAATGGACACCACGGCAAGCGCAGCGTAGGACGTCCACAGGTGGACTGACGATATAATAAAGATCGCAGAAACACGCTGGAAGCAGGCCGCTTCCAACCGGACTTATTGGAAATCCATGGGGAAGCCTATGTCCAGTAGTGGACGTCCTACGGCTGATAGATAGATAGTTTTAAAGTGCTGACAATCGTTTCTTTTGAGATATTAAGTCTCGTAATAATTGCAGCGAATTATGTCCGCTAAAAATAATAGGTAGGATAACGAGTTATGCATCTAAAAGAAATACGCCTGTTTTATAAACATTAGATGTAGTGATGGACTTAGTTTATATAGCTAGTTTCAGTTCATTCTGCAGTTACTTTATCCTTTAAAAGTTATGACTTCTAGAAATAACATCTTACTTGTACCTGATGTTAAGCAGACATGAGTTCATATTTCACCAACTTACTCCGCGCTATAAAACTTCTCTCAAAATGAATGTGTGGTTAGCATGAAATATTTCTGTCTGCGCACCAAGAAACAAATAGGTACTTAATATAATATTATTACATTTTCAGTTCCAGACTTAAAGATCAACCTTAATGCAAGTGCTTTGATCAGGGATGTCAAGGAAGTGAACGCCAGAATTCGACATAACATTGTATTAACCCTGCAGAACTCTACTATCGTACCATTCAAACTGAACGTTCGTTTTCCCCAAGCTCCATACAAGTGTTTAATACATTTCAAAATAATGAAAAAAAAATGAAAATGAAAAATGAAAAATATTTTATTTGACAACTTATGACAAAACTTGCAACAAATTAATGTCGATTGCCCTACTAGGCTGAGCCTGTATCAGGGCAACCTGTGAACCTGATTACAAATGTTTTAAATTATCAGACCCCGTTTACAAGACAGTCTTTTTATAATTTTTTACACAGCTTACAAACTAAAACGGTTTTATATCTAAAACTTCAAATTAATAATTCTAATGTATTTTCTTTAGAATGTCCTCCGTGTCATCATATGAAAGAGATCTTAACCATTTCAAAATTATAGTTTTCGCTTCATGAACTTTTTTGTTTTTAATGTCACAAAACTTTATTACAATTCTATAAACGGAAACAATACTAAAGTCACCAAAACGCTGAGCAAAGCTTGTTTTGGTTGCTGGAAAAGGTATTCTGTATACACGGCGATTTACAATTTTATCATGATCCGAAGACGACAATACTGACCTATGAGCTTTAAGCGCAGTATTCAGGAGGAAAAGTTGACGAACATTTAATACTCCAGCTTCTTCATAAATGTATCGTATCGTATCGTGGCTCTTCTCCTCCTGTCCCTTGAAGAGGGTACATAGGAGTCAGGATACCGGCTTCGAGGCGAACCTCCTTACCGGGGCTGGACGCTACACCACATTGGGTGTAGGGCAATGATGGTGTATTATACTTCAATGGTGTAGGGCAATGAAAGGGAGGGCGCGAGTACCCAATCCCGACCGCGAGGTCGGGCGGCATCTCTCAGCGCCCTCGCCCCGCCATTCTGGCAGACGTCATCTGCCGTCTTGGCATTTAGTTAAATGTTGTTCATATTAAATATGACTATAGGTTGCAATGCTCTAGGAGTCGGAGTCCTCACAACCTGCACAATGCAAATGCAGGCGGCATCTCCTCCTCTTCGAGTGGTTTTCGACGTGACGCACGTCGGTCCGGTGGCGTACTCGGTCAGGCGAACGCAGCTTCGGGTGGTCGGTCTCGGGAGTTTCACTCGACCAAGACCAACTGAAGCGCGGAGCGGGCTCTCTCGGCCTGCCGATGTTGTAGCGATGCGGAGATGGGGAGTGGGATCGCTGGCCTTAGCTCAAGCGCGCCGCCGCGCGCGAGCCAGGCACCACGTCTCTAACTGCCCCTTTGGTGAGCGGTCGTCGAGCGCTGTGCCGACGACGATGAATGAGCGGCGTCAGGCTCACCGCGTAAGGCGGGAGCGACGCCTACTCAGGCTGGTCCGATGGGCGCCTCTAGGCGCAGGCTTCAATTTTTCACGGTAGTGATGCGACGCCGGTGGAGTAAACTCACTACCGGCGTCGAGACAGGATTCAGGTGCGGCGCCGGTGGAGTAAACTCGCTCCCGGCACCGAGGCAGGTCCGCATGGCGGCGAAACCCGATAGGGGCCGCGCGTCGCCTAGGCGACAGCGGCGGCTCCAATGGCTAGGTGTCGCGACGCTGAACGTCGCGAGATGGGGTCCGATGAGCGCGCCCCGATCTTAATCAGAGGCGCGCGGTCGTGTCTGGTGGTAGGCGGCCGGCTTCGCACACACTCTGTGTAGGGTACACGAGTTGGCGGAGCGGGCCGCGGCGGGGTTGCTTCGGGAGCGAATTCTCGGCGTCCCTCAGCGTCAGTCAAAGTCGGCTAGGCGCCGTGTGCGCTTGGGCCGATGGGGTGGGGGGGTGTCTAGCACCCGCCCCTGGATTCAGTGTAGTCAATCCGGATGGGTCGGGGGAGGCGAACCTCACCCCGATGTTGGCTTCGATATGCGGCGCGTCTTGTTGGTCTTCGTTTCGGCCGAGGGCCGGTGGGTTTCGCGCCCGATGGCGTGCACTCCGTCGGGTCGCGAGCCATGCGGCTCTCAGTCGAAGCAAGGGTGTTCAATGGCGCGCCGGTGCGCCGGGCGAGCGGCCGATAGTGTTATTCGTTAGAAACGGCTGGGGGTGGCCGCTCTAGCCCGGCGCTGGTTGTCTTGCAGGTATAAATATCAGCGACACGGAGCAAGCTCGACGCGTCGCTGAAGTGGTTGCAGTGTGGTGGGGTTGGCGATGCTCGTTCCGGGGGTGGTGCGCGCCCGGGCGCGACAGCCGGCGGCGTGATCGCTCCCCACAAAGGATTAAGCCAGGGCGGCCGCGGCTAGGTCGACATTTGCGGGGCAAATGTCAGGTCAGCAGGCGGCCGAAGCTGGGGCACGGGGCTCACGATGGGCTCGGTGCATGGGCGCGGCGCGCCGGGTCCACCCGCTCGACGTCGCTAGCAGACGGAGCGGGCACGCGGTCGGCGACGCACGCGAGGACGCGTCTTTCTGTAGGCGCTCGATCGCTGCGGGGGTGGGGGGGGGCCCGCGAGGGCCCGACCCCCGCCCGTGGTCGCGGTTTACAGAAAAACTGTAGGCCTTCTGTGGCTGGGAGCAGCGGAGCTCGAGACCAGCCAAGGCAGGCCCTCTTCATAAATGCTTTCTGTAGGGTACAAATAAGGTTTTCGGAGCATTACTTTTAAGACAGACCTTTGGGCTCTTTTGACTTGTATCATATATGTTTTGCCAGCACTACCCCAGCATGTAATACAATATGTAATTAGCGATTGGCAAAGAGCATAGTATACACCAATTAAGGTGTCTTTACTCGCCGCATCCCTCAAGTTTCGGAAAATGTTTATTAGTTTTCTTATACGTGCCGACAGATTATCAATATGATTTTTAAATGAAAGGTTTTCATCAATATGAACACCAAGATATTTCAAAACTGGTGCGCGTGACAAGGAATCACAAGAACAAGACGTCTGAGAATTTCACTGGTGGATTTTAATATTTGTGTTTAGTTTAGGGGCCGAGGCAGTAGTTTTATGAAAGCATATATACATTGTTTTCTTCGTGTTTAGCGTTAGTAAATTTCGCTGAAGCCAACCGGAAATTATTGTCATGCCTTTCTCTGCCGCGGAGCACACCGAGGGCCAAGTTGGACCGTGGAATATAATTGCTGTGTCGTCTGCATAGCAGAGAATTTCAGCCTGATCAATTGAGGCATCGTGTATGTCATTGATATATAAGAGAAACAATGTCGGGCCCAAAATACTGCCCTGTGGCACACCAAAATGTATGTTTTGCATGCTACTAGTAGTTTTTCCGATTCTTACACACTGCTTCCGTTCCGTGAGGTAGCTCTTAAACCAGCGTAGGGCTACACCGCGGATACCCATTTTCTCTAGTTTTCTCAAAAGAATGGGAACGGAGACAGTGTCAAAAGCTTTAGCTAGGTCCAGAAAGACACCAACGCAACATTGTCCATTATCTAACTGAGTTGCCACAGTGGAAGTAAGTAACGTTACAGCATCTTCAGTGCTTATGCCCTTGCGGAAACCAAATTGTTTTGATGATAGAAGACAGTTATCTTCTAGAAATTTGACGAGACGCTTGTTAACTAATTTTTCGAGTAGTTTAGAAAAAGTAGCCAACAAAGATATTGGTCTATAGTTGTCGAGTGAGAATTTTGAACCATTTTTAAATATAGGACATATTGAAGCTACTTTCCACACATTTGGGAATATTCCGCTGGAAAGGCTTAAATTAAAAATATGTGTTAGCGGAGAAACTATTTCATGTTTTATATATTTAATAAGGGAATTGCTGAAACCATCAATACTAGGCGCTTTGTCATTTTGAAGATTCGAGATTAGGCTCAGTACTTCTATGTGATCGGTAGGAAACATAAAGAAAGAATTTGAAGGAGAATCATAAACACTAAAGTCTTTGGCGAGTTCTGTTTCTGTCTTACCTGTAGAAGAAAGAATTTGATCAGCTAGTTTTTGCCCGACAGTAGAAAAATGATTGTTAGTGAACTCAATTGACTGTTTTGCATTTTCACTACCCTCTAAATTTAGTAATTCAGTTGGATCTTTCCTAGTGCTAGTCAAATTACAAATGTTTTTAATCGAACGCCAAAGATTTTTAGGATTGTTCTTATTTTCTATTAGTTCTCGTGTCTCGTACTCGGATTTTAACTTTCTAAGAAGACCTACCAAAAAGTTTTGATAACGTTTATATGATATAATTTTATTATCCGGTTCACTCTTAGCACGTTGGTGAAGTCGGTCACGGTGTCGCATACATCTCATTAACCCCGGAGTTATCCAGGGTTTCAGATTGTGTTTGGTTCTACTGATTTTAATTTCGTGACTATGTTTATTGACAATTTTGGATAAGTGTATCGTGAAAGCCTCAACTGCTACTTCAGTATCTGTTGAAGTGTATACATCAGACCAATTCATTTCTATAAGGTCTGTCTTAATAGCTTCAAAGTTCCTTTTAACTGTAAGGCGGTTTGTTTTGACAGTACTTTTATCTTTCATGCACATTGCCAAAATAACCGGATAGTGGTCTGTAATGACTGTTTCACAAACAATGCCAGTGGGCATTTGATAGTTATTAATGTTTTTTAAGTATACATGATCAAGGCACGTCGAGTGCCTAGTAAGGGCAGTTATGGCTGGTAAAAATCCTTGCTCTGACATGAAACATTGGTACTCTGAAACTTCCGCATCCCCTCTCGTGTCCAGTATATTTACGTTAAAATCCCCGGCCAGCACAAAAGGTAATTTATCGGCTTTAGCAATGAACTTATCCAGTGAGCACAAAAATGGCTTTAATTTTTTGAAAGAAGGTGATCTGTACACTCCCAAAATATTCATCTTTTTGTGAATATGTATACCTAAGCAATTCGCTTCATCAATGTCTGGCTCAGACACTTTAACCGGCCACACATCTCTGACGTATGCAACTACACCGCAATTTTGGTTGATATTTTTTTCTGTTCTAAATGAATTATAACCTGGTATTTGTGGTATAATAGTTGTATCCGATAGCCAACACTCGCTCAAAATCAAGACATCTATCGGCACGTCTAAACGTTTCATGGCTATAAGGAGTTTATCAAAATTTCTACTACCTATACTTCTTATGTTAAGAGCCAAAAGTTTAAAATTATGTTCGGGCGCAAAGATCCGCTTACAATCTTCCAGGACTTTAACAACATTGCACGTTATGTTCAGAGAGTCTAAATCTGATACAATATCACTAGCGAACATCATTGTTGAAATAAATAATTTTCCGTCCGTATTCTGACTTTAAAATGACTTATTTGCCGAGACTTTGGATACTGTCTGACACACTCAGAAGAACAAAGAGGTATATCAGTTAATGTACTGAAAATGCTTAGTGCGACATAGCTATACATCAATTTCAGATAACGTGCAACGCCCATGAAAAGTTTTTTGGATGACTTTGCCTTAAAGACTAAAATCATATGAATTTGTTTTTGAAAGGCTAATATTAAGAAAATTGACTTCGACACAATCCAGCTATACAACTTAAAAAACGCAAGACACAAAAATGGTGTTGGTAGATTCGCAAGACCAGAGTATACAAACGATCCCTTGGTTAAAGAATATAGCAAAAGACACAATATCATAACAACAACAAGTAAAGAACATATTTCTTTGACTAAATAAACTAAACTAAATAGACTTAGGGAGCTAATTGTTGCTCGGAATCGATCCACGGAGACGATCAATGTCATTATGAGTCTGTATGAGCATAGCCGCTTTGCCCTCTCGCTGCCTGACATATATGTTGCCTTTTCTGCACCAGCAGAAAGCATATTCAAGCTGTTTGGCTCTAATTCGCGCGTCTCGAAAGAGCACTCTTTTCTCTTTAGTCAGTCTTTCATTAAAGAATACTTTGCGTGGAGCTCCAACAACTTCCAGATCAGAGCTGTTGATAGTTTTCCTTGATTTTGCAGCTTTCAGTAACTGATCACGCTTGGTTCTACGAAGAAGCCGAACCACAACAGGGCGCGGCATTTTAGCTCCATCTTCAGGCAGGGCCGTGGTTGCTGGTGAGCGGCGGGGGCCTACGCGGGATACCCAGTCTATATCTCTGTCATCCAGTTCTACCCCTACCTTTTTAGCAGCTACCAGCACCGTGTGGTATAAGTTTTCGGAAATATTTTCAGGAATACCGACTATTTCGATTTCATTTCCTAGATTATATTGAGCTTGGGTTTTCAACTCATTTTGTAGCTGCATTACAGTAGCTTGTAGAGTTTCGACCTCTTTGTCCCTTTTTTCTAGATACTTAAGTCGCTCGTCAGTGGCTTTCCATTTAAGCATCATGTCGTCTAACCTTTCATTATTATAAGAGAGAGACTGGCTTACATCTTCTAATTTTGACGCTATGGAGGTGAATTGTTGGGTCAACATTCGCAATTGTTCAGTGAGGTAATTAGACTTTGCATCACCTCCAGCTGACTCTTCTTCCTCACGGGCAGAGACATCACTTCCGGTCGATTCGGTTTTCTTACGGGAAGGGGCTTCACTTCCGGTCGCCTCATTTTTCTTGCGGGAGAGAGTTTCACTTCCGGTCGCCTCTTTTTTCTTACGGGAGGGTGCTTCACATCCGGTCGCCTCCTTTTTCTTACGGGAGGGTGCTTCACTTCCGGTCGAATCAGTTTTTTTACGGGAAGGGGCTTCACTTCCGGTCGACTCCGTTTTCTCGCAAGAAGGGGCATCACTTCCGGTCGAGTCAGTTTTCTTACGGGAAGGTTCACTTCCGGTTGAGTCCGTCTTCTTACGGTTTGTGACGAAATCAAACCCACCACGCACCGGTGTGAGGCTGTTGTCTCCGCCTCTTTTTTGAGAAGCAGTGCACTCCGGACAATTCCAAGCCCTTTTATATTCCGCAGAAAAAGTGGACACATTAATGCATGTAGTACAGAAAGATTTTCGGCAAGTAAAAGCAGTGCATTTAATACTATTCGCGTCCTTGACAACCTTCATACATCCGGCACACTTCATCTTAATATTGACGATTTCGTTTAGTACTTTAAAATTGCTTCTCAGAGACCACTTGGTACTATAACAGAGAACGGCTCTTCTGCAGAGTTATTCTTTGGAACGTTTGTCGCAATATGGCTGCGCGGCTGTTTAGCTAGGAGCGCACGCGAAACTCGCCGTTAATCACACGTCGTAACCGTGATAATGCTATGAGCTTTAGCGTCGTTCACTGATACACGCGGTCACTATTCAATAATGCTTTGGGAAGTATTTTGTCAAAAAGACGCGATGTTAGGGCTCACTGCTATTTCATATCACTTACACAAACTTAGCACTTGCGTTTCGACTAATATTTGTGTAGATTTAAACACTTTTTACCACAGTTTATTGATTTTATTTTACGATCTTTGCAAAAACGATGGAGACTGTCTTGACGAGGCGTCAAAGATGAATGAACTAAGGGACCACACGGAATCACAACATGTAGGAAAATTTACCGACGAGAAATTATTCGCAATAGTGGTGAAACATGAGCAAAAACGCGTACACGCAGACATTAGCAACATTAAATGTAGACTTTGCAACGAACAGTTGAAAACAGTTGAATCTCTCATAGATCACTTAACTAACAAACATAAAAAGGTGTATAAGGAAACCGGCGTCCGAGATGCAGGAATCTTTGGCTTCCATTTGGGTTCTGAAGATTTTAAATGCCATCTGTGTAACGAAGAGTTCCGTCGCCTCATGAATCTGTTGCAACATATGAACAAACATTTCGGAGATCACGTATGTCCCACTGTGGCAAGAAATTTGCTACAGAACAAAGATACGACTCGCATATCCGTGCTCATAAAAGACGTAAATGCGATCACTGCGATGCTTCTTTTGGAACATATACGGGCTATAAATATCATTGGCTAAGGCACCACTTCCGTGGAGTTTTTAAATGCACACGCTGTCCTGAAACCTTTGCGGACTATGCTAAGAGAGATCAACATGTGAAAGATGTACACAAAATTAAAGTTAAATGTGATTTATGCCAAAATGGAAAAGTTTATACAACAGGCGAGTTGAACAGACATCTAAAGCTTGTACATAAGAAAATCAACAAATATCAGACTCCAATAATTATGTGTGAAATTTGTGGATACAAAGCCGCGACACCATCGGTAATGAAAGAGCACATGGACGCTCATAATGGTGTCAAGAGATGTAAGTGTGAAATTTGTGGAAAAGCACTTTGCCATAAAAATGGTCTCAGAGAACACATGCGCATGCATAACAATGACAAGAGATATGTCTGTGACCTGTGCGGCGCAGCTTTTGTGCATAAAACTAGTTTACATTTTCATATGAAGCCAAAACATAAAACTAATATATTATGTACGAGTAGATATCTTATTTTAATGCTAACCTTTAATATGTTTGAACCTACTATCGTCATATTAGACGTACGACATACGAGTATGTATACTGTTGAATATGAGTCTCTCCTCCTGTGTATTTCCAATAAGTTATTGCAAGCTACCATCATCCAACTTATTTTGATGTCATACTGGCCACCTTGTAATTTTAAAAAAACTGTTGCAAATATTACCCAGTAATCAACTTACTGTTTAAAATATCATTTTTGTGATTAATATTTTAATCCAAATAAATTATTTATACGATAACGAATGTATTTTTCTTTAACATTAGTATAGTGCATCAGATGGACTAGCACAAATAATTATTATCAGCTAATATCGTCGTCGGTCGTGTATAGAATGTCTCATCAGAATCAAGATTTTTAGTACCAAAAACATTTTTTTTTCTAAAGAAAAAAAGGTAACATGTTGTTCTGGAGCACATCTTCTGTTGGCAAACCACATCTGATACGTACCTACAACGTTTAATTTCGCTCGATTGAAAAAAACCAAAGTCACTTCTGTTTTGATTTTGAAGATCTTATTTCTTGACGAGTTTTTATAAGTACCTAGTATTTTTTAAATGATGTTTAATGTATTAAGTAATATCTAAAGTATTAGCAAAGCATATAAAACAGTTAAAAAGTTGACTTAATAATGTGATCTGATTTTTTATTGTGAATTTCACCATAGGCTGCAGACTACTGCTGCTTAGATATAAAAATAATGAATAATTCAGATTAGAATAAAGATTTGGTTTCTCGACGACTTTTTATAAATAGTGCCTACCTATTTTTAATTTATATTCCATTTATTAAAATTCCATTTTTTTAAGATTAGACAGTTAAGACTTTAAAGTCTTAACTGTCTAATCTTAGAAAATCTCAGAGTAATTTTATATTCATTTTTATCATTAATTTCGTAATACCAAGACGCGCCCCCATCTACCCCGAGTCACTTGGTTCCCGGAGCTCATCGACGACGGATGTTTGCTGAATACGCTCGTTACGTCATAATACTCATAAATCATTTATTCTTGCGCATATGGGTACAACTGAGATCTTACAGAGAAAATAAAAAAGAGCTGCTTTCGGCATGCAAAGTTATCATTAGATAAATAATACATTTCCATAAAGTACTAACAAATTGATTGAATATAAAACGAGTTCACAATTAGTAGGTATCTGCACAAAATACAATTAAACAATTCGATTATAATTTTAGCCTAAAGCATGTCAAAGATAACATTTTTATTCATAATGTTAGGAATAAAATAACATAATGTTAAATTGGGATTTTTGTCAAAAACTAATAAGTCAATAATTAAAAATTAAAATTTGTCATTCAAGTATTCGTCAACATCATAAGCTTTATCTTTTAGAAAACATTTAAGTTTATATTTGAAGACATGAGTCGATTTTATCTCAATTAAAGTTTTGGATTATAAATTAGAGGAAGCATACATACGAGTATAACACTAATACTGTTTGATTCGAAAGCTAATTTTTGTTTATGACGTTGCGACTGCTAATTGCTTTATAGATGTAAATTATATAATACTTGTCATTCAATCAATCGAAGCCGGGACAGGCAGCTAGTAATATTATTTTGCGTTTTCTTTTCCAGTCGGTCCAAGCTCGGTAATCACCAAACCCAAAGCAAGACGGGAAACCCAAGATCCAGCAATTAGAATTAATAAGGCTTTAGTTCGTCGTAACATTGTGCTTATCCTCCAGCACTCCACTATACTACCATTCAAAAAGCAATTAACGCTTCTGAAAGAATACAAGTGCTATTACTGTTCGGATACGTTTAAAACTATTAATAAACTAAGAAAACACACGGAAACTCAACATGTCGGAATATGTACTGACGAAGAAATAGAAGAAATAATAAGAAAACGAGTGCATCTTTGTGTGTACGCAGACATTAGTACCTACCATCCAATGTAGATTGTGTAACGAACGTCTAAAAACTGTCGAAACTCTCATACAACACTTGACTGACGAACATAAGAAAGTCTACTTTAAAACAGTTGTTCAAACACATTTAATCGTAGGCTTCGATTTCAGTTCAGATGAACTTAAATGCCAGTTGTGTGAGGAAAAGTTCCCCACCCTAACTTTGCTATTTCAACATATGAACGAACACGTGGCAAACTATGTGTGTTCCCACTGTGGAAAGAAATTTGTGACAAATATTCGATGTAGGAGACATATGCAGATACACAATGAAGATATAAAATTTATATGCGATTACTGCGATAAGAAATATAAATCACGCGCAGGCTTGGAATTACACTTTAAAAACAACCACAATGCAGAATTTGAACTCGTTGGAGAAGTGAAACACGAAACCAGTGTAGTGTGTAATGTATTAGTTAAGTGGATTAGTCAATAAACTGCCTTCAAGCAGACACAACGTCTTTTATTGTCGCTCCCAACATCATATGGCGACCCTGCCAGGATCTGGGAAAGGCCTGACGCAATAGCGCTGGCCCGGCGGGCCGGCGCGCGACAAAAAGTGCGAATCGGCACATTCCTGTGTGCCTCGGTGCAATAAGTTGGAACAATTAATTACATGAACATTTTAAGTGTGCATTTTACCGACCCAAAGAAGAAGTTATTTTAGATCCAGTATGTGTCAATTTTACCGACCCGAAGAAGAAGCTATTTAAGATCCAGAATGTGTCAGTCGAAAGTAGAAAAGGAGGATGCAAATGCTGGGAACGAAGCGAATTACACCAGTATGAAAAATCAAGTTCAAAACATATATATCCTGATTATAATAGTGTTGGCAATGGTAATGGCCTTGATTTTATTTTGGCTGATGAAAAAATATAAAAAGATGCACATGAATTGGATAAATTCCCAAGACAACAGAGGAGCACTGGAAAGGATAAGGAGATCTTTCAGAAGAAGAGAGGACGAAGAAAATTAAACCTTGTGAGAAAAAAAAAAAAGTGAAAAAGTGCGCGTTAAATAAAAAGTTTAAGATCGATTCAGTGAAGCGTATATGGAAAAATTAGTGCAAGTGTTGGAAAAGTTGAAGACAGAAAGTGACTCTATTAGGAAACTAGGTAGGCGGAGACAAGAAGATATAGGTCAGCAAAAATTTAGTAAGGTACAAGCTATATATAATAGTTATAAAGTTATAAAGACATTGTATTAGGGTTGACGTCTGCCACCAAGCAGCTGAGTAATATAGAAACTTTATGTCATGAAATTGAAATAATATATGGGAAAATTTTAGGCTATATGCAAGTTGATGATAATATTGAAGAAAAAATGGAAGTATTTGATATAAAAACGGCAACGTCATTGATTCCTATCATGGATGGAAGAGAAGAAACAATTGAACGAATTATAGAAGGCGTCGAAATGTTAGACAATTGCTTAAAGTTAGAGGAGAATAAGAAAATGCTAATAACTTTTGTACTTAAAACAAGATTAAATAAAACAGCACGCCTAAAGCTTAAGTCTCAGTATTTAACCATTCCGTCGCTACTTGTAGACATAAAAAGGTATTTACTAACAAGAAAGTCTGCAAACTCACTTTTGACGCAACTAAATAACATGAAACAAAATGAAATGTCTGTTCATGATTTTGCCGAAAAAATTGAGCAGCTATTTGTTGATCTCACGATCTCGCAGGCGGACTCGAATGATAACGCATACGAGATTCTGAGGCCAATAAATGAGCAGCTAGCGATTAAAAAATTCTCTGATGGCTTAAGAAATAGACGACTAAGCACTATAATTTCAGCACGCAATTATGCAGATTTTAAAGATGCAGTACGAGCGGCAGAGGATGAAGAGTTGTCAGCAGCAGGTACTTCGAGTCAGGGTGCTGTCTACAGCTTCACGCGAGGCAGAGGCCGATATACAAGGTATGGCAATCAATATATCTATAGAGGAAATCAACAACGAGGTCAGTATAACTACCAGAACAGAGGGAACCCACATCAAGGTTATCGAGGTCAGTATCGGTATCAGAGAAATCAAGGAAACAACCGATACCAGCGAGGTTCGCGAGGAGAAAATTTTAGAAACCAGCGAGGAAATTATTTTCGGTCTAACAGAGGTAACTATCGAGGTAATAATTCTGGTAACCAAAGAACTTGCTACGTCTCAACAAACGGCGAGAACGGTGAAATAAAAGAGGAAGAAACTATGAATTTGGCGGAGTTTTTTCAAGCCTAACTACATTTTAGCATGCAAAGGTTTGGACTACATCTATTTATATATTGAAAGTAAAAAGTACAAATTTTTGATCGATACGGGTGCTACATTATCAATAATTCGGTCTAATATTATATCATTAAATAACATCAAAACTTACGGCGGTAATACAAACATAAACGGAATAGGTGGAAAAGTACAATCAAAATGCTGTGTATACATTCCATTACATTCGAACAGCGGTGTAGAATTTCGACACAAGTTTTATGTGTTCGACACATTTCCAGGACAAGCGGACGGCATTATTGGGTTAGACTTTCTCAGAAATTACTGTGCAAACATCGATCTACCTAATGACACAGTCACATTACAAACTCACAATACATGTTGTGTAATAAAAATACACAGAGGTAATGAAACGGTAGAGACGGAAAATCTTATCAGTATACCACCCCGTAGCGAAAGTATACATTTTGTAAACGTGAACAAAAATGAATTCAAAGATTGCGTAATATACTCGAAACAATTAGGCGAAAATATTTTTTTGGCAAGTAGTATTTCAACACCAAAGAGAGGTAGAGTACCGATAAAAATATTAAACACGGGAGAAACAGTAGTTAAAATACGAAAATCAGATATAGTACAGCAAAACGAATTTGATTATTTAGAAAATTATAATGTATGTTTGTTTGGCGAAACGGTGAAGGATGTCAATCGTGTAGAAAAATTAATACCAAAACTTAAAATTTCTCACTTAAATGCAGCTGATAGAAAAGAAATTCAAATAATTTGTGCAAAATACTCCGACATATTTTTCTTAGAAGGCGATAAATTAGGCACTTCGAACGTTGTAGAACAGTCCATTACCGTAAAACCTAACACGAGACCAGTGTACACTAAGCCTTACAGGCTGCCCGAGTCATCGAAATCGGAAGTTAATAAACAAGTGCAACGTATGTTAAACGACGATATTATAGAACCATGTATCAGCGAGTGGAATAGTCCAGTACTTTTAGTACCAAAAAAATCCGACGGTGAGAAAAAGTGGAGATTAGTTGTAGATTATAGGAAAGTCAATGAGTCAATACAAGATGATAAATTTCCTTTGCCTAATATCACCGAAATACTAGATTCACTATCAGGCAGTGTTTACTTTACTCATTTAGATATGCACCAAGGGTTTTATCAGGCAGAAATAAAACCGGAATGTAGAAACGTCACTAGTTTCGCTACTAGCACCGGACAGTATCAGATGAAACGCCTCCCAATGGGATTAAAAATTAGTCCCAGCGCTTTCTCTAGAGTCATGTCAATAGCCATGTCCGGACTAACGTATGAAAAATGTTTTATTTATTGCGATGATCTTATAATTTTTGGACGGAATAGAGAAATACACAATAAAAACTTAATGGATGTTTTTGAACGACTTAGAAAAATGAACCTAAAACTAAACCCAAGTAAGTGTGATTTCATGAAAACACAACTATTATACTTAGGACATGTTGTGTCAGCAGACGGTGTACTACCAGATCCGGAAAAAATTAGAGTTTTACAAGAGTACCCTGTACCAAAAAACGCAGACGAAGTCAGACGATTTGTGGCATTCTGTAATTATTACCGGAAATTCATCTCATCATTTTCAGAAATAACATTGCCATTAAATTATCTATGTAAGAAAAACGTACAATTTGAATGGACAGATAAATGTCAAAAAAGTTTTGAAAATCTAAAAAGTAAGTTAATATCACCACCAGTGTTACAATATCCAAATTTCTCCGAAGAAAACAATTTTATCTTACAAACGGATGCGTCTAACGTAGCTTTATCAGGAATTCTATGTAATAAGGACTTAAGACCAGTAGCATACGCTAGTAGACCCTTAAATAAAGCGGAATTAAATTACCCGACAATACAAAAAGAGCTTTTAGCGATTGTGTGGAGTGTAAAATATTTTAGACCATATTTATATGGAAGAAAATTTATAATCAGAACGGATCATAAGCCACTCATTTACTTATTTGGCATGAAAGATCCTTCAACAAGACTACTAAAGTTTAGACTACAATTAGAAGAATATGATTACGAGGTAGAATACACTAAAGGATGCGATAACACAGCTGATGCTTTGAGTAGGGTGACCATCAGTTCGGAAGATTTAAAATCAATGAACGAAAAATTAATTTCAATGGTAATGACTAGAGCCCAAAGAGCAAAGTTGTTAAATGATCCTTCATTTAACAGAAAGGGGGATGAGGATAGCACGAGAAATCCTTGTATAGCTGACGAACCAAGGTCTGGCCAACCACGGATCGCAGAAATACTAAGGAAACCAAGTGATTACGTAGAGATAAATTTTATTCACGAAAATAAATTAAAAAATAAAAGTATAACGTATACAAAAGAATGTTTTTCTTATGAAGAGTCGACTAATAGCTTATACGTAAACCTCAAATATATGTCGTATTTTACGCGAGCCGAATTTGCGAATATTTTGAGTAGTTGTTGTAATGCGTTAAATATAAAGGAGTTATGTATAATAAAAAATGAAGAAAATAAAGAGTTTATAGAGAAACTGCTATCAGAAATAAAAAGTAGAGAAAAGTGGTCCGGACCACGAATAAATATATTACGAGGAATAAAGAAAGTCGTAAATGATAAGGAAAAGATATGCATACTACATGACTATCACTTGTTACCTACAAGCGGTCACGCGGGTGTCCAGCGTATGATAAATAATATCAAAGGTAAGTACTTTTGGTCAGGACTAGAGAATGATGTCAGACAGTACGTTAACAAATGTACAAAATGTCAAACGAGTAAGTATTCGAGGAATATTAAGGAACCTATGACTGTGACGACGACAGCGTCGAGAGCTTTCCAGAAGGTATTTTTAGATATAATTGGGCCCTTAGATAAGGATTTAGATGATAATGTTTACATATTAAGTTTACAGTGCGAACTAAGCAAGTATGTCGAGGCATATCCTATGCAGCGAAAAGATACAGTAAGTGTAGCAAGGACATTCGTCAATAATTTTATTTTAAGATATGGAGTACCAGACGTCATCGGAAGCGACAGGGGTTCCGAGTTCATGTCCGAAACAATGGCGGAAGTGTGTAAATTACTGCACATCAAAAAGGTAAACTCCACTGCTTATCACCACGAGTCAATAGGCGCGTTAGAGAATACTCATAAACATCTTGCAGCCTTCTTGCGAACTCAATGTGACGGACATCCAGAAACATGGAGCCACTGGATTCCATTCTGGTGTTTTTCATTTAATACTACGGTACATACCGAAACGAAGTATACTCCCTATGAGTTAGTTTTTGGTAGGGTGTGTAACTTACCTACTAATTTAACTAATAATGTAATAGAACCACTGTATAACCATGATAACTATGCACTAGAACTTAAGTATAGGCTACAAGTAGCATCTAAAGAAGCGTATAAAAATTTAGTTATAAGTAAAAATAAGAGAAAAGTCTCTTGGGATATGAAATGTAACCCAGTTCAGTATAAAAAAGGAGACCTAATATTAATAAGAAATGAAACTGGTAAAAAAATTTGACAAATTGTTCAACGGTCCATATGTAGTGTTAAGCGAAAATGAACCCAATGTATCCGTAAAGATAGGAAATAAAATTGATACGATTCATAAAAATAGAACTAAGCCCTATGTAACCTAATGTTTCAAACTAAGCGAGTTATCATACTGTTTGAATTGTATACTGTGAATCATTCAGATTGAAACGTAATAAGAAAACGAAGCTCGTGCACTTAGCTAAAGTAAAACAAAAGAAAGTTTATGATAACCGATTTCAATTTATTGCTTTACATTTATGTTACATTTTACTTGATTAATTATATTTTATAGAATTATTATAGATATTTTTAGAATAATTAAACAATAAGTTATAGAAAATTGCAACTTAAAAAAAAAAGTAAAATTATTAGTTTTCTTTTTTTTCTTAATAACCCCATTGATGTAGTGTGTAATGTATTAGTTAAGTGGATTAGTCAATAAACTGCCTTCAAGCAGACACAACGTCTTTTATTGTCGCTCCCAACATCATACCAGAAAAGTTCGGTGTCATTTGTGTCCAAATGGAATATTATTAAACTTAGGTTCTTTGACGAAATGCATGTAAACGAAGTTTATAAGAAAATGAAGAGACAAGCTCATAAGGTTGAGTGTCAGATTTGTGGCTATAAAACCGACAAGACAATGTTGAAACAACATAATTATGGACGCTCACAATGGTATCAAAAACTTCGCCTGTGAGATTTGCGGCAAAACATTTAATTTTAAAAATGGTTTAACGAAGCATAGACGCATTCATAACAATGATAAAAGGTACGTGTGTTTTGTGTGCCAAGCTGCATTTAATAATGAATATCGTTTACGTTTACATATGCAGAAAAAGCATAAAGATGAAATAAAATAAATTTGCTAAACGTTTATATTTATGATCACCAATCCGGGCTGGGCCTGCGTGGTGGATATAGCCCAATCGCCTTTCTAGAGCAAGCCACGTTCAACTATCAATGCTGATGTAGAGAGAGTTCATACAGATTCGGAGATTTGATTGTCGAAAATTATTTATTATTTTATAATTTTTATTTAATTTTTTGGTACTATGCACTACTAATTTATAATTTTGATGGGAAGAAAAACACGTGAGATCCTTTCAGATTTTATTTTGTTGACTTCTATGAATTTTCTTTGGTTGTAAATATTTTATTACAACGCCATTTCTAGTAAAGCTAACAAAATGCGCTGAAACGCTTTTCGCAGATGGCGCAATTTTTTTTTTCACTAAAAATTTTTTTATATCCCATTTTCACAACCAAATAAAATCAATGTACACAAATGTTGAATGAAATCTAAAACAGGATATTATTTATTTGTAATTGACATATTATTCTGCGGGCCTCCTTTAAAAGGTCTTGGATTTTTTCAAAATCGTTTGAAAATTAGTGTCCAATCACAAGTTATGCCATCTCGTTCGCACTAACGAATACTTTAGTGCTCGCTCGTGCTCTCACTCAAACTATGTTATAAAACAATATTTTACAACGCGTACACGTTAGGCCCAATTATGAAGGCGAAAAGGACATGTCCACAAAATGTATGGAAGCTGGTATAATAATAATCAAAAATTCTAACCACAACACTCGTTACATTTCGAGAAAATTCATATTTTTCTGAGTCTATTATAACAGTTAAAAACAAAAAAGAGCACTCCGATTTTTAAAAAAATAATTTTGAATTTATTAGGTTAAATAAATATAATTGCCTCAATAGGTAGTTTATTTCTAGCAACCCTGATTAAGTATCGTCTAAATTGTTAAATAAAAGCATTTTTACCAATTAGGTGTCTAATTGGCTTTTTAAGTGTTTTTAGTCACATTGTACCTACTAACTGGTCACACTGGTAGGTTATAATTTTTAATTTTAGCAAATCAAGAGATCAATGTGGAAGAATCAGCTACGAATGCAAGTAAAATAACGATAGAAGCACTTTATCATTGCTAAACTAGAAAAATTAATAAGCCGTAATGTTAATTTTCATACAATTTATTTTTCGCATTTAAAAAAATGGAGGGGTGAAAAAATCTAAATTAAATATTTTTGGGAAGCCCATAGAACAAGCTTTCAAATGATGTATGTATAATCTTGGTTCGATTTTTCTCTGAATAATATACCACTTGTGGACGTCACCTTTAATAGCAACGTAAAAAGTGTTCTCTCTATCGAATCCCTATAGTGAAAAAGAAATAAAAATTGTCTTATTAGCTCTTATAATTACGATAGCGCCTTCATAATTGGGCCTATTATGCTGCTCTACATACCTACGGCCAAAAATTGTGTACTACTATTAGTTCTAATATTAGGTAGAATTAATAAGTAATAGTCAATAGGTTTATACATAAGACTTATATGCAATTGTTTAGTTAGACTGATCAATTTGTAATATGTTTTAAAGTGTTGATTATCTTGTGTTTCTATATCTTTAGTATTATTTAAGTACCTGTTATGTATACAGTATTTTTAGGTAATTGTATAAAAAGTAGCGTATTGAATTTCTTGTAAAAGCCCTATTTTACTGTAAATAAATATACATAATATGTTTCAGTAATGTGGACATAAATTGTCTTGTTAAGTAGGTGTATAACAATTTTACTATGGAAATTAACGTGGTTTTCACACATTTTATATAAAAAACAGCCACTGCTAGCACGCGGAGCCGTCTCGCAATGCACTGGGCATTGCGAGACGGCTCCGCGTGCTAGCACTCGCCAACTTGAGAAAGGTCGCCGAATGCGACCGAAACTATAGTCGTTACGACTATCCCCACACGTGAGTTCAGTCCCGTTATATATAGTACTAGCTTAAAACCCGCGGCTTCGCCCGCGTTGTCTTAGTACATAGGTACTTACTTAAAATGAAAAGAGCCCGCGGTTTGATCTACGTTGTCTTTGTACATGCTTATAATAATATCTAATAGTCCGCAATTTGGCCCGCGTTGTCTTAATACTTGCTTAAAATTACTTGCAAGGATAATGCCCACGGTTTGGTCAAAATTGTAACAGTATTTGCCTATAATGATAATAGATCACGGTTTGGCCCGCGTATTGTTAGTACTTGCTTAAGATGGTTATTTATAGCAAGTAGCATGGACTGCGATGTCTTAATACTTGTTTAAAATTATAAAAGCTAGTCGTTTGGCCTGCATTGTCGTATTACTTACAATGATAATAGCTCATGGTCTGGCCCGTATTGTCTTAGTACTTGCTCAAAATGATAAAAGCCCGCGGTAGCTCGCGTTGTGTTAATAATTAGGTACTTACAAAGATAATAACCCACAGTTTGGCCCACGTTGTTTTAATACTTACTTAATTAAAATAACAGCCCGCGTTTCAACCCGCGTTATCTTGGCATTTGCTTATAATAATATCTAATAGTTCGCGGTCTGGCCCGTGTTGTCTTAATAAATCCTTAAAATTATAATAGCATGCCGTTAGCCTGCGTTTTTGTATTGCTTGTAATGATAATAGCCCACGGTCTGGCCCGCGTTATTTTCGTAACTGCTTAAAATGATAAAAACCCACAGTTAGGCCCGCGTTTTCTTGGCACTTACTTAAAATAATAGTAGCTCGTGGTTAAGCCCGCATTAGGCTCGATTATGAAGGCGCCATCGTAATTATAATAGCTAATTATCATAATTATATCTGTTTCATTTTCACTTTAAGCATTCGATAGAGAGAACACTTTTTATGTTGTTATTATATTTACTATGGCGTCTTCATAACTGAGCCTATTATTGTATTACTTGCAAAATAATGCCTACGGTTTAGCTTGAATTGTCTCAGTATTTGGTTATTTCATTTACTTGTATCTAAAGCTTATTACAGAGTACATACGTGAATTTTTGGATGATAAATTGCCGAATTTCTGAAATTAACTCAATAATAAATAAATATATAAAATAAATATTTCAGGACATCTCACACACGGTCTCTGATCCCAAACTAAGCAAAGTTTGTGATTTGGATGGCAGAGACTGATATACTACATATACATGTATTTCAATGTATGTACTGTATTGTATACACCACCGACCATACTCCTATTTTTAGAATAATTCCAGTCCATCCAAAGGTTGCCTGGTAGAAATCGCCAAAGGCGATAAGGCCGCCATTGTACAACATATTTTATAGTTTCTGTACTGTGTTTCTGTGTACAATAAAGATATATTTATTTATACATGTAGGTTGACTGGCAGATAATGCTGTTTAGCGTTAAGTCCTCCTTTTGTACAAATAGTGTGCAACAAAGTGTTAAATAAATAAATAAAAATACATTAATAACACTCAGACACAGAGCAAACACATATGAACATCACATAAATATTTGCCCTGGGAATCAAACCCACGCCTCTTTGACCCAGGAGTCAGAGTCAACCACTGAGCCACCGAGGGAGCCAATAATAATAATTGTATGAGTAACTATGTAAGAAATTTCACTTTTCTTTGCTGGAAAACATTGAGGAAACCTGTACGTACGTAGAAAAAATCAATGTCGTATGTGAATTCAGCAACCCATGCTTGGCCGGCGTGATGGATATGGCCCAATTACCCTTCGCGGATAGGCCTATTTTCAGTCATCCATCAGCCGCAGGACGTCCACTGCTGGACATAGGCCTTCCCTATGGATCTCCAATAAGACCGGTTGGAAGCGGCTTGTATCCAGCGCGATCCTGCGGTCTTAATGAGGTCATCCGTCCACCTTGTGGGTGGACGTCCTACGCTGCGCTTGCCGGTACATGGTCTCCACTCGAGAATTTTTCGACCCCAACGGTCATTAGCCCTCCGCGCTATGTGCCCTGCCCATTGCCATTTCAACTTGCCAATCCGTTGGGCTATGTCGGTAACTTTGGTTCTTCTACGGATCTCCTCATTAATGATTCGATCTCGCAGAGAGACTCCAAGCATAGCCCTCTCCATAGCTCGTTGGGCTACTTGGAGCTTACTAATAAGGCCCATAGTGAGAGACCACGTTTCTGTGCCATAAGTCATCACTGGCACTGACTTCGACTTGAGGCACTGAGGTATGTCGGACGAGAAGACACTACGCACTTTTCCGAACGCTGCCCAGCCGAGTTGAATTCGTCGATTGGCCTCTTTGTTGAAGTCGGACCTACCTAACTAAATACTTGTCCTAGCTAGACGTACGAGTCAACGACTTCAAGAACCGAGTTTCCAACAGAAATCGGGGTAGGTAAAACATGGGAATTACACATGACTTTCGTCTTGTCCATGTTCATCTTAAGACCCACCTGTTTCTATTATCCGTAGTGCTATCCGTAGTACCTATTTTCAGTAGTGCACTATTAATTAAGGCCGGTACAGGTATTCAACATGTTTCATTACGTCATTAGAAATTTAATTTTCCTGGCAAATGAAAAAATGGCACACAAGTCGTAATTCTAGTCAGGCATATTATAGGATGCTATTATACTCATAATTTGATTAACTTTTACAATGGTACCAACCCCAAAAGCACGTGAATAAAATCAGCTGTTCAACACAAAAAGTTCATCGACCCGCGACAAAATGTATGGAAAATGTAGGTAATTTTCGCTTGTCAGGGTTGATCCCATAGTAAAATACCTATATTGATCCATATGTGCGCTAAGCTTAAGACTATTGCCTCACAAAATAAAAAAAAATCGTAAACTTTTGGGGACCCATTTTGCCCCATTTAAAGATAAACTATCATTATCATAATCCTAGATACTACATTATTTAAAAAAGCGCATTGAAGTTTTGGGACGTATCTGACCCCTAAGGATTTTTTTAATGAAAATTTAGAAAACAGGTACAGCCATATTTTTTTATTTAGTCTCAAAAGCATCTATACAAAGTTTCATGTCAATCGGTACAGGGAATAAGAAGTCACATGCAAACAAAAAGGGCCCGTTTTACCCCGTAAGTTAGAGTTGGGTACGTTTTTCATCCTTAGTGCTTCATTATGTCGTACGATGTACGTATATTCCAAACTTCAAGCTCGTATCTACAGCGGTTTGGGCTGTAGCCTAAACTTATTAATTTTGCGTATCCATAAGGAACCTTATAGATTTTCCTGGATTTTATTAGTTTCTGTATTAAAACATGCTGTGTGCTTCCTTCATACCAATTTTCAACCATAACCGTTCAGCTGGTTCGATGTAATTGACGCTTTTTTCACCAACTTTGGGACCTTATTTGACCCCTTAGATGAAGAAAATTCGCAAAAACAGGAAAAAACGTGCCTTTTATTTTGTTTGGAAAGCATGTATACAAAGTTTCAAGTCAATCGGTACAGGGAATAAAAAGTTACATACAAACGAAAAGGGCCCATTTTACCCCCTTAGAGGTCGAAAGTTCAAAATTTTCGTCTTTGGTGCTCCATTACGTCGTTCAATGTACCTATATTCCAAATTTCAAGCTCATATCTTCAGCGGTTTGGGCTGTAGCCTAAACTTATTAATTTTGCGTATCCCTAAGGAACCTTACAGATTTTCCTGGATTTTATTAGTTACTCTATTAAAACATGCTGAGTGCTTCCTTCATACCAATTTTCAACCATAACCGTTCAGCTGGTTCGATGTAATTGACGCTTTTTTCACCAACTTTGGGACCTTATTTGACCCCTTAGATGAAGAAAATTCGGAAAAACAGGAAAAAAAGTAACTTTTATTTTGTTTGAAAAGCATGTATACAAAGTTTTAAGTCAATCGTTACAGGGAATAAAAAGTTACATACAAACGAAAAGGGCCCGTTTTACCCCTTTAGAGGTCGAAAGTTCAAAATTTTCGTCCTTAGTGCTCCATTACGTCGTTCAATGTACCTATATTCCAAATTTCAAGCTCATATCTTCAGCGGTTTGGGCTGTAGCCTAAACTTATTAATTTTGCGTATCCCTAAGGAACCTTACAGATTTTCCTGGATTTTATTAGTTACTCTATTAAAACATGCTGAGTGCTTCCTTCATACCAATTTTCAACCATAACCGTTCAGCTGGTTCGATGTAATTGACGCTTTTTTCACCAACTTTGGGACCTTATTTGACCCCTTAGATGAAGAAAATTCGGAAAAACAGGAAAAAAAGTAACTTTTATTTTGTTTGAAAAGCATGTATACAAAGTTTTAAGTCAATCGTTACAGGGAATAAAAAGTTACATACAAACGAAAAGGGCCCGTTTTACCCCTTTAGAGGTCGAAAGTTCAAAATTTTCGTCCTTAGTGCTCCATTACGTCGTTCAATGTACCTATATTCCAAATTTCAAGCTCATATCTTCAGCGGTTTGGGCTGTAGCCTAAACTTATTAATTTTGCGTATCCCTAAGGAACCTTACAGATTTTCCTGGATTTTATTAGTTACTCTATTAAAACATGCTGAGTGCTTCCTTCATACCAATTTTCAACCATAACCGTTCAGCTGGTTCGATGTAATTGACGCTTTTTTCACCAACTTTGGGACCTTATTTGACCCCTTAGATGAAGAAAATTCGGAAAAACAGGAAAAAACGTAACTTTTATTTTGTTTGAAAAGCATGTATACAAAGTTTTAAGTCAATCGTTACAGGGAATAAAAAGTTACATACAAACGAAAAGGGCCCGTTTTACCCCTTTAGAGGTCGAAAGTTCAAAATTTTCGTCCTTAGTGCTCCATTACGTCGTTCAATGTACCTATATTCCAAATTTCAAGCTCATATCTTAAGCGGTTTGGGCTGTAGGCTGTCTGTCAGTCAGTCACTCAGGGAAGCCTTTTATATAATAGATAAAAAGGTGTATAACAATGTTATACGAAATGTTACATAATGCGTACGAACCCTTGGGTACTTAGTTCTCTCTGACCTATGGGTATAGGTCTAAATTTAAAAAGATAGGGCTGTACTTATATTGGTCTTTTCTAAACCCCTTACATTAATATAATAACTAAAAGTCTTCTCGGTTCACTTGGCATTTCCAAACATATTCCTACAGGTAGGTTTATTCAAACCATCATTCATTATGAATAGCTTTTAATAGGTACATATATGGCCTACCGAGAATTCGGGAGAAAAAAGTCTGCTGTTGCGCCTGTTGCTGCTGCAATCGACTGTTGTGAGTTGCTATTTTATATGGAACTGCTGCTTTTTCTCGAATTCTGGGTTGGTCCTATAGTAAAAGTTGTTCATGAGGATGGTTTACATGATGTAACATCATGTGTTGTTACAGTATTAGGAACTTACTACACCTTTCATAAACACGTATAGACGCAGACGGTCGTCAAATACGTGTTTGGCCATATTCTAAACGTGTGAATAACTTTTATAACAGTAGGTTAGTGCTATTATGAAAAAAATCTGGGCTGTCGTATCGTAAATTGCTCCATTTGGGCCAATTAGGGGACAAATTACCGTAGATGCTCGCAAAAATAGCAAATTTGGGGGGAGAGTCCCCTAGTACACATCGCTACAGCGGTCTGAAATTATCAATGCCATAACAATATATATTTTTTTCATATTCATATTCATTTATTTGCCACTAAGTGTTACATAGGTCTTATATTAAAAATTGCACTTACAAACTTAGTCGCCCTTTCCGGGCATTGCAAATGTTTTATGGCGATATGACGCTTCTTATCAATAAGATACTTAAATAAAATTAAATGTGTTACTAAACTAACTTAATACTATGGATAATAAAGGTGTCGTAATCTAATATTAGAGGGAAGCGTCTCGATGAAATTAAATAATAATATGTCTACTGAACTAACTTAATTCTATGGAAACAGGATGTCGTAATTTATTATCATCATAGAGTAGCGTCACGTAGTTTTCTTGTGGCCTACATAGCTGGTGGCTTCAATGTATTCTTTTACTGAGTAAAAGTTTTTTTCCCTCAAGAATCTTTTTAATTTTATTTTAAAGGACATGTCCACAAAATGTATGGAGGCTGGTATAATAATAATCAAAAATTCTAACCACAACACTCGTTTCATTTCGAGAAAGTACATATTTTTCTGAGTCTATTAAATCAGTTAAAAATATAAAAGATCCCTCCAATTTTTTTAAAATTAATTTAGAATTTTTTTAGATAAATAAATATATTTGGCTCAATAGGTAGTTTATCTCTATCAACCCTGATTAAGTAACCTCCAAATTGTTAAATAAAAGCATTTTTACCAATTAGACACACTTTTAAGTGTTTTTTTTGTCACATTGTACCTACTAACTGGTCACACTGGTAGGTTATAATTTTAAATTTTCGCAAATTGACACATGAATGTGGAAGAATCATCTACGAATGGAAGTAAAATAACGATAGAAACACTTTATTATTGCTAAACTAGTAAAAATAAAAGGCTGTATTGTTATTTTTCATACAATTTATTTTTCACATTTAAAAAAAATGGAGGGATGGAAAAATCTAAATTAAATATTTTTGAAAAGCCCATAAAACAAGCTTTCAAATGATGTATATATCATCTTGGTTCGATTTTTCTCTGAATAATATACCACTTGTGGACGTCACCTTTGTTAATTTTATCTTCATTTTTTATAGTTGATGGTAATCTGTTAAAAATTTTGATTGCCATGTAATATGGGCTTTCATTTAGCATTTTGGTTCGGGAATAAAGTAGGCTTAAGTTGTCTTTATTTCGGGTGTTTTTGCTATGGGTGTCTTTTGTTTTAGTGAAGTTAGTAATATTTTTAAATACAAATAAACATAATTCCTGAATGTAAAGAGAGGGTAAAGGCAGTATGTCATATTTTGCGAAATAGGGTCGGCAGCTTACGGTGTTTTTTATATAAGCGATTATTCTTAAGCATTTCTTCTGCATGATAAATAGTTCTTCTGCATTGACACTATTGCCCCATAACATCAATCCGTATTTTAGCCATGACTGGGCATGTGGCATATTGGGAAAAGCCTGCTGTATTTTCCAGAAAGACAGTTTGAATTAGGTACTTACCGTATGCAAATTACCTTATCAATAATAACACTTGTTCAATGACTGGTCTATATAATGGCATACCCGTGCGCGTAGAGGACGGTGGGACGAGTGGGGTCGAAGCCGGGCTCCGCCAGCAGCAGCTTGGCGGCGCGTAGTCGGAACGACGACGATGCACGCGTCGAGTTTGACCTGTAACCCAACGTTGGTTAAGGTGACGCATTGATAAACTATAGTTTCAAAATCGAGTACCGCGCCCCTTCACTCGGACAAAATTTTACGCGGTCTCACTTGACAGGATCACGCCAGAGCGGCGGGCGGCAACGCTGGGCTAGCGTACGTGGCGCTACTAACGGCGCGGCGGCGGCACGCGTCAACTCAATTTGCCTAGAGCATAGATAATCATGGAGTCGCCTTGTCCTTAATCAACAATTTAAAAAAAAGGCAAAAATTATTTTGATCTTTTTAATGTTTTTTTTTTCATACAATACAGGGTTATTTCAACTGCTGTTTTTAAACTTTCGCGATTTGAACACATTATTATTATATACTACGGGACTTATCGCGCACTGAAATTACGAGATAAATAAATAACTCATCATCCCGACGTTTCGTCCGAGTTGCATCAACCGTGGTCAAGGGTAGACACTCCGTAGAATAGTGAGTCTACCCGTGACCCGCAACAAAATGTATGGAACAGCTTTTTTTTTTAATTTTGAGAAATGTTGCAGAACAAAAGTTGTTAGTTTTGAGAAATGTTGCAGAACAAAAGTTGTTAGTTTTGATGTACATGTACAGAATAAACCTCTAAAAGGATGCTAATTGATTAGAAATAACCCTGTATACAAATTAATGTTGATTATGTACAGGTATCATAATCAATGAACTTATTTTTATCGTGCTTCACACACTTGGTTTATAGAAACTTTCTTTTTGTGACAAACATTTCAAAAATTGACGAGCTCGTAGGATATGAACCTGCATCTCTCTGAAATTCCGGCTCTGCTTTGTCTGATTAAGCTAGAACGCTATCTGCGAAGCTGCCAAATTAGTAAAGTGTTTATCATTTTTATCAACTACTATAGTGTTGAAAAGTGTAGGTATCTTAATGTTAAAACTAACGCTTTTTGTGAAAAATATATCAATATTCTGAAAATGGCATCACATAATCTATGGTATCCCCGACCGAACAATCGTCAACGTCACCAGTATTTTTTTCTATTGAAATGGTAGCTGAATCATTTTCTTTCCCTTTTGAAATCACGTATTCTGGGTCACGAATTGGCCTGTTCCTTATGTGTCTAGGGTCAACCAACTCGGGAAGAAGACAATCATAGTAAAATTTAAGCAGTTTTGGCTCCATTATATCTGACCAAAATTTATCGTCTCTTTCTATGATTTCTATTTTCATTTTTTTGTCTCCATACCATATTCCAAGTAAGGCCTCCTGTTTTCTGCAAATATGTAACTGGCCTTGGACTTGAAAATACCAGTCTGATTTTTTGTTGACTACTATTTCGCCGTCTTTATTTTTTTTATAAAAATGCATCTTGTTCTGTTCAATCGCCTCGTCTATACCCATTTTAAATGGTGCTATGGGACATTTTATTTCGACTATTTTGTTGTCATCGGTAATCCCATCAGGCGTTGCCCCCAAAAATGGATATTGCTCATCTATAAATAGACCGCATTTTCTAATTTTTGTGTCTACCATAACCGATAATTGTTCGATTGCAATTTTTTCGTGCTTTTTTCCGTGAGTTATTGATGACACGTTGTCAATATTTGGCTTGTAAAGTAAATTTTTTACTACGTTTCGGCATGTATTCGACTCTTTTCTTTTTACAATTTTACCGAAGTTTGATGCAGTTAACATGCTTCGCCTTAATTCCAACCATTCTCCAGATTCACTTTGTAGTATAGTTCGTTTTTCTACGTCTTTTCGCTGTTCTTCGGTTTTCGTCAAATTCTGGATGAAGGTGTCTTTGGCCTTTTTTAATGTGTCGTCATCCAAGTCTGGCTTATCCACAATTTCTCCATAATCTAGATTTAATGTACGCGGCACCAAAGTACGATTTTTTTTCCTCTTGCAGTTTTGTTTTGTTCTATTCTTTTTTTCATTTACAGCTCTTTCGTATTTTGTAATAGTTTTTTTTGGGCTATTTCCATAAACATTACGGTGGACAGTCGACAGCAAGTTGCCGGTGTTAAAAGATATTACTGCACCAGAGCATCTTGCTTGGTAAGCTCTTCTTTGAGAATAATTTACCCTTTTTCCACCAACAAGTTTGGCAATGACTCCGTTAAATCTTTCCACTACATTACTGTCGACATCTTCAATTAAACTATGGGCTTTTTCAGCCAATCGTGCGACATGAGTTTTTATTTTTTGCCAAAGCAAACTCCCAAAAAACGGATTAGGAGCGTCTACTTGCATATGTTTTTTGCATAATAACTGGTTGCAAGTTTCATGAGAGTTAAACGCATGGCCAATAGATGCGTTTATATCTTTATATAAACCATCTGTATTTTGGCTCTCCTTGTGAAGTTTTATAGCGTCGCAAATATATTTCCTGGAGCGCATTATTTTCTCTTGTGTCAAATATTTCCTGTCTGTAACGTTGAAATGAGTGTCTGAAGTAAGTTGCTGTAACTTATTGCAATAGTTCCTCAGTAAATGATTCCGACAGAAAATTTTTGACACTGTTAAGCCTGGGTATGGCCGAGCATTTATTATTTTGGCATAGGTGCTACTGTCGCCATCAGCAATAAGTCGCGCGTATATTATACCGTGCATTTCAATGGATTGTTTAAACCCCTCAGTTATTATTTGGGATTCCATAGCAGTAGAAGCCCCTTCAAAGTTTTTATAACAGACATGTTCTTTGGGACTTTCTTTTTTGTTTTGAGCTCGGGCACAAATACAACAATACTTATTTTTGACACACATGTACAAAACTTGGCCAAAACGTCTGCCAATTATGGCTGCAGCACCCGATAATGCAGCATAGTTTGTTCTGTATGAGCGTTTGCTCCAACACCCATCTACAATGACATCAATCATGGGAATGCCATCTTTTGTAACCCTGCCTTCAATAACAGCTGCTTCTTTCTCTTTTTCTCCGGCTATTTTCATTTCCTCCCACGCAGTTTCTTCCCAATCGTCACAAACATCGTCCTGCATTTTATTGTAAGTGTGTTCAGACATAATGGGTAATCCTACTGCTGCGGAAAACTGCTTCAGTTGCGCGTGACCACAACCTGCTGCCATTATTCCTGCAACAGCATCTTTGTTTACATCAGCCAAAGATGATTTTATTTTGTTTTTATAATTACACATAGAGCAGACAAATGTAAATTCCGATTGTAATCCAATTCGATGTTCAGAAACTAATTTCATTGAGGCTAATCCGCAGTCAAACAGAGATTCATGTTGAGAGAGTTGTATTAGTTGTGATGTAAAATGATTAACATCTATTACTCGATGCCCCAAGTCGGGTATTTCTGTATGAATCTGAAATTTAAGCACATATTTTAGTATTTATTAAGTTTGAATTTCTTATTATGTAAACATGCCTTAGCTATAACAAAATCCTTACTGTAGTTTCAGAGGTACTTTCGAATATGTATGGAATATCTTCATTTTCAGGGTTTTGTTCCTTTAACTGAAACAAAATTACACAAGTTTAACTTGCAGACGAAGTAAAAAACGACATTTTCAAAATATGACCAAATCGACAACATCCTCTTTTTTGAAGTCGGTAAAAAGACAAGACAATAATCGCGATAGTTTAATAAGGTACTTAAGTTTACCGTTTCCACCGAATCCTCTGATGTGAGCAACACATTTTGTAACTCTTCATTTTCAGGATTTGGTTCTTTTAACTGAAATTAAATTACTTACATTACTATTAAAGGAATTAGACATGTACAAAATGGAGTACAGTGGCGGAGGTATAGGTACTAACTACTCACTAAATACCTGGAAAACTTTGTGATAAAGCAGGGTGAATAATTTTAATTTCGTTTATTTAAAAGAAGAAAAAATAATAACCCTATCGACAACTTCCTCTTTTTTGAAGTCGGTAAAAGACAATACTATAACCGTGATAATTTAAAAAAAGTGTTTAAATTTACCGTTTCCTCTGAATCCCCAGATGTCGGCAACACATTGTGTAACTCTGCGTATGTTGGTGATATTTCTGGGTGGCTACAAAATAAAATGATGTAATTATATAATTATTAAAAAGTTAAAGCTAACACAATTATTTAGGTGATAGAACATCACCTAATAAATATCATTATTTTAGATAGGTTTCTAAAATATCAAGAGACGACTCCATAGCTTTTTGTTCTGATATTTGTTTCCTACAGTATGGTTAGTTTGTACAGACAAATCTTAGTAGGTACACACTTGAAAATAAAGAATAGACGGAGTATTATTACTAGATACTTTAAATTGATTGCTGACATGATAGATAGGTACTTGGCATGGACTCACTCTCTATCTACTGGCCCTGTTGAGGATGTGGATTGACAATCGTCAGGTTGCAGTTTCCGTTTTTTTGACCTAAAAAAATTGTAAATATAGGTAAATGCAGAAAAATTGAAGTACCTAGGTAGTAAGAATGTGATAATCCATAATCTGTAGATGAATGTGTATTTGCCAAATATAGACTTTATTATTAGGGCATTAGAGTGCAACTATTTATTGCAAGTTTATTATATATGTAATTCGACTTACCCAAACATTCCGTCATTTTTTTTAGGTTTTCTTTTTCGTTTTTGTAAAAACAATTCTTTCCGCTTATTTTTCCTCCCCATTTTCTATGCACACTTGTTCACTACTATTTACACACTACCAAATAAAAATACTACCTAACTTACTACCTACTATAATAATGTTCTAAAGCTACAATATAATATAGTACACTAAAGTCTAACTTATAATTTTGAAAATAATTCTGAAGTAAATTACTCGGTTGTCGTCGCACAGAGTACCTAGAAGACAATAACCAAAAACAAACAGCACGCATCTCGCGCCGTCCGTACTTTGCGGCGTTGCCAGCCCGACGCTGAGCGAATCATGCGCTCGTCGGAGTCGCAACGTCGCACCGGTACGGCGGCGGCGGCCCAGATAGTGCCTGATCAAATATTCTGAGCAAACACTGTAGAGTAAAAGCTAAACTAGAGTAGGCGCGAAGAGATTTGATTGAGTTTTTAATTAATTACTCATAATATACAATTTAAAAAAAAAAAATTCTCGGTTTATAATAAAGAAAAGGGATCTGGCTATTTTATTCGTAAAAAATAATGGGGTGTTGTCGCTGATAATTCTGAGCATTCGAATTACTAAATTTTTTTTGGTGAGCAATTTGTTTTATTTTTTTTTTAATAAAGCCGGTTACTTTTCAAAATTTTGTCCGGTTCATTCAATTTATTAAGATTTTCCCTTATCTATGACATTTTTTAAATTTGAATCGATATCATTCATCCTCTCACATCGCGCATTCAAAAGTACTCGTTTTTGCCGTTTTCGTGTTTCTCGGCCCGGTGCCTCGTCTTAAGAAGAGAACTACTTTGTCAGATGCAAATTGCAATTAGTGTAAAAAGGGGCTCTTATGAAAAACCTATAAATAATTATTTTAAAAAAAATGATAGGTATGTGAAAAATCCGTGTACAGAATAGGGTAGTTGACTAGTATTGAACTAATTTTACGGACTGTGACGTCTTATTCTGCTATATTGCGCTCTTGACTCAGCCATTAAAAAATAATTTAAATGGACGACTTCGAAGTATCCAATAAAAAAAGAATTATTGATATCAGACTGTGTAAAAAGTTATGCTTGGTTAGGTATAAGTACATAAAAAAATACTTATACGAAAAGTCGAATTGAGTAGGTAGGTACCTCCTCCGTTTCGTCGGTCAAAAGGGTCAATACTTATGTAAAGACTGTTAGGTACTTAACTACTTACCCATAAAATCGTATGATAATATCTCTGTAGTTAGCCGACCGCCCTCGGGGTGCTGCAACAAAATAGATTCTAAACAATAAATATTAAACTTGGTTAATGTACAAATTTTCGATCCCATCGGTCATCAATTCTCCGTGCTATGTGCCCTGCCCACAGCTATTTCAACTTGCCAAGCATTGCTGGGTTGTATCAGTAACTTTGGTTTTTCTACGGACCTCCTCATTCCTGATTCGATCTTCCAGCGAGACTGCGAACACAGCCGTTTCCAAAGCTATAGGTATAAAGCAAAGTTACTTGGAGCTTATTTAAGGCCCGATAGCCTATAACACTGATGAATATAATATAGGAACATCTCTTCAATCCCCTACATACTCACCATTGACCATGGACCTCATGATGAGGTTGAAACTCCTCAGGTTGACGGGCAGGCTCGGCTCTCGCTGGCACTCGCATGGGATCAGCGCTGCAAACAACACTAACATTAAAATTATTATTCGCCAAAAATGGCAAAAAAATAGACTAACCCTACTCAAGAAGACTAGCAATCACAGGACAATAATTGAGCGTCAGTGCCGGATTATTCCTAAGGCAGATTAAGACGAGGCACCGGGCCGAGAAACACGAAAACGGCAAAAACGAGTACTTTTGAATGCGCGATGTGAGAGGATGAATGATATCGATTCAAATTTAAAAAATGTCATAGATAAGGGAAAATCTTAATAAATTGAATGAACCGGACAAAATTTTGAAAAGTAACCGGCTTTATTAAAAAAAAAATAAAACAAATTGCTCACCAAAAAAATTTTAGTAATTCGAATGCTCAGAATTATCAGCGACAACACCCCATTATTTTTTACGAATAAAATAGCCAGATCCCTTTTCTTTATTATAAACCGAGAATTTTTTTTTTTTAAATTGTATATTATGAGTAATTAATTAAAAACTCAATCAAATCTCTTCGCGCCTACTCTAGTTTAGCTTTTACTCTACAGTGTTTGCTCAGAATATTTGATCCGGCACTATCTGGGCCGCCGCCGCCGTACCGGTGCGACGTTGCGACTCCGACGAGCGCATGATTCGCTCAGCGTCGGGCTGGCAACGCCGCAAAGTACGGACGGCGCGAGATGCGTGCTGTTTGTTTTTGGTTATTGTCTTCTAGGTACTCTGTGCGACGACAACCGAGTAATTTACTTCAGAATTATTTTCAAAATTATAAGTTAGACTTTAGTGTACTATATTATATTGTAGCTTTAGAACATTATTATAGTAGGTAGTAAGTTAGGTACTTAGTATTTTTATTTGGTAGTGTGTAAATAGTAGTGAACAAGTGTGCATAGAAAATGGGGAGGAAAAATAAGCGGAAAGAATTGTTTTTACAAAAACGAAAAAGAAAACCTAAAAAAAATGACGGAATGTTTGGGTAAGTCGAATTACATATATAATAAACTTGCAATAAATAGTTGCACTCTAATGCCCTAATAATAAAGTCTATATTTGGCAAATACACATTCGTCTACAGATTATGGATTATCACATTCTTACTACCTAGGTACTTCAATTTTTCTGCATTTACCTATATTTACAATTTTTTTAGGTCAAAAAAACGGAAACTGCAACCTGACGATTGTCAATCCACATCCTCAACAGGGCCAGTAGATAGAGAGTGAGTCCATGCCAAGTACCTATCTATCATGTCAGCAATCAATTTAAAGTATCTAGTAATAATACTCCGTCTATTCTTTATTTTCAAGTGTGTACCTACTAAGATTTGTCTGTACAAACTAACCATACTGTAGGAAACAAATATCAGAACAAAAAGCTATGGAGTCGTCTCTTGATATTTTAGAAACCTATCTAAAATAATGATATTTATTAGGTGATGTTCTATCACCTAAATAATTGAGTTAGCTTTAACTTTTTAATAATTATATAATTACATCATTTTATTTTGTAGCCACCCAGAAATATCACCAACATACGCAGAGTTACACAACGTGTTGCCGACATCTGGGGATTCAGAGGAAACGGTAAATTTAAACACTTTTTTTAAATTATCACGGTTATAGTATTGTCTTTTACCGACTTCAAAAAAGAGGAAGTTGTCGATAGGGTTATTATTTTTTCTTCTTTTAAATAAACGAAATTAAAATTATTCTCCCTGCTTTATCACAAAGATTTTCCAGGTATTTAGTGAGTAGTTAGTACCTATACCTCCGCCACTGTACTCCATTTTGTACATGTCTAATTCCTTTAATAGTAATGTAAGTAATTTAATTTCAGTTAAAAGAACCAAATCCTGAAAATGAAGAGTTACAAAATGTGTTGCCCACATCAGAGGATTCGGTGGAAACGGTAAACTTAAGTACCTTTTTAAACTATCGCGATTATTGTCTTGTCTTTTTACCGACTTCAAAAAAGAGGATGTTGTCGATTTGGTTATATTTTGAAAATGTCGTTTTTTACTTCGTCTGCAAGTTGAACTTGTGTAATTTTGTTTCAGTTAAATGAACAAAACCCTGAAAATGAAGATATTCCATACATATTCGAAAGTACCTCTGAAACTACAGTAAGGATTTTGTTATAGCTAAGGCATGTTTACATAATAAGAAATTCAAACTAAATATTACTTTGATTTATTGTTAACAATATTGTCGTTACTGTTGATGCTAATTTTATTAGTGGTGCAATGGTACATAGACTTTATTGGTGTTATTCTATGGTTTATTGGTATCGATTTCGTTGTTGTTATTGTTGATGCTAATTTTATTAGTGGTGCAATGATACAATGACTTTATTGGTATATGTAACCAGGTATACACAAAAAAAAAAATGTAATCATAAAATAATGTACTTTAATCTTGACTTCTATTCTATTGAAGACTATTTTTTTTTGTTTAAATTACTAATTTATTAAGTTTAATGAATTTATTTTTATTAATTTATTGAAGTCAAGAGATATTGTAAGTAAGTTCACTAAATTAGTATGAACCGAATTAATACAAGGTGTGAGATGTGGTAAACGAAAGGTTTATAAAGCCAGTGGTCAATAGAGTGAACTCTATAGAACCAGGAAATAGATGAGAGACAATTAGCTCTTATCTGGTAGATCGTTACGATCTAGCGATAACGATAGTAGAATAGATAGTATAGAAGTTCTAACGATAATACAAAAGCCCGTTGTAGAATCAACCGACATATCACAGCAGATTTGATAACAATAACAATCATTTGATACATTTTAAAAAGGGACCTACTCGTACGATACTTGAAAGAGTTGAAAGGGACCACAGATTTAATTTAAAAAGGACATTTGAGAACTGAGCCAAATATTTATGTCACGAGAAGTAATGTTGTTATGATATTTATAGTGGTAGTGTATTAGAACAATCATCAAAGCACACTATTTGTTTGAATTCTTTGAACAATATGAATCAGAGTACAATACTATACCTTATTGAAAAGGTAGTTTCAATTACTGAAGCCTATGTAACTCACTGTATGCATAAATAAATAACATTTTGATATTTAAATTGTAGAGTTACTGAAACAGTATATTTAAGATGAATAATTGGTTTGATTGGGTTTTTCTGGGTTTTCCCCAATCCTGCGCAACAAATGTTGAACCAATTTGAATGTATCCCCAGACAAGGTAGGAAGGTGTGTTGTGTTATTTTAATTGTATAAAATTTCGTTATCAAAATAGGAATTGATTTTTAAATAGATTAATTTTTGAGGGGGCGTGTTGGAATATGATACAAAAACTAATCTATCTCACTCTAACATGTAATGTATGTGAGTGTTTCTCTTTCCTTCACGACGTTTACATTATAGTAAAATACCCCTTTGTTCTACAACTTTAATGCTTATTATGAATTCCTCACCACTGTTCTTATAGAGCTGTGCTAGACCGCACTCGCACCTATCCTACCAAATATCGGTAAATAAATGATTTATATTTTAAACCGATTAACTAAATATTTTATTTCTGGCATCCAAACCCTTTTCTAAGTGTGTGAAGCACGATAAAAATAAGTTCATTGATTATGATACCTGTACATAATCAACATTAATTTGTATACAGGGTTATTTCTAATCAATTAGCATCCTTTTAGAGGTTTATTCTGTATATGTACATCAAAACTAACAACTTTTGTTCTGCAACATTTCTCAAAACTAACAACTTTTGTTCTGCAACATTTCTCAAAATTAAAAAAAAAAAGCTGTTCCATACATTTTGTTGCGGGTCACGGGTAGACTCACTATTCTACGGAGTGTCTACCCTTGACCACGGTTGATGCAACTCGGACGAAACGTCGGGATGATGAGTTATTTATTTATCTCGTAATTTCAGAGCGCGATAAGTCCCGTAGTATATAATAATAATGTGTTCAAATCGCGAAAGTTTAAAAACAGCAGTTGAAATAACCCTGTATTGTATGAAAAAAAAAAACATTAAAAAGATCAAAATAATTTTTGCCTTTTTTTTAAATTGTTGATTAAGGACAAGGCGACTCCATGATTATCTATGCTCTAGGCAAATTGAGTTGACGCGTGCCGCCGCCGCGCCGTTAGCAGCGCCACGTACGCTAGCCCAGCGTTGCCGCCCGCCGCTCTGGCGTGATCCTGTCAAGTGAGACCGCGTAAAATTTTGTCCGAGTGAAGGGGCGCGGTACTCGATTTTGAAACTATAGTTTATCAATGCGTCACCTTAAGCTCGGCAAATCTTATAATAGGCCCCACTGACCATCACGCCAATTGGATGACATCCATTCGATGTTACGAGTTTCCGACTTCGTCGTTAGAAATGGCGACATCATTAGTTTGGCGACCGCTTTGGCTTCAAAAATTTTGGATGTCATATATATGGCGTGATGGTCAGCGGGGCCTATAAGATGCCTGGTATTGAAAAACTATTGAAACACGAAGCGCGTATTTGAAGCGCGATTTGCGAAAGAAAAAATATACATACCGTCCATGATGATATGAGCTGGTGTTACCTATTTAAAGTTTATATCTATAAACACTAGGTCACATGTTTATATTGGAATGACCTATTCACAAGTTCATTAAAAGGAAATAACATAGGTACAAATAACTAAAGATGTTGAATACAAGTAAAGGTCAACGCACAAAAAGTAGGCAATTTATTGACTGTTGAAGTCTAAAGGTGGTCGTAAAAAAGTAGTAAAGAAGTGTCATAGGTATAAATAAATCTATCATTATTACCTTCGTAGAACTTTGGAACGTTGGACATAAGCTCCTAAAAATATTTTTTACTTTTGTTAAGCAGTTTCGGGGAAAATCAAGGCGCCTTCAGAAATCGAATAGCAAAATCGTTGCTACTTTCGGCTTGAGGTCCGTTGTATGAAGTTGATTGTTATGGTCATAGCGACTCGCAGCGTCGTGTGTGCGCCAACCTTTATATCTAAGTAACAAGCAAAATAAATAAAAAAATGTTTTTGCTGAGCAATTATTGTCAGATGCGCAGTCACCGAGCTGGCGACCATGAGTTCCGCAAGTTAAAATAGTTTATTTATGTACATAAATTACTATAGCAGCGATAGAATTAGAATCATTTAGCAAAATTCATCTCGTCATTTCACAATACACAATAGCAAAATTAAATTTAAAAATTGGTTAAATAAAAAATAAATAACTAGGTATCTACTTCAGCAACAAGATTAAATGCTGTGGAAAGGCCACCGAATACAAAATTAAATAATGTCGGAACAATACAAAATATCAAAAGTACAAAGTAAATATCATAGATTATAGAAGTAGGTACAATCAATTAAAATGTCATGTAATGTAAATATTAATGGATCATTGTAATAGGTACTTATTTTGTATTAACATAAGCCTAGGTAGGTAGGTAATAATAAAGTTATTGGCATTTGTCTTGTGTCTGGCAATGAGTATGGCACAGTAATCAGGGAGCTGGAGTGGCGTAATGGAAGGAAGCTCGTTTCATAAGTGTGAGGCGTGGGTTCAAAGCCGCCCTTTTTGGGGTGTATTACATTACACTGTACACACAAATGGCTTTTCGGTGAAGGAAAACAATCTTCCAAGGCGACCTGCCTGTAGCCTGCCGTAAAAGAAAGATAATAGCCATGTGAATTCAGCAAACTGCACTGGATGGGTAGCAGCAGTGGGCTATTGTACTGTACTGTACCAGCCTTTTTTTTTAATAGTCCACTGCAGCCCCCCTACCGCCTAAGCAATAGCAATCGTTTATGACTTCATTTTAGTCATTTGGCACCGTCTATGTGACGTTAGCCATCAATTGCTTTGCGCGGATTGCGAAAGCAATCGTTGAATGAACAACTTTGATGGCTAACGTCATATAGGCGGTGCCAAATGACTAAAATGAAGTCATAAACGATTGCTATTACGATTGCTATTGCTTTAGGCGGTAGGGGGCAGGACGTAGGCCTACCCACGAAGGGTGATTGGGCTATATCCACCACGCTGGCCCAGTGCGGGTTGGTGGATTCACATACGCCACCGAATTTCTTCTCGAATCGAAGGACGTATGCAGGTTGCCTCACGATGTTTTCCTTCACCGAAAAGCCAGTGGTGTGAAATTCCGTACATAAATTCCAAAGAACTCATTGGTACGGGACCGGGGATTCGAACCCACGACCTCACGATTGTAAGGCGGGTATCACTACCTCTTGACCACCACGGCACCACCAGTGGGCTATTAAAGAGCCGAATCATACAAGTCGGCGGATGTGAAGTTAAGCTACAAGCAGCGCTAAACCCAACAATACGCTTGCTTACTAAATAAATATAGTTAGTCCGTCAAATATATTATCTAAAAATATTAGACACTGTGTTTCAGTGTTTTTTCTTTTGTCTATTTAACAAAAACTGATGAAGATATAGCCTGTTAAAGTTCCGCGTGACGTCACTAACCTGCTACACTAGGGTACCAGCTAGTGACGTCACGAGCCCCCACTCTCAAATTTGACAAGTTTTATCTTTGTAATTAACTGTTTGAAAAAATAAATTAAATTAATAATAATAAATTATTTATTTTCCAATAAATTAAATTACACAAAAATGTTCTGCAGCACCTACACTAAGTAATACTTGTGTCGTAGGTAACTGCATTCCCTTCAAAGTATCGTTTATCAACATAGAAAATTACATTCAATATTATTAATTAGTTAAATTACAATTACAAATGATTTTATATAATATAAAATACATTAGATAGAAAATTTAAATTGTACAAAATAATTATGTGATTGAATTGTAAGGTAGTTATCGCATTAAAATAAATAAATATAATTCTGTTTATTTAGTGATTGTAAGTAAACTTTCAGTTTCCTCATAACCCAAATTACAAAGCCAGTTGTAGACAGCTAGTTTAGCCTCTCTATTGTTGAGTTCTAGTAAATTGCAGATGACTCGTCAAGCCTTATTATACAAGTAAGGGCCTAAAAAAGATTGATCGTGTTGAGCTGAGGTTGTTCTAGAATAAGGTATTTTGAAAACTTTGTCTTTCCTTCTTTTGTTACTGCTATTCTGCGTTTCGGACAGTATTGATAGTTTGTGATGAGACAATACAAATGCCAATATATGCACCTGACGTACTGATAGGACTCGACATTCTTTATACAGTTCCTTAGTAGGAAAAAGAAAGGGTTTATTTAGTGCCACTTTCAAGACGGCTCGTTCCAGAACCATCATGTGTGTCTTGCATGCGCCTCCCCAAGATGTGTTACAGTAGGTTATTATAGATCTACAGAGTGTATTATATACGTGTATTATATACGTCTAATATCAGTTTTTTATCTGCCACGTCTCGTAAATGTTTGAAAACACAAATTAATTTTCGTACTCTCTTACTGAGTGCCAGAATATGAGGTTGCCATGTTAAGTGTCGATCAATAAGTACCCCTAAGTATTTGATATTAGATACTTTTACCAGTTTTTGACAGTTGCAGTCTGTATCCATGCAATTTACGTGAATAGTTACAATGACAAAAGAAAATATATTTACGTCCAATATTTTTTATAATCTAACTAACGAACTAATTATAATTTTTATACCCAGTAAACATGCTTAACGCGCACTTCATGTGAGCTTCAGCCAGGAGTGGATATCGCGCACTTTGTAGCTAACTTCACATCCGCCGACTTGTGTGATTCGGGCGATACGGGCTTTGGATGGAGTAAATATTTTCTTTGCTTAGGTTAGCCGATGGGGTTGCAACGTTACGAAGCTTGTCTTCAATATAGGTGCAGCGATTACATTAAATAGTTCACAATGACAACGTCAATATTTGAGAGAACGGCTCTCAAATATTGACGTTATGTCAATTTAACTAATTAGTGCTTGTAACTCAGTACTTTGACATCGCGCGGTGTTGTACCTAGTAGGCTTGCAATCGCCTTACGATTAACTAAAAACCCTGCCCACTTGGTCAATGCTTGGGCAGGGTTTTTTTGGCTCGTACACTTTTTTATGTTAGATATTCGAAGCTCTAGGTAGAAAAATACAAGTAACTCGTGAGGCCATTGCATATTTCTCGTAAGTCAATATCCTTGTGTTCATTCTTTTTCAGTTCATTTTAGTTGATGCAATCGTGGTTAGCCTTCGAAATAGTCGACTCTTCTTATCTGGAGTTTTAAATATCACTTTGTATCATATCGCCAGTTTATTTTTTAAAAACCAGTTTTGAAGTTGTAGCAGGCTATTTTGGAGAACGTTGGGTTTTTTATAATTTGGAGCCTTAAGGGAGTGTCCATAAAATAAGTACATCGACTACCCCTTTGGTGAGATATAGAGAGATTTGCCTTTCACGTGATATTTATCAAAATTCGTAGTTTTACTGTAGGTATCTAACGCGCCCTATGTGCGTTAATATATTAAAAATACAATTTGATTTAGTACTTTTATTGAAGGTTTTACAACAATTCAATTTTATGCTGTTTTATGCACTTGAGATTGGGTGAGATTTAGCTCGACCACCTCACGACCTAATTTATAGATACCTCCTAATCGGCTTAGCTATAAGCTTGGTGAAAAATATCTAAGCTCGTAATATGGGCCGGGTGGCTATGTACCTATAGGTAGTATTATTATATCTTCTTTGCCTATAGTCAAAGTTCTGGATAACCCTGTATAAGTAAGTACCTAAGTTTAAATACATTACTTGTGGCTAGCCCTGATGTCAGTTTTTAAGCTGTCTAAAGGCCTCTGACGTGGCTAAACGGTTAAAACAACCGGGACCTACAATTGAACGTCTCATTCGAGCCACGGTAGCGCTCAGTTGTAAATGCCACCCGCGGTCACCCATCCGAAGACTGATCGTGCTGAACGTTGCTTCACTTCGATGATCGATAACGAACATCTGGTCAAACTACGCTATGAGCGCTTCGTGTAAGTAAGCACGGCTATTACAGGTACATAGCAATACAGTAGGTACTCGTAGGTATAGTTATATTGCCCAGTTATTTTCTACTTATTCTTAATTTGGCGCAGGTAAACGACGAAGGCCTTGGCGATGTTTCCGTGGCGATAATACCCGCACTTACATCGTTGTTATGACATTACATCGGACTTTTGGGTCGCAATGATTGTTCAGAGGCTGGCGAGCCGGTTCACACGTGCAGGGCAAAGTTAAATATTTTAACCGACTTCCGAAAAGGAGGAGGTTCTATGTTCGTCTGTAGATTTTTGTGTACCTATACTGTACTGTACTGACATAGACATCTTTTTATTGTGACAAAAATATAGTAACATAGAGTACAACATAAATTAAACATAAATATTAAAACTAAGTAGAATACTAATAATCTATATTTCTGTCACAAATCGGCTCCACCTCAGCGTATGCTGGTTGTGAACCAGCGCTGGTCTTCCGGTGGAGCCGGCAGGTGACATCACGTTGTTATTAAAGGAAATATTCATTGAGCTAGTCTAAACAAGCAGTTTGAAAATAAGCCTAAATCAAACAAGAATTTACTGTACCAGCCTTCTTAATAGTAGGGACGCAGGACGTAGGCCTACCCACGAAGGGTGATTGGACCATTTCCACCACGCTGGTCCAGTGCGTATTGGTGGATTCACATACACCATCGATTTTTTTTTCTACGGCCATATGCAGGTTGCCTCACGATGTTTTCCTTCACCGAAAAGCCAGTGGTGTGAAATTCCGTACTTAAATTCCAAAGAACTCATAGGTTCGGGACTGGGATTTGAACCCACGACCTCACGATTGTAAGGCGGATGTCACTACCTCTAGACCACCACGGCTTATATTTTTGTGTATGTTCATCGATGTGAACCAAATCAAAAAAAACATTTTCAGTTTTAAAGGGTTTACCTACTCCCGAAGTGGTCCGATTTAAATTTTATCGAAATCGGCTCAGTCGTTTTTGAAAACTCAACAACAATAAAACTTGTATACATCAATTCGAGCGGACTATTCGAATTTTGTACACGACGGGACTCGGTTTTGCTAAATTTTTTACGAAAAATAATTATTTAAGAACGTAAGTATATAAGTATTTACCTAAGTTCGTATAGGCCGGGTGGCTAGCCTTGATGTCAGGGTTTTTAAGCTCGAAGGCCCTGACATGGCTAAACGGTTAAAAGAACCGGGACGTCAACTTAATGTGTCATCCGAGCAACGGTAGCGCTCAGTTGGAAATAGTACCGGCGATTATTCATAGGAAGATTGACCGCCCCGAACTTGATGAGAACCAAACGAATTAGCACAATTTTTTTGTAAATAAATCTTTATTTGACGAAACCAAACGCTTATTATTATAGCGTAGGTAGGTTTTAGGCAAAGATGATGATGTCCTAGCACGCTTACCTAGAATGTACCTATCTCTTGATTTGATCGCACTAGGTCTCTAATGTGATCAAAATGCAAACGAAAGCAGTTGGTATACGAGGAACTCCTCAAATCAAGTTGACAAAAACAATTTTTAGTGCCTCTATATACCTATATAAAATAAAAAAACCCTACTTAGTTTGGTTCGCTGTCACCTAGGTATAATAGGAGGGATGGTGATAACAGCTTATCGGATTATACATAGGTAGGTACAGGGCTATTTGCTTGCCCTGTATTAGGGGAAGATTGGGTAATGAGAGTCACTTAAGCGAAAAGTGAAATAAAAACAAAATAGAAAATAAAATCTTTATTTCAACACTTAACTACCATTTGAGATCGATAATAACCATTTTGATTAACAACTTACAGAAATATGAGTAAAAAAAAAAATAGAATTGACTCCTATTGCACCGAGGTGAAGTAATAGTGGTCACCCTGCTGGCAATAAGGGTTAAATACAATCTAGCAATAATCGCAGACATAACCTTTGGGTGGCTCTCACCCAGGTGCTCTCTGCGTGAACCTTTAAGCGACATGAGGTACCTGTAACTAGACAACATTTCACAATTTCGCCCAAATAAATATGCCTCATCGTATCATCAGCTCATCATCGGTTCGCTGTCACCTAGGTAAATAGGAGGGATGGTGAAAACAACTTATCGGATTATACATAGGTAATACAGGGCTATCTAAGTACTTGCCCTCAGATTACCTATGCCTGAAGCAGGCGATTCAGATGTTATTCATATTGATGATCTGAATCACACCCTTTAGGTTTACCTAGTACCTACACCTGTTCTGGATAACCCTGTATATCATGAATAAAAAAACTACACTTAGACCATTACATGATTACAACGCGGTCACATTAACTAGACGCTTGACCATGTGACGTTATTTTGGCGCTCAAGTACGGTGTGCAAAAAAAACCGGTCAAGTGCGAGTCGGACTCCCGCACGAAAGGTACCAAACCATCATGTATAAAATATAAGTTTCTACCTGTTTATTAAGATCGAGTAAAGATTGCTTAAAATTAATGCGATGCGTCGAGTTAATGTGACCGCGTTATATATTCAAATCAATCCAGAAGAACTGCATTCTGATCGTCTGTCCAATTTAACTTCTGAGTAGGTAGGTACATGTTCTTCATTGCACTTGCCAGAGCGTGGTCTCTATTCGAGAACTTTGTACAGAATATGCTATTTTCGTCCACTAGTTTCGTAATAACCTCGCGTGTGCCGGAACCCATCGTATTAGGTTTGAATCAATTTAGTTATTAGGGTCATTACAATAATATAATCGACAATCTCAGTAATTGGCGATTGCCTTGTCTGTGAAGGTTCAAGTTCGAAGGTAAAGTCATCAAATAATAGTTACGTATTATACCTACGTTACGATATGGTATCTTTTTATTCCATCTGATTTAGTTTAACAAAGATTATTTGTCGCAAAAAAATAGCATGACCGTCTTCACCCGTTTACAGAATTCGCGAATATTTCGCACGGATCGATGTAGCATTTGGATAAAATTTAAATGGGACCAATTTCGAAGTAGGTACCTAAGTATACTCTTTCCAATGAAAAAATAATTATTAAAATCGGAAATATAAAAAAAGTTATGCGTGGTTAGGTTATACATTATTTAATTAATTATTCCTCTGGTTCGTCGGTCAAAAAAGCCGACAGCGAAACTTTTTTACGCAAAACTTCGAGCAAGTCTAGACTTACATTGTTCAGTTTTTATTTAAATTCTAGACATAGGACGAGTCATCCAAGTCGGCGGATGTGAAGTTAGCTACAAGCTGCGCGATATCCAATCCTCACATAAAGCTGCGCATTGATGCTGTTTTGCGCAGCTTGTAGCTACCTTCACATCCGCCGACTTGTATGATTCAGCCTATACCTACTTAAGATCGCATTTCAGCATATCCTGATGATGTGGTCTGAAAATTACATTTGTTTGTTTGAAAATGTATGGTATCCAAATATTCACAATAAACAACAAGGTAGGTACAATAAAATCTGTGGTGTGGATTTTGTATTTTTAGAGTACTGTACCTCAAAATGAAAAAAACGGAACCCTTATATGATCACTTTATTGTCCGTCTGTCCGTTTGTCCGTCCGTCCGAGTGTCAAGACCTTCTATCTCTAGAATGTGTGAAGGTATCAAGATGAAATTAAAGCCATATACATACATATCTATGACTTCGCAAATATGTGAAAATTAAACTTCTCGGTTATCGTAATAAAAGTAAGAGCCGGCCGCTTATGTCGCAAATAATAGCATTTTTCAAACTTTTTTATTTTGTGTAATACCTTATACACACCTTATACCCTCTACAGACTCCGGGGTCTGTAGGTATACCTACCTTGTGTTAATAATGTTCAGACATTTTTTTTTTCGATTTCTACTCTTAGAAAGAAATAAAACCTACAGGGCACTTGCCATTGACCTAGAAATAGGAAATTTGGCAAAGAGCGTTGTCTTAGACTACAAAGTAGGAATAAATCTAAAAACTGCATGTTTTTAGTTAAATCATTTAAAATAGGGCCTATGGAAATGGGAGTCCAAATTTCAAAGAGAGTTAAAATCCTATCATGTGCGATATCATATGAAAGAACTGCATTCCCGCAAACTGAAGCAGTTTATGATTATTTTTAAAATGTTTATCTTTCAGTTTATAAGAAGTAATGTAACAAAAAATCCTTTTTCCAATTTTGGATTCGCTAAGTCTTTATTTCTTCCCTAAAGGTTTTAACAACTTAGCTCCCAATTTCTTAAATTTTTTGATATTTGTACGGAACCCTCGGTGGGCGATCCTGACTCTCGCTTGTCCGGTTTTATTTAATCGCACATTACACTTTATACAAACAGTAGGTACGTACGTAAACAAGTTTGATATTATCCATTTTGATTTTATTTTATTGGATTTTATATTGCTGCAGTTTATTGAAGATTCAAACGTGCATAATGGTAGGTAAATAGAATAACGTTATATTCTGCACCTAATCGAAATAAATATGCATGAATAGGCTATTTGACAATATTGAAAATATATTATTGAATATGGTTATCCATACAGATAATAGCCTGAAAAATACATATTTCTCTTTATTTCAATTATAATACGTCTAATTTTGGCAAATCGCACGAAATAAAATACGATATATTTTTGATAAGTACCTATTTTATCTGTGACGTGAACGCTCTAAGAATGGCGACAACTCAGGTGACGTTACATGCTAGTAAACAAGAATTTTTCGATTGACTGTTGTTTGTGTATTTTGTGTTTTTGGAGTAATATTATTGGATCTTTAAGTTACTTTTAAAGTATTTTTTGTCAATTTTCAGATGTGAACTAGCGTATTTACTAGTATTAACTAACGTTATTTACTAGTGTGTGACGTCACAAACCAGCGCCATTACAGAATCTTGTTTTGGCGGGATCTTGAATATCTATTCTTTAACTCTTGATTTTCATTGTTAATACAGTAGATCTATCGGAAATATAAATGTAGTGTGCTCATTATGTACCTACTAAGGAATAATTTAAAACGATTTCCAAAAACTAGTCAAATAGCCTATTGTAAAAATATTCGGACTCTACGAATTTACCTACAGAGAACTACCTAATAGTTATGCAATGAGCGACTTGTCTAGCATTAAGTACCTATCAATCTGTGATATGATCTGTAGTAGGTACCTACCTACGTCTATTGCTGATCGCATCGTAGACCTGCGTTGTCACAGACATGAATTCAGGTAGGTAAGACGTCCACCGACTAGGTGGACCGACGATATAGGTAAGACCGCAAGAACGCACCGGATGTAGGCTGCTTCCTACCGGGCTTATTGAAAATAAGAGGTCTATGTCCAGCAATGGACATCCTACGCTTTGTGGTGTGAAATATTGTAGGTAGTCACATACACATTACATGTTAGAGTCAGATGAATGATGTAGATTTTGTATCACATTCCAACACTTTATATCCTTACTTCCTTAGGTACTAATATTATAAGTCCGAAAATGTGTTTGTTGACTTGTTCTTTCACGCTGCAATGAAGCAACAGATTTACTTGTTTTTGGCATGGAAGACGGAAAGTGACATAGGCTACTTTTTATGGCAGAAAAATACAAAAATTCCATGGGATGGCACAAATATTAAAATAAATCAAACCGGACAAAATGTAGTATATTAATATAATTGAATAGGTAACTTACCAAAAACAACAACTGCAGCCGCCAGCAGAGCGCGCCGGCTTCCCCGGACACCTTCGTTCTGCATTTTCTGGTTTTCGTTCAAACGCACTTTTCTTATTTTTAATCAGCCAATAATGTCAGTAATATAATTTAATTTATGCACATTTAACTCAGGTAAAAACGGTTATAAAACCCTGTACCTATATTTTATTCCAACTTAATTATTTTTTTAAGTAGGAAAATTATTTCTTATAACTATTATGTTAATTATTGCCACGTTTGTATAGTGTTTAAAGACAAACTACTTTGTCGATTGTTGCGATATGACTGTAGGGACGAAGTTGCAGCCTTCAGGTCGTGGCTTTGGGCAGCAGTCAAACCTGCGCGACTACGGAAGTGATGACGCAGCGACGCAGACGCGTCAATGTAACTGCAAGACTCAACGCGTCACTGTAAGAGCCTAATTCATCATTATGATTCAAGATGTCATGGCACTCATGGCTTCGAAGTATCCTGGAATAGACAGGTATTAAGACTGGTACAACTGTTTAAGCCTGTCATGGACAACAATAATTTCAAAAAGTAATTGCCAAACTAAACTAACTGCCAAACTACTGAAGTTTTTTTTTTTAATACAGTTTTATAGTATACTTATAACTAATTGTTAAAATTATTATGCAAATAAGTAAAGTTTGGCAGTTAGGTATGTACAATTTTTAGGTAATTGAGAGACACTAAAAACAGAAGAAGTGTACCTGTATCTGCTTCATGTATGACCGTGATAGAGTTCTGTGTTCTGAGCCGGATCAGAAATGTTCCCGGATCTTACAATGTATGAGCAAGCACAGCCAGCTGGATAGATGAGGAGTGAAAATTTTTAATTGTGTATTTCAAGGCAGATATACTGTGCGCCACACAAATTGAAAGATGGGAAGCTAGCGCAAACGCCAAAACATAGACGTTAGCGTGTGCCAGAGAGACGAGACGTCAGCACACACCCGCCCGCCAACCTCGTGCTTCCCGCGCGCTCCCTACGCCCGAGCTCACTACTTCGCCATTTGTATAGACATTGTGCACACATGCGCAATAATAAGCGAATCTCTGCGAAGTGTCATCTGCGGCTATTTTCCCATCTTTCAATTGTGTGGCGCTCAGTATAACAGCGTGTGAATAATATTCAAAGAGAAACAAACGACCACACAAACAACGTTGTGTAGATAGGTAGGTAGGTACTGGTGTCGTATAAAAAAACTGTTTTATCAAAATATCTACAAGATAAATAATTTATTATTCTTAGAAATAATACACATAATTGTTAAGAAATCGGCAATATTATTTGGTTAGATGAGATTCATCCGACGCCGACGCTATGGTCGTGTAAGTATGATACTGTAGTCGTTAACACTGTGATTGTAGTGTCGATCAGCTGTCAATATTGAACCGCGAAGGTGAAGGACGCACTTGAAACGGCTTTACAATTCAAATTAAACATTTTATTTACTAACAAGTGTCTGTCGTACATACAAATCTTGCTTACTTTCTAAGACGGATTGCTGTTCATTATCGCCGCTAAGCCATAGGACGTCCACTTTTGGACATAGGCCTCCCTTACAGATCTTGAATAAGACTGGTAGGAATTCGCTTGCGTCCAGCGCGGTTAAAGTCCTTTTGCAAAATAATACATTTTATACCTACCTATATTGGCGGCAAAATCTGAGAATGTCATTCCAAGTAATTTGTAAAAGCGTAGGTTGAGGTCATTCTTTTCTTACACAATAGGCTGTATGTAGGTATATATAACATACATGTAGGTACAGAATAATTTTTACCTATCCATTAAACATTGAGCTTTTGTTTTCGAATCAATATTAACTGAGCTAGTACGATTTATTAGCGAATCAATATTTGTTGTTGGTCGTGTTCTTGAGTTGTTTGAGGACCAAACAACATCGTGTGAACTAGGCTTAATTACAATGTCCAACGAGCTGTGTTGTTTCAAGATAATTTTAGAGTGACCATAAGTGTCAACCTATGAAAGCCAATTTTAGTGTAAATATAGGGAACATTTAATAAAAATCGGCCAAGTGCGAGTCAAACTCGCGCACAAAGGGTTCCGTAACATGTTCCCTTTATACCCATTTCAACCTTTTACCAGTTGCCGTTTGTAATACCAAGCAAAAAAACGGCAAAAATATCACGTTTGTTGTATGGGAGCCCTTTAATATTTATTTTGTTCTAATGTACCTAGTACTTATTTGTTGTTATAGGGGCAACAGAAATACATCACTTATGATCAACTGGCTATATATCAATCGGTTCATGAGATACAGCCTGGTGACAGACAGGCGGACGCACAGCGGAGTCTGGCTATTTAGAGGGCTAAGCTTTGAGTCTCTGCGAAATCGAATCATTAATGAGGAGATCCGTAGGCGAAAAAGGTTATCGACAAAGCCCAACGGATTAGCAGGTTAAAGTGGCAGAGGGCAGTGCACACAGCGCGGACAGCACTGTTGGCCGATGGGACCGCAAAGTTCTCGAATAGAGACTACGCAACGCCATACAGCAGAGGACTTCCACCTATTACGTGGATGCAAGCAGCTTCCAACAAGTCTTATTGGAAATCTATACACCGATATCCAGCAGTGTATGACTGTATGTCCTACGGCTTTTACTATTAACAAAATTTCAGCTTGTTCAGCAGCCACATGCACTTTATGGATAGGTATTTTTGTTTGGATTAGATGTTGTGAATAGAAGTATTGTATCTGCATTGCTATTTTTAACTAACCCATTTTTTGTATAATTTAGAATGGCTCACTAGAACCTGAAAATAAATTAATATTATGTGTTGAATGTTCCAGAATTTCCAGAGTTATTTGAGAACCAAACATTGTGTAGTAAAGTATAGATACTTAACTTTTTAAGCAAAAGTATTATTTTTTAGGTATGTTTAATGCATTTTAACACATGTGCTAAATAATATACCGTAGAAAAATGGCTAAAACAGTTCAAGCTAAATTTCTAAATCCCATATACAAAACAAATATAGGTACCAACTTACTGTTAATGGAGAGCCTTCTTTTTGTAAAGTCGGGTGAATTATACCTAATCATTTAAAGTTTTTAATATTTTCAATAGTTAGCTGATGTCGTCTATCTAAAACCTAAACTTACGTGTTGTGTGGAAGATGTACAACTATTATTAAAAAAAAAAACTCCAGCATAATATTACACTCTTTATTGAATGTTGTTATTATAAATAAGACGTAGGAATGTTTATAACACAATTAATATGAGTTTTATAATTAATCTACAGCAACAGCTAACTTTACAAATCTAAATATATTTAGTTACTGTAATGAATTCGAAAAATTACCACTAAATACAAGTAGGGTCTTATTTACACAAGATTTAAAGAACAAAAATCACAAAAGTACAATTTTGTTTTAATGTGACATTATAACAAAATATATAATATTTGAAATTAATGTCTTTACAATGTACAAAATAGATGAATGAGTAAATAAGAAGTAGCCAGCAATAGTGTTGAAGTATAAAGAAGAACAAATGCATGGATAATTTATTCAACTTTTTGTGCTGACTCTGGAAATTTGGTGGTTCGATACTCAAGTTTTCAAAATAACCCTTGGTTAATTATTGGTAGGCGTACCTATTTTTTTTTTTATTTCGAATAGGTTCGCGTTTGACTACACACTGCCTGATGTTAAGCAGATGTGCGGTCTAGGATGTAGCACGCTTACCTAGAAGATACCTATTTACTTGGGATTTGAAGACAGCCACGTTGTACTTTAACGGGAAGATAGACCCAGGCAAAACGTTCCACATTCCGGCTGTTCGTATGAGGAATGAGTGATAACCTATTAGATACTTTGTTTGAGAAAAAATTACAACAAAAAATAAACAATTTTTTCTGAATTTTTACGTGAAAATTGGGGGTTTGCTCTACTGGTACCTATACTATGAAAAAACTAGGTAAAAAATTTTGAAAAAGGGGTCTCGTAATATTAGCAGGTACGTTCCACCTCGCTATTTGACCAAGCCTTTACATCAGCTGATTATAAGATCAGATAACAACATTAAATAACAAAGTACTAATTAAATTATTTTAGCAGTTCTGCAAAATTACTTTTTGTACACGATTAAAAAGATAATGCTTGAACTTTGAGCAATCACACGAACTTGAATTCAAATTAAAAATATGTATCGCGATAAAAAGGGTATGAAGTAAGTTATTATGACGCATTCAGGTAGTAAACGAGATATACTTTTTTACTTGTTTTTTTTTAACCAAATAAACTAACAGTACAATTTGTAATAAATTTATTTACTTTATAGTTTCATTTACGTAGTACTGTACTATACCAGCCTTTTAATAGTCCACTGGACATATGCCTACCCACGAAAGTTGATTAGGCCTAGGTCACCATGCTGGCCCAGTACGCCAGTGTCACAAAGTAATGATAGATAGGTATTTTGTAAAACCATCCATATTATCTACAAATATTCAATTTCTTAAACTATTTTTGAGATTTTGTGTTAGAAAATGACGTTGATAATATTTGTAGTATACTAAGCGCCATACAAATCGGGGGAAGTTATGCGCAGAACACTGCGCAAACGTCGAAATATAGGCACATGCGGGGAACCAGATAGACGAGACGCCGGGAAACCTCATGCCTCCCGCGCGCTCCCTACGCACTACGACATGTGGCGTCGGCATTGTGCACACATGCGCAATAATTAGCCAATCACGGCGAAGTGTCATCTGCGGCTAACTTCTCATCCGACGATTTGTGTGGCGCTAAGTATACTTTATTGTTGTTTTAACGGAATCGAATTTAATGATGATTTGGATAAACTTTGAATAAGCATAATATTCAAAGTTTATCCATCAAAGACCGTGGGCGCCCAACATTGTAAAACTGGATTAAAATCACCTAATCAAAATTAAATTAAAGAAACTCAAAAATAATTTAAAAATTGAATATTTGTAGATAATAATTTGAAAAATATTAACACGATGTATAAATTTAGACAACTTTTACTAAGGGACCAACTCGAAATGCTCGATCGCGCGCTGTTCCGTACAAAAAGTAAAGTACTTTGACAGCCGATAAAATGTATGAAACATTTAATTTTTTTGTGATTTATGGGTACAAAAACAAGACGATATCGCGTCATAAACTATATAGAAAAGTATTTATAATACAAAACAAAATGAGACACGCGCAATTATTTACAATTTTCTCATAATTATAACAAAAAAAATTAACCATAAGTACTTATAATTAAACTAATAATATATTACGAATTTTATATTATCCATTTATAATAGCTTTTCCAATAGATTTGGCAGTAAAAAATTAAGAATAACACACTCCATATTATGTAATTTTATAATTATTGTAAGTCTAGCTTAGCTATGAACAAAGTTAATAAATATCCGAAGAAAAAGGTAGCCACGACAATCCAGGGTTATCCAGAACTGGTGTACTAAACCGAAAGGAGGTGTTGTTTGTAAACTTTCGCGATTTGAATACATTATTTTTATATACTACGGGACTAATCGCGCACTAAACACCCCTACCCGTCTACCCGTGACCACGGTCGATGCAACTCGGCCGAAACGTCGGGATGATGAGGTATTTATTTATCTCGTAATTTTAGTGCGCGATTAGTCCCGTAGTATATAATAATAACGAAAGGAGGTGATTCAGGACATTATTACAAACAACTCATGCTTCAGAACTAGATGCGAAACCAAGAGTCACCTTTTTTATTTCGAGTAGGTTCGCGTTTGACTACACACTGCCTGATGTTAAGCAGATGTGCGGTCTAGGGTGTAGCACGTACTTCATACATTCAATCAAGCGTCAATTAATTGTATGGAACAGCTGTTTTTTTCGCTGTTTCGCAGTTTCTCTCATAGTAAAAGTTGTTCATAATAATGAGCATATCCACCTCTAAAAGTCCATCAACTTCGCAAAGCAACGTGTTTTATTTGGTTGCAAATTATTTTTTATTGTCTGTCATTTAGCTATCGAGCTATTTTCTTCGGGTACTTACACACTTAAAGTCCGTTCACAGTTATTTTACCTCTGTTATTTGTTACTGTGTCTCTGTCTAACCTGTGATGGTGTAATGATGAGACAGAGACAGCGACAAATGTCAGAGGTAAAATAACTTTGAACTGACTGTAGCCATTAGGCTATTAACATTTAATAACATTTGAGGCCCAATTTTAGAGCCGCCATCGTAAAAATAGCAACATAAAATAGTGTTCTCTCTATCAACTGCATGTAGTAAAAAAGAAACAGGGCTACTCTAAATTGCTATTATAATTACGATGGCGCCTCTAAAATTGGGTCTTACATCATAATCATAAGAATTTAAGCTACCCACGCTGTAAGTATTACATTCTTCACGCTCACTAAACATAAGAAACGTCTTCATAAGGACATTCAATTATTTTCTAAATCAAAGACATCATGCCAATTCAATTTTGATACTCTAGCTTTTACCCGCAGCGTTTGGGACAAAAAGTATGCCACTTCGACCTATCTTTCTTAATATATATAATTAACGGTCACGTCGTTTGTCCGCGATTGACTCCCTAAACTACATAACCGATTTTAACCCAATTTTGCACACTATGTGCAGTTTGATACAACTTGAGAGATAGGTTACTTTATATCTCAATTTATAATCGAATTTGTTTATAATATTATACTTTCAAAACTGTCCGTACCGGGGCGAAGCCGGGATGGCCAGGTAGTAAACTATATGTATGCAAAAGATATCTTTTGCTACATCAAAGTGTAAGTAATACACTGTGGTAATACTTCTAATAACAAACAACAACAAACACACTTTTTATCGGATTTATAGTACTAATAAAGATGAAAATAACAGCTTCCCCGCATTGAGGCGGTTTATGGCCTCAGCTTTGTAATCACAGCGGACGAAACGGCTAAAGCCGGAAACACACTATCGGACGCGGCTGACGGACGCGCCTTACAGCCGCGACTTAGCAATGTGCACAGTCTTTAAATTAATAATCCGGTGTGCCAGATCGCTCTCGGACGTCCGAACGCTCAAGGTCGTCCGAAGGTGACGTCCGCGACTGATGTCCGATAGTGTGCACGGCTCAGTGTACTTTCATTGTCTAGACTCTAGATATACTGAGCGCAACACAAATTGAAAGATGGGAAGTTAGCGGCAGAGAGCTGCGCAAACGCCTAAATATAGACGTTAGCGGGTGCCAGAGAAACGAGACGCCGGCGCACACCCGCCCGCCAACCTCGTGCCTCCCGCGCGTTCCCGACGCCCGAGCTTACTACTTCGCCATTTGTATAGGCGTTGTGCACACATGCGCAATAATTAGCGGCGAAGTGTCATCTGTGGCTAACTTCCATCATCTTTCAATTTGTGTGGCGCTCAGTATACCTATCAGTCGCGGCTGTCAGTCGCGTCCGTAAGCCGCGTCCGATAGTATGTTTCCAGCTTAAACCCGGATGTGTGATTGGTTGTAAATACTAGAACGTGACCATAGATCGCCTCAGTCTAGGGAGGGTTAGAAGGTTACCATTGAGATAAAATAACAAAAATAGCGTCGATAGACAAACTAAACATAATAGAATAATTTTTTACTTTAATTATTAAACTCGATACAAATTATGAAATTCACAAACTGACATTCGCACATATTTTTACAATAATTGATACAATAAATGCTTGAATAATATTTAGCTGCATACTAAAGCGAGATAGTTTTACTGAGCTATTTGCCAGGTCTTATTATAGGGTAGGCATTATGCTAGCATCTTCGACCGTACCCATAATCTATTGTCAACGCTCCTAGCTTTAAAAAAACACTGACTATTTGAAAAGTGCTTTCAGCTAAATATAGAAAGATACACGATTTTGAGCGTTTTGTCCACTGGACGTCAAATAAAATGAATGTTATCAAGATCAAAACCGAATTCTTACTTTGAATGGAAATAGAAAACAAGACAAAAAATCATAAGAGCTCAAGTATATTACGAACATGTTATTCAAGTATATTCCTGATGATACATCTTGGCAGATGTACAATTTCTTTACCTAGTACATATCGTATACGTTCGAACGGGTGATTTCGAACGGGATGTTGGACTAGGGGGGGCCAACTTGAATTTAAGTAACACAATAAATTGTATAACATAATTTTATAACCAACGAAAGTCTGAACAGCGAGAGAATGCGATCCTGAAGGGTCGTGACCGAAAAGACGACATTGAAGTGGCGTGAATTGAATATTTACAAATAAAATGTCACATTTTAGCGCAAAATTCAATGAAAATAAACAAGATAACATCAATTTATCAAAAATAATAAGTAATATGTAAAGTTAACATGTTATAATTTATGAAAATTGCTATCGCATTCTATATTATTAACTACTTTAGTGAATTTCAGAAATAGTAACCAAGACAGACAGGTAGATAAATGCAATTTGGTTACTTTATAATTAGGTCAGTTAAAAAGGAAATAACAGTGTTAACCTCCTCGTAGGTTGCCAGTTGCGAACATTGTACGCGGCCGAAAGTGTACGCTATTTATTTACGTACATTAAGCGCCACACAAGTCGGCGGATGGGAAGTTATGAGCAGAACGCTGCGCAAAAGCCGAAATATAGGTATGCGCAGGAGCCAAAGAGACGAGACGCCGGGGCACACCCGCCCGCCAGCCTCATGCCTCTGGCACGCTCCCTGCGCCCGTGCTCACCACTACGCCACGCGGCGTCGGCATTGTGCATATAATGCACACACATGCGCAATAATCAGCGAATCACGGCGAAGTGTCATCTGCGGCTAACTTCTCATCCGACGACTTGTGTATTTATTTCCTATCTCTAGTCACGGCCAAATGACAGACTTCGAGATCGCATTATCTCGCTGTACAGAGTCCAGAATTTCCCTTTCAAACCTGTAGCGTGTCACCTTCTTCCCTCCAGGTCTACTTGAGGTCCAGGTCGTCTCCGAGCAGATCCTCGCACTCCTTCTCCCAGTGTTTGTCATCAGCTTTGTCAGCAACCACCTCGTACTCCTTCAGCTCGGCCTCAAGTTCCTTCTCCCATTGCTCTGGAACATCCACCACGAGTGTTATTTTTATACTTTTATTCGCGATTTAATCACGTACAGCCTTACCACATAAGATTTAGACACGCTTTAAACACTGTTTAAACATGCCATTTGGACTGTTAAACATTGTCTACAGCGTACGTAAAACTTTTTAGTAAGACGGATTATTTTTGTTTTATTGTTATTATCGCGCACTGAAAATATGAAATAAATAAATACTTCATTATACAGGGTTATCCGCTTACCCTTGTACTCAGCCGAAAAGGGGTGATTATGAACAATTTTTACTATAAGGCCGGCCAAAAGCAAAGATATCAGATGTTCCATACAAAACTGTAACTTAGATTAGACAACATGTATGAAATAGCTGATTTTTAGGGTTCCGTACCTCAAACGGAAAAAACGGAACCCTTATAGGATCACTTTGTCCGTCTGTGTGTATGTCAAGACTCTATATCTCGGGAACGCGTAAAGATATCGAGTTGAAATTTAAACTGTGTACGTAAATCTATGGTCTCTTGTCAGTCCCGTTATATATAGTATAAAATGTGTGAAAACCACGTTAATTTCCATAGTAAAACTTCTCAGTTATCGCTTAAAAAAGTTAGAGCTGTTTATATCGTAAAATACCGCATATTTCGACACTCACAAAAATCAGAACCTACAGGGTACTTCACGTTGACATAGAACTATGAAGTTTGGCGAGAAGCATTGTTTCAGAGTACACATATAGGAATAAATCTGAAAACAGTACATTTTTATTTAAATCACAAAAATAGGGCCTCAAAATTCACAAAATATAGGTTCAAAATTCAAAGTGAGTAAATCGTATCATGTAAGGTATCATAAAAAAGAACTTCATTAGCACATGCTAAAGCAGGTTTTTAATTATTTTAACAACGTTTTTGTACGGAACCCTCGATGTGCGAGCATGACCCACACTTGTCTGGTTTATTTTCTCAATTTTTGGGTTGGCCCCATAGTAAAAGTAGTTCATAATGAATGTCTTAATCACCTCCATTCGGATTAGTAAACCAGTTCTAAATAACCCTGTATTATTGAGCCTAAGAAATAAACCCGGTCGAAACGTCGGAATAATGAGGAATTTATTTATCTCATATTTTCAGTACGTGTTTAGTCCCGCAGTACATGAAAATAATTTATCTCGGGGTTAATATTAGTTCATTATAATTTTGCACCAACTGGCGCCCTTATTGTGTATGTGTTCAGGCGTTCGGCTTCGCTTTTTCTCCTGCTCGCGCCAGATACTCGCGCTACGAGAGCGAGCGGGAGGATAAACGAACGCGAACGCCAGAACGCATAGACCACGTGGGTGGCTAGCGTTGGTTTTAAGCCGTCTGAAATCCTTTGACACGGCTACTGCATATTTACAGCTTTGTTTATGAATCAGTTTTGTTTTCCGACCGGAAAAAAAATATGTTAGATATTCAAACACTTACCTCTGAAGAACATGGTATACCAAATTAATACGATTCAAACTTAGATTCGACCTGTATAACCTTTTATCGCATTTTTGTATCTCTGTCTACGTATCCGCTAAGGTCTTCTACACAAGACAACTAGACATAGGCCGAATCGTGCATGTCGGCAGTGTGAAGTTAGCTTACAAACTTCTTAATATCCATTCCTGCCTGAAGCTCACATAAAGCTGCGCGTTGATTGGATATTTCGCAGTTTGTAGATAACTTCATATCCGCCGACTTATATGATTCAACCATTACATTAATTGATTTTGAATTTGCCGGTGATTTTAAAGTCCGTATAGGCCGGGTGGCTAGCCCTGGTGTCATAGTTTATAAGCCGCCTGAAGACCTAGCTAAACAGTTAAAATAACCGGGACCTACAATTCAACGTGTCATCCGTGCGACGGTAGCGCTCAGTTGAAAATACTAGTGGTTTTGATCAAGAAACACAAATGCATTCAATTCCAACTACTGTAACCAGTATAGGTATTGCCAAATTTAAATATAAATAGTAGTTTTCATTTTAATTTGATTGATTAATATATCGATCAGCGACCAAATTTACTACAAATTAGTCTAAACTATTTAAAAAAAATGGCGACGAAATAATAACACCGATATTATTTTAGAATAATATAATTATTTCAATTCATAATAACTAACTATAAATGCCAATATTTTCATTCTGTAACTATACGTTGTAACTTTACTAAACAATTATTAATGTGTCGTTAATTATTACATACTGTCGCTATACAATCAACTAAAACTAATTAAAATTCAAGGATTCAACTTATACTTGTAGAGGTTTATGTGAGAACTGGCGGCGTTACTGACACACAATAGCCAAATTATTAAGTTTTCAAATATATCAATCAGATCTATAGAGTAAATATTTGTTATAATGGACACCGATATAAACATGAATCGTTCTTCACACCGTAAGATGTATACCGCGTGTCGCACTACGCAATACGCGGATGCATAAGTATAACAAATTATACACTTTAATGCTTCTGTTAATCGCAATTTTTACAAAGAGTTTGCATTAATATTCTAATGGCAAGCAACATAGAGGTTACGAGGCCGAAGGGATCAAAGATCGAGGGGACTCTACTTATTTATTTTATGATGACATGATTTTGTTTTTAGTTTCTCTTGTTTGTGTGGGTGACTAGTATGTTCATCAATGACAATTATTCAATCAATCATTCAATTCATCAATCATGAAATCATTCAATCAAATTGGTGTCATCAATTATAACACAATTATCATAAGGTACTTTCACACATAACGAGTCCCGAAAGTACAAAAAGTTAACTACATGTTATTGCGACTACCAGAAATATTAGCGTTTATTATTTATTATTCCTATGCCAAAGGTCAAAAATAAAATGGCGACAGCATTCTAGGCCTGTACGATACTATCACTTCCCTTCAACACCCTCCAATACCTATATAATCATTATACATGAGTTTACAATCTAAAATTCTACACAACTTGTTAATAACATTGGATTATTCCTCAGATTAATATTGACCTAAATACTAATTGTAAATAATTATAAAAAAAAACGGGAAGAGACCAGTGTGTTGTCAGTTGAAGGCTTCGGAAAGAGGTGATCAAAATTCGGCAGCACGTTGTATTAATTGACTGTCACCAACGAGTGATATGTCGCTGCTCAAAATTTGATTTAACAATCATACATTTAAAATCGAGTCTTACGCGTTTTAGCGTTTTACTATTGAAGACATACGAGTCTAAGTAAAAATTATCGTGTACTTGAAAATGCTATGACAGAAGTAGAGAATATTATAAATCTGACAACACAGTTTTATGTACAACACATAAGTTTCAACATTGCTACACAGCAAACGATAGAAAGGCGAAATCGTAAAGTAAACAAGTTCGAGCGATGACCAACCTTGAGAAGTATAAAAGCAAATACAGAAAATGATAAAAAAGATAGGCACAAACACTGGAAGCGTCTGAGACAGAAAAGCGGAAACAAACCAAACGAAGATCAAGTAGCAATGTCAAAACTGGACCAGTATATACTTACAGTTAACGCTACTGAGCCAAATCGAATGAACTGTGTGGTGTTACAACTATTATTATAACCTTATTAATACTTAGACATATATAACATTCAGTAGACATAAAAATAGGTTTCATTGAGAAAATTTGAATAGATAAGTATACAATTCAATATTAGTGGGTCATTGCACCGATATCAGGCTCAGTGATTGACTTCATTGTGTAGCGCTAAAAATTGTAACAGTAAATATTTCATTTCAAGTCATTGAAATACAGACGTAGAACAAATAAAGGATACTTGAAAATCAAACTGCGATATATACATTTTATTAAAATCTATCAGTTATAAGACAAAAAGCTATATTGTCATATATAACATTAATTTAATTCATATATACGACACACGAGATAACAACAAGGATGAAGATATGACACAGTGATATAGATTATAAACTTTAATAGTAAGAAATAAACAATAGATTGCGAACAGCCATAAATTCTATACATTTTCAACGCTCAAATTATATAAAAGGTGAGAGGAATAACAGTGACACATAATAATGTTACTTGACATAATAATGCCATGACTCGTTCAGTGCTCCCGCTCGAGCGTGACAAGCGACGTCTACGTGTAACTTGAATTCATGAAGCGTTCTCATACACCTTGTACATATACTTAAAGAGTTCAAGATTAAATTCAAACACACGCCAAGGAATAGGACAAGATGTTATATCAATATTTACTGTAATATCAAGATTTAAGTTTCATCTAACGTTAGATGTGCGTACCCACTAATTCTATCAAGAGTTGTAATGGCATTATTTTATCAAGATCAAACAATTTCTATGACTCAGGAGCTTTCGAATAGCGTTATTATAATCCGCCTGACACAAGCTAGATATAGATTAGATTCGGAACAGTTCTATACTTTATCCACTGTACTTGTATCTAGCTGTTTATTTTTATGTGTTTGTTTGGAAAAGGATTTAGCGACAGAATTTTGAAAGCCTGGGTAATGTCACACAGTAGATAAATGTATAGAACCGTATATATTGGTGTTATTTGTGATTGCGGATGCCCCATAGATGTCCGTGCGCCTGGCTTAAGCTGCATTCCAGGGAAAGAAAACATATCGCATTTAGCAAATATATCAACTGTTTATGGTAATATGGCGATATGAAACTAGCTGGCTTGAAACATGAATAAAACACGACAGATTGGTGGAACACGTTTTAGTATATCTATGTACTTATCATTATGAAGAATATCTATTCTAAGACGAACCCTACAATAGGCATGATGTTTAAAAAAATATAATTAGTCCGTCAGATAGATAGTCAAAAAATATTAGACACATATTTTTTATTTCGACAATTAAACAAAAATTGATGCAGATATAGCCTATTAAAGTTCCGTGTGACGTCACAAGTCACATGCAAATGTATTACTTCTGAAAAAGAAATGAGGTCACGAGCCCCCACACTCGAACTTAATTTTACGTTTATTTATTGTTCGATTGACAAAAGAAAAAATACGCGTGGAGTATTTTTTGATAATGTAACTCACGGACAATTTTTTTTTTTACCCAGTTGTCATGCCTATTGAGAAAAAAAGTCATGGAAGTAAAGTGTGAATAACATTGAAGTAATTGATCAATTGCATGATTCTAAGGCTAGTTCCAAAGTAAAAACATATCACAATGAAAAGTACGTTGATATCTATACTGGTATGTTGGTATGTAGACAAAAGTATTCAGTGACGATATCAAGAGACACGTTAAACAATGGGGAACTTAAATATTATGGTGTAATTAGGTGCTGAAATAAACAATTACGTTACAAATATTTAGAAACATGCGATGCAGCAATTTTAATATTCCTCAAAGTTGGTTATCGTTTGTGCCAATAATAATTTTATCGTGTATAAAAAAATAAACAATAAAAACATAGTAATAATTTGGCTATGGTGTGTGCAATAAAAAGAACGAAATCAAAAATCGAACTCGAAATATTAGATATATTTTATACCGTTGCGTATTGATCTTGTTTTAGTTAGATTTTGCATATATTTTTCTCAATTTGAAGTAATTGAAGTCAGGTCTTACCATCATCATTTTCCTTATCGACTTTCAAAGACTTAATTCGTTTCTTGACGTCGGCGATCGACTCTTGCGACGGTTTCTCCGATACTACACTCTCGCTTAACGACGAATCGTCTATACGATGGAGAAAACAAAAAATAAACATGGAAAAATAAAATGAAATAACAAAAAAATAAGCGAAATTTTAAGATGAAATGTTATTACTGTATGCTATTAGAGTACTTAAAAGTAATTTTACTAAAGCGTTTATTCAAATTTACTTTTGGTGATGCTGTCAACTATGTTTTCGACGATATTATTATTATTTCCAAGTTGTCTCCAAATATTTTACTGAAGCCCTCATATTTGACATCAGCGAAACATTTAATAAAATAGTTTACGGTGCGAAAATTAAAATTCTGAATCAGATATTTAGTATAAACAAAAGCTTGTCTAATTTTTACACGACTCTTTACATTTTACACACGAAATATAATACCATATTTTATTCATATTCAACCTCTTTATTCGACCAAAAACATCAGAGTCAACAGCATCACCGAAATGCGCGAGTGAGGCAGTAGCGGATCCAGGGAGCAGCTAAGGGGCTCTAGACCCCTCCGAAACATTCTGAGTTCATGCAGTCAGTTCACAGTTATTTTACCTCTGACATTTTGTCGCTGTCTCTGTCTAGTCCTTTATTACATCACAAGTTAGACAGAGACACAGCGACAAATGTCAGAGGTAAATTAATAACAGTGAACGGACTGTATATCTGTGATGACAGGTTAACAGCCTGAGCCGATATCCAGTGTTGCCAACATGCTATTTAGGCTACTTGAACTTGAGGTATCGTGGTTTAGGGTAGTTTAGTAATCAGGTTACATTGAGACAAAATCTACTGCGATATGTGGAAAAAGGACGGTCTGCGTACAAGAATTTTGGGAATTTCAATTAAGCTACTTCGTGACAAGTTTTGGGCGACATAAAGCTTGAAATGGTTGACAACACTGCCCTCAGCTAAGCCAGCCCTATGAGAAAATGAGTGCCCTCTCAAATAAAAGATCCCGGATCCGCCATTAGAGTGGTGAGTCCTACGCTACGCTAGGCTTGCACTCACCCTGCGAGTCGTCGGCGGGCGCGCGGTCAGCGTGGTCGGCCTCGTTGGCCTGCACGATGAGCGACAGGCGATAGAAGTAGTTCCGCCAGAAGTTCTCCTCGGTGATGCTGGAAACGTATAAGGATACACATGGAGACGCTAAAGTAAGTTCGTATAGGCTGAGTGGCTAGTCCTGGTGTCAGAGTTTTTAAGCCGCCTGAAGGCCTCTCACATGACTAAATAGTTAAAACAACCGGGACCTACCTAGAGCCTAGAGCCTAGACCTAGATGCTAAATTCTAATTTAACATGTCAACGGAAACATACCTCAGTTGAAAGAAGACCGCAGGAACACGCTGGATGCAAGCCGCTTCTAATAGGTTTTACAGGAAATCCATAGGGGAGGTATATGTCCAGCAACGGCTGATAAGACTCCTTCGTGTTTTTTGTTGTGACTTTGAAAACATATCTAAAAGGTGTCAGTGATGTCGACAGAAGGCAGCTGCCTACTGTTTCGACTATATTAACTTGAATCTCCGGTTTTCTGGGGTCGGAATCGAGTCCGAAATTACCTGTTTCAAAAAGAGAAACCAGTAGAGTCGTAAAAAGAAGTTTGCTCACACTTTGGGCCCGAGATCGAAGCGCCTTTCCTCGAAGTTGGGATCCTCGACCATGATGGCGAGCGCATGGCTGCAGCTGGTCCCTTTTACCCAACTCAAAAAAAGTTTTCGGGGAGGGAATTTTTCAAGTCTTCTGGGGTGGGAATCGAGGTCAGGATTCAGAGATTTGTTTCAGATACCAGTAGGGTGAAATGAAGAATACTCACTGTTTGGGCACGTGATCGAAGCTAAGTAGGGGTATTCAGCCACATTGACGTAACTAGAGATTTTTCCAACTTGTATACTCACACTTTGGGCACGAGGTCGAAGCGCATCTTCTCGAGGTTGGGGTCCTCGGCCATGATGGCGAGCGCCACGGGGTACATCTTGTCGTAGTCGAAGTCGAACTCCACGCCCGCGGGAGGCGCGCGCACGAAGTTCCGCCGGTCCTGCGAATACAACAGGAATCAATTGGAATTCACGCGATTTTTTTTCATATTCGTTTTGCATGCGATGTATCTAAGAGATGAATTAAAAAGAAAAATTAAAATAAGACTTTTAGAATCGGTCTTGAAAATTCAAGGTTATTCTTGCTCGTTTTGAGCGCGATGTGACCAGGAGGTCAATTTTTGACAATATTTTTCTTGTAGCTCAGTTCCTATCGGTGGTTGGACAACATCAGATCAATTATAACTTTTGAAGCTTCTTCTCTGAATAGTGAGGTGGTAGACAATCGACTTTTATAATCGCATACTCTATCCCGTTCGCTCTGACATAGGTTGTCAATGGTCACTCCTGCTCTTACTTGGTTTCATGACCATTTACGCATACTTCCTAGTGGGATATCGGTTCATAAATAGAGCCGCTGTGCCCTCACTGATTTTTAGCGGCTTTTCAAACGACTACAACAACAATATTTAACTCACATATTTTATAAGTTGGAGTATGGACAGACATTCCTCTTTCAAGACAGCTTCGTTCGACAGCGGCGGTTGGGTTGGCTCTTGAAGAATATGTATCTACATTAGAATCACCTGGCATTGTGTTATTCCTCGGAGGTCGTAGCCTCGCTAGCGCCTTGGCAAAGGGGAGAGACCCCGAGGTCAACACTCACCACGCCAAAGAAAGTAGTGTAAGGACACAGATGATGATAGTATTGTCATAACTCACAGTGGATAGAGACAGGTACTCCTCCTCCAGCCTCAGTTCGTTGGGCGCTTTAATCCCGGGCGCAACAGCTGCGGTAGAGTTGGCCCTTGAAGAACATGTATCTACATATAAATCACCTAGAGTAGTCAATACTTACAGTGGATAGCGACAGGCATTCCTCTTTCAAGCCGGCTTCGTTGGGAGCTCCGATCCAGGGCGCGACAGCGGCGGTGGGGTTGCCCTGGCCCTTTATGAACGCATCCTGCTCGCGGTTGAACTCGCCCAGGATGCTCTGTAAAGACAAAGGACATTTTTTAAAACCTTTAGAATTATCTAAAAAGTGCGTATAAAGATATCTGTTGTTTTAATATTGCCCAGTAGTGTGAAAGTATTTTGAAGGGAATTGAATTATAAATACAGTGTTAACGCGCTTGAGCCGTTTCGGCAACAATATTCTTGTAGCTATCTCTGACGATGTCAGAAGTCCGATGTTTCGACATTTGATATCTTGGCATATGAACAGCAACAGAAAATGACCCGGCACTATTGTGCCTCATACATATTTTATTGTAGTGCTGACAACACTCCTATACAGTGCCAGGGCCAGTCGTCGTCGGTTGGGGTGGCAGCCGGATCTCTGCCGGGGATTCTTAGCACCCCTTGCTCCGCCGTTACCGTGGTCGCTGCCGGAACCAGGACTAGCGGAGCTGCCGGGGACTGGGGGCCTGGTTTTATTTTGTGCAATATAAGGGAGATTTTGCCCACAATTGCCGCGCTGGGCAAGCGTGTTGGCAGTCGCAGGGCGTAGCTCTCACGACGGGGATGCTGCTGCCCATCCCCGCCCTGTTGCACTTGAGCTACGGTGTTCTGGATGGGTATACCGCTAACTGTCGGTTCCGTAGTACCTCAGTCGGCTTTTACGACACCTGGTACAAGAGGGAGGTGGTATTCTACTCTGCCGGCACCCCACAGCAACGACGTTCTTTCTTATTGCGGCTCTTTTAAAGTCGCTTTTTGATAATTCACAATTTATTTTTCAAGAGTAGCTGACTCGAATAACTTAAATATTACTTGAATAAAGATGAATATAATTAACTAAAAGTTAAAAGTAATGAATTTCTAAAAAGTTCGTCTGTAAGCAAAACGCTAATGAACACCTAATATAACTCCAGGGTCGAGGCACTCGAGGCAAGTTCAGAGGACGACAGACGTCAGGGGCCGAGTCGCTTTAAAATTCTGCGGCAGCCCATTTAATTGCCCTTGAAAAGCCGGTCGCCTCGGCTCGCCTTGGAGAGCCCTTTGAAGGGAACGCTGTAGTACCTATTTTAATTCTGCTGACAAGCTGCGTCATCATCATTATCAGCCGTAGAACTTAGAAACATTCTTACCTTCTACAGCTGATAAAGGCGTTCAATGCCACGTTTCTACAAAAGAACGTAGCCATTAGGTAGAACTACTGGACAAAAGCCTCTTCTAAGTATTTCCTATAAAACTTATGTGAACAGCTCGCATTGAGCGTACGGTCTTGACTAAAGCACCAGTCTAACTTGTCGTTAGACGTCCTACGCTGCATTTGGCTGTAAGTGCTTTCCATTTGAGAACTTTACGGCCTATCGAACATCTGTTTTACAAAATAAGTGCCCTATTTATTGTCATTTTAACTTGCTAATCCGCATGCTATGACGGTAATTTTAGCACAGACATTTTGGGATATAGAGATATTTCTATTTCAGAAGTGTTTCAAAAATAATAACAATCGAAACCGTAACGAAACCTCCCAAAACCCCAAAGAAATATCGAGTAAACAGCGGAATCCACCCGCAGCGAGACGGATAGACGAAACCGACCCGGAAAATCCTTTGTAACAACACGCCTTTTCTATCATCCACGCGGAAACTAATGTAATATGGATACCATACATGTTACTAGTGGAAATATAATAATAGTCTGTCATCATTTCAGCCCTATCAGAATGTCAATTGGTTATAGGCCGCCCTGTAGCCTGCAGACGATTTCATATTAACTGGTCATTTTGTTTTATTTTTATGATCAATAAATTGTCTACTCTAGAGATGGTTCTATAACTCATTGCGATAATGATATTCTGGCTATCCGTGACGTATGTCGGTAGAGTCAATACGAATTATATAATTGTAAAGGCGCAATATGTGAGGCTGTATCACAGTACACTATAACAGTATTACAGGCCAAATTAAACTTCTTCTGTGAAGTCAGAAGTTCAGCTGTTAAGTGAGCTTCATGGACTAGCCGCAGCCTGTAAAATAGCTTGATACTCGAGACATTGACATACGCGTAATGACTCACGCACATCAAGTACCAAATTTTTTATAGTCAAAATTCCATTATTGCATAACATTGTGAACCGGTTCACAATGTTGTACTTCATGCTCGTGCATCTCGACCATGAAGCCATTTGAAGCCATGTGAACCATTGTGTAGCGAACATTTTGACTATAAAATGTGGTACTTGATGTGCGTGAGTCATTACGCGTATGTCAATATCAATGTCTCGCGTATCAAGCTATATTTATTTCTTATGATTGAATAACTTAACTGAGATAAGTTACTGATTGTAGTTATTCTTAAACAATTTATGTTGTTGAGTGCCTTTTTATGTTTGAAATTGAAAGTGAATTATTGTAATATTTAGATGACCTGTAACTTATTGTTATTAATAAAAAAAGTATGAGTATGAGTATTTTACAAGGTATAACAACACAAAAGCCAAGTTTGATTCGGCATATACACATTTGCGCTTTACTAACATTATATCAAATACAATCAAGAAGATAGAGACGATTCATTCAGTTACCGCAATCACTGTTTGTGTTAATTCAAGTTTTATAATGAATGGAACCAGCGCTTTGTCAAGATCGTTGGATTGGAACCCTTTAATCTGGGGTAGGAGCCTCCCTGAGCCCATCTGTTAAAGATTAGCGCAAACCGCTGACCGGAATAGATACGCGTACCGCGGCCTTACCGCCGAGTCCGACACCACAAAACATACAGAGAGCAGAAGTTAAACTTCATAAAATGAGTGCTCAAGCAAGGCACCTCTTACAAGTACACCGCAGAATCTCCTTTGAAACAATTCGTTCACATGTTCCATAAAATACATGCGTTGCTCGAGTAGGCTTTGTATTGCTGAGTTTACATGCAGTACTGCGTTGCTTGTCAATGTACTCATACTGATACTGTTTGATTAAGAAAGATGAGTGTTTATTGAAGTGAAAACTTCGGCGGCGTTGTGCACTTTTAGGATGGGTAAAAAATTACAAACTCGCGTCAGGTCATGACGTAACCTGATCGAAAATAAGACGGAGGAGTGCAACCCGTAGTTTTTTTTTTATTCACGATAGTTTTTCGTATGCGCCAATAGCAGGAATAATACGAGTAGCAGTAGCCGGGTTTTGTGCGTGTGAAGCTTGAGTTCTACGGTCTGCAGAGAGCTCACTCGGTACGGAATGTCGTAGATCGGCGAATCACCTCGCCCCGTGAATGGCTATTTCTCAGTCACGTTTAACGTACATTGTAAGAAGCTTAAGTTCCGTATTCTGTGTGTTTTGTGTTGCGAGCTCACTCGGGTGCTGCGGCGAGCTACAATGTCGATTGATCGGGCGGGTCACCTCGCCGGCGTCAGGCCATTCATCACAGTCACGGGGAAATTTAGAACATTTCAATTGTAAGTAAATGTGGTTCGATCTGTAAAAGGCTTTGGGAAACCTCATTCTGCCCAGGGTACGGTCGAATTTACCAATGGTTCATTTAAAACGACCCACACACGGATGCGGTATGCAAACCGTGTTAGCTTAGTGTTCGACCAATTAAAGAGAAGATATGATTTAATCCTCCTCTCTTAGGCTGGCAATCGGTAGCTACCGGGCAACTTGAGTAGATCTATACTAGGACAAGAAGATAGGGAGAAATCCAACACATTCTATGAATGAAAAAAAGTGTTACCCTTCGAACTAAAAATTATTTTTAAATCGGTGCACAATTGGCGAAAATGTCGATGAACATACACAAAAAAGTACATACAGACGAACATATAATTTCCTTCTTAATTTAAGTCGGTTATAAAGTCATGAAGCGCTCGGGAACCTAAACCCGATAGAGGAGAGGTGAGTGAACCAGAGGATCGAGGTCGCCCTCATCCGTTTGTGCGATTCCGGCCTAATCCCGGACACGGCCGGGACATTCGTTTAATTAATCAAGATGATACTATTTAAGGGCCGCTCGCATTGTCTACCGTATTCTCGTGATTCACGGACCCTTTCTAATTCTGTATTCTGTTGGGGCTTATATAGCTAACTTTAGATCCTGTACACAGTCATTATTTAAAAGAAAACTGCGGATTTAGAAGTCTATAAATGGTTTCACAAGCATTAGGTACATATTTTACGAGACAGCGATTTTGAGACACCTTTTCATTTGTTTCAAATGAAATGCGAAAGAAAAACTGTGCCATAAAATTTTAATATTATTCTGTGACATTTCGGACACTACTAACAAATAGTACTATCAGTTAGGGCAGTTTTGTGGTGCTTTTAATGGTAATACTAAATCTACACCACGTTACAACTAACACACCGAGTGAGTTTGGAGTGGTTCACTCACACACAGACACGTCCTGCTACAGTTTTCAGAGAATCGTGACTTCCCCACTTTTCTGTCAATCCTCATCATAGATGTTACTTTTTCTTGTACCTAAATCTCAGATGAAATAAAAAAATAAAGACAGAATATTGTGAACAAACAAGTAAGGCCGACCAAAACTACGCTTTGCCGTGTACAGACAATTACACACTCATACACGTACAACGAAACTACGCCTTGGCTTGTCAGTCGAACTATGGCGGCGCATCACCGATGCACTTACACATGTATAAAAACCGGCCTCACTTGACTGTTCAACGATTTCTCTCTCTCTTCTTCAATTCTTTCGTGATTTTTTTTATTTGCTCTGAGACCTATATATGAATGTATGAATTATGGTATTCCGTAAAAGCAGTAAACAGTGGCGCAATCAAGCCCCGCAACGTAATTTAAATTTTTAATCTCCTAAAAGCCAATTGTCGTAAAAGCAGCGCTCTGTGAAACGTCATTAGCCGGTCGACAATTTACAAAAGAGGCAAAATACGAGAATCGTCATACGGGGACGTTTTGGCTCCTGCAGACTATGCCATAAATATTGCGTTATTAGCTTTGCTGATATTATTCTACGTGCATTTATAAACAGGCGTTCGCAATTCGCAAACAAACTGTAGCGCATGGCGCGTATGCGAATGAAACGCGAAAATAGAGGGGCGTGCTAGGCTGCGCAGTGAACCTTAAATCAGATAGACGGCGAAATGCTACTAACCAAAGAGAATACAAACCTACTACCTACTAACTTTTGATCTGACTTAACTATGAACATGCAAAATTGACCCCTATACAATATGTTTGTCTACCGGTGTTCGAGCCTTAAGCGGTGACATACATATAGCAAATTTTGAATAACTTTTACTGTGGGATCAACTCTTTAAACGTAAAAAAAAACAGCTATTCCATACTTTTTGTAAAAATTCTTATTTTTTGAAAAATATCTTCTTAAAAATTGTATGGAACAGCAGTTTTTTTTACGTTTTCTGAGTTGGTTTCATAGGAAAAGTTGTTCAAAATTTGCCATAGATGTCACCGCTTAAGACTCCGACACCGGTAGATAAACACATTGCATACAATACAAAAAAAAACCTTATAAAAGTGTTAGAAGATATTGGCACTTCACGGTCGAATTATTATTCTACTAGCATTTTCTGCATCAAAAATATATAACGAATATAATATACTCTTACTGATATTACAAAAAAATCTGTAAGCATTTTTGTAAGTTTGTGTGTTACTCTTTCACGCAACAACGTAACGTTTTGAATTTGTATTTATGGATCGAATTCATCATTTTGTTTGTGGTGTCACTGTTTTCCTGTTACCTACTGTAATCCACAAAATAACACAAAACAAGAAAACGCTCCCAGCAAGTTAATAATACTAGTTCCAGCAAGAGTGACTTTTCAGTTTTCTGTTCCCGAACAATTAATTTCTAAACTTTTGTGTCGCTCTGTAAATGATTTAATTTATTAGTAGCGCAGTCTGAATAGGCCTTTACTCGTTCGCACAGGTGCCGCAGAAGTAATCGCCCAATCTAGCGAATCGCACTCTACACTCTGTTTGCTACAGTAACCCGAGCTTTATTTGATGCTCGTGTGAATTACACTTGTTCATTTTATATGACTTCGTCGTAAACATTCGCACTTTTTCAACATTTATATTTAGAAGCTTTGTCAACATCAAACATTTTTAAGCCCTTTATGCGAGTTGCAGACCAAGCTAAGTTAGTTTCAGTTAGATCGCATCGCTGACGCAGTTTTCCATAGATCTGTGCAGACTGCAACCTACCCACAGACCTATGCATATATAGCACTAAAATACCAACTAAAAAAGAAATGATATTAATTAGGTACACTCCTTTGAGAGACATGTCACAGATAGTCATACAGACAGACACGTTTCTTATAGCACCACTCTTTAGTCGGTGGTAGTAACGAATAGATAGGAGGTTTACGCCCTGCAGTGGGCTGAAATAAACTGCTGATGATCGTTAAAAATACAATAAAAGCTTGTAAACAAAATGCCTAGTCATGTAGAGACAGTACGTGAAAGATATACTTTGATATACATATACCTACTGTAATTCAGTAACGTAACTGTGAGTTCGCATCGACAAATCCAATTAGTCAACGCGTCGGCGGCTCCCACGCTTTCATTCTCAAAAATTCTACATTTTTCAACTGGCTTCGCGTCCGTGGGACCGGGTATGATAAATCGTGACGATAGTTCAGTTGCTCCATTTGTTTTATCCGTAAAATGTCAGACTCATGACGAATCTCTACTGTACTGTACCTTATAGTAGTTTACTGCTGAATATAGGCCTACCTAATACTACCCATGAAAGGCGATTGAGCCGTACCCATACCACGCTGGGCCAGTGCGGGTTAGTATACTAAGCGCGCCGACTTTTGTGGCGCTATGAATGTGTGACCTTTGTCATCACAAATTTTTAAGAAGGTTACTGTTAGTTCGCCTCCTTCTGTGTCTATCTTGTTGATTTCTGCAGCATATTTCAGTGTTTCTTACTAGAACTTATGATTGAAAAGGTACAAAATAAGTTCTTACGTTCTGTAAATTATAGATGTTGTCATTCTTATCTTGATTACGAATCTTTACTCAAGAAATATGAGATTATGTCCCTCGGCTCTCGTCGACTGTTGCTCGGTGCAATGTTTTTGCATGGTATAATTAATTATAAATACGATTGCTGCGATCTCACCAACCAATTGTATTATATTTGTCCTAGAACGGTTACGCGTAGAAGCACACGTTCCTACCCACTTCTTAGTGTTGAATCTCTTGGAGTAAGAACCAACGCTGGTAAACGAGCGCCTCTGCACCGGTTGGTGGATTCGTACAATAGACATTTCGTAGATATAGATATTTTTGCTTTGTCTGAAACTAGATTTAAAAAAGCTGTGATAGGTAGCTTTACTTAAAAGGAAATACTTGGTTTATATTTGTTTAAATATGGTATAATTACTTTCAAAATTGTTTCTGAAATATATTTATGTATGTACTTAGAAAACCTTGCCAGCAAAGACACTTGCTATTTAGTAAATGGTGGATAATGTAGTTGGTGGCACATTTATTAATGTATTTGGTTAATTGTTTTCTTGTATTGTAAATTGTGCTATTGTTTGTTATCCCAAATAAATAAAATAAAATAAAATAGAAATTTAACAAACACGTAATCACCGATGGTGTAATTCTGTATGTGATAAAGTATTTAATAAGAAATAGAATTTATTTGATTACATTTAATCACTAATATTGTGTTTTTCTTCATATAAACCTTGACATAAACAGTTCTCTGAGGGGAAAAAACAGTCCTCTGGGTGGCAAAACAGTCCTCTGCCGCATTTTTTCACAAAATCGCCTATAATTCGCAAAATAAGGGAAAATTACGATGGTTTCTTGTTTTTATATATTTATGTTATAACTAGCTATCGACTAACATAATGATACTTTTAATTTTGTAGAAAAATAGGGTTGGGACAACTGTTCATAGACAAGTTTCCAGTTAGTAGATAATGGCCCATATAGGTATACGCCAGAGAGACGAGACGCCGCTGGGGCAAATCCGCCCGCCAACATCATGCCTCCCGCGCGCTCTCTACGCCCGTGCTTACCACTACGCCACGCGGCGTCGGCATTGTGCACTGTACTGTACTGTACCAGCCTTTTTAATAGTCCTCTGCAGGAAGTAGGCCTACCCACTAAGGGTGATTGGGCCATATCCACCACGCTGGCCCAGTGCGGGTTGGTGGATTCACATACGCCATCGAATTTCTTCTACGGACGTACGCAGGTTGCCTCACCGATGTTTTCCTTCACCGAAAAGCCAGTGGTGTGAAATTCCGTACATAAATTCCAAAGAACTCATTGGTACGGGACCGGGGATTCGAACCCACGACCTCACGATTGTAAGGCGGGTGTCACTACCTCTTGACCACCACTGTGTGGTTTCATTGTGCACACATGCGCAATAATTAGCGAATCACGGCGAAGTGTCATCTGTGGCTAACTTCTCATCCGCCGATTTGTAGTTTCACGTATGTCATAGAATGTTGATCTAATGAAAGCAACGCTATTATTCTATAGTAATCTAGACTCTATGCTATCATACTTATGATGGTCAAACTTACACATAAAATATAACAATCAAACTACGCCATGATCAGTAGCTCATTTGACGAAGCAACGGTCAGTATGCTAGTATTTGGATGGGTGACCGCGACTGATTTTTATTTTACACGTTGACTCGCCTCGATTCTTTTAACCGATATGTCAAAGACTAGCAGACTGCTTTGTTATTAACATCACTGGTATAAAGTAGCCACCTAGCCTATACGAATTTACAAAAAGAGAATTTAAAATGTAACGTAAAATAGGGCCGCTAAATAAAAAAAGTTAAAAAGCATAATTAATTTCATTATAAAAACCTGGCTGCATGTACAACAACAAGTTATGCTCAGCATACTTTATACTCTTTCCTAGCTTACGTGACTTCATTCGCAAAATTGTTAATAAAAAGTGGCAACATAAATAGCAGAAACAATATTTCAACAGAAATACGCCAATTACAGTCGTCCTACTTTTGATTTCTAGCGAACGACACATTTGTATTCAGTTATTTAATTTCCCCGAGGCTATTACACACTTCCAGCTACATCGTCCAATAATTCCACATCCAGTAAAATAGTAAAACTCAATTTGAATACTTAGAAACCTAATAATTGAACTGTCGACAAAACTCTCCCTGCGGGGCAACAAAGAGATTCAACATTTCCATTGTAAGTTAAAGGAACGGTTCGCAAATAGAGAGAGCTACAATCTTTTGTCCCAGGGCAATGTTGCCATGTCAAATAAGTATTAATAAGTAGGGACAAACAGACGAGAACTCAATTCTCGAAGCCTAGAGCTTTCTGAATGTAAATCAATAAAGGTTCTTATCCACAGAGGACGGCGAAGCTCGAAATAACATAAATATAGTAAAATAAGCCTTCTGAAATTACAAAGGAAAATATTTTGTTAGCGATTTACTAGGAAAAATATATAAGCTCTATTACTATACTATTTCGATTTCTCTAGAATAGAAAGTACTGGATTATTTGTTCATTGTTGGAAATATCCCTTCCCTACGAATTTATAATAAGAAAATGACGTAAAATCGTGAAAAACAGTAATAAAGAATAGATAAAGATATTCATTTAACATTATCAAGGACTAGGAAAAGATACTTACTTTAGCGGTCATAAAGTGAATGTAAACGATTAATTATAAACGAGATTTACAAATTGCCAATCTTTCTTAGTCATATGTCTAGCAATATACTAATATGATGAAGAAAACGAAATATCAAGCAGCCAAATTAAAAACCTACAGTAAAAATATTTTCCAAAAAGTTGAAAAATTAAAGAAAATATAATGAATTTCAAGTTAAAGCAAAAGCAAAGTGGTTCGCACCCTGATTCAATAAAAACTGTGGAAATCTTTTAAAAAGTTGGCCTCGCAGTAACAAGCCTACACAATAACGAAGTTACTCTGAAAAGAACAGAATTAATGGGCACGAATCCTTCCGAACCGATGGCGTATGGACCTCCTTTCTCCGGGTAAATTGAGGAAACGAACGGAGAAATGGAATTTTCTATTAATCAACTGCTGGCACTCTTTTTATCGGTTAAACGCGGGGAGTTTAATTTTATTGGCAGTCAAGGGAAGCCTGCCGCTTGTGATAAGTGATGACAGATGTTTTCAAAGGGTGTTTTAAACACCTTTTGAAAAAAGTCCAGGTTGTTCGGGAGAACATTCTCCTTACAACGTCAGGCGTAGGTTCAAACCAAAGATTTTGTATACTATCTGGATTGCGCACAGACGAATTTTGCTCAAATTTAGCTTAGGAAAATTCAACCTTAATGCGTTGCATCAAAACATATATTCCTTTGAAATGGCATAAGAGAGACGCTATGCCGAGTGAGACTTCCCAAAGTGATGAGGGTGTCCCGCTCGCACTATTGCCATTTCGAAACAACACTTATGCATGGTAGAATTGTCACTTGTAAAGCCGCGACTGTCTTAACCATTTCTTAGTTCTTATAACAATGTAGTTTGATAAGATTTTTGTTAAAATTGCGAATAGATGCTAATAAAACAGAGTTTGTTTGTGTGAGATATTTATTTTGTATGAATATACCTACGTCTTTATGATTAATGGTTATTTTTTATTTTTGACTAGAGTATCACTGTCGATTGCAAATGGCGTACTATGGTGTATACAAAGAAGTGTGGTAGGGTGACTATGCTGGATATATTTCTTAAACATGCTGGATGCTGCATGCTGGATCTCAAACTGCTTGTATAGGCCCGTAAAACAACTTTGATGGCGTATGTGGATCTACCGAACCAAACTGCGCCAGCGTGGTGTATATGGCTCAATCGGAATTCGTAGGTGGGCATATATGGGCATATTCAGAAATGGACTATTAACAGGCCGGTAAATTACAGAAATTGACCTCGTGTACAATATAGAAAAGCGTAGCCAACCCACGGGCAACCTTGGCATGTCTCGGCAGATCGTCCCCATAACTGTCCCTCATTCGACGTCGACACAACTATCATTTTTCCAGTTTATACAGCTCGTATCGCCGGGTATATAGTAGCCATTACAGTAAGCGGATCCAGCACGAGATGCCGTGGTATTCGCCAGGTTTGTCTTTGCTCTCAAAAGATTGAGGCAAGTTGCTTCCGAAACTGCCACATTATGCGCTTATCACGGCTATGTGTCATCTGTACTAAATTATGGAATAATAATGTACGACATTCCGTAGATATTAAGAAAGTTTTTAGAGTGCAGAAAAAATGTATACGGGCCATTTGCGGAGCTCGTTTTCGCGCCCATTGTAAGCCACTCTTTAAAAGCTCTTTACCTGCATGTATATTAAAGAAATGTGCTTATTTGTTGTAAGGAACAGACAACTTTTTGAAAAATGTTTATCTACCAGACATGATAAATTAAAACTGCCGAAAAGGATCAAATTAGAGCTTTCTTTGCGTGATGCATTCTGTATGGCAAGAAAAAATTATAATAAATTGCCAGAAAATATAAAAAAAGTTACCATACCATATCGCTGTTTTTATAAGTATCCGAGTTTCTAAAATTATAAAAACTGTTTAAAGCCCCTGGTAACTTTTGAGTTTTTGTTTGCTCTCTAATTTACAATATTTAAAATTGACTTGGACATCTTAATTTGACTTTGATATTACTTGACATTGTATTGTATAATTTTGACTCCAACAATTATAAAATATAATGGCATTAATTTTGTATTCGTATTTTTGTATTTTTGTGGCTTGTGGCCATAGTAAAGCTTGTGGCCCTTTAAGAAAATACCTAATTTGTTAGCATATTAATTTAATGTAAAACATTTGCTCGTCAGAAATGACAGGATGTTAGGAAATTTGTCAATTATTCTAACACCTTGTATGTACTACATTCTAGCAAATAAAAAATCATTCATTCATTGATGGCGAAGAAGAACGGATGGCCGATGGAGCTGTATAGTTTTGGAATGAAGACCACGCACCGGCAAGCACAGCGTAGGACGTCAACCGACTAGGTGAGTAAGTTATGACACACAGAATACAAATTACATATTCAAACGCGCTTACACAATGTGTTCTGCATACATTTTGCGGTATACTTATGTAGGTATATTCGCTACATTTATTTGCCTCGGGCAGCGGGTAAAGAGAAGATGTATCTCTTGATAGATAGATTGGTTTATTGGTTGTAACCGACGCTATTTTACAAAGAAACAAGGCTTCAGATTTCTAACCCTAGGGCCATTCCACTTCTGTCTTCCCTCCATGTTATTCACAGACAATGTCGCGTCGCGACGGTGCCATCCATTATGCAGGATGTAGGACGCTTCACCCCCTGCAGCGGGGGTGGGGGTGGGGGGAGAGAAGGGGGATGTAACTCAGTTGTTCGTGTTGCGATATTATTAGCGGTGTACACAGGGGAATACCATGCTATATGAGCTGGGACAACGGTTTGTACTACTTTAAATTAAAATCCGAAGTAGAAACCTATTTCACACCTCGGGTAGTCTTCCTTTACCAAAGGATTGCTCGTTTTAACATAGGACCTGAGCTAAATAGTATATAAACTCAGAATTATTTTTCGCAAAAAAAATCGCCGATTTCCACCGTGTACAGAATTCGAATAATTTGAACAAGTCGATGTGACATTCATGTACATTTTTGTTGATTTATCAAAAACAGCTCAACCAAATTCGATAAAATTTAAATGGGAATAATACTCTTTAGAACTAAAAAAAACTCACACCACTGGCTTTTCGGTGAAGGAAAACATCGTGAGGCAACCTGCGTATAGATACGTCCGTAGAAGAAATCGTATCGATGGCGTAGGTATGTGAATCCACCAACCCGCACTGGGCCAGCGTGGTGGATATGGCCCAATCACCCTTCGTGAGTAGGCCTACGTCCTGCAGCGGACTATTAAAAAGGCTGTTACAGTACAGAACTAAAAAGTTTTTTTTTAAAATCGGTTCACTATTGGGGAAAATATCGATGAACATACACAAAAAAATACATACAGACGAACATAGTACCTCCTTCTTTTTGGAAGTCGGTAAAAATAAGAAATATCTGTAACTAGGGAGCGAAATTAAACAAAGACAGGACAATAGGAGTTTTGGATTATTTATAGAGTCTATGGATGCAAGCCGCTTCTAAACAGTCTTATTAGAGATTCAAAGAAGAGGCCTGTGTCCAGATGTGACGACCTATGTCTGATAGATGGATGGCATAGTCTGTGAATGATTCAATCGCATGTAATAGTTGTTGTACTTGCCCATAAATTTATAGATTTGTGCTAGAGAGTGAGAAAACCAGTGTAATCCGCGTTATGTTCAACAAAATATGAAGAAATAATCAGAATTTACAAGCATATTTGACAAATACATCAGTGTACTGTACAACAAACGCTGCCTAACCATACAATGAGATACACTTTCTGAAATATTCCAGAACAATTTAGTTGACGTGGGTTGCCATTTATAGAGATTGATTTATGAGGAAAAGCGCACAAAAATGCTGGAAAGGAAAACGTAGGAAATAGACGCCACTATTTATGGCAATAATCATTCAACCAACGGAGATACACAAATGTTTTTTATTTTTGGTTTTATTTTGCTGAGTGCGAGGATTTACAATAGAGCATTAAAACATAATCATAATCAGATCATAATCATCATTATAAACTACACACTCTTCTTATGGGACCAACTCGGAAATTGCGAAAAAGAAAACGCGTTCCAAACATTTTATCGAGATTCAATGAACTACGTTCACTGCTGGACATAGACCTCTATGGATTTCTAAGGCCGGTTAAAAGCGGCTTGCATCCAGGGTGTTCCTGCTGTCTTAGATCATTAGTCTTGTCGTTGAACGTCTTGCGCTGCGTTTGCCGGTATGTGATCTTTATTTTTTATTTTATTTTTTATTTAACGTGTTTTGTCCCCCTGCTGGGCAAATGTCTCCCCCAATTTCTTGGCGGCGGCGGTGCAGCTGCGTCGTCGCGGCGACACCGCGGCGCCCAGTGTTGCCTTAGACACTGATGATATCTAGTTAGCGGAAAAAAAGGTTTTAGGGATAACCGTTCAACCTTAAGCTGAAGATAAGTAAAATCTCACATATACATTCTGATTTTGTGTAAGCCAACCGCAAAATCGGATCGTGTGTAGCGTCAGCGGTCCAACTTTGTCCTCGCTAACTCTTTCTAATATTATAAATCAGAAAGAGTATTTTTTGTTTTTCGTTTGATCACAGATATACTAGATGAATAATGTGGTCGATCGATAAAATCTGAAAGAAATGCATTGATTTAATATGACACGCATTGAAAAGTGACATGAAAATTATCTCAAAACCCCATCGAGTATGGACTCGTGTGATTTGTCACGACGAGTGTCACAGTAGCAGCTGTCAAACTTCAAAGTGATTTATCTCGGACATTATCGATTCTAGACTACAGCTGTCTTCACAAAATTGATAAAGCTCATCGAGATCTACATTTCGGATGACAGCTGTCAAACTTCAACGTGGTTTATCTCGGTTATTATCGATTCTAGACTACGGCTGTCTTCACAAAAGTGATAGAGCTCGACAAGATCTACATTTCGGATGACAGCTGACAAACTTCAATGTGGTTTATCTCGGTTATTATCGATTCTAGACTACGGCTGTCTTCACAAAAGTGATAGAGCTCGACAAGATCTACATTTCGGATGACAGCTGTCAAACTTCAACGTGGTTTATCTCGGTTATTATCGATTCTAGACTAACGGCTGTCTTCACAAAAGTGATAAAGCTCGACAAGATCTACATTTCGGATGACAGCTGTCAAACTTCAACGTGATTTATCTCGGTTATTATCGATTCTAGACTAACGGCTGTCTTCACAAAAGTGATAGAGCTCGACAAGATCTACATTTCGGATGACAGCTGTCAAACTTCAACGTGATTTATCTCGGTTATTATTGATTGTAGACTACGGCTGTCTTCACAAAAGTGATAGAACTTGACGAGATCTACATTTCATATATTATTTTCATATTCATTAGCATATTTCAACTAAAGTTTAGTTTTTGTAGTTTTTTAGTTTAAAAGCTAACCCGTTCAAAATGAAATCCTTTTTTCAAAGTTCGTCATAAAATTTACAATCCCTGAAAATATTAAGTTCCGCGGTAACCGGGAGTCATGTCCATTTCTTGATATCACAAGATCGCAAGTGTAGGCCGAATCATACAAGTTGGCGGATGTCAAGTCTGACTGAAGCTCACATAAAGCTGCGCGTTGATTGGATATTTCGCAGCTTGTAGCTAGCTTCACATCCGCCGACTTGTATGATTCGGCCTATATTTAAAATTGAACTATCTATTCCGGCCCCTACTCATAAAGTAACATGCGCTCCGGGACATAATGTGCAGTAAAGTAGGTACACAAGTACCTATTCATGTTGCCGCCTCTCAGTGCATACACTTACGAACACAAGTAACCTCATTTCGGATCTCCGTTCGTGTGAAATGTTTGCTTTCCCAGTAAAAGCATTTTTGGAATTTTACATGCATTTTCATCGCTCGGTTTTCCATTTTTCTCCATGTTAGAATGAGCTTCGGCTACAGAATGGTGGTTTCGTGAGAATAATGCGATGTGTATGTTCAAAGGCTGTATGAATGTAGAAGAGTTGAGAGCATTTATAATGACGGACGGAATGGACTATTACTTTATGTTGAGTAGTTAATTTTAGCTAACAACTTTTATTACAGCGCATGATTCTCGAATTGTATCTATAAGGTGTTGTTTTGCAGTAGCGCTCATAGCGCACTTCGACTAAGTGTTTGGTAGCTATCATCAAAGTTAAGAAACGGTCGTCACAACCCATCTTCGGATGGGTGACCGCAGGTGGCATTTACACAGAGCGCTACTGTTGCCCAGATGACGGTTAAATTGTAGGTCTCTGTTGTTCTAATCGTTTAGCCATGTCAGAGGCCGTCAGGCGGCTTAAAAACTCTGACACCAGGGCTAGCCACCCGGCCTATACAAACGTAGTTTTGCAAAGTGCTTTCAGGACTTTCAGTCATAATATGATATCAACCTAGGAAACAATGAGCATCAAATTAAACCATACTTACTGACAAAGACAACGGGTGATACAAGTTTAATGTCTTTACATCCGTCTGTATCATAATATTAGACCTCAACCAAATTACTCGAATGTTTATTCTCATACAACTCTATAAGTATTGACGTAACTAGAACGTAAATAATATAACTATGCAGGTGAAAACGACATAGTATTGAATCCAACAGTCTTCCCCCTCTTCCGCCCTGGAGAGGCAATGTTCCGTTTCCACGGCACGTAGTGTTTGCATTTCCGGCAACGCTACAAACTGCATTCCATTACAATATAGCCAACCCAGCCAGCCAGCTAGAGCCATCCAGTAAGGTCGCGATACACAGAGGCGGCAGCCGCAGGAAAGCGGTAGCACCGCGTCGAATCGCGATCGCTTGCTGTGGCAGGGGCTTTATCTTTAGACGTTCAAGGGTTTATGAATGATCCATATACTTACTATGGAGTAGTAGTTTAAGTACGTAGTTTAGCTTAAGTATGTAGTATTGTATTTTTAACACGCTTTTATGACGTCGACCTGTATGTAACTCATGTGATGGAATCTAATGTAACTAATTTAACCATCTCCTAAGGGTCGTAGCGTAATGAAAATTGGCAGCTGTATGTAGTTCTGATGACAATACAATAATATGATATACTGATATACATCTTTCAATTTGTGTGGCGCTCAGTATACTGTCGAACTGATCTTATGATGGAGCCGGAAGATAGGCACTGGCATTCCATGATGGAATATCGTATCTTAGTTATGTTTGCACTTGTGAAGGCCACGTAGAGTGTGTTTTTTTAGTATTCATTTATTTGTAGTTAAAAAAGGCACATGTCCCTTTATAATTGAATCGTTAGAATGGCTGAATGTGACGTGACGTGAATAATTTCACGTCACCGAGTAAGACCAATAGCAAGCAATAAAAATCTATGCATAGCAATTATCTGCGAACGTTAGAAATCATTCATCGTTCCAAAAATGGGGCTCAAAGTTGCATTGGGAATTCGAACATTACATGAACTCCCGTCTCGTAACGCGACCGCTTTCCTGTGACTCCAGCCTCTGTGTGACGTGGCCTTTAGGTACAGCCAGCCAAATAGATACAGCCATGCAGGCAGGTAGGTATAGCCAGCCAACGGTTATGTCAATTCGGATTTAATAATTTGGCAATTTCGGTAGCTTGCACTCAATGTACGTAGATGATGTAACGAGAAGAATATTAGAGGGCGAATACATCTACCAGATAGCTTTGTCTGTCGTTTGATAAATGGAATTGAAATTGCGTATATCACTAGACACGTACATAATTTACTAATACAAGGACACGAACACAGAACCGTACTGTTGCATCGTAGTCTAATGAAAAGTTACATCTAGGATTGCATTTGTCAGAGGAGGCAATTTTAAGTCTTAGCTTGTACCTAACAGGCAATGAGAAAAGAGAAAATGTACTTAATTTGTAACCGGTTCCAAAACACTGTTACATAGACGGCCGAAAGGATTTTATCACGATTTTAGGGTGATCAGACAGCTCTATGAGACCAATAGATAGATGGATAACATAGAATATATCCGTTGTCAAGTCACTCTGTATTTACAGCTAACTACCATCTCAAGCACATTTACATTTAAAACAGAGAAAACAAAAAACGCTTCCATCGGTCTATTACTTTGGTAGCTACGATACCCTTAATTTCCCAACACCCTACTTCTTTCGTCTAAAGCCAATCTGAAGCCATAGCCGAAAGTAATCAAAGCATAAACTCGCAACTACCACCGACCGCGACCGCAGCAACTCCAGAATAAATAACCCAATAAATAATCCAATTCAAGAGCACCATCCGACTCGAAGAAATGCTCGTAGTTTCCGATTTAAACTGCAACTACCGAGTGTGCATTTCCACTTCGCAGAATGTACGATCCGAAGCACGGAGTGGCGGGAATTCGATTTAAAAATACTCTGTGTGCGGCTGCATTATGGAAAACTTGATTTTGAACGCGGGGACAGGGCGGAAATTGTTTTAGTATTTGTTTCTTGCTTTCGAAGCCTTAAGCTACATAATTTTCAGTTTTTACTTCGCAGTATTGTATGTAGAGAAGATACATTTATGCATAGATACAGAATAAGTTGTTATATATCATTCAGTCTCGCAATAATAATGGATAATATGATGAAAATCACAATGGCATAATAATGTGATGTTAAACTTTTTTTATATATACAATATATATAGATAACAAACAGATGACAACAACTTTAATGAATTTACTGGATCCGAACTAGTCTTACGACTGTATTACTATAGCCAGTGGCTTCTCCCAATGTTTAACAGATTATCAATATAAATATAATTAAAATTACAAATGACATATATGAATATATATCCAGATAATGACAAAAAAAAACAAAAATTACAACACTTAGTAAATTGAATTTATAACGGAAATTTGTTGTTCGTTTGTTTAAGAGTCTGTAAATTCTGTATTGTCCCATTGTTGGGCAAAGGCTCCCCTCGAGATTTTAATCTAAAAAAAAAAATATACAAGATATCTTTATCAACCTAGATCGACTAACTTCTATAGGGCACATCCACGCATAACCCGCGATGGATCAAGATGGTCGCAAGACCATTGAAGTAACTTGATAAAGATAGCTTAGAAAAGGAAATCCACAGAAGAATAACAATCAAACTTATCAATCAAAATCCTCACAGCGCAACCAAAGCCCAAAAAGGCCCAAGCAATTAAACTTGCCAAGATTTCTAGCTTAACACAGTTACAGGCAATTTTCCAGGCATCAAGTAAACTCAAGTTATCTCGTAATCCTATATTCATGCAAATGAGCCCCCGGGGCCGTCTACAGACGAGTTGATTTACGTCGCGAATACTGATTTAATTAGTCAAAGGATTTCGGAACTTTGATGCTCTTATATTGTTTAATCCTCTCTGCGGAGGTAATGAAAACCGCGCGGTTTTATGCTCCAACGCGTTATTAGTATAGACTATAGCCGTTTGGTTAAAGTTTAGTTATGAAGAGTTCGAAGAGTGTTACAGTTAATTGTCAAGGTTTATTACAGTTAATCAGCAAAACAACGACTAAAACCACATTTAAGATACATTTGGATAAAGAAGTAAAAAAATGCATTGAGAGATAAAAACTGATTATTTGACACTGGTTGATTTAGAGACGTCAGGATATAGTGCTGGCCTATAAATAAACTGTTGATTGGCAGAGATTGCTTCCAGCTATAAGGCCGCCGTTTCTTGAATTGCTAAGATATTTGGCAACTCCATTTTCAAGAAATCCATCGCTATATTTGATTTCTGTAAGATTTTTTGTTTCATTGTAACATATTCTGTACAATAATTTTATGTTTCAAGTCTAAGAATTTCTGTTTGCGAATTCCGAGTCAATTCCTGTCGATTTTTTGGGAACCATGAAATTCTGAGTCTTCTTTAAAGCTATATTATGTATGTTATGTTATGGGCGCCAATTTTCCCACGAAGTTTTCCTCCATCGAAAAGTCAGTGGTGTGGAATTCCGTACATAAATTCCAAGGAATTCATTGGTTCAACGGGACCGGGCTTGAAGCCACGACCTCACGATTGTAAGGCGGGTGTCATTACCACTAGACCACCACGGCTACCCACGGCACAACACTTACGAATTATTAAACATAACGCTAGTACGTAAACAGCTAGAAAATTATATTTCGCGTTAGCAACACACGCGTTCGCGAACCTCGAGCAAAATAAGTAAAACTCACACACAAACAAAAGGTAACGCTCCTGAATGACAAGACTAGCTCGCGGATAAGCTCTCACGTCTTGAAAGTTAAATGACTTCGCGCGTGATCCGCGTACCAATGCCCTAACGCCCAAAATAATCCCAATAAGGACTATAACCACAGTAATGGCATATCTAAACAGTCTTTATGTAAACGGTACGAACGCGAATCATACCTACACGCCTCGAAGTTCGGTACACAATCGTAAAGGCCGAATTATACAAGTCAGCGGATGTGAAGTTAGCTACAAGCTGCGCAATATCCAATCAACGCGCAGATTTATGTGCGCTTTAGTCAAGATTGGTTCATTGACTTCACATCCACCGACTTGTATGATTTGGCCTATACACAACGCGCCGCCGCGCCGTGTGAAGGACATACGTGTGGGTTTGTAATCAGTAAGCCTACCTACCAGGCAGGCAGCCCTAGCGCGGGTTACGTACTACGCGGCCACGCGAGCTGTAGGTATTTATTTCAAGGACAGGGCCGAGTCCCAATACTGCATAGATACCATAAAGTTTCGCGCACATTACCTCAGCCCGCAGCGGGGCGGAGCGGGCCGCAGCGGAATATTTGTATGGAAATGCGGAAAATGCGGCCTGCTGCGCCCCGACACAGTGTGCGTTAGTTCATATAAAATAAGCGATTTGAGTGGATTATTGCATTGCGATGCGGCCTGACATAATGTCCGCGAGCCTTTACCGTGCCATAACTGTTTATTCTTTACTATTATCCCCTGTTGTTTCGCGCCCGTGAACTTTAACACAAACATGTTTTTTCCAAATCCTGATGCCGTCATGAAAACAAGGAGTCCTTCCCCGGGGGCAGTCGTAAACGTCCCGGCCGGTGGATCGGTCGTTTCGGCCTTTATGGTGGCCCTTGATCGCGATGCCCTTACGACTGGAATCAATATGGTTATTTCTTGGGTTATAAAAGGGCAACTCTTTGGAGGCAGAGTTATTGAGTCGGCGAAGCGGGCAGTTATAGACGGATTGATTGCTGATGGTATCGGTTGGTCTCGAGTAATAGTCTAGCTTGTTATAGGTATCTGGCGCAGATTAGAGATATATAGAAATAGGCGTAAATAGGTAAGGTCGTCGTCGTATAGACGTATACGCCGAGTGCATGGCTCGAATTGTTTAATTTAAAGTCTACTGAAGGCCTCTGACCTGACTGAACGGTATAACAACCGGGGTCTACAATTAGCACGTCATCTGAGCCATGGTAGCGCTCTGTTGAAAATGCTACTAATGGTCAACAATCCGAAGACTGGCCGTAAGTTAACAATGGTGTGAATGTGACAGACACGACACGTTCTTCAGACTACAATTTAATATACACATAGATTCCTTGCTCACCAATAGGCATTCTGAACATAGCATTGTCCCACATTTTGATAAAAGTTCGATATCGAACGAAGAAATCGGTAAAATCGAGAATTAGTGACTCAATGTTAAACTTGATCAAAGTAATAACACAATCCAATAAAACACAGAAAACAGTTTCAGCTTTCCTTTAACAATATGGAAATGTATATCAAAGTACACATTCGTATAGCAAATTCTACAAGCTGTGCGCATCAACTCGGTAATTTTAAACAAATATACGGTAGCAGCGCTTGGCTAAAACTATACAAGTTGCAAATTACATAAGGATTAAGGCAAACGTCGCTAGTTGCAAAACTAACAGCGCAACATTTACATTGCAACTTTTAATATAGAGAAAGAAGAGAAATGGAGGAAAGAAAATAGAGGGGAACATAAAATAAATGTTACCTACGTTTGATAACACTGTACGAAAAAGTTATTTTTGTTAACAGTACGATTAGACAAACAACGAAATGTCTAATGATGAATGAGAAAATGTAATGTTATTTATGTGTCTTGTTATGTTCTAACAAATCTTTTTAAGGGTTCCGTACCCAAATGGTATAAACGGGGCCCTATTACTAAGACTCCGCTGTCCGTCTGTCCGACTGTCTGTTACCAGGCTGTATCTCATGACCCGTGATAGCAGATAGAGCTGAAATTTACACAGATGACGTATTTCTGTTGCCGCTATAACAACAAATACTAAAAACAGAAAAAAAAACTATTAAGGGGGCTCCCATATAAAAAACCTGAATTTGTAGCCGTTTTTCGTTTGATATCAATAACGGTGACAGATAGATGCTTGTGATATTCATAGAATATTTAATTAAATTATTGACTTCAAAATTAAATAGTTAAATTAACATAAAATTATATTAAGGGCGGGCCTCCCATATGCTACGGAACACTTCGTGCGCGAGTCCCACTCGTTTTCTAACAGAGGGATAATATATTAGGGGGTTACAGGCTAAGTCGACCTATTCCCGTAATGCGTGTGCAGTTCACTACGTTTCTGACTGATTTGACTATGAAACACCATATCCTAAATCTCACAGTTTTCGAGATAATTGAATTCAAATACTTTTTTTAAAAGGTTAATTTTACGGACAATATTGGGTAGTGAGGTCATAAAACATTATTTAACATGTAAAAATCAAATAAAAATAATAATACGACTTACGTGTTTCAAAATATCTCAGCCGTAAATTGGGAATTTTATAAATACCATTTGTAGAAATTTCAAGCAGCAATTTCATCAACATAATGCTGGCTACATTTTTAGTAATTTTTAAGTCCCTTCTGGCAACCCGTTATTTTCTCATTTGTCAAAAAACAAATATTGTTAACCCGTACATTAAACAAGAAAATATTTTTGAAGACCATCGTTTCTTTTCTCCGAATCCGCCTGAGCTATCATCATCCACAACACCATTCTAAAATATCTGATTTTTATTTTATTTAGTATAGTGTATTTCATAGTCAAATTAGTCAGAAACAAAGTAAACTACACACCCTTAACTGGAATAGGTCAACTTACCCTGTAACCCTGTTTATGTACTTGTTACTAGCATGTATTAGTAACTGATGATATTCGTTGTAAGCATACAAATTCCGTGGTCAAGAGGTAGTGACACCCGCCTTACAATCGTGAGGTCGTGGCTTCGAATCCCCGGTCCCGTACCAATGAGTTCTTTGGATTTTATGTACGGAATTTCACACCACTGGCTTTTCGGTGAAGGAAAACATCGTGAGGCAACCTGCGTACGTCCTTAGAAGAAATTCGATGGCGTATGTGAATCCACCAACCCGCACTGGGCCAGCGTGGTGGATATGGCCCAATCACCCTTCGTGGGTAGGCTTACGTCCTGCAGTGAACTATTAAAAGGCTGGTACAGTACAGTACAGTATACAAATTCACGCGCTCGCTTACACTCTGAACCAAATTCATACGAACATATAGCGATAAAAATCCAATCTAGCACTTTACAGTTCGAGCACAAGTAATTTACTTTTAAAACTAGGAATTTAAAACTGCACAAGTTTAATGCCCAAAATCAAACCAGTCGTTAAGATAAGGGGGTAGAGCTGAGTGCAACTTTAATGGGGGGATACCATTCTAGAAGTTTACGAGTGACGTTTTATAGTTCAGCTGATAGGGGCTTAAAAGCGTGGGAAGATAAAACTACACACGTAGGTGTAGTTTGTTTTCTTCCTTGTTAGCCTTACTGGCAAATTCGGGACGGTACAAAAACCTTTTCTATTAAATATGATAAAATTGGCAAGGTTGTTACCCAGCGATATCTTCTAAGTCTGCGTGCTTCATCTTCGACCACAACGTCGATTGACATCAGGCTAGTAGGCGGTCAAACGCGACTTATCCGTGATAAAAAAGCAGTCAATTGTCAAGTGATGATGATGAGGATGATTGAATAATACTATTTTAAAACTGTTAAGGCAATCCTGAGGCGCCAACTTGGCCATACAAATACAATTAGCTGTTATCAACCTCTAAATATTATCTGATTTCAGTGATTTTTTCATGTAATCAGCACTTCAATTGCTAGGATTATACGTTTTAGTTTTTACAGTTTTTTAGATGACCTTAAATTTATAAGCCTCTAAAAAATCATATTTTTACGGAAAAACTTGTCTGAAAAGTACACATAAACTAAAAACATTTCTGGAAAAATACGCGTGCATGCGTGCAATATTTCTTATTTAAGCGATTGACACCAAAAACATAAGATTTTGTTACAATTTAAAGGGTGAAAAGAGTCTTCTCCCGGAACGAAAATTTAATCAAAAATGTACCTAAAATTTTTTCGATGTTGGTCTATTCACGATCCTCTTAAAAGTTGATTTCAATAAACTCCATTGAAACGAATTGGTTGAATACCCGAACGGATGTGGAAATCTAGATAATGTGGAAACATAAAACATGGCGAATGGTAAAGACCTTATCACACTGACGATATCCGATCGCGATTCAGTGAGGACTGAATGAGGATATATGCGTATTCGGGTTATGCTTGATAGGTTCAAAACTAAGGTTCTGCTCCACAGAATGTAATTAAGCTGAGAGCTGAGAGAATACTCCTTAATCGTTTGACGTAGTTTAGTAGTAACTCGAAAAATTAGGCACAGTCCACACTGATAAAGTTGATTTTTTAATGTAATAAATACACAATTGTATTTATTACATTAAATACAATTGGTAAGCGTACTGATCGGACTTGTCATAGTAAGAGGTCACCGTCAAGTGTAGACAACTGTAACACGAAAAGCGTTAAAGGTACCTAGTGTTCAAGGGATTCGCGTCCTAATTTATGTTTCTGGAGTTCGCGTTTCTAGCTATACGTTCGCAGATCGCCAGTGTGCTAAAGCCGTAATTTCATCGAGCGAGCGCGGGCGGCGAGCACACCACATTGCAATATTCAGGAGGAATTAGCGGAGCGCGACAAGGGAGCCTTAATGAAGACATACGACCGGTCAAACCTGGGCGTATACGTGTGTAGGACTACTACGTTGGATTCGACATAATTATAGCAGTAATATTTGGGTCATCATCCCAAGGATGTCACTGAAGAGGGTGGGATATGTCACTGAATCAATACTACGAGTATCTTCATCGCGCTCACAGCGTACTTTAACAAGGTTTACCTTGGTGATTAGACTGTTCTAGTTACAAAATAAAAATTAGTTATCTGTAAAGTTGGTTTACGGACGATAGTAGTCATAACAAAACATTGATGAAATGATTCCACCGAACGCTCAAGCCGATCGTGCCTTTCACTCGCTGGTGTAGTGAGCGTAACAGGACAATGAGCTTAACAGGACAGTGAATCATCTAGACGTTGTCACGTTAAAATCTAATTTATCCGAGTAGGTTTCGATCTGGTTACCTCGTCTCAAACACCAAAAAATGCCAACCAGTTTAGGTTACTAGCTGCAGTTTTGGCTGCTCGTACAAGATTCGATGCTTTCTCGCCTATAATGCAAACTGCCAGTTACCATGTGGATATATTTATGTATCCAGGAAACGATGACGGAGGTAAGGCATTCCAGTCCCTGGCAAGGCGACACACTTGCCTTGCAGCCAATATACCATCCTAGGCTACAATGTCGCTTTTCATCAGGCGAGTAGGTGGCCAAATATGTATAAAAAGAAAAGTTTAAGTTGCGTTGCCATTGCCGTCGTGTGAGTGTGAGGGCCAACACAATGTAGATTGTTTTCGAGTCCCGAAATGTAACGGGAATTAGTGGTGCGCGAAAGTGCGGTCGCTCAAACTAACGGGTATCTTCTCCGTCTTGCTACACATATATTCCTACCGGCCTCGTTCGGCACTGCCGGGCGGTGAATGTCCGTTCGGGAAAAAAGCTCCAAAAAAAAGCCAATCGGCTTTCGCTAAGCCGGGCGGCCGCGAGCCGGCAGTTTCGACAAAGCCAGCCGGCACAACCAAATGTACATATTATTATGTAGAATGCAGATGAATGCCGCGACGCGCGGAGAGACGCGTGACGGCCGACGGATAGTGCCGGTTCGATTATATGTGTAGCAACCCTAAAGGAGAGGATTACTGGCGTGCGTGTGACTGCGCATCAAGGGGCGCACTTTGCTCTAATTACCGACTACTTCCCAACTACCAACTCCGAACCCAACTTGATAAATTTCCTTGAACTGTGTACAAGAGAATGTGGAACTTTGCAAGATATAGATGAGTTTAGGGATGCGATTTAGGATGATTTCTCACGAGGATTTTGCTGTACTCCAGATATTTCGGTATTTATAAAGAAACATCGCTAAATATCCTTGAACTGTTTTCAAGAGAATGTAGACCTTTGCGACATATAGATGAGTTTAGGGATGGGATTTAAATGATTTTGCTGTGCATTCAGTTTCAGATATTTTGGTATTTATAGAGGAACAACAAATTTCTAATAACACACGGATATGAAAACTAATTGATTCAAGGTTTGAAGACACCAACCGCCTCACCACAAAAGATTTAAACACGCTCTTTTATTTAAACACAGTTTAACCGTGAAATTTGTACTGTTAAACATTTTTTAAAAAGTCCGTAAAACTTTAGTGGTAAGACGGCTAGTCTTTAAATCTGACATAATTGTAATCCTACATGTCTTCAAGTCAACTAGTACAGGAAATAAATAAATATGGTTTCTGGGTAGATCCAGTATGTAACGGTTGTGTTTACCCCATTATAAAACCAAAATGTTTTGTCACAGCTGATCAATACATATTTTAATAGGTTTACCCGTGACCACGATCGATGCAACTTAGTCGAAACGTCGGTATAATGAGGTATTTATTAATCTCGTGATTTTAATGCGTGTACAAATGATGAGTACGATAGTATTAGACCGTTTGAGTAGTTTAAGGACGGACAGACGGTCAGATCTTGCTTTATCAGCTGGCAGTAACTCATCCCATATCCCTATCGTCAGCTAATGCCGTACCCGCGTAGGTACAGCACATAAAGAGGCATCAGATAATAGCCGAGCAGACGATGGCCGATTCGAGCAGCTTTACGACTCTCCGGAGCGTATTAGCTGATGGACGGGACGGTGGATTTTATACGAGAATTTGAATGGCAATTGCAAAACGAATGAATACTGTGGGATGTTACAGAGAAATAGTGTAACGATGACAGACCACGTCATAGAGGTGGATGCTGTAACAATAATAATGATAATTTATATCCATCGAATGCGACATTTTTTCATTCCATATTGATATATCGATGTTGAACCATCCATCCATCAGCCGTAGAACGTCCACTGCTGGACATAGGCCTCCCGCTCCCTATGGATTTCCAATAAGGCCGGTTGGAAGCAGCCATGCATCCAGCGCGTTCTGCGATTTTTATTATATCGTCAGTCCATCTAGTCGGTGGACGTCCTATATACGCTACGCTTGCTGATCCGTGGTCTCCATTCGAGAACTTTACGGCCCAATAGGCCATCCGTTCTTCGAACTACATGCCCTGCCCATTGCCAATTCAATTTGCTAATCCGCTGGGCTATGTCGGTAACTTTGGTTCGTCTGCGGATCTCATTTCCGATTGGATCTCGCAGAGACACCGAGCTTAGCCCTCTCCATAGCACGTTGGGCTATCTTGAGCTTATTCATAAGGCCCACAGTAAAAGTAAAATTGATGAAGCCGTGGTGGTCTAATGTTAGCAATACCTTTACCCGTCTAGTACCTATGAGTTTTATGAAACCTATGTACGGAATTTCACACCAACGCTTTTCGGTGAAGAAAACCATCATGAACGAACGTATCCGGTCTCCGTAGAAGAAATTCGAGGGCGCATGTGAATCAACCAAACCGCAATGAACCAGCGTGGTGGATAATGTATATAGCCCAATCAGCCTTCTTGGGTAGGTCTACGTCCCGCAGTGCACATAAAAGTTGATACAGTACACAAGATTATTTTTTTGCAAAAATTAGTATGACCGACTTCACCCGTGTACAGAATTCGCGAATATTTCGCACGGATCGATGTAACATTTTTCACATTATTATTTATTTATCAAAAATGACTCAGCCGATTTTCATAAAATTTAAATGGGACCAATTTCGAAGTATTCTCTTTCTAATAAAAAAAGAATTATTGAAATCGGACTACTATGAAAAAAGTTATGCGTGGTTATACATAAAAAAATATATATACGCGTCGAATTGTATACCTCCTCCGGTGGTTCGTCGGTCAATTAAACATATTGTTACCCATCGAAACAGTCAGTCAGCTAATCCTGATATGGGCCGGTGTCAGGGACTCAGGGTATTCAATCTGCTTCAAGGCTTATTAGAACACTAAAAGCAACAAAGCCTACAATTTAACGTTTCATCCAAGTCTCACAAGCTCACAGAGAAGCCGACAACAGGAAAAGAGAAAAAATGCCAGGTCGATGACAACGGGTTGTAAAATTAAACACTTCGTAAAAAATCTCTGACACTTGAAACCAGGTGAAGGCTGCGTTGATGTATTTATAGGCAAAATCAATAGTTTATTTACACGCTAAGCGAGGCTCTGAATAAATAACTACAGCGCAGGACGGGGCGGCGGCGAATGAATCATTCAGCCTGGGTTTGATTAGGTCACTTGACGTGCTTACAAATACATGAGTGGTCATGTGAAGTCCTTCTACATAAGACGATCTGAGGGCTGAGTGCGAGATTTTCGCTCGAGCTCGATCGCGTTAACGTTTGATGTGATTTCTATTGAATGGCACAGCGCCATCTTGTGTCACGTAAGGGAAACTGAATAGCTAAGTGTGAGTATTTTTTACGGTAATGTAACGAGCGCCAAACCGATCGAACACGAGCGAGGCAACGTCTGTGATTGGCTAATTCAAGCGTGTGTGTCAATGTGCTCGCGTGAGTGCACGGCGCGCTCGGTCAACGCGTCGTAAAAGTAATTTGATTTGATTTGCAAAACTCCCACTTGACACTGAGCAAGAAAGTAAGAACCAACTGGATGCAAGCTGCTCCTTAACAGTAAAATTACACCAGCCATTTTAATAGTCCACTGCAGGACGTTGGCCAACTCACGAAAGGTGATTGAGACATATCCACCACGCTGGCCCAGTGCGGGTTGGTGGATTCACATACACTATCGAATTTCTTCTTCGCACGCATGCAGGTTGCCTCACAATAGGCGAGTAGGCCTATTTTCAGTAGTGTTAGGTATTTCAAAAAGCTGGGACAGTGATGATCATAACTACGTCTTCCACTCCCATTTCGAATTGATAACGATAAACAAATAACTTTGCCCATGATGCAAATGATCTGCGCATTTCAACTTACTAATCCGCTGAGCTAAATAAGTAACATAGACGTATTCGCTACAAAAAAACCAGCCAAGTGCGAGTCAGGCTCGCACATCGAGGGTTCCGCACAAACACATTGTTAAAATAATTAAAAACCTATTTTAGCATGTGCTAATGCAGTTCTTTTATATGATACCTTACATGATACGATTTACTCACTTTGAATTTTGAACCCATATTTAGTGAATTTTGAGGCCCTATTTTTTGTGATTTAAATAAAAATGTACAGTTTTCAGATTTATTCCTATACTAGTTTTTACCCGCGGCTTCGCCCGCATACGCAATTTATCATTATAATTTATAGCCTATGTGTTATTCTGATATATAAGCTATATTATTGCAAAGTTTCATCTCAATCCGTTCAGTAGTTTTTGGGTGAATCCATCCATCCTCACAAACTTTCGCGTTTATAATATTAGTAGGATGTGTACTCTGAGACAATGCTTCTCGCCAAATTACATAGTTATATGTCAACGGGAAATACCCTGTAGGTTTTGATTTTTGTGAGTGTCGAAATATGCGGTTTTTTACAACATAAACGGCTGTAACTTTTTTGTACGATAACTGAGAAGTTTTTCTTTTACACAACTGCAAGAGACCATAAATATACGTATACAGTTTAAATTTCAACTCGATATCTTTACGCGTTCCCGAGTTAAAGAGTCTTGACATACACACAGACGGACAGACGGACAACAAAGTGATCCTATAAGGGTTCCGTTTTTTCCGTTTGAGGTCAGGAACCCTAAAAAAACAACAGGTTGCACTCCAGGAGTGCCGGCAGAAGTGAAAACTTGCTTCTTGCTATATCGCCAGTCCACCTAGTCGGTAGTAGACGTCCTACGATATGCTTGTTGGAACGTGGTCTCCATTCGAGAACTTTGCAGCCCCGTCGGCCATCCGTTCTTTAAACTTCGAAAAGAAAAGCACTAGCACAAAGTTACATAAGTTAGCGAAATGGTAGAATTCGAAACAACCATTGGACAGAGGCCAGATATCGACCGTCAGCGCGAACTACGGCGGGCAACTCCCGTTTATCTCTGTTAACAGTTTGAGAAATTACCTGGAAGTAATACAGCGCGCGACGATGCGGACACAATGCTGATAGATGAACTTAATCATCCGAATTGTGATCTTGTTAGTTGGGAACTTTGAGTTAACTCTGACGATTAAAGATTAGTTAGAGATGAATATCAGATTAGAAAGTTGGCGGCCGAGAAGAGAATCCTTACTAATAATATACTCGTAAATCCAATAATGTACTTGTTGGTTCATCATCATCATCATTTCGTGGCAATGGCTAAGAAGTTTTTTGTTTTTCTTTAGGGTTCCGTACCTCAAAAGGAAAAACGGAACCCTTATAGGATCAGTTTGTTGTCCGTCTGTCCGTCTGTGTGTATGTCAAGACTCTGTTTACGTATATGTATGGTCTCTTGCAGTTGTGTAAAAGAAAAACTTCTCAGTTATCGTTTAAAAAAGTTAGAGCCGTTTATGTCGTAAAAAATCTCATATTTCGACACTCACAAAAATCAAAACCTACAGGATACTTCCTGTTGACATAGAACTATGAAATTTGGCGAGAAGCATTGTCTCAGAGTACACATATAGGAATAAATCTGAAAACTGTACATTTTTATTTAAATCACAAAAAATAAGGCCTCAAAATTCACAAAATATGGGTTCAAACTTTAAAGTGAGTAAATAGTATCATGTAAGGTATCATATAAAAGAACTTGATTAGCACATGCTAAAACACATTTCATTATTTTAACAATGTGTAACTTTCGATGGATGACGAGAAAAGCAAAAAAAAAATTATTTTGATGATTTTAGCATAGACATTTTAACAATTTACTACCCAATTTTGTGAAATTTTCTGGATTTGTATGGAACCCTCGGTGTACGAGCCTGACTCGCACTTGTCCGGTTTTTTTTTTGTTGTTTTGTTTTTATTTTTATTTTTTACAGAGGTTTATAGCTATCTACAGTATCTACTTGTTGATTTATTAGTCTGTTGATTTGTTCCTTTTTCCCGCAGCAACGGATTGGCTTGATTTTTGGCATGGGCATAGTTTGAAAGACGGAAAGTAACTTAGGCTACTTAAATACCGAAAAAATAAAAGGTTCCCATGGGATAGCACAAAAATCAAAATATCTCGCGGGCGAAACCGCGGGCAAAAGTTAGTTTACAGATAAGAAAGCAGATGTATCTCATTTCTGTCGATTCTTATTTTAGCACTATTTTTTATTCTTTTTTACGATAAATTTTATACAGATCAAAATACTCAAGCCAAAACTCATAAAATCTGGTTAAAGTATGCCAATAGAGCTTAAAAGAAACACAGGAACATTAGACCTGAAACAATGACCAAAACATGGGATAGTAACAATCACACGCAACGACTAAGTTCAAAACAAATAAATCAGCGCACGACGTTAATTTAATTTCTTATTCTTCTCTAGTCGCGCAAGAAAACAATTTCCACGAAAACATGATTAATTAAAATCGTTTGAAAGGGCCCAAATTGGGTAATAAAGCTCCGGACGAGGCCGAGGGCGGAAGAATCATGGACACCAGAGATAAAACAATTATCATTAGGGATCCTTTCGTGCAGCTAACAAATAACAGCGAAATATCTGTTAATAACAAGCAGCCGTTAATAATCAGTTGAGAGGATTGGAGCTTAGAGGGAAACAAGAGTAGGCGTCCAGCTGTTAATTCTGATTAAATATTTAGTATTTCTATGCGAACCCTAAATAATGAGTGGGATTGTTGATCAGATTCTATGTTTGGAAGATATCTTTAAATAAGTCATCTCAGCCATGTCAAAAATCTTCAGGGTCTATACAAATTTAAATAAGCGTATTTTTTCAGTGACTGCTTAAACTCTCAAGAAAAGAATAAAAATTTGTAAAATTAGCACAGGTCATTAAAGTTCTCCTTCCCCTCAAGTAGAATTCCTCATGTCTAAGGGTTGTGACCACCACATCGTATTTATTGAAGTTCTAAATCAAAAAAGTGCAATATAAATTGTACAAAACTTTAGTTGTTATAATTTCCTACAGTTTCTTTACGTTTCGAAGACAAATCAAATAAAGTAATTCATTCATTGAAGAGTCACTTTTACCGAATTCTACTGATTTAATTGGAATAATGAGTAAAATAAATACTGAAAGCTTCACTTTAAATGTTACCCTTGAGACAACTACTAGGAAATTGCCTGGAGCGAATACATCTAAATTCTCGCTTTGAGTCTGTACACAGGCTTTGTGACTAAGGAGACGGAAATAGGATGTATGTGGTATTATACACTGCATTTAAACTTGTATCTTAGAGGAACAATATATTTAGCAAGGTCAGCAGATGCAAGTTAAAAATAAAAAAAATCATTAAAAAAACTTTTTTTAAAACAAGCTTTTACTGAACAAGTACTCGCCAAGACGAATCAAACGAGCCGAAAGTCGATGGGTATGCATCGTTCCGTTACAGATCCTAGGACCACCTTCCAGCTCCATCTTCAGACCCTAGTTACCATTAAAAGACAAACTATTCGTCAAGACGATTCAAATGAGCCCAAAATCTATGAGGTTGTGTCGTTTCATTGCAAAGTTCCTTTGGCCACCTTCCAGCTCCATCATCAGTTCAGCACCATGTCATCATAATATTGCTTTGTCACGCATTTTACACATGTATGCAAATTTTCAACTCAATCGGTAACCGGGAAGTGGATCAGGTGAAACTTAATAAAGAAGAAAGTCAGGGCGAAGAAGAAGTATTCTTAGAATAGGTAATCCGACGAAGCGCTTTAAGAAAAGAAGTGTAGCTCTTGCGTTTCCTTTCGCTTGGCTCGTCTCGGCGGAGCATTACCCAAGATACAATTTTATTGTTTTTTTATCCAAAGGTACTGCGAATGAAAATGTTAATGTAGAAATGAGAAATTCGCCCTATTTGGAACTAGGTTGGTAAAGAGGAAGATTTGTACAAAGTAGTTACTACACTGCCAAAAGGCAGCAAAGCCTGGCCTTAATATGCGTAACTTGATAATATTGAATCTCACTCAAATCGGTAGCCAAAAAATAACTTGAATCGAATCCAAAGCCGGCTAGACGGCGGCAGCGGACGGTTACGTAAAGCCAAAGAATATATAATAATACTGTGTAAGGGTTGCTACACACATAAGCGAGCCGGCTCAGTCGGTTCAGCACAGTTTGACGAATGACAAAGCTGATCCGAAACAGTTACTACACTTGTTCGTCATCACTTGGCTTGTACATCCCGTTCGGCACCGATTGGATAGTTCCTTCGGATCCAATCGGCACAATTCGGTTTTCATTCAACCGTCACGCCTACGATGAGTACTTCGATTTTACCACCCGACCTTGCCGAACGTACCGACTCGCTGCCACCCGGTCTATCGAAAGCAGATATGCTTTTTTTCTTTTCCGAATCTTCATCTGCACGTATTCTATTTTAGCACTGTGCCGATTGATACCAGCCCGATTATATGTGTAGCAAGCTAAGGCTAAGTGTTGGACCTAGACCCGGACGGAGTTGGCACGGACAGCGCTGCGTGGGCGTTAAGCCTCTTTATAGCCGATACTTACGGATTTTTACTAGCTCCCAGGGCTCTTAGCGTGGATTTAGTCACAACTGTAGTAAACATGTAAATTACTTAATCGCTTAAGTAGATATAAATTGTCGGAAGTAAACACTTTGGATCTTTTACAATTTTTTTAAGTAAAGTAGTCACAGTTCCTTTTACAAATTAACAAAAATGTTTCTGTAAATTGTGGCTTCTTATCTAAATACAGGTTTGCGTTTAACTACATTCTGCATGCGGTCTATGGTGTGGCACGTTTAGTCAAAAGACTCTTATTGACTCGAGATTTAAAGACACCTATGCTGTGGAATGCGGATACTTTAGTGAAAAGACAGACTCAGGCAAATCATTCCACATCCTAGCAGTTCGTATAAGCTTTTGGTAAAAGTAAAATGTTTGGTGGAAAGGAAGTTCCTCGCACTTAGCTGACTAGCTATTACTCTAACTAGCTAAATCTAAGAAATTCAAGTCACCAATTACTTAGTAAAGCAATCTAACTTCAGAGTTTCAAGCTTTAATTAGATTAGTTACTACATCCGACGAGCCCCCAGTTTCCAGCTGATCTATAGAAAAGCCTGTTACACATAAAAATGTCTTTTACTATTCTCTATCCAGTTCGCCGCTCGTTGCCTTCTTACGTAAAGACTCGAAAAGGCGTGCGTCATGTTTTTTTATTGATGACGTCATAGAGATCCCATTTATCCCCGCCTAGGCTCTCCGAAGTCCCAATCCGGGCACTGAATTATTCACTCCTCTAGAGTGTTTACTATTGCGGCCCGGGGCTAAGAGGTTGGCAAACCATTTCCTATTCATGATTCGTATTCCGTTTTATAGATTTTCAAAGAAGCACTACTTTTGTAGTCGAGTGCTGCTCGGATGGTATTATGAATTTTATTGGGTAGAGAATACAGATAAATTTTCACTGAAATGGCAGAGCGCGACTCATCGTTACTTTATGACTTCATGATCGAATTGCAACCTCCTGGATATTTTATATCTAAATACTAACTTTTTGAAGCTACTCCTAAGATTGGGAGATTTTAAACCTTCTTTATAATCGGTTTGTTTGTGGTGTCAACCCGCAGACTATGTCGTATCTGGCTAACTATGCAATATGCCCTAAAACTTGCTCCATACATGACATAACTGAGGCAACAGAGAGCTTTATTTTGACTGCCTCGGTGGTTCAGTGGTTAGTGACCCTAACTTCAGGGTTAAAGAGGCTTGGGTTCGATCCCCACCCTGGGCAGGTATTTATGTGATGAACATAGGTGTTTGCTTTCTGTCTGGGTGTTATTTATAGTTACTATCTATACAAGCATGTGTTTAAAATATGTATAAATTTAGTATATCAGTCTTTGGCAGCCATATCACAAGTTTAGCTTAATTTGGGTTCAGAGGCCGTGGGTATGATTAATAAAAAATATATTTAGGTGATCTCCGGGACAACGACCTGGAGATGCAGGTTCAAGTCCTGCGTTCGCACAACAGTTTTGAAATGTTTATTACAAAAATAACTCTTTGAGATAAACCTAGTGTGGATAATCAAATAAACCTAGTGCGGATAAGATAACAAAACAAAAAATATATTAAAGGAATATGACCTTATTACAATTATTTATAACATTTACAGCAAAATGCTGATGAAGAGTGATTTTAGACTTGTCTGACATTGTTAGTAACATAAAATAGTAACATTCAAGCGACGAAATGTACTAAAACTTCGTCCATCCTGCTAATGCTCGAATACTCGTAGTAGTTCATAAAACAATCTGCAACCACCATCAGAGCGGCTAATTTGAATCGTGGAAGTGTAAGAGTGGCGTCATTACGACAGTTCTAGCGAATAACTCCAGTGTCGAGCGCCACTCCGAATGACACCACTAATTGCCTGGCTGCCGTTGATGGCCGCTGTAAAATGTGAGATAATGGACAATTTCACTGAAAATGTTATTATTTCCTGTTTATGATGATGAGAGACAAATAAATTAAACAACTACTCTATACGAACAGTTGTTCATTTAATTTGTAAGGAAGTAATAAGATTTATCATAACTCAATAATTTATAGCAACATAAGAAACATCTACCTAGGTGCGGTTTAACCATTTGCAGAAGTATCTTACAATATAGTAAGTTAAGATTGAGTACAAGTGAGAGTGTATTCTGCTGTAGTACAAATATATAATAATTACAATATCAATCTAAATATTAAAAAAAACAACATAATATTACCTCATATCACGATTTAACCATTACTGTTGATACATCAAATCGTTGATACAACAACTTTGGTCTATACAAATCTGTTGAATATAATTATCTTGATAAAATAATAAACGTGTTTAATAGCGTCTAACAGCCAGCAGCAATTTACCACGTAGGAGCGATAGTGCTACAACATTGTCAAAGGCAGCGCCGCCGAACAGAGATGCTCTCAAAGCGACAGCGTTAATTGCCCACACTCTGCAAACACACTGCTGATGAGAGGTGTTCTATTTACACGGTGAATGAACATGATTTTGTTCATGTCACTTAGTAAAGCATCCCGCACATAGCAGCTTAGTTGTTCGACCAATCACATTGATGACTGAAATGTTTAAATCGTGATCTGTGATTGTTCAGGCCGCAGTTATCTGCAAGACGCTTAAGAGCTCGGGGGGTCCGAAATTTTTCATACAAACGTATTATGCTGATCTTTAAATATGTTAAGTTATTGAGCTTTTCTGACAGTAACGGGCAAGGCATTCCATAACTGGACTGCCTGAAACACAAACGACCTGCCGTTAAAAGTTTCACACCGTGCAGTAGGGGTCATAAGGGAAAGGTTCTCCTTGGATCATAATAATTGGAATAATGTAGCTTCTTAATGGCAGAAAAATAAATAAACTCTAGCAGGAATATTTTTGTTTGCTATCCGGGTCTCTATCTACTAGGTACGGCTAAAATCAGGAACTAATTCAATGCTGTCAGGGACTACTTACAGAATTCTAGCGATATAACGTACGTGGAGCCACGACTCGCGCGCATAGTTATCTTGCGCGTAGTCCACGTAATATCATATTTTGCTACAATTCAAAATAAACCATCGGTCGCCAGAGTGTTCTTAGGGGCGCGGGTAGGGTGCGGGTAAAGTTAGAGCGCAGTACGAACACAAATACAATTGCAACACACACACACATTGAAGCTCCTTGGTATGAGCGCATCGCGACGCCAATAGTTTAGTCCAAATACCTATTTCTCAGTTTTCGTCACTAGGAGTTCCTCTTAATAGAGAACACTAAGCGTCAAGATTTAGATCCCCTAAAATTCACAACACCGAAACATAGTACAAACTCGTCATCGATTTATTATTTTATTAGCTTAATGGTTTATTTACTGCTTAAGATTGTGGTGTTTTTACGGAACAAAATCGTTTTACTGTAAAATCACTGCCACACAATTTCAGAATATCCTACACTTGTTACCTTTAGTGTTAATATTAATTGATTCATCACTAACTACATGAAAATCCGCAACACAAAAACTCCAAAAACGAGATTCACGTTATATTCAACCGCGTGTACCGATTTCATATCAAATAGAATTCAAAAGCTACCATTCAAAATCACACGAGCATGAATCGTGTAATAATTAATAAAGTTGAGCGCCGAGAAGCCTGACAGAACATTAATATACACGACATTAACTGAACGCGGCGACTGTATCATGTTTTTAACAAGTTGGATGTAATAAAATCGTATTTTCAAGTTCTGATCAACACGCAACAGTTGCTAAGATCTACCGCTGATGTTTATTTGATCGAACTGTCGATATATGAGATACCCGTCTCTGGACCGAGAAAATAACCAACCAATACATCATTTCGATAAGCGTATGGAAATTGGAATATTTACATACTTAGACGATATTTTTATCTCTATTACGGAACTGCGTAAAGAAAGATGTTTAAGAGTTCCGAACTTGGGGTATTGACGTCAAATCTTACGTCACATCTGCAGACTGTTCTGGAGTTGGTATTGATTCACTTACCTGAAACAAAAGAACAAGATACAGTTTAATAAAGAAGGCAATACATAACCATACAATAATTTAGACTTAAAAGTCAATTCACATAGCTAGTAAAAGACTGTAATATAAAACTTAATCCTCAGAGCGAACAAAACAACGCTTTTACCTAGCACAGTAACGTAAGATATTGCATGCCATTAAATAAACTACCCAACAAAACATCCTTAACCCGCTGTACATTGTAGTTTAATAACTTTCTTACAGCGACTAGTATAAATAATGGCGCAAAACGTGAACCACGTTATACAAGCTGCAGCATTAATCCAAGTCATTAACTCATTCAATGCCGCCGACACGCGTCGCATGTTTTGGCAAATTCCTATCGCCATGCCGCGGGCACGCCACGCGTGCTCTCGGTTTTTTCAAGATAAGTCAAAGATTTGGGTATGTTTTCTGTCAAGAAACTCAGAGCATAAACCTTGTGCCGTAAGCTAAACAGTTATGAAGTGGCCTATAAGATCTAACGATTTTTTTTATGTTATCAAAAAAATGTTATTGTGCAGTGCCGCGAACACGCCAGGTATGCTCGTCTACGATAGTTCTCAACCTTTTATATTGATATTTATTAATAGTAAATTTATCAAAAGACATGACTACTTTTTCAAAGAAATTTGCCCCGCTTCAATATTTCGAATAATTATGCATGCGTCAGGATCAAAATTGGATTTGCTAATACAATTTATTGTTTTTTGCATTTTTCAATCAAAAAAAGGTGGAAGTTAAAAGTTTAGATGATATGCATCATTTTATCATCTAAATATACAACAGCACCTACCAATGGGCTGCAGCCGGTAGAGCATTTTTATTTTCACACAACACATAGGTATTTGAGGTATTATATACACCATATATTTTGTTGAACCATTAGCTATGCATTAACATTAATTTCGTATTGACGCGTTGAATTGACCGTGGCCGAAATCCACCGTCACATTTGTTATTATTTTTTAAAACTGAATGATCAAACAAAACTCCTCGTGCGACTGAATTAACAGTGAATGAAATTATATTTTTAAGACGAGGCACCGGGCCGAGAAACACGAAAACGGCAAAAACGAGTACTTTTGAATGCGCGATGTGAGAGGATGAATGATATCGATTCAAATTTAAAAAATGTCATAGATAAGGGAAAATCTTAATAAATTGAATGAACCGGACAAAATTTTGAAAAGTAACCGGCTTTATTAAAAAAAAAATAAAACAAATTGCTCACCAAAAAAATTTTAGTAATTCGAATGCTCAGAATTATCAGCGACAACACCCCATTATTTTTTACGAATAAAATAGCCAGATCCCTTTTCTTTATTATAAACCGAGAATTTTTTTTTTTTAAATTGTATATTATGAGTAATTAATTAAAAACTCAATCAAATCTCTTCGCGCCTACTCTAGTTTAGCTTTTACTCTACAGTGTTTGCTCAGAATATTTGATCCGGCACTATCTGGGCCGCCGCCGCCGTACCGGTGCGACGTTGCGACTCCGACGAGCGCATGATTCGCTCAGCGTCGGGCTGGCAACGCCGCAAAGTACGGACGGCGCGAGATGCGTGCTGTTTGTTTTTGGTTATTGTCTTCTAGGTACTCTGTGCGACGACAACCGAGTAATTTACTTCAGAATTATTTTCAAAATTATAAGTTAGACTTTAGTGTACTATATTATATTGTAGCTTTAGAACATTATTATAGTAGGTAGTAAGTTAGGTACTTAGTATTTTTATTTGGTAGTGTGTAAATAGTAGTGAACAAGTGTGCATAGAAAATGGGGAGGAAAAATAAGCGGAAAGAATTGTTTTTACAAAAACGAAAAAGAAAACCTAAAAAAAATGACGGAATGTTTGGGTAAGTCGAATTACATATATAATAAACTTGCAATAAATAGTTGCACTCTAATGCCCTAATAATAAAGTCTATATTTGGCAAATACACATTCGTCTACAGATTATGGATTATCACATTCTTACTACCTAGGTACTTCAATTTTTCTGCATTTACCTATATTTACAATTTTTTTAGGTCAAAAAAACGGAAACTGCAACCTGACGATTGTCAATCCACATCCTCAACAGGGCCAGTAGATAGAGAGTGAGTCCATGCCAAGTACCTATCTATCATGTCAGCAATCAATTTAAAGTATCTAGTAATAATACTCCGTCTATTCTTTATTTTCAAGTGTGTACCTACTAAGATTTGTCTGTACAAACTAACCATACTGTAGGAAACAAATATCAGAACAAAAAGCTATGGAGTCGTCTCTTGATATTTTAGAAACCTATCTAAAATAATGATATTTATTAGGTGATGTTCTATCACCTAAATAATTGTGTTAGCTTTAACTTTTTAATAATTATATAATTACATCATTTTATTTTGTAGCCACCCAGAAATATCACCAACATACGCAGAGTTACACAACGTGTTGCCGACATCTGGGGATTCAGAGGAAACGGTAAATTTAAACACTTTTTTTAAATTATCACGGTTATAGTATTGTCTTTTACCGACTTCAAAAAAGAGGAAGTTGTCGATAGGGTTATTATTTTTTCTTCTTTTAAATAAACGAAATTAAAATTATTCTCCCTGCTTTATCACAAAGATTTTCCAGGTATTTAGTGAGTAGTTAGTACCTATACCTCCGCCACTGTACTCCATTTTGTACATGTCTAATTCCTTTAATAGTAATGTAAGTAATTTAATTTCAGTTAAAAGAACCAAATCCTGAAAATGAAGAGTTACAAAATGTGTTGCCCACATCAGAGGATTCGGTGGAAACGGTAAACTTAAGTACCTTTTTAAACTATCGCGATTATTGTCTTGTCTTTTTACCGACTTCAAAAAAGCGGATGTTGTCGATTTGGTTATATTTTGAAAATGTCGTTTTTTACTTCGTCTGCAAGTTGAACTTGTGTAATTTTGTTTCAGTTAAATGAACAAAACCCTGAAAATGAAGATATTCCATACATATTCGAAAGTACCTCTGAAACTACAGTAAGGATTTTGTTATAGCTAAGGCATGTTTACATAATAAGAAATTCAAACTAAATAAATACTAAAATATGTGCTTAAATTTCAGATTCATACAGAAATACCCGACTTGGGGCATCGAGTAATAGATGTTAATCATTTTACATCACAACTAATACAACTCTCTCAACATGAATCTCTGTTTGACTGCGGATTAGCCTCAATGAAATTAGTTTCTGAACATCGAATTGGATTACAATCGGAATTTACATTTGTCTGCTCTATGTGTAATTATAAAAACAAAATAAAATCATCTTTGGCTGATGTAAACAAAGATGTTGTTGCAGGAATAATGGCAGCAGGTTGTGGTCACGCGCAACTGAAGCAGTTTTCCGCAGCAGTAGGATTACCCATTATGTCTGAACACACTTACAATAAAATGCAGGACGATGTTTGTGACGATTGGGAAGAAACTGCCTGGGAGGAAATGAAAATAGCCGGAGAAAAAGAGAAAGAAGCAGCTGTTATTGAAGGCAGGGTTACAAAAGATGGCATTCCCATGATTGATGTCATTGTAGATGGGTGTTGGAGCAAACGCTCATACAGAACAAACTATGCTGCATTATCGGGTGCTGCAGCCATAATTGGCAGACGTTTTGGCCAAGTTTTGTACATGTGTGTCAAAAATAAGTATTGTTGTATTTGTGCCCGAGCTCAAAACAAAAAAGAAAGTCCCAAAGAACATGTCTGTTATAAAAACTTTGAAGGGGCTTCTACTGCTATGGAATCCCAAATAATAACTGAGGGGTTTAAACAATCCATTGAAATGCACGGTATAATATACGCGCGACTTATTGCTGATGGCGACAGTAGCACCTATGCCAAAATAATAAATGCTCGGCCATACCCAGGCTTAACAGTGTCAAAAATTTTCTGTCGGAATCATTTACTGAGGAACTATTGCAATAAGTTACAGCAACTTACTTCAGACACTCACTTCAACGTTACAGACAGGAAATATTTGACACAAGAGAAAATAATGCGCTTGTTATGATATTTATAGTGGTAGTGTATTAGAACAATCATCAAAGCACACTATTTGTTTGAATTCTTTGAACAATATGAATCAGAGTACAATACTATACCTTATTGAAAAGGTAGTTTCAATTACTGAAGCCTATGTAACTCACTGTATGCATAAATAAATAACATTTTGATATTTAAATTGTAGAGTTACTGAAACAGTATATTTAAGATGAATAATTGGTTTGATTGGGTTTTTCTGGGTTTTCCCCAATCCTGCGCAACAAATGTTGAACCAATTTGAATGTATCCCCAGACAAGGTAGGAAGGTGTGTTGTGTTATTTTAATTGTATAAAATTTCGTTATCAAAATAGGAATTGATTTTTAAATAGATTAATTTTTGAGGGGGCGTGTTGGAATATGATACAAAAACTAATCTATCTCACTCTAACATGTAATGTATGTGAGTGTTTCTCTTTCCTTCACGACGTTTACATTATAGTAAAATACCCCTTTGTTCTACAACTTTAATGCTTATTATGAATTCCTCACCACTGTTCTTATAGAGCTGTGCTAGACCGCACTCGCACCTATCCTACCAAATATCGGTAAATAAATGATTTATATTTTAAACCGATTAACTAAATATTTTATTTCTGGCATCCAAACCCTTTTCTAAGTGTGTGAAGCACGATAAAAATAAGTTCATTGATTATGATACCTGTACATAATCAACATTAATTTGTATACAGGGTTATTTCTAATCAATTAGCATCCTTTTAGAGGTTTATTCTGTATATGTACATCAAAACTAACAACTTTTGTTCTGCAACATTTCTCAAAACTAACAACTTTTGTTCTGCAACATTTCTCAAAATTAAAAAAAAAAAGCTGTTCCATACATTTTGTTGCGGGTCACGGGTAGACTCACTATTCTACGGAGTGTCTACCCTTGACCACGGTTGATGCAACTCGGACGAAACGTCGGGATGATGAGTTATTTATTTATCTCGTAATTTCAGAGCGCGATAAGTCCCGTAGTATATAATAATAATGTGTTCAAATCGCGAAAGTTTAAAAACAGCAGTTGAAATAACCCTGTATTGTATGAAAAAAAAAAACATTAAAAAGATCAAAATAATTTTTGCCTTTTTTTTAAATTGTTGATTAAGGACAAGGCGACTCCATGATTATCTATGCTCTAGGCAAATTGAGTTGACGCGTGCCGCCGCCGCGCCGTTAGCAGCGCCACGTACGCTAGCCCAGCGTTGCCGCCCGCCGCTCTGGCGTGATCCTGTCAAGTGAGACCGCGTAAAATTTTGTCCGAGTGAAGGGGCGCGGTACTCGATTTTGAAACTATAGTTTATCAATGCGTCACCTTAATGGAAAATATGCCAGCGCTTCACGTGTTGTACATTCACATCAAATCACAGTTGTGACTTGGTGTTAAACGTTGATGTGGTCTGGGATGACGCACTTTCCTAGAAGAAACCTATTCACTTGCGACTTGAAAACACTCACCTTGCACCCGTCCGGAAGGACCCACTCAAGTAGTTCCCGCACCCGTTCGTACAATAAAAGTGAAACCAAAACGTTTTGTTCTAATCATTGGTAGCTAATCATCTACTATAAAATCGCTTTTTATTGATCCTGGCGATCCGGTAAAACAAAGGACTAGACGGAATTTGATCATGAAGCTCTGATGCACAGTGCACACTCCCCGAATTGTACCTATCCGTACAATGTAAATGTATTTCTAAGAATGCACTTGGCAAAAATACCGACATAAGTAACAATGGCATTTGTTAGATAAAATTACCGACAAAATCACCGGCTCAAACTTATCTAATATGAATATTTCTAAGAATTCACGTGGCAAAAAGGCCGCCATAGGTAATAATGGCATCAGTTAGTTATTACCGACAAAATCGCTGCTTCAAACTTTATTCTGCGTACAAGCCATTTTAAGCGCTATCGGAAGAACTTACGGTTCAAAATTTCTTATGCATAGTTGCAAAAGAAATTTTGAACCGTTACAGCTAGCACTATTGTTTATAACCGCTAAACAAAAGCGCTGATAAAAAAGAGACTTGTCATTGATCTTTGTTTTGCACCTTAAGGATAACTGAGACAGATATTGGTTGGATTACACAATTTTGCATAGGAGCCATCATTGCAGTGTTCGAAGTGTTCGACATCGCAAGCTTCTCCCGCTTTCTCACATTTAGTGATTTGTTAGATTGCTCCCTCTGTGACCCCAGCTACTGTTTCGGACTTGTTTGATTGTTCTTGTGACGACCCCGGCTAGTGTTCTTGGACTGTATTTGATTGCTCTTACGACGACCCCGGCTTGTGTTAACGGACTTTTGTGATCGCCTTCACCTCGACGGCTACCCTTAGCGGACCAAAGCAGTGCATCAGTGGTAAGTGATATTAATTAATCCTTACAATTACTATAAAATACAGTAATACCCCGACTTAAGCTACTTCGACAAACGCGCATTCGGAGTTACACGATTTTTTTTTTGTTACTTACACGTTTTTAACTGAAAAGTTTTTTTATTAATTCAATTACAATATTACGTAGAAGAAAAAAACATTGACTAGTGACATTTTATTAAACCTTCTTACAACTTTGAGTTACATCAAAACAACTTCCAATTGTGTTTAAACAGTTTATAATTCAGTAGAAACTCTATTATCCGACCCTTAGTTATACGATTGCGCAATTATCCGGACTACCAACCGCGACCTATGTCTGAAAAATTAACTTTTTTAGCTTCTGGACGAGAGAATTTATCTCCAGGGCATAAAACTACGATGTACAATTGCACATACATAAATACGTGCATATGTATATCGTGTGTTAGAAAATGATATAATTTTTTCATATACATTGATTTTCGTTGATGTGTTCTTGTTTTAAAATCTAATAAAGACATAAAACTACACATGAAAACCGAAAAAGTTTTATTCACACATTCGATTATCTGGATGCCTACTGACAACAATTTGCCTGGTTAATCGAGTTTCTATGTATACCTAGTTTGTCATATTATCTACAATTAGTTTTCACACATTAATTTTCTAAATCATTGTTATACTTAGTCTCCAGTCACAATTAAACATACCTTATATGTATATGAAAAATTGCACCCTTCCGTGAATTCGACTTATATGGAAAGCGCTCCGTTCCACTTATCACATAAGCGTAGGTGGGCACTCGTTAATCCGAAGTCAACATTTTTACTAACTTTTAAAGATGTTAACTTCCGCAAAGATACAGAAGTCCGTTAATCGTTAATCCAATGCCTAATAGTTACCGCACGGCACCGACAAGTGCCGGGAGGCGCTCGCTTTCAGACGAGTACTTCAACATGTTTAATGTTCATAAGGAAATTCATAGGAATAATGTGCACTTAATGCCCGTCGTTTAATTACACATTTAAATTAATTATTAAGTATTGTGTTTTGCTCCTAACCTGTTAACTTTCAGAACCTAAATCAACAGGTTTCATAAGTTTGTGGTATTACTGTATATGCAATTTTGTAGTTTTTTGTGTGCTTAGTGCCGATCGATCGATATTTTAAACATTAATTTTACGCTTTAGGTCATGGACCCTATGGATTATTCAACGCCATCGTGCTCTTGGGAAGACCCAAATTTGGTTTTTCTCGACATAGAAGAAACTTTAGGAGCCATGGTAGCTCTGGAATCATCTCCTCCAAGAAATGAAGCAACTCCGCTTTTGTCTGACGCTGAGCTGTATGGTATATTAAGAGGAAATATTCTAGATGAAATGGATAGTGATGATTCCGAACCAGAACCGGAGCTGGAGAATATTGATATACCTGCAGAATCAGCTATACCCGATCACGAATGGTGCCCAGGAAATCCTGCCGACTACCCGGACTTACCATTCACACAGACTCCAGGTCTCAAAGAAGAAGTCGCCGATACGCCTATTGGCTATTTTGATGCTATATGCAACTCGGAGTTGCTCCAGTTACTAACAGACTGCACGAACAATTACGGGGCACGAGAGAAAACGTCCGCACGCGCCCCGAAAAGTAGAAGTAGCTTGTGGAAACCAATAACGTGCGACGAGTTAAAACTGTTTTTTGGTCTACTTTTTCATATGGGTTTCATAAAACTTAATAGAATTTCCGATTATTGGAAAAAGGACATATTCTTTAATCAATATTTATTTTCTAAGGCAATGTCAAGAAATACGTTTTTACTGATATTAAGAATGTTATGCACTAGCTTAGAAGAAGCAACATCGAGTTTCGATAAGATTAAAAACATAATATTATTTTTTAACAAAAGAATGTCGGAGTTATATTACCCGACAAGTAATATAGTGATCGACGAATCTATGATGCTATGGAGAGGCAGATTACGCTTTAGGCAATACATGAAAGGAAAAAAACATAAGTACGGTCTGAAGTTCTATGCATTGGCTGACCAGTTAGGGGTAGTATTAAAACTCCACTTGTACGGCGGTGCATCTGACGCTATTGTGGGAGGAACAAACCACGTCAAAAAAGTAGTTATGCATTTAATGGATGAATATTTAAATAAAGGCCACCATCTATTTTTGGATAATTTTTATACAAGTATTGAATTGACGGAAGATTTATATAGGAATAATACATACTGTACAGGCACACTTAGAAAATTTAGAAAAAATAACCCAAAAGCAATGTTAAAAGCCAAGTTAAAAAAAGGCGAATTGTGTATTGTACACAAAAACAATGTGTGTATAATAAAATGGTTGGACCAAAGGGAAGTTCTAGCTATATCAAGTAAATATAATGGAAATTTAAATATTTTTACCAATCGCAGGGGGCAAAAAAAAGAAAAACCGCAAATGATAATACATTACAACAAAAATATGAATGCGATTGATCGGCATGACCAAATGTTGGCATATTATTCGTGTGAGCATAAGTCTCTTAGATGGTACAAAAAAGTCATCATTCATATTATGCAGGTAATAATGATCAATGCCTATTTCCTGTACAATAACTTCTCAACCCACAAATCAACTTTGTATGATTTTAGATTAAGTGTCATCAAATCAATTGTAGAGCCATATATTGATCCGCTACAAAAAATTAAAAATCAAAGTGTTCATTGCCTAATGGCATTACAAAAAGATAGTAAAGGCAGAACTAAAAGAAGAAGATGCAAACATTGCTGGAACACTAAAAAAGATAGAGTGATGGTGACTGTTGCTTGCGATACCTGCCCACAACAGCCAGGCTTGTGCATAGAATGCTTCAGAGTGTATCATAACTATTAAAAATAATAATACATAGTACTTATAGAGTATTACACACATAGAATCTAAGCTTAAATTTAATCTAAATTACATAGGAATACTATAGATGATTTAAATGAGTGTTTTTTTTAAATAAATATACTTTTTGATCAGCAAATCAGTCTTTTTGTTTCAATTACAAAAAACAACTCTTACCTAAACTATTTTGGCTTAAAACCTTTTAATCGAGTAATATTATTAAAGATTGTTAAAAGTAACTTTTAATGATATTTGGCAATACTAGATATTTTTAAAGATTATTTGTAACTTTTAACAATCTTTAAAAATATCAAGTATTGCTTTCATTTTATTATATCGAGCTTGACCGTGATATTTTCCTAATTCACAAGCCACGACTTTTCCAAAAAACTCATTGCATTGGCTTTCCATGCTAGCATTGTTGGTACATGTACGCTCCGATTCGGTCATAGTGCCAACTTCTTTATATTTATTATGTATGGACCTGTCGCCAGTCATAGTGCTCGTCTCTTCTTTATGGTATTCAGCAACATCGTCTGTCATGTTCACTGTCCATTTTTGGGAGCTGGGTAATCCGTGAAGAGGCGAATATTCATTTTGTGGCTCCGTAAATATTTCTTGAGAATCATCAAAAGAGTGATTGATGTATTCTGTAAAAAACGTTTGTACATCACAAAAAAATCAGGGTAAAAAATTATATTAAGTTTGAATATAGGTAGATACTGAAATAGAAATAGGTAGAATGAGTTTCTTTGGAACTTATGTACGGAATTTCACACCATTGGCTTTTCGGTGAAGGAAAACATCGTGAGGCAACCTGCATACGTCCTTAGAAGGAATTCGACGGCGTATGTGAATCCACCAACCCGCACTGGGCCAGCGTGGTGGATATGGCCCAAACACTCTTCATGGGTAGGCCTACGTCCTGCAGTGGACTATTAAAAAGGCTGATACAGATACTGAAATATCATAATTAACAGATTTTTTAAACATAGCACTTGCGGATTTTGTGTTAAAAAATCGGTCAAGTGGAATCAGCCAAATCTTCTTGGACTTGTCCATGAAAGTTTTCGTAATTTACGATTTATGATGGATTAAAAAAACTACTTACTAGATTTCGTTCTAACCAATTTTCGGTGTAAGTTTACATAGTTATTAATGTACATTATATACATTTTTATTATGTTATAATTATGGTGAAATAAGTTTGAAAACTTGTGTAATATTTTTTTTCTTTATAAAAGGAAAATTAAAAACTTGGCTTTAATGTTTATTTGTACAAGCAATAAACGTTAAGGTCTAATAAGAATTATTTTTGGAGTCGCAAATAATAGTCTTATTGGAGATCTTTAGGGGAAGCCTATATCCAGCCGTGGACGTCCCATGGCTGAAATGATGATGATGAAATAAAAGTATTTTGGACTAGTAAGCTTAGGAAACCAGGCCAAATTACTAGCAATATTATGATCTAAGAACACTTTACTGCCATAAAAGTATGTATTAGATTTAGCCTTTGTTCTTTAATAAAAAAAATTGTTGATTGTTCAGAACATTTTCCTAAAAAATCTCAAAAAAGTTGTATGTTTAATTATTGAAAATAGAAACATTATATACATACATAAAGTATTAAAAGAAAAAAAAACTTTTATAAAAGTTATATAAATAAATGTACTTGAAAAAGATAAAGAGACCTTTATCTACATTACTCACGTTCTAGATTTGGACGTTTATTTGGTGGGGGGCTATCTGCTTGCGTCAAATCATCGTCATATTCCTCTGTTTCAGGCACATATTTCGTCTTTTCTGTAAAGAAAATCTTAAAATTTAATTTGTTTTTTTTTTAAAGTTTGAGAATAACAGGGAAAATTACGATAAATTCTTACCGTGAAATCTATTTCGTGCCATAACCGAAGTTTTAAAAAAACAGGGACTTGCAGAAACACTGTATCTCTTATGTAGACCAAGAAAGACTAACTAAAAAGCACAATTAAAGCTGTAAAATAAATGTTTATGATTTTACCTTCATATAGTGCCGGTGAACACCTCTAGCGTGTCCATGTAATTTCATCTTGTAATGCCGAGAGCACGTCTAGCGTGCTCACGTTGTGTATACGGCGGCATCGCTGGGAGCTACTCGCATATAGGGGTGGCATTGAATGAGTTAATATAGGGGGGTGGAGGAGGGTAATAAAAACGGATCGTTATATGGAGGCGGAACTAAAGCCATGAATCTAGAACCTATATCGCGGGACGCGCAATAACTTTAAAATATTTGAAAACTTCTGGCAAGTTTTGCGGAGAAAAGTTCACCATACAAAGACGTAGTGCGTACTATATCATCATTATTTCAGTTCATACTCGCTGCTGAAAATGTATACTTTTTTGGTTCGACAATTACTATTCATTTTGACATATGTATGGTCATTACTTCATTTTTCAACGTGATTTGTTTGTTACTTTTCTCGAGTCACGATAATGGTATCTATTCATTATTCCGTCTTCATACAAACGGTCGTATCGCGAATTTTACCTACGCGCCTTTGAAGTTCGGTATACATTCGGTACACAACTACCACGCGGGCAGCCCTAGTGCGTGTACTACGTACTGCGTGGCCACGCGGGGCTGTAGATAATTATTTCAAGGACAAGGCCAAGTCGCAATACTGCATAAATACAATTACAGTGCTCGAGTGGAAGAGGATGTAGAAAGCGGCTCACTTCAGAACGCAGGAATGTACTAAATGCAAACAGCTTACAATAAGTCCTATGCTATGTGCGAGGCTTATGCCCAGTTATATGGCCAGTAGACGATAAACGCAAACAAATTTCCTATCGAGTAAAATGTGCTATTTGCCTGTTGTTTGTCATTTAGCTACAACGCAAACAGTCATAAAAATCGTCATGAATTTCTAGTCCAATCGTTTATAAGTCCGATTTATGAATGTAGGTCGCCTGATGGCACGTATCGGGCTCCCCGATGAATGGGACGCGTATTGATTGCCGCCGGTGAAATACGGATTATTGTTTCAGTACGTTTAGGACATTCCAAAATTAATTTATTCAACATTCGGGTTGATTACAGCTTTACAGCGCGTGCAAATGTTTACGACTTTTATAAAACTAGCTTTACCCTCGGCTTTCCACTGGGTCCTTTAATTTTTCCTGTATACTCTATGATACTCTTAGCATATGACAAATAGTAAGAAACTGTATAACAAACACGTTTTCATAATTACAATATTAGTAAAATTGAGATGAGCTAGTTGAACCCATGTTAGAACCACCCATGCAAATATATACGCAGATATAGAACATATTCTACATATGGGCGTTCGCGAAACGGATTTGCAAACCTCTTTCAAATATCTGCTCTCCACAAGGACTCGGTGCAAAGCATACTCTCAGATTTTCACCCCTCAATAATCAAAAATCGCCGAGGACCAAAAATCCATTAAGATATAAAACCTGTGTACCAAGTTTCGTTAAGATTTATTGAAAATGAGACCTGTAGACAAAAGCCAACATCCGGACAGACGAAAGCAAAATCGTCGAGGTTAAGCAAAGACCTTTGCTTCGGTCAAATAGATAATATGGAAAATCACCAGCCAACTGACTGATGAACTTACTACAGATTTTTCCTGAAACTACGTCAGCGCTTACGTAATTAACATGATATTAAATGGTAATCCATAAATGTTAATGATCGATCAACATTTACGAGGAATCTATGAATAAATGATGAAATAACCGAAGCCACAGTACCGAAGCAGGAATAAATAAAACATCAACGGAAGCAAACAAGATCATCTATAAGTTTATTTATGACCGTTCCTATATTTTCTCGCGAAACCTAGACGATATTTTTTCGCATTCAATAGATTCTTTTTCGGTCTAGCTTTTTTCTTTTCTTGTTACTTCTAGGAGCTATTTATTTCTGATTCACTGTAGGGCGTGAGCTAGTTTTCTTATTTTGAACAGTATTTTTTGCAATTTAAAGGCACTGATGTTAACGTAACGGACATTTATAACCCATCGTGCTCTACCACATCCACATTAAAATATTCATTTCCATTGACCAAAATCTTGACAAATGTCCTGAACCAAATATATTTGTTTTTATGTCGTCAACACAGCCTTTCCTATTAAGTTCAAAATGTTTTATCAGATTATATTTCGGAATAAATGCATTGTCAATGAAGATAAATTCAGAAGGGCACGTCGCGTTATCTAAATCCCGTAATCTCCGCTGAACAACACAACAAATGGCCGTCCTGGGCCAGTTTGCCATTACTCATCGTTCCGGACTCGTCCAACTTGAACCAGCCATTATTCCAGCCGGTTGTAAATCTATCTCTACGTTTGAATTTAATTGAGATTTAGCGACAGGTTAATAATATTCAAAATTGGTATTTTACAGGGTCCAATTTGTACGAGATTGTGACTCAGGGTCGAGATGAAGACAGGACTATGGTCAGCAGGGGCGATTCATTAAATCAAAATTTAAGAGCACAATGTCATGTCGCACAATGAGGTAAAAACACCGGCAGTTGCTCTACCGACAAGAGCCTTCTTGTCGGTAGAGCAACTGCCGGTGTTTTTACCTCATTGTGCGACATGACATTGTGACATGGACAATGGGCGATTACGAGCTGAAAATAATGATGATAGGTTATCGTACAATGCTAAATATTCAGGAGTAAGGAGATCCGACGAAGAAAAAGTTCAGCATACCACTAGTTGAAACGACAGTGGACAGCTCGTATAGCTCGCAAGACAGATGAAGTCGCCAAGCTCTCAAATAGAAACCAGCAAGCGCAGCCTAGTATTTCCACCCACAACACCATTGCATCTGATTAGAACTGATGGATCGCATTAGATAAAAGTTGCATACAACAGGTCCTGTTGGAAACCTGGGGAAATTCGGGTAGACTTTCTATAACTGATAATGATAATAAATAAAATGGCAATAATACTGACGAGTTTCCTGGTAGCAAGAGCTCACCGACGCTTTTACACTTCAACGAACAACACCGTTCAACCCTGCCATGTTTTAACATTGTTACAAACCAAGTAACGGTTGTCGGGGTCTAACGGCACCGCTTCGAGCGACGTAAATAAATTATCTTTCACAGAACCGTACCAGAATACGAGGGTCATTCAATAAATAGTTAGCCTACAAAAAGTAAACGAAAATTTTGGAAAAGTGGCAATTTATTTTTCAACATAGTCTCCTTTTAGTTCGATACACATAGCCCAGCGATGCTCCAACTTTTTTAACCCGTCCGAAAAATAGTTTTTGTCAAACTCTGCAAAATAGGCCTCCGTGGCGGCGATGACCTCCTCATTTGATCCATATCTATTCGCGGCGAGAGATTTTTCAGATTAGGAAACAGAAAGAAGGCACAAGGGGCCAAATCTGGAGAATACGGTGGATGGGGCAGCAATTCGTAGCGTAATTCGACCAATTTGGCCATGGCAACGGCAGACGTGTGAACCGGTGCGTTGTCGTGGTGAAACAGCACTTTTTTCTTCGCCAGATGGGGTCGTTTTTTCTTTAATTCGGCGTCGAATCGGCCCAATAAATCGGCATAGTAAAGCCCTGTAATTGTTTTACCCTTCTCGAAGTAATCGATGTAGATCACACCTTGTGAATCCCAGAAAACGGTGGCCATAACTTTTCCGGCCGATTTTACAGTTTTCGCCTTCTTTGGAGCACGTTCCCCGGTCTGGATCCATTGTTTTGATTGCTCCTTGGTCCCTGGTGTGTACCAGGGGATCCAGGTTTCATCGACGGTCACAAAACGACGCAAAAACTCCGCTGGATTCCGCTTAAACAGCGCCAAACACGTCTCCGACGTGGTCTCACGGTTGCACTTGTTTTCCGGTGTGAGTAAACGCGGCACCCATCGCGCCGACAGCTTTCTCATGCCGAGTTCCTCGTGAAGAATATGATACACTGTTCCTTCTGAAATGCCTACAGTCGTTCATCAAAAACCGACATACGGCCACGTGCAAACTCGTTGAACCAATTCTTGACGGTGGCCATCGATGGAGAAGAGTCACCGTACACAGCATCCAAGCGCTCTTTGATTTCGATGCGCGTTTTTCCTTCCAAAAATAGGAATCTAATCACCGAACGATATTGCTCTTTTTCCATTTTTGTAAAACCGATCGATACGTTCGCTACCATAAGTTGTCAAATTAAAACAAATGAAGGGATTGGAATGAAAATTTGAAAAAATAATTAAAAAAGAATGTGCTACACTGTGGTACAACTTTTGAAACTACAGCGCCCTCTGGCGATGAGGCTAGGTACTTATTGAATGCACCTCGTATATATACGCAACAAACAGTTATATCATATTAACAAATATTCCACAATTTACCTTTACACACAATACAAAACAATCAAATCAAGCAGTAAACCAAACAATAAACTCGGAACGGCAATATCGAAACGTAAGAGTCTTAAGCATATTTACCATGCAAACAACGAAATCATAAGCCCCGAACACTTCTCAACTATTGAATATTGGTTCGCTCTCTGAAAACATTTTCCTCCACGGCCCAGTGAGCAATACATCCACACAAAGGCTCGTTTGATTCCTGACAACGCTAACCGACTGCGAAAATCATGATCCCGCAAACAGGAAAAATATTCATGAACTACGAGAGAAAATTTACTCTTATAAAAGTTGCGCCTTTTCAGTACAAAAGATCGTCCTTTACTTTACGACTTTCAAACTCAGATGTTATCAAAATATGCAAAAAATAAAAATAAAACTCATGCAGATGACACGGCAGCAGAACTCCCTAAATCCTTAGATTATACGTTGAGGGATTTCAATGAGGCTCTTCGTTAAGCTTTTGAGCCGGGGAAATGATGAATCAAGGCTCCGATAGAAAAGGTCCTGGAGACGGTGCTTTTGTACGCTCACTGGTGTAAGAGCTTACAACATCGCTTTTTGAAGAATCCAAATTGTATACTTAATACTATTAAACATGAGGAACGTGTCTTTTATACTTCTAAAGTCTTACGACAATTTCTCTAATGCAAATTGAATTGTACGAAACGAGCGTAGTGGATATTGCTAAATCGCCTTCCATGGATAGGCCAATGTTTGACAGTTATATTTAAAAGGCCAGTATCGTAGAAGAATCTGTTTTTTAACGAAAGCGATTCAATTAAGCTTCTTTTTCGTAGTGTCAATAGTTCAAAATGGTTAAATTATGTTCTTCCAATATTTGGCTACTGCGACCCCGCAAAGTGTAGCATTGAATAGATCTAGGAGGCTTATACCCTGCAGAAAAGCAAACCAAGCTGCCAATAATAAATGAAAAATCAATTCACCTATTTAAATTAACAATCAAAAGTTAGATAGCCAAACACAGTGCTTTCATTGCCCCTTTAATATTCATGGATGTGGGGAACATTTCATTGCAGCGCGATGAGTTGGCAAACTTTATAGAAACTACAGTGTAAGCTGATCTATCTGACGCGCAGCTCCCGAACTTGTGTCGGAAGTAGGCGCCGTGGCGTCATATAGCCTGGCTGGCAGACGCCGCGTCGCCGGGCGAAAATAATCTTTATATACTGGCGAATGTAGGGAACTGCGTCGATAATGGCACGGAGGTAGTCCCGCTGTGTTACGTAACAAGTCTCGTATTGATCGCGCCCTCGCCGCGCCACCCCGTTCTCTCTCCCGGCGCGGACCAATGGCAGAGCAGAGTTTAATTTTAATTTGATAGCCGTTAGGTACGGCCATGCCTGTGATTTGTCAGCTCGTTACGCGTCAAGACGTAAAGTTGAAGGTGCGCACGTGCTCGCGACTCTTGTTTGATGTTTGCTTCTTTTGGGACTATCGCAATATCGGCTTGTGTGGATTATGTAATATGAGCCACTAATACGATACAGACTACAGGAGATAATCTTTAAGGTCTAAGGTAGAATTTCTTTTTGAGTCAGCTATTAGATGAATGCAGTACGCAGGATTGATCACTGATGGTATCCTCAGGTTCTCCATTGGAGACACCACGCCAAAGTCAGCCAAATACGTGCTTACACACAAAGTGGACAGATAACCTTCCAAATGTATATGGAGAATTTCGCTGAACGCAAACTCAACCGGTTTATCGGATATCTATAGGGGAGACCCTAGCAGCAGTAGCAGCGGACGTCCCATGGCGGTCATAATGATGAAAGATTAAGAGGCCTGTAATACTATACCCACTATGTCACTCTCTAGAATCAGAGATCACCAAAAGCTTTCATTTGGAGTCCGTATTTTTTTAATATTGTGACAATCGCTGCCTGCCATGTAACTATTTAGCAAGGTTATACAAAGCATGTCGACGCAACGGTCCGCGTCTGCCATTTGATGACCCCTGTTCTCGATATTAAACATTCGATCAATAATAATGTGACAGGTTTTATAAATGTAGAGCGTCATTGTGCCGAAACAGAGCAGCAGACGTTGGCAATGGTTCAACTGCTTCCAGACGAGCAGTCCAGCGCAACCATTAACCCTCTTCTTTCATTGAGCAATAACAGTTTCACTCGAGCATATAGACTATTTTATTGGAGCGTTGTCTGGCAGCCTTGTTTAAATCGCTTAATCATTGCTCCATTTTTATTGTGCCACAAAATGGGTAGACCATTGGGTCTTTAAAATTGAATTTATGACTACAACAGCCTACTAAGCCAAATGATGGGTAAAGCTTCTGCCCCAGAGAGAGGATCTGCTTTGGAGAAATAAATATTTTAATTCGAAAAATCGAAACACGAACTTTAACGAACACTAAACGCCAGAATAGCTCTAGTTTATTTTAATCCACTCAGTTTTGGCTTCAGCCACACTACGCGGAAATCCTATCACGAACGATCAGTCAGTACAATTTGTACTATTTAATTTGCCGTCGTAAGGTCGTAACGGACATCGATGTTCCGCTTAATACATATGCCCTATTCCTGCAGACTACAAAATAAAATTAACCAACATTCCGTTAAGGACAGAATAACCGCATAATGTGGCAATGTCAATAGCGTGCCACATCTGGAAAACTTTTCAGCGTATAATATTTCATTCAAAAACTGGTCCACTTCGGATCACGGCATCAATATATGATAGCACGGTCCTCGGAGCTTACCGGACAGTTTCCATTATTGAGACTCTCTGGAACGAGTGGGATCAATAGGGATCACAATGAGCACCCAGGAAAATCAGCCGTTCATGGTGAAAACAGAACATGTAAAAAAAATAAATAAATAAAGTATTTTATTACGTATTACAACATGTGGAGGTACTTACAAACAATCTTAAAAATAAGGTGCGGTGGAAAATCGCAAAAGTACCTTTAAAATATGTACCACGGTTTCAGCGATGCATCCTATTAGACATCATATTCGAGTGATTTTTAATTGATTTCTATGCATAATACTTTGATCAAAAACTTATTCACATCAGATCACACATCAACGTGATGTAATGGTTCGGCTTGGAGCTTATTGGACTGTTTCCATTGTCGGGTCTCGATGGAGCCATCGATCGCGATCAATAGGATCACATAGAACATCCGCCATGAATACAAGACATGTTATTTCATTTCTAGCGTTGCATAGATTAGATTACAAAGTCACTTCGATGCGTAATATATGGGCATGGATGGATGATATGAATGCACATTTCATACGAAAATTGCTTTATATCGGATTCCATCACCAATATCTGGGGTCACATTCGGCTCAGAGCTTACCGGACAGTTTATAGACATTATTGGGACTCTCTGGAACGGGCGGGATCAATAGGGATCATATCGAGCTCCCACTGCGGAAACAGGACAATTATTCGACTTCAGTTTTATACTTTCAGATGTACCATTGATTAGTTACTCCGATGCACACATAATTTCAAAACGGATTACGAGTTCAATATCTGATGGAACGGTCCAAAATAAAGCTTACCGGACAGTTTTCACTACACGGACTCTCACAAGCGGCATCAATGGGGCTCATATCGAGCGCGTACCATGGAAACAGGGCATATTACTCGATTTCAGCGTTGCACTCACAGTTAGTATCATTGATGATGACACCAGTGTATACTTCATTCAAAACCTATTCCGCGTCGGATCACAACATCAATATCTGATGGTTGGACGATTTACTAAACAGGACCTAAAATATATCGTGTCATACGAGTCATGCTCAGTTTATATGCCGCCCATGGTCAGCTATCTGAAGACTGACCATGACGAACGTTGCTTAATTTCGGTGATCGCTGACAAACATCTAGTCATAATATGCTATGAGCGCTACAGACAATACTACCAGGCCATTTTACACCCTAAAGCTCGATAGTTTCTATTCTAAGCAAGTAGTAAAGTAATAGTTTCTCATTAGGTGTCACATCCCCACAAAATCAATAGAGCACTAAGAGAAGGGACGCTGGAACGGACGATGCATTTTCTTTATTACCTAGAAGCAGCTCGCTAAACAGGATAGTGCAGCGCGGAATTTAATTAGGCGAAGAAAATTACGAGTAGGGATATAGACAGGGCGAGGAGAAACTACTGAAAATTCCTTGGAAACTTGGCAAGATATTTTTTTGCTGGTTGATTAAACAAGGCGTTACTTTGCAGAGTTCTTCAAATCTTTGTGTTGAATATTTTTTAGTATATTTCCGCTGTGTTGTGATTTATTTCATGAATTATTTGATGTTTCATGAAAACACTATTAAGTATTACGTAACTATTGAGTTTAATATTTGAAACAATAATACGGCTGTGTTTAAGACCTCCAAAAATAAGAATGTAATTTTTTTTTTGTTTGTGTATGTTTATCGATATTTTTGCCAACTGTAAACAGAATAAAACAAAAAAAAATTTAGTTCGAATGGTCCCTTTAATTTTATCGAAATCAGCTGACCCGTTATTGAACAAGATTATTTATTGCAAAAATTAGCATGACCGACTTCACCCGTGTACAGAATTCGCAAATATTTCGTATGGATCGATGTAGCATTTTTCACATTATTGTTGATTTATCAAAAATGGCTCAGCCGATTTCGATAAAATTTAAATGGGACCAATTTCGAAGTATACTCTTTCCAATAAAAAAAGATTTATTGAAAAAAAGTTATGCGTGGTTATACTTAAAAATATATATATATATATATACGCGTCGACTTGCATACCTCCTCCGGTGGTTCGTCGATCAAAAAACAAAGTTATTGGAAAAATTGTATTTATCAATTCAAGCTAACTATTAAAATTCTGTACACGACGGATGTCGATTTTGCCATTCTTTGTGAAAAATAATTATTTACGTAACATTTCCACTCAAATTTTAATTTAAACGATATGGAAAATGCGCATAAGGCAGCTTCGGCCGTCCACGGCATTTTAACGCTAAACGCAAATACAGCAAGACAAAGAGATAATAATGCCAACGCAGGGAAGTAAACACCAGTATCCGGCTTAAAGGGATAATATTGAAGGTCGATTCAAGGTGAGCGAGCTTGCCTCCATCAGAAGTAGGCGTAATTCAAACAACATATGGACGATTTCGACGTTTCCGTCAAAAAAAAGGCAAAGCTTGGATGCAGGTCGCTTTCAACCGGCCTTATTGGAAACTAATAGAGGAGGCCTATTTGCAGCAATGGACGTCATACAGCTGATGGATGGAAAAAAAGTCTTGTTCCAGTTTCGTAAATAATAAATTCCACAACATCGATGGCCCAGTAGTCAGTGACCAGGGGCGTAGCTACCGCCGTATCAGCCGTATCAATGATACGTGACCCCCAGGCTACAGGGGCACCTAACGTGTTAGACTGACTGTCATACTTACGTTCCTGTAGAGTTTTCACTTCAGATCGTTTTGCTTTTACTCTGTTTATTCCGAAAAACAGGCGTCTTATTGTCACCGCGTTACTCCACTTTTACAGCATTTTGTACTATAGTCTGCGCCCTTTTCGCGTTGTGTAAACTTTGACTCGACGTTTATACGACTAATCACGAGACTTTTCTAAAACTGGTCAACAAAAACAGAACGTGGTTGCGACTGTTATAGCACAACTTTTTGCTTCATTTGAGCCCTCCAACTAATTTTTAATCAAACTAACTAATACGGAGGCACGCTAGGCCACTGCACTAACCATGGCCAGTGACCCTGACTCCGGGGCCAAAGAGGCGAGGAAAAAGTTTGATTCCCATGCAGGGTAAGGCATTTATGTGAGAAATATAAGGTTGTTCTGTGACTGGATGAGATTATCTATACAAGTATACTATATAAGCCCGATTACAGAGGCGCCAGCGTAAATTAAATAGCAGCGTAAAAAGCGTTATCTTTATCGAATGCCTAAAGTGTAAAAGAATCAGAACTATGCTATTTAGCTAATATAGTTACGCTGGCGCCTCTGTAATCGGACTTATATATTATATACTTAAAATATATATGTGTACTATATCAGTCTCTGGCATATCACAAGTTTAGCTTAGTGTGGGATCATCGTCAGCGACCTGTCAGATCAGTGGTGTAAGATGTCTTCTAATATTTATTAAAATAAATACTAGGTGACGCGTCTAGGTGCAGGTTCAGCTTTAAACACCAGTATCCGGATTAAAGGGATAATGCGGAAGGTTGATTCAAGGTGAGTGGAGCGAGGTTGGCGTTATTCTTTGTCGAACGTCAGCGTAATTGGAACGTATGGGTTTTTGTATGTAAAGGTGAAAAGCAAGGTCTTATTCCGATTACTTTTCACACGTATCTTGTATTTAACTATAACTCTTTGTTCAAAACCTGTTAACAAATAAAACAGCAAATAAAATATAGGTTTCTTAATACACTGGTCTAACGTATGAACAATATTAAAAACGATAAAAGGTAAAATAAATAGATTATACGCTACAGCGAGATATACCTAAGTAGACACAACATAAGACTTCTCTACATCAACTGTTCGTGTCAGAGGCCTTTAGGCGGTCTAAAAACTGACACCAGCTAGCATAGCATAAATATGCAGCACGAGATATTTTTTGTCCACGTGTGAAAAAGTGACAGATACATTACTCACCATAACTCTGTCTCATTTTCACGTCGCGTCGATAAAATTATGTCGTGCTGAGTACTACACTAGCAGGATTAGGCATCCGACTTAATACGAACTTACTTGGCAACTTTCCATTAGTTTTGCCGCAGTCAAGTAAAAGATGCGTAACAACAATAGTCGACGCTATGCACTACACGTAGCAATCAATGCGTAGCGAATGCGCTACGAGAATATACTACGACAAAATTTCGTAGCATATGCTACGAAGTTTTGATTACTTCGTAGCACTTGCTACGACATTTTGTCCACTGTCGAAAATAACATATCACATAGTTCGAATCAAGTAATATTTTCTCGCTACATAGGAACTTAGCCACGAACCAATAACAACTACAACATAAAAAAGGCCACGCAAATCAGAAAACCGAACCGTTTTCAATGTTGATCCACGGCAAACGTAACATAAGCCCTAAACCAATTAAGGATCATTCCGTTTCGGATTGCGTACAGTTCGTTTATCTAAACAATACAGACAACTCATCTGCACTCGCACGAGGGAGCCACGATCGGATTTTCTGAGCAAAATTTACGGAAAAAGCAGTACAATAACTTTCGCGATCTGAAGAGATAACTTGGTCGGGTACTTTGAGTAAAGAGGGTAGAATACAATATGAATTTCAGAGGTTTTGGTTAAGGATTATTGCGGATGGAATCTCTGGAATCGGGAGAATTTAGCGAATTCATTTATTTTGTTGTTTTTTGAAGTAATTTTCCTGTGTTAAAATTAGCGTCGTACCACGCTTATAATTTTTGGCAGACTCCTCAACACAAAAGGTACAACAGAAGTTTTAAAAGAATACGTCTGCATCGATATTACATCTATTTCATTTTCTAGCGCATAAAAGGCTAGACTGATTTAGATATACTAAGTGCATTTAAAACTATTCTTGTATTCACAAGTATTTTTATAATATCCTTACTTTCCTTTCTTTTTATTTTTATAAATTCGGAAGTGTGTTTGTTGGTTTGTTTTTACTCTTTCAAATAACAATGGAGCGACGGGCCGATTTGAACTTGATTTTGGATGGATATAGTATAAAGATTGGAGAGGGTCATTCTCTACTTTTGATGTATGTGTCTGTTGTCTCCATATTGTGGGAAGTCTCGAGTAAAGTTAGTATTCAATATGTTAGTATAATACTCGTAATTCGCAACAAGAGAAGAAGCAAATCGATTCGCAATCCATTTAGCAAGTCGGTTCAAAAAGGAAATTTGATTGTTTTTATCTCTATCCACTTTTAATGTTGTTACATTAAAAGTGGATACGTATAAGTTTATTTCTCGCATCACATCGTTATTCTTTCTTACTGCATCATCTATAAAGCTTCGAGTTTTTATGGCTTTCCGAGTTTGTTGACGCAGAAACTGCCATCCTGGGTAGGGAGAACAAATGAGACGTTTTTCACGGACAAAACAGACTTTTTCCAACTATCAAGATGAATAAGAGTGATGATAAGAGTTTTTAAATTTGAAAAGTTTGGTTGGTTTGAAATGGTTCCCATTTTGTGAAAAAGGTGTAATTTCCTTTGTTTAGTAATTTGTGAGATTGTCACATCTATTCTTAAACAACAAAAAAACGCATCTATCGATATATTCATTTGGATATAATATGATACCACACACGTAGACGAATGTTTAATTTATTGTAATATTGTGCCTAATTTATAAAATTTTGTTGTCGTGTATTTTGACATTCATAAGTGTGTATTACTGTACCTAGGGAATGCAATACCGGGATACTAGGATCCCAAAATACCGGGATTCCGGCTGCTTTTACCGGGATTGAATTCCGGTCGAAATTTGACCGGGATCGCGGTGGTTGGCGGGATTACCGAAAATCAAAAATATTACGCATAATGTAGCCAATTCGCGCGAAATCTAGTTTATTAGACGGCTTCTACAATGGTGCTTGAAAGGTTATTTCAATTTCAGTTCAGATTTAGCACATTTGGATATGGCGCTTACGTTGTATTTGAAATACACACCATAGTATGAATACCGTACTGAAAAAATGTACGCCACCAGAATCTAGTTATTTATTGAGCTACTGTGACCCAATGAACCTTAAAAAATCGTGTAGAAATTATGAACTAGAACGCCTATTTATTTGTATCTTGGACTAAATACTGGCCTCTGGATTACCTGCTGCACTACACTCGAGTATAATTAAAGTTTTAAATCACCATAAATGATCCTATTAAATGTGAAACATTTTTGTGTGTACACATCAATTAACCTATGCACGAATTTGAGTCTAAAGGTACGATTCATTAGCTAACTTCACACGGCAGCAGCAGACTACAGTAAAACTACGACTGCTGACGCGTAAGTTATAGCATATATTTGTCATCATGAAGTGTGTCTTCATGATGACAAATATATGCTATAACGTAAATATATGCTATATGCTTGTCTGCTGCTGCCTACGAGATTGAACTTTAGTGAATGTAGCAAAACATGACTAAATGTAGAAAACCAGTGAAAAACTATTATTAATGCAACAGAATGCTTAGATGTGCACACGAATTTATGGTATGTTAAATACGAAATTGATACAAAGATTTTGAGAAAAAAATTAGAAAATATGATAAAATTTGCATAGCCAAAAGCTTTAAATTATGTCTTTCTTGTTATTTTTTTAAAAATATCTCAAACTGACCGGGATCCCGATAATACCCCCCGGTATTACCGGGATCCCGGTCGATTAGGTTGGTCAATCCTGCCAATACCGGGATTGAAAATATCGACCGGGATTGTATTGAATGAACTGACAAACTTATAACATATACTTGTTATTATACATATATTTCTAGCCAACCTCAGACTTATATTTTTACAAAAAAAAACTATGGTAACGACATTTACCGGTTACCGCTGGCAGCGGCGCAAGGTTCGATACTTGAAATAATAATTACTTATTTAGATGTAATTTGTCTTTTTAATTTTCTTTAAATGTTATCTGAAGTAAATCACAGTTATAAGAATTGACGATTAAAAAAATAGGTATGTAAAGTCGGAGAGTGCCAAATCGTCCACGTGGTTCTCGGACGTTTCAACGAACGAGTCCATTAAATCAAAAGTTCAATTACGCACGCACTCTTGTTTTGTCACCAGTTAAAAAGATTGGTCACCGTAACATCCTCAAAGCTCTGAACCTGTCGAGTTCGGGCCCGGGTTCGTTGACTGGGTATCGATTCCGGTTACGCAAGTCCCTGAGCCTCTCGGAACTTCTTTCAGGAATAATAATATTCTAGATTTCCGTAATCAACAATTTCAACTTGTCAGCTTTATATCCCTATATAACTATATAGGTTGACTCGAAAAGATGGAAGCTCGATAGCTTACTCGTTGGCTACATAAGCTGGTTAATGATCATCCTAACACACTGGGCTACGTTGAGTTCGAGCCGAGAGTTCGTTGACTGGGCATCGATTCCGGTTTAGCAAGTCCCTAAGCGACTCGGACTTTCCATCAGGAACATTCTAGATTCCTGGATCAAGAACTTAAACGCCAACTGCCAACTGGCAGTGGACTTGAGCATTTGGATTATATTTAGACCTTCAAGGGTAATAATAATCCAATTGCTTTCTATGAAGTAGTAGTATAGGTAGTTTTAGCATATAAAGTAGTATTGTATATTATTGTAGTTAATAAAGGCACTTTTGCTCTTTAAAAAAAGTATACTAAGAACTTAAAACGTATCAGTTTTATATCCCCGACTATAAACAATACATGTTAACTCGAAAATAGGAAGCTCGATAGCTGTAGGATGTGTTGATAATAGGATGGCCTTTAGCCAACCGTTGGCTAAAGGCCATCCTAACACACTGGGTTACGTTGAGTTCGAGCCAAGAGTTCGTTGACTGAGTATCGATTCCGGTTACGGAAGTCCCTAAGCCACTTGGAGTTTCCTCCAGGAACATTCTAGATTTCCGGACCAAGAACTTAAATTTATCAGTCTTATATCCCCGACTATAAACTATATAATATGTTGACTGGACAAGAAGGAAGCTCATCGAGCTTACTCATTGGCTAAATTAGTTGGCCAATGGCCATCCTAACACATTGGGCTACGTTGAGAGTTAGAGCCAGAGTTCGTTGACTGGGTTTCGATTCCGGTTACACAAGTCCTTAAACCACTCTGAGCAGGAAATTCTAGATTTCCACATGAAAAACAGATAAATAATTTAAACGTCAGCTTTATATGCCTTCTTACTGGTTAATAAACAGCTAACCAAATCTACATTTTAAGATATAATCGTTGACTCGAAAAGTATGTAGAAATAGCCCAACTTACTGCTTATTGGCTAAATTAGTTAGCCAATAGCCATCTAACACACAAAAAAGCTATGTTGGCGCAGCGATCCAAAATGTGTCTTGTCATGTTATCTGTCTTGGGAAAGTATGTGCCAGTTATCGATTCCAACTTACGTAGACAATGAATTTGAAAGTCAATGTTGGAATTTCCTCGCAATTTAAAGTAAATAGAGAACCTTCCAGAGCCTTTGATAGTCGCAGAGCTTTTGTATGTGTTGGGGGGCGGAAGCAGCGGAACTGGCGAGATAGCAGGATTACTTCCGCCCTTTGGAACCTCTGAAAAGGTTGACCATGTCCGTATAATTTGATATGGGAGTTATTAGCTAGAGTTTCTATAGAAACATATTTTCTTTTGTATTTAATGTCAAAGGAACTAACAATATAATTTTTAATCCATGTCAAGTCTTAAATGTATGTTAGTGTAGTTGAGTATGTCTGTCAGTGGCATTAAAGCTTCCAAATCATTTTATTGATTTGCAGAATTTAGTTCAGTGAGTTTTTTGCTCTTGAGTTTGTGATGAGAAAAGTTTTGAGCTCTAACGGTGGAGTAATCATGAATGGACAACATAAAGTGGTTGGGTATGCAGACGATTTGGCCCTGTTAGTTGAGAGGAAGGAGCAATTAGTAGAGGCAGTTAATATTCTGGAAGCAGAGGCAAAACTGGTCGGCCTACGAATCAATCAGGAAAAAACGGAATATTTGCACATGCGTCGCTTTAAAAACACCAGACAGGCAAGGGCAGATCTTAAAGTTGGTGATAAGATATTCAAGGGCACACACATATTTAAGTATCTCGGCTATACTATAACAGATACCAACACTAGAGAGGACGAAATTGAAATACGCATCCAAAATACTCTCCGATGTAGTGCAGCCCTCCATAAAATATTAGTGTCCAGGCTCATCAGTAGAGCCACAAAAATAAGGATCTACATAACAGTCATTAGACCGATTCTGATGTACGGCTGTGAAGCTTGGACGCTAACACAAAAGGAAGAAACCAACCTGTTGGTGACGGAACGCAAATTATTCCGAAAAATTCTGGGGCCAACCAGGCGGGAAGATGGAAGTTGGAGGATACGAAAAAACCGTGAAATTAATTGACTCTTATTACAATAAATGTTCTGAAAACAATGGATCATGTTTCCGCCAAAAAATACCGGTAGACTGGACTCCAACCAATCTACTAAATCGTGCTGGGCCCATATAATAATTAAAACAATAGGAATTCGATTACCATCAATTCGCGAATGCTGCGGCGCAAGCCGACGAGTTCATTCCACCCTGGAAATAACCTAAACTCGTCCCGAATCCTACCCCCTTGGTCGACCAAAACTAAATGGAACGAACTCACAGCTGATGAGGTGTCTTCAGGATTCTATTGCATCCGCCGCCAATCACTTGCACTTCAAATCAACAGTCAACACAAATTAGGCGATCCGCGCCCCACTTAATATAATTGGCACACTAAGAATTAGGCCGCTAATCCTAGAATCGTTCCGCAGACGTCATCCGCGACGGCGTCCAAGACACACACTGACGTACTTGCACCGAGCTGAGTAACTCGCGCGCAGGGACGGTTTTATTCTCAACAACCACCCGTCCCGGCTGGAGAAGCCAGCCGCTAGTCTTAATCCACCGGGAGCCGGGAGAGCGTCGCTATAGCCCGCTGTAAAGTCGAGCCTCTGACCAGCACTTCGGCGACGCGAGGAGTCCCATCAGGACCCATAATTAACTTTATAATGCGCCCCCTGCGCCAAAACAATGAAGGCAAATTCGCTTCCTTCAACAAAACCAAATCCCCTTCCCGTGGAGGATCCGTCCGATCTGTCCATTTAACCCGTTGTTGTAAAATGTGTAAATACTCTAAAGACCATCGACGCCATAGGTCTTGACCCATTTGTTGTAACATCTGAAACCGCGACAACCGTGTCGTATTAACATCCGTCCACGGATACTCTGGCAAAGCCGCGAGTGGCTGCCCAATCAAGAAATGACCTGGGGTGAGGACCTCTAGGTCGTTTGGGTCGGAAGACAATGGACAGAGCGGACGTGAATTCAGAACAGCTTCCACCTTACAAAACACAGTGGCAAGCTCTTCGAACGTGAGAGCCGTCTCTCCTAATATTCTCCGTAGGTGCGTCTTGGCTGACTTTACCGCGGCCTCAAATATACCTCCCCAGTGGGGACAATTTGGCGGACTCGTTAGCCAAGTTATTCCCCTCTGGGCAAGAGCCTGACTTATACTATTTCCATTAGCTTGTAGGAATTTACCAACTTCCTTTAAATAATTGTCTGCACCCTTATAGTTTGTACCATTGTCAGACCGGATCAGTGACGGGAGACCTCTTCGCGACACGAAACGGTCTAGAGAAGCAATAAATGCCTCAGTAGTTAACGAGGATACCGCCTCGAAATGAACCGATTTTGTCGATAAACAGACATATACGCATAGATAAGCGCGAGTAACCTTAGCGTTTCGTAATGTAGACGATTTCACATAATATGGCCCGGCAAAGTCGGTAGAAACCCCATCAAACGGCCTCGCTTGATTGACCCTATCCGAGGGTAGATCACCCATCTGTGGCTGCATCGTAGCTGCCTTGACCCTATAACAAGGTATACAACGAAATATAACACCCCGGACAACCCTCCGGGCCGATAAAATCCAAAATTCTCGTTGTAAAATTGCAAGCAACGCAGTGCACCCCGCATGCGCGTTGCGAATGTGTCTGTCTCGCACGATAAGTTCAACCAAAGCTCCCTGCTTCGGTAGTAGTAACGGATGCCTACTCCCATATGGAATGTTAGCCCTTCGAAGGCGGCCTCCGACTCGCAAAAAACCATCAGAGTCAATGAAAGGGTTAAGCCGTGCCATGGCTCCCTTCAACTTCGCGCGTCCTAAGCGTAAGATTGATAATTCCGCCTTGAAGCAGTCCGACTGAATAATCTTGATCCAATATAACAACGAGCTTCGCCGTTCCTCCGGCGTCGTAGTAGGCGAAAGTTGCTTTCGAGTCGGGTGGCGGCAGTTGTGGATAAAGCGTTTTATCCAACTGGTCACACCCAGTAACTTCTCCAAACTGCTGTATCTCCCCACCAACCAATCCTTATCCAATTTTGGCTCAGTTGCCACTGCATTCACGCGCAACTCCGGCAGCACCGATAGTAACCTCTCCTTTCTTGGAGCAGGCCAAGAGGACTCTGGTTCCAATAACCAGTCCGGTCCCCACCAAAGTGGGTGCTGCACCAGCTCCACAGCTGTACAGCCCCGAGACGCACAGTCAGCCGGATTGATTTCGCCCGGAACGTGTCTCCAATCAATATGAACCTCGGCATTCTGGATTTGGGAAACCCGGTTTCCCACAAAAACATCCAGCGTGTGCGGTGCAGCTCCAAGCCACGCCAGGGCCACTTGGCTGTCCGACCATCCGTATATCTTCTCAATATTTACAGTGGACGCTAACTCCTTGCCAATGTGGCATAACAAACGCGTTAAAAGGTGAGCCCCGCTCAGCTCCAATTTAGGTATTGTCAACCTGGTCCGAATAGGAGCAACCTTGCTCTTGGCCATCAGTAATACGACGGAGACCCGGCCCTCGGCGTCAACCGCTCGTACATAAACTGACGCCGCATAACCTCGTTCTGAGGCGTCACAAAAGCCATGCAGACTGGCTTGGTATTTTCCCGGTGGCAGTATTCGTCGAGGAAGGGCAATCCGATTGACCTCCTCAATGGTATCAAGCAATTCAAGCCATGTGTTCAATGGGGCTCCATTGAGTGGCTCATCCCACGAGATACCCAGTGTCCAAAGTTCTTGTAAAAGACATTTGGCTGAGAAGATCACGGGACTAACCCAGCCGTTTGGATCAAAGGTCCGTGCGATGGCGGATAGAACAGTCCGCTTTGTCCACACTTGATGTCGTTCCAGATCCACTTGGAACGTAAAGGTATCAGCTACTGGCTGATATTTCATACCCAACACAGCTATCATATTTGGGTCCTCTCCGTCCGCGAAGAGGCCCGGATTCTGCTGGTGTTCTTCTGGGATACCTTCCAGTACCCTAGGATCATTCGACAACCATTTACGCAGTTCATAACCAGCTGTCGCCAGTATGGCAACCAACTCGTCGCGTAGAGTGATAGCTTCCTCCCAAGTCTGCGCACCCGTACAGATATCATCCACAAATAAATCGCGACGCAAAACTGCAGCAGCCCGAGGGAAACGCACTCGCTCACACTCCGCTAACTCACGGAGCACGCGAGTCGAAATCCAGGGACTCGACCTCAACCCATACGTGTTGGTGTTGAGCTCATATACGACCACTGGGTCGTTGGGATTTTCACGCCAGAGAATAAGCTGAAAGCGTCTATCTTCTGGGTGAATGACAGTCTGACGGAACATCATCCGGATGTCCGCCCCGAAAACTACCTGATGTCTCCGAAAGTTCAGAATGACATCGACAACGTCACGATTCAATTTGGGACCCGCGTGCAAACAATGATTGAGAGCTACTCCCGTTGAGGTAACAGCAGAACCATCAAATACGGTCCTTAATTTACCCGTAGATGCCTTCAGCACCGCATGATGAGGCAAGAAGTAGTGCTCAGTCGAGCTCCAATCGACTTGAGCAGGCGACATGTGACCTAGTGCTTCATATTCACGCATGAAGTCGATGTATTTTTCCCGGAGAACTGGGTCTCGTTGCATACGTCGCTCCATGGACAGCAGTCTTTTCTCGGCCAACGCTCTAGAAGACCCCAACGAGGGCGGCGAGGTAATAAAGGGTAGCCTAGTCATGAACCTTCCTGACTGAAGCCTAACCGTGTTGTCCTTAAAGAACGCTTCGCACTCGTCGTGATTCGGGTCTACCCGTGACGCCTCAGGGGGTTCTTCCACCTCCCAGAACTTCCGCATAATTCTGGCAAGGGCTGAACTAGCGATAGTGACCGATGACTCGCCCTGAGTTTGGTCCTCAAACACCGGACCCATGACCGCATGTCCAAAAATAGTAGAAATTGCTACCAAGGAAGAAATCCCTAATGTCTTCTGTCTTCCCGTTAATACCCATCCCAATACATCTGCTCCGATTAGCAGATCTACAGGGCCTGGTTGATGAAAGAGTGGGTCGGCCAAGTCCAACCCCTCTGTCAGCGATACCCTTCCCGTAGGGATATCCACTGATGGATGCCAACCCACCACGGTATCCAGTACCATGGCGGCAACAGAAATCCTCAGCGCTGGAGTGTGCACCGAAGAAAAGGAGACGTATGTATGGCCCCTCACACCCAATACTTCCGAATCACCCACACCCAGTATGGGTTTCGATGCGCGTTCTAGCTCTAAACGCAATTTACGTGCCACACGCGTTGTTATTAGACACCCCTGTGCCCCCGTGTCAAGAAGGGCTCGTATCCGTACGCTGTCCCCCCTTGTACCCCAAACGCGGACCTCCGCGGTAGGTAACAGCACAGTTTGTGGGCCTATTGCCTCAGAGGAACCAGCTAGCTATTGACTAGCTGGCGGAGAACAATTTGGATAGGCCTGATATTCCGTGGGACGTGCGGGACGCACGCACAGCGTCCTCGCTGGCACCACGTACCCGGCAGCCCTGCCGGACCGATAGTACGGTGGGTGATACTCCAACCGTGGGTACTCATGCATGGGCGGCGAGTACCGCTCATGTTGCGAGGTCATTACCTCCTGGCCTCGTGATGGGGGATGGCCGACCGCAATTGGCGCCGTTGCCGAGGCCCCCTTCCCCTTATCACAATTTGCCGACCCCTCCGCCCTGGAGTGGGTGGCCATGCTCGCCCGAGCGTAATAAGGACCGGATGCGGCCGCCGCATGTCCGGTTACCTGAGGGCTCTGCCCTCCAATGCGCTCACTAGAGGACGACCCCCCCCAGCCCCTGTGTTGCACTTGACCTTGTGCCCGGGCACCTCCTCCGTCCCTCGGAGAAGAGCTTCGGGGGGGAGCGCACCCGCCCGTGACAGACGCCTTCTGTTTGTCCTGGTGGCCTGCGTCACCCTTGTTCATGCATAGCATGGGGTGGTGCGCGCCTCCGCACCACGTGCACGGTTTTGCCTCGGAGCAGTCCCTGTGAAAATGTGCCCCAGCGCACGAAAAGCATAGGTTACTGCTCTTAACGTACCGGCGCCTCTCCGGTACCGTCAAGGTTTTAAAGGAGCGGCACTGCAACAGCCCATGTCCTTCTTGGCCGCAATGCCGACAAGCCCTTCGAGCCTCGCCGGCAACCAATGTAGCAACCCTGTTGCTGCACTTCCAATTCGGTGTTGCGCGGACGTCCTTCCCCCGCGCCCTTCCTCCTCCTCCCGAAGGCCCCCCTGGGATGCGCCCCTGCGCACTTGAGGTAGCTTCCGGGGCCGAGGTTTCGGCGATCCTGGCCTCCCATTCGAGGAACTTCACCAGATCCGTGAACTTGGGGAGGGCGTCGACACCCTGAGCATCTGGACCCGCACCGTGCTCTCGCTCGAACCTCGAACGCAGCTCGGCTGGGAGTTTGCCTAAAACTAGGTGGACGAGCAAGTATCCACTCGCCGACTCGTCCACTGGTAACCCCAGAGTGCGCAGCGAGTTACACGCAACTGTTAGAGGCGTGAGCAACTTATGCCGAAGGTCCGCCCTGGACCCTATCTTCGGCAGATTCAGTATCTGGCTCGCATGGACGTCCGCCAGTAGTCGGACGTTTTGATAGCGGGAGTTCAACAGCTCCCAGGCGGTATTATACTGATCATCTTCGACCCGAAGATGCCGGATGAGCGACTGTGCCTCGCCCTCAAGTGTCGACAACAGATACGCCATTTTCTGTGCCGACGTCAGGTCCCTTCGCGAGTCGACCAGCGACATAAACATATTTTTAAAGGACACCCAGTGTCCCACGTCCCCATTAAAATGGGGTAATTCCAAAGTTGGCAGCCGGCCCGTGACGCCATGTCCCGGCTCTGTCTTTGTTCCACCAGCGACTGGCGGGCCACCCACCTGCGCCGCCTTCATGGCCTCCACGGCCTCCATAATCTCATCACATGTTTCAGAGATTTGATTGAGATCTGCCTCATAACTGGCAAATATCTCTGGCGAAGGATCAGTGGCCATTAATGTCATGAAAGCGTCTTCAGCGCTCTCAAGTCTGCCACGCGCGGCTTCCGCGCGTAGACGTAGTGCAGACTTCCGATCCGGTCGACCGATAAGCCCTTTAGCTCCAAGGAACCATCTTAACTCCTTGGCTAAAATGTCCTTCGCCGCATGCCGTGCCATATTCGAAGTAAGTGAAACGAAAAGGAACGTAAATTAAACAATAAAACAACTGTGATCCGTAAATAAAAGACCAAAAAATGACACAGTTAAACTTGGTGACACCCCGAGTGACAACAGCCCAAACTATAGGTAACAATCGCAAACAATAGTATCACAATAGTAGGTACACAATTATAACCTACAGTGAAATTATAATTTAATTTTAATATAAATGGTACGGAACCCCGTGGTATATTAAGCTGAACCCTAAATTTTATTAAAACTTAAGTATAGTTTTAAATGCGACCGCGCACTAAAATGAAACTAATAAAGATAACGGCAAGCGTACACAACCTACTCTAATGTAAACAAACCGAATCAATTCCTAGTTAATTACCATTGACTAATAAAATATTGAAGCAATTTAAAAGCCAAGCCTACGCTTCTTATGGATAATTTCTAAAGTAAACAATAAGTACCACGCAATCGTGCGACTTAAAATTACAAAACAAACAATTATCAATTGCGAAAATACGAAACAATAACAAATAGCAATAATGCAACACAATTATCCATATGCAACCCTACTAAGATTGCTAATAGTAATTTATTTACGACAAACTAATGAGTTGAGTTTTACAAATGTACCTACCTTTTACTTTTAATACGACCGCGTATTTATTACGATAAGGTGCTATACAATGCAAAACTATTCCACAATCGTAGTAAACCTTCACAGTAAAATGAAGTCAGTTTACGATTTACCCACAATTTAACCAAAAAACAACCAAATAAAATGACCGCATTTTACATCTAACTTACAATAATACAATATTAAATGCAATTTTCAATTCCGTGGCACGAAATCACTTCGTGAGAACCACGCTCTGCTACCAAAATGTTTCCGCCAAAAAATACCGGTAGACTGGACTCCAACCAATCTACTAAATCGTGCTGGGCCCATATAATAATTAAAACAATAGGAATTCGATTACCATCAATTCGCGAATGCTGCGGCGCAAGCCGACGAGTTCATTCCACCCTGGAAATAACCTAAACTCGTCCCGAATCCTACCCCCTTGGTCGACCAAAACTAAATGGAACGAACTCACAGCTGATGAGGTGTCTTCAGGATTCTATTGCATCCGCCGCCAATCACTTGCACTTCAAATCAACAGTCAACACAAATTAGGCGATCCGCGCCCCACTTAATATAATTGGCACACTAAGAATTAGGCCGCTAATCCTAGAATCGTTCCGCAGACGTCATCCGCGACGGCGTCCAAGACACACACTGACGTACTTGCACCGAGCTGAGTAACTCGCGCGCAGGGACGGTTTTATTCTCAACAGATCATAAACTACAATTTTCTAAATTAAGCTATAAATTTCCCAGTAACTACGATAGTAGATCCCTCCCACTTTACAGATAAGAACAGTCCTCTGTAATTGAGCTATTTGTATGAAAATGAGAGAACCAAAGTAATCAACTCTTGTCAAAATGTTTCTACGAATGAATCCCCAGTAATTACGTAATTATATTCGGCGCGGCGCCGTTGATGTGATTCAAAAATATTCCCTAACTCGCCATAAATAAAGTTGCAATTATTACAGCGAAACAATGTTAATATTCATGAGAGCTATTAATGTTCCCGAGGACTTTGCAAAGGTATAACAAACAAGATATAACAAGGTATAGGCTAAGTATGAGACACGCAAAGGGTTCATTACAAAATGATTGTACCATATTGTACAATTTAAATTAAAGAAATAAAATATTGAAATATTTTATTTCTTTAATTTTGTAATTATTAAATTATTTTCTTTAATTATTAAAGAAATAAAATATTGAAATATTTTATTTCTTTAATTTTGGTCCCGAGACGCAGTTGGAAATGAAACAACTGATTTCATTTCGCGATTTCAGTTTTTTTTATTTCGTACAGGTTTGCGTTTGACTACATACTGCCTGATGTTAAGCAGATATATGCGGTCTAGAGAGCAGCACGCTAACCTAGAAGATACTTATTTACTCGAGATTTAAAAACAGTAACAAACGTTGTACTTTAGCAGGAAGACAGCCTCGGGCAAAGCGTTCCACTTTCTGGCTGTTCAAATGAGGTATTGTCCCAATCTCAGACCAAATAAAAAAATCAAGACGGAACGTCGTGAACAGACTAGTGAGACCAATTTTTTAAACATGTGTGAGTGCGTCGGTGTTGCGCCGCCATAGTTCGACTGACGAGCCAAGGCATGGACGTGTGTGTGGTATCTGTACACAGTGAGGCGTAGTGCTATAATTTTAATTTTGTTATGATGACTTATGTGTAATTTTGTATTTTTATTCTCTGCCAATATGGGCCCTACAAGCCTGAAATAAATGAATTTTTTTTTTTTTTTTATTTTTTTTTTATAGTTTTGCCGGCCTCACTTGTTTATTCACAACATTCTGTCTTATTTTTTTTTTGGTCTGAGGTCCCAGTTTAAAAGTTTTTTTCATAATCATAATGATCAAGGACAAAACAGTCGAAGGTTTTGAAAAATAATGAGATAATTTACAGTTGTTTTTTCAGCATACAGTTGTAATTTTAGTAAGGAACCCTATAAATTAGTAGCATCCTCGTGTAAAGCGGCAGTTTGCCACGTGACCTCAGTTAATCAATACAAGCTCACCCATATAAAATCGACTAGCGACCCCGCCCGACTTCGCCCCCGTTGAATTAAGGTCATTTTATTTTTCCGACATGTTATGGGGTTTTTCTGACGCAAATTCCGTCAAGTGTGACTGTGGAGCAGTGCAGACAATGGAGCCCCTATTGTCATGCCCTCCGTGCCCAAATACCTGCACATTCAGCGACCTTATGGAAGCCTCTCCATCTGAAGTGGCGGTCGCTAACCACTGGGCAAAGCTTGTATAGATATATCTCACCAATTTTAGAACAATCGACACGAAGAAGAAGATGTTATGAAACAATGTAATCACAAATTGTTTTAAAGTCAAAATAAAAACTCACCGAGTTTTTATAAAACAGATATATAACGCGCGGAGAATACTGCATTCTGCAACATCTTTCGTAAACATACATTTTGCTATGTATGAGTGATAACTGGTGGCCATGGTAGTCTAGTGGCGGTTACATCCACCTTATGATAGTGAGATTGTGGGTTCAAAATTCAAATCCCTGGTCCTATATACTGTACTGTACTGTACCAGCCTTTTTAGTAGTCCACTGTAAGACGTAGGCCTACCCACGAAGGGTGATTGGGCCATATCCACCACGCGGGCCCAGTGCGGGTTGGTGGATACACATACGCCATCGAATTTCTTCTACAGACGTATGCAGGTTGCCTCACGATGTTTTCCTTCACCGAAAAGCCTGTGGTGTGAAATTCCGTACATAAATGTCAAAGGCGTTTGATAGAGTTCGTCATGACATTCTCCTAAAAAAACTATATAGATATGGAATTAGAGGCAATGCATATTATCTAATTAAATCATATTTGGAAAACCGATATCACATAACACATATAAACAGAATGTGTCCAAAGACAGCGACTATGATGACGTATAGATCAAACGCAAAACTCATCCAATATGGTGTTCCCCAGGGTAGTGTCCTAGGCCCTTTATTGTTTTTAATTTATATTAATGACTTCCCAAACGCTATTGACCACCAAATGACATTATTTGCTGATGACAGCACTATATTATTTATAAACAATAAATATGACGACTTAGAATCTGACATGAAATCTACTTTGACATCACTCTTAACTTGGTTAAATAATAATAATTTAAATATTAATTTTGACAAAACACATATCATGGACTTCAGGATTAAACATAATAATTTACCGAGATTGGACATAAATTACGAAGGTCACAAGGTTACTGATGTAGTACATACACGATTTCTAGGTTTGACAATCGACAACAAACTGACCTGGATAGCTCACGTTGACAATGTTTCCAAAAGGCTGCACAAATTTGCGTATGCACTTTTTCAACTTAGGAAAGTAGTCAATGAAGAAGCTTTGCTAACGGCTTACCACGGACATGTCGCGTCAATTCTTCGTTACGGGGTAATGTTTTGGGGAAATTCCGTGGACCGCCTAAAGGTTTTTAGAGCCCAAAAACGCTGTATACGTTCAATTTGTGGTATAAAAAAGAAGGATTCATGTAAAAAGCATTTCATTCGGTTAAAAATCTTAACATTACCTTCCTTGTACATTGGTGAAATTGCTATGTTCGTGAAATCCCACCCTGAGCTCTTTAGGATGTGGCCTGTTGGTAGTAGACTTGAGGGTAATGTGTATTGTTTACCGTCCAAAACGGCATTTCTTAATAAAAGTGTGTTCTGCATGGCATCTATTATTTATAACAGGATACCAAAAGTCATTCGATGCAAACAGGACTTAAATACTTTTAAGAACCAATTAAACAATTTCTTAGCTGACAAGGCCTATTACAGTGTAAATGACTTTCTAAATGACAAGAGCATCAATGACTATAAATTGTAATAATATCCTGACATTACCTGTTTTGACATAATATAACTAAATCCATTGACATTATCATACTTTTGACATTAATTTACTTATAATTCTATTGTTTAATAATTGTAATACCATGTAAACGTCTGTACACCTATTTTAGGTAGAAGCTAGAGAACATACCTAATGTTAATTTAAGAACTTTGTAAATTACACCTAGTTTTACAGACAAATAAATCATTTATTCATTCATTCATTCATTCATTCACCACGGCTTTTTTTTAACCTGGTCCTATACCAATGAGTTATTTGGGAGTTACGTACGGAATTTCACAACACTGACTATTCGGTTCTTTTCGGTGAACGAAAACGTCTGTAGAAGAATTTCGATGGCGTACGTGAATGTACCAACCCACATGGGCCTTCCAGATGGATATGGCCCCCACACCCTTCGTGGATAGGCCTATGTTCAGCAGTGGACTATTAAAAAGACCGGTTCAGGTTCAGGGAGTGATAACTACCGCATGCATGTTGTTATGAATGATAGTAGTATAATGATTACTACATATAAGTACCTCGAGTGCCGGGTGAAGGAAAGGCTAGTCTCTAGATATCTACGGATGGTACGAGTATGTCGAAACTCGACTTGTTGGGGCACCTGCCGTATTTGCGTAGGGTCCAGTTAAACTCATATTTATAAAGGTTCGAAACTTGTGAAATGAAATGATAACATTTTCATTAGGCGTGTTTCCTTCGCCATTTGATTTCCTTGAAGGGCAGCTTTCATTTATGTTTCACTTCCATTTCAATACAGCCCCGAGAGCTAAAGGTATTAATTAATATTTGCGTTGGAAAATATCACCGTTATAAATAACTTCGCTTTTCAATACCTGTTTTAATATCTGAAATGTTTATCATACAGAAGTTCATTTACAGACTTATTTGTATGTTCTATCATTACTTTGTATACTTCGTAGGTAGGCCTATATTCAACAGTGAGCTATTATACGCTCGTACAGTTTAGAATCCCATTGCTATTTTTTTCGTTTATTTTGAGAGATGTAATTTTTAATTTTGACAGCTGGCAGAATTATTTGTTGCCAAAAATGGCAGAATTGACAGATGTAATTTTTAATTTTGACAGCTGGCATAATTATTTGTCGCCAAAAATGGCACGACCAATGAAATTTTGATTTCTTTTCAATGGGCACAACCGACTTCGGCCGTGTACAGAATTCGAATATTTCGCATCATTATATGTACCATGGACGTAGTATTTGTGATATTATTATTGATTTTTAAAAAACGACTTAGGAAATGTTTGATGTTTCATGTATGAGTCTTAGTTACTCGAAATAAACGTTTTATTTTTATTATTAGGCGATATTCAAAGAAATAAATGGGACCACCTCTGAAGTATCCATAATCTACCAAAAAAAAACGTCAAAATCGGTTCATAATTGGCGGAGTAATCGCGTAACATACGTACAAAAAACAAACGTTCAGTCGAATTAAGAACCTCCTTTTTGATGTCGGTTAATTCAAATGAGAAATGACGAGCCATCGTTAGGCGTATTACATTCACTCCTACCACAAATACAGACCACGACCTCTATGTCAAGAGCGTAACCACTACGAAGAATTAAAAATACTGTATCCGCGTGATACACACAGCTAACCGATCACAAGCCAACTTGTGTCAATATTACCGGGGCCACATTTCAAACTAATTGTTTACCAGGCCACCTTCACTGGCGCCCGAACTTTCTCGAAGATATATATCAAAATTATGTTCGAGCTTTCAGCTGGGCGAAGTTTTAATTTGTTATTGTGGTCCGTATTAGACGGGGATAAGTTAGGCGAATGATTTTTGATATCGCTTGAGTAAATTATTACTAAGATCTGTTTGCTTTTTTCGCTTGTACTATATAAACTTTTGTTCCATATTTATTGGCCTTTTTCGCTTGTACTATATCAACTTTGTTCCATTTTTATTGGCCTTTTATGGTCCCGGTTGTTTTAACCGTTTAGCCATGTCAGAGGCCTTCAGGCGGCCTAAAAACTCTGACACCAGGGCTAGCCACCCGGCCTATACGAACTTACTTACTTACTTACTTTATAGTCCACTGTTAAACATAGCGTTAGCCTCGAAATAAGATAAGATAAGATATTTTTATTTCCAATAAAATTTAAATTAGAGTACAGAGCAGAGTTTCAAATTTAAAAGTTTCAAAATTTATACATAACAAAAACTAGTTACATTATACTAATAATTGCCGCTACAAATCAATTATGTAATTCAATTGACATACTCGTGTTCTGTGAATTATCAGTGGGCCCCAAACTAGGCTAAGCCTGTATCTTGGTGGCCCTTGGTTTAGACGGGTACTGATTTAAAGTTTCGCGCGACTTCGTGAGAAAATAAATTATTTGTGGTAACTAAAAAGAAACAAATATTGCCGGTTACATAAATTTGCGGCTTTGTCTGTTTGTCTGTCTGGAATGGATGGGTTTGAGCAAATGAGAAATGTGTTTATATGATATCCACCACGCACGCTGGCTCCGTTGTGGGTTACAGAATTCACATTCGCAGTCAACTTTTTGCTTCACTTGCATGTAGGTTCCTTCATCATGTATTCCTTCACTGAAAAGGTCAAATTCTAAAGTACCATTGGAATCTACGACCACATAATTCTAAAATGATCAATTCGTTATTCCACTAGGGAATCACGACTTGTATAAATTGTACAATGTTTTTGAGTAAAATATCAAATCAATGAACTACGAACTCGAGTCAATAAACAAACAGTAAAAACAATCAATTTTCATAAAAATAATTCAATTAACTTCGAATCCATACAGTCGCTCGCCAACAAAGCGAAACAAATTGAAAGATCTGAGAGAAAATTAATTGAAAATGAAATACGAAAAACTCCGCTAGAGAATTACCTTTACGCTTTGAGAATAATAGAAACGAATAGTGACCTAATTAAAGAGGAACGAACGGAAATTAATGAAGAGAACAGAGAAAATTTAATTGAAATAAAAGTTTCTCTCGAAACAGAACAGAAAAGTGAAGAGACAAAGCAGGCGCAGAATAAGTCGTAAAACAAGGAAAACTAGACATTTATATGCAAATTTCTGACGCAAATGTGCCATAGTTCTTCGCCGACGCGAGATATATACGCCGACCGAGTTTTGGCAGCAACTTCCCCTGGGATTCTAAACTAGCTCGCAAAGTCTGCACGATGGAATTCAATAATAAGACACGAAATTTCGCATCAAATATTCACCAGCCTTTCTGACTGATCAGCACAATAAGTGCACCGGAAATAACTTTACTTCCAAAATGTACGCCGAGATGAAACCAAAATGGCAACACGAAAATGGCAGCTGACAAATAGGGGTCCCAAATATGTATACTCCGCCAATTTCACTGTCCCGACCTCGCGTCACGTATCACGTACAAGCCCCATGGAAGCTACCTTAAGAGAATAAAAGAATACAGGGCATTTTTGTCACCTCTTTTTTCTGAAATAATATATTGTTGTCGTCGACAGTTTGATACGGAATTAGGGTCCAAGAGGATAACATGTCCAACAAGTTGTGATTTATCTGAACATCAGAGAAATCCTTTATGTTTTATTGGGCTGTCAGGAGCCAGCGAAAATATGTTCTGATCTGGAGAACGGTCCAACAGTAGCAGAGGTCGGTTTGATACACGAGCCGATACACGAAACAACCTTCATCAGAACTTTATTCTACTGCAAATGACGTCTCCGTCCACTTGGCTCCCCTAACACGGATCTCTCCTTGAGTCGCCCTTAGTTGATTTCGAAAAGGACAGATCAGACAGTTTGCACTTTATTACAGTTTTAGTTTATGTTTCTTTGTTCTTTATTAGATTAACCGTCTTTCTTTTGAATGGTTATTTGACTACAACGTAGATAATAATGAATATAGAGAAGCATAACACATTCTGGACAAGCGAGCAGACGGATAAAGGCGAATTTCTACTCTCGCTATCCTTTGGATGTAGTTTAATCTGCGCACAAAATCTCCACGTGATTCTTTTTCTAACTCTCTATATCTCTACTAACCTACACAGCAGGTTTAAAAGTCCAATATGAATATTTGTTATATTTATCGATTGGTTTAGTAATTACCAAACTTCAGTAGATGTCACCACCACTACGAAAAGAAAAAAATAATTATCATAATACTATCAACCATGAACAACCCAGTGCTGTTTGCTTCTTATTACCTCGGCTATTAAAATTGGTCGGACTACTCTAAATACTGCAATATGCAAATGAAAGCTATTAACATACAACCGAGGCGAGTGACATAAAACGCACAAAGCAAAATTAAATGAAGATTGAAGAATATATCAACGCTCGTAGTCCATTTTCATAGATTTTGCACAAAATGTATGGACCAGATGTTTTCTATACACCACCTACTTCAGGGTTGGCTATAGAAGTTATATTATATTAAATACAATGATATCCTTGAAAATGTGAATCATTTGAAGACACACCCAGTATACAACTGCCTGCTCTGTCGTTAAAGTCGACAGGCTACAAACAAAATGTCCACATTTTTTATATTTATCTTGGAGAAATAGTGTAGGAAGATCCCATGACGAAGGTCGGCCGCTAAGTGAGCCAACTTGATAAAGTTAGGAAGGAACATCGTGACATTTGTTCTCGTGGACGTCAGCGCTGCTCGGTGGTAATTGGCCAAGTTACTCGGAGAATACAAGACTACTTGGAAGTTTCGAGATGCGCAGCGATATTGATAGTCAATGAGATGAGAAGCCCATTAATTTCGTGAGGCTCGAGGGGCGGTTAAGTTGCCTACACGTGTCGATTTCCGATTTCGGATTTTCGGTGGCCTATATATGTCGGAACATTGTGTGACGCTATATTTCACGTAAAACACAATACCATAATCATCTTGATTACTTTTCATCGTTGTACTCGATATCTATATGGGATCTGTCTCTCTTAAAGATTTTCAAAGGGCTGCTGAAACTTTTGACCTGACCTTGAAGGCCTTTGAGATGCGTTACTTAAAGGCTTGTTTACTAAAATATAATTAGTCTGTCAAATTGATTATCAAAAAATATTAGACCCGTGTTTTTTTTAGTTTGTCAATTAAACAAAAATGATGAAGATATAGCCTGTTAAAGTTCTACGTGACGTCGCTAACCTATTACAAATGTACCGGTGCCGAAACCGGCTAGTGACGCCCTCACTCTCAAAGGACATGTTCACAAAATGTATGGAGGCTGGTATAATAATAATCAAAAAATCTAACCACAAGACTCGTTACATTTCGAGAAAGTTCATATTTTTCTGAGTCTATTACATCAATTGAAAACGAAAAAGAGCCCTGCATTTTTTTTAAAATTAATTTTGATTTTATTAGGATAAATAAATATATTTGGCTCAATAGGTAGTTTTTCTCTAGGAACTCTGATTAAGTAACCTCCAAATTGTTAAATAAAAGCATTTTTACCAATTAGACACACTCTTTAAGAGATTTTTGTCACATTGTACCTACTAACTGGTCACACTGGTAGGTTATAATTTTCAATTTTAGCAAATTAAGAGGTAAATGTGGAAGAATCAGGTTTGAATGCAAGTAAAATAACGCTAGAAGCACTTTATTATTGTTAAACTAGAAAAAATAAAAAGCTGCTTTATTTTTTTTCAGATAATTTATTTTTCACTTTAAAAAATGCAGGGATAAAAAAATCTAAATTAAATATTTTTCAGAAGCCCATAAAACAAGCTTTCAAATGATGTATATATCATCTTGGTTAGATTTTTCTCTGAATAATATACCACTTGTGGACATCACCTTTGACAAGGTTTATCTTTGTCATTAATAGAGAAAAGAAAAAATACGTATCCAATATTTTTAATGATCTAACTAACGGACTAATTATAATTATGATTTTTATACCCAGTAAATATGATTATTTCCTCAAATTGTGACACCACGAGTCCATCACTAGTGGTTTTAATTCCAGAGCACAATGGCTCTATTTCTAAAAATAACGATATTGATTTGCGCACTATTAATAATGCAAGATATTTTTATTCAAAGACACGGAGTTCAGGGGATGAGGATAGCAAGAGACAGAAAAGTTTGGGCACAACTGAGGGAGGCCTACGAAGACCTAAAAATTACATTACATAATTAATATAATTATTATAATAAACTATGGACTAAGAAAGAAACAAACTGACGATTGCAAACTTGTCATGAAACGCAAATAATGAAGTAATAATATGTTTAGTAATTTAATTGCTATATAATTGTTTAAATGCTAATGATAATGATGTAGTTGAAAAAAGTCTTTTTTTACTTTTACTTTACTTTTATAATGCAAATAATTATCTTAGGTAGCCATTGGGGTTATATCTTTAAACTAATGCAAAACATACATTCATACGTGTAATACACATCAAAATTAAAAATAGATACCTAAGACAAGGTATACCATTTCCCTAAAAGGAGCATACATCTTCGACAGATTCCAGCAATCTTATAAAAAATGCCTTCCCAGAACCTAATACAGAACGGTATTAAATCTGAAGCCGCAATTTATGGCTGTCGAAATGAGATGGAAAGATATTTTCATACGATAACGAAATCCCTGCCTTCGCTTCCAATTTACTGGCTAACCTTGGGATGTTAAAATGTGCTGTGCCAAATTTTAGGGTAATTTACCGCGAATGACTAAGAATGAGAATGTTATTGAACGATAACCGTCAAGGCTGTTGCGTAGTCAAGATAAAATATACTCTACATTACTTTTTGTGATAAATTCACTTCGCTAAGTTACAACAATGTGTTCCCACTGCAGAACAATAGACTACTGAAAAAATACTATTGTGAAAGTTACGTCATTAAATTAGTGACGCATATTTTTTTTTTGACACTGATAGATAATTTTCATTAACAACTACAATCATACAATGATTTATTTGTGTGTAAAACTAGGTCAAATTAAACAAAGATCTTAAATTTTTACAGTGACACTAAACTTTATAAACTCAGGCTAATCGAGTGTTTATAAAGTCGGAATACTAAATGACATCATGTAAGGAACTAAGAACAAATACGTGAAAACCTCATACTCGACAACCTACTTGCAAAGTGCGTCACTTACCTACATCTTGCTGAGGAATAATAAGCCAGAATATAAGACACAAATACAGCCAAAACTTTCCAAATAAGGTATAACTATTCAAGAAGCAAAAGTTAATCTGAAGACACCACCTGCTCCTGTCCTCGGTACGTGAAGAAAGAATAAAGATGTCAGCACACTCTAACGTACCATACTTTTACCGTAAGAAACGTATCAGGCACAAAAAACAACACTTTATGCCCAACGTACCATCAACGTACATCAACAATAAATATTTTTATAGTGCTTTTCACACTGGTGAATCTCAAAGAGGGGATGCATTTTCGAACCCTGCGGTCGCCGCAAATTTTTGAAATGCTTATCACAAAATAACAATGAATGCCAACAATATTCGACAATATTTTGCTGGTGTTCAAACTCTCCATGCATTGTACGCAACGGTGCTGACGGAACAGTCTAATGGGCATAGTGTCATACATTTCAATACAAGGCCTTGAAACCGGCTCTTCTAATACGAACTTACTTACTAGTTTTTTTTAGCCTAACACGTTCCTAGCTGTCATGGTATGATACGTTATAGTAGGCAAACACCTTAACGGTGAGACATGCCTACACACGGTAGCTTAACCCGACGTCGGCTTGAAATGATCCTATCTAGAAATTCTAGCAACACCTGTGCTCAAGCTTTCTAACGCTTTAGAGGGTGATTCAATGTTATCTCATATGACGCACGACTTAGCAACTTTATGAGAAACTCGGTATATTTTTTTGAGAGAAATGGGTAAAGGAAATTGTTGTTTTTTCCTTATGAAGATTGTACCATAATGTATCCCTTACAAGTTTATGTACAAAGTCTAGTACCGCAGAAAATATATTCGAAAATAATTGGTTTGGCACCCAACGTGAGGCAACAAAATAAAATCATCTTCAATTTACTTCATCGCAATCTCATCGTTAAAAATAAATATCGTTACTAATTTATATTTAGATACGTATTCATCATTAGACAAATTTAGAACTGTAAAAGCTATACAAACGAAAATAATTGGCGCCCAACGTGTAACCACAAAAGAAACTCAAAGAGAAAAATCTTTTAAATATTCATCATTTACCGTGACTCGTGACATTTTAGCTGTCCGGGGAGATGAATTCATTATCTTTCAGACATCTGAGAAAGCTATTTATTCTACGGCAGCCAATTGTATGTATTGTAACAGGATATTGGAACCGAATCTGTGTACATATGATATTGCTCGAACGAACGAAGAAACAGGCGAAAGTGAACCCTATTTGACGAATATGACACTTCGTGTATCTGCAGCCTTGTTGCTAGTATAGAACCTTTCACCTTGACATGTTTTCATTGTCAAGTTTCGTTAGCCAAACTGAGCAGGGGCTCCCTCGGTCCCCGAGCAATCTTAAATCTATTTTATCCACCTGCGCTCGGTTTTCTAGCTAAAATGTTACTTGACCGGCAGGGTTGCGGATTTGTGGGGAATTTCCCGAATTGAGAGGAATTCTACCTCTAGTAATGAAGATAAAACAAATAAACATTGATTGTATGCGGGAGGAATATGTAAAAACCAAGAATAGTTGAATTGCGATTTGCTAAGGTAGTTTCGGTGAAGCAAGGATTCAACCACCATTGGGCCAAGCTAACCAAGTCCCCACAAAAAAAAATGCGACCCGAAAAGCAAAACTTACGTAGAATATGCATAATGCATAAAATTACCTGTTTCATTCATAAAAACTTTAGTGGGAAATTACTGGGGAATCGGGATAATTTTTGTCCATTCCCCGATTTGAGGACATGGGCATTGGCAACGCAGGCAACCGGGCAGGTAATACAATCTATTATCGCCTCGAGGGTAAGCCGGTAAGCCGTTTAGCCGAGCGACATTGAAATATCGCAGATGCTTGATATTGGCGCCCAACGTGGGACGGGAATAATCATCCATTAGTTGGGATATTTTATCTGATCTGAATGATTAATTGTAATTACGGATGAACGTTACTGTCGAAAATAACTAAAACCGATGCAAAGGGTTAGCCATAATTCGTTCGATATTAGGTATCGGACAGCACAAATAACCAAAATAAAACGAGATCTCTGTCTAGTAGACGACTATCCAAATCTCGCTAAAACCTACTTTTACCTAATACATCGAAACTTTTGTACAATATCACAGCAGATAAACACAAAAAAAGTAAGAAAAAAGAATTAACTCGAAAATTGTGTCAGCAGATGGTATGCCACCGAATTTATTTTTCATAACTTACTGTCGCAATTTCTGTACAGATTATACCTTCAAGGCAGTAATTTAAATAAAAAAACATCTCGAAGAAGAACGAGGAAAAACTTTTGAAATAACGATGCACATAAAAGAAAACGAGTCCCAAGGCAAATTTACCGACGAATCAAAAATTAATAATCCGGGAAAAGGTCGCCGCGAAATAAAACATTTATAATTAACCATTTTCTTTCTAATGAAAGAGAATATTAGACGCTTTGTCCGTTTATGCTGTTCTAAATGGAGTTCTCGAAGTTTTTCCGAGTTCAGAAGTGAGATTGGGTATCGGCCCGAAGTGGTCCGAAGTCACACGAAGTGAGCCCGAAGTTAAGTAATTACTTCCCAAAACGCTATCGGGAATTAGTTCGAGGAGCGGACTCAAATTACAAATCCCAGTCACGTTCTCGATTTGAATATTGCTGCTTTTGCTTTCAATATTCGAAGCCAATATGAATATTGATTAATCTTTCGATGCTAAAAGTAACGGTATTATTAATAATGTATCTATAACAGATTAATGCTGCATTATTATAATCAGAGCTTTTCACAGCAATATTTAGTATTCTGTTCTGCTCTCGCGTCTTTCTTCGGTCCCAGGTCTCTTTACAATACTCGCCTTTTTAACCATACCATTTTAGGACCAGAACAGCGTAGACAACTACATTTGTTATTTTGCTAAATTGTACAGTCAAATATTTCAACATATTATTGATAGAAACGGTATTGATGAATCGACAAAATAGTAATACCAAAAACCGGAAACACGAACAAAAATGTTGAATTTTTTTTACTCTAAATATACTTGGATTTCACGTTTGATAGAGTGAAGTGGCGAAAGGAAACGTGTTGAGCCGACCCCACCTAGTGGGATGTGGGATAGGCAGGATGATGATATGTACTTGGATTTCACATCACCCTACAAGTCCAGTCCCAGCTCGAAATATTAATATGAATAACAAAAAAACTATTTTTTTGTTATTTTTTTCATATTTCATTCAATAATTTCCCACATCGATCCCCAATGGCGGTAGGGTTCCCCGCAATTTGGGGAACCCCTTAATAATCGGCAACCCTGGTGCTAGCTCGCTTTTCTCACACTCCATTACCAACCAGTACTTTGTATCATCGATCGGAATGCGTTTTGGAGTCGCTTTTGAACCATTATTTAGAATCTTGGCCAACAGTTCAACAACTTTAGCCCTAAATCATTGTAGAGTTCCACAAACGCCATAATTAACGTTGCAAGCGTTCCTGCGAGAATAAGCTATAATATATATCCTATATTATACAAACCAGGGGTTGGTCGCTGTAACGAGAACATGGCGAGGTGGGGCTTCTCAAATCAGGAACCGTGTGAATGCGGTGCTGCCATTCAAACAATGGCACATCTCTTAGCCTGCCTAAAGGTTATATGTCTGAAATTATAATGATATGGTGCCGATAACACCCAAAATGTAAGAAAATATCATTTTTGAACAGGAAACGTGGCTTATAACCCGTGACGATGCTAAAAAAAGATATGAAGTATACCTTCAGTGACCACCGATGGTAAGCGCTATGGCTGAGATGATGTTAATGATGTTGCCAGTAATGCCTAAAATGTAACTAATTATCACTTGTGAAGAGTTGTCGTGCCTTATAACCAGCAACAATTCTAAAAAAATGTATGAAGTATGGCATCTATTGGCACGGAAGGCAAGCGCCACGCAGTACTTACTTTACAGAAGTGGTCACTATTCGTTTATTTATTGTTATTATTTATTGTAGGACCACGTTATTGGGCTTAATATAAAGCTAGAAAGCTCCGATGTTTAATTCGATAAACCATTTAATTTTTAAGTTATATTTGAAAATAAACAAAAGTGTGAGGATGAAAAATCGATTTTTTTCAAACTATTTTTAATGACTACACTGACGTGATATATGTGTAGGAGACAATAATGGGTTTTTAATGATATATCAAACGATACCAATCACGAGCTATTTGATGAAATAGAACTCGAGATATAAGCAAATACCTACAACGTCGGCGGCCATATTTGTGACGTCATAACTTTTAAAGTCTATCAGTTATCGCTTGACGACCGCTGGATCCTACGTCTAGAAGCAATAACGAACACATGATACTAATTGTAGGTAAATAGAAGAGATGGCTACAAAAATCAAGAACTAGATGTCTTAGGCCCGTTTCGCCGCCCTCCTACCAGAATGCAAAGTGACTAGCACTGAAGAATTTTAAAGTACTTACGTAGGTACGTCATAGCTGAAATAAATTATTTTAAAAAGAAAACTTTTTAAATACAAGCTTTTGAGATCCTGGATATCATATAGAAGCAGAGTGCTGGCCATTACAAGTAAAACGAGCCTAAACACGACGGGTCTATCTTATTTAGTACCTACAGGAGTTCCTATGGCCACCTTCTGACTCCTTCATCAGATCAGATCCATGGTATCATATAGCATTGTCACGCGATATACACATGCGTGCAAAATTTCAGCTCAATCGGCAGCCGGAAAATTGGTCAAAGGATTTGTTCCGTTACCGGTATTAAAATAAATAAAAATTCTAACCAGATCAATGATTGCTGTTTTATAAAGAGCATTCAAAATGTAATTATTATCTGATAAAAACATATTTTTAAAGCCCTGCAATATTTAGAAAATCGATAATATATATTTGGGGTATGTAACGTGAAACGGAACGGATATCTCGTAAAGAAACACGCTAATCTGAAAAAAACTCAAAGCCAATTTAAAAAAAAAGTATAATAGAAATGTCAATGTCAAAGGAAATTGAATATTAATTTGATTTTCGATCAGTGTTGCCACCTTAGCCCTTTTGGAGCTAGATCTAGCACTGTTTACTGTAGGTGAACCCCTTGTATTTGTATTTGTTTATTCATTAGTGTAATGATTTAGCCCGGAAAGGGCTATCTAGCTCTTATTTTCCCTATTTATTTTCGTAGAAAATATTATTTTGAATTTCCAATATACTTTTATAAAAAAACAATTTTAAAAAAAATGCAGGGCTATATATTATTTTTTATTACTCCATGGAGCTTTCAAATTTAAGTACATTCCTAGAAAAATTAAATGATTTTGGTTAGAATTTTAATACCGAGTTCCTTGTAAATCAGGTACAACTTCTTTAACTTGCAAGATTCCACTCGAACTCATACAGACATAGGTAAATCCATTGCAAGTTAATTAAAAGCTTGTAAAACTGTAGACAAAATGGAGACCTATAAAAGTGTCTCTACCAATACATGTAGGTATACCACTCACGAAAACTCATTTATAAGATTGATCGTGTTTACCGTTCCTGTGTTTGCGTTTAACTTTAGTGATCGGCTGAGAGCCGTCGAGCTACGCTATGAGCGTTACGTAATACGTTGCTGCGATTTATCTGCAGAGTTAAGGGGGAGCCACTATTGTGTTCTCTACTCATGGATGTGAGAAAGGGATAGATAGGACCTGGTGCCAACTTTAGCCTTAAAATACAATTTAAATTGTGTGACATCTAAACTACTCTTCAAATGATACAAAGTGAATCTTTAAAATGCTCTATTGAGATAATTATTTTTTGCAAAAAATAGCATGAACGACTTCACCCGTGTACAGAATTCGCGAACATTTCACACAGCCCCCCCTACCGCCTATAGCAATAGCAATCGTAATAGCAATCGTTTATGACTTCATTTTAGTCATTTGGCACCGCCTATGTGACGTTAGCCATCAAAGTTGTTCATTCAACGATTGCTTTCGCAATCCGCGCAAAGCAATTGATGGCTAACGTCACATAGGCGGTGCCAAACGACTAAAATGAAGTCATAAACGATTGCTATTGCTTAGGCGGTAGGGGGGCTGATCGATGTAGCATTTTTCACATTATTGTTGATTTATCAAAAATGGCTCAGCCGATTTATTTAAAATTTAAATGGGACCAATTTCGAAATATACTCTTTTCAATAAAAAGAGAATTATTGAAATCGGACTACTATGAAAAAAAAATGTGTGGTTATACATAAAACGTCGAATTGAGTACCTCCTCCGGTGATTCGTCGGTCGAAAAATGTTTGCTATTTAATTGAACGTCTATAAGAATAAAACCATTGATCTGAAGAAGAAGATTGACGTTGTTGGATTTGCGCTGGCTCAACCGCAAGATTGCGGTGGATGCAAGCCGCTTCCAAGCGATCTTATTAGAACCCTATAGTAGAGACCAGGAGTGGACGTCCTTTGACTGATATAACGAAATCTAGTAATAAGTATAGCAATAGTAAGTTGTCCTAAGGGCTGGTAGAGCAATGCCCCCATAGCGTGACCAAGCTATTATAAGCAACGTTAATAAATGCTATCAATGATGTACTATATAAGGGTTAAACGTAAAAACGTGCGAGCAACCCCAGCGGACTGGCCAGACAGATACATTTTTAAACGGGTTCGTTGTTCGTTTTTAAAAAGGCGCGTTCCAAAAATAGTATCTTAATATAATAATTACGGACACTTATGTGAGAACGAGATTTGAGGTCGAATTGAGACAGAAATGAGGAGATACGTATAAGAACTACTGTTACGGACATTGGCAAGTTGGAGTGGCAGTGGGCACATAGTAAAAAGGACTGTGACCGAAAAGCTTTCCATTGGAGTCTACATACTGCGCAGCGTAGGACGTCTACCTGCCGTAAACAGCTTGAAGTTACTGCCGTTGCGACACAAATAAAGCCTTACAATTAAACTTGTAAAAACCTTTAAATTTTTAATAATTTGTCTTTTTCTTCCTTTGACAATTTTAACTCACTCGTAAAAGACAAAACACGGACTAAGTACTCCGAAGTAACTTAATAAGGCGACAAAATTCATTTATCGATCAAAAAAAATTACCGCGAATTGTAATGCCGCTTTTAGTGTTGTACTATAAAGTTCCACACAGGCTCTAAAACAATTTTTACATTGGAACAAAAAGGTTTCACTTCCTACAACCAGCACACAAAGGCAGAAGTCGTGAAAAATGAAACCGTGTCCGAGTATTAGGCCTGAATGTTTAACCCGCCCGCCGGCCATCGGGCGTTATCTTTAGGCTGCACACCCGCGCCAGGCTCCATTGAGCTGTTGACCTTCTTAGCAAATGGACCAAATCGTAGGGGACATGGGTTTCTGTTCTTATTTTTATTGATACCACAAGAATGACATATCTATGCCAAAGACAGATGTACAAAAACACACCATGTGGACGAATCCGTAGACATGACAACCGTGCTTAGAGCACAAATGATATGGTTAAAAATGTACTGGTTTTAACCACCGATAAAAAAAGGGTTTTGTAAATATGATTTATGTGCGCTTTTCTGTCACATATGATAAAGATACAACGTCCAGGTGTCATCGGACGTTATCTTTAGGCTGCACACACGCGCCCAGCTCGATTGAACTTTTGACTTTCTTCGCAAATGGACTAGCCGACCCAACTGTGGACATGGTTCATAGACGAATAAATGTAGAGATGACACACTCACAGCAGAGAAAGGAAAAAAGGGGGATTGGGGAGGTACTGCTGTTTTAACCCTCTACGAAAAAGGGAAGTTTGACGTGTGATTCTGTCAGCCAGCATACGAGTACATAGGCAGTAAGGTTTTGAGAACTAGAAAAGCATTTGAAATTCTGAGACAATAGGATTGTTGTTATTTGTTAGGTGCCACGACACGACACCACGTTTAAAAAAACTCAATTGTTTTTATTTGTAGTAGCGAAAAGGCTATATTATGTACGATAGGCAAATTGATGATGATTTAGTTTCTAGTCCCGGTTTTATTCGTCTGCGGAGCACAGAGGTAAAGGGGAGAAAGGTGCTCCCGAACCATTTTCTGTTCTGACTTTTTTATAGCGCGTAACTTTCACGCAACGGCGCGGGCGTTCGTTACCTTGGAATTACTTTATTTTGCTATTCGTTTCCTACCCCATTATAAAGAGGGAGGGTCAGAGTCCACTACGTCCAAATCCCTGAAAGCCCGGTCTGGAATCGTCTAAGAACTATTATTATGGTAGCTTATGCACTAAATAAAAATTCCTTTATCCGATTTTAACGATTTTAATAATGGATTCGGATAAGATTTGTTTCACGTCGGACTGCGGATAGAATGTACAACTGAGCGCTACCTTGGCTCGAAAGATACGTTAAATTGTAGGCATTTATTACTCTAACTCTTTGTCTATGTCGCAGACCCTCTGGCGGCTTAAAAACTTTGACACCAGGTCTAACCACCCGGCATATACGAACTTACTTTACTTTTTATTCTAACCTTGGAAAATGGGCGAGTATATTTATATCCGTTATGTCTTTTCATTTAGAAATTATGCGTGCTAGGATTATTGTTCAATTCACAAAACATCCTAATAATATTATCATATTCAATTTTTTTTAAAATATGAAAGTAAAATAGCTTTAAAGTAATGCAAATAGGGTATAAAATTCCATGCAGATGGCCCCGCCAGGGTCGCAATTTTAAAAGCAGCTCTTTTGACCGGCAAAGGTAGGGTTGGTATACTAATTAGAATAAATTAACTAGGTATATTTACAGAGAACATTTCTGTAGGTATACGAAAAGAACTCACTATTTTAACGGCACGCCAGATAACAGACAGCCAACCCTGCGATAATTATAGTGTTAGGTACATTTTACATTAGTTTTATGACTGTAGCTTAATTTATTTTTAGACCTTTGTGTCTAAAATTTAATTAACACTAGGTTATACAAATCACAAATTTAAAGACTTCACAGCGGAGCAAAACTTGAGTTTATGGATTTAGAATAACATACTCTAACTGTACAAGTATGATTTTTTTCAGATCTTGGAAAGTAGGTGCAAGATGCTTAATTTTTTTCCACTTTAAGGCTTGTCTGACTGGACCTGTTACAGGTTTGAAGTGACTGACTGTTACTAAACTTATTTTAAATTATTTCTTTACTAATATACTAATTGTCAGCTTTTAGAAAGTAGTTGATGGTTCCTCCCACTTTTTGACGACGACGGGTCCCCGCGCCAAACGCTAAGGAACCAAGCTGACTGACTTCGGGGTATTGTTTTACACCTTCATGGTAACGAAATATCAATTATCCAGCTTTCGAAAGTAATTGCAATTTTTTGCGCTTACCTCCCGGGCTATTTGCAATTCTCCTTATAATGTTTCAGCGAAAAGGCGTATACTTATAAATTCTGAAAAGCTCCAACCTAGTTTACCTCGAAGTCCAACCCGATTACTCTCATATTCTCTACGGAACTTTACCCCGTCTCTCGCTGACTATCACCCCCTACCCCTCCTGCCTCCACCATACTTCCAATAACTAATGAAGCCTATCGTATCGAGATTGTCTCCTCCCATGGCTGCCGGTAATCAAGTTAATTTGCTTCCTATTGTACTTAGGTCACATTAGATCTATTTCTGTACTTGGGAAAGAATGAGTTTACTTGGGCGAAGGTTTCGTTATTAGTTCTCTTTTGTTCGAGACATAGCCCAGCGGAGTAGTAAGTTGGAATGGCAGTGGGCAGAACGCGCTACTCGTAGGAGTATTTGACACGTGTCAAATGGAGATCACGCGAAGCTGTAGAACCACCATGCTGTAGAAGTGTCGAATGTCTCCCGATAAAGTAGGCAGGCAGCTTGATCGTACCACGCAGGGATAGTCAAGGGTAACTAATACATTAATTCTAAAGATTGAGAACGCCGCGCCATCCTTACTAATATCATAAATCCAAAAGTGTGTTTTTAGGGTTCCGTACCTCAAAAGGAAAAAACGGAACCTTTATAGGATCACTTTGTTGTCCGTCTGTCCGTCTGTGTGTATGTCAAGACTCTTTATCTCGGGAACGCGTAAAGATATCGAGTTGAAATTTAAACCATATGCGTAAACCTATGAATTCTTGCAGTTGTGTAAAAGAAAAGCTTCTCAGTTACCGTATAAAAAAGTTAGAGCCGTTTATGTCGTAAAAAACGCATATTTCAACGCTCACAAAAATCAAAACCTACCGGGTACTTCCCGTTGACATAGAACTATGAAATTTGGCGAAGAGCATTGTCTCAGAGTACACATATAGGAAAAATTCTGAAAACTGTACATTTTTATTTAAATCACATAAAAATAGGGCCTCAAAATTCACAAAATATGGGTTCAAAATTCAAAGTGAGTAAATCGTATCATGTATGGCATCATATAAAATAACTTCATTAGCATATGTTAAAACAGGTTTTAATTATTTTAACAATATGTTTGTACGGAACCCTCGATGTGCGAGCCTGACTCGCACTTGTCCGGTTTTGTTTTGGTTTATTTGTTACTCTTTCACACAGCAACAGAGTAATGGGTCGACTTGATTTGGGCATAGATATAGTCCAAAGGTCGGAAAAGATCATAGGGTACTTTATACCCAGGAAACAATTATATTATTAAAGATCCTGTATGAAGCCGCGGGCAAAGCTAGTCTAGAATAAAGGAATCTTGAAAGGTTTCAGCGAATAAAATAATATGAGAAAATCTAACAGATAGAGGCTGAGATTTAGTCCAGTCCAAATCTTTCAATATCTAACCGGGTCGCGACGCTCCCTTTGTGACGTGTACAGAGTCAGGCTCACAAAGCCCTCGGAGCTTGAGTTACGACGTCTGGAGCCGTGGAGTCACTTACATGAAGACAGTAAGAGCAGTTCTGGTTTGAAGTATTCGGAAAAATGAAATAAAAAAAAAATTTGAACATGGTCATGAAATAAAAAAAGACCACAGTTACGATAGTTTCAAGCTGTTCCTATTGCCTGCTAAGAAATAATAGCTCGGCGCATTATGAGTATTCTTCGTCGTGTCGATAATCCAAATATATATTTATAAGGTTTTTATGAGTATTGATGGAAAATAATCATGTTGTTGCCTACTCCAATATCAATTACAAAAAATTCATTTCATTTCACAAGAGTATGCATAACAACGCCGTATCTTTAATTTCCTAAGGGAACCACGTAGTTTTCCCGGGATAATGGTATCTAAAATGTGGGCAGACAGTCTGAAATTCTTTCCAGTCCAAAGCCAGGCTCACAAAGCCCTCAGAGCTTGAGTTACGACGTCTGGAGTTGCGAAGTTACTTATATGATGGCAGTAAGGGCAAATGTTACAGGAAGAAATTGTACCATTTCATTTCTGATTTTTTTTTAATCTTGTGTACCAGTTTATATAAAGCCAATACCAAGCATGCAAGTGTGCCAGCTCCTGGTAATAGACAAGGAGCCTCCCGAAATGATTTTGAACAAATAAATAATCAGCCAAATCCAAAACTTTCGAAAGATCATACCATTCATAGCGTACTACTTCTGAAGAAGTCCGTCCTGCGTGCTTGCGAGAGCAAAGCCGCCCTTACGTCATATGCCGCATTACGCTGCGCCCCAATTCAGCTGACAGGGCGCCAAAATGGTGGTCTCATTCGCGGTACTCCTCAGGCCATACTTGAGGCTTCCCGAGTCTCTTCAAACTAATATAGAAGATAAGGGACTTATGACATGCAAGGAGAGAGAACTATTACACAGCGCAAAATTCGAAGCCATCATGTCCTGCTTCACCTACTCCACGCGTTTCGTTCCCGCGGTCCAGGCTTCTGTGTTAGTATTGACTATTTTTTTAATAGATGACGCTTTAATTAACTTAGTAATAAGTAATAGGGATAGTGTTTTAGTTATCTACTTGACTATTCCATGTAGCCAAGTCGATACCTCACTATATCACCATCCCCTCTTCCCAAACTGCAAAAAAGTCCGTACTGCGAGCTTGCGGGGGCAAAGCCGCCCTTACGTCATATGCCGCATTACGCTGCGCCCCAATTCGGCTGGCGGGGCGCCAAAATGGTGGTCTCACTCACGACACTCGTAAGGCCATACTTGAGGCTATACAAATGCGCCAAGAAAATTAAAAGTCGAGTGAGTGGGTAAGGGATTTTGCAACAATGATGTGACGAAAAAAGATTTTTATGCATATAGGTACGAGGTGTTGTTTTTGCAAACTAGAGGGACTTAAAGATGCTCGAAATTTTTCTATGGTACTTTTATTTTTGTAAATTTATTATAGGTTTGCGTTTGACTACATGCTGGCTGATTTTAAGCAAATATGCGGTATAGGGTGTAGCACGATTACCTAGACACCTATTTACTCGAGATTTGAAGACACTGTTGTACTTTAGTGGAAAGACAGACTCAGGCGTTCCACATTCTGACTGTTAGAATGAGGAATGTTGATCTCAAACGCGAAACAAATGCGAATCCACGATTTCGCAGTTAGTTCCACAGTAAAAATTGTTCGTAACAAGCGAGAAATCCGATAAGATATTTTTAAACCTGGAAAACTGTTCAGTAATTCAATCCCCCCCTAGCCCCCCAAGTAACGTTACACTAATGGCCAGTCCATCCGCCCGTCCATTCCCGACTCGAATCGCACAAAACTTTAGATTCGCGTAAAACTTCTGCGGAAGGCAGCCGATCGTTATTTGCACTAGATAGCATTACGGAATAGACAAAAAGACGACGACTGTTGGCGCGAGCTCGACTTCCATGGGGGAACTTTCTAACGAGTTTCGAGGGAGTCCTGTTACGCGCTTAGGTATACCAGTAATTGCGGACCAATGAGAAAAATAATAGAAAAATCACTATAACTGCACATCATAGAGCAAAGTCACTATTTTTGTGTGTCTTCTCGCTTCGCTTAGATCTTCTAAACGACAGAACGACGCAACGCGGTTTTCAGTACCTATAATTTTAAAAGTTTCTTCCGAAAGTTTGTAGATTTAATTTATTTGTAGCCGGACAAAGCCGGGCAGCTGATACTATATACGAGTAAGACTTAGCTAAGTGTTATTGCGCTCTTATAGCTAAGTAAAAAAAGTTGAATTTAATGTTTAGGATATTTTTAAACCGTAGAAATACGTAGAACAGTTGCGCGCGATACATGATTTTTTCACAATTTGGCAAATCTTTAAATATCTCCTGTCAGAACTCACTTTCTAAACTCCGTAATCGAAACTGTGACCTTTCTTGCAATTTCCAGTCTTATCGCAATCCTTACAAGATCCCATAAATCCTGAGATACATAAATGGTAACCCAAGAGTCGTGTAAAGACTTCCACAGAAGGAAACCGAACGTTATTTTCACTAGATCGCATTACGGAGAGTAGACAAAAAGACGACGAAGGCTGGCGTAGGCTCGACTTCGACAGGCGGCAGTTGAAGTCTAGTATGAAAACCAAAATACAGAATACCTGTGTCCGAGTTTTGTCAAGATGCGTAGAAAAATGCGATCTGTACAGGAGACCCAACATCTGGACAGATAAAAGCCAAATTGTCAAGTCAAAACTGCGACACTTCACTCACTTCGTTGGCTCGATTAATTTAAACCGTATTATTAACAACATTAGGTTGTTTTTAGTTGTCTCCTTTTCTCTAATTGTAGCTAAGGCTTAATCGGAGACACCAGAAAGTAATCCCGTACAAGACAGGCGTGAAGATCGCGAGTCGTCGCACGATGTAATCCAATCAAAACTTCGAGACTGGGAGAATATATCTAGATTTCAATCACGGAAGTTCTGTAGATAAGATCGGATTTTAGAAATGAGATAGCATTATTGCTGCTATAGCAATAATAGGCCCAATTTTAGAGGCGCCATCGTCATTATAATAGCAATCTAGAATAGCCCGGTTTCTTTTTCACTATATGCATTTGATAGAGAGAACACTATTTTACGTTGCTATTAAATTTACGATGGCTCCTTTAAAATTGGGCCTAATGCCATCTCATAAGTGTTGGGTTTGAGACAAAAACTGCATATTTTAAATAATGTGCCGTTTTTGAACGGATACGATAGTTTCACAAGTTAACGAAAGCGGTAGTCAACTACAGACTTTTAAAAGAATAAATGCTACCGGAAACGAGCTGTGGTTGGCTATTGCGGGGGATATGGAGAAAAATTAAAATAAGCTCATGGTTGGCTTCACGAGGGATTTTTGGAATTAGTCTGGAACCAGACGTCAAGCTGAGAACAAGTAATTGTACCTGCGCCTAGCTGTAGAATACTGAAAATGGAAGAAATATTGTAGTTGAAGAATGAAGAATAAAGTTAACGCAATTGTCATATTGGTGTATAATTTCGCTCAAGTCTTCGGTCTCCTCACATAAGGTTAGATTATAGGTCCCAGTTGTTTTAACCTTTTAGTTATGTCAGAAGCCTTCAAGCGAATAAACTCTGATGCCAGGGCTAGCCACTCAGCCTGTACGCACTTATTTTGACTCATCTAAGACCGCACTTAGGCTGATTGTGTACACTAAAGCACATTTACCAAAGTCATATGGAACAATGGGCCGAAATATAAGTGAACCATCAGAGGCCAAACTAACATCATTCGGCTGAGGCCTGCGATAAAACTTAATGGGCAAACACGGGCCTGAGTGGGGCCATTAATGAAAATATGGCCCCAGGATTGTGGGCCATTAATGCGGCATAGACCGACCGGTGCTAAGCAAGGGAGGTTTATAATCCTTTTGGTTAAACCAACTTGAGTCTGAGAACAAAATGAAAGTATAATAGATTTATGGAAATGTGTGTGTACGGCATTTAACTCTAAGACCAAGATACCACACAATATTTTATGGATACTTGCTAATTCGAAACGTTTATTACATCACTAACATATTCGTCTAAGTTATTATAGTCACTGAAAAGTCGGATCGTTCGATAGTCGAAGAAAAGACGGAGCGTGGCTCCCACACGAAAAAATGCCAAATCGATGATCCCATTACACTTAGTTTTCACCCTAGTGTGGGACGCTGAGCACGACGAATACTAGACGGACGAAGGCTGACCGGATCCGGACGTTCGATCACAGACAAAAATCAGTGGGTAGTATTTAATCGATTGTATATTAATTTGACCAAAGCGAAAATTGATTCGAATTAAATACCTCAGGTACTTAATTCGCACTAAAATTCCGATTCAAAATTTTTTTGTAAGGTTTAGGATCACTTACTGAGTATAAAATCACAAAATGCTAACAGATCCAGGTGGAGCTTCATGCGCCATCTTGAAAAAACGTTTTTGGCCGATATCTCGGAAACTATGCAGTTTAGGGCAAAAGTCATGGACACCTTATTGTAGAGAATAAAATTTCACATGTTTTGTTTCCAATAAACTTGTTCTGTAAAACTTACCGTTTAGGTACGATTTATGGCCCATTTAATGAACCGGTTTTTCTATAGTTTTATTGAGTAATCTTACATTTCAAGAGTTATCGGTACGGAATATCGGTGCTGCGACACATCGTTAACCTTCTTGTGATAATAAGTTGTTTGTACAAACGCAATTTTAATTCAGAACCTAAAATAACACTTACATACAAACTGTACTAAGCCAATACAAAATTGCAAGTCGGAATCAACTAATAGGGTATTACAGTCATTTTTGAAAAGCATCTCAGTTAGATCCTGTTAGTCTAATAAACCACTAAAAAAATACAAAAAATAATTATTTAATCGTTAAGTGTTTTAAAAATGCATTTTAATTTTACAAATTCAAATATTCGCGCGTAATTTACGTAAAACGATGGATGTCATTATTTTACTCTGTGGTCATGAATCACGTCACTATGCTATGTAAACAATGCACGTAAATATTTTTCACGATAGTGTCTTTGTTTGTAAGTTTGAGATTTATGTTGAAAATGAGTAATTATAAATGGTTAATAATGAGTTACCTTTCGTATGCTGTTCCTGGAATACTAGTGTACAAACACCGGACAAACTATTCAATGTTTACATAGCCGGATGACGTCATAACGTAGCGGCGACTATTTTATACACAGATTAAAAAGACGGAATATTTTGTATTGATTTTTAAAATTTATTTTGTTGTTTTATGATCTAAAAGGTACATTTTCCGATAGCTTTTTGCTTAAGCTATCTCAAAAATACATTTACAGATTTTTTCTCGTTCACAGTAAAATAGCCTATTGTATAAGACAGCCGATGTTTTTTCTCGAATTCCAGGTTGGCCCCATAGGAAAAGTTGTTCATAATGATGATCTGAATTTCCTACTTTCGGCTTAGTACAGCAGTTCTGGATAACCCTGTGTATGAAATGCTAGTGGCTGGAACGGCAATAACAGTCACTCGTAAGTGGTGATACGGAGTTGTACTCGTACGTGCAAATACGCAAATATCTGCTGTAAATTTTGAACCTAAAATAACATAAGTAAGTAGATATACTTAAGTAAGTGCAACTTATAGACTAGTACTTACGTTTTTCTCGACGGTCTCCTTGATCTTAGCGCTGGCCTCGCTGACTTTAGCGCCAGCCTTGTTCACCGCCGAGTACAGGAAGTTGCCCAGCGACTTGGCGCCCGCCACCGCTTTGGTGGTCACTGCACAAACATTCGTCATTCAGTCAAGTTAAGTCTTATAGATAGAAAAAAAATAGGCCGAAAAAGTAATAGCTTCTGTGAACACGAGGCTTGTTGCCATTTGCTGACATTTGTTACTGCTCAATGGCGCAGTAGCAATAAATAGTATATTGTACTCGTATCATAAGGGAGTAAAATAATATTTTACGGCGAGGGCGCTTTTTTGAATCCAGAGCGAAGTGAGGGATTCTAGAACAGAATCCTGAATGTAGTGAGGGATTCAAAGTACGTCGCCCGAACCAAAAATATATTTTGCGCCCGAGTGGTACACTCTACTTTTCATCACCCTCTATGAGAAAATAAAAGGTGCCTCATATTTTGTTGTAATATTATTATTTAATAAAACATAGAGTAACAACTAAATTGAAATTAAATAGTATCCTACTAATATTATAAACGTGAAAGTTTGTGAGGATGGACGGATGGATGTTTGTTACTCTTTCACGCAAAAACTACTGAACGGATTGAGATAAAACTTTGCAATAACATAGCTTATATATCAGAATAACATATAGGCTATAAATTATAATGATATATGGCGCATGCGGACGAAGCCGCGGGTAAAAACTAGTCAAATAATAGAACAAGTAACAATACTTTGCGTTCGATTTCTTTGGCCGTGAACACTAACATGTTCCAAATTCAAAAAGTGCTCGGCAAAGATAATTGTGGCGCACTTATAAAGAGGATTATAAACTCATTACTGCCCGCTAAACGTTTTTTTATAGAAAACACCACCTTTGGGTGCACCCAAGTCGTCGTTTTCGAAATAAAATTTAACAGCTGTAGGCCGAATCATACAAGTCAGCGGATGTAAAGTTAGCTACAAGCTGCGCAATATCAAATTTTGACAAAAGCACTCATAAAGCTCACTTCTGTATGCGCGTACGCCAGTCGACGGGAGCGCGCGTATTCTCTGACGAAGGAGTACTAATTACTCTGAAACCGGTCGGGTTCCCAGCGGCCCGGCCGCGATATTATACGTGAATAAAAACCGGTGTTTTCTTTAGTATACTCATAAAGCTGCACGTTGATTGGATTTCGTGCAACTTGTAGCTAACTTCACAACTGTGCGCGTACAACTGTTTTGATGAAATTTATGATTGCGGGTGACCAAACTTTTTAATTTTTATACATGTCTGATTTAATTTCTCTTACAATCATACCTTGTACAAAGATAAAAAGAAAAAACATAGAAAGTGCATAACCGGTAATTTCATTAGTACGAATAAGATTAGATTATCGTTCAACGTTGCTTTGTTAGTTGAGATACATTTTATTGGCAAAACGTGACTGTGAAAATCGAGCTGAATAGGATAGCATGCATGCCTTTAAAAAACGTAATAAATTATACATTTTAATTATTTTATTTTAAGTCGGTTATGCCAAAAGTGGCACAACCGACGGTTGAAGTTGGTTGTGCTACTTTTGGCATTCGAATAGCTCGCTCCAATCGACGTATCATCGATGTAATAATTTTCACATTATAGTTAATTTTTGAAATTTGAATTGGAACCATCTCAGAAGTATGGTCAACCAAACAAAAAATAATAAATACAGAGAATAAAATACAGTGGAATTGAGAACCTCATATTCTCAGAAACAGTATTCAAAAACAATACCTACCCTTCCTTGAGTCGGTGAAACGACCCGGTTGGAAATATGTAGCTTGGGACCTTATTTTTTTTTTTTTTTAAATTGGCATGACCGACTTCATCGTTATACAGAATTCGCGAATATGTCGCACGGACCGATGTAGCATTTTTCATATTATTAACGATTTATCAAAAATGGCTCAGCCGATTTCGATAAAATTTAAATAGAAACAATTTCGAAGAATTTTCTTTCCAATAAAAAAAGTCGAGATCGGACTACTATGTAAAAGTTGTGCGTAGGTAGTAGTTATACATAAAAAAAATACGCGTCGAATTGAGTACCTCCGTTTCGTCGGTCATAACATACTGAAACCGAAAACATAAAATTTTTAAAACTAAAATAAAATTAAAGTAAGCAAAAAATAAAAAGCGATGGAATAAAAATATACTAACACTCCTGCATGTCCGGCACTTCGATAGCGTCCACGGAGAAATACTTTTTACTCTCATCTGAAAACATTTAGCAAAAAAAAATCTACAACATACTTAACAAAAAATAAATAAAATAGGAAAAACAATCAAGCACTCAAAAACTACAATAAAGCAGGAGAAACTAGAAATGTTTAATTTATACTTATAATTTAAAGGAGATTGATACAATTTCTATGGGATTTGGTATCTATCGCATTGCTGAAAAACTTTTTACGTTCAACAATAATTTGCTTTGTTGAACGTAAAAAGGTTTTCATTCATTAAATAGGTGTTTCAAATGTATACTGTCCTCTAGGATTCTAATTTAAAAAACGAAAATAAATCAGTTAGTATTCTAGAATCATATTTCGCCGTAACAAAAAGTATCCTGCGTACTTTTTGTTACGGCGAAATATGATTCTAGAATATGTTTTGGCGGGAACGCGGAAATATCATGTATTATTTTGTTAAACTTATGTTTTTATCAGTGATAGTGAAAAATGTGGTATTTCGTTATGAGCTGATTTACGTGCAGAAGAGTAGGCAAGTGATATAACGTGACGTATCATGTCGTTCCATGTTGTTACCAAAACTCCATAGATGCCTCTAGATGCCTCCAGTAAAGTCTCCACTGCTTTACTGAGGTATGACTTGGACTACGTTTGGACTTGACCGTGACTATAACGGACTATGACGTGAGTACGACATTGGTAGCAATTCGGCGACACACATTTATAGTTTAGTTGTCTCTAAAATAAGTTTAGTCCTGTCAAACTAGGTTTTGCTATTCGGATGTCTACACGATTAAACTAAATTTAGGTCGAATCGACTAAATCGATTTTAGTTACTCAATTTGGTCAAAGTGCATTCGGCGGCCCACATTTTAGTGTGATATACGTCTAAAATTTAGTTGTCAAATGTCAAAATAGTCGTCACGAAAAACATGGCGATTAAAATTAGTTTGAGGAAGTTGCATGTGTTTTATCGTCGATTTTCGCAATTAATCTTGAAATATGGACGAATTTATTGTGGCAGCAACTATTGGAAAGGTAAGTAAAAAACCCAAAAACCTGTTTTTGCTTGATTGACTAAACAAGTGAGAGTTAATTGTGTGGTTCATCTAGTTCCAAATTATTTTCTGATAGAAGAGGAAAAAACTGTATAGAGTTCCAAAGACAGGAGCTCAACAGTTAATAAATGATCTTAATTTGAGAAGCACATCTCGAAAAGGCAACCCAAAACAATTATAGAGGTTGTATGTCATGGTTTTCCATTCAGCATGTCTGCATAAGCAAACTGAGTATTGTAATCAAATATCATTTGTTGTGGATTCTTAGTGCTATTCACTTTTTTGCCCGAGGCAGTTATCAGGCTGTTGTTGGCCTAGACAGTTTCTTGGGCTTAAGCCAGCCAACCATCAGCAGATGTCTTGAGGTCACAGTAATGCAATCGTCTCACAACTGTGCCCTAAAATCATCAAATTCCCAATGACGCCAGCTGACAAACTGCAATGACAGAGAACTCTTTTTATTCAAACCATTTGATAAGTCCTTAATTACCTAATTATCCAACAGTCAGATAGATCCTTACAATAATTACCGTGAAACATGCCAACTTTGCATCCAAGGGTTTCTTTGCCCAGAATGCAATCTGCAAGGAGATCCGTTTCTATTGAAAAATATTCTAGGGTTATGGGAACATTACTAACATTGGTAGAAAGTAGGTTTTACGTGTCACATCACTGAATACATCGTTGGTAGCCAACTTCATTCAGTAAAGTGTCGGAACCTGTCGAATACGGTGCATGTTTACGCGGGCAAATTTTTGAAGAAATTTTGCAGTGAACTACAAGACATGGCAAAAACAAAGGGCGGTTTGTGTTATTGTATGTTATAAATATCGAATTGCTCAGTGTTTTAACCGTAGTTTCGGCGATAAAGGCTCACACAATCAAAAGATATGATGATGGGCAAAGTTATCTAATGATTTCAAGACCTCAGAATGGCTACTTTGCCAGCGTTCAAAAAAGTGTTAGGGTTGTCGCTTTACAATAAAACATGTTTTATTTTACTAATTACTAATTTGCTAAATTAAATAAAAAATATGTATAAAAATATATACCATATTAATTTATTATTAATATACCTGTATTAAAAGTTGTTATTTTTTTTAAAGAAAAACAAACACAAATCTCGGATCCGACAAAGAAAGTCTAGTCCAGACGTAAAATAGGGTCAAGAATGTACAAAAATTACTCTGAAAAAATGCTAAAATTAGCATGCGAAGCAGTTAAGTCAAAAAAAAATCTTTCAGAGATGCTGAACAACAGATTGGTGTACCAAGAAGGATAATAAACAATAAAATTACAAAACAACATGTTAAGTCTGTGGGGCATCCAACTGAAGAAAAAGAAAATAACACTAAGGGTTTTACAAGTTTCTGATGAATATGGGTCTCCGATATATGAAAAAAAAAAACTCACAGACCCATAAATTCAAAAATCAAAATTCTGGTGATGCATGGTTCCAAAACTTTTGGTCTAGACATAGTAATGAATTAACTGTAAGAACTACTCAAAATATTTCAAAGGCAAGAGCAGAAAAAGGGCCACAAAAAATCGCAGAATATTTTGATCATTTAAGTGGCGTTTTTATGATAATTTTAATTTTTTTTTTTTATTATTATTTTGAGCCTGTGTTGTCCCACTGCTGGGCAAAGGCTTCCCTTCCCTCCTTCCAGACTCCGCGATCTACTGTGTTGGTGGCCCAGTGATTTCTTGTGATTACTAAAAATTACTAACTCAAATGTGGCAGCCCTATCACATTGAAATCACAACTTTTATTTAGTATGGAAAAGAGAAAAAATAACAAGGTAACATTGCCCACTCATTTCAAAAGCAAAGTTGTTTCATAATCGGTAAGATTTTTAAATTAAACTCCTTCATTGCCCTAATACTTTTAATAGTTTGTTTCTCACTGGCAAAAAGGCTATACTTTCATCAAAAATCAACACGGGTAATGTTGGCTAGAATTGCAGATAACTTTGCCCGCCATCAAAATCAATGAAATGTTGGACAAAATGTTGATTTTTTAAAAAACTTACTAAACTAGACCATGCCCATGATCCTGCAGATTACGGCATTAAAGAAAAATTACCTCAGAACTAGTAAAAAAAACAGATACTTCAAGTTTTCTAAAAAAAACGGGCAAAGTTGGCATATTTCACGGTAACTCATGGATAAAGGATTAGTGGTTGCTCCGCTAGCGGAGCTTAACAAACTTATAAAGATTGATAATTATCTGTATAATCATATTGTATATCACATTGCAGATTACAATGAGGATGGTATGGAAGATGAGCTGTAGCAAATTGAACCAGCATTTGGTGCAATAGAAGAGATCTGATGCAGATCAAGATTTCCTGTCGGAAGCTGAATTGATATGCCAATAATTTAATTAGGTACTAGATTTTTCTAATAATAAAAAGATCATAAAAATGTATTAATGTACTTACATAGTTTATTATTTGTTCGAACAAAAATCACTATATTTTTTAATACATAATAAAAACATGAAAATATGCCTACTAATATGGTTTAGGTATTATTTCTTCCAGCAAACATTAAACAGTAATTATATTAAATCACATTGCAGATAACAATGAGGATGGTACTGAAGACAAACTGCAGCATATTTAACTAGTTCTCAGAGCGATAGATGTGTCATCTGACTGATAATGAAGGTCAAGATTTCTATTTGGAAGCGAGATTGATATCCATCCATCAGCCAAAGGACGTCCACTGCTGGACATAAGCCTCCCCTATGGAACTCCAATAAGACTGGTTGGAAGCGGCTTCCATCCAGCGCGATCCTGCGGTCTTAATGAGGTCATCCGTCCTGGACGTCCTATGCTGCGCTTGCCAGTATGTGGTCTCCGCTCAAGAACTTTTCGACCCCATCGGTCACCAGCCCTCTGCGCTATGTGCCCTGCCCATTGCCATTTCAACTTGCCAATCCATTGGGCTATGTCGGTAACTTTGGTTCGTCTACGGATCTCCTCATTTCTGATTTGATCTCGCTGAGGGACTCCGAGCATAGCCCTCTCCATAGCTCGTTGGGCTACTTGGAGCTTACTAATAAGGCCCATAGTGAGAGACCATTCAGATTGAGAGATCGATATGCCTAAGTTTAATTAGGTACTAGATTATTTTAGTAATAAAAACATCATAAAAATGTACTTATATGATTTATTATTTGTTCCAACAAAAATTAAACAGTAGTTATAAATAAAAAATAAAAATAATCAATTTATCTGGTGAATTACCCTCTGCCTCACCAAGGTGCCCCACTGGTGGTACAGATTCTACACCTTCATTTTGTATGTGGAATCTGTCACACCAGGTTTGTCAAGTTGTATTAATTGTATTAGTTTTGTCTTTCATCTAAGAGTTAGATATTTAGCAGGTGAACACTGATTTACTAGAAATGATTTGTATTGGACTAGCTTTTTCCCGTGGCTATATTTTGACTTTTGTGCTATCCTACAGGAATCTCTTACTTTTTCGGGATAAAAAGTAGCGTATGTCACTTTCAAGCCCTTGAACTATATCCATGCTAAAAATCAAGTCGATCCGTTGCTCCGTTGCTGCATGAAAGAGGAACAAACCAACAAACTTTTCGGATTTACAATATTAGTATGATTTAGAATGACATCACATTATTTTTCAAGTTACTCTTAACAAGTGCTTTCATTGGATACCCATGTTGTAGAAATGCATAAAAAATAGCTAAGGACTAATGCTGCATTTGATCTTGGCCAACTGGATCTATCACGACTTGGTTGTGGCAGTTCAGGCACGCTGTGGGCTGGCTTTGTGTCGACTTGCATGCTACAGGCTGGCTTGAGGCTGACTCCGCAGATTGTCTTGCTGGAGGTTGTATGGGTATTAGTTCATCCTAGTAAAAAGATCCCATTATCCTGATGTACCTAGTGCAGGGATTGTCTGCTCAGATGGTAATGGCAGTAAACCCTGTGAAAAAAAATATATTTTTACTAAATTTAATTTAATAGCAGTATACATATACTGCTATATGTACTACTATTAAATGCTATACATATATATATATATATATATGTACTGTACTGTATCAGTCTTATAATAATCCACTGCAGGACGTAGGCCTACCCATGAAAGGTGATTGGGCCACATCCACCACGCTGGCCCAGTGCGGGTTGATGGATTCACATACATCATTGAAATTCTTCTCCGGACTATGCTACTATATCCCGATATTCAGGTTGCCTCACGGTGTTTTCCTTCACCGTATACAGTATAAATATTAGCAGTTAACATGATTCCTTTAATAAGGATTATTCAAGTAACTTGCTTTATTAATTGAATGTAAAAATAAATAAATTACCAGTTGTTGTACCTTTGGACAACATTTATCAAATTAAAACCATATTGTGATATTCATTTAGGTAGTATGTTACACAAGGGATACTGGAATTGTTTTTAAAGAAATAACAATTTGAAAACATACACATACATGCTGCCATTCCTGCACCATCCACGAGGTTCAAGGTTCCTGCACCGCCCTGCTGCAGCAGAACATTGAGTTCACTGGCCGGATTTGCCAAGAACTCGCCAGCTTGTTTGTCTGCTTGATTACCTGAAAAAGTTTCATTAAAGACTATTGTAAATCCAAATAACTTGAAAGAAAATTAGCGACTACTTAGGATTTATCAACAAGAGATCTACTTACTTGTTGGCGTAGAATCGCTCCAAGCGATGGATCTCCCTTTACTTTTTGTTGGCGCGTTTCTTATTATGTTTGTAAAAGTCTAACGTAGTGATATTAAAAACTCTTTGCGAAGAATTTGCAGTTTTTGTCAATTGTGAACTGAAAAATTAATTGTAAATAAAAGTGTTGACAGAGTAATTTACCAAAATTTGCGATAAAAGCCAACAAGTTGTATTTTACCTCAAACCTATAATCATATCATAGATATAAAAGCTAGTGCATTCCACGAGAATAAATAATGTAAAAGTCTTATTTCAAAATAAAGCGCGTTGCGCCGTTTTTGGAGTAAAATCAAATCAAAATTATCGTAACAAATTTTAAGTATGACATGAAACTTAAAATAGAAAAGAGGACTTGTTATCGATATGGCAACATATTGGGAGCAGCTATCATGGATGTAACACTAAATCCTTGGCAGCTATAGATGTGCCACAGATAAAATAAAAACAGTAATTAATGTTTCGTGCCATCTAGTGAACTATTTCCGAACTAATATTGCTACTCAACACTAGATGGCGTAACTGGCGTTACTTAACTTAGTTCTTTATGGTGGACGACTAAAATCGGTTTTAATTAAGTTCGAAGAAAACACCGAATAGCTTTTTGCTAGTTTTGCACTAAATTAAAAATTTTAGTGCGACTAGTTATAGTTTCGTGGAATGTCGCCGAATTGCCGCCATTGACTATTTTGATATAATGGCGGCAATTCGGCGACATTCCACGAAACTATAACTAGTCGCACTAAAATTTTTAATTTAGTGCAAAACTAGCAAAAAGCTATTCGGTGTTTTCTTCGAACTTAATTAAAACCGATTTTAGTCGTCCACCATAAAGAACTAAGTTAAGTAACGCCAGTTACGCCATCTAGTGTTGAGTAGCAATATTAGTTCGGAAATAGTTCACTAGATGGCACGAAACATTAATTACTGTTTTTATTTTATCTGTGGCACATCTATAGCTGCCAAGGATTTAGTGTTACATCCATGATAGCTGCTCCCAATATGTTGCCATATCGATAACAAGTGCTCTTTTCTATTTTAAGTTTCATGTCATACTTAAAATCTGTTACGATAATTTTGATTTGATTTCACTCCAAAAACGGCGCAACGCGCTTTATTTTGAAATAAGACTTTTACATTATTTATTCCCGTGGAATGCACTAGCTTTTATATCTATGATATGATTATAGGTTTGAGGTAAAATACAACTTGTTGGCTTTTATCGCAAATTTTGGTAAATTACTCTGTCAACACTTTTATTTACAATTAATTTTTCAGTTCACAATTGACAAAAACTGCAAATTCTTCGCAAAGAGTTTTTAATATCACTACGTTAGACTTTTACAAACATAATAAGAAACGCGCCAACAAAAAGTAAAGGGAGATCCATCGCTTGGAGCGATTCTACGCCAACAAGTAAGTAGATCTCTTGTTGATAAATCCTAAGTAGTCGCTAATTTTCTTTCAAGTTATTTGGATTTACAATAGTCTTTAATGAAACTTTTTCAGGTAATCAAGCAGACAAACAAGCTGGCGAGTTCTTGGCAAATCCGGCCAGTGAACTCAATTGTCTGCTGCAGCAGGGCGGTGCAGGAACCTTGAACCTCGTGGATGGTGCAGGAATGGCAGCATGTGTATGTTTTCATATTGTTATTTCTTTAAAAACAATTCCAGTATCCCTTGTGTAACATACTACCTAAATGAATATCACAATATGGTTTTAATTTGATAAATGTTGTCCAAAGGTACAACAACTGGCAATTTATTTATTTTTACATTCAATTAATAAAGCAAGTTACTTGAATAATCCTTATTAAAGGAATCATGTTAACCTCTAATATTTATACTGTATACGGTGAAGGAAAACACCGTGAGGCAACCTGAATATCGGGATATAGTAGCATAGTCCGGAGAAGAATTTCAATGATGTATGTGAATCCATCAACCCGCACTGGGCCAGCGTGGTGGATGTGGCCCAATCACCTTTCATGGGTAGGCCTACGTCCTGCAGTGGATTATTATAAGACTGATACAGTACAGTACATATATATGTATAGCATTTAATAGTAGTACATATAGCAGTATATGTATACTGCTATTAAATTAAATTTAGTAAAAATATATTTTTTTTCACAGGGTTTACTGCCATTACCATCTGAGCAGACAATCCCTGCACTAGGTACATCAGGATAATGGGATCTTTCTACTAGGATGAACTAATACCCATACAACCTCCAGCAAGACAATCTGCGGAGTCAGCCTCAAGCCAGCCTGTAGCATGCAAGTCGACACAAAGCCAGCCCACAGCGTGCCTGAACCAAGTCGTGATAGATCCAGTTGGCCAAGATCAAATGCAGCATTAGTCCTTAGCTATTTTTTATGCATTTCTACAACATGGGTATCCAATGAAAGCACTTGTTAAGAGTAACTTGAAAAATAATGTGATGTCATTCTAAATCATACTAATATTGTAAATCCGAAAAGTTTGTTGGTTTGTTCCTCTTTCATGCAGCAACGGAGCAACGGATCGACTTGATTTTTAGCATGGACATAGTTCAAGGGGCTTGAAAGTGACATACGCTACTTTTTATCCCGAAAAAGTAAGAGATTCCTGTAGGATAGCACAAAAGTCAAAATATAGCCACGGGAAAAAGCTAGTCCAATACAAATCATTTCTAGTAAATCAGTGTTCACCTGCTAAATATCTAACTCTTAGATGAAAGACAAAACTAATACAATTAATACAACTCGACAAACCTGGTGTGACAGATTCCACATACAAAATGAAGGTGTAGAATCTGTACCACCAGTGGGGCACCTTGGTGAGGCAGAGGGTAATTCACCAGATAAATTGATTATTTTTATTTTTTATTTATAACTACTGTTTAATTTTTGTTGGAACAAATAATAAATCATATAAGTACATTTTTATGATGTTTTTATTACTAAAATAATCTAGTACCTAATTAAACTTAGGCATATCGATCTCTCAATCTGAATGGTCTCTCACTATGGGCCTTATTAGTAAGCTCCAAGTAGCCCAACGAGCTATGGAGAGGGCTATGCTCGGAGTCCCTCAGCGAGATCGAATCAGAAATGAGGAGATCCGTAGACGAACCAAAGTTACCGACATAGCCCAATGGATTGGCAAGTTGAAATGGCAATGGGCAGGGCACATAGCGCAGAGGGCTGGTGACCGATGGGGTCGAAAAGTTCTTGAGCGGAGACCACATACTGGCAAGCGCAGCATAGGACGTCCAGGACGGATGACCTCATTAAGACCGCAGGATCGCGCTGGATGGAAGCCGCTTCCAACCAGTCTTATTGGAGTTCCATAGGGGAGGCTTATGTCCAGCAGTGGACGTCCTTTGGCTGATGGATGGATATCAATCTCGCTTCCAAATAGAAATCTTAACCTTCATTATCAGTCAGATGACACATCTATCGCTCCGAGAACTAGTTAAATATGCTGCAGTTTGTCTTCAGTACCATCCTCATTGTTATCTGCAATGTGATTTAATATAATTACTGTTTAATGTTTGCTGGAAGAAATAATACCTAAACCATATTAGTAGGCATATTTTCATGTTTTTATTATGTATTAAAAAATATAGTGATTTTTGTTCGAACAAATAATAAACTATGTAAGTACATTAATACATTTTTATGATCTTTTTATTATTAGAAAAATCTAGTACCTAATTAAATTTTTGGCATATCAATTCAGCTTCCGACAGGAAATCTGATCTCCATCATATCTCTTCTATTGCACCAAATGCTGGTTTAATTTGCTACAGCTCATCTTCCATACCATCCTCATTGTAATCTGCAATGTGATATACAATATGATTATACAGATAATTATCAATCTTTATAAGTTTGTTAAGCTCCGCTAGCGGAGCAACCACTAATCCTTTATCCATGAGTTAATTATTGTAAGGATCTATCTGACTGTTGGAAAATTAGGTAATTAAGGACTTATCAAATGGTTTGAATAAAAAGAGTTCTCTGTCATTGCAGTTTGTCAGCTGGCGTCATTGGGAATTTGATGATTTTAGGGCACAGTTGTGAGACGATTGCATTACTGTGACCTCAAGACATCTGCTGATGGTTGGCTGGCTTAAGCCCAAGAAACTGTCTAGGCCAACAACAGCCTGATAACTGCCTCGGGCAAAAAAGTGAATAGCACTAAGAATCCACAACAAATGATATTTGATTACAATACTCAGTTTGCTTATGCAAACATGCTGAATGGAAAACCATGACATACAACCTCTATAATTGTTTTGGGTTGCCTTTTCGAGATGTGCTTCTCAAATTAAGATCATTTATTAACTGTTAAGCTCCTGTCTTTGGAACTCTATACAGTTTTTTCCTCTTCTATCAGAAAATAATTTGGAACTAGATGAACCACACAATAAACTCTCACTTGTTTAGTCAATCAAGCAAAAACAGGTTTTTGTGTTTTTTACTTACCTTTCCAATAGTTGCTGCCACAATAAATTCGTCCATATTTCAAGATTAATTGCGAAAATCGACGATAAAACACATGCAACTTCCTCAAACTAATTTTAATCGCCATGTTTTTCATGACGACTATTTTGACATTTGACAACTAAATTTTAGACGTATATCACACTAAAATGTGGGCCGCCGAATGCACTTTGACCAAATTGAGTAACTAAAATCGATTTAGTCGATTCGACCTAAATTTAGTTTAATCGTGTTGACATCCGAATAGCAAAACCTAGTTTGACAGGACTAAACTTATTTTAGAGACAACTAAACTATAAATGCGTGTCGCCGAATTGCTACCAATATCAAAAAATTACTAAAACTTATTACTTGACACTGGCAAATGCACAACAATGCGACGCCAAACAAAAGAAGAAGAAGAAGAAAAGTAAGCAAACAAAAGTTAAAGTCAAATAAAAAACCCGAGCAGCAGTGAAAGCATTCTGACAGTAGCATTGAATGTAAACGCTGAATAAAAATCGTCAATTCTAGTTAGATACCCTTGTTAGCTTTTAAATGAAAGAGTATTTTTACAAGAGATAATAGAAAATTATTATATTTAATTAACAGTACTTTCTGACAGTAGCATTAAATTGTACACTCTGAATGAAAATCGTCAGTACTGGTTAGGGACTCTTGTTAGCTTTTAAAAGAAAGAGTGTTTTACCAGAGATAATAGAGATGTATTACATTTAACTGCTGCAGTGGCTTAGAGCACTCCACTATTTTAAATATGTGGACTGGCTCGGATAGACGCTGGGGATGAATGCATAAAACACACCATAGGACGTTAAAGCATTTTTTTTTTTGGCGAGGCGGGTAATTATATCCATGCTATCTCCACGGTGGGGCGCTGTAATGATTCAAATTTTGCAGCCAATTTTGCCCCACTAATTTAATTTTAAATCGACACTTCTGGTGCGGCCGATTTTACCGGTCTAATATGAGTGGAATCTACCTCAACAAGGTGAAGCGGGGCAGTTTCTACACCAAATAATGAAGCAGTAGACTATGCCCCACCACTTTTTGAATTTCATAGAATTAAGAATACACGAAAGACAGCTATCACACCACACCCATCTACGATTGATATGTGGAGTGTGGACCTAGCGAAAAAATGGCATATGATATTTAAGAAAAAATGATAAGTAAGTTTTTAATTTTAAAAGTACCATACATAGGCTAATTAAGTACTATGCATTAGGTCTCCTAGGAGCCTGTGTTGCAGAGTAGGTACAATTTTCTTTCATACTTCGTGTAATATTACACTATTAAATGAATAGGTAGCAGAACTAAGTCAATAACTAAACTATGAAGTAAATAATATTATTTATAAGTAAAATAGAATAAACTTACCGTTGCCAACTCCCGCAGGCTGCTCCTCAGTGGGGGTTCCCCCAGTGGAGGCTGGCCGGCTGTCGGCGCCGCCGGTCGCGCTGACGACAGAACATAACGTTTAAAGGATGATTTATATTAGAACGGGCCGTGCACAGGACTGGCCTGGATGGGGCACGGACGACACACGTTCCATACATTTTATGTACTTAGTGTACATAAAATATATGAAACGATCTACGATATGGACTGATCGGATTTTATAGTTCACTGTACTGAAAATTTGACTTGTAACAGTGGACTAAAATTACGAGATAAATAACCTCCTCATCCCGACGTTTAGTCGATTAGTCCCGTAGTATATAATAATAATGTGTTCAAATCGCGAAAGCTTAAAAACAACATTTGTAACAGTGGTGTTAATAATAAATTACTATGACTAGTGTCCCGTCCGGGTCCCGTCCGTGCGTCGTCCAGACCACTACACAAAATGTATGTTACGTGCCCGTTCCGGGCACGGCTCGTTCTAATATAAATCATCCCTAACACTAATGAAAAAATATGTTTACACAAAAAGCCTGGGGACACTGTTCACTTAAAAGGAATGGACAAAACAAAGGAGATTCGTACCTAGTTACTCGTTTTCTTGAGATAATTTAGTGAGCTTTGAAAACATCTTTGTTATCCAAATTATATTATTGGTTTAGTCTTTTTGTACTTATTTATAAAATACTATTGTTTTTTCTTGGGATTTACAACTTTTCTAATGATAAGCGACGAAATTCGAAAATAAATAGCGAATATTAAAATATTCAAATACTTACTACATAAATATTTTTAAATTTCAGAAATTCTGTCGATTACAGAACATATTATATGAAGTTGTAATATATGATTTATAACTAAAGACTACATTGAGATACAATAATATTTTTTATAATGGTGGTGTAAAATTTCTACAGTAAATAATTCAAGTCGAAACAATTTTACTATTTTTATGCTCAAAATAGTAATATCTAAACTATACCCTAAGAACAAAAACTATCGAAGTAGATATATATTACCTATTGGCGTATATAGACCGAATCAAACTTCTTGACGGCTGTGAAGTTAGCTACAAGTTGCGCTAAACCCAATCCTGACTGAAGCTCATTTAACAGCTGCGCGGAGATTGGGCTGCGCAGCTGTTAAATGAGCTTCACATCCGCCAATACGTTTGATTCAGCCTACATCATTAATAGAATATGCTATTGTTAATAAGTAAAAAATAGTATCCACATTCATATACTACCTTATTAATAAACACGCAGTCACTTCAGAGTAGTTAATACGTGTTTTGTCTTTTACAAGTGAATTAAGAATGAATAATAATTTACCAAAAATGGCATATTAGGGCCATTCAAGTATTACGTAAGCACTATAGGGGGGTGGAGGGGTTTATCATTTGCTTATTTTGGATGACATGGGGGATGGGGGGGGGGGCTAAAAGTTGATTACGTCAGCAATAGTTATTTATTTCTTTTCGCATATGTGTGTTAAAGTTCTCTATGTTAAAACTATTTTCTTATTTCTAGAATTAAATCTGCTGCTCATGAATCCATAAAAAAGAAAAATGTATACAGGTACCAATGTTTACGTAAGAATGGGGGGAGGGGTAAGAACTTTGCTTACTTTTGCTGACGAGGGGGGAGGAGGGGGGTATATAATTGTAATAAATCTGCTTACGTAATAGTTGAACGGCCCCTAACCGACTTCAACCGTATACATAATTCGAATAGTTCTCACGAATCGATGTAGTAATTTTTCACTATTGTTGATTTTTTAAAACGACTCAGCCGAATTCGGATAAATTAAATGGGACCACCTCTGAAGCATGATCTAGCAAACAAAAAAAATCATCAAAACGGTTCACAATAAAATTGGAGGAGGAATTGCGTAGCATACAATAAATAATTGGCCAAGTGCGAGTCGGGCTCGCGCACCAAGGGTTCTGTATTGTATGGAAGCCCACTTTATATATATTTTAATTTAATTAATTTCAAGCATCTTCCTGTTGTTGTTATAAATATCGAACAAAAAATCACGTTACTTTTATGGGAGCCCCTAATTTTATTTTATTTTTTTAATGGTAATATACAAATATATATTTAACTAAATATTCTGTGAATATTTCATGTATCTACCTGTCGCCGTTATTAATATCGAGCGAAAAACAGCTAAAAATTCAATTTGTTGTATGGAGGTCCTCCTTAAATATTTATTTTTTTAGTATTTGTTGATATAGTGGCAACAGAAATACATCATCTGTGAAAATTGCAACATTCTAGCTATCACGGTTCATGAGATAGATCCTGGTGACAGACAGACGGACAGACGGACGGACAGCGGAGTCTTAGTAATAGGGTCCCATTTTTTATCTAGTCGAATTAAGAACCTCCTTTTTTGAAGTCGGTTAAAAAGACAAAACACTGACTATATTTTATATCTACTCCGAAATAATAAGGCGGATATGATACAATAGCAAATACATATCTTAATATAGAATATGCAATGAAATTCGATAGCTTTTGAAAGGATTGTTGTTCGACATTCAGTAAGTAATATTGATAGATTATAATAACAAAGAATGCACAACGATTAAAAACAAAAAATGGGGTTTGCGCAGAATAAATGAGTTTGAGTAGAAAAGCATGTGCAACTAAGGTATCTTGAAGTATAGTAAGTGAAATAATTGAAATATTTAAATTAATATTCCTTAATTTTCAGTATGAAAATGTTGGCTATTTGTCCAAAAGAAATCCAAAACAACAGATGTGTCGACTAATTTATATTTTGAGATCTGTGAGTGAATTTTATGCATGCTTGACCAAACATGAAATGGTTTTATTTGATTCATGTATACTGCATTATTACGCAATATTTACTATGCAAAAAGTATATAAAAATCTGTGGAAAGAAACAGATGAATTATAAAATGAGAATTATACATTGTAAAAGTAGGACTATTTATATTCATCTCCTTTTTGTATCACCAATGGTCATCCCAAGGTAAAAAGCACATTTCTAAAATTTGATTTTAATAGTTTTCTTCTACCTATTCCTGAACTGTCTTTGACCCTGCCCTAATAGTTACCAATAGTATTGAAGAGTAGATTCCGCTCGATAAAAACTAGTATTCTTATCTTTTATCTATATGAAGGCATTAGAAAATGTGCAAAGGCATGACCAACATGATTATGTGCATAAAATTAAAAGCTATGATTGTGACAAGCATTGCTTAGTTTATAAGTTTTTGTGCTGTTGGCTGCAAACACATAAAACTTGTGTGATTGATTAAAAAGGCAGTATTTTGTCCAGACGAAATACTTAGGAAATAAAGCATGACAATATATTTGTTGGTGCAGTTTTCAATGTAATTTATAAAGAATACTAATACAATTGTTCAAACAACAGAATTAATTTATTTATTCATTTATAGCAAATATATACAAAATTCAGTTAAAAACTAGGTTAATTTGAACCATGTTATTTTTTTAGAATAGACTTAATTTAGTGTTAACATCATTATCTTTCATTTACATTAAAAATCTGAAGACAGATTTTCCTGACTTTTCCTAGCCTTTCCTTATGAAAAGAAAATACAACAAAGTATTGCTCTATTTCACATAAAGGAGACGTCCACAAGTGGTATATTATTCAGAGAAAAATCTAACCAAGATGATATGATTATACATCATTTGAAAGCTTGTTTTATGAGCTTTTCAAAAAAATCCAATTTCGATATTTTCATCACTGCATTTTTTTTTAATGTGAAAAATAAATCGTATGATAAATAATAATTCAGCTTTTTATTTTTTCTAGTTTAACAATAATAAAGTGCTTCTATCGTTATTTTACTTGCATTTGTAGCTGATTCTTCCACATTCATTTCATAATTTGCTTCAATTAAAATTTTTAACCTACCAGTGTGACGAGTTAGCAGGTTCAATGTGACAAAAAGACACTTAAAAAGTGTGTCTAATTGGTAAAAATGCTTTATTTTAACAATTTGGAGATTACTTACTCAGGGTTGATAAAGATAAAATACCTAAGGAGCCAAATATATTTATTTATCCTAATAAATTCTAAATTAATTTTAAAAAATTGCAGGGCTCTTTTTTGTTTTTAACTGATGTAATAGACTAAGAAAAATATGAACTTTCTCGAAATGTAACTAGTGATGTAGTTCGATTTTTTATTGTGATTATACCAGCCTCCATACATTTTGTGGACAAGTCCTTTGTCCATTTAAATACTCAAATATTCATTTCTCAAAACACTTTTCACATATTCACAGCTGAATTTGGTTCATATTATATTTCATCTAGTACACAGAAAATTATGATTTAGTTGCCATAAAAAATTTAAATTTGAAATTGTTAAATTAACATATGCTCATTACCGCATCATTGCAACAAGAGATTTCATAGGAACTTAAAACTGCAATCTCACGAACTCAATTGAAAACCGCACATGCCATAAAAAAGCCATAAAGCATTCATAACTCATTACTTCCGCCAAACCCCTCGTACCTATTATACCTAGAATTATCATCGTCATCTTTCCCTTCCTTTGGCTCGGCTACTTCGGCAGGCTCTACAGGGGCTGGCTCGGGCTCGGCTGGTGCGGCTTCGTTTTTCCGGAGTCCGGGGATTGGGATGCCGGAACCAAGCCAGCCGGTCATTTGTGACTTAACATTGGTGATGAGGTCTAGCTTACTGCCGCCTTTTGTGGGACTGTGGAACAAAATTGGTAAGAATTATTATGGTGTCAGTTTTATATCTCAACTTGCTTTGCTGGTTCCGTATTTGTATGATATTTGATGATTCTATTATATATATATTCCGAAAACTACATTTATGCTGATGCGGACACTGCAGAACTGCAGAACACTGAGCTGAATAGTAAAGTCAAATAATTCTACTGACTACCTATTCTACTAATGAATTTTACCCATAGTAAATCAGTAGCATTCATTATTTTTATAACTGATATTCAATCTGCTTTGAGTAAAAAGGTGGGCCCAACTGTCATACATTTTTATACCAGCTCCTTTATGTCAAAGAATTATTTAGATTCACAATAGCTGTTTTTTTTTAGGAACATCATCTATTTCTCTGACTTTCAATGTACCTATTAAACATGATTACTTATAAGTAAGACATACTCTGAAATTAATCTAGGATAGTTTTTGCATACAAGTCCTGACACACATGTTACATAAGACTTTTCATAGGAATATATTGATTGAAACTAAAGCCATGAGTTTTCTTGATTCAATACCTAGGTTTAATGCAATAATAAAAACTGTATTATTACTTCATTCAACTTTATAGCTAAGCCTATGGTGCTGTATTAATGTTATGAAAGTCAATATCTGCTTATATTCTTCAAAAACATGTTCAATAAGTGGCTATTATAATTTTAAAATTGTACTCCTAAATTACCCAATCCTAACATATTATAAGTTTTATGATGTATACCTAAGTTATAAATTTTATGATTTTTAATGAAAATCTCAGCGTCTCTAAATGTGTATGTGTACCCCATTGTCTTTTAAGCCACCGAAGCTTAAAACAATTTAAACCATCGATTTTTTCACAAGGTAACTGAAACAAGGTCTATGTAGAATGTAAACAAAGAGTCTCACCTCTGTTTTTCGCCCTCTGCCACGGGGGCTGCTGACTCGCCCGTTGCCTCTTTTGTGGGAGTAGGGACTTCTTCATCTTGTGGCTCGCCCTTAGCCGCTCCCATCCACGAACTGACCTGATTTGTGAGTCCCGAAAACATTTTCACAGGCACTAGCTATTCTAATACACAACACAATCACACAGCGATTTCACAACGGTGCTACAGTTTCGCACATGACCCGCGACGCGGAGAGACTGATATGCGCCCGAAGAAAGCGTGATCAGCTGAAAAACTAAATGGAAAATTGCGATCGACCAGGGAAATTCAGGAAGAATTCACTGCGCATGAAAACTTGCGCTTCGCTGCGCTATTTGCTTGACCCAGCTGTAGAATAGAAACTTCAATATAATTATATTATTGAGAAACCTACCTTAATAAAACGACATAAGATCTATATTAGATCCTTAGATTAAAAGCAATAGAGTATATTTTGCAATAATTTCTACATCCAAGCAACTTGAATTCAGATTTTTTTCTATCCGTTTCGGCGTTAAAAGTTTACCACATTTGCTGACGTCATAATAAAATTCTCAAAATTATTATTAATTTTTTCGTCATTTTTTTGTAATTTATTACAATTTATTTGTAAGTTTTTTTCTCGGATTTTTCAATCCAAAATCATCTTTTTCTTTTCCACCTACCACAATATATTATTTGATTTTAACTTTATTTGTGAATGAAATTACAATTTGGCATTTTTTATGCTAGAAGCACTTACAAAATTATGTCAAACCATGGAGTCCCTATATTGTACGGCACGTATTTGATGACACCAAATTGTACGGGCTGGAAAGCACGGCCCGTATTTCATGTCCCATGCCACCAATTATCAGGCTGTACAATACGTGTCGTACAATACTGGCCGTACATTATCACCTCGTGCCAATAATGTACAGCCCGTATTTTGCGACCCAATAATGTACAGCCTGATAAAACGTGTCCCAAAGAAAAGGACACAAAATAACATGCTGTACATTATTGTGTCGCAAAATACGGGCTGTACATTATTGGCACGAAGAATATTTGCTCCTATGGGTTGGTTTGTCTGTAACTTCTGACAGTTCCAAATAGATATAATATGCGCCACGTAAGTTGGCGGATGAGAAATTGGCCGCAGATGACACTTTGCCGTGATTCGCTAATTGTTGCGCATGTGTGCACAATGCCGATGCCGCGTGGCGTAGTGGTGAGCACGGGTGAAGGGAGCACGCGGGGGCACCAGGTTGGCGGGCGGGTGTGTGCTAACGTTTCGTTTCTCTGGCTCCCGCGCATACTTTTAAAGTATCCTTAACTCGTAAAAAGGACAGGTTGTTTCTGGCGCTTCGCCGGCCGCTGCCGCGGCACGCTCGCTTCGCTCGCTCGGCTCGCGCATTATTGTCACTGTTCACCTAACATAACCTAACCAACAGAATCAAATTACCTAAGACAACTCATACCTTGCTATAAAATAACCAAGGTCCAGGGACACAAAATAACAGGTCGTACAATATCGGGCCGTGCAATACTGTGCCGGACATTATCGACACAGGCTGATAATGTACGGCCTGTATTTCATAGCCCAATATTGCACAGCCTGATATTCCATGGCCAGTGACACAAATTATCATGCCGTACAATATCAGGCTGTACAATATCATGTCGTGAATTACTGGGTCGTACATTATTGGCTCCCAAACCATGGTCAGTCAAACCATAGCAGTGCTGCCAAGTTTGACTAGTTTCAACTTTTTAGTATTTTTTATCTTTAGAGCGTGCTACAGTAATGTTCTGACTGCGACTGCGGCTACCGACTGGTCATCCATCCAGCGGCGGCCTTACCCGTTGCGAGGCTCCGGGCGGCAAGTCTTTGCGAGGCCCTTTGTCTTTCGTGAAAAGTATGTGTTGCGAAAGTAGGTCTGGTTGTTTGGTTTAGGTATGTGTCACGTATGACGAGAAATGCTTAAGATAAACAAAAAAACCGGACCGGACCGGAAGTGCGAGTCAGGCTCGCACATCGAGGGTTCCGCACAAACACATTGTTAAAATAATCAAAAACCTGTTTTAGCATGTGCTAATGAAGTTCTTTTATATGACACCTATCATGATACGATTTACTCACTTTGAATTTTGAGCCCATATTTTGTGAATTTTTAGGCCCTATTTTTTGTGATGTAAATAAAATGTTCAGTTTTCAGATTTATTCCTGTATGTGTACTCTAAGACAATGCTTCTCGCCAAATTTCATAGTTCTATGTCAACGGGAAGTACCCTCTAGGTTCTGATTTTTGTGAGGTCAAAATATGCAGTTTTTTACGACATAAACGACTCAAACTTATTTACGACAACTAAGAAGATTTTTTTCCTTACAGCAATAGTTCATCGATATACGTATACAGTTTAAATTTCAACTCGATATCTTTACGCGTTCTCAAGATAAAGAGTCTTGACATACACACAGACGGACAGACGGACAACAAAGTGATCCTATAAGGGTTCCGTTTTTTCCTTTTGAGGTACGGAACCCTAAAAATAAATAAAATTTGAGTAAAATAAAATATTTTTGTTTTAAAATATTTTACATCGAAAGATTTACAAAATTAACAAATACAGAGATGATAAATTTTAAAATTGATGTTTTTCCTTGGACTGAATTCTTTAGTTTGAGCACAATAATCTATTTCTAGAATAAAAAATATATATAATATGATGCCCCAGAAGGCTAGACCATTATGTCCCGACTCCCGAACTGACCCGAGTGCTATGCGATTAAAAATACGATCTTCAAGTGTTTTGAGGCGCGATTCCGCGCGATATTCAAGCACTACAAAATGAATTTTTCAACTATATTTTGAATCAATAAATTAGTAACTAGTTTTAATTTAATTTACCGCTATGTTATAACCTGGATAAATAATAAAGGATCAATAACAAAAGTTTTAACGAAAAAATATCTATATTTTTTAGCTTGAGTTACTGCGCGAGGCCCCTGCAGGAGCGGGGCCTCGGGCGATAACCCAGTTCGCCACCCCTTAAGGCCACCACTGCATCCATCAATCACGTATCTTGATTTAAAAAAATGTGATTTGTGATAAGTTGTACACTAAACCACCGTATTTCACAAGTAAATATAAACTTAGTTATACAGAATAAGCCGATAAGAATTAAAATAAATATGTAGCATAAAAATATGTAGTATAGCAATAATTAAAAATAAATAATAATCATAATCATAATCATAATCAATTTATTGATAACAATAGTTACAGGTCATTACATTGAATTTGTAATTAGATACATAAAAAAAGGTACGGTATTGTACCTGTAATAATTATCGTAAAAATTAGTCTTTCTATAAAAATTACATTTCTGAGTAAGAATACATAATTCATATAGAATAATCACAATAATATCAAATAAATAATCAATAATATAGTCAATGTCAATAATATAATCAAATGTCAAAAAGGTAGGTACATAATCAAAATCTATGATTTGAATGTTATAAATTCATTATAGCTGTAGAACGTCTGCTCGATAAGCCAGTGTTTCAGCTTTGATTTAAAGCTTTCCAAGGTCGGTGCTTCCCTAATCAGCTTTGGTAGTTTATTATAAACTGCCGGGCCCAACACGTGCGTGGACTTGGCCGTCTTTTCTAGGACATGCGGCACCTCAGCAAGTCGATCCTTAAGCCGACTGCTTCTGAGCGTCTTGTATGAGGTCAGATTTAATTTGACATATACTGCCACCTGATATATTAGGACCGACGGTAATGTCATTATCCCATATTTCTTAAAATGCGGGCGTGCGGTGACGTCACGTGGAATTCCTGCGATGGCCCGAATAGCACGTTTTTGAAGTGTGAACACTCTCTTCCACTCAGCGGCCCTGCCATACAACTCTGTGCCGTATTGCAATAGGGAGTGGACCGTAGCAAAATAACATGCTCTTACTGACTCAGTAGGTACCACTTTAGCAACACGGCTCAAAGCGAAGCACGCACTGCCCAATCTGCTACAGAGTTTATCGATGTGGCTTTCCCATGTCAGGCCTCTGTCAATTTCGAAACCAAGGAATGTCGTGGTATCAACTTGGTTTATTCTTTCACCTCCAATATGTACTACTAATGTCTGCGTTTGTCGACCTGATAGACAGAAGTGCACAAAGTGTGTTTTCGACAAATTCAGGGCGAGTCCGTTCACACTGAACCAATAGGCCAACTGTGAGGCCGTACCGTTCAGCTCCCGCTCCAGATCGTCCGCGCTGGATGCTGAGACTACAGCAGCCACATCATCAGCGTACATGTATATCTCCGCTGTAGGCACAGCTTCCGGCAGATCGTTCAGCAGCATTGAGAACAGAATGTTCGAGACGGAGGAGCCCTGCGCCACACCCATCACTGGGTTGAGAGGCTCAGATCTCTCAGTCCCGCCACACCCGACAACAACCTGCGATCTGCCCTGCGTGAGGTCCGACACCAGGTCGTGCGCCGCGCCTCTCACTCCGTAGTGCTCCATTTTCACAGAGAGTACAGCGTGATTGGCAACGTCGAACGCCTTCGACATATCACAACATAGGACAGCCACATGACTTCTTCCCTCCCGAGCTTGCAGCACACGGTGCACCACTTCACGCGTCAGCGATGTGGTGGAGCGGCCCTCGCGGTACGCGTACTGCCGGTCGGAGAGAGCATCAGTTGACGACAAGAACTTCATAAGGCGCGTGCTCAATCCATTTTCAAATATTTTTGCTACGGCGGGGATGATTGACACCGGCCTGTAACAGTCCATATTTTCACGTCTACCCTTGCCCTTGTACAGAGGCGACACCTTACTAATTTTTAATGCGGTCGGATAGGATCCGTCTGTAATGCATCTATTGAAACATTCTGCTAAAATTGGGGCTAGCGAGTGTATTACGGTTCTGATTAGTTTCATTGATAACCCATAGATGTCTTTGGACGTTTTTGCCGGTATGCGCGTGATTACAATTCGCGTAATTTCGTCCGCGCTAAACCGCAGCATTCGCATGGAGCGGTCGGCCGGCGGGCGCGCCGCGCGCAGGAGGCCAGCAGCGCGAGCTACGTCGGCGTTCGGCGCGCGGCAGGACACCGCCGCGTCCAAAAACGCTGCGTTTATCGCGTCCAGGGCGGCCTTTTTTGATTGAAACTGCGCTCCGTTCGTATCTTTGATGACGTCAGTGAAGTCTAGGGAGGGGGAATTATACTTCCCTCTTTCCTTATTGACTATGGCCCACATCTCCTTCGACGCGTTCTTGCCACTTTGTAATTTACTAGTGTAATGATCAGCTTTAGCAGTCCTAATCAATCTATTATAATATTCAGTCATGTCAGATATTAATGTCATTGTATCACCATTATTACTAAAGTCTAATTTCGCGATATCAATAATGTCAAACAGTAAACGTTTATAGTTTTTTACATCGGGAGTTATCCACGATGAGTCAGAATTATCGTTTTTTAAGAACATCCTTTTCCGAGGGAAGCAAATATTATATTTATTGTTGATGATGTTCATGGTGGACGTAACTATTCGTTGCGCAGACCTGTTTGTTATCAGGATTTCATCCCAATCAACACTTTCAATTGCTAACGTAAAATTTACTAGATTGGCCCGTGAAAAACATCTACCATATCGCGGAAGTACCGACTGACTTTGTCTATTCAATATGACTGTCGTCTTGACAGCAAAATGATCACTGAGATTAGTGACAACAGGTGCAGTGCACACCGTGCCCGCGGGCAGGTTTGTATACACATGATCCAAGCAGGTGGATGTAGTGTCGGTGATCCGCGTCGGGAACTCGACCTCATTCGTCATATTATGATCGGCCAGTAGCTTACTTAGCCGTCTCGACTCACTGTGTGAGGATCCTATTGAGTTTACGTTTGTGTCGCCCCCTATGACGCAGTCAATACCTAACTCACTAATCTTATCGAGCAGACGCTCCAAATTGTCAAGGAATATACTAGCACTAAATAAGTTGGTCCTGTATATACACACAATTGTGACGTCGTACTCAATTAAATCTATCGCTGATATCTCGCAGTGTTGTTCAGTTGATAGTGATGTCAATGTTACATTTTCTATAAATTTCGTCCCGTTACTTGTGTATAAACAGGACCCACCATGTTGAACAATTTTCCTACAATAACTTGATGCTAATTTATATCCGTCAATATGTATAGATTTTAACTTGTCGTCTGTGAGCCAATGCTCTGTCATACCTAGTATATCACATTTAATATCATTTTGTAGTAACACTTCTAATCTTCTTGTCTTGTCAATAGCAGCTAAGGATCTAATATTTTGAAAACACAATGTAAGCGGCTTTTCCGCTGTTGTCCTGTGCGCACTTGCATTTGAGCAGGTTGGCATACTTCCTTGTCTACTGTTATGCATACTACTCCCATTTCCCGCCGTCGACGGCATATCTTGACACCGTTTCTGGGACGCTGGGAGCAGTAAGTCATTACATGCGGTGTGCGCGGCGGTCGGCGATGCTACTGCGGCCCGCTGCCGGCCGAGGCTTTCGCTCGAAAAACCCAGCTACTTACTCGAACGCCTTGGGGCCACGAAGTCGGCGCGCTGATTCGCTCGTAGTGGCTTTCGGGAAATCCTACTATGAAAACGGCGTGCCAGTTTGCTTTTGTTTGCCTTTTCTCAACGTAGTATTTCTCACAATTATGTAATCTATTCAGGTAGTCTAGTACATTTTGTTCTGTAGTCTCAGGCTTAAATTGCCAGGCCTGAATATATCTCAATCGTTCTACAGTTTGAAGAACATCGTCTTTTTTCGCTGTTCCGGATATAATTTCCCGTTTTCTTGTCGATTTTGATTTATTTTTTACCATCTGCCAGCCTACTTCCGTATCATTGCAAGCATCGGAATTTTTATTATTTTTAGTAATACCAGCCGGTTTCGGGGCCGTACCGGCTGCCAATATCGTCTTATTAGTCGATGTTGCAGTGCTCGTGGGAGGTTGATTTTGTCGGTTAATATCAGGCGATTTAACTTTGTCACTTAATGCCATCGACTGGGTTTCAACAAGTTTGCGTGTCGCTGTGTTACCTTTGGTACGAGTAGTATTATGCGTCATCGTCATAGCAGCTGCGGCGACGGCGCGCGCGGGGCGCACGGCTCGCTGTGTTCGCGCCGGCGCGGGCGGTTGCTGCGGAGTCGTTGCGCTTGGAGTACCCACATTTTGCATTTCGGTTGGTGTCTTACCCTCGAGCAAATTTTTAATGGATGTTATAATTACTTGGGATTGATCAGATGTTGTGTTCCCGAAATTGATAAGTAACGCTTCTATAGCGCTAACTTTCGAAGCTAGTTCACTCACAACTTTCATCACATCGCGTAAGGTAGGTTCCGAGGCATTAGGTGTCATATTTCTAATTTTAAAATGTCAAATACGTGAGAGCGCGTATCGCTGCGTGGGTGTCTCCCCGCACACTAGTTACACACAAATAGTTATGTAAGCTCGGTTAAGTTTTTATAATTGTGTAATATTCATTAGCCTAAAGTTATAAAATTGTTAAAGCAGTTGTAAATACCCCTGACACTGACGTTTTAGTAATAACTTGTGAACTACAAAAAAATAAAATAAAAACACTACTTAAATCACAGCTACAGCCAAAGCCATGCTGCAGCTGTAACGGGTGTGATGCTAGGTAATTATTTACTGAACACATTTTACGCTAATATAGGTAATAGTAAGTAATATAATATACAAGAGTCGATAAAATCAAATTAAGATTTATATATAATAATCTTTAATTTGTTTTCAAATTTAATATAAAATTAACTAGTCATGGGTTTAGCTAAGGAAGAACGGGTGAATCAACTGGACCTAGAAACTTCTTTGCTCACCCCAGAACACTTGAACCTCTATACAGTATTTAATGGTATAAATGGCAAAATACTTATACCCATAGGATTCTTACAAGATAAGTATTTTTTTAAGCAAGGTACAACTCAATTTAGTAAGAAGGAATAAACTTCACTCTGATTGGCGCTATTGACGGGATTTATTGTGATTTCTGACCTACATTTTTATAGAACAACTCTTGTTGTGACTGGTCCTTAGATTTACTTTATTGATTTGAGATAATTTGTTACATTGGAGGATTTTTTTCATCAACTAAGAGAGAAGGTGCTGTTTGGGGCGATTTAATCGACTACCTAATCTGTGTGCTTATATCAAAATAATCAAGTTTTTCTCAATCTTTCTAAAGCGACACGTATTTTTGCAAAAATCCTAGTAAGATTGTAGCAGCTTGGTAGTTATTGCAATTTGTAAACATGGCAAGTACACTAATCAAAATCTGCCAAGTAAAAAAACATGACATTTTCAGATTGGATTAGTAATTTTTATTGTTTGCAGTGAAATTTTACGTTAATCCTAGTAATTTTCGTACCAAATGTAGTGCACGGAGATTCCAGACACTCTCAATTACGACTTTACTTCGAACTATCGGCAAGCGCGACGCAAATTACCAGGATGACGGAAGCGAGAAGAATTCAGCTTCACCTTGGAAAATGCATCGAAGATTTGGATAAAATGCACAATGTTTCGGACTTGAAGTTGAAATCGTCAAGAGCAACGATGTGAGAACACTTTCCAACCGTTAAACTCTTTAAATCCCAATTATGATTGGCTTTATGTCATTGCTTTTCCGATTCCAGGTTATGCAAAACGGCTCAGAAGTTGTTTGAGCATGCAGAGGAGATGCGAGCGAAAGGGGATGAGGAGTCGTCGTATGTGTACTACATGAAGTATCTCCGTGTGATATCGTACATCAGCAAGGACAAGGAGTACCTGAAAGACAAATCATACTTCAGTAACATGCTTGGTGCTAAGAACCCAACTAAAGCTATTGATGCGGCTGAAACATTGAAAAATAGCTTGATTGACAGGTAAGATAAGATTCAATGGACAGGGGAAAAGTGACTTTAAATTGTTCAGTGTAGAGAAGTGAATAAAATGATGTACAGTAGGGACAAGATAATAGGTCACTTTTGACATTTCATCAAAATTCAACAAAGTAACCTTGTAACGGCGGGCATAAAATAAGAACTGCACAATTGCTTAACTTTTTTCAATTACGTTTACATATTTATTGTAATAATGACCGATACGAGTAATTTTACGATTTGCTTTCACTAATAAACCATTCTAAACATAATAAACAATTTCTGATCTAAAGAACTGAACGTCGTTACAATGTTGCGTCAGTCAACCCTTTTTCTTTTTAAACACTAGGGATGTTACTCTAAAAATCGAAAGCTGATAGGATTATAAGTTGAATCGAATGCAATGATTACTTGTGAAGAAAAATCACCATAAAGGTGACGTCCACAAGTGGTATATTATTCAGAGAAAAATCGAACGAAGATGATATATGCATCATTTGAAAGCTTGATTCATAGGCTTCTCAAAAAAATTTAATTTAGATTTTTTCATCCCTCCATTTTTTTTTAAATGCGAAAAATAAATTGTATGAAAAATAACAATACAGCTTATTACTTTTTCTAGTTTAGCAATGACAAAGTGCTTCTATCGTTATTTTACTTGCATTCGTAGCTGATTCTTCCACATTCATCGCTTAATTTGATAAAATTAAAAATAATAACCTACCAGTGTGACCAGTTAGTAGGTACAATGTGACAAACAAACACTTTAAAACTGTGTCTAATTGGTAAAAATGCTTTTATTTAACAATTTAGATGTTACTTAATCAGGTTTGATAGAGATAAACTACTTATTGAGCCAAATATATTGAATTATCCTAATAAATTCAAAATTAATTTTAAAAAAATCGGAGGGCTCTTTTTTGTTTTTAACTGTTGTAATAGACTCAGAAAAATATGAACTTTCTCGAAATGTTACAAGTGTTGTGGTTAGAATTTTTGATTATTATTATACCAGCCTCCATACATTTTGTGGACATGTCCTTTATAACCACGTTGTGATTATAGTAAAACCTAATTATACATATTTATTATTCTTTTAACTAACTATAAAAATACAAAAATATAACTAAATAGAAAGGTCATTGATGTCGGGTGCATTGATGTTGGGTGCAAGACTGGCAAAAAGTCGTGGAGAAGACAAAGAAAATAATTTTACAAGATTTTGAACGAGATGTGAGAATAGACAATATTATTGAAAATGAATTAATAATATCTCTGAGTGCTGACAGCAGTGATGAAGATAGCAGTTCCGATAGTTCAAGTGAATAAAAGCAATTTTTTTGTTAAATTACGTAGGTAGGTACTTGTTTTATTTTGCTCCTTTAATTTATGAAAGAAAAAATAATAATGGGACAGGGATTCGCATGATCATTTTTAAAATTCACATATGTTTCAAGTCTGTATCGATTCATTCGATTCATTCATTTAATCGATGTTTTTAAGCAGGTCACCTCACTATGAATATAAAACTGACATCTGTCAAAAGTGACCTATTATCTTGTCCCTACATTAGTTGTTAATTTGATAAAAATCTTTTTTGTCAATGATTATAAGTAGTATAGAGATTTTAACAACTTGCTTCCTAATTATGTGAAATTTTCTGGATTTGTACGGAACCCTCGGTGTGCGAGCCTGCCTCATACTTGTCCAGTTTTTTCTTATTGGAAACAAAATTAATTGAGATAATATAGGCCGAGTCAAACCACTGTGAAGCTGTGATGTAGGCTACAAGTTGCAGGTAACCCAATCCTCATGAAGCTGTTAAGTGAGCTTTAGTCAGGATTGGGTTATCTGCAGCATGTAGCTAACATCACAGCCGCCAAGTTGTTTGATTCGGCCTTGACTATAAAATTCATATATTTTAGGTATGAAAAGGAACAGAAAGTGAAACGTATCAATGACATAAAGGAGAATGAGCTGGTAAAGGCCAAGATGGAGGAGAATCGGAAGAAGGCGATGGAGACCATCACCGTTATTGAACCTCCGCAACCACTCGGCCTTCCAGGTTTATTTTTAACTATTTTTGAAGGTTAACTCAAGTCCAAGGTTTGTGTAATCTACAGTACACCAAATAGACATTCTAACGCGATTTTAAAGGTGCCATTGTAAATTCAACAGCAATTTAAAATATTGTTCTCTCTTTCAAATGCATATAGTGAAAAAGAAACGGGAACATTTTTAAATGCTTTTTAAATTTTGATAGGGCCTTTAAAATTGGGCCTACTGTCTGAGTATCATAATTAATTTGCATTTATCATAAGATGTACATGTGAATATCTGAAGATTATAGATATAGAAGCCTTTGATAATTTTGAAGGTCTGGTCTCCACATAGTCGTCATTCCTCGAGGGTCCTAAGACGAAGAGCTTTAACCTATCTTCAAAGGTTTTGCGGCACAGAACCTTTTATCCTGGTGTCTTTTCTTTGTGCACTTTCAAGCAAATCAATGTAAAAAAAAAACTTTCTTAAAGTAAGGATTCTACACCCTAACACCCAGAACCCATATTGTAGCAGAGGCTTTTGTAAATCTTAATTAAACATCTGTTGTTACTTACTTCTTCAACAGACCCAGACGAAGTGATCATAAGCAGTGAGAATCTGTACCAGATCCTGAAGAGCGGCAAGCTAAAGGTGATGATCCTGGACGCTCGGCCGGGGAAGGACTACATTGAGTCTCATATCAACCATCCTGCTTGCATCAGTGTGCCGGAGGAGTGCATCTCGCCTGGGTAAATACTTATAGTTATAGAGTCTATTCTTAACCCATCTTGTAGCACTAAACCTTGAAGAGGAAACATATTAATGACATTTACTACCAAATCGCTACAGGACAATTTGGTAGTAAATGTCATTGATTCCTGTCTTTAAATTAATGAAATAAATAAAAAAATTTAGCCTTTACAATACAATACAACAACACTTTATTGACACCAACAAGAAAACATAACAAAAGAAACAAAGACAGAAAAGGCATAAAAGAAGGTCTTATCACTAAAAGCGATTTCTTCCAGACAACCACACTTAGATGCGAGGAAACATAAAGACGACAAGGACGGTGCCTTTATTTACTTATACTTATTATATGTCCTTATAAAACATTGTCCTTATTTCTATTTGTTAAATACTAGGTTGTCTACTCTGGACATAGGCCTCCTCTAGAAGTTGCCAGTGCTCCCTATCTCTGGCTTTCCTGCGCCACCCTCGGCAAGTCGTCTTCCCATCTTTTCTGTGGTGGTCCCCTGATCTGCTTAGGTACCAGAGCAGGACCTAAAGAAGACATGTTCCTGTATCTTTACTTGAAGTATAATTATAGAAGTTTTGATTGAGATTGTGTTTGAAAAAAATTGGCAATCTCTTTTTGTCATTGTACCCTGCTAACTATTTAATTTGTAGGTTGTAGTAATTAAAATAATCAATCAATTAATGAATTAGTTATAATATTTCTGTAATTCTTACAGATAAATTGGAATAAAATTTTATAACATTCCATACAGCCATCTAAGATTAAATACTATCTAGCAGCTAATCACTACCATTGTCACCTCACAGACAATCAGCCAATGTCCTAGAGCAGAACTTGCCAGCGGAGTCGCGACCGGTGTGGGCCCAGCGAGCCAGCATGGACCTCATCGTGCTGCTCGACTGGAACAGTGCAGCCGTCATCCCGGGGAAGACTCTTTACCTGCTCAAGACGATTCTTCTCAGGGTGAGAGACCAATTATTTGTCAAGCTTCTTACAGCTATAAGAATATACCTACCTATTTAACATCCAGAATGGAGTCAATTCTTTTTTACCAGTGGGCAGAGGTTTGTAAGTTCCTCAAGGGTAACAGATGACCTTATCAATACTGCAGAATTATACTAGATGCAAGCATACTTCCAACTCGGTCTTATTGGAGAAGAGGGAGGCCTATGTCCATCAGTGAAAGTCCTCTCTGTCTATGAGGTGGACAGATGACCTCGTTAATACGGGAGGATCATGCTAGATGGAAGCCGTTTCCAATGCTGTCTTATTGGCAATAGATAGAGGTCTAAGTCCAGCATCGGACATCCTAGAACAGAACTCGACAGTCAAATCTAGGCCTGTGAGGGCCCAGTGAGCCAGCATGGACCTCATTGTGCTGCTCAGCAGTGCAGCCGTCATCCCGGGGAAGACTTTACCTACTAAAGATTATTCTCAGGGTGAGACACTTGATTATTTGTCAAGCTATTTCTCTTTCATCATTATTTCATACATCATTCAAGCCACTGGAGCAGTTATGTCAGTGGCCTAGAGCCACGCTCCTTTACTTTAAGGAGTTGGGCTGGCTCAGGTAGATGCTGGAGGGGGAAATGCACAAAACACCCTATGCGAGACTTCAGTGCAACACTTATCGACCCATACAGAATAAGATCCCATAAGGGAAACAGATTACCTTATCAATACTGCAGGTTTTTTTTTACATCTTCATCATAGTAATTTGCTTTGTTCCAGTGGGACATCAAAGTGCACTATTCACGCCAGCCGCTCGCCCTAAAGGAGGGATACGAAGACTGGCTACTGCGGTACCCAGCATTCACTACCAATCCCGCTGTGGTGCCTCCCAGGACCAATGATATGCTCGATGATATGCTAAGTATGTTCCATTTCCCATGTCAAATCTTTCTGACATTATGATGTAAATATGCACCAGTAGCTTGCTTTGAAGCAAAAATATGAAGACCGGTTACTGCGGTACCCAGCGTTCACCACTAAACCCGCTGTGGTGCCTCCCAGGACCAATGGTATGCTCGACGATGTGCTAATATGTTACTGACATTATGACGACATTATACACCAGTACTGCGGTACCCAGGGTTCATCACCAACTCGGCTGTGGTGCTCCGAAGACTAATGGTATGCGCGACGTTATGCTAAGTATGTGTTTTCTTAACTATTACAAAAGAAATTCGATGGGATATAAAACCCCAATAACAACTTTAGCCTTGGGCATTTACACCTTGCAGAGGGCTGAACTGAACCAAGGTGACAATAAAGATGTTGTATATACCAATTTGCCCTTTGTCTTGGCAGGCGACATCCAGTACCCCATGTGGTCTGAAGTGTCCCCCCCGCCCGCGGCCGCCGCGCCCCCCGCGCGCCGTCCCGGAGAGCCCGTCGTCGACAGAGCCAGCAAGGTAACACATTCTTTTGTACCGTACTCTTAGATATGAGATTTGACACCAACAGTCTTATTCCAAAACACGTTTTAATTTTAGTACAGGACGTAATACCGAACTTAAATCATGAACTAACAAAAACGTTATTAGAAAATGAAGTTAAACTTGCGAGACCCCTAGTTTAACCATGGACTTGCTTCGGCACTAAGAAAATTTGAGCTTAGAATTTGATTTGAATTATTTCATTCGGCATCTTTACATCTTTTCATCGGCACCACTACGAAACGCGTGTTCGGAATTGTGCACACATGCGCAATAATTAGCGAATCACGGCGAAGTGTCATCTGCGGCTAACTTCTCATCCGCCGACTTGTATGGCGTTTAGTATACTATTGAATCAGAATCATTTATTGACGTAACGAGCTTAATACTACAATCATCTGTATAGTAATACATGAAGCCCGATTACAGAGGCGCCAGCGTAACTATATTAGCTAAATAGCATAGTTCTGTTTCTTTTTCACTTTAGGCATTCGATAGAGAGAACGCTTTTTACGCTGCTATTTAATTTACGCTGACGCCTCTGTAATCGGGCTTATAGTACCGCTAACAATAGGTGTCGTCATTCAACAAAAAAAATACATAATCTATAACTTTCGGAATAAGACATACTGATGTATGATACTTTATGGAACTGTCTGCCGACTTTCCTGTTTCGGAAAAGATAAGATCTAAAGCATTTCAAAGTGTGAATAGTTATCTTCTAAGTCTGCGTGCGTGAGTCGTCTTCGGCCACAACGTCGCTTACCATCAGGCGAGTTGCTGGTCGAGCGCGGACTTATTCGCGATGATAAAAAAGGATATACCTACTAATATTAATGCGAAAGTTTGTGAGGATGTATTGATGTTTGTTACTCATTTACGCAAAAACTACTGAACGGATTGCGATGAAACTTTGGAATAATAAGGCTTATACATCAGAATAACTGTACTGTACTGTACTGTACTGTACTGTACCAGCCTTTTAATAGTCCACTGCAGGACGTAGGCCTACCCACGAAGGGTGATTGGGCCATATCCACCACGCTGGCCCAGTGCGGGTTGGTGGATTCACATACGCCATCGAATTTCTTCTACGGACGTATGCAGGTTGCCTCACGATGTTTTCCTTCACCGAAAAGCCTGTGGTGTGAAATTCCGTACATAAATTCCAAAGAACTCATTGGTACGGGACCGGGGATTCGAACCCACGACCTCACGATTGTAAGGCGGGTGTCACTACCTCTTGACCACCACGGCTGTGTCAGAATAACACGTAGGCTATAATTTATAATGATATTGCGTGAAACGAAGTTCGCCGGGTCAGCTAGTACCTACATAAAATATGTCGTGTGATAATTTGATAATTGCTAAAACTATAGGTCAGGCAGGATGTGTCAAAAACACATCTTTTTTTACGAGGGGGAAATCTTCGAAAGATGCCCGACTGCTTCGGGGTGCAGTCGGGTTATGTGGGATTGTACCCACTAAAACCCCCTCGGTGGGCAGCCTTTGTGCCCTCCTGGGAGCCCCGGGATCTCCAGGGGAACGCACCGGTGCTCCCAGCACTTTATACGACTACTCGTACTAGTACTAGGCTTGTGCTGTCTTTTACGACAACGTTGCCACACACGCTGTGGTCCTCCCCGGGCCCGTTTGAGTGTATGGCCAGAGCCCCATCTCTGACTATCCACGAGCCCTGAGGTCCCCTTTTAGTAGGCTCTTACTACAAGCAGGGGTTACCGATGCCGTATTCTAGTGCCCCGGCATCAGGGCAAGTCAAAACACACCTATTGTTGTTGTTACCTATACACTTATATATTTTTGTTTATGTTTATTGCTGTTGTCGTTCTCTGATGTAATCCAAGCTATATTTTTTCTTGTTGTGAGGGTAGATAAGATTACTTAAATAAAATAACTGTAATTGTGACGAGTCCATGGTAGAACCATTTATATAATTTATTTTACTGAGTAAAAATGTGTAAATGATATACTATGACAATAAATGATATTCTATTCTATTCTACTGTATTTTTATTTATAATGAATTTTATTTGAATGCTACGCTAGTTTCCATAGTCAAGTAATCAATGTAATATTTATTGTATGTGCAGGCTGCAGCGCTGCAGATGTACGAGGAGCGCTCTCGCGACATGCAGCTCATACTGAAGGAACAAGAACGTATCGCCGACACCTCACTCACCCTCGAGATGCAACGGATCGAGGCTGAAAAGGTATATACAGGTGTCTTAAAACTCAACGTCATACCGGAAATGCTGTATATTTTGAGCTTTAAAACCGGAAAGACCAAGAAAATATTTCCCACCAACGAACCACTACGGGTCAAGTATGATGAAATATCGCTCAAATATCTCAAGTTACTAAAAACTAAGCGTGTTAGTTTTTACTCAAATATTATTAAAAATAACCCGCGCTGTATGTGGCGAGTAATTAACACAGAGCTGGGGCGCGGAAACCGCGAAAGAGCTGACTTCACTGATCTGGTACGGGACGAGTGTGGTCAGCAATACGAGACCAAAAAACATTTGGTTGACGCGCTGAACCTTGAGTTTGTTACAGCTGCGAAAAGAGCCGGGGCTCCTGTGGCAAACAATAGTCGCGCGTTAGCTGCGCTAGGTGGCGAGTCATCCGCCAGCGATGTATCAATCCGACTTGAACCCTTCTCACCTACCGAAATTGTTACGATAGCTACTAAGCGAATTGCCCCAAAAAAAAGTACCGACCTTTACGGCTTATCAGCCGATCTTATAAAATCGGGTATAGTGCCTTTGGCACCTGTTCTAAGTAGACTTTTCAACTTATGTATGCGTAACGGAGAGTACCCATCAGCTCTTAAAAGAGTAAAAATTAGCCCCCTCTACAAGGGAAAAAGTCAGACCTTAAGTCGTACCGTCCGATTTCTCTTGTTCCAGCTATTAGCAAGGTGTTTGAAGTAGGGCTTAATAGAAGAGTTTTAAACTATGCGCTCCAAAGAGACATCTTATCTGACAGGCAATACGCATACCGGGCCGGGCGCTCAACCACAGACATAGTGCGCGAAGTAGTGTGGCAAATTCTGAAAGCTCGCGAAGCAGGATTGCAGGTCGATCTGGTCTGCTGTGACCTATCGCGCGCCTTTGACACGGCGGACCATCGACTTATTGCCCAGAAACTAGGTTTCCACGGAATGCGCGGTCCTTCCGGGTCATTGATAATCTCCTTTACGTCAGGAAGAACGCAAGTTGTGGTAGGGGACAAAGGTCGCGTCTCATCCGACGAGCTGGAGAACGAAATAGGCGTGCCCCAGGGATCCTGTTTCTCGAATACTTTGTTCAGTCTTCTCTTGAACGACTTGCCGGGTGCCATTGAAGACGCTGAGATATACATGTATGCTGACGATGTGGCCGCAGTGATTACTGCGCCATCATCTACTCAGCTGCATTGTAAGATAAACTCTGCCGTTAGTAGACTCGATGAGTGGTTTAAGTCCAATGGCCTAGCATTGAACAAAGATAAAACCTGCTTTTTGATTTTCAATCTGAATGGGAGATCGGAAGCTAAGTACTCGGTAACGATCGGAAACACCACGCTTCAGCAGGTCAACTCAACGAAATTACTAGGGTTCCACATAGATAGCGCCCTCACGTGGGAGTCACATATACAGGAGCTATGTGGGAAGCTGAGCCGCTCGTGCTTCGCGCTCAGGCGGCTCGCGAGCACGGCCACGCGGGACGTTGTGCGCTCTTGTTACTTTGCCACAATCCATAGTAATATTACGTACGGATTAGAATTGTGGGGCCGCGCAGCGGAGTATAAGAGAGCTTTCTCTATGCAAAAACGGGCTGTGCGAGCCATTTTCGGGGTTTCGGACGACGTGTCTTGTGTGGAGCTCTTTAGGGAACTGCGCGTACTGCAGTGGCAGTACGCGCAGTTCCCTAAGGGCTACCTGATAGATTAGTTCGCACGGTAGTGACCGTGCGAACTAATCTATCAGGTAGCCCTTTTCACGCACAACCATTTAGGATTATTTGAGAGGAAAGGTACCTATTCTAGGTTAAATTTAAGAAGCAATGCTAGAAAAAAACAACTGGTGACTCCTTCTCATAGGCTGGCGAAATCGGAGAGGTCTGTATATTTTGGTGGGCCCGCTATATACAACCGAATACCCGTAGAAGTTCGGGATGCACCTTCCGCTGGGTCGTTTAGGAATAAATTAAAGTGTTGGCTACATGAACAACTATTTTATGACGTAAATGACTTTTTGAAATTACCTGAATTGTTTTAAGATTTTGTGACTTATTTGGTAACTGTCAAGCTCTTTTATTTTTTTTATTTTTTTTGTGCTATATTGTATAGTGCCCTAATGTAATTTTTACTTATTGACTTGTAACAAATGGTGTTATGAATAAATGACTATATGACTATATGACCAAAGAACGCATCCTTTTGGTTTTTGAGATGAAGTAAATTTTATAAATGTGACCAAAAACGCTATCACCGAACGCTGTCAGTATTCACGGTCAGAATTTGGATGGGTGACCGCGGGTGGCATTTTCCAACTGGGCGCTTCCGTGCCTCGAATTACACGTTAAATTGTAGGTCCTGGTTGTTTTAACCGATTAGACATGTCAGAGGCCTTCAGGCGACCTAAAAACTCTGACACCAGGGCTAGCCACCCGGCCTATACGAACTTTTTTACTACCAAAAACGCTACGCTACGCGATACTCCAGTTCCACTATAATTATTCGCACATGGTTTCAGTTTTACTGATCCGTTTTATCGAAGTCGTTTTTTTTCATCGATGGTATGCGAACCGGCCGCCAGCCAGCCGTTGTATATATTTTTAGATCATCATCATCATCATCAGCCTGTGTCGACCCACTGCTGGGTATAGGCCTCATCTCTTATGTGCGATTCATATATTCATTCTCTCATATTTTTAGATACAAACCTGAAATCTAGACTGGCCAAGCGGCTATGTAAACTTAATTTCAACACAATTAATTAAAAATGTATTGTTTTGGTTCAGGACTGGAAGAAAGTCCGCAAGCAGCACGAGGAATCGCAAGAAGAAGACCTCCGAGCTAAGTACGAGCTTCGCGAACAAGAGATCACTTCGCAACTCATGCAGCTGGAAAACAAGCGATATGATATGGTAAGTCATTGGTTCGCTCCGTGAGAAACTACATTTTTTTTATATAATTATACATAGTAAAACCGTAATTATTTTAGAATATTTTGTAATGGATAGGGAATAATTTCGCACGAATTGCTTTATTTATCAGTATAAAAGTACTGTTTATGTGGTAAAGTACAATATCACACACGCGCACTCGCGCAAGCGCCCTGCGCCGTTTAAACGAATCAGCAAGAGCAGGTATACATGTTCACCGCGCGGTAGAAAGAGAGGAGGATATTATTTCCTCTCTAAGGCGCGCCGGCGCGGCGGTCTACTCTCCCTTCACCTTAAGAATTTTCGATCAGGTTATGTGTTCTGAGTTCGTCTTGCTTTTTCTAGCATAATTATTTGTAGAAAGTATTCTACAAATAATTACGGTTTTTTTCACAACAAAAGTTTCAAAAGTACCGATTTGACAAAAAATCTGGCAACACTGCTCCAAGTGTAGTGCATTTGAGGCTAGTTCCATCTTTTTTTCCCCGCAGGAGTTGGAGAATATGTCGCTTCGTGAGAAACTGGAAGTGTACCAACGTCGGGAGCGGGAAGAGGCGGCTCGTTTAGCGGAGACTCTCGCGGCTGACGGGGCGGAGCCCGAGCTACGGGCCACCGGAGCCGTGCTGGCGGCGCAGCAGGAGAGGATCGCCCAGGTGCAGGCGCAGCGAGATTCATTGGATAGGTAAAATATACTTAACACTTTATAAGCAAAACAGGTTTTTTATTTGTACCAATATGCAGTGCCATCTATCTTGCAGCCGGAGAAACTAGCGGGAACGACCAGTCTTCCTACGCGCTATCTATTTTGCGACCTGTGAAACTAGCGTCGAGTGGATCGTGCAGGTGCAAAGAGACTCGCTCGATGGATAAACTCTACTATAGGACACTATCTAAGCAAAAACAGGTTCATTACTGTATAGATGTGCAGTGCCATCTATCTTGCCACCTGTGAAACAAGCGTCTAGTTCCAAAAGCTACATCAATGGAGGATTCTATCAATTTACTCTCTACTCTCTCGAGTCGTTTGAATTACGGTCCGTGTACGAGCTAAACGCGAGTTTTCTACCACTAAAAAAGTGATTGATCTACTGCAGGCAACCAAATAAAACGGGTCGCACTCCGGGAGTGCCGACAGAAGTGAAAACTTGCTCGCTCCGTCTTACAAATTTCCGATCAGGTCACGTGACCTGACGCCAGTTTAACATTTTTTACCCATCTTAAAAAAAATGCATAACGCCGCTAAAGAAGTTTTCACTTCTGAAAATATATTTTATTCGACAGATTATTTTAGTTGGTGGTTGTTTTCAAAACACAATTCCTTTATTTTGCTCGATAGAAAAAAAAAACTAACTCTAAAAAGTATTTTAACGATTGAAAATGGTATCAAAATGTTGATCAATATTTCCGAATGTTTATCAATTATGTCTTCAAACAATATGATAGTTAGAGGTTGTGCTATTTTTTAAATTAAATCGACCGATTTTTCACAAAACCCGTTATTGTCATTTTCGATGATTTTTGTGAGCGAGTACAGACAGTCGCGGCTGAGACCTCTGGCTAAACGGACGCGTCGCGCTCTCCGCAGAAAGCTTCTCGCTGATATTTATGCTTCGTTTACCTGTATAATAATATTGCAGTTTAGTTTCACTTGTCTATATCTTTACCTTTTCCAACACTAAAATACATAATATCTTGTAAATATTTTCAATAACACTAATTATGAGAAAAAAATCAAAACGCGTTCTAGGTACGCGCAAAATGCGTTCTAAAAAAGGTATATAGATCATATAATTATAAATACATCCTATAGACGCGATTATATAGACGCGAAGTTTGCATTAATGGATGTTTGTTCCTCTTTCACGCAAAAACTACTGAACGGATTTAGATGAAACTTTGCAGTTATTGTAAACTTTTTGGCATTTGACTTTGCTTTTCTTTCCGCTCCTCATGACGCGAGTAAGTAGCGCGAGCTGGAGAAAAAGCGAAGACGAACTCAGAACTTAAAACACATGACCTGATCGAAAATTCGTAAGACGAAGGTATAGTAGACCGCCGCGCCGGCGCGACGTAGAGAGGAAGTAATATCCTCCTCTCTTTCTACCGCGCGGTGAAAATGTATACCTGCTCTTGCTGTTTCGTTTAAACGGCGCAGGGCGCTTGCGCGAGTGCGCGTGTGTGATATTGTACTTTACCACATAAATAATAGTAGTTTTATACTGATAAATAAAGCAATTCGTGCGAAATTATTCCCTATCCATTCCAAAATATTCTAAAATGCATAACGTTAATGTTCAAGTTTTCACTTCTGTCGTCACTCCCGGAGTGCAACCCATTGTTTTTTTAGGGTTTCGTACCTCGAAAGGAAAAAACGGAACACTTATAGAATCACTTTGTTGTCCGTCTGTCCGTCTGTGTGTATGTCAAGACTCTTTATCTCGAGAATAGGGCTTCAAAATTTACAAAATATGTAAAATATATAATATTTAAAATTCAAAGTGCTTAAATCGTATCATGTAAGGTATCATATAAAAGAGCTTCATTAGCACATGATAAAATAGGTTTTTAATTATTTTAACAATTTTTGATGAATGACGAGAAAAGTAAAAAAAAAAACTTGTCGATGATGATAGATATACTTTATTGTACACCAAACAAAAACAAATACAAACATTCTTAGGACTAAGTAAATTCACAGAGTACAAGGGCAACCTCGCTCATAGCGATTTCTTCCAGGTAACCCGTGGTGATGATTAGTATTTAAATTTTAACAACGTACTTCCCAATTTTGTGAAATTTTCTGGATTTGTACGAAACCCACGGTGTGCACTTGTCCGGTTTTTTTTTGGCACCTCACAATTGCCTTGACACCTTTGGCAGTAAGCTTCAACTGTCGTCAAGGCGATATGAGGCCCAATTATTAAGGCGCCATCGTAAATTAATAGCAACGTAAAGTGTTCTCTCTATCGAATGCCTAAAGTGAAAAAGAAACAGGAATCTAAATAGCTATTATAATTACGATAGCGCCTTCATAATTGGACATAGTATCCAATCTAGGCTTCCGCTAAGAGCTAGGAGCCAAAGATAAATAAAAGAAGCTTGGACTTTTTTTATTTTCGGTGTTACGTTAATAATAATGCGTAATATTGTCCTCAGAACTCGTGAAGTTTTGGAGACCGAACGGAAAAGGAAACTGAATGAAGCTCGAGGAAAACGGAAGCCCACTTATGACAAGGTAAGGAGAAAGTAATGATTTCATTTTGATTTTTTTAGTATTATTGCATTTTATAAGGTTCATGTGATTTGCCATTTGCGTGCCAATGACACATTAAATCGCGCGAACTATTTATATTCGAATTCTGCGCACGATTGAAGTAGGTTTTGCCATTTTTGCAAAAATAATGATATCCAAATTATTTATTTGCAGGATGAAGATGGCGGCGACACATACATGGTGTCCCCGGGGGACAGCCCGGGCGCCGCTTCGCTGTCTCGCTCGCACTCCTCGCCAAACATTGCCAAGGTACAACCTGTATAGTCTAACTTACAACACTAAACTGTATCTTGAGAAAACAAACATTTATTTTCGTAATAATTATTAATTTGATCTGCCTTATACAGGCAGTTGCACGCCTTGAAAAGGCAAGTTTGTATAGAGCCAATTTATGTTTTATAAATTTCTATTATATCTAGATATTTACTCGAAGTTCATGAACCACCAATGTAGTACATACTAACAGCTATAAACTAATTTTGATAAGGATTTAAGGAAGTAAAGAGAAATTGACCCGGCTAACTTGACATTGCTATGGAGAGGGCTATGCTCTCAGTATTCTTTCCCTATGAGCTTGTATCAGGAATTATAGATATATGTAACTCATTTCTGATTTGACTTCGCAATCACGTGTTAAATGTGGCGAAAACCATATATATTTAGGAAAAACTGTGCAACTTCCGGTTGTATTTTTAATTGTGACTTGTAGCACATTTATCATACTTCACGATTTAATCATAAAAATGAAATAATGTTAAAAACTCAAGGCACGGCTTGCACTGGAGTGTGTTTTTGGTCACATTTCTCAAAATCCAAGAGGATAGCCTTTCTGCCATGCGATTCTGTAACATAACTCGCTTGAGTGACCGTCGAAGTGAGCACCAGTCTAGCGGTGAGATGTCAAATTCGTATTCCACAAACTCATCTAGCGCCACAAGCGCCCCCCGCGTGAGTACGAAGTGATAAGAACTAATCTTGGGTGATCAATGTCGCCATTCTCTATGAAATTCGTATTCTACAAGCACAAACTCACTTCACTTAGTTATCACTTCGCTTGAGAATCTCGATTTCTAATGTCAAATGAAAAGTTACTAATTTCTGCGTGAGATGTGCGTGAGCTTGTGATTACATGGATATTTTTTTAGAAAATACAAGTTTTTGTGAATGAATAATGGTTATAAAACAATAAAATTGGGTAGAACGAACATTAGTTACATTCTGTGACAAATTATTTGGGTATAATAATAGTAGTTTTGTGAACAGTAGATCTCGCGGCGAATTCGTTGAAAAATGCGACCTTTAGAGGAAAATCAATATCCGGGCATACGAAAGCAAAATCTTCGAATTCAAAGGGAGAACTCTCACTTCCTTAGCTCGGTCAATAACACCTAGGTAGGTACTTTGTGTAGGTAGGGATTAACAGAGGCATACATACTCATCTTTATTGAGGTTTTAATGTGGGGCCAACCTAGTAAACTCGAGAAATCAGCTATTCAATACAAAAAGGTACCTACTCTCGACACACACCTGCCTATGCAACTCATAATTATGCAAGATCTTGTTTTTTATTCACGATTTTGAGATTGGCCCCTTCGCAAAAGTGGACCACGATGAGTATGTATGGGGTTATCTGCTTACTCTGTACTAAGCCTCAAAAGGGTGATTAAGATAATTATGAACAATTCCTATCATGAGACTAACTCAAAATTTGAGAAATTTAATTATTTTTCGCAAAAAATCGCAACACTGACTGTGTTATTGTTGATTATTATTATTCACCGAGTACAGAATTTGCACGAATCGATGTGACATCCATGTACATTTTTGTTGATTTATCAAAAACGGCTCAGCCGATTCCGATAAAATTTAAATGGGACCACTTCGGAAGTATACTCTTTAGCATTATTTTTTTTAAATCATTTCACAATTAGCGAAAATATCGATGAACATACCTACACAAAAAAAAACATACAAACATAGTACCTCCTCCTTTTTCAAAGTCGGTAAAAATCAGCTGTTCCATACAAAACTGCAACTCGGATTCGGATTCTCGAATTCCAGGTTAGCTCCATAGTAAAAGTTGTTCATAATGACGGTCTGAATTATGCCTCTTTATACTTCTAATAGTGCATTACGTAAATCAACACTTAGCATAAAAAAGGAAATAAAATAAAACATACAGATACATTCCCAAGAATTATTAAAAAAATATATAAACACAATAATATTTTTTCATTTTTTCATTAGTTTATTAACTAGTAAGTACATAAAATAATATGCCACAAATACATTCCCGATACATACAAAACATATCATTACATAACAAGTCAATATCATTTTGATTTTCTGTCACATCAAAATTATCTGTTTACAAATTTTTGTACTAACTGTACAAAATATAGGTACTAAATTATCATATTATTTTAGATAATAAATAAAGACATCTTCATTTAAATCTACATAGACATGTATTTATTTTATTGCAATAATTTTGCACATTAAAACGAATAAATACATAGAATACCGATAACATTATTCAATTCAATTTTGTGCTATGCAGCACAACATAAGGTACTTTGTAAAAAAAAGTATATTCTTTGGAGTATATTCTACCATGAAACATAATGGTTAGATTTTGAAACCAGTTTTCAATAACATAATACAAATTATTTTCTTTAAAACTAAGAAATACATAGACCTATTGATCCATTCATCAGCGACAGGACATCCACTGCTGAACATAAGCGTCCCTCATGAATTTCCAATAAGGCCAGTTGGAACCAGCCTACCTCCAGCACGTTCCTGTGATCTTTTTATTATATCGTAAGTCTGTCGTATTTGGTCGATATCCTATGCTGCATTTGCTGGACCATGGTCTCCATTCGAGAACTTCCGAACATTATATATAGATTTAGATGGGCCCATCAGCCATACATTCTATGAACTGTGTGTCTTGCCTGCTGTCCCTTTAATTTGCTAATTTTCTGGGCTATGTCGGAACTTTTACTCCTCTTATCGATACTTTTTCAGATTTATTTTGTGAACGTTTCAAATTTTTTGACAATAAACTTATGTAGTGTGCATAATTGTGGGTGTGTAATGTGTACAAACAATTTGTTATAAGCTGCAAATTGTTTCCACCGATATGTACCTGCTATAAATAATACCAACATCTCGTACCTCTTGGACGCTTGACTGCAAATACTTGTATATTATACAAAAGATAATATACTTTGTTAGTGATTGTAACCAAGCGGACATGCCATCTTATTATTGCATATAACTCATTTACTGTATTCTGTCTTGTCTTGTATATTATTATCACAGCAATTTTATGAAGTTGCACCTTGCACTGTATGTGTGAAAAATATTGGCAATGTGCATTAATATTATTGAGTGTTGTGTTTCATTGGTGCTTCCTTGTAATTAATTATTTCCAATCCTTCTTGAACAATAGCTGAAACATAAATTATAGCTTAAGTAGGTGATCAAAAATTACTTTAGTTAATCAGTAGGTATAATATCGATTTAAAAGATTAGGGAAGCAGTGGAAGAGGTTACCTTTACTTCTTCAAGTTGTACCCTTTGCATTTCAAGCTTTATTTAAAACATATAACATAAAACTGGCTAGACAACATCCTTGGAGTACAAATCGTTTTGAACAAGGGAACTTTTATGGATGAAGAATGGTACGAAGCCAATGTTTTTGGTAGAAGAGCTTTCTTCGGTTATAAAAGTTCAATAATACGTGGTTAGTGGTTTAATTAATTCATATTATATTAAAAATTCTCACAAAAATAGGTTTACAATGCGAATTTTAATTAGTATAAACAAACGTCAACGTTAAGAGATATTTTTTAGGTGGTTTGGCACTGGCGTTTTGGTTATTTGCCAATATTACAAAAGTTAATAATTTAGCTTTTTGGAGCCATGTAATGTTAGTAATTAAATACTTTATTAGAAATAAAGGACTATTCAACTGTATTTTCAGTTATATATCCACCTAAAACTTCATAATTGCGATATTATTAGAAACCGGTAAAACCGATTCGGATCAGAGTCGCGTGTGGCATACCTTTAAAATCTCACTCAGCGAACCTTGGTCACTTCACTTCACTCAAAGCTCACTTGTTGCCGGAATTGGAATTTAGGTGTATGTCTAAGTGAGAGTGGCGTGAGCGGGACGTGGAGTGACCTCACCTCACGCAGTGTAGCGTAATTCGAGAATCGCACGGCAGATCTTGCCTGTTTTAGAACCCATATATACAAGATATTCCAGCGTTTCCTGTTTGACATTAAGTTCTGGGACACCCTGTATAGATGTAAATTTGTGGCTAGGTATCGTCTGACGAAGAAGAACCGCCGCCGCCATCGTTCGACCGAAGCACCAAACCTCACCCCGCTCCACCTTCCGATTTACGACGGGACAGGGACTTCCAGCCCGTGTGGGGAGACGTGGTGAGTGTTTACCCTGATCACTTGTGCCTCATGTAAAAATAACGTTGGAGTGTCAAGCTGCGCACAAGGAAATTTAACTCCTATCTTATACGCAATACGAACTTAATTTCCTTGTGGCAATAAAAGCCGCGTACTAAGAGATTTAGCTCCTATTGTCTGTGCAATAGGAGTTAAATTTCCTTATGCGTAGTTTGAAGCTCCAGGGTCCTTTTTACACGACTTGTATTTTCTATGTCCTATGTTTTTGCATCGTACGTCAGCCCATAAAGTTATTTACAATTGAAGAGTGTTTAGGACTAAGTCTAGCATTCTTTTGGTTCTAATCATAGCAAAGTATTATGATAATTACTAGCTTTTACCCGCGGCTTCGCCCGCGTTTTAATTTGATGTTGGCTTATGTTTATATCGATGCCTACCAAATTTTAGTATAATATTATCTCAAAAAATATGCTAACATACATAAATAGTAAGTGCGCCACAATAGATTAGCCACAGTACATTGTAAAACGATATTCAAATAGTTTATTGAAGCAGGTGTTCATTTGCGATAGTTCATCTTCAAATCCTCGTTTTGAATAAATATTTTGTATATTCCCGCTCTGTCCTAGGCATATAAGTTAAGGATACCATTCAACAAACCAAATTAAATCACAAACAAAATTAATAATTAATCATCTAACTGTATCATGGTTCATCTATGGTTAGGTTAGGTTAGGTTAGAAGAAAAAAATAACTTAGGTCAGGCTTAGGTATGTTTAAAAAATAAATTGAACCTGAAACAAAATTAGAATTAATCCGTTAGAAATAATCAAAAATAATTAAACCTGTAACAGAAATAGTGACTACTTATTGTTATTTTTTAAAATATTTCTTAGTAAACTTGAAAGTAATATTTAATCTAATTTTTTTGCGAGTGAGCTCGAGTAGTCGACACGTCCTGACTCCTGAGGATGCCTCGTTTAGAGGTGAAACACGTGTCGAATAGAGTAGAGTAAGAATAGGGGTGCTAATTATTGACTAAGTATTTTTTCACTATTTTATAACATTTACACATTTTGTTGTCACTTCTTAAACCTAACCTAACCGACCGACATCAAAATACCTTAGATAATGCTTCCATTGGTTAAGTTAAGGTTAGTGTACAACAGTGGGTTTCCGCCTTTTGTGGCGGGGGGACTGAGGAGCCAAAGCTTATGGACGGCCACGCGGGAATAAACTATTTTTGTAATTTAATTCTGTCATTTTATTATTATGTTGACTATTATTATTATTTATTGTTGTTTATAAAAACACAACTTTTTTAAATATGTTTCAAGACAGTACAACTTAATGCTTTATTTAATTTTGTACACTTTAATTATTTGCTACATATCAATATTATTATAACTGATATGATTATTGTAATAAAACTAATGTAATTATTATAAGCTTTTGACGTGTATCGTTTACATTTTTGATACCAATAAATAATATGAATATGAATCCTACGTGGGGCCGCTTCCCTGGGTTTCTTCTGAAACAGCTGAGAAAGAGATCTCCCTCTTTTTTGGGTCTTTTTCCCAAAGGTAGCTTAGAGGCTGGCGGCACTCGAGGTTGGGCCGCTTCTCTGGGATTTTAACTAAAGCAGCTAAGAGGGTGGCCGGCGAGGTTGCATACCTTATGAGGAGTGCCGCAACTGAGGCGGGCTGCAGCGCCGTTCTTACGACGCTTTAGCCGAGGATTAGGGGCCGCGGTAGGATAAAACTAACGGTGTGTGTGCCGCCACCTACCCTACCTTCCGCAGGACCGTCAACATCACATTTTGTCATTCAAACTATATTCGTGTTAAGTCAATCTATTGCTCCGTTGCTGATAAACAGTTGTTCTCCTATCCTACGGGAACCATTATTTTTTCCGAAATTACAAGTAGTCTATGTCACATTCCGTCTTTCAAACTATGTCCATGCCAAAAATCAAGTCAATCCGTTGCTCCGTTGCTGAGATACAATTTTGGTCCTATCCGACGGGAACCGTGAAGTTTGAAAACAATATTCCCATCTTATAAATGTATGATATGATGTTATGATCATTGTAAACTGGTTTGACAACTCAGTTAATATTAAAGCCACAATTAAGGTGTTTTTGCGATAATTGATCACAATTTTTACGTATTTTTTACATTCATATGTCAGCTGATCGGTTTAATAATTTTCAATCATATGTTTTCAAAATATACACACGGCGTTAAAATGTAGAACTTGGCAACACTAGCAGTGAAAAGTGTTCTCTGTTGAACTGTCAGTCAAAATATGCAAATGTCAAACGTAGTTGTTTTTTTTTTTTGTATGTGGCTTCATACCAAATCATTTAGCTTGACTAAAGTTTTGTTTCTCTCTCTTCTCTGTGCCCGACTGACTATTTGTTTCAATTTATTTTATGTTTGTAAAACTTTAAGTTTATTTATATCTTTTTTTTAAAAGTAGTGACGTTTTATACCACTTGGAATTTATTTGTGTGGTAGATTTGTTTTTCCCACAGAGCTAGTGGTTTGGCCTATTAGTGTAAGTATTTTTTGCATGTAGTCTGTTCATTTCTGTAACTATATATATTTTTTTCTGTTTTCTTTTTGGCCATTTTCGTTAGGATAAAATATTACTGTGTCAATTTTCTTTAAAAAACTATTTTTCTGTTACACAACCGGCAGGTAACCTTAGGATTGAGTAGATGCCTGCTCGTTAATTTTTGGTTATTTTTGGTTATTATTGTTTTATAATTTTTAATTATTATTTGTTTTTATTTGTATTAATTTTTAACAATTTTTTTTTTAATATATATATATATATATATTGTATCTGTTACTTATATATTTATTATAATCTAGCTTACCATTTAATTAAATATATGATTAATATATTTGGCGACAATGACATCAACAGCGATGATGAATTTCTATCAGCATCTTCCTCTGAGTCTATAAACAGTAGTAATGAAAGTTTTAATAGTCTATTGCCTTTGTCAGACTTTTTAGATTCCAGTTTTTCCGATGTCCCTAAAAACTTTAACGTTGTTCACATAAACGCTCAGAGCATTCCGTCTTGTTATCCTGATATGCTGGCGTCTCTAAATCAAAAGAACATTCATGCTATATTAGTCTCCGAGACTTGGCTTCGCTCATGTCTGCCTTCAACATCTTACTCTCTTCCTGGCTTTATCCTCATAAGAAATGATCGCAGCTCTCGCAGTGGTGGTGGTGTGGCTATTTACTTAAGAGCTAATATTCCATACACTGTAGTAGATATGTCGTCACAGCCACCCCCTGTTAACGGCGGCGAGCATCTTTTTATTGAGATTCTTCTCTCACATACTAAAGTTCTTCTCGGAGTCTACTACTGTCCTTCCAAAAATATTAGCTACTTTTCCTCTTTTGAATCTCTTTTAAACAAACTAGTTCCTTCTTATAATCATTCCATAATTATGGGAGATTTCAATACTTGCCTTCTTAAACAAGATCATCGCTCTTCTTCTTTGGAATCTGTCGCCAAATCTTTCAACTTGCAAATTCTCCCCCTCAACGCTACACATCATTTTCCAAATTGTACTCCTTCTTTGCTTGATTTAATGTTAGTATCTTCCCCTAATAACATAGCTAAGCACGGTCAATACCCTGCTGACAACTTTTCCTACCACGACTTGGTCTTTTTATCCTATAAAATTCGTCCCCCCAAACAAAAAGCCCAAATTCTTCTGCAACGCAACTTTGGTGGTATGGACAGGGGGGCTCTTCTTGCAGACGCACAACGAATTGACTGGAAGCCTGTTTTAGAAGCTGAGCTAGTGGATGACAAAATCGCTTATTTTAATAACTTGATCACTCAACTTTATGATGTGCACGCTCCGTTACGTACCATTAAAATTAAGCATCAACCTGCACCATGGCTCACGGATGAAATAAAATCTTTGATGCATAAGAAAGCAGTTGCTAAATCTAAATACAAGTTGCATCCAACCGACTGCAATCATGCTAAGTATGTCCAGGCCCGTAATCGCTGCAATAGGATGTGTAGAGATGCTTTCAGACGCCACGTTCATGCCTCTGTTGATGATGAGAATCCAGGTAAAGTCTGGAAGTTTCTTAGGTCATTGGGAGTCGGCAAATCATCTCGTCAATCTAGTCCGAGCAATATCGACATTGATGCTCTTAACCAACACTTTGCTTCTGCTTATACTATATCTGATGCTGATAAAAACAAAACTATCAATTTTCTTTCTGCCATTCCTACTCCTGACTTCTTCCCGTTTAATTTTAATCGTTTCACTGAATGTGATGTTAAAAAGAGTGTAGTGTCGATTTCTTCCAATGCAGTTGGCGGTGACAGCATAAGTCGGAACATGCTCATGCCCATTCTGGACGCTATTCTTCCCATCCTCTGCCACATATTTAACTACTCCATTTCATCTGGGGTTTTCCCTACCATCTGGAAAGATGCACAAATTTTGCCTCTGCCTAAAAAACCCAGTCCTAAATCTTTTTCTGAGTATCGACCTATTTCTATCCTTCCTTTCCTTTCTAAAGTTCTCGAACGTCTTGTCCATAAACAACTATCTGAGTTCCTTAACCGAGAAAATCTCCTAAATCCTCTACAATCCGGATTTCGTCCTGGGCATAGCACTGTGTCTGCTCTTATCAAGATCACTGACGACATACGGTTGGGTATGGATGGCGGTATGCTTACTGTTCTAGCTTTGTTAGATTTCAGTAATGCGTTCAATACCGTCGATTTCGACATTCTATTGGCTACACTACGCTCTATTAACATATCTCCACCGGTGTTCGATTGGTTTCACAGTTATCTGTTTGGCCGTCGGCAGCGCATTCGCCTCGGAGAATCTTTTTCTTCCTGGTGTAATGCTGATGCCGGCGTTCCTCAAGGTGGCGTGCTATCTCCCTTACTGTTTGCTATTTTTATAAACGCTATTTCTCAACACCTTTCATCTTCCTACCATCTTTATGCAGACGACCTCCAAATTTATTCACAAGCCCGGCTCAGTGAGCTGGATTCTGCCATAGCTGTTGTTAACACTGACCTGCGTCGCATTCTAGATTGGAGTAACTCCTATGGTCTTAAAGTTAACCCTACAAAATCACAGGCCATAATAATCGGTAGCTCATACATGATATCTAAAATTGATTGGGATAGAATTCCGAAGGTCGTTTTTGGAGGAACCACAGTACCCTACTGTGACACGGTAAAAAATCTTGGCGTGATTCTAGACCGCACCTTAAGTTGGGACTCTCACCTCAGGTCGATTAGTTGCAAGTTGTTTGCGTCTGGGGGATCCCTTAGACGTCTTAGGAACTTCCTACCCACTGCCACCAAAGTTGCACTTGCACAGTCTCTACTACTCCCTATTCTTGATTACGCTGACGCCTGCTATATTGATCTTACGGAAGACCAACTTGACAAACTAGAGCGCCTCCAAAATTACTGTATCAGATTTATCTTTGGGTTACGTAAATATGATCATGTATCTGAATTTCGCACAAAGCTCAAGTGGCTTCCTATTCGCCTTCGTCGGAATGCTCACATGCTCTCCCTTCTTTATAATATTCTATTTAACCCTTCTACCCCTACCTATCTTAAAGAGCGTTTTACCTATTGGCATACATCCCACTCCATCCCCCTTCGGTCCAAAGAAAACCTAACTCTGATGACTCCTTCCGCTCGAACTACCTTTTATGGCAAATCCTTTTCATTCCAAGCAGTCCAATTGTGGAATCCTCTACCCATTTCCATTAAACGGGCCCCGTCCATAACTGTTTTCAAAGAGGAAGTTAAAAAATTATATCTGTCGCAATCCTTAATTCGTTCTTAGTTTTTTGGGTGGTTTATTAATTTGTTTGCTTATTATTATTTTCGTTTACTTATACATTGTTTATATATGTGTATGTTAGAAGTTATAAGTATTTATTAGTTTATTTAACTGTATTATTTATATATGTATTAGTATTTATAACATTTGTATGTATGTCTATTGTATAATTCTTTTATTATTTATATTATTTTGTTTTACTTTTAAAGTGTCCTCTAAATTAGCACACCTCGTCGTATTTTCTTTTGTACCTATCTCTCTCCATCCTAAGGTTGCCTGGAAGAAATCACTTTCAGTGATAAGGCCGCCGGTTGCTTCACATGTTTTAGCATCTATTTTTACTCTATTTTCTGTTTTATGTGTGTGTGAATCAATAAAGAGTTTATCTATCTATCTATCTATCTTATTTACAATTTATGTTACAAATTCGTAACGCATTAAATCAAATATATTTTTAAAAAGTAACCAAATCTCGACAATTCTTTTTCCTTCTTGGGAATTCGTTACGTCGGCCCGAGTTTCACAACTTGTAACCTTTTTAGCCATTTCAACACAAAATCTTTTTTTTACTTCATAAACTACATTTCACCGGTTTCCTTTTGACAACAAACTTGTTGCTATCAACGTTTACGTAAGGGCACACATATAATCGGGCCGACAAAGTCGGTGCGGCACAATTTTTCGAACGACTAAACGACTAAAACCCGAAGCAGCTTACTAGGTACATACGTTCGGCTTGTGCCGATCAGCACCAATCGAGTGATTCCTTTGGGCCCAATCGGCACAATACAGTTTTTAACCGACTTCTAAAAAGGAAGTTCTCAATGTGTATGTGTTACGCGATCACTCCGCCAATTATAAACCGATTTTGATGATTCCTCTTTGGTTTAGTAGATGCAATGGTCCCATATCAAAAAAAATATCGAAATCGGCAGCGGCCGGCGAAGCGCCAGAAACAATATGTCCTTATTACGAGTTCAGGACCTTCCGTTAAATATGTATACTCTAACATTAACTAATCAACATAAGCACTTATCTAAGGTATTTCGACTTCAATTGGTCAGGTTAGCCTCCTTTGATATCCTCTGACCATTTTTTAACTATGGTCGATATGCAACAATCGGAAGACTCCTGTATATTTCAGGAGTCCTCGGAACACCAGATTCTATGGACAACTTAGCATTTTTTAGGTACCGAAAAACCTTGAAAGTTGTCCACGGCGTGTTTATTGCTTTCGTTTAAGAATCGTAACTTTTTTAAAATTCACTATAATGAATGTCTTTAAAATCACAAGTATTTTGCGAAAAGCCTTTTGCACACTTAGTATTTTCAATATTTTCTTGGGTCATAAAAACACTACTTGACGCCATTTTGTTTGTTTTGATCAACCACGACGCGCGTGGTAAGAAACAGAACTAAATACTTCAATTTGCCTCTGCATTATGTATACGGCGTTTAAATTGTCAAGCAAATGTTTCGGCATAATATAAAATGCTAAGGCAATATACATTTTGCCTTCGGCATTATACATAACTGCGAGCGTTTTAAAACTGACGACGCTGTATGTAAACGGCGGAATCATACAAATTGCCTGCGACATATACATACATACGAGGCTGGCCCGATTATATGTAGCAATGATAACATGTAAAGCAAGCTCAATCATAACGCTAATGAGTGAGCGCCAGAAATCCGCAGAAGTCCCCGGTAAGCGGGCACGGGGGAAGCCCCTCGCGGCTGTCACGCGCGCCGCCGCATGAGCGAGCGATACGCATGTATACTTTGTTGACGCACTGTACTTGTACTTACGCAATGACGATTCACACTGTATAAGTGCAAAATTAAAAATGAGGAGAAGTAGTTTCATATTCTATGGGTGGTCACCGAGGAAAAGGTGTAAAAAATTGTGAAAAAAGAGTCGCATACACAGTCAGGTCATAAATTCTGTCGCATGTTTAATATAAAATAATTAAAATAAGTTTATTCATTATGTAACCATTTATATACCAAAATGAACCTTACAAAACACAGATTCTTATGACAATAAAGTTTATTCAAAATGACATCCGTGATTTTCAATACAGGCCTTCAATCTGCGCGGCCAGTCGTCTATCGCAGCACGAACGAGGTCCATGTCAATATCGGCGGCTGCCTTAATCAAGGATGTCTTGAGTGACTTTAAATTGGGATGAGGCTTTGAGCACGCCTTTTCCTCCAAGTGTTGCCATATCTTGTAATCTAACGGACTCAAATATGGACTGGAGGAGGGCCAGTCTTCGTGCCGGATGAAGTCGATTTCACGCGCCGCCAGCCAGTCTTGTGTGCTCTTCGCTCTATGAGCTGGCGCCGAATCTTGTTGGAATACCCAGTGCCTGTTATTGAACATGGTATGAGAAACAGGTTCCACAAGGTTCGTCAAGACTGTATTTTGATACACAACTGCATTCGTTTTTACACCTTTCTCGCAAAAATGTAACTCTGTAAAGCCCCAATAACAAACTCCCAACCATACCATGAGCGAGGATGGAAAATGACCTCGTTGGACACGCGGAATACGGTTGCTCGCTTCTTCACTACTGTGTGCGTACACCTTATCATTTTGTTTGTTGTAGCTCTCTTCTACGGTAAAAATTTTTCATCCGAAAAAAGAATTGCCCGATATTTTTTTCCCGCGTACCGCTTCAACAAAGCGCGGCATCTCTTCAATCTCAGGTCTATTAGACGAGCATTTAAACGATGTCCTGTTTTTCTTCGATATGCCCGAAGCCCTAAGTCTTCATATAACACCCTTTTCACCGTGGTTCTGCTTAACCCCATCTGAAGGGCCAACAGTTTCTGCTTACGTTTGGGATTTCCTTGAATTCGCGCTTTCACAGCTTTTATCACTGCTGGAGTCCTAACAGACCGAGGGCGGCTACTTCTTGACATGTCATCTACACTAGAGTCTTCATTGTATCGTTTGATGGTACAATAAACGATTCTTTTGGTTATATTCAAATTTTTCAGTATGTCAAAAATTTGAATTGGCGCTTAACCGCAACGATGCAACGCAATAACTGCAACACGTTCTTCTTTAAGCGTCTACTCCATATTTAAAAATGAGTAAAATTCTAAAAAACATACATTTTTATTTTCATGAACAATTCGAAATTCGAATTCAATAAACTTTTTTATGGCCAGCATTCTAAAAGAAAAGTTTTTTACTGTGTGACAATACTTATGACCTGACTAGGTAGATTCCCAATACGTTCCCTAACAAACTCGGCTGCATCGGCTTTCTAAAAATAATACCCCGTTAAATCAGTCTAAAACGTGGGGTATTTCACTGCAGGTGTACATACCACTTAAATTTCAACATGGTCTACCGTCGGTATGAAGTATTCAAAATGTATAATTTTCCTGACGCTTATCTATGAAAAGTATTACAAATTCCTAGAGTACTTATTCGACATCGATACATTATTTCCCTCGAAGCTAATAGACAATGACGTAGAGGCGTGTTTCGGGCGCAATCACGCCCCGCGACACGCGACCCGCGATCTTACGACATTCGGCAACCGCACTGACTTTCATCAGATAGACACCGCAAGTGTAGTACTTTTTATCCGGTTTCAATAAAGTATTGGGCTGTATATATTTTTTTGTAGATACCTACCTTTTGTATGTTACGCGATTATTCCGCCAATTATGAACCATTTTGATGATTTCTCCTTTGTTTGGTAGATCATACTTCGGAGATGGTCCCATTTAAATATCTAAATCGGTTGAAGGGTTTTTGAGTGTGTGGTTTTAATAGTACAGTATGGTACAAGTGTGTAATGTTGGTGATTACCGCTGAGGCGCCATTGAGTGTGTTGAAAAACGTCGTATGCCGAGGACGGTAATCATCAATACATGTAGTGTGTATTGATGATTACCGTCCTCGGCTCTCTTAAGACTCAATGGCGCCTCAGCTGTAATCACCAACATTACACACTTGTACTATAGTGTATCTACTATTGAATGGTGTGTACACTAATCACGCGGATTGGATTAAATACTTCGTCATGTTGCTTTTTGACTATTCGTTATTTTATAAAATCTACTTCAAATAAAAGAAAAATCAGACGCGAATGTATATAATTATTATTTGCAAAAAATGTCTTGATCGACTTGAACCGTGTACAGAAATCGCAAATATTTCGCACGGATCGATGTAGCATTTTCACATTTTTTTCTTTTTTTTTTTTAAATTATTTTGATATCAAAAATGTTCTAAATATACTCGTCGAATTGAATACGTCCTCCGTTTCGTCGATCAAAAGTAGCGGCGTCTACTGTTAGGTGGGTGCTGTCTGCGGGCAATCGGCAGTAAGCGCGGCTTACAAGGGATTTCGCGGTCCCGTGCGCGACCACGTTTGTACGCTAACGTGTTCTCTAAACACGCGGACTGGCGAAATAAGTCGTCACACAGTTCTACTGAGTTTTCGTGACGGTTTATTATACTTTTTACAAAACTCTACTAACTTACCTACTTGTAAAAATTGATCCCTCTCTGATGACGCCGAACCAAACTACTTTAAAAGTACTGACATGTATTGCCATGCGACCACTACAAAAAATAAACCTACTGAGTAAACTACACTTGAAAAAAAATAGTTTTTTTGCAACCATTTTGCGAAATTTTGCTACATATTGAAAAAGAAGCAAAACGAAAGTGGGCTCACAAATAACGCTATGAAATATGTTACGCGATTTTTTCGCTAAAAATACAGCTGAATGGAAAATCTTCTGCGTTTTTTGGTTGTTGGTTGAAAATTGAACAGTAATTGTTTGTAATGTAATGAAGCATTGGAATGATTCGTGGCGCGAGTAGCGTGCGAAATGACGCGCGCACCCAAGGCGGAGAATTCTACTGCACGCTACACCGCCCCCTCCCGCCACACGCTAATCAACAATTGTTTATTAACAACGCACTCCGCACTCAGTTGGCCTTCTGTCCTGCACCAAAGCAATTTTTAAAAAAACCGTTTCGTGAAATTGGAAACAAAAAACGTAAATGACGGAGAAATATCTTCAAAAATTATAAGATAAGATAAAGTTTATTGTCAAACTGTGTAACATTATAAGGTCTTAGTTCTAAAAAGTGTCATCAGTTTGGTCCATAATGAACATACAATTTTAAATAGGTTGTTACAAAAAATGTCAATAAAATTTCATTATAAAAAGAATTAACATTATGAAAATCAATAAAATCAACAATTCTTAACTATGCATAATAAGCTAACAATAACTTCCAAAATATAATTACTAAAATGTGTCATCCAAAAACTCTTGCAACTTATAATATGCTTTTGATGCTAGTAAACTAAACAGCTTCCTTTTAAATATAGCCACACTAACGGATTCCAATATGATTTTTGGTAAACGATTGTATATTACCGGACCCGTACCACAAATGCCCCCACCGAAACATGCAGTAAATGAAGCATATATAGTGAATCTCGTACCTCTAGTTTAGAAACCGTTTGAAAACGTAAAAAAATGGCTAGAAGATTATTGTGGCTAAAATAAAGCAAAATAAAAAACCTCATTAGTAGAAAATTATGTTGTATGTAACAAAGCATTGTGATGATATCGTGACGTGAGTAGCGTGCGCAATGACGCGCGCCCCCAAGGCAGAGAATCCTACTGCATGCGCTAATCCGCTGCACCGCCCCCTCCCGCCACACGCTAATCAACGATTATTAACATCGCAGTTGAGCTTCTTTTCTCAACAAATATTTTTACTCTTAATCACCGGCCTACCTAAGTAGGGAAATAAATAAATATTTGGGGACAACTTACACACGGCTTCTGACCCCAAACTAAGCAAAGCTTGTGATATGGCTGCCAGAGACTGATATACTATATATAAATTTGTAACTTGTAACAAATGGTGTTATGAATAAATTACTATATGACTATATACATAATTTTTAACTGGCGTAATTTTTATAAATTGTGTACCTATTGGAGAGTCCATCGGCTCCTGAAATACAGTTTATACCTAGTTTAGGAGCCTTTGGGTCAATTATTCAGACTATTGTAAACTTATGCCCAAACAAACAATTTTATTTATTTAGTTTACTGCGACGATCTATTAAATTATTTTTGATAGCATCAATCAAGACATCGCAAAAGCGTAGGCCTTGCCCTTGTATTGTACCTGAATGTTAGGTATATTTGTTTTATAAAATAATTTCACATATTTTTAAATACATACTTATACCTATAGATAGTAACTAAATAGTATTAAAGGATATTATTAAATTAAAAATCGGTCAAATCAAACGATACTCAGACAGTTTCTGATGGAAGAGACATTGCAAAAATGTATTGAGTTTGGGCTATGAGCTTGGCATACTGGAACATTAGGATTTATTTATTTTGTAAAATAATAAATAAGGGCCCCGAGGGGCCGTTTTTCGACCAAGTACAAAATTCGAATAGTTTGCACGAATCGATGAGACATCCATGTACATTATTGATGATTTATCAAAAACGGCTCAGCCGATTTCAATAAAATTTAAATGGAACCACTTCTGAAAAATAGCCTTTAGAACTAAAAAAATATTTTTTTAAAATCGGTTTACAATTAGCGAAAATATAGATGTATATACATACAGACGAACATAATATGTACCTCCTCCTTTTTGGAAGTCGGTAAATATAACAGCATTTAGGTTGGATAATGTTTTTCAATCGTGTTATGATATTACTCGAAAAGTATAGCGTCCTTACAAACATCAATTTAGTCGCAAAACTGGTGTTCGTGAGCATGACAAAATTGTTACAAACAAAATTTCTACTTCATCAAAGTATGCAACTTTCAACTATAGTTATTCTAAAGACATTTAATACTAGACAAAATGTATTCAAAAACCTAATCCATTCAACTTTTTCTGTGGTGACTAACTTCAATCTCCTGTTAAATAAGAAAGAAATTCAATAAAACTAAATAAATAATAATTAAAGAAATTAAATCCTAAGATTTTTACCTCTTTTCTTCCTTATCAGCGATCTACATTGGTATAGCTTCTATAAAATTAATCTATAACACTTAATATTGTTACTAACTGTGTAAACTTAAATAGGCTTTTATTTATTTTAAACTAGCGAACTAGATTTTTTTAACGAAGCCGTTTGTTTACCAAAAATAAATAAATGATGATGTTAGAGTATTTCAACATAAATTGCAAAAAAGCTAAGATTTGAATTTCACGCGCTGACCTACTTAAATGTTGTACCTAAAAGCTCTTTTCCAAAATATACTTGCCCGTTAAATTTGTCAATATGATTTTTCGTTTCGCATTTCGAATTCTTATTTTTTCCTATAGATTAGAGTAAAGGAAGATCAAAGGTAAGGGCGCAGAATTTTAAACTGGTGTTATGACAATGTAATAACTCTCTTCGGTATAAGGGTTTTAAAAAATTATAAACGCACATTCTTATCGACTTATTTTAAAAAATATTGCTTAACATTTCGCAGTGTGACATTCTAAATAAAAGGTAGCACATTTCTTCTTCTGTTATAAAACCAAACTATCCATAAAAAAAAACTAAAGAACCTCATGTGTTATTGTTAATGCCCGTATTTCCATATTTCGTGCCAAAAATACCGCCCCATTAATCAGCCGTACAATAAAACGGCCGCGAGCCGTCTCGTATTAAAATAATAATCGTTTTCACCCGCTCCACCCCCGCGGGATAGGGTGTAATTTGATGTTTCCTCGGTCTGCCCGCGGTATACGGAAAGTCAGTGCTGAAGCTTTCTCCCCAATAAGTAAAGTCGTATAGGCTAACCCTGGTGTCAATTTTTAAGCCGCCTGAAGGCCTCTATCCATCCATCCATCACCCGGAGGACGTCCACTGCTGGACATAGAACCCTCATGGATTTCCAATAAGGCCAGTTGGAAGCGCCCTGCATCCAGCGCGTTTCTGCTATTTTTATTATATCGTCAGTCCACCTAGACGGTGGGCAGAGCACATAATCCAAAGAACGGATGGCCGATGGGGTCGTGAAATTCTCAAATGGAGACCTCAGACTACTAAGCTATTAGCAAGCGCAGCGACGGCCTCTGACATGGCTAAATGGTTAAATAGCCGGGAGATACAATTTTTATCTGTCATCGGAGCCACGGTAGTGCTCAGTTTGTTTCAATGCCACCCAGGATCACCCGTCCGAAGTCTGACCGTCCCGAACGTCACGTAAGTTTGGTGATGCCTTACCAACACCTAGTCAAACTACGCTTTGAGCGCTGTTCTTAATGCAAATGGCTGACCAAGGACTAAGCTAAGTTGGTTTGGGTGAGCTCGCTTTAATCCTTGACGCGCGAGCGTTTCTCGCACTCAGGTTGCAGAACAGGGCACCTCCTTTGTGCTAAGTTGAGCTGCCTGATGTCCCCGAGGAAGGCCAGCAGCTCGCAGAAGCCGCGCAGGCCTCCCCCAGCGTCCTCGGTGATCCAAGGATGCTTCTTCGTTGTTCCGCCACGCTGTTGCATTCTAAAAGTAGATATATGCGCGGCTGTTTCTTCTTCCTCCATCATCGCCATGCATCTTCTGCATAGAGCGCTGTCCGACGTCTGTAAAGGTTAGCTCACATTGCTGATGCAGTTTTCAATAGATATGTGCATAGTTTGCGAAGGAAATGGCGAAGTTAGTGTACTGTTTCGCCAGTATGCGCTGGACGGTCGCGAAATGTCAAGGGCAGGGCCAAGGGCCGGTGAAGTGCCCGTCTTGACTCTTTGGAGATCTATGGCTGCGATTACTCATACATTATAAATACCTATTGCTTTATAAGCGCTCATAGCGTAGTTTGACTAGAGGTGTTAATTAGCGATCACCGAAGTTAAGCAACTATCGGCACGTTCAGTTTTCGGATGGGTGACCGTTGGTGGCATATTCAACTAAGAGCAGAACGACACGTTAAATTGAGGGTCTAACATACCTAAAACGACCCCGGTCGTTTTAGGTATGTTAGAGGTCTTCCGGTGGCTCAAAAACGCTGACCAGGGTTAGCTAGCCATGGTGGCCTATACTAACTTACTCTTCGTAATGAATATCACACCTTATCTCTAACTATCATCAATTAAATAACCACAATGCAACAAAAAGACCCACACATAGGCCTTACACATGAGTTACTCTCAATAAACAACCATAAAATTGGATTTTGGTTATCTATTAGACGAAAGGTGAACAAAAAATCGTTTGCCGACTAAGCTAGTCTAAGAAAGCAGTGGACGTCCTTTAACCAAGATCAATGATGACGTCAATAATAATCATTCCATTTCGACATTTTATATTGCGTTGCAATCCTTTATTTGTAATCTCTTCGTAGATTAGCATTTGTATGTTTTCTAGCGTTATTCCAGTTGTGTGCGCCCCGAGCCGACATACGAGTGTAAGCCGCCATTAAATGTAATTGTGCATTGCGCCATTAATTTCAACGGCTCCTTGGAGGGATGCGATCACTAGAGCTGATAGAATGGCTTTTTATAGACAGAGAAGGACTTTATATATGGTTATCCATAATTATGAATAACTTCTACTATGAGGCCAATCCAGAATTCTAGAGGGAAAAAGCAGTTGATTCATACATATTGTCGAATCCGAGTTTCAATTTTTACGAAGCTGTTTTTTTTTCTCGAATTCCGAGTTGGCTATTAAAAGTTGTTCATATGGATGGTCTGAAACACCCCCTTTCGGTTTAGTACAGGGCAAGCAGATAACCCAATATTTAACATTTACTTGGTTGGTAACGCTGGGTGAATGACCAGACGAAGGGCCATCAATCCTGCCTTGTGCAGGCCCAGGCGGTTTTACCAACTTGAATGCGCCAAATTCAGTATTTACGAGTTAGAGGTAGCTTTGTCCGACAACGCCAAAAGAAGGGTTATGTTTTTTTTAATATAATTGGATGACGAGACGAGCTATGTTAGTGCCACTCAGAATTTTACAATATACCCTGTGCGTTAAAACGGCACAGCATTACGCTCGCCATTGTATCTATTTCTCGCACCGATATAATTGTAGCGCTCGTAGCGTAGTTTAGGTGATTGTCAGCGATCACCGAAATTAAGCAACGTTCCGCACGGTCAGTATTTGGATGGGTGACCGCGGGTGGCATTTTCCAACTGAGCGCTACCGTGGCTCGGATGACACGTTAAATTGTAGGTCCCGGTTGTTTTAACCGTTTAGCCATGTCAGAGGTCTTCAGGCGGCCTAAAAACTCTGACACCAGGGCTAGCCACCCGGCCTATACGAACTTACTTACCGATATAATTATCTTAATTTTGGTTCTATTTTATCAGTCTTAACTTTTAACATAACCTTGGGCCAAGGTCTTTGGCTTTTGTGTTTTAAATTCATTTTAGTTTTTACATTAGACTGAAAATTAGTGTAGTTGAAACAAAGCACTAATTAGTAGTAAAAACTGATGGGTTTGCATTGAACGTAAAACCTCCCCAACTATAATGTTCTGCAACACCCCATTTCTAAACAAACTACAGTACATTGCTTTTATATGTCTAGTTTTACTGCAATAGCTATGTAGAACGTAGATATTGTATATTCTTACCAGATTAGGGATATACACTAGAAAGCCGACGAGGCATTGCCATGGGTAAAAATTAAGAGAAGTAAAATTAAGCGTTGTCGGAAAAACCGCCTACACAGATAACCTACTGCGAAAAAATTCGTCTAATTAAGATCCAATAATACCAAATAGTAGAAAAAGCGTTAACCGTTTCTGAGATTCGAAAAATTTACAAATCCGAGTAGTTCTTTAGACAACAAATATATATTGTACTCAAGTTTGCCGTAATTAACTTTTTACTATGGGCTCAACTTCGAAATCGTGATTACAAATCAGCCGTTCCATAAAAACAGTTCAACAAAATGTGTGGAGCAGCTGATTATTTTTACGTGATTTTGAGGTTGGTCTCATAGTCAAAGATGATTGCAATAATGAATACAATAATAGCTTAGAATACATCCGTCGTCTAGAGGAACACCTGTATATTGAACAAGAATCACTTGTACAATTTCAGGTACATTTTCTTGCAATGGAAGAACTCCTTTGTTGCGATACTTGCATTTTGACAAGTTATGTTATTATATGTTGATGGAATTAGTGTAGTGAGATTAATTTAGTTAGCGAAATAGTGTAAGAAGCAGCACCAGGTCCCAGCGCTAGTGTGGAGACACGCACCCTGACTCGTGACGTTCTGGCCCTGTACTGTAGCCATGAGGTGTAAAATGCGAGGATATTCACCAAGTCGAAACTATTAGGAAATTATTTTTAAAGAGACCCATTTCTTTTTGCTCATATAGATGAGCAAAAAGAAATGGGCTGATTCGTCATATTTGTCGCCAACATTTTTACTTTTCAGTAAAACAAAGCAAAACTGTCTTTTCTAGCTACATAGGTTACAGAAATTTTGAATTAAAAAGTAAATTGCCTGTTAGCGGTCATCAGCCACAAACAATTATTATTACGCTGCACGGTATAAAAATGAACCAAGTCTAATACGACAGAAAATATTTCGTTGTCACCCTACAGCCACCCCCAATCAACCCCTACTAACCACCTGCCGCCACCGCGGCACGTGAGCCAGTCTCGCCACAACCGCGCTCAACACATCGCGTCCGTGAAACAAAGTTCAAATTCGCCATCCCACCGCTGTGTTGACTAGTGTTTATAAACAAAATAACAAATGTTTGTCAGAGTACTTTCAACCGTATTTATGCTGTATTTAATCGTGCTGATCGTACTAGTATTCCCGTTGTCCAAGTACACGAAACCGAGGAGATATGAAGTGGAAGTGTAGTTGAAAACTTTTACATCAAGACCTTTCATATTGGTGGTATTCGAAACAGATGTGATTTTATTGTGGAGTACGGAGAGATCTGATAGCAATGGACTTTGTTATTGCAAGTTCGTTATATGATTGCGATATATATCGTAAATTTGGGTTGACTTTTGTGAAGAATGAATCTGAAATGAGTATATAATTGTAAAATAATAATGGTATCATAGAGACAATTAATAAATTAACAAAACAATGCCAAAAAGCTGACGAAAATAAAGACACTGTAAATTCCAGAAATTGATATTTTAATTTAGTGAAACGTATCTGCGCTCTCGTTCATATCGCGTGTATAGATATCAATAATAAACTACAACTTTTCTTGTGATTTAAAATAAGCAGCTCTCGAAAAAACTTGATAAGATTCACCAGATCTCAAGTGCAAACTTAGAACTTAATACCTAATAAGTTCAGACAAAACAATATTTTTAAACAGCCAATCAGTCCAGAGGAGGCCTTTAAAATATCCAATAAAGATCCCAAAAAATAACACCATTTAGATTTCGGAAAGTGTGAAGTACCTATAGTACAAGTTTTTGCCACTTTCAACAGAAAAGGATCAATTTTGCAATCGGAACTGAGTGATTAGAGTGAATCGAATAGACATCTGTAAACAACCAACATTACATTTCAAGCTCAGAGAGTGATCTGAGTTGCCCGCGAAGAGGTCACTTGTCACGCGAGACTATTCACTGAGAACAACCAGAGTGGCCAAAAAGGTCACTCCTCAAAATTGTAACAGTCAAGTGAGAGAAACGAAGATTACAATCAAAGCACAGAAGGCAGAGTGACCATACAAAGAGGTCACTGACGTAAATTCAAACGGACTATCAATCATAAGAAAATAAAACCAAAAAAACCGTAAACAACCAAAGCGACCGCGCAAAAAGGTTCGCCGAAGTTCTAGCAACAGTGAAGTGAGAGAAAGCAAGATTGCAATCAAAGCACAGAGGGCAGAGCTGAGCTCGCGCGGCTCGCTGGCCAAGATTCTGCGGTATGAGCAGCGATGCGTCCCGCTGGACGCCGCTAATATGGTGTTAAAGGTCAAGGTCAGGCTCAAGTACTCGCACAACCACATTGTCTGGCTCTTTCGACGGGTAAGTTGTTAGTTGTGTAAAGATATTTTGTAGGAAATGTAATATTTGTTTGACTCGTGTAGTGATTTTAGGACGGCATTAAAGGCACTACAAGTTGCGATTTGGTTGAAGCTAACCAAATTGAAACTTCGAGGGCTTTTAACGGTATATAACGGATAGATGATCCGCAAATTCAACATTATGAGCCGGAAGGCTTTATGCGAAAACTATTTAAGAAGTGAGTGTATTTAAATTTATTCACTACAAATAGATACTAGCGCCTGAGGATCCATTTTACATGGCCTTATTGTTATTTATTTTAGACTAGGTGAATTTATGGGCTGACGACGATTTATTTTAAAACAAACTTACATATTCATATATGTCATTTATTCAGCCATTTAATCCGTATATCCGTTGTAGGGTCGTGGTTTGACCGGACTCAAGAACCTGGGCAACACGTGCTATATGAACTCTATCATCCAGTGCCTCAACAACACGGCTATACTCGGGGCCTACTTCTGTAACAAGCAGTACCTTGGAGACATCAACAGGTCAGTAGGAGTCGACAGATATAGAGACCCGGTAGTCATATTTTATATGAACAGTTGAAATAAATTAATTATATATTTTTTTATATTAGGTCAGCGGCTACGCGCGGCTGCATCGCGGAAGAGGTGGCGGCCGTGGTGCGCGCGCTCTGGTCCGGCCAGTACCGGTTCATCGCCGCCAGGGACCTCAGGGTAACATCTATTTTCTATTAAATACATGAAAATGAAACCTCTTTTGTAAAAGTTATATTTTCACCAAAAATTGTTTTTCTCCAACTCTTCTACCATGGTGTGTTGACAGTGATGAAATCCTTTAATAAAATTGCTTTATGATTGTTTGACTTATGCCAAATAAATGTTGATTGTTATTGTTGATTATAGCTTGTATTTACAGAACGAAGTGGGCAAGCACCAGCGCGCGTTCCGCGGCAGCGAGCAGCAGGACTCGCACGAGTTCCTCACCATCTTAATGGACTGGCTCCACCAGGACCTGCAGGTCCACCAGCCCTCCCCGCCGCATCACAGCAAGGTAAAGAGTACACTCCAGCTTCCGTGAGCACGTCACAGAAGTACTCAAATGCTCAATAGTACCAATAGTAGAGGGTACTATTGTACTCAATAGTACAATAGTATCCTCCCTACCCTTTGAGCTACACCCAACTGATTTTCACCTTAGTTCTTAGCTTGTGCATTAATTTGGTTGTTAGGTGTATGTACCTCGTAAACACTACCTATTCATGGCCGCTAAATCAGGTTTCGTAAACTTACATTGAGAAATGTATCTGTAAATGTCAATAAACCCAACAAAAATCTTTTCATGCGCTGACCTATTGGAACCATCTTAACCTCCCGCCTACACACCCCCGAAATAATCGACCACAGCTCGTTTCCGGCTGCAATAGGCATGATGACTAAAAAAACATAATTAGTCCGTCAGATAGACTATCAAAAAATATTAGACACGTATTTTTTCTTTGGTCAATTAAACAAAAATTGATGAAGATATAGCCCGTCAAAGTTCCGCGTGACGTCACAAGTGCCATACTTCTGTAAGAGGGGTGACGTCACGACCCCCACTCCCAAACTTAGACAAGGACTATATTTGTCATTTGTTGTTTGATTGACAAAACAAAAAATACGTGTACAATATTTTTTGATAAATCTAACTAATGGAGTTGATTTTTTTACCCAGTCATCATGCCTTATTGTTTGTTCTTTTAAAAAGCCTACCGCCTTTGAAACGGGATGTGACTCTTGTAGTTTATCATTTGTAACGATAACTATAGTTTCTCGGCGGTCTTTCTCAAGCTGACGAGTGCTAACGCGCGAACTCGTCTCGCAAAGCACTATACTATGAACTGTGGGGAGAGCTGCGGTCAGAATCTCAATTCTAATAACATTGATCAATAAAATTATTTTTTTATCATGAACCTCGTTAGGTATTTGTTTTTTTTTATATTTAGATACATTACTACTCCACATACTTCTGGGTCTGTGCCGTTTGTTACATCTAATTTTATAATTGTTAATTAAATACTATAAATACGAGAGTTATTTTTCATCTTAGCCTAAGTTAGTACTCGTTATTTCGTTTCCAGGACAGCCTCGCACCTCCAGAAAAAGCGTGGCTCGAGTACACAAAGTCCAAAGAGAGCTTCATATTGAAGCTGTTCTACGGACAGATCCGGTCCACAGTGCGGTGCACAGTCTGCGGGAAGCAGAGCGTCACTTACGAACCTTTCTCTAACTTGTCTCTGGAGTTACCCGCCAATGCGCAGCGATGCACGCTCAGTGTGAGTCTTATATCCTACTAATATTATAAACGCGAAAATTTGTGAGGATGGATGGATGGATGTATGGATGTTTGTTACTCTTTCACGCAAAAACTACTGAACGGATTGAGATGAAACTTTGCAATAATATAGCTTATATATCAGAATAACACATAGGCTATAAATTATAATGATATATTGCGTATGCGGGCGAAGCTGCGGGTAAAAACTAGTTCTTCTATATAAGGTCTATTTATTTATTTATGATACGCCAACAGTGAACACATTTAACACACTTATAAAAATATAACATACAGAAATACACAGGACTGATATGATCACCAATTATAGGCATATACAACATTCACCATTAGTGGTTAGACTGTAATTAAACAAGTATTAGTAACTAAAATAACTAACAATTACAAAATATGAACGTTAAGCATCACTGGATAGAGACTTAAATAGTTTATTTTTGAAAAACGTCAAAGAATCGTAGAAGACATCGAGATCATCCAATGAGACATTAAATTCGTTATAAGTGCGACATAATCTATGTGTTCCAGTTTAGCGCCAAATTAGTTCTAGGAGCTTGCCGCCACCTAAAGATTCGTGTAATTCGGTTCCTAGGATATCGACAGGGTATATGCAAAGACATTTCCTCCAATAAGAAAGGACAGTCGGAGATACCGTGGATCACTTTATAAAGAAATGTAAGGTCACGGATTTTTCGTCTGTCACGTAAAGTGTGCATATTAAAAAAACTCAAACGATCCGCGTAGGGGCTTCTATGGGAAATACCTTGACAAGAGAAAGCCAATGATCGTGTAAAGGCACGCTGGATACTTTCAATTCGCTAAGAGTGCACTGCATAAAAAGGACTCCACGCCACGCTCGCGTATTCCAAGCAACTGCGTACTATTGAGTTATAAAGTACTATTTTCGTGACAGGAGACTTGAAATTCCTAGTGTTGCGTCTAATAAATCCGAGTAACTGTGCTGCTCTCGTTGCAGTTTCGTCTACATGTGATTTAAAGGACAGCTGGCTATCGATAATAACTCCCAAATCACGGACCTCACTCACCTCCTGCAGAGCAGTACCACCTAATATATATCTTGTATCGATGGGTTTTTTCTTGCGAGTATATTTAATACTGAAGCATTTTTTAGCATTCAGGTCCATTTTGTTTTCATCACACCACATTTTAATGCCATCGATATCGCCTTGTATTAGGAACCCGTCAGTAGCAGTATCTATTGCTCCGTAGATTTTGAGGTCATCCGCAAACATTTTAAGTTTACAATAAGTCTAAAGTCTAACTCTAAGTAAGTAACTAAAGTCTAAGTCTATAGTTTATTGCAGCTTGTGCGGGACACAAAGCGTCAGCGTAAGTTCCGTAGGATACAGAGTGACTGGTAATCAATTAGCATCCTTTTAGGGGCTTATTCTGTACATCAAAACTAATAACTTTTGGTCAACTACTTTTATCAAATCTCAAAAAAAAACTACTGTTCCATAGAAAAATCGTCGTTTACCCGCGACAAAATGTATAGAACAACTGTTTTTTTTTAAGTTTTGACAAAAGTCGCAGAACAAAAGTTGGTGGTTCTGTACACAGATTAAACCCCTAAACGGATGCTAATTGATTAACAATAATAACCGTGTTTAGTAATAATTATAAAAGGTGATGACGAAATGACGTTTGGTAGAGTGAAGTGGTGAAAAGAAACGTGCTGTGCCGATCTCATCTGGTGGGATAAGAACAAGAAGATGATGATGTAGACTGAATAGATAAAACTCATTGTGAAATGATTTTTATCGTGCTTCACACACTAGGCTTATAGAAATTTTCTTTTTGTGATCAACATTTTAAAAATTGACGCGCTCGCATGATTTGACCCTGTATCTCTCTGGGATTCCGGCCCATTGGGAGCTAGAACGCTGTACTACGAACCCGCCAAATTAGTGAAATGATAAACACTTCACTAATTTGGCGGGTTCGTAGTACAGCGTTCTAGATCAATTGGACAAAGGATCTGGGCCGGAATCCCAGAGAGATGCAGGTACAAATCCTGCGAACGCGTCAATTTTTGAAATGTTTATCACAAAAAGAAAACTTATTGTTATTTTACCAATACATTATTGTTTTGTCTATGCCATATTTTGGTTTGTTTTACGAAACAGAACAGATCATAATATGGTTCATCTAATAATCTGTTCATATTATCGTTATAACCAACTTTTACTATGGGGCTAAAATTACAAAATACTTTATAACTGCAGTAAGAAAATAGCACATTTTTTTGTCTCCAACGTTACTAAAATTCGTAAATGGTTTGTAACTTGTATTGCAGGACTGCCTGAAACTGTACCTGAACGGCGAGACAGTCCCGGGCTGGCAGTGCCCCGGCTGCCGCGCGCCGCGGGACGCCTTCAAGAAGCTCGACATCTCGCGCCTGCCGCCCGTGCTGGTCGTGCACTTCAAGAGGTTCTTCCTGCATCCCGACGACTACGTCTGCAACGCTTACAGGTAAGCTGGGATCTACGAAAAATTATGGCACAAAGCGCCCCATGCTTTTTTTGCAATACTATTGTAACGCGGTAAGCGCTCGTTGTAGGTATTTAGTAACTATGATGTAATCTGTGGTGTTTACGCTTCTGGGGTGCTCTATTGCCTCTGTTTTTTGGTGCCTATTATATCCCGGTCTTTTGTGTTCGGTTTTTATGGTGTTTTTTTTTTGTATCGAAGGACAATAGGACTTCTCGAACTTTTATCTTGCTACTCTGTTAACACAATAGCGTTTATTAGATCGAGTAATGTCGCGAATTGTCTAGTAAATTCCAGAATCCTTGGGAACTCCGTTATCGTGTTTATACCGAAGCGAAAACATCTCGTGTTCAAGTGCGGTACCAGTGATTGTGAAGTGACTAGTTTGTGTGAATATCAGTGCCGGTGTGAAGTGTTTGTACCAGTTGTGTCGTGTGTATTGTGACTTTGTGCAATAAAATGCAAACTGAACAATCGGCGTTTTAACTGGTTATCCCATTTCGTAACACTATTCATATTTTTCGCTCATTATTATTTTCTGCATTGTAAATTATTTTACACTATTTAGTTTTTATTTGCTATGAAAGCGTGTTTTATTAGTTTTTTTAAACTATATTTATTTTTCACATTAAAGTAATCCAATAAATGCATTGTCATCGGTCTTTGATAGGTGTGCATAGTTTAAAGAAAATCTGATCGCACAAAGTAGGGCAAAATCGAGATCAAAGGTGTTGGTTACAACTTTACGAGCAAACAAACATACAGGTGAATCTAATAAAAGCGTGTTAAAATGCAGTTTTCAGATTTATGCCTACATGTGTACTCTATGCTTCTTGCCAAATTTCATAGTTCTAGGTCAACTGGAAGTACCCTGTAAGTTTTGATTCCCTCGTTTTTCTACGGTAATTGAGAACTGAGAAGTTTGAATTTTTCACAACTGTAAGAGTTACATGTTTAAATTTCAACTCGTTAACTTTACGCGTTCTTGAGATAAAGGGTTTTGACATATGGACAGACAGACAACAAAGTGATCCTATAAGGGTTCCGTTTTTTCTTTTTGAGGTACGGAACCCTAAAAATCCAAGTTTAGTAATAATATATCATGTATCTTTACAGAAAGAAACAAACGTACATAGACTTCCCGCTAGATGAGCTGGAGATGCGGCAGTTCGCGCTGCAAGGCGGCGCGCCCGCGCAGTACAAGCTGTACGCCGTGTCTAACCATTACGGCTCTATGGAGGGCGGCCATTACACGGCTTATTGCAAGTCCAACGTCTATGGCAAGTCAGTGTCCATTCTATCATATTTTATCACACATTTTAGCTTCTTTGTAGCGCTCATAGCGTAGTTTGACTAGGTATTTGTAAGCGATCACCGAAGTTAAGCACGGTTCGTCATGGTCAGTCTTCGGATGGATAACCGCGGTTATTTTCAACTAAGCGCTGCCGTGACTCGGATGACAAGTTAAATTGTTTAGCCTTGTCAGAGGGCTTGAGGCGGCTTAAAAATTCTGACACCAGGGCCAGCCTATACGAACTTATGGCAAGTCAGTATACAATCATATTCTATTATGGAAACAAACTGTACGCCGTGTCTAATCCTTATGGCTCTATGGAGGGTGGACATTACACGGCTTATTGCAAGTCCAACGTCTATGGCAAGTCCATATCAAACATCAATTGGCAAAATTAAACACAACAATAATTTAACAGAAAATCCGACGCAGATTGCAAACGCTTTTAATGATACTTACATAGATTTAGTAAATAATCAGAATAGGTCAATGCGTCAATCCGAAACAATCAAAAATCCTCAGAATATAAACCGTGTACCGCAGTCCATTTATATGGAACCAACGTCACCAAACGAAATAATTAAAATCATATCATCCTTGAAACAGACAAATAGTGAAGGTCATGACGAAATCTCAACAAAAGTAATAAAACATTGCAAAGCGGTGATAGCAACACCACTATCTTATCTAGTTAATCTGACAATAGAACAAGGAGAGTTTCCCGATCTTCTGAAAATTACTGCAGTAAAACCACTCTACAAAAAAGGTGATAAGCTAGTATGTGAAAACTATCGACCGATTGCATTAATACCAGTCATCTCAAAAATATATGAAAAAATAATTTATAATAGACTTTATAAATTTCTTGAAAAATATGCCATTTTAAGTAATGTACAATATGGGTTTAGGCGGAGCCGGTCTACTACTCGGGCTGTATATGAAATGATGAAAGTAATAAGCGAATGTCTTAATAGTAAGATACCGGTTACGTCAATATTTATGGATATGTCAAAAGCGTTTGACTTTGTCTGTCATAAAAAGCTATTGAGAAAGCTGGAATTATACGGTGTTAGAGGTCTGGCGTACAAACTACTGAAATCTTATCTGAGTAATCGACGACAATATACTGAAATCACCCGGATACAAAACAACGAAGAAGTAGTTTACAAGTCCAGACTAAGGCGTGTAGAGTATGGCGTTCCCCAAGGAAGCATATTGGGACCCTTACTATTCCTGGTGTACATAAATGACTTGCCATCAACGGTAGATCATCCAATGGTACTGTTTGCAGATGATTCTACGCTCATAGTCAAAGGCGACAATAAGTCAGACTATGAAAACATTATCAATGAAGCACTTGAAAATATCATGAATTGGTTTAATGACAATAATCTACTAGTGAATCTAGATAAAACTAAACTAATGCAATTTCATTTTCCACAATCAAAGATAAATAATATTTCAATTAAATATAAAAATACAATCATAGAACCAGTAAAAGAGATAAGGTTTCTAGGACTGATCGTAGACTGTCACGGTAATTGGAAAAGCCACACTGACCATCTAAGTAAAAAAATTAGCAGATTTGTTTATGCACTCAAGCGATTAACAAAAGTAGCGTCACAAAAAGCAGCGATATGTGCTTATCATGGGAATGTGGCTTCTAATTTACGTTATGGTTTATTACTTTGGGGAAACTCAGTAGATGCAAAAAAAGTGTTTATAAAGCAAAAGAAATGTATAAGAGCACTATTTGGAGCCAGACAAAGCCAAAGTTGTGTTCCAATTTTCAAAAAACTTAAACTATTACCCTTAGCGTCAATGTATATTTTGAAAGCGTGTCTTTTTGTAAAACAGAATTTAGAAATGTTTGATAAAAAAGTTACACAGAAACTACGCAGAACCAGAAAAGCATATTATGTCTTACCTCCCCAAGGCTCTAAAACGAATTTCTATGACAAAAGTATATATGTAATGTGCACTAAATTATTTAACCATTTACCAGATGTTATGAAGGAGATGACATGTAATAAATTCAAATTTAATTTAACTAAACTATTACTTGACAAATGCTACTATACAATTGACGAATTCCTGAAAGACAAAAACCTTGACATTTCACATAAGTAATGATTTTGGATTAATGACATGACATTTCATAATAATAATACTTTTTTTTTAGCAATATCTAATTATAAATTGCATGATGATTGCATTAGCCATGCATGTTATTGTATGCCCAAGTGGGTAGCTGTTGATACTTTTGTAAAATCTTGACCACCATGTTTGTAAACACAGCTGACAATAAACGTTCTTGATTTCTTGATATGCATATTCCGTCAAATACATGTACGCTATCCATCATCCACTTTAAAGTTGCTTTTCAGAGATCGCTATCGCAATAAGGCCGCCGATTGTTACACTGTTTTGTATCTTTGAATGTATTTTATTTTTAATTTAATTATTTATTTTTGAATAGAATATACAACTTAATATTCTCAAAATTAATAGCTCAAAGGGGTTGGTTACAAGCAAACGAGCAAGCAAACATACAGGTGAAACTAATAAAAGCGTGTTAAAAAAAATACGGTTCTTGTATGGGAGCACCCTTAAATATTTATTTTTTCTGTTTTTACGTATACGTCATCTGTGAAATTTTTAATGTTCTAGCTATCATGAGATACAGCCTGGTGCTGTCACCAGGCTGTATCTCAGACTCCAGACAGACGGACGGCGGAGTCTTATTAATAGGGTCCCGTTACTACCCTTTGGGTACGGAACCTCAATTAAAAATATATTGTCCACAGATGGTTCAAATTCGACGACCACGTGGTGTCGGAGATCTCCCCGAGCGAGGTGAGGTCGAGCGCCGCCTACATCCTGTTCTACACGCTGTGCAGCGCCCCGCGCCTCGCGTGATGTCCCCCGCGCCCGGCCCCGCGCCCCCGCGGCAAGCGCGCCGCGCGCTGGCCCGCGTCCTGAGCCCATTCGACTAAACACCAGCGGAGCTCTAGGATCACCCTGCTGTACTCAACACTAGCGGAGGTCTAGGATCACCCTGCTGTACTCAACACTAGCGGAGGTCTAGGATCACCCTGCTGTACTCAACACTAGCGGAGGTCTAGGATCACCCTGCTGTACTCAACACTGTTCTGTTTAGTTTCCGAAACTGACTATCGGTCGGGACGTAGGATCCCCCTGCTGCGCAGAGCTATTACAACCAGAAAGATGGCGCTGTTATCGCTTGAGGCAATAGGCATGATGACTAATAAATATAATTAGTCCGTCAGATAGACTATCAAAAAATAATAGACACGATTTTTTTCTTCTGTCAATTAAACAAGAATTGATAACGATATAGCCTCTTCAAGTACCGCGTAACGTCTCGTCACTACACTTTTCACGTAGAAGTAACGTCACGAGCCTCCACTCCTGAACTTTGACAAAGTTTATCTTTGTCAATTATTGTTTAATTGGCAAAAGAAAAACAAGTATCCAACTTTTTTTAATAATCTAACTAACAACGGACTAATTATTATATTGTTTTTTTTCCAGTTTTCATGCCTATTTGTTCTAGTTTTCGGGATTAAATATTTTGGCTATGAAAATACAGTTTCAGCAAAATTCAGAACGGAACTGATAGAAATATTACTATTGGATTATTTTTTATTCCATAAAGGTGTTAGTGTTACAAAATGCTGTAGTAATACTAAAAGGCGTGCTACGGAAATCTATACATAATTTTTCAATGCGGTAGATTATTACTACTCCAATACAGGGTTATCCAGAACTGGTGCACTAAGCCGAAAGGAGGTGAACAACCATCATTATGAACAACTTTTGTCTACGCTGCCAACCCGGAATTCGAGAAAAAAAAAAATTGCTGTTTCATACATTTTGTCGATTTCAAGTTGCGGACAGTTAATTTTTTTTTTAATTTTGTGTTGGCACCGTAGTAAAAGTTGTTCTTTATGGTGGTCTTCATCACTCCCTTTTGTCTTAGTACCTACAAGGTAAGCAGATAACCATGTATAGACGGAATCATACAAGTCGACGGATATGAAGTTAGCCACAAACCGCAGCTCACATAAAGCTGCTAGTTAATGCGCAGCTTGTAACTAACTTCACATCCGCCGATTTGTGTAATTCGGCCTATATGAGAAGCTCTGTGGTGTTTGGTCGAGGGTCAAAGTAACAAGTCGTTTAAGTGGAATAATACGCATTACGCAGTGTATCAGTGTATAAAGTTATGATTATGAACGTTAGTTCAGTACTTAGTCATAAAGACGTTGGACAATTTAAACTTAATATTTGTTGTGATTATTAATATAAAGAACTTATTCAACACGTTGTAGGGACATTTGGATATTTAGTTGTTTATTTAACATGATGGGAACACAAATTGAGTTTTTAAAAGACATTGATGTGTAAATTTGTGTTGTGTGATTATGTTGTAATTTATTAACACGTTCTCTGTCCAATGACTTCAAAAGGAGTCACACCTGTACTCGAGTCATACGTCCACGACTCTAGTTGGAGTCACAATTTAGAGGTAAAATTGATATTGACCGGATGTATGAACAAGAACAAAAAAGTCTCATGGACATATGGTTAAGTAACAAGGCTACCAAAAAATTTAAAGTAGCCTCCGTAAAATGTTGCCAGTTTTTTCAAGCTAGAGCGAGATTGTATGTGGACGTATGAACAGATTATAACTTTGTACTGGGACAGTGAAAGTGTTAAACTGCATATTCTCGAGATTTTGTTAGTAGTTATGAAACATTAGGCCCAATTTTATAGGCACCATCGTAATTTTAATAGCAATTTAAAATGTTCCTGTTTCTTTTTCGCTGTGTGCATTTGAAAGATAGAACAATATAAATTGCTATTAAAATTACGACGGTGCCTTTAAAATTGGGCCTATTAGAAGTTTAGAGCCCATTTTTCGTGCGCTTTTTGTGCTCGCACGTTTTAATTGTTGCTCACAATAAATTACTGAATGGTTAAGCCGAATCAAATTTGATTGCGGCTGTGACGTTTTATTGCATATATTTATGTTGTTTGAAAAAAAAATTGTTCAACTATATTGTGTAGATAAAATTTGATTGACATAATTTCATGGGTTCATCGTTATTTTGTTTAAATATTTTATTATATTATCATTATTTTATTATTATATTATTGTTTGTTTATCATATATTTTTGCGTGAGTGACACAGAGGTACTCGAATTATGGGCTCTTAAATTAAATCGGTACCTTTATAGGTATACAATAGTATAGGCCGCGCCACACAAGCCACACAGTCAAGGCGGAAATTAAGTTAGCTACAAGCTGCGCATTAGCCAATCCTGACTGAAGCTCACATTAAGCTGCGCGTTGATTGGATATTGCACAGCTTGTAGATAATTTCATTTCCGCCAACTTGTGTGGCGCGGCCTATAAGTACAATTTAACTTTTAGTGGAGTTACGACTGTATGCCTTTGAGTTATACTTTCATTTGACGTAAAATGAACTCAATAGTAAGTTCAATCGTATAGACCGAATTGTACAATTCGTCGGATGTGAAGTTAGCTCCAAACTGCGCGATATCCAATCCTGACTGAAGCTCACATAAAGCTGCGCGTTGATTGGGTTTTGCGCAGCGTGAGCTGATTTCACATCCGCCGACTTGTAATCATACTAAATACAGACTAAATAAAAAATCAATACAGAATGTTGAGAAACAAACTACGCCTCGCCTTGTACAGACACTAACACGTTTATTACACACACAAACACGTAAAACGAAACTAAGCCTTGGCTCGCCAGTCGAACACTAAAAAATATGTATAAAAAACTGGGCTAACTTGTCTGTTACCAAGTTCTGTCTTGATTTATGTGGTCTGAGGATTCGACCTATTACCTATATGTACTATTGTATATCTGTAAGGTATAAAAAGTATTCATAACTTATATACCTACTTAACAAGAAATATTCTTTGAATATTAGCCAGGAAGTTGTACAGTTTTTGGTTCAATGTTTTTGAGTGTTATGTTTGTATTCAGTAAACATACTCTTATTGTATAGGTACTCAATGGGCTCAAGTTTTGAGACTTTATAACTGTGATGGGAGCGAATACAGGGTTTAACCCTTTACTAAGCTACAAGGAGTGATCAAGACTATCATTATGAACAACTTTTATCACGATGCCAACCCTGAATTCGAGAAATAATGTTGTTTCATACAACTCGGAATCGACAAAATGTATGAAACAGATGACCTGCTTTTTTCTCAAATTCCATAGTTTTGAGAAAATAATGCTGTTTCATACAACTCGGAATCGACTAAATGTATGAAACAGATGATCTGCTTATTTTTTTCAAATTCCATAGCTTTGAAAAAAAATGCTGTTTCATACAACTCGGAATCGACAAAATATATGAAACAGATGATCTGCTTTTTTCTCAAATTCAACAGTTCTTCATAATGATGGTCTGAATCACCTCCTTTTGGCTTAGTACATCAGTTCTAAACTAACCCTGTACATCCCAATGAAAAAAACAGGTGTATTTTAGTAAATTTAGAACGGTTTCTTCAAAAATTGAGCTCATTGTATTATAGCGTATTTTTTGTACCTGCAATAGTAAGTAATATCTCGTTTTGTAATACCGGTATTCTAAGGTCATAGACTCTAGGACTTACTACCGTACAAAAAAGGTAACATTTTATCACTTTGACTTCCATATTGTTTCAAACACTACAAAATCTGTACAGGGTTATCCAGAACTGGTGTACAGGCCGTATCATACAAGTCGGCGGATGTGAAGTTGTGCGAAACCCAATCAACGCGCGGCTTTATATGAGCTCCAGTAAGGATTGGATATTGCGCAGTTTTTAGCTAACTTCACATCCGCCGACTTGTGTGATTCGGCCTATAATAAGGCGAAGAGAACTGATTTAGACAATTATTATGAATAACTTTTACTATGGGGCCAACCTGAAACTCGAGATAAAAAATAGCTGTTTCATACATTTTGCCGATTCCGAGTTTCATTTATTTTATTTTATTTTTGACACATACTTATGTTAATATACAGTAACAGATGATCCATAGACTCCTGAACTAGTCCAAGACTGTGTTTCAGGAGCCAATGGCTTCTCTAAAGTAACAATTTTAAACATTATGTCAAAACAAATCGTGTTTTTACTAAATTTTTAAAACAATTTTGTAATATAAAAATAATAATTAATTTTGAAAAACAGAAAAAAAAATATCTACTTAATCGAAATCTCAGATATTATATATCAATATTAAATCAATCTACTACAGACACTTGTGATTAATAACAAAATAGTTACTACTAACAAATTAGTTACAATTTTATATTATGGAACTATTTTTTTTTTTCTGGAATTCCGTGTTGATCCCACAGTAAAAGTTGTTCGTAAAGATAGTCTTAATCACCCCCTTTCGGTTTAGTACTGGGCAAGCAGATAACCCTGTAATTTGTGGTGTGACCAGTATTGTGATTTTGATTTTAAAACCTATAGAGTAGTTGTTTGAAAATTTTATTTTAGGCTTTGTAAATCTCATTATGAAAATTAACTTCCATGTACTATTTTTATTTTGTCTTTTTTTTATTTTTTTCTGCGACAGAGTAACCTCCCGTACCGTTAGTTTGAGTTTCTTAAACTAAAACTACAGTAGTTTCCATGTGGCTCCATACGTTTTTGTAAAGCGCCCCTGGCGGATACGATCACAAACTAACAGAATTGTAGAACCATACGAAAACAATATGTTCTCGTTTACTACAGGCCGAATCAAACATGTTGGCGGCTGTGAAGTTAGCTACAAGGCGCGAAATCCAATCCTCGCGCAGCTGTGTTTCTGAAACATCGAGTAGATGTTTACCGAAACATACCGATAAACGCACTACGCGTTTACAGAAACAAAATAATTGTCTCTGAAACATTATTCTTTATTTCAGAAACACGTAGATTTTGTTTCTGATACAGAGTTTATAATTAATATTAGTGAATACATGAAATAAAATAATTGTCTCTGAAACATTATTCTTTATTTCAGAAACACGTAGATTTTGTTTCTGATACAGAGTTTATAATTAATCTTAGTGAATACATACAAAGATAAAATAATTGTCTCTTAAACATATTTTTTTTGTTTCAGAAACACGTAGATTTTGTTACTGATACAGAGTTTATAATTAATCTTAGTGAATACATACAAAGATAAATAATTGTCTCTTAAACATATTTTTTTTTGTTTCAGAAACACGTAGATTTTGTTTCTGATACAGGGTTTATAATCAATCTTAGTGAATACATGGCTTTAGGGTTTGCACAGCTTGCAACTAACGTCACATCCGCCGACTGGTATGATTCAGCCTATACTAAAGCTTCAGATAGTTTTAACATGTAGATATACCAGAAAAGCTCGTACAAAATAGCTTTTCTTGTTAGATATATAACTTATTGTATTGACCCAGTATGAATGTCGGATGAAATTATTGTAATGAATGAAAGACTGAAAATGTTTGGACTGTCGGCTTTAAGACGGTTAATTTACGGTTATTTGTATAATCACATTTTACACAAACCTATTAAGAAACTTGAGATATGTATTGGAAAAATATGTTAGTGCTCGGCAACTTATATGGCATATCAATCAGCTAGCTTAGCATACGACAACGAAAATGACTTTTGTCGACGTGTAAAAAAGTGACAGATATACTTCCGTCTCGTTCTGACGCGTTAATGGAATTATTTCGTGGTCCGTATGCTAGGCCGGTAGAATGTTTTTTTTTTTACGCAGGAGCTGTACCGCAAACTATAATATTCTTACTTACCTATTTTATTACTTTATTCCTTTCACATGTCTTGACTTTAAAAATCATGGACTACTACTTACTAGACTTACTATTTTATTATTATATACTACGGGACTAATCGCGCACTAAAATTACATGATAAATAAATACCTCCTCATCCCGACGTTTCGGCCGAGTTGCATCGACCGTGGTCACGGGTAGACTGGACTGGATTTAAAAACAACATTTACTATTTTAGATAGCGCTAGGTCAGAAAAGTCAACTGTAACGAATTGCTCTATCTATAGCTTTTTTAATAGCTATGAAACTATGAATATTAGTTTCGTTTACTTTCGTTACTCATCCATGTTTTATTTCCTAAATTACTATTATCTTTATTGAAATTTCTTCTTTCTTTATAATTAACCATGTGTAAAATGTCCCCTAATATTTATTTACAATCATCATAGACATTTATAACTTATCAAGTAGTAGAAATAAGAATATAATTTGAAAAAAATTCTTCACATTGTCTTTTAACCTGTCCAAGTAATTTCATTGAGGTCTCAATACTTTAGAGTTTTTCTTTGTCAAAATCAAAAAGAGTGCTTAAATTATTTTTATCTTATTCTTGCTGTAATATTCCGATGTAGAGCACCTAATATAGGAGTTATTTATAATTATGTTTTCTAGTTGGTGTTACATGCTCTAATCTATAATTGTGTAATTGCAAGCATAGCCAAAAGAATTTCTAAATGTAACTGTATGCCATATTTCTTGTTGGGTGCTGTGTATTTACAATTACGTTGAAAAGGATTTCTTTGATATTTTTTTATTGTTTAAATTTTGTTACATTTGGCAGTAAGCTTATCGAAATACAGTGCCTATTACATGTTTGTTTCGAATATCCCCAAGGCATCTCAGGTAACCATGTATTTGCCAAAAATATTTAGTTATTGTCTTGTAAGGTATCAATAATGTATGGCCACTGATTCATTAACAAAATGTTATGTGATGAACATAAGTGTTTGCTCTGTGTCTGGATGTTATTTAGTTACTATATATATAAGTATGAATTTTAAAAAATAACTATATGTAGTACATCAGTCTCTGGACAGACATACCACAAGCTTTACTTAGTTTGGGGTCAGAGGCCGTGTGCAAGATGTCCCCAAATATTTATAACAAATTGGGCGGCCAATGTCCAACAGTGGACGTCCTATGACTGATATGAGGATTGTTTATTCTTCCAAAATTTGAGTTCATTACCGTACATTTTGAGCTATGTATTAGCACAGTCATGCATTATTGCATTCCTGAAACAGCCTATGTTTTGTTGATTCTCTTTTAAATTATTTATATAAAAAAATGTGCACTTGGACAATTATTGGTTAGAGAAGGTAAGTTTTGTTATCTGTTGTATGAAGGTGTGTACATAGACGTAATACACAAATATGTTTCGATGTAAATTTAATATAAGACAAACTTTATTAAATTCTTTGTTAAAAATGCTTCTGGCTATTCATTTACCATTTAGGTACTTGGCGGCTGTGAAGTTAGATACAAGCTGTGTACAACCCAATCCTGACAAGCTCACATAACAGCTGCAAACATATTGGGTTTTGCGCAGTTTGTAGTTAACTTCAGACTTTAGCCATTAAGTTTGATTCGTCCTATGTTTTTACTGGAATGACGATTATTCTAGATTAATTAAGATCATTAGCCTGCTCCAAAAAACAGGCAAAAAGTAAATAAGCTTGCGTAGGCCGGGTGGCAAACCCTGGTGTCCGTTATTAATAGTTGGCTCATTTTGATTGAAAGTTTGACATTATGTTTTATGTTCTTTTATTAAGTTTTCTTACAAATGCTGCTTAAAAATAAATTGAGAAAGTATACATCTAATAACCTCTTTTCAAGGGCCTTGTGGCACTATAAGTACAGTAAAAAGTGAAATCATTATAGTTGAAACCACAGTATTATTTTGAGATCATGTTTCTTTTTCATTACATTTGTACACAATTCACAAAGGTTTGATCAAATGGCTAGTTTCGTATATCAGATAACTAGATGCCTTCGGCTTCGCCTGCCTACAAATGAATTACAGCTATAAAGTTTCCAGAAGAAATATTCTACCAGATATTGGAAAACCCAATTGCAATATGTTGTGTTCTTTATAAGTGTATACACAGACACATGGAAAAAGAGCTAGGGCAATCATAAATCAAGCAGTTTAAACTCTGCAATGGTCTAAAAAAGGGTACTATTATTTATTATTTACCCTTTAGGAAGGAATTAACTTTCAAAACAATAACCCCTTAAAGTTCCAAATAGGACCTTGGAAATAATCCCTGTGTAGTGTCATTGAGTTCAGTCCTTAACGTAATTGACCTTTGTCCCATCCATTCATGAGCATTCCCATTTCAATCTCATAATCATCCTCAGTTTCTATTTCTTCATACTCTTCCTCTGGTAATTGATCTGAAAATTTATAAGACAGATGTAGTATATTAACTCACACTGGATGCATTCTGAGGCATGTGGTCATGTTAAATAACCCGCATTATGCTATGAACAATTGTTGGTCAACGGTCAAGGCAATCGGTCAGCTGTCCAAACAGGAAAACCGGTCAGCGAACTGGGCGATGCGGGATTTTGTTATTTGACTGCGTGAATCAGTGGTGATCATGATGAGACGACGTCGTACGGTACCTATAAAAGGCCCTTGTTCGACCGTTAAATGATTATTTCTGAAATATTTATAAACCGTGACCGTTGCCGTGCCCGCCGCCCGTACTCGTCCTAACCCAAGAATCCACCTCCGCAGGTGAGTCAAAAGTGGCAGATCAAGATGGCATTTTTAACTGTTTCTGAGCTATCCGAACGGTGAACGAAAATAGTTAAAAATGCCACACATAATCAAAACGAACGCTGAATGTGATCGTTGTTGGCGTTTTTAACTGTTAATTTTGCCATCAGTAGGTTATCCGCATCCGCACCTCACATATAGGGAATGCAATCTCGTCAGATTCGGGCTCAGGCGAGATCTCGCGAGTTTATGAATGAACAGTACAAATACTTAATGAACACACAAAACTGCCAATCTCGCGAGATCTCGAAATTGGCGAGATCTCGCGAGATTGGCAGTTTTGTGTGTTTATTTTTGCATATAATCACAATATTTGAACAAATTTGGAAATATGTAATAAAGGTTATAGGTATCATGCATACATACATTTTTTAAAACGATATTTTTCATAAACTTTTGTCTTTAACATTTGTTTGACATATTTATTTATCATTTTTAAATAAAGTTTTAAGTAGTGAACTTTGAAGTATCTAATTGCATTGCGTAAGAAATGAAATAAACCACCACTTATCTTTTCTAATATTAAACAAAAGTTTAGGTATTTCATAACAAAACTACAAAAAGACAAAAAATAAAACTCACTAACTATGGTGAGTTGACTTTGAAACTGAGATATTATTATTCATTAAACATAGGTACCTACTCAGAGTTCTATTAGATCAAAGAGATCAATTAACAAAATATACTAATCAAATGAAAGGCTTGTTCGGTTAATTCTCATCACACACTATTATTCTACATCTACTGTTAACCTATGTTTATGTAAATAAATATATTTTCATTTTTTACGATTTTTTTAAAGTAGCTCCTTAAGAAGCATAAAATGTTCAAAGATCCGTCTGCTAAACAAACGGATTCTGATTTTGAGGGGCGATAACCAACCGCTAAAAATGCCTTTTTGGATTCATCGCTAGTCACGCGCTATCATATCACTCTTCAGATATGAAGTTTTTATACCCGGGTGTAATCTCGTTAGTCTCGCAAGATCTCGTCCATATTTTGGCCGATATCAATCTCGCTAAAAAGGGCCGAGATCTCGCGAGAACGAGTTTGCATTCCCTACTCCCATACATCAACGCATTCACTTACTCTATACAAAATGATGTTCATACATAATGCGGGCCGTGTTCAATTTGACCTGACCACAGAACACAGTGTGCCAAATCCTTAAGCCTACATAATGTTAGTAGTTTATTATGCTGACTTTTAAACCATATTTATACAAATAATCAAATTGATCTGTTGCTCCAATGTGGAGGAAATGAGTAACAAACCACAACGCGGTCACATTAACTAGACGCATGACCATGTGACGTTGTTTTGGCGCTCAAATACGGTGTGCAAAAAAAACCGGCCAAGTGCGAGTCGGACTCCCGCACGAAAGGTTCCAAGCCAGCTTCTATAAAAGATAAGTTTCTACCTGTTTATTAAGATTGCTTAAAAATGAATGCGATGCGTCGAGTTAATGTGACCACGTTATAACACACTTTCACTTTCATTTAGAGTGACAGTCCATAAAATAAAGTTGAGCGTAAGTGAGCCTAGTGTTAAGTCTCCACAACTCTCATATAAAAACTTTACTTAGGTGGGTGGCCAGCCCTGGTGTCAGTTTAAAACTGCTTATAGACGTAGATGTCTGCACACCACATCCTCTGCAATAGAGTTGTATACAATTGGAATAGGTTGCCTGAGGACGTTATCTCAGCAAAAACTATAAACACATTTAAAAATAGACTGGACCTTTGGATAAAGAAGGAAAAAAATTCCTTAACAGATAAATTAACTAATTTTATTCGACACTGCTTGATATAGGCACATCAGTATACACTGCTCGCCTATAAATAAATAAATAAATAAACAATCACTTACCATAGAAATCATGTGATGGCACAGTCAGGTTCAACTCCACTTCATTGCTGATAATGTCATCAAAGTTGGGCAGGCTGACCTCCTCTTGTTCCACCGGGAATTCTGTTGTTTGCGCATCTTTCTGATCTGGGTTTTGAGGGTTCGGGCCTTTTAAAAAAATACATTATTTTATTGGTACACGGATATTATTATTAATTTCCAAGGCAAACAAATGTGCATAATGTATTTCGTGCTCCTTTGTGACAAACATGTAGTGGTTCATACATATTTTTCTTTTTATGTCTCTGCCAATTGAAATTGAATAAGTAGGTTGTGACTTAACTTCCCAAATAAAAAAGATAAAAAAATTTTGGCTATGCTTGAAGCCATGGTGGTTTAGAGGGAATGACACCCGCCTTACAATCGTGAGGTCATGGGTTCTAATCCCGGTCCTGTACCAATGAATTTATGTACAGAATTTCACACCACTGGCTTTTCGGTGAAGGAAAACATCGTGAGGCAACCTGCATTCGTCCGTAGAAGAAATTTGATTGCGTATGTGAATACACCAACCCGCACTGGGCCAGAGTGGTGGATATGGCCCAACCAGCCTTCATGGGTAGGCCTAAGTCTTGCAGTGAATTGTTTAAAAAATTGCTGGTACAGTACAGTACATGCTATGCTGAAATTATTAAATATTCTTAGGTTAACACACTACACAACAATAATTCTTGATATGAGTATGTCAGTATATGCTGCATATAGGCCGAATCATACAACTTATCAGCTGTGATGTTAGCTACAAGTTACTGAGAACACAATCCTTGCATAGCTGTTATGTGAGCTTCAGTTAGAATTAGGCTATCTGCAGCTTGTAGCTAACACCCCCCAAGTTGTATGATTTGGACTAACCTATAGATAAATAGAATTGAATTAATACTTCTGTAGACTTTCTAGAGGTATCTGAGTTGATTGCAGGATTTTTGTGGTTTATAATACATGCTACAGAAATGAGATGATACATACCTTGCTTGCAAACCTCTTCTAGTAAGGACATTAGGTATCCTCTTTCTCTCTGCAACAAGCAATTAATTAAGTTAATATAATACCTAAAAAATAGAGATTTGTAGAAAAGTATAGGTAAATAATATACTTGTAATGCATAGCGATCTGCTTTTAAGGTCTTTAAGGCATTAACAATATACTTTTCTTCGCGCAGCAGCTGTTTTTCAATAGCAAGTCGCTGAGCGGTAGAAATATAAGGAGTATTCTCCATTTCGATTTATTTAAAGTTAACAGGTTAATTCTACAAATAGGAAATTCAAAGATTTTGAAATCGGAAATCTCAAACTAAACAAAATAACAAAATCCAAATTCCAAAAGTAGGGATAGAGATTTTCGATCCGAACCAATACTTGTCTGGATCGATACAAAACGATACGATCCACCCGAAATTTGTATCGATACAATGGGATTCGATCCGATTGTGGATCGATACAAACTATATGCGGGTCGTATTGAAAAATCGAATCAATTTAAAATGAATTTGAACAAATTGTTAACTGTAATTGTCAATTTGCAAATTGTAAAACCTAACCATAATATTAATAATACAACATTTCTTAACTACAAAGTATGGTAACTGTTAAAACTAAAAAGTTTATGTTACACGAATTTAAAATAATTCTTTGGGGGTTTTAGTTAAATAAGTTTTTATGCGTTCTATATTTTAATTTACCTTTAGCTTCAGCATGATTAATCTTGTGATGACCGATCATTTTCAAAATATCGTATAAAATAAAGACATTTTTGGGTTCCGTAACTCAAGAGGAAAAAACAGAACCATTATAGGATCACCTTGTTTTCCGTCTGTCCGTCTGTGTGTATGTCAAGACTCTTTATCTCGGGAACGCGTAAAAATGGTACATTTTTATTAAAAATACAAAAAAAATAGGGCCTCAAAATTCACAAAATATGGGTTGAAAAATCAACATGAGTAAATCGTATCATGTAAGGTATCATATAAAAGAGCATCAATAACACATGCCAAAACAGGTTTTTAAATATTTTAACAGTGTTTAATTAACTTCCCAATTTTGTAAAATTTTCTGGATTTGTATGGAACCCTCAGTGTACGAGCTTGACTCGCAATTGTCCGGTTTTTTTATTCATACGATACCGGAACGATCCAAAATATCGTTTCGAAGCAAGCGGATAGATACCTGGATCGACAGACTTCGATGCGATCCATTGCGATCTAAAGTATCGATACAAAGCATCTGGATCGAGCATCTCTATCGAAAACAATTGGGATGTAATGTAACTATACTAGGGATGATCGATAGACCACCGATATTCATTTAAATTAATTTTCATCAACTTATCCTTTACCTACTTGAGTTTTTTTCTAGTTTTGTATATTAAATTATACTATCATATCATAATTGCATACTAGTAAGTAGCTAAGTAGGTACATTAGTAAGTAGCCTTGAAAACTTTTTTTATCGCGAGCGTAGGTAAGACAGGTCTCTTTCGTACCGTATTCTCGTGTGTCACTTTCTTTCACTTTATCCACTTATTTATTTATCAAAAAGTAAGATTGTAGCCATAGGCCGGGTGGCTAGCCCTGGTGTCAAAATTTTTAAGGGACCTGAAGGCCTCTGACTTGGTTAAAATAACCGGGACCTACAATTTAACGTGTCAACTAAGCCGTGGTAAGGCTAAGTTGTAAATGGCACCCGCGGTCACCCATCCAAAGACAGACCGCGCCGAAAGTTGCTTTTAACGGCAATGATAGCAAACGAACATGTAGTAAATCTACGCTATGAACCCTACATTTATTTATTTATCCAGGTATTTTACTCTGTAGAAAAAGTAAAATGCTTATTATGGATTCACTATTGAAGAATACAAACAACCATAAACAGCACAATCTACAATTTCCCCATATCTAAAAGTCAATACGGCGCTCCGCGGCTGACTAGTAAATTTAAGAACATACTTAACTCGAGGCGCGTGTAGGTATGATTCTCATTCCAACCTTTTGTATGAAGACAGTATTTCTACCGTATTCTTGTAGATATCATTATCATGTCTATACTCATCCAGCAAAGATATTTTCGATTTATCGGTCATCCCGTGATCATCCCTAAAAGATGGCATGACTGACGGATGACTTTACAGGCTTGACGTATATCATGTTGACAGTGACAACCTTGAGAAATCAAACATTTGGTGTTACCAGTCCGATGTTTGTCAATCTGTAATGAACTTGGAGCAAGCATGTAGGCTCCATCAAACACAGGCGGTACGAGCGGTAGAGCGGTACGAGCGGTACGAGCGGTAAAGGGCGGTACGGCAGTACCGCGACCGGACCTGTGTGAGCCCTTCTTATATAACCAGTACAATACAGATGCCCGCCCGTCTGCTATACCGCTCGTACCGCCTGTGTGTAAAGGAGCCTTGTACAAGAGAAGCCTCCATCAAACACAGGCGGTACGAGCGGTATAGCAGACGGGCGGGTATCTGTATTGTACTGGTTATATAAGAAGGGCTCACACAAGTCCGGTCGCGGTACTGCCGTACCGCCCTTTACCGCTCGTACCGCTCTACCGCTCGTACCGCCTGTGTTTGATGGAGCCTTAGAGCGGTACGAGCGGTAAAGGGCGGTGCGGCAGTACCGCGACCGGACCTGTGTGAGCCCTTCTTATATAACCAGTACAATACAGATGCCCGCCCGTCTGCTATACCGCTCGTACCGCCTGTGTGTAAAGGAGCCTTTACACACAGGCGGTACGAGCGGTATAGCGGTACGAGCGGTAAAGGGCGATACGGCAGTACCGCGACCGGACCTGTGTGAGCCCTTCTTACCGTACCGCCTGTGTGTAAAGGAGCCTTTACACACAGGCGGTACGAGCGGTATAGCAGACGGGCGGGCATCTGTATTGTACTGGTTATATAAGAAGGGCTCACACAGGTCCGGTCGCGGTACTGCCGTATCGCCCTTTACCGCTCGTACCGCTCTACCGCTCGTACCGCCTGTGTTTGATGGAGCCTTAAAGGAGCCTTCACTTCACACCAAAACTTAACAGTTGCGAAAAACCGTACATAAATATTAAAAGTCGTACATATCTCTACCCATATTCTGGTATACTCCGAATAAATTAATAGTTTTGGCAACACTTGTTTCGGTTATTTTGGTGGGACTTCCCGTTCCTGTATTTATTTTTTAATATCTCTGCGCACTAGAAATCTGTGATCTGTGTCTCCCTATAATCTAAGGTGTCTCCGCGTCTGCGAGTCTGCGATCACAGAATTATATTCGTGTCTTCATGTCTTGCCAAATATTCTTGTGACTCACCACTCGGCCACTGCCATTCATATTATATATTTCGTTCGTGAGCAGTTGTGAATGTGAATCGTTGATAGTGCGGTTTTAGTTTTCTGTGCGTAGTATTTTTATCATATTTGCAACATGAGTACGGATTACTATTCCGATTCCGACGCAGATTATGAAGTATGCCCGCGAGGCGTTTCCTGCGCCTTGCCATTTGATCCAACGTCTATTGAAAATATTATCCTCACGATCAGTGATAAGTTCGATTTCCGGGTGATTCTGAGTGATGATCGCGCTAAGGGTGCCCTGTTGGTAACCGCGGGGCTGACAGTGGCTGGAGGACTTCTTGGTCGCCATTATGGCGGGAAAATCGGAGCTGCGGTTGGCGGGGCCATCGGCGGCGCTTGCGGGCTCGGTATTATTGGTAAGAAATAAATATTTACGCATAATAAATTTCAGGTTTCGCCCTTCGTGGGTAGGCTGGTATTCAGCTTGGACTAATATAATGGTGGATTTTTGCTAGAAGCAACCTCTTCCTATGAAATTCTTGGTCTACCCTCATTTTCATAGAATAAAATATAGCAAGAAAATAAAAATACATTCGAGTTAGAAGATAAAGTACTAGAAGATAGATGTCAATTATAATCACATAGCTATCATTCATGTCTGCAATTTAACCACAACTGGCCTGGTAAGCATTGAAAGATTATTAATTTTAAATCTAATAGGTTCAAGAGCTATAGTTTAAACTTGTGCACATAATATTAAATAATTTGTCTTTTATCCTACTAAAATTGTAAACGAGAAAGTTTGTATGTATGGCTGTTTGTTCCTCTTTCACACAAATAACTACTGAACGGATTGAGATGAAACTTTGCAATAGTAATACTTAAATGGCTTCAAGAAAAGTATGGCATGGGGTTGCTGCCTGCCTTGGCAGGTACATCAAAATAACATGTATGCAATAATTTATAAAGATATGGCGTGAAACGAAGTTCGCCGGGTCAGCTAGTATGGAATGAATAACATAGTCTAGCAACAAAATAGTAGAATGTGACTACCGATAGTCAAAAAATCATCTGATTTAACAATGCTCAATAATTAGCAATAACTACTGATACAATCATGATATAATGTTGTCTGTTACAGCGGTATCAATGCGCGACATCTGGAAAGATATCAAATCCAAGCTAGACGAGCTGTTTGAGATAGTGTACGACTACCTGGCCGGTATGGGGATTGAAGACTATAAGAAGGCCGCCATGTTCCTCGCTGGCACCGGAGGTCCCACAACTCAACTTGCCTTGCTGGTGCTAGAAACTACCTCCAGTGTCCTCGGCAAGAAGATATTGTCCAGCCTGACTGCTGCTTAGAGGTTTTCAATATTGCAGTCTCTATATATCAGTTTAGGTGTAATAAAAGACAAACTTGCCCTATATCATTGTTTGTTTGTTTGACTTTAGTGAAGACTTTTGAAGACCACCTTCAAATATTACTAAACAAGTTTTAAAAAATGATTGTAAATTATTTGTTAGAATGTATATACATTGTAGTGTGTGATCACGAGTTTGACTAGTGAATTTAAAAGTACATATTTTACATAGTAGTTGTTAATTTTTATTTGCTAGGATAAATTATAGTACTTATGTGGATTAATTGAATCAAGAAAAAATAAAGAATTAATGTTGTTTTAAAATATTTAGGTACAAAGTGTATTGGTTTCAACTTATTGTTTTCTTAGAAGAATAAAAGAGAAAAATTTTCTGTGGTTTGCAGTAAATCACAAAAGTTTTAATATGAACTCTACATAAATGTTGATTCAGTAGTATTTTTATCTATGTGTAACTGTAGGGTAATGCAACAAATTGTGCCTTTTGAAAATTATGACTTGACATTTTGACTAGACAAGGTAGGTATTTATATTTTGATAATGTTTGTATGTTTTTGATAGTAAGATTTAGAATAAGGGAATAAATGTCACTGGTTGATTTATTGTTCTTATAATATAATTTTATTAGCAGTTTAAGTATATTGTGATAAGAATTTTGTAATTAATAGTTAGAATTATGGTTTTATTATTTTGATGTGATTTTTTTATTGTGACAAATAATGTTTAATTCTCAATGATAATAAATGTGATTTTTATGAATAAACAGTACTATTATTTATAGATACTCCATATGGACTTATTAGATGAAAGCTAATTTCAAGCGGTATTATTGGGAAGGCCTATGTTTAAAAGTAGATGTCCTAAAACTATGGTGATGATGATTATTTATTGTTATGTTGTTAATGATCGTTAAGTACATGTCCTACATAATAGAATACCTATTAAGAATACCTATTAATTTAGTGGAAAATTAAAATACTGGAAATCTTGGCAAATACTGTAGATAGGGAAACCAGTGAGTGCTTTTTCACAACTATTTGAGGCTATAGGCCGAGTCAAACTTCTTGGCGGCTGTGGAGTTAGCTACAAGCTGAGCATAACCCAATCCTGACAGAAGCTCACATAACAGCTGGCTGTGCGAGAAATGAGCGTTTCAAATAAGGGTATTTTCAAAATCATTAATCATCATTATTTTTTAGCTCGTAATTGCTCACTAATGAGCGATGGTAATGGCCTCTAGGAGTCTTGTAAGCCTAACTGTAGCTGATTTGTAACTTTTGTGTCAGTATTATGCTTCTATGAAGAGCTAGGTAGTAGGTATATAGTTCTCTATTCTGTGGTATAAGTGTACCTATAGCATAATAAATATTCTGTAAAGTGCAAATGCTTAAAAAAAACTTATTGTTAATGTCACCCATATGTCACCATTGCAAAAGAAATTATATTGCCATTTGTATAACCAAAAGCGTATTAAGATAATTTTAGCTCGATATAATTTTTATTGGATGCTACGGTTTTAGAATGATTCTAGCACGACGAACGGCGCGGCGCCAAACCCACGTGGTGGTCAAAAGTGGTGCAGCTACCAATAATATATTATTTTTACTAGACTACAAAAGTTAAGGATTAGCTGGATCAGCTACGAGAATAATAATATTACGAGTAAGTGAGACCACAGCATACACAAGTTGCTAGGACTGAGGGAGTAAAATATATACTTTTTGTCTTTGTCATAGTTTCTGTTGGTAACGTTTAAATGTGACAAACACGCAAGTCACAGTTGATGACATGTAAAATTAATTTTATTGAATAGTGCACGTCCAACAGTGATTTCAGTGGTGAAATTAGAGACTTTTAGACATAATCTATCGTGCGATAATGGTGATGTGTAAGGCTGCAAAAGTCATAGTAAGCTGAAATCCGAAAACATAACCTTCTTCTTCTTCTTAGTTTTGGCGTCGCATTATTGTGCATTTGCCAGTGTCAAGTAATACGTTTCAATAATTTTTGATAATATTTTAGTCCAATTAGTTTATATAGATTATACTGTGTTTGTTTCAGAGGTGAAGGGTATAAAATCCTAAAAACTGTGGACAAATTAAATACAGTATTTCATTAGACACCGTACAAATTCTCTACGTTTGATGGCAGTACTACACAAGACATTGGCGAAATTGTGAAACACCCTCACAGAAGCCACAAACAAGAATTGAATTGATAATATTTTATCAAAATAGTCACTATCGTAGTCTCGTCATAGTCCAATAAAGTCGCGGTCAAGTTCAATCATAGTCCAAGTCATACCTCAGTAAAGCAGTGGAGACTTTACGAGAGGCGACTATGAAGTTTTGGTAACAACACGGAACAACATGATACGTCACATTATATCACTTGCCTACACTCATGCGCGTAAATTAGCTCATAATCAACGAAATACCATCATTTTTCACTAATTCTCACTGATAAAAACACAAGTCTAACAAAATAATACAATGGGGCGACATGATTTTTCCGCGTTCCTGCCAAAACTCCGCAAAACATAACCTTTTACTTCAAATCCTTGAATTGTATATAAATTCATGACAGAGGTGCATTTGGCATATCTATTATGTTCTATAGCACTCTAAAATATGATTAAACAGTAAATTTTTATTCGTGGTATTAACCGACCAAATAAGTAGGTAGTAGTCACAAATTATTACATTATTATAGAGAAGTTAGCTTGTCAGCCATGTCCTGTTTTTTTTTTTAATTTGGGCGTGTTCCATGATTATTGCTCCCTTTGGGGTGTTCGCATGTGACCGATCTATAGTATACTTAATTTTTGAGACTGTAAGAATTTGTTTTTAATTTGTATATTTGCAACGCCCTATAGGATGTTCTATATCTAGGTAATTAACATATCTGGAGAGGTTCAATTCTTGAGCGTATGTTGGTGACTAGTGAGAGTTAGTTTCTTTCTGAAAGCTCTAAGCTAAGCAAGTAAGCACACACAAATGATGCATGAAATAATGATATAAATCAAAAATTATGTGATGCATCTACGCCACCACACAAAAGAATAATGGCAACACAGTCTATTTTTGTTTACATTTCTGTTTTCATTTCAGTATTTTCTGTTATGCTTGCCAAAACATAGATTCATTTTGATTTATCATTAAAGTTTTAGTTACCAAAGATGTCTGAATTGCAGCCTTATTGCGCAGCAGAAGTTAGATTTGATCCTAGCTTTATGGAACAAATATTGTTACAAATAGGTAAGACCATCAATGCTTCTAATAAGTTCTATTTCACAACGTATAGGTATTTCCGACTTCTAATTCTCTTTACCAAGGCTTTCGTTCATTGCGATTGGATTCAACTGTTCTTCCTATCTCCAGGGACCACATGCTATCGCAATCAATGCTATTTTACTAGTCATTTATGGTTTATTATTCATTCAGAATTTAAGAGCGCGGCTCTTGTCGGTGGAGCAACTTCCACGTCTCGCGGTTCTCGGCCAGTGTCCTCACTTGAAATCTACCTTCTCTTTTAACTGATGAAGGAATATCCGCCGTTGTCTTGTCTTTCCACTCTATATTAAACAATACGTCATTGAACATAAAACCATTGCTTTTCAGCGGACACATTTAGGATAGAGATAGTATGGGACCGCGATACGGCGGTGCTCACAGGCGTCCTGGCGGTGGCCGGGGGCTTGCTCGGCGGCTATGCGGGTGGTCGGGTCGGCGCGGCCGTAGGGGCTGGCATCGGAGGCGCCACAGGCGTTGGAGTCTCCAGTAAGTGTATTTTTAAATAAGTAGTAAGTTTAAAAGAATAAGTAAGAAGAAAAGAGATATTAGTAGGAATAAACACCTTGTTAAAGTAGTTAAAGTAGGTACTAAAGGCACAAAGTAATCAACAGATACAAACTTGTTTCTGGCTCTTATATATAGGTAAGTATTCTTGTTGTCATTTTTATAAAGAATAGGAATGCTATTTATTGTGCATAGATAAATTAGTTAAGTCCATATTATCTCTTTATATACATATTCCGTAATGGGCACTTTGCATTTATAAGTGAAAACTGTTTTGGCTTATGTATTGTCATTTAACCTCTTCTTACTGTGTTTGTTAGAAAGCCGTTTGTTTTCCATGTAAAATAAAAATAAAATAAATATTCATAAAATAAATGCGAAATAATATTTCGTCAGTCTCACAGACCAACGCGCGAGTATACTCGTAGGAAGGTTAATATTATTACTGTTGTAAGTGTTGTTTTTAACAGTGTTCATATTTACTTGTTATATGAAATACTTAGTAAAAATAATTATACTGCTTCTGACCAAGATATGAAAAACTATAAAGTTTTAGGTAATTTATTTAGTAAATGTCAGGTCTGAACTTCAATCCATTGTTTGTATGGGGACAGATGTGGGGAAGTCCCCATAGTACAAAGTAGTAGGACAGGTACTTGCACAAATTGTTTCTTTCCTCTGTGTTGTTTTCAAACCACAGCTAGAATTGTATTTTATTTCTACTACATCTTACATTTGTATTCTATCTGCAGCTGTAGTCTCCCTACGCGAGATCTGGCACACTATTAAAGAGAAGCTGAAAGAACTTCTTTATATAATATTCAACTTTCTCCGTCGCCTTGATGCAAGCGACTACATCCGAGCCGTGGACATCCTTATGGCGTGCTCAGCGAGTCGGAGAGAGCTCGTCCTTACCATCATCGACTTTATAGCTGAGAAGCTGGGGAGACAGGTGCTGTCTAGTATCACAGCTGCTTGACGACACTCCCTAGTGTCGTCTATGTATCGTATGGTCTAAGAGCTAGTGAACATCTACCTTCACCCTTATTATAACCAGATTAGACATATTTTTTATCAAATATCAATCCTTACTATAATGCAGCGGTCGGCAACCTTTTGGCAGGCAAGGGCCACAAGGTGACAAAATAAACTAAAGGCGGGCCGCAGTCATGATATTAGCCCTATAACCCCCATATACCTACGCATAATTTGTCATATTCCATAGGATAAATAAAAATGCTATTAAAAATTGTTAAAAGATACGGAACTTAATTAGCACATGTAATCATTATTGTTGTATTGAATGAAACAATTGTATTTAATTTTTTATGAAGTATGGATAATTATTGTCTGAACTAATATGATAAATTTAAATAAAATTATATTTTTGGGCTTTATAGCTAGAAAAATAAGTGAAATAGAAATAAATTAAAACTACAAACTATAGGTGATATCTGAGGTTGCATTTGAGAGGCTATTTCTTGTATGTTAGCTGTCATATATTTGTAGTCGCGATTCGTAGAATGACTCTCAAATGTTCATCTGTGAGACGAGAAGCATATTTATTTATTCTATAAGTAATTAACAATTGAATAAGTTTGCTCGCATAAATTAGTGGTAGGTACCAAAAATTGTAATGAACTGCTTAGCATTATTAGTGCGTATTTAAAAAGCGCGCTTACTTAATGCGTTTATTTTGACAATAATAATTATTAATTATAACTTATTTACAAAACATTCACGGGCCGCAAGTAGGACGTCCGCGGGCCGCACGCAGCCCGCGGGCTGCGCGTTGCCGACCGCTGCTATAATGTGTAATAAAGTGACAAGTGTTACTTTGCAAGAGACATGTAGCAAATTAACATGTAACATCACTAAAATTATGTGTGTGTAGTTTTAGTCATTATTTTGATATATGATTGATGATATTCTTCATTACGCTTGATTTTATTTTTTAGGGATCAATTGGTGGTAGGTGTTTGCACAAAAAATTACTAGTTTGTAAAAATGTTACCGACAAACCATATTTATTTTCAAAAAAGTACTAGAAGAAGTGGCTATTACCGTTATTGGGTCACTAGAGATTTTCTCTACCTATAGATACTCAAGATAGGTGCCCCAGCAGGTTTTTGCCCATCTCAGAAAAATAGACAAACAGACAGACAACTCTTTATTGTGCGCTCTAAAATTAACGACTAAACAGCAGGTACAAAGAATATGATTACTACCACAAGTAAAAGCCTTGTCATTTAAAAGAAAATAATTCAGTATAAAGAAAAAAAAAAGAAGAAAATAGTGTCAGTAACAAGAATAATCACCACTGATGTATGTGTCGCGTTCTTAGTATGTATAAAAGTATTTGCATTCATTAGTTTTTTTGGATTCCCATCTATAATGGAAGCAATTTATTGATGGCAGCGTTTGTGGCTTTGGCAAGACGGCAGTTTGCAATGGCACTTAGCAGATCAGTGAGTTTTCAAACAATGCTAACAATTTTAGCTTAGCTTACTTTAGTATAGTAAGATAGAACTGTAAATGTCACAGGGTTTGTACTGCTAGGTTAACTATTTGCAAAAATAATGTGATAGGTGATATCCGTCCTTAGATAAAAACGTAACATACTTAACACACATTTTAAAAGATAATCTAAAAATTATTAATGTTGTATAATTTACAGCCATATATCAGTAATTATAATCATATCTCTGCATTCTTATTTATTTCCTTGTGACCTGTTCTCGATAAGCATTGTAAAGTCCTTTGTCCTTTCAAGTTTTATACTTAGCGGAAAGTGTGGGATTCCCCAAATATATCCCTAACTTGTTTAGTATTTATCTTGTTAAGTCCAACAAAACTAATATAAATATGGCAAACTAGTCTAGTTGGTCATAAGGAAATTGTGGGATTCCCCAAATAAAATATCTACCTAACTTGTTTATTATTCATCTTGTAAAGTCCCAACAAAACTAATATAAATATGGCAAACTAGTCTAGTTGGTCATAAGGAAATTGTGGGATTCCCCAAATAAAATATCTACCTAACTTGTTTATTATTCATCTTGTAAAGTCCCAACAAAACTAATATAAATATGGCAAACTAGTCTAGTTGGTCATAAGGAAATTGTGGGATTCCCCAAATAAAATATCTACCTAACTTGTTTATTATTCATCTAGTAAAGTCCCAACAAAACTAATATAAATATGGCAAACTAGTCTAGTTGGTCATAAGGAAATTGTGGGATTCCCCAAATAAAATATCTACCTAACGTGTTTATTATTCATCTTGTAAAGTTCCGACAAAACTAATATAAATATGGCAAACTAGTCTAGTTGGTCATAACGAAATTGTGGGATTCCCCAAATAAAATATCTACCTAACGTGTTTATTATTCATCTTGGAAAGTCACAACAAAACTAATATAAATATGGCAAACTAGTCTAGTTGGTCATAAGGAAATTGTGGGATTCTCCAAATAAAATATCTACCTAACGTGTTTATTATTCATCTAGTAAAGTCCCAACAAAACTAATATAAATATGGCAAACTAATCTAGTTGGTCATAAGGAAATTGTGGGATTCCCCAAATAAAATATCTACCTAACTTGTTTATTATTCATCTAGTAAAGTCCCAACAAAACTAATATAAATATGGCAAACTAGTCTAGTTGGTCATAAGGAAATTGTGGGATTCCCCAAATAAAATATCTACCTAACGTGTTTATTATTCATCTTGTAAAGTTCCGACAAAACTAATATAAATATGGCAAACTAGTCTAGTTGGTCATAACGAAATTGTGGGATTCCCCAAATAAAATATCTACCTAACGTGTTTATTATTCATCTTGGAAAGTCACAACAAAACTAATATAAATATGGCAAACTAGTCTAGTTGGTCATAAGGAAATTGTGGGATTCCCCAAATAAAATATCTACCTAACTTGTTTATTATTCATCTAGTAAAGTCCCAACAAAACTAATATAAATATGGCAAACTAGTCTAGTTGGTCATCAGCCAAATGTCAAATAACTTGGTTACCGATTACTGGTTTCAGCATCAAAAACAGGATTGAAAGGAAAGTCCTAACTCAAAACTGTAGACCACTAAACATTTTATTGTTTTACTACAGGGTTATTCAGAACTGGTATATTAAGCCGAAAAGAGGTGATTCTGAGCATCATTATGAACAAATTTTACTATGGGGCTAACGGCTAACCCGGAATTGAAGAAAAAATCAACTGTTTCATACATTTTGTCGTTTCAGAGCAATTTTTGAGTTGCAATTTTACATGGAACAGCTGATTTTTTTTCGAATTAGGGTTGGCCTAATAGTAAAATTTGTTCATAATTTGCACAGAATCACCTCCTTTCGGTTTAGTACAGGGTAAGTAGATAACCTTGTATAGGATTGTACTATTATAATCACGTCACTTACTTTACTCTTAGGCTTTTCTGTGGGGCCGTAAAGTTCTCAACTAGAGAACATGTACCGGTAACGCAGCGAAAGACGTCCGGCCATTCATACGGTGCACAGACGATGTGATTATAACTACAAGATTCTGCTCGATGTAATAAGTCACACACAACCGGTTCGTTTATTTAATTATTATCTGTTTTATATTATTATTGCACATGAGACAGTCAACAAAAGTCAAAATTGAGAAGTAGGTACATAATTTATAAGGCAAAAATGGAACCCTGTTGTTTTTAAACTATCGCGATTTGAACACATTATTACTATATACTACGGGACTAATGGCGCACTAAAATTACGAGATAAATAAATACCTCATCATCCCGACGTTTCGGCCGAGTTACATCGTTGAGGTATTTATTTATCTCGTAATTTTAGTGCGCGATTAGTCCCGTAGTATATAATAATAATGGATAGACCCTATTTTAGATAGGTACTAGAGTTGTGTATTATTATTAGATGTGAATTGCAGCTATTAATCAGTAACTGATGTTTTTATAAATATTTGTAGATTAGTTATGTAATGTTGTTTAGTACATACACGGTATTAGTTTTATAGCTTATTTTATTTTAGTTCATAATTTTATAAATTAGTGTTTTTTTAACTTTTCAATCAGTTTGTAACTAAAGCAATTGCTCAAATTAGTGTTATAGGCCGAATCAAACTTGTTGGCGTCTGTGAAATTAGCTACGAAACCCAATCCTCGCGCAGCTCGCAAGCTCAGCCAGGATCGGGTTCTGTGCAGCTTGTAGCTAACTTCACAGCGGCATGAAGCTTCATTCGGCTAATACTTATATGTAAGTTTTGTAATAAATCCGGTGTGATAGAATTTATGATACGTTTAAAATAAATGAATCATTTTAAAAACTTGTTTTGTTTTCAGCCCTAGCCTAAGAGCCGCTGTAGATCGACCTTCACCCACGTGATAACCAGATGAGACTATTTTTTATTTATAAACACGCTTATGATAGCTTGCCTATCGAAAAATGTTCATGGCTATTTTTTATTACATAAGTATTATTTAAAATATGTCATGAACGATTTATGAAAAAAAAATATATATTATTTTTGTAACTAAATTCTTTCCAATTTTGACTGGTTATAAGATCATTTTCATAGTATATTCGATATTCGTACATAGTTGCGTACCTAGGTGTCTTCTCTTCAGTAAAATCTATTAGTTGGAATAAAAATACTGGCAATCACTCTTTAGTGATGGTAAAAAAAGTCCAAAAAAATATCGTAAGTATGAACACATTTCAATAGGCAAGCTATCATAGGCCTATTTGTATGTAAATAACATTTCACAAAGTGTCTCATCTGGTTGTCAAATGGGTGAAGGTCGTTCTTCCACGTCTCCTCCCCCTACCCTATTTATGTTCGCCAACCCACTAAAAGATTGTTGCCTTTTTGTTGGTTTTACACCATGTCTTATTTATTTTGCTTTTTTACCATCAGTCAGATATATTTTAAAGTAAAATAAAACACAACAATCAATAAATTAAAGTGCATTTATTACACGAAATAAAGAGGAACTATCATATAGTAGGTAAGCTATCACATCTAAATGCAACGGTTCGAAACAATCACAAATACCTAGTACAGTCAGATATATCAATACAATGATCAAAATGTATGTATTTTAATTAATTTTATGGGTCTGTGGCCTGAAATAAAGGAATTCTAATTTAATTTTTAAATTAAAAAAAAAGATCAACAAATCTATTAAGAAGCAACATCTTCTGATTAAGGGCAACATAATGCTGCATTAGACCTGGCGCGGCGTAGAGAGAATGTAATATCCTCCTCTCTTTCTACCGCGCGGCGAAAATATATACCTGCTCCTGCAGTTTCGTTTCGCGCGGCGCAGGGCGCTTGCGCGAGTGTGCGTGTGTGATATTGTATTTTACCACATGTTAGCACTTTTGTGCTGATAAATAAAGCAATTCGTGCGAAATTATTCCCTAACCATTCCAAAATAATTATAAATAAATATTTTTGGTACATCTTACACACGGCCTCTGACCCCAAACTAAGCAAAGCTTGTGATATGTCTGCCAGAGACTGATATACTACATATACTTATTTTTTAAATACATACTTATATAGATAGTAACAAAATAACACCCAGACACAGAGCAAACACTTATGTTCATCACATAAATATTTGCCCTGGGTGGGGATCGAACCCACGCCTCTTTGACCCGGAAGTTAGGGTCACTAACTACTGAGCCACCGAGGCAGTCATTATTAAAAAATGCACAACGTTAATGTTCAAGTTTGCACTTCTGCCGGCACTCCCGCAGTGCAATCCGTTCTTTTTTATTGTGGCTTCACGTTTAACCACATTTATCTATCTATACTTTATTGTAGAATACAATGGTACGGTTGCAATACACTTCACAAGGCCGCATTGTATTAGGGCGCAAACTAAAAGTTCTAAACAATTTTGGTTTCGCTTTTGTAAATATTTTTATCTATTTGACAGTAACACCATTCTTTAAAATAAATTGCAAAGCATCTTCTTGTGTTAGGGACATATACATTTACAATGACTTATAAAATGTACTAAGAGTACCAACTCCCCATAGCTAGGAGAAAGCTTTTCCCACTCTAGAAATCTTTGTCTTGTTGTCATTTTATTTTTTCTGGTACGGGCAAAAGTAGGCAATTTCTAGCCATAGCTATACCAATGTTCTTTTACTATCTTATAATTCACTACATTATACGTACTACGGGACTAATGGTGCACAGAAAATCCCACTAATATTATAAACGCGAAAGTTTGTGAGGATGGATGGATGGATGTATGGATGTTTGTTACTCTTTCACGCAAAAACTACTGAACGGATTGAGATGAAACTTTGCAATAATATAGCTTATATATCAGAATAACACATAGGCTATAAATTATAATGATATATTGCGTATGCGGGCGAAGCCGCGGGTAAAAACTAGTATGAGATAAAATAAATCCTACTAATATTATAAACGTGAAAGTTGGTGAGGTTGGATGGATGTATGTATGTATGGATGTTTGTTACTCTTTCACGCAAAAACTACTGAACAGATTGAGATAAAACTTTGCAATAAAGCGAAGCCGCGGGTAAAAATTAGTACTTCAATATACGTTTCAACTGAGATGCATCGATTATGGTTTTCTGTACGAGCTTAGTCCCGTAGTACATCAGAATAAAACACATTATTTTGATGAAATCATGTGAAAAATGAAATCGCGAAAGTCTATTTTTAACTATCTGACTGTACAAACACAAAAACTACACAAAACATAAATAAAACACAACAATCGTCCGTCTTGGACTCAGTTACATCGTAAACACCGAACTTAGGAATCCTAAACCACTAGACCTACCTACCTAGAGTTATTTAGTTTGCATGGGAATCTAATCTAATTTGAGGTGCTGATGGTGCATTCCAAATCCTAACCATTTCTAAACTTATTTAACTATTAGTATACTACGCGCTACACAAATCGGCGGATGGGAAGTTATGCGCAAAACGGGGAGCAATAGCCGAAATATAAGTATGCGCGGGAGACGAGACGCCGGGACACACCCGCCCGCCAACCTCATGCCTCCCGCGCACTCCCTACGCCCGTGCTCACCACTACGACACGCGGCGTCGGCATTGTGCACACATGCGCAATAATTAGCGAATCACGGCGAAGCGTCATCTGCGGCTAACTTCTCATCCGCCGATTTGTGTGGCGCTTAGTATACTTTTACTACAGGATCATTCAGTAAGGGTGTACTGAGTCGAAGGGGGGTGATTCAAACCATCATTATTAACATTGTTTACTACGGGGCCAACTCGGTATAAAAAAATCTGCTGTTACATAGAATTTGCTGACTTCGAGTTGCATATTTTTATGGGATAGCTGTTTCTTTTTTCGAATTCTTAATTGGTCTCATAGTAAAAGTGGTTAACGATCCCACTCATCTCCTTTCGGCTTAATACACCCTTCCTGAACAACCCTGTATTCAAATATTTAAAATTAAGTTATTGTTTACAGCATCGCAGATATTTTGCATTTTAAAGGCTGTATTCGCCGCCATTCTATCAAAAATATTTCTGAAAATAATCATTCTAAAATCTTTTTTTTATAATTCTGAATATAGTCTTAAATTCTACAAAATACAAAAAGATTCTAGAATTATTATTTTTAGAAATAATTTTGTATGATCTTGTATAAAATCAAATATAAATAGAACATGTAATGTTGCATTAAAGTATCTTCTCTTTTTTATATTTAAGTTAGGGGCACATTTACAACAGCATCAAGCTTGTTACTTAAAACGAAAATGTCAGACATTTTGTATTATTCGCAGTTGAATTTGTGTGAATAACTTTAATTATTAAGGCTGAGTTAAGCCATAAACTTAGAAGATAAAAAAACAATAAATAACTAACACTATTAAAATTAACAACGAAAAATACATAAAAAATTAAGTACTTGGTAAATAAACTGTCATGATTTTTTTGTCTGAGGATTCTTATTATTTGTCCAAAATCAGTCAATCAAATATGGCAAACTAGTCTAGTTGGTCATAAGGAAATTGTGGGATTCCCCAAATAAAATATCTACCTAACGTGTTTATTATTCATCTTGTAAAAAATAAAATAAAATAAAGTTCCAACAAAACTAATATAAACATGGCAAACTAGTCTAGTTGGTCATCAGCCAAATGTCAAATAACTCGGTTACCGATTACTGGTTTCAGCATCAAAAACAGGATTGAAAGGAAAGTCCTAACTCAAAACTGTAGACCACTAAACATTGTATTGTTTTACTACAGGGTTATTCAGAACTGGTATATTAAGCCGAAAAGAGGTGATTCTGAGCATCATTATGAACAAATTTTACTATGGGGCTAACGACTAACCCGGAATTGAAAAAAAATCAACTGTTTCATACATTTTGTCGTTTCAGAGCAATTTTTGAGTTGCAATTTTACATGGAACAGCTGATTTTTTTTCGAATTAGGGTTGGCCTAATAGTAAAATTTGTTCATAATTTGCACAGAATCACCTCCTTTCGGTTTAGTACAGGGTAAGTAGATAACCTTGTATAGGATTGTACTATTATAATCACGTCACTTACTTTACTCTTAGGCTTTTCTGTGGGGCCGTAAAGTTCTCAAATAGAGAACATGTACCGGTAACGCAGCGAAAGACGTCCGGCCATCCATACGGAGCACAGACGATGTGATTATAACTACAAGATTCTGCTCGATGTAATAAGTCACACACAACCGGTTCGTTTATTTAATTATTATCTGTTTTATATTATTATTGCACATGAGACAGTCAACAAAAGTCAAAATTGAGAAGTAGGTACATAATTTATAAGGCAAAAATGGAACTGGATAGACCCTGTTGTTTTTATACTATTTACACACACACATTATTATTATATACTACGGGACTAATGGCGCACTAAAATTTCGAGATAAATAAATACCTCATCATCCCGACGTTTCGGCCGAGTTGCATCGTTGAGGTATTTATTTATCTCGTAATTTTAGTGCGCGATTAGTCCCGTAGTATATAATAATAATGGATAGACCCTATTTTAGATAGGTATTAGAGTTGTGTATTATTTTAAATTGCAGCTATTAATCAGTAACTTATGTTTTTATAATTATTTGTAGATTAGTTATGTAATGTTGTTTAGTACATACACGGTATTAGTTTTATAGCTTATTTTATTTTAGTTCATCATATCATAAATTAGTGTTTTTTAACTTTTAAATCAGTTTGTAACTAAAGCAATCGCTGAATTTAGTGTTTTAGGCCGAATCAAACTTGGTGGCGTCTGTGAAATTAGCTACGAAACCCAATCCTCGCGCAGCTCGCAAGCTCAGCCAGGATCGGGTTCTGAGCATCTTGTAGCTAACTTCACATCCGCCATGAAGTTTGATTCGGCCTATACTTCATGTAAGTTTTGTAATAAATCCGGTGTGATAGAATTTTTGATACGTTACAAATAAACGAATCATTTTAAAAACTTGTTTTGTTTTCAGCCCTAGCCTAAGAGCCGCTGTAGATCGACCTTCACCCACGTGATAACCAGATGAGACTATTTTTATTTATAAAAACGCTTATGATAGCTTGCCTATCGAAAACTGTTCATGGCTATTTTTTATTACATAAGTATTATTTAAAATATGTCATGAACGGTTTTTGAAAAAAAATATATATTGTTTTTGTAACTAAATTCTTTCCAATTTTGACTGGTTATAAGATCGTTTTCATAGTATATTCGATATTTGTACATAGTGGCGTACCTAGGTATCTTCTCTACAGTAAAATCTATTAGTTGGAATAAAAATACTGGCCATCACTCTTTAGTGACGGTAAAAAAAAAGTCCAAAAAAATATCGTAAGTATGAATGTAACATTTCAATAGGCAAGCTATCATAGGCCTATTTGTATGTAAATAACATTTCACAAAGTGTCTCATCTGGTTGTCAAATGGGTGAAGGTCGTTCTTCCACGTCTCCTCCCCCTACCCTATTTATGTTCGCCAACCCACTAAAAGATTGTTGCCTTTTTGTTGGTTTTACACCATGTCTTATTTATTTTGCTTTTTTACCATCAGTCAGATATATTTTAAAGTAAAATAAAACACAACAATCAATAAATTAAAGTGCATTTATTACACGAAATAAAGAGGAACTATCATATAGTAGGTAAGCTATCACATCTAAATGCAACGGTTCGAAACAATCACAAATACCTAGTACAGTCAGATATATCAATACAATGATCAAAATGTATGTATTTTAATTAATTTTATGGGTCTGTGGCCTGAAATAAAGGAATTTTAATTTAATTTTTAAATTAAAAAAAAAGATCAACAAATCTATTAAGAAGCAACATCTTCTGATTAAGGGCAACATAATGAGCCATAGACTACTTGCTTTAGAAGTGAAAACTTCTTGAGCGGCGTTGTGCACTTTTTGGGATGGGTAAAAATTTTTATACTCGCGCCAGGACACGTGACTTGATCGAAAATTCGTAAGACGGAGGGAGAGTAGACCGCTGGCGCGGCGTAGAGAGAATGTAATATCCCCCTCTCTTTCTACCGCGCGGCGAAAATATATACCTGCTCCTGCAGTTTCGTTTCGCGCGACGCAGGGCGCTTGCGCGAGTGTGCGTGTGTGATATTGTATTTTACCACATGTTAGCACTTTTGTGCTGATAAATAAAGCAATTCGTGCGAAATTATTCCCTAACCATTCCAAAATAATTATAAATAAATATTTTTGGGACATGTTACACACGGCCTCTGACCCCAAACTAAGCAAAGCTTGTGATATGGCTGCCAGAGACTGATATATTACATATACTTATTTTTTAAATACATACTTATATAGATAGTTACTAAATAACACCCAGTCACAGAGCAAACACTTATATTCATCACATAAATATTTGGCCTGGGTGGGGATCGAACCCACGCCTCTTTGACCCAGAAGTTAGGGTCACTAACCACCGAGGTAGTCATTATTAAAAAATGCACAACGTTAATGTTCAAGTTTGCACTTCTGCCGGCACTCCCACAGTGCAATCCGTTCTTTTTTATTGTGGCTTCACGTCTAACCACATTTATCTATCTATACTTTATTGTAGAATACAATGGTACGGTTGCAATACACTTCACAAGGCCGCATTGTATTAGGGCGCAAACTAAAAGTTCTAAACAATTTTGGTTTCGCTTTTGTAAATATTTTTATCTATTTGACAGTAACACCATTCTTTAAAATAAATTGCAAAGCATCTTCTTGTGTTAGGGACATATACATTTACAATGACTTATAAAATGTACTAAGAGTACCAACTCCCCATAGCTAGGAGAAAGCTTTGCCCACTCCAGAAATCTTTGTCTTGTTGTCATTTTATTTTTTCTGGTATGGGCAAAAGTAGGCAATTTCTAGCCATAGCTACACCAATGTTCTTTCACTACCTTATAATTCACTACATTATACGTACTACGGGACTAATAGCGCAAGGAAATTTGAGATAAAATAAATACTTCAATATAGGTTTCGACCGCGATACATCGATTATGGTTTTCTGTACGAGCTTAGCCCCGTAGTACATCAAAATAAAACACATTATTTTGATGAAAGCATGTGAAAAATGAAATCGCTAAAGTCTATTTTTGACATTTCACTATCTGACTGTACAAACACAAAAACTACACAAAACATAAATAAAACACAACAATCGTCCGTCTTGGACTCAGTTACATCGTAAACACCGAACTTAGGAATCCTAAACCACTAAACCTACCTACCTAGAGTTATTTAGTTTGCATGGGAATGTCTAATTTGAGGTGCTGATGGTGCATTCCAAATCCTAACGATTCTAAACTTATTTAACTATTAGTACTATGCGCCACACAAATCGGCGGATGGGAAGTTATGCGCAGAACCCGGAGCAATAGCCAAAATATAGGTATGCGCGGGAGATGAGACGCCGGGGCACACCCGCCCGCCAACCTCATGCCTCCCGCGCGCTCCCTACGCCTGTACTCACCACTACGACACGCGGCGTCGGAATTGTGCACACATGCGCAATAATTAGCGAATAACGGGCGAAGAATCATCTGCGGCTAACTTCTCATCCGCCGATTTACGTGGCGCTTAGTATACTTTTACTACAGGATCATTCAGTAAGGGTGTACTGAGTTGAAAGGGGGTGATTCAGACCATCATATTATTATTAACATTGTTTACTACGGGGCCAACTCGGTATAAAAAAATCTGCTGTTTCATAGAATTTGCTGACTTCGAGTTGCATTTTTGTATGGGATAGCTGTTTCTTTTTTCGAATTCTTAATTGGCCTCATAGTAAAAGCGGTTTATGCCACTCATCTCCTTTCGGCTTAATACACCCTTCCTGAACAACCCTGTATTCAAATATTTAAAATTAAGTTATTGTAAAACAGCATTGCAGATATTTTGCATTTTAAAGGCCGTATTCGCCGCCATTATATCAAAAATATTTCTGAAAATAACCATTCTAGAATCTTTTTGTATATAATTCTGAATATAGTGAGACTCTCTTAAATTGTACAAATACAAAAAGATTCTAGAATGATTATTTTTAGAAATAATTTTGTATGATCATGTATAAAATCAAATATAAATAGAACATCTAATGTTGAATTAAAGTATCTTCTCTTTTTATATTTAATTTAGGGGCACATTTAAAACAGCATCAAGCTTATTACTTAAAACAAAAAACGAAAATGTCAGACATTTTATAATAAATAACTAGCACTATTAAAATTAACAACGAAAAATACATAAAAAATTAAGTACTTGGTAAATAAACTGTGTCATGATTTTTTTGTCTGAGGATTCTTATTATTTGTCCAAAATCAGTATTTGTTCATTTCTGTAACTTGAAAATTATATTTTCAAATAACTACTATAAGATCTACATTTGTACTTTTGTTTCTTTCAAAAGTTAAGCGACCAACCTGTGACGGATTTTGTTTTACAATTCGAGTTTGATTTGGCCCAAACAATTTTCTGGAATAAAAGATGTAGTGAAATGTTCGTTGATATAATTGTACAGAGTGTCAAGTGGGAGATTTGCAAATCAAATCGAATTACATTTACGTCGCGTTGACCGAGCGCGCCGCGCACACACGCGAGCACATTGACACACACGCTTGAATTAGCCAATCACAGACGTTGCCGCGCTCGTGTTCGATCGGTTGGGCGCTCGTTACATTACCGTAAAAAACACTCACACTTAGCTATTCAGTTACTGTACGTGACACAAGATGGCGCTGTGCCATTTCCATAGAAATCACATCAAACGTTAACGCGATCGAGCTCGAGCGAAAATCTCCCACTTAGCCCTCTGTACTGTACCGGCGTTTTTAATAGGCAGGACGTAGGCTTACCCACGAAGGGTGATTGGGCCATATCCACCACGCTGGCCCAGTGCGGGTTGGTGGATTCACATACCTACGCCATCGAATTTCTTCTACGGACGTATGCAGGTTGCCTCACGATGTTTTCCTTCACCGAAAAGTCAGTGGAGAGAAATTCTGTACATAAATTCCAAAGAACTCACTTGTACAGGATTGGGAGATTTTAAGGTTGGTCCCATTGCAAAAGTTTTCCAAAATGAGAATAAATACATACGTTTTGTGCAAATTGCAAAAAAAAAAAAATGCATTTTCCATTCACCCAATATAACTATCACTAACTTAGCGCACAATCTCCAAATTGTTACCCTTAAACCTTTCTTCTTAAAACCTATAAGCACTAAGTTAACTTGTAACCTTAAAAGCTTTAAGTATTAGCACTTAATTTAAGTACAACCGTAAGGTGGTTACAATTATTTAAAGTAGTTATTATCTGACTTGTGCATACACTATACTATTATTGTGGCGAGTGAACATCAAATAACAATCCGACAAAAAATGAAATCCGGAAGTTGATGAAAAAAAAAAAATACATCTTGTATATGGAACTAAATCATGACAAGAAGCGAGAAATTTAACTCCAGCTTTTAAGGCGCTGTACAGCAGACATGGAGGATGTCTTGTAACATTTGATTTTGACCACGTGGATTCCGTTTTTTGTCAGATTGTATTTTTATTCAGTTAAATTAGCATTGTTAGTTTTCAACAAATTACAAGATCAGTGTATGAAGCTGCACTCAATGTGTCTGTTAGATTGGAGCACCAAACTGTGTATAGAATTTCCCTTTAATATATATTTGTATCTGACATCTTTTTTCGCTGTTCATCAGTACATAGAGAACATTTTCATCCGCCACTCGTTTTTAACTTTACTCGTTTTTTTTCAATATAATAAATGATACTATGTTTATTTATATTTTTGTTGTATTTATTTATTTATTATTTACATTTATATTATTATTAGATTGGTACCTCCCATTTATACTCTTGTTTGTGATCTCTTTCCGTTCAGTGGTTGCCTGGTAGAGGTCGCTATCAGCGATAAGGCCGCCATTTGTGGCACTAATTTAATTTAGATAAGTTAAGTATCTACTCTGTACTTAGTGCACACAATAAAGAGTTCTATCTATCTATGATACTATAGTCTGTTTCATTAGCCCTGAGAACCTTCGACAGTATTATGTGAGTACTCGTCTTGACGAAATGAAAACAAAAGTATCGTTTTCTATTCAATATACAGGGTTATTTCTAATCAATTAGCATCCTTTTAGGGGCTTATTCTGTACATCAAAACTAACAACTTTTGTTCTGTGACTTTTCTCAAAACTCGAAAAAAGAAATCAGCTGTTCCATACATTTTGTCGCGGGTGGACGATATTTTTCTATGGAACAACAGTATTTTTTTTTGAGTTTTTACAAAAGTTGCAAAGCAAAAGTTGTTATATAGTTTTGATGTACAGAATAAGCCCCAAAAAGAAGCTAATTGATTAGAAACAACTCTGTATATCGCTTTCGTGTTGGTAACGCAATTGTCACGATTATTGGTAGAGGACCAGGGGTTGCGAACATATTTTGACCCAGAGTCATACTGCATGGGCCAATTCCGACTCGAAGTACTCTAGCGTGAGCGTTCTCAGCGCTGATGGAACAGACTTTACCTACCCAAGAGTTGTGAGGGCAATGAGCAATGTCAACCTAACGTTGATATTCTTTGGGCTTCATACTTTCGATTGGTATGGAATTTGTCTATTAACTAAACTAGTGACGTTTTTTAAAATATGTTTTTTTTTTTAAATTATTAATTACTTAATCATATGTTGTTTTTAAACTTTCGCGATTTGAACACATAATTTTTATACACTACTATGAGGATGACGAGGTATTTATTTATCTCGTAATTTTAGTGCGCGATTAGTCCCGTAGTATATAAAATTTATACTTAATCATATTCTAGACTGAATTTTTTTAGACCCATTTGAGACTATGTATTTATTGACAGAATCATTTAAAATACTTTTCAATAATTTAATTTCTTTTTAATTTAATTCCGGTATCCATCACGGCAAATCGTGGTGATGAAACATTTTCTAACATCCTTTTGACAAATCTACTAAAACTTCGCCAAAACTGGTAGCGGATGAAAGTTTCCTCTCTGATGAATGACGAACAGTGCTTACTATGTAAAAATATATATTTCAACGATAATACTATTACAAAACGGAGCTCGTTAGATTCGTTAATACTAAAGATCTTTTGTACATTTAATATAATATATAAATTTCTAGATTAGTTGTATCGCTATATGGGTAAGTATTTGCTTTTTAAAAGCAGGAAATCTATTGTTATTTTCTCTCGCTCGATTCATAAAATAGGTTTTTCATAAATTAGTATAAATTACAATTTATAGATCAAATTAATTAAACAAAAAAAAAATTAAACATTCATTCAGTAGTGCATGTAAGCACATGCGACATTAGATTTTAGGGTTTTGCATAGTATGAAATCTCAGTCGCTGAATGGTTGGGTCAATCAAGATACAAGAGGCAAAAGATACGGCACCACAGCGCGGCACGCATTATCAAGAGCAGGGCCGGATTTAAGGAAGAGCGACCGGGGCCAACTGCCCGGCGCAGGGCCTCTACAATAGATTTAAAAAAAAAACCTTTTATTCTGAGTTATCTGCTTACCCTGTCCTACGCCGAAAGGGGGTGACTAAGACCATTATTATGAACAACTTTTACTACTTATTACTACTCGGGACTAATCGCGCACTAAAATTACGAGATAAATAAATACCTCCTCCAATATTTATCTCGCAATTTTTTTTAGTCCCGTAGTATATAATAATAATGTGTTCAAATCGCGAAAGTTTATAACAACAAAACTTTTACTATGACTTTAACTATTACTATTTATCATGAGTTTATATCAAAATTCGAGAAAAAAAATCGGCTGTTCCATATAAAATTTATTCGGAATCGACAAAATGTATGAAACAGCTGATTTGGTTTCTTGAATTTTGTGTTAAACTCATGGTAAAAGTTGTTGATAACGATGATCATCATCCCTTTTCGCTTTAGCACAGGGTAAGCAGATAACCCTGTCTAGATGCGTTAAATATCTTTATCATAAAAATAACTCTTTAATAAATATGCATTGTCAATGCGAGCGAAGAGCGAGGTAGAGAGCGTGGGGCAAGCGTGAGCGTGTGGAGGTATGTCGAATACTGGCAATGTGTGTGTGTGTGTGTGTGTTCAGTTCTCGTGGAGAGCGTTCTTGAGCTCCATGGCGAGCTTGTAGCCGAGCTCGGGCCGCCGGTCGCGACCCTCCACCATCGCTGTTATCTGGAATACAATCATATGTCAATTAGTTATGTCAATTATTTAGTACTAGTTTTTACCCGCGGTTTCGCCCGCATACGCAATATATCATTATAATTTATAGCCTATGTGTTATTCTGATATATAAGCTATATTATTGCAAAGTTTCATCTCAATCCGTTCAGTAGTTTTTGCGTGAAAGAGTAACAAACATCCATACATACATCCATCCATCTATCCATCCATCCATCCTCACAAACTTTCACGTTTATAATATTAGTAGGATTAGTTAGGACAGAGTCCGAAACACATCACTGCGTTCCATCACAGGTGTACGAGGTGCATTCAATAAGTACCTAGCCTCATCGCCAGAGGGCGCTGTAGTTTCAAAAGAGTTTTACCACAGTGTAGCACATTCTTTTTTAATTCTTTTTTCAAATTTTCATTCCAAACCCTTCATTTGTTTTAATTTGACAACTTATGGAAGCGAACGTATCGATCGGTTTTACAAAAATGGAAAAAGAGCAATATCGTTCGGTGATTAGATTCCTATTTTTGGAAGGGAAAACGCGCATCGAAATCAAAGAGCGCTTGGATGCTGTGTACGGTGACTCTTCTCCATCGATGGCCACCGTCAAGAATTGGTTCAACGAGTTTGCACGTGGCCGTACGTCGGTTTTTGATGAACCACGTCCAGGTGCACCGAAAACAGCTGCTACGGAGGAAAACATTAAAAAAATCCATGATCTCGTATTGGCAGATCGCCGATTGAAGGTTCGGGAGCTAGCTGAGACTAGGCATTTCAGAAGGAACAGTGTATCATATTCTTCACGAGGAACTCGGCATGAGAAAGCTGTCGGCGCGATGGGTGCCGCGTTTACTCACACTGGAAAACAAGTGCAACCGTGAGACCACATCGAAGACGTGTTTGGCGCCTGTAAAATCGGCCGGAAAAGTTATGGCCACCGTTTTCTGGGATGCACAAGGTGTGATTTACATCGATTACCTCGAGAAGGGTAAAACAATTACAGGGCTTTACTATGCCGATTTATTGGGCCGATTTGACGCCGAATTAAAGAAAAAACGACCCCATCTGGCGAAGAAAAAAGTGCTGTTTCACCACGACAACGCACCGGTTCACACGTCTGCCGTTGCCATGACCAAATTGGTCGAATTACGCTACGAATTGCTGCCCATCCACCGTATTCTCCAAATTTGGCCCCTTGTGACTTCTTTCTGTTTCCTAATCTGAAAAAATCTCTCGCCGTGAATAGATATGGATCAAATGAGGAGGTCATCGCCGCCACGGAGGCCTATTTTGCAGAGTTTGACTAAAACTATTTTTCGGACGGGTTAAAAAAGTTGGAGCATCGCTGGTCTAAGTGTATCGAACTAAAAGGAGACTATGTTGAAAAATAAATTGCCACTTTTCCAAAATTTTCGTTTACTTTTTGTAGGCTAAGTATTTATTGAATGACCCTCGTAGTTGACGACGGCCAAAAAGCTGTCAAACTAAAATAAGATTGGGCGGGTCATGTGGTTCGTGTGCACCCCGAGAGATGGGCCAGAATCGTCACACAATGGGTACCGGAAAGCAGACGAAGGCAGGGAAGGCCTAAAAAAGCCTGACGTGACGATCACTTTCCGGGAAGTTTGGCGGGATTTGGCTACAGAACGCAATAAATGGACGGAAGTGGGAGACCTTTGCCCAGAAGTGGGACAGCATAGGGTAAAAAATAAGTAGCAAGCTTGCTAGATATATAATTCACGCATCGATCGGCGCTGTCGAGCATAATACCAAATATGTGTGTCAATGTTCGGAAAAAATCCGATCAGCGTTTTGTGCGCAAAAAGGCCGGATGGCAGCGAGTCGGCCACATGCGACAAAGCCCGGCACTACATCCGAATGTATACAGGGTTATTTCTAATCAATTAGCATCCTCTTAGGGGCTTACTTTGTACATCCAAACTAACAACTTTTGTTCAGCGACTTTTGTCAAAACTAAAAAAAAATATTTTTTTCCATAGAATAATATCGTTCACCCGCGACAAAATGTATGGAACAGCTGATTTTTTTTTGAGTTTGACAAAAGTCGCAGAACAAAATTTGTTAGTTTTGATGTACAGAATAAGCCATTTAGGGGCTAATTGATTAGAAATAACCCTGTATACGTCGTAATTCGTAACACTACAGTACTCTAGAGGGCTATGCACAAGGGCGTTAAATAGCGTTATCTTTGTTGCAGGTTCCTTAAAAACTTTACAGTTGCGTAGCGCAAAGCCCGCAGTCTCAAAGCAACTCGCGCGTGAATTCACGCTGGTATGGTGGCGTGAATGTGGAGCCGCCATAAGACGGCATTGGTCGATATTGCCGGATAGTAAAACTGTATTTATGACTATGAAGGTATAAATGTTCGGGAAAGCCGAGACGGATCTCAGAGCAAATAAAAAAATCAAGAGAACGTCGTTGAACAGTCAAGTGAAGCCGGTTTTTTATTCATGTGGTGAGTTCATCGGTGTTGCGTCACCATAGTTCGACAGACGATTCAAGGCGTAGTTTCGTAGTACTTATATGTGTGTGTAATTGTGTCTATACACGGCGAGGCGTAGTTTTGCCAGCTTCACTTGGTTTGTTCACAACATTCTGTCTTTATTTTTTTATTTAGTCTGAAAGACGGAAATGTTTAAATAAATAAAGGGTCTAGAGACGCGTGACGGCCAAATGAACACCGAATAGGCATGATAACTAAAATATAATAAGTCCTTCAGGTAGATTCTCAAAAAATATTAGACACGTATTTTTTCTTTTGTCAATGAAACAAAAATTGATGAAGATATAGTCCGTCAAAGTTCCGCGTGACGTCACAAGTGCCATACAAATATACAGGGTTATTTCTAATCAATTAGCATCCTCTTAGGGGCTTATTCTGTACATCAAAACTAACAACTTATGTTCTGCGACTATTGTCAAAACTAAAAAAAAAAATGTTGTTCCATAGAAAAATATCGTTCACCCGCGATAAAATGTATGGAACAGCTAATTTTTTTTTTAGTTTTGATAAAATTGTAGATCAAAAGTTGTTAATTTTGATGTACGGAATAAGCCCCTAAAAGGCTAATTGATTAGAAATAACCCTGTATAGACTTCTGTAAGAGAGGTGACGTCACGACCCCTACTCCCAAACTTTGACAAGGTTTATCTTTGTTATTTGTTGTTTGATTACCAAAGGAAAAAATACGTGTCCAATTTTTTTTTGGTCACCTAACTCACGGACTAATTTTAATAATGTTTTTTTTTACCCAGTCATTATGCCTGTTGTACAATCCGAAATGACGACGATACAAGCGTGGTAAGAACCCACCTGGTCCGAGTTGACGATGACCCCGTTGTTGTTGAGGATGGTGGCTTTAGTCTTCTCGATGTCGATGAGGTCGACGCCGCGAGATGCGTCCTCGATCAGGATCGCGCGGTACCCGATAGCTAGCGCGTCTGCTATTGTCGCCCCTGGGACACAAAGGAGATATTGCAAAAATATATAGAAAATGGGCCACCAAAGGGTACAGTATTTCATAATACGAGTATGCTTCGTTTCTTTCGGAAAATGATTTTCCCGTTATTTTTTACAATAACAGTGTCCATTAAAAGTACTTTTTTGTATTCGGATTGAAAGTTAAATTGACATAGTTTGAAAATAAGGCTGGTTTACGCATGGTTTATACATTTGCTAGTATTGAACCTTTTTTGATATTTTATCACAATAGTTACAGTTAAGTCACGTCATAGTCCAAAAAAGTCGCGGCCAAGTTAGATCTCAGTAAAGCATTGGCAAACTAATTATCACTGACAAAAACACAAGTTGAACAAAATAATACAATGCAGCCATATTATGATTTTTCCAGAACACACCCTTAGGGAGTTTCAAAAATAAACGTTCAGGCCTGAAACATTGAAGTATCACACATAAACTTCATTGGACCTGAAAAAACCAATGAAATACTAATTCCTACTTCATTGGAAACACGCCAAAATGAAACAAAAGAAACGTATAAAGTCTTAATAGAAGTATAAAGTACCTATAAACGTGTCAATTTGATGTACCATTATCGTCTGAAAAGTTTTGATAACAAAACTAAATTCTTCAGTGCAACCTATTTCATTGCTTCAGTGCATGTTTTACATGTAGGCTATTATTTATATGTAGGTTATATCAAAAAGGTTACATATGCCAAAATGGCAGTAATTTAATGACTGAACAAAAATCAAATTGGAAAATGCGAAAGTACTCATAAATTAAGCATTTAATGCGGTTGTTTTACTCTGTTTATCATAGTTTATCGGATTTTTTGAGCTACTGTACCTAGTCAGAGCCCTTTTTGAAATATCTTCTTTGAAAAAAATATTAAGTACGTGTCGCCAGAGCCAAAAAAAAAATAAAAAAGCTGTTTTTTTTTCAATGCAATCTTTATGACGGTTGAATTTTGCCTGTAAAAATATATTTTTTTGACGTCAAAAATAGTTACAGCAATATATATATCCGAAAAAATCCTGGGCATTATTAGGGTCAGGCCGTTCTGATTAATAACCTCGAGTTTAACGAGATCAAGGCTATTGTCTTCAATCAGCGCGCGAAATTAACTTTATTTTTAGGTTTTTTGGCGGTTGATGCACTTTTGTGCATAGACTGACCAAAGAACAAAATTAGAACTTCGTTAACACGACCTATGTGAATTTTTGTCACTAACAATGATCAATTTCTCTGTAATTGCTAAGATATCTAGTAATGCCTCACCGACGCAGACGTCAAATGCAAGCCCGCAGATGTCAAAGTCAAATCATTTATTGAAACATAAAATTTACATGCGGTTCTTAGTTAATATGTTTTGTATAGTGATACATATGACTCTATAAGGGTATGGCAATTTCATTATTTGTATTGGAACGATTTATTATTATGTTTTCTAGATTATCGTTAAAAAAATCGTCTAATGTGTAATAGCATTTCGATGTAGATATCAGTAGAGCCTCGCATGCGCAGCTCAGAGACGTGAGAGAGCTATGGCGGCCATATTGAGTGCCTTCAGCCGTGTGGTAATCTACGCCCTAAATTGTAAGTACTTTGAGTTTATAGATAGTTAAATCTTATGTCTAAGAATCGTACCGACGCAGACATCATAGGCGAGCCCGCAGATGTAGATGTCGGTGGCGCCGCGCATGCGCAGCTGCGTGCTCAGAGACGTGTCCGTCAGCTTCTTGTTGTCCCAGAAGACGGAGTACGAGTCCACCTCGGGGTTGGTGCCTTTGTACACTTTAATGGCGTTTTCTACCACCTGGAATATCATTTGTTAGGAGTTAGAATAACTTTTACTTAAATATTTAAGGGGGTAAGGGGGTTACAGGGTTATTGGCAACCACAGTTAGATATCATTTTGGATCATGTTTGAATATTAAAATATAAAATGCGTGATTCATCATACCCAGTATGATATATCTTGCTGTCGCATACTTATATCGGTCATACGCGATTGCTTCATGTCGCACGAGGTTGCCTCGTGTCGCACACGGTTGCCTCGTGTCTCACGCGGTTGCCTCGTATCGTACGCGGTTGCCTCGTGTCGTAAGTGATTGCCTCGAGTCATTTGAGGTTGCCTTGTGTTGTACGCGGTTGCCTCGTGTCGTAAGCGATTGCCTCGAGTCATTTGAGGTTGCCTTGTGTTGTACGCGGTTGCCTCGTGTCGTAAGCGATTGCCTCGAGTCATTTGAGGTTGCCTTGTGTTGTACGCGGTTGCCTCGTTTCGTACGCGAGTTACCTTGAGCTGCGAGTGCAGCTCAGCGCCCCAGGTGTCCTGCACGCAGTGTCGCGGCCACAGGCGCTGCTTCATCGGCGGAGGCCCCGCGAACACTACCGTATCGTACGCTTGCGCCTTGTCCGCTGATACCTGAACAAAGATATACGAGTATGAGTCGTTAGTAAATTATAATGGATAAAATTATGATAGTAGAGTAACTACCTTTATTTACTACAACAAAATACAATACTACGATTACTTAAGCTAAAATTACATAAACAACTACTACATAATAAAAGCAATTGGATCATCCACAGACCCTTGAAGGTCTCATGATAATCCAAATCCTCAAGCCCACTGCCAATTGGCAGCGCGCCCCGCTTGCTGGCAGCATTGCCACTATTTTAGTCACGCTTCGCATCCACCAGGTAAAAGGCCTGACGATATGACGCTGGTCCCATGGAAGTGCGAACAGCCCTTAGTATGGGATGCAGAGCATCCATAAATTGCATCACACTACATTTACAATAAAGTTTCAAATTCGAACAGTATCAAAAATATCAACAATGGCGTTGAACGCATCACATTGCGTAATTGCAATACCAACTTTTTCCATTCACATTGCAATACAATTGTGAGGGACAATTGAATTGCGTTGACACACGCCATGGCTGATACGAGACACATACCAGCAGTAGGTACAGAATTTATCGCATTCTAATAGAATACCCACGAGGTTGACAGATGACATCATCAAGATCGCAGGATCGCGCTGGATGCAAGCCGTTTCCAACCGGTCTTATTGGAGATTCATAGGGGAGGCCTATATCCAGCAGTGACAACAATAACATTATAAATCCAATAAATGACAGAAATGCCGAAAAGGGATCATCTCAGCATTAATGCTGAGTGCAGGTTGACCTAACCTAACACTCAGCGCTTATTTATTGTATGATTTTAAATTGTTTTGTTTTATGTAATTTATTTGACTGTTTTTTGTAAATGTTGACATTCATAAGTGTACACTGATGTACCTATATTTGAAAAATAACTGAATTGAATTGCGCTGGTTTTCAGATGAGTCCCTTATCGAGGATCAGTAGCAGCGTTGCGAAATTAACGGATTTCCTGTCTTATCTAGCGGATTTGGGTATGTTGAAAACAGGTAAAAACTTTCTTACAGCTGACGAGATATTTGACGGAAATAAAAACTACATATTTTCATCCAAAAATGTCTATGACATTTTTCAAATGGCAATGAAACACCCTCACAGAAGCCATAAACAAGAATTGAAGTAAATATGTATTAGACTCTGGCTAATAGAAGTTGATACTAAAACGCGGGAAATTTAAAAAGTATGGACTTGCTAGCCCCATACTAAGAACACGACGTATTTCCTGCTCATATTGGGGCTGGCAAGCTGATATTATTTAAATATGCCGTTTTAAATTTGACGGATTTTTGACGTAAATACTCAACTAATTTGGCGAATTTCATAAAATCATGTTGGCAACACAGTGGATGTCCTATGACACCTGATTGATTGATGAAAGATTGTTTAGTAGTTTTCAGGTTCTTCCATTTAGTACTTGCTTCCAGCGCTATCCGGCCGACTATCCCGAGTAAACACACTCGAAGCATAGCGTGCCCGGACTGATAATAAATTCAATTCGGCATATTCACTCCGAGGTCAAGAGCAAAATTAAATCATTTTTATGGATACCGAGTAGTAGATATTTCCAGGGGTTCAATTTTTCAGCCCCGACGATAAAAAAGAAGGTATTAAATGTCTGTGGCATAATATTTTCCAAATTAATGTACCGATTTTGACTCGCGTCTTTTTTGTTATACATTAAAATAAAGCTTGATGAAATCTGCTAAACCATTAAATCATAATCCATAAAATCGGCCAAGTGCCAGTTGTATTCACGCACGAAGGGTTCCGTACATTCTCTATTTCATTCTCATTATCTGTACGTTGTATGAGAACCCTAGAAATAAATATATTCGTTTTGCAGATACGAAACTACAACAGACTCCATCTACATTAAAAATAGTTAAGGATTTCACCACAAACGTTACGCCTTGTCTGGGATAATGTCTGTTATTGCCATCATCATCCGTAATATAAACTGTATATTTATACAATAAAGTTCGTACCAAACATTCAAGCCTTTTAGAATAAAAAATTAGAATATTTGTTTTAGCAAAAAACATTTTTTTCGTTGGGTGTCTTAAAACTGGTATATTTCAATCCATTATCAAATCTTGTCTGTCACAAGAGGTGCAACCCAATCAGAGAACGTTCTTTGTGAATAGAAGTTAAGAAAACCGGAGCGATCTTAAAGTTTGGAACAAACTACACTCCTTGAACGATTGTTTATACAGTTTTAATTAAGTTAAACGTAAATATTTAGACCCTACATCACGTCTTATATAAAACAGGTGTTAGTTTAGAAAAGTACAATCTAAATATTTTGAAAAGGGATTTGTAATCGTTAATGGTTAAATAATAGGATGGTGCCGTGTGGAGCGGCAAGCGCAGCGTAGGATGTCCAACCACGAGGTGGACTGATGCTCTCATTACGGCAGCGGGACCGCGCTGGATGCAACCAGCTTCCTGTCGGTCTTACTGGAAATCTATATGGGAGGCATATGCGCAGCAGTGGATATCGAATGGCTAAAACGTGTGAGGTGCGAATAGTGAGTCATTTAATCAGTAATGGGCCATATTACAACTAAGCTTGGCTTAGTTTGAGGTCTAATACCGAGTGAATAATGTCTGTATAGGCCGAATCATACAAGTCGGCGGATGTGAAGTTAGCTCCAAGCTGCGCAATATCCAATCCTGACTGGAGCTCACATGAAGCTGCGCGTTGATTGGGTTTCGCGCCGGTTGTAGCTAATTTCACATCCGCACTTGTATGATTAGGCCAATAATAAGCCCAATTTTAGAGGCGCTATCGTAAATTTAATAGCAACGCAAAAAATCTCTCTATCACATGCCTAAAGTGAAAAAGAAACAGAAATAGTCTAGTTAGCTATTATAGTTACAGTGGCGCCTCTAAAATTGGGCTTATTATCCTACTAATATTATAAACGCGAAAGTTTGTGAGTATGTATGGATGATTGTTACTCTTTCACGCAAAAACTACTTTGCAATAATAACACACAGGCTATAATTTATAAAGATATTGCGTGAAACGAAGTGCACCTAGTCAGCTAGTATTCATATATTTATATTTATTCGCTTACCGGGCTAGAAGGGTGCAGCTCTCGCATGTGCACGTTGTCGATGAAGGACACGTGGTCGGGAGGATGCCAGTCCAGCGAGTAGAACACGCAGTCGAAGGATACTGTGTCCAGCAGTCGGTTGATCGGCTCTACCACCTGGAATATACCAAGAATACAATCAGCATTTGACACTTTTGCAAAGTAAGCCAAAGGATTTAGTGGAGCCAAGTAGCCGGAGGCAGTATAAAATACTGTTTGCTATGGCGATTGCTAAATTTAGGTTCAGCCTTTTTGAACAAGGAAGTAGAATGTAATATAGGTCACTCGCGCTTTCACTGCCTGAAAGATGACAGTATACATTCGGTAGAGGTGTAAACAACTACAACAATATTTTTGCAAATTCAACATTATTCATATTCATATTAACGTTATTAATAACGTTTTGTTACAGGTCAATCAGGTCAGGTGTTTGGGCCATATCCACCACGCTGGCCCAGTGCGTGTTGGTGGATTCACATACGCCATTGAATTTCTTCTACGGACGTACGCAGGTTGCCTCACGATGTTTTCCTTCACCGAAAAGCCAGTGGTGTGAAGTTCCGTACATAAATTCCAAAGAACTCATTGGTACGGGACCGGGGATTCGAACCCACGACCTCACGATTGTAAGGCGGGTGTCACTACCTCTAGACCACCACGGCTTCATACAAATCCAGAAAATTTCACAAAATTGGGAAGTACGTTGTTAAAATCTCTATAATTATCATCATCATTGACAAAATATTTTTTTTTACTTTTCTCGTCATTCATCGAAAATTGTTAAAATAATTAAAAACCTGTTTTAGCATGTGCTAATGAAGCTCTTTTATATGATACCTTACATGATACGACTTACGGACTTTGAATTTTAAACCCATATTTTGTGAATTTTGAAGCCCTATTTTTTTGATTTTAATAAAAATATTCGGTTTTTAGATTTATTCCTATAGGTGTACTCTGAGACCATGCTTTTCGTCAAATTTCAAAGTTCTATGTCAACGGGAAGTACCCTGTAGGTTTTGATTTTTGTGAGTGTTGAAATATGCGGTTTTTTACAACATAAACGGCTCTAACTTCTTTATATGATAACAGAGAAGTTTTTCCTTTACACAACTGTAAGAAATCATAGATATACCTACGTATACAGTTTAAATTTCAGCTCGATATCTTTACGCGTTCCCGAGATAAAGAGTCTTTACATACACACAGACGGACAACAAAGTGATCCTATAAGGGTCCCGTTTTTTCCTTTTGAGGTACGAAACCCTAAAAATAAATAAAATTAAAGTTACATAAAAAGTTACGTGCTTTTTACATTTATAAAAAGAGTAAAGACATTATGTATGAGACATACGAATTCAAGTTCAACATTTTAGGACAAGGGCGTCGGGCTAGTGATCCGAAGACGTAAGGTACGTCATGCATTCGCGACGAATTTTTGAAATGTTTATCACAAAAATAACTCTTTGAGGATTCAAAATTTTCAGATTCAAGATTTTGGGAATTCAACTGTTTGCAAACTCAACATTTTGCGAATTCAACATTATGAGCCGGAGAGAAGTAATTATAGTAGGTACCTAATATTTTCAACAACGGCAGGGTTCGAGTGTAAACGATAAGAAACGGCATAAGATAACGATACGACATATGATGAGAGGGCTAAGTAGGAGATTTTCGCTCGAGCTCGATCGCGTTAACGTTTGATGTGATTTCTATGGAAATGGCACAGCGCCATCTTGTGTCACGTACAGAAAACTGAATAGCTAAGTGTGGATATTTTTTACGGTAATGTAACGAGCGCCAAACCGATCGAACACGAGCGCGGCAACGTCTGTGATTGGCTAACACAAGCGTGTGTGTCAATGTGCTTGCATGTGTGCACGGCGCGCTCGGTCAACGCGACATAAAAGTAATTCGACTTGACACTCTGATCAGAACCACGGGATCGCGCTGGATCACTTGTAATCGATCTATTACCTAGGTCTCGTTCCAAAAGTGTATATTCTACGTCAGATATGGCGATGATTGTGATTAGTATCTTTATTTGGCTTTATTCGTTATGCTTGCTTTTAGTTCGGACACCAAGCCATAAGCATAGCAAGTAACTACACCGTCCCCCTCCCATAAATCAGTATGGGCGTGCGTACAAAACACCATTATTTACTCCGTACCGCCAACTCTATGGAATTGTTCACCATGGCGTGACCTGACAGCTTTCGGGACCCAACTGCTCAAGGGCGGATTTAAAGGGGGCACGTGCCCCCTCCAAACGGTATTTTTGTGTAATGTGGCGATTCCATCACAGTACATACTTAGAAGCAAATCCAATTATTTATCACAGTTGTTAAAATAACAGAAAGAACATGTGAGTGAAATTCTTGTTAATTTCTGTCGGGAATTGCGAAGATTTTAGTTGATTTCTGCCCGTTTGCCCCTTGTGCCCCTCCCAGAAAAGTATCCTGGATCCGTCCTTGCAACCGCTTGTTTTGTATTTGCGAAATATTTCTCGTAAAGTATCGTGTCGACATTACTCAGTACCAGTGACGTCGCTACGCAAAAAAATGGAAAAACGATTTGTTGATATTTTTTACCCTTGAAGGAAAAAGAGGGATGACGTATCTGGTTTAGTGGATCCATCTATTGGTAATAGGACGTCCACTGCTGGATATAGGCCTCCCCTATGGATCTTAATAAGATCTTAAATATTTATTTTTTTATTCTTAGTACTTGTTGTTATAGCGGCAACAGAAATATATATATCATCTGTGAAAATCTCAGCTGCCTAGCTATCACGGTTCATGAGATACAGCCTGGTGACTATTGGTGACAGACAGACAGACAGACGGACGACCAGCGGAGTATTAGTAATAGGGTCCCGTTTTTACCCTTTAGGTACGGAACCCTAAAATGCTCTGGACTAAACAGCCAAACCGACCGGAATAGAAAATTTGAAAAGTAAACAACCTAATTTTCAACTGTGGGAAAAGTGATGAGTGGACATTTATACTAACAACTTTCCTGGCGTTACTGAGTTCACGCCACTTCGGCGTTAGCTTTACGTTCAGCCACTCTTGCTGCACCCTTGGTGCGTAGGCCTACGTCCTGCAGTGGACCAATAAAAGGCTGATATAGTACAGTACTTTTGCTGCCAGAAAAAATGCCTACAAACTTATGCGGCAATATTGGAAGCAGCTTGCATCCAGCGCGATTCTGCAGTCTTGATGAGGTTATCTGTCCACCTCGCAGGTGGACGTCTTACACTGCGCTGCGTTTCCCGATACGTGGCCTCTACTTGAGAATCTTTTCATGCCACTGGTTATCAGTCAGTCCTCCGTGCTATGTGCCCTGCCCAATGCCATTTCAAAACCGTGTTTCAATGTCAATGTACTCGTAACGTTAGTGAAATTACAGCACTTCAAGAAACCCTATTCCTTCCAGTACAAGTTGTAATAAATCGGCAGCCAGGGCTGACATATCGCTCAGTGTCGTCTGCCCCAGAATTGATTATACGCTGTCGGAGCTATTCTCGTAGTAGGTACTGCTGTAGATTCATAGATACTTGGAACCTATTAAAACTTCGGCTTCGAAAACTTTGATTTAAATTACAGCAAAATAATATAATCAAAAATATATATCGGGACAATAGCTTTAAGTTTATTTTTAAATAGTGCCACTTAGTATAATTTCGAAGGACTAGGAATGGTAGTGGCAACATTCCTGGGGTAACGCTTGTGACGAACGCTGCTGATTGGTTCCAAGGAGGTTTCAAGTGCATCGCATGATTGGACGATGGGCGGGAAAATGCGATGATGACTTGTCAGATGTCACTTGGGAGTTGTAAAGGGAGCTGGTTCGGAGAGGTTATGGTGAACTGTGTTTAGAACGGCTCGAGTTGTGATTCTTGATAAAATGGTGGTAGCGTGCGTTACGTTGCGGAACGCCATGTTCTTCGCTTAAAGTTTTCTCTATAATTGTAATCACACGTAATCTTCTGTGAAATAAACTGATTGTTCGTGACTCCTCGCCCGCTTAACCCACGCCACGCCACACTGAAGTATTGTTGGGTCAGATGGTATAAAATCATTACCACATTGAATCACCATAACTGATGCGGATCCTTTTATGGATTCGACATATATAAATGGCTAAAAGGTTAAAGTTTCGAGAGATTCTTAAATTAATACTCCAAATACACAATCCATTATGTACCTAACCAAAAGGAGTCGACACTGCAAGCGTACCCCTCTGCCAAAAGTACGCGACCGGCGGTCGTGCTCTTTATATAAATATATCGGTCTGGTTGAGCTTATGTTGCGTTAATTTTCAGCTAGTGTTAGTTAATCACATATGTGTGCGTGTAAACTTGCTTATATTTTGGTTTGTGTGCGTTTCTTCACCCTGACTTGGCAGACTTCGGTACTCAGGCGTGTCGACTCGTTTTGGTTAGGTACGTAATGACACAATCGCACAAGAATATAGCGAAATGTATCCATCCATGACGGGTATCCTATAAATAAATAATCATACAGTAAAGCCCAGAGTCCACCAAAACGGAGCATAGCGGAGATGGAACGGAGTGTTGTAGTCTCTGAGTCCAGATTCCCTCGGGCATAATCATTGCTTTTAAAGTATCTTTACGACAAACAGACCATAAGAGTAGAAACTCGTTTAGAGAAAGCTGCTTAGCCCCCGTAGTGAACACTGAACACATATCTACCGACGATGTATGCCTTTTAAAGGGGTTCAAAGTTTAGAAATTTACGTAAGACCAAAGGACAGGAAACCAGTGGATACCCGAGTTTTGAGATAGTTGTAATCAATAAGGTTTTACTTATACAGTGTTATCTGCTTCCCCTGTACAAAGCCGAAAGGAGGTGATTAAGGTGACGCATTGATAAACTATAGTTTCAAAATCGAGTACCGCGCCCCTTCACTCGGACAAAATTTTACGCGGTCTCACTTGACAGGATCACGCCAGAGCGGCGGGCGGCAACGCTGGGCTAGCGTACGTGGCGCTGCTAACGGCGCGGCGGCGGCACGCGTCAACTCAATTTGCCTAGAGCATAGATAATCATGGAGTCGCCTTGTCCTTAATCAACAATTTAAAAAAAAGGCAAAAATTATTTTGATCTTTTTAATGTTTTTTTTTTTCATACAATACAGGGTTATTTCAACTGCTGTTTTTAAACTTTCGCGATTTGAACACATTATTATTATATACTACGGGACTTATCGCGCTCTGAAATTACGAGATAAATAAATAACTCATCATCCCGACGTTTCGTCCGAGTTGCATCAACCGTGGTCAAGGGTAGACACTCCGTAGAATAGTGAGTCTACCCGTGACCCGCAACAAAATGTATGGAACAGCTTTTTTTTTTAATTTTGAGAAATGTTGCAGAACAAAAGTTGTTAGTTTTGAGAAATGTTGCAGAACAAAAGTTGTTAGTTTTGATGTACATATACAGAATAAACCTCTAAAAGGATGCTAATTGATTAGAAATAACCCTGTATACAAATTAATGTTGATTATGTACAGGTATCATAATCAATGAACTTATTTTTATCGTGCTTCACACACTTAGAAAAGGGTTTGGATGCCAGAAATAAAATATTTAGTTAATCGGTTTAAAATATAAATCATTTATTTACCGATATTTGGTAGGATAGGTGCGAGTGCGGTCTAGCACAGCTCTATAAGAACAGTGGTGAGGAATTCATAATAAGCATTAAAGTTGTAGAACAAAGGGGTATTTTACTATAATGTAAACGTCGTGAAGGAAAGAGAAACACTCACATACATTACATGTTAGAGTGAGATAGATTAGTTTTTGTATCATATTCCAACACGCCCCCTCAAAAATTAATCTATTTAAAAATCAATTCCTATTTTGATAACGAAATTTTATACAATTAAAATAACACAACACACCTTCCTACCTTGTCTGGGGATACATTCAAATTGGTTCAACATTTGTATTTTTACAATACAATATTTTTTTCTATTGAAATGGTAGCTGAATCATTTTCTTTCCCTTTTGAAATCACGTATTCTGGGTCACGAATTGGCCTGTTCCTTATGTGTCTAGGGTCAACCAACTCGGGAAGAAGACAATCATAGTAAAATTTAAGCAGTTTTGGCTCCATTATATCTGACCAAAATTTATCGTCTCTTTCTATGATTTCTATTTTCATTTTTTTGTCTCCATACCATATTCCAAGTAAGGCCTCCTGTTTTCTGCAAATATGTAACTGGCCTTGGACTTGAAAATACCAGTCTGATTTTTTGTTGACTACTATTTCGCCGTCTTTATTTTTTTTATAAAAATGCATCTTATTCTGTTCAATCGCCTCGTCTATACCCATTTTAAATGGTGCTATGGGACATTTTATTTCGACTATTTTGTTGTCATCGGTAATCCCATCAGGCGTTGCCCCCAAAAATGGATATTGCTCATCTATAAATAGACCGCATTTTCTAATTTTTGTGTCTACCATAACCGATAATTGTTCGATTGCAATTTTTTCGTGCTTTTTTCCGTGAGTTATTGATGACACGTTGTCAATATTTGGCTTGTAAAGTAAATTTTTTACTAAGTTTCGGCATGTATTCGACTCTTTTCTTTTTACAATTTTACCGAAGTTTGATGCAGTTAACATGCTTCGCCTTAATTCCAACCATTCTCCAGATTCACTTTGTAGTATAGTTCGTTTTTCTACGTCTTTTCGCTGTTCTTCGGTTTTCGTCAAATTCTGGATGAAGGTGTCTTTGGCCTTTTTTAATGTGTCGTCATCCAAGTCTGGCTTATCCACAATTTCTCCATAATCTAGATTTAATGTACGCGGCACCAAAGTACGATTTTTTTTCCTCTTGCAGTTTTGTTTTGTTCTATTCTTTTTTTCATTTACAGCTCTTTCGTATTTTGTAATAGTTTTTTTTGGGCTATTTCCATAAACATTACGGTGGACAGTCGACAGCAAGTTGCCGGTGTTAAAAGATATTACTGCACCAGAGCATCTTGCTTGGTAAGCTCTTCTTTGAGAATAATTTACCCTTTTTCCACCAACAAGTTTGGCAATGACTCCGTTAAATCTTTCCACTACATTACTGTCGACATCTTCAATTAAACTATGGGCTTTTTCAGCCAATCGTGCGACATGAGTTTTTATTTTTTGCCAAAGCAAACTCCCAAAAAACGGATTAGGAGCGTCTATTTGCATATGTTTTTTGCATAATAACTGGTTGCAAGTTTCATGAGAGTTAAACGCATGGCCAATAGATGCGTTTATATCTTTATATAAACCATCTGTATTTTGGCTCTCCTTGTGAAGTTTTATAGCGTCGCAAATATATTTCCTGGAGCGCATTATTTTCTCTTGTGTCAAATATTTCCTGTCTGTAACGTTGAAGTGAGTGTCTGAAGTAAGTTGCTGTAACTTATTGCAATAGTTCCTCAGTAAATGATTCCGACAGAAAATTTTTGACACTGTTAAGCCTGGGTGTGGCCGAGCATTTATTATTTTGGCATAGGTGCTACTGTCGCCATCAGCAATAAGTCGCGCGTATATTATACCGTGCATTTCAATGGATTGTTTAAACCCCTCAGTTATTATTTGGGATTCCATAGCAGTAGAAGCCCCTTCAAAGTTTTTATAACAGACATGTTCTTTGGGACTTTCTTTTTTGTTTTGAGCTCGGGCACAAATACAACAATACTTATTTTTGACACACATGTACAAAACTTGGCCAAAACGTCTGCCAATTATGGCTGCAGCACCCGATAATGCAGCATAGTTTGTTCTGTATGAGCGTTTGCTCCAACACCCATCTACAATGACATCAATCATGGGAATGCCATCTTTTGTAACCCTGCCTTCAATAACAGCTGCTTCTTTCTCTTTTTCTCCGGCTATTTTCATTTCCTCCCAGGCAGTTTCTTCCCAATCGTCACAAACATCGTCCTGCATTTTATTGTAAGTGTGTTCAGACATAATGGGTAATCCTACTGCTGCGGAAAACTGCTTCAGTTGCGCGTGACCACAACCTGCTGCCATTATTCCTGCAACAACATCTTTGTTTACATCAGCCAAAGATGATTTTATTTTGTTTTTATAATTACACATAGAGCAGACAAATGTAAATTCCGATTGTAATCCAATTCGATGTTCAGAAACTAATTTCATTGAGGCTAATCCGCAGTCAAACAGAGATTCATGTTGAGAGAGTTGTATTAGTTGTGATGTAAAATGATTAACATCTATTACTCGATGCCCCAAGTCGGGTATTTCTGTATGAATCTGAAATTTAAGCACATATTTTAGTATTTATTTAGTTTGAATTTCTTATTATGTAAACATGCCTTAGCTATAACAAAATCCTTACTGTAGTTTCAGAGGTACTTTCGAATATGTATGGAATATCTTCATTTTCAGGGTTTTGTTCCTTTAACTGAAACAAAATTACACAAGTTCAACTTGCAGACGAAGTAAAAAACGACATTTTCAAAATATAACCAAATCGACAACATCCTCTTTTTTGAAGTCGGTAAAAAGACAAGACAATAATCGCGATAGTTTAAAAAGGTACTTAAGTTTACCGTTTCCACCGAATCCTCTGATGTGGGCAACACATTTTGTAACTCTTCATTTTCAGGATTTGGTTCTTTTAACTGAAATTAAATTACTTACATTACTATTAAAGGAATTAGACATGTACAAAATGGAGTACAGTGGCGGAGGTATAGGTACTAACTACTCACTAAATACCTGGAAAATCTTTGTGATAAAGCAGGGAGAATAATTTTAATTTCGTTTATTTAAAAGAAGAAAAAATAATAACCCTATCGACAACTTCCTCTTTTTTGAAGTCGGTAAAAGACAATACTATAACCGTGATAATTTAAAAAAAGTGTTTAAATTTACCGTTTCCTCTGAATCCCCAGATGTCGGCAACACGTTGTGTAACTCTGCGTATGTTGGTGATATTTCTGGGTGGCTACAAAATAAAATGATGTAATTATATAATTATTAAAAAGTTAAAGCTAACACAATTATTTAGGTGATAGAACATCACCTAATAAATATCATTATTTTAGATAGGTTTCTAAAATATCAAGAGACGACTCCATAGCTTTTTGTTCTGATATTTGTTTCCTACAGTATGGTTAGTTTGTACAGACAAATCTTAGTAGGTACACACTTGAAAATAAAGAATAGACGGAGTATTATTACTAGATACTTTAAATTGATTGCTGACATGATAGATAGGTACTTGGCATGGACTCACTCTCTATCTACTGGCCCTGTTGAGGATGTGGATTGACAATCGTCAGGTTGCAGTTTCCGTTTTTTTGACCTAAAAAAATTGTAAATATAGGTAAATGCAGAAAAATTGAAGTACCTAGGTAGTAAGAATGTGATAATCCATAATCTGTAGACGAATGTGTATTTGCCAAATATAGACTTTATTATTAGGGCATTAGAGTGCAACTATTTATTGCAAGTTTATTATATATGTAATTCGACTTACCCAAACATTCCGTCATTTTTTTTAGGTTTTCTTTTTCGTTTTTGTAAAAACAATTCTTTCCGCTTATTTTTCCTCCCCATTTTCTATGCACACTTGTTCACTACTATTTACACACTACCAAATAAAAATACTACCTAACTTACTACCTACTATAATAATGTTCTAAAGCTACAATATAATATAGTACACTAAAGTCTAACTTATAATTTTGAAAATAATTCTGAAGTAAATTACTCGGTTGTCGTCGCACAGAGTACCTAGAAGACAATAACCAAAAACAAACAGCACGCATCTCGCGCCGTCCGTACTTTGCGGCGTTGCCAGCCCGACGCTGAGCGAATCATGCGCTCGTCGGAGTCGCAACGTCGCACCGGTACGGCGGCGGCGGCCCAGATAGTGCCGGATCAAATATTCTGAGCAAACACTGTAGAGTAAAAGCTAAACTAGAGTAGGCGCGAAGAGATTTGATTGAGTTTTTAATTAATTACTCATAATATACAATTTAAAAAAAAAAAATTCTCGGTTTATAATAAAGAAAAGGGATCTGGCTATTTTATTCGTAAAAAATAATGGGGTGTTGTCGCTGATAATTCTGAGCATTCGAATTACTAAAATTTTTTTGGTGAGCAATTTGTTTTATTTTTTTTTTAATAAAGCCGGTTACTTTTCAAAATTTTGTCCGGTTCATTCAATTTATTAAGATTTTCCCTTATCTATGACATTTTTTAAATTTGAATCGATATCATTCATCCTCTCACATCGCGCATTCAAAAGTACTCGTTTTTGCCGTTTTCGTGTTTCTCGGCCCGGTGCCTCGTCTTAAGACCATCATTACGAATATAACGGAGACTAATTTTAATGAGCACATCGATGATGACGATCGTCGGCACAGTTTTTGGCCTTTGCAGAAAAGTCTCTTTGCGCAGCAGCAAGAGCCAACGGATCAATTGTTAAGCGTTAGGAATAAGTATAAGTTTAATGGCAATTGTACTAGTATACTAAGATGTATGAATTAAAAAAAATATAAATATGAAAAAAAACCCTCTGAAAAAAATATCTTAGAATAATACTAACAGATAACAAACGCTGCATATTCAAAAGTAGGGATAGCTTGCAGGACCGGCCTATGCGCTAGGACAGGTTAAAAAAAACATCATTATGAACAACTTTTACTACGGGGTCAACCCGGAATTTGAGGAAAAGAAATCAGCTGTTCCAGAAAATTGCAACTTGGAATTGAAAAATGAAACAGCAGATTTTTTGTCGAATCCCGGGTAGGCCCCTTAGTAAATGTTGTTCATAATGATGGTCTAAATCACGCCCTTTCGGCTAATTACACTAGTTCTGGATAACCCTGTATCGTATCATTGGTGGTAATGGTAATAATGGTCTTGTATGGGTTATTGTTGTCTGTGGCGGTTGTATCACATGTGTTGAAATCCAGTCTAGCTCTAATTCTATTTGAGCTAGGCTTTGTACCTCCAGCTCCAATGAAGAATAGAATAGAAGGATTACACGCCATAACCCGATTTGTGGCAATTTCCGCCCGCCATTGTCACAAATGGGATTGGTTTCCACTGAACCGTTTCATTAAATTAATCAAGGTTATGTTTTGTCGCATTAGAACAGACTGAGTTATGGTAAATGGCTGACAATGATATTGTTACGCCCATGGTGATATGATTATGGGTTAAATTATGTTTAATTTTGACCGCAAAACTGTATTTCTGAGCTTTCCAAATTCTCCAAGCCAAATAGAAAAGGAACGATAGAATGTTCAACCGATTTCCAAAATATTTTATTTGCAGTTCACCGTGTAACCGTAGGACAATGTAACGTAGGAGCAAGTCATCAAAATAAAATAGGATAAAAACGATATCGTTAGTCTATTGAAACCTCGATTCAATAAAGAACAATTTTTTGAAAATAAAATAAGTAGGTACCAAAATCTACTGCTCGTAAAAAGTAAAATAAAAATACGCCTGTAAATAAATAATTAATAGTTTAAAAAACACTAGAAAAACACTACTAGTGCCTATCTTCCGGCTTCATCATCAGACCTTGAAACCTAATCGTGGTCAAAGTTCATTAAATACTTTTCTAAGGAATCCAAAACAGCTATGATACGATTTTCAATCATGAAGTTCCAGTTCATAACTTCCAGCTCCGTCACCAGATCAGTTCGACAGTACCATATTATTGTATTGTCATCATAACTACATACAGCTGCCAATTTTTATTACGCTACGACCCTTGGAAGATGGTTAAATTAATTACCTTAACTTCCATTACATCGTTACATACAGATCGACCTAATAAAAGCGTATTAGGTATTCTTCGTAAAATTTGTCGGATTCTGTCGCTAAAGTAAAATGAATCAGGATACGATAGTTTCAGCATTTAATTATCAAATAATTTTTAATAACAAAACTTTTAATAACACAAATATTTTATAGAATAACTCCCCCAAAACAGAATAGACTAACGAAAACACGCGACAATACAATCTTGCGACTTTCATACCACTAACCTACATCCAACCCTAACCTAATAAGCAGAAAGAACCAAAAAAACATTTAATCAGTCAAAAAGCTCCGCCCGACCTAGATACCCAATAAACCTATTACCGGCACCAAAGTCATGCTAGTTCAAACAATTGAGATAGAAAAAGTAGCAATTTTAGAACGGCCAATTTCGGTGTGCGATGGTGCCACGCGGTGCCTGCCTCGTGTTTCGATAGCCTAATTGCCTATAGGTGTGAACTCGCGAACTTTACCCTGAGCAACACCTGACATTTCGAGCCGTTCTGACAGGCAGTTTCATTTCGCGCCAATGCAGTTTTCGTGCTTTCCCTTTATTTGAACGATTCTATTTTTAGTTCTTTTGTTCGGTTTAGGTTTTCATTTGAGGTTTCCGCTTTGCGGTAACGAATTTGAACGTTTATAATTTAAATTGGTTTATTTCATTGCAGTGTTTTGTTTACTCGTTTAGAATACTTTTGAGAAGCTTTTGACTTGGTTGATTATGACGATGTACATTTCATGAAGAATGTATTAAAAATTTTTGCTAAATAGAAAATAGAGACAATGAATGAAATGATATTAATATACTTATCTTGAATACATATTAAAGTATGCAAACAGCAGTAATAGTCATTGAGAATGTTCGGAAACTTGCGGAGTTCCGCAAGGGTCTATTTTAGGACCACTTATTTTCGTATTAACCCGCAATGTCATTGTACGCAATCTTTTGTTTTTTACGGATCGATTCAACATCACTGCTTACTTTTGAAGTTTATTCAATACTGTTTATGTAATCGCAGCTTTAAAGCGCATCCAAAATTGTAGAAAATCGATGGAGAGCTGGCTTGGAGCCAAAATGAAGACAAGGCTTAGATAACAAGGTAATGCAGTCGGCACAACCTTTTCGTGAGCTACCATGAAACTTTCTTCATCAATCTTGGCTTAGGGCACTGCAGAAGCATAGAGACGGCAGATCGTGAGCTGAATTGAGGCGCCACAATCGAATTCTCTAAGCACACCGGTAGAATATTTTAGTTTAACTTTTAACCATCTGCTCAGACAAGTTAGCAGCTCAGTATCATGCAATCAGTGGCGTACCGCTTCATTTAGCTACTTTCGGTAGTTTTCAAGAGGCTTATTAAACTTCAAGCCTGATTAATTGGTTTAGTTTGGAGCGAAAGCGAGCTGTAGTTTGCAAAGTGATTTTTCGTGCTTAGAGAACATTCCCCAGCAATGTTTAACTATTATGTTTTGTGTAAACTTTTTATCAAATAAAGTTTGAAATATTTTACGCCTTGTAATATAACTCAGCGTAATTTGTTGTTATTTGCCGTTTAGAATGCGCAATTTTCAGTGCGAAGTTTCAGTTTGTAGCATCAATGCTATGAGTTACTGCACCTATAGAAACATGCAATGGCGATGGCGGCTGTAAAATATCATTATTATTGCCATTCCGTGAGATATGGTGCTGCATTTTATCGTTCATTGTTTGGGTAAGAATAGAGTAAAAAGTAACAACATTTATAACATAGTCTAGTCATCAAGTATCAAGGTTTGTGTAACGCAAACGTTGTAAGGAATCTAACATATTATACGCCAGCTCAAGTTCAAAGTAACTTAGAAAGAGAAATGAAAGATAGAAGTAAAAGTTCTATTAGGTGTTAATCTTAATAGATAGGTACCTATCAAATCTTTCAACAATTTAAAAAGCAAAGCAAACAAATCAGTAGACTGATTTGTTATACAACTTGTTAATGTTTGAAAATTGCTGATCTTTGCAAATACACCCACTAATAAATAATTGATTAAATAAAAATTAAACTAAATGTCAAGAAATAATGAACGGTAAAAATAAAACAGAAAATGCCAATACAAAATGCCAAGAAATCATGCTACTGACCGCATCCGTCACTTCGCGTCCAGCCCACTGATCCGTTATGGATTCGCAGTATACCTACTAGAGGCGATGCATTTTAGGAGAAAATATAGCAAAAATTTTTATAAAAAGGCAGTATTGTTAAATACACGTAATTTTCATAAAAAATGAATATACGGCTTTAAACGTAGAGTTACTTCGGAGTTAGACCGAGATTTGTCTTTTACAAGTGAATTACAATTGTCAAAGAATAAAAAGGCAATACACGGACATATTCCAAAGTTACTCTGCGATTTAATAAGACCGTGCAAGTTGATGTAACTAATCATATAGATAGAGTAACTAATGCATAGAAATCCGTCACAATCCTGTTTTGGGCGTAAAAAGAGAAAAGGGCGTAAGAGAGAGACAAAACAAAAAAGACAGCAAAAATACCAATATTGACACAGCAAAAGCTTGCCCAAACATACTAAGGTACAAATCCGATAAGCCCGCCTATAGATTGTCATTAGGACCGGAAATGGAGGGTTTCCGACATATCAACAGTGGGTTGGCTGATTCCACGTAGCGTATCGGAAATCTACAAGCACCGCTTTCATCAGATATTCAGCAATCAAATACCTATTTACATGTATCACCAGTTCTGCGTAACTGGCGGTGACTTAACTAATGCATCAATTTGTATTAATAGCGGACAGACCATCTGATCAAGACAAAAGGAAAAATAAAAACAGGACAAGTGCGAGTTAGGCTCGCACATCGAGGGTTCCGAACAAACACATTGTTAAAATAATCAAAAACCTAGTTTAGCATGTGCTTATGAAGTTCTTTTATATATGTTCAGCAATGGACATCTTATGGTATACATATATCGTACTAAGGGATTCGCTTCTTCCTTCATAATGCCAGGAATCGGAATGCCCTGCCTCCATCATTGTTTCCTGACAATTACAATTTGGATATCTTCAAGTCAAGAGTGAATAGGTATCTTCTAGGTCTACACACTCCATCTTCGGCTACAACTTCGCTTTCCATCAGGCCAGTTGGTGGCCAAATGTAGCCCTATTCTACATTAAAAAAATGTATGTTAATCATGATGATGAAGAGTCCCAAAATTCGTCGAGTTCTTAGAAAATGTTGAAGATAAACATAATGAGAAACAGATTCGATTGCATATTATGTGAATTTCAGCAACCCGCTAGATCCAGTAAGATGAATATGCTCTTCGCAAGTCGGCCTACAAATGTTCATCAGTGAGCATTATGAGTGGCTTCCAATAGCAGACACACGTTCCTTAGTCAGACAACCAGCCCGATGGGTCGAGGACACCAGATCCATCGCGGGATACGCGTGGATGAGATCAGCCCAAGACAGGGAAAACTGGCAAGTGGGAGGTGGCCTATATCCATCAGTGGTTCGATACAGGCTGATGATGATGATAAGTATTTAAAAGGCTGAGGTACATGTATAAAAATCTACAAGTACCGCGCTTCCCGCCACATGTATTGAGGCAATCAAATACGCATTTACATGTCGTATCGACAGTTCTGCGTAACGGTGACGGAGCAATACACTGAGTTAGTTAGGGAGAGTCCCACGATTACGCGCTACTACGCAATACTAGTACGTACTATAGGCCGCGCCACATAAGATGGCGGATGTGAAGTTAGCTACAAGCTGCGCAATAGCGTCAACGTGCGGCTTTATGCGAGCTTCAGCCAGGATTGGATATCGAGCAGCTTATAGATACCTTCACATCCGCCAACTTGTGTGGCGCGGCCCATACCAAATTATTTGCATTGTATTGTTAATATTTTAAATCTGAAATATCATTCTTTGTTTGTTACTCTTTCACATTCACGCGGTAACAGGAGGGTTCGACTTGATTTTTTTGCACGGAAATACTCAATATTTGGACATAGTTCAAAGGTTGTACCAGCCTTTTTAATAGTCCACTGCAGGACGTAGGCCTACCCACGAAGGGTGATTGGGCCATATCCACCACGCTGGCCCAGTGCGGGTTGGTGGATGTTTAAAGGTTGGAGTGTCATAAAATAAGTACATATGTATTTTATATGTATATGTATTTTTACACGTTATTAGTATATTTATAAGATATATAAGTATAATATTTGTCACAGTATGTATACACCGCCGACCGTATTCCTATTATTTAATTTTTCTCCAGTCCAGTAAAAATCTACATTAATGTATCTGTTATATGGTGTTCAACAAAGGTATTGTTTGTTTATACTTTATATGAAGGTGAAGAAGTTTCTATGGGTCAGCACAAAAACCAAAAAGCTCAAGCGGCCTAAGTCGCGGACAAAAGTGACTTCGGCCTTGTGGTAAACTTAAGAATGTTTCATTCATAAGTTTACTGCCTGGTAATAGTCGTGGGAAATAATAGATTGATGGGATGACTATCTTATTTATATTTGGTATCATGGCGACAGTTGATTGATACCTACTGTAAACTGGCTCCTGGATGAAGGATAAATTGGTTGTAATACACAGCCGAAATATATTATTGTAATCCATCAAGTCATCAAACCGGATTGGGGCAGTGTGGTGGATATGGTCCAATCACACTTCGTGGGTAGGTCTCGGTGGTTCAGCAGTGGACTATTAAAAATTCGGGAGTGTACAGTATTAAGTAAATTCGTATATCGTCGTTTTGGTGGTGAACAGAGGTCAACCCACATTTTTAGTAAAATTACATTAAAGTCACATAGATAATTACCAAGTATTATATTTAAACGGGGATTCAATGAGCCTATTTTCCTTATACGACTCAATTTTCATCAATATCAGACCAATGGTTTAGAAGATTATTATAAAAAATATATTTTGTAGTTGACCCTTGTCTCTTAATTGCTCATTATCTCAAAACTTGATTTTGTGGGTTAGCTCTCTTCACCACCAAAGCGACGATATATAGGTCGAATGGCTAGACGAGCTTCGGCTGCGCTCAGTTGTAAACGCCACCCACGGTCACCCACCCGAAGACCGAGTCAAACGTTTCGACAACTTAATGCTGACATTGTTTGTGGCAGAATAAATATCGTCTATAAATAAAATTAAAGTGCTCTACAATATTTTTTTTTTTATTTCAGATAGGTTTGCGTTTGACTACACACTGCCTGATGTTAAGCAGATATGCGGTCTAGGATGTAGCACGTTTACCTAGAAGATACCTATTTACTCGAGATTTGAAGACACCTACATTGTAATTTAACGGAAAGACAGACTCAGGCAAAGTGTTCCACATTCTGGCTGTTCGTATGAGGAATGTGGACTCAAAACGCTTGGAGAAGGGAGATCCTATACTAAAACATTATTGTAACCTGTATTTTTTGACTTAAGAAATAAAATACTTTTTACTTTATTTTATATTACATTAAATGCGTACTTGCTATAATTATTCTTTAACCTTAATCGTACATTTTGAAGAATCTTTCGCCCATAACACAACGTAGGTATATGAAATAACGAGCGCTATCTATTTTACTATCATTTTATCAACTCCTACAAAAGCTGTAAAGGTGTGAACCCGTACCACGCTCTACCGTGGAATAAAGCCCACCCTTTACAGAAACGTTTCATCACCCAGCCATGCATCGTGACTTGGCGTATCTCACACAGATACGTTTAGCAAAATATGAAATGGAATAGAATAGATTTCGACAATTCGTTGGTTCAATTCCATAATCATTTGTAGAGAATGAAAATTATTTCATATTTCTACAACTCTAGCATGGCGACTAAGCAAAATTGTTTTTACGCTGGTTTGCCCTCTCATTACGACGAATGACCTCATTAAGACCGCAGGATCGCGCTGGATGCAAGCCGCTTCCAACCGGTCTTATTGGAGATCCATAGGGGAGGCCTATGTCCAGCAGTGGACGTCCTTCAGCTGTTGGATGGATGAAAAGATGGCCCTCTCATAAGGGTGCTTTTCCACCAATCGGGGATGGTTAATGTTTATCTTTATAGCGCAGTTTGGCATATAGTTAAAACGGGTTCAAAAAAGCTATGTTCTTATACAGCGAGCTGCGAAATATAAATTGGTGAGTGGAATTTCCATAAAACGTCTTACCCGCTCCGCTACACTGCTTAGATTAGTGGGAAAAAGCCATGTTAGCCATGTCAGAGGCCTTCAGGCGGCATCAAAACTCTGACACTAGCGCTAGTTACCCGACCTATACGAGTTTGCTTGCTTAGTGGAAATAAAAACCGGACAAGTGCAAGTCAGGCTCGCACACCGAGGGTTCCGTACAAATCCAGAAAATTTCACAAAATTGGGAAGTACGTTGTTAAAATCTCTATACTCATCATCATCATTGACAAAAGTTTTTTTTTTTTAACTTTTCTCGTCATTCTTCGAGAATTGTTAAAATAATTAAAAACCTGTTTTACCATGTGCTAATGAAGGTCTTTTATATGATACCTTACATGACACGGTTTACGCACTTCGAATTTTAAACCCATATTTTGTGACTTTTGAAGCCTTATTTTTTTATGATTTAAAAAAAAAATCAGTTTTTAGATTTATTCCTATACTAGTTTTTACCAGCGGCTTCGCCCGCATACGCAATATATCATTATAATTTATAGCCTATGTGTTATTCTGATATATAAGCTATATTATTGCAAAGTTTCATCTCAATCCGTTCAATAGTTTTTGCGTAAAAGAGTAACAAACATCCATACATCCATCCATCCATCCATCCATCCATTCATCCATCCTCACAAACTTTCGCGTTTATAATATTAGTAGGATGTGTACTCTGATACAATGCTTTTCGCCAAATTTCATAGTTATATGTCAACGGAAAGTACCATGTAGGTTTTGATTTTTGTCAGTGTCGAAATATGCGGTTTTTTACGACATAAACGGCTCTAACTTCTTTATATGATAACTGAGAAGTTTTTCCTTCACACAACTGTAAGGTATCATAGATATACGTATATAGTTTAAATTTCAACTCGATATCATTACGCGTTCTCGAGATAAAGAGTCTTGACATACACACAGACGGACATACGGACAACAAAGTGATCCTATAAGGGTTCCGTTTTTTTCCTTTTGAGGTACGGAACCCTAAAAATCCCATTTTTCGTAACTTTTCTTAATTTTTAACAACGCATGTATCACCTCCTCGTTCATCCGAAGAGGAAAAGCACCCTAAGGATGGAAATATAGTAAGTAATGGCATTGACAATAGATATAACAAGTGGATGCACGTAAAGCTTAGCAAAAGTTTTTGATAGCAAAGCGCCTGGGGGCATTGGGTTTCATGTCCTTTGCGACCTACGAGTATTATAGCGTATGGTGCCGTGACTGGGCTGATATCTAATGGATATGACAGCTATTGAAACACGATTAATTTGTTTCTGATTGATTCAAAGGAGCATTTACTGTCGTTTTTGGCACAAATGCTTTTGTCCAATAGGCAGAGGTAGATTTCAAGATAGCAAGCCATTGAATTCAATTTTGCCGTGAAAATTTTATTTTATCAGGTTCGAGAGAATAATTATATCTACTTGATACTGACTACTAGACGCTTGCTCAATGTCCATCAGTCACATTTTAAGTAAGTGATCGAAAAAGTAGGGGTATAATCCTGCAGTTTTTTTTGTTTTAGCTTTTGATTAAAAAGTCTTTTCAAAATCAATCAGTTGAACCTATAACAATTATAATGAAACATCACTAGAGGTATTTATGCGTAAGTAAGCATAACGAGTGATTGAATAAAATGATTTTAATTGTTTATAGTGCATTGTGGAAAAACTGGACAAGTGCTAGTCCGGCTCGCATACCGAGGGTTCCGTACAAATCCAGAAAATTTTACAAAATTGGGTAGTATGTTGTTAAAATCTCTATACTATAACCATCGATAAAAAAGTTTTTTTTTTTTTCACTTTTCTCATCATACGTCGAAAATTCCACATTGTTAAAATAATTAAAAACCTGTTTTAGCATGAGCTAATGAAGTTGTTTTATATGATACCTTACATGATACGATTTACTCACTTTGAATTTTGAACCCATATTTTGTGAATTTTGAGGCCCTATTTTTTGTGATTTAAACAAAAATGTACAGTTTTCAGATTTATTCCTATATGTGTACTCTGAGACAATGCTTCTCGCCAAATTTCATAGTTGTATGGTAACGGGAAGTACCCTGTAGGTTTTGATTTTTGTGAGTGTCGAAATATGCGGTTTTTTACGATAAACGGCTCTAACATTTTTATACGATAACTGAGAAGTTTTTCTTTTACACATCTGCAAGAGACAATAGATATATGTACGTATATAGTTTAAATTTCAACTTGATATCTTAACGCGTTCCCGAGATAAAGAGTCTTGACATATGGACAGACGGACAACAAAGTGATCCTATAAGGGTTCCGTTTTTTTCCTTTTGAGATACGGAATCCTAAAAATTTACTACTACTAGGTTTATCTCAAAACATAACTCTTTGAAACTTTGAATACATGTTATTACTTTGTTATCCGCGTTTCGGATTTTTCCGGACTAGCAAAATAAAAGAATCTATGTAAGTCGCTGTGTTTCCTTAGATTCGTCATTTGTATTACATCACCTCTTCTGTGTCTAAACATTCTAAACTAAGCATATTATAGCTGAAACGGCCTTGTGCCTAGTACCTACAAACTACAGCCGAATGACGCTGGTTTACTTTGTAACACTGTCAATAAAAACTGAATAATGCGAGAACATAGTAACATATTTGCAGGATTTTGTAGGACATAGTGATCTATAGGTAGCCCTACCTACGAGTATATAGCGCCCTAAGCATATTTTGCTAAGGTTAGCGAAATATGCTTAGGGCGCTCACGTTTAGAAAGTCCTTATTATTTTTTACTAATATTATAAGCCCGAAAGTGTGTTTGTTAGTTTATTGTTTAAGTAATCTTTGATAAATTATGAAAAAAATATTTTTCACCACGTTATACATAAGAAAATCAGATGTCAATATAATTATTAGAATACTTGTAACAGTCTAGAAAAAGCGAAATAGTCCGATATGTCACCATGCCTTGTCCTTTCACAGGGAGAAATCAGAAAAATTTTGATCTGTTCCTTTTTTAGCAACGAAGAAACCACATTTTAATATTTTATATAACGGGAATGCACTCACGTTTAATTTCATAAGCATTAAATAGGATGATTATAGTTTCGATCGCATCCGGCGATCTTTCTCAAGTTGAAGCGAGTGCTAGCGCGCGGAGCCGTCTCGCAATTAACGGCTCCGCGTGTGAACGTGAGTACATTCCCGTTATATAAAATATTAAGAGCCGTGGTGGCCTAGAGGTAGTGACACCTGCCTTGAAATCATGAGGTCATGGGTTCAACTCCCGGTTCCGTATCAACGAGTTCTTTGGAATTTATGTCCGGAATTTAACACCACTGGTTTTTCGGTGAAGGAAAACATCGTGATGCAACCTCCATGCGTCCGTAGAATAAATTCGATGGCGTAATGTGAATCCACCAACCCCCACTGGGCCAGCGTGGTAGATATGGCCCAATCACCCTTCGTAGGTCTATGTCTTGCAGTGGACTATTAAAAAGGCTGGTACAATATAGTACAAAATATTAAACGTGTGAAAACCACGTTAGTTTCCGTAATAAAAAAGAGGAAACCGTATGAACACTATTTTTCAAATTTTTTCCCGATCTCTCCGCATGAGGGGACAAAGCAGGGTGACTGATAGGAAAAATTCGTAAAGGCCGTATTATAACAGATTGGCAGCCCTATCTGCAACACGCGCACATGCAAGCGACACACCGCAGCGGGGACGTGTGGACGGAGGCATGCTTGTTTGATCGATAGCCAAGGAGCCGCCCTTTGCCTGATAACGCTCTATTGATAGCCGATGCCGTGGACTGCCTGATTACGACAAGTAGCTTGCATAGCGTCACTTGTCAGGTTCTTACAGGCCCTTAACGATGCTTCCGAATGGATGTGGTCAATGTGGTTAGTTGAATCAGGCATTACTATGCGAATGAACATAGGTGTTTGCTCCGTGTCTGGATGTTATTGTCTATACAGGGTGATTGGTAAACAATTAGCATCCTTTTAGGAGGACAAAAGATGCAGAATAAAAGTTGTTAGCTTTGATGTACAGAATAAGTCCCTAAAAGGATGCTAATTGTTTACCAATCACCCTGTATAAGTAATTAAGTATACAATACATGTATTTAATAGTTAAGGAGCCGCCCTTAGCCTGTTAACGCTGCCATGGACTGCCTGATAAGGACAAGTAACTTTCGTAGCGTAACTTGTCGAGTGTCTCAAGTAGAGGTCGACAAGTAATTTTAGGTAAAAGTAAATTCGTATAGGCCGGGTGGCTAGCCCTGGTGTCAGTTTTTAAGCCGCCTGAAGGCCTATGACATGGCTAAACGGTTAAAGCAAACGGGGCCTACAATGTAACGTGACTTCCGAGATACGGTAGCACTCAGTTGTTGAAATTGAAATTGTTTATTTTTCCAAAAACTTATGAACTATGTACATATTGGTTAATAGCAAAATATACAAGTAAATATATCCTAAATTAACGTACAAAATATTATGTGCACTGCAGCCCACACTAGGGTGACCCGTGATACAGAAACTACTGTAGTTTCAATTCACGTGTAAACTTGTACTAACCCCTCAGAACCGAAGCCCTTAAAACCGAATAGATCTATAAAGACATTCGGCGAAGTCTGTCTGTCGTGTCCCGATATAAACATGGCAGACGGTAATTAATATTTTCATGTCTTCCATGCGAGCACGGGATCGCGACTCGTGTAAGCTTTTTTTAACTTGTACTTGACCTTTATGGCGAAGACAATATTAGCTGACGAAATGTTCCATGTTTGGAAGTATGGAAATCGTGATTGAATATTTAGGACGCGGATTTATAAAAAAAACTAGCTGGCCATCCAGGTTTCGCCCCGGTACGGACAGGTTTTAAAAGTAAAATAAACAAATGCGATTCTAAATTGAGAAATAAACTATCCTATCTCTCAAGTTGTATCAAACTGCACAGTGTGCAAAATTTAGTTAAAATTGGTTAAGTAGTTTAGGAGCTCAGCGCGAACAAACAACGTGACATGTGATTTACATAAATATGTACTAACTGGCCCGACAAACGTTGTTTTGCCATACAAAAAAATTGCGATTATAAATTGAGATATAAACTATCCTATCTCTCAAGTTGTATCTCAAGTTTTGACAAAAGTCGCAAAACAAAGTTGTTACTTTTGATGTACAGAATAAGCCCCTAGAAGGATGCTAGTTGTTTACCAATAATCTTGTATATATTATAAGAGATATTAAGAGATTACGATTCAGATAAGAAGATGATGGGGAAAAGATCTAAGCACGGTGTCCATTGAGAGCTACCATAGTAACCGCTTTTTGAACCAATTGACCAGACTAATAGTACGAATATAACGTACAGCGTACTAAGGAAATAAATAAATATTAAGGGACATCTTACACACAGTATCTGACCCCAAACTAAGCAAAGCTTGTGATATGGCTGCCAGAGACTGATATACTACATATACATATTTTTAAATACATACTTATATAGATAGTACCTAAATAACACCCAGACACGGAGCAAACACTTATGTTCATAACATAAATGTTTGCCCTGCGTGGGGATCGAACCCACGTCTCTTTGGTCCAGAATTCAGGGTCACTAACCCCTGAGCCACCGAGGCAGTCAAAAAAAGAGGCAGAAAATGCTTTCTAATCTATGCTTAATAATGTAGACTTTCTGGCCTCTAGAAATATCTTCTTGCGAGCGACCTCGAAGAGTCAACACGTCCTGAAGATGCCTCGTTGAGAGGCGAAACACGTGTCGAACAGAGTGCAGTGAGAAAAAAGGGTCCGATTTCGATAATTATTTTTTTAATGGAAAGAATATACTTTGAAATTGGTCCAATTTAATTTTTATTGAAATCGGCTGAGTCATTTTTGATAAATCAACAATAATGTGAAAAATGCTACATCGATCCGTGCGAAATATTCGCGAATTCTGTACACGGGTGAAGTCGGTCAAGCCATTTTATGCAGCAAATATTTATTATTAATTAGAATAAATGCAATGCCATTATACAGAAATGGCACAGATTAGATAATAGTTACTAGGCAGTGGTCCGGTATTCCCCCCCAGTGGGTCGGCTACGTCATTTGTATTATTTTTCGATAGGCAATGCGGCAATACGCACTGTTATGCAAATCCGCGGGATATTGGGCCCGAGCACGAACTATTACGGGAACTGTACTACTGTACACTTGGAGGGAAATCTCGTATCTGACTTTTCAGTTACATGGAACTTTGACTGCCTCGATGGCGCAGTGGTTAGTAACACTGACTCCTGGCCCAAAGAGACGTGGGAATTCCCACCCAGGGCAAATATTTGCGAGGTGAATATGAGTGTTTGCTCTGTGTCGTCATGTTATTACCTATATGTAAAATAAGTGTGTATGTATTTAAAAATATGCACCTAGTAAGTATATCAGTCTCTGGCAGCCATTTTACAAGCTTTGCTTAGTTTAGGGTCAGAGACCGTGTAAAAAAAGCTACTTATTTTCGGGCTGAATCAAATTAATGGCGTCTTTGAATGCGAAGAGTCGTAGCGCAGAAGCAATTTATTCATATCTCAGCGTGTGTCATCTCAGGAGTGGGTGAGTACTGTCAAAATTGATGACATAATGATTATGCTACTGAAAAGTGATCTTTCACTATGGGCTTTATGAGTATAAGCTCTAAGTAGCACAACATGCTATGGAGAGGACTATGCTCGGAGTCTCTCTGTGAGATCAAACCAGAAATGAGGAGATCCGCAGAAGAACCAAAGTCATCGACATAAAAATAAAAAAAAAATAATAAAAGTAAATAGTACCGGCAAGCGCAGCGAAGGACGTCCATCCACAAGGTGGACAGATGACAGACAGCAGAATCGCGCCGGCTGCGAGCTGCTTTCAACAGGTCTTATTGGAGATTGGAGAGGCCTATGTCCTGCACTGTACGTCCTATGACTGAAACGACGAGGGGGCAGGAACGAACAGCATTTTTTCGAAGTACTAGCATTTCAAACTTATGTTTCATACTGTACGTTTCCGTCAAACACTGCGTGTCTATAAAAGTCTAAGCTGGTTGGAGCAGCAGTAACCTAGCCGCTATGGGACTCTAGTAGCACTAAACTACGGGGTTTGTGGCGACAGCCCGGTATCGGTGTTACCAGTCAATTTGGGTTAGTTCCAGCAAGTTAATCAATTCATATTATAGTACGGAGGAGAATATGAAATAGTTCCCATTTTCTAAGCCTTTCGGAAAGTTTTAAGTATAGTTCTCTTAGTTTATCAAACACAACTGCCTATGAAGTATGAAGCATGGAGAGTACTGAAAAGGTTTAGTATTCTTTATTGTGTGCTATCTATTGCAAAAACAAAGAAAGTTATCTTTACAATAGTCCAATGCTGAACGTAGGTCTATCCTGGGAAGGAGATTGGGCCTTGTCCACCACCACCGCTGACAAAATTTCGAAAAAAATAAACATCTGTTGTGACTGTTGTTCAAACCGTTTTGTCGAGGGTTGTACGGAACAGCCGACTTTTTTACAAGCTGTTATTTAACTTGCATTGGATGTAGTAAGTTCGGGTGAAATATCGCAAGTTATATTTGACCAACTTCCCGTTTTCCGATTGAGTTGAAATTTTGCACAAATAATTATGTATATCGCGTGACAATGCAAAAATATGGAACCATGGAGCTGATCTGATGGAGTCAGAAGGTCCGAACTCCTGTACTAAACAAAATAGACCCGTCGTGTTTGGGCTCGTTTTACTTCTCTTGGCTAGCACTCTGCTGCTACATATCCAGGATCTCAAAAGCTTGTATTCAAAAAGTTATAAGTTTACATTATTATTATTTAATTTTCAATTTTTATAGAAGCTTTTGCTAATAATTATTGTAATTTAAATTTATTACATCATTGTATTCAATGTTTATGTACACATATAACTATAATATGACGTGTAAATTGTTATAACTTATGAGTTACATTTTTAAAATGATTTATTAGAGATTTAGCCAGCATTTCCATAATGCCCCCGATAGTTAAAAAGGCGCATCTAACATCTCCCACTTTGAAATCAAGATGATTATACTAGCAGATATATATTTTATCTTATATGAAAAAGAACAAGATTTAAACAAATAATAAATGTATAATATATTATACATCGCGAGACTCGAAAAAAAAGCCCATCTGCCAGTATATGCATCTTAATCTCGAAATAAGAGATGTCAGATGCGCCCTTTTAACTATCGGGGGCAGCATAGTAGAAGTTGTTCATAACGTTGAACATAAACACTGAAGGTGTCGGCGTGCTTTATAATAAAGCAACATCTTGTATACAGGGTTATCTGCTTGCCCTGTACCTACTAAGCCGAAAGATGATGATAAAGATCATCATTATGAACAACGTTTACTATGAGGCTAAACTAGAATTCAAGAAAAATAAATAAACTGTTCCAAACAAAATTGGAACTCGGAATCGACAAAATGTATGAAACAGTAGATGGTTATTCTCGAATTTTGGGTTGGCTCCATAGTAAAAGTTCTTCATAATGATGGTCTATTTCTGGATAACCTTGTAATAAAATTGAGAACCTTTGAACCTCATTCGATTGACATAGCAAGGCATACCATATAATAATTTTTTGCAAAAAATAGCATGACCGACTTCACCCGTGTACAGAATTCGCGAATAGTTCGCACCGATCGATGTAGCATTTTTCACATTATTGTTTATTGGACTGATTTATCAAAAATGGCTCAGCCGATTGCGATAAAATTTAAACCAACCAACTTTGAAGTATACTTCCAATTAAAAAAGAATAATCAAAATCGGACTACTATGTAAAAAGTTACGCGTGGTTATATATATATATATATGTATAACCACGCGTAACTTAACGGAGGAGGTACTCATTCGACGGGTATATTATATACCCGTCGAATGAGTACCTCCTCCGTTTCGTCGGTCAAAAAGACGCAGTAGCACACGCATATGCTAGCTATCGAATCTATGACATTCTGTTTATCTAGATTTCCCAGAAATTATCACCTATCTAAAACAATGAAGGCAAATCTATGATAGATATGGCTAGTACGAGCTACTGTTTTACGATACTATAGTATGTTACGATTGTTCGTAACCTATATAGTTGCAATTTGGGTGTCATTTACAACTGAGCGCTAACGAAGCTCGGATGGCAGGATAAATTGTAGAGCCCCTCTGAAGGACGATCTACCAAAAAAGAGTCATCAAAATCGGTTTATAAAATTAGCGGAATCGCGTTTTCACTAACAAAAACAGAGACTAATTGAGAAACTCTTTTTATGAAGTCGGTTGAAAAGCTCTATCTATATACCACATTTCATAGAAACCGTTTTCGAGATCCGAATTTTGTACGAACAAATAAATAAATAATAATAGGTCGATATCGTCAATATCGCGGCTCCACCTGGATCCTGGATACGATTAGCAAATGACCGAGACAGATGACACTGTAAGAGAGGACTCATAACCAGCATTGTGAATCCCTATTTCCTTGCCGCATGCCGCATGCCGTGGCGTAAACGCGTGATCGGCTGGACCGAATTGGCTAATTCTTTTTTGTTTTGTTTGTTATTGTCAGAAGGGTCTTATGAAAAAAAAAATAGAAAATAATACAATAAATCAATTAAATTTTCCCATACAAAATGTTCCTACAGTTGCCTTATCTGTCCATTGGTGGCGTTAACCCTTAACCACCTGACTCCTATTTCAATAACGTAACCACCTGCGCGCGGTCACAGTGACCGCTTCGGACACACATGAGTTTTCTTAGGATATTAAGGTTTCATTGTGAGAATTAATTTTAATATATATTAAACTATTTATTTGAGCGAAAAAAGAAATAATAACAAAATATTTTCTTCTCATAAATGTGAACAATCAAATTGCTGGCACATTTTAACTAAAAATAGAACTATGCTTACATAATGAGATCTATCGGCATAGGAACAAAAAATTAAATCAAATTTGGACTTTCTTTGAAGAATCTAATAATATTCTAACGAAACAAAAAAATTAAAGTATTAAAAAAATCAAAACTTCGAGAAAATTGCAGGGGGTAAAGTCTCACAATTTTTCCCGACAATTTTTGCACATCTTGTTAGAGCATTCCACACAGATTGGTTTTTTACAGGTAAAACACAGCTGGAATGTTTTTCGTTTTTTCTTGGGATCACAAGTTGAACACGTTTTACGTGTTTCAAGATGATCAGCTCCAGAAACAGTAGGCAATGCATCTTCTATTTTCAAGATCCGGCGAATAGAAGTTTTGACGTCACGAGGAGTGTGCTCGTTATTTTCTCGACGTTTCATGTGTGGCCTAGTCAGTTCTTCTGCTAGCTGTTTGATAAATTTAAATCTACTTCCAGTTTTCTGTGCCTGATTTTGTAAACTCATGACGTAAGTATTGGAAGCTGATATATCTAACAGCCGATAAAAAATGCACAAAGGCCATCTTTGCGTTCGTCGCGCCGTGGTATAATTCGAACACCTTTGGTCGAGTAAATCAACGCCAATTTTTGTGTTATTGTAGTATAATATTATTTCGGGTTTTTTTGTATTGTTATCTACATTTGCTGTGTGGTGCATGCTGGAAATTAACACCACAGCACTGTTTTTTCTCGGCACAAAAGATGTCAAAGTAATATTTTTAGTGAAACCGAAAAGCGAGGTTCCAATTTTTCGTCGCCGATTTGGTTTGAATTCTGGCGGAATTTCTCTTTTATTTTTTTTTTCAAAGTACCCACAAGAGATAACTTTTTATCTTTCAAAACGTCGACTAGTTCAACTGAACAAAACCAGTTATCAGCAGTGATGTTTCTATTCGACCCTTCAATTGGAGATATGAGTCGTAAAACTGCTTGAGTAGGTTTTGAAAATCGAGTTTGTTCTGGGGTCAAATTGATCCCGTCCGAGTCTTTGCCTAAATATATGTAAGCATTGAGTAAATAACCATTTCGGGCATCTGTAAGGCACATGATTTTCAAGCCATATTTAGCGGGCTTCTTTGGCATAAACATCCTAAAACGACAACGACCTCGGAAAGCTACCAGCATTTCATCAATACAGGCACAGGTTCCAATGCTGTAAACCTTTTGGCAATTTTGAACAAAAGAGTTGAATAGCTCGGCGATTGGTGCAGAAATATCAGTCTCCCGCCGTTGCGCTCTTGTTTGAGCATCATCGAAACGAATGGCTTTCATCAAAATCTCGAATCTATTTTTACTTAGGATGCAACGATATACATCTCTTCCTGAGCCGTCAGAATTGTACCATGACGTGTAGTGTTCCCGGTTTTCTTTGAAAATTGCTGTATAGAATAAAAAACCAATAAATGCTTTTAACTCCATGAGATCAACATCGTGAACACAGCCTTGCTTTTTATATTTTGGTCGTAACTGCCTTATTTTTTCATTGGTATGTATCACTATATTTTCGAGCATCTCATCTGTAAATAAAAGGCTCCAAAGATCAAGAGGTGTTGTAGAATCATTGAGAACGTCGTGATAGGGCGATTTAAGTCCTTGAGCTTGCGACACAATGTTATGCTGCTGAGTTCTAGTACGACTAGCAATTGGCACAGAAGACCATCGAAAACGATTTTTTCCGAAATAGTTTCGATGTCTAGTCTGGAGCTGTGACAAGGGCACTTCGTCTTCTGAAGAAAATTCCTCAACTGACATCCTACTCACAGAAAAGCGCTGCGTAGAAAGACCACCCTTAGGCTGTCCATCGGCACTTTGTTCATCAGAAGACGACACTTGCATGCAGTCATCAGATTCACAGTCTTCTAAAATCACAGGAACTTCCAAATCCTCTGGTTCTACATCACTGCAACTCTCGTCAAGGTTATCCTCCACATCCGACAACTCCTGCTCTAACCATCTCACAATTCTTTCGTCGTTTCCATCCATTTTTACGCTAAAACAATAAACATGAATGTAATACACAATAATCACACAACTACCTGCACGCGGTCACCATGACCGCTGACGAAATATTTTTACTCACCCAAGGCAAACGCGCGCACGTGTATCCTTGCCGAGCGCACACGCGACACTAAACCACCCACAGAAAAGGTACACAGACGCTCACTAACACGCGACAACGGATTTCGCTAAAATTCAAATTCAAAAAGTCGCTGCGGTCACCATGACCGCTGGCAGGTGGTTAAGGGTTAAACGCCATTGAAATTAGAATCGATCTAGTAAGTAGATGCAGGTGATATTATTTATGAAAAGTTCACCGGGTTAGCTAGAATACTTCGAGCAAATATCTATAGAGTCACAATGCAATCTGTAAAAAGTGTTCGAGCCAGAACCCTGCCCAAGCTACGTAGTGGGCAGGCTTTTTAGTAAGTCGTGCGTGAGACGATTGCAAGACGACTACAAAGTCGCGCGATGAAGTGCTCAGTTACAAGCACTATTTTTTTGACCGACGAAACGGAGGAGGAACTCGAGATTCGACGCGTATTTATTTTTTATTACGTATCACCTCACATAACTTTTTACGTAGTGAATATGATTTTGATAATTCTTTTTTTATTGGAAAGAAAATTTTATCAAGATTGGCTGAGCCATTTTTGTCAATATGGCATTGACAAAAATGGCTGTTGTAATCAACAATAATGTGAAAAATGCTACATCGATCCGTACGAAATATTCGCGAATACTGTACACGGGTGAAGTCGGTCATGCCATTTATTGCAAAAAATAATTATTACTACTCTCACTTAAGGACTGTGGCTCTGTATTATTTGCTCAAAGCTAGAAAAATAATAAATAATAATAAATAAATAAATATTTTTGGGACATCTTACACACGGCCTCTGACCCCAAACTAAGCAAAGCTTGTGATATGGCTGCCAGAGACTGATATACTACATATACTTATTTTTAAATACATACTTATATTAGATAGTAACTAAATAACACCCAGACACAGAGCAAACACTTATGTTCATCACATAAATATTTGCCCTGGGTGGGGATCGAACCCACGCCTCTTTGATTCAGAAGTTAGGGTCACTAACCACTGAGCCACCGAGGCAGTCAATATGATAAATAGTGTGGTGGCACTGACCTCGCTGCCGTCCTGCTGCGCGTTGCACTTGCTGATGTTGAGTGTGCCGGAGATGAAGTCATTCTGGACATCCACGATCAGGAATACGCTCACTGGCCGCACGATCTGTAACAAACGCCTACTTCAACCAAGGCCTATAAAGATCTAAGTCTACCATCTAGTCTAGAGTCCATATGTGTTGTTGCATCCTTAACCCATAGTTGCCAATGTACGGCAACTGCTGTGACTTACGGCTTACGGATCATAATAATAATTTTTCGCCAAAAATGGTGTAGCTGACAGACCTTGTACAGAATTAGAATAGTTAGCACAGATCGATGTATTAACGATGTAGTAATTTTTACATTATTGTTGCTATAAGCTATGTATGCTCTGGTAGAGCTCGCTCTAAATAACTTAAACCAAGATGGTTGGTTTTGTGCATCTGTATTTCAATGAGAACCACTGTGTAGTGGAACAATATAGATACCACCCCTTAAACGAGACCTAAACAGAATTTCGCTTGATTTGTGGTAGTGCTAAACCATAACTCTTTTTTTTCTATTGCTAAAAAGAGGAACATTTTTACATGATTTTCTTTCTTGCTAAATATTTAATTTTAATAAAATATTAAATTTGATAAAATTTATCCTAGTTGCGAAGATACCTTAGGTATGCTAAGAAACAAGTATAGCATAACTTTAATACCTACTTACTCTTTTTCCTTCATTTTTTCCTCAAGTCCAAAACTTGTTGCAAACCTGTTTCCTATTATGAGTAGGAATATCCCAATAAGTTTAGGTACATTGCTATTTTTGGATATGACATTAAGTCCAGTTAGCTTATAGCTGCCTATAAATAAAATATATTAGGGGACATCTTACTCATGGTCGCTGACCCCAAACTAAGCAAAGCTTGTGATATGGCTGCCAGAAACTGATATACTACATATACATATTTTTAAATACATATAGATAGGACCTAAATAACACCCAGACAGAACGAACATATTTGTTCAGCACATAAATGTTTGCCCTGGGTGGGGATCGAACCCGCGCCTCTTTGATCCAGAAGTCAGGGCCATAACCACTGAGCCGTCAAAAATACATGAATGAGTTTAGTTGATTAATGAAGCTTCTTTTGGTAAAACATTAACCTATACCAGGTGTTTTTTATTTTAATTTTGTGTGTATGTAATTTTTTTTTATTACCTAAATTGTTTCCTCTTACTTAAAAATAATCATATTCATTATTTCTGCTGTTCCACTCACCACTTTGATCCAATGGTTCCAACAGAAAGTGAACTCTTCTTTATCAATGAATCCATCTCCATTCTTATCGAACACCTGGAATATGTGCCGTGCTCGGTCTTCAGCTAGCGGGTAGATGTGGCCTTTGTCGTTGCGGAATAGCGCTTTGCATATTAGACGGAACTCGTCTAGGTTCAGCTTGCCATCTCTGGAAAATGATGACATAGTATAGCACCCCCAGTAGCACTCATAGGGTTAGTTTGACAAGGTGTTATTTAGCGATTGTTGAAGTTAAGCAACACTGCACACCACATCCTCAGCAACAGAGTGGTTTACAACTGGAACAGGTTGCCTGAGGATGTAATCTCAGCAAGGACTATTAACATATTTAAGAATAGACTGGATCTTTGGATAAAGAAGGAAAAAAATTCCTTGACAGATAAATACTAATTTTATTCGACTCTGGTTGATATAGGCACATCAGTTTTATACTGCTCGCCTATAAACAAATAAATAAATAAACATTCAGCACGGTCAGATGGGTTCGGATGGGTGACCAAATGTGGCATTTACGACTAAACGCCACCGTGGCTCAGATGACACGTTAAATTATAGATCCTGGTTGTTTTACCTGTTTAGCCATGTCAGGGGCCTTCAGGCAGCTTAAAAACTCTGACACCAGGGTTGGCGGCCTGGCCTATACAAACTTACTTTTATCCTCTAAACTAGAGGTTATCTAGAGTCTAGATAACTGTGGTTACAGCCTAGTCATCTACTGATGACAAATATTGACTTAAAAGATTTCAAAACACTAGGCTATAGCCGCAGTAGCCAGGCCACATCTGACTGTGGATTATTTGTTATCAGAATAAATGAATTACTTACTAAATTATTAAAAGTAGAGACCGACCAAGCTCAGCTGAGCAAAAATTAATATTAAAGAAGAAATTCGCTAAAAATAGTGTGTTGAGTGTAATTATAAACTATTTTTTGTTTATTTCTAAATCATCATAAAATCAGCAATCATTAGTTAATCAAAAATTTTGCAATGTCACCTATGCTATCAATTGCAGAATTAAGCCTAGTCAGTGTTGTATTGTATTTAGTTTATTTTAAAGGTATATGCTTAGAATGATAATTCATTTTTGAGCAAGCTAGACTAGCTAAGCAAGCTAGGAGAGATGTAAGTATTTTAATTATTTATTTATTGTTGGCAATTCAATCAAGATATTAAGCTGGACACTACTTGATATTTTAGTTATTAGCAGTAAAATACGAATGGCAAATGAGGAAAAAGGCCTTCGAAGGGATCAAACAATTAATGAACACAACAAACTAAATAACTTATGTATTTCAATTGTTGTTACATAGCTGAGTTTACTTTCAGGAATTAAATTATTAAGTGGCCATGTCCTTCCGAAGTTACAGAGGGCAAGGACAACTTCATTCAAGGTTCATGAATAAACAGCAGTGAATGACAAGTTTCGTAATACTTACAAGCATTCAGCATGAATAATAACTTAAGAAATAACCGCTGACCAATGCACTAAAACTTTTATCCAAACATTTGTGACTCAATGTGAGAGTGATGTTTCATATAATTAATAAATATTGGTTTTTGATGATGACAGTGATGAGTAATTTCAGGTTTCAGGCCCGTTTTCATGATCACATACCCATCTTTGTCGAAAGTTTCATAACACGCGTCCATCTCAGAAAATGATGTATCGTCCACCGGGGTACCGTTAGCCACCTCCGACATCGTACGCTGGATAGAAATGACTCGCGCCTCCGCGCCGCATCGGCTTATAAACGAATTCAGCACCATGGTAGCAAGGTTTCGCCTTATGTAACCTACGACAACCAAAACAATCTTCCTTTCCGTTGCGACACTTTTAAGCTATAACTTTGTAACACTTTTAGGTATAGAGTGATTTTAAGAAACATATTATTCGCAGTTAAATCACCTCTCGTTCATATTTCTTACGAAAATATTGTGAAATACTTGCAAAAGAAAAATAAACATTTTTGCCGTCGCCGGTTGAATGAATGATAAGAAAATGAATCACAGACTACTATAGACACAAATGAATGAAAACATAATCTAAGATGAAAACCCCCTCTATAATCTAAGTGAAAACCCAAAATCCCACAAAAAAAACTTCCTGTAAAGTCAATGTCACATATTATTATGATGATTTAGACATAGCAAATCTATGCATTAGCTTAATTTTAAACGTTGTTCATTATTACTACGTATTTGGGTAGTACAAATACATCAAGGTTTTGATAATGTGTCGTTTTGTTTCAATACCACACTAACACAATGATATACAAATTAAAATAAAATTATCAAATGGCTAAATGACATTTTTAGATAAGTCCAAAAGTAAAAAAAAATGTCACAGATAAAAAAAGAAACAGAGTGAAGAAGAACGAATGAATATCGCATTGTGACATAAATTAAAAACATTGCCAGTGCTTTGACTTATTTTGGTGATTTAATAATTTAAAGAAAAATTGTACCGATTTGCTATCGACATTTATTGGCCCAATTTTAAAGGCGCTATGATAATTTTTATAGCAAAATGTTCCTGTTTTAAAATTACGATGGTGCCTGTAAACCAATCAAACATCAGGCCTATTATTATATATTTAACTTTAAGCGAAGGACATGTAACGCACGCTGCCACCATTTAATCAAGAATCACCACTCGAGCTGCTATAATCACAATTTACAACAGCCTCCCTCAAACAAGCTCTATTCACAACTGACAAGTGACATCTGACATGTCATCTCACACCGCCACCCAGTCAAGTTGGTTCCAGCCCAGCCAACTGGTATTGGAACCTAGGATCGCAGTGAACTAGATATCTATGATTGAGATGATATTGAAAGCATTATAATTGTGTGAAACCCTAATATATTCAATTATTTTTGAAGTAAAAAAGTACATTTCCGAATGCCAAAAAAATTTTGTATTTTTATTCTTTTCTACGTATTGAAATTCCTTGTCTGGCAACATTCGTAAGCAGCGCCAGAAAGCGTCATTGAAAGATTTTCTATGCGTTTATTTCTCGATTGTAGTTCTTTTTCATTTATTCTTACATTTAAAGTGTTATCAGTGAACTTTCTATGACCTAAAGTACTATAATTATCAGTATAAGTGTTTCGTTAGTTTAGGTATAGGTTAGGTTACCAAAATACCATCGCGCTGTTTTTGTATTTACCATGACAGAGGTGGAGAAACTGCACGGTTTGCACAATACCGGCATGACAATGCACGAGCGGTTCACGCTGCTGTCGCGGCAGCCGGTGGGCCGCCGCGGCAGGCCGAATCCTCTGCAGAATCGCGCGCCGCGAATCAGAGGCAAAGGGAGGACTAACCCGGCTTTGATAGAAGCGATTGTAAACCAATTGAATCAGGCTCAGAAGGTATAAATAAATAAATATGTTTGTTTATAAATATAATATGCAGTAGCTCAGTGCTTGTTTTTTAACAATACTTGTAGTTGAGGCTGTCACCAAAATCAATCAAACACTGTCCTAACAACATGCTATGATTGTTTTAGTAAGGTATTTAAATCAGCTTTATATTAAAGTTGTCTTGCTGCGAAATGTGTAATTTAATTTGAGAGGTAAACCTCAAAAAATATTCTATAACTTAATTAAATTGTGATTCCAGCCTATACCAGAAATCCCCTACCGAGGCAGAGGTAGAGGGCGGGGACAAGGAGGGCTCCGCAGGTACGGCAGTGAGGGCAGCCTGCGGAGCCTGCCGGGGCTTCGGAGACAGCGAACCAATAGCTTTGGATTCGACAACCATTCTAACAAAGACCAAAGATGGAGACGATCTAATGGGAATCTCAGGTAAAGCGAAACACAAACAAAAGGCACAGTCAATAAATAAATATTTTGGGACATCTTACACACAGCCTATGACCCCAAACTAAGCAAAGCTCGTGATATCGCTGCCAAAGACTGATATATTACATATATTTTTGAATACATACTTATATAGATAGTAACTAAATAACACCCAGACACAGAGCAAACACTTTGTTCATCACATAAATATTTGCCCTGGGTGGGGATCGAACCCACACCTCTTTGATCCAGAAGTTAGGGTCACTAACCACTGAACCACCGAGGCAGTCAGAGAATAATGAAGGTTAACACAATAGGCATACATAATCTTTACTAATAATTCTTATAAATCCGAAAGTGTATTAATTGGATTCTCCTCTTTCATGTAGAAATAGAATAACAGATTGACTTGATTTTTGGCATGGACAATGGACATAGTTTGAAATATGGAAAGTGACATAGGCTACTTATTATCCCAAAAAAAAAGTTCCCATGGGATAGCACAAAAATCAAAGGGTTAGGTAACATCTGGCCCTAAGAAAATCTGGGCTGCGGGTGAGTCATGCTCGGAGATTTTTTTTTGGGTACATCTCGCCCTAATCATTTTATTAAAGAGGGCCAGTTCTGCTGAGCTACTAATGAAGAGGACATCTGGCCCTAAAATGTTTTTATAGTATAAACTCGTATATACTAACAGCGAACCTGCGAGAGGAGTCATGAATAAAAATATCATCATCATCATTTTTTTCCTACTTTCATGGTTATGTTTTGACTTTCTCCAGTCGGGCCGATTGGAAGCGGCCTGCATCCACGTTAAGCATAAGCGTTAGCGATAAGGCAGCTAGCTAGAAACCTATTTGTAATAAGTCCAATTTATTGATTTGATTGTAGTCATTGGGGACTTAAGTTCTCGAATGGAGACCACTTATCGGCAAGCGTAGCGGAGGACATCTACCCACAAGATAAGCGGGTGATCAATGGAGACTTAAGTTCTCGAATGGAGACCACTTATCGGCAAGCGTAGCGTAGGACATCTACCCACAACATAAGCGGGTGATCAATGGGGACTTAAGTTCTCGAATGGAGACCACTTATCGGCAAGCGTAGCGTAGGACATCTACGACCACTTATCGGCAAGCGTAGCGTAGGACATCTACCCACAAGATAAGGGGGTGATCAATGGAGACTTAAGTTCTCGAATGGAGACCACTTATCGGCAAGCGTAGCGTAGAACATCTACCCACAAGATAAGCGGGTGAACAATGGGGACTTAAGTTCTCAAATGGAGACCACTTATCGGCAAGCGTAGCGTAGGACATCTACCCACAAGATAAGCGGGTGATCAATGGGGACTTAAGTTCTCGAATGGAGACCACTTATCGGCAAGCGTAGCGTAGGACATCTACCCACAAGATAAGCGGGTGATCAATGGAGACTTAAGTTCTCGAATGGAGACCACTTATCCGCAAGCGTAGCGTAGGACATCTACCCACAAGATAATAGATAGGCTTCGTCTATTAATCTCTAATACTTAATAAGACCAACTGGCATTCAACTGTGAACGGCTTAGTGATGTCACATGGTCACCTTGTAAGTGTCTTACGCTACGCTTACCATTAAGTGGTCTCCGTTTGAGAACTGAATACCTCATCGATCAGGCAGAGAGATATCTAGTATGACCGGTTGGAAAAGGCTTGTATGCAGCGCGCCTATACAGTTTTATAGTCACCCATTCAACTTGAAGGCAAACTTGCTACGCTACGCTAGCCGGTAAGTGGTCTTCTTTCGAGAACTTACTATGCCATCGATCAGATAGATTTCTAATTAGACCAGTGGGAAGTGGCTTGCATCCGGTGCTACCCGAGTAGTCTTAATAAGTTACCCGCTTATCTTGTGGGTTGATGTCCTACGCTACGCTTGCCGATAAGTGGTCTCCATTCGAGAACTTAAGTCGCCATTGTTCACCCGCTTATCTTGTGGGTAGATGTCCTACGCTACGCTTGCCGATAAGTGGTCTCCATTCGAGAACTTAAGTCGCCATTGTTCACCCGCTTATCTTGTGGGTAGATGTCCTACGCTACGCTTGCCGATAACTGGTCTCCGTTCGAGAACTTAAGTCCCCATTGATCACCCGCTTATCTTGTGGGTAGATGTCCTACGCTACGCTTGCGGATAAGTGGTCTCCATTCGAGAACTTAAGTCTCCATTGATCACCCGCTTATCTTGTGGGTAGATGTCCTACGCTACGCTTGCCGATAAGTGGTCTCCATTCGAGAACTTAAGTCCCCATTGATCACCCGCTTATCTTGTGGGTAGATGTCCTACGCTACGCTTGCCGATAAGTGGTCTCCATTCGAGAACTTAAGTCTCCATTGATCACCTGCTTATCTTGTGGGTAGATGTCCTCCGCTACGCTTGCCGATAAGTGGTCTCCATTCGAGAACTTAAGTCCCCATTGATCACCCGCTTATCTTGAGGGTAGATGTCCTACGCTACGCTTGCCAATAACTGGTCTCTATTCGAGAACTTAAGTCCCCATTGACTACAATCAAATCAATAAATTGAACTTATTACAAATAGGTTTCAAGCTAGCTGCCTTATCGCTAACGCTTATGCTTAACGTGGATGCAGGCCGCTTCCAACCGGCCCGGCTGGAGAAAGTCTAAACCTAACCATGAAAGCAGGAAAAAAATGATGATGATATTTTTATTCATGACTCCTCTCGCAGGTTCGCTGTTAGTATATACGAGTTTATACTATAAAAACATTTTAGGGCCAGATGTCCTCTTCATTAGTAGCTCAGCAGAACTGGCCCTCTTTAATAAAATGATTAGGGCGAGATGTACCCAAAAAAAATCTCCGAGCACGACTCGCCCGTAGCCCAGATTTTCTTAGGGCCAGATGTTACCTAACCCAAATCAAAATATCACATGGGCGAAGGTGTGGACAAAAACTAGTACATACCTACTTTATAATTTAAAAGCCTAACACATTTTATTTTCTCATGTCCCTGAAACTTATTTTGACACAGGAATATGGCATTATTCCAGTATAGCTTGGCTTTTGCAAAAATTTGGCTTATAAAATCACCCTACAACACATATTTTAGTGGCATATGTAAATCCACCAACCCACACTAAGCTAGCATGATGGATATGGCTCAATCTTCCATAATTTGTTGGCCTATGTTCCACAGATCTTTATTATTATTATCATATTGTATGAAATGTGTTTTATTTACAGCAACTATGCAGGCAGTGTGAATGGTTCAGTGTTCAGCGTGAAGAGTCAGAGCGGGTACTGGCTGCGAGGAGACGCCAACCCGCGCCGCGCGCGCGGCCGGGGCCGGGGGCGCGCCCGGGGCTTCAGGTAAATATCTTTTCAACCTCTACTGATTTCCAAATAGCATGGGTGCCACTATTATTATTTTCAGGGGCGTTTATCTGTATCTCAGTGACTGCAATCTTTAGTGCTCTAGCATGGAGCCTCTGGCATCACCAAATGTACCTCACTGCTTTCATTTCTTCTATAGGAAGGAAAGCAAGTACTTTCCTTCCTCCCGGCATCCATGGAAAGGAGGTTCTTTGACTATTCTTTTCTTGTGTTCCTTTTGTCAACAAGTGCAGCCTCTCAATGATATACCTAACCAAAAAGTATTGAAACATCCAATAAAGCCATGTCATAAGTCTTCAGGTGGTATATATTCGACAGTTTGGGGTATTGGATAATCCCATCAAATTTAAAAAATTTGTTACATGGAGTGTGTCCAGAACAAAACCTTAAAGTAGTTACAGTATCATTTCTTTTTAGAATATTGCTGTCTATCTCAATGGATGGGGTTGGACCGTTCGATACCAATTACTATACTTGTTCTAGATCTCGAATCAAAATCCTACTATTAATATTATAAATGCGGAAGTTTGTTTGTATGGATGTTTGTTCCTCTTTCATGCAAAAAGTACTCAACGGACTTGAGATGAAACTTTGCAATAGTAATGTATATACAGTCATCAAAATAATACATAGGCTTTAATTTATAAAGACGAAGTTCGTCGGGTCAGCTAGTATTCTTTGTATACAGTGCCGGATTTGCCTAAAGGCCGACAAGGCCCGGGCCTAGAGCGGCCGGATTTTAGGGGCGGCCAAAAACATGTGTGTGTACTGTAATAGAATTATAAAAAGAACACTAACAAAACTGTCACATTACTGCAAAATATATTTGTTTCATCTATCCCAATTATAAATATTAAATCCTTTGAAAAATATTCCACAAAAACAGTGGAGTTGATTTAGTTGCCCTATCAGCGGGCGGTCAGTGAAGATTGTTAACTCAACATATTGAAATGCAAAAATGTTCTTTAAGGCAAGTTTTACAGAGCATTCTAGCTCGATGCTCATTGCTGTAGTTGAGGACACACGTGTGCGGAAATACTTTGCTGTATGTTTTAACACAAGAAATGAAGCTTTATAATTTTTGGGGTGCTTCGTTGCACAATACCCAAGGTTGGCAATACGTAATTGTTTTACCATAATTTACAATTGGAGAGCCATATAACAAAAAGAGTTGCTAACAATTGCCTTGAATTTTATGAGGGTTTTACAATTTGTTGTATTTTTTGAGAGGGTAGTATAACTCGCACTTTTTCTTCAGCACGACGTGTCTAACATTTGCTTTACCTAAACACGTTATCATAAATTAAGCTTTAGGAATCTATAAATAAAGCTGAAAATGAAATATTTCTGGAAAGGATTGTCTTTCAAATAAAACGTACTTTTGAAAGTTTTCTAAAAAATCCACCAAGAGGGGTTACATTGGTTTTTACTGCACGGTCAACGACGCTCCATGTTGTATCTCAGCAGCACGAAGTATCTATAGTAGTCTGTGTATCTCAGTCAGTTTTCAACAGAGTATGAGGTATAGATTTCATGTGCCTCTGATTGTAATTTTACGTGTAATTTAAGTCCACAACTTTAATTAATACACCATAGTGAACAAAGAGACATTTAAAAATATTTTCAGGACTTTCTCTATACGAGTACAAATTTTTCTAAGTGCAATAACACCTAAGTGGATATTTTTTGGACATGTATTTATCAATTGATGGAAAAATAAAAGTAGAGCTGAGTATTTTAAACGGGATAAGGAAAAGATTGAAGGCTGGCAACCCAGCTACGTAAACAAGTTAACTGTGAGGCTCTGTGTAAATTAATTTAAAAATAAATAGAAATTCGTCGTTTTTTGGAAACTTACTGGCTTCAGACACTTAAGAAGATAACATGCTAACAGCCGCCGACATCAAAACACCGGTGAGAATAAAAACAACTACACAAAACACTATTTCTTCGAAACAATAGCGATACCAGATATTCGTTACGGACACACATTTTTAAATCCTGACCGTACATTTTATGTTTTGGCAATTTTACTGTATTTTCTTGATTCCTCCGAATCAAAATAACTGACAACACGACGTGACAGTCCAGCTGACATTGAAGTACAACTGACATCTTGCTTTTACATGACGTACGAAGATAGCCGCTGTGTACCATAGACAAAAATAGAATTGGTCCGATTTACACTTAGGTCAGGAAAATAAAGCTGCACACATACTTGTACACTGACATTTACTAATAATGGATGGTGAAAATAATGCATTTCAGTCGTATAGAAAATCTACTTCTCTTATTAATATATCAAGCTCGACTTTGTTTGAAGACACAACATCAAGCCTACCTGATGACTCATTTAGTGAAAGCCAAACTTATACTGACCTCAGATCACAGATTGAAAAACTGACCATGGACTTAACTTCTGCACAACATGAACTAGAAAAATTAACTACTGATAACAGACGCCTACAATCAGACGTTGACCGGTTGACAAAAATTATTGACCGTTACAAAAAAGTTACTTTCGCTGCTACCCCAACCATCCTAACTAGGAAAAGAAAACGACTACGCTTACTGAATGAAGATGGCCTCGACGACAGTTTGACTCTTGAACAGACCAGTCCGTTAAATAATGATAAGATCAAGTCTCAAACTACATCACAACCCAGCCACAACAGCCCGCAAAATTTAAAAATGAATAAAGCTACACATACAAAATCTAAACAAACAAACAATACAAAATCATCTAATATATGCCTAAGAAAACGTAGGATCAATACATCTGATATAATAAATGAGAGTGAATTTGAAGTTAAAAAACATACAGAAAAAAGTCAGGTACACAGCATAACAAATCAGAAGAACACACGACCAGAAGAAATAACTGCAAGCACGTCACAATCCACACCAGATATTCCAATGACAAGTAAATCCCAATCTCTAAGTGAGTCTGTACCCGAAAAAACATCAGTTAAAGAGATAATAGGAAATGACAGTGAAATACAAAATCAAAAAAGTAAAAATTTATTAGATCAAAGTAAAGAAGATAATCAAACACAAGAATATAAATTACAAGACAAGAATACCATGAACTTAACCAGAATTAATCCAACAACATCAGGTGAAACTGATACGGAACAAAATAAGGAAAGTTATATAGAACCAACTACAACCAGAAGAGTGTTGATTTTAGCAGATGAACAGGGCCAGCATTTACGGAAAACACTTGAGCAACTTCTTGGTGAACAATACACAGTAAAATGCATATTAAAACCAGGAGCAAGACTTGAAGACATCGTAAAATCGACGCGGAATGAGATATTTGACTATTCAGAGAGAGACAGTATTGTTCTTTTAGGTGGTACAAACGATAGGGTCCCGTATGAATTTCAATTCGCTCTGTATAACTGGCTGAAATCTGTAACTCATACAAATGTAATAATTCCAGAGATTCCCTACAATAAAAGTCTAAGAGAACAAAAATTAAATTACGAACTGAAATTCATATGCGGTAAATTCAATCACGCTATTTATGTTAACATGGGCTACAACATGGTCCGACCGAATAAATTTGTATTTTGTACTAATTTAGGTAGAAGCATACTAAAAGAAATTTTACATTTAAATTACAAAATTGATTACAACCGCTTTCAAAGTAGAATCACAAAGTATGAAAAAAGGGATAACATACAGATTAACCGCGTGGATAGTTCTACTCAAACAGACAATGATCTCTGGAATATTGTTAACTCTGATAATATAGATGAACAAAATTTAGACTCAGGTAATGTCATTCTTGATAATAAAAGTAATTTTTTTCGTCCACAACTACATTAATATATTACATCAAAACATTAATGGACTTTCAAATAAAACTGACAAATTACAAGTATCCTTAAACACTTTGATGGATAAAGGCATTCCAATAGACGCTTTGTGCATTACTGAACACAACATGAAATCAGAAGACTCGGAAATCTTGTATGTACAAAACTATAGACTAGCATCGAGCTTTTATAGACAACAACGGAGAGGAGGATCATGTATACTAGTGCACAATAGTCAAGAGTTCAGGTTATTACAGAAACTTGTAAATGAATCGGTTCCAAATGTATATGAATGTGCAGCGGTAGAACTACACAATTTAAAAACGTACATTATATGCATATATAGACCCCCAACTACTAAAAAACAAAATATTTTAACATTTTTCGATAAACTGAACGACCTTCTTGAATTTTGCTGCAAAAACAATCACAGAGTCATTATATGTGGAGATTTTAATTTAAACATTTTAAAAGATACCGAATACACAAGAAAATTTGAAAATATTCTTATGGAATTTAACATGAAATGTGAATTTAAAAAGATAACACGATATCGGAGTAAGACTTGCATCGACAATATTGTGCACAATATACGAGGTAGCCAAGGCGACATACTTGAATTAGCATTGTCTGACCATTCAGCCCAACTGTTAAAAGTACCAGTCAATAAAACCTGTAAACTGAAACACTGGTATATAACAACTCGTGATTACAACAGTGAAAATCAAAGGAAATTCGAAGATATCATGCACAATCTCACATTTAATGATGTTTATGAAACGGAGGACGCAAATAAAGCTTTTAGTGAATTTCACGATTGCTTTCTTCTTTTTTACAATCTGTGCTTTCCGAATACAAAAATAAAAATCATGACACACATAAAACCTAAGTGGATTTCGAAAGGGATGAAAACGTGTAGCAAAAAGAAACGAGATTTACTCTGGAAATATAGACGTAATCCCAACACTGAAAATAAAGAAGCATTTAAATTTTTCTCCAAAAGATACAGGAAAATAATTAATCTCACTCAAAAATCACAAAATAATAACTTTATAGCAAAATCTTATAATAAACCAAAAGCTACGTGGAGAATTATAAATAAAAAAAAACACAATGTACCACAAGAAGGAATTATGAGCATAAATAAAAATGGAACTTTTATAACTAGTCCTGTAGATATAGCAAATGCGTTTAACGATTATTATGTCGATTTAGTAAAACCTGACACGCAAACTAAGAACAATACCGTAAAAATACAACATAAGAAACATAACTCCATATTTCTCACTCCAGTCACACCTGGTGACATATTTTACATTATTAAAGCGCTAAAAAATACAAACAGTGTTGGATACGACGGTATACATACAAACATTTTAAAATCGGTTGCGCGCGCTATTGCTCCAGTGCTATCTCATGTTATAAATAAATGTCTAGAACAAGGAGTTTTTCCAGATAATTTAAAAATATCAGTAATAAAGCCGCTTCACAAAAAAGGGCCAAAAGATAATCTAGGAAACTATAGGCCTGTGGCCATGTTGTCTGTACTATCAAAAGTGATTGAAAAGGTTATATATGATAAACTTTACAATTACTTTGAAGAAAACAAAATCTTTACAGAAAATCAATATGGCTTTCGAAGAAAACAGTCAATAAACTTAGCAATTTACAATTTTCTCAGTAATGTCACATCAAGTATGGACAAGAAAGAAAAAGTGGTTGCCCTATATTTAGATATGACAAAAGCTTTTGACCACGTGGATCATACAACACTACTAAAAAAGATGTATCTTTACGGAGTAAGGGGTAATGCCTTAGAATTAATAAAGTCGAATTTAAATAATAGAACACAAATCACACGTATTGACAGGTTCTGCTCTAAAACTAAAATGATTCAGCAATATGATTCCAGCAAAAGAACCGTCAAATACGGAGTGCCGCAAGGCAGTGTAACAGGACCATTACAATTTATAGGTTATATAAATGACTTACCCACTGTGACTACGAATCCCATAACTCTCTTTGCAGACGATTGTACGATCCTTTTCATAGGTGATAAGAATATAAATGACATTAACGTAACATTGACATCTTTGATTGAATGGCTGAATAACAATAATTTAAAAATTAACATGGGAAAAACGTATGTAATGAATTTTAAACAACGACACAAAAAATCTGACAATTTAGACATAAATTATCTTGACAGCAATATTACAGAAATTGAATCCACAAAGTTTTTGGGCTTAACAATTGATAATAAATTGAAATGGAAAGCACATATTGATAATGTCTCTAATAGGCTGTATAAGACATCATATGCGCTATCAAAATTACGGAGAGTTGTCGATGCGCAGGCGTTACTGACATCATATCATGCGCACGCCGCATCAATCCTACGATATGGCATCATATTTTGGGGTAATTCAACTAATAAAGAAAAAGCTTTCAAAGCCCAGAAAAAATGTGTTCGAGCTATACTAGGACTAAAACAAATAGAATCATGTAAAGAACATTTCCGAAACTTAAACATTTTTACCATGCCTTCCATGTACATATATGAAGTAGCGGTATTTGGTAAAACTCACCTTCACTTATTCAAACTGAAACAGTTCAAAGCCTCTCGCCTACAGCAAATGGATACAAATACTGGAAAGCTATGTCTGCCGCAATGTAAAACGCATCTATATAGTAAAAGCGTATTTGGAATGCTTCCAACAATTTATAATAAAATACCAACAGAAATTAGAGTTGAGAATGACATTAACCTCTTTAAAAAATCTCTTAGAAAAATATTATTGGAAAAAGCATACTACTCAATTGATGAATTTTTAAATGACAAAGATCTTAAATCATAAATATTTAGGTATATCCTAATAAAGAGTTGACATCTAATTATAATTCTAAACTAATTGTATTCATTTGACATTTTATTTTTGACTTATTATTTTAGTTTCATTCTATTTATAAATTAGCTATAGATTTTAATCTAAAATTGAAATCTGTAAGAAGGAAAATGTATGATAATGAAATATATTTTAAAAATTAAGGTGGATTATACACTAACTTGCATGCTAACTAATAGCTGATGTAGAGGACTTTGTTAATAATATTTAAGACCACAATGTAAATTGTTCTACCTACTTCGCAAGAAATAAATGAATTATGAATTATGAAATATTAAATTAAAAGAATGATAAACAAAAAGATGTTATTAGAAAATCAGCAAAATTAAATTTTTTTAGAAAACCTTCCACTAATTCTGAGAACTGCACAACCGATCAAAAACAAGTACTTTTTGTGGACCGTGTCTTCTTTTTAACGGTGGTACGCGCTTATTTGACAAAAGTAAAGGTTTTTGTGATTGGAAAAATCCGCATCAAAGAGTCATGAAAATTCTCCGACACAAAAATTATCCGTTCTTCAAATGACAAATAGACGCAACGCTTTAGGTCGCATAGACCAAACATTAACAATTCAGTACGATGAAGAAATTAATTATTGGAAAAAAACATCTTAAAAAGAGTAGTAGCGTGTGTAAAAGCGCTCGAGTCACGTGGATTAGCATTTAGAGGGAAACACAAGAAAATCGGCTCATTACACAATGGGAATTATTTGATGTCGTTAGAGCTTATTTCTGAATTTGATCCCGTTTTAGCTAAGCACTTAGCACGGTATGGAAATCCAGGAAGTGGACAAACTAGCTACCTTTCTTCAACAATATGTGAAGAGTTTATTCGCCTGATCGCTGAAAACGTTTAAAATGCATTTGTGACGGAGATGGGCAGATAAGCTGGCCTAGAGCGGCTCAGACTGCTAGTCCGCCTCTGTTTGTATAGCTGGTCATATGAATAGAAATGTTGAATGTTGCAGGGGTCGAGTGCACCAAGGGCGAGTGAACAGGATCACGGAGCAGCCGGGCGGAGTGCGGCCTGCGCGCGGCTCGGGGCGGCGCGGCGTGCGCCGGACCGCGGGCCGGGTGCGTGGCCAGCCGCGCGGCCGGGGCACTGCCGGCGGCCGCGGCCGCGGTCGGGGACGGGGTCAGTATACTCTACTACCAGTGTCATGTGCCTTAGTCAAATGAATGGGATCACAAAGAGTTTTGGCTGGAACGCGGAAAAATAATGACGCCTCATTGTATTATTTTGTAAATCTTGTGTTTTTATCAGTGATAAATAGTGAACAATTGTGATATTTCGTTGAATATGAGCTGATTTACGTGCATGAGTATAAGCAAGTGAAATAATGGGACGTATCATGTTGTTCCGTGTTGTTACCAAAACTCCAAAGGTGCCTCTAGTGAAGTCTCCACTGTTTTACTGAGGTATGACTCTGACTTGGACTATGTCCGGACTTGACCGCGACTTTATCCTCCTGAGACCCAGGGTATCACCGGTGATACCTTGCGAAAAAAAAATATTTCTTCTTTTTCAAAAGATTTAGGTCTAAACTATGGATCAATTTAGATACTTAATGATATTGTCTTTCATTTAAATACGGCAAAGAATTAATTTTTAGCTATTTCCTACTAAGTTTCTTGTACTGAAAATTAAGTTTTTTGAAAACAGTGGACCATAGGAATTATTTTTTATTTTCGTTGGCTTTTGCCCGCTTTGTTGTTTTTATCGAATAGCTAAAAAGTTAATCATTCGTCATGTATAAAAAACGAATTAAAAAATTATCATTATTTAAGAAAAAAAACCCGATTTATTTTTTATATCACCGGTGATACCTTGGGCACTTACGACTTTAAAATTGACATTTTTAATATTTAGATTATGATCGAAATTTTAATTTTCTGGCTATCCTTATTATCTCCAAGAGTAGTAATTAGCAATAATACATCGAGAAGAAGTCTGCTACTGAGTCACGAAGGTCTAGTTGAATCCCCCAAATCTTGTGGTAGGCAAAGGAATTATGAATTTTTAGCTTAGAAACGCTCTGGAAACTCTTTTACTACCACTTTGGGTCAAGGTTCCCTATTGGTATAATGATTTTTTAGTAAGACGACTACATAAATAATTTTCCCGAAAAAAATTACTAATTATGTATTTTAGTACAACAGAATAAAAATAAATAAAAGATAGCATGTATTCTGTGAATAGTAAGAGCTTGACAAAGTAGTAGAAGGACAAAATACTTTACATAGCTCTGATAACACAGAAATTTGCTAAATTAAAGGTGTCTGGGGATCAGTCAATTCAAGTAGCACCCATGAAGAATAATTAATGTCTAGGGAGTTTCCTGCAGCTGGAACCTAAGTAATCACTATATACTTGATGTTTCACAATCAGTCTACACTTTCATTTACAAATGCATAGAGTTGTATAATTCATACATTACGCCACTTACAAAATGTACCAAAATATGTACTAATTATGTGATAGTGACCACTTAGTGGCATCTAGCTAAGCTCCATCAGCTCCAATGTAATATATTTCCATATTTATATGTTATCTTGAACTGTTTCTATGGTTTTTATCCACTAGAAATACTATTGAGAAAAAATTTTTTTACCGATAGTGATCTGATTGAGACCCAAGGTTTCACCGGTGATACCTCCTATTTTGGCGATTTGGGTGAGGAAGGATTTTTTTTACTATTTTTCCCATAGTCCTGATACTCACAATAGCACCTAAACTAAAAATCAGATAAGTCATATGATTTTTTATTCTCTGGGTCTCAGGAGGTTATTGGACTATGACGTGACTACGACAGTGACTATTTTGATAAAATATCAATAATTAATAAAACTTAATACTTGATACTGGCAAATGCACAACAATGCGACGCCAAAACATAAAAGAAGAAGATCACAAAGCGAATGGTGGGATGACATGCGCCGGACCGCGAAATAGGCGCGCGGGTCGCCCGGCCGTGGGCTCGGCCGCGTCCTTGCATTGTAGATACCATAGTATGCTAAAATTTAACTATGTAATAATCTTTACAGCCCAGGCAGAAACAAACTGCCAGTTTGTCAAAAATCTTAATCTATTCTCCTTTGATTACCAAACTTCCGAAAAGGTCTATAACCGTCTGTCTGATCTTTTTTACTATTTGCAGGAGGCATCACCCGCAACCAGACGCCAAAGCCCGTGCCCACCAAAGAGGAGCTCGACGCGCAACTCGACCAGTACATGGCGGGCACTAAAGCAGCACTCGATAAGGAACTCGACGAATACATGAGAAACGCCATGGACTTTGACTAGTTTTTACATTATAGAATATAGGTATGTAAATAAAGTTATACCTCATCTTAAGTTTCTGTCGAAATTGAGTTACTGTCGAAAATGAGTTTTTGTCGAAAAATAGCGAAATTTCAAAGGCTCTTCAGTGCCCACTAGAAGTACATGGTGGGCACTAAAGCTGCTTTTAAATCTCGTTAAGGAACAAGACGAATATATGAGAAACGCCATGGACTTTGACTAGTTATTTTTATATAATAGGTAGGCATGCAAAATGAAACTGTCGAAAACTCAAGTCTTTTTGTGCATGGCGGGCTCTACAGCAGCTCTCGATAAGGAACTAGACGAATACATGAGAAACGCCGTGGACTTCGAATAGTTACATAGTAGAGAATAGGTATGTAAATAAAGGTATACCTCATCTTCAGTTTCTGTCAAAATTGAGTTACTGTCGAAAATGAGTTTTTGTCAAAAAATTGCGAAAATTTCAAAGGCCCTTCAGTCAATTTTTCAATTTCAAAATATCTTTATTTACACTTAAATAATTACATATGTACAAATACCAGTGTTCATTATATCCTAGTATTACAAAGAAATATGCTATTATAATGTTGTTTTGCAAACACTTGGTTCGTTCAAAACTTAAGGAAATGTGCATAACAAGATAATTATATAAACTAAATAAAACTATACAAAAACTATACTAAACTACTTATATTACATTTTTGTAAGCTTTTAGAAGAAGCATTACATTTTAAAATTATGTTTTGGGTTCAGGAAAAAATTACCTTAATGAGGGTAGGTATTACAAATATTCTAATAATCGCTCGAAGTCGGCGGTCCACAGCTAGCAACAGGCACAATGTACCTGCAGTGTTGGTATGTCGCACAAAAGCGCGCGCGGGCCGCAGCCGGCGGCGCGCGCGCCACCTTCGCCCTTCGTACGCGTTTGTAATACGGGCGGGAGTCGCGCGAGCGCCGGCGACCGACCGGCCGCGCGCACTCACGTGAGTCACTCAGCCTAATCATTACGCTCTAAGAAATAGTGATGGGGCAACTTATACCGATTGTATTTATCGATGAAAGGAAGATGGTACATTCGGGTTTTACAAAGATTGTTGATCAATTCATTTTTGCTACTATTTTTATGTATGTAGAATTTCTCCGACAGTTTGTAGATATATGCATCAATTTTCGGTAAGCCTATTTGTAGGTGTAGTTTTTGAAGGTTAGTGCGGAAAGGGGTATTATAAGCATATTTAAGAGCTTTATTTTGTATTACCTGTAGTTTATTTTTATTACTTTTACATGTGCTGCTCCAGACTGGACATGCATACGTAATACATGGTCGGCTCGGTCGACTTCGACTAGTTATTACATTTACTTTTACTTTACCAGCCTTTTTAATAGTCCACTGCAGGACGTAGGCCTACCCACGAAGGGTGATTGGGCCATATCCACCACGCTGGCCCAGTGCGGGTTGGTGGATTCACATACGCCATCGAATTTCTTCTACGGACGTGTGCAGGTTGCCTCACGATGTTTTCCTTCACCGAAAAGCCAATGGTGTGAAATTCCGTACATAAGTTCCAAAGAAACTCATTGGTACGGGATCGGGATTTGAACCCACGACCTCACGATTGCAGGTCGGGTGTTACTACCACTAGACCACCACGGCTTATTATTACATAGTAGAGAATATATATGTACCTAATTATAGTTATACTTGATTTTCAGTTTTTGTCGAAATTGAGTCTCTGTCGAAAGTGAGTTTCTGTCGAAATTGAGTTTTTGTCGAAAATTTTCAAAGTTTCTTCAGTGTCCACTTGTCTAGTACATGATGGGCATCAAAGCTGTTCTAGATTAAAATCTACACGAATATATGGGTAAAGTCATGAATTTCGATTAATGTTTACCTAATAGAAAATAGCTATGTAAAAAGAACTTGCAAAATATTCGCGAAAACTCAAGAGACTCTCAATAAAGAACTTGACGGATATATAAGGAACGCCATGGAAATGACTAGTTTTTACATAATAGTAATACCTATTATTGTGTAAAAAAAATTGTGCGTGGAGTCCCTCCGCGCGGAAGAAGTGAAACTTCGACGCAACAGTGCTTTCATACCCCCTCCATGGTAGCGTTAAACGTTTAACGTAACCTTGTTGGAAGTCGCATCATAAGTTTCACTTCAATAAATTGTATGTTATCTTGAGTTTCTGTCGAAAAACGTTGAAAAACCCCCTTCAGTGCCCACTCGATAAGGACCTAGACGAATATAAGAAACGACATGGACTTTGACTCGTTAATTTTATATAATAGAGAATAGGTATATGTAAAGAAAAGTTTATATTTTAAGTTTGAGAAAATCGCGTTTTTAGTCTCATAGTAAAAGTTGTTTTTTATGAACAGTGACTTTTCGGCATAGACAGGCAAATCTAAAATGCCGATTTCTTTAGTATTATGAAACTTACTGAAACAGACGCTCATTCTGATAACACGGTCATTTTGAACTTGTAACTGGTAGACAAAAACTTGGACGAACTAACATAATTGTATGGAGCCACATGAAAACTATTACACTACCGCTTAACTTAGTCTACGCCTGCGCGGTACAGGAGCGCCGGGGGAGACGAAGGGGGACTGAGACAGGTGCGGGTGGCGGGTCCCGGCGCTTTGACGTCTACCCGCGCGCCCCTGTACCCGCGTAGGCGAGGACTGAGTTAAGCGGTAGAACTATAGTATAGGTCGCACCACACATGTTGGCGGATGTGAAGTTAGCACAAGCTGCGCAATAGCCAAACAACGTGCGGCTTTATGTGAGCTTCAGTCGTGATTAGATATTAAACAGCTTGCAACAACTTACATCCGCCAACTTGTGTGGCGCGGTCTATAATAGTTTTTGTTTACTATACAAACTCATACTGAGGCTTTTGTGGTTTTAGGCTGTATGCAGGGTTATCCAGAACTCGTGTAATAAGCCGAAAGATACTGGTTTAGAGTAATCATCATCATGAACAACTTTTACAATGGAGCCAAACCAAAATGTGAGAAAAAAAATTACTGTTTCATACATTTTGACTTGAATTTTGAGTTGGCTCCATCGTAAAAGTTGTTAATAATGATGGTCTTAATCAATTCCTTGGGGTTTAGTACAGGATAAGCACATAACCCTGTATTCCTAGGATAGCGATGTCCGTCATATAGCGGTCGTAATACAGCGGTGAATGACATCACTAAAACGTTGTCTACGCACACGTAGTAAGATTTATTAAAACGTTTTTTTGCAAAAAATCCGGAATTTAGCAAAAACACGGATATAATTAGTCTTTTATCAATTCTCAGAGAAAAAATGTCGTTCCATAGAAAAATATCGTTCACCCTTGACAAAAAATATATGGACCAGATGTTTTTTTTAGCTTTGACAAGAGTCGTTGTAAAAATGTTGTTAGTTTTGATGTACAGAATAAACCCCTAAAAGGATGCTAATTGATTACCAATATCCCTGTATATGTCGCAGGCAATTTGTATGATTACGCCGTTTACATACGGCGTCGTCAGTTAAAAAACGCTCGCAGTTATGTAAAATGCCGAAGTCAAAATGTATTTTGCCGTGGCATTATATATTATGCCTAAACATTTGATTGACAATTGAAACGCCGTATACATAATGCCGCGGCAAATTAAAGTATCAATATATCTTTTCGATCATCAATATGTCTTTAAAATCATACGTATTTTACGTATGATTTTAAAGACATTTATTATAGTGAATAAAAAAAGTTACGATTCTTAAACGAAAGCAATAAACACGCCGTGTACAACTTACAAGGTTTTTCGGTACTTAAAAAATGCTAAGGTGTCCATAGAATCTGGTGTTTCGAGGACTCCTGAAATATACAGGAGTCTTCAGATTGTTACATATCGACCATCGTTAAAAAATGGTCTGAGGATACAAATGGAGGCTAACCTAAACAATTGAAATCGAAATACTCTAGATAGATAAGTTCCCGTAGTAGGTATTTAATTATAATGTGTTCAAATCGCGAAAGTTTAAAAACAATAATCACTAATTAACACCCCAAAGTGAGACAACTTATAACGTCGGTCATATTACTTCCGCTATATGACGTCATCGCTTTCCCGGGAACCCCCACTTTAGTACCTCTGGAAATGAGATGTGTATAAGCAATGGATATTTTCCTTCTGCACTCATTAAATTAACATATCTAGGACAAGGCAGACTTTAGCTTATAAATCAGTTTTTGTAAAATATTGTTACTCGATCTAGATTTTATGCATGTGTTTATTGTTGTAAGTTTTTTTGAAATATTGTTAGCTGCATGTTTTATGCACACATATGATTAAGATGACGTTGTAATCACTTCAAATGCATTGCTAGTAGCCCGGGAGGTAAGCGCAAAAAATGCAACTACTTTCTAAAAGATGAATTTTTGGTATTAAGTTGGTGGTGTACAGCAATACCACGGAATCAGTCAGCTTGGATGCTTAGCGTTTGGTGGGATACCCATTTTAATTTTTTAAAAATAAATTAGTACCTTGCAACTACTTCTAAAAGCTGAAAATTGGTGTACGGGTAGAAAAATAATTTGAAAAAAGTTTAACCACGGCATATTACATAAAACAAGTAACAGGGCCTGTAAGTCAGGCTTTAAAGCAGCGCCGCATTAAAGCCTGACTGACTGACTCTGTTACATGTTATGGGTGATTGCCTGTGGTTAAATTTTTTAAACTATCCACTCGTATACGAATTTTCAGCTTTCGAAAGTACATAGTTGCAAGATACTTAGTTATTTTGAAAAAAAAAATCAAACGGGTATCCCTTCATACGCTAATCATCCCAGCTGACTGTTTCCGGGGTATTGTTGTACACCACCATGACAACTTAATACCAAAAATTCAGCTTTTATAAAGTAGTTGCATATTTTTACTCTTACCTCCCGGGCTATATATAGTGCATCGAATTGGTTTTCTCATTTGTGATCGGTTCAGCAGTACCGTCGCGCTATTCATTAGTACTACTTGTGTCAGTGTTAAAATGATGTCGATTCTGGTACTGTATCAGCCTATTTTAATCGTCCACTGCAGGACGTAGGCCTACACACGAGATATGGTACTGCTGGCAACTAAACTTATTTTATGGTAGAGATCTTCAATCTAAAACTGCCGTTCTACTTAACGTGATAGCTTTGTTTGGAAAAAAGATATGAAATAAATATATCAATTTATATGTGTAAACTCAATCAAACTTAACATGTGAAGTTAGGTACAAGCTGTGCGAAGCATATCCTGACCGAAGCTCACAGCAGCCGCGCGAGGATTGGGTTTCGCCCAGCATGTACGTAACTTCAGAGCCGTCGAGAAGTTTGATTTAGATCTTTACCACAAAAGTTATGTGTTATAACTATATTGGTTGCTCAACAGCATTTTCTTTATTGAGATACATATTTTAATGTATTTTATACTAAGCGCCACACAAATCGGCGGATGAGAAGTTAGCCGCAGATGACACTTCGCCGTGATTCGCTAATTATTGCGCATGTGTGTACAATTCTGACACAAGGCCGACACGGGCGTAGGTAGCGCGCGGGATGAGGTTGGCGGGCGGGTGTGCCCCGGCGCGAGTCTCTCTGGCTCCCGCGCACACCTATATTTCGGGTTTTGCGCAGCGCTCTGCGCATAAATTCCAATCCGCCGTTTTGTGTGGCTCTTAGAATATAACACTAACGACCCGCCCCGGCTACGCTCAGGTGTATTATACATATAAAACTTCCCCTTAAATCACGCTATCTATTAAAAAAAAACCGCATCAAAATCTGTTGCGTAGTTTTAAAAATATAAGCATACTTGGAGACAGACAGCGGGAAGCGACTTTGTATTATACTATGTAGCGATTGACGACATGACGATAACGTAACATTGAATATTAATTAAAATAAATGAAATACTATTTTGTCTAAAAAAAAAACAATGGCTTATTTGTTTTGCCATAGCCAGGTCGCACTAGAATTTATAACAAAGCCATCTGAGAATTGTTGATTTTTAAGAAGAAAAATTTTAACTTGTCTTTAGTTTTTTTCCCGTCTAAAAAGTAGTATGTCCAATGCATTCGAAAATCTAGTTTTTTTAAATCATTATTTTAATTTAACCGTTGATTTTAACACCAGTTTTACTTGTGATATGAGAAAACCAACGTTATTGTTAGTTTGTAGCGTATCCATAACTAAGTTCTTGCCTCTCAAACAGCTTTTGATAGGTACCTATTATATGACATTTATTGTGCATACGAGACTTATCGAAATTATTGTAAATTTTTAGGGTTCCGTACCCAAAGGGTAAATACGGGATCTATTACTAAGACTCCGCTGTCCGTCCGTCTGTCCGTCTGTCTATCTGTCAGTAGGCTGTATCTCATGAACCATGATAGCTAGGCAGCTGAAATTTTCACAGATGATGTAGTTTTATTGCCGCTATAACAACAAAAAAGCTAAAAACAATAAAATAAATATCCCGGGGCTCCCATACAACAAACGTAAGTTTTAAACTTTCGCGATTTGAACATATTATTATTATATACTACCCGTACCCGTGGTCACGGGTAGACCTCGACCCGTCTACCCGTGACCACGGTCGATGCAACTCGGTCGAAACATCGGGATGTTGAGGTGTTTATCTCGTAATTTTAGTGCGCGATTAGTCCCGTAGAATATAATAATAAAACGTAATTTTTTGCCGGTTTTTGCGCCATATAAGGGGGTTCCCATAGGATACGGAACCCTTCGTGCGCGAGTCCAACTCGCACTTGACCCATTATTCTTGAAATCGGCAGATACATTAAGATCTACGCAATAAGTTACCTGTGTACATGCGGCGGCCCGAATTGCATTCGTATTGCTCACATGACAGCGTTTTATATAACGTTATAACCCTGTTCATTTCAGTTGGTTAAAATAATGTTCTCAATTAACACTTAATTGAATATGACGTTATTTTTCTAAGGAACAGCTGATTCAGGGTTACTTTAGTAAAAGTTGTTAAAATAATCCTAAGTACAATTTAGGATTTAAAAATATTTGTCTTGTTGCTGCTCCGGCTCCACGGGGTGAATAAAACCTGATATTAAGTACTTAATTTATTCATAAACGCACAATAAGCTAAGTAGTGTAGGCTCTGAAAAATAAAAATGTTTTGTTAAGGTGGTTGCACTAGGTCAGCGCGCGAAATTAAATATTTCGTCACTTTGGTGGTGAAGAGAGCTAACCCACAAAATCAAGTTTTGAGATAATGAGCAATTAAGGGACAAGGGTCAACTACAAAATATATTTTTTATAATAATCTTCTTAACCATTGGTCCGATTTTGATGAAAATTGAGTCGTACAAGGAAAATAGGCTCATTGAATCCCCGTTTAAATATAATAATTATCTATGAAACTAATTTTACTAAAAATGTGGGTTGATATTGTTCACCACCAAAGCGACGATTTTTTAGGGATTTTTGTTCATTTACAGATTTTGCTGTTGTAAGTTAAAAAATACTCATTTAGCGGCTATGAATAGATAGATGTATCAGCCTTTGAATAGTCCACTGCAGGACGTAGGCCTACCCACGAAGGGTAATTGGGCCATATCCACCACGCTGGCAAAGTGCGGGTTGGTGGATTCGCATACGCCATCGAATTTCTTGTACGGACGCATGCAGGTTGCCTCACGATGTTTTCCTTCACCCAAAAAGCCAGTGGTGTGAAATTCTGTACATAAATTCCAAAGAACTCATTGGTACGGGACCGGGATTAGAACCCACGACCTCACGTATGTAAGGCGGGTGTCACTACCTCTAGGCCACCACTGCACTGCTTCTATATAGAAATATATATTATATTTTCTGAATAGATAGTGTTAACAAGGTATTAACACTTAGAAACCAAAACAATGGTTGTTGAACAAGAGTCCACTAGCTAAAAAGTAAGGTAAAAATCAGTTGATGCGTTTTCGTGCAAAAACTGATCACTAGTTTGTTTTTCTTTAGGTTCTTTCTATTCATGGCCATAAATGAGTTTTAGTAAACTTAAAATGAGTAGTGTATCTGTAAAAGATATTAAGGACTTTAAAAAAAAAACGTGCGCTGACCGAGACGTTCAGCCTTAACTTCTCACGGATAGGATCTGTACACTAATATTGCGCAGCTTGTAGCTAACTTCATATCCGCAGACTTGTATGGTTCGGCCTATTCATATCTTTGAGCGAAGCTTTAAATGACAGTTTGTATACTAAGCGCCACACAAGTCGGCGGATGAGAAGTTAGCCGCAGATGACACTTCGCCGTGATTCGCTAATTATTGCACATGTGTGCACAATGCCGATGCCGCGTGTCGTAATGCGCGCGGGAGGCATGCGGTTGGCGTCTCGTCTCTCTGGTTCCCGCGTGTACCTATATTTCGACTTTTGTGCAGCGTTCTGCGCAAAACTCCCCATCGTCCGATTTGTATGGCGCTTAGTATAATAGTTGATTTATTGAGCGTTTATGAATAAAGCAGGATAAAGTTTACGCAGACGATAGACTTAGATAAAAGCCTAGTGTAGATGTAAAAAGAGAGAGAAGAAATCAAAATAAATCCAACAGGATTTAGGAATTATCTCAAGAATCTAGCGTTGTTTTAGTATATTTTAATAAAATTGGAATATAATACTCGATTTGCTAAGGACTACCTTGCCCAGTCTAACCTATCTTCGAGGTACTGTGTTTTATAAATATCATGTGAGTACAACAGCACGTTAGTACTCGCTCTTGGTAAAGATCGCCAAAACCAGTCGAAATTATATAGGGTTATCCAGAACTGCTGTACTAAGCTGATAGGAGGTGATTCAGACCATCACTGTGAACAACTTTTATTTTGAGGCCAACGTCAACCAAAAATAGTGCGGGGAGTCCCTCCGCGCGGAAGAAGTGAAACTTCGACGCAACAGCGCTTTCATACCCCCTCCATGGTAGCGTTAAACGTTTAACGCAACCTTGTTGTAAGTCGCATCAGAAGTTTGACTTCGAAAATCAGCTGTTTCAAACTTTTTCTCGATTCCGAGTTGCAATTATGTATGAAACAGCTGATCCTTTCTTCTATCGTACGACTAGACAGACGCGACCAAAGCGCCCCTTTATGGTGGACATTCCGCGCGTTAGAACCAAGCGTTTCGAATCCTCATTCCTCATACGAACAGCCAGAATGTGGAACGCTTTGCCTGGGTCTGTCTTCCCGTTAAAGTACAACGTGGGTTCTTCAAATCCCGAGTAAATAGGTATATTCTAGGTAAGCGTGCTACACCCTAGACCGCACGTCTGCTTAACATCAGGCAGTGTGTAGTCAAACGCGAACCTATTCGAAATAAAAAAAAAAATCTCGAATTTTGGATTGGCCCCATAGTAAAAGTTGTTCATAATAATGATTTCAATCACCCCCTTTCAGCTTAATACAGGGTAAGCAGATAACCACAACAGGGTTATCTGCTTACCCTGTATTAGGCGTGAGTAGCATTTTGTATTATATTCTAATAAGAAAGGATTTAGGATATATTTAGTTAGACAAATAAAAATAGTGTGGATGGTTTGTCGTCTGCGCATGCTCTTATTTTATTGTTGTATCATAGCTAGCGAAGTTATAGATTTTGTAAGCAGTCATTTTGTTAGGACGTTCGAAACAAATGTAAATAAAATTTTGTATACCTAAGTGACTCAAAGTGAAAAAAACGTTGAATATTTTGTAATAAATTCTTAAAAAATATTTCAGTTTTTTATTTTATTTGTGGAATACCATACATGCTAACGCTAGGAAAATATAATTATACAGGGTTACAGGCTAAGTCGACCTATTCCCGTTAAGCGTGTGCAGTTTACTACGTTTCTGACTGATTTGACTATGAAACACCATATCCTAAATCTCACAGTTTTCGAGATATTTGAATTCAAATACTTTTTATAAAAGGTTAATTTTACGGACAATATTGGGTAGTGAGGTAATAAAACATTATTTTACAAGTAAAAATCAAATAAAAATAATAAATACGACTTACACGTTTCAAAATATCTGAGCTGATAGCCGAAAATTGGGAATTTCGTAAATACCAATTTCAAATATCTGTTTTTTTTTTAAATTTAGGATAGTGTATTTCATCGTCAAATTAGTCAGAAACGAAGTAAACTACACACCCTTAACCAGAATAGGTCGACTTACCCTGTAACCCTGTATATACAGGGTTATCTGATTACCCTGTGCTAAGTTGAAAGAGGGGTGATAAATATCATCATTATGGACAACTTTTACTATGGGGCCAACCCGGAATTGAGAAAAACTACTTTTGGTTTAGTACAGGGTAAGCAGATAACCCTGTAGTTAACGTGCTGTCTGCTTTATGAATATCAGATGAGTAAAACAGCACGCTAGCACTTGCTCTTGATGAAGGTCGCCAAAACCAGACGAAATTATAGTAGAGGCCGAATTATACAAGTTGGCGGTTGTGATGTTAACTAGAAGCTGCGGATAGTCCCGGGTGATCACAGACGTCAAGTTGTACGATTCGGCCTATAGGTATAATCCGCGCCACACAAGTCGGCGGATGGGAGGTTAGGCGCAGAACGCAAACGGCAAAATATATACGTCCAGAGAGACGAGACGCCGGGGCACACCCACCCACCAACCTCATGCCTCCCGCGCGCCCCCTACACCCGTGCGCACCACTACGCCACGCACCGTTGGCATTGTGCACACATGCGCAGTAATAAGCAAATCACGGTGAAGTGTCATCTGCGGCTAACTTCTCATCCGCCGACTTATATTATACCTACACATAATTATTTCCCGCCGCACACCAAAGAAAAACAAAAAAACACTAAGTTTGATACATGTCATATTTTCCCATCGTCACGAACGTGTGTATCTGTGAACATGGGCCGGTGCCGCGGGCGAGTGTAGCGGGTTCTGCTCCCGGCCGGCCGGACACGCAACCAGATAGCGATCGTTTAGAAACCTGCTAATTGAAGCTGTTAATACATCGGTGCCATAGATATCTAGAGAGGCCTATTTTTCCGGCGCGTGAGACATTCATATGAGCGACATATCTTAACGCTGTGAAATGCACGTTTACGGTTTTTGCAGGATGTTGTTTGTTGTTTGAGCGCAAATGAGGTGATTAGATGACTATAATCTAGAAAACATTAATTAATCGTTCCAATACAAATAATAAAATTGACATACTTACCTTTATGGGGTCATAATTATATAACTATATAAATTAGCACTGTATGTAAATTTCATATGTTGCAATAAATGATTGAGTTAAAGTTTGATTAAATGCGTTATAGCGGAAGTTTGTGAAAAATTAGGCCGTCACGAAATCGATCGGGGCTATTTTCGGAGTCTCTCTGCGAGTTCGGATCAGGAATGAAGAGAACCGTAGAAGATCCAAAGTTACCGACATTGCCCAGCGTATTGGCAAAGTGAAATGGCAGTGGGCAGGGCATAGCACGGAAGACTGATAACCGATGGGGTCGAAAAGTTCTCGAGTAGATATTACATACTTGCGAGCGCAGCGTAGCGTACTCACAAGGTGGACGGAAGACCTTATTAAAACCGCAGGATCGCGCTGGATGTAAGCCACGACTAACCGGTCTTATTGGAAAAATTTATGGGAGGCATATGTCCAGTAGTAGATGTCCTAGGGCTGAAGGATGGGATGGATGGACATCGAGGTGTCATTATCATCATGTCGTCATGTCACATAGCCCATCTCGCGAGATCTTTGGTGTTGATTTTATAAATACCAAAGCAAGGGAAAAGTGGCATTTTGAAACTTGTAGTTTGTCTCTTTTGCTCTCGTTATTTTTTTCATCTCGTAGTTGATAGAGGATATACACCAAGAAAAGTCCCTGAACTTTTCAAATCAACAACCAACAGAGGAGTCTCCAAAGTATTCTGGGAATGTGCTTAGCTTACATTTTCGCTACATTGTTAAATGATATCAATCTCGCGTTTAAAGCTTAGTCGAACAATTTTTTTAGCAAAATATCGCAACACCAGCTTCCACCGTGTACAGAATTCGAATAATTTGCACGAATCAATATGAAATCCATGTACATTTTTGTTGTTTTATCAAAAATGGCTCAGGCCATTTCGATAAAATTTAACTACTTCGGAAGTATACTCTAACAAACTAAAAGAGATTTTTTTAAATCGGTTCGCAATTGGCGAAAATATCGACGAACATACACAAAAAAAACATACAGACGAACATAGTACCTCCTCCTTTTTGGAAGTCGGTAATAATACATACAGTCGTCAGTACATAAGTATGCCGCGTGTAGTGCTACGTTTGGTCACCTGCCACGAGGCAGCAAATTAGGCGGCGAGGTCGAGCACGGGCGCTCTACTACCTTGTATTGAGGGCGCCGAACCACTCGCTCGATCAGCTGATATAATGGAAGACTAGGCCACCAGCACCACTCAATAGATCATAGTTGTATGATAATAAAAGTTATTTTTTTATAGTTTTGGAATGTCTGCGTCTATCCGACTAAAACTGAACTGAACTAACTAGGTACTCTTACTAGAGAATCAACTACATTATTTTAATAGTCGTCGTTTGTTTTCGTTGTTTCAGCCAGAGGACGTCCACAGCTGGACATAAGCCTCCCCTATTGATCTTTGATAAGACTGCTGGAAGTGGCGGATCTTGATGTCTTGATGATGTCATCTATTCACCTTATAGATGGACGTCCTATGCTGCGCTTGCTGTTACGTACTCTCCACTCGAGAACTTTTTAACCCCATCATTCCTCCGTGCTATGTGTTCTGTTCATATATTTTTTTTGATTGGTACCGATGCTTTTCTTTGCATTTTCGCTAATGAACGTCATCATCATCATCAGCTGTATTGATTGACCCACTGCTGGGTATAGGCCTCCTCTCCCTTGTTCCAGTTTTCCCTGTCTTGGGCTAATCTCATCCACGCATCTCCACCGATGGATCTGATGTCATCGACCCATTGGGCTGGTGGTTGAACCCGTACTAAAAGTGAATTACAATGATGCGCATATACTCGTACACTTCCGAGACTCCCCGGAATAAGCAACAGCTTTGCAAGGTGCACAAAATCATCTGTCAAACGAAATGCTATAATTTAAAGATGGCCATTAAAGACCGAAACGCGGCGGTGATGGAGGCTCTGCGCGGTATAAGTAGTAATTTGGAAAATGATATGTAAAATCAACGTATTTTAAAGTCATATTTTTTTGTTTTTAATTTTATTAGATTTAGAGTCCTTTTGTTAAGCCTTTATAAGCAATATTGTTCAAATCTTTTTTTCTTAATGCATATCTTAAAAAGCACAGGCCCTGGAGTCCGTGGAGAGTAATAATTAAATAAAAAAAAAGAAATGCTTTTTCTTCCCGGGTTTGCTAAATAAGCTTAAAGCTTAAGGTCTTCAAAATTAAGTTATTAATTATTGCTTTATTACCTTACCACTAGGGCCGCCAAGTCAGCCCGAATCTTCACCTTTTATAGCTCTAACTTTTCAAATGATTACTTTTTGATTTCTAACGGTGTTAACCACACCGGTTCAATGATTAGTTAGAACTTGTTACGTTTTATAGAGAGGAAACTCGAACTTGTATCGGCAGACGGCAGAATAGGTAGCAGTTGTTTCAGGTTACGTGCAAAGGCAGCTGTAGAATGCCCATTGCATGGCTATCAACATTATTATCCACTGCTGGATATAGGCTTCTCATAAAGATCATATATCGTCATCCCTTGTCGTTATCAATGACTAGACTAAGCGTAGCGCTCTTCTAGTCAGACCAGGGTCTGTCTTCTTTTTTGACGTGACAACGTCTTATAAATTGGTTTGCCGGGTGACACTTCAAGAAACTGCGTTACGCTCCGCTCACGTTATGCGCTCACAATGAGAGCGAGTGAGAGGCACGCGTCATGGTTAGCCCGCCTAAGAGCGAGAGAGACAGACATTTTCAAGTCGTTGTCACGTAAAACTTTCGCCCGTATACCGACTTTACAGGCAACCAGTTTTTTTTCTGGTTTATGTTTGTCTGTATGTCTTTTTTTTGTTTATGTTCATCGATAATTTCGCCAATTGTGCACCGAATCAAAAAAAGCTTTTTTAGTTCGAAAGGGTATCCTCCTGAGATGGTCCCATTTAAATTTTACAGAAATCGGCTGAGCCGTTTTTAAAAATTAAACACATACCTAACACGAAATATTCGTAAAAGTAAAATTTATGCCTCAAACTGAGTAGAATGATGGTAGGTACAATGTTCTTAGTATCAACAGTCTGTCCTAGCGGACATGCAATTTTTGGCTTCATATAGCCTAGCCTAGAAAAAATTATTAACTAATTATTACTACATATTAAATATTTACACTCAATAAACAATTACTCAATAACACTCTATAAACACTAAATAAGAAAATAATATAGGTATAGAACTAGGAAGACATTTGAAACAATCTAAGTAAGTATATGTAATTTTAGTAGAATTTTGTACACCATTTTTTGCGGAATATTGATTTGTATTGTTATATTTTCTTTTGTGTACCTAAACTACTTAAGTATATTAAACATTTGATTAGAAATAATTTTGAAAAATTGTTACCAGATGATTCCAAGTGCCTGTGTTGTGTCTACGGCATAAAAAAAATTTGACTTTTGACTGAAGTTGAATTATGAGTACGTTAAGCTGGAAACATACTATCGGACGCGGCTGACGGACGCGACTGACAGCCGCGACTTAGCAGTGTGCACGTCTTAAAACATCCGGCGTGCCAGATCTCTCTCGGACGTCCGAACGCTCAAGGTCATCCCAAGGTGACGTCCGCGACTGATGTCCGATAGTGCGCGCGGCTCAGTGTACATTAATTTTCTAGATACCTATCAGTCGCGTCCGTAAGCCGCGTCCGATAGTATGTTTCCAGCTTTATTCTTCGGATGGGCGGTTTGATGCGGCTGTAATTTTGCAACTGAGCGCTACTGTGGCTCGGATGACTTGTTAAATTATAGGGACCTCATTATTTTGTTTTTACGTTTACACCGTCCTTGTCGTCTTTACGTTTCCTTGCATCCAAGAGAGGTTGTCTGGAAGAAATCGCTTTTAGCGATAAGACCGCCTTTTGTGCCTCATCTGTCTTTGTTTCTTTTGTTATGTTTTCTTGTTGATGTCAATAAAGTGTTGTTGTATTGTATTGTACCTCGGTTGTTTTAACAAGATTTGCTTAGTTTGGGGTCAATGACCGTGGGTAAGATGTGTCCCCTAATATTTATTATTTATTTTAACCGTTTAGCCATATCAAACCTGTAGAAACTCTGACCCCAGTACTAGCCGAGAGGAAAAAATATTAACGGGGGGTTTCTCAGGGCAGCATATGTGTATCCAATATGTTTCTCTATGGTTATTAGAGGACGAATTTATTCGTGATTTTAGTACTTATCTTTTATGGTTCCATACCTCAAACGGCAAAAACGGAACCCTTATAGGATCACTTTGTTGTCCGTCTGTCCGTCTGTGTGTATGTCAAGACTCTATATCTCGGGAACGCGTAAAGATATCGAGTTGAAATTTGAACTGTATACGTATATCTATGGTTTCTTGCAGTTGTGTAGAAGAAAAACTTCTCAGTTATCGTTAAAAAAAGTTACAGCTGTTTATGTCGTAAACAGTATATTTCGACACGCACAAAAATCAAAACCTACAGGGTACTTCCCGTTGACATAGAACTATGAAATTAGGCGAGAAGCATTGTCTTAGAGTACACATATAGGAATAAATCTGAAAACTGTAAATTTTTATTTAAATCACTAAAAATAGGGCTTCAAAATTCATAAAATATGGGTTCAAAATTCAAAGTGAGTAAATCGTGTCATGCAAGGTATCATAATATAAAATAACTTAATTAGCACATGCTAAAACAGGTTTTTGATTATTTTAACAATGTGTAGTTTTCGTTGTATGACGAAAAAAGTGAAAAAAAAAAACTTTTGTCCCTGATTATAGATTAGAGATTTGAACAACTTACTACCCAATTTTGCGAAATTTTCTGGATTTGTACGGAACCCTCGATGTGCGAGCCTGACTGTCCGGTTTTTTATATCTTTTTGGAGTCCAAATGGGAGCACCTATCTATACTTTAAATAAAGTATAACTGAGTCTTACTCCTAGAGACTAAGGTACTCCGTTTCATGATTCCGTAATAGTAGATTGTATCATATGGGAGCAAAATAATATTTTTACGGCGAGGGCGCTTTTTTGAATCCAGATTCTTTAGTAGAATCCTGAACATAGCGAGGGATTCAAAGTACGTCGCCCGAGCCAAAAATATATTTTGCGCCCGAGTGGTACACTCTACTTTTCTTCACCTCTATGAGAAAACAAAAGACGCCTTATATTTTACTATAATATTATTATTTAACAAAACGTAGAGTAGCAACTAAATTAAAATTAAATGGTATCTAATAATAAAACAAATGAAAACTTATATTTACATTCTTTTCATTCATTTTCTTGGCGCTGAACACTAACATCCTACTAATATTATAAACGCGAAAGTTTGTGAGGATGGATGGATGGATGGATGGATGGATGGATGGATGGATGGATGGATAGATGTATGGATGTTTGTTACTCTTTCACGCAAAAACTACTGAACGGATTGAGATGAAACTTTGCAATAATATAGCTTATACATCAGAATAACACATAGGCTACAATTTATAAAGATATTTTGTGAATTGTCCAAAATATAACGATAAATGTTAAGTAAGTAGGAAAATTCTGCCATCTGCGAGCTACTCTAGCGTGCGCTGCAAGAATGTCAAAATAAACAACTGTCGATCGAATATCTGTCAAATCAATCGATGAGCAGTCCTTGGATATCATCATACTGATAATATATTATCCTTACTTTAATATTATAAATGCGAAAGTAACTCTGTCTGTCTGTCTATCTGTCTGTCTGTCGCGCTTTCACGCCAAAACTAATGAACCGTTCTCAATGAAATTTGGTACACAGATAGTCTAGAGCCTGAAAAAGGACATAGGCTACATTTTATCCCGAAAATTGCATAATTCACGTAGGATAGGACAAAATCTTGCGTTAGCGAAACTGTCACCTAACACAACGACGCTAAAAGGCCCAATTTTGAATACACCATCGTAATTGTAACAGTTAATTAGACTATTTCTGTTTCTTTTTCACTTTCGGCATTCGATAGAGAGAACACTTTTTACGTTGCTATTAAATTTACGATGGCGCGTTCATAATTGGGTTGATTGGGCCTAACATGGATTCACAAAACGTGATTAGATGACAGGTGACATACATTGACTGCAGACTTTTATAAATGTCTCGCTTAGCATAGCAAAGGGACAAGTTGTCATTCCACCATTATAGCTCCTCGAAGAGGAAATAAAGTACCTATGAATTGACAATGACAACTGACATTAAAATTGGACAAAATAGTTTTCCCTTTGCCATGCTACATATTACAATGACGTTTTATACTGGGCCGTCATTTCGTCTGACATTAAGAGGTTAAACATATTTCTTTATTCTACCTTTATGGTACAGAATCCATGCTAATATACGAAGAAACGGATCGACTTGATTTTTAACCCTTAATTCGACAGTGTCCGGCGTGACGAACAACTTATTTAAAAAAAAATACTGAACTGGTTTACTGAAAAATACGTGGGATATTGATTTTAGTGTGTTGTTTACATATAAAAGATTTAGTAGAATATATAATTTGGATAATGGCAATACTCAAAATGTCAGTGTTCGTCGAAAATGGCGTCGACACCGAAGTCAAGTGTTTTGCTCAAGGTATTTAATTTAATTTTTAGTGGTTTTACTAACTTTCAGAAGATTTCTGTGTTAATCTAAATTCATGATATTGTGTACATCTAGAAAATAAGATAATCACGAGCTTCTACACTCATTTTCATTATTTTATCTTGTTTTAAATCTCTTGTCCGCCACACCGAACACTGTCGATTACTACGTGAAGTATATATTTAACTAGTTGTCCGGTGTGGCGAACATTGTCAAATACGCTATGATTAACACTTTTTTGATACTTCTATTGTTTTTTTTGCATAATCGCCTGTGGTTGAATGTTTTCTTCTATAAGTGCTTGGTATGGGTGTGTGTATGCTTACTTTTATTGTTTTGCGTTTTTACAGAATTATTTGCATGGACGCACTAACAGAATATTAGCTCTAGTACCAAAACAGCGTGCCCCATCTGAAGCTAGTAATAAATCAGATTCTGGCGAAGAACTGCATGTTCCACCTTCACCAGATTCATATTTTTCATCTCCTGCACCTTCAATAGCTTCTTCTCTGGAACGGCTTAATTTATTAGACAGTGACGAATTTGAGAGTGAAAGAGATTTTGAACCCTTACCTGCCGGTTTTACTCCAATATTGCAAGAAGTTATCTCTAGTCCATCGCAAGAATCAGTCTACAGAAATCTCCCGTCATTGTCATCTCTACCATCTTTACCAACTCCTCCATCAGTAGCAGTTACAGTTAAAAGAAAGACAAGATCTAAAGTTCCTATTGTAGTAGCCAAAAAGGCCAAGAAACCAAAAAAGAAGTTCAGTCTGTCATACAAATGGAAGAAAGTGCCATTTCATCACAGAGTGGAGATCTTAGAGGACGACTTTGAAGATCATGACATACAAGAAATTGAATCACCTCTTGAATATTTCTATAGATTCTTTTCCCGTGATATTATTGAAGATATTGTTAGTGAAACAAATATTTATTCCATCCAATGTACGGGCAAATCTATTGAGCTAACTGAGGAAGAATTCTGCGACTTTTTAGCTATACATATTTTGATGGGTATTGTTAGTATGCCTTCTTATATAGATTACTGGAGCACAAAATTTAGATATCCACTTATAGCTGATCTTATGACTCTGAAACGATATGAAAAAATACGACGTTATATTCATTTTGCGGACAACAATTATGACAACGGGGACAGGTATTATAAGATTCGACCAATAGTAGAGAAAATACGAAATAATTGCCTTGCTCAAGAGACCGAAAGACGTTTTAGCATTGATGAAATGATGATTGCATACAAAGGCACAAAAGCTGGCAAAAGGCGACAATATATGAAGGACAAGCCCAATAAGTGGGGCTTTAAAAACTATGTCCGTGCTGGTATATCAGGAATGATATATGATTTCATCTTATATGGCGGGGAAGACACATTTAGGTTTCACAGATTTACTGAAGAAGAAGAGACCTTAGGTTTTGGTGCTCAAATAGTATTAGCTTTATGCCAAAGTATTAAAAGGAGGCCTGCTATGGTTTTCTTCGACAACTTTTTTACGTCGCCAGAAGTACTTTATATCCTGCGCCAACATTATGGTATTTTTGCACTAGGAACTGTACGCAATAACAGATTGAGAGGAGCAGAAAATCTACTTACCAGTGAAAAAATGCTGAAAAAAAAGGAGCGAGGTAGCTATTCACAAGTTGTTTGCAATAACAACAAGCTAGCCGTGGTAAGGTGGAACGACAATAAATGTGTTACACTGATTAGTTCATATACCGACTCTGAACCTGTTCAGAAAATAAAACGCTACTCCAAAGATGCTAAGCGGAAAGTAGACGTGAATTGTCCTAACGTAGTAAAGGACTATAACAAGCATATGGGTGGTGTCGACCTAGCCGACATGCTGGTCGCGCTTTATAAAACACCATTTAAAACACGTCGTTGGTACATCGGCATCTTTGCTCAATTAATTGATATTTGTATCAATAATGCCTGGATTTTGTACAGGAACCACCACTCCCAAAGAAAATCCGAAGCAAAGCTTAAATTGAAAGATTTCCGATACGAGATATTTTCTGCTTTGATCAAAGTTAACAGGTCAGCTAAGCGCACTAACCAAGAAGAGACCACGATAAGGAAGCCTTGTAAGCCCAGACCAGCAGGTTGTGTGCGTTTTGACAATATTGGTCATTTTTTATCGACGAAGGAAGAAGGTCGTTGCATGGAGTGCAGTAAAAAAACTACTGTCTTTTGCATAAAATGTGACGTAAGACTATGTTTTGTAACAGGAAAGAACCCTCGTAATTGCCATTTGAAATTTCACACAAAATAACTAGTATACTCATAGTTTTATTTGATTAGAATTAAATTTATTTTTGGTTTTGATGAGTATTTGTTTTATTTATCATTTCTGTTAGTCATTTGGTAGAGTCCACCCCAGCGGACATGTTGATTCGCAAGTAATTCGTTACATACTTGGCAATGTCCGCTGTGATGGACATGTAATTTATCAAAAACTGTACAGCACAAATATTTTTTAGCATTTTTTCTGAAGTTATTTTATATCTAAAAACATGACTTTACAACAAAAAAACTGTTTTTTTGCTACAAAAAACTCCGTCGAATTAAGGGTTAAAAGTAGTATGGCATGAGTAAGAATATTTTGACACTAAGGTTATTAACCTTGATTCTGAGTTGTGACCTTGACACGAACGTACATTTCTGTTGGTTTGGTTAGGATTGAACAGTGATAAAAGTGCAGCCCGGCTCTGTTGCGGCACTCCTCATGAGGCACGCAACTTGCCGGCCAGCCTCTCAGCTGCTATATTTAAAAACCCCAGAAAAGCGGCCCAACCTCGAGTGCAAACTTCTAAACTGCCTAGGGGGAAAAGACCAAAAAGAATCGGAAAACCTCGAGCGCCGCCTTCTCAGCTGTCTCAGAAAAAACCCAGAGAAGCGGCTCTACCTGGGATTCCCGCGCCGCCCATAAGCCTCGGCTACTAAGTTCTCCTGCCACGACAAGGCGGGAACCTATGGGCGGGTACACTCTAACCTTATCATAATCAACAGAAGCATTTATAAGGTATTTTGATATCGGGTTAGGTTTGAACAGTGACAACAAGGTGCAAGGTACTTGATTTTTTTATAGAGCAAGTGCCTTTATTAACTACCACTAAATACAGACTTATAATGTAAAACTTTATAAACTACTACTACATAAAAAGCAATTAAATCATCCACAGACCCTTGAAGGTCTAAAGATATTCTAAATGCTCAAGCCCACTGCCAGTTAGCAGCGTGACCAACATGCTGGCAGCATTGTCAATCAGCTTGGCAATGCTGCTTATACGTTGAGCCAAATAAACACCAGCATTTTGGTCACGCGGCGGGTACACGAGACGCTCAGAAAGACTTTTGAAAACAAGATGAGCTCCCGGCCAACACGCGCACAATGTCTCAATTTCAAACGGCTCAAATATGTAACCACTGCCGAGGTTAGCATATTTGCGCCGTTTGTGCTGCTCCGCTAACGGCGCCAAAGTATCGACGCAAGTCGCGTTCCATACTAAGGGCCGTCTACACTTCCATAGGACCAGATTTATACCGTCAGGCCTTTTGCCATCACCACGCGCAAACCCATTCGGTTAGAGTACGGCTGCGATATTGGCGGTCGCAAAAGCCCTGCGTATGACATCGTTCACAATGACGTGGCAACCAATTCGACCAGCGCTTCTTGACCAAGAAAGACGGTGGTGACCAAGCTGGTCAACTAGGGTACTTGAATAGGTGAGAGCGCTCAGCTATGTGCGGCGCGGCAGCAAGGTGGGTCGACTATCTCGACAATATCATCAATACCGCCGGTCGAGCCTGGTCACGACCGGCAAAGAGCCGAGGCAGATGGCACTGCAAGAGAGAGGCCTATACCCAACAGTGGGTCAAAGAAAGCTGCGGATGATAACGATGACGAAACAAATTAGTTGAGATTGGCTGTTTTTTGGGTTTGAAATGATTATTTGCTACTATATTTGTGTACCGTTTCACATTGAATTGGGGCTAATATTTTGTGGCGCACTTACTATTATTGTTACAATAGTTTTTTGACTAGATAAACATAAATTAAATGATATCGCGGGCGAAGCCGCGGGTAAAAGCTAGTTACAAATACTTCCAAATTCAAAAAGTGCGCGGCAAAGATAATTCCGGCGCACTTATGAAGTTCCTTATAGAAAACACCTCCTTTGGGCGCACTTAAAGGTGAACGTGTGGCGATGTGATGAAAAATACATTTTCTTCCTTTGTTTCTGACTTATTTAGACTTTTTTTTATAATTTTAAGACCTATGTACTTGTACTTTGATTTTTAATTTGTTATTTTTGGTTTCATTAAAATTTGTAACGAAATCATAGGTGATATTATCTTCTTCTTCGTTTGCTTTTGAGTAATGATTACGGTTCTAAGTTAGTTAAGTAGGAGTATAATCGGCCGACTCCCGATAGTTCTGGTAAGTAGCTGGACAGAGCTGAGCGAGGAAACCTGTATGCCGTTAAGTGGTGCTTATTGTTCAAAGATTATTGTACAGACGGAGCTTATTTTCTTTTCAATTGGAAATAATACTTTTAAGACAGGCTTTTAAATTACTAATTTTGGATAAGTAGTGAAAAAATAAAAGTAGATTTGACGATTCCGCATTATTTTATTTCTGGTATTAAGATTTTGAAGTCTAGTTTATCATTTTGTTTATCAAAAGTGCCTAAATAAAGCTCTTAGTTCTGCGCTTAGTTATTCAAATGGTTTATATGGCAGATTTTTTGGAGTTTTTTAACTCAGCTGCTGCTGGTAGAAAACCGCTAGTATAAAAAGTAAAAGTATCGAAAATTACAACGCGGTTACATTAACTAGATGCTTGACCATGTGACGTTATTTTGGCGCTCAAGTACGGTGTGGGAAAAAAATCGGCCAAGTGCGAGTCAGACTCCCACACGAAAGGTTCCAAACCATCTTCTATAAAAGATAAGTTACTACCTGTTTAATAAGATCGAGTAAAAATTGCTTAAAAATTAATGCGATGCGTCGAGTTCATGCAACCGCGTTATAAAAGATTTATTTATTATTTTCATTCAGATTTTGTACAGGCAAAAGGAAGTTGTCGTGATTTAGGTACAATACCTACACTCCGTGGAGAATTCCGTTCTGAAAATAAAGAGAGCTTTCGGTTTTAGTTTGATGAAACACCGTTTTATTTTTCTAATCATAATCATAATCTTTTATTTCATAATATTCAATCTGTCCTGTTTATCAGATAGCTGATTGTCAGATAGCTTCTCCATGTTGTTTTTCAAATAGACTCTACTTAGGTGGACTCCGTACTAATCACAAGAGCAACAGTACTAGTAATAGTACGTACTCACTCGTACTACTCGTAGGCTTAAAGCATCACTGAAGACGCTTCACATCAGGCAACTTTCCCCGCCGCTCGCAATCTTTGCGGCGGCGCGCGCGCACCCAAACACCTTTCTTCTTTCTCTGCAGTCCGTCTGCCGAGCTCGTGGGCCGCGCACGCAATGCCGGCCGCTTGACAGTGACAGTTGACAGTTGACAGTGCCACCATGACAGTGCCAGTGATCTTGCTGCTTCTCCTGGCGTCCCCGGCGCGCTGTCAGGATGACTTGTACTCGGTTGGATCGTTCTTCACGAGTAAGTTTACAGACTTGTTACCTTCCTCTGGAAATAGGACGTCTTTTTGGGTCAGTGTGTGAATAGAAGCGACGTGGCTGAATGCTCGGCGCCGCTTTTGGACTGGCATTTGCATTTTTGAACTGGTGGCGGTTTCAGTCACGGATTTATGGGCGCATACCGCCCGAATGGCCTGGTTGCCTCGATCACGTTCACTTGTGTACAAAACCGCAAATATGTTTTTCTAATTTTGTGCGGCTCACTTCGTTTTGGACACAATAACACATCAAAGAGCTACATTTGGAAAAGTGTGCGGTATTACCGCTAAACGTTATCTCTTCCAGACCGTCCTAAGATCGATTTTGACCATAGATTTTATGCTATTTTGTACGTAAAATAGTAAAATGGTGTAGGTTTAGGTTTAATGGACGAATGCGATACTAATATCAGATAAATGTTCTACTTGGATTATGTACATTAGGATTTCACTTTTCTCGGTAATGAGGAAGTAGATTTTGTAGAAAGTACACAACATCAAATATTATACGGTGTTAAATAGCAATTGAGTCTGTAATCGATCCACAAATATTGTAGAGTTTGAAAGCTATTTCAATCGTATCTCAGAATTCGAATAAGTGCCTTTATAATATATTTTGAATCAACTAATATTCCTTTCTATTCTCTACTTTGTTAATTTATATAATGAAATTTTACAAATTATTTAGATACACATGAGATTAATGAACTTTTGAGTACCAAAATAAGAAACTAAATCTGATTATACGCGTTTAAACGTTAGATAGTGGATATATGTAAAACACCTGAGTACAAGAAATATCGTATAAGTACTGTACTGTTAATATGTTTCGAGCTATAATATGATAAACTACACAGTAGTCTGATAGTAGATCTCGTATGTGACTAACCAAATCTTCATAAGCTTATCCTACCAAATATTATAAAAATCGGCTTAACTCGAATTGAAACACTCTACAGTGACTCTGTACTCTACATTTGTGGACCTTTTGTAAAATAATACATAATATAATCGAGAGTCTTCTAAAGTAGGACCAAATTACCTACATTATCTACATAAGTCATAAATTGGTATTACTATTCCTTGGTTCCTGCTTTTATAAAGAAAAAGATGATTAAGTTTCTAATTGAAACACTCTACAGTGATTCTGTACTCTACATTTGTGGACCTTTTGTAAAATAATACATAATCTAATGGAGAGTCTTCTAAAGTAGGACCAAATTACCTACATTATCTACATAAATCGTAAATATTAGTAGTTTACTGAATCAAATGTACATATATATGGCAGTTACCATTCTAATGAACTAAAAATGCCTACTAAATCAATATTTCACACACGAAACTGAAATAGGTAACAGATTAAGTATTTGTTACAATGTTTTTGCTAGTCGAAATATCGGGTAAGAAGGATCCATTTACTATGTAAAAATCGGTTTACAATTAATACAATTTTCTTTTTTATTAATTTTTTCTTTTTCTTTCTTTATTAATCGTACCTACTTATGTTAAATTAGAAACGAGAAAATATCACTTGTAAAATATATACCTACAAGTATCTCTATGATGTTTATAATGAAAGGAAAAATTTTCAATTCAAGGCTAAGGTGATTATATTACCTACTTATCTATTATTTTTATAATGCTCTAATATGATAGTAAAGCGTAAATTAAATATGGTAGATGGCAATGATAGGCACGAGTTCAACGGCCGTGAAATCGGCTAACAGCAGTATGTGGCATGCTGTAGCCATGTTTATATTATCGGTTAACAGTATTATTGAATATTTGACAAATATCTGTAAGAAAGGGAACAGTAAAAGCACCGTTCGTTCATTAATATATAAGGTTTTGTATTGAGATCTCTTTGCCATTCAAGATTATTTATTTGACAGAAAAATATATTAAATATAGGTACGCAAAGTTATGTATAGCTATTAGATCATAATTATGTAGAGTCAGGGCTAACCCTTGGCACACACCAACTTAAATTTACCTATTAAAGTTATTAGTTTCTGTATACCTTTCAGCCAACTTATTGCGTAATAATATGGCTTTTTAGAGGCTTATAACTTTGAAGTCATTTAAAAACCTGTAAAAACTAAGACAGTACTGTACCAGCCTTTTTAATAGTCCACTGCAGGACGTAGGCCTACCCACGAAGGGTGATTGGGCCATATCCACCACGCTGGCCAAGTGTGGGTTGGTGGATTCACATACGCCATCGAATTTCTTCCACAGACTTATGCAGGTTGCCTCACGATGTTTTCCTTCATCGAAAAACCAGTGGTGTGAAATTCCGTACATAAATTCCAAGGAACTCATTGGTACGGGACCGGAGATTTGAATCCACGACCTCACGATTGTAAGGCGGGTGTCACTACCTCTTGACCACCACGGCTTGTCCTAAGACACTAAGACAGTGTTTACAAAGAAATGCAAGCCTCGCAGGATAATAGTGCAAAGTACTACACATACGAGTATTACTATAGTTTAAAATTCAAAATGGTACAGGTATCTCATACACAAGTAAATGCTCAATCAAATAACATTATATATCCTAATATTTTATAAAATATTTGTACACCTGAAAAGGTAGAATATTTAAAACGCTATTGTTCTTTTATCATCTAAATTCATTTTGATTTTAGTTAAGTTTTAGTGAATTTAGTAAAAGTTTTCTTTCTTTTTTAATTATGTAGGTAGTTGTAAATAATTCAATGTTATTTAAGTTTGTGCATTAAAAAGTCTTTCTCTATATTGTAGGACAATATTCAGGATTGATATTTCTGATTCTAGGGGTGATCCAATTGCTTGTTATGTAGTAGTAGTTTACGTAGTTTTCGATTATGTAAGTCTTGTATTTAGTGGTAGTTTATTATGACAATTAAACAAGTAATATCAATTTGAGTTTAACGCTGATGAAGCGAGAGAACAGCTTGTCTCTCAGTCATATAAAAAGTTTACTTTGTCCAGCTGGTGTCAGAGCTTTTAGCAGCTTATCCCTTAGGCTTCTTCAGTGATAGGAAATAATTTTGGATTGGCGGGACGTAGCTACAAAGCATGGACACGTAACTTTCACTCGGATAGACACGTAATACAGTTTGTTTTACATAATCTACACTTAGACGGTCATTGGTAACTTACGCATAAACTCTTAATGAAGATTTTAGTACTTCAAGATGAACAACTTTTACGGTGGGATTACAGTTTAAAAAGAAAAATAAAATCTTTTAAATTCTTTTTTATTCCAACTAAACTTGCAAAGGTGAAAATGCGATGCTTGCTGCACCACAGCACCACTGATTAGGGAGTTCGTTAGAACATAATATAATAATATTTTGGGACATCTTACACTCGGCCTCTGACCCCAAACTAAACAAAGCTTGCGATATGGCTGCCAGTGACTGATATACTACATATACTTATTTCTAAATACATATTTGTATAGATAGTAACTAAATAACATCCAGACACAAAGCAAACACTTATGTTCATCACATAAATATTTGCCCTGGGTGGGGATCGAACCTACGCCTCTTTGATCCAGAAGTTAGGGTCACTATACACTGTGCCACCGAGGGAGTCAATATTACAACATAGTCAACATAGATACATAAAAAAACTATACAATTAGTGTCAAAAAAGTTCATAAAGCGAAAACTATAATTTTGAAATGGTTAAGATCTCTTTCATATGATGACACGGAGGACATTCTAAGGAAAATACATTAGAATTATTAATTTGAAGTTTAAGATATAAAACCGTTTTAGTTTGTAAGCTACGTAAAAAAAAATTATGTGAAGACTGTCTTGTAAACGGGGTCTGATAATTTAAGACATTTGTAATCAGGTTCACAGGTTGCCCTGATACAGGCTCAGCCTAGTAGGGCAATCGACATTAATTTGTTACAAGTATTTGTCATAAGTTGTTAAATAAAATATTTTTCATTTTCATTTTCAGTTTTTCAGTGTAACAATTGTTGGCTATATCACTAAAAGTGATTTCTTCCATTCACTCTTAGGATGAAGAGAATTAAACTACTATAAGAAAAAATGGGGAGATGTACCTACTTTGCTAGAAAGACAGTTTTTCGAATAAATTAAGTTATTATCTTGTAGGGATATTTACAGATCATTTTAAAATGATAATTATCAACTAAAATATATTCACAACCCTAAAATAAATAAAACAATACCTATATAATCAGATATGATAATTAAAAGCCCTAAATCAAAAGCCCCTTTCTGGCGGCATGATAGCGCTGAATCTCTGACAGTTACTCCCTGAGCAGTTAGTGCAGGTTTACACGTAAATTGGAACTACAGTAGTTTATTACGTATGGCTCAATACAAATTGTATGTAAAATTGTAAATAATGATTTGTTTTTTAATTTTATTATTATTTTTATATCTTCTAATGCAGTGTGTTATAATTGTAAATTTGACTTGCCTAGAGTAATATATATATGTAGTTACAAAGCCAATAAAACATATCTTCTCTTATAGCCCCTGGCGAAAACGAGGAAGAATTAACAAAAAAGTATTGAGCCACACGCAAACGCGCTATCCAAAACCTGTACTAAAGGCTCTGAAGGACAGTTTTAAACTGTCTGAAGGCCTCTTCAGTTCAGTTTTCAATCAGCGCTGGTAGCAACAAAGCTTAGGACATGTAACTTTCACTCGCCTAGCCGACACGTAATACAGTTTGTTTTATTCATGACGCCGGTCTCAGTTTCACTCCGTCTGCTATCCACGAAAATACTGAATATGACCGGCAATGTTATGATAATTACTAGAAAATAACGAAACCAGCTGTTTACCTCGCGCTCTTGTTTAAGATGTGATGAAGAAATACTTTCTTTTTGTAGTGACCGAGTTGTTTTTTGCTAAAATAATCGGTATTGTACGGCGATAAAAAACAACCGTTTCACGTATTTTGTTGCAATATTTTGTAAGGAACAAACAATAAAATCTGGGTACGGTGCAGGGCAAATATAGCTTTGTTTTACATGTCGGTTTGAAACGCAAGGGATCACTCCTTAAATGGTAAATTTTTAACATTTTAGAATTGGATGGTTATAATGTAAAATTCCTGTGAAGGTAAATACAATTTTCCTCATAAATGCGTAAGCTAGAAGGTTTTGGAACGGACAGACGGAGACAACAATGTTACAAGGGTTCCTTGTTTTACTACCGAATCCTAAAAAAAGAAAACTGCAAGAAATTGAATCGTGTTTGTTGTTTGTTTTGTTAGGTATTCTTTCACGCAGCAACAATACTTAATTTTTGACGTGAGTAATGAATATACACAGAATAGGCCCTATTGCACAGGTCGCTGTGGATATAGTACAAAGGTGTTATATGGCAAATTTTTGTCTAAGAAAAAAAAATAAGGAACAAGCTTCAGTTTAAGCAGTTGAATGTACATAACAAGAATGGAAAACTTGCAAGAAATTGAATCGAGTACAAAACCAATGGACGACCCACATGTCTATAATTAACGGGGGACAGTACGGCTGATGAATGATGACTAAAGCAGCTTCCGGTGAAAACCTCCGCTGACTCACGGCCGTTGTCGCTGTGGAAAGGGGTGACACTAGGGCTGCCTACCGAACTTTCGTATATTTAATGATATATTGTGTATTGATTAATACTATACAAAAGTGACTTAAGATAATTATGACGCGCCAACTTGCCCATACAAAAACAATAAGCTGTTGTCTACCTCGAAATATTATCCGATTTGAGTGATTTCTTTTTCATGTAATCAGCACTTCAATCGCTAGGCTTATAAGTCTTAGTTTTTACAGTTTTTTAAATTACCTTGAAATTATAAGCCTCTGAAAAATAATCTTTTTAGACAAAACTTTGGCTGTAAACTAACCTTTCTGAAAAAAAAAGACGTACAAACGGGTAATGTTTCTTACTCAAGTGATTGAACTTTTTATTTTAACGGGATAAAAAGTAGAAAAAGTAGCTTATGTCACTTTGCATCTTTTAAACTTTGTCCATGCCAAAAATCAAATCAATCTATTGTTCTGTTGCTGCGTGAAAGAGGAACAAACCAATAAATATACTTTCTTATTTGTAATATTATAGTAATGATTAATTTTTCTTTGGTTTTGATGAAATTACGAATTTCATCTACAATGGTAACCTCAAAATAATGAATATAAAATAAACATTTATTTTCAATAGTTCATTGACCCACAGCAAAAGAATGCAAGAGCTGGGTTTTTCAACGGTCATAAAAATATTATGCGATCATAAATATTCTAAACGTTTAAAGTGCAAAATAGTATAAAAACGAACTTAAAAAATTGGCAACCCTGATGACAACAGTAAGGTCTTAAATAATATTTAACTGTTTGTTTTATAGCTTCTGGTAAACACTTTTGGCCGCAACGTTTCTAAGAAAATTAAAATAGACGAAAAATTTTCTGTGCACTAATTCCTATAAGGAAATAATGAATAGGAATTTCTTGCATTAAGTTAACTGTGAATTAAAAAAAAAACCGGTGCAACACAAGAAATGAGTACGATTTAGTTGTTTTGCTGCTTGTTAACATACGAGTATTTTTTGCAATTATCACAATAAAGTAAATAGCCAAGAAATTGCGTAGCATGTACACAAAACCAGTATATAGCCAAACACTTATTTGATACCCTACTCTTTTCTTAGAAATCAGTAGAAAATCACTAAAAATACCCTTTGATTATTTACAAGTAAATAATCTAAGAATATACCGTACAAAATCTGTAAAAACACAGAGTGGATATGGAATGAAATGAAATCATTTATTATCAAAATAGTTACACTGAATATATATATATACATTTTTATTACTCTATAGTACAAATTATAATACAATTTTAATTATGATCTATCATAACAAAATGTACAAAATATACTGTTGCCGAACTAGGCTAGTGCCTGTGTTTCAGCGTACAGCAACCTCCCTTCAGGGTAATGCCATAATTAAGTGCTTACCAATTAAATTTCACTATAGGTTTTAACAGTTATTTTGTAAAGAATTTTCAACTTAAACTATTGTGAGAATAGTGTTGATTGAACCTCTCTTTGAGTAATGTGTGTGAGAGTGTAATGCATGTATGTATGTGTGAAACATGAGGTCATGCACACGTGTGTGTGTTTCTGTGAGTGAGAGTGTATTATGCATGTATGAATGTGAGAGGGTGTAATCTTGTAAACAAGACAACTTCTTTCAATGATAATAGTACCTACCAACAAAATGAAACTATTTCAAAACTTCCATCAATTTTTCGGTTTCTTCTGAATTCATTAATTTTAACCAATTTGTAATTTTAATTTTGATTTCATGCTTTGATAAATTATAAATATTCAAAATCCTATTAATTTTGTTATATAGAAACGGACCCAAAAAAATTAAAAATCTTCTAATAAAAGATGTGTTTATTCTTTGTGGTAGTCGGCAAACATCGTGCTTGCGTCTGTTAGGCTGAGTCTGAGGAACGTAAGCTATACGAGAATGTTGTTTTATTATTATACTAACAATAAATAGTTGTCGAACTGTAAGAACGTCACAATATTTATATAGTAGAGTTGTGTCAAAAAGAATTGGTCTACCAGTACTGATTTTTAATACAGCGCGTTGAGAAATCTCAATGGGCCGCAAGGTAGTTTTGGGGGCTCCCCCCAAGATGAAATGCAATATGTAATTAAGGACTGACACAAAGCTAGATAAATTTGTTTTATTACATCTGGAGTCGAAATTTTTCTAAGTCTCTTAAAAATGTAAAAAGTTTTATGTATGCGTTTACTTAAGTTTATTATATGCTGTTTGAAATTCAAATTATTGTCAATGAAGATACCTAAATATTTTACTGAAGTCGCAGAATCTAAAGAGTCGCAATTACAGTTTTTTGGCTTTACTGAAAGGCAATGTAAAGTGTGGGCAAATAATTTGAGATTATCAGGTCTACGAAAATTTGTGATTGAAAAAGTCATGTATTTTGTTTTTTCGGTATTTAAGGACAAGATGTGTTCACCAAGCCACCTGCTAACATCATCAAAGCCAATCTGAGCAGCGTCATGTACCTTTTGCCACGTGCTATCTGAGAACATCAGTACTGTGTCATCCGCATACGAAATAATCTGACCGTTATTGAATTTAAGGGAGCACAGATTATTTAGGTATATTAAAAATAGAGTTGGTCCCAAAATGCTGCCCTGGGGAACTCCATATGTAATTGGCAAACCATCACTAATACGGTCACATATCTTAACACTTTGATACCTTCCAGTTAAATAACTTTTGAAAAGTGCAAGTTGGTTACCCCTGATTCCTATGCCCGCAAGCTTTTTTATGAGAATTCGGACAGAGACTGTATCGAAAGCTTTTGCCAAATCCAGGAAAATTGCGATGCATTTTTTTCTTTTGTCTAGGCTTTCTGATATAAAACTGGTTAATTTACTTACGGCATCATCTGTTGATTTCCCACGACAGAATCCAAATTGATTACTGGAGATAATTTTGTTGTGATCTAAAAAACTTATCAATCGATTATTTATTAAACGCTCTAAAATTTTGGAAATGGACGGTAGAATAGAAATTGGTCGATAGTTGTTGATACAGTCTCTGTCACCACTCTTATGAATAGGCAAAATAAGGGATCTTTTAAGATCATCAGGAAATACGCCATTCTCAAAGCTAAGATTAAAAATATGCGTGAGGGGGGGCACAAGGAAGTCTTTATTTTCTTTCAAGAATTTATTCGATATCAACAGATATTCGATATCCCAACCAACAGAGCTCTCATTTTTTAGTCCTAAAATAAGTCTCTCCACTTCCTCCAAATCAGCATCATACTGATAACAAATAAATTAGTATTAGCATCGATGTTCCTATTTATGGACTCATCCAACATGACATCATAATGAAATAGAGTATTAAACAATGTACAACAATTACGCACAAGTCCCGAACAAAAGACATCAACGCGCTCGCAGCGCTAGAGTCTGTGCAACAAGAGACATAAACTAGATAATATCAATAGTTCATATAGGCTAGTCTTAGTGTCAGAGTTTTATAGCCGCCTGAAGGCCTCTGACATGACTAAACGGTGTCGTCCGAACTACAGTAGCGCTCAGTTGTAAATGCCACCCGCGGTCACCCATCCGAAGACTGACCATGCAGAACGTTGCTTAACGTTGTTAATACTACTGCGGCTCGGGGACAACCGTCCAGTGATATACGGTCGGTGCTTTACGTCACAACGTAGTCAGAATTTTGTGGCACATACCGTCTTCTTCTTCTTCTTTTGTTTGGCGTCGCATTGAAGTGCATTTGCCAGAGTCAAGTATTAAGTTTTAATATTTTTTGATATTTTATCAAAATAATCACTGTCGTAGTCACGTCATAGTCCAATAAAGTCGCGGTCAACTCTAAACATAGTCCAAGATCCACGATCTGATATCACTTGCCAACATTCATGCACGTAAATATCAGCTCATAATCAATGAAATACCATAACTTTTCATTAATTATCACTGATAAAAACACAAGTTTAACAAAATAATACAATGAGACGACATGACTTTTCCGCGTTCCCACCAAAACTCCCACATACCGTCACAAATTATTGTTTAATCTAACATTGTTTAATCTAACACAGAGCTATTATAATCATTTAGAGAGATAGTATATAAAAATGTATGGAAGCCCAGAGCTATTAAAACTGTCAAATATGAATTGGAATTTGACACTACTTAGAGAAAAACCTAGCCACTGAATCGAGACTATCTCTTTCTAACTCATGCCATATTAAATCAATTTATCTCTTTCTTTCTTTGCTCAACCGACCACATTATCCCTCTGGTATTTCTGTGGTTTCGAAAGATAACTGTGCCTAAACAATAACTCGTACAAAATGTGTGAAAACTGTAAACATACTCGTAGTAGTACTCGCGAGTCACAAACAAACGACATCAACGCGCTCGCACCGCTACGGCTACGCTGCGCTGTGCCGAAATTAAATGTTTTTGTACAATGCCTACTGAAATATTGAGTAAGGTAGTTGACTGGTATTGAATTAATTAAAAATATTAGAATTAGTGAATTTTGCAATTAATTAAAATTCATATACTGAAAAATAATTAAAATTGGCTAATCAAGTTCAGATGTAGATTCAAGCTTGTAAAGATTTTGGTAGAGATAAAATGGGGATGCTTTTTCACTTTCCCACAAAGCATAACATAGTATGGCGAACGTATGACACGGGCAGTGACGTCATAGCCTGCCATAGTGCGCTCTTTGTCTAGCAAGAAAATAAATATGCTTGTAACTTCTTTATTTCTAATTTGATTTTATTTATGTTTTCGTTCGTCGGCTCTGTTTATGGTTAGCTAATAGCTGGTACAAGAGGACATTAACAAAATATTGTCGACTAGTTTATTGTAAGAATATTTTAATAGAGTCAGTGCCATATGCTAATGATCAGGGCGGAGGAGATTATTTCCCTAAACATTTTTCGGAAAATTTTCTGTTGAGCTGTTTTTGATTAATATTTTGGTATTTGGCTAACTGGTTTTATATCTGAACCCTTACAACATTTGAAAATCCGTGCATAAACCTTTTTTTCCGCTCTACAGTAGGAGAGTAGAATTTTTCGTAATGATCATAGATGATTCTGTTGCTTTTTGTGTAGTAAGTAAATTTTTCGTATTACATAGTAATTGTAGGCATTAAAGAAATTCAATTCGTTTACTAAGTATTGACATAGTATGTACATAGTAGGTTGTATTAGTGATGAGGATGAGGCATAGCTGATGCTGGCGGTATATTCTACGAGATTTATATCATAAAATACATTTTGAAGTGAAATCCGAAAAAATAATGTTTATTTGTAACAATAATTCTAACAATTGATGAATTACGATAACTTTGTAATTGATAACGTACGAAACTCTTTATTTATGGTCTGATCTTGCAGACAGTAAACGTTATCAATAAATGATTCAGATTCAGTTTCAACGGGCCTAAGGCTAGTTTTACAACATATTTATTGACTAAGTAGTAAAATATATTAGTGGTGAGGCCGGCGCCGGCGGGGTACGCGCGAGTAACGGCGAGAGCTCCGTTAATATATGCGCGGGCGCACGCTCCACTGCCGCGCCTGCTGTCCTTGCGCTGGCCTTACGCTCGTACTTCATTAGATTTTAGTATAACGCAAAAGGTACCTTTCTCTCCATACCTCTCTTGCTTTGGCCGTTTGCAAGGCAATTGACGTTCGGAACTAGTTGACTAAAAAGCTGTCTGAAAAAACTGAAACAATTGGATCTAAAATACATAATTTATGAATTATAGATGAGAGATTCTAGACAGCTATCACTCTTCTAACAAACAACAATTAGATATCTTCTTACTAAACGCCAAATATTTTCCGTGATTGAGTTATACTGTACTGTACCAGCCTGTTTTCATTAGTCCACTGCAGGACGTAGGCCTACCCATGAAATGTGTACCCATATCAACTACGCTGGCCCAGTGTGGGGTGGTGGATTCTCATACGCCATCGAACTTTGAGTAATATTTATTGATTGATTGAGTTTATATAAACTAGTATCCTGTTTTATTATGGAAACGAATGTGACGATAAACAGCTGATAGATCTTTTTGCGGGTAAAGATGTCGTTTAACAGTGATTATAACTTAAAATCATTAACTTAAGTTAGGTATTAAGTCGCATAAATAACATCCCTACATAGTCGACATACTCGTACCACCTGCTTGTACTAAGCGATTCGCTTCTTCCTTCGTAATGCGGACCGCCAGGGATTGGAATGCCCTGCCTCCGTCATGGTTTCCTGACAATTAAAAATTTGGATATCTTATAGTGAATAGGTATCTTCTAGGTCTACACACTCCATCTTCAGCTACAACTTTGTTTACCATCAGGCGAGTTGGTGACCAAATGTAGTTGTAATGATAATAAATGTACTTAATTCTACATAAAAAAATGTCATCCTCAGGGCGTCTCTTCTACCTTTCTTTCTTCTATGCACAAATCATGTCAACTATGCGGGTGATGACTTTGCATCAAAATTTTACATCAGATACACAGAGAGAAGAAAAAAATACAAATCGGCTTCAGCCAGTTCCCACGGCGTCCATGTGTGCCTCCGAAGAAACCAGTACGCTCGCGAGTAATTAAACTGTGACCAGAGGCGACGCCGCGTCTGGACTTTCTCTTGTTGATACAAAGTATACAAGTTAAATGTTACTCTACATGTATAACTACAGACTATACCTGCAGTTTCACGCGCGGCCCAGTACAGGCCGAATTACACCAGTCGGCGGGTGTGAAGTTAGTCAAGCTGCGCAATATCCAATCCTTACTGAAGCTCACATTAAGCTGCTTGATTGGATTTCGCGCAGCTTGTAGGTAACTTCACATCTGCCGAATTGTATGATTTGACCCAAACAAACGGTTTAGATATTGCGCATTATCAGCAGATATTTTCTACAAAATAGTCTTGATCTATATAAATTTTAGATAATTTATTTACACATATATACAAGGCTTAGAGAGTAAAGTTTGTTAAAAATGAATAATAACAATAACAGAAAATAAAATATATACACCTACTTAAAAAATTAATCAAATAACCCGCCCCTCATCGTTCCTGGTGCAAAGGTGCCCATAACGCTTGTTGCATTGCCGCGTTGGATGGCGATGGACATTCTTTGCACCAGAAACGAGGTAGAACGGGAGTCACCTCCTCTTTCCCGAATCCTGCGCCCTATTTCAGAAATTAACAATTTGGCCTCAGCGCCCCAGCTACCCATGGTCTCCACGGCGAATAGCAATCTTTATCTATATAAATTGTCTTCCATGCTCTGATTTGAGGTTACAGGAAATTATTTTTATTATGCACACAAGCAAATCAACATTCTGTACGTTATCGCAACAAGACAAAAAAAGTAACTATTTGAAAAAAACTAAAGTAAAACATTACTTTGAAACTAAAATTAAGTTTTGCAGAATTTCTCGTTTTTATTAAATCTATTTTAATAAGGAGGAATACTCAGAAGTCAAATGTTAAAATTAAACATATTAACTGAACTATGTTTACAATACTAAAACCCAAAAGAATTATTTTTTTACACGAAATAAAAAATCCAAGAGTAAAAGAAATGTATCAGATATGGTAGGTAACTAATGATATACAGAGCGCCACACAAATTGAAAGATGGGAAGTTAGCCGCAGAGAGCTGCGCAAACGCCAAAATATAGACGTTAGCGGGTGCCAGAGAGACGAGACGCGGCGCACACCCGCCCGCCAACCTCGTGCCTCCCGCGCGCTCCCTACGCCCGAGCTCACTACTTCGCCATTTGTATAGGCATTGTGCACACATGCGCAATAATTAGCGAATCACGGCGAAGTGTCATCTGCGGCTAACTTCCCATCTTTCAATTTGTGTGGCGCTCAGTATAACATAATTTATGATACGGTACAGAAGATTTTACAAAGTAGTAGAAACAAGGTGTACCTAAATGATCAGTCACCTATTACAAAAAAAGATACTGTCATATTTTTATAAACAATCTCTAACAGCATATAATATTTTATCTCTGACAGCAAAAGTGTAAGTAAAACCGGAAACATACTATCGGACGCGACTGACACCCGCGACTTTGCAATGTGCACAGTCTTAAAACATCCGGTGTGCCAGATCGCTCTCGGACGTCCGAACGCTCAAGGTCGTCCGAAGGTGACGTCCGCGACTTATGTCCGATAGTGTGCACGGCTCAGTGTACTTTCATAGTCTGGTTCGCGGCTGTCAGTCGCGTCCGTAAGCCGCGTCCGATAGTATGTTTCGAGCTTTACACTCAATTTGAAACCCATTACGTGATAAAACTTGAAGCAGAGCTTTCTTAATGACTCAATTGGTGACTCTTTAGAGGAAAAAACATGAATTTAAGAAATATGAGTAATAAGTATAGTTACGATTACGAAACAATTCTGCTGAAAATAGCTGTGCATATTATGGCTATATTTGATTTATTTATGACTATATTTTATTAATATTTGAAAACTATTTGTGTTCATTTTAAATTTTATTAAATAAGCAGCCGTGTTAATTATATTGTCACCGGTATTAATCAATAAGTCAATACCTATATTTCTAGAGAAAAGTTTCATAAAATTTACCACTGGATAAACAATTACATATGATTTTTTTTATAGAATTGGTTTAAAAATAATTTAAAACTGAATTCATCTAGTTAAATTCTGTGCTAAAGGAAAATAGGATTTATTCTATTGCTTGTTGTTTTCATCTTTTATCTCCGTAATTATTTCTGCTGTAAGGCCCTACCTATAAACCTAACTTTATTATTAACTAGCTGATCCGGCGAACTTCTTTTCACGCAATATCTTTATAAATTATAGCATATGCGTTATTTTGATGTACTTAGGTTTATGCATTTCTATTGCAATGTTTCATCTTAATCCGTTCAGTAGTTTTTGCGTGAAAGAGTAACAAACATCCATACATACTCACAAACTTTCGCGTTTATAATATTAGAAGGATTAGTAGGATCGCACTCATTTAGCCCCCGCTCTGTTGAGCCGCTACTGCCCGCTACAGTCAAAAAGTTACTATGTAAGTATCCAAACTTAAAGTAACAAGTAAACTTTAGCATAATTGATATTAATAGTGTGACTAGCATAATAAACTGGCATTAGTAACGCAAGATAAAGAAAATAGCTGTTCATTTTTGTAATAATTACGTATCGTGTAGCATGATAGCGTCATCACACATCATCATGGCGCGTGTCTTGACAGTTTGTATAATAATTGTTATATTCGGAACACGTCGTTATAATTTAAGTACTGGGGCGGATTTAGACGATATTTATTTTTACTGTTGACTTGTCGTTATATCGGCTGTAAGATGTTCAATAGTGGACAAAGGACTACACAATAATTTCTTTACAGGATTGGTAGTAAGCAACTTGCATCCGGCGCAAACCTTGTCGATTTCTTACTAAACATTATTATCATTTTTAGTTTAAATATAAATAATTGAAACATCTTATGAGGCTGGAGGTGAATCTATTGGAAAGCGATTTGTACCAATTTACAATAATTTAAGGATTATTGTAAGTAAATTGAATACTTACAATAATTTAAGGCAATCGTGAGGCGCCAACTCGTCCATACAAAAACAATAAACTGTTATCTACCATTAAATATTATCCAATTTCAGTGTTAGGATTCCGTACCTCAAAAGGAAAAAAACGGAACCCTTATAGGATCACTTTGTTGTCCGTCTATCCATCTGTGTGTATGTCATGACTCTTTATCTCGGGAACGCGTAAAGATATCGAGCTGAAATTTAAACTGTATACGTATATCTATGATCTCTTGCTGTTTTGTAAAGGAAAAACTTCTCTGTAATCATATAAAGAAGTTAGAGCCGTTTATGTCGTAAAAAACCGCATATTTCAACACTCACAAAAATCAAAGCCTACAGGGTACTTTCCGTTGACATAGAAAATTGAACTTTGAAATTTGGCGAAAAGCATTGTCTCAAAGTACACATATAGGAATAAATCTGAAAACTGAATATTTTTATTGAAATCACAAAAAAATAGGGCTTCGAAATTCACAAAATATGGGTTTAAAATTCAAAGTGCGTAAATCGTATCATGTAAGGTATCATAAAAAAGAGCTTCATTAGCACATGCTAAAACAGGTTTTTAATTTCGATGAATGACGAGAAAAGTAAAAAAAATAAAACTTTGTCGATGATGATGATGAGTCTAGAGATTTTAACAACGTACTTCCCAATTTTGTGAATTTTTCTGAATTTGTACGGAACCCTCGGTGTGCGAGCCTGACTTGCACTTGTCCGGTTTTTTTTATCATGTAATCAGCATTTTTTGTATCACCTTAAAGTTATAAGCTCTTTATTTCATTTTTATTTATTCAGAAAAATTAAGACGTCCGAGCGTGCAATATTTCTTACTCAAGAGATAGACACCAAAACAGCATTTTATATAAGGGGTGAAAAGAATTATCTCCCGAAACGTAAATTTTATCAAAAAAGTACCGCAGATTTTCTCGATGCTCTACAGAAAACTCGAAAACACTGGTCGATTCAGAATCCTCTTGATTTGAAATGAAATCTTAAAATAATACCTTTATTGGTAGTTCATCTACTTCTACACTTCCACCGCTTGTGTTAGGGTGGTCTTTGTGTGACTGTGACGTCATAGTATGACGTTATGTATGCCTACGTTTTAGTTCTGAAAGAAACCACTAGATGGCTTGCGTAAACGAGAACGCAAAAGTTGAATCGCGGTGGTAAGATTCTCCACGAATATATGACGCTGTTCTTACTATGTTATATAGGTATCGCTTCTCGGCCTTTTGGCTAAGATCAAAGTGTAGTATCTGTTCTTTTCAGCTTAATATCTGAAAGTTCCCTCATTGAGGGACCAGTATATTAAACTGATTTTTTTAACTCGACGGGATGTTCGGGGCTCGCTCCACTCCCGTCACGGGTCGGCCCGGCATTGCAGTGCCGCCGGGATCGGCCCACCAAATAAAATATATTGATTGTATAATAATATGAAGCAAAGTGTGTAAAATGATTTCATTTTCAATATAGACAGAAAATAATGATGAACAAAAATTTTAAAATTATTTAAAAAATCCGAACAAGTGCGTGCGAGTCAGGCTCGCAGCTACAAATCCAGAAAATATCACAAAATTGGGAAATAGCTGTTAAAATCCCTATACTATAAACTGTCGACAAATATATTAAACTGATTTTTTTAACTCGACGGGATGTTCGGGGCTCGCTCCACTCCCGCCACGGGTCGGCCCGGCATTGCAGTGCCGCCGGGATCGGCCCACCAAATAAAATATATTGGTTGTATAATAATATGAAGCAAAGTGTGTAAAATGATTTCATTTTCAATATAGACAGAAAATAATAATGAACAAAAATTTTAAAATTATTTAAAAAATCCGAACAAGTGCGTGCGAGTCAGGCTCGCAGCTACAATTCCAGAAAATATCACAAAATTGGGAAATAAGCTGTTAAAATCCCTATACTATAAACTGTCGACAAAAAAGTTTTTTTTTTTCACTTTTCTCCTCGTACATCGAAAATTACACATTGTTAAAATAATTAAATACCTGTTTAAGCATGTGCTAATAGAGCTCTTTTATTTGATACCTTACATGATACGATTAGCTCACTTTGAGTTTTCAACCCATATTTTGTAAATATAGGCCCTATTTTTATTGTGATTTAAATAAAAATGTACAGTTTACAGATTTATTCCTATATAAGACAATGCTTCTTGCCAAAGTTCATAGTTCTATCTCAACGAGAAGTACCCTGTAGGTTTTGATTTTTGTGAGTGTCGAAATTTCGGTTTTTACGACATAAACGGCTAGCACGGCTATAATAACTGAGAAGTTTTTCTTTTACACAACTGCAAGAGACCATAGATAAACCTACGTATATACATAGTTTAAATTTCAACTCGATATCTTTACGTGTTCCTGAGATAAAGCGTCTTGACATACGGACAGACGGACAACAAAGTGATCCTATAAAGGTTCCGTTTTTTCCTTTTGAGGCACGGAACTCTAAAAAGAAATATTATGATAAAAAATAAGACATGGATGTCTGTGAAGTTTTTATCATGTGAAGTCGGTTACCACAGCTTTTCACAAAACTATTTATTTCATAACTTCTTTATTATTCACATCTAAACTTAAAATTAGATACATATGAAAACATAAGATTAATAGTAATAGAAGAATAGATTATAGAGACTTTTTAACAGAATCAAACTACGCAGGCCTAAGTCCGCCCCGTCGGCGTCGAGGTGAAAATCTCCCAAGCGATTAGCTTGCGCACGCGCTGAAAGTGAATTCATCTTACATGAAAATTTAGCAACAACGCACGAGATCTAGAATGCTTCAAATTATTGAGCTAAATTACTCTACCTTACATTTTTGTTTACTAACCTATCTGTGATTGATCATGGGATTGGGCGGGTCATGTGGTCCGTATGCACCCCGAAAGATAGGCCAGGATTGTCCACGCAATGGGTGCCGGAAGGCAGACGAAGGCAGGGAGGCCTAGAAAACGTTGGTGTGACGATCTTGACACTTTCCGGGAAGGTTGGCGGGATTTGGCCACAGAACGCGATGAATGGAATGGAAGTAAGTGGGGGAGACCTTTGCCCAGAAGCGGGACAGCATAGGTTTAGAAAAAAAAATACCCATCTGTTAAGTATAATACATTGTTACATGATTTTAATTTACTTAGAGATAATGCTTTGTACATGAGTAAGAAGACAATTAATATCTTCTTGCATGGTATAATCGTAATTTAACCGCTATGTACCTATCTCTTTAAGTTAATAAATTAAACACTGTTATATGATATCATGACATGAGACCAAATCTGGTATCCTAGGCCCACTAAGTAAACTTTCAATAAGTTGTAGTAAGTTTGTATATGGCACATTTGTAAATTTCAAACAACATGTTGCAGGAACATGTGAGTAACATAGATCATTTTTTTTTAATATTTTTCCTGTTTCCCTCGCATATAGACAAGGTCTTTATTTAACAAAAATATTTTGATCCTCCATACATATTTTAGATATATTTACTTTAATAGATGTCCATCCTGAGTATTATGCATCTTATATATCCTATCCTCCAATTTGCAGACTTTTCAGCCCAGTGTACATACTCATGGTTCAATAGAACCATGCGTTGTCCACTTCAAGCTCCCAAAAGCTCTTCTGTTTTCCTCCATCTAACCTTGTTATATCCACAGTGTATCTATCTATATTTTCTTAACTTGTATGTATATTTACATATTATAACTTGTATATCGAGCCACGTGCTGATTAATTGATATAACTATATCCTTAGATATAGATATTCAATTAGATCTTATTGTTAGGTTGCAACTTATTAAACGTTATTTACTTATGTTAATGTTATATTTCGCATGAAAGTTTACATTTCAACTTTTCAGGGAAAAAACATACCTAAATTTAAGATATTAACATTGTTGCAAAAATGAAATGAAAAAATTAAAAACAAAATGACAACTAGTACCTCTATTAGCCACGTCCAACGCCTTCAGGTGCCTAAAACTCTGACACCAGGGCTAGCCACCCGGCCTATAAGAACTTACTTTTTCTGTTATATATGACATGGTACTTGGCATGGCACACATAATTATTTTTTGCAAAATATGGCATGACCGACTTCACCCGTGTACAGAATTCGCGAATATTTCGCACGGATCGATGTGGCATTTTTCACATTATTGTTGACTTATCAAAAATGGCTTATTATTATTTTATACTACGGGACTAATCGCGCACTAAAATTACAAGATAAATAAATACCTCCTCATCCCGACGTTTCGGCCGAGTTGCAACGACCGTGGTCACGGGTAGACTCAAAATGGCTTAGCCGATTTCGATAAAATTTAAATGGCATCAATTTAGAAGTATACTCTGTCCAATAAAAGAGAATTATTAAAATCGGACTACTATGAAAAAAGTTATGCGTCGTTATACATAAAAAAATATAGTACCTCCTCCGTTGTTCGTCGGTCAAACACCGGCTTGTACCTACAATGTAACGTAAAGTGCTATTCATGCGAAGTAATTTGATGATATAGATGCGATAAGCAGCCATTCTCACACGGCGCGCGTACTACCGGAGTGATCGACATGTGTAGCTAGGGCTGCCAAATCTACATAAGCGTGTAATGTAGCATCCTCACGAGCATAGTCACATTTTAGTTTCGGAAAACTGTAGCCAAATTAGGGGTTAAAATAACGTATTTCGGATCACTCTCTATAGATCCACGGTAGATCTAGTGAGACATTTTTTCTCATTAGATCCAATTTCGGGGCGATGTATCTAAAGATACATTTTTTTACCACAGATCCATTTAGAATAATAAACGGATCCAGTAAGAAAAACCAATCTCACAAGATCCATTTTTGGAGTGATGTATCCATCAGGAATATTTTTTCTTACTTAATCTAATTACAATAATAGTTCAGATCCAATTTCGTATCGAGAACAAAATTATCCAGATGACATGACATTATGTACAGTTCAAGTACAAGTTGTAGTTATGTACATATATTTACCTGTATTAATATCAAAAGCATTATCCCAATTAAAATTATCCATTCTGAAGTTCGAATTCATAATTCACCACTGAAGACAAATCATTAATATCATGAATGACAATTATCTATTGGACATGTCACTCCTACCTAGTCGCGAAAATATAAGAAATTATTAAAATAATTTAGGTTATCCGTAGATCCATAAAATATTTATGTTTGGCAAGATCGATCTAATAGGATAATAAATTCCCTGTAGATCTACTTTTAATACAGTCAAATACATGATAGATCTAATGAGATAAATAGTTCCCTCTAGATCCATTTCTAACTGCCAATATAAAAAATAGATCCGATGAGAAAATAATATCTGACTGGATTTACCGTGGATCTATCGACTGGATCTATAGAGAGTGATCCCGTATTTCAAAGCAGGCCTAAAATATGCAACATTTTCTCTCATGCCCTAACTGCCTAAATACCTGCACACTTCAGGATCTTTACGATGGCTCCCCTCGCGGAGTGGCAAGTGGCACTGGCAAGGCACTGGGAAAAGACCTTATAAATTCTCACTTAAATATTATTTGGATCATCGACACGAAGAAGAAGCAGGCCTAGACTTTGTGTCGTGCTTCAAAATAAGCGTAAAAATATAGCAAACAAAAAGACTGCAAAATATTTTCTCTCAATGCTTATTATATCTATACTTTATAGAAACTAGCTACTTGTTACTTATGTGAGATATTTCAAGTTGCACCTTCTAAAGCCTTAACATTTAAACTACTTGATAACACCCATGAGTATCAGGGTAAAAAAACACCAACAAGCAAAACATAAGCTCAAATTAATAAGGCCAAATATACAGGGTTATTTATAATCAATTAGCATCCTTTTACGGGCTTATTTTGTACATAAATACTAACAACTTTTGTTCTGCTACTTTTGTCAAAACTAAAAAAAAATGGCGTTTCATAGGAAAATATCGTTCACCCGCGACCAAATGCATGGAACAGCTGATTTTTTTTTAAATTTTGACAAAAGTCGAACAAAAGTTGATAGTTTTAATGTACAGAATAAGCCCCTAAAAGGATGCTAATTGATTAGATATAAACCCTGTATAAGCTAAATGTGGCTTAATTTTTATGCTCTATATTCACGCTATTTCCAAGCATATTTCCATACTCTAGCCCCTTAATAGTATGTTTGTTGTTTGTGGCAAGTGGGCAGCCCTAGCAGTGGCCTACATGTCGGCGCGGGCGCGCGGCCCGTTACGGCCGCATTCCGCCAGAGGAGCCGCTGTTTAGGGTGGCTTCGGAACACGCGGGACTTCAACTTCCTATAAAGGATTTGGTAAACTTTTTATATGGGAGGCGGTCCTTGAAAACCGGCAGCGATGCGAGCTATATTAATGTTTAGTGCCATATTTAATTTTTTTATTTCACGCAAAAACATATTCTTGTGTATTGCCGTTTTATTATAATATCTCTTTTTTATTTCACTAAGTAGAAAATATTTAGACTGAACTGGTAATACTAAGAGGAGGTCTACGTAGTCTACGTATCAGACAAGAATCTTCAAACAACCAATAGCGGGCTGGTACTTTAGAGTTTGACATTTATTTATTTTTTAAAACATGGCGACCAGCCCTCTATTGGTTGTTCAATATTGACAATGTCATTTCCTTTTGCTGTTTCTTAATGTCACTGTCAGGTTTTTTTTTTCAATTTAGGCTTAATGCAGTTATTTGGTGTAGCACATAGTTCATTTTTCTAATGTTTTTAGAACCCATTTGAAAATTAAATGGCGATGAAAAAAATTCTAAAAAATATGTGTTTTAAAAGATAATTATGTAAGCTCTCTATTGGTATAACTTTTGTTTCTGCAAGATTTCAAAACCCGCATCTTTTCCATATCCTTTAACGTCATGCCAACTTAGCGCTTTCGTCGCTGGATCTGACTCTTTTTTGGCCTAAAACGTGTTTTAGCCCCTAGTGCTAAATCTGGCGCGTTTTTGAAGTACAGAATAATATTACAGTAGCATAAAACAGAACGCATTTTTTATTTTTTTTCAAACAAAAACACTGTAATGCTTATAACAGAAGTGTTTTCATTACTCTGGCGCTGACACAGACTGTCTGTGCCATGATTGTGGTTAAAATTAAGTAACATTTATTTGAGCTTGGCACCATAAAAATGCCATTCTGCATTTTCAACCCGCTATGGGCGTTTACCCTCGTGGGCGCTTTAACTGCTTACTCACACTTTCTGATATCCCGTACAGAGAGTCCAGCCCCCAGAAATAACTATTCCCTGGAGTCTGATCCCTCACTTCAGATGAAGGAACACGACACGACCCTAATCTATTGATTATGTTCATTGCGAGATAAATCTTGTAATTTATGAGTTATATGCCGAATATGCGAAAGTTTAAAGCAAAAAAAAATGGATTTACTGAGATACGTAAGTTGCTCTATAAGGCAGTTACGAGTAAAACTAGCCGCCAGCCGGTGTGGTTAAACATAAGTATTTAACCTCCTGCGTACATCTGTACTACACAAAGTACGTAGGAAAAATAATAATCTGTGGTCTCTATTTTCATTATTAGTTCTAAAAATATGTTACTGGCGACATCTAGTGACTACACTGGCTAATAGAAAAAATAAAACAACACATTTGACATCTGTCATTCTTATGAAAATGGCGTCGGAAGGCGGGCGAGCGAACGTGCGTTCACGCAAAAGTAAGTTTATCCATGTTAATCTTTTCTGTTTTTATGTGATTTCATAGTTTTTTGTGTAAAAACAGTTATTGATAGTACAAATTAATTGTTCAAAGAAATATTTTACCGATAAAATCAAATATTCCTAACTTAACCTTCATATATTTTCTATGTCCTCTGCAAAGTACAAAAGTATGTAATTAATATATTTCACGTCTGATTTCCCGAGTACTTTATGAAGTATGTTAACAATTTCTTCATTTTTTTAGATTTAACACCTAACCTCATCGCAGAAATTTTGAATGACTCCGACTTCGACTACTCTGGAGATGATTCAGACGATGATCCCGAGTTTCAACCACCAGAAACCAACCAAACAGTATGTGATCACCTTATAAGCGGTTCCAGTAGTTCAAGCGAAGATGAAGATGATTTGGCTATTTCTGTGTCTTCTCCAGCAACATCAGACAACTCGGATAGTCTTTCAACTTCGTCATACTTACCACGAGCAAGAGGACGTTCAAAGGGAACATCTCGAGGGCAAATTCGTTCGACAAAATAACTCTAGCATTCAGGATACTTGGATACACGAGACACTTGATACAGAAATAAATAGTTTAATGCAACCTGCCTACATAAAGAAAATTACTGAGGATTGGGAGTGGTACCAGTTTTATGAACAATACGTAGATGATGATATTTTAGACCACATAGTAACCTGTACAAACAGGACACAAGTATTAGAGACCGGCAAATCTATCGGACTAACTTTAAAAGAGATTAAGGTATATATAGGTATTACCATGATCATGTCCGCATTACAATATCCGCAAATTTCCATGTATTGGTCTGAGAAATGGAAAGTTCCAATGATTGCCAAAGCTATGACTCGAAACCGATTTTTTTACATTAGACTGAGATTAAAATGCGTTTATGACCCTGAAGTGACGCCAGAACAAAAAATTCAAAAGATATGGAAAATCCAGCCTTTATTTGATCGCATATTAGCCGGATGTCATGAACAAGACCGTCCTCAAGAAATGAGTATTGATGAAATGATTATTCCTTTTACTGGGAAATGTCCCATGCGCCAGTACTGTCCCAACAAACCCAACCCAGTAGGTCTGAAAGTTTTTGTTTTAGCATCGCCAAAAGGAATAGTTTGCGACATGGCAGTATATCAGGGAGACACTACTTTCCCTGACTTAATTAACAAAGGATTTTGTTTGGGAGAAGCAGCAGTAATTCATATGACAAGAACTTTAGTTCCGGGACACTTACTATTTTTTGATCGGTTCTTTACGACGGCGAAACTTTGTGATGAATTACTAAGATTAGGATTTCATGCTACAGGCACTATTATGAAAAACAGAATCCCGAAAAACTGTGTTTTGACTGATGAAAAGACATTTAAAAAGAAAGCGAGAGGAAGTACTGAAGTAAAAGTTAGAGAAGATCAAAAACTTGCTGTGACTATGTGGCTGGATAATAAGCCAGTTTTAATGATGTCAACTTGTTATTGCGTTCAAGATCACGACGAATGCGAGCGATGGTCAAAGAAAAATAAAGCATACGAAAGAGTCAAAAGGCCAGACGTCATTAAAAATTATAACGAAAAAATGGGTGGCGTCGATCTCGCCGATAGAATGCTTTCTGTTTGCCCATCGCGTAATCGTACAAAAAAATGGACAATACGCGTAATTTCGCATCTTTTCGACCTAGCCGTTGTAAATGCTTGGTTGCAGTATAGAATGGTAGAAGTAGAGAAAGGTACACCAAAGAAAAATATCGTACAAATGCGAGAATACAAGCTAAATTTAGGCACCAAACTAATTGATGACAATGAAGAAGAATCAGATTATGATGGTGAAATTGAGTACGAAGAACTTGAGCCGAAACATAAAAAACGTAAGATTTTAATTAAACCAGTTCCTTCCAAAGAAAACCGTACCAAAAGTGCAGCGCATTTGCCAGCATATGGTACAAAACAATGTCGCTGCAGAAAAAATGCCTGTGATAAAAAAACTACGGTATTTTGCAAGAAATGTGAAATTTACCTATGTTTTACGCCAAATCGGAATTGTTTTACTGATTTCCATGAAGACTGTTAATTCCTAGTTGACTGTTGAGTCCTACAAACTTTAATATAAGTATAAATGATTGATCTCTAATGTTCCTCCTATTGAACTACTATAAGTTTGTAAGAAGAGTTTAGTTTTTTTAAATATGTTGTGAAGAAAAGTTTAGTTTCTGTTAATTTTGAAACATTTAATAAAACTACTTAAAATTATACATCCGATCTTTTATTTATTGCTCCTATCTGGTCACTACGCTACCAAAAATAGGCTACGTCCTTTATGAAGCACATAATAGTTTAGTTCCCTTGTACTTTGTATAGAACATAGTGAAAAACCAGGTTTTCCGGTACTTGATTTTTTCTAATATTTTTCCCGTACTAAGTGATAGTCTAATAGTGCAATACAAAAGTTTCAGAAAGAAACAATAGAAAAAGGGTGTCTGGTACTCAGGAGGTTAAATAGGTACATTTTGTCAAAGTTCCTTGAACATTTTTGTACCTGATTTTAATTTCGCGATTTCAAAGTTGGTCCCATAGTAAAAGTCAAGTAATCATATTGGATCGAATAAAAAAAATATACCTTAATAAATCTAAAAAAAATATCCCAAATCTTCCTCTTAATCTTGATTTCAAACAATAGTACACAAAACCACCAATAAAATATAGCACTATACAATGTCGCGCAAAATCTGGTCCTAATACCAAATGAGGTTAATGCACCAGTATAGGCCACCTAAATTTCGCGGTTGGTAGCGCGGCCGCGACCTTGCCACGGCACATTGAGCCTTGTTACCTCACCGGCGCGGGCGCCGAGCCGCATTCCTGCTGTTGCCGTTAGTTAAGCTGAGGTCAGAACCTCTAGGATTGATCTACAATCTACAAATTTACAAAAGCTGTTTGGGGAGGTCAGAACCTCTAGGATTGATCTACAATCTACATATTTACAAATACAGGTTGAATATATAGATAATCATGTACCACAATACCAAAAACATACAAATTACGGGAACAAAAACATTAAAAATTGGTTATACTAAACGGCAACCTTATCGCTTCAAGCGACTTATTCCAGCCAATCAAATATACTGTGCTGTTGTATTATGTACAGTGTATAGTGCAGTAGTAGCGCACCCCAGATATACTACTTACACAAAATATCTAATTTTCCTTTTCGTCTCGACTTCAAATGACATATTTATGGAACCTACGTAAAATTTAGCCTATGAAAAAGATAATTTAATCGTAGAAAGTCATACTCTAAGGTCATCTGAATTGTTGAACAGGTCAAAGCTCGTGCTTCTAGGCAGTGGCAGAGCAAGGCTGAAATTACCTGTTGGCAACTTATTTTTTGCTAGACTCTGTTTCATGAATTTTAAGGTTTTGCTACTTTGGCGAGGCAACTTTGGAGATTACATGCTCCAGGGGTTCTTTCTATGACTGACTTTAGACCGCCAAAGAACTTGTATGGAGACGACTACGGACGTATACGGAACTTTACGGATTCTCTATACAATCTGTCAAAGCTCCGTATAATTAGGTACCTACGTTCCTAGCCGTCAGAAGTTCTATTATAAAGTCCCAGTCACCCACTTCGTACCACTTTACCTACGATAAATCATTGTACTAAATTGGGCCCGAGCCCCAAATCAGGTCAACGCTCTAGGCTCACCCAAATTCGCGGCGACCTTGCCACGGCACATTGAGCCTTGTTACCTCACCGGGCCACATTCCTGCTCTAGTGCCGTTAGCAGTTCGGGGCGTACGCTGGTCGGAGCGTGGGGCTACTTCGGACCACAGGAAATAGGCGCTTACAACAATCTAAGCGTATATTTGAGCTAACAGAGTAGTATTGCTAATTGTATTCTTTTATACATCTATTTCGGCCAAAAGCTTAGTATTGCAATTCAGCGAGGCAATGCCGGCTGCATTCTGGCCACGTTACCATCTGCTGCGGGGCTTTTAGATTAGTTTTTTTTTCATTAATTTATGTTAGTGTATTTAGTATAAGTTTTATACATAATAGAGATACATTTGACCACCAATTCGCCTGATGGAAAGTTATGTTGTGGCCAAAGTTGAAGTATGTAGAATGTAGATCTAGAAGATACCTATGGATATTCAGTCTTGCGTTAAAGATGTCCATTATCCAGGTTTCCTGACAATTACAATTGTTAGGAAACAATGACGGATATAGGGTACCTATATTCCATGCTCGCTTGCAAGAAAAATGTTCCACTGGTTCGACCCGCTGGACAAGACTTTTGTTACTTCATTTTTTCGTAGTCACATTTCCTTGTTTATTTTTCATTTGTGGAATTTGATTTTAAAAATTCTTTATTAATCAATGTTATGAATAACACAACGTCTATTTAGCGTTAGGTGGCTTAAAACTTTATTTGTAGCCCTTAACTTGTCAATCAATCTAGAGTAGTCTTTCTTATTTGTGAAAGGAGGGAACAGACTCCAGGAAGACCCCTATTTCTGCAGCCAGGCGCTATGAAGCTCAGTTTTTATCCCCATTGAGCGGAGGGTCTGAGTCCTCACATCGTCCGAGAGGGTAATCAGCTTCTCATCACCTTCACAGCTGGGTGGATGGTCAATTTGGCTTTGCAAAGCCTTCTCTCTCTTCGAGGGCCTCAGACTAGGTCTCCTGCGTCCTCTTAGCCTTAACAGTGTGGCGTGGAGTGGATAACTCACCCTAAACCCGCGAAGTCGGCATACCGTTACTCGATGATCTTTTGTTACGAGAGGGAAGCTTGCACAAGATACCGGGCTGCTTCGGGGTATAGCCAGGTTATGTGGGATAGCACTTAACTTCAGTGACCTGCTTGTATGCTATCGCACCAGACGCACCGGAGCTCCCAGTACTTTGATATTGACGTCCGGTGTTTACCATAGGTACAGCCGCTTATGAGGACGTGGCTATTCAACTTTGTCCGTTCGAGTGGATGTTTAAAGCCCCACACCTGCGAGCACAGAGGTCCCCTTTTAGTAAGCTATTACTATAGGCAGGGGATACCGAAGCCGTATTATAGCCCAAAACCGTGATGGTCTAGTATTAATGACACCCGCCGTGCAATCACGAGGTCGTGGGTTCAAATCCCGGTCCCGTACCAGAAAATTCTTTGGAATTTATGAATAAAATTTCACACCACTGGCTTTTCGGTGATTCGTAGAAGAAATTCGATGGCGTACGTGAATCCACCAACCAATACTGGGCCAGCGTGGTGAATATGGCGGTGGGCTATTAAAAAGGCTGGTACAGTATATTTTATAGCCCTGGCACCAGGGCTAATGGAGTGGAGACCTCACCCTAGCCCGCTAAGTCGGCGCACCGTTACTCGATGACCTAACGCGGAGAAATCGGCCGCCGCGCGCCGCCTGCGCCCGTGCCGAAATCGAAAGTACTCGGCGACCGCTCAACTCTAATTACCGTCGCTAACTCGAACCTGACAGCCCCACTGTTGCCAATTTAGTAAAAAAAGAGCTAGATTTTGCTCTTTTTCCGTGCCCGACAGCTATAAAATAATTAGAATTTATTCAATGCAAAAGTAATGAGTGAGTAGGTAAAAATAATAAAAGGTCTTAAAATTACAACTTCTAGACAGTTCACCCATTGCGCAATTATAATTACAATAGTTATACATCAATATTAATCCGTATCCTTACTAATATTATAAATCCGAAGGCGTGTTTGTTGGTTTGTTCTTCTTTCACGAAGCAACGGATCAACGTATTGAGTCGACTTTTGGCTTGGACATAGTTCGAAACACGGAAAGTGACACAGGCTGCTCGATAATTAAAATACCGCGGGCGTAGCCGCGAGCAAAAGCTAGTACGAAATAAATCTACATTTATTTTAGGACACAGCAAGATCTGGCTCTTTTACCGTGTCAGGCTCAGGCAGCTATAGAATAGATATATATAAAAAGTTCATCATGTCTCGACAAAAATGTATGAAACAGCTGATTTCGACGTTCGCCCCATAGTAGCATTTGTTTACGCGGCGCCCCCCCCAAACTGTTGCCAACTTATTCATTAGTGGCCAGATCTAGATATGTTTTGGTGTCAGGCAGCTGAAAATTCATAATAGTTGTATTGGAATAGTAATATGCCGAATCAAATTAAAAAGATAGTCCGACAAAGTGTATGGGAAATGTTCAATTCAGTAAATGTACACTTAGGTAGGTCAAACTACAGAATGGCAAGAAAAATGGCATAGCTACTTCTAGAAACTTATTTGGATAAAAATATACGACAATATAAATGTTTCAGAGTTATTTTTGTGATAAGCATTTCAAGACTGAAGCGAACGCAAGATTTGAACTTGCCTCTCGAATGACTTAACTTTTTTAATTTAACTTTAGAAATGCTTATCACAATGATAAACATTTGAGATAAACTGTAGTGTACCTATACAGGTAGAAAGCACTCTAAATGATAATCATATAATAGTATGGGTGTTTTTGACTTTGTCTTTTTGTGAGTTCCAATGTAACCCTGCCCTGGCACTGAAAATATCTAAAAATGTAAATAAATATTCACTTTTTCACTTTTACTAGCTATTTACTTGAGGTAGAAGTTGGCAACACCTGCCGCGCCTATTTGCACGTCGTCTTCAATGGCGACGTATGCGGTTGCCGACTGAATGAAGATGTAACGGAGCGCGCGTCATCCGCGAAAATACTTTACCTGATTAACGTAGCATGCGTCATCTCCGACATCTCAACTATCATCTCATTTATTTATAAATTCTCATGATATTTTTTTTTACCAATTCTCATGGTATTCAAATTAAAATTCCTCAGAGTCTTAGATACCATATACGGTAGGCTATGTCATCATTATGTCGGCTGTAGGAAAACCACTGTTAGACATAGTCCTCTTCAACTATGAATAAGTACGACCGGTTGGAAGTAAATAAGACTGGTTGGAAGCGGCTCGTATCTAGCTTGTCTTTGCCATCTTTATCAGATCGTCTTGTGGCAAAGTATTGTACTCATGGGCGTATACAAGGTGACTGGTAAACATTGAGCAACCTTTTAGGGGCTTATTCTGTACATCGAAACTAACAACTTTTGTTCTGCAACTTTTGTCAAAACTCAAAAATAAATGGTATTCCATAGAAAAATATCGTTCACCCGCAACCAAATGTATGGAACAGCTTATTTTTTTTTGAGTTTTGACAAAAGTCGCAAAACAAAAATTGTTAGTTTCGATGTACAGAATAAGCCCCCAAAAGGTTGCTCAATGTTTACCAGTCACCCAGTATTAAGGCGCAAGTGGAAACTTGTTTGCTCCCCTGATAAAACATGAAAGTTAGTAAAGTAAGTTCGTATAAACCGGGTGGCTAGCCCTGATTTCAGTTTTTAAAGCCGCCTGAAGGCCTCTGACAAAGCTAAACGGTTAATACTACTGGGGCCTACAATTTGACGTGTCATACGAGCCACGGTAGCGATCAGTTGTACCTAAACGCCACCCGCGGTCATTCATTCGAAGACTGACCATGCCGAATGATGCTTGAATTCACTTACAAACACCTAGTCATAGTACGCTATGAGTGCTAACTTGAAAGTTAATTCATTCTATTATCCGGGGTAAGTATGCAAAAGTAATTAAGGGGCCTCCCAAGATAAAGTCACTAGTTATGCCAAGGAATATAGTCCGTATGCCAGATATGCCATATTGGCTATGACTACTTAGTATCAAACAAAGTGGCTTCCCGCTGTCTGTCTATCCCTATATATATTTTAATAGATAGAATGATTTAATAGGAATGTTTATACAATACACCTGTGCGAAGGCGGTGCAGATCGCTTGTAAGTATACAGGGTTATTTCTAATCTATTAGCATCCTTTTAGGGACTTATTTTGTACATCAAATCTAACATATTATTTTTTTTGTTTTTCTTCAAGCTTTATATATAAGCTTAACGAAAAACAAAAGAATAATAATTTGTCTGCCTAGCTTGGGTCCGCGTTGGTAGAGTCTTGGCCTTAGACGCATTTTTTTGACGTACCGAATCTATCTGACCCAAAAACCTCATTGACCAGTAATGTGTATTATTCCATCAATTATTATCATTGCTATAATCAGACAGCTGTTTTAATCGCGACATAAATAGCTAATGAAACAAATGGACAGGTCAATTGGGCAATTTAATTTAATTATCTCTGCCGCCGAGAAATGAATTGTGCTCATTAATTTTAAATACAATTTTGAAAGGATTATAAAGATAAATATTGGTTCCTTGTATTTTTTCTAATGCTATTGCTTTACCTGCTTTTCAACGCGTTAGATAATGTAGACGTGGCCATCGTTTTAGTGCATTAAAACCATAACGCTACGCTTAACGCTCCCTGCGTTAAGCGTAGCGTAACGGCCTAAATAACGCGCTTATTTATGCGTTAAGACGCAGATAAATTCAATATTCAATCGTTTTTATTGCACCATAAATACACATTCTCTTAGTCTAATTTATAAATGTATCTTGTTTTTAAACTTTCGCGATTTGAACACATTATTATTATATACTACGGGACTAACTTACTAACTACTTGAATCTACCCGTGACCACGATCGATGCAACTCGGCCGAAACGTCGGGATGAGGAGGTATTTATTTATCTCGTAATTTTAGTGCGCGATTAGTCCCGTAGTATATAATAATAATATAAATGTATCATTTATATAAACCTAGAGTTACATACTTATGGACCCTGTATTAGGGTATTGCAATTAACTTAAACACTAAGGTAACTGCCTCGGTGGCTCAGTGGTTAGTGACCCTAACTTCTGGATCAAAGAGGCGTGGGTTCGATCCCCGCCCAGGGTAAATATTTATGTGATGAACATAAGTGTTTGCTCTGTGTCTGGGTGTTATTTAGTTACTATCTATATGAGTATGTATTTAAAAATAAGTATATGTAGTATATCAGTCTCTGGCAGCCATATCACAAAGCTTTGCTTAGTTTGGGGTCAGAGGCAGTGTGTAAGATGTTCCAAAATATTTATTTATTTATTTATTAATGGGAACGTTTGCTAAGTATTATGTCTTATTTTACTTTTACTAGTTAGCGGGGTCGAAACGTTTTTCGTCTAGGAAGTCTTGTATTGCTTTTGGATATGAGAATCTCTTTTTTTTCTTTTAATTTTTTTTCCGTTTGTTTCGTTCATGAATTTCGTTGGTCAATTCAATTGAATTATTTATTGGTATAAAACTAAGTAACAAGACAGTGTTAAATACTAAAGCGTTACTTATTCTTAATTTACCTACTCTACCTTATCTATGAGGTCATACACATTCAAAAAAGAAAAAAGAACAGCATCGTGAAAATTAGACTAATAAATAATTTAAATAATAAATAAAGAAGTAGCGTAAGGTAAGGTTTAATCGAGCGTCTAGCTAATGAATTAAATATTATGTTTATAATTGCAGACAAAAAAACCTTTACAAACATGATAATGTCTTTTTTAGGATTTGGAAGTTGGTCCTGTTGTAAAACTGGGCCACAATGACGAATACAGGGATAAACTGAGATGTCTTATATAGAACATTCCGCCTGGGAGAGAACCTGGGAATAAATAAGTAATAATACATATGTTACTTCTTCGAAGTTAAATATACATTCCACTGTTAATGCTTCAGTTTCTAATACGATGCAATTTCAATCCGATTTATGAATTGTTTGTGGTCTCCACTACAGAACTTTACGACCCCATCGGTCATCAGGTTCTCGTGTTGTTGCCCGTGCCCACTGCTTTTTTGACTAGCTAATCCGTTGGGCTTTGTGTCAATAAAATTATAGCTTTATTTCAAAACGAGCTGACCCGGTGAACTTCGTTTCACGCAATATCTTTATAAATTGTAGACTATGTGTTATTCTGAAGTATTAACAAGTTTCTTGCAAAGTTTCATATCAATCCGTTCAGTAGTTTTTGTGTGAAAGAGTAAAAAAACCTCCATACATACTCACAAACTTTCGCGTTTATAATATTAGTAGGAAATAGGATTATGCTTAATTTTGTACATTTATATTTTAGCTATGTATAAAAGCCACAATAAAAGGTAAAGGAACATACAATTCTTGTAGATTTATAAAACAAATTTCTTAAGCCATGACCTACGATAATCATTGGATATTTTCTAAAATAGCATCTCTTTGTTAAGAATAATTTCTGTTAGAGAAGAGGCGTAGCAGTGGACCGCGTTGAAATCTTTTCTTAGGCTTTATTTACAATACGCATCCCACGCATTATCTCAATATGCATCACAATAACATGTTATATCTGTCTTATGTTCGTTTGGTTATATCATAAACAAGTTAATGTGGGCGGACGGATACGATGATCAATTTGACTTTTATCATCAACTAGCGACCCGCCCCGGCTTCGCACAGGTATTATTCATATAAACCTTCCTCTTGAATCACTCTATCTATTAAAAAAACCGCATCAAAATCTGTTGTGTAATTTTAAAGATATAAGCATACATAGGGACAGACAGGGAAGCGACTTTGTTTTATACTGTACTGTACTGTACCAACCTTTTAAATAGTTCACTGCAGGACGTAGACCTACCCACGAATGGTAATTGGGCCATATCCACCACGCTGGCCCAGGTGCGGGTTGGTGGATTCACATTACGCCATCGAATTTATTCTACGGACGCATGGAGGTTGCCTCACGATGTTTTCCTTCACCGAAAAGCCAGTGGTGTTAAATTTCGTACATAAATTCCAAAGAACTCATTAGTACGGGACCGGGATTTGAACCCACGACCTCACGATTGCAAGGCGGGTGTCACTACCTCTAGGCCAGCACAATTTACTGTTTTATACTATGTAGTGATAATACCATAATTACAGATGTATTTTTTTTGTCGAGATATTGGCAAGCTGAAATGGCAGTAGGCAGGGCACACAGCACGATCGATGGAGTCAAATTTCCTAATTGGAAATCACGTACTGGTCGATAGGGTTGAACAGTTTTCAAGTGGAAATCCCGGCAAGTGTTTGTAGTACGTTCACCCACAAGGTGGACATGACCTCATTAAAACCGCAAGATCGCGCTGGGTGCAAACCACTTTCAATAGATCTTGTTGGTGATCTATAGGGGAAGCCTACGTTTAGCAGTGGACTACCTATAGCTGAAAAAAAGAAGAAAAAACATTAATTTGTTCAAACGTTTTTGAAAATTAAGTTTCGCGTAGCATGGTAGAGCGCGTTGAAGTCTTTTCTGGCAGATGTGATAATAATTTTATGAAACAAGGTATGATAGTTACATTACATGGATATTTTAGGTCTTCGAAATCTTGCAATGATCCAAAAGTGTATTTGTTGGTTTGTTTGTTAATTTTTCGCGCAATGGATTGATTTATTTTTTCTGTAAGAATATACCAATATAGTTTGAAGTTAGGAGAGTGTTAGGTATAGGATCACGCGGTTAAGTGAGTTCGTAGAGGCCGGGTGGCAAGTTCTTGTGTCGGAGTTTTTAAACCGCCTAAAGACTTTTGACATGGCTAAACGGTTAAAGCAACCTGGTGGGTGATTCTGTATGAAAACAAGCACGTAACGCGCTCTAACGTGCTCTTTGTTTTTAAGAAATTAGTATGAAAATTACTAATTTTTCAAATAGCATAACTTAAACTCGGTTTATAATTTACGAGTATTTCAACGTAATTTTACATTTATCAAACAGTTCTCCAAATGAAATTCAAGGAATTAAAAAAAATACTTACCTCGTTACGTTACGTTTTGTCGATGGAGAATCAGACCCCTGTTACGATCGGCATAAGTGTTCGGTTTGTTTTAGTTGTGGATTCATTATTGCATCACGCTGGTAGTGTCACGGGTTAAAGCTTAAAAACATGGCGTATAAAGTCTGATAGCTCATGTGTTTTGTAACTCTAAAGCGATCTCATAGTTTGATCGTTTCGTGATGTAGTTACGATAGGATCGAACCTAGCCTACCGTCTAGCTAGTCACATCAATATGTACCTACTCGTATTGAAAGCTTAACCCTATAAAATTTGATTGATTTTTTGTCAGTTTCGTAATGAATTGTGAACACGTGCAGCTATCACCATTTAGACATATGTTTATGCATAAGATACGACCAGTTAGAGCACAGGTTCTCAACCTTATTGTATCTACGGTCCATTTATTTACAAACACCTCAGTACTCATAGTATAAATTCGCCAGTTTTTTATCCACTTGATAGAGTTTAACTAGGTACATAATTTTATATAAGATTAGTACAGTCAGTTATTGCCATCATTTTGGCGTTGTTTTATCTATCCTTCTAGCTGACTTTGCCGTATAATGATGGCCAACCAACTCTACCATACGACCTATTTGCAGACCTAACAAATATTCACAAAAATCATGTCTCACATTTATTAAATAATTTATACTTACTGAAAAACTTCGTTTGCCGGGTAGCTAGTTTCCAGTTAGCTAGACGTCGTTTCAGCCGTAGACCGTCCTCTGCTGGACATAGGCTTCCCCTATAGATTTCTATTAAGACCGGATATAAGCAACTTGCATCCAGCGCGACCCTGCTGTCTTAAAAAGGTACGGAGGTAAAGTTATAGAGGAACCAAATGAGGTCATCCGTCCACGATTTGGGTACGCTGTGCATGTCAGTATGTGGTCTCCATTCGAGAACCAAACTTGTAGTTTACGCGAACTCTTTCGAGCACTCTACAAACTTACTAGAACTCAAGCTCTTGTGGCCGCTCTCTCTATCCTCTGCAGCCGTAGAGGCAGGCGCGGGGGGCCATTTTAACTGACCCGTGATGGAACACCCAGGGGTGTACTGACCAGTCGGCGGGACTCCCACACAAGCACCCGCCTGCCCTGAAGGCGTGGTGATATCCATAAAGGATTTCCTCTGGTAAAAAATAAAAAAGGGGTACAGGGTGTGGCGTACAGTTTGGGAGCCGCTGATCAAGTAAAGTGTGCACGCGGAGCAGGCGTCCGGCGGCCGCCCGGCCGGTCGGGCTTTCCTTTCGCAGGTCGACGGCCGCGCGAAAGTCGACGCGTGACGTCACTGCTTTATTGCATTACTGCAGTTAGATCAACCAGGTAATATTTATAAACAGATGCTAAAATGACGGTTTGGCTGTAAGAGGCTTTTGAGCTGAAAGCTGAGGTGTAGAGAGGGTCATTTTTTAATGTAGATTTTATCTAGACTCCTGATGGTAACGTGCAGTACTGTACTGACGCATGTTGTATATTCTTTGGAAAGATAACATTTAATAACAACGGAACCTACAAAATAAGTTATTTTTAAGATGTATACGCAGTCGTATACAACATTTAAAGAAAATAAAAACAAAACAAATTTTTTTTTCGCAAATATGGCACAACCGACTTCAATCGTGTACAATATTCTCTTCACTCGTATCGACGTATAGAATTTTAAATTGACCATTTAATTTACGAAAACGAGCCAAGTGATTTCGAAAAAAATTTAAAGGGAGTATGGGTATAATTTAAGAGATTGATATTTTTCGATGTAGTCTGGAAAATTTCACAGAAGTGGCGCTGAAAATTTGTGAAAAACCATTATATCAATTATGTTAGTTAATGTTTTGATTATCTCATTCTGTTTTTTAGATAATGATTTTACTTTTATGTTTGTGTCTCATATTTCACATGTTCGATAAGGGCAGTATCAACTTGGTTTTATACTGGAACGTTGCTGTAACCTTTGATGAATAAATAAATAAAATAATTTCTATATCAAATGTATTTTCTTAAATCTTTTCACAATTGGCGAAACTATCGATGAACATACACAAAACAAATACATACAGACGAACATAGAACCACCTCACTGCCTGTTAGCAGCGTGCCCAGCATGCTGGCAGCATTGCCAATCAGCTTGGCAATGCTGCCAGCATACTGGGCACGCTGCTTATACCTTGAGCCAAATAAACACCAGCATTTTGGTCACGCGGCGGGTACACCAGACGCTCAGAAAGACTTTTGAAAACAAGATGATTTTTCGGCCACTACGCGCACAATTTCAAACGGCTCAAATATGTAACCACTGCCGAGGCTAGCATATTTGCGCCGTTTGTGCTGCTCCGCCGAATCGGCCACCGCACCAGCCCTACTCTGAGTCTCAGAAAGACGGCGCCAAAGTATCGACGCAAGTCGCGTCCCATTCTATGGGCCGTCTACACTTCCATGGGACCAGCTTCATAACGTCAGGCCTTTTGCCATCACCACGCGCAAACCCATTCGGTTCAAGTACGGCTGCGACATTGGCGGTCGCAAAAGCCCTGCATATGACATCGTTCACAATGGCGTGACAACCAATTCGACCAGCGCTTCTTGAGCACGAAAGACGGTGGTGATCGAGCTGGTCAACTAGGGTACTTGAATAGGTGAGAGCGCTCAGCAATGTGCAGCGCGGCAGCAAGGTGGGTCGACTATCTTGACGATATCATCAATACCGCCGGTCGAGCATGTTTACGGCAAAGAGCCAAGGCAGATGGCACTGCAAGAGTGAGGCCTATACCCAGCAGTGGGACAAAGAAAGCTGTGGATGATATCGATGACGAAACAAATTAGTTGAGATTGGCTGTTTTTTGGGTTTGAAATGATTATTTGCTACAATATTTGTATACCGTTTCACATTGAATTAGGGATAATATTTTGTAGCGCACTTACTATTTTTGTTTCCATATTTTTTTGACAAGATAAACATAAATTAAATTATATCGCGGGCGAAGCCGCGGGTAAAAGCTAGTACTTTATAAAACCGACGAGTATTGTGAAATGTAATCTTTCTCACATGGCAATAAAGCTGAACCTCCATTGTTGCAGGTTTGCTGGACACGCTGGACCAGCAGGCGGAGTCGAAGGACTGCCCGGGCGTCTGCATGAACTCGCTCGCGTCCATGATGTGCCCGCAGGTGCTGGAGGACGTCACCTGCCCCAGCGCCAACATGAAGTGCTGCGCCGACGATCCGCAGAGTAAACTACTCTTTATTTTCTATTACTTATGGTCTCTATTAGAACTCACCGGGCGTCAGCGAAGTTCGTGCTAAAGAAATGGTGGTTTACTGAGCGCCACACAAATTGAAAGATGGGAAGTTAGCCGCAGATGACACTTCACCGTGATTCGCTAATTATTGCGCATGTGTGCACAATGCCTATACAAATGGCGAAGTAGTGAGCTCGGGCGTAGGGAGCGCGCAGGAGGCATGAGGTTGGCGGGCGGGTGTGCGCCGGCGCGGCGTCTCGTCTCTGTGGCACCCACTAACGTAATTATATATTTTGGCGTTTGCGCAGCTCTCTGCGGCTAACTTCCCATCTTTCAATTTGTGTGGCGCTCAGTATAGTATACGGACAGACCGGATCAAACGTAATGGAGTCCCTGAAGTTAGCTACAAGCGCAGTCCCCTTTCGTGCAGCTGACAATACATAACGGTACTGCGCAATGACTCGCCTATGAAGCTGTGGTAGCCTGGAGGTAGTAACACCCACCTTACAATCATGAGGTCGTGGATTCAAATCCCGTTCCCGTATCTACCAATTCGTTCTTTGGTATTTATGTATCTACGGGATTTCACACCATTAACTTTCGGTGAAGGAAAACATCATGAGCTTAATTCATCGTCAACCTAAATAAAGGTGACGTTCACAAGTGGTATATTATTCAGAAAAAATCTAACCAAGATGATATATATATATATATATATATTTGCATCGCGGAGTTGATATTACGTCCTACATGGCGGTTTTTACCGATGATGTTGCGTCCGACTGACTTGTTGCATCCTGTATATGGACGCAAGATTGACCATCTCTCAAATTCAGCCAGAAGTAGTGCAAAGGCTAGTACAATGGCTGGGTGAAATATTGGCATGGACGTTGTTTTGTCACCGGAGTGCTTTTCGGCGTATTTCTTAGTTCCGCTGTTTGGCGCGCGCATTTTGGAGGGCGCTCCTGCGCGCCGTATATCAGTGGCGTATACTCGATATTTTGTTTACGTATAACACGCCGATAATGTGGCTTCTGTATATAATAAAAGTTTTCATCAATTCTAATGAGTGATTTTATCGCGTCACACAAAACGACTTCGCCCCAGAGGAGACGTCGGGGAGTCAGAGGTGAGGGGGCGGAGTTCGCACGCGGTTTGCAAGCGGCATGTTTTTGTTTATACCTCTATTGACGGCTAGCGCGGACGTAATGACGCTTGTGGTATAAATATTGTATACTGGAAGTAACTCACTTTGAATTTTGAACCCATATTTTGTGAATATTGAGGCCCTATTTTTTTGTGATTTAATTAAAAATTTACAGTTTTGAGATTTATTCCTATATGTGTACTCTGAGACAATGCTTCTCGCCAAATTTCATAGTTCCATGTCAACGGGAAGTACCCTGTAGGTTTTGATTTTTGTGAGTGTCGAAATATGCGGTTAATTACGACATAAACGGCTCTAACTTTTTTAAACGATAACTGAGAAGTTTTTTTTTACACAACTGCAAGAGACCATAGATATACTCGTACGTACCTATACAAATTAAATTTCAACTCGATATCTTTACGCGTTCCCGAGATAAAGAGTCTTGACATACACACAGGCGGACAGACGGACAACAAAGTGATCCTATAAGGGTTCCGTTTTTTCCGTTTGAGGTACGGAACCCTAAAAAAACACTTAAAAAGTGTGTCTAATTGGTAAAAATGCTTTTATGTAACAGTTTGGAGGTTACTTAATCAGGGTTGATAGAGATAAACTACGTTTTGTCCTATTGAGCCAAATATATTTATTAGCCTAATAAATTCAAATTTAATTTAAAAAAAAAAACGGAGGGCTCTTTTTTATTTTTAACTGATGTAATAGAAACAGAAAAATATGAACTTTATCGAAATGTAACGAGTGTTTTGGTTAGAATTTTTGATTATTATTATACCAGCCTCCATACATTTTATGGACGTGTCCTTTATGAGCTGTATAAAGGGTTTTCTAGAACTGATAATTCCAGTATACAAAGCCGAAAGGAAGTGATTCAGACCATTATATTATTATAAACAATTTTCAATGTGGGACCAAACTGAACCAAAATTCTTGAAAAAAAAGCTGTCTCACACATTTTAACCGACGAAACTAAGGAGGAAGCTTCATCAAAACTAACAACTTTTGTTCTGCGACTTTTGTCAAAACTGAAAGTAATTTTTGTTGTTCCTTGGAAAAATATCGCTTAACCTCGTAATGTAAACAAAATGTATGGGACAACTGATTTTTTTTTGAGTTTTGACAAAAGTCGCGGTAACAAAAGTTATTAGTTTTGATGTACAGAATAAAGGTGGGCACACACGGTCAGTTAAACTGATCAGTTTTTCGCATCACTCAAACTGGGAGCTCATTCAGTTAATGAAAAGGTGGGAATTGGTGGTTCCATATTTGAAGACAGTGGACCCATGATATTTGTTCGATAACTTGTGTTAAGTGTTTCAATTTTTCATGAGAAATTATTGGAACCAAAGTTGTTTGAAATTTGATTTTCCACAACTTTGATTCCTATCAACTTTTTCATGGATCGATATTTTTTAATAAGCCGGTGATGTCATGATGTTTCTTGGATAACTTGTGTTATTTCAATTTTACATGAGATATTATCGGAACTCAAGTTGTTTGAAATTTGATTTCCTATAACTTTGATTGCCATCAACTTTTCCAGGATCGATATTTTTTTAATAAGACAGTGGTGCCATTTTGTTTCTTCTATAACTTGTGTTATTTCAATTTTTCATGAGAAATTATCGGAACCAAAGTTGGTTGAAACTCAATTTTCCACAACTGTGATTTTTATCAACTTTTTCTAGGATCGATATTTTTTTAATAAGCCGGTGGTGCCACGATGTTTCTTCGATAACTTGTATTATTTCAATTTTTTATGAGAAATTATTGGAAGCAAAGTTGTTTGAAATTTGATTTCCTAAGACTTTGATTCCCATCAACTTTTTCCAGGACCGACATTTTTTTTAATAAGTTAGTGGTTCTATTTTGTTTCTTCCATAACTTGTTATTTTAATTTTTCATGAGAAATTATCGAAGCCGAAATTGCTTGAAATTTGATTTCCTACAACTTTGATTCTCATCAACTTTTTATAGGATCCATAATTTTTTAATAAGCCAGTGGTGCCATGATGTTTCTTCGATAACTAGTGTTATTTCAATTTTTCATGAGAAATTATCGGAACCAAAGTTGTTTGAAATTTGATTTCCTACAACTTTGATTCCTATCAATTTTTTCCAGGATCGATATTTTTTTAATAACTTAGTGGTTCTATTTTGTTTCTTCCATAACTTGTTATTTCAATTTTTCATGAGAAATTATCGAAACCGAAGTTGCTTGAAATTTGATTTCCTACAACTTTGATTCCTATCAACTTTTTCCAGGATCGATATTTTTTTTATAAATTAGTAGTTCCATTTTGTTTCTTCCATACTTGTGTTATTTCAATAATTCATGAGAAATTATAGGAACCAAAAATGTTTAAAATTTGATTTCCTACAACTTTGATTCCCATCAACTTTTTATAGGATTGATAATGTTTTTAATAAGGCAGTGGTGCCATGATGTTTCTTCGATAACTAGTGTTATTTCAATTTTTCATGAGAAATTATCGGAACCAAAGTTGTTTGAAATTTGATTTCCTACAACTTTGATTCCTATCAATTTTTTCCAGGATCGATATTTTTTTAATAACTTAGTGGTTCTATTTTGTTTCTTCCATAACTTGTTATTTCAATTTTTCATGAGAAATTATCGAAACCGAAGTTGCTTGAAATTTGATTTCCTACAACTTTGATTCCTATCAACTCTTTTCCAGGATCGATATTTTTTTTTATAAATTAGTAGTTCCATTTTGTTTCTTCCATACTTGTGTTATTTCAATAATTCATGAGAAATTATAGGAACCAAAAATGTTTAAAATTTGATTTCCTACAACTTTGATTCCCATCAACTTTTTATAGGATTGATAATGTTTTTAATAAGGCAGTGGTGCCATGATGTTTCTTCGATAACTAGTGTTATTTCAATTTTTCATGAGAAATTATCGGAACCAAAGTTGTTTGAAATTTGATTTCCTACAACTTTGATTCCTATCAATTTTTTCCAGGATCGATATTTTTTTAATAACTTAGTGGTTCTATTTTGTTTCTTCCATAACTTGTTATTTCAATTTTTCATGAGAAATTATCGAAACCGAAGTTGCTTGAAATTTGATTTCCTACAACTTTGATTCCTATCAACTCTTTTCCAGGATCGATATTTTTTTTTATAAATTAGTAGTTCCATTTTGTTTCTTCCATACTTGTGTTATTTCAATAATTCATGAGAAATTATCGGAACCAAAAATGTTTGAAATTTGATTTCCTACAACTTTGATTCCCATCAATTTTTTCTAGGATCGCTATTTATTTTGATAAGACGGTGGTGCCATATTGTTTACAATGGCACCACTGTCATATTTGAAAAATATCGATCCTGCAAAAGTTGATGTGAATTAAAGTTATGGTAAATCAAATTCCAAACAACTTTGGTTCAGATATTTTTTTATAAAAAATTGGAATTACGTGTGTTACTGAAGATTCAGTTAATCATCGAAGTGGTACAAACATGCAAACCATCGCAGTACCTATCGGCAATAGTTGACTACGTTAGGACCCCGCTGCAATTATTTGATGAATTGATGCGATCATTTCATCCCAGCTTCTGGTAGTGGTTTATACATGGAGCCACCAATGCCCACCTTTTAATTTACTGAATGAGCCCTAATTGGAGTGACGCGAAAACCTGATCAGTTGAACTGACCGTGTATGCCCACCTTAAGCCCCCAAAAGGATGCTAATTATATACAGGGTTATTTCTGTATATTTATGTATGACCACGCACCACTTTTCACAGAAAAGTTTGGTTTCAATAATTCTTTTTTTGTTTAGTAATTCATACTTAAGAGGTGGTTTGGTTTAAATTTTATAGAAATCGGCTGATCCATTTTTGATAAATCAACAATAATGTGAAAAATGCTACATCGATCCGTGCATAATATTTGCGTTCTAGCGATGCGCCCCGGCTTCGCACAGGTGTATTATACATATAAACATTTCTCTTGAATTACTCTATCTATTAAAACAAACTGCATCAAAATCCGTTGCGTAGTTTGAAAGATATAAGCATACATGGGGACAGACAGCGGAAAGCGACTTTGTGTTATACTATGTAATGATTCTGTACACGGGTGAAGTCGGTCATGCTATTTTTTGCAAAACATAATTATTGGGAAAAGTAAACCTGTAAAACTAAGGAAAAAACGTTTGCACCAGTGAGAACTAGATGGCGTTAGTATGCAAGATAGCCCGCGATGGCGTTGCGTTTTATAATAATGGCAGTAAACCTCATACTTCACATAGTTAGCCAATGTCTAAAGTGTTATGTCAATACGACCAAATTCAACCAATATTTTTGAAACGCATGAATCATTCGTTGTCAGCGAAGTTCGTGCTTAAAGTTTATGTTATGAAAGGTATTATAGGCTTAAAGCCTTAAATACTTAAAATAGGCTTTCTGTATAACGAATTAATCAAGTACTCGGTGCCTGTATAGGCCGTGCTACACTGTACTCTATAAATCTGCGACAGTAGAAGATTGAAGATTGACACTTTTAGGGTTGGGATAGTGGTGGAAAAAATCGATTTTCAAACAATGTTGTTATGAAATCGAATGAGTAGTTGAAGGTGAGAAATTTGATTTCATTTACTTACTATTATGATCAAGTATGTACACATGTAAATAATGTTATGATATTAAATAAATACTCATAATAATGTAACGATAGTATTTATCGATGTTATTCACTATTATACACATGTAAAAAATGTTATGATATTAAAATATACAATAAAATTAATGATAAATCAAGTTTTACTATCGATATTTTAATTAAAACTCTATCTAAAACTCTGTGGTCACGATCATTCGTCGCCCATCACCGTTCCCTCTATAATCTAAGCCCATCACTAATCGGCATGCCCATAAAGTATGACATTGACAGGTACTGTCTGTACTATTAAGAAATTCAAGACTTCATAGGCGTGATTTTTCTGACAGCTGTCGCAGAGATCAAGTTAAATTTTATAGAGTATAGTTGTAGTTTCACTAGTTGGCGTATGTGAAGTTACAAGCTACGCAATAGCCTAATGGCTATTCATATAGCCAATCAACGTGCGGCTTTATGTGAGCTTCAGTCAGGATTGGATATTGCGCATCTTGTAGAGCTTCACAATTCACATCCGCCAATTGGTGTGGCGCGGTCTATACATGCTACTCAACTTCAAAGAAAATATTTACTTAAGAGCTCAAGTTTCTGGCCTCGGCAAGAATTAGTGTTACAATGCAATCTGAGTTTTCTATTGGTAACTTTTAGGGTTCCTTATTAAAACGAGGATCCCTTATAACTTCGTTGTGTCCGTCCGTCGGTCCTCATGTTAAAAGGCCTTTTCCAATTACAATTTCACATATATGAACCAAATTGTATGAATTTTGACATTAGATTAAGTATACCTAGATCTCAATTATAAATAAAATATATATAATCAATTAGATTAGATTGAGATCCATAATTAATCATTAGATTAAGTATAGATCTCAATTATATATAATAATAATATAAAATTCTTAAAATTTTCATAATAATTTTCATAATGCGCGATAGCTGACGCCATACAATCCTCTTACAGCCTACACCATCACAAACCAACACTGCACACCACATCCTCTGCAATAGAGTTGTCTACAATTGAAATAGGTTGCCTGAGAATGTCATCTCATCAATAACTATAAACACATTTAAGAATAGACTGGACCTTTGGATAAAGAAGGAAAAAATCTCCTTGACAGATAAATATTAATTTTATTCGACGCTGCTTGATATAGGCTCATCAGTATACACTGCTCGCCTGTAAACAAATTTAACCCTTAACACCACACGTGGGGGACTTAGCTCCCCCACCACTTATATTTTAGCAAATGTTTTTAGTGTATGAAACGTAACGCGGTTGAGTGTTCGGGTATTCCCAGTGCCGCCCGAGATCTCGCGGTAAGTGGACGCGCGCCTGGCTAATGTGCTTTGTTCAAGAGGTAAGAGTCGATGGGGGAGCCTAGTCCCCCACGAGTGTAATTACGTTAATTTATTTGTAGATTCATTTACTTATTTATTTGCTTTTTTGTAGGTTTGTGCCGTACTATGGATAAATATTTGACTCCCCAGCAGATAGAAGATCTGTTGAATGACTTAGACTCTGATGAAAACGAGAATGAGGACATTTTTCCTGAACCAATATCAGATTTGAGTGACGTACAGTCTAAAATCAGTGATCACAATACCGACAGTGAAACAGAAGCCGAAAGTATTTCTGAAAGTGACAACGACGAAGAAAGCCGAAACAGCAATGCTTTTTATAGCAGAAACCGATATAAATGGTCGAAAGATCCACCATCGCGGTCACGGGTGCCAGCACATAATATTATTGTTCATGCTAGCTGCATTCCCCTTGTGATTTTAGAGGTTTAAGAATTTGTATAGATTTTTGTATAAGATTTGTAATATGTAGGATATAAGTGATTACAAAAAGGACTTCATTTATTTTTTAAACCTAATGTTAAGTCACAACTCCATTCTAAAGTTAACTCTTAAAATTTTAGATGTTTTGGTAACTTTTTTTGTTTGGCGCTAGAATTGTTTATTTTTAAGTTTAAAGTTACAAATAAATAGTCTTAAAACATTCGAATAATGTATTTTATTTATTTCAAGGACAAATAACTGGTCTACTGATGAAAAATGGTGCTGATATCTGATTTTTCTTTTTGGGGGACCACGCTCCCCCATGTGTGTAGATGCGTGGCCAGAAATAGGGTGTGGTGCTAAGGGTTAAATAAATAAATAATTGTGTATTTAAGGGGTATTAAACGAAAGCGAAAGAAATTGAGCGCCTCTGTCTGTGGAATATCGAAGCTTCTGGCCATTTGTGAAGCATACGCACGGAGTCATGGCTTGCTCTATAATGCTAAAAACAGTGAATGTAAGGTCTCTCAGGCTAGAGGGAAGCGTCTGGGTGCCATACCTAGCATCAAGCTTAATGGGAGCGAGCTGAAGCGGGTAGATCAGTTCAAGTCATCATCATTATCAGTCGTAGGACGTCCACTGCTGGACATAAGCCTCCCTCCATGGATTTCCAATAAAGCCGGTTGGAAGCGGCCTGCATCCAGCGCGTTCCTGCGGTCTTAATAATATCGTCGGTCCACCTGGTCGGTGGACGTCCTACGCTGCGCTTGCCGGTGCGTAGCGTAGTCTCCATTCAAGAACTTTACTGCCCCAATCGTTCTCCGAGCTATGTGCCCTGCCCATTGCCATTTCAACTTACTAATCCGTTGGGATATGTCGGTAACTTTTTTCGGGTTCCTCGTTTTGCTACGGAACCCTAAAAAGGTAGTACAGATAAAGTCGATGACTTGCTGTTAACATAAGGCATACTTACAACCTTTGATTAAACATCTGTCTAGATGGGACAAACATAAACATTAATCACAAAGAAAACGTCCCAGATATTTGATAATGAACGCATACTTAATATTTATTTATTTATTATTTTCCACAATACAACTATCTTGACAGGTTCTATCACCTAATGCGATAGTGTAGCTATACTATTTATGATTGTTAAACATTTCTACCAATATTATTACACTCAAACTTTTTATAGTAGGTATATATGTACCAACATAAAAACATTTTAGCTCCTATACCTTAACACAAACAAAGCTATTTTTGTGAATTCATTCAGTGAACACGCAAATAGGTCCGTGTCGACCGCGATAAGGTTGATAGTGCGCAGTGCGCGCGTCAGAGGCGCTTCCGCAAGCAGGTTTGTGTGCGCGCGCGGCACCGCCAGTAGCCGCGGCCGCAGCCGCCGCCATACGTACCTGTCAGGGACGTAAAGGCGTATAAATGTGCTATAATTTCACCATTTTGAACTTTCCCTCTAAGTACCTTAAATAAGTATGAAACTGAAGCAAATTCCCTCCTTACCCTTAGTTGATTGTATCCCACCATACCCAGAACAAATAGAGTGGGGTACATTAATGGATAATATGGATAAACTCCATACAGCTTCAAATATAAATGTCTAAAGAATTTGTTCTGAATTTTCTCCAACATCTGTACATATTTAGTTTCATGAGTAGACCAAATAACTCCGTTAAATTCTAATTGGTTCCTGACTAAAGCATTATACAAGGCTTTAACTGCATTTATATTTGTGAAACCAGATGACGTGCGAAGAATAAACCCTAGATTTCTAAATGATTTTTTGCAAATTTTAATAATATGATCCCTAAATGTCAATACTGCGTTAAAAGTCACCCCCAAGTCTTTAACTTCTGTAACTTTAGCAATAGGCACTCCCCGTATATTGTACGTACTTGTGTAAGATTGGATTATGCGATCGAGTGAAAGATATAGTCATGCACTTGGAAACGTTAAATTGTAATAAGTTATCCGTGCTCCAGGCTACTACTCTATCTATATCTTCTTGCAGTCGTTCGCAATCCATCTCACTTTTAATTTCTAGGGACAATTTCAAGTCGTCGGCAAACAACAGACATTTTGCATCCGGACAGTTGCCGGGAGGTCGTTTATCATTATACCGAACTTTAAGGGACCAAGATTACTGCCCTGACTTACTCCGGTCAAACCTGTAATATCTCAAACCTGTCAAAATTTGTATGGATAGGCACCATATATGTACAATATTTTATGAAGCCGTTTTGCTCAGCTAATTCGGTAGGTGTCTAGACAGATACATAATCAAAGCTAACAACCTTTTGATAACGTAACGTTCCAGGCAACGAGACGGAGCCGTCGACCCGCCGGCCGCCGACCACGCCCGAGCCGGAGGAGGAGGAGGAGGAGGAAGAGGACGAGAGCCCCGAGACCACCACCAGCCCGCCAGACAATTACAAAAAAAGTGGTAATTATTAGGTACACTCATTACCTATTAGGATACATTTACTAGATAGATTGTAGACGTAAACATTTGTAGAGTTTGCAACATAATATAATACCTATTCGTAATCAGTTTTTGAGACTTTTTAAACCCGGACTCAGGATTATTTTTAAGGTGTTTCAAAGAGAATTGAAACACCTAAAATAGTGTGTACGTGTGCGTTAAATTGAAATGATTCGAATTCGTATTCATTTCATAGGCGGTTCATTTACAAAGCAATGATGCGGGGTCGGGGAGAGGAGACTCGGCGATCCGCGGCTGAGCGGCGATCGCTTGTATGTTGCGTGAGTGTGAGTGCGCGGTTACCTACTCGTACTTAGTAAAGTTTTTATTTTTTGTAGAAAGGTGCCTTTTTTATTGCCATTTTTTAAATAAATAAGACATGAACATTGTTTGTTTTGTTTTAATTAAATATATATATGTTACTTTAACTAACATTTACACAAAGAATTAAATGCATTAGTATTAAAGTTACTTTTATATAGAATTTACAATAATGACGAGGCCTTCAGGCGGCCTAAAAACTCTGACACCAGGGCTAGCCACCCGGCCTATACGAATTTACTTACTTAATAATGACGAAAATGGCAGGCGCATAGGGAGATGCGGGTAATTAAATGCCTGGCTGGCGAAGTGTTATAATTCCTATCTCTTGTCACAGTAGATGCAATTGTCGAACATAACATTTAGAGTTAAAGCTCTACATACGATATACATTTGCAAAATGACACTCTCCCAGATTCGTTTGATGCCATTTTTCTTCAATGTTATTAACACTTTTGCTCACTCTGCAAGAGCTTTAGTTTTTGTTTGTTAATACTTAGTACCTAATCAGTGCTAGCCGGCCTATACGATACGAACTTAGTAAAACAAAATCCAGTAACAAGTATGGACTTGGTTGTTCGTCCATGTCGAGATGATGATAGGTTGATAGGATAACATCTCTCAAAGAAGTACTCCATGGGCCAGGCAGGGCGAGGTGCTGAATATTTCGTTTGCGCGATGCAGCCCTCGGCTTGTGATTGGCTTACGTTAGTTCTACGAGGAGCGTGTGTGGTGGCGCCACATGTAGTGAAGTTAGTCGTTACACAAGTACTCTCTCGAATTTGTGCTATTGTCCCGTCTCGTCTCATTTCCTCTTCCTTTCCAGGTAACATCGCGTGCCCCGACACTTGCGTGTTCTCCCACCTGCGCCAGTACTGCGACGCGTACCTGACGTCACGTGACCTGTGCGTGTCGGGTATGGTGTGCTGCGTGTCACGTGACAAGTACGCCGGGCGACCCTCGCCCGATCTTGTCATTCCTGGCGAACACAAGCATTCCACGAAGAAACCTACGACCGCGGTACGTATATAACTTACCACTACAGAGACTGCGCCACCACCACCACATTATGTATACAATCCACCAGCGCTATATATACAACCCACCACACCAGTATGTTTACCACCCACCACCGCGATAGGTATAACACTCACCACTGCGCTATATTGCTTGCGGTCTGTTTGGACTGAATCTTATTTTGTACTGTGCTCAGTTTGAACTAATTTTAAAATCAACTTTTCCCAAAATGACTGATTTTCAAAATGGCTATTTTCTAGAATGTCAAAATGAAAAATGTCAATCTGAAGTACAATCAGAAACATTATAGAATGAAAACATTTAAATCAGATATGTTTCGTAAATAATAATGCCCCTTCTCATTGTGAGTTGTTTTGATATGTTCTACTAATGAAAATAAACTGTAATAAATATGAAAACTGTAATGAAAAATAGAAATACAGCTTACTAATTGGTCATCCGTCCACCTTGTGAGAGGACGTCGTATGGCTGCACTTGCTAGTACTTGTATTTAGTAGTAAGTAGACAGATTTTTTTTTTATTCAAAAAATTATTAAAGCAGAGTTGGTCTAGAGGTAGTCTAGTCGTGGGTTCAAATCCCGGTCCCGTACCAATGAGTTCTTTGGAATTTATGTACGGAATTTCACACCACTGGCTTTTCGGTGAAGTTATCGTTAGGCAACTTGCATATGTCCGTAGAAGAAATTCAATAGCAAATGTGAATCCATCAACCCGCACTGGGCCAGCGTGGTGGATATGGCCCAATCACCCTTCGTGTGTAGGCCTACGTCCTGCAGTGGACTATTCAAAGGCTGATACAGTACAGTAGAGCACAAACATATAATATGTTCGTCTATGTCATTACCAACTGACAGATTTCAGGATTGCATTCTCTCATTGGCTGGTTTATAAAAGTGCTGCCAAGATATTTTAGCATTTAGATGACATTGACATGAGATGAGAGTTTGGGTGTGCACTATGCAATAAATAGTCCCATGTAGCAGCCTCAAAATAAAAACTAATCTCTATGGTGGTTTTTTCACTTTAGTCGCATGTTCCTACGAGCATATTTATATCAATGAGCTAAGAGAAAAGAGCCACGGCTATGTAGTTTGACATTTTACTTGCTTTATAACATGTTCCCGAGCAAATTCAGAGTTAATATGGCAAATAATTACTAAGTATAATGTAAATAATATTATGCGAAATGTAGATCTCGTCGAGTTCTGTCACTCTTGTGAAGCCAGTAATGGTCTAGAATTTACAGTTACGGAGATAAACTACCTTTAAGTTTGACGGATCTCGAAATGTTTCGAAAGGTATTGTTTCTGATTGTACCTGTTCCGTCAGACATTTCAAAAATGGTTCATTCATAAACGATGACAATTAGAAAATCAGACATTTTGGGAAAAGGTGATTTTCAATTTAGTTCATGTAGAATACAGTACAAAATAAAATTCAGTCCAAACAGACCGCAAGCGCTATATTGTATACGACCTACCACCCCCGTATGTAAGTAACTACCACCGCGGTATGAATACAACCTCCTCCTATATAACCTAACTTCACGTGACTTGTGCGTGTCGGGCATGGTGCTGAGTGCCACTTGACCCTCGCCCGGTCTGGTCATTCCTGGCGCACACAAACACTCTAAGAAGAAACTCACCACCACAGTATGTATTCAACCCACTATCGTATTCAACCTTCCACCGCGGTATGTATACAACGTCGTCGTATATCAACTAACCCACTACCGCGGTATGCATACAATCCACCACCGCGGTATGTAGGTATACAAGCTACCACCGTAATATGATGTAAGGGATTCTAATAACTTTTATCCACCTTCCGGGTAAACTTTCTACATTATGCAGGCTTTATTCAATTAAATTTTGTTGTAATTAATTTGATCGTTTCAATTTCCAGCTGGCAACGACGACGGCCAAGCCGAAGCGCGGACACAAGTGTCGCGGTGACTGCATCGGCGGGCTGTTCTCCCTGCTGTGTGACAATGTGGACAAGGATGCCTACTGCCCTGACGAGGGATCCTGCTGCCTCACCGAGACCAAGTCTGAGACCACCACGTCAAGACCTGCGCCTAGGCCTACCACCACCAAGGCAGTAAGTATTATAGGTTCGAACTAGCGATATTCTAGGATGTCTTTCTCTTGTGGTTGTTATTGATAGAGGAAAAAATATCAAGTTTAATAGGAAATGCTGAAGAAAACTACAATTAGATTGTCAGGATCCTTCCGCAAGTTGGTTTTAGAGGGTTACCAAACATGACACAGAGTGCGTATTGCCTTAGAAGGTGCAGGAGTGCGAGGGAGGAGGGCCAGGGACTGCCAGGTGGGCCCCATTAGCAGCGGCGAGCCCCGAGCGGCCGCTCTTCATCTTTATGATAATTATTTTCTGTTTTTTTTCGTCGAAGAATCGGGCCGCCTCGCCGCGGACGCTTCTCGGAACCCACTTCCATTGTGGTAAATTAAAGCCTCCCGTCGTGTAAAGAATATACTTATAGAATATCGCTAGTTCGCACCCAAACACACTGTATATACCCCGAGATAGACTTGAAAGAGTTTTTGCTGCCCCTGGCCGATTTTGTTACCATCATTGGATGATCAGAAACCACAACAGAGTAAGGATAGCTATACGATATGCATTTGAGCATACGATCGTAATCATCAAAATGATGTAGTGGAGTCTTTATTCGCAAGTAAAATGTTTACACAATATGATCATATAAATAAGGTTCTAAAGTTTGTGTAGCTGTAATGTGCCTATACCTGATGAGAACAGTTATCTGGACCAGTTTCTCCTATCACAAATATCAATCAAAATTTAATTGACATTGGAACAAAAATATTTTAAAGATCTACCGATTTGAAGAAAACCTTCCATAAGGAAGTAACGCCTGATTCAAGCTGTTTCAATCTATCTAATCAACTATCTTTGCTATTTTTTCCACAGCCTGTAAGCTGGTTGAACTCCATCGAGTCGAAGCCAACGCGCAAGTGTCGCGGCGAGTGCATGTCGGGGCTTTTCTCCATACTCTGTGAGAACGTGGACCAGGGCGCCTACTGCCCTGATGAAGGCACCTGCTGCATGACGGAGAAGACCTCTACTAGGAGACCCCCCAGTAGGACCACGACGCCGAAACCTCCTGTAAGTATGATCTAGTTTGCAGCGTTTACATTCAGTTGCTTCGTGATGGAGAAGCACTGGGCGATACCCAATCGCCTAACATAGTTTATGTTTTTTTCACGACCTGATTCCTTCATCTCCTTTTCACAACAGAACAAGCCGGAAGTCGCATAATCACCATCCCTACATAGTCGACGTACCACTTGCTCGTACTAAGCGATTCGCTTCTTCCTTCATAATGCAGACCGCCAGGGATTGGAATGCCCTGCCTCCGTCATTGTTTCCTGACAATTACAATTTGGATATCTTCAAGTCAAGAGTGAATAGGTATCTTCTAGGTCTACATACTCCATCTTCGGCTACAACTTCGCTATACATCAGGCGAGTTGGAGGCCAAATGTAGCCCTAATCTAAATAAAAAAAATTGTTGTTGGCAATTTGAGTATTAATAGGCATATAGGAAAGCTTGAGCTATCACACTTCCTCTACTGTTGAAAAGGTGGGTAGAGCGAGTATGTTATAGATCGTAATTACTCCCACGCTGTCGCTATCCATACCGCCGATAGTTCAGTAGTAGTGAAGTAGTAGTAATGTGATGAATATGTGAAAAGTTTTTTGCGGCAATATCGTTGCAAGCGAGTGTTCACTGAACTTTATAACTTCACTTCTATTGTTTCCAGGTTCTGTTCAACTGTAAGTACTTCCTAGGTACATTCAAATTTTTTATCTCTTGTATGTTTGCAGCCGCCCCTGCCGCGCTGCCGCGGGTACTGTATGCACCACATTATGGCGGCCTTCTGCAAGCCTCCCGCCGTGCGCGTCCACAACACGCAGTGCAAGCTCAGCGCCTCCTTCTGCTGCGACAATTCCAAGTAAGTTCCGTGTTGGTGCCATGGGTACATCATGAAGCCCAACGCTTCGTTTTTGTCAGCGTGTAAGTACTAACTGTTGTGCACTAAATACCTACCTAGTAGTCTAGTAGCATAAACTAGTTAGTCTATGCTAGTAGGTAATATTTTACAGAAAGTTATTCAATTATTTATTGCAACATATGTAATTTTTAAATGCAGTTCTTTGATAACATGTCAAAATACATATGACCCATTAAGGGTATGGCAAATTATTAATTACATTGAGACGGCTCATTACAAAATTAAAAATACAAAATAAAAACTTATTTGGAACTTGCTGGATCCTTACAGTTGTGCAAGAAGGCTCAGCAGGAAATGTTTTGCGGCTGGTCTGATGATCAATATTATATTAAATAGGTAAAGTATAAAATGTAGCGAATTGGATTTCATATTTTACAGTAAATAAATAAATGTGTCATCATAGAGCCCCCACACTAAAGCACCCTTGCATCGCGATCTACCCTGTAACCGATCCTAACTCTCACAAAATTCACGCTTCTGACTGGCCGAACACTAGATCGCAGCTGCAGGCTACCTTAGTCTAGAGAACGATAAATCCAAGATTTTAATACGTAGGTAATGATGTTGTTTCCTTCCAGCGTGCCGCCCCGCAAGGCCACCACGACGACGACTACGACGACGCCCGCGCCGGTGGACCCGCGCCCCGACTGCCCCGGCTCCTGCATCATGCCCCTGCTATCCACGTTCACTTGCTTCCGTAAGTCGTTCATAATACACTACTAGCCACTACGACGCCCGCTTACGTGGACCCGTGGCTTGACTGCGCCGGTGGACCCGCGCCCCGACTGCCCCGGCTCTTGCATCATGCCCCTACTATCCACGTTCACTTGCTTCCATAACCTGTCTCCATAATACACTTACTTTACTAGCACAATGGCGACGATAGTTACCGTTGCTCTCGTGGACCCCTCTCCGTGATTATTGACTGCCATGGTCGACTTAGCCCAAAGATACCCCGTATACACAATACCTACTGATCAGTTCATTTAGTGGGCAAGTTTGCGCGCAGTTGTTTATAATGATGAGCCTCTGTATTTATGGCATGGATGCCAGGCTTGTTACTAAATAATAAAATTCGGAAAAATCAGTTTTTTTTTTCTAAAGTATTCTTTACTAGGTAATGATAAAGAATAATCACCTATTTATAGACTTACTGACGTTTGCAACGGTACAACGATGTTTTAAGATTGTTTTCTAGGTTTATCAAACATTCTTGATTGTGTGTTTCAGACAACGCGGAAATAACGGACGTGTTCAAGTGCAAGAAGGCGGGCACCCAGTGCTGCGCGCCCAAGTCCAAGGTGCAGGAGGTGACGGGCACACGGCCCGAGCCCGCCACGCCCGCGCCGCCGCCAGCGCAGGACAAACTCTCGCACTATACGCCGTATACCACGGCTCTACTGCCGCATACTACGCCCGTTCGTGAGTACCTATTACCACTTATTTAATAAATAGAAAGATGCTCCCAAGAGTTCCGAGATAATAGGTATACAAATGTACAAGTCATGATTGAATAAAGAATGTTTTATCCCTCATAATAAGGACTAAAGTAATAGGAACCGTACTTAAATAGCAAGAGATATACATCACTTTATCCCATTTTCTCGTAAAATTTAAAAGATGTTAGAAAAAGATTCACATACGGGTGTATGTGAATCTTTTTCTACTAAACTTACGTAATTTCGAAGGGTTTCACATATTTGCATTGAGCTATCTCGACTGTCCAAATTCAAAAAGCTAGAAAGTAGGAAGGTAAAATGATCAGAGATTTGAACCTTCTGCTGGAACTAGAGGGTTCAAATTTCCGATCATATTGCAAAAGCAAAGTACACCAAATTTCAACCATTATGATATTCCGACTTGTGATTATGAAGTTTGACGACAGACAATGCGTTTTTTTTGTTCCACTCACTCTCGCGTATGCTGTATACTTAATCAGTTATGAAAAAGACAGCTGTAAAGTTTGAGTAAAATCAAGGTTTCTATTACTTTGGTCCTTATTCTGTGGTTTTTTCTGATTGTTTCACTCTAAATATTAATTAATGACAAATGTTACTGGCCATGTTCTTGTAGTATTACTATTCTATTAAAACTTATTTTCAGTGACGTACGAGCCGGACTACGGAATGAATTACTCAACGAAATCGCCCGAAAAGTACAACAGATACGTCTGCGGTGTCAAAGGTAATAAAACATCATAGTCTAATTTTACTTGAAAAATGTTTCATATTAAAAAAATAAAAATGACTTCGAAGTAATCTAAATAGTGTCATTAACGTAGAATAAAATGTGCAAGATTTTTTGTAGCTTGTTTTGATTTCCAACATTACACTAAATATATTTAGAGGCAATGGGTCGCCTTATTCGACACTTTTGCCAATGCATGTTTACTCTACAAAAATAGTTAAAATATTGAAATAAACGTCCTGCTGTTTGATAGTGTACCCGCGGTTGTTTCGTAATTCGCAAAGTATCCTAATTGCACTAATTATTACCGCTATGCGAGCGATCGGGACGGAAATCTAAGGCAAAGGCCAGATGCAAAACGCATATACAATTAAACATATGGATCATGGGTCTGAATATCACGTTATCTTTGTGTCAGTACCTCAGTATCGCCGACACAGCTTAGGGACTCCTAGCGAAGAGTTACAAGTGTTAAACAGTAGTTATTTATGTTGTAGGCACGACGGGACGGTCATCGCGGCGACTCGGGCGCGTGATGGGCGGCGAGGACGGCGAGCGCGGGGAGTGGTGCTGGCAGGTGGCGCTCATCAACCAGAACAACCAGTACCTGTGCGGCGCCGCGCTCATCGGCACGCAGTGGGTGCTCACCGCTGCGCACTGCGTCACTAAGTGAGTTGTACTGTATAGCCGGGGGTGGGGGAGTGGTGCTGGCAAGTGGCGCTTATCAACCAGAGTTACGATCCCATTGTCTGTACTGCAACGTCGAACCTTAGCCTTCCATTATGCCTAAATAAATTAAGTTATAATATCTCTTGCCTATTAAGGTTTCTAAAAGCAAAATGTCCTACACATTTATTACGAGACAAGCAAGAAACCTAATTGACTTAGTAGAAAAACGTCACCTAATCTGGTCGGGTAGGAACGCTGGATTTAACCTTCTGTTTTTAACAAATTGCTTTCCATTCCAGTATGGTCCGCCTGCAAGAGACCACGTACGTGCGCGTGGGCGACCACGACTTAACGCGCAAGTACGGCTCGCCGGGCGCGCAGACGCTGAAAGTGCTGACCACGTACATCCATCACAACCACAACAGCCAGACGTTGGACAATGATATCGCCCTTCTGAAGCTCGGGGGCAAGGTGAGAATTACACTCATACACATAATTATATTTTAATCTATCTCCTTAATAGCCAGAGCCAGAGGCTGGAAAACGATATTGAAGTATTTAAACTGGGAGGGACGGTAACCATTGACTAATCAGGTACAATATGTAGCAACAAAGATTTATCTTAGTGATAAGCATTTCAAAAATCTGAAGTTCACACAGGATTTGAACCTGCCCCTTCGGATCACTAGCCCGACGCTCTCCCAACTGTGCTAGCCCACCTCCAAGTACGTTGACAGTCTCCAGACGCTCAAAATGTTGACAACAGACATCCATCACAACCATAATACCTAGTCTAGTTAGACTGTGGCCAAAGATATTCCACTATTGAAGCTTGGAGACCAGATGAGAATCATTCCCGTACTTTCATCACTTAACAGCTATAGCTCGATGACATGTCTTATATCCTTTGAGGGACAAAGTGCGTAGATTAATATGTTCATTGTTCACTGATCATCAACATTTACACCAAATACCAATATAAAGAACCACAATGATTCTAAATGTCATGAATCCTCTCAAATGATGTTGGCCGTCCGAGGTCGAGAAGGTCCGTCTGTTTATTTGCCAGTTTGTGAAATAAACTTTGTTTGCAGGTGGAGTTGAAAGAAGGAGTTTGCTTGGTGTGCCTGCCGGCGAGAGACGTGAGCCACGCGCCCGGCAAGCGCTGCACCGTCACCGGATACGGGTACATGGGCGAGAGTAAGTACCATCACAATAACTGATAATGAGTTTCAACCCGTGGAGGTTAAACACTCTGACACCAGGGCTAGCCACCCGGCCTATACGAACTTACTTACCCGTGGGGGTTGAAGGCATCTAAGCTATTAGAATTACTGCAGATACTATGGAAATCTTGATTAATATAACGATAACGAGAATAGGATTTTCAATCACATTTCATGCATCAAGAAAGTCTTATTTATTAACCCTGAACTTCCCACAGCGGGCCCCATCCCCCTACGAGTGCGAGAGGCCGAGATCCCCATCGTAAGCGACGCGGAGTGCATCCGCAAGGTTAACGCGGTCACCGAGAAGATATTCATCCTGCCGGCCAGCTCCTTCTGCGCAGGCGGGGAGGAAGGGAATGACGCCTGTCAGGTATATTAAACACCTTTGACACTCTTTAAAGCGTGTAACTTCAAGAAACAGGTCAATCGCCGAATCCAACTCCGCTGGGCAGCGTTCAGAAAATTACGAAACGTCTTCTCGTCGGACATACCTCAGTGCCTGAAGTCGAAAGTTTTTGACCAGTTTGTGTTGCCAGTCATAACTTATGGCACAGAAACGTGGTCGCTCACTATGGGCCTTATTAGTAAGCTCCAAGTAGCCCAACGAGCTATGGAGAGGTCTATAATATGCTCGGAGTCTCTCAGCGAGATCGAATCAGGAATGAGGAGATCCGTAGAAGAACCAAAATTGCTGACATAGCCCAGCGGATTGACGGAAGTTGAAATAGCAGTGGGAAGGCCACAGGACAGGACGGAGGACTGATAACCGGTGGGGCCGTAATTTTCTTGAGTGGAGACCACGTACCGGCAAGCCCAGCGTAGGACGTCCGCCCACAAGGTGGATGGATAACATCAAGACTGCAGGACCGCACTGGATGCAAGCCGCCACCAACCGGTCTTATCGGAGATCTTTGGGGGAGGCCTAAGTCCAGCAGTGGACGTCCTATGGTTAAAAAGAAAAAGAAAGTGTGTAATAATACTGAACATAATACTGAACCGCTTTCAGTCCTAGAGATTTACTCTTGGACCACATGCATTGCGACTTTTGGATAAAGTCACACTCGAACGTTCATACTGTAATGTACCGTCTTTTTTGTGGCCTTTAGTGAACTTCTGAACATAGGCCTACCCAAGTAGGGCGATTGGGCCATATCCACTACGCGCCTACATACCTATTCTCTACGCCTACGCGCCCTGGCGGAGTGTGGGTTGGTGGATTCACAAGACCGCATGACAATTTTCTCGAATGTTATCGCGATTAAACTATTTCCTAATTGTCACCGCGAATTATAGGCATTCTATAGAAATATTCCTTGTTAATTAGATTACTCACATCGCCCGAAAATTAATGTTATTACAATGAGTATAGGTTCTAGCGTAATAATCCCAATACTATTGTTCTAACAATACGTTCATTTCTAGGGTGACGGCGGCGGTCCCCTAGTGTGCCAAGACGACGGTTTCTACGAGCTGGTGGGTTTGGTGTCGTGGGGCTTCGGCTGCGGCCGGCAGGACGTGCCCGGCGTCTACAGCAAGGTCTCCGCCTTCATCGGCTGGATCAACCAGATCATCTCCGTTAACAACCTATAGTCACCGCCCCTACCACCCGTCGGTCACTTTAGATAGGTATAGCCAGTGGTGTTGCTAGCCTAGCCTTAAGCTGCGGCCGCCAGGACGTGCCCGGCGTCTCCAGATCATGTCGGTCAACCGGCGCCCCTGCCACCCGGTCAGTTTAGCCAAAACATTTCGGGCAACAACCTAACCGGTAGGTATAGAGTACAGGTGGTACTGTTACCTGTCGGTCAATTTTGTCACAATATCTTTGTTAACCTATAGCCGGCACCACCTACCGATCACTTTAACTAGAGTATAGGTGGTATTAGTACCACCCATCGATCACTTTAGCTAGAGTATAGGTAGTATTGTTACCACCCATCGATCACTTCAGCTAGAGTATATTGTGGTATTGGTACCACCCATCGATCACTTTAGCTAGAGTATAGGTGGTATTGGTACCACCCATCAATCAGTTTAGCTAGAGTATAGGTAGTATTGTTACCACCCATCGATCACTTCAGCTAGAGTATATTGTGGTATTGGTACCACCCATCGATCACTTTAGCTAGAGTATAGGTTGTATTGGTACAACCCATCGATCACTTTAGAACGGTCACTTTAGTCAGAGCATCTTCGTCAACAACCTAGCCAGATCATGGTTGGTACTGTTGCCCGTCACTGTAGTTAGTCAGGGCATAGCCGGTAGCTATTCATCATTTTTGTCCAACATCAAACATCGTCAAGTCTTATTGTTATTTAATATTTCATCATATCAATCGAAGGAGTCTTTTGGGCATCGTCTGTAATTATTTATGGACCTATCGGTGTCCTAGTACAGAAAATGTAATGGTTAAGACACGATGACGAATCGAAAGACGTTTAACTGATAGATCACTTAGAAATCATACGTAATGTTAAATTCTTGAGGTTCTTATTGAGTACCACGACTCTAACTACTTTATTTTGTTAGGATTTGAAAATACTGAGATCTTAAAATGGATCTTTCACATTTTTTAAATCTTACATGTCATAATTTATTGAAATTATTTATCTTACTGATTCGATGCATATCAAAGTATTTGAAAAGCATTTTCGCTTTCGAAATAGCCAAATAAGTTATGTTGATCAACGTTAATTATTAAAGATTTAATTGATTCTGTAGTATCATTTTTCTAAATAAACTAACATAGTAAGTATATTAAGCGCCATACAAATCGGCGGATGGGAAGTTATGCGCAGAACGCTGCGCAAAAGTCGAAATATAGGTATACAGAGAGACGAGACGCCGGGGCACACTTGCACGCCAACCTCATGCCTCCCGCGCGCTCCTTACGCACCACGACACGCGGCGTCGGAATTAGCCAATCACGGCGAAGTGTCATCTGCGGCTTACATATCATCCGCAGATTTGTGTGGCGCTTAGTATAGCATTGAAATAACTCGTATCTTTGAGACGCAATAATTGCATTTTTTTAATCTCGTTTTAGTTTAGAAAATGATTTAACAGTATCGATAAAAATGCCAATTTTTTTGGTCAGCATAGCATATTTTAGGCTTCAAAATGTAAATAGAAATAATTCTTATAATTAGTTAAGTTTAATTTATTTTAAGTTAAAGTTTTGTCGGCATTTATACGTACTTCCCACCATTTTGTTTTCTATCTACGTTTCAATATTCAAAAATAGTAAAACTCTTAATTTACTAAGATATAGAAAATCAGGCATTTATCATGGGGATTAATATTTAATTATTTATTTATTAGTTTTAGAACCAAAACCAAACAATAACTATTATTTATACATACACACGTAGTTTTAAGTTATATGTTAAAGAATGAAAGGCTATGGAGTTGAATACATGAGTTTATGTATTTTTTCGTTTATTTTGGAGCCATAATTGTATGTCAAATTAAAATTTAGGTATTTCTTGCTCTCTTTGTGGAGAGTTGTAAATAGACAAGATGGAGTTCGGGCAGATTCGATAGAAACAAATCGAGATTCGATAGAAACAAATCGAGATTCGATAGAAACAAATCGAGATTCGATAGAAACAAATCGAGATTAGATAGAAACAAATCGAGATTCGATAGAAACAAATCGAGATTCGATAGAAACAAATCGATCACAATTTATCAAAATCATAGTAAAAATAAGTCTCGCAGATTTATAATGAATAAAACAATAAAAAAGCCGTGGTGGTCTAGCGGTAGTAAGACCCGACCTGCAATCGTGAGGTCGTGGGTTCAAATCCCGATCCCGTACCAATGAGTTTCTTTGGAACTTATGTACGGAATTTCACATCATTGGCTTTTCGGTGAAGGAAAACATCGTGAGGCAACCTGCATACGTCCGTAGAAGAAATTCGATGACGTATGTGAATCCACCAACCCGCACTGGGCCAGCGTGGTGGATATAGCCCAATCACCCTTCGTGGGTAGGCCTACGTCCTGCAGTGGACTATTAAAAAGGCTGGTACAGTACAGTACAGATTTATAATAATAAATACAGTATTTTACATTATTTCACGTGTATTTAAGTTTCACTTGCAAATAACTTTGTTAACATATAGATCTATACTCATTTCGTCAGCAATTAGAATTTTCAGTGTAAAAATTAAGTGCATGAACATGAGCATTGGAAATATTTATTATTTAAATTTGGAATTGTTATAGTGTGCACTATAAAAACTGGTGGTTTACGAGTAAGTAGCTATTCAGTAAAATACTGTACGTGACTTGTTTCTATTAGAGTCAGTCTGAACTTTGTCAAAAATACTCTTGTGTAAAGTACTTTTATGTCTGTTTGCTAATAAAATCTTAGAAAAAAACGTTTTTGTTTTCTTTATTGTTGAAAGAGGTTAAATGTTCTGCTAGTTATTAGACTCTTTATTAGGTAGATGTTGTTCTTATTTCAAATTATAAAATGTGTAGTCTATTGTTATTTTTCACATTGCGTGTGTTGTCTTAAACCTGAAAATATACCATCTATATTTTCTACTTAAATTATTGAATTTTTTTATTTATCCTCGCGTCTACAAGATCCATATATGGGCCCAACCTGGATACTGCGCGCTACTGCCAACATGGTAGCATGAGCGCTGGGCTGCGTTCTAATATTGTCGAGAATATAGAACGCGCGTGGTAGACGTGACGTGACGCGATTTTTTCTTCAAGATGGAAGAAATACGAGGTGGTGTTGGAGATGGTGGTGCTGGCTCTAATATGCAGCACACATCAGTGGTCCCAGGCGGAATTCTTCAAGGTATCGAAAAATTGGACGGAGCCACCAATTATGCTACCTGGAAGACACAAATGGAGTTGTATCTTGTTATGGAAGAATTGTGGGACTACATCGAGGCTACACCAACAGACGTCGCAGGTCTTAAAATGGATAAGAAGGTTCGTGCAAAATTTTTATTGATGGTCAAGCCACATTGCTTGGTACATGTGAGAAAAAGTATCACAGCAAAAGAGAGCTGGCTTGCACTACAAGCGGCTTTTGAGGATCGTGGAGTGAACTATAGGTGTCGTCTGCTGGGAAGACTCGTCAGTCAGAGATTTTCTATGTATAACAGTACTAGAACTTATGTAACTGAAATACTTTCTTTGGCGAATCAATTAGCTGATATGGGTAAAGAAGTCGATGACGAAATGTTACCTGCACTTATGTTGCAAGGCCTCGGTGAGGAATATGAGCCGATGAGGATGGCTATTGAGAATAGCAATATAACATTAACTACAGATTATGTTAAAGCCAAGCTGATGCAAATAGACATTAAACAGTCTACGGAAGATTTGCCGCAGAATGCTTTGAGTTCTAATCGGACGAAGAACTATGCTAAAGAGAAGGAAAAGCATAAAGAGAAGACAGTTCAGAAGAAGATAGAATGCTATGTGTGTGGGGATAATCACAGAGCACGTGTTTGCCCAAAGAAGCATGGCAGTCAAGCTCACAGTACACATACGGCACTTCATGCCTACACAAATTCATCGCAAGAGTGGATTTTGGACTCTGGAGCGTCATTTCACATGACTAACAGAAGAGATTGGCTAGATAATTATACCGAGTTACAAGAGTCAGTCCAAATATCCTGCGCGAATGGGAATAAGGTGGAAGGTGAAGGCCGAGGAGATGTCTGTTCAGAGGAACTGAATGTGAGTGTGAAAGGAGCTGTTTATGTGCCGAAATTAGCTACGAATCTGTTGAGCGTAAGTACGTTAGTAGAACGTAACTTAGTAGTAGTATTTTCAAAAAGAGGTTGTGAGTTGTATAAGGCAAAGAAGATAAGGGGATTTATGCTGTAAAACCTGACTTTAATCCCGCTATGTTTTCAGCTGTAAAAATGAGAGTGTAGATCAATTTCATCTATGGCACCAGAGACTCGGACATTTAGGTCTTCACAACATGAAGATGCTACGTGACAAGCTGGCTAGAGGTGTAAGTTTCAAGGACCCGGATAAAGTACAGTGCGAGCCGTGCTTAAGAGGTAAGCAAACTACTCTACCTTTTCCAAAACAGAAGAGCACACGTGCTAGTGCTATTCTTGAATTGATGCACAGCGATGTTTGTGGCCCAATGGAAGAAGAATCATTCACAGGGTGTAGGTATTTCGTGACGTTCATTGACGATAAGACCAGAAAAACTTTTGTTTATTTTATGAGAAACAAAAGTGAGGTTTTTGCGAAGTTTCTTGAATTTAAGGCGCTTGTTGAAAACCTGACAGGGCAGAAGATCAAGAAATTACGCACCGACAATGGGACTGAGTACGTCAATAAGCAGATGGACACTTACTTGCGGGAGAATGGGATAATCCATCAGTTGACGGTCGATTATACTCCGCAGCAAAATGGTGTGAGTGAAAGGGCCAACAGATCGATCGTAGAAAGAGCCAGGAGCATGCTCGAGGAGGCTAAACTCGATAAAAAATATTGGGCTGAAGCAGTGAATACCTCGGTTTATTTGAAGAACAGGTGTCCAACACGAGCAGTAAAAAAGATGACCCCTGAAGAAGCTTGGAGCAAGAGAAAAGTAGACCTTGCTCATCTGAAGGTTTTCGGCTGCAGGGCTTTCATGCATGTCCCAAAACAAAAACGGAGGAAATTTAATTCGAAGACGAATGAACTACTCTTTGTCGGCTACTGTGAAACAACGAAAGGCTATAGACTTATAGACCCAGTAACGAAGAAGCTGTACAAAGCGAGAGATGTGGTGTTTTTCGAAAATCAAATTAAGAGGCATGAAAAAGGCACCGAAGAAGTATCAGAAGTGATACCTACAGATTACAGCAGCTTGGTCCATAAGCAGAACAGTTCCTCGTGAAATTCATCAAGAAGGGCAAGTGATAATGCCAAGAAGAAGTGATGAATTTTTTGACTGTCAAGAAGTTAATGAAGAATAAGTGTATGGAAAATGTAACTGAAGAAGAGTTGCATACACCTGCAGTAAGAAATAATACTGAAACTGTAAACCTGGATGAGAGAATAGAGATATCTGATTCTGCGGAGGAAGATAGAGAAGAAACCACTCATGAAGTTCCTGAAAGAAGATATCCTCTCAGAGAAAGGAAGCCTAAAAATTTCGATGATTATGTTCTCTATTTAGCTGGAGAAGATATAATCGAAGAACCTTTGACGATTGAAGAGGCTTTATCTGGAAACGATAGAGATAAATGGGAGCAAGCTATTCAAGAAGAGCTCAATGCTATGAAGAAAAACCAAACGTGGGAGCTAGTAGAACAGGCTGATGGCTACTTCGTTGATTCTAAATGGATTTTTAGAATCAAAAAGGAGCTGGGGAAGAAAAGGTACAAGGCGAGACTCGTAACCAGAGGATTTACGCAAAGAAAAGGATTAAACTACAATGAAACATTTGCGCCTGTTGTACGATTTAGTAATTAAGACTGCTACTAGCTTTAGCTGTAGAAAACAATCTTAAAGTGGACCAAATGGACGTTATAACCGCATTTTTGAACGGGGACTTAAAAGAAAAAGTTTTTATGAGACAGCCAAAAGGGTTTGAATCGCGAGGAAAAGAAGGCTATGTTTGTCTGTTGAAAAAAGCTATTTACGGACTGAAACAAGCTCCCAGAGCTTGGTATGAAAAGCTCAATCAGGTGTTGTTAGACATTGGGTTCCAGAGATGTGAAACTGAACCCTGTGTCTACACACGGAAGACTAAAGACACGATGATGATCATTGCTGTCTATGTGGACGATATTCTGATATTCTGGAATGATGAAAAAGAGAGAATATCATTAAAGAAAGAGCTCCACACCAAGTTCCAGATGAAAGACTTAGGAGAAGTAGATGTTTTTCTGGGACTAAAAATTCAGTGTGAAAAGAACTGTACACGGGTGAATCAAACCGAGTATCTTGAGAAGATACTAAATAGATTCGGGATGACCGACTGCAAGAGTGTGAAGACTCCTGTGGAAAGTGGAATTAAACTTGAGAAGCCAAAAGATGAAAACTATATTCCACCAAGCGAAATACCATACAGGGAGCTAATAGGGTCGCTCATGTATCTATCGGTTTGCTCGAGACCCGATATTGCATACGCAGTTAGTTATTTGAGCCAATTTAACAGCTGTTTCAATCGAACTCATTGGAAAGCTGCAAAACGAGTTCTTAGATATTTGAAGGGAACCAAGGAGGTCGGTTTGATATATAGAAAGACTGGCAAGAAACTTGTTGGGTATGTGGATGCAGATCACGCAGGGGATATTTGTGATCGGAAATCGTATACTGGTTTTGTATTCACATATGCAGGAGGCCCTATTTCTTGGGAGAGCCGGAAACAATCGACAGTATCACTTTCAAGTGCAGAAGCGGAATACGTAGCTTTATCTGAGGGATGTAGAGAATCCGTGTTCTTGACTGCACTTCTAGCAGAGCTGTATGGGTCAACTTTAACTGGAGCCATAGACCTATTTAGTGATAGTCAGTCTGCAATTCAAATCGCCGAGAACCCAATGCATCATCGCAGGACGAAACACATTGATGTAAGAAAGACATGACTATATCAGAGAGATGGTACGAATGGGACGAGTGAAGCTGAAGTATTTGTGCACTAGTGAGATGCCTGCTGATATCTTGACAAAAGGTCTTAGTCGTGAGAAGCATGAGAGATGTTTGAAAGAGATGCAGCATTAAGGAGGAGTTTGGACTGGTTCTAGTAGTTCATTTAAGGAGGAGTGTTGAAAGAGGTTAAATGTTCTGCTAGTTATTAGACTCTTTATTAGATAGATGTTGTTCTTATTTCAAATTATAAAATGTGTAGTCTATTGTTATTTTTCACATTGCGTGTGTTGTCTTAAACCTGAAAATATACCATCTATATTTTCTACTTAAATTATTGATTTTTTTTATTTATCGTCGCGTCTACAAGATCCACATATGGGCCCAACCTGGATACTGCGCGCTACTGCCAACATTTATACATTTTAAACTGCCTCGGTGGCTCAGTGGTTAGTGACCCTAACTTCTGAATCAAAGAGGCGTGGGTTCGATCCCCACCCAGGGAAAATATTTATGTGATGAATATAAATGTTTGCTCTGTGTCTGGGTGTTATTTAGTTACTATCTATATAAGTATGTATTTAAAAATAAGTATATGTAGTATATATATCAGTCTCTGGCAGCCATATCACAAGCTTTGCTTAGTTTGGGGTCAGAGGCCGTGTGTAAGATGTCCCAAAAATATTTATTTATTATTTATTTATTTTATTTAAAAAAAACTATTTTGGTATTACTGCTTGATTCTACTGGAATTATCATAGCTATTTAAAGACTATAGTCCGTCCCATGACCGCTGAGATTGAACCGGTTGAAATCTATTGAAGAATTTGGTACAAGTCGTAAAAATAATACCGACATTAAGTATTACCTATGTTCAGCACGCATTTATTATATTTTAAAAACTACCAGAATGTAACATAATGTCTCAGCGGTTATGGAACAGACTATATAGTACTTACTACTATATTCCGAAACAAACTTCTTAGCGGCTGTGAAGTTAGTTCCAAGCTTCGGATAACCCAATCCTAGCATAGCTGTTAAGTGAGATTTATGTAATCAGTATTGGGTTATCCGCAGCTTATAGCTAATATCACATCCGCCAACAAGTTTGATATGGCCTTTAGCAAGATTTTTTCAGTGAAAATTGCATTATTTATTACCATGACCAACGTGACACAACCAAGCAGTAGTCACGAGCAAAGCTCGTAAAATAAAACAAAATGAACTTTAAAATTAATTTATTTTATAAAATATAGTTTAGCACACACTAGTCTATAATTAAAGATATTTAGAAATAATAGTAATAAGAAAATTATTCTATAAATCCGTGCAAAACTAAAAAGTTTACGTCAAGACAGTAATGGCGGTAGAGTACTACGCAATCATGATACGAGATATTAACATTAATTATCATTTTTTTACATTTATACTGGACAAGCATGCACCGAAAATAAAACAAATTATATTATATATTTTAAAATTTAATCAAGTATTAAATTATCAGCCGATCATACGCCTAAGTATCGGTGGTATTATACATGCCCTTACCGAGAACGAATATAATTTTGTTATTCACTTTTTCAATTTAAATTAAAACTAAACCATACGCTATTGTAACATACAACATACATCTTCTTAATATTTGTATGTATATATATATTACGCGTCAGATTGTTTGTCCGCGATGGACTCCTAAACTACTGACACTAACACATTTTGCACACTGTGTGCAGTTTGACACAACTTGAGATATAGCTTAGTTTATAAATTAATTTATAATCGCATTTGTTTATTATACTTTTAAAATCTGTCCGTACCGGGGCGAAGCCGGGATGGGCAAATAGTAATCACTACATAGAATAAGACAAAGTCGCTTCCTTGTCTGTCTGTCCCTATGTATGCTTATATCTTTAAAACTATGCAACGGATTTTGATGCGGTTTTTTTAAGTAGATAGAGTAATTCAAGAGGAAGGTTTATATGTATAATACACCTGTGCAAAGCCGGGGCGCATCGCTAGTAATTTATAAAATCGGCATTTTAATGCTTCACCTTTTTGTGTGTCGTTGCAGCATTCCTTTACATCTACTAGATTACAATGCGGTTTTTAATCATTTTTTTTGAAATATTTAATTCGGAAGTTTCGGGGCCATTCAATTTCAATTCTAGATGATGATTATGTCAGGTAGGGTAAGAGCTTTGCTTACTTTTGCTGACAAGGGGGAGAGGGGGTAAATGATTGTAATAAATCTGCTTACGTGATACTTGAACGGTCCCTTTATAGCTATAAAGGCTTAGCCAGAAAAGAATACTTGATTAGGGCGCCTGGCCGCAAATATTCTTACTTTCAGAGCAACATTTTTAAGCTTACGATCAAAGGCAGGTTCTAAATTATTTGTGTTCTGTCTTAAGCCGCGAGCGAGAAAAGATTCAGTGTGGAAGCTTTTAATGTTTATAATGTACATTAAAAAATCGGCCAACTGCGAGTCGGACTCGCGCACGAAGGGTTACGCGTACCGTGTTGGAGCCCCCTTTAGCCCATCATCCCTCTTGCCGTAGTAATAATAGATCCAACCGTTTATTTTCTTTTTGACAGCACCATTCCTCTTGCCGTAGTTAATAGCGAGCCAAAAAAAAACTCGTTATAGCGGCAACGGAAACACATCATCTGTGAAAATTTCAGCTGTCTAGCTATCACGGTCCATGAGATACAGCCTGGTGACAGACAGACGGACATCGGAGTCGTAACAGGGTCTCGTTTTTACCATTTGGGTAAGGAACCCTAAAAATTGAGTCAAGCAACATTTTCTGTAAATATCTGCAGTTCCATAACTCAAACTCAAAATCGACGATATGTATGAAACAGCTGTTTTTTTTGTCTCTAATTTTGTGTTGGCAATACAATGTTGTGATACAATATGATGTTAGGAGAGTTTTGGCGGGAACGCGGAAAAATCATGTCGCCTCATTGTATTATTTTGTTAAACTTGTGTTTTTATCAGTGATAATTAGTGACAAATGGTGGTATTTCGTTGATTATGAGCTGATTTACGTGCATGAGTGTAGGCAAGTGATATAATGTGACGTATCATGTTGTTCCGTGTTGTTACCAAAACTCCATAGACGCCTCTAGTGAAGTCTCCACTGCTTTACTGAGGTATGAATTGGACTATGATTGGATTTGACAGCGACTTTATTGGACTATGACGAGACTACGACTGTGACTATTTTGATAAAATATGTTTGTAAATTGTTTATTATTTAAGACTTCGACTGAAGGACTCTGTATCCATGGTCATGAATAAATTAAAAAAAAAGTTATGGTGTTAGCTATAAGTAGCGGATAACCCAATCCTGGCGCAACTGTTAAGTGAGCTTCAGTTAGGATTGGGATTACCGCAGCTTGGAGCTAACATCACAGGCGCCAAGTTGTATGATTATAATGTAATAGTATAATAGACCCAATTACGAAGGCGCCATCGTAAATTTAATAGCAACGTAAAAAGTGTTCTCTCTATCGAATGCTTAAAGTGAAAAAGGAACAGAAATATTCTAAATTGCTAATTTAGCTACGATGGCCTTCAAATTAGGCTAGAAGACATTTTTTTTTATGTCCTCTTGTAACAGCTAACCACAAATAGAGCCTATTAACGAAAACAAAAATAAAATCAACTTAGAAATAAAATAAAGAAGTTACAGGCATATTTATTTTCTTGCTAGACGAAGAGCGCACTATAGCAGAATATAACGTCACGGCCTGTGAGTGTCTATACTATGTTATGCTTTGTGGGATATGACAAAGCATACACTCTTAATCCCTACAAAAATCTTTACAAGTTTATATCTCTGAACTAGATAAGCCAATTTTAATTATTTTTTGACCGACCAACCACAGGAGGAGGTATACAATTCGACGTATGTATGGTTATACATACGTCGAATTGTATACCGTTGTTGCGTGGTTACGCATAACTTTATTCATAGTAGTCCGATTTCAATAATTATTTTTTTAATGGAAAGAGTATACTTTGAAATTGGTCCCATATAAAATTCATCGAAATCGGCTGAGCCATTTTTGATAAATTAACAACAATGTGAAAAATGCTACATCGATCCGTGCGAAATATTCGCGAATTATGTAGACGGGTGAAGTCGGTCATGCTATTTTTTGCAAAAAAAAAAATTATTTAGTTTACGAATCATAATTAATTGCAGAATTAACTAATCTTCATAATTTTAATTAATTCTGTACTGTACATTACCAGCCTTTTTAATAGTCCACTGCAGGACGTAGGCCTACCCACGAAGGGTGTTTAGGCCATATCCACCACGCTGGCCCAGTGCGGGTTGGTGGATTCACATACGCCATCGAATTTCTTCTACTGACATATATGCAGGCTGCCTCACGATGTTTTCCTTCACCGAAAAGCCAGGTGTTAAATTCCGTACATAAATCCCAAAGAACTCATTGGTACGGGACCGGGATTTGAACCCACGACCTCACGATTGTAAGGCGGGTGTCACTACCACTAGACCACCTCGGCTTCATTAATTAATTAAATACCAGTCAACTACCCTATTAATTATTACTAATGTCGTATAGAGCGTGATCACTGTCCATTAGCCATGTCAGAGGCTTTGATGCGGCTTTACAACTCTGACGCCAGGGCCGCCGCCCGGCCCATAGCTCGTGCAGCTGGTGTACAGTAGCCGTATACCGTCAGTGTCCGTTCCGTTCGACGAGCGGTTTTTTGTGCGAGGAGGGCGCGCGTAGTTTAGAAGGTTTCTTGTAGCTGTTCGTGAGGGACTGGTCGGCGTTTTCTTTGCCTTGATGCTCCTGGTTCTGTGGGAGGAAAAGTGGGTGTTATGTGTATTGTTGAGGCAAAATGTCTATTGAAGGCGAAACCCTGGCGGGACCGAGCTTCGCTCTTAGCACTAATTAAACAATCAGCCAAGTGCGAGTCGGGCTTAAGTACAACGTGGGTGTCTTCAAATCCCGAGTAAATAGGTATCTTCTAGGTAAGCGTGCTACATCCTAGACCGCATATCTGCTCAACATCAGGCAGTATGTAGTCAAACGCAAACCTACAAGGAATATTTAAAAAAAAAAAGAAGGACTCTCGCTTAGAGATTTCCGTACTATATGGGGTCTCTCATACAGTACGGAACCGTGCTCCTTTAATTTGTTGTAATTGTTTATTTTACAAACAACTAAACATTTAAGTGAATAATCAACTAAATATTCTGTAAATATTTCAAGGATCTACCTGTCAACGTCATTGATATTGAGCGAAAAACGACTAAAAATCATGTATGTTGTATGGGAGCCCCTTCAAATACTTTGTTTTTAGTATTGTTGTTATAGCGGCAACAGAAATATATCATCTGTAAAAATTTCAACTGTCTAGCTATCACGGTTCTTGAGATACAGCCTGGTGACAGACGGACAGACGGACTGACAACCGAGTCTTAGTAATAAGGTCCCGGTTTTACTCCTTGGGTACGGAATCCTAATAGGAGAGGTATTTGTGAGCGCTTGGCTGTGGACGGACAAAATCAACTATTTCATGTTACATTGTTCCCTTAGGACAATTAATCACAGCAAGATGGCGTTCAAACCGCATAAAAAACCGAGAGGAGAGGATCTTTGTTTTGTGACACTTACCCGCTTGATATTATAGATGTCGCTCTCGCTGGTGCACTTCATGATCCCCATAGAGTTGTGCTTGTTGTCCCGCGGCGCCAGGACTCCGGGCCGGTCCCGGGGCGAGGGCGCCGCGAAAACGGCCGAGTCTTCGGAAAGGGACGACTCAGCATCGCTCGTCTGGCGAGACTCGGTGTCCGATTCTACCACTTTGCAGTCCTGTATAATGGAAATATGGTGTTAGGATTATAGACAATCGAGAATAAGAGAATAATATACATTTTTTATATTTCAAATAGGTTTGCGTTTGACTACACACTGCCCTGATGTTAAGCAAATATGCGGTCTAGGATGTAGCACGCTTACCTAGAAGATACCTATTTACTCGAGATTTGAAGACACCCACGTTGTATTTTAGCGGAAAGACAGACCCAGGCAAAGCGTTCCACATTCCGGCTGTTCGTATGAGGAATGTGGACTCAAAACGCTCGGTTCTAACGCGCGGAATGTCCACCATAAAAGGGTGGCGCTTTGGTCGCGTCTGTCTAGCCGTGCGATAGAAGAAAGGGGCAGGGGGGACCAGATCGTGCAACTCCTGGGCGCACTCACCGAAGCGTATCCGATAGAAGGCTGACAGACACGCCACCCTACGTCGATGCTCGAGACTTTGCAGCTTCGACTCAGTCCAGGTTACGTTGCCTATCAGCCTCCTGGCTCGCCTTTCAATGGACTCCAAAGCCTCCAACTGGTACGAGTATTTGGCAGAGCCATCCCAAAGGTGAGAGCAGTATTCCATGCAAGACCTGATTTGCGCTTTGTTTCCAGAATATATATTTTAATTTAATTATAAACATATCTATACAGAGTTATCCAGAACTGGTGTACTAAGCTGAAAAGAGGTGATTCAGACCATCAATATGAATTACTTTTACTATGAAACCAAACCGGAATTCGAGAAGAAAAAACAACTGTTTCATACATTTTGTCGATTCCGAGTCACAATTTTGTATGAAACAGCTCTTTTTTCTCGAATTTCGTGTTGGCCCCGTAGTAAAGGTTGGTCATAATAACAGTCACCTCTTTTCTTTTTTTTTAGCCGTCCTCCTCCACCTATTCCCCTGGTATTTATCCTTCCTATGTCAGGGTCTTTTTATAACTATTATTTAAATTTTTACTACAAACTCATATCTGAAAGTAACAAATGATCAAGTTACAATTTTTAGTCTAATTTTAATTTTATACATTTAGTATTCTTATCTTAAATTGTCATACTATAAATATGTCAATAGTTCCCAACTTCAAATATATTTTATAGTTTATTTTTACATTTATACTGTATTTATACAGTAAGTATCATTATTTGTCTTGAATCGTAATATATATATATATATATATATATATATATTATACTGTAAATATAAATATCACCTTTCGGCTTAACTGAACTCAAGAGTGAATAGGTATCTTCTAGGTCTACATACTCCATCTTCGGCTACAACTTCGCTTTCCATCAGGCGAATCGGTGGCCAAATGTAGACCATTTCTATATAAAAAAAAAATCAGTAAGCCAGTTCTGGATAATCCTGTATATACAATACTCACGTCATCCTCCCGGCTGGTCTGCCTCATAGCCCGGAAGCGCGCCAGTATCCTCTGGTGGGGCGAAGTCGCCGCCAGCACTCGGGGGTAGCGGTACTCCGAACGCTGCGGGGTCTTGCCTGCAAACAAACACGGCTTGTTATTGTACTGTACTTTATCTATTGACCTTTTTAAGTCCACTTCTGAAAATAGGTCCATCTAAGTTGGTCATATTAATATTTTGATGAATTCTAGCCCAGTGCGGGTCGGTGGATTCATATATACCGTTGATTTTCTTTTACAGACGTATACTCTGAAATGATTTTAATTTTATAGTGCATCCCACAATAGGTTTATCTCAAAGAGTTATTTTTGTGATAAATATTTCAATAATTCGTCGCGAATGCAGGATTCGAACCTTGAGTCTACGGATCACTAGCCCGACGCTCTGCCAGCTGAGCTAATTCGCAGTCCTGCCTCTGCGCCGAATTTGTGAAGTGTTTATCATTTTAACCAACTTATAGCGTTGGTGGCGCCACCTGTGATACCCGTATTAGACAGGTTATCACTCAATTGAAGTTATAAGAACTTTTCAATATTGACGAGAGATGGCGCACTGCTAAATCAATGAAATGATTTTATAGTGCATCCCACATTAGGTTTATCTCGAAGAGTAATTTTTGTGGAAAAAAGTAAAAAAATCGTCTCGAATGCAGGTTTTGAACATTACGTCATCAAAAAAAAAAACGTTTTGACGTATATTCAGATTCATACATCGCGGCGACTGTAATGCTAGCTACAAGCCGTGGATAGAATCTCGAAATATCTGGAATATATTCTTCACTGAGATATAGGCCGCACCACACAAGTTGGCGGATGTGAAGTTAGCTACAAGCTGTGAAGCTCACAGAAAGCCGCACGTTGATTGGCTATTGCGCAGCTTGTAGCTAACTTCACATCCGCCAACTTGTGTGGCGCGGCCTATACTATAGTTAGAGCTTCGTTTAGTTGTTCCTCAAATGTGGTGCATAGTGACGTCATATTGCACCTGGAGGCAGCGCGATTGGAGAGCATGCGTAACGAAGGATAACGATGATATAGAGGAGGTTGATAACACTAATACTTACCGGAAGGAGAATAAACTTTATATTGTTCAGTCAAGTACTGGCTCTCTAAGTCAGCGTGTCTCGTTAGAGCTTCGTTCAGTTGCTGCTCGAACGTGGAGCACAGTGACGTCATGTCGCGGACAGCGGCGCCGTGGCCGGCGGCGAGGTCGCGCGCGCTCGACAGGAGAGCGTCCGTAGCGGAGGACAACGATGTTAGAGATGAAGTTGTTGAATTGTTGCTAGCCTGGAAATATAACTCGATATTAGACTGTTTTAGTCTAGATATGGCCATTTTCTACGAGTTTGCCATGTTAGTCATATTTAATGAGACGTTAATCCAAGATCCAAGCTACCGTCGTACGAATTTCATCCAAATCGGTTAAGCCGTTTGTGAGTGAAAAAGTAACGCGTTTATATTAATAGGATTAATTGTGTGTTAAATTGCTAAGAAAATATTAGATATCTCGAAAACCGCGGCAATTTCACTAATCACAGATTTTGTGTATTTCATTAGTAGTGAGCCCCCAAAACCAAAACGTTTTAACAATGTTTTTATCCATACAGTGTGATCAGTAAAGACCACTCTTTACTGAACACCCTGTATAGATAAAAACATTCAAACAGAGCAAAAACTTATGTTCATCACAAAATTGCTTTCCTTGTGTGGGAATCAAATGAATTGAAATAAAGTTACCTCGATATGTGTGAGAATAGATTCCATGGCGGTTTGGTTGTCTCGGAGGAGCTTAGCATGAGCCGCGTCAGTTTCTGCCAAAAATTGTTCACTTGCTTCTAAATTCTGTGCTGTCACTACTTTGGTGTCATTCTGTGAACATATTTATAAAATTCAATAAGAGATAAAATGTATTAATAATATACTCTGCACAGAAAGTCTGAAAAGTAACAACAAGTTTAAATTACGACACAATAAATATTCGTAATATTTTTTTTTTTACAATGTCAATACTACACTACTACTACATAGAAAGCAATTGGATCATCCACAGACCCTTGAAGGTCTAAAGGTTTAAAGGTATATTATTATAAATATTCGTAATACTTTTTTTTTTAAATAGAAAGCAATTGGATCATCCACAGACCCTTGAAGGTCTAAAGGTTTAAAGGTATATTATTAAATATTCGTAATACTTTTTTTTTTTTAAATAGAAAGCAATTGGATCATCCACATACCCTTGAAGGTTTAAATGTCTTCGTAATACTTGGTCTTTGAAATAGTTTTGTACGCTATATAGCTGGAGACCGAGCTTCACTTGGCGTAAAAACAACGAAATCCGAATTTCTTTAAAAAAAATACTATACAAATAAACTTAGAAAAGTTCTGTCTAAAAACCTACCTATTGTCGTCAAAATCGTTAGAGCTGTTTCAGATGTTTGAATTTTTGGAAGAACATTTATATAAATATACAATAATCAGTAAGAATATAAGTGCGAGTCGAACTCTCGCACGAAGGGTTCCGTACTGGGAGCCCCCCTTGACTAGCTGTTTATTTTAATTTAATAATTATTTATTGAAGTAAACATACAAATAAATATTCCAAGAATATATTTCAAGCTTCGGTCTGTTACCGTTATTAATATCGATAAAAACGGCTAAAAATTAAAGTTTGTTGTATGAGAGACCCCCTTAAATATTTATTTTATTTTGTTTTTAGTATTTGTTGTCATAGCGGCAACAGAAATACAGCATCTGTGAAAATTTCAACTCAAAAATATCACGTTTCATGAGATACAGCCTGGTGATAGACAGACAGACAGTGAGACAGCGATGTCTTAGTAATAGCGTCCCGTTAATACCCTATGGGAAAGGGACCCTAAAAATACTCATTTAAAGGATTTAAAGAAGGAATTGTTGTTCCATAGAAAAATATCGTTAACCATTGAGAAAATGTATGGAACAGCTGATATTTTTTTTTTTAGTTTAGACAAAAGTAGCTAAACAAAAGTTGTTAGTTTTGATGTACAGAATAAGAAGATTCTAATTGATTACCAATAACCCTGTATACCTGTGTATCTGTATTATCTAAAGTACGCAACAGACGGTTTTCACTGTCCTTTAGAATATTTCTTGCGGAAGGTTCCGAGATATAAGTCATTTGTAGCCGAGCGAAGCCGAGTCTGGTGGTGGGAAAGAGATATTACCTGTATCTGTTGGTCGGCGCGTAGTAGTGTGCTCAGTAGTTCCGAATACACGTGTCGCGCCACTTCCACTACGTTCAGACTCAACGCCTCCATCTCGCAACTGATGGCCACCGCACCTGCCATCGTAATATGGAAACATTTTAGTGCATGAAAAGGAAGACTTTCTATGTTCAGTTATATATGTCATGAATAGGAAGACTCTATGTTCAGTAGTATATGTCATGAAGAAATGCAAACTGATATTACAATGATTTATAAAATGATTTTACAAGCCAAACGATCTCTTAGATGATTCCATAATAATTTGAATTATACATATATGTATTGAATCATGTTCGCCAAAAGCACACCAGAGAACTCTTCAAGATCAAATCGAAAATGTTACTGAAAGCCAGGTATTTAACCGTCATAAATTCCTTGCCATAACTCTTGACAGAATTTTCGCTCGTTTCGCTCCCGGCATCTACTTCGCTTCGCTCGCTCAAACTCTTTAGATCGAGCAAGCTATAACTCCGGGTGATTAATAATACAGACCATCACCAAACTTCTTGCCATAACTCTTGACTGCGTTTCCGCTCTTTTCGCTCCTGGTGTCCTCTTCGTTTCGCTCGCTCCAACTCCACAGAGCAAGCACGTTATAACTCTAGCTAGTTAATAAACATACCGTCCTCAAACTCCTTGCCATAGCTCTTGACAGTGTTTCCGCTCTTTTCGCTCCCTGCGTCCTCCTCGCTTCGCTCCCACTCCGCTCGCTCCAACTCCACAGAGCAAGCACGTTATAACTCCAGCTAGTTAATAAACATACCGTCATCAAACTCCTTGCCATGCTCTTGACAGTGTTTCCGCTCTTTTCGCTCCCGGCGTCCTCCTCGCTTCGCTCCCACTCCGCTCGCTCCAACTCCACAGAGCAAGCACGTTATAACTCTAGCTAGTTAATAAACATACCGTCATCAAACTCCTTGCCATAGCTCTTGACAGTGTTTCCGCTCTTTTCGCTCCCGGCGTCCTCCTCGCTTCGCTCCCACTTCGCTCGCTCCAACTCCTCAGAGCAAGCGGCTAAGAGAGAGCGGTTCGACTCCAAATGGCGGGAAATTCGCGCTTCCAGCCGCGATCGCTCAGCTTCTATCTCTTGCGCCTTCTTTGATAATCTGTTGAAAATATTACGATGTTGTTGTAACTGCAAACATATTGAAATTAGAGAACAGAACCCTAGACGATCGAAAAGGTCGAATCATACAACTTGGCGGCTGTGATGTTAGCTGCAAGCTGCGATAAACCCAATCCTGACTGAAACTCACTTAACAGCTGCGCGAGGATTGGATAATCCGCAACTTGTAGCTTACTTCGCTTGGCAGCTGCATGATTCTAAATAATAAATAAATATTTTGGTACATCTTACACACGGCCTCGGACCCCAAACTAAGCAAAGCTTGTGATATGGCTGCCAGAGACTGATATACTACGTATACTTATTTTTTAAAATATATTTATATAGATAATAACTAAATAAGACCCAGACACAGAGCAAATACTCATGTTCATCACATAAATACTTGTCCTAGGTGGGGATTGAACCCACGCCTCTTTGACCTAAGAGTTAGGGACACTAACCACTGAGCCACCGAGGCAGTCAAATAGTCAAGGTCAGTTCTAAAGCAACAGTCTCGCTTTGCACAAGCCTCTGAAGTTTCTCTTCAAAAAGCCGTCTTTCCCCTTCTACCCACAAGTCGGGTTTGTGTGTCTCTCCTCCTCGATGTCTAAGTCAGCCTGTCATTGTTTAATTCTCAACTATTTCCTATATTACACAAGAGAGGGATTTGTACCTGAGCTCCATAGCAGCCATCTCGTTCTGCACATGCGCCTGTAGCTTCTCCTCAAACAGCCGTCTTTCCTCTTCTACCCACGAGTTGAGTCGGGTTTGTGTGTCTCTCCTCTCGACGTCTAAGTCGGCCTGTTGTTGTTCTAAACGCGCTTGAATTTCCGCCTTTTCATTTTCTATTTCCTGTGTAAATAGTACAAATGTTCATATTTATTTATTCAAAGAAACATATCACTAATAAGATAATTTTAAGTCACTTTTATTACATAAATTATCATAAGAGTGTGGTAATTGAAATTCAAAGTTTATACATTCAGATTGTTATCATTAAATTAACTAGTTTTATTATATTTTGTTTTTATGAATCTGAGGCTATAAAAAAATTATAATGAAAAATATTTATATTTATGTTTTTCAGAAATATCAGTCATTTTACTCGTAGCTGTGAAGGAACAGTATAGAGTAAAAAGTTTTACAACAAACTTTGATTATGTATCTGTCTGGATACCGAATTAGATGAGCAAAACGGCCCAAAAATATGGTCCATACTCGTATATGGTGCCTATCCATACAAATTTTGACAGATTTGACATATTAAGTACGCGCTCATTGTCAAAGATCTGCCCCCCGACCGCCTAAGCAATAGCAATCGTAATAGCAATCGTTTATGACTTCATTTTAGTCATTTGGCACCGCCTATGTGACGTTAGCCATCATAGTTGTTCATTCAACGATTGCTTTCGAAATCCGCGCAAAGCAATTGATGGCTAACGTCACATAGGCGGTGCCAAATGACTAAAATGAAGTCATAAACGATTGCTATTGCTTAGGCGGTCGGGGGGCTGGGCCGTTTTCTTTGTGATTAATGTTTATATTTATTCATCTAGACACATGTATAATCAAAGTTTACAAAGCATATTTTATGAACTGAATATGAAAGACGAAGATTTTATTTTGTGCGAAAACGAGCATAACCGAGTGTGCAGATTCGAATAGTTGGCACACATCGATGTGCCATCCGTGTAGTAGTTCTTACATTACTGATGATTTTTCAAAAACGGCTCGGCCGTTTTCGATCAAATTCAAATTTAAATAAATCACCTCGGGAGTATACACTTTCGAACTAAAAAGATTTTTTTTAAATATGATAATAATAACATCATTTATTTCCAAGACAGACTTACAAAACAACAATCAATTTATCAATGTACAGTTCAAATATGTGTACAGTTAGTGATGATTGGCGAAAATATCGATGAACATACACAAAAAAATACATACGGACGAGCATAGTATCTCTTCATTTTAGGGTCCCGTAACCAAAGGGTAGAAACGGGACCCTATTACTAAGACTCCGTTGTCCGTCCGTCTGTCTGTCACCAGGCTGAATCTCATGAACCGTAAGAGCTAGACAGTTGAAAAAACAGATGATGTAATTCTGTTGCGCCTATAACAACAAATACTAAAAATAGAATAAAATAAATATTTAGGAGTGATTTTGCTGCCGTTTTTTGCTCGATATTTATACCGATAACAGGAAGACTATTGAAATAGGGCTAAAGAAGCTCCCAAGCGGTACGGAACTCTTCGAGTGCGAGTCCGGACTTGACCGATTGTTTAAGTCGGTTAAAAAAAGATTAACTTACAGCAATCATTTGGTTGATATCCTCGATTCGTTTGTGTACATGCGTGCAGCGCGCGGCCCTGTGAGTGCGAGCGAGGTCGGAGCGCGCCGTCTCGCTCTCGCCCAGCTTCGTGTTGAACTCGGCGTGGGTTCGCTGCAGGGACTCTATCCGTTCTCGAGCGCTTGTATACTGTGGAGAAAAATAAACGGTGTTATATAGAAAAGAAGAGAGATAATGTAGTCAATCGAGAAAATCTGAAAGAGATGCATTGATTGAATATGGTATGAGTTAGATAGAGACATGGTAACTAATCTATATCTCGATTCGGCTGTTGTCGGATTTTACGCCGCGGAACGTCAAATTCTAATCTTGTCAAAAATCAGTACATAATTAGTTGAAAACTCGCAGACAGAATTTCCATATATTTTTGTGCTTAAGAGTTGGTTAACGAAGTTAGCGACAGTTTGCGGCGAGTTGGCGACGGTCTATGGCGGTCTTTAGTAGATAACTGTATGAATATATGACCAACATTGTTGATCTATGTTATGTAGTATAACTCACCCACTGGGTAACGAAGTTAGCGACAGTTTGCGGCAAGTTGGCGACGGTCTATGGCGGTCTTTAGTAGATAACTGTATGAATATATGACCAACATTGTTGATCTATGTTATGTAGTATAACTCACCCACTGGGTAACGAAGTTAGCGACAGTTTGCGGCAAGTTGGCGACGGTCTATGGCGGTCTTTAGTAGATAACTGTATGAATATATGACCAACATTGTTGATCTATGTTATGTAGTATAAGTCATCCACTGGTTGACGAAGTTAGCGACAGTTTGCGGCAAGTTGGCGACGGTCTATGGCGGTCTTTAGTAGATAACTGTGTGAATATATGACCAACATTGTTGATCTATGTTATGCAGTATAACTCATCCACTGGTTGACGAAGTTAGCGACAGTTTGTGGCAAGTTGGCGACGGTCTATGGCGGTCTTTAGTAGATAACTGTATGAATATATGACCAACATTGTTGATCTGTTATGTAGTATAACTCACCCACTAGTTGAAGAAGTTGGCGATGCTTGGCGACGGTCTATGGCGTTCTTTACTAGATAACTATGACAAAATATGACCAATATTGTTGAAGCATAACTCACCCACTGGGTAACGAAGTTAGCGACTGTTTGCGGCAGGTTGTGCGTGTGAGCGGCCTGAACACATGCCGCAACTCCTTGCAGGAGCGCGGTTAGAGCGGCTTCTAGCGACGCTTGCCGGCGGTCTATGGCGGTCTTCAGTAGGGAGCGGTGCGAGTCCGTCACTGGCACTAGGGATTGCTGGGTTTCGCTCGTTATGGATTTTATCTGAAAAAAATATTGCAAACATAGACATAACTTTATTTGCAACGAAAACAACACATAATACAAGACAAAAATCAAAAATATAGTACATGAATAAATATAAACAGTAATTATATGTTAAATTTTCGCCACAAAACCGGTCCCATCTCAGCATAATGCCGACCGTGACAGCCGGCGCTGATCTTCCGCACTTGCAGTGTCTAGTCATTGTACAACAATAATTTATAAAAATAAATATAACTTTTTAAAATTTGATTTTTAAGCAAACAGATTGTAATAATTATCAAAAGTCAAGTAATCAAAACCATTCATTAGGTAAATCACGTTAGATATCCCAGACCAATATTGATATTTCTGTTATATTTCTAAGTTAGATGTATAAATCGTAATTTTTTATGTGATAATCCATATTCAATATTAACTGAATAGAATAAAATAAATGCAAAAAAAATCGATGGCTAGTTGAATCCACCAATGCGCAATAGACCAGTGTGGTGGTATGACCCAATCGCCCTTCGTGGCAAGGCCTGCGTCCTGCAGTGGACTATTAAAATGGCTGGTACAGACTACAGTACAGTATACTAAGCGCCACACAAGTCGCCGGATGAGAAGTTATCCGCAGATGACACTTCGCTGTGATTCGCTAATTATTGCGCATGTGTGCACAATGCCGACGCCGCGTGGCGTAGTGGTGAGCACGGGCATAGGGAGCGCGCGGGAGGCATGAGGTGTTCCCCGGCGTCATCTCTCTGGCTCCCGCGCATATCTATATTTCGGCTTTTGCGCAGCGTTCTGCGCATAACTTCCTATCCGCCGAATTGTGTGTATGGATACTTTAACTGATTTTATTTAAAAAATAAAACGCCCAATTACTGCTGAGAATTATAATTCAACAAAAATAATCAAAAGTTAAACAATCGGACAGCGATTCGACATAAATTAACTTAAAAGGAAATGAAATATCGGACGATGTTTCCACGACGGTGGCTCGAGGCAAAGTGTCAGAGCGGCGTTTGCGCACCGCCTTTTATATTACGCGCCGGCCGGTGCTCGTCTAACTTCCAACACTATAATAGTATACAGAATGTAATATTGAAATATTACCTGATTGGTGAGCAGCGTGATGTTTAGCACGAGTTGCTGGAGCACTTCGCTATTACTCTGCAGCGTGCCCGAGCTCGACGACGTGAAGTTATCTGCACAATACGGTCAAACATTACTTACAGGTCGAATCAAGCAACTTGGCGGTTGTGATGTTAGCACCAAGCTGCTGATAACCCAATCCTCACGCTGCTGTTATTTTAGCTTCAGGCAGGGTTCGGTTATCGGCAGCTTGTAGCTATCATCACCGACGTCAAGTTGCATGACCGACTCATGCAACTTGTCCTATAAAAAAAAACATGGGACTTCATGATGCGTTGAAAAAAGGAAGACGAGACATTTAAAATACTTTAAAAGTACAAAGTTTTTACCTAAAGCAGAATGCGGCCCGTTGAGATATAGGCTGAATCACACAAGTCGGCAGATGTGAAGTTAGCAACAAGCTGGGCAATATCCAATCAACGCGAAGCCTTATGTGAGCTTCAGTCCGGATTGGATATTGCGCAGCTTGTATATAGCGAACTGCACATACGCCAATTTGTATGATTCGGCCTATAGCTATTTGGATGTTCGTCGATTCGACTACCCTAGAGAAACAACTACAATATTCTTACATAAAGCAGCTTGTAGTCTCCGACGACTGCTCGCGGTAGCTGCGGGTTTATTGCAGGTTCGTCGATTCGACTATCCTAGAGAAACAACTACAATATTCTTACATAAAGCAGCATGTAGTCTCCGACGACTGACCGCGGTAGCTGCGGGTTATTTGCAGGTTCGTCGATTCGACTACCCTAGAGAAACAACTACAATATTTTTACATAAAGCAGCATGTAGTCTCCGAGGACTGCTCGCGGTAGCTACGGGTTATTTGTAGGTTCGTCAATTCGACTACCCTAGAGAAACAACTAGTTTTTACCTAGAGCAGCATGCAGTTTGTTGAAGTTATTGAGCAGGGTAGCTGTGAAATAGTTAACTCCCGCCGACGATTCACCGCGGTAGCTGCGAGTTATTTGCAGGTTCGTTGGTTCGACTACCCTAGAGAAACAACTAGTTTTTACCTAGAGCAGCATGCAGCCCGTTGAAGTTATTGAGCAGGGTAGCTGTGAAATAATTAACTCCCGCCGAGGACTGACCGCGGTAGCTGCGAGTTATTTGCAGGTTCGTTGGTTCGACTACCCTAGAGAAACAACTAGTTTTTACCTAGAGCAGCATGCAGTCCGTTGAAGTTATTGAGCAGGGTAGCTGTGAAATAATTAACTCCCGCCGACGACTGACCGCGGTAGCTGCGAGTTATTTGCAGGTTTTTCGATTCGAATACTCTAGAGAAACAATTAGTTATTACCTAGAACAGCATGAAGTCCGTTGAGGTTATTGAGCAGGTTGGCCGTGAAATGGTTAGCACCTGCCGACATGTGCGCGCGATGTTCGGACGACTGCTCGCGGAAGCTGCGGGTTATTTGGAGGTTCGTCGATTCGACTACCCTGGAAACAAGTTTTCAATTTTCATTTATTTTTCTAGTAAGTGTCTAGGAAGCGACGTCTCTCTGTAAGACGTATTGGATTATAAAAATATTTGTATGACTGCAAGGTAAGGAAGTACCTATATTATATGTTGACTGTTGTAATAACTCGGATATAAAAATGGATTTTGTTTTTTTTTTATCGAAAAATTACCTAACCACAGACTCCAGGGTCTGTGCCCTTTGTTAACTAAATATAATTATTAGATTTTACTGTACAAAGAGAGTTGGCACATGGTTGAATCTTAGTCTAAGCTATTCAGTCGATGCATTGCGTGAAAGCCACAAGCAGACCGGCGACCCGCTAGCAGCACCCGCTCACGAGTATGACACACATCTCTCCTCGACCATATTTGAGGGAAGAGAACGACCCGACACACGACGCCGCCGCAAGAAGTAGCCTTCGATGGCGAGCATGAATGCTCAAGGCATGCACGCAATGCTTACACTTTTTCAGGTCCTATGGCAATTCTCCTTCTCCTGGCCCAGAGCCTCCATCACTGCTTCGTTCCGATCCCTGACGGCCATCTGTAGGTTGTATTCCTTGATGGTCTCCGATGATGCAGACGATGCTCACATAAAAATGACTGCCTCGGTGGCTCAGTGGTTAGTGACCCTGACTTCCGGATCAAAGAGGCGTGGGTTCGATTCCCACCAGGGTAAGCATTTTTGTGATGAACATAGGTGTTTGCTCTGTGTCTGGGTGTTATTTAGGTACTATCTATATAAGTATGTATTTAAAATATGTATATGTAGTATATCAGTCTCTGGCAGCCATATCACAAGCTCTGCTTAGTTTGGGGTCAGAGACCGTGTGTGAGATGTCCCCCAATATTTATTGAAAAATGGAATTGATAAGTGTGACTAGTACCTGCGTCTGTCCACAGTGTCGTGTAGACACTTGACATGAGTGGTGGCTACATCGGCCACGGCTAGCAATTCCCTGGCTTGGTTGCTGAGGTTGGTTTCTGTTGCTTGATGTTTTTCTACCAAATGCGCTCGCTCTTCTGACTGCACTTGAGTGGTGCGCAGCATCTACAAGGAAAAATATTTCTTACTAGCGGACCCGGCGAACTTCGTTTCGCTTTCCGTAAGAACCTTGTACAGAGTGTTAGAAAACTACAAAAAAAAAATAAGCCAAATCGGTCAAGCCGTTTTCATGTTATGTCGTGACAACGGAAAACGGGTTTCATTTTTATATATATAGATTTAAACATATGTATTTCACGTGGGTATTTTATCCTCTTTATCTGTCAAAGGTTACAATGAAACTTACAATATCTTATATCTGCTTATAATTAATCAGGATGTGGTCAAACGCAAACATATTCAGCTTAAAAAATGAAAACAGTAACTGTACCAGCCCTTTTTTAATAGTCCACTGCAGGACGTAGGCCTACCCACGAAGGGTGATTGGGCCATATCCACCACGCTGGCCCAGTGCGGGTTGGTGGATTCACATACGCCATCGAATTTCTTCTACGGACATATGCAGGTTGCCTCACGATGTTCTCCTTCACCGAAAAGCCAGTGGTGTGAAATTCCGTACATAAATTCCAAAGAACTCATTGGTACGGGACCGGGATTTGAACCCACGACCTCACGATTGTAAGGCGGGTATCACTACCTCTAGGCCACCACAGCAGAAAACAATAAACCAAAGCTTAATTACATTAACTTTAAAAAATAACGCATAGACCAATTTCTAATTTAAAGAAAAAAGTCGCCATGACTTGCATTAAAAAAAACTCCACTCAATGAACGCTTAATTTTCCATCCATCCATTATAATCAACCATTGTTGGACAGAGGCCTCCCATATAGATCTCCAATAATACTAGTTGAAAACGGCTCGTATCCAGCACAATCCTAGGGTCTTAGTGAGGTCACCTATCCACCTCACGGGTGGACGTCCTACGCTACGCTTGCCGGGACGTGGTGTCCACCTGAGAACTTTTCGACAATTTCAACTTGACAATACACTGGCCATATCGGTAATGTTTTAATCTTGGTTTGGTTCTTCAAAATTTCGCGAGACAGAATAAAAGGACGAAATGATTCGGACCCACCCCCTGAAAACCTTACAGAAGTCAATGGAATACTTACATTATTAGTATTAACCAGCTTCATCTTTGTATCGGACAGCTTATTCTTCGTAGAGTCGAGTTCTTGAGCCTTGGTCTCCAGCGTCTGGTTGAGTTGAGTGAAGATGCTCTCCATCTTATCCTTCTCCTCTTCCATGGCTTTTTTGGTGAGCAGCAGCTCCTGGATCTCTTTTCGCTGCTCCTCCTGCTTTAAGGTCAGCTCCGTGTACGTATCGTTTGACAGGAATATACCTGTTTGGAAACAAATAACATAATACATATAATAAGCGCCACACAAATCGGCGGATAGGAAGTTATGCGCAGAACGCTGCGCAAAAGCATAGGTATACGCGGGAGCCAGAGAGACGAGACGCCGGGGCACACCCGCCCGCCAACCTCATGCCTCCCGCGCGCTCCCTACGGACTACGACACGCGGCGTCGGAATTGTGCACACATGCGCATTAATTAGCCAATCACGGCGAAGTGTCATCTGCTGCTAACATCTCATCCGCCGATTTGTGTGGCGCTTACTGTAATAATTATTAAGGCGCTGCCCAAAGACAAAAGTCCGTAAAACGTCATGTTTTTCGTCGCACAGTTAGGCGTAACTGTTACTGATACAAACTTGGAAAAAATACAGAGCACACAATAATAGTTCACAAAAGATACTTTTACAATAATATTGCAAAAAAATTATCTGGTATCTTGAAAAAAGCTTTAGAAAAACATCTTTCGTTTCGCATTTCTCAATATTTAGATCTATAACTACTATATTTTTTGTAATCATTAAATAGGAAATTTACTAAACTAAAGACATATTTATATATTTTCACTGCTTCTTTTCTTTTTAAACGAACTAAAACTGCGAAAAATTATCGATTTCTCATCTTGAGTTTCGTCTAAAAACATACGACACGCGAAATTAGACTCTATTTGTATACTGCAAGACATTATTATAAAATACCTAAAAGTTTACTGTTAAAGCGTTTTAATTTTCGCAAGAAATCGAGTACAAAATTCAAATAGATTGCTTGAATCTATACAATTTTTAAGCTATTGTTGATGTTGTGACAACGCCTTGGTCGATTTTGATATAAAAAGCATGACTAAAAAAAATTAATTAGTCCGTCAGATAGACTATAAAAAAATATTAGACACGTACTTTTTATTTTATCAATTAAGCAAAATATGATGAAGATATGGCCTGTTACAGTTCCGCGTGACGTCACAAGTGTCATACAAATGTATCTAGACTTCTGGGAGAGAGATGACATCACGACCCCCTACTCCCAAACATTGACAAGTCATTTGTTGTTTGATTGACAAAAGAAAAAATCTCAGAGCAAATAAAAATCAAAAGAGAATGTTGTGAACAAACAAAAGTGAAGCCAACCAAAACTACGCCTCGCCGTGTACAGACAATTATACACACATCCAGGTAACTATGAAACTACGCCTTGGCTTGTCAGTCAAACTATGGCGGCGCAACAGCGACGCACTCACAAACGTGTACAAAAAACCGGCTTCACTTGACTGTTCAACGATGTTCCCTCTGGATTTTTTTATTTGCTCTGAGAGAAAAAATGTATTCAATATTCTTTGCTAATCTAACTCGAGGACTAATTATGTTTTTTTTTTTATTTAGTTATCATGTCTAATCCCGTAGACAGCTCAATCCCTTTCCAACTTAAACTTGTTTTAATCGTTTTTTTTTAATTGGTATAAGGAATAGTACATTGTTCACCGAGAGGAGAAAGTGACCGATTACCGTCGAGGGTGTCGTTTGAAGCCCGAGCCGTAGGCGAGGGCTTTAAAACACCCGAGATCGGGAATCGCACTTTCTCTCGAGTGATACATAGTGCTTTATACTACACCTACGAGGAAAATAAAAAACTAAATCTTTACTAATTGAAATTTATATTGAATGGCGTCTGCAATTTTCACATGTTCTTTTTTCAAATTGTTTGACACAATTGTTTGAGATAAAAACTCACTGTAAAAACTTTTTGGCTTTTGATATTTAGGTTACCAGCGCATAGTCTTACCCAAAATTAAAAAAGAAAAACCACGTAAGAAATGGATTTTCATACACTTTTCTCTCCCGCTCAGATGCGTTTTCTCGCCGCATATTTGTTCGATATGCGATGACGTACTTTCTACCGTAAATTTGATAAAGTATCAAGGTACTTTCCGAGCAGGTGTAGTATAAAAGGTATTACTTACCAGTCTTATCCCTAGCAGCTTGCAAATCTCTTTTCAACTTGTCAATCTCCTCAGCATATTGCCTTAGAATGGCTTTTTTTGTCATCTTCTGGTTGACTTCAGGCTTGTTCTGGATGTTCTTGGCTCGGTTGGCGTAGTCCAGGGTGCTCATGGTTTCCTCTATGTCCTTGTGTCCGGGGGATATCGTGGCTATGATGGAGGTCTTCGTTCGTCCGCCGAGTGATTCTTGTAAGATACGCGTGAGTTTTGACTCTCTGTGGTGATAAAGAAAATACATTTCTTATTTACACATGAATTAAATACAGGTCAAATCAAATTTAATGGCGCTTGTGAAATTAGCTACAAGCTGCACAAGGATCTTACCTTTCACACAAGTAGTTGGGATGTTAAGTTAACTACAAGCTGTGCAATATCCAATCCTGACTGAAGCTCACATAAAGTTGCGCGTTGATTGGGTTTCGCGAAGCTTGTAGCAAACTTCACATTCGCCGACTTGTATGATTCGGCTTATGCCGTTTAAAATAAGGATCCATTATTATTATTATTTTTTTAATACTTGCTTATTTACAAATATCAATATAGTCATTGTTATGAACTACTTTTACTATGGGACCTTGAAATTGCAAAAAGATATCCATAAGTTGACTTACGTTGAAATGTAAGGAGCAGTTGCTTTGTCAGGATAACAGGGTTGACCTGCCTAAAATTTTGTCGTGGTGCGAATGCTACGCTAGCTGATATTATGATTATACAAAAGCGTCAAAACTAGAAAACTCAAGAGCAGGCCTTTGCCCAACAGAGGGACACTACAGATTCTTAGAAAAATAAATTATTACAAAAATATACGTTTTTAAAAAATACAAGCTTTTGATAGTCTGGAATTCTTGTAGCGGCAAAGTGCTAGCCAAGACAAGTAAAACGAGCTCAAACACACTTGCTGAACCTAGCTCTGACGCAGCCGGAGCGCTATTTGATTTGGTGAGTCGCCTCAAGTGATCCGAAATACGTAGCTAGTACTATTAAGTAGTTAGTAAGTTAGAATATACAATGGGACTGCCATGTATTTTATATAAAAGTCCCAAAAATAAATTGGAATAAAAAAAAAAAAGAGCTCAAAAACGACGGGTCTATCTTGTTTAGTACAGGAGTTCCTATGGCCACTTTCCGACTCCATCATCAGATCATCTTCATGGCACTATATACATATGCGTGCAAAATTTCAGCTCAATCGGAAGCCGGGGTCAAATAGGTCAAATTCAACTTGCAAGATTCTACCCGAACTTACACAGGTACATCCATTGCAACTTGCAAGTTAAATAAAAGCTTGTATTAATACTAACTAACCTATAAGGGATGTGCGGATGTTTTTCGACCAGGGCTGTGATGACCCGGCCCAGGGTGAGCAGCGACTGGTTGATGTTCACACATTCCCTCGCGCGCTCCTTCTTAGCGGGGTTGTCGGAACCAGCCTAAAAAAAAAAAATAATATATACTTTATTGTACACCAAACAAAAACAAATAGAAACATTCTTAGAACTTAGTAAATTTACAGGGTACAAGGGCGACCTTATCGCTAATAGCGATTTCTTCCAGGTAACCCGTGGAGAGAAAAAAAAAAACCACAAGGATTGGCCGAATAGTCGGTGGTGCATTAATAATAATAAATATTTAATAAAAATCAGGGGACATCTTACATACGGTCTCTGACTCCTAATTAAACAAAGCATACATATTTTTAAATAATAATAAATATTTTGGGACATCTTACACATGGCCTCTGACCCCAAAGTAAGCAAAGCTTGTGATTATGACTGCCAGAGACTGATTGATATATGTACTACATATACTTATTTTTAAATACATACTTATATAGATAGTAACTAAATAACACAGACACAGCGCAAACACTTATGTTCAGCACATAAATATTTGCCCTGGGTGGGGATCGAACCCACGCCTCTTTGATCCAGAAGTTAGGGTCACTAACCACTGAGCCACCGATGTCTAAATACATATGGATATAGACAATAACATCCAAACATCAGTCTCTGGATGTTATTAACACCTATGTTAATCATATTGATATTATTTGGCCTGGGTAAGAATCGTACCTACTTCTCTTTGAGCCAGGAGTCAAGAAGTCATTTTTGTCATTTCATGTTTCATAGGCCATTATTCCCTTTGTGCATTTTTTGAATATTTTTTATGGATATAATTATTGCACTAGGGATATAAAAATATAATTGTACAGTACATGCATCTTATTAGGAACTATTGTGTTACATAAAAAAATGGGTGAGTTATCTCCAAGTCACTGTTATCATCTAGAGGTGTAAAAAATGTACAACCTATACTCACAAATAAGAACCGATGTTCTAAGTATAAAAATATGGTAAAACTAGCTGACCCGGCAAACGTTGTTTTGCCTTATAAATTATTAGGGGTATGGAAAATAGATAGTAGCCGATTCTCAGACCTACTGAATACGCATATAAAATTTGTTGAAAATCGGTAAAGCCGTTTCGGAGGAGTATGGTAACTAATATTGTGACATGGAAATTTTATATATTAGAGATAAAAATTGGTCAACCCATTAGGAAATAAAAACCCTGCAGGAATTCAACAATAAACTCATGTGACATGATATTTTGATATATTAGAAGATAGAATATGTTTACATATAGATGTATTATACTAAGCGCCACACAAATCGGCGGTTGAGAAGTTAGCCGCAGATGACACTTCGCCGTGATTTGCTAATTATGGCTCATGTGTGTACAATGCCGACACAAATGGCGTAGTGTTGACTACGGGCGCAGGGAGCGCGCGGGAGGCATGAGGTTGGCGGGCGGGTGTGCCCCGGCGTCTCGTTTCTCTGGCTCCCGCGCATGCCTAGGCTTTTGCGCAGCGCTCTGCGCATAGCTTCCCATCCGCCGATTTGTGTGACGCTTAGAATACATACTTTGCTGATGTTTTCGGAGCCAGCCAAGTCGACGAGGTTGAGTTTCCCGATCTTGACCAGCTCTTCTCCTTCGGGGCTGTTTTCTTTCATGTGGACTACGATCGTGAACACTGTGTGCGAGCGGCTGGAATAGGAAATACAATACATGTTATAAGGGGGCATTTCATTATAAGGGTTGGCACGTTCGGCAAAACCGGGCGGTATACATTATTATAAAAATATAACTCTTTAAAATACAAACTTTTGAGATCCTGGATATCATTAGTGCAAGAATACAGGACGAAGCCAATTTTTAAATTTCTAAAATAATTGTTGAATAAGAAATTAAAGAAAGGGAGTTAAAACAATAAGTTAATATTACTAAATAAAACAGAGAAAATTTACAGGTGTTACTATTTCAATAAATAAATGTAAAATTATGTAAAATAAACAATGATAAAATGCATTTCTACATATTTATGTAACAAATAAAATATACTACAAATTCATTGTAACTAATGGGATAGTGATATCAATCTAACTAAATTACGTGAAAACTTCTATGAAAAATATGCTTCCTCTTAAGATCAAATCGTAAAAAATTGCAGAAACCAACCCAAATAATGACTTTACTACCATTAGCGAAAAAATTACAATGAATATAAATAATTGTAGGACAGAGGAAACATATTCAAAACCCAAAAACATTAAGGACTTACATAATAAGACACAGTTTTTGGTCAGACATAGGTTTGGTATGGTTACTGCAATTTAAATATTAAAGTGTTAATCAAAATAAAGCTTTATTTTAAACATTTGCTGGATTATTTTTGATTGTGATTACCTGGATTGTGCATTCATGAGCGTAGAAGCGACTTTTTTTCTCTCTTGTCCCTGGGCCATTATTTTGTACACTTCATTTTTGTTTGATACCTGTTGAATAAAGAGACGAAATATATTTTTTGCATAACATACTCAAATGATTAAATTGCCTAATATTTTTTTTAGCAAACATGAGATATAAGTGATCTAGAAAAGGACCTACACCTCTTGCGTTTGATTAACTACAACAAAATACAATACTACCACATAAAAAGCAATTGGATCATCCACAGACCCTTGAAGGTCTAAAGATTTCATTGATTTTATGGGTATTCTCGATATAAAGTTGGTCTTTTATTGAGAAGACATCATCCACATTGAACACCAAATGTTTGAAATTCTTGTGCTTTCTTGATTAATGTGTAAATGTTGCCTTCAATTATGCTATTATTCATGTGAACAGCATTAAAAAATTTGGTTGCATAGTTTAAAAGATCTGAGTGAACTAAATGTACAGACAACAAACCTTACAAATGACCTTATTGGGACCAACTCCAGTGCAAATAAGAGTTGCTACACACATGAGCCGGTCGGCACAGTCAGACAGCGATCGTGTAGCTCTATCCTTCGGGTCCAATCGGCACAATTTAGTCAGTCACGCGTCTCTTCGTCCGTAGCGACATACCAGAACATATATTTAGTATTACTGCCCGGTTTTGCCGATCATGCCGACTCGCTGCCACCCGGTCTAGCGAAAGCCGATTTTGCCGCCCGGCAGTGCCGATCGACACCGGCCCGCTAATATGTGTAGCAAGCCTTATTGATTAAACCACTTACTGTAATCTCCTCTAGCCCATTAACAATATTAGCTAATTTCCTGATGACGTCTTCATAGATCCTCAACTTTGAGTTGTCTTCGAAGGTGCAGAGCAAGTAAAACAGCCTAGAGATGTTATTAGAGCAAATGCCAGTGTAAATAATTGATTATACCACTTACTGTAATCTCTTCCAGTCCATTAACAATATTAGATCCTTTCCTAGTGACATCCTCGTAGATCCTCAACTTTGAGTTGTCTTCTGAGGTGGAGAGTAAGTCGAACAGCTCTTCATTGTACAGCTCCAGGTAGGAAACCCGGACTGTGTGCTCCGTGTTGGTGAGACGAAGCTCGTCAAATAGCTGGGATAAAGCTCGGGGGATGATACCAGCTAGGGGGTCCTAGAAACAAGTGAAAATAACGTGCCATTTTTTATTTTTGCGAATTTCGTTTACAATAAAGTTCTACTTAGGACACGTAATGTTTTCATAGAAAACAAACTGGCTCCTTTTTTTCCTCTTAGCATCGAATCTTATGATTTAGCCATACGCTCGCGTTTGCGATTAATCATAGAGTAAATCAGTGGCAAAAATAGTCATACAAATAGAACAAGTAGGTATAGGCCGAATCATACAAGTTGATGTTAGCTGCAAGCCGCAGATAACCCAATCCTCTCCCAGCTGTTAAGTGAGCTTCCGTCAGGATTGGGCTATGCGCAGCTTGTAGTTATCATCACAGCCTCCAAGTTGTATGATTCGGTATATAATGTTATGATTTCAAAGAACATGATTAATAAATTGTGAAGTTTGCATTATCTATACTCACATTCTGCCAATTAGAGTCATCGCTGGTGTTTTCCCCGACCATGGTATGAGTCTTGCCCGTGCCGGTCTGGCCGTACGCGAACACCGTGCAGTTGTACCCAGCCAACACCTCCTCGATGAGGGGGCTGACCACCTCCTGGTATACTTCCACCTGGAATGGCAAGTAGTTATTGTTCCTCTTATACACCAACTAGGTTAACATGGTGCCCAATATATTATATGTTAGAATACATTCTGACAAATAACAATTGCACTATGACCTGTTCACACATACAGATTTTCAATTTTAGCTCCTAGTTAGCTTCAAAGCAATCTAGGCATACAGGCAGCTGTTCTAATGAATCAAGTAGAGAGCCCTTGATCCTAAGCAGAGATGCAGCCTATGAAGTAGAATGCTTACTAAAAGTTACATGTTTATTCTGAAAATTAGGAAGTAATAAGCATTTATTCTATAGTACCTTCAGCACCATCTGTATGGTGGTGTCATACGCAGTATCTATAGTAGTCTGTGGTGGTGTCTATCTCTGAACTACCAAGATTATTTGAATATTTTGCTGATAGTTGCTACTAGATGATCTGCTGATTAATTTCAGCCCTGGTCACAATGCTTGCATTTTACAGCATTCAAAGCACACAATTAGATATGGTATTTGAATGTACAACCAGCCCCCCCTACCGCCTAAGCAATAGCAATCGTAATAGCAATTGTTTATGACTGCATTTTAGTCATTTGGCACCGCCTATGTGACGTTAGCCATCAATTGCTTTGCGTGGATTGCGAAAGCAATCGTTGAATGAACGACTTTGATGGCTAACGTCACATAGGCGGTGCCAAATGACTAAAATGAAGTCATAAACGATTGCTATTGCTTTAGGCGGTAGGGGGGCCGGTCAGAATATCTGTGCACCTCGCTGGAATGCGGCGCCTCTCCCGCTTCCCCTGTCACCTCTCCGCACACTCCCCGGTGCGACAGTACGGTTAGCATTTTCGTTGCCGATACGTGTCCTGATAATTTTGATATTTACGCTTTGTGGTTGTTTGGTTTTTTAATATTTATTGTTAAGTTTAAGTTTATGACGTCACGAGGTCAGGTGCACAGATATTGTGACCGGGTTGTATGTCAGCTGAACAAACAGTCAATATTCCTACTAATTAACTTGAATCGAGCTTTTAAGCATTATATCCTAGACATACCTGCTTAGCATTTGGTCCGAAAGCTCTGTCAAATGTAAACTTCTTAGTGAGCGAGGTCTGCTGTGACTGGCGCACCACCACCTCTCGGTTGTTGACCACCTCGATTACTCCCAGGGACTTGATATCTCTCTCCCTCTGGTTCAGGGGCCTGTAGAGACATAATTAAATTGTTTATCACAACAAGTATTCTATCGGACAGTACACATTTTGGTGGCTTGTATTATGGCAGAAATGAGGCGAAATACATTCATCACAGGTATAGGTTGAATCATACAAATCGGTGGATGTGAAGTTAACTTCCTGCAAGCTGCACGAAACTCAATCAACGCCCAGCCTTATGTGAGCTTCAGTCAGCATAGTATATTGCACAGCTTGTAGCTTATAATGGCCATAAGCAATGTTTTTAGATATGTAAGTACTAATATTATACAACACTGACCATTATTTTTGTCATTCAAAAGAATACCTATTGTTTTAAGTTTTATATTACACAAATTATTATTGTTAAAGTTTTGAGAACCTGACAGCAATGGTACTAGATGTAAACAAGCAGGACAATATTGTGGTCATAATAAGTAATGTGAGGAATACATGTAGAAATAATACAAAGGGCCGTATTTATGCAAAGTAATAATTTTCATTTCAACCTACTTTAGATTAGCAGAGAATCAAAAGAGTACTTACCAAGTTATTAGTATATATCTACTAAAATGTTCATGTACTTATTACATTTCTGTAAATTAAGATAGTATTTAGGTACTGAAAAATACCTGGTACAGTCAATGAATAATACAAGTTTTATGATAAAATTCTAGTGAGTCATGCTAAGGCGTGGGTCTTTTGCTGAAGAAATTTAAGAATCAATATTTCTTATCAGAACTAAATGACTAATGTATTATTTTTCATCCATGTTTTACTAATTTTATACAGATATTTCAGACAGTCTGAACGATTAGATTATACAGAAAATAAGAGAAAAATATGTTGTGTTACCTCAGTCGCACAAACACTTGAATATTTTGATTTTTGTCCTTTCTACTTCCTTTTTCGGACGTCATTTTGAGTAAACACACATAGAACACTCCACTAAATTATTAAATACCACTTTGATGTATTGTTTTTACGAATAATTCACAAAAAACGACAACATTTACCGTCCCAAAATACGAACGTTGATAGTCGTTGACTTCAAACAAAATTCAAATTTCGGTTGCGGTCGGTGTTGCAAGCGGAAATATATGTCAGTTTATAATAAAGCTCTCCATTCATGGCACGCAAAGTCTTGGAAGAGTTAGTATATTTATCTTAGAGTATACATAACTAAAGTATAGAGCGCTAGTATTGCAGTAGACGCTCAGAGCGCGCCGATAGGCAGATGAGGTATAGCTACTTATATAGATAAATTGGCGATTACTAGGGATGGGCACGTGGGCACCGCAAACTCATTCAGTTGTCGATAGTTGCAGGTTAAGCGCGGTACAACTGTACAAGCTAAGTATAAATATATTTCGTGCGAACAACTTGAAATACGAGTATACTACCTAGATATTTGTTTTTTAACGTAAGGGCCTATGCAGGTTTAAGTTTTTTTCTACATGTGATTTACGACATTTATAAAGAGAAATGTTATATTATAATCACTCTTTCGACAATCTTTACATAATATGTTTGGATATATGTATGTCTATAAAATTGCTGATACTTTTCAAAATCTTTTATTTTTTACTTAAAATGTTATTAAGCTTAGGATAGAAACTGACCAGGGTTGATTGATTTAACTGATATTGATGTAAATCATCCATTTAAATCAATGATTTTTTTGATTAAAATCAGTGATGTAAATCAAACTTCATGTTGTTCATATAACTTCGTTGATTCATTTAAATCATAATGTTATAGGACTCAAAATTAAGAATAGTAATTAAAATATGTAAGTCTGTATACTTATACCTTGTTTTACACAGGATTATGATTCACTGAATGACGTATTAAGATTTTGGAGGAATGGGGAATCTTGATCTTGAATTCGGAAAGTGTAGTAAACAAATTCTAGTCCAAATATTTGGCTTCCAATCAGTTTTCTTGATAGCTTCAATCTACATCTTTGTCAATTTCTGGTCCTTTGAAAACCTAAAAATAAGTAAAGTACGTTAAACAACGAGTTATACCGCAAAAAAGTACCACTCAAATACTAAAGCATATTCTATGATGGAGTCTTAGTTATTCGCATTCATCCTGTGAGAGGTAGTTAAAACCCTTATAATATCGTTGAGTCCGACCGTTCATCCGTCCCAATGTCACAAAGCTTTATTACTTACACATTAATGAACCAAACTGCATGAAATTTAAGGTAAATAATCATCTACATTGATTCATCAAGTAAAAAAATATGGAGGGAATACGTGAAAAAATCAATCGAATTCAGAACCTTTTTTTTGTAGTCGGTTGAAAAGACTAGTGATTTTAATTTTATGCCAAAAAAGATCATAGCAATCAGACACTTTTTGGGGAATTTTTCACTTTATGGTAAACAGTTGAAATTGACAACTGGTTCAAAAATCATAATCATTTGTTTGTATGAATATGTACAAAAGACATAAGTTACCACAGTATAAAGTCATAACTTCAGCAATAATGACACATTATTTTACAAAATATTATTATCGACTCAAATGTCGACGCATCCCATCACTACCTACTGATGCGAAACGCGGGGCAGTGCGGGGAGTACAAGTGTCCTCGCCTCCCGCGAACCCGTCATGCCCCGACGCGTCATTTCAATTTTATCAAAACAATAATAAAATAATGCTTGCCTGTGGTATGTGATATTAGAATTCTGTTTAGTGTGTTTCCGGGTGTTGTTTTTGCAAGATTGCACTGCACATTTCACCATCTTTTTCGCCGTTTTCAATTAAAGAAAGTGAGATCATAATCGCGTGCGTTCACACTGTTTTCAGTCTAGTGAATGGTGGCGCTAGCGGTCGGCGCGGATGAAGGCTCCATCAAACACAGGCGGTACGAGCGGTATAGCGGTACGAGCGGTACGAGCGGTAAAGGGCGGTACGGCAGTACCGCGACCGGACCTGTGTGAGCCCTTCTTATATAACCAGTACAATACAGATGCTCGCCCGTCTGCTATACCGCTCGTACCGCCTGTGTGTAAAGGAGCCTTAATGGTCTCACCCGTGCCTACTGGTCACACTTGCATACTAGTGCTCTATACTTTAGTTATGTATACTCTAAGATATTTATAATGATTATTATAGTAGGTATGGTATAATTATACCATGCCTACTACCGCAAAGTGGATGAGGGTTATTTTACAATTTCCTAAGATAAATTAATTAACTACTGCGAAAATGACTTATATTTGCGATTGGGGTTGTTTTCTTAAAAGTAATTTACTTAACTGATTTTACAGTTCTAAGCTCCTGTTTGACGAACGAGTCTTAAAACTTGGTTTCAAATAGGGCTCGTCGGCAAAATTCACCTATAAAAACGCGGGTCGCGACCTATTGGTGGGTCGCAAGCGAATATTAAGTGACCCACCAATAGGTCGCGAGCGAATATTAAGTGGGCCACAACATTAAAACTTAAAGTGAACGTCGTCCGGATCACGGACGTCGTCACTCATTTATCGTTGAGAATGTTGATTGTTCCATGTTTACATTCGTAACGTTATATAATATAAAGTACACCAAATTTATTTTTTTACATACTTTAGAATAATGCAACCAGTTCACCAATTGTTATATTTTTTGTTGATAGCTCTGTTGTCATGATAGATAGATAGATAACTTCTTGGTACAATGCTACCACAAAAACTAAGTAGCGAAATAAATTAGACTTATCAAACTCATAGCGATTAAAAGTAACTCGAGTTGAAGTTAATGTCAAACTAATTGCAAAGCATTGGAATCAATTTCATCCTTCCATTAAAAATAACTTTTTTTGATGTAAGTAGTAAGTTTAAAAGAATTTTATTCGTATTCGTAACGATTAAGCATAGAAGTGGGTCACGGCTTTATAAACTTGTATTAGATGGGTCGTAGCCCAGATAACTTTGGGAACCACTACTGACCTAGTGCTTCGTGAACAAAAAGCAAAAGAATGTCGGATAGCAAAATATCATGAGTAGAACACCGAATTAAAAAATATCAGAATTTTTAGATGGTAATACTGGACCATAATCTTGCAGTCCGAATTGCACTTAGGTAATTGATGAATTGCTATTAATGCCAAAACCAACACCTCATTTTTCATCTGGTAATTGAGCGTTTTCAAACAAAAGTGTACCATTTCGGAATTTGATGTTGATTAATAAAATATCAAAATTTTATTGTTAATTTGATTAAAATTTAACTTATGGCAAATTATTTTACAAGAAAATATCACACTAAGGTGATGAAGTGGAAAAAAGTGTCTGTTTTGCGACCGTTTTTATGAATTTTGTAGAAGTACACAAACAATTATAAGTTGTAAATATTATCTTCATCTTCTTTTCTTTGGCGTCGCATTGTTGTGCATTTGCCAGTGTCAAGTAGTGTTTTAAGTTTTAATAATTTTTGATATTTTATCAAAATAGTCACTGTCGTAGTCACGTCATAGTCCAATAAAGTCGCGGTCAAGTCCAAACATAGTCCAAGTCATACCTCAGTAAAGCAGTGGATACTTTACTAGAGGCGTCTATGGAGTTTTGGTGACAACACGGAACGACCTGTGATACGTCACATTATATCACTTGCCTACACTCATGCACGTAAATCAGCTCATAATCAACGAAATACCACAACTTTTCACTAATTATCACTGATAAAACACAAGTTTAACAAAATAATATAATGAGGCGACATGACTTTTCCGCGTTCCCGCCAAAATTCGTAAATATTATCATACATGCTATTTAAAAAATGACAGCTTAATTTAATTGACAAAGTACCTATCTCATTCAGGAACATTACAACTATTATATACTTACCATAAATTCAAATTTCTGTACCTTTTCATATTGATAATTAGAAAAAAACCTAAAAATATCCTCGTCGCAAAATCGACAGTCTAAAGTTTCTAAGGCTGAGATTACACACGAGGGAATGGAAACCGAAAATTTCGAGTACCTACCTACTTACTTTGATCATATCATATCTCTCTGATAGACCACAATGTGTCCAAATCGAACACCTAAATGAAAAGACAAATGAAATAGAAACGATAAAATCCGACATGATCATCACAAATTGGTCCATACCCCAAGGGAGCGTGATAGGGTGTGTCTCATTCCTCATATACATCAATAGGCTAACTAAAATATGCAAAACATTCTGCATACTTTTTGCAGATGACATCTCCTTACTGTTTAATAGTACAAGTCCTTCAACTACTAATTCCCATATCATGGAAACCTATAACACGCTGAAATCCTGGCTTCAAGACCGTAACCTAGAAATAAATAATAAAAAAACCAAAATCATACAATTCAAGCCACACCAACGACAAAACGTCGACCTAAAAACCATAACCAGATCCATCAATATCAAAGAAGCTACAGAATGCAACCTATTGGGCCTCACCCTAGATTCACACTTAAACTGGAAACAACACATTGAAAAACTTACATCCAAACTGTCTCAATTCACCTATGCATTAAGTGTTCTAAAAACAAATACAAAGAAAGATTGTGCTTTAACAGCATACTATGCGTATGCCTATTCATGGCTCAGATATGGTATAATTATGTGGGGTCATAGCACTGATGCTATCCACGCATTCATCGCTCAAAAGAAATGCTTAAGGATAATAGTTAATATTAAACAAAGACAAACCTGCAAACCTCACTTTGTTAAAGAAAAAATGCTCACGTTACCATCGATATACATCCTTGAAGTTATAATGTTCGTCAGGAAAAATCTACATTTATTCAACTTTGATAGAAACATACGCCGCAACACAAAACTGGCCCTCCCCGTACCTACAATAGAAATGTTTAAATCTAGTCCACAATACCGTTGTGTAAGAATATACAACAAGATTCCTGATAACCTGAAAAATATTGTCAAAGATATTGCTTTTAAAAATAAAATTAAAACAAAGCTTTTAGAGAAAGCGTACTATTCAATTCAAGACTTTATGGAAGATCAATGGTAAATAATTAAAATATATGTATATATAATATTCATAACTCACCAAATAATAATAATTATAATAAACTCAGTACAGTAAAATAATAAAATATAATTAGCCTGTGTATAGCTTGAGAAATTCCTATGGTATATTGCAACCCTATTACTAACTTGTAAATAATTTAATTTAAATACCTACATTGTTATACTTAGTATAAGTAGTAATAAGTAATTAAGAGTACTTATTGTTCTCTTGCAGCGCCCTAACGGGGTCTATGTTTTGTACTACAATTAGTCTTAACATTGTTATGTACACTACATTGTGCAAATAAAGAAATAAATAAATAAATATGGCGTGGTTCGATAAAAAAATTACGAGCATTCTAATTGAATTTTAATTTTTATTAGATAATTATAAGTATTTCACAAAAATGCCAAATATTCATTTCTATAGTATCGTATGAAACTTTCCTTTTTTTTAGATTTAATTCTTTGTAAATTTTTTAGTCGTTATGTATACTCTAAGGTGACGATTTTGGTGCGCCCTCGCTAACTAAGTTAAAAATCCTAACCTATTTAAATTTAACTCGCTTAGCTAGAAATAGCAATTTTGCAGAGTCCACCTAATTAAAAATTGAATGATGATTAAAAAGTTTGGGTTCACCCTAAAGGAAGTTCACAGATAAAAAATGTACTTAAAAATATCATAATAAGGCCGTCAACAAACCGTCAACACACTGTCAAGTGACCGGTTAGACTGTGATTTAGTTCATTTTTTTAATGTTATCTGTGGCTTCGCTGATTTAAAAATAATTAGAGTGGTAGTCAGTGTTACAAGCTTATCACTACTTCCACAAATTAATTATTGTTTAAACAATTTACGTAATAGTATTTCGGGCTATAAAAATATGTTTATCAAGCGACTAGGGGCTAGCGTTTAAAAGTCAAAAATAGAGCCACTGGAACGTTTGTTATTTTGTGGCAAAACTCCCAACCAAAATGAGTTATATCATTGTTAACAATTTTTACTACGGCACCGACATAGCATTTAAAAAATATATATTTTTCATACAAAATTCCAACTCGGAATCGACAAAATGTATGAAACAACTGGTTTAACTTTCTCAATTTTCGAGTCGGGCTTATAGTAAAAGTTGTTCAGTATGAACGAAATAATAAACAAAGTATACGTATCAATAAGGTAGTATACGTATCGTATGGAAATTTGATAAATTTAAACAAATGTCTTTTTTATCCCGCTTTACAGAAATAATATTAGTACTCTGTCGTACTGAAATGCGGTAATTTTGATAACCCATGATGGCAACACCTTTTGACGTTCCTCACAGCTGTTTCGAACTTTTGTTATTGTTTTGTTAATTCTTGTAATAAAATGTAATGATCATAATAATTAACCCATTTTACATATTTTTGTGTTCAAATAAGGGGTAGCTGTATACGGGTACCTACGACGGGGGCGTGCCTGGGGCTTAATAAGACCATTGAAACAAACCATCATAACCTAAATATCAGCTATGTAAATCGTCAGTTTGGACTACTGTACTAGGTCGTTTACTCCGAAAATTATGTATATTACCTATCTGAGGACGTTATCAATAACACCCAGGTAAAGAATACATCATAATACTACACCCATGTGCAAAAATTCGCCATAGCCGTTATATAGTCGGTGAATGCTATAGGAATATCCAATCCAGACTGAAGCTCAAATAAAGCTACGCGTTGATTATATACCGATTGCGCAGCTTGTAGATTCAGCTGAGCCTATGTCTACTCATATTGTCAAAGGAAAGAAAAGATACATAGGTTATACCTATAAATTAATGTTGTGTTTTTATTTCCAGCTCAGAAACATCTTCATACTACAGTGACAAGTCAATTGATGACTGTGCTTAAATCATCCACAAAAATATCTGGTTGGTAGTTCTGAAAACATTGCCAGTGCACTAAGACGAAGGGATCATTAAGGAAGAAAAAGTGCAACTACTAAACCTTGTAAAAAGTTTATGTGCTATAAGCTTTTTGTGTTTCGCCAGCCTAAGCAAAGTGTGTACAACCCTTAGTATAGGCCAAATCAAACTTTATGGTGTCTGTGATATTTAGCTATAAGCACGGATAACCTAATCTTGACAGAAGCTCGCTTAAGAGCTGTGTGAGGATTGGGTTTCGCTCGGCTTGCATCTAATTTCACAGCTCCCAAGATTAATTCAGTCTATGCAGGACATCACTTACTTTGATATACATATATACTTTGTACTTTCACTTAAGGACTGTGGCTCTGTAGATATTTGCTCGAAGTTGATAGTACATAAATTTTGGTTGCCTTAGCTGATATAGATAATTGTTCTAAAATCTTTAATTAGGCTGTTACTTGTAAAACTTAATCTTAATGAATATACTGAAATAACTTTTCATTTTATTAATTACCTTTGTCGATGGATAGGAAATGTGAAGCTTTCATAGGCTGAATCAAACTAAATGGATGAACAAGTCATTTGTGCAGTAACAATTAATTAAGATGTCAGCGGCACTAGAAATGAGAATTTGCACAGCTAATAGCCTAATTTGCAAATACCGTTAAGTTTGATTCAACCTATACTGCTGACAAGAATACTTTGTATTGAATAAAATCTATTGTACTTTTTTATTTCTTTGTAAGTACTATTTTACTTTGGTATGCAATGGAAAATGAATGAATAAAATACAAACTATATTACAATCAATACTCAACTTTTTATTTCAATATAAATGTAATATATTATCTAATAGTAACTATTTGTCTAATTAACTGAAACCTAACCGACGCGCAGCTTTATGTGAGCTTCAGTCAGGATTGGATATTGCGCAGTTTGTAGCTAACTTCACATCCCCTGAGTCGTATAATTTGGCCTAAGTACACAACACGAGTGCTGTCCCCGATGTCAACTCGTCAGTGTTTATCTAGAAATGAAAATCATAGATTAACATGTGTATAAAACATGTATATAACTATTGTTGTACTACATATTTTTAACTACATAAAATATTTAAAGAATAGGCCGTGTCACACAAGTTAGCAGATATGAAGTTAGCTACAAGCTGTGCAATATCCAATCCTGACTGAAGCTCACACAAAGCCGCGCGTTGGTTGGATATTGCGTAGCTTGTAGCTAATGTAGCTGTGGTCTATAAGTAATATTGTGAAATATTTAATTGCTTTTTACAGACTTCCAAAAAGGATGTGTTATGTTTATGACATTGGTTTCCCCTGTACCTACAGGGTATATCTGTTTGTCCTGTAGGTACTAAGCCAAAAGGGGGTGATTAAAACCATCATTATGAACAACATTCACTATGGGGCTAACCCAGAATTCATGAAAAAGAAAGCAAAATTACTACTCGCTTTAATTTTGTAGTGTGTGTAATTTTTTTTTGTTATTTTAAGTATGTATATGTATTTATTAGTATGTATATATGTAGTAACTTTGACACCAGGGCTAGCCACCAGGCCTATACAAACTTACTTAGTATGTATGTGTATGTTTTGTAAGTACAAATATATTTTTGGTAATGCACACCCCCATCTTTACTTGTTCTATATTGTTATTCCATCCAAAGATTGCCTGGCAGAGAATGCTATAAGCGATAAGTCCGCCTCTTGTTACATCTTGTTTCTTGTAAATCAAGCTGGCTCTGCGAATATTAGAATAGATTCTAACATTCAAACATTGGTCCCATGAACTGACATCAACTCATCAATGGTTATCTGGAAATGAAAACCTTATTTACCTATTTGACATATTTTAATTAGAAACAAATGTATACAGATTGATAGCATACCCTAAGTTGAAGTACTTAACTACCAAACGGTTCCCAATATCACCAAGATTGACCCACCTTACTTGTTTATATAGGCATTTTCCACAAGTACTTTTTAATCGAACCGCTTGAGTCATCAAAAACTAGTTGTAGTTTTACATGATTTATTGTAAGTATGTGTTTAGGGTTTGCTAAGCACATTTCTACCATAATAGTTGAATCTACAGAAGGATTATTTTGGACACTGGCCTCCCTCATGCCAAGAAGTATAATCCTGCGATCTTGATAATATTAAACCTTGCTGTCCTTACTACTCTAACCTAGACATCCTACCCTGTGGTTGCCAGTAGGTGGTCTCCATTCGAGAACTTTTCGACCTCATCAATCGTCCCTGCTATGAGCCCTGTCCATTGACTGCTATTTCAACACTTTGGTTTATTACTCTAGATAGACAAAGGTCAAAAATAAAACTTACTCTTGCCTGGTACATAATCCTGAATAAAAAAGTTAAGCCTTTTCATCTTTTTACCACATTAAATATTAGTGAATTGGTTTAAATTGATTTTAATGCCCTAGTTTAATTATTTCATTCCGATTTGTCTTGAAAAATACAGGACGTTTTCAATATCTTTTGTCATCGCGAATTTCAGTTTAACAACTAAAATCACTATTAAAAGAGCATGATAAGCTACATAAAACATAATTATGAACAATTATTTAGATCAAAACACAGTATTTATCCTGTATATCTTACTTTTTGGTATAATTTTATTTTAACAACCACCTGAAATGGTACTCGTTAAAAAACTTAAAATTCTAACCTCAATTTGCTTAAAAGTGACGTATGACGTTTCTAATTTGTGCCTCCAAAATGCCAATTTCGCTTAAAATCGCTAAGTTGAATAGATTTAGTCGGTTTCGTTCGTTCGCTTTAAAAATTTGATTTTGACGTTTCTAATTTGTCTCACTAAAATTAGAATTAGGATTTTTAGGGATTTTGACGTTTTTAGTTAGGTTAGCTAGTTAGTTGGTGTCATCAAAATCGACACCTAAGTGCCTCTAATTCTCTCCTCTAACATTAATTGCTTTAAGTACCTATTCATGCCTGTATAAAATATTATTGTTAAGTCGGTACTTTGACGTTTTGTGAGTCCGTATTTTTGTAAAGAGAAAAATAGTTTAGCCTATAAATGTATAATAAAAAGTTGTGTTTACACTTGCTATTTAATCTAGCACTAATCTAGCATGTATTTTCTCTCATAAGTGAACTTTATGTAATTTTTTGAGAAAATAAATATCATAAACCATAATTTTTGAGGATCTATTAGTTTTATTATCGGCGTTAAACAACTCAGTGACACATCTAACGATGCTAAATACTCAAGTTGACATAGTACAAAATGTTTTCAGAATTAGTCCAAATGTATATGAATTTGACTGGGGGACATTCAAAAAACCCATACTTATCTCGGTTTTTGAAATGGTTGTTATTTAAATATTATTACATTTAAAGTACAAATATTCATTATGGTTACATAGTATTGCGTGTGTATAACAATTTCAATCACTAAAATAGCTAGCCAGGTGTGTATTTATGTTTATTATTTGATGTCAAACACAAGGAGACACCTAAAAACTGAGAGGTACACTTTTTTGAAAACGCTCAATTATCGTAAAGTACCTATGAAGTATGACGTAATATTTATATTGTATATTGACAATGTAAATGATAAATGTATATATATGTGGGGGCCGGGAACTCATCTTATTTTTAAAAGTCATTCTGGGCGTTTGGTGGACGCGACGCGTCACCAAAATCACCAAAATGCTTTTTATTTTGCTCATGGTATATAAGTAAGCATTGGGGCAATGCAGCTAGCGTGCTGGACACGCTGCCAACTGGCAGTGGGCTTGAGCATTTGGATTATCTTTAGACCTTCAAGGGTCTGTGGATGATTTAATTGCTTTTTATGTAGTACCTAGTACAAGTCGCGGCATATAAGTCTAAAGCTGAGCGAACTGTGCAGGGGATGGCTGCGCATGGGTTTTATTGGGCTTAGTATGGAGGTCACCATGCGCGGCCACCCCTTCCACAGTACCCTTAGCGCTAGACTTACGTGCCGCTGGCGTGTATGTAGTTTTATCTTATAAAGTAGTAGGTATTGTATTTTGATGTATGTACCTACTTAATAAAGCCGATAAAAAATGTATACATATTATTATTTGTAAAAAGTTGATATATAAATACTCAATAATGTATACCGTTATTGGCTTAAATCGGAAAGAAGTTTTCTTCGTTGCTTGGTTTACGTTTCATTTTATTTGTTTTCATCACATCTATTCAAAAAGGACTACTTGGTTCGCCTTTAAGTGCGCCCAAAGGTGGTGTTCCTCTATGAAACTTTATAAGTGCGCCGGAATGATCTTTGCCGCGCACTTTTTAAATTTGGAAGTATTTGTAATGTTAGTGTTCAGCGCCAAGAAAATGAACGAAAAGAATGTAAATATAAGTTTTCATTTGTTTTATTATTAGATACCATTTAATTTCAATTTAGTTGTTACTCTACGTTTTACTAAATAATAATATTACAATATGAGGCGTCATTTATGTTTTCATAGAGGGTGATGAAAGTAGAGTGTACCACTTGGGCGCAAAAAATATTTTTGGCTGGGGCGACATACCTACTTTGAATCCCTCGCTACGTTCAGGATTCTACTAAAGAATCCCTCGCTACGCTCGTGTAGAGTTAGAAGCTTGGCTCTACATAAGATCTGACAACTTTTTGAAAGTACGAGCTGTGGTCTTGGCTATATTTCACATGGAAATGTTTTTGTTGGACTATTACTTGTGTGACAACTTACTACGACCAACGGCGTATTATACCTAAAAGTAGTCATGTCCATAGGGGCGCGAAGGCACAAAAAGGCGCGCTTGCGGAATTTTTAAACAAAGGAAAAATATATAATATAGCAAACAATTAATTGCCCCAGTAAGAACCTGCGCCTTACACAATAAATTTATAGTGTGTGTAGCATGTAGTATCTTAATGCCACTATACTATATACGCGAAAATACTATATTTTTTTCAGTTAAACTGAATTACATTATCAGTGTCGTATCCTTGTCGATAACTCTGCCCACTATTTATCTTCACTTAAAATCGGCTCTTTGTTGAAAAATACATTAAAAATTTTCGCGCTCGCTTTTCTCGCGAATGTTAGCTGCCCAGTGGTATGCTTTACTTATATCTGTTTTAAATTTACTGTACTGTGTTTTAAATAGCAGTAGGGTCGATAGTTGCGGAGATATACTACTTTTGAATTTGACAGTAGTCATCTGAAATGTAGAACACGTAGAGTTCTATCATTTTTGTGAAAGCTATTAAATCAATACTTAGTTACGGAGATATAGGTAAGTACCACTTTTAAGTTTGACAGCTGTCATCTGAAATGTGGATCTTAAGTTCTATCACTTTTGTGAAGACATCAATGGTCTAAAATCCTCTATAATCTAAGTCTAAAATCGACAGTTACGGAGATAAACCACTTTTAAGTTTTGACAGCTGTCATTTGAAACGTAGATCGAAATCATAAGATATTGTATGTAGTAAATCGTAAACTCATGCTCTTATTTCTTTGTCTCCCATCTCACCACATTTTCCTAAGGTGCAGTACAGCGGTTTTGGTTAAACTATAGTAACGAGTTGTTGTTAATAAAGGGGCGTCGATGAAAACCTTTGGCCTTCGCGGCCTTTAATGTTTAATCCACCTCTGACTACGACTCTGGCATCATCCGCTGCTATAATTGTGGTACTAACTATTATTACTTCTGTGACAGCTTACCACGTCTCTCTGATGTCATCTGCTCGCGTTTCGTTCCTCAAAATGACACTAGATGGCGATACGCATCGCTTCGACAATCCTGAATCGCGGTAACGAGATTTACCGCGAAACAGTGACCGTTTTTAGAGTGAGTTCGTTAGTATAGCTTCTCAGGCAATTTGAGAAGTATTTTGCTATATCAGCTTGATATCTGAAAGTTTTCTCGTTGTGGGATCAGTATATTAAACTGATTAGTTTTAGCTCGACGCGACGGGATGTTCGGGGCTCGCTCCACTCCCGTCACGGACTGGCCCGGCATTGCAGTGCCGTCGGGATGCGTATTGTCAAACTGTATACTGAACGGGGTTTGCTCCGAGGGAGTCGAGCGTAGTTTGCTCTTGTAGTTAAAGAGCAAACTGTGCATACTAGCGATGGGTAACTCAACTGATCTGCGCGAGCTGCGGTTCACGGCGCAGCTCAACCAGTTGAACTGGAGCTGCGAACCGTCTCGCAGCTCATCACCACAGTACAACAGAACTCGAGTTTAAGTATGTAGGCACTTTAGCTCGCAATGCTCGCATTAAATATATGCGTTGGTATTGACTCAAGTGAGTCGTGTGAATGACGATGTAAACTACAGCGGTTTAGGCGCAAAATGATAAAAGCGCGATATGACAACCGGGGCGCAAATTGTACAAAGAGCAAAATGTTCAAAGAGCATTAAATCCAAGGCGCAAAATGACTAGGAAGAAAATGTCTATAGCGCAAAACGTCCAAAATTTTATTTATTCTTTTAATTCAACTTCCATGACTTGTTTTGGTGTTCGAGTACAGCTATTTGTATTTTAAAACCTTATGCGCCATCTATACGAAGCTTAACAGTGCCATCTACATACCTACGCGATATGAAACAACACACTTAAGCTATGTGTACTAGTAAAACCATATTTTTTTCCTGGTATCTTTCATAATAATTATGTTATTCCTTAATTTTTAGGGTTCCGTACCCAAAGGGTAAAACGGGACCCTATTACTAAGACTGCTTCCGTCCGTCTGTCCGTCTGTCTGTTAGTCACAAAGCTGTATCTCATGAACTGTTATAGCTGTACTGTACTGTATCAGCCTTTTTAATAGTCCACTGCAGGACGTAGGCCTACCCACGAAGGGTGATTGGGCCATATCCACCACGCTGGCCCAGTGCGGATTGGTGGATTCACATACGCCATTGAATTTCTTCTACGGACGTATGCAGGTTGCCCCACGATGTTTTCCTTCACTGAATAGCTAGTGGTGTGAAATTCCGTACATAAATTCCAAAAAACTCATTGGTACGGGACCCGGGATTTGAAACCACGACCTCACGATTGTAAGGCGGGTGTCACTACCTCTAAGCCACCACGGCTTAGAGGTAGTGACACTGTTATACTGTTATAGCTGGAACGTTGAAATTTTCACAGATGTATTGCTGTTGCCCCTATAACAACGAATACTAAAAACAGAAAAAATATTTAAATAAATAAAATTATATAAATATTAAAAATATTTGTTGCTTGAAAATATTCACAAACATTTGGTCAAATATTCATATAAATAATTAAATTAAAATAGATATTTACTGGGTGGCTCCCATAAAATAAACGTGATTTTTTGCTCGATATTAATAACGGCACAGGAAGATGCTTACATATTCACAGTATATTGAGAGAGTTGTATATTTCCTTCAAAAATAAATAATTCAATTAAAATAAAATATATTAAGGGGGCTTCCATATGGTACGGAACCCTTCTTGCGCAAGTCCGACTCGCACTTGGCCGATTATAGTATTTCTAAATATTATTGCACCATTTATTTAACTGACATGAAATTTGACTGTTTTTCAATGACTTGTCATAAGTTATTGAAAACATATTAATTTGACAGTAGTGTTATCATAGAGTGTTATTGAAAAAAATATAATTTGAGGATAGTCGGGTACTTATACTACATTTTATACTTTGTAGTTAACACACAACTTTTTAAAATCTTTAGTAGTTTTGTTTAAAATTTGCTCGTTACTGTGTAGACTCGCTAAAATAATTTGTACATCATCGCAGTTATAACACAATATTAAACCCTAATGATTTTGAAGTATTAATTGGAATTTTGGACGTTGTGCGCTATAGACATTTTTCCTTTCTAGTCATTGTGCGCTTTGGACATTTTGCTTCCTAGTCATTGTGCGCCTTGGACGTAATTATTTTTGAACATTTTGCTCTTTGAACAATATGCGCCCCGGTTGTCATTTTGCGCTTCTGTCATTTTGCGACTAAACGACTACAGCGATACCCCATTCGCATAGGCAGTTGGTTTATTAATTTGGTTTGTTCCCAGTGTTACTACCATTCTTACTACCAGTAGTAAGAACGGTAAACGAATATTTACTGTTACACCTTTATCCTTGTGATGCGAGTAACGGGTTTCTTGAGGTACTAGATGAAAATGATTTAATGTACCCAGTTTGGGGAATAGTATTTGTAGTAGCGTACTGTTGTTTGAAAATAAATAATTTTGAATTAAATAGGTACATCATGAAAACATATTTTAGCCAATTAGTTAGGCAATTTAAAAACTGATTAGATCTATTAGATGTTGAATTTAAATTTACTGAAAAAAAAACTTTGAATCAAAATACATTTTGCTCTAAAATACTAGATCAAAATACATGCGATTCCAAACGTCTATACTTTTCAACCTGCCTTGTCTTCTTCATTATTTTATTTGCTAATTACACGAAGAGAAAGGATATTTATTTAATAAAGTGTAAAAATAGAGTTACCTACTTAGAACTTACTTTTAAAAATAAACCGACTTCAAATAGACCAGTCATATCTTACAAATGAAAGGCTGAAATAGGAATAATTGCGGTAAACTTGCTCTTTTAGTATGTTGTTTGGATCCACCTGGGTAGTATCAATCCAGATTTGCAGCACTCTGAAATTCTCGCGCGCTGAGTAGTTGCTGAAAAACCAACATTTTTTTCTCTTTTTTTAGTTTTGTGCAAAAAACGACATTGAAAGGCTCTGATGACAAAGATCACTACTACTTATTTAAAGTGTATAAAATTCCTGACAGTTTGAGCCCTAATTCAATTATATAGGTCTAATAGGTCACACGATACAGGTTTCCCAATGTTCACTATTTTCCCCAAAATGTAGGAAAATTGGAAATTTCTAATTTTCGATCAAAATATCAGTTAATTAAGGCCGATTACAGAGGCGTGTAATGCTGCAAACGGGGGAGCCGTTTGCAGCACCACAAGTTAAGAGAGAATTAGAGAGAACCTGTAATGTTGCAAGCGGGGAAGCCGGTTGCAGCACTACAGGTAAAGAGTATCAGGATAAACTGTGATGCTACAAACGGGGGAGCCGTTTGCAGCACCACAAGTTAAGAGAGGATTAGAGAGAGAAACCTGTAATGCGGCAAGAGGGGGAGCCGGTTGCTGCACCACAGGTTAAGAGTATCAGAGTAAACTGTAGCGTTACAAACGGGGGAGCCGTTTGCAGCACCACAGGTAAAGAGAGGATTAGAGAGAAACCTGTAATGCGGCAAGCGGGGGAGCCGGTTGCAGCACCACAGGTAAAGAGTGGATTAGAGAGAGAAACCTGTAATGCGGCAAGCGGGGGAGCCGGTTGCAGCACCACAGGTAAAGAGTATCAGAGTAAGTACCGGTAATGTTGCAAGCGGGGAAGCCGGTTGCAACACCACAAGTTACGAGACTTCAGAGAACCTACCCCAAGAGTCCTGCCTAGTGGTTAGGATTCCTAACGGTTCGAAGAAAGGAGGTTAATATAGAAAACTAACCATACTGTTTACACATTTAATCATTTCACCATATAAATAACACTGCACTTATAGTCTATATGTTTTTCTTGAAGCGAATAGAGAGAGAATTTTGAAAAGAGTCCGTGGAATGTTAGCCTAACAGGGGAGGGGTAGCACACAAAGGAAACACACTGGAGGCCGGCCGAGGTTGGAGCGTAGACAAGCTGGACCCGCCGATAGACGTAGCGCCAGCAGGGCGCTGGAGATAGAAGCGCCTGTAGCGCCAGCTGTGCGTTAGCGTGTATACGCCCGTGATGTTGTGGCGCTTGAGGTGGAGGCGCTTGTGCGCTAGCTGGGCACTAGCGTGAAGACGCCCGTGGGGTTGTTCTGGCGCCTGAAGTGGAGGCGCCTGTAGCGCTAGCTCGGTACACCAAGATAAGTGGCAAGGTCAGTGGCCCCAGAAGATGAGGTCCTCCTGTAACAAGGCCAAAGAGACCGAAGCCTCGCGAAGAAAAATTACCAGACGCTCATGCTGTCTTCTCTGCAGGACCCGTCACCACGTTCAAAGATCACACGTTAACATGAACTAACACCACATATACTTTCATAAAAATACCACAAGACATGCACCATCTTTCGTGTCTGCTTGATGACTTCCCTCACCAGACTGCCCGAATTTTAAAACAAGGATCGCTGATCCTGTCAAAAGCAATTTAACAAATTTCATAATTAGAATTGTTAATTGGCAGTGTTATCGTTAAAAGAGTTTGAATGTAGAGAAGCTAACAAGAAGGTTAGTTTCTCTACATTTCCCCCAAAACCCCAGAAAAATTTTCACTCATTGAAAATTTTGCAGGTTGAGAACAAGTACCTTGACCATTCAGACAGAATCACACACATCTTCCACACTTCCTAACACGCACGCTCAATCACAACACGCTCACTCGATCTGCAAACACGCACGCACTAACACAAGTTGGGGCTATGGTTCACATTCAATGATGACCATACTCCACAAGGAATTGTTCGTACGGTCGTAACGTAGGCTTATTTTTTTAGATTTAGGTGTCGTAACCCGCACCTTTTCGAAAACCCGATAAAGATAAAAAAATATACAATATTACAAGTTAATAATTAAGGCTTTAGTAGTTTCAAAGATATGAAGAGAAAAACAACTTTTCTATTCAAAGATTCATATCTCAATTGCAACGTGTGCAATTTGAAATATGTGAGAATAAAAGCACACTAGGCTTGTGCACAAGTAAATAAGAAAATTAGTATGTACAATAGACATGGTCTTACAAAAATAAGCCGAATAGATTATAGTTCCTTGTGGGGTATTCACACAAAGTTTGTATTATAAAAACAGAGAGTACAAAATACAAAAATGGTATATACAAGACACAGGTTGACCTTACCATCGAACCAGTAGGAAACCGATAACACTGTATAGGCAAAATACATTTAGAAATCCCAATAAGTGACAATTTACATAAATTTAGAATGTATAGTAATACCGAGACAAAATATAAAAAAAATAGTCCGAAGTAAAAATAATAAAGAAAAATATCAAAGTGACAATGTCAAGTAGGTATCAAATGATTGTAAATAAAAACCAAAGATGGAGTAAACCATTAAAAAAGGTTTAAGTCATTGAGAAGGGAGTATCAATTTGAAGAGTAATAAGCCGAAAAAGCCGAAGAAGCTTGATTTTCTAGGAACGCGAAGTATGTACTACTATGTACTACGAAAGTATAATGAGTGTTCAGCTGTAAGTTAGGTAACTTACAAACTGTATGTGACGTACACTGAGAGGATACTCTCCTCCAGCTCGCCGTTTAGTCTCCCAAACCCCAACTTGAAGGTGACCGTTAGGTTTTAACACCGCCAAGCGAAGAATGGGTGTAGGTTACAGAGGTAACCAGGTAGTAAGTGACTGTATGTAGGGGTGTGGTATTTATGTAGCCTGTGTACTGTAAAGTCAAGTATAGAGTAATGTATGGAGAATTGGAGTATGATAACCAAAAGAGAATCCAAAAATACCGAAGGTGTAAGCGATGGGTGGATACTTGTGAAAGTATCGGTTTAGAATTTAGAAAACAAAGAAAACAAGTAATAAAAGCGAGCAATAAGAAAATATAAGGAGTCAGGGGTGGATAAGTTAAAAGGTTGGGCGCCAAACTGTAATGAAACGCTGGGCGCCAAACTGTAGTATTACAAACGGGGAAGCCGTTTGCAGCACCACAGGTTAAGAGTATCAGAGTAAGTACCGGTAATGTTGCAAGCGGGGAAGCCGGTTGCAACACCACAAGTTACGAGACTTCAGAGAACCTACCCCAAGAGTCCTGCCTAGTGGTTAGGATTCCTAACGGTTCGAAGAAAGGAGGTTAATATAGAAAACTAACCATACTGTTTACACATTTAATCATTTCACCATATAAATAACACTGCACTTATAGTCTATATGTTTTTCTTGAAGCGAATAGAGAGAGAATTTTGAAAAGAGTCCGTGGAATGTTAGCCTAACAGGGGAGGGGTAGCACACAAAGGAAACACACTGGAGGCCGGCCGAGGTTGGAGCGTAGACAAGCTGGACCCGCCGATAGACGTAGCGCCAGCAGGGCGCTGGAGATAGAAGCGCCTGTAGCGCCAGCTGTGCGTTAGCGTGTATACGCCCGTGATGTTGTGGCGCTTGAGGTGGAGGCGCTTGTGCGCTAGCTGGGCACTAGCGTGAAGACGCCCGTGGGGTTGTTCTGGCGCCTGAAGTGGAGGCGCCTGTAGCGCTAGCTCGGTACACCAAGATAAGTGGCAAGGTCAGTGGCCCCAGAAGATGAGGTCCTCCTGTAACAAGGCCAAAGAGACCGAAGCCTCGCGAAGAAAAATTACCAGACGCTCATGCTGTCTTCTCTGCAGGACCCGTCACCACGTTCAAAGATCACACGTTAACATGAACTAACACCACATATACTTTCATAAAAATACCACAAGACATGCACCATCTTTCGTGTCTGCTTGATGACTTCCCTCACCAGACTGCCCGAATTTTAAAACAAGGATCGCTGATCCTGTCAAAAGCAATTTAACAAATTTCATAATTAGAATTGTTAATTGGCAGTGTTATCGTTAAAAGAGTTTGAATGTAGAGAAGCTAACAAGAAGGTTAGTTTCTCTACAGGCGTCATCGTAATTCTATTAGCTAAATAGCATAGTTCTGTTTCTTTTTCACTTTAGGCATTCGATAGAGAGAACGCTTTTAACGTTGCTATTAAATTTACGCTGGCGCCTCTGTAATTCGGCTTATTGAGGTATCTCAGGAAAAATTAATGCAAGGTGAAGTTGTAGCAAATTTAATTACCTTCATTTTGACACTAAAGGTGCGTCCGTAGGTGTGATAGTTTGTTCAATGACGACTATAAATGAAACATACCTACCTAAAAATCGAGTGTTATAATAAAATTGCTAGAATTATTTTCTATGTTTTTATTATCTAGTAACAATGGAATTCTGCTAATCTTAATTAAATTTAAGTGAGTAAAGAGAGACAATGGTGTCGATTCGGCATAAGCCCAACTAAACTAAAATTAGTCCTATCACTTTCTATCATTTTTAATTGAAAAGGGACCGGAGATCATCGGTTTTGTTTTTGTCTTTGACTTCATGACTAACTATCGAACACACACGTGTGCAATAGCATCATCGAGGTCGTCTTCACATTCTTCTGCATCTTCGATTGGTGGGACATTCGTGCACTCACTCCCCTTACAATATTTGCACAGTGTAGAGCACTTCATCCCAGCCTTTCTGCAAGAGCAAGACCCAGTACAATCTTTCTTGCATTTGCAGGAGAGGCTTTTCAGAAGAAGTTCAGAAGCTGGGGGCAAAGATGTCGTGGTTGGCATCAAACCCGAGTCTGTTTGATGCCATCCCCAATCAGTTAGGATCTTGTGCACCCCTAACCACTCTAGAATCTGGTGATAGGTTCTGAATGAGTGGAACTTTGGTAGGTGAAAGGAGAGCTTAATTTATTTTGTTACTCGCCGAGGTCCTCAAAAATAGGATATAGTGCAGTGTAGCGCAGCTTCTTGGCCATTTCCACCATACAGAGCAATTAAAAATGCTTCGCCAGCACTCTCGATCTCCTCTGCAAGGGAATCTGGCTGCAAGAACAAATCCAGCTGGTGAACTAGGTCGGGGTTTTGTTTGAGGACACGAATAAATTTCTGAATCTCTTCTGAATCTCTCTGAATTAGGGCTCAAACTGTCTGAAATTTTATACACTTTAAATAAGTAGTAGTGATACCTTTGTCGTCAGAGCCTTCCAATGTCGTTTTTTGCACAAAATTGAAAAATGAGAAAATAATAATAGTTTGTCAAAAACTACTAAGCGCGCGAGAATTTCAGAGTGCTGTAAATCTAGATTAATACTATCCAGGTGGACCCAAACAACATACTAAAAGAGCAAGTTTACCGCAATTATTCCTATTTCGAAAGTAACGTACCTATAACTGGCCTAAAAACTGTTATTTAAAGATCGGTGTAAATCTTAATAACTATACCTTGTAAAATATAGCTTGATATGCGAGACATTGACATACGCGTAAGGACTCACGCACATCAAGTACCATATTTTTTATGGTCAAATTGTTCAGTTCACAATGTTGTACTTCATGCTCGTGCATCTCAACCATGAAGTACAGCATTGTGTACCGAACATTTTGACTACAAAAATATGGTACTTGATATACGTGAGTCATCAGAAACACTGTAAATATTTTAATCGTCAAACAATGATTGTGTCAAACACAAGCTTTGCTTAGTTTGGGGTCAGAGCCGTGTGTAAGCTGTCCCAGAATATACATTTGTATTGATTTATTATTCAAGCGCTACTACCGCTCGTAGCGTAGTTTGACTTGGTGTTCTTTAGCGATCACCGAAGTTCCGAAGCCAAGGCCTAAGCCCTATACAAACTTATAAATTGTTAATTTGATTAATATAATTTTATTAATAGGCACTGGATTATTGATTTACAAATATTGTAACTCATACTTACTCAGTACCATACGACTTCTATCGCAAAAATCTGTTATTACACCTTCATCATAATATTAGTCATACTCATAAGACGTGCTGGATATAGGCTTTCCCTATAAATTTCCAATAAGAGCAGTTGGATTGAATGCGGCTGGCATGCCACAAGACCATGATGCTTTCCAAAGTGAAGGGAATTCCCGAGGTACCTATAGGTATTACACTCAATATATGCGTTCGAGATGGGCTCGATGGCACATTTTTAGCATTTACAAAATTAGCGTTGATGTAAGTAGGTGGGAATTTCGCTTATTTCGCCAATAATGCTGCTTTTGCTCACTTCCCAAAACACAAAGAACCCACCTCAGCAGGTGGGTCAAAAGTGGCAGTTCACGATGACAACTGTTTTTGAGCTATCCGAACGGTAACGAAAACAGTCAAAAATTCCACTTTTTAAGGAGCGCTAGAAAAAAAATCTGAGTTTTTCTAACATTTTGTCTAGAGTTGATACACTTTTTTTGGGTCTCTTTACGATCCTGACGCTCACCTGATGGGAAGTGTGACGTTTGTAACAGGCCAATGTCGCCTCTTTTGAACTATACTAGGGCACATCCAGGATTATTTTCAAAGGGGCGCATATAAAAAGCGCCGTAAAGGCAAAAGGCGCAGTAAAAATAGCGCTTTTTAAAGCTTACTGTCAGATGTTTTAACCGGCAGTTTGTGGGTCAACTATACGCAAAAGACGATCGGTGCACTACGCGTGCAGTATAACAATGCGTTTAGGATGCTGCTGGGTCTGCCTTGGCGCTACAGTGCATCGGGCATGTTCGCGGATGCTCGAGTGGATAGTTTTCATGCCATAATGCGCAAACGAGCTGCATCACTGCTAAGCCGCATCCGTAGCAGCACCAGCAGCATTATACGCGTTATAGCCGATCGTTTTGACTGTCCTTTTGTCAACCATGCAGTCCAGCAGCATGTACATAAAAATATTTCAGCTCTGTTTTAATTTGTATTCATGACATAGTATATAATCAATTTTTTTTTATTTGGATTGACATTTTGTATGATTGATTTGTTTATATTATGTATTATTTAGACTAATGGATATTTGTTTTTGATTTTTATTTAATTCTTAATTGTATTGGAAATGTATGGACTCTGTCTGAAGTAAATGAATAAATAAATAAATAATAAATAAAAATATCCATCCTGAGTGGAGTGACCGCAATACTAGAGAGAGGGGTGGGGTTGGTCTCAGTGTAGAACCTCTGGCTTCACCGAAAGGACCTTGCCGCCCTCCGTAGTCGCAATCCTACCTGCGAGGAGCAACTGGCGTCACCAGATACCTACGAGTATAGTAATTCAAAACCCTGCGCGGTAGGTACAGCACAGCATTGCACTATTACTTTGAGATTGAGATCCGAAATGCTAATAACATTGCTCTACCAATAACGCTTGCACTGAGAAGAATGTAAGCCCTAGACTTATAAATTGGTTATTGGCTATAGCATACTCGTACTTAGTAGATGTTGTGCCTCCCTCGGCGGGATATGCAAAAAGCTCTACCACACTACCACATAGTTACTTATAGGAGACATCCTACTCCTACTAATATTATAAACGTGAAAGTTTGTGAGGATGGATGGATGGATGTATGTATGGATGTTTGTTACTCTTTCACGTAAAAACTACTGAACGGATTGAGATGAAAATTTGCTATAATATAGCATATATAACATAATAGCTCATAAGCTATAAATTATAATGATATATTGCGTATGCGGGCGAAGCTGCGGGTAAAAACTAGTATCCTATAAGTACGTGGTCTTAGTAGTATAGTCTTATAAACCGAATCAAACTTCTCGGCGGCTGTGAAGTTAGCTACAAGTGGCACGAAATCCAATCTCGCGCAGCTGTTGAGTGAGCTTCAGTCATCGTGCAGCTGTTGAGTGAGCTTTCAGGATTGGGTTTACCGCAGCTTGCAGCTAACGTCACAGGCGCCAAGTTTGATTCGACCTATATGTAGGTACCAGTCATCATCATCACTGGCAGCTTAGTTCAGGGAAAAAAACGGGCTGCACTCCGGGAGTGCCGGCAGAAGTGAAAACTTGAACATTAACGTTGTGCTTTTTTGAATATTTTGGAATGGTAATAAATAAATAATAAATAAATTTATTTGACTTTTCTTATGGCTATGTACCTACAGAAATAGGTACAGTAGTCCAGTTCTATAGTATACTTATAACTAATAGTTAAAATTATTATGCAACATACATTGAGTCCGTGGACTGTGCATACTTGTGGGTGAACCCTAAATCCCACACTAGGAGAATTCCTGTGTCGTGGGATTTAGTGCCTTCTGTATTAATATTGAATGAAGTTAATGGTTACGTGTAGTCTAAATTAACAGTAGGTATAAGTTTCGTAAATTACTTAATATAAGTGTAGAATGGTAAGGGAAATAATTTCGCACGAATTGCTTTATTTTTTTTTCAGTATAAAAGTGTCTACCTACTATCATTGATGTGGTAAAATACAACACGCGCACTCGCGCAAGCGCGAAATTTCAGGAGCAGACATGCATTTTCGCCGCGACGTAGAAAGAGAGGGGGATATTATTTCCTCACCTACGCCACGCCGGCGGTCTACTCTCCCCCCGTCTTACGAATTTTCGATCAGGTCACGTGTCCTGACGCGAGTTTAATATTTTTTACCCACCCCAAAAAGAGGAAACGCCGCTAAAAAGGTTTCACTTCAAGAATTCAGAATAAGGACTAGGAAAAAACCTTCTTGCTCTTCTTTCTGTTTTCGCCAATCTTATGTCTTGCGCCATGTAACTACCACTCAAGTATTCACAGTTACAAAAAGTTTACCTACACGACGAGAAGAGACATGCAACTTCTACCCCAACAAAAACCAAAGTAAATACCACAGACCGAGCGCTGCTAGTTTAAATATAAAATATAATTCAAGCATTTACTTAATGTATGCTCTCTTGTAAAACAAAAACGGTGCATTAATAATACAGCAGGCATTTTAATAGACAAAACGCAGTGCAGTCGCGTCGTACAAGAAACAAGCACTCGAGATTCCAACATCTGGCTTTTTACCCGCAATAAGAAACACAAACTGGTTAAATGAGGAACGTCATTATACAGAGAGTTTTTGCGTCTGGCAGCACTCATTACCCACCACCATTTCCTCCCGCGCTTTCTTGAAGAAAATTAAAGAGTCGCCGCATTAATTCTATCCGTATGTCGCAAGCTTTTTGCTACGGTTAGCGTTATGGCCGCTCTCGCTTTTTGCACAACGCTGCCGCGAACTCTTCCCAGACTCGGAGCTTCGGCAAAAACTAGCGCAGCCGCGGGAATCCACGCAAAAACACCAACCTCGCTCAATAACTGGCGACGTCGATGAAATACTATGAGTTCCTTTAACTTTTTACCCATCGCGAGCTTTTTCCGCGGGCTATTTGCATCGGTCGCTCGTCGACCGCCATCTTGTAGTTTTTCGCGCGGGAACCATTCGAAATGATGGTCGCGTTCCAAAAATTGCGGTCACGTAAAAAGTTAACAGATAAAATTCTTGTTTGGCGAAGGGCGTTTAAGTATAATGATATTTTTTCTGACACGGCTAATGTTGATATTATGAATATTGCATCGACTTCACCGATTGGAACCTTTTTGAAAGTGGTAAAACTAACAAGTAAAAACGCGACGTTTCGTAATAAATCAAAAGAGGTTAGGCTATCAATAACATTGTAGAGTCAGAACTAGCTTTGTAAACTAGTGTTGCTAGACGTAGAATCGAAATTTTCCCACACGGTACGATCGGGCAGCCGCTCTCTCCAGTTTTTTGCCGAGCAAAAAGCATAGAGCACAGGTTCCCACCGCGAGCCGTTAACTTATCATCATATCGACATATTTCTAGCGATCCAGCTCTGTGCCAACCTTTCACCGCTCAGGAAAAACTGACACTGCCATAAGCGTCCGTCGGATATTATTTAAAGAAAAAGTTAGGCTAGTAAAACGGCGGCTAGAGCGCGGAAAAGATTAGAGAGATTTTTTAAACGTTTCTATTTTTAATTTTCATTGAAAGTTTAGTTTTGCGTTTAGTTTTCGTTATAAGTAGGTATTCTAATTTCTGTAAAATAGTATCTACTGTATCAAAGTATTAACTATACTATAGTAGTAGGTATTTTTGTATTTTACTTAATTAAGTATCGAAAGCTCTCCTTATAAATACAGTCAAACCTGGCTAACTGAGAACTGGATAAGTGAGAGACCAAAACCTCTATAAGAGAGAGTCGTTTTTCCTTCATGGACCTCTATAACTGAGAGTACTACTTGTCTGAACCTCTATAAGCGACAGTTGAAGGTAATGAATAATCTAATAATCTGCACTTTTTGACCCATTCTTAAATTTCGTGGAACTAACTACCGTTGCTTTCGGATCGTGTTATATTAAAACAAATTGTTTTGTATTTTGTAGAAATAAGTGACATTGTTTTGTATTGCATTTTTTGAATGGCCACACGTGCACTATACTATCCTGTTTTGTCGAAAAAGTGTTCTATTCAAAATTATTTTGTGTTTTTCTTTCTAACCTAACATTATTTTTGTATCACATTCTTTTGGAATAGCTACACGTGTGTTTACACTATCTTATTGGTCAAACTTACTACAGTTGATAAGTATGAATTAAGGCAAAAGGTTCGGTGTTAATTAATAAATCTTAGGAATAAATAAATAAATCGTTAAGTGATAAGCTTAAGATAAGTATTGAATGCGTTCAAAAGTGCTAAATCTCGAAATAAAATAAGCAATGAATTTAATTTATCAGAATCCAATTGTTACAACAAACAAAATAATAAAATCAAAAGACCCTATACGGTCTCAGTGCTCTAAAGGATATGGAAAATAAAAAATAAGAAATATATTAAAAAGAGTCGACTCTTTGATTTTCTCAATATTGAACGGTACCTTTTAGAATGAGAAAAAAAAATGTCATCTTTGTTCAATTCTAATCAACACAATCTGAACAATTAGTACCTATATATACTATTTATAAACATATTAAGCACTCTTCACGCATGTAGATATAGGTACCTACATATAAATTAGACGTATTTTTAACCTCTATAAGAGCGAGAAGGCACTTCTGAAACTGGATAAGTGTGAAACCTGGATGAGTGAAAAACCACTATAAGCAAGAATGAGATGGCGGTCCCTTCAACTCTCTCTTATCCAGGTTTGACTGTATTTACGCTATAAGTATAGAGCTTGCTTTAATTAAGTAGCTGAAAAAGATTAAGGTACTTTGCAGTAAAACATATTTTTATTTGAATAAGTAAATAGGTAGGTACCTATTGGAATATTATGCATTAAGAGACGTAGCTCACTTTTGCCAAGTCTTGAGGTATAGTACTGTATCAGCCTTTTTAATAGTCCACTGCAGGACATAGACCTACCCACTAAGGGTGTTTGGGCCATATCCAGCACGCTGGCCCAGTGCGGGTTGGTGGATTCACATACGCCATCGAATTTCTTCTACTGGCATATGCAGGTTACTTCACGATGTCTTCCTTCACCAAAAAGCCAGGGTGTTAAATTCCGTACATAAATTCCAAAGAACTCATTGGTACGGGACCGGGATTTGAACCCACGACCTCACGATTGTAAGGCGGGTGTCACTACCACTAGACCACCACGACTTTGAGGTATAGTACCTATCAGTAACTAGAGGATTATTTATTAAATTCTAATTAGAATCCAATACTTCATGTCAAATTTTTCATTCATAAAAGAAAACATAATGGAATCGAATTTTTGACGTCATTGTTATTTCAGCCATATGACGTTCACTGGTGGACACAGGACTCTCCTATAATATAGGTTTTTATCTGATCGGGCTTGAATCCGTTTGAAAGTGCAAATAAAGAGAGTAGGTAAATCAGTTTGAAAGTGAAGGGCCCGTCTTTTATGAAATATTCCCATGCTGCAAATGCATAAGACGCCAAATTCTGTCAGTAGAAAAAAAAAGCAAAATGTTGCCACACCTTTCCAATTTCCCCGCCAACTCGCGAGCCCTCGCGTACCGCCATAGATTATATCAAAGTAGTACTCATTCGTTCACACGCCTCTCGCCGCTGTCCATTCCGCGCGCATCTACCACATACCACGCGAGTGCCTTAATTATTCCTGTTTCTGACATTCTGTCATATTTAGCTGCAGTTATGAAAGTATATGGGAAACTTTACTAACGACCTTCGAAGTTCACAAGGGATTTAGCTAATGAAAGTTTTCTCAGATGTATTTTTAACTTAATGTGTGAAGAAGTTTTTCTAGTTTATTTTTACTTCGTTGTGGTCAAGCACATTTTGTATGATTTCACTTACCCAGATATAAATAAGCTACGTTATGTCGTATTGTGGTCTAGGCTATAACGCGCATGTTTTAGACACAGCGCTTCACGTTTGGCTTTTTTTAACTCAATGTAGACAAAACATTCAAGCTAAATTAGTCGGCAACAGAAACCCAGCATTAAGGAGCCATTCTGCCACCTGACCACTGTAACTAAGATATGTTTACGATGTACCCCCTAAACCAAGATATTTTTAACATGAACAGACTATTAAGATTGCAAAAATACGCTGAATGTGCTTACCATAGGTACCTATTTAATATTAGTCAATGCTTCCAATGTCTTATTTCAATCCACATACATAAATATAAGAAAAGATAAACGGACGTCTAACGGCTAAAATGATAAAAATATCGTTCAACCATTATAAGTTTTATGACTATTTTTTTAATTTAAATTATGTGAATAATTGTAATCATGTGAAATCGCTACTTTACTCAATTTGCTACGGCGTAGACGCAGCTACGGGGCGACGATGCCTACGAACCCGGAACTAGCGTACAATAAATACGTCATGAAGCGTAATGTGCTACAAGCTATGTTTCAAATTCAAATTAATCCAAATAAATGTCTTAATCGGAAGGGATAAATAAAATCTAAGTACAATTTATCAAATGTTGTTTTTAAACTTTCGCGATTTGAACACACTATTATTATATACTACGGGACTAATCACGCACTAAAATTACGAGATAAATAAATACCTCCTCAGTCTACCCGTGACCACAGTCGATGCAACTCGGCCAAAACGTCGGGATGAGGAGGTATTTATTTATCTCGTAATTTTAGTGCGCGATTGGTCCCGTAGTATATAATAATAATACAATTTATCAATATTGAAACCTGTATGTTACAAATTACGAAAATCATATCATTTAATTTATTAGTTCATAAAAGTAATTACAAAAATAGTGTAAATAATTATTATTAATTATACTTGCCCTAAATCTAAACTTATTTACACAATATAGACATTTAGTCTTCTAAATTGTACATAATATATAAGTTAGCTAATTTATGTTCTAGAATTACATATAAGTGTGTTCAACAAGTTCAGTTTTCTAAACAAAAAACATAAAGACACCTAAAAACTTTCGAGTAGGCGTGTGGTTAATATATTAAGATTAGTTAAGAGATTGGTAATATTGGAAAGATCTAGTATTAGCAATCCCACTAAATCAAATGTCCTAATCTTTTGTATTCATGTAATATTCGAAATGACCATTCAAGAAGCCGGATAATATCGCTCGAGATCTTTATGATTAGCGGATATCGGATTCAGGGAACAATAACGAATCTTATTCGTAATAGCGAATGAAAGAGATGCGCCATTTCATACGCTCATATGCAAATTACTGGAGTAAGAATGAGATGGAAAATAAATAAGCAATCGCGCCACCACTGAAGTTCGATGTCTGAATTTGGGAACTAAATAGTACGGCCACCTAAACGGAAACTAAAAAGTTTACGTAAGATGACAACAGATGACGATGACCAGGCTTAAAACGCGCAATAATATTTTGAATGACGGATGCGGCGGGATTTATAAGATCCACGTCCGAAAAATATTATCAATACTTAATATTAGTTAAGGTATTATAATAATATTCAGGTAATCTATTAATATGACCTAATCTTGTGAAATATCGGTATTAACCCATCTTTACTTTCGAGTTTACTACCTTGAGCTCTTCACAGCTTACAATAGATACTTACGTTCCATTTCACGCAAAAACCCAAGGATCGGTTTCGTGCCGAAATCGAATTAAAAATGGTAATCATTGCGAAAGCTTAATTCGACGTTCGCGGAACGTGTAAAAAGCTATAAACGAGCAGCCGACGGCAAAAACTAGCCTTCAACGAATATGGGTTAATAAAGCGTTTTTGAGAACTTACACGTTATTAATTTTAAAGGTTTTTAAGGGTAGAGTGGTGTCTGAGTATTTTAAGTACCTAAGTACCTATCTAGTACTTAGGTAATATTAAGATACTTTAGATACCTATTTTCATACTTCTTGTATTCATATTAAGTAGGTATATGTACTATAAATACCGACATAGCCTAACGGATTGGGAAGTTGAAATTTTTAAGTGGATTGGCCGATCTTATTGGAGATCCATAGGGGACGCTTATATCCAGTAGTGGACGTCCTATGGCTGATGAATGGATGGAATGTAAACATAACCCGACCTATAAACTTATACTTATTTACTTACATGACAGTTATCCTACCTATGTTCATAAAGAAGGTAACGATTAGGGCACGAATCACAAAACATATCAACTAAAACATTTTTTCTCCTACTCATGTCTCTGATTTAGGTCGGGGGAAGTACAAGAGGAACAACAAAAAATAGTTTTTCAATTTAAGTTGTCCCTAAGTAGGTATATGTACGGTTTAGGATATTAGACAAACTCTATCCAAATAGTGGAAGAGCAAAAATTAGACATTTTTGAGTTTACTATCTTTTCCGCTGAAGTTTTTTCGGGATTTCCATGGAAAACAAATATACAAAACATTTTCAAAGTAATCCGTTTCCTAGAAGCAGCGATCGATATCACCAAGACCAATTTAAAATTAATAAAAAGCGGAGCCGACTCGACCCCAAGTTTCGTGCCGAACCCTTTCGTACCCACACAGACTCGTACATTAAAAGAATTCGTTAATCGTACATTTATGTCGTTTTTTATATACGAGGGTAAGGAAAGCGTGGGGCCACGTGGAGGGGCCAGGGGTAGGCGGGGCGATGCAGCTGCAGGCCTAGGGCTCCCGCGGCAGTCGCGACGCGCGCGTCAAACCGCACACGTCCCGGCCGCATAAAACCTATTTTACCGCGAAAATATTTACGTGGAACGAAACGTTTTATACAAAAAATAAACTTTTCAAGCGAGGCTGTGTCCGAAATTATTAAAAAAAATATAAATCGTTTTAAAAAATGTAACTCATTTTTTTTGGCGCGAATTTCAATGTTGACAGTATTATAGTGAAGTTTTTGGTACTTTGAGGGAGTTGATGTGCGTGAGCGAGAGGAGTGATATGGAGAGCCCGGGCGAGGAAACAGGACGGAGTGCTCCCTCCGCGCCGCACACCCCCGCACCCCCGCCGCAGAATGGCTCCAATAAGATTATTGGAAGGAATGTGAATGGAACCAGTAAGTCACCATTTATTAATGACCTTGTAGTATAGACTCATTTATTAGCACTTTTCCTTGTTTGAGAACATTCTGATGTCAGATAGATAGATAAACGCTTTATTTTACACGGAATAAACAATATTACAGTAAAACAGTACAATATTTTAAATTAGTGTGGCAACCAGTGCTTAGAGCCTTATCGCTTAGAGCGATTTCTTCCAGACAAAACTGATTAGGAGAAGAGAGGTGTCATTGATTATGCTTACTTGATTATAATTATGTGATGTATAAATAAGAAAATAACTATAAAACTTTTGTTTATAAATAAGGAGTTTATATAAATGAAAATGAACATAAATCTATAAAATAATTGTCCTCAAAAGTGTTGGCATATAATTTTACATTAAATAAGTAGGTACAAACTTTATTATTTAGAATTTCACACGTCTCTAACCATTTTTTTTATCATGAACAGTGCGATGTTCTCCATGCAACATAAAATTATAAAGCTAAATGCTACACAACTTAAACTTATAAAAAACTTACGAAGAATTACATTTCATATTAATAGATAAATATTTATTTTTAACATGAAATAAATAGGTACTTAGTTAGTCTTCAATGGATCTTTATCAGTTACCTATCATCACATGCTCTAGTAACATCAAATTAGCATCTTTTCTGTTTCTTACATTCTTGGCAATTGCTTGACTTGGCATTTTTTCTGGCAAATCTTGGCAAAATTTCATGCCTAGCAACATTCTTCTCTTGTTTTCATGATTTTTTTTCATTCAATTTGGCACTTAGTAGAAATCGCATTTAACGATTACAATAAAAAAAACAACGGGTTGTTCTCCGGGAACGCCAGAAGAAATCAAAACTTAGTCCCTCCGTCTTACGAATTATCGATCAGTCACGTGTCTTGATGCGAGTTTAACATTTTTTATCCATCCCAAGCACAACGCCGCTAAAGGAGTTTTCACTTCAATAAGTTATACCTGCCTACAATGAAAGTCCACCAAATATCCACAGAATCAATGGAACAGCTGTATCTTTAGAAATTTCATAGTTGGTTCCATAGTAAAATTAAGTAGCAATAATAAGCACAAAATATTAATTTATAGAATGTGGCAGTCATATAAATATAAGCATAGTACCTACCTACCTTCTATATTCATATAAACGTCAGTCAACTAAAAAATAATCAAACAGAATTATCTACCATTGGTACAAAAAGGCCATCAGTAAGAAAAGTCCCTCGCTGGGAATCGAACCCGTTACCGCGCAATTTGCGTTTTTCCTCGGCCCCGCTCGCTTTGTCTCTGGCAGCGTTTTTGCAAGCTCTGCTCCGGTTCTTGGTACTTGGGTGAGCAATCTTGATACTTTATATTATTTTTCACTAAAAACGGTACAACCGACTTAAATCATTGCAATCTATGTACGAAACGACATATTTCAAAAAAAATATCGAGCTTAGGCTATTACCTTGTAGAGTATATAATTATTTGGTACATATCTTTTATACATAATAGGTCTACATTTGGCCACCAACTCGTCTGATGGAAAGCGAAGTTGTAGCCGAAGATGGAGTATGCAGACCTAGAAGATACCTATTCACTCTTGACATGAAGATATCCAAATTGTTTTGGAAAATGATTTTCCCATATTTTTTTTAATAACAATTAGGTTTTTAATGTTTCCGAATTTTATTATGTACATATCTTTGGACATTGTTTGTAAGTCTCATCATAATTAAGCATTAAATGCCGTTTTTTTTTGTGAATTGTACCATATTTTACTGCTTTGTTGGGCAACTGTGTTACTGTGCAAAGTCTGGTCTGACTTTGAAAGATCTTCTTCTTTGAATATATGTTTTAACTTTGAATTGATGTATGTATACCATTTTTCAATTAAGTATTTATTATTGGTTTTTCAAAAACGACTCAACCGATATCGATAAGAACAACCTACCGAATCAAAAAAAGAATAATTAAAATAGATTCTCGAATTGAGAACTACTTTTTTTAAAGCCGGTTGAAAATTCCACTAGATAATAGATACTACGGATTCAATATTTTAGTTAACGATATCATTTTTTCTGTTTTTTGATAAACTGAATATGATTCCACGTTAATGCCAACCATTTAACCGTGACATTGGTCTGTGACCATGACCACCACAAACGGAACACATAAAATTAAATGTTTATTTATATACGACTACGGAAGTATATCGCCGCGATGGAATGACACAAAATAGGGACCCCATATTTTAACTACAATAGGTTCTCCCGGTCGTTTACTCTATGGCATGAAAACATGCCTCATACAAAGCCATGTTTGCTTAGAATAGTAGGCATTATCTACACCACATAAGTTTTTAAAATATTACATAAAAGTGACGTCCACAAGTGGTATATTATTCAGCGAAAAATCGAACCAAGATGATATATACATCATTTGAAAGCTTGATATATGGACTTCTCAAAAATATATAATTTAGATTTTTTTATCCCTCCTTTTTTTAAATGTGAAAAATAAATTGTACGAAAAATAATAATACAGCTTTGTATTTTTTCTAGTTTAGCAATAATAAAGTGATTCTATCGTTATTTTACTTGTATTCTTAGCAGATTCTTCCACATTCATCTCTTAATTTGCTAAAATTAAAAATTATTACCTAACAGTGTGACCAGTTAATAGGTACAATGTGACAAAAAACACTTAAAAATAGAGTCTAATTGGTAATAATGCTTCCATTTAACCATGAAGTTATAGGAAAAAACTTTTTAAATATAACTTCGTGCATTTAACAATGATGGAAGTTACTTAACCAGGGTTGCTAGAGATAAAGTACCTATTGAACCAAATATATTTATTTATCAAAAATATAAGATAATAAGATTCAAAATTAATTTAAAAAAAACGGAGGGCTCTTTTTGGTTTTAACTGATGTAATAGACTCAGAAAAATTAGAACTTTATCGAAATGTAACGAGTGTTGTGGTTAGAATTTTTGATTATTATTATACCAGCCTCCATACATTTTGTGGACATGTCCTTTAACAACTCTGTTATCCCCGAAGGATGAAGTATTCTATAGGTAGTTTTACATGTCTATGTGTCGACTGAGGCTACGATAGCGTTCGTAGCTACCAAATCGATATCGTTCGTGATGATGAAGTACTCGAGTACCTACTTGGTATTTCTAATTAAAGAAATCTGTGATAGAGATGTTAATTAGCAATATTTAAACAATTATCTACGAGTACAATATCAAATGAAAAACAAAAACGTTCAAAATTGATGATTGGTATGTGATATCTACAAGTAAAACTTGGGCAGGGCACATAGCACGGAGAGAACTGACGGGGTCGACATGTTCTCGAATGGAGACCACGTACCGGCAAGCGCAGCGTAGGAAGTCCACCTACAAGGTGGACGGATGACCTAATCAATACCGCAGGTTCGCGCTCGATGCCGCTCTTATTGGAGATGTATAGTGTACGTCCAATGGCAGAAACGACGACAGCGAATAAACAATCTACAAATTGTAATAACTAATCATTTTATTCCAAGTACCAAACTCGTCGCACCTCGTATCTCTCTACAGCGCAGCGTACAGAAAAAGCGTGAGCGTGCGGCGCTCGGAAAAAAGCCGTGGAAAATACGGAAAAAGTGCGCTCGCAGGGAACAAATACTCGCCCCGGGATAGTTAGTGGCCTGAAAAACTGCCCGGGGTTGGCATTAAGGATTAGTAAGTTCAAAGGGCGAGTGGCTGGTCCTAGTGTCAAGGTTTTTAATTAAGACCGCAGGAATACTTACCTACTCTGAATGCAAGTCACTTCCAATCAACCTATTTGGAAATCTATAAAGGATGGTATATGATTACGAGTGAATCTACCCACCCGCACCGATCTAGCGTGGTAGACATAACCCAATCGCCTTTTGTGGGTAGGTCTATGTTCAGCACTTTACAAAAGGTTAATTGATTTTCAAAAAAATGGTTGCAGCTTATTTTTCACAATTAATCTAATAATTAAAGTTGTTAGTAATATATTTTGCAACTTGTATTTTCATTGTCATACCAAATTTATGCATAAAGACCTATTCAGACCTGAGAGTCATTCGCTACCGGCATGACAGCGGTCGTGAAATCCGAGTAGGACGTCCACTGCTGAACATAGGCCTCCCTAATAGATGTTCAATAAGACCGCTTGGAAGTGACCTATATCAAGCGCGTTCCTGTGGTCTTAGTCTGTGGACGTCCTACGTTGCGCTTACTGCAAATAATTCTAATAATGGAGCCGAAGACGTACGTCTTTGAATTATTTGCCATTATTAGAATTATTGCCTTGGCCAATGACATTGTAACTATAATTATAATATAATTAATTGTGCTATAGCTAGTCCGGCTATGTCAGTAAATTTGGTTCGTCTGCGTCATCTAAGTATCTCCTCATCCGAAACATCGTAAAAGAAAACAGATAATAAACAATAAGAAATACTATAAACTTATCTGAAACATAACAAATCAAATATCGCTACCGCAGCACATAGTACCTCTTAGGTTTAAATAGGCCTTAAATTGTACAACAAAATAATATCTGGATAATAAAATATAACTACAATGTGGCAAAAACACAGAATTGTAAAAAGGCCGATTAAAATACTCGTACAATACTTAGCAAATATGGTTATGGTTCCGTATAAATTATACGGTGTAAGTATTAAGAACTAAATAACATTCAGAGTTTTAGCAAAATATTAAAATAGGTATACATGTATATTTTATGCACATTAACATCAAGACATCGAAGAATATTAGTACTCATAAAGTAGCTAGGTACTTATAATTACAAAACGCTTTTACTTAATTATTTTCATTATATAATGTTGTGTGTGTATGGCTGTGTGGCTGCCTGTAAAAAAAGATCGTATATTAAGATAAGACTTTAATTAAAACATTATAAAGATCATTATAATAAATATTTTGGGACATCTCACACACGGCCTCTGACCCCAAACTAAGCAAAGCTTGTGACGTAATGCTCTATAGATAAGCATCGACTTACTACAAATTCATATTTAGTAATGGTTGTAAGAAAATACAAGGGCGATGTGAGAAGAATTTATTAATCAAGTAAATTTATTTTGCTACTATAAAAGAACCTTAAAATAAATTCTTTGCGAAATATCGTTATCAAATAATGTGTTTTATTTTAAGTTTTGAAACTGTTCCCACTTTTACATAACACAATTTAAATACATAATTTCTACACATGAAATAAAAACAACAAAATACGATAAGCAATCTATACGTAGGTATATGATAAAAAAAAACAAGATTAAGTATGTTAATAAAATTACAAACATCAGCAGCTACTGACGAGTTTGCAATACATATTTCATTTTAATAATTATTCGATTTATGTGTATAAAAAACTTTTTAAGTTAAATTGAACGCATAAGGCACGCCTTTAGCTGGTAAATAATGATTGACGCGACCGAGTTTTCTTACGAGCCCGCGGATCCCCAAAAAGGCATGCATTGCGTTTATTTTGAGTGCAGTTTTTTGTTTGAATAAATGGTTTTTGAAATAAATTCAAATTGATTCCTTAATTTTTTGTAGTTTGTTAAATAATTGAATTGGATGAAAGGAATGAAAGTCAAGAAAATAGTATAATAATCTAATAAAAAATAACCCATCGGACATGCAATACCAGGGGCTCTATTTTGTACTTTGAACGGCTACAACGTATACGGACTTGTATGGAGTATCCGCAAAGATCTGTATACATACCTACGTCCTGGCGATTCTCTATCCCATCTGTCAAAGGTCCGTATGCGTTCTTAGCCAATCTAAAGTCATTTATAGATCCCTGGGGCACTATTTTTTAACCTTTCGAGGTTGAAATATATGGACCCCCGAGTGGGTTCCCGCCTTGTCGTGGCGGGGGGCTTAGTAGCCAGGTACGGCCAGCCTAGAAGCCAGAAGCTAAGAGGAACCCGTGGTGGGGCCGCCTCTCCGGGTCTTGGGCCTCGACAAGCCCGTGCGGAGGCTGGTCAGTAGGTCGCTAATCAACAGAGGTTGACTGCGGTATCGCGATCGTTGCGATGCCACGGCCGAGCCCATCAAGGCGAGGGGGGCGGCGGCGGGATAGACGGGCGGCGAGTGAGCCGCTGCCTATCCATCCTGCCAGCGGCCTTAACGGCTGCCGCCAACGTGTTGGCGGAGGCGGTGGGGCTACAGGGGAAGAGGAGTGTCGGTATGTCGTCGGCGGCTCTCCCTATCCTCTGCAGCCGTAGTGGCAGGCGAACCGTCGCATCGGGACCAGGGCTGTTTGTCGTGGATGCTGTCCGACGCCCAGTGCTGGTTGGTCCCAGGTGGGGGATGACGATGTGTCTGGTGTTCGGCACAACGTCATTCTGGCGCTAGCGCAAGCTCCGTGGTGGGGCCCGGCTTGGGCCAGCGCTGCCGCGTGCCGCGGAAGAGTGCGAAAGCGTGCCCGTAGCGCAGTGGCGGAACACCCAGGGGTTTTGGTGGGTATACCGTCCATCAATGAGCAGGGACTCCCACATAACCACCCGCCTGCCCCGAGGTGCGGTATCTTTAAAAGATTTCCCCTGCTAAAAAAAAGGGAACTTATATGGAACTTTGACAAATTGTATGGAGAAGATTTAGGTATGTTGTTTATGGAACTTGCTGATACTCCATACAAATTCCGTAAAAGAAACAAGCCGAGCGAAATTCAAAAAATAGGCTCCTGACTCTTTACTTAAGGATGTATGTGGTCTTAATAACTGTTACTACTTTTTAGTAATAATTCATAAGAATATTTTTAGTTAAAATAAGAAGGAATACTCAATTATTTTACATAAAATATTTTTATTCAGTGTTTTAATAACATTTAATGGGGATAAATACCGGAATCGCGTCAAAAAAAGTCAAAAAATGATTGACGCGAGCTGGTTTTCTTGCGAGCCCGCGGACCCCCAATAAGGCATGCATTACGTTTATTTCGAGCTGAGTTTTTCCTGCAGACTTGGCGGAGCCACCGCTTGCATACGGTTTTTGCTAAGTAAACATAATAAATACTTAAATATCATTTAATGGATATGGATAGACTAGTTTTAGCCCATGGCTTCACTTCTGTGATAGGTAGGTATTATTAGTATGACACTCTACAACCTTTAACTGTGAGTGTTTAAATAATGAAATAAGTCACAAATATTTTCGGGCTTAGAGAATTTATTTTTATAGATATTAGTTAGCTCTATAAGTTATCGTATTATATATAGAGTTCCATAAGAACATAATAACACTTTTTTACGTGAGAAAAGAATAAATCAATAAAGTTGCAATTTTTATAAGTATGAGATTTAAGATGCGCCATTAGATCTGTGAGCGTAGTTTCATTTTCATACAAATACTTGTTTCCGTTAACTCTATCAAATAAATTAAAAACTTGTACTAAGACTGCTGTTCGGGTGACGTGTTCAAATGTTCTTATGCCAATAAATATTTGATTAATTTTTGAAACGAGACTGCAGAGGTAGCTGCAAACGTAGCCTAAGACGTCCATCCAGAACGTGGACCGAAAATCTATAAATATAAATAGCTACACTGAGTGAGTTATCCCTCCACCTATAGTTAGTAGTTACGCTGCGCGTTCGTGGTCCCTACCAGAATTTTTCGACCGCATCGGTCATCAGTCCTCCGTGCTTTGTGCCCTGCTCACTGCCATCTCAACTTACCAATGTGCATATAGCACTAATGTATTATTCTATTCTGTACCAAGTCGGTCGGTGGAGTTATTTTCAGCATTATGCGAGTAAAGCCGCATAACTCATTTTTTCCAGTTTGTTGTTATAAAATCTGCATATTATGGAGATTCCCGCCAATTTTTGTGGCGAGCCGTGTGCATTATATCGCGTTTCTTATAAAAATACAAATGTATGCGTCTTTTTAACGTGATGTATGAGTGGTTGACGTTTCCTCCTACCTACCTTTTAATAAGGTATTTTGTTTTACTGTGAAATAAGCCTTTTTTAAGCCTTAACAATAAAAACAGAAAATTGAAAAAAATTCTTTCATAGATATTGTTCATTTTCAGATTTCATATATTGTTTAAATATCGAGGTTACTATGGAAATTTACGTGGTTTTCACACATTTTATACTATATATAACGGGACTAAACTCACGTGTAGGGATAGTCGTAACGACTATAGTTTCGGTCGCATTCGGCAACCTTTCTCAAGTTGGCGAGTGCTAGCACGCGGAGCCGTCTCGCAATTCACTTAATTTGTTAGCGTTTGTCAAGTGAATTTGTAAGTGTTTGTGTTTGTCAAGTGCATTGCGAGACAGCTCCGCGTGCTAGCACTCGCCAACTTAAGAAAGGTCGCCGATTGCGACCGAAACTATAGTCGTTACGACTATCCCTACACGTGAGTTTAGTCCCGTTATATATAGTATAAAATGAGGTTGAGGTAGGTACTACTACTTACAGCCCGAACACAGTTACATATATTTTCACCTATGACAATTGTTGGAAGAGTTTGTGCAAAAATAGAACGGTCGTGGGAGTTACAATGAACTAACAGATTTTAACCAGCAGCCAAGGTATCAACTACTTAGTAGACGCGAGTCTACTTATAAAAACCGAATTGGTGTCTACCAAGTATGAAACACTTTAAGTTGTACTAGCAATGACTGTGCAGTGTTGTCAACGTAACAAAATTAGTAAAATGGCACACGGGCGACCTCACCTACGACGCTTCTCTTTTTGCACAAACTCTATTTCTGTCTAACTTGTGTTGTTGTGTAATGACTAGACAGAGATAGCAAAGACAGCTAAAAATAAATGTCAGAGGTAAAATAACTGTGAACGAACTGTAGTGACTAATTATTTCAGAGGATTTTGATCGACCAGTGTATTCGCGTTTTCTGTGGAACATCGAGAAACATCGCGGTACATTTTTTATTAAATTTACGTTCCGAGGGAAAACTATTTTCACCCCTTAAATTGTAATAAAATTTTTAGTGTCAATCGCTTGAGTAAGAAATATTTATTGCAAGCTCGTACGTCTTATTTTTTTTTACAGAAAAGTTTTTAGTTACTGTATACTTTTCAGCCAAAATTTTCCCTCCGTCCACTTGGATCCACAGCTCGGCTCCGCATGGTTTTTAGAGGCAAATAAAAACTGTAAAAAGAAGACGCATATACCTAGCTATTGAAGTGCCGATCACACGAAAAAAAAACTCAAATTGAATAATATTTAGAAGTGGATAACTGTAACAGCGCTTATATTTTTTGTATGGCCAAGTTGGCACTTCACAATTGCGTTAACTTCTTTTTTGGACATTAATTTGAGAGTTTGAGAGCGTACTGGCCGTTTTTAAGAATGAACGTTATCTTGTCTGACACCCTCATCAGGGCAATGCAACCTCATTCAATTCAAATAAAGAACATTCAGTTACGCTAAGATGAGTTCGAAAACAGCAAAACGTTTTTTGCTCTTACCTTTTCGCCTTTCATACGTCCTATTCTTGAATTGGCTTATGTTTACCGCAGGGATATGCAAATCAGTTTTAATTGTTCAACATTTTTTGTCTCAGCCACTGTCCAAATAGGACCGTTCGGTATGACGCATCTGTCATTTCTGATATTAACGCACCGCTTGCCACATTCGAATGGAACGGAACTCAGATAATAACAACCTTTTTTGTCGCATAAAAATACATTAACTCAACTGCAGCGGCAATGATATTTTTTTATTTCCAGCCAGTCTAAGTTGTGATGAAATATCTTGAGGAATGAGGTCTTACTTTTTCAGCGGTCTGTATATAATGTAGCGCTGAATTTTCATGAGGGCAGCGTTTATCGCGTTTGACGCCATTACCGCCGCCCCCGGCCATATACTCTTTATTTATATTGCAAAAAAGGTCGGCGACGACGCGAAATATACCTTTATCGAATCGGTGTTTTTTCCCGCGTTAATTCCACAGATAATGGCCAAGTCAAATGACCGGGCGGTGGTAAGAAGCGAGGGAATTTCAGCGATGCCAGCGCACTCTTTTAAGCATATTTTTTTGCCGGGACGGGTTCGGGCTGCGGCGGTTTTCGACATTTTTTACAAGCCCTCGATGAAAACCGTAATGGCATTTTATCGTGCATAAGAGCGGGCGGAATCATTAATTATTTATAATAAGCGGCTAGCGCCGAATCGCGAATGTTTATTTTTGTTCGTTTATCGGAGTTTTTTTGACGCGTGGCTATTTTCGCGCGGCTTCTGTCCTTTGGCTAACCCTTCGTTAGTTAAGGTTAGGTTGAAGGCAAAGATTATCATCGAGAGCCGAAGATGTCCACTGTTGGACAAAGGCGTCCTGTTAAAAAGTTTGTAATAATTTCAGCTCTTGCTTTGGTATATGGTAATAAAAAACTTAAAAAAAAAATATGTTGAAGAGCCACAACTGTTAATCGAGAGAACACTGCTTCCCGTTTTTCGATGGGTTTAGGATGCTTTTGGAAAACACCCTGTTCGAAAAATAAAATACCCGGTTTTGGTAAATCCTTGAGTCAATTATAATGATTCTGATTTTTCCGCGTTCCTCTTCGGTTTACCTACTAAACTTACACTTATTTCATAACATAGACTATAGATGTTCCTAAACAGTTGCCAAAGTGGAGCACCAATCGGCACTGTTAAATTTTCGTTATAGGCAACCGACCGTTGATAGCTTTACAATAGAGCACTACCGTGGCTCGGATGGCACGTTGAATTATAGGTTCCGGTGTTTTAACAGTTTATCCATAATATCAAAAGCCTGTCTGTTCAGACGATGTAAAAGCACTGGCACCAGGGTTAGCCACTTAGCCACCCGGCTACATACGACTATACCATATAACCAAAAGAACATAAGTTAAGTAGTGTTTAATACTCTGTCACCTGTGAGTCATAAAAAGGTATTCATTTGCGGCATAAAACCTTCTTTTTTACACTAAAATAAAAGTCATGCTTGTTAACAGAAATACGTGTGTGAACTACTTTTCCCGCTAAATGTCAACTTTCCTTAAATTATCACTTTTTTTTGGTGAGCTTGTTAAGGTCTGACTTTACATTTAATTACCGTTAAAATTTACCATTAACTTAATTTTATTACAAGTAGGTACATTTTATCTTCTTAAAAAAGTCAGATAAAGTTGTTTTATTTTGTAGTTCTGTGAATACCTACCCGTACTGGGCCAGGTTAATTGGGTATCAAATGTAAATACATATCACATCATCTAATTAATATTTATTCAGTGAAAATAATATATCTAATGGCATTATAGCAAACAGATTTTGTCATTAGATATCACCACATAAAATGTCGCCAATAGACATGAATTTTGCGGTGTACGTATATGTGCGGTTGTTTGAGTGTTTCGCGCGCACCGTAAAGACAAGGCCCCTCTCTAGACCTCTATGATTGAAGGTCTAAGACTCTGGACATATCCACACAAGTACTTACTACGAGATTGGCCAGCAATACCAATACGCAACTTTTTGTGCACATAATATTGTGATTGTTAACGTTTTTGCGCGTCGAAAGTGGGTTACGAGCTCGCTATGATCATTAACAGGTGTTGACCACATCTGAGGGCTTTTTGTGACCAAAATACGTCTTATGATGCTGAATGATCAATATGATCATACTTACTGGGCGCTTGATCACTTACCTACCGTCAGTAGGTGAACGTAGCTATTCAATTCAAAATTACTTTATATCAGGCATATGTACGAGTAAATCAATACAGAACGACATATTATTTTGCATTTTAACAATTATGGTGCGAAAAAGCTATAAAAATGATAAATTCAAATTAAAAACAAACATACTGAAATTAAATTAAAAAATCAGCCAAGTGCGAGTCGGAATCGCGCGCGAAGTGTTCCGTACCGTAAGGTATATTTTATCTTTAATAATTAATCCTTAATCCTTCGTATATTTTATTTTAGTTTAATTATTTATAATTGAAGGGAATCATTATTCAACTTAGTATTCTGTGAATTGAAATTGGAAGTATCTTATTATTCTTACTGTTGCCGTTATTAATATCGAGAAAAAATCACGTTTCTTGTATGGGAGCGCTCCTATTTTATTATTCTATTTTTAGTGTTTGTTGTTATAGCGGCAACAGAAACACGTCATCTGTGAAAATTTCAACGTTATAGCGTCACGATTCATCAAACATAGTCTTAGTAATAGGGTCCCGTTTTTACCCTTTGGGTACGGAACCCTAAAATTGAAATGAAAACTTTCACACCGAAACAAAAGAGAAATTGGAAATGTAGTGTCTTCGTTAATTTTAAATATGCGCTCTTAAACTTTCGATTTCAGCTTGACTGACTAGCTCTACAAGCTTAGCGATAAGGCTACCTATCGTCTAACCCTTCCATCCGATACGTACGTCGCCTCCGATTTGTGACGTAGACAGGTACGATACGATCTATTCTACCCACATTCTACCCCACATCTGCCGGGCAGATGTTACCATATACAAAAAATCTTCACCCCATTTTTAACCCTATACATGAGACGGTAGAGTTTAAATCATTACTTTTTTGCATTGAGTATTTTTCTCGAAAAACACCCTCGTTTTAAAGATTCTAAAGTTTATTATAATGTTTTAAAGTTTAGTTTTCTGTGAGATAAGATATTTGTGTTGAGCAAATTGAGCGAGAGGTCACCGAACTTTTGATATTGAACTGGATTGATTTTGAATGATTGTTTATTTTGAAGACAGGTGATGAAAGTCATACGGATTTGACGGGAGTTATAAAATTGATAATTATGATATGCTTCTTTAAGGCGATAGATAGTTTTTTTATCTTACAGATATTTTAAGAATAAATTAGCTAAAAATATGTTTTAATTCTTATATTTATACGGTGGTGTTGGGTACCATTGTATTTTTTCTATTTATTGAGTAGACTCTGAATTAGATATTTATTGAAATGATTCCATTTTTCGATGTGTCAGGTACCTAGCTGGAGTAGCACATCAGGAAAAAATACTAACATAGTTTTAATATTTTATTGCAGGTATCCTACATCAATCATCAGTAAAATAAATCAAAGTAAATTACGGACATATGACACAATATTTTTCAAAGTTTGAAGATTTATGAACGAAAATATGGACAAAAACAGTAATAGAATCACACCCGTCTATGGCTTGACCCCAATGACAACATTGTAGGACCCAATTTAATATCAAAAGCTCAACGCTCAACAAAACTAGCAAAAAATATCGACTCTAGTGCATACAAAATAAAGGTTACTAATGCCTTTGACAGCTGTAAAAAATATATTGGCAAAAGGTGACAGGATACAACTTACAAGTTGTAAATTGGAGTCTTAATTGTTGTTGGTTTTACAAAAAAATATATCGATGGTGGAATTGTATTATTTCATTTTGTATTTGTTGCAATTAGGACAAATTTACTAGGTGAGTACTATTAAAAAAAATATATTTATAAAGACACTGCGCTGTGTAACTGGCTCTTCCGGAAATAAATTAAAAAGGAAGGGCTAACTTTCAATTTCCCTAATTAATTAACCACCACATGGCAACACATGTTTTGACTATTGTATTTGTCACGCTTTCTCTGGCCCATCGAGCATTAGTCAACACTAACAGCCTTTGCCACCTGTTGATTAAAAAAAGTAAAATAATCGACAGTTGTTCGTTTCCTGGCCACAAAGATTTGTTTTATTTCTTTTTAATTGTCAATTTGATTTGGGACGACTCGACCGCTCTTTTTTGAGCACAGTTTTTAAAGGGTTCACAGATTTTGGTGTCTGACGCATCGGAAGTGACATGTGTCGGTGCATTCGTCATTATTTTTAATTTTATTGAAAGTTCGGTTGTTAAATAGTTTCGGGTATTAATTTTTTGCTGTAATGTACCTAATGGTGAGGATATCCTGGCTACGTTAATGTAGAGTTTTTATTTTAAAGAATTACCTACTTTTTTGTATTTTGACTGTACCTAGATTTTGATTCGCGGATATAGAGATTCTGTTTAAGACCTAACCTGAATGGTTTAATCATCTTAACACCAGTGCTGGATTAACCTTATCAGGGGCCCCTACGCAGTGCAATTTTCGGGACTCTATTACAGAAGCTTTACAGCCATGGAGCCGTCACTACCAGACATCTTAGTGATTTGTACGGAACCCTTGATAGGCGAGCCTGAGTCGCACTTGTCCAGTTTTTTCTTCGTTCACGGGGTTCCCTAGTCGATGCGGGGCCCCTAGGCAATTGACTAATCTGCCTTAGAGATAATCCGGCACTGCTTAACACTGATGAACTAACAGCTCAATAATTATAGACATAGGCTTTCCAATAAATTTCCAATCAGACTGTTTGTGAGCTTGCAAATAACGCAATCCTGCAGTTCTTATCATGAACACTTTAGAGGCGGATGTTCTATGCTACCCTGGTCGTATTTCGCTCAAGAACTATATAGTTCCGTTATCAAATATATATCATGTATTCTTTGTGTCTTGCCCACTACCACTCCAATTAGCCTGAATAGTATGTTTTTTTTTCATATTCTTTTCGAGTCTGCATTAAAAATAATTGACTATATTCGATTCGACCAGTAGATCGATAGATCGGTGGATACACCAATACACCAATATGCATGCATGTACTTCATTCTTTGTGTCTTGCCCACTACCACTCCAATTAGCCTGAATAGTATGTGTTTTTTTTTCATATTCTTTTCGAGTCTGCATTAAAAATAATTGACTATATTCGATTCGACCAGTAGATCGATAGATCGGTGGATAGAGTAGTAGTAAGTAGGTATTATTATTGGAAATACTTAAAAACGTTTAAATAGTAAATTACTCTATTACCTACAACGATAATTATTAGGAACCGAAGTGAAAAACATACTTACGCAAGTTATACTCTGAGAGTGAAATGTGAATCTTTAGTTCACTCACACATCATAAAATCACTTACAAAAGAAAAAAGTGATGAAAAACGCGGGAACCCACATTGCTCCATAGTCTATGGTTTATAAGTTTTTACGCGCCACCTGTACGCATGGGAGTGGAGTCAAAAAACTCGTAATGATCCCAACGTGAGAATGAGCTTCGACAATTTAATGAAGGAAAACGTAGAGAATACAAGATGAAGTTTTTTTTTATGTGTGTAGTACGTACTTATTTAGTACGTATACCTTTAAAAATTGAAAGAAAAAAAGTTCTGTGCCAGTTTTATCTTTACGTGTTTTTAAAAGTCGAACTTCGGTAGAGCTGACATTTGCAAAGTTAAGAAACTTAGATAAAATAAACATCGCATAATATAAAGAATTTATAGATTTTTGTGGTTAGTGAGTACTCAAATACTTACTGAATGGTGGTCGAGGCAAGGTAAGCGGAGCATTGGTCGTCCGACTGCAAGATGTATCGACGATTTAGAGTCATCCCAAAATAAAAGGCCCGTTTTGACAGTTCTTTTTTGTATTTTCTATTTTGTACCGATCGAAATGTTACCGCCGACTCGGCTAAGTGCTGTTCATAACGATTTTTTTTCATAATATCCATGGTATGGTTACACCACTAGTTACGTCGCGAAGACAATTAATGTCAACGGGCATATTATTTTGTGATGACTATAATCGAAATCGCGGGTCGACATGATTGGCACTAGAACGAGGCAGATGTCACAGTAAGAGAGAGGCCTATACCCAGCAGTGGAATAAAGAAGGACGTGGTTGATGGATAGTGAGTAAATACTTAATAATAATTACCATAATCGTCTCACCCAAAGAACATTTACTTTGGAGTAGTATTATTATATCTTCTTTGCTTTGGACACAAGTGATTTTTTATAACTTTCCATAGGAACTGGATGAAGTTTGCACAGCAGTGTAGTAGGGTAGGTGTACCGGTTTTTGCCATGTTAGTGTAATTTTCGGCCACTTTGCTTTTTAATGATTGCGTAGACTATTTTATGTAAAAAAATTATATATTTTTAATACATTTTCAAACTGACATTCACAAAAACAATATAAATAATATAAAATGTTCTATAAACTTTTTGTGCAATAATTTTGACATCAAATAGCCAAAGCCTACTGTATAAGTTTTATTCTATACCTAGCTTAGTAGCGTGTAGCAAGATAAAAAAAACAGATTTTAAGCGATCATCTGCCATTGCATCTGACCATTTCATTGTATCAAACAAATCTCAAAAGAACCCCTTCGCACCCCAAAAATAACTCTACGATACTATTCAAATAGGCTCGGTAACTGTACACCCGTGGTCCAGTCAATAAGTATCTACGCATAATAATATTGAATACTTTAGCTTTTTGTCCATCCACATCCTCTCATTTGCCCGAACATCTTCCCGGAAGTTCAAAAAATCATTTTTAAACTTGGGGTCATTTATTCCCACCGAGTGCACCTTACGGCCGGCGTAAACAAACTAATAATTTTAATACTGGCAACCCTTCCGTGTTTTTTCTTAAAAGCTACGATTTGGCTCCGACACTCGCGTCCATTCAGCCTCTTCCGTGAGAACGTTAAACCAAGGACTTTGTATACTATCTGGACTGCGCACAGACGAAATTTGGCTCAAAGTTAGTTTAGGAAAATTCAACCTTAATGCGTTGTGACAAAACATATATTCCTTTGAAATGGCATAAGAGAGACGCTGTGCCGAGTGAGACTTCCCAGAGTGATGAAGTTGTCCCGCTCGCACTATTGCCATTTCGAAACGACACTTATAAATGGTAGAATTATTACCTGTAAAGCCGCGACTGTCTTAACCATTTCTTAGTTTTTTTAACAATGTAGTTTGATAAGATTTTAGTTAAAATTGCGAATAGATGCCAATAAAACAGAGTTTGATATTTTATTTTGTATGAATATACCTACGTCTATGATTAACGGTTATTTTTTATTTTTGACTAGAGTATCACCGTCGATTGCAAATGGCGTACTATGGTGTATACAAAGAAGTGTAGTAGGGTGACTATGCTGGACATATTTCTTAAACATGCTGGGTGTACAATTGGTGTATAGTCGTGGTTGTCATTTTTAATTTTTTTAGGTTGTAGATTTCAATATTGGCATCCATATTGAAATTAAAAACGGCAGACGTCACTTTTTGAAAAAATCATGGGTGTAGTTTTCGAGGTTTTTTGGGGTGTAGATTTCAAAATTGGCATCCATTTTGGAATTAAAAACGACAGACGTCACTTTTTGCTAAAAGTCGCGATGGGTGTCGCTTTTGAGGTTTTTGGGGGTGTAGATTTCAAAAATGGCATCCATTTTGAAATTAAAGATGTCGGACGTCACTATTTTGAAAAAGTCGTCATGGGTGTCGTTTAATAGGTTTTTGCGGGTGTAGATTTCAAAAATGGCATCCATTTTGAAATTAAAGATGGCGGACGTCACTATATTGAAAAAGTCGTCATGGGTGTCGTTTAATAGGTTTTTGGGGGTGTAGATTTCAAAACTGGCATCCATTTTGAAATTAAAGATGGCGGACGTCACTATTTTGAAAAAGTCGTCATGGGTGTCGTTTAATAGGTTTTTGGGGGTGTAGATTTCAAAAATGGCATCCATTTTGAAATTAAAGATGGCGGACGTCACTATTTTGAAAAAGTCGTCATGGGTGTCGTTTAATAGGTTTTTGGGGGTGTAGATTTCAAAAATAGCATCCATTTTGAAATTAAAGATGGCGGACGTCACTATTTTGAAAAAGTCGTCATGGGTGTCGTTTAATAGGTTTTTGGGGGTGTAGATTTCAAAACTAGCGTCCATTTTGGAATTAAAGATGGTAGACGTCACTTTTTGAAAAAATCGTCATGAGATGTTGTTTTTTTGAAAAAGTAGTCATAAGTGTTATTTTTTGAGAATTCGGGGGTTTATATTTCAAAATTGGCATTCATTTTGGAATTGAAGATGGCGAACATTACTTCAAAATGGATGCCAATTTTGAAATATACACCCCCAAAAACCACTAAAACTACACCCATGACGACTTTTTCAAAAAAGTGAGTCCGCTATTTTTTATTTATTTATTTAAGTATACATTGCCTTATAATGTCTAGTTACAGTCATAATTATGAAAATGTAACGTTATACACAATCGTACTACGTTATTTCAAAATGGATGCGTTGTTTACTACGGAAGCCTTAAAATTCTGTTAACTACGGTAGTCTATTCGTGGACAAGTTTTCGTGATTAAGATTTTTCGTGATAGACCTTCTATTTGTGACAAAGTTTTCCGTGAAAAAGTTTTTGTAAAAAAAATGTTCGTGGTTAAGTACTGACACGGGTTGCGTGATATGTGTCAAGATTACATCTATGAAATTTAAACGTTGTTCAACACCGTAAATATGGATTCCAGACCATTACTGTCGTCACAAAAGTGAAGGAACTCATCGAGATCTACATTTCCGATGACAGCTGTCAAACTTAAAAGTGGTTTATCTCCGTCATTATCAATTCTAGACCATGGCTGTCTTAACAAAGGTGAAAGAACTCTTCAAGATCTACATTTCCGATAACAGCTGTCAAACTTGAAACTGAATTATCTCCGTGTAAGTATATTAATTCTAGACCATTGTTCTTATGGGGATTAGTTTTAATAGAAATCTTCAAGGAAGGCCTATGCCCAGCAGTAGGCGTCTTATTGCTAAAGTGACGACGATGACGAAGGACGACAAGTTAGGGGTAAGATAACTGCGATTCCTGCGTGCAGTAACATTCCAAAGAAAAATTATATCCCAAGATGATCGAGATGTTTTGGTCATCCTACTTGGAAAAGAGACACAATCATCTGATGTGGTATCCTTGTCGGCACGTTTTTCTTTGCCAGTACTCAATCCTGTTTATATGATAAATCCATGCGTTAAACATAACCATAGAGAAAAAGTGAGGAGTGTATGGAGGTCCGATAAAAAATAAAATGGGGGCGCAGTGGACAGTTGTGAGTCTCACCGCTTACAAAAAATAGAGTTATTGCTGAGGAATGAATAATAAATGGGCTTATGATAGAGGATTATCTGATTCAGATGGTACTTTCTGGTTTGAAATAGGTTTTATTGTTTTGGGAACGGCTTTTGAGGGTGCTTGCTCTAGAATATATTTTATAGATAATTTTAGTGCAAACTTGGTCGCTACATCATCGAAATGAAGTTTTTTTTGGTTAAGTAGGTACATCCCATCAGTAAATAATATACAGAGTTATTCAAAACTGGTGTACCTACTAAGCCGAAGGGGGTGATTGAGACCATCATTACGAACAATTTTTACTGTACGGCCAAATCTAAATTCGAGAAAAATAATCAGCTGTCATACCTTTTGAACATAACATATTTTTTCGCGAATTTCGAGTTGGCCCTATAGTAAAAGTTGCTCGTAATTATGGTCTTAATCACCACCTTTCGGCTTAGTACAGGGTAATCAGATAACCCAGTATTGGAAGATGAATATCTCAAAATGGGAAAATATTACAATGCAAATATAACTAAGGAAAATGCACAAAAATACCCAAACAAAAGTGTGTCAAACGTAGCAGAAATGTAAACACGTGTGTGAACGTTGAAGGGTTGACTCGCCGTTGACTGACAGATGGCAGCAGCTCTGCGGGTCATGTAGGGATGTCCGGACAGAGTTATTTCGTCCGGACTCGACTCGTTTTTTTAATAGCTCGACTTAAATATGCAATTTAAAGTCAAAAAAGTGGGAACCGTGTTATTTCGTTTGAAGTTCGGACCTATTTGAATCTCGGAGTGGAAAAAAGTGAGAGCCAAAGACAGTTCATGTAAAAAATGTCTTTTGTGCTTATAGACATTATTCAGATTATTCTATAATAAAATAGCTAGTGCTATTTTATTATATATTGCTACATTAAACTAATTTAATTATTGATCTTTAAAAAGCTACCTACTTAACGTATCGAAATTGAATTGATAATATAAAACTTACAACATGCCTTAGACTAGGTATTGTATGTTTGAAAAAAATCTACTTCATCTCAAACATAAAACGTCCTCGCTCCTCGTATAGATCGCCAACATGACCCGTTGGAACCCAACTAGCAAAAAGTTGTGCTATAACAGTCGCGGCGACGTTTTGGTTTTACTGTTTAGTTCTATAAAAATCCCATAATTCGTGCTATAAACGTCGAGTCAACGTTTATACAACGCGAAAAAAGCGCAGATTATAGCACTAAAAAGTGCTGTAGAAGTGCAGTAACTGTGTAAATAGGACGAATGATTTGTGGAATAAACATCGAATAAAAGCAAAACGATCTCAGTTTAGTGCAGTAAAAGCAATATAGCTGCAACTGTACCGCTTATTGATAGAGTTGAAGTGTTTACGTTGCCACTAATCAGCGATAAAGTGAAGTAAACGCTGCAAATTTGCTACAATTCGGCATTTTTGTTCGTTAAACGCCAAATTTGCACTGTTATTCCATTTTAAATTAGAACGATTGCGTATTTTGTGCCGTTATGGAAATGCACCAGTCTTTGTGTGTTTGACACTTAAAATATTATAAAAGACAGAGGTCATCCATTTAGTAATTATTAAAAAGAATACAGTTTCTATTTCTAAATGTATATCTACAGAATTATATAGGAAAAACTACTGGCAATTTAACTTTGTCGATAAACTGTAATGCATTATTCAACATATATGTGTGGGCCACGCGTCTTTTGCAATAATTTTGTAGATATATGTTATAAATTCCATTTAATTTTATTAATATGCTACTAGGGAGCCATTACGCGAACACTAGTAAATTTGTTGCTGTTATGTCATACTAACTTGACTATTCGTCGAATAAATGTGACTGCGTTGCAGTCATATGCAGCCATGTTTTGTTTTTTTATTTTATTTTAGGGTTCTTTCTTAAAAAAATATATAATTTATTCAATAGTTTTATTTGAAACACTAGTTAATTTTTTCAAAGCTTTATAAAATAGAATAGATAGTTATTTACAAAATCCACATTAATAAATAGGTAGTTAATATATTATTAAAAGGCTGATGTGCTAAACTGCAAAACCGGTCTTTTATTTTAAACCAACAATTATTATTAAATGAGATTAATTTTGCTCAGTGTCAGATTGCACATTTTTTATTTTCTGAAGTTTTAATAGATATTTCAGATTTCTCCTTAGATTCATCACTATCCTATTCAAACAGATTGTCAGTTCCGTGTATAAAACTGATACTGGGTTATATGATTGGATCTTGTTTATCTAATACGGAAAAATATGAAAGAAAAATATGAGCAGAACCACCAAATGTTATTACGGTTATAACTTTTTTGACGGATTTTCAAGAGTTTTAGCGACTGTTATTGCTCTAATGAGCAATAAAAGTACCAAAAAATCTTTTACTCAATATTTTATCGAATAAAAGTGCTATAATAAAATTGTTACACTTGAGGTTCTGTAGCTGTAATTGGAAAACTATAATTCGACTTGTGTTTTTACCGTGTTATAAAAGAAACTACGTTGCTATTTAAGCACCAGGTAGCTAGTATTCGACAAATTTGCTGAATAAAAAGTATGTCAGGTAGTTGTCGTATAAAAGTGTTTTTACACATTAAATAGTAAATCAAACACTATTATAGCCCTCGTATAGCATTTAATTGTGACATAAGCCAGATACGGGCACTTCTATACGATTTGCACTAAAAGACATAACATAAACACTTTTACTGCACAATTTTGTACGTATGTAGCTACTATTCAACAACTATTCGATGTTTAGTCGAGTAAATGTTTCCTTATTCGACTATTTTGCATGTTGGGAAGCGACTTGGTTCCAGCGCTATTATGCTGTCACTAAGCGGTTAATTAAAAAATAAACGAATCAAATTAAATTGTCCGACAACCAGCATTTGACAACCCTATTCAATTTTAGTGTAGAACATCAATTTTAACCCCACCGCAGCCGGTGGTCAAAAAACGGCGTTAACATTTCGGTCAAAGTTTTTTCAAGTTAAAAGCGTTCTCTAGGTGCTAACCACGGGACCCGCGGGCGAAGATATCAATTAGATGTTTTAACAAAGGAAACATGTGTAAAAGGCATAAGTGGCGCCTTAGGCGAAAGCCCTGTGCTACAATTTATTCTGTTTTTGTGTAAATTTTGTTGTAAATTGAAAGAAAAGTTAATGGATGGACTAATTGGCTTTTTAAGAACCTTCTTTCAATTATATTTTAAAATAATCTATGACTTTATTTTTCTTATATTAAACTTACATTATACGGTAGGTACTAATTTCGCAATGAAAATAAGAGATGCATACCTCGTCGCGATGTTTCGATCGAGTCACATCGGTCGTGGTCACAAGGAGAGTTCAAATCACCTAATTTCAAAAATAGGACCTGTGATATTTTCAAAGTATTCCAAAGGACCAAATTGTAAGTAAGATTGATTTAGTAAAATTCCGTGAAAAGTGTTAAAAATGGAACTATAAATTATTACTCTACTTTATATTGACATCAAAAACATCTGTAACTATATTGTATAGGTATATTATCTATAAAAATAAATATTTTTTTCAAAAAGAACCCTCAGTGTGCAAATCTGACTGACACATTTATTCCAGTTTTTTCAATGAACATTATCTCAACGCACTATTTCACTGTACCTATTTCTTTTTCTTGATGTGTAATTATTTATCAACAGTTTTAATTTACTTTTTTACCATCAAGCATGATGACTTCAATCAAGCCAGAACATCAAACGATTTGAATGAAGAACGTTGCACATGTCGGTCAGCTCTAATTTCTTTATTATATTTGATTAACCCTTCAAACTGCAGTAATTACTAAACAGATGCGGCACTGATTAATTACTAGAAAAAGCTTTTGGGTCAAGCACCTGCCTCTAAATCTCACTTTCGATCTGAATAAAAAGAATCAGGTCGAAAAGAAAAAATATTGTACCAACCTACCTAATTCTTTTTTTTTTTCGTAATCTCGTATGTAAATCGACCAGTCATTGTCTTTTGTGGCCGTTTTTTGTCAGGAAGTCGCGGGATTAGGACTTTATGAGAGTTTTTTGATTGACTGTTATTAAGGTTAAGACAAAGAAAGGACTTTAGTTTTTATCGTTTGTTGGGTGAAAAAATTAGTTGGTTATTTAATTTTTCTTTGGTAATTTTAATTCATGCTGCTACGTGCGAGAAATTCGCACGGAAGCTTAACAAAAACACCTAACTTTTTGTCACCATCGTTAGCAACCTGCACAATAGGAACATTAATATTCAGAGACGCGACACTATTACGCATATCAATCACGAGGTGCTAAAAATACGTAATCGAATGCGAGAGCACATCCCTATGCCTTGTCTTCAACCCAGCACTATCATTAGCGCGTATTTCGAATAAAGAAGCTGTTTTGTTCCGCGAACTTATTCAAATTTCGAACGCGACAAAAGGATGTTTTTGTTTATCCGCAAAGAAAGTAAGATTACGCCTTATTCAAATGCGCGGGCATAGACAAGGGAGAGTTTTTTTTACTAAAAAGGATGAGAGGATGCATTGGGCCAGCTAATTACGATCGTATTCGAAATTTGAATTAGCTGCGATTTTCGCACGGTAATGAATGTGTGTTTTGTGTCATGTGGTGAGTTGATAATTTTATGAAGTTGTTTGTCATTCAAATTTTTAATCTGATACGAGTACGCGTCGTCAATATTTTAATAAATCAGTCTTTATTAGTACACTGATGAACATAGGCCACCTCCACCATGCTGGGCCAGTTAAAGTTTGGTGAATTCAAAATACGCCATCAAAATTATTTTACGAACTTAAGTACCTACCTATGCAGTTTTCGTGACAATAAAAATAAATTTAGATATTTTTGGGCGAGAAGTTAAAATAAGATGTTGTGAAAAATGTCTTCCTTCCCCCAAAACTCTGTGGAATAAAAATATCTGAGTGCACACTGCAAAATAATTACATAAATCTTTTTTAACCACTGCTTCTAAATCCGTTAAAAACTAAAATACTTTATTAGTGAATAACATAATCCGCGTTTTTAGGAAAAAGTACCTAACTTAGACATCAGTTAGTTCCCATACTACAAGTCACAGAGCTATTACAACTAGAGAGATAGCGCTAATGCCGCTGTCAAAACTGTCAAATATGAATTGGACTTTGACACTACTAATCACGGTAACCAGCTACTGAATCGAGATATCCCAGGTAGCAAAGTGACGTCAGTGACGCATAAACGACGTCACTCTTAGGTCATAATAGGGTCGGTCGTTAATGCGTCGTCGATGACGTCATAATGTACGTCAATTAAAAGTCATTATTTCGACGTCTCATATTCACCATAAAATTGACGTTTTATTGACGTCCATTTAGGGTCAATATCAGGACGTACTATATTCGCCACAAAGTAGACGTTTTACTGAAGTCCATGTAGGGTCAATATCAGGACGTACCATATTCGCCACAAAGTGTACGTTTTACTGACGTCCATCTAGGGTCAATATCAGGACGTACCATATTCGTCACAAAGTGGACGTTTTACTGACGTCAATTTAGAGTCAAAGTCAGGACGTACCATATTCACCACAAAGTGGACGATTTACTGACGTCTATTCAGGGTCATTATTAGGACGTATCATATTCGTCTCTGGTGGACGTTTTACTGACGTCCATTTAGGGTCAATATCAGGACGTACCATATTCGCCACAAAGTGGACGTTTTATTGACCTCTATTTAGGGTCAATATTAGAACGTACCATATTCCCCACAAAGTGGATGATTTACTGACGTCTATTCAGGGTCATTATTAGGACGTATCATATTCGTCTCTGGTGGACGTTTTACTGACGTCCATTTAGGGTCCATATCAGGACGTCCCATATGCGCCACAAAGTGGAAGATTTACTGACGTCTCTTCAGGGTCATTATTAGGACGTATCATATTCGTCTCTGCTGGACGTTTTACTGACGTCCATCTAGGGTCAATATCAGGACGTACCATATTCGTCACAAAGTGGACGATTTACTGACGTCTATTCAGGGTCATTATTAGGACGTATCATATTCGTCTCTGGTGGACGTTTTACTGACGTCCATTTAGGGTCAATATCAGGACGTACCATATTCGCCACAAAGTGGATGATTTACTGACGTCAATTGGGGGTCATTATTAGGACGTATCATATTCGTCTCTAGTGGACGTTTTACTGACGTCCATTTAGGGTCAATATCAGGACGTACCATATTCGCCATAAAGGGGACGTTTTATTGACCTCTATTTAGGGTCAATATTAGGACGTACCAAATTCGCCACAAAGTGGAAGATTTACTGACGTCTCTTCAAGGTTATTAAGACGTATCATATTCGTCTCTGGTGGACGTTTTACTGACGTCCATTTAGGGTCATTATCAGGACGTACCATATTCGCCACAAAGGGGACGTTTTATTGACCTCTATTTAGGGTCAATATTAGGACGTACCATATTGTACCATATTGTTTGCACGCGCGCTCGCATCGGTGCGGACGTGTTTACTTTTTGTCACAGCAATTATTTCTATTTAGTTCGATCGCAATGTTTACGTTTTGCCTGGCTTGTAAAAAAGACGTCAAACTGTGAAAAAGTGTATCATATATTGTGTCTCGGTATTAAAAGACGAGATTTCGAGTCTTTTTCTACGGACTATGTACGCCAATGGATTTGCCCGATGTGTGACAGCACAAAAAGAAAACGTGCTGGGAATGACACGCCAGTTCGCACTCCAGAACATAGGAAGTTACCAACAATAGCGAGCCCTAATTATGTCAATAACCAACGGGGTAGCAAGTGCAGTCAAATGGAAGTTTCCGTGCTGGAGAATGACGGCGGTTTGTTATCAGAATTCCAAGAATTTCGTCGGGAACTTAGAAAAAGATTACATACGCAAGACCAACATATTTTACAAATTCAAAATGTATGTTCAGCTACTAATGACGAAATTCAGGTACTAAAGACCGTTATAAAAGATAGGCGATGTTCGTGCGATTTGACCTCAATAGATACCTACTTAAAATGCTTTGCGACCGTAACCAGCGCATCGAGTCATTGTAATGTAATGCACAAACAAATCAAATAATTTCAAGTGTCAGCAAAAGTCCGATGCAGGTGCAGAAACAAGTTAACACCAACCTGATTAGTGATAACAGTGCATTAGTAATTTCTCCAAGAGAGAATAAATAGTTAATCTAAATGTGCCATGGTCATAAAATTGCTATGGGATCGACATTGTAATTTTAAGACTATGGATTCATAACAATTATTGATTATATATAACAGTCTATGTATGTATATACTTCTTGAATATAAATCTATTATGCTTCTTACATTGTTTTGTTTGGTTTCATCCATAGTCCTAAGAGTCTGTTCAGGGTACGTGTATAATATAGGATGCCTGCTATCGCAAACTAAATTCTAAATTCTTTTCGTCATTTACTTTGTTCACAGGAAAGTGACTGGGCTGTACATATTAGGGCAGCCATCGTCGTTGGAGTATCGTCATTTACTTAGTTCACAGGGACTGGGCCATACATACAAAAGCAGCCGTCGACATAGTAGTGACGTCATACACAGGATTCACAGTAACGTCACTATGAATACTGTATATGACGTCACTCCAACGTTAGTGTCTACCTTAATATGTACGGCCCAGTAACGTCCCTATGAGTACAGTAAATGACGTCTCTCCAACGTAAGTGGCTGCCCTAATATGTGCGGCTTAGTGACGTCTTTATGAATACAGTGAATGACGTCGCTCCAACGTCAGTGGCTGCCCTATTATAAACGTCCAAGTGTCGTCTCTATGAATGCAGTATATGACGTCACTCCAATGTCAGTATATGGCGTCACTCCAACGTCAGCATATGACGTCACTCCAACGTCAGTATATGGCGTCACTCCAACGTCAGCATATGACGTCACTCCAACGTCAGTATATGGCGTCACTCCAACGTCAGCATATGACGTCACTCCAACGTCAGTATATGACGTCACTCCAATGTCAGTATATGGCGTCACTCCAACGTCAGCATATGACGTCACTCCAACGTCAGTATATGGCGTCACTCCAACGTCAGTATATGGCGTCACTCCAACGTCCTCCAACTTACGTCATGAGGCTGTGACAAATTGTCGTCATCTGAAGAAACTACCGACGTCATGATAATGACGTCTCTTACGTCGAGCAGTACCGTAAACGGACGTCATAATAACGTATAAATGCTACCTGGGATATGTCATGTCTCTTTCTAACTCATGTCATATTAAATCATTGCATCTCTTTCTTTCTTTTCTCGATCGACCACATTATCCCTCTGGTATCTCTGTGCTACGAGTAGATAGATATAACACTAAAAAGTTTTATCACATTTTATTTAGGTAGGTATTTCAATTTGTTACATCCCATGTAACTGAATTACTGTACCTATTTCTGTACATAGCCATAAGAAAAGTCAAATAAATTTATTATTTATTTATTTATGTAAAGGTTGGATGGCAAAAATCGCTTAAAGCAATAAAAGCAAGTTCGTATAGAGGGGCTAGCCCTGGTGTCAGAGTTTTAAAGCCGCCTGAAGGCCTATGATACGACTAAACGGTTGAAATAACCGGTCTACAATTAAAGTATCATCCAAGCCACGGTAGTGCTCAGTTGTATATGCCATTCGCAGTCACCCATCCGAAGACTAACCGTGCTGAATGATTTCACTTATCTTACAATATTAATTTTATATGTTGAAAAACCTTACACTACTACAAAACTTTTGCAATTTTTTTTAGAGTAACCTGGATACATAGTTGTAAAAATTGTAACCTATTGTTGATAAAACAATAAGTAATTTATTTTGTGCAGTAAAGTTATATTGTTGTGTTATATTGTATTGAATAAATATTTTATCTATATACAAATAAATAAAATTGGAGTGTCTGTTTGTAATATTGAAATAACAGTTTTTTACTATATGCATATGAATATATCTACATATATGGTACATACACCAAAATAATATTTTTTACAATTTTTGTCTGTCTGTTTGTTCCGACTAATCTCTGAAATGGCTGGACTGATTTTGACGGGACTTTTATTGGCAGGTAGCTAATGTAATAAGGAGTAACTTTGGCTACATTAATCGCCGGGTCCAATACGCACATACCCACTATCTTCACAAGAAAAATAAAATAAAATGTATATATACGTGATCATTGTCATAGTATTTTCATGTGTGTAATAAAGTGTTGTTACTTATAACATGTGTTGTTACATACGAAGTAGCCCAGTAGTATGTAGTGTTTATACTTAATTTATTTACTAAGTACCCGCAATTTTATGTTTTAATGAGTAGCATATTTTCTAACAATTGTTAGCTTAAAGTTTTAAAAGGCGTCCCTAGCCTATAAGACGATGAATTATTCTAAGTTAAATGTTATTTAAGCCATGTAACGCTAAATATACATTGTATTATTTACTTTTGATAAATAGAATAGAATAGAATAGAAAACGCTTTATTGTTCACACAATTTACAATTTAACAATAAAAGAATACAATAGTATAAAGTATTTTATATAAAGTATTTTATAAAAAAACATCGCCGGGTCCGCTAGTTTATTTATAAAATCATCGGCTCTACCTCCGAGCTTTCTGTCGAGCAAATAGGTAATTGATGAAACCAAGTTCTTGTTAGTGTTTTTTGTCGATGTTCTAGAACCTAGATCGTATAGGTACTAATTGTTTCTAACTGGTTTATCTTATACGGGGTATTGAGTAACGTTGACTAATTAGTTACAATAGCAAATGTTTTAATTAATTTGCTAGAAGGCTCGGATTTCACGCTAAAGGTATTTTTAAATTGATATGGCTTAATTGGCGTAGAGTATCATTTCCTTACTAATAATATAAATACGAAAGTTTATTTGTTGGTTTGTTCGTCTTTCACGCAGCAACAGAGTAACGGAGTACTGAAATGACACAACAACTGAAACAACTGAAAATAATCATATTTTTTTTTCTTAAATTTAATACACTGTCTGGCATATATTATTCTAATTAAATTATGCTACGCCCTATTAAACAGGGTGAATAAGTACAATTATGTACTAAATTAGCAATAAGTATTATTAGTCTTAATATGCTAAGTACTAATTGTATTGTACGTAGGTATATCTCGCATAAATAGAAACGGATGGACTTGAGTTTTGGCATGGACATAGTTTAAAAGACGGAAAGTGACATACGAGTAGGTTACTTTTTATCCCGAAAAAAATAATGGTTCCTAAGGTGGATTCAGGTCATCGCGCGAAATTCAAATATTTTTGGGTTTGTTGGCATTTATAGACAAACTGCTGACTGTAACTTTACAAAAACTTATTTAGCGGCAATGAATAGGAACGAATTATATGTAGGTACACGTAATAACCAAAATAGTGGTCAGTTTATGAACGTAAAAATAAGTTTTCGTAAACTTAATACGAGTAGTTTATCTGTAAGTGCCAAAAAATACAAAAATATTTTATTTTCGCGTTCTGACCGAGACGATCACCCTTAAAGGTTACCTATAGCACAAAAATCAAAATATTACGCGGAAAAAGCCGCGGACAAAAGCTAGTAAACTATAAGAAGTGATTTAATACAGCAATGTACCGCTCATAGCTCAGTTTGACTGTGGTCACCGAAGTTATGCAACGTTCGGCTCTGACAGTCTTCGGATAGATGACCGCGGGTGGCATTTACAACTGAGCGCTAACATGGCTCAGATGACACGTTAAATCCCCCCGGCACGTTAGGCCCCGGTTGCATTAACCGTTTAGCCATGTTAAAGGCCTTCAGGCAATCTAATTCAGCAACGTTCCTCACTGTCAGTCTTCGGATGGGTGACCTCGGGTGACATTTATGCCATCACGCTGCCTTCTGTTCTAACGATAGTATACAAAATCCTTGGTTCTAACCGTTTCAACAAGTCAGAGGATTCTAGACGGCTTAGAAATCGACACCGGGAATAATTATAATATCTATCTTTATGTTTTTGATTAATTATATGGAATTGTAATTCTATCATATTTACCTACGTAAAATTGTAATTTATTTCATTTTGATTGTATAATTATAATTTATAATTCAATGCTAAATAAAATGTATTTAATAAACATAGGAAAAAGTACGAATTGTATTAGTAGAATATTCAAGACGCGATATTTATTACTGTTAGAAAGAGGTTTGCAATTGTTTACTTTCAGACTGGCTGGTATTACAGCGTGAAGTATTTTTGAATAGAGCGTGAAAGGTGTACTGTTCTTTTATATTTTCATTGACGTCAGTCGTGCTGTAAAATTTGCCATGTAAAGTCGTAAATATAATTAAATAACTTTATTATATTTCTGTGCCTATTACAATACTATTCCTACTCTGCTAGTGGGAGGAGGAGCCTAGAGAAGTACCTCTCACACAAATATGTCTTGTAACAGAATGTTATGAATAAAGTAATTAAATGATTATTCACCCACGTTTGTACGAGTGTCACTAACACTAGACGATCGCGACTTATTTTACGAGTAATAGGTATATATAACATGGGAAATGGAATTCTTTTTTGAGAGGCATTTACCCTGAGGGGGTCCACATTAGAAGGAAATGAAATTGCATGAGTAGTAAAGTAATATTAATTAGTAAATATCAAAATTAAACTAACTAATCTAATCAATTCTTTGTGGAATTAAATAAAGCTTTATTATTATTATTTTTATACATAGTATGTATATGTCTATGTTAATTTTTGTTCCCAACATCTAGTCACATCTACTAACGTATGTATTTTGCTAATCTACCAACCGTAAATTTACGCAGTTGCAAAATAGCAAAAATAGGTAGCAATTTTTTTTTATAAAAAAATGCATAAATTAAACATGCATGCTCATTGAAACATCTCGGAAGAAACATTCATATTGAAAAACTACGCAAAAACTCAAACCTCTTTGAATTATACACAAAGAAACAAAGCCAAATCTCAAAACCATTCTCAAGACCTATTTTTTTCTAGACAGCAAAAAGTTTTCAAACCATCGTGAGAGTCGCATAAAATTAACTTTTAACAAATACAAATATGCAGATGTCTTACGTGACCACTTTTTAAAAATAAAAAAAAACAATGATCTGTCTGGCCGCACCGCCACCCCTATCCGTATTAAAATAATTTGCATACATCTGTGGCGATTTTTTATAGCCAAGAAGATTATGTTAATATATTTTTTGGACATCGTGCTCGGTGAGAAACAGTTTTTTTTGCGAATTCGGTAATTATAGTCGTAGGGTTAAGTTTAGTGAAGACTTTCTCATGGTCTTGTTTTTTGCTGGTTTGTAAAGGTGCATGCAAGTTTTTTTATTGGAGTATAAAAAAGCGAACAGTTTTGTTTTCATATTTGAAATTTACAATTACAAATGTTTAAATTTATCTATAATCGATACTGATAGGATCTAGGTTTCTAGGAATTTAGAATTGTAATGAATGAATACATATTGTTTAAGTTACCTACATTTTATTGATTCATTGTTTCAGTGTTACTTTATAAGTATCGATACTATCTTCTTTAAATCGTCGATTTCTGCTCTATAATTCTATTTTAAGCAAAATTTATGTAAAGATTAATTTGGTTGTTTTATTAATTTTGATTTTATTCTAATTAGGTATTTGAATAATACCCAAAATACTTTAAATATTTACTTAAAAAGAAATGTGTGACTAATTTAACTAAAATAAAATTTTTGATGTACTGCATTACATACCTCTTGAATAAAATAGCAAGGCAAAACTATATAATATGTACTAGAGACTAAGGCACATGATCCAAAATTTTTTGTCAACCTTTTTTGTTGCATGTAAACTTTTTCTACCTGCGCTAGGGGTGGAGTTTAAACCACCCCATATTTTTTTTACGGTACAAAAACCAATAGTGCACTCACAAGGGTGGCAACATTTTTTATAATGACAACAACGATCGATAAGTTTCCCGCGCGCGGGCCGCATTGGCGCGAACCAGTTCCTTCCTAACAAAGAGGTTGGAACCCTTTTATGTAAAACCTTTTCATAATTTTTTTCGTCTGCTAACGGTCGGAACGATTCTTTTGGTAATAACTAGGGTTGTTTAAAAGGGGTTAGTTTTTTGTGTGCGCTTCTCCTCACGCGATTTTATATGGCACTAAATTGTTCGGCGCACGCAAATCATCGGGTTTTATAGACTTTCCAGAAACTCTGAGCTGTTTTGACGGAGCTTTTGGGTTTTTTCTAGATAACAGCTGTCTGGATGTGGTGGCTGGGAGTCTTGTTTTGAACGTTTTGAGTTAAGCGATCTACATAATATGTTATTTTATGCCGGAAGTTATCTGACTTAATTTGATTATTAGGTATAGTTTTATCAGATTCCGCTGATAAAGGCCGATCTTCGATCATATTTTATGTAGGTAGTCGTATAATATATTTAAGCCATCAAGAGGAACTTTTAGGGTTTAAATTTTATTCAAAACCTAAAGACGTTGATACTCTGTAAGTCGGTTCACTAAACCTATTCACTGGAACTTGATGGAAAGCGAAAGTAAAATAAGTAAGAGAAAAATATACTCACTTGTAGGTACTTATAATAACATATTAGTCACTTGTAGGGTGCAATATAAAATGTGACTCTACATCTACATCGGACATACAATTCGTGAAATAAATAGTTTATGATTTGAAATGTAGAATACCTACCCACGCACAGCGTAATGTGATGGTAACAGAATAAAACTTATTTTTAAAACAAATAGTATTTAATAATAATAATGGTTGTAGATAATAAAATCACAACCAAATAAAAAATCAAGAAAGAATGTTGTGAACAAACAAGTGAAGCCAACCAAAACTACGCCTCGCCGTGTATAGACAATTACACACACATCCACGTACAACGAAACTACGCCTTGGCTTGTCAGTCGAACTATGGCGGCGCAACACCGACGCACTCACACATGTATAAAAAACCGGCCTCACTTGACTGCTCAACGACGTTCTCTCTTGATTTTTTTATTTGCTCAGAGCAAATATAAAAGTCAATTATACAATTTGTTTGTCTACCGGTGTCGGAGCCTTAAGCGGTGACATATTATATGGCAAATTTTAAATAACTTTTACTGTGGGATCAACTCTGAAAACGCAAAAAAACAGCTATTCCATACTTTTTGTCGAAAGTCTATAAAAAACCGTATGGAACAGCAGTTTTTTTTACGTTTTCAGAGTGGGTCTCATAGTAAAAGTTGTTCAAAATTTGCCATAGATGTCACCGCTTAAGGCTCCGACACCGGTAGACAAACACATTGTATAATATATAGTTACTCTCTATTCTAGAGGTAATCCTAGCCTGTTCGTATTTAACGTGCCCAATATGCTGGCGGCTTTACCATGCTGAATGTTTAGGTATATTGTACGTTCAGCCGAGTAAACAACAGCGTTTGGGCACGTATCGCGTCACCACTGCGTGCTACAAGCAGGCCGACCCCGCTAGCCACTATTCGATATGGTTTTTTACCCAGGGATAATCCTTTATAGACACCACGCCGCCCAGAGAAAAGCAGTAAGGGTTTTATGGGGGTCTCGCCAACTGATCAGTGTACGCACTATGAAAACCCTAAGGTGTTTTTGCCTGACGCCCATATTCCAGAGTTCGATTTTTGAATGGCAAACTTCTTGCGAACGCAAACGCATACGTTCAGTTTCAATAATAGAGCCCATGGTTAGCAATGTCTGTGTTTGGTTGCAGTGGTGGTGACGTCGGCGCCGTCCAACGAAGCAGAGCTGCAGCTCTACCGCGTGATGCAGCGAGCGTCTCTGCTCGCCTACTACGACACGCTGCTCGAGATGGGTAAACTAAATAAATCAATAAAGCTTAATAAAGTTACGGGACCTTCTTCCACCCAATGTTGAGAAAGTTAGGAATCAACATCAAGTTAAATCAAACGGCCTCAATCATAGTACGCTTGTCCATCTAGTCAATGAGCTTTCACAACTATTTGTGAAAGACGTCTCTATAGAAGTTATACTCAATAAAAATAGCTCAAAAACGTGACAAAATTCTGTTGTACTTAGGTAGATTATATACCTATATGCAGCATGGTTTCCATTTATTAGCAGAGTTTAAAACCCAGTTGTTAGAAACAGATAAAACAGGTTCACAGAAAGTTCGTATTGTACGTGTGACGCGTGTAACGTCGGCGCAAGACAAGGCGCGACTGACTTGACTCAAGCTAATTAGCTTGACCTGAGTTCGTCACTGTAGGCAGAGTATAACGCATCTACCTCAGTTTATAATTATAAGATCATTGCATCTAGTCGTCCACAAGATTCTCAAATGGCGTCCAAGTACCTACCATCTTATAGCAGAATCTTGCTGTTCATACTTCATATGCCATCAGTTCTTTGCGCTATGCGCCCTGCCCACCGCTACTTTGACCTTTAGGCTGTATAGGTAACTTCATTTCGCCTATGGATTCATATGTTATTCAATTCCGCAGAGAGACTAGGTCCTACTCTTTCATCAGGAGCATAACAAAAGATCTCTACTGTTTCTAAAATATTAAGATTATTCCGAATGACCTAAAAACCTATCTACTATCATGACAAATATCTCCTAATCTTGATAATCGGCTAATGCAAAAACAAGCAATAACATCTCAAAATCATTATTTACACAATCAAGGCGCACCTTGAATGCATCTCATACTAATCACAGGAACACAAGAAAAAACATATTCTCATAAAAGAAAAAACAAATTTCCATAGACGCGGCAAAAAACGCGCCAACTCGCAGACGGATCGACGAGACATGCAAATTATTTTTTTAATTTTCTTTTTTTATTAGTGGCCAAGGAAGGGTTTGGTCCGCGTAATTCTTTTGTTTTTTTTTTCGCCATCCCCTTGGCAACATGGTCACGTTAGCTATTTGCATATTTGTCTAAATTAAAAGTGTGAGTTGATTTTTTTCTGCTATCACACGTTTTTGTTTGAATAGGAAGAAATGAGGTCGTGCAAGAAAGTTCTGTATATTAATGAATGATGGTTCGTATCTAGACAATGGCGGGTTTTTTGGCTTGAGAATCTTCTGGACGCAGAGAGGGGATGTTGGATGAATAATTATGCTATTGTTTGATACTTTGTAGTTATGAAAATTAACTTTTTGCGTTGGACACCTTTTAAATGTTTTATGTGAGAAATCTAGTGTGAGTTGATAATAATTATTCTATCCACGATATTACGAAAAAATTCTTAGTTACTTATGTATGCTTATTTCTGTAATATAAAAGACAGAATAAAATATATTATGTAAATTTTTAGGTAGGTATTATTTAAATGTTGGCGGCAACAAACAAAAAAAATCGCGGGAAGTGTCATAGGTTGGCTTGTTCAGGGTAATCAGTACTCGGCTCGGATGACACGTACAATTGTAGGTCCCGGTTGTTTTAACCGTTTAGCCATGACAGAGGTTTTCAGGCTGCTTAAGAACTCTGACACCAGGGCTAGCCACTCGGTCTTTAAAAACTTACTAAGTGTCATTGTTCTTTATAAATGCATGGCGATAATGCAGGGGTACTAGTAAAATGTGACAACTGTGTATCGACAGAATAGTAGGTAATAATCTCATATCTTAATCACAGGAACTATTTGGAAAGACAAAAATGGCAAGATAACTTCACAAGCCTTTGATTTTGTAGATCGCGAAATCTTTCTAACATCTTATTTTTTTAATGACTAGTATGTGTTGTATAGGTATACCTAATTTCGCATTGTTGTAAAATAGAAACTTCGACAGGAATTTTTTTCCAGGCGGCGACGACGTCCAGCAACTCTGCGACGCGGGCGAGGAAGAGTTTCTCGAAATAATGGCTCTCGTAGGGATGGCGTCCAAGCCCCTCCACGTCCGCCGCCTCCAAAAAGCCCTCCAAGAATGGGTCAACAACCCGGCCCTCTTCCAAATTCCCATCGTCCCCAACCTCTGTCCTACCGAGAACCCTTTCATCCAATGCAACCAAAGACTGCTAAACATGCCCCCATCTATCCCTAACGTTACCCTACCCAGGCCAGTCGCGTCGCCAGAAAGCAGGCCTATGTACAGTCCTTCACCAGGCGCTCCCGATAACAGCTGCGGATCTACCGTGTCTGCCCCAAACGCCAGTCCCATCCACCAAAGTAACACCTTCTCCAAAATAGTTTTACCATCATCCCCTGCTCCTACAGCTCCAGTCACTTCCACCGCTTCTAGATCCTTCTCTCCTCAAAGCGCTTGTCCTCCAGCATCAGCCGGGTCCAGTCCATCATCAGTAACATCCCCGGTTCAGCTGACACCGGTTTTATTAGACGTTCACGTGCAGAAGCTATCGGCTGCGGCGGAAAAGTTGAGCAAACATCTTCCTCAGTTGGAGCCGAAGCCTCAAAACACGAAGAAGAAGATGTGCAAGGATCTGGAGCTGGTGATGATGATGCCGGAGACGGATCCAAGAAGGATGGAGGAGATCAGGAAGTACGCGGCGATTTATGGGAGGTTTGACTGTAAGAGGAAGCCGGAGAAACCGTTAACGTTACATGAGGTAAGCATAAAAAATAAAAGTAATTTATTTATGGTCATTTTAGAATTAGGAAACTCACACAAGTTCTTGAAACAGATATTTAAATACCGATTTATTTTATTTTAAATGAAATTAATTGTTATCTGTTGAACCACCCAATCAACATCCTTTAATAATTTAATTTCCAAAAGCTCGTGTAATTTCTCAATTATAATAAATAGAAAAAAGTTTGCTTTGTATATATTTTAATATAATGTGTATTCTTTTAAATAAAAGCGAACGAAAAAAATCTCCTGAATATGTATAATTTTTAAGATAAAAAATTTAGTTTGATTTCTAAAAAAAATATATTTTTAGAAATTCACCTGTTGTGGTTTTTTGTCTCTATTGCGCAAGTAAGAGAGGCTTAGGCATATCGTACTAACGCTCTAAGATGTATAAAAATCGTAACATAGTTCTGACTGGCTGTTCCAGGTAATGGTAAACGAGGCAGCAGCTCAGATCTGCCGCTGCGTGCCCGCGCTGCTCACGCGGCGAGACGAGCTGTTCCCTTTGGCGAGACAACTGGTTCGCCGGGCCGGCTTGCACTACTCCAAACACGGGTCAGTACCTGATGGTAAACGAGGCAGGACGAGTTGTTCCCTCTGGCGAGACAATTGGTCCGCCGCGCCGGCTTGCACTACTCCAAACACGGGTCAGTACCTGATGGTAAACGAGGCAGGACGAGTTGTTCCCTCTGGCGAGACAACTGGTCCGCCGCGTCGGCTTGCACTACTCCAAACACGGGTCAGTTTCTGATGGTAAACGAGAAATACGGGTCAATACTGCTTATGAACTAGGCAGCATTAGATCTGCCGCTGTTTTATGGTAGAAGACTTCACAGAGCATCGAGAACTTTCAGTTTACAGGTTTACCTATTTAAACTAACTATTTATTTTGTACGGCTAACAACTCCTAAAGACGGAGATAGATATCTCGGGATTCCAATTCAGAATAGAGGGGCAGGAAATACCGTGTACTAAACTTGTGCCATTAAATAATAATAATCATCAATAATCAAATTCATTATACCTCTAAACACGCTTCTAGGTCTACAACTACATACTCCATCTTCGGCTGCAACATCGCTTTCCATCAGGCGAGTTGGTGGTCAAATGTAGCGCTATTATGAATAAATTTTTTTTTTTGCAAAAAATAGCATGACCGACTTCACCCGTGTACAGAATCATTACATAATAGTATAAAACAAAGTCGCTTTCCGCTGTCGGTCCCCATGTATCTAAATACTTTTGCAGTTGCCAGTTTCAAATAATGTCTATATGTTTTGTTTCCAGACTGCCTCCCATGGCGTCGACGGGCGAGGAGCGCGAGGAGGACGAGTCGCCGGCCAAGCGCGCGCGGCAGGTCGCCACGCATGTTGACCTCACTGACTGCTAGCCTGCTAGCCACTCACACACCCTGCTCGAATAACTGCACCTTAGAGCATTGGCGTAGTTAGATATTCTCTTTTAGAGGGCAGTGGTCTACTTTTGTCCACCCCAATAAAATAGAATACCTACATGGTTATCCTGCACCTCTGGCATTGCAAAATGATTACTGGGCTCAGACTATGTACAGTAGCACAAAAAAGCTTTAAAATATGCTAAACGAATTCACTGACAAAAACAATTTGACATTGCTTGTAAAACACGGCAGCGTGATGGTGATCTTCAACAAAAATCAAATTAGAAAATACGAAATTTGGTATTCAATGGTTTATTAAAATGGAATTTCGTACGCTGCCGTATTCTACAAGCAATGTCGAATATATGAAATTCCTTTAAATTGTGATTTATTGTAAATAAAATAATATAATTGATTTTCCAAAACAAATTAAAGCATTTAAATGTCAGGTCCAGGTCATTACTTGGTACAGTAATTATATACAATGGCCTAGGCTCGATGTAATCTTGCATTATCTCTTTTCGAAAGACAATCTGTCCTTTTGCTATGCTAGGGGTGCAGAACTGGTATACTAAGGCGAAAGGGGGTGATTCAGACCATTATGAACAGCTTTTACTACGGGGCCAACCCGGAATCACCACGAAATGTTATGAAATATTATACCCGAAGAAAAAAAATCTGCTCTATCGTAAATTTTAAGGATTCCGAGTTGCAATTTTGTATGGAACAGCATACAGGGCAATTATATAATCCTGTATTTTGACTTTCAAGTTGTCTGGGATGGGCAAAAAAGTTTCTAATGTGGGCAAGGATCACTCGTCCCAGAGCTACGCCTATGTCTGAAAATATAGGGGTTCGAAGTCTCACAGCATCTGGGCTAGTCAATAACACTCTAGAAACATTACAAAACTGACCCCTGATATACACATGATATCTACATTACTAACATGTAGGTCCCACTGATACCTATTGGTATCTTGCTATTAAGTTCTGCTGTTCAAATAACTGCACCAAACCTATGTAGAGGTTTTGAGGATATTACTAGACCAGGCTTAGGATATTACTAGGCAGACTTGAAATTGAAGATATACCTATCACTATTTTCCTATTATATGGAAGAAGACAGCTAAAACAGTAGAGATGTTTTCAAATAGAAAAGACACAAAAAAGAGATTGTCACACATAGACTACCCATAGTCCTAGCTTTTTCAAAAGTTAATGTAAAAATAACACAATAAATATTCCTAAAAATTATTTTATAGAATATGTCTAAACTGAATAGAATAGTCATTACCTAATCAATTTTGTACAGAATTGGATCAATTAGACAGAATTTTTGCCAAAAAATTCGGGACGGAACGGATTCTTATAGGAATTAAAATACCGTTAAAGTGACTTTCCAATAAGAAACTTACTTTTCTTGTACATACATGAAATGATCTCAACTTTGAAGAGTGGTACACTGGAAAAATTCCCTTGCGGTACACCAATATATTTATGTACCAGTATAACCAGTATTAATAATTCTTATAAGATTTTAGAATCCTTTATATTGCATAATACATGCCTAATCTATTTTTTATGCAGATGGTAACGCCTATTATTTTTAGTTGCTAACACGGAAGGTAAGCATGTGCAACTAAATCAAACGCCTTGGCAAGTTCTAACTCACGCACTGTAGCTCTTTGCTTTAGACTCGCGGTGTTCTGTTGGTAAGTGGATTATTTTATCTCGTTGCATGTTCCCACAGATATACCAGAGGGATAATGTGATCGATCGAGAAAATCTGAAAGAGATGTGATGTTTTAATGTGGCACGAGTTAGAAAAAGACATGAAAAATATCTCGATTCGGTGGCTGTGGATTTTTCTCCGCAGGATTGCCTTAGTTACACTTACAACAGAGTTCTCTCTGGTATCTCTGTGCAAGTTTACTTCTTTTCTGTATCTTTCGCCTTTCTTTTAATTTAAAAAATCTTTCAGGGAATTGTAATATTATTTATATTTAATTATTTAATGTAACTTGTTTATCTTTGTGCAGAAATATTTAGGTCTGTGTAATGTTTTAGAGCCGTAATGTAGATAAAGTTAGTTGGATCTCTTTACTTATCTCATTAATATTGCTAGTGGTCTCGTCGCTAGCTTCAGCCGCTTACAGCTTCATATTAAAACTATATTACTAATGGTATTACTATTACATCATAGTAAAAAAGTGGCCAATTTTAAAGGTGAAAGGTAAATTTAATAACAACTAAAATATTGTTTCTCTTGCAAATGCAAATAGTGAAAAAGAAACAGTAACATTTTAAATTGCTATTAAATTTACGATGGCGCCTTTAAAATTGCCCAAATTGTGTGATATCAGGCACTGAAAAAGTAAATTACTGACAACAGTTTCCTAACGTAAATTATTATTTATTATCTTTATACTATTCTCACTTCTGTTCTTGACCATAATACAACTGAAATAAATAAATATTTTATTTTATTTTATATCCCACAGGAAGGCGATGACAATGGAGTAAGAGCTAGTCCGGAAGCTGCCCGAAGCAATTCTAATCATGGGTGAGTTTAATATCGATACAAAACAAAAATATGTTGCAAAAATCACGCGAGGTTACGCCAAAATATATAGGAATAGAATAAAAATATTCGTAATATAGAGCCGGTGATTCGAAGGAGGCAGGTTGAAGTCCTGCGTGCGCGACAATTTTTGGTAATGTTTATCACATAAATAACTTTGAGATAAATCTAGTGTGGGAAAGCTAAAAAAAAATAATACAACAAATATAGCTCATTATCTGAAAGAATACATCAAGTTGCAACTTAGTAGATAAAGAAAAAGAGAAATAAGTACAATAAACAAAAAGTAAATGAGTACGATAAAGGGCACCTACCTAATAACTGGCACAATGATGACAATGATGGTGATGATAATGAAACTACCTGTCCGCAGCTGGTGGGGCGTGAAGACGGAGAGTGATGACGCTGACTCCAGGTGCTCCTACTCCAGCACCAGCACACCACCACCGGTAATTACTTATTTTATTTCTCATCTTTTACATTCTCTATATAGATTCAGATGCTTATTATATTATACTCATCATTAAGGAGAACTAAGGAATATCATCATAGTGAGTGCTATCCGGTTTAAGTATAAATTTAACAAAGGTACAAACTTCGGTAAAAAATGTATAAAACCATAGATTTATGTCACTACGAAAGTATAAGTACTACTTTGATTTCGTTATCATGTCATTTGTTCTTATTGTGCTCCATTGCAGGAGAGCGAAGACTCGCGGCCACAAGTGGTGGCCGCGCGCGGGGACAGCATCATTGCAGTGGCCAACCCCGCGCTCCACCCCCCGCACGCACACACCTCGCATACACACTTACCGCACCCCACCAGGAACCACTCCAACTGACACTCAGATACTGCAAGTAATGACAGACGAATATTATTCAAGCGAAGAGAATATTATAACACTTACCGCACTCCACTAAGAATCAATCCAACTGACATTAATATACCCCAAGATATAATCAAGATAAGACTACCGGCCATATGTGGCCGCGCGTGTGGACAGTATCATTGCGGTGGCCAACCCTGCGCTCCACTCACCGCACCCTCACACTCCGCACTGCGGTGTGCGTGTGAGGATATTAGTGTCCGTTGGAGTAGTTCCTGGCCAAGGAATAAAGGAACCAAGGAACTCCAACTGACACTTATATGCTGCGAGATAAAGTACAAATGCACATATTACAAGGAATAATGAAGAGAAGAATTGCGGCTACAGGAGGTGGCGAGGACAGAATCATAGCGCCGGCCAAACCCGTACTCCGCGTACGCTCAACAGAGATAGAACACACAAAAAATGTTCAAGATAAGGTTCCCGGTCACAAGTGATGGCCGCGCTAGGGGCACACGGACTCACGGACACACTTACCATACCCCGTCAGGAACCATATTATTCGAACTGACACTAATATACTACAAGATATGATAGACAGAAATCATGAAGAGTATACTCTCGGAAGCAGGTGCTAGCCGCGTGGGAAGACAGTATCAATAATTATGGTGGCCAATGAAGCCCTCGTTCTGCTTGCCGTACGGTTATTCTGTGATCATGTACAACACCTTATAAGCAAGCACTCCAAATGACACTAATAAACTACAAGATATAACAAATAAGAGAAGAGATATTCAAGAAAAGATTGGCCGCAAGTGGTGGCCGCACGCGGGGATAGTATGATCAGGGCGGCCAATACCGCGCTCCGATCGCCGCAAGCCCAAAATAGGATAGACAAAAAATATCCACGACGCTCATATACCACAAGAGTACAAAATTTGACAGATAAGAAATAAATCAAGAATAATCAAAAATATACTCCCGGCAACAGGCGGTGGCCGCGCGCGGAAACAGTATCACTGCGGTGGCCCACCCAGCCGTCAACCAACATTCAGATCAGTCAGTATCAGATCTTCGTCGTCAAATGGAGTATCTCTTAGTTCTATCTAATGCGAGACAAATGACACAAGTTCTCGGCTGCCACAGCATTGGTGACACTGCCAATGCTATAAGCCGCGTCACACAAGTTGGCGGAAATGAAGTACCTACAAGCTGGGCAATATCCAATCCTGACTGAAGCTTACACAAAGCCGCGCGTTGATTGGACACTGTGCAGCTTGTATAGCTAACTTCATTTCCGCCAACTTGTGTGATGCGGCTTATACAAGATTTTTATTATTTTAACCATGTATTTTGTATTTTTTAGGGTTCCGTACCCAAGGATAAAAACGGGACCCTATTAGTAAAACTCCGCTGTCCGTCCGTCCGTGTGTCTGTCTGTCTGTCACCAGGCTGTATCTCATGAACCATGATAGCTAGACAAGACAGTTATAATTTTCACAGATGATATATTTCTGTTGCCGCTATAACAACAAATACTAAAAACAAAATAAAATAAATATTTAAGGAGGGCTTCAGTACAGTACGGAACTCTTCGTGCGTGAGTTCGACTCGCACCTGGCCGATTGTTTTTAACGGATTAGTAAAATATCTGCTTTACCAATGTAGTCCTAAAATGATTATGGATTTCCTCAAATAGATCGCTTAACCAAAAATAATCAAGTGAAGATTTTCGGCTACAAGTGGTGGCCGAATGGGGGTGATATGGGAATGAGCCAAGGGGAAGGTCACAGAAACTATTCAAGTTGGAGTCGCCTATGAATACAAAGCCAAAAAGGGTGATATAAAATTTTAAGAAACCATCATTATGAACAACTTTTACTATTTAACTTGAGAAAAAACAAAAAAAGCATATCTGTTTTGGATAGTAGCTGTTTGTTTTTCTTGAATTCGGGTTGGCCCCATAGTAAAAGTTGTTCATAATGGTGCTTTACATCATCTCTTTTCAGCTCTTTTTTAACAACCATATCAGGCAATTTGTCCCGTGAACTTAGTGCTTAGTGCTATTTTATTGGATAACCCGTGGCTAGAAATCAAATAAAATATTCTGTAAATTGTAAAATATTAAGTCCACCAAAAATGCTATTTATGAATATTGTATAATTGTAAATATTACCTATATAGGTAAGTAAAATAAGTACGATAATAATTTAATTTTAAGTAAAGCCATAATATGCCTTGTAGACTTTGAGTCAGTGTATTATTTTAATTAAACTTTTTAGTCCGCTAGTATCGCAATAGATCGTAAATTATATACATCGAAAATTTGGCTTCAATTGGCATATTGTATTTGCCAATTCATGCCAAATTTCCAGGGGGTATTTTCAAGTGACACTGGGCAGGGGGCATAGTTTGTAGAACGGATGGCCAATGGGGCCGAAAAGTTCTCAAATGCACAGTACAGGCAAGCGTAGAATAACCCACGATATAGACCAATGTGATGAGCAGGGGCATTATTTTTTACCTTTGAAAGGCTAGGACGATATAAGGAACTTTACGTTTATTTAAAAACTAGTTTTTACCCGCGGCTTCGCCTGCATACGCAATATATTATTATAATTTATAGCCTATATATTATTCTGATATATAAGCTATATTATCGCAAAGTTTCGTCTCAATCCGTTCAGTAGTTTTTGCGTGAAAGAGTAACAAACATCCATACATCCATCCATCCATCCTCACAAACTTTCGCGTTTGTAATATTAGTAGGATAGGATAATAATGTGAGAGACAACATAATTTTTTTTGTCATATAATTATTTTTATTTTTCTTTCATATTTAATTAAAATTAATATCGATTTAACGCAACACTTTAGTAGGTACTGGACACGGCTATTTAAAAAAACGTGTAACTGCAAACGAGGAAATAGTAAAACGGAAAGTTAAATTAAAAAAAAGCAATGTCGTCCGTAAAGTTCCGTATACGTTCCCAGTCGTTCGAAAGTCAAAAATAACACACGTGGTTAAAACAGCAGGAACAAGTAGAGTGCAAGCCGCTCCCAACCGGTGTTATTGGAGGCTCGTAGGCGAGGCCTATGTCCAGCAGTGGACATTCTACGACTGATATGATATAGAAGCAGCTTTGTAGTCATAGTCCTGAAGAACTTTAACTAGGTACGAGATAAAACGCGAAATTGCTGTTAAAAAAATGCAAATTCTTCCATACAAATTCTTTGGCTTTCGACAATGTACCTATTAGGTATGTGATGAATTTGTGATATACCTACACATTTGTAATGAAAGTCACTGTACTTTGCAATGTGACACCTCGCTGTTCGGCGCAGTCTCATACAAGCCATAGGCCGAATCATGCAAGTCGGCGGGTGTGAAGTGACAACCTGCGCGAAACTCAATCGACGCGCAGCTTTATGTGAGCTTCAGTCAGAATTGGCTATAGCGCAGCTTGTAGCTAACTTCACATCCGCCGACTTGTATGATTCGGCCTATAAAGTTCATCTTATTACTTTATTTAAATATTATACGAAATGTCTGCAAATTCATTTGCAATACTATAGGATACAGCTGTGCTCGTTGTTTTGATCAACTTTTACTAAGAGCCTAACTCCGAAATCACGAAAAAATATGAAAAAACAATTCTAAAGATTTAAAGTTATTGCTAAAACAGCTGTTCCATACATTTTGTCAACATCTGACAAACTTTCGGAATGGAATCGCTTATTTTTTGGGTTTGGCCCCATAGTGAAAGTTATAATCACGAGCACAACGACATCCCAGAGTATTCCGGATGAATTTGCAGTAACTTCTTACCTATATTTCTATTATTATTATATACTACGGGAAAAATCGCTCACTAAAATTACGAAATAAATAAATACCTCATCATCCCGACGTTTCGGCCGAGTTACATCGACCGTGGTCACGGGTAGACTCGAGTCGATGCAACTCGTATTTATCTCGTAATTTTGGTGCGCGATTAGTCCAGTAGTATATAATCATAATATATTCCTATTGTAACTACAATGATAACAATCTTGTAAATAAAATAGAGTTAATAATTTACATGTATAAACCTTGGCAGCCATAATGTATTTACATGCTTAGATAATAAGAAGATTAAATAACTGTTTATACAAATATTACGTCTTTGTTTAACCATTAGCGTACAATTGCATTAGTATACCTACTTAGGAATTACATATTAATAAATATTCTTGACAGAGAACAAACGTTCGGAGTAAAAATAAGGGGTTCTTAAAAATTCCACTAATACAGCCTTAGAGAATAAATAACTGAAGCATATATACTCTAAGAATACAGCCCTAAACATAAAAAGTGTACTAAACCGAAAAGGGGTGAATGAGACCACAAATATGAACGATTGTTCCTAAAAGACCAACCCGTAATCTGAGAAAAAAACTCTCTCACTTTATTGTGAAATTTTAATTGTGTTAACTTATTATGTGAATAGAATTTAATCAATTTTTATTAATAATCAATTCGGAATTTTTATTTTGGTTACTACTACATTGTTATTTTAATATTGTTTATATTATTTTATTTTAACAAAACTTAAAAAACATTTCATAAACTATAACTTATATTAAGCTGGACATGTAAATTGGTTTTATGATTAAATTACTATAACTGTGACTAAAAGATCACATGTTTCATACGCTTTAACGATTCCGACTTGCAATTTTTAATGGAACAGCTGATTTTAATTCCTTGAGTGAAAATAGTTTATAATAATGTTCTGAATTCTATTTCGGCATAATAGGCTCACTTTTAAATGCGCCATCGTTAATAGCGACGTAAAATAGCTCTATAAATATTTTCATCAAAATCTATTGAGCCGGTATCGAGATCTGAATTTTTACTCGTGACGTAAATTGGTACTATTTGACAGTATTTCAGTGTGTTCTATCAAACAAAACAAATTCTATCGTGGTTTTATCTCATTAGTTAAGTACCTATTTCTGATAGAAAAGAACGGGCCCAGAACTAAGCAAACTTTAGTGAAACCACAAAAGTTGGTCTTTAGACGACAATGTTAATAGGTATGACGTGACTGTTCATTTCTGGTTACCCTGAATCACCTGGCCTAGAGATTCGAAATCGAAGATTCATCTATAAGTAAACCCATTAAAAATTCAAGAGCACCTGCAATGAGGTCAGAGCATGACTTAGATACATCTACCGTGCGGTGCTGTCCGAGACCAGAATAATAACAATTGGTTGTAAAATCCTCTCTTGTATCTAACATATAACTATTTAAATGACTGCCTCGGTGGCTCAGTGGTTAGTGACTACCGGATCAAAGAGGCGTGGGTTCGATTCTCACCCAGGGCCAGTATTTATGTGATGAACATGAGTGTTTACTCTGTGTCTGGTTGTTATTTAGGTATTATCTTCATAGGTTAGTATGTATTTGAAAATAATTAACAATATGCATATGTAATATATCAGTCTCAGGCAGCCACATGACAAGCTTTGCTTGGCATCTTACACACGGTCCCTTACACCAAACGTGTCCCTATTTATTGACCGACGAACCACCGGAGGAGGTATACAATTCGACGCGTATATGTATATATTTTTTATGTATAACCACGCATAACGTTTTTCGTAATCATAATCAAAATCATTTTATTCATAACGTTAGTTACAAGTCAACATATAGGTAATCTTACTAATAAGTATCGTACTTAACCAAATAATTCATTAAATTAAAACATAGTTACATCATTCCAAAAAATTAAAAAGATACGACAAAATAGTATAACAATGTCAATATTAAATTCAATGTCAATTACAAAAATTACAATTACATTGTTCGTCGTAGTAGTCCGATTTCAATAATTCTTTTTTTATTGAAAAGAGTATACTTCGAAATTGGCCCTATTTAAATTTTATCGAAATCGGCTGAGCCATTTTTGATAAATCAACAATAATGTGAAATATGCTACATCGATCCATACGAAATATTGGCGAATTCTGTACACGGGTGAAGTCGGTCATGCTAATTTTTGCAAAAAATAATCTTGTTTATTATTAAATTAGCACCTTTGAGGTTCAAGTGCGCCGTGGATTCATATTATTTTGTCATCCATCGAATTTATTCTGTGCAGGTCGCCTCAGAATGTTTTCCTATAGCGAAAAGCCAGTGGTGTGAAATTCCGTAATTATATAAATTCCAAAGAACTTATTAGCACTTAGTGGTAACACCCACTATAAAGTACCGCCGGTAAGAGGTAAAATTGTAAAGTCGTGGGTTCCGATCCCAGTCTCGTACCAATAAGTCCTTCGGCATGTGAGTACGGAATTTCACACCACTGGTTTTTCGGTGAAGGAAAACATCGCCAACACCACCTGCAACACCACCAGCAAACAAACAACACCTGTATTCGTCCGTAAAAGAAATTCGATGGCGTTTGTGAATTCACCAAACCGCACTTGACCAGCGCGATGGTCCAATCATATTTCGTGGGTAGGCCTATGTTCGGCAGTGAAGTATTAAAAAGGTAAACTGATACTAACCCCCTGGTGACCTTAGCTGGGAGCAGTGCGACCTTCTGTGGAGAAATGACCAATGCATTCCGGTGCTATTGGTAGGTGAAATAAATAACTTGATGGTGATTCATTCAATTATTGCGATATTTATCTGGAAATGTTGTGAAATGTCCGGTTGGGAGGTGGCGCAACTGGGCAAGGTAGCTAATTTTAGAGTAATGTAGAGTAATGCAGAGTAACATGACAAATAACGTAATTTCCTGGGCTATAGAATGTTTAACTATGATCTAGGATGTTAATGTACCATGTAGTAAGTAAATGAAAACCATCAAACGTAAACTCTGATGAACGAACAAATAAATGTTTTGAATTTTAAAATCACCAATTTATTTAAATTAACAATTTACCAAGTAACACGTATAATCCATTAAAGAAAAGTTGATTTAGTAGAAAAATCGATCAAAAAAGGTAGCTACGAGTATCTTCGTTTTAAGCCTCCGTATCCAAAAGGTAATAACACCTATTATTATTAAGACTCCACTGTCCGTCCTCCTGCCTGCCCGTCTGTCTTGCGCCACTCGCCAGGCTGTACATTTCATTTGTGAGAGGTACCAGGTCGCCAAAGTTAAAAAAAAGGTGCCCTTCATTTCTAAAGTACTTATACGAGATAGAATGCTCAAACTCTCTGAGATTATAGACCAGCAGGGCGATTCTGTAAACCGATCTCGTTGCTGAGGTGACACGTTCTAGAACCTCTGTCGTTTTTTAGACAGTTCTGACAGCTCGAAAGCTGTCAAAAAAACGATAGAGCTTCGATCGATGACGTAATAACGTGTGACGTTCCTGAGTTGAAACTTATGTGAAGTTCATCCATTGCTCCGCCGTACGAAAGCCGAAACGAAACGTTCAAGATACAATTGATGACGTGAAAAGGCGTTTGACGTTTAAAATCTAACGATTGATGTCAAAAGCAAATGACGTCACTAATATGATACATTTTGTACGTACTTAGGGCATTGATGTGGGGGTGTCGCGTCGTCAGACTAGGGTTAGCTCAATCAACATCGCTATCTAGTAATATCAAATCTATACTGTACCAGCCTTTTTAATAGTCCACTGCAGGACGTAGGCCTACCCATGAAATGTGATTGGGCCACATCCACCACGCTAGCCCAGTGCGGGATGGGGGATTCACATATGCCATCGAATTTCTTCTAGGACGTATGCAGGTTGCCTCACGATGTTTCCCTTCACCGAAAAGCCAGTGGTGTGAAATTCAGTACATAAATTCCAAAGAACTCTGGTACGGGACTAGGATTTGAACCAACGACCTTACGATTGTAAGGCGGGTGTCACTACCTCTAGACCACCACGGCTTATGCCAAATCTATACGTCTATGCAGAATTACTAATCATACCTATCGTAAGAAAATTAACGTACATACTTACTAATATTTTGAAAAACTAAACTATCCATTACCTTTATGGTTTAATTTTACTAAAGCTAATCAAACGTTATCCCATGCTTACGTGTGGGGGCCGGATAGAGTTAAATTGTGCATACTCATAGCCGATAATTATTATCCATATTATATACAATGGCTTTTCAGTGAAGAAAAACATCGAGAGGCAATCCGTGTTTGACAGTAGAAGATGTGTATTGTGAATTCGTGATGTCCTAATCGCACATTTTATAGTCTTAACTTCACACCCCCTCACCTCGCTCATTCATTTCATTTCATTTATTTTAGATTCATTTTTTTTTTGGACACACTTTTGAGAAGTCAATATAAATCTACACTTAACAAAAAAAAAACAATTGCTTACATAAATAAATCATCAATTTACACTTAATCCACATTAATTAATTAAATCACATCACAATTACATTACAATTAGGTACCCACATCATACATTAAAAAAAAGTAAACACAACACGGTGCCAGTAGTATGAATGACGAAAACCTACCAAATCTATCCAATTTGGTAGATTTTCGTCAGTCAGTCAGTATAAACGCTAAAAAATAATTACTATGTCAATAATATAAAAATAATCAACTCAAGCTCTTTGCTTCTTCATTTTTTTACTAGGGCCTTATCGACCTTCGCGGGTAGGCTATGTTTAACAATGGACTACTTCAGAGGCCACAATGGAGCAAAAAGCCCTTTTTGCTGTTCTTCCTCACTACACCTCTCATTAATTTGACAAACGAATGATGTATGTAAACAAGCGGGGAAAGTGAGATAAGTAAATAACACCACATTTAATTTTGTCAAACGCAAACCTATTCTGTACAAAAAAAACTACTGAAAGAAAAGTGGTTCTGAAATATAAACTTTGATCACATCACAGACTTATCGTCTCATCCTTTTCATTAAATTGCAACTTCTAATTTGCCGAAATCTAATGTGTTTTCATTTAGCATGGAATAAAATATGATGCATGTTATATTTTTCTTAGTTTAATTACAATTTATCAGTAACAATGATTCGGGCATGGTATAAACCAAAATCTTATAGATATTTTCGAATCACTTTAATACTTACTGCGTTATACTTATCTAGTTTAGATAGATAGATATAACTCTTTATTGTGTGCAATAATTCTATTATGGTACAAAGTAGATGCTTTTCTTAAATTAGCATCATAAATTATTTTAGATACCTAGTGTAACGAAATCTTTGTGTTTTATTCATATCGGCTAAATTATAAGCATGAAAAAGCGATTTTTGAGAAAATCTCACAAAAAACATGTTTTTCTGGCACATTTTTCATTTTAAAAAGGTTTAAGTAATACAATGCTATTAATATATTAGTGTAAATTACAAATATTTTCAAATTTAGTTAATTTTATACAACCATAAACTAAAATAGTTTCTTCGAAAATTCATGAAAATGATCAAGTGACGATACTATCCAACTCTCCCCTTAGTAAAAGCTATCACGCTTGATTTAATAATGACAGTATTATAAACCAAAGGTGACAATCACAAGTGGCAATCATTTGTAATGTATGACAATCATGTGACAATCTACTACAAGTAGCCGAAGTATAACCGAAGTATAGTCGAAGAACACCGAAATAGAAACCGGTGCAATAACGATCGCAACTCGTCTCGGCTACAACAAAATTCTCCATAAATGACCCCACATAGTCTTGTGTATGTCTTTTGGCTACGAGTCAAGAGTGTTTTTTTAAGTGGAAGCCAGAAACACACAGGGCCGTCTACAGAATTTCTGGCGGGAGCCTACTCGGACTCTCAAAACACAAATCCGACACTCATCTGACTCGTTTTGGAATGTAGCTAGGGAAAAACCTTTGCCCGAAAGACGTACCGTAATACATAGTATCGTAATACCCAACGACGACAACAATAAGCATTTAGCTAAATCATATAGACCTTCAATCACAATAAGACTCCTTACTAATTTTCTCTATCGTCATGATCGTCAGCTTATTTTAGGAAACGTCAATGTCAATGTTCGTATTCATTTTATGTCATTTTAAATGTTTGGAGTATTTGAAAGTTGGTCCGGTGCGTTCAGACTATGCTATATTCTTTCTTAACCGATTTTGGAAAAAAAAGGAAGTTATCAACTCTACTTCTTGTGTTCCGTGTGTCGCTTATAGTAATTATATTTAAATATTAAAAAACAATCAGCAACCAGGCAGTTAGTTGGTATTAATAGGGCAATTGGCATAGTGATAGGTACGCCTATGCTTAATCACATTAAGGCTGCGTTTTCACCAATGATACGCGAGTATGAAGTTACTTCCTATTTTTTTCTCAAAAACGCATCAGTAGCTTAGGAAAAATCTCATGGCTACTCAAAGATTACCTTTGATAGGATAGGCACATTAAGGCTTGTAACTCTCCAATACCTACTGATCTACGCCCTTGAATTAGGTTTAACATTGAAAAAGAAACAACCAAACCGTTTTCAAGTAATTTATTTATACAAAAGCAATTTTCTTTACAATAAAATATCTTAATTCACAGTTAAACATAATAATACCTCTCTTACGTAAGCGAAAAAAATCCAGTAGGATACGTCTGTCGGATACAGTCTAATATTGTAGCATAGTCTGAATGATCTGTTGTACAAAACGAGTCAGCAACGAAGCAGCAACGATCCTGAAACGTTCTAGTATCACGTCACCTACACAAACAAACATATTGTATATACACTTATGTCAGTTACGTCATCGACAATTTTGAATAACAAATCGAAACGATGACTATCTTTATTTTCTCGCCTTTCAATTTTGCCATCTATCCAACCATACTAAATGTTTTTTTAAATTGAATAATGTCGTCGCAAATCTTTAAAAATATGAAATAATAAAGATTTTAAAATAATAAAGCAAGAAAAAATCTGACAAATCTGACTTAAGTCAAAACCAATATGTATCCATATGTGCGTTATTGTTTTTTTTCTGAGATTGATGTTCGATTGCAACAATATAAGGTTTTGCCCACAAAAATAGTTTATCAATTATTATTAAACTTCACCTGCTGGTTTTTGGGTCAAATCTAGTACTTCATTGATATTTGACCCGCTTTCTGTGGATAGATTAGTCTAATGATTAGTTTTAGATATGTTTAATTCCGATGACAATACAATTTCATCTGATTTATTACAATACAATTTTATACACTTGTCCAATATCAAATACCTATTCATTCTTAACTTACTGGCAATAAATATTACCTCATTATTCAAAACCTTTATTTTAAATTCTGTTAGATTGTCAAAAGATCAAAATTTTCTCCAATTTCACCCGAATTTGGATGCAGGATGCAGCTGCGAGTTAATGTTTCATCAGGCTATTATAAATGATGGGTATTGGCGTAATTTCCTCGAGTATCGGCAACTTTAACTGAGCACTGCGGGCAATCAGCTTCTCGACCATCAACGGCGACCTCTTGTCCACGGGCAGCTGTCAAACAAGTCATCAATGGGGTCTCAGCAGTGACATTTCCAGTTCCCCATGGTTTCTGCTTCTACAGAGCGGGATCCGGCGGTTTTCTTTTGATGGACGGGCCAGCTCTCCGTGACATCTACTATCACTTGGATTCTTCTGCAGTGTCCGTCCTAGCTCCTTGTGGTATCAACTACCACGAGGCGTTCTCCGGCGGCTCTCCAGTGACCGACGGGCCAGTTCCCTGTAGCACCTGCTACGGGATCTATTACAATGGTTCTCCCAAAGACGTCGGTCGTTGACTTTCTTGTTAGGGTAGCTCGCGGAGTGCGTACTTTTAGGTTTGGAGATATTTTTACTCTACAAAAATGTTACGATTACATTTTTTGAAATAAAATAATAATGTACTGTAGATTTTTGTTGGTTTCAATCATTTAACCTCAAAGCAGGTAAGGAATCTCAAGTCCAAACGATGGGTTGCTACACACATATTGGTACGGCACAATCGGCACTGTAGTAAAATCGAATCTATGTGGATGAATGATTCGGTTCGGCAAATGCCGAACGTGCTTTTTCTGTCTAGACGCCACTGATAAATATTAAGATATATTAAAGGTAACTCTGAGTATGCCCCCCACATCAACGCCCTGAGTACGTACAAAACGTATTCATTGTATTACTTAAGTGACGTCATTTGATTTTGATATCGATCGTTATTATTTACGTCACATGATTTTTTACGTCATTAATTGTATATTGGACGTTTCGTGTTGGCTTTCAAGCGGTGGAGTAACGGATGAGTTCACGAACGTTTCAATTTAGTAACGTCACACATATGTCACACGTTTTTACGTCATCGATCGAAACTCTATCGTTTTTTTTTGACAGCTTTCGGGCTGTCAGAAGTGTCAAAAAAACGAGAGAGGTTCTAGAACGTATCACCTCAGAAACGAGATCGGTTAACAGAATCGCCCTGCATATTTAAAACTTTTTCTCAAAATTATTTTGAACAGTGTTGGATACTAACTTTTTTCGTTATAAAGAAAAATTGAAACTCTTAAGCTTGCACATAGCTCAAAGGTCATTGACCTCACAAATATATTTTTAGCCAGTTATGTTTTTCTAGCACTCAACCATCTTATGACATTAAAAAATCGGTTATTATCATCATCATAATCATCGTCACCATCTACGGAAGCCTATCATACTCGTGTCTCGACACGCACTTGACAACTTATTTTTCTTGGTATTAATAACGGTGCGGTAACAGGAGGATGCTTGAAATATTCACATAATATAATATAAGCCTTTATTCAGACAATTTTTACAATATTTGGAAAAAAAAATATTTAATTACTATCACTCTCCTCCGATGACTCCTCATCGGCAACTATGTCTGTTTGCCCAACTTTGGCAAAGGCCTCCTCCATTCCTTTCCATTCTACTCTGTTTAGCGCTGCTCTGGTCCATGTTTTTCCTGCTGTTGCTTTTATCTCGTCTTCCCATCTTCTGACCTGTCTACCACGTTTTCTTTTTGCGTTTTTTGGATGCCAAAATACAATTCGTTTGTTCCATTTTTCAATACCTCTTATTATATGGCCTGTCCATTTCCACTTTAATATCCGTATTTTAAATGTTACATCGTCCACCTTTGTGCGTTTACGGATAATTTTATTTCTTATTCTATCGCTTTTCCTGATATTCAACATTCACATAATACCTCAGAGCAAATAAAAAAATCAAGAGAGAATGTTGTGAACAAACAAGTGAGGCCAACCAAAACTACGCCTCGCCGTGTACAGACAATTACACACACAAGGTACAAGGAAACTACGCCATGGCTTATCAGTAGCTTCACTTGACTGTTCAACGACGTTCCCTCTTGATTTTTTTATTTGCTCTGAGCATAATACCTATTAAGTTTTATATTCCCTTAAAAAATAAATAACTAAATTATAATATAAGGCTATTTCTAATCAATTAACGATTATTTGGAAAACTTGGAAAAAAAATCCATTACTGGGTAGTTGATTGAATTTTTTTTATCTTTTAAAAGAAATATTCGCCAGCTAGATGGAGTTTGGCGTATAAAATCCTGATGTAATCACTACCTATACCTTTCTAATGTCCGGCGACCTTACAACAAATCAAGACAAACATGACTTGTCACGTCAACACAGCCACAATACTAAATAAACCAAAACTGGTGCAATTAATCAGCTGAATCACGCCGTTCGTCACTCGAGGAATTCTGAATGGATTAACAGACCTTGGCGGGATTATTGATCTCATTGAAAGAGGTGACACTATCATGCTGGGTTAGATCGTGTCTGTCGTACCTTCCTGCATTTATACGACGTTGTTTTCCATAGTTCTCTGAAGAGCCTCGCAGATCATGTCTGAATTTTTGACCGACGAAACGGAGGAGGCACTCAATTCGACTGTATGTACTGTACTGTATCAGCCTTTTAATAGTCAACTGCAGGACGTAAGCCTACCCACGAATAAATAAATAAATAAAAATAAATATTGGGGGACATCTTACACACGGTCTCTGACCCCAAACAAAGCAAAGATATGGCTGCCAGAGACTGATAACTACATATACATATTTTAAATACATACTAATATAGATAATATCTAAATACACCCAGACATAGAGCAAACATCTATGTTCACTACATAAATGCTTGCCCTGGGTGGGGATCGAACCTACGCCTCTTTGATCCAGAAGTCAGGTTCACTAACCACTGAGCCACCGAGGCAGTTCAAGTGTCACGAAGGGTGATTGGGCCACATCCACCACGCTGGCCCAGTGCGGGTTGTATGATTATTATTTTTCGCAAAAAATACGCCATTGAATTTCTTCTACGGACGCATGCAGGTTGCCTCACGATGTTTTCCTTCACGGAAAAGCCAGTGGTGTGAAATTCCGTACATAAATTCCAAAGAACTCATTGGTACGGGACTGGGATTTGAACCCACGACTTCACTATTGTAAGGCGGGTGGCACTACCTCTAGGCCACCACGGCTTTTACGGCCCAATTCGACGCGTACATATATTTTTTTTATGTATAATCACGCATAACTTTTTACTTAGTTGTCCGATTTTGATAATTCTTTTTAATTGAAAAGAGTATACTTTAAAATTAGTCCATTTATCGAAATAGGCTGAGCCGTTTTTGATAAATCTACAAATATGCGACATCGATCCGTGTGAACTTTTCGCGAATTCTGTACACGGTTGAAGTCGGTCGTGCTATTTTTTGTGAAAAATAATTATCATAAGTAAACAATATCTCAACTCGCTCTTGACCGATTTGGATCATATTCTTAAATTTCAAAAGTACAGACAACAGTATACTTTTCTTGTAAGAGTTTAGATATTAAGCAATTTTACCAAATATTATTGAAAACGGCTGATAAATAGCGGTTTTTTGAAGGAAAATATCCCCGGGGAAATATATGTTTAAAAATAATAATCGACGATAAAAAACAAACAAAATATACACATTTTTTTCTTAATTTAGTGACTATGGGCTATATAATTATATTATGTGCTATCCCCATACTAAAAGTTGGTACTAATGACGAACATACTCGTATCTACATCCTAGACTTTCTAAAGTAGGCAATTTTACCTACTCTAGAAAGTCTAGGATGTAGCTGTTGCATTTATACAGGGTTATTTCTAATCAATTAGCACCCTTTTAGGGGCTTATTCTGTACATCAAAACTAATTTTGTTCTGCTTCTTTTGTCAAAACTAAAAAAAAAATTCGTTCTTCCATAGAAAAATATCGTTCACCCGCTACAAAATGTATGGAAAAGCTGATTTTTCTTTAATTTTGACAAAAACTGCAGAACGAATGTTGTTAGTTTTGATGTACAGAATAAGTCCCTAGAAGGATGCTAATTGATTAGAAATAACCTTGTATACTAATGAATTCGCAGTCCTCTCTCTCTCTTTCTCATAGGCACGTCTATTCTTTAGAGGTTTTTTTTTTGGTTAGTATCAACGCACAGCTCTATAAATATGATTGGATAGGTCTGTCAGGACCACTATTTTATTACCTATACTCATAGGTATTGATAACTGTATGTAAAATTACGAAATAAATAAATACCTCATCATCCCGACGTTTCGGCCGAGTTACATCGACCGTGGTCACGGGTAGACTCGAGTCGATGCAACTCGTATTTATCTCGTAATTTTGGTGCGCGATTAGTCCAGTAGTATATAATCATAATATATTCCTATTGTAACTACAATGATAACAATCTTGTAAATAAAATAGAGTTAATAATTTACATGTATAAACCTTGGCAGCCATAATGTATTTACATGCTTAGATAATAAGAAGATTAAATAACTGTTTATACAAATATTACGTCTTTGTTTAACCATTAGCGTACAATTGCATTAGTATACCTACTTAGGAATTACATATTAATAAATATTCTTGACAGAGAACAAACGTTCGGAGTAAAAATAAGGGGTTCTTAAAAATTCCACTAATACAGCCTTAGAGAATAAATAACTGAAGCATATATACTCTAAGAATACAGCCCTAAACATAAAAAGTGTACTAAACCGAAAAGGGGTGAATGAGACCACAAATATGAACGATTGTTCCTAAAAGACCAACCCGTAATCTGAGAAAAAAACTCTCTCACTTTATTGTGAAATTTTAATTGTGTTAACTTATTATGTGAATAGAATTTAATCAATTTTTATTAATAATCAATTCGGAATTTTTATTTTGGTTACTACTACATTGTTATTTTAATATTGTTTATATTATTTTATTTTAACAAAACTTAAAAAACATTTCATAAACTATAACTTATATTAAGCTGGACATGTAAATTGGTTTTATGATTAAATTACTATAACTGTGACTAAAAGATCACATGTTTCATACGCTTTAACGATTCCGACTTGCAATTTTTAATGGAACAGCTGATTTTAATTCCTTGAGTGAAAATAGTTTATAATAATGTTCTGAATTCTATTTCGGCATAATAGGCTCACTTTTAAATGCGCCATCGTTAATAGCGACGTAAAATAGCTCTATAAATATTTTCATCAAAATCTATTGAGCCGGTATCGAGATCTGAATTTTTACTCGTGACGTAAATTGGTACTATTTGACAGTATTTCAGTGTGTTCTATCAAACAAAACAAATTCTATCGTGGTTTTATCTCATTAGTTAAGTACCTATTTCTGATAGAAAAGAACGGGCCCAGAACTAAGCAAACTTTAGTGAAACCACAAAAGTTGGTCTTTAGACGACAATGTTAATAGGTATGACGTGACTGTTCATTTCTGGTTACCCTGAATCACCTGGCCTAGAGATTCGAAATCGAAGATTCATCTATAAGTAAACCCATTAAAAATTCAAGAGCACCTGCAATGAGGTCAGAGCATGACTTAGATACATCTACCGTGCGGTGCTGTCCGAGACCAGAATAATAACAATTGGTTGTAAAATCCTCTCTTGTATCTAACATATAACTATTTAAATGACTGCCTCGGTGGCTCAGTGGTTAGTGACTACCGGATCAAAGAGGCGTGGGTTCGATTCTCACCCAGGGCCAGTATTTATGTGATGAACATGAGTGTTTACTCTGTGTCTGGTTGTTATTTAGGTATTATCTTCATAGGTTAGTATGTATTTGAAAATAATTAACAATATGCATATGTAATATATCAGTCTCAGGCAGCCACATGACAAGCTTTGCTTGGCATCTTACACACGGTCCCTTACACCAAACGTGTCCCTATTTATTGACCGACGAACCACCGGAGGAGGTATACAATTCGACGCGTATATGTATATATTTTTTATGTATAACCACGCATAACGTTTTTCGTAATCATAATCAAAATCATTTTATTCATAACGTTAGTTACAAGTCAACATATAGGTAATCTTACTAATAAGTATCGTACTTAACCAAATAATACATTAAATTAAAACATAGTTACATCATTCCAAAAAATTAAAAAGATACGACAAAATAGTATAACAATGTCAATATTCAATTCAATGTCAATTACAAAAATTACAATTACATTGTTCGTCGTAGTAGTCCGATTTCAATAATTCTTTTTTTATTGGAATTTTTTTTATTGGAAAGAGTATACTTCGAAATTGGCCCTATTTAAATTTTATCGAAAACGGCTGAGCCATTTTTGATAAATCAACAATAATGTGAAATATGCTACATCGATCCATACGAAATATTAGCGAATTCTGTACACGGGTGAAGTCGGTCATGCTAATTTTTGCAAAAAATAATCTTGTTTATTATTAAATTAGCACCTTTGAGGTTCAAGTGCGCCGTGGATTCATATTATTTTGTCATCCATCGAATTTATTCTGTGCAGGTCGCCTCAGAATGTTTTCCTATAGCGAAAAGCCAGTGGTGTGAAATTCCGTAATTATATAAATTCCAAAGAACTTATTAGCACTTAGTGGTAACATCCACTATAAAGTACCGCCGGTAAGAGGTAAAATTGTAAAGTCGTGGGTTCCGATCCCAGTCTCGTACCAATAAGTCCTTCGGCATGTGAGTACGGAATTTCACACCACTGGTTTTTCGGTGAAGGAAAACATCGCCAACATCACCTGCAACACCACCAGCAAACAAACAACACCTGCATTCGTCCGTAAAAGAAATTCGATGGCGTTTGTGAATTCACCAAACCGCACTTGACCAGCGCGATGGTCCAATCATATTTCGTGGGTAGGCCTATGTTCGGCAGTGAAGTATTAAAAAGGTAAATTGATACTAACCCCCTGGTGACCTTAGCTGGGAGCAGTGCGACCTTCTGTGGAGAAATGACCAATGCATTCCGGTGCTATTGGTAAGTGAAATAAATAACTTGATGGTGATTCATTCAATTATTGCGATATTTATCTGGAAATGTTGTGAAATGTCCGGTTGGGAGGTGGCGCAACTGGGCAAGGTAGCTAATTTTAGAGTAATGTAGAGTAATGCAGAGTAACATGACAAATAACGTAATTTCCTGGGCTATAGAATGTTTAACTATGATCTAGGATGTTAATGTACTATGTAGTAAGTAAATGAAAACCATCAAACGTAAACTCAGATGAACGAACAAATAAATGTATTGAATTGTAAAATCACCAATTTACTTAAATTAACAATTTACCAAGTAACACGTATAATCCATTAAAAAAAAGTTGATTTAGTAGAAAAATCGATCAAAAAAGGTAGCTATCTTCGTTTTAGGCCTCCGCACCCAAAGGGTAATAACAGGACCCTATTATTAAGACCTAAATAAGCCGTGGTGGCCTAGAGGTAGTGACACCCGCCTTGAAATCGTGAGGTCGTGGGTTCAAATCCCGGTCCCGTACCAATGAGTTCTTTGGAATTTATGAACGGAATTTCACACCACTGGCTTTTCGGTGAAGGAAAACATCGTGAGGCAACCTGCATACTTCCGTAGAAGAAATTCGATAGCGTATGCGAATCCACCAACCCGCACTGGGCCAGCGTGGTGGCAATGGCCCAATCACCCTTCGTGGGTAGGCCTACGTCCTGCAGTGGACTATTAAAAGGCTGATACAGATCTCAATTTCTAAAACTTAAAAATTTCAAAACTGTTTATTTAGGGGGTAGCAGCTCCCATACATGTAAAGTGGGAATGAAACTTTTATTTCAACCCCACCCTTACGAGTTGGGTATTGTTGAAGTTTAAGGTTTTTAAAAAGTTTTAAAGTTTTGTTTAAGGTTTCTTGAACCATTTTTTGTCACAAATGTACCATTTGTGAGAGGTACCAGGTCGCCAAACTTGAAAAAAAAAGGTGCCCTTCCTTTCTAAAGTATACGAGATAGAATGTTCAAACTCTCTGAGCTTAAAGACCATATTTAAAACTTTTAGTCCTGTCGGGGCAGTCAACCAAACTTGTGAAAAAATAAATTTCCAACAACTTTGAATACCACCCTTTTTGATTTTTATTTTGAGTGCTTTCCACACTAGATTTTATCTCAAAGAGTTTTTTAAAATGCTTATCACAAAGTCTCAGAGAGTCTTTGTGATAAGCATTTTAAAAATCTGAAGCAAACGCAGGATTTGAACCTGCCCCTTCGGATCACTAGCCCGACGCTCTAACCAACTGAGCCAGTTCAAATTCCTTCAAATTCCTGAAGTGCTTATATTACACCAACTTATAGCGTTGGTGGCGCCACCTGTGATACCCGTATTAGACAGGTTATCACTCAACTAGAAGTTATTAGAACTTCTAAAGATTGACGAGAGATGACACACTGCTATATCAATACTATGATTTTTATTTTGGGTGCTTTCCACAATAGATTTTATCTCAAAGAGTTATCTTTGTGATAAGCATTTCAAAAATCTGAAGCAAACGCAGGATTTGAACCTGCCCCTTTGGACCTTCGGAGGCGGGCTGGCTCAGTTAGTTAGAGCGTCGAGCTAGTGATCCGAAGGGGCAGGTTCAAATCCTGTGTTCGCTTCAGATTTTTGAAATGCTTATCACAAAGATACCACAATTTTTGCTCTAAAGTTGAAAATTATCGAGTTATTTCAGAAAAACAAAAAAAATGAACTTTAAAACAAGATGGCGGCGAACCCTCTACCGGGATTAGTTCGAAAATCGAGATTTATACTTCCAACCACCCCCCTCGACGTTAAAGAAAAAAAAAATCGCTCCCCGCTCCGCGAATTTTTCTATTTAAATGTTTGCCCCGACTGGACTATTTATCTCAAAATTATTATATTACACTTTTTGAGTTATAAAGAAAAATTGAAACTCTTAAGCTTGCACATAGCTCAAAGGTCATTGACCTCACAAATATATTTTTAGCCAGTTTTTCTAGTACTCAACCATCTTATGACATTAAAAAATCAGTTATTATCATCTTCATAATTATCGTCAACATTTACGGAAGCCTATCATACTCGTGTATCAACACGCACTTGACAACTTAATTTTCTTGGTATTGATAACGGTGCGGTAACAGGAGCATGCTTGAAATATTCACATAATATTAAGTTTTATACTCCCTTAAAAATAAATTATAATATAAGGCTATTTTAATTAGCATCCTCTTAGGGAAGCCCCTAAGAGGATGCTAATTGATTAGAGAGATCCTAAAATATCGTTCACCCGCGACAAAATGTATGGAACAGCTGATTTATTTTTGAGTTTCGACAAAAGTTGCAGACCAAAAGTTTTTCGTTTTGATGTACAAAATAAGCCACTAAAAGGATGCTAATTGATTGGAAATAACCCTGTATATTAAGGAGGTCTTCCATACGGTGCGGTTCGTGCGCGAGTTGGCCGTTTATGTGGAATACTTACCCAGTTGTTTGAATTTTTTTTATCTTTTAAAAGAAATATTCGCTAGCTAGATGGAGTTTGACGTATACAATCCTGATGTAATCACTACCTATACCTTTCTAATGTCCGGCGACCTTACAACAAATCAAGACAAACATGACTTGTCACGTCAACACAGCCACAATACTAAATAAACCAAAACTGGTGCAATTAATCAGCTGAATCACGCCGTTCGTCACTCGAGGAATTCTGAATGGATTAACAGACCTTGGCGGGATTATTGATCTCGTTTGAAAGAGGTGACACTATCGTGCTGGGTTAGATGGTGTCTGTTGTACCTTCCTGCATTTATACGACGTTGTTTTCCATAGTTCTCTGAAGAGCCTCGCAGCTCATGTCTGAATTTTTGACCGAAACGGAGGAGGCACTCAATTCGACTGTATGTACTGTACTGTATCAGCCTTTTAATAGTCCACTGCAGGACGTAGGCCTACCCACGAATAAATAAATCCTACTAATATTATAAACGTGAAAGTTTGTAAGGATGGATGGATGGATGGATGTATGGATGTTTGTTACTCTTTCACGCAAAAACTACTGAACGGATTGAGATGATACTTTGCAATAATATAGCTTATATATCAGAATAACACATAGGCTATAAATTATAATGATATATTGCATATGCGGGCGAAGCCGCGGGTAAAAACTAGTAAATAAATATAAATAAATATTGGGGGGACATCTTACACACGGTCTCTGACCCCAAACTAAGCAAAGCTTGTGATATGGCTGCCAGAGACTGATAACTACTATACATATTTTAAACACATACTTATATAGATAGTATCTAAATACACCCAGACATGGAGCAAACATCTATGTTCACCACATAAATAAATGCTTGCCCTGGGTGGGGATCGAACCCACGCCTCTTTGATCCAGAAGTCAGATTCACTAACCACTGAGCCATCGAGGCAATCCAAGTGTCACGAAGGGTGATTGGGCCACATCCACCACGCTGGCCCAGTGATGGTTAGTGGAATCACATACGCCATTGAATTTCATCTACGGAGTTATGCAGGTTGCCTCACGATGTTTTCCTTCACCGAAAAGCCAGTGGTGTGAAATTCTAAACATAAATTCCAAAGAACTCATTGGTACGGGACTGGGATTTGAACCCACGACTTCACTATTGTAAGGCGGGTGGCACTACCTCTAGGACACCACGGCTTTTACGGCTCAATTCGACGCGTACATATATATTTTTTTATGTATAACCATAATTTTTACTTAGTTGTTCGATTTTGATAATTCTTATTAATTGAAAAGAGTATACTTTAAAATTGGTCCATTTAAATTTTATCGAAATCGGCTGAGCCGTTTTTGATAAATCTACAAATATGCGACATCGATCCGTGTGAACTTTTCGCGAATTCTGTACAAGGTTGAAGTCGGTCTTGCTATTTTTTGCAAAAAATAATTATCATAAGTATACAATATCTCAACTCGCTCTTGACCGATTTGGTTCATATTCGTAAATTTCAAAAGTACAGACAACAGTATAATTTCCTTGTAAGAGTTTATATATTAAGCAATTTTACCAAACATTATTGAAAACGGCTTCAAAAAACCGCTATTTATCATAGCGGTTTTTTGAAGGAAAATATTTGTTTAAAAATAATAATCGACGATAAAAAAAAACAAACAAAAAATACACATTTTTTTCTTAATTTAGTGAATATGGGCTAGCTAGATAATTATATTCTGTGCTATCCCCATACTAAAAGTTGGTAATAATGACGAACATATCTACATAGTGTTTTTTTATTTTTTTTATTTTATCATTATATATATAATGACAATACTACACTACTACTACATAGAAAGCAATTGGATCATCCACAGACCTTTGAAGGTCTAAAGATAATCCAAGTGCTCAAGCCCACTGCCAGTTGGCAGCGTCCCCAGCATGCTGGCAGCATTGCCACGCTGAATGGCAATGCTTATACGTTGAGCCAAATAAACACCAGCATTTTGGTCACGCGTCGCGTCCACCAGACGCTCAGAAAGACTTTTGAAAACGAGATGAGCTCCCGGCCCCCACGGACCCAAAGTCTCAACTCCAAATGGCTCAAATATGTAACCACTGCCGAGGTTAGCATATTTGCGCCGCTTGTGCTGCTCAGCCGAATTGGCCGCCGCTCCAGCCCTACTCTGAGTCTCAGGAAGATGTGACGGTGCCAAAGTATCGACGCAAGTTGCGTCCCATACTAAGGGCCGTCCACACTTCCATGGGACCAGCGTCATGCCGTCAGGCCTTTTGCCATCACCACGCGCCAACCCACTCGGTTCGAGTACGGCTGCGATATTGGCGGTGACAAAAGCCCTGCGTATGACATCGTTAAGGCTGGCGTGGCGTCCAATCCGACCAGCGCTTCTTGAGCAAGAGAGACCGTGGTGACCGAGCTGGTCAACTGCAGTACCACACTGACAGCGATGGGCTTCACAACACCTTGCACCCAAGCGTAAGCTGACAGCTAGACGAAATGCAGTTGGGTCTAAAAGGTTACCAGTATTGAAAGAGGGCAATGCTTGCAACCAAAGACCGGACTCCCATACAGAGACTGCAAGGATACGAGCGCGATCCGCGACGCTAGGACACGTGTCTAGAAGAGATTTCCGTGCTAGTTCGCAGATCGGCCGATCCCACAGTCTCTGCGACGATAAAGTCTTTGGAAGCTCGGTATTTGGGCAAGCGACCCTCCAAGCATTCGTTGCCTCATTCAAATGAGCTACATCTACGCCAGAATGGCCTAAAGAAGGTGCGAGGATTTTTTCAATCAAGTTCTGAGTACTATGAATGGAGGACAAGAAAGCTGGTAAAGCAACACTTGAAATTTGGCGGACCCCTAACCCTCCAAGCCTAACAGGCAAGGAGGCTTGTAGCCACGCCCTTTCACTCATGTCAATATTCAAAACCGATACTAGGGACTGCTTTACAACATCGTCTAAGCTCAAAAGGAGCTCATTGTGTTTCCACAATGGACTACATCGTAAAGCGTACATAAATTTTGGAACAAACAGACAACATCTTATAATGGTAAAAGCCATGTGGGCGTTAATTTTGAGTAGCCTATCAGAGGCACTCAAAAAATTTTGAATTTTTTCTTGAACGAAAGGCGGAAAAGACTCATCTAATATCGGCGAACCTAGAAGGCGAAGAGAACACTTGTCTACCGATTTGATGTTAGGTGCCAAATCATTAAATTTGTTAAGTATCAAATCTTTATCCGGACATGAGTCGCAAACGAAAAGTTCGCATTTCGAAAAATTTAGCTCCAAACCAATTTGACGAAACTCGTCAATAAGAATTTCCAAATCACGTAGGACTGTGCTCGCATCGCCACCCAAAGTCCCGTCATCCAGATACCAAACGTTGAGTTTAGATTGGAGACGTTGAACAATTGGATGAATGGCCAGGCTGAAAATGGCTGGTCCGAGAGGGTCACCTTGTTGACAGCCAACGGAAGATAGCAAAACATCATTTTTGTAAATTCATTTAGTGGGTTTGCCGTAGCATTGCCAAAGAAAATTGAAAAGATCGGGAATTTTGTCTTTGACCTGTGCCAACAAGGCGTCTCGATTAACCGAATTGAAAGCATTTTTGACATCCACCTTAAGCAACACCTCTCCACAATTTTGACCGAGAAAAGTACGAAGCGAATGAACAGCAGCCTCACATCCACCCCGCGAACCAAAGCCAAGCTGTATTGGTTGAAAAAGGCTACTCAAAAGAGCAACCTTTTTTCCACAACCGGCTTTGGCTGCGAGACGACGATATGTGGTGCCAACAGCAATAGGTCTGATGCCACCATCTTTTTTGACAAGTGCGCATAGGTTAGCGCCATACAAGACTTCGATAACGTCATCATTGACCTGCCCAGATAACATGAGATTTGCCAAACCCGTTAATTCTCTCAAGAGAGACTCAGCCACCTCACCAGAGCTAAAAGATAGAAGATCTTTTAGATGTTGAGGCGAGAGACCATCTAGGCCTCCGGCTGAGCCGCTCCGAAAAGAAGAAACGGCCGCTGCAATCTCCCGAGCTGACACTTCAATGACAACGTCATCAGGGTGTGGTGGCTCAGGCAGGTGGAGACATGCTGCCGGCGGATGCTTGTCACGGAGTGACTGGACCGTATCGGGTGTGTGGGGGGCAATAGTGTCGCTGGAGAACAGGACTCGTGCGGCGCCTTTGATATCGCCATCACTAATTTTGCTCTCTACTATTTTAATGGTAACCGAATCGTCTGTTTTTTTAGAATTTGGTTTATTCTGCCTTGTTGGCGGAATAATGCTTTCAAAATCTAAAGAGTTCTCTTCCAATGCGCTGTACTTTACGCAATTTTCCTTTACCCTAGTGGTAAGGGATTTTTTGTTTGTTGGGTCCGAATGTACGTAAAGCACAACGTAGGGAAAAGTCAAGAGGTGTTCCCAGGCGACTAAAGAATTTTTAGAAATAACATTCCGAATAGCAGCAGATAAACACTGCGCAACCGAAAAACGTGCACCACGCGGGATGCGTTTTAAAACAGGAAGAGAACTTTTGAGTGAGCTAAGAACCTCCCAAAGCGGTTTGGAAGGAGCAGCAGCGCTCACGGGACTGCTGCTGGCTCCATCAGAGCCTGCAATAGGGGCCGAAAGTGTAATTTGGCTATTTTTATGGCACCGCGTACGGTGAATTTTGAGGCCTTTCTGTCCTTTAAAAAATCGCACTTGGGAACACTCTAGGCACTGAATCATGTCCCCCTGCGACACATTAACGTATTGGGAAACTGCATTTGGCCCGGCCGGGGCGCAAAATGCCATGAAGCCATGAATAACAAGAATTATACTACAAATATAAATAACAATAAACTTAGGTTCTATAAGTGGAGACGTCAGGACGTCAGACCGTGACGTGGGCGGTCTGCGCAGACTCGGATGGCGTTGACATGGAAACAAGAAAACAACAATGAGCCGCGACTGTCAAAAACCTACCGAATATTACAACACAATAGAAAACAATTATTTGACTATCTCTAGCTCTACAAATATTACCTCGAAAGAAAATAAGAAAAAAAAGGGAAAGATTGGAGTAGAATTTGGCCCGCTAGAGCAGAAAAATCTGAAAAATAAGGGCCGAGAAAAATCCTGCCAACATGCGTTGACAGCAACTTTTTTTTTTTTTTTTTTTTTCATAGTTGCATTTATATACTAATGAATTCGCAGTCCTCTCTCTCTCTCTCTCTCTCTCTCTTTCATAGGAACTTCTATTCTTTAGAGAATATTTTTGATTCTGTCGACGCGCAGCTCATAAATATGATTGGATAGGTCTGTCAGGACCACTATTTTATTATCTATACTCATAGGTATTGATAACTGTATGCCAACCACAGTTATGTGCAATAAATCATATGAAATAGGAAAGCTACAATGACTAACCACCTCTGAACGCCTACGTTAATACCGTATAAGCCAAAGCCTTATTACCACAGATTAATAACTATTTTACTATACCTATATTCTATTTGGTCTTAATGTTTCTGTAGTAACTGTCATTAAATCTGCAAATACTATATTAATTATGTATGACCTTGTTAATACTCCTTGACGTTGAAGTATAATTCTAGAGGTGGTGGTCTCGTATTGCACCTTATTATTCTTGGTAGACTTCATATACGTACTATAGGAAAAAAGAGGTTTAAGATGTTGATATTATTAAATAACACTTTAATTAAGATACGTACGTTTTACTCTGTATATTATAAGTTTGCGACACTCCAAATACAGGGTATAATGTGTACTGTACTGTTTGCCAGGTGGCGGATGGAAGACAATAAGATACTCGAGTCTCTCTGTCAATGTGTAATGTGTCATTTATTAAAGAATAACAACAGCTTATATACTAAATCATGTCTATGAGGTATGCGCTATCTATATCACGTAAACCATCTAAATCACGTCTAGTTAATCGTGTTATAACTAACACATTCCAACGAGCTGCAACAGTACTTCCCCCTTGGAAAAAAAAATATAATATATACTCACAAACAATTATTATCTAAAAATAGTCGAACCAGAATTAACAAAAATCCTATTAATCATGTTACAGCGACCTTGCTTACGTCTGTTTGATTACATTTGCAGTTTGTGGCTGCTGGCGTCTGCTGATTCAATTTCATCAATTCACTCATAAACAAAATACCAAGGGTTATTCGCGTTTCATTGCTGCTACAGAACCCTGGGTTTGACGTTCTTTCATAACTTCAAAAATAGTGTGACAAAGTGCTTCTCGTCGACCATGTGATTTGTGCTGTTGTCTGTACATCTTCCTTGCTGAATTATACGTATTTGCCATTTCTCTGTCTTGCAAATTTGCGCTGTCCACAAAATTTCTTCAAATCCTCGAAGTCAATCAAAGCTTCCATAAGTTTCTTGTTGTTGGCCGGGTTTCGATGCTTGATGGTGTGGAAGTGCAGGTCTGACGTCATCCAGCGGATTTATCGTCAACCCCTCAAATCTTCTTGCTTGTTCACTACATTGCGCGACACTCGGGTAGGGGGTCACCACTTTGCCGGTATGGCAGCGGGGCCCCCACTGATACTGCACTCGGGGTCACCAATTTGCCAGGTGGCGGTAGGAAGACAATAAGATACTCGAGTCTCTCTGTCAATGTGTAATGTGTCATTTATTAAAGAATAACAACAGCTTATATACTAAATCATGTCTATGAGGTATGCGCTATCTATATCACGTAAACCATCTAAATCACGTCTGGTTAATCGTGTTATAACTAACACATTCCATCGAGCTGCAACATACTGTATCAGCCTTTTAATAGTCCACTGCAGGACGTAGGCCTACCCAAGAAGGGTGATTGGGCCTTACCACCACGCTGGCCCAGTGCGGGTTGGTGGATTCGCATACGCCATCGAATTTCTTCTACGGAAGTATGCAGGTTGCCTCACGATGTTTTCCTTCACCGAAAAGCCAGTGGTGTGAAATTCCGTACATAAATTCCAAAGAACTCATTGGTACCGGGATACCGGGATTTGAACCCACGACCTCACGATTACAAGGCGGGTGTCACTACCTCTAGGCCACCACGGCTTATTTGTTAATGTGTACTGTGTTACTATTATATAAGTGTAAATAATTGTAACTGTATACCCAAATTAATAAATATATAATAAATAATTAATAACTTAATAAATATTTTGAGCTTACTTAAATGGGCCCTTAGTGAAGCACTACGATTCAGTTCCATCAACCAATCAGAAATTAGCAGATCCGTGGGTTAAACGAAAATTATCGACATATCCCGTTAGGTAAATGCAATTTTTTTTGTTTAATAGGTTTGTGTTCGACAACACACTGCTTGATGCTAAACAGATATGCGGTCAAGAGTGTAACACGTTTACCTAAAGATACCTACTCGTATTTACTCGGTTAAAGTTTCCCTGGACAACATACTGGCCAATGGAACTGTAAAATTCTGTAATGGAGACTTCGTATCGACAAGAGTAGAGTTGGACGTCCACAATCTTGGTGGACAGACGATCTGGTTAAAACCACAAAAACAAACTGGATGCAATCCGCTTCAAACCGATCTTACGAGAAATTCATCTGGAATCCATGACATTATAATATGAAATTATTATTAATACAATTTTAGAAGGTATTTATTGTTCATAGACATTGAGGTAGTGTACTGTACTGTATCAGCCATTTAATAGTCCACTGCAGGACGTAGGCCTACCCACTAGGGTGACATTGAGGACAGGAGGTTGACATTGAGGTGCTTGCAATATATTATGCACGGGAATATAATTATACACTACATTTCTATCTCTATACCTTACCAGATTAAGTATTTTTAATACATTTAGTATTAAATATTACCTTTTCTTATCACAGAAGAGAGAAAGAAAGCGAAGATAGTCTTTGTTCATCTGTTTTGTGGGGATATCTGATCAGTTCTGGAAACCTACGGCTACGATACCTACAATACGATGATATATTGCTAGTGCTACCCATTCGCCTTGTCCAGACAAAGTAATCATGTCAATGGTAATGTATGAATAACATGCTAGCATTTCTAAGTAAACGTGGCTGCTTCCCACTGCCAATATTGTCATTACATCCGGCAATTCCCCGTGAAACGGAAGTGTATTACTAGACTATACGCTAGGTATTACCGGATCTGGTGACGTATGACCTTGGTGATGATTCGCCGAATTATTTCGGAGGTCAGTAACACTATGGAGGTTTTGTATATAACATAGTAGTGTATAAGTGTATACATACAAAGTTAACTGCTTGCCCTGTCTACTCTGCTATTAAGTCGAAATGGAGTAATTAAGACCATAATTATGAACAACTTTTACTATGGGGTCAATCCAGAACACGTGAAATAAATCAGCTGTTTTATACAAAATTGCAACGCCAACATTTATGAAACATTTAATTTTTTATCTAAGTCTGAGTTAGCTCCATAGTAAAAGTTGGGCGCAATGATGGTCTGAACCACGTCACTTCCTTTAGTTAATTAGTACACACCGATTCTGAATGCCACTCGCTACACTGTATAACCCTGTAAGTGTCACAACTAGGCTTAAAGTCCTTGAATGGTGCTAAGTTTGCTAGGTTTTGACAAAGTAAGTAACAGCAAATTATGAACTGGAGTACCACAAGGTAACATTTTGCATCTCACTTTTTAATGCCATAAAATTGACACAAAACGTGGTATAGATGTTGGTTTCTTAAACCCCGGCAAATAAAACTCGTTCCACAGATGCCCACACAAATTATTTCAACAGCATATTATGCATAATTTCTTAGTAAATACGAGAAGAAGGCTTCTCACTATAGATATTGGACATGATGTTGTTGTCATTACATCCGGCAATTCCCCGTGAAACGGAAGTACGAGTATATTACCGGATAATACACGAGGTATTATCGGAATGGCACACGGATCTTGTGACGTAGGACCTTGAATGACCTTGATGACGTTTCGGCGTATTATTTCAGAGGTCAGTGACATCATGGAGATACCATATGGCATGATAGTTACCTACGTAAGGACTTTGGATGCTTCGGTGAAAAGCAGTCACAATAAGAATTAAAGTCGCGAGGTGACAACTCTGGCTTTCTTTTTCTTCTTCAACGAGCTATGGAGAGGGCTATGTTCGGAGTCTCTCTGCGGGATCGAATCAGGAATGAGGAGATCCGTAGAAGAACCAAAGTTACCGATATTGCCCAGCGGATTGACAAGTTGAATTGGCAATGGGCGGGGCACATAGCACGGAGAACTGATGACCGATGGGGTCGAAAAGTTCTCGAGTGGAGACCACGTATCGGCAAGGTGGACGGATGACCTCATTGGACCACAGGATCGCGCTGGATGCAAGCCGCTACGAACCGGTCTTATTGGAGATCTTAGGGAGGCCTATGTCCAGCAGTTGACGTCCTATGGCTGAAACGAACGAACCAACGAACGGCTATTGTACATAGGTAGGATGGAGGAAGGATATACCTAATACAATTTGTGACGTAGGACCTTGGTGAGGTTCTCTCTCGAATTTGAACTGAGGTCAATGGCACTGTCTGACCTTGAGGACTATGGAAGTATTATGTAAATAACTGAGGCCTTAGTATAAGTTTGAATAGTAAACGAAAAGTATTGTTATAACTCACTTGTTGGTCCGTAGTTTTCGCTACACGGAAACTATTGCAGTTTACGTTTACGTATAAATACATACTAAGTAATCCCTTTGGTCATAAATCCTAATAGAAAAGGTATGGTCGTTGTTTCAGTTATAGGACGTCCATCGCTGAACACAGGCCCTCCCCTATAGATCTCCATATAGACCAGCTGGAAGTGTGAATCCGGCGCAATCTTGCAGTCCTACTCTGCTGTTGCCGGCACGAGGTCTCTACTCGAGAACTTTTCGAATTCATCGATCAAAAATCTATTTCTATCACACACGTTTTTGACATCATTTAAGAGCGCGCTCTGTTTTTCGGTACCCTCTGCTAATTCTGCTATGCTTCAACTTATGAATACGAGTACTTACCAACAACGTAAGTCGAAGGTCGAACAATATAGTCGTCGAGGTATACGCTAGCTTAGCGTATACCTCGACGACCACGAAAAGAGTTTTGACAGATATTTACTTTACTATACTCTGTCTCGACCTGACACGTCGATAGAATTATTTCGTGGTGAGTATACTAGCCCGGCTAGTACTTTACAGTGAGCAGACATTCTTTAAGTAATTTTAAGCTATTTTATGTATGTAATTAAGTGTAAAATAATTAATGTGTTGATATTGACTGTAAAGTTACGAGTACTTATTGAAAAAAAAAATCAAATTAATCTCAAAAATGTAAAAGTTTTTTTGTGTAGAGTAGGTCCAAACATCGGTAACTATGTAGTGGTTCACATAATTTTTGTAGGAATTCATGAGGTAAAACTGCATTTTTCCTCCTAGGGACGTAATCAACTACATAACTACAGAAAACCGAATTAACATTCCATCAAAATATTTTTTAAGAACAAAAATATGTCAGACCATTTTCCTTGAAAGAAACACTGTCAACTAAAATATTGAATCATGAATTGTTTATTTTTTGTTTGCTCTTATTTTATAAGCATAGCTAAAGGCGAAGTACGAGTGATCCTTGCCCACATTATAGCTGTTTTTCCAACATCAAAAAACTTAAAAGTGAAATCTTTCTACTTTTCTGGGAAGAACGAAAATAGGCCCCTTAGAGAAAGCTATGTTGGACAGAATAATCTTTCTTCTTTTCGTGTGAGGTGTTAGCACATCTGGTGTCAGAGTTAATTAGCCGCCTCTGGGAACCCCACAGGCCTCTGACTTGGCTTGGACAGAATAATTAGAGAATATTACACAAAAAAATGGCACCACTGCCTTCCACCGTGTAGTGTATGTAGTAATTGTACATCATTTTTGATTTATAAAAAAACGACTCGAACGAATTTAAATGGGACCACCTCAGCAATGTTGAAATATTTTTTTAAATCGGTTCACAGTTGGCGAAAATATCGATGAACATACACAGAATAATAAATACAGACGAACATTAGTACCTCCTCTTTTTTGGAAGTGGCAAAAAGGTACAATAATCGTTGGATAGAAAACGAATTCATGGTGAAAATTGTAATCGATTTCACGTCATGGGATGATATACACCAATTGGTCACCTTCTGGAATCATCTATCAAACTAATTGTATCGACCAGTCTATTCAATGTATTGTCGGTCCATATAAGGCGTTGATGCGCACTATAGAGAAATCAAAATATATAAAAAATATTCAGAAAGGGTGTAGAGGTACTTACAAAGCTGAAAGAGAGTTATTCAGGTCATCATAATGAGGAACTTTAACTATGGGGCCCAACACTCATCACGAATGTCGTAATCTTTTTGCGATGGGTTATATTCAACTAATGACGAAAAATTAAAATAACCCTTTTCATCGATGACTAGCTTTGCTCTAGGCTTTAACAACTTAATTCCCAGTTTCAAGTCAACCTAACCTAATTCGCACTTATAGGTTTTTCATAGGTAAGAAAGGCATTAATTTTATTGTACCTACTCTTTACAATCCTATAGTTTTGTATCCATATGAGCAAATGGAGAGGGCTATGCTCGGAGTCTCGCTGCGAGATCGAATCAGGAATGAGAAGATTCGCAGACGAACTAAAGTTACCGACATAGCCCAACGAATTAGTAAGTTGAAACGACAATGGGCAGGGCACATAGCTAGGAGAACTGATGACCGATGGGGCAGTAAAGTTCTCGAATGGAGAGCACACACCGGCAAGCGCAGCGTGGGACGTCCACCGGCCAGGTGAACCGACCGACGATATTAGGTATCAAGACCGCAGGAACGCGCTGGATACAGGCCGCTTCCAACAGGGCTTATTGGAAATCCATAGGGGAGGCTTATGTCCACCAGTGGACGTCGTACGGCTGATAATGATGATGATGATGCGCAATTATTTTTAAAAATTATGAATTAGAGCTTTCGTGGCACTCAGTCCTTAGACTTTGCTCATCATCATCACGGAATTGCATCACGCATGGCGGGTTTCCCTCCGGCTCGCCTTCACTAGCGATAATTAGCAATAACGCGGCGAACTTGAACCAAATACTAGGCGAGTGAGTAATGGACCATATTATTTCTTACTTACTACCTGCGCTATAAGCAGGAAGATATAATTATACAGAGTTCTAACTTACGCACAACCTCTTATGGGCGAATTTATTACATCAGGTTCAATTTTCAACGATTTTATTTTATTTGGGACCAACTCCAAAATCGCAATAAAGAACATGTCCACAAAATGTATGGAGGCTGGTATAATAATAATCAAAAATTCTAACCACAACACTCGTTACATTTCGAGAAAGTTCATATTTTTCTGAGTCTATTACAACAGTTAGAAACAAAAAAGACTACTAAAAATAAATTTTAAATTTATAAGAAAAAATTAATATATTTCGTTTAATAGGTAATTTATCTCTAGCAGCCCTGATTAAGTAACCTCCAAATTGTTAATTATAAGCATTTTTACCAATTAGAGACACTTTTTAAGTGATTGTTTGTCTCATTGTACCTACTAACTGGTCACATTGGTAGGTTATAATTTTTAATTTTAGCAAATTAAGAGATAAATGTGGAAGAATCAGCTACGAATGCAAGTAAAATAACGATAGAAGCACTTTATTATTGCTAAACTAGAAAAAATAATAAGCTGTATTGTAATTTTTCATAAAAAAAATTGGAGGAGTGAAAAAATCTAAATTAAATATTTTTGGGAAGCCCATATAACAAGCTTTCAAATGATGTATATATCATCTTGGTACGATTTTTCTCTGAATAATATACCACTTGTGGACGTCACCTTTAGCTATTTTATATTAGGTATAAGTAGGACAATCTGATTCTTTTTCGTGATTCCGCATTGCTGCCATTGAGCTATGATGCTCAATGATTGCTGCAGAAATATTACGACGGAGAAGTGCTAACAACTCCTAACTTATTTTTTTTTACGAAAAACTGCATGCAGTTCGATACAGAATTGGATTGCGTTGCGTTTCTACTGGTATATGAATTATGTCGAAATTCGCCAAATTGAAGTGACGAAGAAATATCTCCATCATTAAGGTCCATCACAACCTGATTAACGTTTTTTTTCTTCTCCTGTTAAATTTGGCTTTTGTAAGTTAGGAGTTGTTAGCACTTCCCCGTCGATTATATTTTTATCTTGCGAAATCTAAAAAACGTGCATATTATTTATACTAAAAATTTAATTAGGTAGAATTTTGGGAAATTGTTACAAGTGTCTGTATTGTGTCTACGGCACTGAACAGCTTCCCTCTCATATGTGGTCTACGGAAATTTTGACTTTTGACTTAGTAAAAAAATGGAGTAAACGTCTGAAAATCCTTGCACTTTGCAAAATAGCAGATGAGTAAAATTAATTTTGAGCCATCCAATTTTAAAATTTCATCGCACTCACACAATTTAAAAATAAAAATCATCGTCAGAGTTTTTTTCTTGATTTCTCAGTTGCTCCAGTATTCAAAGTCATTCACAATGTACATAATATGAACTGAAAATCTCTACACGTTGCAAAACTATAAGTAGGTACCTATGTAATTAAATACGTTTATGGCTTCAGATGTTGTCACTAGGCCCCCGAGATCCTGCGATGTCCTTCTTCTCAGCACCCCGAGGCAATGTACGTCATTTGTGCACGACTCTTTCCGCGTTGAAGCCGTGCGCCTTTGGAACAAGCTTCCATCCACTATTCGGCAAGCACCTTCGTAGGCTGTCTTTAGGCACCTTGTGCGGGAACATTACTTAGAGTTGTCCAAAATCTCGAACACATAGGATAAGCTATTTTTAACTTTTACTAATTATCATCTTATTATTTATTATAATAGTTTATGTAAGTTTATGTATTTTATTTATATTGAAATTGTATTATTTTTTAGTTTTGATTTATGTTGATTCTAGTTATTTTTTTCTCTTTTCTATTTTCTATTTATTCATGCCTACTTCCCAATGTTTTTTACCTGTAGGTTGACTGGCAGGTAATGTTATTAAGCGATAAATCCTCCTTTTGTACAAATGGTGTGCAATAAAGTGTTAAATAAATAAAAACCTATATGACATTTACAACAGAGCGCTACCGTTGCTCGGATGGCACGTTAAATTGTAGGGTCCGTTAAGTGTTTGGCCATGTCAGAGGCCTTCAAGCGGCTTTGCCTAGCCACCCGGCCTATACGAACTTACTTACCTACTTTATTAAAAACCTTGACTGTCTCATGAACTGAAGCCCAGGGTAAAACGCAGTGGAACCAGTTGTATGTTAAAAGTTCGTTGCACTGGCGCTATAGCCTCATAATTTACAAAAAAGGCAAGCGAGACATTTTACAATGATACAGCTAGCAAGAATTTATGAAAAATGTTTAACTTTAACTGTATTTTTTGGCGTCCAAACTGGTGTGGGATTACCAAGTTGTCACAAGAACTTGGTATATTTATCACTTGATATTTTCATCATTATATTTATCAGCTGTCTACTTATAGGACGTCTCCTGCTAGATATAGGCCTCCTCTGTAGATTTCTAACAAGCCTTGTTGGAAGCGGCGTGCATCCAGCGTGTTCCAGCTGTCTTGATCATATAATCAGTCCTCCTTGTCGCACATCATCGTCGCCTGTAGGTTTTTTCTTTGTTCTTCTTAGCGTTAAGACGTCGTACTGTCGAACATAGGCTTCTCCTATAGTTCGCCAAAAAGATCGGTTAGCGGCTTCTATCCAACGCAATCCCACTGTCTTAACAATATCTGTCCATTAGGTGGACGTTTTACGCTGCGCTTACTAAGCTACTAGGCCCAATTATAAAGGCGCCATCGTAAATTTAATAGCAACGTAAAATAGTGTTCTCTCCATCGAATGCATATAGTGAAAAAGAAACAGGAATATTCTAAATTGCTATTAAAATACAATAGCGCCTTTGAAATTGGGCCTACTAGTTAATTTGGTGGAAAGTACAACAAACAATCTTTATTACAACATTAAATTGAAAGTTAAATATAAAAATAATTTTATTTCTACAATTAGTACAAACTATCCATGCAAACTATATAGGTGAGTTCACACCTGTGTTTTAATGGATAGCCTTCAAAACACTGATGTGAACTCAATATATGGATTATAAATGCGTAAAACCGTAAGACAAACGAATATTTCAATAAAGATATCAATTTTAATCAAGGACAGAGGTAAATGATCCGGAGAACAAAAAAATAGATTCGTTCAAAAACCCACTTGTCAAGGTCGCAAAATGATCATCAATTTCACAATATTGCTCATTACCCAAACAAAATTATCAAAGTCATCTCCCGTAGATCAACTTGATAACGTTACAAAAGCAGACCAATTTTATATTGCAATCTAAAATGACTGATTCGATCGATAACCTAAATTTTTCAACAGACAAATTCAGTTCACATCTGCTACTCTACCAAATTATACAAACGCAAATAAAAAGAAAAAATACACATAAATCTTTTCAAAGTTAGAGTTCGGGCACTTTAATTAATTGTTTTTTCATTATAAAAAAAGCTTACAAAAAGTTCAAAATGACAATTCAAGAGAGTACAATTTGTAGTCTAATACAGACATTTCCAGTGTTACTAATTTTGGCCCAAAACCATAACAGATGTCTAAAAACGCCATTAATATACAAGCCGCCATCGCCGACGCAGTCTCCAGAATACTATGAAGCTCTAGACGCCTTATTTCAGAGTTTGTACGGTCACGACCACAAGCACGACCAACAAGGCCACAGTGGTTACGACTTAGGCCACAGTTACAATCACGGTTACGAAACTCCGTGCCAACACTACGTTGTCTATAATACAAAAAAACCTTCAAAGACTTGTTATCAGTACTTTTATCCTAGTTACGGGACCGTTTCTCCAGGTTATGGACATAGTTACTCCGGGCATGGTTATGGAGGGGGGCATAGTTACGGAGCTGGTCACAGTTACGGCGGCGGCCACAGTTATCCAAGCTACGGTCATAGCTATCCCAGTATTGGTGCTAGTAAATACCCTGTATACGGTGTCCAAGGGGGGTATGGCGGTCACGGGTACCCCAGTTTCAAAAAAGGCAACATTTATGATGTAAATACGAATATTAGCTATGGTTACGCTGCAGGCCAGGGGTATCCTGTGAACAATAAGTATAAAGTGGTGGTGAAGAAGACAAGAATTGGGGGGAAGAGGAAATCTGAGAAGTTAACGGCAGGTAAGACATTTTTATTTTTTAATACTACTTTCATCTTTGTGGCTTATCACAAAAGATATGGAGATTTGTTCAAGTCTCGGAGTCTGTATGGCACCAAACTTACATATTACCTACTTCTGAATTTAATTTGATTTTTCCACTGCATTTCCTGATTTTTTAGGATTCTGTTTATTATTAGTATGATTATATAGGATCGAAAAAAAGAAAGCCTTATTTGTAATATGTATCACTTATGGGCGTCTGTCTGTCAAAATGTTTTTTCACAGAAAAAACACTTAACACTTTGATAACGCAAAAATATCAACTTAAGTGGAATGTAGTAGAGAAATAGAGCTTATAATACTGATTAAAAATCTGAATCAAACCTGTAATGTACTGTATCAGCTTTTTTTTAATAGTCCACTGTAGGACGTATGCCTACCCACAAAGGGCGATTGGGCCAAATCCACCACGTTGGCCCAGTGCGGGTTGGTGGATTCACATACGCCATCGAATTACTTCTACGGACGTATGCAGGTTGCCTCACGATGTTTTCCGTCACCGAAAAGCCAGTGGTGCGAAATTCCGTACATAAATTCCAAGGAATTCAATGGTACGGTGCCGGGATTTGAACCCACGACCTTACGATTGTAAGGCGAGTGGAATCAAACCTACTACTTTATTATTTGAAAACGAGTAAACTTGAAAGAAAACTTTATACATCATCTACTTTGATCAACAAAATTTCCTAAATAATTTCAGGCTTACGTATCAATTAATTACACATGAACCATTGTGGTGACAACAATAGATTTGCAACATTTCACAATACCGCATAAACAACCGCAGTTTCCCGTCTAGGTATAATACCTATCTGTGCGTCAAGCCCTGGATTATAAACTTAGTAAAACCATACAAGGTCTTATTAAATCACGCAGTTAGAAAGATTGAGTTATTATTACAGCTAAATAAGTATTGTATCACCTAAGTACCCAATGTGCTTAGAGAGCTACGCTCTGAGTTTCTGTGTGAGATCGATCCAGAAATGGAGGCATCCGCAGACGAACCAAGTGATCTATATAGTCTAGCTGATTAGCAAGTTGCAATGGAAGAGGCCAGGCCATGTAGTTCGAAGTTTTCGAATAAATACCACGTATAACGCAAGCGCAGCGTGGGACGTCCACCAACCATGTGAACCTACGATATAATTAAGAACGCAGGAACACGCTGAATTAAAGACTCTATTATCCTGGCTTATTGGAAATGGATAGGGGAGACATATGCACATCAGTGGAAGTTCTACGGCTGATGAGTAATGGATGATGTACCCTACTCACTACCACTTCGACTTACTATTTCGCCAGGCTATATCGGTAACTTCAATTCGTTTATGAATAACCAGTTTCGATCTCGCAGAGATATAGATACCTTCTGCTACTTCCAACAGGTCTGTTCTAGATCTATAGTCTTATGTCCAGCAGTGGACATCATACAGATGAAATGATGTTAATGGTGATGATATGATGTTGAAATTACAAAAGTAGATCGTTAGAAGTAGAAGATAGAAAGTCGATATGATTATGTATAGAAGTTTTGGCGGGAACGCGGAAAAATCATGTCAATGCATTATTTTGTTAAACTTGTGTTTTTATCAGTGATAATTAGTGAAAAATTGTGGTATTTCGTTGATTATGAGCTGATTTACGTGCATGAGTGTAGGCAAGTGATATAATGTGACGTATCATGTTCTTCCGTGTTGTTACCAAAACTCCATAGACGCCTCTAGTAAAGTCTCCACTGCTTTACTAAGGTATGACTTGGACTATGATTGGACTTGACCGCGACTTTATTGGACTATGACGAGACTATGACAGTGACTATTTTGATAAAATATTTTCAAAAATTATTAAAACTTAATACTTGACACTGGCAAATGCACAATAATGCGACGCAAAAACTAAGAAGAAGAAGAAGAAGATTATGTATACCAGCCGGGCACATGAGTTCAAATGTCAATGTCAGAGGTCGTGCTACGGTTGATTATGATGATGACGAAAACATTAAGGTTTGGGAAATATGCACCATCCTAAACCGGGGCGCTGGTATTTCTGGATTTTCAAAGTTATTATGCATATTGCTACAAAATGTATAAGTATATATTTTTTTATTTATTTTATTTTGATTTATAACCGCAGTTACCGAACTGCGGTTATAAATCGTGAGGAAAACCTGCGTATCTGAGAGTTCTTCGTGTTTTCGGAGATATTTGTATTGAATTTTGCATTTGGCCAGTATGGCCAATTTAGCAGAAAGCCTGGTGCTCTATTTTTGAACCGATGGCTCACTAGGACGTAGTTATGGTTAAATCTAGAATCCGAGTAAGGATAGGAGCGAATACAGAAAGCGTGAATACACATACATACACATATTTATTTAGGGACACAATCTCAAGGCCGCTCGATTTATTTTTAAATACTTACAGACCTTCGATAAAAAAGTCAAGGATTACTACTCAAAGAGTCTTATTAACCACTACTTAGCATAAACTAATATTAACTCTCCATTGATTTTTTTTAATCACGTTATATTGTATTTACCAAGCAGTTAATCGAGTAAATCCTACAACTCGACAATTTTTAAAATAGAATAATTAAGCATATAGACAGCACGCGCGGGCTTGACGCATGTCTTAAAAATCAACAAAACTTTTTATGCGTCAAAATCGGGGCTTTTTCATCTCACGTAGTTCCGTCCACTAGGAAATATGACGTAGCTCGATCGCCTCTATCACGAGATTACTATATAATATACACAACTCTCCTTGACCGCTCAGTCGCCGCGGACAATCCATACTCTGACTACGAACCTCATTTTATCAATAGCAAAAACTTGTACGAAAAAGTTCCGATGTGAATTTGTTTTAAAAACTGGTATTCTTAATTTGAATTTTTCATTCGTTATCGGTGTAGTTGTGTTGTGAATATGGCGCGGCTTTTTTGTGTGCTATTGTGTTTTACTGTGTTTGTGCAACTTGGGTTGTGTCAATTCGGTAAGTGATTTAAGATTTTTGTATAGATATGCAACTGTTAGTTTTAGGATAGTAGAGATATGAGTTCCTTAGATGAAGAAATATTTATAACCACAATAATTAATTATACGTTGATCTGAGCTCTGCCATACTACATGTTTATGCTTATTGATTTGCAGTTTCAGAACAATAACAGTCCTATAAATTGCTATAATTATATTAAGCGAAAAGGAAAAAACAATATTATTGTATTCGAACAAATTTTAGTTAAACGTTAAATGTATCTTTTAACGTTTTGCAGGATAATTTACAGGACAATATGTCTGAAACACTAGCTGACCCGGTGAACTTCGTACTGCCAAAGTTAATAATAGGCATAATTGGGTAAAAAATCAATAATATAATTAATCCGTGGCTTAGATTATAAAAAAATATTGCACACGTATTTTTTTCTTTTGTCAATCAAACAAGAAATGACAATGATTAAGCTCGTCAAAGTTTGGGAGTGGGGGTCGTGACGTCACTTCTCTTACAGAAGTCTATACATTTTAATGGCACTTGTGACGTCACGCGGAACTTTGACGGGCTACATCTTCATCAATTTTTGTTTAATTGACAAAAGAAAATATACGTGCCTATTATTTTTTATAGTATATCATTAATTAGGTATTTTTTTTAGTTATCATGCCTATTATAAATTATAGCCTATGTGTTATTTTGATATATGTATAAACTATTATTGCAAAGATTAATCTCAATCCGTTCTGTAGATTTTGCGTGAAAGAGCAACAAACAAAACTTTCGCGTTTATGATATTAGTAGGATTTATTTTTTCGCTCGAATTCCGGGTTGCTATGGAGGCAACTGTCCAACTGTGTAAGACTTGTTCTGGTGAACTGAATCACCTTCTTTTGGCTTGTAACTTTTCTAAATGACTCTGTGTGTCTACAGTTATTATTTTCTAGTTAAGATTACTTAAAGTAAAGAGTGTCGTCAGTGAAATTAATTTAAATTTATAGTGCTTCGGGCACTAGACAGACAGAACTCTTTATTGTCTGTACAAATATAAATAATTATAACAAAAGGTACAAAGTATACATCTTGAATTAGTGCCACAAATGGCGGCCTTATCGCTGACAGCGACCTCTACCAGCTAAATAAGGCTTTTCTTCTAGCAAAATAAAGGATGGTTCGGGTTTAATTTTAAAACCAAAACAAATCATACCGGTCGCAAACATGTAATAGGCATATTTTAACTTATCTCATACCTACGCTCTTATTTTTTCTAGACATTAAAAGTGTATATCTTTATAGAGTTAAAAGGTTAAAAAAGCATATTATGCGTTATCTATAACAGATCGAGTTGTTTATCAAAAATAACACATGGTCATACACATGGCATTGTGATAATTTCTTCTAAACCTATAATTTCGCTACATTATTGCAGTATCAGATTACGATTCTAATATCGCTATTGATTAGCAAATTGTCCAATGAACCGTGAGCAATTGGTAAAAAATTAAACTATAGGCCGAGTGGCTAGCCCTTGTGTCAGAATTTTTAGGCCGCCTGAAGGTTTCTGACATGGCTAAACGGTTAAATCAATAGATTGCTATTGTTGTCTTAACCGTTTAGCCATGTCAGAGGCCTTCAGGCGGCCTAAAAACTCAGACACCAGAGCTAGCCACCCAGCCTATACGAACTTACTTACTTAATAGATTGCTATGATTATTTAGCGTGCCATCCGAGTCACGGTATTGCTCAGTTCTAAATGCCACCCGTGGTCACCCTTCCGAAGACTGACCGTGCTGAACGTTGCTTAACTTCGATGATCGCTAATGAACGTCTTGTCAAACTATGAGCGCTACAATCGTTATTACTGCCTCATAAAAGTAAATCGTAAAAGCTACGAACCAGTCTTATTGGATATCTTTAGGGGAGGCCTATGTCGAACAGTGGAGTCCTATGGCTAAAATAAATAAATCCTACTAAAATATTTTCATGTACTGAGGCCTAAAATGTTGGCAAGACGAGACTATGGCTTGTACTGTCAAAAAGTTATTAGCTTTCATGTATAGCTAAGTTAACCAACTTATCTACACGCCCTAAACTTAGAAGCCCTTACTTTAGAAACTTACACCTTAGTCAAAATATGTAATAGGTATATACTAAACTCATCAAAAGGTTCGTTAATTACCAGTACCTAATGTTGTTTTTAAACTTTCGCGATTTGAACACTTTCTTATTGTGTACTACGGGACTAATCATAAACCGTGACCATGATCGATGCAACTCGGTCGAAACGTCGGGATAATGAGGTATTTATTTATCTCGTAATTTTAGTGCGCGATTAGTCCCGTAGTATATAATAATTACCAGTAACTCTGTACATACAATTCGTTAAATACGATACTCAATGTCAATTCATGTCTGGAATCCAGTTATTGCATTTCATAAGTGGTTAAAATAACATAAACATAGTACTCCTTGGAAACCAGTGATGTAGGAATATCAAAAAATCTTTTTAGGAAACCAGTTTCCTGAAAGTATAAAAAAGCCATTTAGGAAACCAGTTTCCTAACTCCGGTTTCCTAAACGGCCGAAGTGTTCTAATCAACTCAAAGACGGTTACAAATGCTCTTTTTTATGAACTTGCGTGATAATGCTATCAGCACAATGAGAATCTCAGAGCACTATAGTGGTACTCTGCGTGATAGCACGTGTATACCTACGTACATTATGTAAGTAAGTAGGTAAGTTCGCATACGTTTACTTACTTAACCACTTTTTGCATTATAACCACTTTCGTTCTTTCTTTCCTTGATACTCTCATTTCTTCTTCGTGTCGATAATCCCAAAATGAATAGGTGAATAAATTGTAGATTATTTATTCGGCATTTTCCCAGTGCCTTGCCATTGCCACTCCACTACTTCACGGGGACGCGTCGTATAAGTCCTGGAGTGTACAGAGTGTATACTCTCATTTAAAAAACCGGACAAATGCGAGTCATGCTTGTGCACCGAGGGTTCCGTACAGATCCAGAAAATTTCACAAAATTGGGAAGTAAGTTGTTAAAATCTCTATACTATAACCATCGATAAAAAAGTTTTCCTGTTTTAGCATGTGCTAATGAAGTTCTTTTATATGATACCTTACATGATACGATTTAATCACTTTGAATTTTGAGCCCATATTTTGTGAATTTTGAGGCCCTATTTTTTTGTGACTTAAATAAAAATGTAGTTTTGAAATTTATTCCTATATGTGTACTCTGAGACAATGCTTCTCTCCAAATTTCATAGTTTTATGTCAACGGGAAGTACCCTGTAGGTTTTGACTTTTGTGAGTGTCGAAATATGTGGTTTTATTCGACATAAACAGCTCTAACTTTTTTAAAACTATAACTGAGAAGTTTTTCTTTTACACAACTCCAAGAGACCATAGATATACGAACATAGTTTAAATTTCAACTCGATATCTTTACGCGTTCCAGAGATAAAGAGTCTTGACATACACACAGACGGACAGACAGACAACAAAGTGATCCTATAAGGGTTCCGTTTTTTCCATTTGAGGTATGGAAACCTAAAAATATTTCCCTAATCTAATCCTACCTAATATCCAAAACTAAATACGTGTATATTATTAAATTATTTATCGTCATAGACATTAATTAAATAATAATAGTATTACATGTCAGAAAATAATCGAAATTATATACGGCATTTTCCCAGTACCCTGCCAAGTTGCCACCGCTACTCCGCTTGGGAACGCGTCATATAAATCCTGGAGTGTACAGGGTGTATACTCTCATTATAACATATACCTAATCTAATACTACCTAATATCCAAAAATAAATACCTACGTGTATTTTATTATATTATTTATACGGCATTTTTCCAAGTAAATCTTCTAAATATCTTTTTACTTTATTAGTATGCTCTCATTATAAAACATCACCAGCAACAGTCTTAAAATAATGTTAATTGATTACCTACCATTAATCCTCTATACATTTACTAAAAACTTAAATATATTGATTGGAATCATTTATCAACAGTATTGTAGGTATTTATGTTTAAGCTATATCGGTCAGATAACTGTCAATATCGGAAGGTCTTTCCTTGACTCGCACTTTGTAAGAGCAACTTGATTTATTGTTTGTTCAAAGTGTTCAAACCGACCTGAATGACCAGTTGATGTCATAATTACATACCTATGTTGATGATTTGGGTTCTAAATATGTTATACTTATTTTAGACGTACGGGAGACTGCGCGTTCATTAGCAATATGTTTGTTCTCGTTATTATAACCAACTTTGATTGGGAATATACCCAAAATCCTCGACAAAATGGATGGAAAGATCGATTTTTTTCTCATGATTTCGGAGTTGCCCCATGTTAAAAGTGAGTCATAGCAATGGGTACAATTACAGCCTAGAGTTTGGTACCGTTGGGCATAGTTCCATCCCCTACGTCCTAATCCTTACATTTTGCCCTAGAATTTATGATACTGAAATCAAACCAAACGTAGAGAACATAAGGCTAAAATGTAAATATGGTCCATATTTGTAAATAACTCTTTACTGTACAGTGAAAAGCACACTATTTTAGAATAATATTTTATAATTTATATAGATAGGAACTATTAAACATCATTCAATTTGGTATGTATCTAACAAGATTTTAAGTGTTAAATGTGCTGTACCAACTTGTGTATTAGTTAGTTATTTATTTAAGTAAGTATTTACTCACTTAAAGCAGTGTCACATTTTTTTTATACCTATTTTTTTTTTTTTTTTTTAAGTATTAAGAGTAAAATAAGTAACGTACTGGTGTAAACTGTAATGTTATTTATTAAGGAAATAAAGAATTGAATTGAAAGAATTGAAAAGCCTCTCTTTTGGCGTCGTGGGTAGGCACTTAAGAGAAAAGCCTATACATATTAAATGAATAAAAGGAGGTCGTGGGTGATGATGATGATGGTAGAGCTATTGAAAATTCCAAAGAATTATAGAATTATAACTAATTGTGTTTTAAAGTATCTTCACTAATATTATAAATCAGAAAGTGTGTTTGTTGGTTTGTTTGTTCACGCAAAAAAGCGGATAGCCTTGTTTTTTGGTATGGGTACCTACAGTTCAAAGATCGGAGAGTGACATAACTGCGTTTTATCAAGAAAGATAAGAGGATCCTATATGGATAGCACAAAAATCAAAATTAAAACGCGGGCGACGCCGCGGAAAAAAGCCAGTTTGTCTATAAGTACGTATTTTATAACAATTGGAAATCAACGACCGTTGAACTTTTTATAACATCAAAATGGCTACAATAAACAGTTTAAAAACTCCTATCATTAGTCGAATATTCCGGAACTACACGACTGGCAAAATCGGCAAATGTAATGCCCCGGCTACGATGTTTTCCGTATATTACAATGGTTATAACAAAGCGTGAAAATTTCATGCAATTGGATTATTAGGTATTTCCCAGAATTTTAGCATACAAGCGAAATTAAATGGCTTTCGTATGAAGTAATGTCACTGTAATAGTACTGTAAATGGATATGTAAAATTCGCCATGTCAAAAAAGGTAATTTCTACCTACTACAAGTACCTACATACGTAAGTTCGGTGGCATACCCAACTTCAGAGTTTTAAAGCCGGCTGAAGGAATGACTGAGTTAAGCGGTTAACAAATGTGAAAGTTTGTAACATTCTAAAATCTTTTAGTAGATACAACATAATAATTAAATCTGACTGTTTATACAAGACTAGACTGGTGCCCGAGACACGTCTTTGAAAATGTCATCTAAGCCACACTAACACAAGGTAGCGCTAGTTATAAATACTACACGCGGTTACTTTTCAGAAGTTAGAACGTGACAAACGTAACTTAGCTTCGTATTATTAGCTACATCTCTAATAAACACCAAGTCAAGCTTCGCTTATTAGATACCTCCTCATTTCTGAAATGTTTTTCCTTTTTCGCAGGTTTCTTCCAGAGAAGAGACGAGCAGCGACAGTCTCCCATCACACTACTCCCTAATCTAGTGCGAGAGACAATATCTGGATTTGTACGGCCTAATCGTAACCGAGGCAATCGTCCCATAACCAATGATGTGAACCAGGGTAATCAGGCCTATCAGGGTAATCAAGGTTACCCAGGTAATCAAGTCTATCAAGGTAATCAGGGCAATCAATACCCTTACGCAAATGACATTGCACAGAGACCTGTCGCCTTCCCTACCAACTTCCCAGAAGAAGCACCAGTTAATCAAGGATTCCCTGGTCAAGGAAACCAAGGCCAATTTACAGGGCAGGGTAACCAGGGCCAATTTACAGGGCAAGGCAACCAGGGCCAGTTCTCAGGGCAAGATAATCAAGGTCAATTTGCGCAAAACGATCAAGGGCAAACTGGGCCAAGCAATCAAGGACCGACAGGATATGAAGGCCAACTTACAGGGCAAAGTAATCAAGGGCAAACAGGGCAAAGCAATGAAGCTCAATTCACTGGGCAAGGCAACCAAGGACAAGCCAATAATGGAGAATCTCAACCTCAGAATGGAGAGAGCGTTCATTTTGTAGACAATAGCAACTCGAATGGTATCCCTGACTCTCAAGTCGATGTACCCAATGATCCAGTGAATTTCGACGATAATGCGACTCCAGTGAATGTCGAACCTACTCAGCCCGCGACACAAGCGCCTGTACAGACAACTGAAGCTACAAAGGCAGTATCGTTCCCTGACACCGAATCAAGGAACAACTTCGAGTTCCAGCCAGCTCCTGTCTTCAGTAATTATACCTTTTTTTTATTTATTTACTTCTCGTATTAAATCAAGCGTATAATGAACCCAAAGCGATACATCTTTTAACCAGCTTATTTAATTCTGCTGAATAGGCATGATGACTGGTTAAAAAAATCTATAATAATTATAATTAGTGAGTAAGCTCATCAAAAAATATTAGACACGTTTTTTTTGTCAATTAAACAACAAATGACAAAGATAAACCTTGTCAAAGTTTGGGAGTGGGAGTCGTGACGTCACCTATACATTTGAATGGCACTTGACGTTACGCGGAGCGGAACTTTGACGGGATATATCTTCATCAATTTTTATTTAATTGACCAAAGAAAGAATACGTGTCTAATATTTTTTGATAGTCTATCTGACGGACTAATTATATTTTTTTAGTCATCATGCTTATTGTAAATATACCTAAGTATCTATAGTTAAAGATTCATGACGTTAATGTTATAGAGGAAGAGAAATGATTACTCATTTATTCAATTTATTCATTCCTAAAATGTAGATGTCCTTGGTCCGAACTTACATTGAGACTTTATAAGATAGTCTTCCGTATGACTCTAACAAACGTATTATTTAAGACACGCCACTTATTATAGACCGAATCAAATTTTATGAAGTTTGTGAACAAGAGGAGGGCTATGTACAGCAGTGGACGTCATGTGGCTGATGGATGAATGGATGGAACACGAGTCATTGCGTAGTAGCAAATTCTTTATATCAGCTGCGCGAAGAGAAGGGATATGTGCAGTGTGCAGCTAACTTTACATACGCCTGTTACGAGTTTCCGACCAATCATAAAATAGATTCAAAATTGAAAAAAATCTATACGTTGTTGAGGCATCAATTCAAAATATTTTGTGTTTTCAACATGGAGAGGTCATTCCCAATATTTTACTTACAATAACAAAATAAAATTATCTCCCAATAATTGATTTGACTTATGCCTATAATTTGATTTAACATACCGTATTTTAAACTTAATTTTGAATCTTAATAGGCATGCTAAATTACTAAATTTATAATCGTGTTAAAACTCTATGTTCAATTTTTTTATGCGTATACCACATCCTCTTGCAGTACTAATTGTTGGCAAATTGTGATATTTCTAGTAAATCTACTTTTTTACCGTCTCAGTATATTTCCTTACAATGGATTTCTCATCTCGTGGCTCATAGCTATTATCACGTTACAATTTATCATTATTTCCGTTCATTGAATGCAAGTTCTTAATCGATGCATACAGCATTGCTTATTATTTTAAATCTCTTTAAATGCAAACCTTTTTGTTGGAATGTTAACGATTCGTTAATTTTATTAGCCCCCGATGGAAAAGTATATTAACCGTAACTTGCATATTTGGATTTTTTTAATTGGCGGTTTTTTTAAACCTTGACGCAAAGACTATTGGGAGTTTTAAGTTTCAATTTCAATTTCAATCGTTTTTATTGCACCATAAATACATATTCTCTTAGTCTAATTTATAAATGTATCATTTATATAAACCTAGTTTGACGTGTCTGCGTCTGTTTCTTTCTTCTTCTGTCTTTTTGTTGAATTAAACCTAGCTCCCAAAACTCATGAACCGATTTTGATTTTTATGCCGTTCCAAAGTTCTTTGTTAGCTGCGGTAGGAATACAAGTACAAAAAACCTAATCCTGTAAAGATACCTGCCTAGATACAAAAATGGAATTAAAAAATTTAGTAAAGAAAATTGAGATAATTGAGCACGAATCATCGATTGGTGAAAACGTTCAAGACATTACAAATGACTGTTCAGAATTTATGAGTTTTATTAGCTTTATTAGCCAGCTTTTTTGATCACAACGTTGAAAACTACAAAATCCAATTTAGTTCCAATTGTACTTTAAAAGATACTAGGGACGTATGAATTAAGAAGGCGTTTAATTCAAATGGAAAATTAAATAATACTTGTTGAATAAGTCAATCAGTAGCTACTTAGATCGCCTAAGTAGCAGACAATCGTCAGATTAATAAATAATAATCGTATTGACCTCGCGTCGAAAATATTCATTCAGATACGAATAAGAATATAAACACATAGGTACCTATGATCATTTGAAATATTTGAATACAAATGTAGTCACGGGTGCCATACCTAATCAAATTGGCAGCTGGATTATTATAGGTGCAACGTGATCTATGACTTAGAAATCCTATTAATGTTTTCATTAAGATTTTATTGTACCAGTTACATTTGGATTTCATTGCAGTGAAAAATCGAAACCCTACTAATTCATCGCCTTTACTTTAATTTTATAAATTACATATGTTTTATACACTCCATTTCAAAAGGTCTATCAGTGACCATATTGTGTACATGGGGACCATATCTACAGTTATTGTTCTGAGAGAGATGTGACGTAAAAAAAATCGTCAGCGTTATGTATTAAACGAGACAATCACTAAAATAGCTTTAGAAACAAAATTACTTAATTCTTAATCAAAATAAATGTTCAAATATTGCTTTTTCGTAGTTGGCTCCATTGTAAAAGTTGGTCATAGCGACGAGCACAACTACATCCTAGACTTCCTAGAGTATTGCTTTGTCATCCCAAATCTAGCCAATATATCAGGGGGTCTATAAATTTAATGAAACATTGAAATTTCTGAACGTATGCGTAAATGATCATGAAACCGAATAACAACAGGAGCGAGTATTATACTTTTGACTTTGACTAAAGATCTATGCTTCTGTGAGATGCGATCATCTGCGAACGTTACAAATGATTTTAAAGTTCAAAAAATTGGGCTTCCGGACCCTCTACGCTATTAACAACTTCACACTTTATTGTAGGTATTTTAAAATGACCAAACTGACATCAAGATTATATCACGAGCTGGGAATAACATCGTTTTGTTTCCTCGAACATAAAATTCTAATACCGATGCATATTACGTAGTTACTACGTCCCTCAAGGTTGTGGTCGCCGGATAGGTCAGAGAGCAACTTTGTTTACATATCAACTTAACTATTAGTACCACAGAATATTGATTAGTATCTAATATAAATAGTGAATTTCGAAATAAAAAAGTGCTGTCGAAAATACTATTTATACAGATAAACTCTATCCAAATTGTTGTTAAGGGAGCACAGATTTCCGATGCTTGCTTAGTTTGGAGATCTGAAGCTCATTGTCATCAGAGTAAAAAACATGTAATACGTATATGATCAGAACCGCTGAAAAAATTACAACAATTCCTCATTTCAAGGTAACATTTACTTCATTTTTACTCGACTGCTCTTGAAAAGAGATTACGGGTTCAAGTAAGTGTAGAGCGACTGGGTGGAAATCAGCGTGTTTTAAAGCAATCGTGTTTTATTTATTGATTTTCTTCGAATTAAGTTATAATATTTGTCTTACGTATCTTTTGGATTTTATATTCAAAGCAGGCTTAAAACAAAAAAAAAAAACTTACTTTGCATTAGAAGTTTTGACTTAGTCACAACAAGTTGACAAGTTGATATAGAAAAAAAACTGGATGTAAAGCTTCTCCCAAATTTCCAATTCTTATAGGTGGTGGTTGATATGATGATAATGATGTTCAAGGGACTGCGATAATAATATTATTATGCAATATAACCAATAAAGCCCTTAAAATATGTAAAGGTAATTAAATGTAGAGTTAAAATAATCTTCATGAGCACGTAGGTACTACCTATCACCAGTACCACCACGCATATGTTTTTGGTATTTTCTTATTTCTTATACCAGTACCTAATTCTGTTCCTATTATACTTACGTACTTATTTTTTCACTACCTACATCCTAAACCTGTTTTTGCTCGCTGTACAACAATAAAACACAATGTCAAACTAACGACGTGTGTGCGGTTTGCCTCGTATGTGGCTTGGATACTAAAAACTTGCCTTTTAACTCTGAATCCGGTTCAGAAAGTTCAAAAAACTGCGAAATGATAATTTTGTGTTGGCTTAGGTTTACCTCTTTTGATAGTTATGACGATAAGAGCAGGTCATTTGCCGATAGTTACTTCTACTTCATTATTTTGTGTGATTGAACATATTACCAAAGATATTTATATTTCGTGATGAATAATAATTTATTGAGATTTTTTTAAATAAAATTATAATAACTTCTTTCCTTTTATTTTAATAACACTATCTTTTATGGTATGTACTCGTATAACTGTTCATATGTGTTCGTTCCATCCGTCTTATCTCACAAGTTCAGTTCAATCGTACTGCTTTCGCTTTTGCTCCATTGCTCGGGTTATCTTTTTCATAATTATTTTTTGCAAAAAATCGCATAGTAACCGACTTCAACCATGTACAGAATTCGCGAACGTTTCGCACGGATCGATGAAGCATTTTGTCACATTATTGTTGATTTATCAAAATGGCTCAGCCGATTCCAACAAAATATAAATGGAGCCAACTTCAAATGATATTCTTTCTATCAAAAAAATAATTATCGAAATCGGACTACTATGTAAAAAGTTATGCGTCAAATTGAGTACCTCCTCCGTTTCGTCGGTCAAAAATAAATTACAATTTACAAAGTTTGTTTGGTCATTAAGCCGTGGTGGCTTAGATGTAGTGGCACCCGCCTTACAATCGTGAGGTCGTGGGTTCAAATCCCGTTCCCGTACCAAATTTATGTACTGTTGGAATTTATGTACGGAATTTCACACCACTGGCTTTTCGGTGAAGGAAAACATCGTGAGGCAACCTGCATGCGTCCGTAGAAGAAATTCGATGGCGTATGTGAATCCACCAACCCGCACCGGGCCAGCGTGGTGGATATGGCCCAATCACCCTTCGTGGGTAGGCCTACGTCCTGCAGTGGACTATTAAAAAGGCTGATACAGTACAGTACAGTTAGGTCATTATTTGGAGTGGTATGGTTTTAACCTATTGACCACCAAAGTCACTTAAAGGTGCTTGACAAAACACAAAAGACACTTCCGTATAAAACATGTCAATGGTGATCAAATAACCGGGTTCCATAGAATGAACAAAAAAATTGGCGTTATCTTTTCGAGTCGATGTTACACATGCTATATGATTAAAATTATATTCCGGCTTTTGACCAAAAATTAGCAACCTCAATGGCGCTCACTCTTACCTCATAATAAGTCATGTATGGTGCAGGTTTTAGGACTACACAGCTGGTCAGATATGATATAGTCTGAAAGAAGAAAAAGAAAGACATTTGTTCTTGGGGTCGTCTATGTATCCCCTATGTACATGTTCTCTCCATTTTGATTGATGATATTTTCTTCTATGCAGGCCAGCCATGCACCACGGTGGACGGAGACGTGGGCAGCTGCATCAGCCTGCTGAAATGCCAGCCATTCATCAAGGTTCTCCAGGAGTCCAGGACCAACCCAGCTGTGGCGCGGATGTTACGACAAGCGCACTGCGGCTTCGAAGGCAACAATCCTAAGGTACATCTTCGAGCGATCTGTGGACTGCCAGCCTGCCAGTTCCTTAATTCCTTGTTATTCTCGTGTTGTACTCTAAAACTTACACCAATGCGAAAACAAAATTCAAAAATAAGCTTAGAAAGTTGCTAGTCAATAAAACCAACTATTTCACTACCTAACGTACTCCTACTTAGTACCCAGAATGTCATAACGTGATACTGTTATTTAAAGGATATTTTATTCAATTCTTCAGGTGTGCTGCCCACCACAAGGCTTATCCACAGTCCCACCCAAACCCAATACAACCACCACTACTACCACCACCACAACCACCAGCACTACCCCAGCCCCGACTCCGGCCCCCACCGCAGCCCCCAAGACTACCAGCGGAGACTTCGTGACGCTGCCGGAGCCCCCAGTCTGCGGCATCAGCAACGCTTCCTTAGGCAGAGTGGTTGGAGGAGAGAACGCTAAACTTGGTGAGTCATGACTCAAGTTTCTACACCCATTAAATTAGTGAGATCGTTTTAACCGTGGGCCTTTGACTGCTGGGCAGCGGAATGAGGTATTGGTATTTTATACTACTACCCCCGTCGGAAATTGCGGCACCTTTAGGGGATGGCATCTTGTAAATATTCGAACTATTCATATGTTAGTCGTAACTTGTACAGTACACCTGATATAGTCTTTTAAACTAAACTAGCTACCTAAATAAGAGGGCGATATTTTCTTCCACTCCGGGCTGCTGATACCCACACTACGCCACTGCATAGCCTCATTGTTTTATTCTTTTGATATTCCCAAAAAAACTAAGCGGTACTTAAAGATAATGTGCTGACAATGCGATAGTATTGCCTATAGCCTGAGGTCTGTCTGTCATTTGAACTCAACAGACTCGTGCAAGCCACACTTTTTAGAACTAAAGATATTGACCTATCCCTGTCTATACATATATGAGATTGCATTATTTGTTAAGATGAATCTGCACATGTATAAGCATCTCAAAAGTGTACGTAATAATAATAAAATATGTATGGTAGCGCATAAAACTGCATGTTTTGGTAAGGGTGTTTGTGGTATGGGTCCGATTATTTACAACCATCTACCAAAATCAATACTGGAATCAGAGCGTGTGCCTGTTTTCAAAAGAATTTTTTTTTAATTTGCTTGTGTCTAAAGCTGATTACGGAGTACGTGAATTTTTAGATGATAAATTACAGAATCTTTGAAATTAATTAAATAATAATAAATTGTATGATATTTTATTTTCTAATCAATAATAATTATTGTCATTGTCAACTTATGGCACAGAAACGTGGTCTCTCACTATGGGCCTTATTAGTAAGCTCCAAGTAGCCCAAAGAGCCATGGAGAGGGCTATGCTCGGAGTTTCTCTGCGAGATCGAATCAGGAATGATGAGATCCGTAGAAGAACCAAGGTTACCGACATAGCCCAGTGGATTGGCAAGTTGAAGTGGCAATGGGCAGGGCACATAGCGCGGAGAACTGATGACCGATGGGGTCGAAAAGTTCTTGAGTGGAGACCACGTACCGGCAAGCGCAGCGTAGGACGTCCACCCACAAGGTGGACGGACGACCTTATTAGGACCGCAGGATCGCGTTGGATGCAGGCCGCTATCAACCGGTCTTATTGGAAATCATTAGGGGAGGCCTATGTCCAGCAGTGGACGTTCTATGGCTGATATGATGATGATGATTGTCATTAGTAATTAAGATCTAAATGTAACACAGTTCAACAATAAATGTTCTTTGACTTTGACTTTGTTTAATCTTCCGATGTTTTGTTTAGGTGCTTTCCCGTGGATGGCGCTGCTAGGATACCGTCGCGGCGAGGGCGCCGACACGCGCTGGCTGTGCGGCGGCTCGCTGGTCTCCTCGCGCCACGTGCTCACCGCCGCGCACTGCGTGCACAACCACGAGAACGACTTGTGAGTTATCTCTTTAACCTCTCTTACAGCTATGCCAGCGCCAACGCAGCTGGCTTCAGATAGACGCTGGAGGAAGAAATGCACAAAACATCCAATGTGGGGTGTCATTGTCGGGGCCACACATTGGCTACGGCGGCACACTCATATGGCGATAGTGAGGGGACCAGTAGCAGAGCCTGAGTCTAAATAGTGGCACAGACCTAATCAAACTTTTTGGCAACTGTGATGTTAGCTAAGCTGCGGATAACCTCGCGCTGTCAGTCAGCTTCAATCAGGATTGGGTTATCCGCAGCTTGTGGGTAACATCACAGCCGCCAAGAAGTTTGATTCGGCCTATATCGTGTCATGAGTGTCTTGCTCGTCCGGCCTAACTAGTATACTTACCTAACTTAATATTTCTCTATCTATCCACCCATCCTTTTATCAACTATATGACGTCACTTATATCTCTATATATGGTATGGTTCATTTATCGCCTCTTATTGTGTCAGTGTGTATTTTTATACAAATCAATATTCAGTGTGTATTAATTAATAATATTTTTTTTTTTAATAATTTTACTCATTTTTTTTAACGTATAAGCATTGCCATTCAGCGTGGCAATGCTGCCAGCATGCTGGGCACGCTGCCAACTGGCAGTGGGCTTGAGCACTTGGATTATCTTTAGACCTTCAAGGGTCTGTGGATGATCCAATTGCTTTCTATGTAGTAGTAGTGTAGTATTGCCAATTAATAAATGAATGTAACATGCTAATATGTACAATACGTAAACACAATACATCCGTCAGTTGTCATTACACGGAACTAAAGTAATTTAGAATGCAATTACCAATTGCGCGTGTGGGCGTGCCTAATGACGCTCACACATACCTGCTTAATAAATGAACACAGAAATAGAATAGAACTATGCTAAATAATTGCTTACAAGAGCTGAGTTGGCGCTACTAGATAATCTACGCAAAAGAGTTAAGTAAGTTTCTCGAGTGGCGACCATGTACTTACATGCAAGCTCAGCGTAGAACGTTCAATCTCAAGATGACCTCATAAATGCAGCAGGATCGCGCTGGTTACAAGCGGTTATAAAACCTTATTGGAGATCTAAAGGGTAGAGAGGAGATCAACAGTGGACTTCCCATAGCTGAGAATAAGAAGAAGAAAACTGTACATAATACCATTTTTTTTTTAAATAAATAAAAGTTTATTTATTGATAACAAACAGGTGACAACCACTTTAATGAATCCACTGGCTCCGAACTAGTCTTACGACTGTATTTCTAAAGCCAGTGGCTTCTCCCAATTTTTAACAGCTTATCAATATAAATACAATTAAAAAGAAAAATGACATATTTATAAAAAAATTAACAATGAGAAAAGAAAAAAATTTACAATTGAAATTACAGTAGAGTACCTACTCTACTGTAATTTCAATTGTCCTCCTATTTTTTTCCAAAGTCCTCCCTAAAAAAAAGAAATTTAAGTAAAATTTCTAAATTTTTTATGTAAGTAACTTTGAGCGTGTTGTAGCCATGATTACCTATAGGTGGGAGTAGTCCATGTATTATCGTAAAATAATAGTTTAAAACACTTCTAGTGTTTTTTAAAAAAACACAAACAAAAAACACGCTATAGGAAATCCAAAACAGCTATGATACGATTTTCCATCATGAAGTTCCAGATCATATCTTCCGGCTCCATCATCAGATCAGTTCGACAGTACCATATTATTGTATTGTCATCAAAACTACATACAGCTACTAATTTTCTTTACGCTACGACCCTTGCAAGATGGTTAAATTAGTTAACTTGGATTCCATTACATAGTTACGTCGACCTAATAAAAGCGTAACTATAACAGAATACGGCTAAAACTCACGTTAAAATTATACGGTCGATCCGCAAGGAATCCGACCAGTTTCGGAGTATTTAGTACTCCATCCTCAGGGAATACGCGCACCCCCGTCGACTTGCGCGACAGAGTTATAACGTGAGTTTTAGCTGTATTCTGTTTTAGTTATGATGAATACTCACGGTAGTTTTAATGAAGTAATAAAAGCGTGTTAAAAAAAAGTTAAATCGTGAAGCATTTCCATCACCCAAAATGTCAGCAACATTCTGACATAGGTAACACGGATCTGATTATAATCGTAATCAGTTTTTAGGAGCCAGTATTAATGAATGCGATGTTAATATGCAATAAAATAGTCGTGGATTTCCCGTGGAACCGGCCGGTGGATTTGAGGCCGCCACCGACGCGACAAGTTGACCCTGTCACACACCGCCAATCAAAAACACAGAATACACAGAAGACAAACTTTGCATGATGAGCGCTCCATCACCGCTAACATACTTCATCGCTTTATAGACGTCCGGCGTCGTGTCAAACAGGAAATCTCGGAACACTCGCATTCATACTGTTCTACAGTGGAATCCGGGAAAACTATATATGTTTAAATATGATTAGGTATTATATAGCCACTAATAACTTCATAGATCTCCCCATCAACTATAAAAAATTTAATACGAATTAAATTACTGAAACTCTACTACTACTAAATAAAGACTCAAAAGACCCAATTATAAACCATCGTAATTACAATAGCTAATTGGACTATTTCTGTTTCTTGTGTCCTATGCCTTGGTGTGTAAGATATTTATTTATTTATTATTCACTTTAGGCATTACATAGAGAGAGCAATTTTTACGTTGCTATGAAATTTTCGATGGCGCCTTCATAATTGGGCCTATTACCTAGTAATTTGAATACTAATGTTGTTTACTACTAATACCTACTATAGAATCAAGAGATTGCTAACTATAGATACTTTGAAAAATTAAGTCCAAGATTAACTTCGTGTTGCATATTCGTATTGTATTGTATGACTTCTGTACCCTCGATGTTTTGTGCGTCTATAGACTCGTCTGTTATGTTATAATTAGAGTGTTTGTCACATCTTGACCTCTATGTCGCGCCTCCACATGCACACGGTGAAGGACTTTTTGGCTTCATACTTACAAGAATTGTGCAAGTTGCTCCCAAATTATCATGGTACTTTTTTTCTGTTTTAGTATTTTTTGTTATAACGGTAACAGGGATACGTCATCTGTGAACATAGCGTTCTAGCTATTACCCAACTATTACTGTTCATGAGATACAGCCGGGTGACAAACAGACGGACGGACAGAGGAGAGATAGACGAGAGTAATACGGTCCCATTTTTACCCTCTGGGTATGGAACCCTAAAAATGGAACTATTGTGATATTACATAGGCGTGCCAGAGGCTTTTAAGCTGCAGCTTAAAAAGACTAAGGTTAACCACCACCCAGCCGCTTAAGTACAACGTGGGTGTCTTCAAATCCCGAGTAAATAGGTATCTTCTAGGTAAGCGTGCTACATCTTAGACAGCATATCTGCTCAACATCAGGCAGTATGTAGTCAAACGCAAACCTACAAGGAATAAAAAAAAACATAAAAAATTAACATACCTACGCCAACACAAATTGTAAAAAATATTTTTAAAAAAAGATAGATTTTGATTTATTTATATTAATTAAACTTGACCCTTTTCAACCCATTTATTATGTTAGGTAAGTATTGTAATATTTTAATCACCATTTTAACGCCTTTACTTAGGTACGTCAAGTGTTACAGAAGTATTTGTATATTGCAAACACGTGGCATCTGCAATTAAATTGTAAACAGGTACCTATCCTACAGTGGCGATTGCAGTATAACACCATTATTTATCTATCATAATACCTATAGGAATACCTATTCTCCATAAATATCCGAGCAATCATGGCTGCCGTCGTTACAGGACAAATTGGTGATTATGTTGCTATAATAAGTGGTCCGTCATTATTTATAACAATTTACTGCAGATTAACAGCGAGCAAAATTAATAACTTAAGGCATACGTCTATTGTCATAAATTTCGAAGCAATAAGTAGGTAGGTGTTTAAGTTTTATCTAGTTCTAATTTTTATTTAAGTATGTACCTTAAATAAAAATTAACACAAAAATAGCTCTCTACTAGGTATGGTAGTCTGAGTCAGTGGTGCCAAGACAAAGAGGGACTTTATTTTTTACTTTCGAATGGTCGGACGTAGCTATACAGAACTTGTATGGCGAGTGAGACGGCTAGGACGTATACAGGTACAGGGTTATTCCTAATCAATTAACATCCTTTTAGAGGCTTATTCTGTACATTAAAACTAACAACTTTTGTCAAATCTCAAAAAAAAAATGTTGTTCCATAGAAAAATATCGTTCACTCTCGACAAAATGTATGGAACAGCTGATTTTTTTTTTAGTTTTGACAAAAGTCGCAGTTAAAAAGTTAAAAGGATGCCAATTGATTAGGAATAACCCTGTATAGTCGTATACGTAACTTTACGGATCCTTCATTCAATCTGTCAAAGTCCGTATACGAAAGTTAAAAATAATGCCCCAGGTCCCACGGGATTTTCCGAATTTGCCAAAAGACAGCGTTCCATATCCAGCTATAAAAATTAAAAAAATTAAGCAAATTTTATAAAATAAATCGACCCAAAGCAAGATATAATTTTATTTCGACAAAAATCTTGACGCACCTGTTTATTCGAATTTCAGTAAAAAATATCGAGTAGTTTACCCATTAGGTACTTACAACTTGATTTCAACAATTAGGCACCACGAAAAATACTGCAGTTTTAGGATAAATACCTACACAAAAATAGTACAATTTTATACTAACTTCAAGTTCAAATTCTTGAAGGGCATAAAAACGAATAACAATTGTAAGGACATTACACTAAACTGTAGGTATAGGTACAGACTACAGGTTTGAGCCAGTGGAGTGCGTTTTAGACAAAGAGCTGTAGCTTTTTTTTTTACGTCCAAGATGTAAAATACTGTATACCTACACGTAGAAACAACCACTTAACCCCTGCTAGTCAAGCATGCGACAACGAATAGCCACGAAAAAAACTCATTTCGACGTGTGATAAGGTGACAGATATATACTTTGCCATAACGCTGTCTCGTTCTGACACTACGAACGAAATAATTCGTGGCGCGCATACTAGCATGTCTGAACTATCATGCAACGGGCAAACATTTCAGAAAAAGTCAACTAAAAACGTTGTCTCATTAATTTAAATTAGTAGATTAAACACTATCTTATAATTTGAATCAGGTATCCCTGGAAGAATAACACTATTTACAGGGTTACTCACATCCAGGGTACAATAATCTGAATTATTCAATGGGGGAATAATTCAAACCATTATTATAAACTCACTGTAAAGCCAACCCAGGATACGAGAAAAACCTTTCAACAGTTTCTTACATATTGTCGATTCTGAGTTTCGGATTTGTAACAGCTGATTTTTTTTCTCGAATTCCCGGTTGGCCTGTAATAAAAGTTTTTCGTAATAATAGTTTAAAGTTTTTCTAAACTAAATCACACCCTTTTGGATTAGTATCCGTACCGTACCAAGACCAACCTTTTAATAGTCCACTGCTGGCCTACCCACAAAAGGTGATTATAACAAGCATATATAGTCCTATGCGAACAAATCTGCACAACATTTTTACTTGGAATATTAGTATTCAAAGCTTGCAGATATTAAAATAGCTAAAAATTACGTTTCGTATTTTCGAATATTAAAACAAAATCGACCAACAGCTCACAAACTAATTCATTCGTAAACCATCTACATAACGGGTTTGGTGCATATTTACAACTTTACCATCTTAGTAGAGGCAAATAAAATACCTATTGTTTCTTTAATTATCACTTCACATCTAAATACATCTTACGAATGACCGACCATAAAACTGAGGTCTTGTGCCGTTCAATTATCTTAATGGGTCATTTTATTTATATGTTCTCCAACACGTTTTGTTTTGATGTGAATTATTTAATTCACGGACAGCTGTAATACCTCTATAGAGCTCAGACCAAATAAAAAAATCAAAACAGAATTTTGTGAACAAAACAAGTGAGACTGGCAAAACTACGCCTCGCCGTGTACAGATACAGTTAACACACAACACGGCATTCTATCTTGATTTTATATTTGGTCTGAGCTACAATACCTACAATGCTTGTACAATTTAGGTACCTACGTATATTTTAGTGTTTCAGAATATCGTTGTACTCAGATACGAGTAATTTATTGGCAACTTGTAAACGTATTATAATAACAAACTACCTAGCTGCTTTTTAGGACTTTTAGAGCTTCGCCAGTGGCTTGTCATTTTTGAAGCCGTTTTCCCGTTCTCATTTTCGAGATGTACCCATTTTAATATTTGTTAATAAACGATCTTGTTCTTTTCGTATTTCACTACTCTCTTCACAACCATCTTAGGGTATACATTCATGGCATTTAGTATTAGGATAATCTGTTTTTTTATTTTGGCATAATTGTAGAACATATATTTCAGTACATAGTCATCAACGGCATCAAATGATTTCTTTGACCGCCGTTGGGAACCCACAAATACACAGACACAAAACAGTTTTCCCATCTTTGAACTCTTTACTAAAAAATTGGTTGTATGTAAAGTCAGTTTACGGACGATAATTTTTCGTGACAACGTCATAAGAAAACATTGTTGAATCAACAAATGAAACTAGCCTAACGCTTAGGCCGATCGTGCCCTTCTATTACTTGTACCGCGCTCTCGCTTGCAAGCTCGGCTCAGGCGGAACGTAGAACTTTTTTTAGATATGCCCCCTGCCCCTTTCTTCTATCGTACGGCTAGACAGACGCGAACAAAGCGCCACCCTTTTATGGTGGACATTCCGCGCGTTAGAACCAAGCGTTTTGAATCCTCATTTCTCATACGAACAGCCAGAATGTGGAACGCTTTGCCTGGGTCTGTCTTCCCGTTAAAGTACAACGTGGTCTTCAAATCCCGAGTAAATAGCTATCTTCTAGGTAAGCGTGCTACACCCTAGACCGCACATCTGCTTAACATCAGGCATGTAGTCAAACGCGAACCTATTCGAAATAAAAAAAAAAATATATATTTATAAGACGTTGTCACGTCAAAATATTGATTGTACCTACGCTTTTCATCTTTTCCCTCCATTTCTCAGATACCAAAGGCCTTAGTCCATGTTTTGCGTAGTTTACTTAAACTTTCGCGTTCGCGTGTGGCTTCATACATTTTGCTTAGTTCTTTCTCGTTTCCACCAGGGGCGTTGTACAAAAATGTATAGAGCCCACGCAGACAGCTGTAGTTTCAATTTACGTGTAAACCTTGACTGACCCCTGGTGAAGTGAACTGGTGAAATTAATATTCTTAGTCTCACAATATTTTCCGTCCATTTCCCAGATACCTGGTGAGGTTAGGAGAGCTGGACCTGGCGCGGGAGGACGAGGGCGCGACGCCGATGGACGTCATCATCAAGGAGAAGATCAAGCACGAGCAGTACAACGCCAAGGCCTTCACCAGCGACATCGCGGTCCTCGTGCTCGACACAGACGTCACATTTACTGGTACGTCTGCCAGCTATTTTTATGACACCACGGCATTTGAACATCGGCAAAGTAACGCCTGATTAATTCAACTATTTTTTTCTGGTCATAGTGTCACTTTTGCTGTTGTATAATATTTAGGGCTTATTTTGCTGAATTTACACTGTCACTGCACGGCACTGTTGTTTGCAAGGGTGTAAGGGGTAATTTTGGCGCAATCAGGAGTAGTATATTTTATCAGCTGCTGGTCCATCTGCCAGTAGCCAACTAGTCAACCAGCAGTTGCTGGCCTAGCTTTATTTTTAAGAGAATTCACTCTCTGTGAGTTACATTTTTATCAGTAGGTACCTATAACTAATTTTCATGTTGTTGAAGACGTGTAAAGCCTGTCAATCTACATTTGGCTTTTCTTGTCCAGAGCTGATCAAGCCGATCTGCCTGCCGCGGACGTCGGAGCTACGGTCCATGACCTTCGAGAGATATAACCCCATCATCGCCGGCTGGGGAGACACTGAGTTCCGTGAGTACCACCAGCTATATTAAATACACTGTTTGTTTAGCCTTTAAATTCTCCCAATTTACTTAATCTTCTTCTTTATGAATTATTGGATGCTAACCCAAGGGCTCCAGATTTAGAATTCTAAGCTGTCACATTCAATTTATACTATTATTCCTCCATTTTACTGAACTTTATTCTGATTAATTGTGGGATGCTAACCCAATGATTCCAGATTTAGAATTCATTCAACTTTTGTATTTTCAAGTAGGAAGACTGGATACTTTGATTGGATTATCTGGTATTTAGAATCAGAAAGGTCACTATAATCATGTCAGCGGTTGGACGATTATCTACTATTCATTCCACAAAGACTTCTCCAACTGAATTTTAATGAGATAAGTCGAAAGCAGCCTGCAGCCTTTGAGCTGTCTGTGCTTTGCAATAGAAGTTTTTTTAAATGTGTAGTAGCCTCACTGAGTATTTTTTAAACTTATTAAATTTAATAAACTAAACAGTTTACAAAGGACGGGAGTTAATTGAAGTTTTAAAATACAGCATAGTTCATGTAATCCTGAGTACAGGACGCGGCATGGCAGGTAAACAAGTTTAGCGCTTAGAGAAGTGTGGAGGGGGTGACTGCGCATGGGTTTGGCATGGCGGTTCACCATGCGCAGCCATCCCCTTCATACTTTACTCAGCGCTAAAATTAAGTGCCGCTACTTGTAATATCTACTCGAGTTGCGACCGCATTTGACTTTTTCAATACTTGAGTTATATTCCGCGAGTTGCGCGCTGCGGCTCGCAGTGTTGCATAGCACTGTGCTGTGTGCGTGATCCACAAGCGCGCAGCGCTCGGGATGACAGCGATGGCGGTGCGTTGTCAGGGGCGACGCTATTCTATTCGTATTTTACTAGATTATTGTCAGCGATCACCGAAATTAAGCAACGTTCTGCACAGTCAGTATTCGGATAAATTGTAGGACCAGAATTGCCTTAATCGTTTAGCCAAGTCAGAACCCTTCAGGCGGCCTAAAAACTTTTACATCTACCTCGGCTAGCCACGCGGCCTATACGTACTTTATCTACTTTTTTATGATCGATGTAAAATTTTGTAATATTGTCTCCAGGCGGTCCAGCGGCCACGCACCTGCAGGTGCTGCAGCTGCCCGTCGTCAGCAACGAGTTCTGCGCAGACGCCTACAAGCAGTACAAGGCGCAGACCATCGACGAGCGCGTGCTCTGCGCCGGGTTCAAGAAGGGGGGGAAAGATGCTTGTCAAGGGGACTCGGGGGGACCGCTCATGCAGCCTATTGTAAGTATCTTATGTTAATAAAAGTTATAATAATATCTATCATATGTTAAAATAATACTCTGTGCGGAGTTCAAGAAAGGAGGGAAGAACGTTAGTCAAGGAGACTTGGGGGGACCGCTCATGCAACGCCTAGTGAGTATCTTAATTTAGCTGATTCTTGCAGTAAGGTGACAAGCCGTACAAGGCGTAAACGATAGACGAGCGAGTACAGGGTTTGACCGCTCATTGTAACTTATAGTGATTCTAGTTGTAAGGTAACTAGCATTAGGTACAAGGGACAGGTCGACAAAGACTTATAAGACAATATTCACTTGAAATATATGACTAAAATCTCATGCTAATAACAATAAAGAGTATGATAATGACAATATTTCCAGATTGCTCCACAGCACAGAGCTATTCTAAAGAGATAATGCGGTTGATCTAGATAATCTGAAAGAGACGTATTGATTTAATACGACATGAGTTCGAAGAGACATGGAGAGTAGAGCCCAAAATTTAAAAACATATTTGATAATTTTGACAGTTGTCTCATCAACATCTTGCCTTTATCCTACTAGGTGGGGTCGGCACAGCACGTTTCCTTTCGCTACTTCCCTCTACTATTCGTCATCTCATCCATCATGAACTCATTTCTCTCGCATGTCATCTTTAACATAATTCATCCACACTTTTCTTGGTCTTCCCCTCCCGTTTTTTCCACTTACCATCATATTAAGAGTTTTCTTTTGTGACATGACTATCCTCCCTTCTCATTATATGCCCATACCAAGATAAGCAGAAAATGCCATATAAGTATTTTTATGGTTTGAAGAGCCTTTATCTGGCCTCAGTCGTCAGATTTCGTAGTTTTTATTCTGTGCTCGTTAGTGTTATTCTAACCATCCCTTTCTCCTGCAGTACAACAGCGAGGCTCAGACGGCGCCGATGTACCAGATCGGCGTGGTCTCGTACGGGAAGAAGTGCGCCGAGGCGGGCTTCCCCGGCGTGTACTCGCGCGTCACGCACTTCGCGCCCTGGCTCGAGGAGAAGATCACGGGCGTCAGGGACAGCAGGAGATAAGACACCAAATTCATTATTCATTTAGTGTAATTTGAGACTTTGAGCAATTTTTTTTGTGTAAGAAAAATAATTTCAAAAATAAAAGCTACAAGTGTATATAATTTTATCAGCTGGCTGGATACGAGCACTTGACCGCTGCCACAAATTTCGGCCCCGCGTTTTTGATAAGAGAGAATAAGGGAACGTACTCATACTAAGTGAACCGTTATGGGAGAGAGGGGAAAAAGGATCTTCAAAATACTACACTTGGTCACAGGGAGGGAGGATCTTCAAAGTCCTACACTTTCGATCACAGGGACATGAGAGGAGGCTTAGGTCTTCGTCACGTAGTCATTATATTCATTACAGTCATTACGAAAACTTACTTTCAAATTTATGTTTGCGAAAAAGAGTTTATAGTCATATAATAAATATAACGACGAGAGATCACCGAGGGGGGGGAGGGTGTAAAAAAATGTGTTAAAAGTCACACAGTATGGAGTACGTTCCTTTATTTTCTGTTACCGTGGCGATAAAAATAGAAAGTGATGTCGTTATATTTATGACTATAATCATGAAAATATCTGTAAAATGGCAACTCATTCAACTATGTTATTTCATGTATGATGGAGAGATTAATTGTACATAAGATATAATTATTGTGTGCCTATTTACCAATTATGTCTGCATTAAAGGTACCTTATTAATGATGCCTCATCTTTTGTATTGTAGATTGACTTATACGTAAGAAAGTTATAAAACTATTCAGTCATAGAGAGTGAGTCTGCAAAAATAAAACGTTTACTTAGAAAACATTGGTTAAAAAACAATATTTGTCAACATACGTTTTACAATGTTGCAATATAATTAGCTAAATACCATGTTGTTACAATAAAAGTCCTAACCAAAACCATATTCGAACCCAGTAATTCAGAAAAGGTGATATTTTTATAGAATGTATGTTGGAGCCATAGAAAAATATCATGTACCGAAAGTATGAATCATCCCTTGTGGGCTTAGTTCACCTTTTTTGAATTACCCTGTATATTAGATCAAAATAATAATCATAAAGTATGAGTAAGTGAAATCATGAAGTTATTTAAATCAACTAATGTTTTATATTCTCGATATTAGCTACTTAATTTTATTGATATTTTGTACAGCATCTGTGGTTTTAAACCAAACGCTCTCTTAGTTTTTATTTATTGTGTTAAGTTTGTTAACTTAGTGTAAGAAACTACATTTGATATAAACTTTTAATAAGACTTTTTTGTGACACAATATCTTTTATTAAGAGCCCGATCCCTACTTTGACTTTTGTGTATAAAATATTTGTTACCCAAAAATAAGTGTGGTTTGTTTGAGTAAGGCATCGTACCTAGTTTCCAAAGAAAAGGAACAATTTATAGCTTTTTAGGGTTCCATACTTAAAGGGTAAAAACGGGACCCTATTACTAAGACTCCGCTGTCCGTCTGTCTGTCTGTCTGTCACCAGGATGTATCACATGACGATGATAGCTAGAACGTGTATTGGTGATCGAAGGCTAGAACGTTGAAATGTTCACAGATGATGTATTTATGTTGCTGCTATATCAACAAATACTAAAAACAAATAAATATTTAATGGGGGGTCCCATACAACAAACTTGAATTTTTAGCCTTTTTTTTGCTCGATATTAATAACGGTGACAAATATATGCTTGAAATATTAACAGAATATTTACTTAAATATTTTCTTTAAAAATAGACAATAAAATTAAAATAGAATAACTATTTAAGGGGGGCTCCCATACAAGGAACGTGATTTTTTGCTCGAAATTAATAACGGCAACAGGAAGATGCTTGAAATATTCACAGAATGTCAAGTTGTACCTACATATGTATATACCCTTCAAAATTAAATATTTAAATTAAAATAAAATATGTTAAGGGTTGCTTCCATATAGTACGGAACCCTTTGTGTGCGAGTCCGACTCGCACGTGGCCGATTATTTTGATATAAAATACTGGGTGTTTCGATGACAAACATATTCCGGAATATCTTTGTACTCATCAATATGACAATTATTTACTATGACACGAACACCGAAATTACGAAAAGAAATCGGGTGGTCCGTGCTTTTTTTAAGCAATAGCTGATTTTATTACGTAAATTTGGGGCTAATGACATAGTCAAATGTCAGTAATTTATTTTTTATTTAATAATGACAATACTACACTACTACTGCATAGAAAGCAATTGGATCATCCACAGAACCTTGAAAATGTAAAGATAATTCAAGTGCTCAAGCCCACTGCCAGTTGGCAGCGTGCCCACCATGCTGGCAGCATTGCCACGCTGAATGGCAATGCTTATACGTTGAGCCAAATAAACACCAGCATTTTGGTCACGCGTCGCGTCCACCAGACGTAGTAAATGACATAGTAAAAGTCGATCATAGTAATGAGTAAAAGACAACCTAGAATATTTTCGTCGTCTCAAAAAATCAATCCATATTTGCTTCTCTGAAAATATATTTCTTGTTTGATACCTATAAAATTAATACTTAGTGATTTTAGAGTTAGAAAATCGACAACTTTTACACTGTAAGCAAGTAAGAATTCTATTTTTATGTTATCTAATAAATACATTATCTAACCCCAAGCATAGTTAAAGAGATAAAATCATACTTAGAGATAATTTTATAATGTATCATTGATAGCATGATCAACGTTACTCAAGGAATTAAAAACGATTAAGGGTTTAATTTGCATTTATTCGCGATAAATAACACGTGTTTATAAAGTCCACATATTATGTATTTAAAAAAATCTACACTGCTTACAAATACTGTAAGATAGCACAATACAAAACGATTAAATTGGGAACTTGGCTACTACACCTAATTAATCGTATATAGAGCACAACATACTAATATATCCAATATAAATTATATAGGTAAATTAAATCATTTATATCTTAGTTAAATATTCAGTTTTGTAGTGATCTTTAAGCTTTTAACATAAAATGGTTGCTCTTTTCCCGAATGACTCTACTATGCGATGCATCTAGTTATTATTTTAGTTTTTAAGAGGCTTTGCCAACACTTAAAAAGAAAATTAAAAAATTTCTTAGATAAAATCAAAAAATTAGTATAAGTAGGTACGTCTAATAACATTGCGACACATATTTAGATGACAGGCTGTCTTAAAAACTATAATGTTATTGATATGGATTTTTGTCACAGGCTCATATATGAAACATATCTCGTAGCGATAGCGATTTCCAAATTTCTTTTAAATAAATATAATATAAATGTAGGTCTCATTCTAAGTTTTGAACCGACGACGTCTTGAAGGCGGATACCGTTCATTACATCGAACCGATTAAATATTTTGTATAGAACTTTGATAATTAAAGAAAAAGAAATTTGAAAAATAAAGGCGAAACCCTTTTACCACCTAACCCAATTATTACTACGCAATAAAAAGACTCTTGAAAACGTTAACATTTCCATGAAATTAGCAATAGCCATGACTTGTGTATATTCCCCACACCAACGGCTATCAGATCGACGTATCAGATGGCACTGATAACGCTGATAACGTGTGTTTTGCTTATTACTCACACGGCACGAGGATTGCCGATAACGCATACGTATACAAATACGTAAAAAAATAAAAAAATCGTATTTGATACACAAAAACGTAAAATTTATGTACCTATGTTTATATACCAAATTTACATACCAGAGTAAAAATGATTAATGTAATGTTTTTATGCTTAAAGTGAATTGAAAAGTGAAAGAGTGGTATAGTAAAAATAAGACATTATTTTTTTATACGATTGCCAAACAAAAGTGTAGAAGTCAAGGAAATGTAAGGCGTACTCTTAAGTGTTTTATGAAGGATTAATTTTAGTTTGGTGAATTTGGTGATTATGAAGAAAAGAACAGAACGTTGATTTGTTATTAGTCTGTGTAGTGAGTTCCTATGTGTATTATTACGTTAATTCTGAAGAGATATCTCAAGATGACGGTGTTGCATAAAAACGGAGGTGAGTACGTACTCAGTGATGCTCTATTTAAGTTCCGTGGAGAATTGTACAACACAGATCATTTATTTCATTTAGCCAAGTCTTTTTAAGCCTGATTAATTTTTATAAATATCCGTAATTATCTTACGATTTTCTACGTGTGTACCTACCACAGACGTATAAGTATACGTTTGTGGTACCTACCTACAATTGCACTTCTACTACATTCGCACTATTACCTAACAAAAACTACCGAAGTATACCTTAAATACAAAAAAGTAATGATAGGTACCATGGGTGCCATTAAAAAAATACACTGATTAAAATATTAGAAGAAATAAAAAAAATTAAATGCGTAGCATTATCCGTAATGAGTAGCGTAGAAGAAGAGAGGCCTATTCTCATCATTCTGCGATTACGAGCTGGAAAAGTGATGATGTAGCGTCGAAATAAACATTCAAAAATTGACCTCATGTGGACGATCGAGTAGCTTGGACATTTATTATGCTTGAAATTTGAGCACACCGGGTACAAAGGTACTGGAAATTTAAAATAGCAGATAGTGAGATAATTAAATCAAATCCTGAAATTAATCTAGTTCATTGATAAACAAATTGGCATGTAAATAATAATTTGTCGCATTGATGTTGCTTACGAACAATTATTAAATTCTTTGATAAGGGATAGATAAATAACGATAAAGATTCCCATGGCAATGAAATGTAGGAAGTTTTGTTCTGTTTAGTTTCGAATGCGATAAAAGAAGTTAAAGTTGTGTCCATTATCAACTTTTTAAAAGTTTCCTGTAGAAAGTTGGTAGTTGCTATAGCGTTTATCTACGGTTGCCGCACTGTTATTGCTATCTGTGGGCAACTTTCATTGCTGAATAGCTCAATCTGACATTGCCGGGCACAGGGGGAGGGAGGGTGTGAAATCGCCCGGCAAGTTGCGATTGACGGTAGAGGAAATCAGCAACTTTAAAACCGGTACATATTTAAAAGTTGTTAGTTGCAGCAATTAACTTATAGTCATCGATTACAGCAACTGAAAACTGTTGGCGATTTCCGGCACTCGAAACTCGAGTTGCTGTGTGTGCGCAGTCCCATTGAAATACCTACATGTAAACTGCTAGTTTCTAGTTGTTGCAATAGTTCTTCCTTGTGCAAAGGGCCTAGTAATCTTTGCATTTTGTGAAGCAACGGTTTGTACAATACTAGTGCACAAATTCTATATCGATATTATTTAAAACTTACTTATTATTCTTGTGAAAATTTCACGCCACGTCGTTATTTTAACTTTATTTACAACGAGAAAATATTATTTTATTATATTTCTTCCTAATAACCTCCGAAATATTTTTTTCCCAGTTTTGGTGAAGTCATGGTACTTCCTCCGCACTTACATCCTGACCCTGGCCAGGTTCGACCTGTTCCTGCAGGGCTCGCTGCTCATCACTATCTTGCTGGAAAGCAACGTCTACCTACTGTTGCGAAGGGACCATGGTGGAGGGCAAACTCCAGCCTATGTTGAAGGTAATAAAGTTTAGATTCCTGGTACCAACTTCTGTTGTTGAGGGATTATGGCAGGGGAGCAGACTCCAGACTATGTGTTGAAAGTAACAAGGTTCAGCACGTCCTAGACAACTTCAACTTACCTACCCTTCGATCCATATTTCTGGAAAGTAATATGTACTATACCAAAGTGGGGAGCACATTTTAACCTATGTTCCTAATCTTAATAAGTGAAGATCGACAAAAGCCACAGGCAAATCCATGACGGATTTCACCTTTCCTATGACACCTGTGTGATTACTAAGGTATCCTCTAATAGCTGACTTATCGCTTATCTAAAATTGTCACTGAATTTACTAGAACAGTGGCCGTTTATGTAATTCCTCCACCTGAAAACTCCATCCTAATCTTCCAGACTGGATCATGATAGGCGCTGCCGGAGCGGAATTTCTAGCAGGATCTCTAATAGGATGGTGTGGCGGGAGGAAGAGGAACTTCGCGCTCACAGCGTGGCTCGGCATCGCTGCAGTCTCCGGCTTTCTAGTCCTGTTCGTGCCTTTCACGGAGGAGCGCAGCCGATATGTCGGTAAGAAAGGACATCTTGTCTACTGTCTACTGCAAAGGATCACTGAAAATCATTGATCATCAATATAGCCATGTCAGAGGCCTTAGGCGGCTTAAAAACTCTGACGTCAGGGCTATACGAACTTACTTTTTTATTGATCATGAATTCAAGATACCTTGAACTTAGCAACTTTGAAAATTCTAGCACATTTCTAGTACCCACTTTTTGGATCGTCCTTTTAATACGTTGATTCGCTAAAATAATCATGACTAGCTAACTAGTTTTTTTTTATTCCGTATATATTTTTATATTTATTTAGGTTTGCGTTTGACTACATACTGCCTGATGTTGAGCAGATATGCGGTCTAGGGAGTAGCACGCTTACCTAGATGATACCTATTTACTCAAGATTTGAAGACACCCACGTTGTCCTTAAGCGAGAAGTCAGACCCAGGCAAAGCGTTCCACATTCTAGCTGTTCGTATGAGGAATGAGGATTCGAAACGCTTAGTTCTAACTTACAGAATGTCCACCATAAAAGGGTGGCGCTTTGGTCGCGTCTGTCTAGCCGTACGATAGAAGAAAAGGGCAGGTGAAGTTCGGAGCCATATCATCATCGGTTCATAAATACCCATAGCTTTTTATTTCAGGTAGGACATTTATCATTTGTATTTTTATTTTCCTTCGTCTATTTTCAGAGCTCTGCGGCGGGGAGCCCATCACCTTATACAGGGGGTTCTCAGAAGATACCCGCAAGTCCGTCCGGCTGGCGCTGCTCATTATCTCAGCTATCTGCTGCGGCCTCACCAAACTCAGTATCTGGGCGCACGGGTTCACTTACCTGGATGACCACGAGCCTCAGAATGGACCCTACTTTTACGGTACCTAAGGAAAAGAGCAATACGTATAGGCCGAATTATACAAGTCGGCGGATATGAACACAAAGCTCGCTTGTAGCTAACTTCACATCCGCCGACTTATATGATTCGGCCTATAACTATTTAATTTCTGTGTGGAATTAGTAAATACCACTTAGCTAGTAGTCAGACTATGAACAGCGAAATATCATCTTCCATTAATCTATCAGCCGTGAGACCTCCACTGCTAGGCATCGGCCGCCCCATTATTTTAACAAATAATATTTTTCCAGGAATCCTGATCTCCATCCGTCTGTCACTGGGGCTGAGCGGACAAGGCTGGCTTCAGCCCAGCTCCATGGGCGAAGACTGGTGGAAGTCTCACGTCTCGCTCTGCTCCCTCACGCTCATGTTTTCCATCCTCTTCACTCTGTTCCCCTCGCAGATGAAGGACTTTATCGATATAGACGAGGACAGGGCTGCTGACCAGAGTAAGTTGGTAAATCAGAGTAAGTTGGTAAATCAGAGTAAGTTGATAAGTCAGGGTAAGTTGGTAAATCAGAGTATGTTGGTAAATCAGAGACTAAAATTAACTAATTAAATTAAATTAAGCAACGTTCCGCACGGTCAGTATTTGGATGGGTGACCGCGGGTGGCATTTTCCAACTGAGCGCTACCGTGGCTCGGATGACACGTTAAATTGTAGGTCCCGGTTGTTTTAACCGTTTAGCCATGTCAGAGGCCTTCAGGCGGCCTAAAAACTCTGACACAAGGGCTAGCCACCCGGCCTATACGAACTTACTTACTTACTTAATCAGAGACTGTTGGTAAATCAGAGTAAGATTTATCAAATTACTCTGTCATAAGGCATTGAATTGGGCGTAGGTATTTATTTTTTTATTTTGGGCTTATATTTTTTCACTATTTGTTAACCAATACACTTGTTTTTTTATTTCAACTGGTAGAGTCAATACAAGTCAATATCTACCTAGGGAGTGATCCTAGAGGGTTGATCCCATAGTACAAAATAATAATGATGCGTGCTCCTATTATATTTTCAATTGATGGTTTTGACCGGTACTCTCAGAGTTAGCTCAAAAAACGTTGACAGGGATTGATGTCATTTTGCGAAATAGTGAAATGCTAACCACAATCTGAAAAAAAAATTAAACCAACATTTGTGATTTTCCCCTGTGTGTGTCCTGTCCCCGTGTTGTTGGTATTGACTAGTAGACTAGTAGCAGATAATGAGCTGCTTTTGTCCGCAGGTTTGTTCCCGACGCTGGGCCGCGTGGTGCGCAACAAGGCGCTGGTGCTGCAGACCGTGGCGCTCTCACTCCTCAGCACCTCTGTTTTCGGCTTCGTACATTACGATAGAGCTTTTGTGCAGGTACTGTACTGTAGCAGCCTTTTTTTAACAGTCCACTGCAGGACTTAGAACTATCCACGTAAGGTGATTGAGCCATATTCACCACGCTAGGCCAGTGCGGGTTAGTGGATTCACATACACCATCGAATTTACTCTACGGGCGTATGCAGGATGCCTCACGATGTTTTCCTTCACCGAATAGCCCGTGTTGTGAAATCCAGTAGAACCTACATAAATTCCAAGGAATTCATTGGTACGGGACCGGAATTTGAACCCACGACCTCACGATTGTAAGGCGGGTTTCATTACCACTAGACCACCACGGCTTTCTATTATCATTCTATTCTTATCTAATTAAAACTGCAGTTATTACAATATAACTCTCCATCCAAACCATAGTAGGTACAGGTTTCGCATAGTCACCGCTTTCTCATTTTTAAAAGCCTAACAACTCCAAGCCTCTGAAAATAGCGACACCTTTTTGGTTTTAATCGCTAAATATTTACCGTCTTACCATAAAAGTTTTACGCACGCTTTAGACAATGTTTAATAGTACATTTTAAACACTGTTTGATCGTACAATTTGTATGTACTATTAAACAGTGTTTAAATTTTTTTTAAATCTTTTGTGGTAAGGCGGTTATTTTTGAACTGATTCCAGGCACGATTCCACATGGAAGCGTACAGACAGGACCCGCGCTCGTCGCGCGCTCTGTCGGACATATTCCGCTCGCTGGTCATCATTTTCTTCGTCATGGTAGGTGATTCGACAAAGTTATTGCTACATTTATATCCATACTAGCTTTTACCCGCGGCTTCGCCCGCGATATAAATTAATTGATGTTTATATTGTCAAAAATATGGTATACTAACAAAAATAGTAAGTGCGCCACAAAATATTAGCCCCAATTCAATGTGAAACGGTACACAAATATTGTAGCAAATACCTAATTATTTCAAACCCATAAAACAGCCAATCTCAACTAATTTTTGTCGTCATCGTTATCGTCCGCAGCTGTCTTTGTCCCACTGTTGGGTATAGGCCTCTCTATTGCAGTGGCATCTGCCTCGGCTCTTTGCCTGGTCATGATGATATCGTCGATATAGTCGACCCACCTTGCTGCCGCGCCGCACATAGCTGAGCGCTCTCACCTATTCAAGTACCCTAGTTGACCAGCTCGGTCACCACCGTCTTTCTTGCTCAAGAAGCGCTGGTCGAATTGGTTGCCACGCCATTATGAACGATGTCATACGCAGGGCTTAAACAGATTACCAGTCAACAGTGAACGAACGCGCTAGATAAAACCTTGATTTATTGGAAATTTTTAAAAGTGTAACCAGATCTCTCAGCAGCTCGAAAGATCTAGTAAAATAAAATATCACACACGCACACTTGCGCAAGCGCCCTGCACTACTTAAACGAAAAGGAGTATCCGCTATCACCCTCTCGCGAGGCGACACGAGCACTGCAGCATGGAGCTAACTTCACATCTGCCGAGTTGTACGAGTACATTAGGAGTAGGCATACATTTTCGCCGCGCGGTAGAAAGAGAGGGGATATTACTTTCTCTGGTACGCCGTGCCGGCGGTCTACTCTCCCTCCATCTTACGAATTTTCAATCAGGTCACATGTCCTGACGCGAGTTTAAGATTTTTTTCCCGTCTCAAAAAGTGCACAGCGCCGCTAAAGAAGTTTATACGGGATCGGCATCATTAGGGATTTAAACCTGAGTTTTGGTTGTAAGATGGGTGTTCCACCAGTAGTTATAATAAGTAAAATTCATATTAGATATAATAAGTAAAATTGATTTTATACTTCCAGATCTTCCGCGTGCGTTTCTCAGTGCGTCGCACGGACGGCGTGAAGGCCAACACGGCGTCGAAGGTCGGCGGCGTCGTGGCCGCCATCGTGGCTATCCTCATGGCGTTCATCGCGGCTTTGAGTTGTGACGTGGGCAGTATAGAGGGCGCGGCGGACAAGTATGTGCAGCCGGAGTGTAGCTCGCAATGTGGGTAAGAATAACTAACTCCTTTATGAGGTGGCGTCGTGGCCGCCATTGTAGGCATTTTCATGGCCTTCATCGCGGCGCTCGGTTCTAACGGGGCATAGAGAGGGCATGGCGGATAAGTAGGTGCAGTGTTCAGTGCGTGTAAGTTTTTATTATCTATAATAAATTGTGCTAAATCAACTCACCAGTTGATCGATTTATTTAACGGTGTGGTGGCCGCCATCGTGGCTATTCTCATTGCGTTTATCGCGGCGCTAGGTTGTGACGTGGGGAGTATAGAGGGCGTGGTGGATAAGTATGTGCAACCAGCGTGCAGTGCCCAGTACGGGTAGGATAACACCTTTAGTTGGTGGCGTGATGGCTGCCCTCGTGGCTATTCTCAGTGGCGACAAAGGGTCTCAGGGTCAAATAGGGTGGCAGGGCTGCTAAAATTCCCGACCCGAAGGGGCCCCAGCCTGAAGGTACCCCAGTCCGACAGGCTGCGAGCTGAGAAATAACCAAACATTTTGAACAATATTTTCCCTGTATTGAAAAAAAACATCCAAAATTATCTTAATGTTGTTTCCATTCCTTGTCTTTTGTTATCTCAAATTAAAACCTTTTGTTTATTACGAAATCACTAAAAAATGAATAAAACTACGCTTCTGATGTTGTAAGGACGGTGTTATTGCAGATGTGACTCGGCGCGGTACGGGTTCAGCCCGGTCTGCGAGCTGGACTCCTCCACCACGTACTTCTCCCCGTGCCACGCCGGCTGTCAAGATGTTAGGGACCTCAATGGATTCCCGTGAGTTACCATCTGACTCCTGATATCACACGCAGTGACGTAGCTATAGCTTAGTACTATAGGTAGAATTATTGTAAGTACTTCAATAATCAAAAGTCCTCAAAGATCTTTTGGAGGACACCAACTGTCAGGATCGATGTATTTTTTGTGATTTCACCTGACGTTATACTCTTGAACTGATTACATCCGGGTCGCTCCGAGCAGAACTCGATAGGCTTGCGTTACTATGGACATACAACCGAATATAATTTACTAAGTATGTCAATTCTTCACTGGAATGGCCTTTTAAAATTTAGTTTCTGACTTCTCCTTGTGCTTAACTGGTCCCAGGCGTAGCTTTGGTCTTATGATGGGGCTCGTTTCCGCGATTTCACATCTTTCACGGTCAGACGGTTGGTTGATATCTTAACTTCTTAGCAAGCACTCGTTAACTGTACTATTTTTATTTCCAGTCTATTCGTGAACTGCACGTGCGGAGCAGGCTCGCTGGCGGGCGCGGCGCGCGGCGCGTGCTCGATAGACGCGTGTCGAACTGCCTTCTCCGCTTATCAAGTGTTATACACCGTCTTCCTTGCTGTCGCCGGTCAGTACCATCCCAGTTTAACGATCCTAGCCGATGTACAACAGGAGGTAGTATGTTCTATTTCCTGACCGTACGGATCCAAACCAAACCATATCTGATCCGTTGAAGGAAAATTAACAGTGTAGTGTATTTTGAATAACATTTTTTTTTCTACGTTGTATTTCTTGTAATATATTACAATTGATTTTACATAAAATAACGTTTGAGATTACTAAGACTTTAAGTATTTGGCACACTTGATGCGTTCTGCGGTCTGCAGTCAGGTCAAATTGAACGCAGCCCGCATTATGTACGGACAACGTTGCTGATCTCCATATACTCTATATATATATATATGCAATCTCGCCGTGCGATCAGGCAGCCTTGCCCGCATTGCCCGGTCCGCTGACCGGTTCCCCTGTCCGGACAGCCGACCGATGCCCTGACCGACAATGTTGTTCATGCACATTGCGGGCTGCGTTCAATTTGACCTGACCACAGACCGCATCTAGTGTGGCAAATCCTTTAGTTTGCTGTGTATACCTATGGTTTTTGGCTGGTATTGTTACAGCGGCGTCATTCCTGATGCAAGGCATGGTTGTGGTGCGCGCGGTGCGACGCGCAGACAAGCCGGTCGCCATGGGAGCTTCCTTCGCTGCCATCGCGCTTCTGGCCTCTGTTCTGGGGCACTTCCTCTACATGATTATTAGCTGTAAGTAGTTATATCAGTTGTAGAACGATCACTGCAATATATAGATATACGTAAGTAGGTAATCAAGACCGGTTAAACGAGCAGCGATAGTTAGTTCGTTCCAGCCATAGGACGTCCACTGCTGGACGATTCTGCGGACTTGATGTCATCCGTCCTTCTTGTAAAAGCTTGCTGGTACATGGTTTCTACTAGATAACTTTTCGACCCCATCGGCCATCAGTCTTAATTCTGAGCTATGTGACCTGCCCACCCATGGAGGGTGGCAGGTTGAACTTACCAACCCGCTGGTCTATGTCACTAACTTTAGTCTTCTACGGATCCCCTCATCTCTGAGTTGATCTCGCAGAGAGACTAACTCTAACTTTGATCCTTATCCCCAGATATTACATGCGCATTCCGTTCCGACGGCCGCTGCGTGCTGCACAAGGAGTCTCTGTGGATAGTGGCCTGCACCAGTTCTGTTCTAGCGCTCGCCTCCGGAGCCGTCAGCATATTGGCCAGCCGCGCGCGCACCGTGCCGCCTGTACCCACCACGGAACTATAGAATACATTGATTCATTTAGCTACAATCAGCGCCACCTGTCTCCTTGTCTGCAAAACTAACTTCCAAGCCTGCATTGCGCAAACGTAACTTTCTACGCCGCCCTGAGGAGTTAGTCCAGGCTATGGTCCAGGTTTACACATATGTAAATTGAAACTACAGCTGTTTCCATATGGCTCTATACATTTTCGTATAGCACCCCTGGCGAAACGAGGAAGAACGAACCAAAATGTGTGGAGCCACACGCGACCGTATAAGTAGTAAACTCCGCAAAACCTGGACTAAGGGCTCTGTACTAGTACCGTAACTGTATAGCAAAGGACTTGTAACCGTTAGTGTCACGGAACAACCTTATACGCCTCCAGTATCCAGTGCCTCCAGTGCTCGAGCATCTCGACCATGAAGTACAGCATTGTGCACCGAACATTTTTGACTATAAAAATATTATGATCATTTCATTAAAACTCGCGTGAGAATTCATTATACTAAAGAAAACACCGGCTCTCTGAACACATCAGGAGTGTAAAAAACATGGACACGGTCAAGTCCGCCGTGGCGGGGCATGCACAGGAACCTAACCATTTCCTAAGGTTTGATAAAGCTTCCGTCTTAGCTAGGGAGAGTTTCCTAGTTCCACGAAAAGTGCGTGAGGCTATAGAAATCGCTCGTCACCCGAACTTTAACCGTGACAGTGGATGGATGCTGGCACCATCGTGGAAACCGGTGTTGAGTTCTACGCAGCGGACTAATGATGTTTTTCAGACTCCGACGCTGGATACAGTTAGTGTTAGGTGTATAGACACGAATTGCTTGTCTAACGGAGTGTCATCAGAAGATGAAACTGAACAACACCATCACGCTCCTGACGCAAATGACAGAGCACGTTCGGCGAGGGCGGCGCGAGCAGAGACGCGGGAGGCGCGAGCTGTCGCCGCACGAGCCGCTGTCGCGAATGTTAGTGCGCGTGCGCCAGTCGACGGAAGGGCGCGTATTCCCTGACGAAGGAGTACTAATTACTCCGAAACCGGTCGGGTTCCCAGCGGCCCGGCCGCGATATCATACGTGAGTAAAAACCGGTGTTTTCTTTAGTATAAAAATATGGTACTTGATGTGCGTGAGTCAGTACGCGTATGTCAATATCTCGGGTATCAAGCTATATTTTACAAGGTATAGCAACCGCAAGGTAGTTTACAATGTCAATACAAGAATATGGAAAAGAAAATAACTAAGGACTATATCGCCAAAAGGATCATATTCTGCTATGATTTACATTACAAGTCATATTTAGCAAGAAACTTTAGTGAGAAACATTCCAGTCATTTAATTTTAAGGCAAATGGTTATTTATTTTTATTTTTACGGGTATAAAATAAAATAAAAAGCTAGGTATATTTTGTAATAAATATTTATATTAAACTCTCGACCAAATGGCACGCATTTTTATCTACCTTTCAACCCTTTACTAATATAACTTTTATTCGATTAACTACAACTTTAAAACTATCTCTATTCTATACAAAATAATTCGTATAAAATTGTTTATTTTACTATTTCTTAGTATCTGAGTAAACAGATCTAGATGACATCAATTCTATGGCAAAACAGTTTCTAAAATAACTAAGCCTGGATTAAAGAATATCCTTCTTACCACACAAAATTTAAACGCGCTTTAAACATTATTTAACCATGCAATTTGTACTGTTAAACATTGTCTAAGGCGTGGGTAAAACTTTTGTGGTAAGACGGTATATTTCGCCGTAGGCCTAAACTTTGTACCACGCTCCACAACAAGCGTCAAAATATGGCAAACAAATGTGCTGCAAAAAATCGGCATTTGATACTTATTTATTTGGTAGAAATAATCTTGTTAATTGATTTTTGTTTGTTATCATAGTCGCCATATTTTTTGAGCAATGTAATTATTTCCTAGTTAAACCATAGGCCGTTATTAAAAAAAAATAGTAAAATCATTTTACGAACCAAAAAAGCTAATATTCAGATTATGGTACAAGGTCATATAGCCTAAGCTCCATGCCATGTGTAAAAATCAAGCCTTGGGGCCTTATTGTGTTAACGCTCTGGCTTCGCTTTTTCTCTTTCTGGCTCCAGTAACTCACGCCACGAGAGCGAGCGGGAGGAAAAGTGAAGCCGAACTTCAGCGCGCTTACACAGTCAGGCCCCTGGTTTTAAGTTTTACAAGAATTGACGTCAATATTGCGCATTTTATATCTAAAACATAAAAATAGGATAATATGATCATAAAATATAAACAGTGTAAATTATTTTCAAAAATAAAATTTCTAAATAGTTCACTTTTAATCTTTGTTGTACTGTGGTTTTATTTATAATCGTTCTTTATTTTTAATGTTTAAATATTTCTACCTATACATTTACATTTTTTACGAATATAAATACGAATAATTGTTTCCTATAGGATACTCTCCTATATTATATATGATAGGATCCTCTGATTGGATGTTTTTCTACGCAATGGTGAATATTAATTAATATACCTAATTCACAAGTCTATCGGGTACTGTAAAACAAGTTTTTAGCAACAGACTATAAATTGTGGCCATTTTTCAATCCTTACACGTACCACATACATTTACGATAGCGTAAAAGTACTATTTAAAATATTGCTGTCTTATTTTAGCGGGTACGGTAAAAAAGTGACAACGATATTTTAGCGATTACTTTTAGATTGGGGACTTGAAAATTGACCTCTAGGTATATCTTATCACCTATATATATACTATTAATGTATATAAACTACATATTACTGCATAGTTTTTTTCTTGACAATTTAAACTTACGTATCTTTAACATTACATAAATTTTATTGTGCTGGCTACACCATGTTTTAAAAAAATTGCCCTACCCTTTTTCATATGAATAAAAATTATAATTAAAAACGAATCACACCTAGTAAAAAAATATATAAAAATAAAGCCAATCTCTTTGTGATCTTTTTTGGTTTCACTTAAAAAAATAAAACTTTTCATCCAGAAATTTCTAGATTTAAAAAAATATACAAAATGTTTTCATTTGAACCTGCCAGTTTATATTACGAATTAGTCGATTAATGCCCATTAGTATTGCAACCAATCCGTATGTACAGTGGGGGTGTTCCCATCGCATTTATACTATTGCCATTAATATGGCAATATTGTTGGCCAGGACCAAAAAGTACTAAAAAAATCAACATTGCATTGTTGGCAACACAGTTGACTACGTTTTCTACACAAATATTACACGATACAATTGCTAAGCAACTTTGTAACAATTAGGAACCTATACTTATTACGTAAATATGTACTTTGAGTGAGGACCAACGCCCATACAGCCGACTTTACTTAAAACTTTAAGGTTGATCGCAAACGAACGTGTTTGAAGCCACAAACGCTGGCGCTAGAAGTCATCACCCACTACCGTGTGCGGTGTATTAAGATGCAACATTGCAATCAGCGTACTGTACTGTACTGTACCAGCCTTTTTTAATAGTCCACTGCAGGACGTAGGACTACCCACGAAGGATGATTGGGCCATATCCACCACGCTGGCCCAGTGCGGGTTGGTGGATTCACATACGCCATCGAATTTCTTTTACGGACGCATGCAGGTTGCCTCACGATGTTTTCCTTCACTGCAAAGCCAGTGGTGAGAAATTCCGTACATGAATTCCAAGGAATTCATTGGTACGGGACCGGGATTTGAACCTCACGATTGTAAGGCTGGTGTCATTACCACTAGACCACCACGGCTTATCGGCAATCAGCGTGCATGAATCAAATTCTGTTGCATTTTTGCTATTTACAGCTGAACTACTCGTGTCATGAGTTTTTGGAGTAGACCGACTTGCATGCTCACTAATAGCTGGAGTAGTGGACTTTGTTATATATATTTAAGACCAAAATGTAAATTGTTCGACCTACATCGCAAGAGATAAATGATTGTGTATGTAACTTGTTAACACTACATATTCACGGTCGCAAACAAGTTTTCAGTTCAGTGTAAATGATAAATTAACTAAGAATATTTGAATTTCGGGCGCTGACGCAAAGGTCGAACCTTAAACCTCGCCTGCGAGCGGCCTAGTGTTCGACCAATCACAGAAGCCGTCATGTTAAATCAAAATATTTGATAATATCACTCTCGTTATAAGAAATCTGCGAACACTAACGTTTCTGGCTGTGACGTCGCGCTCGTCTGCGATAGCACTTAAGCTGACGTTTGTAACGTAAGTTTGGCGAGGGTTAGTGGTCGAGGATGCGGAGGTTTCCGGACACGATCTTGTTCTCGAGCACAGCTCCAGAAGGTATGTCGATCCTGTCGCCGTGGTTGGCTATGATTATCACCGTGCCCTGGAAATAAGAAAAAAAAAGATTATTGTCCATGTTCAAATTTTAATTGTACTGGACCCTATCTATATGTTATCCTCAGTATGTTAAGATTATTCATATGTATTCAGTGATTGCAGTGCGAGTTTACACGTAAACCGTTAACGGAATCTAGGTACATTTTTCGCGTGGCTCCATACATTTGTTTACAACGCCCATCCTGAAAACAAGGAAGAACTAACAAAAATGTATGGAGTCTCAAGAAAACGATAATAGTTTCGTTTACTATGCAAACTTATACCACAGCCCGGACACTCCGCGTTTCTTCATACAAAATCTGCTGTCTTACGCACACAACACTATATTTATTCACAGACACTACCCATACGCACGAACGCTACACGGGTATCTGCAGCGGCCTGTGCAGCCCGCGCGCAGAGTAGTCAATCGTGTCCTGACGCGGGGTGGAAGTGAGGAAGACTCAAACGGGTGGGGGGTAACGAGTGGCCGTTCTATACGTAGTATTATTATATCTTCTTTGCTTATACTAAGGCCTCAGTAGAGGGAATTATTCGTGGACGGAAACTACGATAGTTTCCGTGTAATTTCATATACCTATTTTTCAACAGCGAATAAAAGAAATACAAATATATAGAACTACAAACACACTCGTAAGAAAGACTCAGACCTTATATTAGTTCACAAATCAAAATCAAAATTTGCTTTATTCTTTGGACATATGGAAATGCGCTTAGAATCGTCTTTTTACAAAGGCTTACTAATTACGATTTAATTAATTACTTACATAAAATAATTTATTACAAATTAGAATACCCTGACATAAAATAATCCAAAAAAAATTAAAACAATATGGTAGGTATCTGCAAAAGCATCGTCATAAAAAGAACTGTTGTATCAAATGTGAACAGCTGTCTTATTGTCATAATAAATTACGTTAATATCCAGGACTTAGTTCGTCTAGGACGATGCCTTGTGTATAGGAAATACAATGAAGTTTTGTATTATAGCTCCGTTGAACATTCACTCTCGTAAAAGCATCATGCGATGCCAAAATGATAAACCGGACAAGTGCGAGTCAGGCTCGCACATCGAGGGTTCCGTACAAACACGTTGTTAAAATAATTAAAAAACCTGTTTTAGCATGTGTTAATGAAGTTCTTTTATAGGAATAAATCTGAAAACTGTACATTTTTATTTAAATCACATAAAAATAGGGCCTCGAAATTTACAAAATATGGGTTCAAAATTCAATGTGAGTAAATAGTATCATGTAAGGTTTCATTACATGATACGATTTACTCACATTGAATTTTGAACCAACCCATATTTTGTGAATTTTGAGGCCCTATTTTTTGTGACTTAAATAAAAATGTACAGTTTTCAGATTTATTCTTATATGTGTACTCTGAGACAATGCTTTCGCCAAATTTCATAGTTCTATGTCAACGGGAAGTACCCTGTAGGTTTTGATTTTTGTAAGTGCAAAATATGCGGTTTTTTTATGACATAAACGGCTCTAACTTTTTTAAACGATAACTGAGAAGTTTTTCTTTTACACAACTGAAAGATATCATAGATATACGTATACAGTTTAAATTTTAACTCTATATCTTTACGCGTTCCCGAGATAAAGAGTCTTGACATACACACAGACGGACAAACTGACAACAAAGTGATCCTATAAGGGTTTCGTTTTTTCCTTTAGAGGTACGGAACCCTAAAAAAAATATCAGGGTACTATGTATATAACAATGTAAATAAATAGTAGAATATTTTGTTTTAACAAGATTATTTTTTGCAAAAAATAGCATGACCGAATAAAATTAAAATGGGACCAATTTTGAAGTATATTCTTTCCAATGAAAAAAGAATTATCGAATGCCTCACGAAGGTCATACACAAAAAATATATACGCGTCGAATTGAGTGCCTCCTCCGTTTCGTCGGTCGAAAATGTAAATAAAAAGTACTAAGAATATTTTGTTTTAAAAAGAGATCTCTCACCTTCAAAGAAACGCCCCGTCCAAACGTGACATCCCCGGATACGGTCAAATGGTCCAGTTCGATCAAATCCGGGATCGTCGCGAACCGGTTCAGGTACTCCTTCACCTTCGCAAAGTGATTATCTCCCAGCTTCACCAGCGGCGTCGACGGGAACATCCTCTGCGGAGACATCACCAGCGAGCCGTGCGACAAGCTGTACAAGTTCGACATTACCAGCAACAAATCGGACGTTTTCTTCACGGGCAAGAATCTACTCCGCGGCACATTGACCCCTATACCCCCTTCGAAACATTTCATCGCGGCCCCAACTGCTGTCTCCAGCTGAATAACGTTCAAACCGTCTGATAGAGTTTTATTATTGACTATAATTTCCATGTTTAAGGATCCTTGCTCTACGACTCGTTGGATGGCATCCAGTTTAGCCCATAGATTGTTGGTGTTGAAGAATTTGAACTGGGAGACGGATTTGAAGTCATCGACGTGTTCTTTGGGAACTTGTGCTATCTCGAGCAGGCGCAGCTTGTCCTCGTACTGTATGAGCGTGCCTCCTTTCACGTCGGCGCGGGTTTTGTCCGTCACTTCCATTACGAATTCTGAGACCGGTTTCTGAAAAGAAGGAGATTTTAGTTTGGGAAGTAATATTTTTCACATTTTAATGGCATATGGAAATATACTTGTACTAAAAGTACTTGTGTAGAAAGATTAGTAATTAGAAACTTTGATGGATTATACGGCCCAATTTTAAAGGGGCCATTAGTAGGAACCAAACCGGTCAAGAGCGAGTCGAGATTCAGGCTTATGAAGATTCAGTTAAAGAGATGTGTCGCGAGGCCTTTACTGTACTGTACTGTACCAGCCTTTTTAATAGTCCACTGCAGGATGTAGGCCTACCCACGAAGGGTGATTGGGCCATATCCACCACGCTGGTCTAGTGCGGGTTGGTGGATTCACATACGCCATCGAATTTCTTCTACGGACGTATGCAGGTTGCCTCACGATGTTTTCCTTCACCGAAAAGCCCGTGGCGTGAAACGAGGGGGTCGCGAGGCCTATTGTTTGGAAATTACTAGTTTTAATAGTTTATCATATAGGCGTCGAACAGCCAAGTATGTTTAATTTTAAAATCTTCAAATCAGTTGTGATAAGCCTTACGTTAAGCAAACCAAGCGGCGGATCACTGTCTAATCAACAAGACCAAGAAAGGTCTGTATTATTTCATTTTTTGATCGGGTGATTGATGCATAGACTCAGACCAAATAAAAAAAATCAAGACAGAACGTCGTAAACAGACAAGTGAGGCCAGTTTTTGATACATGTGGCGAGTGCGTCGGTGTTGCGCCGCCATAGTTCGACTGACGACTCAAGGCGTAGTTCCGTTGTACGTGTTTGTATATGTAATTGTGTCTAAACACGGCGAAGCGTAGTTATTCACCTCACTTGTTTGTTTCTCAACATTCTGTCTTGATGTTTTTATTTAGTCTGAGTGTATAGAGTGATATCGAGTTCCAGTGAGTCTCCCAAGCGTACAAGCGAACTGCGGTGAGTCGTAGTAAAGTTTGTCGCACAAGTGTTATTCGCACAATCAAATGTCGAACTCACGTAGTGCACCCGAGTTAAAGTGTACGGACTATGTGAGAGGCATCAATAATTATTCACCTGTTGTTGCGGGTTGAGCAGCAGACTGAGTATGTTCATGTCGACAGTGGCGCCCAAGTTGTCGATGTTGCTGATGAAGCAGTAGGTGCGGCCCTCGCGCACGAACCGCTGCAGCAGCCCGGAGTTGTGGAATGATTCGTAAAAGTCTCCGTGACCGGGGGGGTACCATCTGGAAATAAACTAGGCATCTATATCATAGAGAAAACATATGTGGTACATTCTCGTAGATCGTAAAGTGAAATAATTATATTTGCAAAAAAAAATGGTCGAAAAGTAAATTCAGCCGTGTACAGAATTCAAATAGTTTGCATGGATCGATGTAGTAATTTTCACACTATCGTTGATTTATCAAATGTAGCTCAGGCAATTTCGATAAAAAACGGGACTATCTCTAAAGTATGATTTACCAAACAAAACAAAATTATCGAAATCTACTCTGTAAAAAGTTATGCAGGGTTACTCATAAAATATATATACAGGGCTATTTCTAATCAATTAGCATGCTTTTAGAGGTTTTCTGTACATCAAAACTAACAACTATTGTTCTACTTTTGTCAAAACTAAAAAAAAAACAGCTGTTCCATACATTTTATCGCGGGTGAACGATATTTTTCTATGGAACAACAAAATTTTGTTTTGAGTTTTGACAAAAGTCGCAGAACAAAAGTTGTTAGTTTTGATGCACAGAATAAGACTCTAAAAGGAAGCTAATTGATTAGAAATAACCCTGTATATCTACGCACCAATTTGAGAACCTCCTCCATTTTCTCGTCGGTTAAAAAGGATAAGAATAGGGCCTTCATTAGCAAGACAGAACTGATATCAACATCTTGAAATGAGGCACTACATATTTGGCGGGCGCCGTAATTCTTTCCATAACCTAGCTCCAAATGGTTCGATATAATTGATCATAATAGCCCAAAAATGTAAAGTCTATCCTTACAGCAGTATTGCCCTTTCTACCACATTGTGCAAAATAGTACACTGTAGGTCTAAACCCATGGTTCGATATCTACAAGCGTACCCGCAGTTTCACATTGGCAGCAGTGATTCTCTATTAAATTTTATGCCATACATCGTATAACATAGTGAACTAAACTTACGCTTCAATGTCCTCATGAGTATCAGCAGTTTTGGCAACTGGCAACAGAGATTCCCTGTTGATCCTGGGATGGCAGGACTGATTGAAGGTGTGGATCTCCAGCTTCAGACCCTGGTATTTGCGGATCACCTTCTGCGTGTCTTCGTCCGTGTTGAATGAGTTCATCAGGACTAACGGCACGTTGCATTTGTAGGTTTTGTTCAGGTGCTGCAATGAAAATATAAAGTTACAGATTTTCCGCGAGATTTTGCAAGAGAATGATGACGAAAGCAATACTAGCAACGATAGATTAGACAAAAACCACAAAAACAAATGTGTCAAGAATAATACAACGGACATAAACGCAAATACGTCTCACACCTAAAAGCCGCCGCGAGGCCTCCTCAGTAGGATACGGTATCTGCAGCAAACAATATTCCCCATAGAAGTATAGTCCGTTCCGTAACCACTGAGATAGTAAAACCGCCTTCCATCATGTACAAAATTCGAAAATTTCGCTCGAATTGTTGATTTTTCAAAAACGCTCAGCCGATTTCTGTAATATTTAAATGGGACCACCTCGGGAATATACCCTTGCGAACTACAAAATAATTTCTCGATTCGGTTCACAAAAAGGAAGTTTCCCGTTTTCTAGTTTTATTTTTATTAAATAACACCAAGTCTGCAATAAATTATGGTGTTTTTATTTTACAAATATCTTTAAAAAAACATTTTAGGTATTTTATTAAAATTTCATAAATTCCAAACAATTAAACATACTATCCAGCCAGCCGTTTAAACCATATTAAACGTTGGTCATAATATACAATGATATTTTAGGACAGAATATTGTAATTAAAAATATATTTGCCTGTGCAAGTTGTGCATTTTTGAAAACTGATTACCAGAAAATTTTCACCAATATGTATACTTGTGAGGAAACTACTAGTCAATAGTTACAGATGTAAAAACCTTAGCACACTAGGTACACACGCCAAGTCTTGTTCCATTTAGATAAAAAGTTAATTTACTCTCGACAAAATGTACGGAAATGCTGAGTTTCAATTCGCAAAATTAGAGGGTTAGTATAATCATCGTCACCAGTTCTGGACAATCCTGTATAGGGGATCAGTCCAAAACTCTGACACCAGGGCCAGTCACCTGGCCTAAACAAACTTACTTAGTCCCATAGTAAAAGTTGGTCATAATATACAACGATATCTTGTGATTAATTTTTGTGATTAAGAATATAGAGAGAATCTGATGTCAGAGTTCTTTACCTGTGAAAGTTGTGCATTTTTGAGAACTTATTACTAGAAAATGTATATTGCGAGGTCTACTGTTTGGAGAGCTACTAGTTAATAGTTAAAGATGTAAAACCGCAGTACACTAGATACATACACCAAGTTTTGTTCCATTTAGATATAAAGATCATTTGCTCACGACAAAATTTATGGGAATGCTTAATTTTTATTCGTAATATTGACGGGTTAGTCCCATAGTAAATGTTGATCATAACATAAAGATGAGTACAATGATATCCTAGAACGTATTAGTGGCTTAGAAAAATACCCGGTATAGAATTAATCATTTTATTTCCTTTCTTCCTTACTCCCGCCTAACCCACGGCGCGGCTCCTGGGTCGGATGACGTCACACGCATAAATCCGTCGCGGGTTAAGTTTATGGTAAAGGAAACTTCCTTATTGGCGAAATTATCGATGAAGAAACACAAAAAATACGTACAAACGAACATAGAACCTCCTCCTTGTTGGAGGTCGGTTAAAAATTATGTTTATCAAAAATCATTCTACGACATAATTATAGGTATGTATAAAGCACGTCACGCCACGAAACGTTTTTGTAGTGTCACGGTTCTGTTACAAATCTCCAAGTTTGGTAAAGATAGGATTTTCATAATCATCCTGACAATTTTATACTGCAGTATGACTAGAAATTGATTGCTTGTTACTAAACACTTCTTGTATTATCATGCCAGACTAGAGATATTATTAAAAGATAAATATTCACCTACTTGTTACCTAGGGTACAAGGAACAAGGTTGTTCATATACCTAGCAACAGATTAACAGACAAGTAAGGCTGATATCGTAGTTTGCCTATACTCTATAAAATTTAACTTGATCTCTGCGACAGTGACATTGACATAGAAGATTGACATTTTTAGTGTTGAGATAATGGTGGAAAAAATCGATTTTCAAACAATGTAGTAATGAAATCGAATGAGTAGTTGAAGGTAAGAAATTGGATTTTATTTACTTACTATTATTTAAGATCAAGTATGTACACATGTAAATAATGTTGTGATATTAATTAAATACTCATAATAATGTAACGATAGTATTTATCGACGTTTTTCACTATTATCGATGCTAATGTAACATATAATTGGGTTTAATTTAATTACACATGTAAAAAAATGTTATAATATTAAAATATACAACAAAATTAATGATAAATTAAGTTTTATTTAAAGTATCATTAGTATAAACTATCGATATTTAAATAAAACTCTATCTAAAACTCTGTGGTCACGATCATTCGTCGCCCATCACTAATCGGCATGCCCATAAAGTGTGATATTGACAGGTACTGTCTGTGCTATTAAGAAATTCAGGACTTTATAGGCGTGATTTTTCTGACAGCTGTCGCAGAGATCAAGTTAAATTTTATAGAGTATAGGTGTTCGTTAGCTATCATCGAAGTTAAGCAGCGTTCAGCACGGTCAGTCTTCGGATGGGTGACCGCGTGGTGGCGCTCGGAGCGCTACCGTGGCTCGGATGACACGTTAAATTGTAGGTCCCGGTTGTTTTAACCGTTTAGCCATGTCAGAGGCCTTCAGGCGGCTTACAAACTCTGACACCAGGGCTAGCCACCCGGCATATACGAACTTACTTACTATAGAATTATATAATTGTAATTATGTCATATTACGTGATTGTAATTAATTGAACGTCTAATTAAATGATAAATAAATGGTCTTTTTTCATAGTACGAATTATATTTGTAGAATATTGAAGACGCGATGTTTATAACTGAATTTATATTTATATGACTTGTAAAAGAATGTTATGAATAAAGTGATTATGATTATTGTAATTATGATTAGTTATTATAATATATACCTAAAGCACGTTATACTAAGCGCCACACAAGTCGGCGGATGAGATGAAGAAGCTGCAGATGACACTTCGCCGTGATTCGCTAATTATTACGCATGTGTGCACAATGCCGACGCCGCGTGGCGTAGTGGTGAGCACAGGCGAAGGGAGCGCGCGGGAGGCATGAGGTTGGCGGGCGGGTATGCCCCGGCGTCTCATCTCTCTGGCTCCCGTGCATACCTATATTTCGGCTTTTACGCAGCGTTCTGCGCAAAACTTCCCATCCGCCAACTTATGTGGCGCTTAGTATACGCCGCGCAACGTTTTTGTAGTATCATGCCGCCAAGTTCGGTAAAGATAGGATTTTCATAATCATCCTGATGATTTTTTACTGCAGTATGACTAGAAATTGATTGCTTATTATATCATCATCCCAGACTAGAGATATTATTAAAAGATAAAGATTTACCTACCTGAAAGATTACGCTAGATAAAATCGTAAGATGTGCTAAATAAATCACAATATTACAACATATATATTTTTTGGTGAAATTAATGCATTCATATAATAATAGATTTACAGACAAGACGCTCATAGCGTAGTTTGACAAGGTATTTGTCAGCGAGCAACGTTCGACACGGTCAGTCTTCCGATGGGTGACATTAACAACTGAGTGCTACCGTGGCTTGGAAATGACGATAAATTGTAGGTCCCGGTTGTTTTAACCGCTTCGCCACGTATTACACGGGGTTATCGTCTGAGAGGATTTATCTGTATATTTGTCTGCCCACATCAATCTGCTGTACAGTCAAGTCCAAAAATGTGAGGTCGTATCTGACTTGTATGACAGACTTGGGTCCCTTGCACTCCATGGAAGTCCTGAGACCACCTTTGAGTTTAGCCAACAATCCCGTGTACAATATCTATATATGATGGAATTGTTTCTGTGTCTTTTTTGTGTATTTAGACATAATTATCTCAATTTGCTGAGCAGTCAAGTCCAAAAACGTGAGGTCGTTGGGTCCCTTGTATCCCATGGAAGTCCCGAGACCACCGTTGAGTTTGACCACCACGAATGTGCCGAGCATGTGGGGGATATATGTATAGTATGTGTGTCTGTCTGCCTGTGTGTGTTGACTTATCTCAATCTGCTGGACAGTCAAGTCCAAAAAAGTGCGGTCGTTTCTGACTTGTATGACGGACTTAGGTCCCTTGTCGAGCATGTGGTGGATATTAATTGTCTATCTATGGTGAATTAGATGATAACGTATAATATAGTGAATTTGTTTCTGGGTCTTTTTGTGTATATAGATTTACCTCAATCTGTTGTACAGTCAAGGCCAAAAAGGTAAGGTCTTTTCTGACTTATACGGTCTCTAGGATAGTGACCAAGTTTTCCACCAACTTATGATCTGGTAGACATAGTCTTATAAGATTATTCTGCTTACCTCAATCTGCTGTACAGTCAAGTCCAAAAACGTGAGGTCGTTCCTGACTTGTATGACGGACTTGGGTCCCTTGCACCCCATGGAAGTCCCGAGACCACCGTTGAGTTTGACCACCACGAGTTTGTCGAGCATATGGTGGATATTGTCGGTGGTGGGGGTGGGGAGGGAGGAGTAGTCGATCACGGCGCCCTCTGGCAGTTTCTCGATCTTCTCCCATGTTACTGACGGACCCTCTGGAAAGGAAATGTGTTGTTAAGTGCTTATTTTTTATTGTGCTGCTTCTAAGTCGGTTTCTAAGGCATTCGTCTCTCACCAACTGGCACGTCGTTGTCTTTAGTTTTTATTTGTTGTATTAGAGTAAGGTAATTTTATAATATGACTGAAATTAACTTGATTTTGAGGATTACTTCATTAAAACTCACAAAAATTACTGAGCACTCAGTGCGCGTGCGCCAGTCGACGGGAGCGCGCGTATTCCCTGACGAAGGAGTACTAATTACTCTGAAACCGGTCGGGTTCCCAGCGGCCCGGCCGCGATATTATACGTGAGTAAAAACCGATGTTTTCTTTAGTATGATTTTGAGGATTGTTAAAATAATTGATTGACGATTGTATTTTTATACATGTAAGTAGGTTTATTTTAAATTGAATGTGTCTGACAGCCATTTGTCGAAACAAATAAACTGAAACTAAGTAAAGAAAATATACCTACAAAGATTGTACGTAGTTTTGGTAAAATTGTTGTTATCGCAAAATTTGGCGAAAAAATTTATCGTCATCATAATTTCAACCCGAGGAAAACCACAGCTGGACATAGGCATCTCCTATAGTTATCTCTAACATAGCCGAAGCGAGTTGCGCCCAACGCGACTTATGATCTTGTTCATAAATACCAAAGACCTTAATAGTATGGGTCGGGATTTGAACCCACGATTCTAAAATGAACGTTTTCTTACTAGGCCATCACACCTATTAAGCTATTTAATTTAAGTGTAAATTAAAACTAACTATTCGATTACTTTGCTTCCTAGTAGTTAACCATCGGACATATAAAAAGCCAGAAGGACTCTTTGGCCTGCATTGAATGAAATGCGACAACGACAACACCCTTCACTCTGCCAAAGAAAATACAATAATACACTGCTTTGAAAGACAGAAAGGAATTAATCCAGTGCGGCGGCACATGCGTTCTACTCTATTTTTAAAGTATTTTTGTGGCTTCACTATTTAAGCGCATAAGACCTTCTGTTTTTTCCGTGTTCCAAGTAATTAGGAACCGCCCTCATAGCTCGTGCATCGCAACTCGTGTACGACTCGGTCATGAAACTCAATCGATGAACAAATCGATTGGTTTAAAATCATCGATGCCAATCGATTTCACGGCGATTGATGATTGATTTGATGGCTAATTTAGTATTACGTGTATAGGTTTTTATTTATTTGCTGAAAATGCCTAGTAACCAGCTGTTCTATACAAAACGTAGCTTTCGATAAAATTTGTGCTGCAACAGCATATTTTTTTCACTTTTCGAGATCTAATCATTTATTTGGGCATAATTAAGTACTGTACTGTACCAGCCTTTTTAATAGTCCACTGCAGGACGTAGGCCTACGCACGAAGGGTGATTGGGCTATATCCACCACGCTAGCCCAGTGCGGGTTGGTGGATTCACATACGCCATCGAATTTCTTCTATGGACGTATGCAGTATTGCCTCACGATATTTTACTTCACAGAAAAGCCAGTGGTGTGAAAATCCGTACATAAATTCCAAGGAATTAATTGTTACGGGACCGGGATTTGAACCCACGACCTCACGATTGCAAGGCGTGTGTCATTACCACTAGACCACCACGAGTCGCGTGAGAGCATCTCGTTTGGTGGCCCTCCTTGAAGATAACTTACTATTCAATATGGGGACGATGGGTTCTACACTGACTTCCTACTTTGGGCGCGTATTGAAGATCTATTGGGGAGGCCTATGTTTAGCAGTGGACGTCCTATGTCTGAAATGACAACCAGAATCACACGATCCAGTCCAACTCCTTAAAACCAGGGCATGACTTGGGCTCGCTACCAAGACTGTTCCAAGGACTGGTAAATGAAATCTTACCAAAGACGAGATACTTACGTTCAGCGAGGAATCTGCTGAAGATTCTTGAACCCTCGGTACTCCTTTTCGATGGGAGGCCTCTTGTTCTCAGGGGCGGAGGCCTGGAGCATCTCGAGCTCCACCTCGAGCCGCGCGAGGGCATTTCGCTTGGTGGTCTCCTTGAAGATACTCGTAACTTACTATCCAATAGGGCCTGCACTGACGTTTCGCATGAAATGTTATTATGCATTCCACCAACGTCACCAACCAACGAGCCAGTCCAGCTCCTTAAAATTACAGATCGTGGCTCTGGGCCGCTGGTACAACTGCTCCTGTAGCTGACACATGAAGAATGACAGAAGAAAATGTTGACGTCCCAATTTGGGCGTGTCATACATTCTACCAGCATTACTTGACCCAGTCCAGCTACGTAAAATAAAGAAGCGTATAGCTCTGGGCTACTGGAGAAACGGGTTCCTTGGCTGTCAGATGATAAAGTACTTACGTTCAGCGAGGAATCTGCTGAAGAGGTTCTTGAACCCTCGGTACTCCTTCTCGATGAGAGGCCTCCTGTTTTCGGGCGCGGAGGCCTGGAGCCTCTCGAGCTCCACCTCGAGCCGCGCGAGGGCATCTCGCTTGGTGGCCTCCTTGAAGTCCCGGGACCCTGACGGCGTGCGCTGGTGGCTGCGGATCTGGGAGGAAGAGGATATTTTTTAAAACTTTGTCAGAATAGGCATAATGACTGGGTATGAAAAAACATTATATTTAGTCCATGAGTTAAAAAATCAACAATTATTTTTCGCAAAAAATGGCGTAACCGACTTCAGAGGGCTAAGTGCGAGATTTTCGCTTGAGCTCGATCGCGTTAACGTTTGATGTGATTTCTATGGAAATGGCACAGCGCCATCTTGTGCCACGTACAGAAAACTGAATAGCTAAGTGTGAGTATTTTTTACGGTAATGTAACGAGCGCCAAACCGATCGAACACGAGCGCGGCAACGTCTGTGATTGGCTAATGCAAGCGTGTGTGTCAATGTGCTCGCGTGTGTGCACGGCGCTCTCGGTCAACGCGACGTAAAAGTAATTCGATTTGATTTGCAAATCTCCCACTTGACACTCAGTAGTGTACAATTTCGAATAGTTCGCTCGAATCGATGTAGGTATACCTACCATGTTCTGATAATTATTGAATTTTAAAAACTATTTTTTTTTTATAAAATTGAAGTGGGATTACTCGTACCTCCGAAGTATGATCTACCTAACAAAAGAATAACAATCATCAAAATATTAAATAGATTTTTGAAATGCTTATCACAAAGATAACTCTTTGAGATAAAAATCTAGTGTGGAAAGCACTTAAAATAAACATCATAACAATCATCAAAATAGGTTCATAATTGGCTGAGTAATCGCGTAACATACATAGAAAAAATACAGACGAATTGATAACAACCTCCTTTTTGTAAGTCGGCCAATTATTCGTATCCGTGCAGCGATGGTGGATATGGCCTAGTTACCCTTCGTGAGTAGTAGTGTAAGCCGTGGTGGTCTAGTGGTAATGACACCCGCCTTACAATCGTGAGGTTGTGGGTTCATTGGTAACGGACCGGGATTTGAATCCCGGTCCGTTACCAATGAATTCCTTGGAATTTTGAACGGAATTTCACAACAAGGAATTGAATTTGTTTCTGCGTCTTTTTGTGTATATACTGTACTGTACCAGCCTTTTTAATAGTCCACTGCATGACGTAGGCCTACCCACACATCACTGACTTTTCGGTGAAGGAAAACATCGTGAGGCAACCTGCATACGTCCGTAGAAGAAATTCGATGGCGTATGTGAATCCACCAAACCGCACTGGGCCAGCGTGGTGGATATGGCCCAATCACCCTTCGTGGGTAGGCCTACGGCCCGCGGACTATTAAAAAGGCTGGTACAGAGTAGTAGTTACTTAGTAGTTTTAACCGACTTCCAAAAAGAAAGAGGTTCTATGTTCTTCTGTATGTATTTTTTTGTGTAGGTATGTTCATCGATATTTTTGCCAATTGAGAACTGAAACAAAAAAATATTTTTTAGTTCAAAAGGGTATACCCCCGAGGTGGTCTCATTTAAATTTTATCTAAATCGGCTGAGCCGTTTTGAAAAATCAATAATTAAGTAAAAATTGTTCACATCAATTCGAGCGTACTAGAACTATGTTCGCGATGGAAGTCGATTTTGTCATTTTTTGCGAAAAATTATTTTGTGATAATTAGTGGATAATTATTTAATTTTGAAGTTGCATGGTTTATGCATTTGCCAGCGTCAAGTATGAAATTTTCCAGGTACGATTAATCAAAATATGTCATCTACTTCGTCAAGTTTAGTGAAGTCATCATCAAGTCCCAAGGCTGTCTTGATAATGGTGATGCAAGTTTCCTTATACATGATATAAGAGAGTCAAGATGTTTGCATTATCTACATGAATCAATATGTACTAAAAACAAATTGCTCCACAAGCCAGCTAGTTATCCTTGAACATATTATGTTTACTTGCCATGACTTTGCTGGTTTAGTCAAAACACTTATTTACGTAGTACCATTACTTCTTCCGTGCTTATAGTGTATATATACAGGGTTATTTCTAATCAATTAGCATCCTCTTAGAGGCTTATTCTATACATCAAAACTAACAACTTCTGTTCTAAGACTTTTGTCAAAACTCAAAATAAAATCGGCTGTTCCATACATTGTCGCGGGTGAACGATATTTTTGTATGGAACAACAAAAAGTAAAAGTCGCAGAATAAAAGTTGTTAGTTTTGATGTACAGAATAAGCCGCTGAAAGGATGCTAATTGATTAGAAATAACCCTGTATATGCCATCAATGTCGAACATTTCTTTTTAGTTTTACTCAAAGGGTAAAAACCCCTATTATTAAGACTCCGCTGTCCGTCTGACTGTCTGTCACCAGGCTGGTTCTCATGAACTGTGATAGCTAGTGAGTTGAAATTTTCAGATGTAATTCTGTTGCCGCTATAACAACAAATATTAAAAAATAGAATAAAATATATATTTAAGGGGGGTCCCATACTACAAACCTGAATTTTGAGCCGTTTATAGCTCTATATTAATAAATGTGACAGGACAATTTAGTACCTCTTTGCGTGCTTATAATATTAAGTGCCTGCCTAATTATTCATAAAACTCGTTATAAATCCAGTTTATAAGACGTAAAAATAGAAAATTCATTTACAAGGGATTCTATTTGTTTTTCAATTCAAAAATTTGTATTAATATTCATATTAGCAAGTCCCTAGGCTATATAACTTTGATAAAAATCCTTTTAGGATAACGTATTCACACATTTCTGCCATCAATAGTTATATAGCATTTATTTTCATAGTGTGTAACTGAAACACATATTTCCAAAATTACGAAAAATCATCTGCCGGAACATTAAACTCAATTTCGAAAAAATATAAGACGTCTTTGCAACTATCTATCAGGGAAGAGCAAGTATTCATATATTATGTTCCTATTAAATTTCTCGTTAATAAAATAAAATATAGTAAAAAAATATGGTTCGTCGCCACAAGTACCATTAACAGTTCCATGACGGAACTGCTGTTAAAGATTTACAACACTAGTTCCATTCAAAATGGATCTCGAAATAATGGAACTATATTAGGTCTTTTTACTTAGAACATATTTTATCACATTTTTTTCACATGAGTTCTTTGGAATTTATGTACGGAATTTCACACAACTGGCTTTTCGGTGAAAGAAAACATCGTGAGGCAACCTGCATACGTCCGTAGAAGAAATTCGATGGCGTATGTGAATCCACCAACTGCGCACTGGGCCAGCGTGGTGAATATGGTGTAATCATCCTTCGTGGGTAGGCCTACGTCTCGCAGTGGACTAAGAAAAAGGCTGGTACAGTACAGTAATAACATCTGGTAAGATGTGGTTGAACGCAAGCAAAAAAAATATATACATGTCCCACTGTTGGACATAGGTGACCCGATCTTTTATACAAAACACATATGAAATGGAATTTAACGTATACAAACACCTTAAGAAAACCTACATAAGTCTACATTCTTAATGAAAAAACTTACGCTTTGCTATTAATGCAATAAAGATAATGGTTGTTGTATTATTTGCATCCTGACTTTAATTATTTGCTCACAAATTAATTATTTGTCGCATGAGTCACGACCGGCATGACTGCGCTAAAGTCTGCAACACTTTTTATAAAAAAGCATTGTAACAATACAACAAACTATATGTATATGCTGACTCAATTTGACAAACCGATTAACATCATCTTGTAAAAAAAACACTCGTTTTTGGGCAGTAGTGTAAAAATGATGAAATTCATGCAATACATTCATACAAGTCAAGTGTATAAACCTACAGTGGTTTCTAGGTACAATTTATGGCTGTATTGTACCAGCCTTTTTAATAGTCCACTGCAGGACGTAGGCCTACCCACGAAGAGAGATTGGGCCACATTGGTACAATTAATATTTCACAACAGTTAGTAACATGTATTGAATTAAAATAAAAAAAACCGGAGAAGTGCGAGTCAGGCTCGCACATCGAGGGTTCGGTACAAACACATTGTTAAAATAATTAAAACCTGTTTTAGCATGTGCTAATGAAGTTCTTTTATATGATACCTTAAATGATACGATTTACTCACTTTGAATTTTGAACCCATATTTTGTAAATCTAGGCCCTATTTTTTGTGATTTAGATAAAAATGTACAGTTTTCAGATTTATTCCTATATGTGTACTTTGAGACAATACCTCTCGCTAAATTTCATAGTTCTAAGTCAACGGGAAGTACCCTGTAGGTTTTGGTTTTTGTGAGTGTCGAAATATGCGGTTTTTACCGACATAAACCGCTCTAACTTTTTTATGCGATAACTGAGAAGTTTTTCTTTTACACAACTGCAAGATACCATAGATATACGTATACAGTTTAAATTTCAACTCTATATCTTTACGCGTTCCCGAGATAAAGAGTCTTGACATACACACGTTTGATCCTTAAAAAATAAAATACAGGTTATTATTTTATGGTAGTTATATAAAAAGACAGTTATACAAAAGCACATTAATTTATCAAAGTATATATACTTGTATAACTGTCAATTAGACCCAAAATAAGAAAACTAAAATCAACTTAGAAATAAAGAAGTTACAAGCATATTTATTTTCTTGTTACAAAGAGCGCACTATGGCAGGCTATGACGTCACGGCCCGTGTCATACATTCGCCATACTACATTATGCTTTGTGAGAAAGGGATAAAGGGTGTTCCCCACGAGCGCGTCTGCCCGAGGGAACCTAATTGCTGATGTGTAGCTTGGTGTTTTCGTTGACCAAGGGAAACTACAGCATCACCGAAATCAAAAACTTTTATTTCCTTCACAAACTTATATGCAACTGTTTTTTCTTGTCAAGAAAACTCCATGAGAAAAAGTCAAGCGCGAATCGCACTAATAATTGTGAATTTGGAATGTTTTGCCGAAAGAGTTTGCCAAATAAATAAAGAAGTTCGTAATAGGTGCAGCCATCGTGCACAAAGGGATCGGCCTATTTTAATTATTTTTTCAGTTTACGAATCATAATTAATTTCAGAATTTACTAATCTTAATACTTTTAACTAATTCAATGTGTATTGTGGGATAGGTCAAGGCCACCCATATTCGCGGTTAGTCTATAAACATTCGATCGAGAGTCACATCGTGTATTTACACAATCGATAATGATTATAGAATGCGATAGATAACAATAGGCCTGATAAATAATAATGTTTCGATAAAATTGACATTTGGGATTACCTCAATATGAAATATTTAGAGAGCATATCATTCATGCCTAAAAAGGAGGTACTTATTAAAACATTAATTTCAAAATACAAAAAAAAAAAAAGATTTGAATATAACGATGTTGACCAAAACTTACTTAGTTATTATAAACTAATTTGTTCGGAGTTTCTCTGCGAGATCGAATCAGGCATGAGGAGATCCGTAGAAGAACCAAGGTTACCGACATAGCCTAGCGGATTGGCAGGTTGAAGTGGCAATGGGCAGGGCACATAGCGCGGAGGACTGATGACCGATGGGGTCGAAAAGTTTTCGAGTGGAGACCACGTACCGGCAAGCGCAGCGTAGGACGTCCACCCACAAGGTGGACGGATGACCTTATTAGGACCACAGGATCGCGCTGGATGGAAGTCGCTATCAACCGGTCTTATTGGAAATCATTAGGGGAGGCCTATGTCCAGCAGTGGACGTCCTATGGCTGAAATGATGATGATGATGAATTTGTTAGGTACTATACTTGTTTAGTTTGTTGTACTCAGTAATCTGTACCACGGTAATATGTACCTATTTATTATATAGCAATAAAAAAAATATAATGTGTATATAAGTTTTAGTGGTCTACATAGTGGTAGTAACACCCTCGAAACAATAGTGTAAGATCGTGGGTTCAAATCCCGGTCCTGTTCCAATGAGTTCTTCGAAATAAATTATGTACGTAATTTCACACCACCACGGGCTTTTCGGTGAAAGAAAACATCGCGAGGCAACCTGCATACGTCCGTAGAAGAAATTCGATGCCGTATGTGAATCCACCAACCCGCACTGGGCCAGCGTGGTAGATAAGGCCAAATCACTCTTCATGGGTAGAGTGTAGGCCTATGTTCATCAGTAGACTATTAAAACGGCCGGTACGACTAATGTAACTATTTATACATTTTGCAGTTTCAGCCTTGATAATGAAAAATGATAACTTTTATTATGGGGCCAACACGAGATTTGAGAAACAAATCAGCTGTTTCATACATTTCGTCGATTCCGACAAAATATATGAATTCCGGGTTGTAATTTTGTATGTAACAGTTGATTTTTTCTCGGATTCCGGGTTGTCCCGTAGTAAAGGTCGTTCATAATTATAGTCTGAATCACCCACTTTCGACTTAGTAAGTACAGAGTAAGCAGATGACCCTGTCGGTATGAGTATTTACCTTAGTGTAAATACAGATGGTAAATATACAATGTTTTAGGAGCGCGTTGTTCTGCCATTCGGCATGCAAAATGCAATTATACCTATATAACATTCTAATTAATGATAAGACAAATGTTACATAGGTACATCTTATGGGACACACATATTAAGGACCATATACTATTAAACTGCGTAGTACCGTAAAATTAACTCACGATACGTAACTATGCTTGTAAAAATAGCAGTGTAGGTAGGTATCGTCAATAAAACAGAAAATACATTAATTTTCTTCTAACATACCCAAGACCGCATCAATTCGCTTCCGGTATTTCCCACGGTCATTGCACAGGATTTACACAAAAATAGACAGAATATATAAACGAAATAAAATAGCCAGAAAATATAAAACGTGCGATAAATTAGTTTTTAAGCAACACACGTGTGTCACGGCCGGCGTTCCGATATCGACTGACAGGTAGGTGTTGTTTAGTTTGATAATACGGATAATATTTTATAGTTTGTACTTGAACCTACGTTTTTATCGCGGCGCTACCCATTACTACAGACATATATTATATCTTATAGGTATTTAAATTCTTGTTTTATTAATTTTTAGTACAAAGCTCGGATGCCGTAACAGCTCTGAGGTTTTGAATTTATTTTTGATCGACGAAACAGAGGAGGTACTCAATTCGACGTGTATATATTATATATATTTTTTATGTGTAAACAAGCATAACTTTTTACATATTGGTCCGATTTCGATAATTATTTTTTTATTGGAGTGAAGTGAAGAGTATACTTTGAAATTGGTCCCATTTTAACATTATCGAAATCGGCTGAGCCGTTTTTGATAAATCAACAACAATGTGAAAAATGCTACATCGATCCGTACAAAATATTCGCGAATTCTGTATACGGGTGAAGTCGTCATGCCATTTTTTTTTTTCAAAAAATAATTATTATTACAAAGCTCGGATGCCGTAATTAGCCGTACGACGTCCACAACTAGAAAAAGGCCTTCCCTATGGATTTCCAATAAGAGCTGTTGGAAGCAGCTTGCATCCAGCGTGATCCTGGGATGATTATTGACGTCAGAATATTGTTATATCATGATACATCTTGATAAGATTTTTTTAACACAATGAAGCTGAATACATTTTTTTTTATGTATAGGTCTGCGTTTGACTACATACTGCCTGATGTTAAGCAGATATGCGGTTTAGGATTTAGCACGCTTACCTAGAAGATAACAAGACTAGAATACTTTGGATATTCTTTGAATAATAAGTTAGAATAAATTATGTGAATAAAGTCCTAGAAGATACCTTTTTACTCGGGATTTGAAGACACCCACGATGTACTTTAGCGGGAAGACATACTCAGGCAAAGCGTTCCACATTCTGGCTGTTCGTTAAGGAAGAAATTGAGGATTCGAAACGCTTGGTTCTAACACGTGTAACACATTACATAAAAAAAAAACAGATTACGAGTATGAGGACACAACAAAATAGGTTTCCAAACGATCCTGCGGTCTTGATGAGGTCACCTTGTGGGTGGACGTCCTACGCCGCGCTTGCCGGTACGTGGTCTCCACTCAAGAACTTTACGAACCCATCGGTTATCAGTCCTCCGCGCTATATGCCCTCCCCATTGCCATTTCAAGTTGTCAATCCGCTGGGCTATGTAGGTAACTTTGGTTCATCTACGGATCTCCTCATTCCTGATTCGATCTCGCAGAGAGACTCCGAGCATAGCCGTCTCCATTGCTCGTTGGGCTACTTACTCTATCAGCCTTTTAATAGGCCACTGCAGGACGTAGGCCTACCCACGAAGGGTGATTGGGCCATATCCACCACGCCGGCCCATTGCGGGTTGGTGGATTCACATACACCATCGAATTTCTTCTACGGACGTATGCAGGTTGCCTCACGATTTTTCTTTCACCGAAAAGCCAGTGGTGTGAAATTCCGTACATAAATTCCAAATAATTCATTGGTACGGGACCGGGATGAACCCACGACCTCAGGATTGTAAGGCGCCACCTCGAGACCACCACGGCTATTGCGGCTACTTGGAGCTTACTAATAAGGCCTGAGAGACCACGTTTCTGGTAAAAAGGATGTAACATGCTAATTGATCAGGAATATCCCTGTATATCCGAGGGCTGTCGTGATAGATACATTTTGAAATCCTTACGTTTGCCAGAGCGCCCAGAGTAACCAAAGAATTGCATAATAACCATAGAGGTTTATAGAGAAGCCTTATCTTTAACCAGACGCGCGAAACACTACAAATAGTATAATAATAAACATGGCTATCAAAGACTGATGATTAGTATATCTACTTTTACATATTTTTAAATCCAAACTTGTTACTACGACTTCTGAAAATTCGCTTCTCCATACATTTTGCCGCGCATTGACGATCTTTTTATATGAAAAAGCTGATGTATACTTCGTAATTTTCCAAAAGTCTTAGAACAAAAGATATTTGTCTACATGTACTAGACCCGCCCTTAAAAAGTTTTGCGTTTAATATATACCTATGACCCTATATATATAATAGCATCCAGACATAGACCAGACATTTAATATTATGTTGATCATCATTTACGTGCAAATCTGGATTAACCCCTCAGAATATAGTGTTGTATGGGCGCATTTGAATGAGTGATTTGTTGTGCTCTGCGAATAACAAATTCTATAGATATTGACGTTACGCGTAAAACAGGAAAACTAGAAATTAAGTCTTCATTGAATCAAGACATGTCCCATCGCGCGATATCTGTGATAATAAGCCTACATAGCAGTATAATTGCAATCAGACACGGATTAGTAACACTTCAGCGACACTCAGACAATGCTCAGAGCAAATATACCTCTGTCTGCAGCCGCGGGCGCCTAGGGTTGAATATCTGTGTAGCTCTCAAACATCGCCTTGGCATTTTTTCTGTTTTCAAACGAATGGAATATTTTTCGTTTTGTTAATCAAAACTTTGTTGTTTCTTGTTATTTTGTGTTTTCATGTGTTACTCGCGATTTATTTTAGTAGATAACTAGGATGGTACTACTAAAGTTAAGACGCATTTGGCGATCTTTTTCAACATTGGAGTACTAGTACGCGGGCTCGTCTCGCATAGCACGTTGTTTTTTCTTGTCAAAAATAAGATTCTCAATTCGACTGCATGTTTTTTTTTGTATGTGTGTTACGTGATTACTCCACCAATTAAGAACCGATTTTGATAATTATTTTTTGTTTGATAGGTTTTAATTAGAGGTGGTCTCATTTAAATTTTATCTAAATCGGCTGATTTGTTTTTGAAAAATAAAACATAATGTGAAGATTACTTTATCTGATACATTAATCCAGGCGAACTATTCGAATTTTGTACAAGGTTGAAGTCTTTCTTTTTGTGATAAACATTTCAAAATTGACGCGTTCGCAGGATTTGAACTTGCATCCTCTGGGAACACCGGCCCAGATGCTTTGTCCAATTAAGCTAAATCGCGAAAAATAATTATTTATTATAATTAGAATATTATTGACCTTACAAGTACGTGTGTTACAATGATATGTATGTTTTTTTTAGTATTTAACTATTGTACTCCTCGTCAATTATTTTTAGCACATTCCTTTCCGTACATGGGTTGCCTGGAAGAGATCGCTTCCAGCGATAAGGCCGCCTAGTGTTGCACCATCTTAGGAATTTCAATAATGTATTTATTGTTAGTTTATTTTGTGTGTACAATAAAGAGTTATTTGTTTGTTTTGTTTGTTTGTTATGTTGCTTGAAAGCTGCTAGTGATTCTGTATAAAAACGAGCGCGTTGCGTGCCCTAAAATTGTTAAAAAAAACGCCTCATTATTCAATTATCCAACGACATTAATTCGGTTTATTTCTAATTTCAACATCATTTTCGATACGAAGAACATTACCTATTCCAAACGAAATTAGCAATTTGAAAAATACGTTTACTTTACGTTTTATCGATGTAGGAAATCAGGGATATCCATAAATACATCAAACTTGTGTTAATTATTAGACTATTGAGGTACTAGTTTTTACCCGCGGCTTCGCCCGCATGATATTTTGATTTTTGACGCAATATCATTATAATTTATAGCCTATGTGTTATTCTGATATATAAGCTATATTATTGCAAAGTTTCATCTCAATCCGTTCAGTAGTTTTTGCGTGAATGAGTAACAAATCCATCCTCACAAACTTTCGCGTTTATAATATTAGTAGGATAACTAAAGAACGGCCAAATCGTTGGTGGACTCTGCTCCGAATAGCAGAATACGAAAATTTGTTGCGGTTCAAAGTTCGCCGAATAGCTGGTAAAACATCGAGAGAATAATCGGCCAAGTGGCAGTCAAACTCGCGCACAAAGGATTCCGTACCCTGTTGGAGCCTCCTTAGACCCATTACTCTTGGCGTTATTAATAGCGAGCAAAAAACTCCAAAAACACACTTTTGTTGACCCCCTAAAATATCTATTTTATTCGTTGTTAAAGCGGCAACAGATATACATCATCTGTGAAAATTTTAGCGGTCTAGCTATCACGGTTCATGAGATACTCCCTGGTGACAGACAGACAGACGGACAGCGGAGTCTTAGTATGTAATAGGGCCTCCTTTTTTCCCTTTGGGTACGGAACCCTAAAAAGTGTGGCGGTACAAAGTTCGCCGGTACAAAGTTCGCCGGTACAAAGTCTAGGGCGTATCAATAAAACGAGTTGTAGGAGTTTAAAAAATGGTCAATTTTACAATTGGACGTAGTTTAGCAAAGGATGCAACCCACAAAATGTTACTGTTGAGTTAATGTCATTTAAAGATTCAGATTGCCTAATATTTGTTTGAGTCTGCGAGATGAAATAATTATTTTTTGCAAAAAATAGCATGTCCGACTTCAACTGCGCGAATATTTCGCCCGGATCGATGTAGCAATTTGCACATTATATCAAAGATGGCTCAGCCGATTTCGATAAAATTTAAATGGGATCAATTTCGAAGTATACTCTTTCCAATAAAAAATAAATAATCGGACCACTACGTCAAAAAGTTATGCACGGTTATACATGTAAAAAAAAAATACGCGTCGAATTGAGTACTTCCTCCCGCCTTCGTTTCGTCCGTCAAAAAGCTTTAATGTTTTTTAATATATCAAGCCTTACTACATAGGCCACTTTGGTATCAATAACTTTACATTTCTTGGGTTTCGACACGTTTTTGGCGAATTATTGTGTTTGCGGTCAATTGACCCAGTTGCGGCGTCCACAGATCAAACAATACGTGAAATTGAACATTAATTAGGGGGCAACTATTGATTCAAACTAGGGTTGTCAAGAAGGCACCAAATGTCAAATATAAAATGTAAAATAAATGCTCATCCATCCATCCATCAGCCATGAGACGTCCACTGCTGGGCATAGGCCTGCTATTTCAACTTACTAATCTGCTGGGCTATATCGGTAACTTTGGTTAAAATAAATGTTAATTCTTTAAAACAACCACAAATATGTGATATAACTTTAAATATGTTTGTCTCAAGGAAAATATGTCAAAATTTTATTAGAATCAAAATATGGTAAACTATGGTATGGGCCGTTTACCCCGTATTTCGGTGTGTTTGTTTTGTGTAGACCTGACCGCAGACAGCAGAACGCATCCAGTGTGTCAAATCTTTTTATACCGATAAAATAAAAGGTTCCTTTGGGATAGCACAAAAATCTAAATATCACGCGGGCGAAGCCAGAAGCAAATACTAGTTAAACATGGCAAATGGATCGATCTATCGATCATATATGGATCAAGTACGCCGTTACGCTGAATATGGTCTTAGAGACGTAATGTCATGGCTTCAAAGCAACTTGCTCACACTAAATCATAATAAATAAACTTTGGCATATTAAGTAATCAATCCCCCATAGAAATGCTGAAAATCTAGTCGGGGCTATTTACATGCGTAAATAGCCCCGACGGTGAATGTGCCTGTCTTTACATTGACCAAGTTACGTCAGTCAAGTACCTCGGTGTTATAATTGATGAACAACTTACTTGGATGCCCCAGATTGATGCAGTTTCGTGTCGCCTCAGAAAACTCATTTGGGTATTTAAGAATCTACGCCGAGTTACTTCCTTTGAACTTCTCAAGACAATCTATTCTGCTATATGCCAATCTGTACTAGGATACTGCATATCGGTTTGGGGAGGTGCTTGCAAAACTAAGATCATCAAACTGGAAAGAGCCCAGCGTCTAATTCTAAAGGTTATGACCTTCAAGAAATCGCGATATCCGACACAACTTCTTTTCTCTGAGTGCAAAGTTTTAACAGTACGCCAGCTTTTTATATTACACATAGTTCTATTCCAACATAAAAATTTAATCTACAAAGCCACCTTTGATAGAGCTTCTGATCGACCTTCAGGAAGGAAAAACGTCTGTGAAACCCGCAGCTGTAACACAACATTTGCACAAAGGCACTTATTCTATAGAGGTCCATACATCTATAATAAATTAAACAAAATTCTTAACATATATCATCTCACTAGACATCAATGTAAACTATTATTAAAAAATTGGCTTCTCGAACAAAATTATGAAACTACTGAACAAATCCTAACAGTGCCCTCCTAAAATCAGGTATTCTCTGACTACACTATTCATATACACACACAGTATAACACACGTGTTTCTCCTCGGCAAACCTTGACTCTAAAGAGCTCATGAGTATTGTCGAGGCGATTCACACACCCATTGGAACACCATACCCACACTAAACATTACCTTCCCCTCCCCCAATCCTATTACTAACCATTATTTTATTTTATTTAATTTTATTTAATTATGTGTTTTTCTTTTTGATATCGCCTTTTTCATGACGAAAAAGTCGAAAGTAAGTTTATGTTAAGTTTTGTCTAATATATCAACATTATGTAATTTCACCACTCGTCCGGGGGAGAGTATTGTTATATCCATAACACAGGTTCAATCCTAGCGTGGGTAACAATATATCTCAATCTGGAATTCGATTCTGTAAATATGATTTTGATTACTTAATGACATACGATGTAAGTTATCACGAAATAAATTTCATTTCATTTCATTTCATCTCTTCCGAGCCTAAAGCCCTTTCCAGACGGATGTAATCCAGCATCCCAACAGGGTGACCTTGCTTGTTGCCATCCATGTAGACTGCAGATTTAATCCAAATTATATTATGACCTTCATCGTCCTTGGCGCGTTTCCATCCAAGGTCACCCTGGGACGCTGGATTACATCCGTCTGGAAAGGGTTTAACATCCCATTTTTGACCGACGAAAGAGGAGGTACTCAATTCGATGCATATTTTTTATGCACTTTTTACATAGTAGTCCAATTTCGATCGTTTTTTTTTATTGGAAAGAGTATACTTCAAAGTTAATCCCATTTAAATTTTATCAGAACCGGCTGAACCATTTTTGATAAATCAACAATAATGTGAAAAACGCTACATCAATACGTGCGAAATTTTCGCGATTTTTATGCACGGTTAAAGTCGGTCATGCAATTTTTTGCAAAATAAAAACGATTATTTAAAGCATGACAGCCCTAAAGCTAGGAATCGTTCTATTTGTACGTTTGTATGTAATTGCCGTCTGGAGCGGTGGCAAGGTTGAAGTTGAACCCACATCAATGGACTGCATATGTATATCACACACGTTACGTAACTATCTGATAATACATACGCGTCTATTTATCTCTGTTTACTCATTAATGGACTTCTGATGTTTGATTTATTACCTACTAGCTTATTCCCGCGGTTCCGCTCGGGTAGTATTTTGACTTTTGTGCTATCCGGTATCGGGTTAAAAAGTAGCCTATGTCACTTTCCGGCCTTTGAATAGGGATGTTTACTAAAACATATAATTAGTCCGTCAAATAGATTGTCAAAAAATATTAGACACGTATTTTTTATTTTCTCAATTTAACACAAATCGATGAAGATGTAGCCTGTTAAAGTTCCGCGTGACGTCACTAACCGCTATGAAATGTACGGCTAGTGTCGTCACGAGCCCCCACTCTCAAACTTTGACAAGGTTTATCTTAGTCACTAATTAATTGATTGACAAAAAAAAAATACGTATCCAATATTTTTCAATAATCCAACTGACGGACTAATTATAATAATGATTTTCATACCCAGTAAACATCCCTATTATACTCGTATAATGCCAAAAATCAAATCAATCCGTTGCTCCGTTGTTGCGTGAAAGATGAACAAACCAACAAACAGTTTATTTGGCTCAACGTATAAGCATTGCCATTCAGCGTGGCAATGCTGCCAGCATGCTGGGCACTGCCAACTGGCAGTGGGCTTGAGCATTTGGATTATCTTTAGACCTTCAAGGGTCTGTGGATGATCCAATTGCTTTCTATGTAATAGTATTTAGCAGGTAAAGTAGTAGTAGTATTGTATCATATTGTAGTTAATAAAGGCACTATTGCCCGTTATATTCAAAAACAACAAACTTTTCGGATTTATAATATTAGTTTGACTAACTTTTGCCCTCGGCTTCGCCCGCGTGACAAATCATGCCACCACAAACGGACGGCTTTTTTATTTTTCCAACCGGGCTAGTATACGCACCACGAAATAATTATTTCGACGTTCGAGACAGAGTTTTAAAGAAAGAAAGTTAGCAGGAATAAAAAAATAATTCTTTTTAGCAGTCGTTTTTAGGGTTCTTTTTTTTATTTATTTCGAATAGGTTTGCGTTTGACTACACACTGCCTGATGTTAAGTAGATGTGCGGTCTAGGGTGTAGCACGTTTCGTAAACAAATAATAAAAATAGGACCTTAGTTATGTAGCGTAAGTCAGGATTGAATATTGCGCAGCTTGTGGCTAACTCCACATCCGCCGACATGCATGATTCGACATATACTGGGCCTACGATAGTGTTATTTCATTTATTATAATTTTTAGTACAGTCATGTTACGGTAGGAATGACTACCTACTGTTTACTACAGATTTTAAATGTCCAAGTCATCTAATGATGCAATGATTAGGTATCATAATGACATCGGTTCCTAGTTCAAGAATTACGTGACTAAGCTAATCTATAAGATGTTTTGATACCTCATTTTAATCCTTATCTACTAATATTACTAGCAGTCCTTCGAACAGTAGATCTTGCGACACATATTTTCAAATCCTCATTCCTCATACGAACAGTAACAACATACATACCCAGGCAAAGCGTTCCAGAATGTGGAACGCTTTGCCTGGGTCTGTCTTCCCGCTAAAGTACAACGTGGGTGTCTTCAAATCCCGAGTAAATAGGTATCTTCTAGGTAAGCGTGCTATACCCTAGACCGCACATCTGCTCAACATCAGGCAGTGTGTAGTCAAACGCGAACCTATTCAAAAAAAAAAAAAACATAAAATGAGTAATTATACAGGGTTATTTCTAATCAGTTAGCATCCTTTTAGAGGCTTATTCTGTACTAACAACTTTTGTTATGCTACTTTTGACAAATCTAAAAAAATCGTTTTTTTTTCATAGAAAAATATCGTTACCCGCGACAAAATGTATGGAACAGCTGTTTTTTTTTTCGAGTTTTGACATAATTCGCACAAGTAAAGTTCTTAGTTTTGATGGACAGAGTAAGTCTCTAAAAGGATGCTAATTGATTATATATAACCCTGTATATTTTTAACTGAATCTTCATAACCCTATATCTCGACTCGCTCTTGACCGATTTAGTTCATACTGACGAATCGTGGTAAGATTTAAATACTATGGGACAAAATTAAGGGTCTTTGGACAGAATGTACCATTTGGTGCCGATTGGGCTTGAGACTTCAGCTCCGTGGTCCGTGGGGGCCGGACGCTCATATTTTATGCAAAGATCTGGCCAGGCGTTTGGTAGAGGTGACACGTGACCAAAATACTGGCATCTATTTTGCCCAAAAGCTGAGTAAGTATTGCCTCGGTAATGGGTATTGCTCTGTGGAGTATTGCTATTCAGCGAGGCAATGCTGCCAGCATTCTGGCCACGTTACCCTCTGCCGAGCGACTTTTAGACTAAGTTTTATTTTATTTTGTGATTTTTTAGTTTAAGTTTTAGTATGATTCTTGTTTTCTTTAATGTTAAGTAGGATATATAATTTTAGTCATAAAAGTGTTATTAATACTAAATAATCTTGTCAAATATTATCGAAATCGGCTGATAATTAGCGAGACAGCTATTTTCTCCCCTTTTTGAGGAAAATATTTGACTTTTATTGAATCTATCCATTAGTCTCAGGACACCCACAGCTGAGCATACGCCTCTCCCTTTAGTCCTTACTAGCTGCCCGTCCTGGCTTCGCCCGGTTACGGATGAGTCATCGCTAAAAACATTCAAACGCAAGAATTATTCTAAAAGATAGTGAAAACCGCATTGCAATCTGTTGTCTAGTTTGGAAGATATACACGGTCCACGGATAAACAGACAGACACACAAAAATGGCGGTTTGCTTTATACTATGTAAGCCTTTTATTGGAAGCGGCGCAGCTTACTTTTATAATTAAATAACGACCCGCCCCGGCTTCGCACAGGTGTATTATACATATTATAAACCTTCCCCTTGAATCACTCTATCTATTAAAAAAAACCGCATCAAAATCCGTTGCGTAGTTTTAAATATATCATACATAGGGACAGACAGACAGGACAGCGACTTCGTTTTATACTAGGTACTAGCGAGACGCCCCGGCTTCGCACAGGTGTATTATACATATTATAAAAGTTCCTCTTAAATCACGCTATCTATTAAGAAAACCACATCAAAATCCGTTGCGTAGTTTTAAAGATATCATACATAGGGACAGACAGACAGGACAGCGACCGTGTTTTATACTAGGTACTAGCGACCCGCACTGGCTTCGCACAGGTGTATTATACATATAAACCTACCCCTTGAATCACTTTATCTATTTAAAAAAACCGCATTAAAAGCCGTTGCGTAGTTTTAAAGATATAAGCATACATGGAGACAGACGGCGGGAAGCGACTTTGTTTATACTAAGTATGTAGGTAGTGATAATGATGTGGTGATATTTTACTTTCGTAATTTTTGTTTGGAATATTATTTTTATTCAATTAATATGTACCTACCTACAAACTTAAATGAATACTGAATTACTATGAACGGTGTAGGTACTTAAAAGGAAAAATAAATATTTTTTTAGATGTTCTCGCTACACAAAAGTAACAATAATAATAATTTACATAAGCACATGATAAAACATAAATTATATTATTAAAAAATATTATTTTACACAGCCCAAGGTACAAATCATTTCATAAATAAATATTATTTTTAATTAAAAGATAATTATGAGAATTACACGGAAAATAAATTAAATAAAACAATAAGACAGGTACTTCGATTAACATATAGATAGGATGATAGGTATTATGCACTTACATAAATAAATTAATTCAAGTAGTAAGACCGATGGGGTCGAAAAGTTTTCGAATGGAGACCACGTACCGGCAAACACAGCGTAGGACGTCCACCTACATGGTGGACAGATGGTCTCATCAAGACCGCAGACAACGGTGGATGCAAGCCGCTTCCGGTCTTATTGGAGATCCATAGGGGAGGCCTATGTCCAGCAATGGACGTCATATGGCTGATGGATGGTTTATGAAATTTTTAAAATAATACTAGCTGACCCGGCGAACTTCATTTCACGCAATATCTTTATAAATTATAGCCTTAGTGTTATTCTGTTATATAAGCATTACTATTGCAAAGTTTCACCTCAATCAGTTCAGTAGTGTTTGCGTGAACAAGAAACAAACATCCATACAAAAAAAACTTTCGCATTTATATAATATTAGAAGGACTGAGTAAAACTTTTCCACAGTAAATATTCTCAATACTACACGTTTTCGTCAAAAGATACATCCAGGGACGGATTGGCATTGGCACATTTGCTGATGAAATTCGTCTTGTGTTAGTAGGTAGGTACTGGACTTCCACTCGTTCAATTTTTATCTGGTTTTGATTGAAATTTTTTGTTGATAACTTTTACTATGGGACCAATCCCGAATTACGAATAAAAAATCAACAGTATCATAGATTTTGTCTAGAGTGGAAAAACTTTTTGAATGGAACAGCGGTCTTTAATTTAGAGGTTGATCCCGTAGTAAGAAACATCCTGTCAAAGTTATAACACCTCCTTTTGGGTCGTAGGTTAAAAATCAATTCCAATAACATATCTATAATATAAGATAAGATATATTTATTGGCCTTATAACTACATACGTCACACTATGCAAGTCAAATTTACAATTATAACACAATGCATACGATTCAAAAATAATAATAAAAAAATTAAAATAAAACTTAATACATTAACAATAACAATTAGGTAGACAAAATTATTTTAAAAATTAGCAAAATTTAAATTTGTTAAGTAATACTAGGGCTTCAATATACTAATATACATATATGTCACATAATTATTAATAGAATATGAGAAAGTCGAATTATATTAATGAGATTATTGTTCTTCCTCATCATAAAAGAATGACGATTCTGTCAAATGCATATTCATCAATTCATTAATTGTGTAGAAAGGACAAGACTCGAAAAATAGTTTCAGTTTCCTCTTGAAATCATCTAAATGTAGCTTTGTTATGGCACGGGGTAGTTTTTCAAACATAATTTTTTTATTGTAAACTCCTTGTTTTTGTACTTTCGTCAGCCGTACTTTAGGCAGATGCCATTTATCGTTTTTTCTTAAACTATATGGCAAGAGAGAATAACAAAAATGAATTAGTGCGATTGTGAACGTAGAACGCGTAGCGACGGACAGACGGAGTATAATCAGTTATCTGTCTTCATTGACCTTACGCCCAGAAAATATTCCAGAGCAAAAATATTCTTCAACAAGAGTAATATAAAAATAATAAACTTAAATGGTTAACCTAGATAAAAAAGAAAATATCGGGTTTTTTTCTAGAGTTTAGTCGATAGACAAAGTATCAATAGAATATCACTATACTCCTCATTATTATTGACCAACTTTTACTATGAGCCAACCTGGATGGTGACACAAAAATCGTCTTAGTCCACGGAACAGCTGATTATAAATCAGCTGTTCCATAACAGCATGCATTACCTCTAAGCAAAATGCGTTTAATTTTACTTTTTTTCATACATTACTCGCGTCTGGTATATTTTTTTCTTAACCGTATTTTCAGCCGCTTTCATATTTTGTATTAGACTTAAGTTTTTGGAGACTCTTAAGATTGAACATGTGAGGTGTAAACAAACTGTTGCATTTAATTTTTTTCTTATAAATTGGGATTTTTGTCATTTATTAATTTGAATATGTATTGTGATAACTTACGAACTTTTAATATTTAAGCTGAAATCATCTACACTAATATAATATAATATATAATAATAAAATATAATATATAATAATATTATACAGAGGAAGGATTTGTATTTTTGTATGTAACGAATAAACTCAAAAAGTACTGGACCGATTTTAATAATTCTTTTTTCATTAGAAAGCTACATTATCACTGAGTACCATAGGCTATATTTAGTACTAGATTACTATAATACCTATTTATGTCTACCCGTGCGAAGCCGGGACGGGTTCGGGACGCTAGTTAAATATATAGAAAAACATATCAGTCAAAATATTGGCGATAAAATAATAAAATTCATCATCATCATCAGCGTGTATTGACCCACTGCTGGGTATAGACCTCCTCTCCCTTGCGCCAGTTTTCCCTGTCTTGGGCTGATATCATCCACGCGTTATAATAATTTAATAAAATTAATTATAACAAAAAAAAAAAAATTAAATACCCTGCTTAAAACATCCATGGTTACGCCGAGTCCAGAAAAAAAAACCAAACCAAAATTAAAAAAAAAAGAATCAGTCACTGCACTGTCTAATCAACAACTGTCACTCGTTTTAGCGGGAGAAGCAACGCGCACCGCGTCAAGCATCGAACTGCTGGACTGACTGACTGGGAGAGCGACAACTATATATGATGATAACGTATCGCATGATGGTCTTTGAACCAATTGTTGCTACATAGGTATATTGTGAGGAGTATCCGAGTAATTTGCCGCAGCTTCTACAGTATCATAATATCACCCGAAGGACGTCCGCAATAGTGGACAGGGGCATTATTGAAGTGAAAACATCTTTAGCGGCGTTGTGCATTTTTTGGGACGGGTAAAAAATGTTAAGCTCGCGTCAGGTCACGTGACCTGATCGAAACTTCGTAAGATGGAGGGAGCAAGTCTTCACTTCTGCCGGCACTCCCGGAAGGCAACCTGTTGTTTTTATTTTGAACTTTGAACGGCTTGGTCGTATACGGAACTTTGACAGATTGTATGGAGAATCCATAAAATAACGTATGTAAATAAATACGACCACCTAGCCGTCTCCATACAAATTCCGTAGACGACCATGCCTTTCGAAGTTTAAAAATGCCCCATGACGTCGCGCTCCCTGAATAATACGATCCAAAGGGTAAAAACGGGACCCTAGATTACTAAGATTCCGTTGTCCGTCTGACCGTCAGTCTGTCACCAGGCTGTATCTCATGAACCGTGATAGCTAGACAGTTGAAATTTTCACAGATGATGTATTTCTGTTGCCGCTATAACAACAATACTAAAAACAGGATAAAACAAATATTTAACGTAGCTTTCCATACTACAAAAAGTGTTATTTGCCGTTTTTTGCTCGATATTAATAACGGCATCAAGTACACGCATGAAATGGGGCTACAGGATCTTCCATGCGGTACGGAACCATTCGTGCGTGAGTCCGACTCGCACTTGGCCATTTTTTTCCAGCATTAAGATATCCACTGCTGGGCATGGGCCTCCGTATAGTACTCCAATACCACGATGCTGAGATCTTAAAGATGTCATTTTTTTTTATTCCTTGTAGGTTTGCGTTTGACTACATACTGCCTGATGTTGAGCAGATATGCGGTCTAGGATATAGCACGTTTACCTAGAAGATACCTATTTACTCGGGATTTGAAGACACCCACGTTGTACTGGGTTGTCATCAGTGTTGTTGTTGTTGTTGTTGCCATCATCACCACTTTGTCATCTGCTCATCCTACGCTACGCTACGTAATCTCCACTGAATAACTTTTCGACTCTATCGGTCATCAGTGCTCTGTGAATATGTGTCCTGCCCACCGCCATTTCATCTTGCCAAAGCGTTAGGCCAGACTACATAGGGGTATGTATGATATAATATTACGAAATAATTTCTCGCTATGATAGACATTATTATTCAGATTATCTGATACCGATAATCACAATAATCTTGATTATATTTATTCTCAAATGTAATGTTTCGTCAGGATTTATGACACGTTATTTATCAAAAGTTACGGAAAAGCTGTCTGCTCTGACTAGACATGATTATCCAAATAATCTGATTGTCATGTTTTTCTTTATTAGGTATGTTCAAATGTAATCTTTCACAGAGTTAATATCATGTTATGATATGATGAAAAAGCTACCTGTTATTACTAGACTAGTAATTTATCGCAGGTGATCAATAAATAATTATTTATCTAATCGCTGGTGTCCGAATTTTTTATTAGAGTCGTCGTGTCTGTGATTTCGAGAACGTTTTCGGTTATTCAAAATTTAAAATTATGATTACATATAATAGCCTAAATTTGCTTCATTTAACACAAAATTAACCTTCTTGTCGGTAAATTGCTTTTATTCTCTAAATGAATACATAGAAGCTACCAGTTTAAAAATATTAAAAATTAAAAAATATTACCTACCTATATATAATATAAAAAAAAATATATAGTTGATTGTAATGTATATTATGAAAATACGTATGTATGTATGTACCTGTTCTCAATACATAAATATTTTCGTTTATTTTATTTGTTACTAACTATAGATAACTTACCAATAAAGTGTTTAGTCATAAGTAAGTATATTTTAAGCTAGTATTATTAAGGTTATTTTAAGAGATGCCTACTTTAAATTATATAAGTTTATTTATATGAGATAATATTATCTAAGTTGTACTACAGTAAGCGCCCTGTATTTGCAATGCCCGACAAAGGCAACTAAGTCTAAGAGTTTTAAAATAATTAAAAGATAATATGAATATGAATACTATTTTGAAACGTCGAAGACCTATGACACGACTAAACAGTTAAACATCTCAGGTCCAACAATTTAACGCGTCATCGGAACCACGGCAGCGCTCAGTTGTCAATGGCACCGTCGGTCATTTAAGCTAAGACTGACCGTGATGCTATCTCAGGATAAATAATTTATGTTTATGTCTCCTCTAATTATAATTCATGAACAACTTAGTTTAAAATAATTAAGTTACAAAACTTACTTACCTTAGTAGATATTTACTTACTTACCTATTATTTAATTTACTGCTCCACGCAATACTTAACCAATTTTGATAAGTCATTCAACCAAACCAATAAAAGGCATGCATAGGTTAGAATATAAGCAAAAATGTTAAGCACTTACCTTGTGAAAAGTCATTGTAATATAATTATCTCATAAAGGATTTTTTTTCTACGTAAGGTAAATCATTTTTAGGGCTCCGTACCTCAAAAAGAAAAAACGGAACCCTTCGTTGTCCGTCTCGGAAAGGATCACTTTGTTGTCCGTCTGTCCGTATGTCAAGAATCTTTATCTCGGGAACGCGTAAAGATATCGAGTTGAATTTTAAACTATACACGTAAACGTATATCTGTGGTCTCTTGCAGTTGTGTAAAAGAATAACTTCTCAGTTATCGTATAAAAAAGTTAGAGTCGTAAAAAACCGCATATTTCGACACTCACTCATACGCACTTTGAATTTTAAACCCATATTTTGTGAATTTTGAAGCCCTATTTTTTTGTGATTTAAATAAAAATGTTCAGTTTTCAGATTTATTCCTATATATGTACTCTGAGACAATGCTTTTCGCCAAATTTCATAGTTCTGTGTCAACGGTAAGTACCCTATAGGTTTTGATTTTTGTGTGTGTCGAAATATGCTGTTTTTTACGACATAAACGGCTCAACTTCTTTATATGATAACTGAGAAGTTTTTTATTTACACAACTGTAAGAGATCATATATATACCTACGAATACAGTTTAAATTTCAACTCGATATCTTTAGGCGTTCCCGAGATAAAGAGTCTTGACATACACACAGACGGACAGACGGACAACAAAGTGATCCTATAAGGGTTCCGTTTTTATTTCTTTGAGGTACGGAACCCTAAAAATAAGTGTCCAATATTTTTTGATAATTTAACTCAGGGACAAATTATAATAACAGTTTTTTGACCCAGCCATCATGCATATTGGCTGAGTAATCGCGTAACATGCATAAAAAACATACAGCTGAATGAAAAAAGAAGGTTCTCATCTTTTTTTGAAGTCTGTGCAATACTTCGACCAAATATATACAGAGTCACAATCGTGCAAAAAAGTGTCCGAGCCAAAACCCTGCCCACGCTACGTATTGGGCAGGCTTTTTAATTAGTCGTAAGGCGATTGCACGCCGACTACAACGCCGCGCGATGCCAAAGTGTTCGGATGCAAGCACTAATAGCTGACATAACGTCAAGATTCCAAAAAACGGATCTTTGTGAATTATTTAATGTAAATATCTAAGTCGGCATGTATGACGGCGCTCGGACATTTCTTAACTACGTTTACTCAGGGACTGTCGCTCTATATATATTTGCTCGAAGGTGGAATAATAAATTGAGCAAACATTAGGATATTTGAAATTCGCAATGACAAGAAATCTGTGTGTAAAATTCTGTGATAGCAGTACTGGTTAGCCAAAGTATAGGAAGCTATATAAATACATATAGTACGTTAAGATAAAAGCATTATAAATACAAACATAGTAAATAAAGGATAGATATGAGAAGGAAGCTTACCGCTGGCTTCAGCCGCGTGTTATCAGCCTGAAAGTCATCAACATAGCGTCATACATAGTTAGTGCAGAACGAGACACAAGCCGCAAACATAGTGTAGGTTGACATTGCACTTTATGTCACACATTAGTCTTGGTTCCACCACTTCAATGTGTGGGTCGGTCTTAGACTGATATTTGATGCAAACCGAACAATAATAAAATTGACTCTGCTTGGCTATTCAATTCATAGACAAGCTTGGACGCAAACTTCAGTCCAATAAGTGGCCCCGGCATCAGTCCAAAATTTATTGACACATTGGTGTATTGGAACCAAGGCTGTAATTTGCAGCTCCTAGCCAATGTGTGATCTACACAGGATGTATCTCTATAGGGTATTCAGAAAGTGTGTACTAGATAACCCGAAACGGTATGATTCAGAACTTTTACAATATGATATTTAAGAAAATAAATCAGCTGTTCCATACAAAATTGCAACTTGGAATTGGAAATACGCATGACATAGCCGATTTTATCTCAAATTCTGGGTTGGCCCAAAACTTATTTAATGTGTCAATCACCTCCTTTTGGTTTAAAATACATAATTTCTGAATAACCCTGTAAATATTCTAGAATATGATTATGATAACTATAACAGAATACGGCTAAAACTCACGTTATAATTATACGGTCGATCCGCAAGGAATCCAACCAGTTTCAGAGTATTCAGAGTATTTAGTTACGCGCACGACGGGGGTGCGCGTATTCCCTGAGGATGGAGTTCTAAATACTCTGAAACTGGTTGGATTCCTGGCGGATAGACCGTATAATTATAACGTGAGTTTTAGCCGTATTCTGTTATAGTTATGATGAATACTCACGGTAGTTTTAATGAAGTAATATGATTATGATTATTTTTTTACTATGGGCAAACTGAAATAATCTGCTGTTCCTTACATTATATTCAAAATTATTGTACATTTAGTATGGAACAGCTGATATAATATCAGTATCAATTCCAAAGAAAATGTTGATCAAAATGATGAGAATAATGATATTTTAGAATATTATTATGTCTATTTTCTAGACATACATCCCATATATTATTATGTAGGTAAATAAGTGCAATAAGGTTTTGTCATTTGCTTATACCTAGCCATTTGAGAAAACATCTGACAGATGTGCATTACAAATATTGAACCATTGCATTATAGTTTATTTTTCTTTTATAAAATGGGACAGTAATAAATTGTCAATTGATATGACACAACCAGATACATACATAATCAAAGGACACAACTGCTTTACCTACCTCAGAACCACAGAGCTATTACAGCTAGAGAGATGGTGCTGTTGTCGCTTCAAGCAATTCTCAACCAGAAAAATTTATGGAAAATCTTGTTCAGCACTGTCAAAACTATCAAATATGTATTGGAATTTGACACTACTGAGAGAAAAACACGGCAAATAGCCACAGAGTCGGGATACTTATTATGTATCTTTCTAACTCATGCCATATTAAATCATTGCATCTCTTTCTTTCTTTTCTCGATCGACCACATTATCCCTCTGTGCTCAAAACAGAATAATGAAATACAGAGCTATACCCATCAAAAATGATTATGAAAAAATGCCTATGTTAAAAATTGTTCTTTTAGTAATTAAATAAAATTTTAATAGAGTTTAAGTATAATGAAATCTGTCATATGCTTTTTTTAAAAAGCTAGCAATTGAATGTAACTGTAGAGGACAATACAATGTAAGCATATTATTATATTGTGTCTTTGTTATAATAGATGGCCAAATAAATTAAAAAGTGATGTCATGGCACAGTATATTTTAAATTCTTTGTTAAGGTATACAACATGTAACGGAAAGACTGTATACATACTTAAAGTACCAAATCAGATAACGGTAACAAACTAGATGGGGGCATGTTTAGCCGTGTAAGTTCGTTTGCTGATTTTTAATCTTTTTTTGAAAAACTAGTCATTTTTTGACTAATTCACATTTGCACAGCACTATTACACTAAACAGCTTTGAGGTCAATAACACAACCTTGCCCATCAAAATCAGACCACACCTCCTTGTTGTGACATGTTTGTTTATGTGCAAAAGATTTTTCTAGTCAGTCATATTAAATTTTTTTTTTAAAGTGAATGTGTGTGAGTGAGTTTTATTTATTCTTTAAACTTAACTTTGGGTGTTCGAAGGATTTTTAATAAAATAAGACCTAATTTTGTATTGTAATCTATCAAGTTGTAACACAAACCAAAAAATAACACATTTGATCATGACAAGGATAACTTCCAATTTCATATAATTATCATAATGAGGTAATAGCTAGAAGAACACATTTTAAAACAAAAATTTGCTGGACAAAATATTTGTTAAAAGTTTAAAAAAATACTAGCACTGTGATAAATTGGTGAATAAAGTGTACTTATGCACTGTGCATACACCAACTTTTTAATTTTAGATTCTTTAGTTTAAGTTTAAGTAGTACCAGGCTTTATACGAGAACTATTTTTTTAATCATTAAAATTAATTAAAAATAATTGAGACACTTTCATAGTATTGTTATTATATACGCTGAAAAAGTCTTATTTTATGAAGTGATTAAATATATCTGAATAAAAGCATTGCTTTATTAATTAGTGGTAGGTAGTATTATAAGTAGAAATTTTGTTTACAATTTTATTACGCTGAGTTGCTTCCTGTTTTGTAATGTTCTGTTATTTTTAGTAACAGAAAATAGTTTTAAATGTTATTTGGCAGTAAGCCAGTCAAACATTAGACTAATATTAGGTTTTTACTACCATTGTTAACAACTTTTTCCTTAAAATGAAAACCCATTATAAATGGCTAAATCTTAGCTCTCGCGTGGAAAATCACAAACAGAATACTAAACAGATATAATTACGATATTATTAATCTATTATTTGCATATTTAGTGACCTCTAAGCGGCGAGAAGGTCAATAAAGATAAATAAATACGGATAGCACCATTAGCATAAGATAAGTCGATAGGTCTCGTGTGAGTACACTTGTAATGTAGATAAAACTATTTATTACCTTCTTATCGCCAACTTCGCCGTCAGTCATTATTGCTTTTATGTAATAAAACTTGATAAAAGACTTGAAAATAATCACAATCCACAACACCGCAACGCCGACGCGAAATTTTGACAGTGACAGTCTAGTGCTGCCAGATGAAAAAATCTAATCAGCGCTGACAGCGGTGTACTAAGCGCTAGATTCGAATATATTCACAAGCCATTAAAGCGCTAAATCGGCTCAAACGAGTCAATAAAGCGCTAAATTCGAACTTTTAACTGAGGCGCTTTTTAGACGATCAGTGTGATTAAATAATCTCCCATACTAAACATGAGCAATCAAAACAATTCTGATAAAGTTTTGGAAGCGAGACGCAGATTGCGACTTGTATAAACGCAACTCGTTTACGGCTCCGTTGTTTTGCTCTATGTGTTTAGTATGGTAGATTGTGTAATCACATTGATCGTGTAAAAAGCATCATACGCACGACAAAAATAAAATAAAATACGACGTGATTGTAGTGAAAAACAACTTTTTATTACAATAATAAAATTGAGAAGAGAAAACATAAAAATATTATTATATACCTACAGTTTGGGTATACTAAAAAATTCTTCTTCCATCATAGCTGAACTCGAGGGTCCAGGCTGGTTAGGTTCAGTAGTATTTACTTTATATTTTTCGGATGATCCTATCTTACTTAAAATATCAGCTGGTAGTTGATAATTATAACAGTTGCTGTTAACCGCGGTTAATCCTGTTCTTATAAATAGGATGGCGTTAATAGTTTTTAAATGCAATGCATTTCGCAACTTGCTTTTAACCACATTCATTAAGCTGAACACCCGCTCAATATCAGCATTTGAATGTGGCAAACTCATTATTTTTGTCGCGACATTGAATAATTCTTTATATGGACAACAGCCAGCTGCGTCCCTCGACTGTTGAACTTCTGTCCAGAACTTCACCGTATCTTCTGTATTTTCCCAGTTCTGTAGGATAACAGTTTGCCACTGCTGAATAATATTATCCATATTTTCTGTGTAACCCAGACTTTCCAAAACTTGTATAAAGTTATCAATATTTCTGTTTGGTTTTAAAATGACGGAAACAGATAATGCCATAGAGTTTTTAAGTAGTTTTAAATTTTCAGGCAGTCTTTGTTGCAGCTCATTTATTAGTTTAGTAATAAAATCAACACACCTCTTCTTCATTGCATTTTTTTCATCCTGATTTAGTGAAGACTCGTTCATCTCTTTCTCAAATAAATAACCAAGGTATGGCGACATAGACAGATGTTCTTTCACATTAATGCTTTCGAACTGCATTCTCGGTTGCGCTATTATTATTTTCGTGCACATGTTTCGTATCAAATCATGTAGCGTATTGTAGAGCAGACATGGGTCAGAAGTTTTGTTTTCAAAAGTTTTTATCGCCCCTTGTAAATTATTAAGGATTCCACACAAAAACTGCAAATAAATTTTGTTTCTTTCATCGTTGTACATGTTATATAATAATTCGGCTTGGTAGCAATTTTCACGAGTTCTCATTAATTGAAAGTGTAATTTCAGTTCTATCCATTGACTTAAGATTCTAGTTACCGCGGGTTCAATTGACAGCCATCGTGTATCACAAGCTTTTAAGATCTTAAGTGGCTCCTCTCCACAGTTTATCGCTTCATATATTTTTTTATATTCGTTTTTTCGTTTCGGTGAAAGCTTGAACCAATTGTGAGTTTCTCTTATCATAAATTCTATATTTCTTGGTATAGTCTCACATGACGCATGTGACACTGCCAATTGAATCGAATGGCAGACACATCTTATCAACACTAGATTGGGTAAAGCATACCTTTCCTGCAATATTTTATGGACACCTGCGTTTACTCCAGTCATAACCGAAGCATTATCCGTTCCGATTCCAATTAACTTGCTTTTATCAAGTTTAAAAGCTTCAAGTTGTGCTGTTAATGCCGAAACTATTCCTTCTGCATCTGCAGATTCCAATTCAACCAGCCCTAAAAATGTAGAAACTATTTCGTTGCGACTGCTGCTAAAATATTTAACAACAATACCGAGATATTTTCGAACAGAAACATCAGTAGATTCATCTATAATCAAGCTATACGAATTATCACCAATATCATTTCTCAAAGAATCTTTAAAATGAGGTGCTAATACTTCCTGAATTATTGCTGTACATTTCGTTCGGTGCAATTTCATTTCCGTAGTAGCCTTAGAATCCGAAAATTTATTCTTACACAATTCGGTAAGGTGATCAATTGCTTGTATAGCTGTGTGTTCTGCAACATACATTGAGAGAGCACCTTCTGCGGCTTTAGCCTCAACACAGAGCTTATCGACGGGTTTTTGCAGCATTGAAGAGATTTGTGTTTGTTTTTTGTCCAAGAAAGGTTTCGCCTGCTTTTTGTGATGAACTGAATCACAATGTCTCTGGATATCGCTTAATTTGGCAAGAAAATCCTTCCTACAATACAAACACATTGCCCTTGTATCATCTCCAGGCACAGGTTTCAACCATTGTTTAAAGTTGGGCGATTTCTCCCATTCGGCTTTATATCTTTGTTTGTACACAGTTTTTTTTGATAATGGTACATCCATTTCAAAAGAGTTAACCAACACAACACTATGGAACACTCACAAAAGTAACTAATAAAATCAGTGCTTAAAACGTTATTTCTAAACTTCAACTTCAGTGCGCTCACATAGATAGAATGAAAATGAAAGAAGCAAAGTGAATCAAACATGAAAAAAACCGTACTTAATGTTCATGGAATTCCCCGTGCTCTATTGCCATATTAAAACCCAGCTGGCATAGAGCACAAAATTGAACATAGACAATAATTTTATTCTCCACGAAACAAATAGTGCTACCATACTAAAAATTAAGAAAGCGCTAAATTATCCGCTAGGCGCTAAAATTATCAAGTGCCCGCTAAACATAGCAAAAAAGCGCTAGATCTAGCGCCGAAAGCGCTAAAATGGCAGCACTGAGTGACAGTTCGGTTTGACAATTTTGTTTTTGACATAAGTCAAAACCATGTGACGCAAAAACGTTTCGTTTCACGTTCTAAACGTGTTTGTACTTAATTTGTATTTGACCCCAATAGAGGTCCAAGCAATAGAAAAAAGCGAAAAAATAAATCGTTGTTCTCCAATTTGGCTATTTTTCCCTAATTACCGTACTTATTTGTTTTTCATTGATTTGACTGATAATTTTAATTAGATAGTATTACTGACCATGTAAATCTTTCTAGAGAATTCTGTGAATTCAATGCAATGAAAAATAATAAAGAGTACGGTAATTAGACCAAAAGCTTCAATTTGGAGAAAGGCTGAAAAAATACTTTATTTGGCATCAATGGGCACTACAGACGTTGGTAGAATATATACCAGTTGTTAAATAATGCAGGCTATACAATAAGAAGTATTAGGGGCCCTAATACTTCTTATTGCATTAGGGGCATTTATAGCACAGAACAGAGAACTAATCTCTGTTCTGTTTATACCTACCTCTCAACTTTTACTGCGGGGCTTTGAATACTGTAAAGGATAGCTAAATTATATAATTATGAGTTCAAATCTAAACAGCGATCTAATTTTCTTATCTAGAGTAAAACACTACGAATTACGATATGGACAATTTTATTAACTTACTAACGATGTGCTTACGTACTAAACACAAATAGGAATAGAAAAAAGATAAAATAATTTGCCATTTCATAATGTAGGTAATAGAGAGTGGATAGATCATTAAAAAAATCATTGACGATATTTATATGACAATAAGTTATATATTTTGCATCTGTGCAACTTTCTTATTTGATGTCATATTTTTATATAAATCTTTGTATAAATTTAAAAAACTACTCATGATAAATCTCTTCAGTTTTGATACATACAAGGTTCTAATATCCATAAAGTTTACAAAAATATATCATAAAAATAGGTATATTCCATAATATAATGTTTTGAATGATATAATGAGTATAACTTCGACAAATTGTTAATGAATATTTGCATAAAATAGATTAAGTCCGATTTACATCGAAGACAGGGTGTCATGTCAATGTGTACCTAGAAGGTGCATATAAGCTCTATCTAACTTGCAACTGTTGATGTAAATCAGTCTTAATATAAATTTGACTATCAAGTTAAAAACCATCATTGACATTGATGATTATATTAAATAGTACAGACAATATTTTTTGTGAACACAATCATTATCATAATTTCTGTGGCAGTAAGTCATAGATGGAGACTTAAATAATTCTTATATACAACACAATCTTAGCAAGCAAGTGACAAATATACAAAACAACTTAAAGCTATGACAAGTGATTCACTTCTAATCTCTGATCTTTGTAAGATACCCATTTCATTGACTTAATCTTACAAAACGTAACGCTTCTTATAATAAAAAAAAATATTTATTTAAAATATGTACTCGAAATAAATACACTATATCGGAACCGTTTTCTCAATGTGAATCAAGCTTTTTCTTCATATCCGATATCATAATCACCCAAAACACAAAATTATGAAGTAAACCACTTGTCTTCATTAAATATTATACAATAGAGAAGCTTCACATTTATTAAAAATATAGGCCATGGCAATATATAATATCATCATAAAAAGCAAATAGACAAAATATTATTTTATTTTACATCCAATTAATGTTCAAAGGATTTAGCAAATACAACGCACACTCACGACTGACACGACATTATGCTAGAGATGCGCAGATTACGCCAACTTGGTCTTAGTTATTTGGCGCTATTACGCTAATACAATTAGTCAGCATGAATTTCTTAAAAATATGTTTAATTGTATTTTCTGTTGTGAACATAGGAGTAGCTGGTGAGCAAGAAGAGAGGGTGGTGCCCAGCTTGGAAACATATCCACTCTAAAGAAATGGAAACTTTCAATTAAAAGTATCTAGTTAAATACTTTCTTATTTTATGGGTGTGTAAGTCACAAAAATTACACGTAAATACAATAGGTGACATATAAATTTGTAAGAGACCCTTGTGGCAAGATTACGTATAGACAGGTGCTCTTAAACAATATCATGTTTTAGGCCTATTTCCACGATAATTTAGCTTGATTAAAAGATACGAAAAAAAAATATGCAGGCTTCACATGTTCAAGATTCAATATAGGTAACTGCTCAATAAATAGAGACCATGCGTTATTATCTGCTTGCTCTGTACTAAGCCAAAAGAGGGTGGTTAAGACCATCATTATGAACAACTTTTACTATAGAGCCAACTATATTATAGAGCCAACTCTAAATTTAAGAAAAAAGATGTCACCTGTTTCGTAGAAAATTGCAACTCAGATTCGACAAAATGTATGAAACAGCAGATAACCCTATAAAGAGCTCGATATGTCGCTATTTATTGAACAGTCATTTATATTAAATCTTGGACATTTGAGGTCTTTATCACCCTTTTTTGGCTAAGTACACCTGTTAAATAAATAGTTCTGGATAATCCTGCATTAAAGAGACTTTACAATTAGTTTTTGTATTTGTATCGGTCAGCAGGCGGAGGCGGGTCGGGTTGCGGAGGTTGCTGACTGCTACCAGCTGCAGCGTGGGCCTGATCTCAGTCTGATGTCCACTGAAATTTAGTAAATAGTTTATCAAAATTATAAACTGCCACACAAATTTTCGTTAACAACTGCTTAGTGTAAGTAGAAAAATATTTCCCAATCGTATCTTACTATGACATCAATTCTGGAAAAATATGGTAGTCATACAAACAAAAATCATTCAAACAAATATTTTTCTACAAAGTAAATAAGCATTATATGTATTTTTTTTGTGTAGCATTATTGGTAAATAGGCCACTACCAACCACCTGCCAAAAAAAATCTAAGAGTACACATTACACGAAAATGTTTCAAGCTCGCTAAACTTAGTTTAAAATAACTAATTCATATTACATTGTAATCAAACCTATATACTATTTGTAACACCCTAAAACAGGGTATAAAATGTATTATAACTCTAGACACATTATTATACCGCAATTGTATACTTTAATAAATAAATAAATAGGTACCTTAAGGTTAGCGCCACCTGACTTCCTCAACTCTTCTTCCCTTCTTTCCATCTCTTCAGTTTTCTGCTGGTTACGTTTGACTCTCTCTGGGTCCTTGATTCCTCGAGACGCTTGCTCAGCTGCTCGCCGCTCGGCCGCTTCTACCTGCTGCCTACGACGAGTCTCCTAGAATTATTTGGAACAAATTAATAACACAAATCAAGTCAAGGTGAAGAATAGCAAAATAAAAAAACAATATAATAAGTTTGAAACTGTAGGTCAGCCAATTTCTTTGAGAAAAGGAATTGTATATATTATTGTGTATATTTTTAACATTAAAAAGAGCAAATAAAGTGCCTTGAGAAATCTGAAAAATAAATGTAGTCATGCAATGCGCAAATTGCGCAAGTATTATGTGGGCATTCGAGAAAAAAAAGGTACTTAAAATGTTTCATCTTATTTATTTGGAGCAAATTGGGCACGAAAAACATCTAGTTAGTGCATTTTTTTAGAAGTATTTCATCAAAACAAATCTAAAAAAGAGGATCAAGGTGTATAAATGTGATTATAGTGAAAGTGCCTACCAAAAATTGATAATGCGATTATCTTTGCAACTTACGATGTCCGGAGTAGGAATGTCTGTGGCTGACGGTCTACAGCAGGACGTGAATATTCCCATCGTGGAAAATTGTGATTATTTTGCACAATAACCATAGAAATACACTTTTTCCTGTTATCAATTTTATCAACACATCAACAAAACTCATCAACAATTTTGACAACCATTGTGACCTTTTGACAGAGACAATCGGCCTTGAGCTTTCATGTCACCTGTCAGATACGTTCCTAATTACACGAGTGTAAGAATCAAAGGCCATGGTAAAAATGTCTAAACAATCATCTATTCTGACTCTTCAGGTTCTATGCAAAATATATAAAATTATTAGGTAAAAAAATAAAGTTAATAATGTCGTTATTTAGAGGCTAAGATAATATATATATTTTACATTGTATAGGTGCTACTCGTGTCACGACTTACGGAACGCATGCGAATGCCACAGTTACAAAATAAGGCAGTATTTTCTTTTATGAACGATAAGTTCAGAAAGGACAGGTAGGTTCGTTCAGAAATAACTATTTTTCAACACGAACCTCTATTTACGAAGTACCTATACAGATTCATGTTTTTCAGAGATACATCCTCTTTACTTCCAAGATCGATACTTCAGACTTCAGAACAAACAAGAACAAAGCTTCAGAATATAATGTAATAATCAATAATAAACAGTTATAAATAGAATTTGGAAACATTTGTATAGTAAATAAATATACTTAATTATGTACCATGAATGGGTATTTACATTCTTTGAAATAAAATTCTATTGTAGTAATGACATTTATCGAGTTATGCTGAATCAATATGATTCAGTATCAGTAAGTATCATTGCTTTTTACAATCGTATCTATTTATCTTTGATTATGATGTTTATATATTTTAAATAGTACATAATCAAAGCTATTTACTAATGATTTACTGAAACTTCCCATGTTCTATGATACAGATAAAAATAACAAACCATTCTCATCCAGATAGAATTGATATTAGCCATGGCGAACTGATGAATTACTTGTAATTATATAACTGATAAAATGAGCTATTATATTGAAACTGATAGAAAAATGAAAATTCAAACTCGCAAAATCAACACCGCACAGTTTGCGATCACGTTTGCGATCAATAATTTTGTAAAAAAGATTACCTGTTGATAAATTGTAACAAGTAGGTCACAAGGTGTTGCAATCAGTATTCAGTATTAATTTATCTCATGAAATCTGGGTACCGTTTCCAAAATTATTCCACTTGTATTGTAATTATTAATAAGGTTCTTTTAACAATTTGTCTGTTTGTCTACAACGAAATATAATATATTCCGTGCCTAAAATGCTTAAATATTCGCAAGCCATCGATAATTTAGAATCGAATAGTACACATCACTATCAGTTCAAATCGGTTTGTTGAATGATTTTTTTGCTTGTTGAGTTGTATTGAGTTGTTAAGTGGGTACATCCCTAACGCAAAGTACATTTTCCCGAGGACTGTCGAAAATTTTAAAATAAATTGGAAATTGAGCATTTCAAAATGCTATCACGAGTAGCTTTGCGTTCAGGTACGTCTAACTTACCGGTTTAATTATTTAAGTGGTGACAAATTGTGTTGGAAGTGCAGTTTTAACCTTAACCCTGAGTGTTACAGAGGTTTATGTAATCACTAATTTGACGGGTGTCTTCGCACTTGCGCCTTCCTCTTTTGTCAAAAACTACCCATAAATTGATACTGACAATATGGGATAGGTATTCTAAATGATATTCAAAACTATAATATCATCTAAACAGGAAAAGTTAAATAAAAAAAAGATAATAAAACTTAACCTATAAACTTACAGCTGATAATGGCACAACCTCATATTAAATTTTAATTTTATTATTATTTGTTGTCTATCCAATAGAAAATTGATGTTTTCTGACAGTATTATTCAAATTTTACTTCTCTAGGGTTTAGTGCATGTTTGGATTGTATGCAGTTACTAATTTTATTCTTTTTAGATTAACAGAATGCTACTTCTTGGGGAATTTTCTAATGTTAATGATGATAAACTTTACCCATAATTGTGCAGTAAAATTCTGATATAATTTCAATAACTGCACCCGAGTTCATCCAACCACTTCCAATTGGTTCTTATTGAATATGCTAGTTGACAATATTTTCTGATGTCTTCTTGTAACAGCTAACCATAAACAGAGCCGATTTTCAATAACAAAACTAAAATCAATTTAAAAATAAAGAAGTTACAATCATCTTTATTTTCTTGTTAGAAACAGAGCGCGCTAAAGCAGGCTATGACATCACTGTTATGCTTTGTGGGAAAGGGTCAAGACATCCCCTCTTTACCCCTACCAAAATCTTTATAAGCGTATATCTCTGCACATGATAAGCCAATTTAAGCCGCTGCTGATCTTCTATAAAATTGTAATAGGGTAGTTGACTAGTATTAAATTAGTTAAAAGTATTAGGTATTAGTGAATTTTGCAATTAAATATGATTTGTAAACTGAAAAAACATATTTTTTCAGTTTTCAGCAGCGGATGATAAGAATTGTATTGATTTTGTACATAATTACTTTATTTTATTTTTATTTGGCTAAGAAACACCATACAGAAGCAATAAAAGTTGGAATTAAAAATTCTAGAATTCTTGGGTGACACTTGTCCTTAATGATTGGTTGATTAAACAGTGGGCTCGCTTTTATTGAAGATTAATGGAATCTTAGTATACAACAGCTGCTTCTTTTGTGAATTTAAATTTTAGGGTTAATCACATAATAAAGTCAATAACAACACATGTTTAAAAAACTTAAGCGAATAGACAAACAGACATAAAATCAGAATATGGCACTCCTAAAATATTGTATACATGATAAGCAAATTGGTCATGATTGCAGCCGTAGCCCGACAGTCCGCCGCGACCGCTCTAGTGGCGCGGGGCTCCGCCACCGATTCCGGCGTCCGCGATGAGGTGAACTTCCCGCGGCCCGTGCGCGCCGCCGAGCCCGGCAAGGTGCGCCTCGGATTCCTGCCCGAGGAATGGTAACATATTTCTTCTCGTATGTTTAATAATGCTTCTTGCCAAATTTCATAGTTCTAGGTCAACTGGAAGTACTATGTTGGTTTTGATTCCCTCGTGAGTGTCAAAAGAGGTTCTAACTTTTTTCTATAGTAACTGAGTAAGTAAGAGACCATAGATATAGGTATGTACAAGGTTTAAATATCAACTCGTTAACTTTACGCATTCTCGAGATAAAGGGTGCTCCTATAAGGATTCTGTTTTTCCTTTTGAAGTACCCTAAAAATCACATTTCTTGTATGGAATATTTATTTTTTTATGATTTAGTTATTTACTATTGAAGTGAATATTTAACTAAATATTCTGTGAACATTTCAAGAATCTACCTGTCACAGAGTTAAATATCGAGCGAAAAACGGCTAAAATTCAGTTTTGTTGTTTGGGAGCTCCCTTAATTTTTTTTTCTATTTGTTGTTATAGCGGCAACAAAAATACGTCATCAGTGTAAATTTCAAAAATTTCAATGTTCTAGCTATTACGGTACATAGGTACCAAAATAGCTAGAGCATTGTAATTTTCAACCTGGTAACAGACAGACTATTTACTATTTAGGAGGTTTAGCTATTACTAAACCTCCGCTGTCTGTCTGTCTGGCCCTGTTTCTACCCTTTGACTACTGAATCCTAAAAAAGGCTGGTGGTACAGGTATACTTAAATAGAAAAAGATTAACTGAGAATATCATAATGGCATTCAGAGCGAAGCGGGTGTGGGTTGCGATCAAACTGCGATCGTGCGACGTTTTGAAATGTTCTATTCACATTGCCGTCATGATTCCAGGTTCCAATTCTTCCACTCGAAGACCGGTGTGACCGGACCGTACACATTCGGCGTGGGTCTGTGGACGTACCTGTTCAGCAAGGAGATCTATGTGATGGAGCACGAGTACTTCACCGGGCTGTCGCTGCTCGTGATGGTCTGGTATGCAACCAAGAAGGCCGGACCACAGATCGCTGCCTGGCTCGATAAGGAAGTTGATGTAAGTTTTACTTTTATAAGTTCTTATTGCTTCACTTTCACACCTAAATAGATAATTTTGGGTAGTTCGGGGTAAGAGCAAATTGAGAAACATAATTTTTGAAAGAAAGAATTGATTTCATTTACAAAAGCCCGGGAACCTGTAGATAGTAGTAATAACTGTAGTAACGGTAGTAACTGATATATGGTTGATAAACACTTTGTTGTACACCAAGGAATGACAGTTTAGCAATGGGTGGCCTTATTACTGATAGCAATCTCTTACAGGCAATGCGAAGGTCACGTCTGATTGAGATACAGGAATAATTAGTAAAAAAAGGCGCAGGATTATGCCTCGTAGTGGGCGGATATAACCTGGCAATGATTTTTATAGCTTTCTTAAAGAGTAGAGATTGGTATGGGATGAATTTTCTAAAACACTAATATTTAGATTTAATTTTACTAACTGAAAATAAAACTTTATTTTCCCTTTGCAGGCCGTAGAGAAGTCCTACAACGAGGACCGCGAAGCGTCAGTGAAGGCTCTCCAGGATGCCGTGGAAGAGGAGAAGAAGGCGCAGTGGCGAGCGGCCGGACAGGAGCTGCTCATCCAGGCCAAACGGGAGAACGTCCTCCTGCAGCTGGAGGCTGCCTACAGGGAGCGGCTCATGAGCACATACACTGAGGTAAAGTTGTAGAAGAAGTAGCTATAAGGTCGTGGAAAGGGTAGCTATAAGGTAGAAGAGAAGGCGTAGTGGCGCGCGGCCGGGCAGGAGCTGCTCGTCCAGGCCAAGCAGGAGTATGTCCTCCTACGGCAGCCTCCAGTTTGCCTACAGGGAGCAGCCATTAGCACATACACTGAGGTAAGGTTATGAAAGAAATAGCTTAAAGAGGTAGCTATAAGATCGCGGAAGAGGTAGCTATAAGGTCCCGGAAGAGGTTGCTATAACGTCGTGGAAGAAGTAGCTATAAGGTTGTGCAAAAAGTAGATATAAGGCTATGAAGGAGTAGCCATAAGGTTGTGGAAGAAGTAGCTATAAGGTCGTTGAAGAGGAAGCTATAAGGTCGTGGAAGAAGAAGTTTCTGGTTGTGGAAGAAAAAGCTAAAAGACTATGGAAGACTTAGTTATGAGATCGTGGCAGAAGTAGCTGGAAGGTTACAGAAGAGTTGGTTACATTAGATTAGCTAGAAGAATTTGCTTTGCATTATGGAAAAGGAAAAAAATCAATACTTATCTTCTACCGTTACCTAAAAAACCTATCCCATTTTGCCAAAGAAATCAGAAATTTTTTGCGCAACCGCTAGTTTGTAACAGTTTCCTTTGTTTTCTGTCATGTATCAAAGATATGTACTCCATAAGTAGACACAAGGGGATGGTAGATGCAAGCTGCTTTTTAAGAATTACTGGTATAGAATAAATAAATATTAGGGGACATCTTAATAAATAAATAAATCTTACACAGTCTCTGACACCAAACTAAGCAAAGCTTGTGATACGGCTGCCAGAGACTGATATACTACACATACTTACACATATACTACACTACCCAGACATAGAGCAAACATATATGGTCATCACATAAATATTTGCCCTGGGTGGGAATCGAAAACACGCATCTTTGACCCAGGAGTCGGGGTCACAAACCACTGAGCCACCGAAGCAGTCGAATGAATTTTGTTTATTATTTTGCTAAATATGTATTTGTTCCGCAGGTCAAGAGGCGCCTGGACTACCAGCTGGAGAAGACCAACGTGGAGCGCCGCATCGCGCAAAAGAACATGGTCTCCTGGATCGTCGATAACGTCACCAAGGTAACTTACTTTCGCACTTATTTTGAATTTGGCATATACAGGGCTATCCAGGACTGGTTATTAGAACCATCATTACGAACGTTTACTATGGGACCAATTCAAAATTCGAGAAAAAATGCTGTTTCATACATTTTGTCGGTTCGGAGTTGCAGTTTTGTATGGAACAGCTGTCTTTTTCTCCAATTTTTAATTTGCCCCATAGTAAATGTTGATCACTATGATGGTCTTAATCACTCTCTTATGGCTGGTACAGGGTAAGCAGATAACCCTCTTTGTGATATAGCAGCCGGCAAACAACTTGTACATTAAACCATAGCTACCTCTCTTTTGTTTTCTCTGCTAATGAAAGGGAGAGAGTGACATTTTTTTGTTCAACTTACGTGCCGGGACCTATACTAGCGCGCAGATTCGTCGCTACTAAGCGAGATAAACTGGTGACACTTACCCTGAATACTGATGACGTCGATTCAATGTTGCCAATTTAGCGACTTTTTCGCTAGAAATTACGACTTTTCCTTGTTTCAGCGAACAAATAAACGCTTTAGAGTCAAAAATATATTATTAACTTATCTGATTAACTTGAAACTAATACATCTGTGGATTTATATGGTACTGAATTCCTGGTTATACACTAAATTGACCACATAAATTCGGACGCATCTTCAGTGACGTCTTCTTCAGTCATTGGATTTTAATAACATTTAGCTGTGGTCTGTTTTGTAACATTGCCTTTCGTCATTCCAGGCCATCACCCCGGACCAGGAGAAGCAGACCCTGGACCGCTGCATCTCGGACCTGGCCGCGCTCGCCGCCAGGAAGTGAACGCTTAGCACGTAGACTTGTAATTATTAACTTAATAAATCGGTAAATCAACGTTCGCGCTCGTTTCATTTCTGCGAACAGCCAGTCTTTGTGTGAGACTTGCGGGTTTCTTTCAGTGATTTTAGACTTGTAATTATGAACCTAATAAACCGGTAAATCAACGTTAGGCTAGTTTCATTTTGCAATACGTGTGCGAATTGGGCGAAGCTAAGCGAGCTTTATATTGTGAGAAGACGTGAGTCGTGTAATGTTCGGTTTCATACAATAGTCCTGTATGCTGAGTGTGAGTTTTATAAACGTGACGCGCTCTTCGGCGAGAGCGCGTCATGTTTACGACAAAACTCACACTCGGCATACTGAGGGGTTAGTCCAGGTTTACAAGTAAATTGGAACTACAGGTGTTTCCGTGTGGCTCTATACATTTTTATTCAGCGCCCCTGGCGGAAACGAGCAAGAACTAACCTCAATGTAACAAACGCGAAAGTTTAAGTAAACTGCAAAACCTGGACTAAGGGCTCTCTATTCACACAGCGACCCAAAGTGAAAACTCACTATGTGACTTTTATGAAACCGAAATTAAAGGACTTGCAGCTCAAAAAATACCTTGCCCTACGTTATCATCTAGCGCCCTACAGAGCTCCACGGTTCATAAGTGTTTAGGATATAACCATATAAATATATAAAGTACGAGTGTACTGTACTGGCCTTTCCGACCTTTTCTTGCGAGCGACCTCGAAGAGTCAATACGTCCTGAAGATGCCTCGTTGAGAGGCGAAACATGTGTCGAATAGAGTGTAGTGCAGTGAGAATAAGGGTGTTATTTATTAATTGTTTTCACTATTTTGTCATATTATTTTTAAAAAGTTTTTATATTTCTTTGTTTAGTTTTTAATCACTCACTTATTTCTTTGTTTAGTTTTTAATAGTATAAAACAAAGTTTTTCCCGCTGTCTGTCCCTTTGTATGCTTATATCTAAAACTACCAAACGGATTTTGATGCGGTTTTTTTAATAGAATAGAGTGATAAGTGATTCAAGAGGAAGGTTTGTATGTATAATACACTTGTGCGAAGCCGGGGCGGGTCGCTAGTATTTATAATAGAGTGTAGTGAAAAAATGATTAAATTTTATACTAGGTATATATAACGGGACTAAACTCACGTGTAGGGATAGTCGTAACGACTATAGTTTCGGTCGCATTCGGCGACCTTTCTCAAGTTGGCGAGTGCTAGCACGCGGAGCCGCGTCGCAATGCACTGCGGGCTGCGGCGCGTAGCGCTCGCGATGACAGCGGTTGCGGTGGTGGGGCGGGGGCGGGTAGAGAGGATTGTTGTGTCGGCGCGCACTGAAGATCCTCTTCGTCGGTATCCTGGGATACGTCGAGGATACTCCAGGACACTGAGCTCACTATGAGTGAAATTTATTATTATTTTGTCTATTTTGTAAAATTATATTTTTAAATGTATTTAATTATTGTAATTTAATATTGTGTATTTTTTAAATAGTGCCCTTAAAATTATTTTCCTACAACAACTTAGCGGAAATACACTAAATAAATATTTATTCAAAACAAAGATTTGATACATAGAATATTAATGAAACAACACGAGATATGTTACAATGTGTTTATTATACAAATACAATATTAGCTGGACAACAGTTCTCCGTTTAGTAAGTTACTGAGCAACCGCTCGTAAGTTAAAGCTCTCCATACATTATTGCACCAACGGTGGTCTGCGCGGTTTGTCATAAACTATGACTAAATTATAAATCGAACAAAAAATTATGAGAAATATTTGTGTTTAAAGAGAGGCCAAAACGCATATAACACGCTAGATACGAGATAGCTAGATAGATAAATGTTTTTCTCAGGGCTTTTTTCAATGAAAACGTGGCCCATCGCGCGTTTATTGACGCCATTTTATGAGTAAAAGTTCTCTTATATTAACTTTATGTTGTATACTTACAAGAAGCCCTGTCGCTTAAAAACCCTTGAACAACATTACCCTAGCCGCTTTTTGGTACAAAAGACGTAACAAAATCTGACTGCGAGTATGCTATATGCGCTTTAGAACTGTTCTAAAAATATCATAAAATGTCGATAATAATTAATTATTTTATTTTATTATGGAAATTAACGTGGTTTTCACACATTTTATACTATATATAACGGGAATGAACTCAGTGCATTGCGAGACGGCTCCGCGTGCTAGCACTCGCCAACTTGAGAAAGGTCGCCGAATGCGACCGAAACCATAGTCGTTACGACTATCCCCACACGTGAGTTCATTCCCGTTATATATAGTATAAAATATTTTATTTTAAAATCTATTTTTGTAACATAGCTGTAAGGTTCCCAATAAAAATAAAATAAAATAAAAATAATTTTATCTTTTTGAGACTTCTGTAATTTAGATTATTAAAGTTTAATATAATGTCACAATATTAACTAAATTAGAAAATTTGAAGGCAGAGAGGCTATTGACATAAAATATGAGTCATTATAATTTATGACAAACGCTCGCGATACAGTAAAATATACTACTGTAATTATGGTTTGTATAAACTAATAAATGAACATTGAAATTGTAATCCTATAGTCTTAGTCTCAGCTGCCCAACGACCATTGCAGCTGGGCCTTTAATTCTAGATGTAACATGTATTTAAATTTAACGAGTTATATACGCGAACGTAATTTTAACATACAGTAAAATCTCATTAATCCGGCACTGCATTAGACCGATACCTCCAATAATCCGGCACTTTTCGCCTGTGCCTCGCTCTTCTACGCCTAAGCGCTACGTCCGCGTCGCCGCGTCGACGTCTAGCAGTATAAACTGCAAAACTTATCACGTGCACGTGTTTACATGCATTATATTTTTTTTATGCACGCGTATACATACATTATACTATCTTTATGAAATGATTTATTTTATTTATTATGATTTTTCTCTATAATCCAGAAATCCGAACATTCCAATATTCTGGCACCCTCAGGGTTTCAATAGTGCCGGATTAATGATATTATACTGTTTTGTGTTTTTGGATAAAGATTTTCTCGATCAAAATGCGGCCACAGGCATGAGGTTGAGCAGCCTTCTCGGTATAAATATTATTCATAATTATGAGAACTAACTACATTTAGCTCCAGAGACACATCTGAGACAATAAAAGTAAATACAAACTTATAAATAAAATATTGTGTCCGGCGAAACAAAAAATCCATTAAACCTGAATGATCAAGTCAAGATCAAATTCATTTGCTCTCGAACGAAAGGGAATTTTCTCATAAAAAATGGGACCACTAAGCAGTTAATGTGGTCGAAACAGCAGGCTATATTCCTTTAGCACTAGCTTACATTTTCTGTTCGTTCCTGCTCGTACTAAGTCACAATGCAGTATCAAATATAGACTACTGTTACATAACATAGTTCATCTAAAAAATGTCGCCAAAACGACACAATAATTAAAATATATCTTAAAACTCAATGTATCTTGGAGCTAAATTGTTATTGAAAAATCTCTCTCACTCCGAACACCTTTCTGCAAAGACTAGCCAAATCCTAACGGGTTTTGTGAAACGACAGCTACCAGTTGTACCAGATTTTTACAATGTATGTTTGCCAATTTATGAGAACCTAGTACTGACCTCTATGGTTAGATTATTACAGTGCTGTTTAATTTTCGTAAATTTTAGACGAAAAATAAACTAATCTTATGTTTTAGGTCATTTCAAAGTTTTTTGTTTGTTTCTTTTAACGACTGAATTATTTCAGATAATATCAAATTGTACTAATCACGGCTGATTAACCCTAAATTAGACAAAGAAAAAATCAGCGCTTCCACACATTGCTCAAAAGTCATGAAATAGCAGATTTTTATTTGCAATTTTCGGGATAACCCATAACAAAAATTGGGCGTAATGATGAGTGTCAAGATATTCTAGAGAAATACAGTTTCGAGTCTCCTAAGCTACGCGTAAAGACGTCAATCACAGCCATAGAGAACAGTACTAGAGTGACATTCCAAGCTCCACATAAGCCATATAATAAGCACAACAAAAAACAACAACCTTAGAACTAGATATAAAGCATGTGACTAAATAAACAAGGAGCTGGTGCTCCTTTTTATACAAATTTTCGTCGGTTACCTTATTAGGCCGAGTGCACACTCTCGTCGAGATATGTTTTATTTGCATCGCGAGAAACTGCGAAAATTCGAATCTATCGAGAACGCCAAGCTTTTTGTTCGAACTTTGTTCATTTTTTATTTTATTTACAAAGACTTTCACCAATTATGATCAAATTTTGATGTTTTTTTTTTGTTTGGTAAGTAAATCATAATTCAGATGTCCCATTTAAATTTTATCGATATCGGTTGAGTCATTTAAAAAAAATCAACAATGTAAAAATTACTACATTGATGATACATTATGGTTCATGTGAAATCTAACAAAATCAACCGCCGAGAGTGTGCAGCCGGCATTAAAACAAGTTTTATAAGATACCAAAGCCAAGACACAAGTGATGTGCAGTTATGTACTTAGTTAAACTTAGCTTTGGCAGAACACGTCTGTAGGTACAGTAAGTTACAATATACACCTAAGTTACAGTAAAGTCACAACACAAAAAATACTGTTAGCGACTGTACAATGTATAGTTACAATAAATTAGTAATATTGTAATGTTTTCAAACAAACCCTTACAAGTTGCTAGGCAAGATAAGTTACTGTAAGGGTATACGCGTACTAGTCCGCGCCAAGGGAACCGCACGCGCCGCAGTCATCAATCTTGGACGAAGAATCGTTTGTTGTACATAGCCGGAACCCTAAAAACGTCGGTGATTTGTGACTATGGTGACATGCTCCCTTGCTATGACCCTTAATTCAACAGTTTAGGTAAGTATTAATTTATTTATTCGATTTTCTGTAAAAAAAAATTGTGATCAAACTTAACCGAGAATTGTTTGAAAACATTATTTACGTATAACGGAAGCTAAAAATAAACATTTTAAAAATATCCGTAGATACTAAATATTACTTCATAAGCTAAAATTGATATAAAAATCATTGTAAATATTATATCAAAATTCCCAGTGCATGTTGAACCGACAAATATTACTTGGCACCCCACATTAACCGTCCCATACACTAAAGTGGATACAATTGTGGCCTAGCAATCGACCAATCACAGACTTAGACTTGGTGACGTCAGGCTCTGTGATTGGTCGAAAATTGAGTCGCAGCTGTATGCAGTGTCAGTCTAGGGGAGGCTTTAAAGAGTCAACTTCTACAGGGTTATTCAGTAAGAGAGTATTAAGCCAAAAGAGGGTAATTTGGACCATCACTATGAACAACTTTTACTAATAGGATCAATGCGGAACTCGAGGAAACAAAATCTGCTATCTTATACAAAATTACAACTAAAAATCGACAAAATGTATGAAATAGCTAATTTCTTTACTGGTTTTCCGGTTTGGCCCCATCTTGTTCATAAGGAATCTGAATCGCCCCCTTTTGACTTAGTACATCAGTTCTGATAACTCTATATGTGAAGCAGGTACAAGTTATTATTGTCAAGCGCGTGCGCTTAGCAAATGCTTAAAAACAGTAGAAATCAATATTGCAATACAAAAATAGTTTCTCTTAGTAAATTAACATAAATAATGGATCTACACAAAAGATTTATAAAACTATAGATTCAACACTGCGAGAAAAACTACCGAATCTGGTACAATTTGTAATTGATCAGTAAAATATTGACCATGGACATTTATTAGAAGATAGACACCAAGAGAGCGCCCAATTATAAATAAAAAACTAGTAGTACCACAATGGGTATCAGAAAAATATGTTAAAGTAGGTCGAGGTCAATTATTATATATTCAGCTCGTGGCAAATAAATAAAACCCATAGATGCGCATTCTGCATATTTGTAGTGTGAGGCGTACGGAGTGTACCTACGTAGTAGTAAGGCCCTTCGCACGCGAGGCGTTGTCGTAGTCGTGTCGCAAGCGTATCGTAATACGCGCGCAGTACGAGCGCGTATATGTTCAAACAAGTCCGCACACGGAGCAGTGCCTCCTACGATACGACTACGCTACGTCTCGTGTGCGGACTTGTTTGAACATGTACGCGCTCGGATTGCTCTCGTCCTGCGCGCGTATTACGATATGCTTACGACACGACTACGCCTCGTGTGCGAAGGGGGAAAACATGCGAGTTTAACTAATGTAAAATTTTTTTTTACAGTCCATTACTTGACTGAAGTTTCCTTCTTGATTACTTACATTTAATACATTCAACAAATATTTATGAGAATGAGGGGTTTGCACGGAGTGAATAACACTTTAGCACAGATTTGTGCTACAGTTGTTGAATCTTTAGTTTTAATAATCATTGATCCACCCCTATCAAATTGTCTCACATAGGCATTACTGTTACTCTAAACAGAAAAAAGCGTGTTTTTAAACTAGATTTTGTTACATTAGCAATTTTGTTTAACTTTATTTATTTTTCATTAATTCCAAATTTCGTTGACATCAATTTTACTAATTACATTTCCAATTTTTTACACACGTAATAAATTTTGTTATCACCGTGTTGTATCATTTGGAAATATTTTTTTTTATGCTGTAAAACCAGTAAAAAAGCTATTTATAAATGTAATATATTTACATTCAGTAGCGGATTTACCAATAGGCTTAATAAGCTGAACCCGGCAGCGGAGCGAAGAGCGGCCAAAATTAGTGGGGCGGCAAATTAGTAGTTAACATACCAAATTTTGATTTGACTCAGTGGCTATGTCTGCTTTTGAGATCGTCCATTAATGAGGCGAGGCTCAAAGATACCACGTTTATTTAGTATTTATTTTTCGTGGCCTTGATTTCCCACGAACCGCGACAACCGAATAGAATCAAAGAAACCGTTCAAGTCGAACCTCACCACATATACCAGAAAGGGGAGATGGAGGCGATTCAAACGTTACTAAATATATAACGTGATCAATGAACGACCCCTTTGCCGATAGAACCCAAATCATATCTACAAAAACTGGAGTAATAGGATCCTGAACTAGTCTTGAAGCTTGCGGTCTGTTTGGACTGAATCTTATTTTGTACTGTGCTCAGTATGAACTAATTTTAAAATCAACTTTTCCCAAAATGACTGATTTTCAAAATGGCTATTTTCTAGAATGTCAAAATGAAAAATGTCAATCTGAAGTACAATCAGAAACATTACAGCATGAAAACATTTAAATCAGATATTTTTCGTAAATAATAATGCCCCTTCTCATTGTGAGTTGATTTGATTTGTTCTACTCATGAAAATAAACAAACTGTGATAAATATGAAAACTGTAATGAAAAATAAATTGTATGAAAAATAGAAATACAGCTTACTAATTGGTCATCCGTCCACCTTGTGAGAGGACTAGCTTGCTAGTACTTGTAAGTAGTAGTTCATAAGACAGAATTTCTTTTTTATTCAAAAAAAATTAAAAGCAGTATAGGCCTAGAGGTAGTGACACCCGCCTAACAATCGTGAGGTCGTGGGTTCAAATCCCGGTCACGTACCAATGAGTTCTTTGGAATTTATGCACGGAATTTCACACCACTGGCTTTTCGGTGAAGAAAACATTTGCATTATGTCCGTAGAAGAAATTCGATGGCATATGTGAATCCATCAACCCGCACTGGGCCAGCGTGGTGGATATGGCCCAATCACCCTTCGTGGGTAGGCCTACGCCCTGCAGTGGACTATTTAAAGGCTGATACAGTACAAACATATAATAATTATGTTCGTCTATGTCATTACCAACTGACAGATTTCAGGATTGCATTCTCTCATTGGCTGGTCTATACAAGTGCTGCCAAGATCTTTTAGCATTTAGATGATATAAATAATAATACGTAGCAGCCTCAAAATAAAAACTAATCTCTATGGTGGTTTTTTCTCTTTAGCCGCATGTTCCTACGAGCATATTTATATCAATGAGCTAAGAGAAAAGAGCCACGGCTATGTAGTTTGACATTTTACTTGCTTTATAACATGTTCCCGAGCAAATTCAGAGTTAATATGGCAAATAATTATTAAGTATAATGTAAACTAATATTATGCAAAATGTAGATATCGTCGAGTTCTATCACTCTTGTGAAGCCAGTAATGGTCTAGAATTGACAGTTACGGAGATAAACTACCTTTAAGTTTGACGGATCTCGAAATGTTTCGAAAGGTATTGTTTCTGATTGTACCTGTTCCGTCAGACATTTCAAAAATTGTTCATTCATGAACGATGACAATTAGAAAATCAGACATTTTGGGAAAAGGTGATTTTCAATTTAGTTCATGTAGAATACAGTACAAAATAAAATTCAGTCCAAACAGACCGCAAGCGTCTTGAATTGTAGAGGTCGGTAGGGGCGGCAAGGATATTTCTTCCATAATTGTAATAGCCTATTGGCGGCAAATTTATAAATAAATAAAGATTAGCTTTTTACAACTTTTAACAGAACACATTTATAATTTCCAAACGATACAATCACATATCAACCACGGTTTTTTAGAAAAACGAAAAAATTAACATTATTTTTTACACAATTAGTATTTGGTTTTTAAACTTCTAATTACAAAGTTTGACCAGACAAGTCAAGAGGCGCCTTATAGATATTTTCATAATTTAGCTGTGTCTATGTTTTATAAGTCTTAGAATTTGTATTGTACGAGTATAAACCCTCAGAGGGTTAATATTGATAAAGTTCGCTAAAGAGTAGAAAAAAGTAAATATTTTGAGCGCTATAAAGCTAGAAAAATCAGCACCATTCAAACTATGCATAAAATTTTTTTGGAATATCCAAAAATTGAGTTTTTCTACCTTAATTCAGTTTCTAGTCAATTTGTTTAATATTCGATATCCCTTTGATTATTTAGAGATAGATTTGGCTTACATATCGTTTGCCCTCTGTTGCGATAGATGCAGCAAATAGACCGAGCTGTGAGGCAGGAGTTTATGTGACACAATTTTTTTGGTTTGTCGATACATTATCCCGTCCCCTTCAAAAATTGACATAATTATTGTGATAATATTAGATTACATTAGCTGTGTACGGTGTTTACCATTTTTCTCTAAATAACCAAAGCGATTTCCAGATTAAAAACCTACATATAAATGGCTAACAAATTACGCCCACAAGTCAAAATTTGACATTTGTGTCTTTGACACCTGTCACTTTGACACCTACCAAATTATTGAAAACATCAAATTTTGATTTGATCTGCGTTGGTTTTAAGCCCTGTTGAAGATTATTAAACGTAATTCTCATTTTTTAGGTAATAATAAAATTTTCGAATTGTATACAATAAAATTTATAAGTTTTAGATTCGTTGTTACTGTTTTTTTATTACAAAATTGATATTTTTATGGCACTCAGAAAAATATCTAGAATAGAATAGATATGCAGCAATTACATATAAAGTAGCTGTACATATTTCTATACAACATACATACATATAATATATACTATACAACTTCTACAAGATTAGGTGACGATCACGTCACAGTTATTTTTTATAGAAACTATAAATAATTACAGAAATATATCACAACGATTCTTTTTCTAAGAACATGAGTATATTTCATTAAATTACTTTACAAAAAAAAACATTAAAGTAGTGCTTAAGAAACTAAAAAACGAATGTGAAAAAATAAATATCTTAGAGTACAATTTTTTTTACAAGTGTATAATTCATCTTAATGGAAAAGAAATGTAATAAATTTTATCCTTAGTTGGAAAGATTATTAAAATCTTTAGTAAAATTCATTCAAAAATCTATCATGTAAATGTCTCTCGTCAATCAACTATTGATAGTAAAATCATCTCTTGAAGAATCTGTTTTTAACATGGATGAAAGAATGACGTGGATTCACCGTACGGTTGTAAATCTGACCCAATCCTTCGTAAAATGGGGCCGGCTTCGGCCATAATGGATAAAACCTCTTACAGGGTCATTTTCCCTGTAGTAGGCCGGAAGGTGGTGATTAAGATCATCATTATGAACAACTTTTACGATCGGGCCCATCCGTAATTCCAGAAAAAAACCGCTGGTCCATAGAAAATTGCAATTAGGAATCGACAAAACGTATGAAACATTATTTTTTTTTTACTAATTTCGATTTGGCCATGGTAAAAGTTGTTTATAATGCAGGTTTGAATCGCCTCGTTTTTTGGTGCACCAGTTCTGGAAAGCCCTGTATAATCAACGACATAAATTGACATAAGCGACATTTGAATTGCTCTTCAAATGTGACATAAGTCTCTCCCCAATATCGCGCAGCTCATTCGAGACGACTGACTTTTCAGTTAATCCACATCATTATTTCGTCTTAAAGCCAGTCACAAACTCTGACACATGTCAAAAACTCCGTCGACAATAAAGCAAGCTGTCAATAACTCTGTCGGTAAAATTCACCTATCAATATCTCTGTTGATAACAAATGACACATGTCAAAAACTCTGTCAGTATAAAATCACCTGTCAATAACTCTGTAGATAACAATGACACATGTCGAAAACTCCGTCGATAATAAAGCAAGCTGTCAATAACTCTGTCCGTACAAAGTCAATAACTCTGTTGATAAAAATGACACATGTCACAAACTCCGTCGACAATAAACTAAGCTGTCAATAACTCTGTCGGTATTAAGTCACCTGTCAATAACGCTGTCGGCATAAAGTATCCTGTCAATAACGCTGTCGGTATGAAGTCACCTGCAGGGAGAGTGGAAGGCGCGTGTCCGGGCGGTCGTTACAAGATGGTGCACCTCTTCTTTTTGCCGGCGCGGTAATCCGCCTTCACGTTCACTCGCTCGGCCTCTTGGAATCGCCGCACTAGCCTGGAGACAATGAGTTGATTTATCATCATTACTACGCATAAGCTCACGACAATAGACTTTACCACCATGTGAATGTTGAGGCAATCCAGCTCATCGACTAAACAGATGAAGTGAGAAGAAAACAGTTGCAGTGTAAACAACGATAATTAAGTGTTAAAATCTTGTATAGGCCGCGCCACATCAGTTGGCGGATGTGAAGTTAGCTACAAGCTACGCAATATCTAATTCTGACCGAAGCTCACGTCAAGCCGCACGTTGGCTATTGCACAACTTGTAACTAACTTCACATCCGCCAAGTTGTGTGGCGCGATTTATAAGCTTAGTTTTATAATGCCGCGTATAAAGAACAGATTAATGTAGTGTGTTCGCCTTAATATAGACAGTAAAAAAAGTGGTAATGGACACATTCTTAGTTATTATACTTAGCATTACCTAGCAATTTAAGTTATACTTATATATTACTTACTAGCCCATGGTTAGATTGTAATTTTCGGCAGTTTCTTAAACAAACAAATAAATTAATATTTACACTTGACATGGCGTCTGTCCTTCTCGAGTCGTTACGCAATAGCAAATTCGTATGCCAGGAGGTTTGCGTAGCTTGTAAGGCAACTTCGCAGACGCCATATACAGTACTCTCTCGCTAATCCGCCACTCGATTATCCGACAACTACTATAATCCGCCGTTTTTTGGACTGGAGATTGGTCTTGATTCAAATCGGTAATCTACCGACACTGAAAGAAAATCGATAATCCGCCATCTTACCTCTCTTTCATGCGTAAGACACACACAGTGTCGTGTGACACACGTCTTTAGTCCGCCCACCCCATGGGGTGAAAAGTCGCGCGCGCATTCCTCGCTGCGTTTCGTGAAGTAAAGCGTCCAAAATGGCGTCGTTACCCAAACATCCATTTTTTAAATACGATCAGTCCTTCATCTGACTCTGCCTGTCTTTTCCTCGTTGTCTGCTGGTGTCTCGTGTGGGATAAGAATTGCCTTTTGTACAAGTTTCAAAGTGGTATATCTTTTTATTTATTGTTATTTATTTTATTTTCTCTTTTGATTTCGTTACGAGTAAAATCATTGTTTTTTCTTGTATAGTGCCTATACGGTTTTATTAAGTTTAAGTATATTTATGTATATTGTATTAATATGTGTAGTTAATTTATAATAATTTTACATATTATTGATTGATTATAGATCTTTTTGTTATTGCTTTTATAAATTTTCTATTGATGTTTTTTGATATCTAAGCGCTTTATCACGGGTTAGTTATTTTTGTCTGTTTAGTATTTATATGTTTTATAGTTACACATACCCTTCAATAAGGGGCTCATCAGAATACCAGCGTTGAGTGTTGGGTCCTTCCAGCACTCAACATTTTATAGCTGAGGTGAGTCCCTTTCGACACTTTTGTTTTTTTTTCATTAGTTATATAAGTTTTTTCTGTACGTGTTATGCATGTGTCGAATAAAGATATTTCATTTCATTTCAAATATAATATAAAATAAATCATACTAGTTAGGATTTTATGGTGGCGGATTAGCGAGAGAGTACCGTAGTTTGATTCAAGTTATACTGTTCTGCATTGGCCTTTTAATAGGCCATTGCAGAACATAATAGGTAATACGCCTACTCAAGAAGGGCAATTGAGCAATGTTCACCACGGTGGCCCAGTGCGGGTTAGATACACACACGCCATCGAATTTGTACCTATGCAAGTTGCCTCACGATGTTTTCCTTCACCGGAAACTTATTTATATGTAAAGCCGAATATAAATTGTAAAGAAAAAGTCAGAAGCGCAATGTTGGACCAGCTTGTACCTTTGGCTCCTACGCGTGATATTTTAATTTTTGTACTATCCCATAGGAACCCATAAACTATATTCATGGCAAAAATAAAGGCGATACTTTTTCTATTGTTGCGTGAATGAGTAAGAAACAAACCAACAAACATATTTTCGAATTTATAATATTAGTAAAGATTTCGGTATTTACCTGACAAGCTCGTGGAAAGCCTGGTCCACATTCATTCTCGCTTTAGCGCTGCACTCGATGTAGGGGACTTTCAGTTGCCGCGCCAGCGCCTGCGCCTCTTCTAATGATACCTGGTGAAGACATCATATACAAGTTTTACTATGGGGTCAACCGTCAAATACATGTCGTCATCATCATTTCGTGTCTTGGAGGATTTTGCTACGGAAGAAGATTTAAACGCGCGTATCTCTTTGTCATCACTACATAGTATAAAGCTGTTTTGTGTGTCTGTCTGTGTGTCCGCTTATATCTTCCAAACTAGACAACAGATTGCAATGCGGTTTTCACTATATTTAGAACTAGGGTCTTTTAGAACGTTTCTTCCGAAAGCTTTATAGCTATAACTGATCCGTAACCGGGCGAACCCAGGACGGGAAGCTAGTAGTAGGTATAAATAAATAAATATTTTTGGGACATCTTACACACGGCCTCTGACCCCAGCCTAACCAAAGCTTATGATATGGCTGCCAGAGACTGATATACTACATTATACTTATTTTTAAATACATACTTATATAGATAGTAACTGTAAATAACACCCAGACACAGATCAAACACTTATGTTTTTCACAAATATATTTGCCGTGGGTGGGGATCGAACCCACGCCCCAATTTCTTTGATCCAGAAGTTAGGGTCACTAACCACCGAGGCAGTCAAATAGGTATAAGATTAATAATTAATTATGTCGATATGACACACGTTACATTACTGAACAATTTTAGACTTAAGTGTCTAAGCAATTAAGGTAGGAAATTGCTTAGACACTTAAAACACTGCTCTTTATTAACATATAGGGGTACGTGAGATCGAAACTTGACCGTTTGTTGAAAACTATCGAGGTGGACAAGCTACATTTACTTAAATAGGTAACTAAAGCCTTGATGACCTGTTGCGTGTTTGTGACAATGCGGACAGCAGTACGAGAATACACAGTCGCTGCCGCGCTATGTGATAAATAGCAAAAATATGGGGTATATTTTTACTATTTATCCTTCCTTGATTGAGAACCCAAAAAAGACTTTCTTGTAAATTTTATTTACATATACTGCTTCATATTTTTAGGTATTAGTTTCGCTCGTCTTTCATAGGTATTAAACGCAAAACCTTCTAGGGCGGGTCTAGTACATCTAGACTATTCTAGACAAACAACTTTTGTACTATGACTTTTACAAATTCGCAAAAAAAATCGCTTCTCCATACTTGCCGTGCGTTGACGAACTTTTTGTATGGAAAAGCATCAAAAACGCAAACGTGATTGTTTGTCTAGATCTAGACCCGCCCTTAAAAGGTTTTGCGTTTAGGCTCCAAGTATGAAGCGTTATAAGCCTAACCGAACCAACAAAACCAATACCTGCTAAAATGGATAACTACCTACTCCTATGACTGGAACATTTAGGAATTTATACGTTGTGTGGCATTTGAATTACTAAACACAAACATTCACATATAAAACATTAGTATAATTATAAAAGTAAAAAGTAAACGAAGGCATGACCGCATCGTTGACATTGGGAGCATTTGATCACTCGCCTGGGCGCGCCGTAAATTGGATCAATTGATACATCATGCAGTTACAGTAACCATATTTAATAGTTTATTTTTAACCGACTCTCCATAGTTGGCTAAATAGCTAAGGAAGATGTAGGTTAAATTATGTACAACATAATTTATTACATATTGTATATGTAACTAAATAAATACGCCTGTCTGTTCTAATTACAAGATAGATTCAATTAAAAATTATAAGAAACCCCAACGCTATAAAATTCCTACTGCAGATATCAAAAGAGCCGATAACTTTGGAACGGCTGAACCAATATCTCAGAACTGTACTGTACTGTATCAGCCTTTTTAATAGTCCAGTTGCAGGACGTAGGCCTACCCACTAAGGGTGATACAGAACACTCCCGACTAATTCACCTTTCAAAGAAAAAAATCGAAATCGGTGAAATTGGGAGCTACGATGCCACATAGTGAAACTTCTAATGCAACTTTCAACAAGGATGCGTTAAACGTTTAACGCTACCATGGAGGGGCTATGAATGTACCTACTGTTGCGTCGAAGTTTCACTTCTTCCGCGCGGAGGGACTCCACGCACTATTTTTTATAGACACGTAAAACTTATAGCACTCCGTCGTTTTTGCGTCATGGGGCAAAAACACGAGCAAGGTGTTAAGGTGACGCATTGATAAACTATAGTTTCAAAATCGAGTACCGCGCCCCTTCACTCGGACAAAATTTTACGCGGTCTCACTTGACAGGATCACGCCAGAGCGGCGGGCGGCAACGCTGGGCTAGCGTACGTGGCGCTGCTAACGGCGCGGCGGCGGCACGCGTCAACTCAATTTGCCTAGAGCATAGATAATCATGGAGTCGCCTTGTCCTTAATCAACAATTTAAAAAAAAGGCAAAATTTATTTTGATCTTTTTAATGTTTTTTTTTTCATACAATACAGGGTTATTTCAACTGCTGTTTTTAAACTTTCGCGATTTGAACACATTATTATTATATACTACGGGACTTATCGCGCACTGAAATTACGAGATAAATAAATAACTCATCATCCCGACGCTTCGTCCGAGTTGCATCAACCGTGGTCAAGGGTAGACACTCCGTAGAATAGTGAGTCTACCCGTGACCCGCAACAAAATGTATGGAACAGCTTTTTTTTTTTAATTTTGAGAAATGTTGCAGAACAAAAGTTGTTAGTTTTGAGAAATGTTGCAGAACAAAAGTTGTTAGTTTTGATGTACATGTACAGAATAAACCTCTAAAAGGATGCTAATTGATTAGAAATAACCCTATATACAAATTAATGTTGATTATGTACAGGTATCATAATCAATGAACTTATTTTTATCGTGCTTCACACACTTGGTTTATAGAAACTTTCTTTTTGTGACAAACATTTCAAAAATTGACGAGCTCGTAGGATATGAACCTGCATCTCTCTGAAATTCCGGCTCTGCTTTGTCTGATTAAGCTAGAACGCTATCTGCGAAGCTGCCAAATTAGTAAAGTGTTTATCATTTTTATCAACTACTATAGTGTTAAAAAGTGTAGGTATCTTAATGTTAAAACTAACGCTTTTTGTGAAAAATATATCAATATTCTGAAAATGGCATCACATAATCTATGGTATCCCCGACCGAACAATCGTCAACGTCACCAGTATTTTTTTCTATTGAAATGGTAGCTGAATCATTTTCTTTCCCTTTTGAAATCACGTATTCTGGGTCACGAATTGGCCTGTTCCTTATGTGTCTAGGGTCAACCAACTCGGGAAGAAGACAATCATAGTAAAATTTAAGCAGTTTTGGCTCCATTATATCTGACCAAAATTTATCGTCTCTTTCTATGATTTCTATTTTCATTTTTTTGTCTCCATACCATATTCCAAGTAAGGCCTCCTGTTTTCTGCAAATATGTAACTGGCCTTGGACTTGAAAATACCAGTCTGATTTTTTGTTGACTACTATTTCGCCGTCTTTATTTTTTTTATAAAAATGCATCTTGTTCTGTTCAATCGCCTCGTCTATACCCATTTTAAATGGTGCTATGGGACATTTTATTTCGACTATTTTGTTGTCATCGGTAATCCCATCAGGCGTTGCCCCCAAAAATGGATATTGCTCATCTATAAATAGACCGCATTTTCTAATTTTTGTGTCTACCATAACCGATAATTGTTCGATTGCAATTTTTTCGTGCTTTTTTCCGTGAGTTATTGATGACACGTTGTCAATATTTGGCTTGTAAAGTAAATTTTTTACTACGTTTCGGCATGTATTCGACTCTTTTCTTTTTACAATTTTACCGAAGTTTGATGCAGTTAACATGCTTCGCCTTAATTCCAACCATTCTCCAGATTCACTTTGTAGTATAGTTCGTTTTTCTACGTCTTTTCGCTGTTCTTCGGTTTTCGTCAAATTCTGGATGAAGGTGTCTTTGGCCTTTTTTAATGTGTCGTCATCCAAGTCTGGCTTATCCACAATTTCTCCATAATCTAGATTTAATGTACGCGGCACCAAAGTACGATTTTTTTTCCTCTTGCAGTTTTGTTTTGTTCTATTCTTTTTTTCATTTACAGCTCTTTCGTATTTTGTAATAGTTTTTTTTGGGCTATTTCCATAAACATTACGGTGGACAGTCGACAGCAAGTTGCCGGTGTTAAAAGATATTACTGCACCAGAGCATCTTGCTTGGTAAGCTCTTCTTTGAGAATAATTTACCCTTTTTCCACCAACAAGTTTGGCAATGACTCCGTTAAATCTTTCCACTACATTACTGTCGACATCTTCAATTAAACTATGGGCTTTTTCAGCCAATCGTGCGACATGAGTTTTTATTTTTTGCCAAAGCAAACTCCCAAAAAACGGATTAGGAGCGTCTACTTGCATATGTTTTTTGCATAATAACTGGTTGCAAGTTTCATGAGAGTTAAACGCATGGCCAATAGATGCGTTTATATCTTTATATAAACCATCTGTATTTTGGCTCTCCTTGTGAAGTTTTATAGCGTCGCAAATATATTTCCTGGAGCGCATTATTTTCTCTTGTGTCAAATATTTCCTGTCTGTAACGTTGAAGTGAGTGTCTGAAGTAAGTTGCTGTAACTTATTGCAATAGTTCCTCAGTAAATGATTCCGACAGAAAATTTTTGACACTGTTAAGCCTGGGTATGGCCGAGCATTTATTATTTTGGCATAGGTGCTACTGTCGCCATCAGCAATAAGTCGCGCGTATATTATACCGTGCATTTCAATGGATTGTTTAAACCCCTCAGTTATTATTTGGGATTCCATAGCAGTAGAAGCCCCTTCAAAGTTTTTATAACAGACATGTTCTTTGGGACTTTCTTTTTTGTTTTGAGCTCGGGCACAAATACAACAATACTTATTTTTGACACACATGTACAAAACTTGGCCAAAACGTCTGCCAATTATGGCTGCAGCACCCGATAATGCAGCATAGTTTGTTCTGTATGAGCGTTTGCTCCAACACCCATCTACAATGACATCAATCATGGGAATGCCATCTTTTGTAACCCTGCCTTCAATAACAGCTGCTTCTTTCTCTTTTTCTCCGGCTATTTTCATTTCCTCCCAGGCAGTTTCTTCCCAATCGTCACAAACATCGTCCTGCATTTTATTGTAAGTGTGTTCAGACATAATGGGTAATCCTACTGCTGCGGAAAACTGCTTCAGTTGCGCGTGACCACAACCTGCTGCCATTATTCCTGCAACAGCATCTTTGTTTACATCAGCCAAAGATGATTTTATTTTGTTTTTATAATTACACATAGAGCAGACAAATGTAAATTCCGATTGTAATCCAATTCGATGTTCAGAAACTAATTTCATTGAGGCTAATCCGCAGTCAAACAGAGATTCATGTTGAGAGAGTTGTATTAGTTGTGATGTAAAATGATTAACATCTATTACTCGATGCCCCAAGTCGGGTATTTCTGTATGAATCTGAAATTTAAGCACATATTTTAGTATTTATTAAGTTTGAATTTCTTATTATGTAAACATGCCTTAGCTATAACAAAATCCTTACTGTAGTTTCAGAGGTACTTTCGAATATGTATGGAATATCTTCATTTTCAGGGTTTTGTTCCTTTAACTGAAACAAAATTACACAAGTTCAACTTGCAGACGAAGTAAAAAACGACATTTTCAAAATATAACCAAATCGACAACATCCTCTTTTTGAAGTCGGTAAAAAGACAAGACAATAATCGCGATAGTTTAAAAAGGTACTTAAGTTTACCGTTTCCACCGAATCCTCTGATGTGGGCAACACATTTTGTAACTCTTCATTTTCAGGATTTGGTTCTTTTAACTGAAATTAAATTACTTACATTACTATTAAAGGAATTAGACATGTACAAAATGGAGTACAGTGGCGGAGGTATAGGTACTAACTACTCACTAAATACCTGGAAAATCTTTGTGATAAAGCAGGGAGAATAATTTTAATTTCGTTTATTTAAAAGAAGAAAAAATAATAACCCTATCGACAACTTCCTCTTTTTTGAAGTCGGTAAAAGACAATACTATAACCGTGATAATTTAAAAAAAGTGTTTAAATTTACCGTTTCCTCTGAATCCCCAGATGTCGGCAACACGTTGTGTAACTCTGCGTATGTTGGTGATATTTCTGGGTGGCTACAAAATAAAATGATGTAATTATATAATTATTAAAAAGTTAAAGCTAACACAATTATTTAGGTGATAGAACATCACCTAATAAATATCATTATTTTAGATAGGTTTCTAAAATATCAAGAGACGACTCCATAGCTTTTTGTTCTGATATTTGTTTCCTACAGTATGGTTAGTTTGTACAGACAAATCTTAGTAGGTACACACTTGAAAATAAAGAATAGACGGAGTATTATTACTAGATACTTTAAATTGATTGCTGACATGATAGATAGGTACTTGGCATGGACTCACTCTCTATCTACTGGCCCTGTTGAGGATGTGGATTGACAATCGTCAGGTTGCAGTTTCCGTTTTTTTGACCTAAAAAAATTGTAAATATAGGTAAATGCAGAAAAATTGAAGTACCTAGGTAGTAAGAATGTGATAATCCATAATCTGTAGACGAATGTGTATTTGCCAAATATAGACTTTATTATTAGGGCATTAGAGTGCAACTATTTATTGCAAGTTTATTATATATGTAATTCGACTTACCCAAACATTCCGTCATTTTTTTTAGGTTTTCTTTTTCGTTTTTGTAAAAACAATTCTTTCCGCTTATTTTTCCTCCCCATTTTCTATGCACACTTGTTCACTACTATTTACACACTACCAAATAAAAATACTACCTAACTTACTACCTACTATAATAATGTTCTAAAGCTACAATATAATATAGTACACTAAAGTCTAACTTATAATTTTGAAAATAATTCTGAAGTAAATTACTCGGTTGTCGTCGCACAGAGTACCTAGAAGACAATAACCAAAAACAAACAGCACGCATCTCGCGCCGTCCGTACTTTGCGGCGTTGCCAGCCCGACGCTGAGCGAATCATGCGCTCGTCGGAGTCGCAACGTCGCACCGGTACGGCGGCGGCGGCCCAGATAGTGCCTGATCAAATATTCTGAGCAAACACTGTAGAGTAAAAGCTAAACTAGAGTAGGCGCGAAGAGATTTGATTGAGTTTTTAATTAATTACTCATAATATACAATTTAAAAAAAAAAAATTCTCGGTTTATAATAAAGAAAAGGGATCTGGCTATTTTATTCGTAAAAAATAATGGGGTGTTGTCGCTGATAATTCTGAGCATTCGAATTACTAAAATTTTTTTGGTGAGCTATTTGTTTTATTTTTTTTTTAATAAAGCCGGTTACTTTTCAAAATTTTGTCCGGTTCATTCAATTTATTAAGATTTTCCCTTATCTATGACATTTTTTAAATTTGAATCGATATCATTCATCCTCTCACATCGCGCATTCAAAAGTACTCGTTTTTGCCGTTTTCGTGTTTCTCGGCCCGGTGCCTCGTCTTAATTTTTATTTCACAAATAATTTCTTTTTAATTATTTTTGGCAAAACCGACTTCCATCGTGTACATAATTTGAATAGTTCGCTCGACTTGAAGTATACAGTTTATACATTATTGTTGATATTTCAAAAACTGCTCAGCCGATATCGATAAAATTTAAATGGGACCTCCTCGGGAGGTATCCTTTGAAATTAAAAAAGATTTTTTTGTTTCGGTTTACAATTGGCAAAAATTTAAATAAACACAAAAAAACATACAGACTACAGACGAACATAGAACCTCCTCCGTAGCGCTCGTAGCGTAGTTTGACTAGGTGATTTTCAGCGATCACCGAAATTAAGCAACGTTCCGCACGGTCAGTATTTGGATGGGTGACCGCGGGTGGCATTTTCCAACAGAGCGCTACCGTGGCTCGGATGACACGTTAAATTGTAGGTCCCGGTTTGTTTTAACCGTTTAGCCATGTCAGAGGCCTTCAGGCGGCCTAAAAACTCTGACACCAGGGCTAGCCACCCGGCCTATACGAACTTACTTACTTACTTTACCTCCTCCGTTTTGGAAGTCGGTTAAAATAGTATAGCATTTGGTCCAATTTATTTAGATTCGTGTGACCTACAACAATTTAACAAGCTGATCTTTTTATTATGTATTTTGTTTAGTTTTATTTATAAGTTGAATAATACGGTATTTTACTATTAGTCAGTCTGATATTTCCTTATTTGTACTCGCGTAAACAAAACATGTGGTTTCTCATTCATAAGTTCTGGGGAAAAAGTATGGAGTCCCGCGTCACTAGTGATGTTTGACTCACCGGGAATCTAAAACACAGCATCCTTCTATGGAGAGTTTAGTTGTAGCTGTACTAATCTTCGAGAATAGTTATGAATAATATTAAATCATCCTTGAGAAGTTTTCAAGAATTGGCTTGACTAAGTAATTTTATTATTTTTCGCCAAAAATGGTATAACCGACTTCACCCGTGTACAGAATTCGCGAATATTTCGCACGGATCGATGTAGCATTTTTCACATTATTGTTGATTTATCAAAAATGGCTCAGGCGATTTCGATAAAATTTAAATGGGACCAATTTCGAAGTATACTCTTTCCAATAAAAAAAAAATATTGATATCGGATCACTATGAAAAACGTTATGCGTCGAATTGTATACCTCCTCAGGTGGTTCGTCGGTAAAAATAGTAAAAATGGGCAGTGCACCTATACCCTACCAGAGGAGACAGCTCGGTAGAGATAAGTGCACTCCACAAATGGTCAGTGCACTTATTCCTACTGGCAGAATCAAATCTACAAAAAGTGCACTTATTTTCGACACTCACAAGGAAATCAAAACCTATATAAGCTACCTACTTCCCATTGACATACAACCAAATGTTTGTATAAGTATAAAAGCATTATTTATTTACTACACACACTTATACATATAATCATACAGGCCATAATAATCGGTAGCTCATACATGATATCTAAAATTGATTGGGATAGAATTCCGAAGGTCGTTTTTGGAGGAACCACAGTACCTTACTGTGACACGGCAAAAAATCTTGGCGTGATTCTAGACCGCACCTTAAGTTGGGACTCTCACCTCAGGTCGATTAGTTGCAAGTTGTTTGCGTCTGGGGGATCCCTTAGACGTCTTAGGAACTTCCTACCCACTGCCACCAAAGTTGCACTTGCACAGTCTCTACTACTCCCTATTCTTGATTACGCTGACGCCTGCTTTATTGATCTTACGGAAGACCAACTTGACAAACTAGAGCGCCTCCAAAATTACTGTATCAGATTTATCTTTGGGTTACGTAAATATGATCATGTATCTGAATTTCGCACAAAGCTCAAGTGGCTTCCTATTCGCCTTCGTCGGAATGCTCACATGCTCTCCCTTCTTTATAATATTCTATTTAACCCTTCTACCCCTACCTATCTTAAAGAGCGTTTTACCTATTGGCATACATCCCACTCCATCCCCCTTCGGTCCAAAGAAAACCTAACTCTGATGACTCCTTCCGCTCGAACTACCTTTTATGGCAAATCCTTTTCATTCCAAGCAGTCCAATTATGGAATCCTCTACCCATTTCCATTAAAAGGGCCCCGTCCATAACTGTTTTCAAAGAGGAAGTTAAAAAATTATATCTGTCGCAATCCTTAATTCGTTCTTAGTTTTTTGGGTGGTTTATTAATTTGTTTGCTTATTATTATTTTCGTTTACTTATACATTGTTTATATATGTGTATGTTAGAAGTTATAAGTATTTATTAGTTTATTTAACTGTATTATTTATATATGTATTAGTATTTATAACATTTGTATGTATGTCTATTGTATAATTCTTTTATTATTTATATTATTTTGTTTTACTTTTAAAGTGTCCTCTAAATTAGCACACCTCGTCGTATTTTCTTTTGTACCTATCTCTCTCCATCCTAAGGTTGCCTGGAAGAAATCACTTTCAGTGATAAGGCCGCTGGTTGCTTCACATGTTTTAGCATCTATTTTAACTCTATTTTCTGTTTTATGTGTGTGTGAATGTGAATCAATAAAGAGTTTATCTATCTATCTATCTATCTACATTTAGTCAACATACAACCTACTCGTACTAAGGGATTCGCTTCCTCCTTCATAATGCGGACCGCCAGGGATTGGAATGCCCTGTCTCCATCATTGCTTCTTGACAATAAATTATTACAATCTGGATATTTTAAAGGCAAGAGTGAATACTCCATCCTTGGTTACATCGCTTTCCATCAGGCGAGTTGGTAGCCTTTATGATGTAAAAAAACATACAACTCTTTGCAGGATCAAATCAGCCTACTAATCTATCCATGGCATCTAAACTTCTGTTTGGGTGCTAGGTATATCCCTATTTTTGTGCTCTGTGGCACCCTGGACATAGAACATTCAAGTATAATCCGCGCCACACAAGACGGCGGATGAGAAGTTAGCCGATGACACTTCGCCGTAATTCGCTAATTATTGCGTATGTTTGCACAATGCCGACGCAAGTGGCGTAGTGGTGAGCATGGCCGTAAAGAGCGCGCGGGAGGCATGAGGTTGGAGGGCGGGTGTGCCCCGGATACTCATCACTCTGGCTCCCGCACTTTTTGCGCACTGTTCTGCGCCTAACTTCCCATCTGCCGACTTGTGTGGCGCGTATTATATAGGGAATAATTATAACTTACAACTCTCTGCAAGTCCAAATCCGCCTTGTTCCCCACAATGAGCATGGGGAACTCGTCCCGGTCCTTGACGCGTAGGATTTGTTTGTGAAACTTGTAGAGCTCGTCGAAGCTCGCGTGGTCGGCCACTGAGAACACGAGCAGGAAACCTTCCCCGGAGCGCATGTACTGCTCGCGCATCGCGCTGAACTCCTCCTGGCCCGCTGTGTCGAGGACTGTGGATACAATAGTCAGATTCAAAATTTGCTTCATTCCAAAGACATTTGTAATTTACTCACATTTAATTTCCACATCTCATTAGGTAACCTTATAAAATTAAATACTATGTACATACATGGTGTTGAGTAAAGAGTGGATAATACTCCACTGGCGGGAGGTCACTACTAAACAAATATACAAAATTTGTGTTCAGTAAAATTGCCACGGTTTTCAAGATATTTAAGAAGCAAAAAACTGTTATCTCCAATTTTTAACTTTAACCAATTATCCTGAATAATTTGGTTTTTGTTGCTTACACCTTATTAGCTATTATCTGTCACAATACATGTTAGGGGTGTATGCCTGGCAAAGCAAACAGTTCAAATTCTCATTCAGTGTGGAGGCGATAGATCCTACACTGTCATTTATTGACCTAATACTCTTTTTTTGAAGTTAAAACTTTAGTGGCATTGTGCATTTTTTGGGATGGGTAAATAATGTTAAACTCGCGTAAAGACATGACGTAAGCTGATCGAAAATGCGTAAGACAGTGGGAGTAAGTTTTTGCTTCTGCCGGTCTCCCAGAGTGCAATTTGTTGTTATTTTTATTTGATTATTTTTAGTATGATTGCTTCCTATTAATTCTTATTAATTTACAAGTGATATTTTTTGACTTAATAATCTTTTTGTTTGATTATTTATATTTTGTAATGATTTCTTATGATTGTTATTTTTAAAGAACCACAAGGTTTTGCTTGTAGTATATTATATTGAAAGAAAAACTACTAGAAATAATAAAATGATATGGTTATGGATCAAGTAAATCAAGTTTCGAAGGGGGATGAACAAAGGAATTACCTACATACAACAAACTGAATATTATTATTTATGTATATTAATATGACAACAAACTGATATTATTATATAAATATATTATTTAAGTATGTAAGTATATTATTTTATTATCCGAGTATATTATAAAAACAATTTCACAAAACATTGTATATTAATTAACTTTACTGACTAGACTAATTAGTATATTATTATTAGTGTTACTTATATAGCATATTAAATAGTTAAATATACCAACTATTCACTTCACACACATTATTATTATAAATAAAGCTCGTTAGAAATTAACAATATACAAAGTGATAACTTGTAATTATTAGTAGGTAACTTTTAGTTCTTTTTTATTTTCTTTAATTTGTGTTAAGTATCTGTGTTCAAATTAGGTTACTTCAGCGGTCAAAAGACCAACAGAAAAATGTACCCTGCTATACAGGCTCTTACGAGACCTAGTGTAAAGTCCAAATATTTTAAAGGTACTTTTGGGACTTTCCACCGCACCTTATTTTTGAGATTGTTTGTAAGTACCTCCACATGTTGTAATACGTAATAAAATATTTTATTATTTTTTTTTTATTATGTATACTATTAAATGTAATTTCATTACTGAAAATAATTAATATCTATCTATCATAACTTGTGGGGTGTTTTGTGCAAACAGTTGTACACATATTTTTTTTACAATGCTCAATATAGGCAAGAAATCAACAAAAAAAAGACATGAGAACCACATTGATGTAGTGAATGCAACCTGTCATCCAGATTCGGATCATATAATCATGCAGCTAACTACTTATCCCGCACAATTTGACTGCCTCGGTGGCTCAGTGGTTAGTGACCCTAACTTCTGGATCAAAGAGGCGTGGGTTCGATCCCCACCAGGGCAAATATTTATGTGATGAACATAAATGTTTGCTCTGTGTCTGGGTGTTATTTAGTTACTATCTATATAAGTATGTATTTAAAAATAAGTATATGTAGTATATCAGTCTCTGGCAGCCATATCACAAGCTTTGCTTAGTTTGGGGTCAGAGGCCGTGTGTAAGATGTCCTAAAATATTTATTTATTTATTATTTTATTTTTTTACAATTGTATTAGACCAGTTGCATATACAAAATCAATATAGTTTTCGCACCAATTTTTTGTCGATCCTCTCAATTGTATTGAAGTTGTAAAGAGATATATGTGTACAAACACAGCTTAAACTCATGTAAATGCAGCATACAGTCAAGCTTTGAGAAATGTATAACTGAGAAACATCTAATTATGCGGCTGACAACCTTGTCGCACACCATTGCACTTCCTTTCTTATGACTCATACATGATTCATGATCAGATCTTGGAAGTATATGATACTTTTATAGGCAGAATTTTAATACATATTCTAGCAAATAAGTTTTTAAACTGTAGCTACAGTCGATTATTATTATAATTCATTTCATATTGAAAAGTTTTATTTATGTTTTCACAGTATCCATAAATTATTTAGTAAAAATAGATTTATTTGTCATTTGTAATAATTATCCATGAGTAAAAAATGTGTTTTAATTTATTTAATGATATTTTTGTAGAATAACAGGATGCTAAACAAATCTGTAAGCCTCAGATGGAAGTGTTATAATCAGAGTTATTGTTTATTAACTTAGATCAGGGTTATCTGCAGCCTACATAGGAAGGATGTGCCACATTCCACACCTACAAACACTCAGGCCTTGTTTACAATATGTAGCGCGAAAACATAGCACAGGTCACACTTACTGTCCAGTTTAGCTGGTATGTCATCTATTACACATTGTTTTGTGTAACTATCCTCGATTGTAGGATCGTAATCAGTCACGAAGTAACTCTGAAAGGGAAAAAGGACGTTTTAGCGCCAGATGTGACACCGTAGGCGTCTTAGCCTTCTATAGGCCTTGACAATCGTCTTACAAACTATTTTTAAGAATGAACACATCGAGGTAAAAGCGTGGTGATTTAGGCGATTTTTAAATAGTACTCAGTGGTAATTGCATTACAGAGATACTCCAAGGTGTGGCTGTGATAATGGTAAAGGTGAAATTAGTACAAATAGGGTAATAAATACCTGAATGAACTGAATAGTGATAGCACTTTTTCCGACACCGCCACCGCCGACCACCACTAATTTATAAGTTTGGGCCTGATTAGGCCTATCACCCGGTCGCGACATAGCTTATTCAATAAAAAATAATGCCGCAAAAACACAAAATTTACGTAAATTTCACTAATTTCAGCAAAATCGAAATGAATAGCTCTTCGCTGCGACTGTGATACATAAAGTATGACCATTCAAAAAATTAATAAATATCTTTATGGTAGCCAGTATTCAGAGCTACTTGTAATTCTAGAATTTATTCAATAAGAGCTGATCGTAGTTGATATCTTTATTATATATTGTTTCACCAAAATAATATATTTTTGTAACATTATGATTTTAATCATCAAGGTTTTAATAAATTACCAAATAAAGTAATGTAATAAATGTAGCTAAATGAGCTCAAATAGCATTTTTCGACACAAATGGTATTACGAATGTACTGTCAACAAAACGTCAATGCCACTGATAATTGACAAGAAACACATTTTTTTTTACTTCGCGTCAAACATTTAATGCATTTACCAAGCCTTGCATGAACATATAAAATATTAGTTGTTATGTGATGTCAGTACAAGCACGATGTAAGCACAAGCACACACATGCAAATAAATAATTCAGCTCTTGAACCTTAGCGAGTCCGTTTTATTTTGGATTAGTACTTCTTTCTTTAATTTTTTTGTTGCAAAAATAGAGACATTAAGAACGTAGTATCCAGTTGCCACACAATTTAATAAAAAAAAACTAACGTTTACTTTTCGTTTACGGTGCGCATGCAATTTTTTTTTTATTGCAATTTTCGCAATTTTGAAGTCACTAACGCTTTTGTTTGGCATAGGTGGGCTTTTGTAAATGTATCTCAAACTTATCTGAAATGTTCTCCTCAAGTACACAACGAAAGTTCTGGACTTTTAGTGAAGAAAATGAACTTGCCCGGCTCCGAGAGAAGCACAACTTAGCGTACATATCAAGACACGGAGCCCACATCGATGACTACCAACAACGATACAACTTCTTCCTATCTCCCGACGAAGAGAGACAACTACTAAAACAGTATGAGCTTCACTTGAAAGAGTTCTGTAAAAGATTTAGCCCGCCAATGCCTAAAGGAGTTGTAGGTACAGCTTTTCATTATTTCAAACGGTTCTACCTATATAATTCATCCATGGACTACCATCCAAAGGAAATCCTAGCTACTTGTGTGTATTTAGCGTGTAAAGTTGAAGAATTTAACGTGTCTATTGGGCAGTTCGTAGCTAATATCAAAGGAGACCGTGACAAGGCCTCAGATATCATTTTGAACAATGAACTTTTATTAATGCAACAGTTAAATTACCACCTGACGATCCACAATCCTTTCAGGCCGGTGGAAGGATTTCTAATTGATATTAAAACTCGGTGTTCGCTGGCGAACCCTGAGCGCCTTCGAATGGGCATAGATGAGTTCTTAGAAAAAGCGTTTCTTACTGACGCATGCTTACTGTATGCTCCGTCACAGATAGCACTGGCTGCTGTCCTGCATGCGGCTAGCAAAGAGCAAGAGAATTTAGATAGCTATGTGACAGATATGTTATTCCATGATGCGGGGCCTGACAAACTGGCCATTTTGATTGAAGCAGTTAGAAAAATCCGTTCCTTAGTTAAAATGGTTGAGAGTCCCGCTCGGGAGAAAGTAAGGGTTATTGAAAAGAAGTTGGACAGATGTCGCAATCAGGAGAATAACCCAGATAGTGAGATATACAAGAGACGGATGAGAGAAACCCTGGATGAGGATGATCCGCCTCCTGGAGCCAGCAGGATGTCTCTGGATACCAGTGGAGTGTCACAAGTGCTGTCTCCTTCAGCTTCTTAGAAATGTGATGTTATGACGATGGGCTCAGTTTTGAATAATTGAGAGATAAAAACCCTTTACAACTGAATCAATACAAGCACAAAATCAAAAAAAATATATCTCGTAATCCATGTTGATTTTGTGAATGCAACCAGTTTCATGTGATCGTGTGGTTATCTGCGTATTCTCCACGGTTATGAGACCGTGGAGAATACGCGTGAAATCAATATAGCTTACCCACCAATTTTTTGTTGATTGTCACACTTGTGCTGGTTGTAAAGGGTGAACATGCAAAGCTCAAGCATATTCTATTATCTGGTGCATAAGAAAAAAGCTTAGGCTTAGATCTGTCAACTGCCTTCAAAATTGAGCCTTACAAATGTTTATCTATTTAAACTGTATTATGAGATTTTGTATTTTTGACTATGTGGTATATATATTGTAATAAATTTTATGACTATCTTACGCACATGTTTTTTACTTTTATTTTAAATTGTCTAAAAATAAACCTATTTTTACCAATAAGTTCTCAATGGATATTACAAATAGTATGTAATTTCTAAATACTTACTTCCTAAGTAAGTAAGTAAGTTCGTATAGGCCGGGTGGCTAGCCCTTGTGTCAGAGTTTTTAGGCCACCTGAAGGCCTTAAAACTGCTGTTACTTACTTACTGTTCTACTTACTTCCTTATTAATATTATAGTAGGTACTTAAAAGTGTGTTGGTTTATGAGTTTGTTCCTCTTTCACACAGCAACGGATTGACTTGATATTTGGTGTGGACTACTAGTTTTATACATGTGGACATAGTTTGAAAGATGGAAAGTGACTTAGGCTTTAACTTTGGATCCCAGAAAAATAACAGGTTCCTATGGCAGCACTAAAGTCTAAATTCTCGCGGGCGAAGTCGCGGGCAAAAGCTAGTTCCAAATAATTCTGATTATTTATTATTACGGTTAGCCAGCTTAATGTTTGGCCTTATGGATGATGATTTTCTATTGTACTAGTATACATTTTTGGTAGTAGTAAAGCCAGACATGGAGAACAGTGGCGTCATCTAGAGGAGGCCTATTTCCAGGATAGACAATCTAAATTTTATGTATAGGTAACGAGGCGAGTCCTTGAGCAGTAGGTCAGCGGTGTGGTATGGAGTGGGGTTTGCACACTTCACAATTCACAGTCGTCATCAAGTTTGATTCGAACTACACTACGTAAACAATAGTAACGGATACTTTTAGTATGATTTTTTTGTAGTAAGTTCGTATAGGCCGGGTGGGTGGCTAATCCTGGTGTCAGAATTTTTTATAGCGTAGTTTGACTAGATTCAATTTTGTCTTCGGATCTACCCTGCTTAAACAAACAGTAGGTATGATATTTTGGAATAATGAACACATCTACTGACAGAGCTTAGGCATACCTACCCACTATAGAGGTGAGCTAGCGTGCATGACAAGAATAATTAATCCACCATTTTTTTCACCATTGATGGACAATTTTTTATGGCAAATATGTAGTACTTATTATTTGCTAATTTAGTCTAAGATTTAAAATACAACCATGCGAAATACATAACATAACCGAGATGCTTTTTGCCAAGGAACGTTTTGAAGAAAGGTTTTGCTACTATGATTTTTGTAGGCGCTAAAATTGTCATCAATTTTTTAGGCCTGCTTTAAATCTTTTACTGGAAACATTCACAAAAATTCATCGTCAGATTGAAAAAACAAGTACTAAGCTACGAGAATCAGTCCACGAATATCTGATACTTAATTCGCGTATTGTGCCGATTTGTGCCTACGCAAAATAACCTGTTTTTAGGAAGTCTTGTAAAGATAGGTATGTAGTCGAAATGAAAACATATTTTTAGCAGTACCTAATCACTATTCTTGCTATTATTATAAATCTATGTGTTTGTTGGTTTGTTTGCCACTCTCTACACATCAATAGGCTAGTACCTAAGTCATATTCATATTTACGTACTCTATTTACTTTATCTATTATACATAATAATATATTTACATTGGTGGAAACGCGGTTAAAAGCTAGTAGAAAAATAAACTTAAAATTATAATTCAACAGTCATTTATTAAAAATATTAAAAACCCATACATATTAAATTAATTACGCCTACACAACTAAAGCAGCTAATTAATCGGGTGAAGCCGGTCGTCGTCGGGAGCTTAATTTTCTCAGAAGTTTGTTCAAGGCTTTTGGCAGAACAGCAGTTTTTCGGCTTCATTCTGAAAGCAATCAAGAAAATTTCCATTTTCATTAAATGTTGGCTAATTGTTTTATTTCACTTTGAGGAAAAAACTAAAAGGAGACGTAAATAGGTTCCCCTAGGACTGGGTCCGTCCGGCGACGTACCTACTTACTCCGGTATTTGCCTACACGCAAATTGAAAGCTTGTCCTGGAATTAAGGTAAAAAGAAAACTAGTTTAGGGCTAGGTAATATTAAGTAATCATACCGTAATTTTCGTACCTATAGGTGGATAAGAATAAGCTGATCAAATCAAGTTAATAACCGGGCTTCCAGTTTCCACTGCTCTGAAGAAAGTCGAAGATAAGGCGGCGTGAAAGCAGCTCGTCACTGATTCCGTGAAAGCATTTCAAGACGGGCACGACCTTCAGTAATGAAGAGGACGAATAAAAAAGAAGTATAAGCTTGCAGACCACCTCAATAATGTCGTCTTTTCAGCATTTGTCGGTGTAAGCGTTGGTATCGCGATAGCCACACCAATTTGCTGCGTCGAGCACAAGACCAGACAGAATAACTCTTAGTAGGTATGTACCTATAAGTGCCAACGTATGAAACTACCTACCACTCATCTGTATAATCTTGTAGATAACAGTAATAGTGTCGTCAACTCAACATTTGACGGTGCCAGCGTCGGCATCACATTTGCCGCTTTAACACGCTGCGTTGAACTCAGCAGGAAGAGCTACTATTATTTATTCTGTAGAATGAGGCAGAATAACAATTTGTAGGTACGTCAGCTACCAAACATCTGTATAAGCTTGGTGTCAGCGCAAGCAGCGCTGCCCTAACACGGTGCGTCGAACTCCACAGCACTAGACAGAAAACACTTAGTACAAAGGCTACCAATCACCTGAATGAGCTTGTAGATAGCGGCAATGGCGTCGTCGTTCCGGCAGTTGACTGTGCCGGCGATGGCGGCGCGCTTGCCGCCCCAGCTCGACGTGAATGTCAGCTGAGCCGAGCTCAGCAGCACCAGGCAGGCGAACAGGCAGAACAGGACTTTGTACATCTTGACGGGGAGCTGTGAAAAAATGTGGTGTACAATTTAGTCGGAGATCCTTAAAACTTTACTAATATAAATCCGAAAGTGTATTTATTGGTTTGTTCGTTTATTCCTCTTTCACGCAGCAACGTAGCGATGAATTGACTTCATTTTTGGCATGGGCATAGTTTGAAAGACGGAAAGTGGAATAGGTTTAATCCCGAAAAAATAAAAGGTTCCTACGGGATATCACTAAAATCAAAATATCACGTGGGCTAAAACTATTAGGTAGGTATGTTATAAAACAGAGTTGTGTGGTCAAAGATATAATAACTCGCTCTGTAAGAAGGTAGCACCCTGCCCTAGCTAGGACCTAGATATAGATATGTTTAGGTATTACTAGTATAAAATAAAGTCAGATAGAGAATTTCATTTCCTTATGAACATAGGTACATGATGAGGCCTTATTGCAGTTTGGTGAATTCACACACTGCTCTTACGAGTACCTATGCTATTGAATTTCTTCTCGTCACGTGAGTAGGTATATAGTACACAGGACTCACAATGTTCTCCTTCACCAAAAGTCAATAGTGTAAGCACGCATAAAAATTCCAACGAACTCTTGGTACGACTTTTGCAAGGATTTGAACCAATGACATCACGATTCTAAGAGAAGCGTTCCCCGTCTAGGCCACCACGGCTTATAGACAGCAAGTTACGATTTTCTTCGAATTTTAGTAACATTGAATTGTGCAATACTTTCAGAAAATAGACTTAGAAATTTTACATCCTTGCTGCATTTGTCCTTACCTGAAAGGTGATGTGAACGAGGAGTCACGAGTGACCAGTGATCAGCTCTCGAAGATGGGAGGAGTGTGATGCTGTGGACCAAGCTGCTTGGGTTTTTATACTGGTAATCGTATCTAAATCGTTTGAGATAGTGTAGGATATGTGATTGGTGAAGCCAGAAAAGTTTTTTCATTAACGCGTTAGATGATTTGATTGAATGTCACCATTTTTAGTATCTATACTCTTAGTTCTGTATCACGTAGACGTCATCTGAACTAGAGAATACTAAAAAAACAAATAAATATTAAAGGGACATCTTACACACGGTCTCTGAGTCTGACCCCAAACTAAGCAAAGCTTATCCTAGGGCTGCTAGATAAATATATATTTAGATAGATAAGCAATAAGTGTCTGGTGACATAGAGCAAACACCTATGTTCATCACATAAATGCCTGCCCTGGGTGGGAATCGAATCCACTCTCTTTGATCCAGTAGTCAGGGTCACTAACCACTGCGCCACCGAGGCCGTGAAAAAATATTTTTTACAATGAGACCAATCCCGATAAAAATCAGCTGATACATTTTGTAGAGCGCGAAAGCTACAATGTGCTACGACTACAAGCGCTACGAAATTATGTAGCAAAAGATAAATTCAAAAAATTTTGCATTTTTCAAGAATTTATCTATTGTTAGTCTTCATTAGGAAAGAAAAATTGCAAAGGTCTTCAACTACTACTGATGGGTATTCATTCTCTTTTGTGACATTTTAATTCTCTTTTTCTCATTGAAGATACACAAAAATGTGAAACAAATACTTACAGTAGGTACAATCGAACAAAGAACCACCTTGTGATTTGAAGTCGGTTAAAATTGGTAAACCTCTCCTCATCGAATAATGGATTTTTACTTTTTTGCAACGCAATAAATTTAGTAAAATATTTGCCTTCGTAGCGAAAGCTACGCTGTGCTACGGCTACGAGCGCTACGAATTAAAGTATAAGATAAATACAAAGATTTTGCATTACATATTAAGTACGTTTTTCCTGCCGAGTTACGTTATTATTAACTTGTAATTTGTAATTAATATCCTGTAACCTAACCTACGTATATCTTCTCGTTAGGAGCTTTCATCATTTCACCTAAATGTATTAGGTGTCTACTTTCATAACGTACCTACTTCGATCGTATCTACACTACTACAAAGTCAAAAGTCTCTATAGGAGTCCACTAATGAGGTAGACAGGCGACCTCATCAAGATCGCGAGATGCAAGCCGCTTCTAACCCATCTAACTGGATTACTGGAGATCCACAGGGGCGGCCTATGTCCAGTGGACGTCCTATAGCTAAAACTTACGACGTTAATGATGAGTAGGTAACAAAAATATCCCAAAACAAGTCCGTCGTTTAGATAAGCTTTATCATTTGAAAAATAAAAAATTTGAAATATCTAAAGAAAATTTAAAGATTTTTTTTATTATGTTTGTATGATGCCTCGTGCCAGGTCCCAAATCAAATCTAAAACTTTTAATGAGCTCCTCGTAGCTCGCGGACAAACAAGCTCAGTTGTTTTCCACATTAGTGGGCAGTTTTTCATTACCGTTGCGGGTTTCACTTGATTTGACTCTGGAAACCTGTAAAACTCTTCAATTTGATGAGCCTATATAAGAACAACGGATTGTCTTTGTACGTTCAGTTGGATTTTGGGGTTTTGTTAGGCGGCCGAAAGATTATAACGGGCTTTTGCAAAAAAGCTATTAATTTTGGTGGTGACAAGTTGCTGTGAAAATACTATCAAGTAAGTGTAGAGTACCTACTAGATACAAAATATGCCAATAACGCGGCTCTAAATTCATCGAAGTACATATACTTAAAAAAAAAAACGAAAATGCCAAATCGATGACCTATAAGCAAGCAAGCTGTGAAGTGGTGGTCTAGTAATAGTAACGCTTGCTTTAAAATCCTGGGTTCCAATCTTGGTCCCATATCAATGAGTTCTTCAAAACTTATGTACGGATTTTCACACCACTGGATTTTCGGTGAAGGAGAACGTCGTGAGGCAACTTGCCTCCTTCTGAAAAAAAAAACATTCGATGACGTATGTGAATTAACCAAACTGCACTGGGCGAGTCTGGTGGATATGGTTCAATCGCCTTTGGTAGGTAGATCTATGTTCAGCAATGAGGCCGGCATAGTGCAATACCAATACGGCATTCGATAAATCGACAACATAAACACGACTATGACGAAAACTTTGTATTATAAGTTGGAAGTCTATTTATGTTTTCCATACAGATTGTCGATTTCAGAGTTGGTCCCATAATATATCTAGAAGGTGTTGTTTTGCAAAGTACAAGCATTTCAAGAGCTACATTGTAGGATAATGTGCTCAAATCGCGAAAGTTTAAAAATAACATTTACTCATACAACTTTTAGTATGGCACCAACCCCGAAATAAAATCATCCGATTCAATCATCATGAGCCAACGAATGCTTGGAGGTTCGCTTGCCCAAATACCGAGCTTCCAAAGACTTTATCGTCGCAGAGACTGTGGGATCGGCCGATCTGCGAACTAGCACGGAAATCTGTTCTAGATACGTGTCCTGGCGTCGCGGATCGCGCTCGTATCCTTGCAGTCTCTGTATGGGAGTCCGGTCTTTGACTACAAGCATTGCCCTCTTTCAATACTGGTAACCTTTTAGACCTAACTGCATTTCGTTTAGATGTCTTAAAATATGAATACAGCGTGGTTTTAACAACCTAGTTCCCGGATTGATGCAATTTTCAGGATTTGTATAAAACCCTCAGTAGGCGAGCGTGACTCGAACTTGTCTGGTTTTTTCGGGTTTGGCTTTTCTAATAAATTATTGCAATTTGCAAATCGACATTCTGTACCTTTACTTACATACTATCTATTTTTTGTAATAATGGCAAAAATGCATAACTATAGCACGTTTAATTCTGTTATCCTATAGCCATGTGCCGCGTACTCCTCCTTGGTCTGGTGCTGACGACGCTGTTGCTGGTCAGCGAAGCGCAGTTAACTTTCAGCACGGATTGGGGGAACGGCAAGCGCTCCGTGCGCGCTGACAGCGACTGCGTCAGCGAGGAAGGCATCTACGCTATCTACAAGCTCATACAGGTAACATAATTAAGTCTATAATTTCGTAGCCATACATGTGGCGCGTATTCTTGTTTGAGCTAGTGATAATAAGTTGCTGCTGATCAGCGAAGTGCAGGTGACGTTCAACCCAGACTGAGGAAACGGTAAGCGCTTGGTGCTGACAGCGACTGCGTCAGCGAGGAGGGCATCTACCCTTTCTACAAGCTTATATAAGTAAAACATCTGCTTGTTATTTTGTAGCCATGTGCATAAGTAAACACACCTACTGGGGCAGTGTTGAAGAGTTGCTGCTAGTTTACGAGGTGAAACTTACGTTCAGCACAGACTGAGGGGACGGTGTGACACTCTGTGCTAGCGCTAACACCGTGTCAGCTAGGGTAATAACCACTTACCATAGGATCGTACAAGACCACTAACAAACAACATTTATAGGGCAGACATCTAGCAATAACCGTCCGATGGTTAAAATGATGGTGATGTATGTAAATTAACTTTGTAATAAAAAATACGATATTGGAACTCTAATAGATTCAGCTATGTTCGTATAGACTGCGTGGCCAGTCCAGATGTCAGAGTGTTTCAGTCAAAGGCTGACATGAGAACACTAAGTGAGCTCGACATTTGATTGTACGAATAACGCTTGTGAGAGAAAACTGCACTGCGACATACCATAATGTCTAAACGGTTGGAGATATCGGGACCAAAAAGCTGGAAACATACTCTATAAATTGTCATAATAATTTCATTGTTACAGAGAGAAGCGGAAAAGTTCCTAGCATGTCAAACAGAAGGGAAAAATTAATACAAAAACCGGATTTTTTCTGTCCATACGTACGTTCACTTTTTTGATAGACGATTATGTTGACATAATATATAACACCATATCAACGCTTGCTGAAATGTTTTATCTCGAACTGTTTAGAAATCTGTTGTTATCTAATATTGTGCCTGCAATCCAATTGTTCGATTTTCATTTTATATTTTTTTTACTATTATAAGATTTCTTTACGTACGTTATCTAATGATATATATTATACTAATAATGTAATGTTTTCCTTGTATTATTTAATTACCATTAATTTATTTAATTTAGGTATTTATGCAATTAATTCCTAACTAACATTTGCTAATCAATATTTTGCAATTATTTTATTATCTACTCACTCATCTAATTTTCGTATAAGTAACAACTCATAATATAAACTACGTAATTATGAAATTTTTACAAATAAGTATGTCACAAATATACCTATTCTATTTATGTACCTATTGTACTTCTTTTTACTGCTTCTATTATCTTCATATGACTTTGTGGTTCAATTTAGTTTGACTTTATCATATTTTCGCTTACCATCAGACATGATAATGGTCAAACATCTATTTACTCGCGATAAATTATTATATAGTAGGTACCTACTTTAGATAATTTAATTTCTTTTTGCTAGTGTAATATAATATATATAATAATAAGCTATACCAGCCGTATACGAGTAGTAGGTATATATTGTATATAATTCTAATTCTATGTAATAAGCCCTTGCCACGGAAAATTGTTATGTTAGCAATTAAAGGACACGTCCACAAAATGTATGGAGGCTGGTATAATAATAAAAAAAAATCTAACCACAGCACTCTATACATCTCGAAATAGTAAATGTTATTCCGAGTCATTACAACAGATAAAAACAAAAATGAGCCCTCCGATTTTATAAAATTAATTTTGAATTTCTAAGGAAAATATACATATTTGACAGAATAGGTAGATGATTTCTGGCAAATCTGATTAAGTGACCTTGAAATAGCTAAAATAAAATCATTTTTATCATTCAGACCCAATTCTTAATGTTTTTCTTGAAATATTGATCTAACTGGATACTCCAACTTTATATGAATTCTAAAATTTTAGTTAAATATGAGATATTGAAGAATCACGTAATGATGCAAGTAAAATGTGAGCTTTATTATTTCCTATACGAATTATTTTTTAATTTAAAAAAAAATGAGGGATGAAAAAATATAAATTAAATATTTTGAGATGCTTATAAAACAAGCTTTCAAGTGACGTAGATGTTATATCATCTTGGTTAGATATTTCTATTAATTATATACCATTTGTGGATGTCTCTTTTATCCATTTATACCTGTTATAGATTCCAATGTTGTTATAAGTATATAATACTTACATTGTTACCCATATTGGTTTTATCATAATAAAATAGTTCTAAGGCTGGACCGGTAAAATAATTATTTATAATTGAATTATATGTATTATTATTTAATATTCAATTCAAGACCTAGTCTGATAGAATAAGTATTATATACCTAGTTAATAAAATATTTGAGATTAAAGCTTACTGATCTTTATAATTTTTCCTGAGCTTTTACTACTGATTTATTATTTTTTCATTTATTAAGCACTAAATATACCATTTACTTTTTATTTAATATTTAGTAATTCAAAATAAGTAAATATATATTATGAACAAATTTTTGTAACCTTTATTGAATTCAATATTTGAATATTAAAATTAAGAAACATCTCACACATGATATCTGTCCTCAGACTATAATATAAGCAAAGCTTGTGAATATGGCTTCCAGAGACTAATACATATTTTTAAATACATACTGTAAATAACATCTAGATACAGAGAAACCACATAATGTATGTTCATCAAATAAATGCTTGCCCTGGGTAGGAATTGAACCCGCGCCTCTTTGAACCCGGTGTCTGGGTCAGTTATCACCGGACTATTAAATCAGTCAGTTCAAATAACAATAAATAAAACACATCTATAGATGAGTATACGTTTATTAAAATCCTTTCAGACATAGACACTGATAATACATTTGTAATAGATTCTGTAATTTCAAGTCACAACATTTAACCAAACACTCATGGGAATTTCAAAAACATAACAGGTTTCATTAGCCTGACTCAGTTGTTATACAGATATCAAAAACGGCTTTATTTTGTTATGATTGCATGTTCCTATACTTCATCAAATTCCGATATGTAAATGATGTTATTTTAATTGACCTTACAGCGATAATGAGCTTCATAGAAATCTGCTAGAAAGACGAGATTCTGTCACGTCTGAAAGGTTGGGGTGTTTCAATGTTCTTACAAAAATTTTCGTGATAATAGTCTAAAAGGTGACAAACGCCATTTCACAGCCCAAGAATACGTAAGACATCTATAAATACTGATCGATGAAGTTAATTATTAGCTAGTTTATACTATTGTCCCAATAATTTCACAACAACCTAAAAGTTCGCCAAAAATTAAGGACGGAGATAGAGAAATGAGCAATAATTGAAATAGAAACGAAATAGTTGATAAAAAAGCAGTTTTCAAAAACAATACAGGACATTGTATCGCTAACGTATCTGATAACGAACACAGCTTTAGTGATATTATAATTTATGATACAGTTACAGTGACACAGAGAGCACGTACAAACATGGGTATTATAGAATTGAGATAAAATTAAAATACTTAGTCAAATACAAGGATAATAGTTATACATACAGCTGTACAGTGAGCGACACAGGTGTAGAAGTAGCTTTTTTATTTACACGCTTACCTACGTTTCATATTTTTAATGACAAGTGATTTTGTATGTCTAACATCCAACACAGTGAAAATGATATCATCGACATAAAAAATAGCATAGCTCAATTCAGAGAAGGAATCGATTTCAACAAAATTGAAACCCCTAAAAATTAATATGATTTTACAAAATGTTCTAATACGTGTAATATAACTAAATCGACGTACAGTAATGGTTACCTATGTCTATATTATCATATTTTTGTCAGATAGACGCATTTGATAGTAGCAGGATTTTAAATCAATGGTGAAATACAATGACTATAACGATCTAACATTACTTTTATTACTTATCTAATAACTCTTAAGTAAAAACTACATACATTAATACGGTTAATGTGCATAAATTCCATTTGTCTCAAAGACGAGTCCTTAAATTAAGGATAAAAATGATTCCTACAAAACTGTAGGCCGTGTTACAACGAGTAAATGTTTTTCGTAGATTCCTAAAACTAAATATTTTTGAACTCTCTAAGAGATATAGTCCAGTTCACCTGTAATTCTCTAATTCAATTGGAATATCATATATCATTAAGTATAATATAACAAACGTTTTTTCTCCTACATACCTCATTTCGCACATTCTTTCTTAGTTAAATCAGTACAACTATCTCCTAAAGTTTGAATGTGAGATACACTTATATAACATCCATAGTAAGGTATACCTATTCATTACACTATACTACCCTGAGCTAACGGTCGTATAGGCCACAGCCATACGATATAGCCAGAGTCATATTTGGTAAAATTATCCAAAATTTTATTGGAAATTATAGTTTTTGTACATACTTATACATAATGGGAATTGTATTATTTAGGTACCTAATACAGCTAACATGATTGAGCGAAATGTGAAATGTAATGATGTTAAAATGTTGAAGTGAGATAGGTTTATAGATCAGTAAGCTATGAATAGGAAGACATGTAAAAGTATAATTTTATAATTATAGTTCAAATTTTCATATTTTTTTGTTTTTTTTTTCTTTCATTTTCCTGTGCTTTCTTAAACTTTGACATTATTAATTTACAACATTCAAATTGATACGGAACATTGAAATAAAACTTTTTCACTCTAAGTGTGTTAACTTAGAGTACCTACTTATCTTTTTTAGCTACGTTATTACATATTTTTACATGTCATTTATTATTGATACAGTATTTTTTATTGATTGATGAATACATTTTTCTACGAACTTTGAGCATTACCTTGTTGTAATGTTAAAATGTTTGTAGTAATGTATAGTAATAATGGAGAAAATTCGATTATGGGATGTAAGCATCGTGCACCTATCCTATTAACCTATGTATAACAAATGATTTTTCATTATCCATAAGTTGCCCTTTGTCGTAACGCCCCGCAGATTTTTTATAGATATAATAAGCAAAAGAAAGAACAAAGGCAACGATAATAATAGGTAATGAAAGGTTTAGCACTGATAAGGAATAATAAAAAAACTTGCCGAAAGACGGGCAAGGAGGACTAAATTTTTGATTTATAAGAAAACATTTTTTTGTTGTTAATTTTTTCACACTTTTTACCACACATTTAAATTGAGAACCACTGCACTCGTCATTCTAGGATATTAACATGCTTAAATTCTTGTTGTATAATATGTGCATTCTGCATGTAAATTTACAGATTTTAAGAAGTTTTTGTGCAGGTGGCTTATTTACAGTGGACACAGTGGACGTCCTACTTCTGAGGGCTGTTTGACAGCCCTCTCGTTAGATACCCCGTTAGATACATTTTATGCAGTGGACTAAGTATGAAACGCTGATACGGTGCAGTCCGGTATATGACGGTAGTACACTTAATATTACCGTAATGTCCGAATGTCCAATCTGTGATATCCAAAACGTTTTCGGTAGAGTTATGAGATGGAGATGATCAGACGTCTGTGTAAGTGAGGACTTGAGACTTGCGGGCTCGCCGGGAGAGCAGGGAACTGCGCTGGGGGCGCTGTAGAGCGAAAACTGACTGAGAAATCCAATCGCTCTGATACCTTCTTAGCTCTACGGCTGATACAGTACAGTGTAGTATTTTAATTCCAATCTGTAATATGTGAGGATGATCAGACCTCTGTGCGAGCGGACGCTTGAGGCCTGCGGGCACGCCGGGAGGGCAGGAGGGCGGCACGAGCAGTAGAGCAGAAAGAACAAACTGAGGTATCCAATCCCTCTGATACTTCTTAGCTCTACGGTTGATACGATGAAAAGCGGTATATGATAGTTCATTTATTAATATTCCAATTTGTATTGTGTGAGGATGGTCAGACGTGTGTGCGAGCGTTGGGCCGGGACTTGCGGGCTCGCCGGGAGGGCAGTGGGCCGCGGTGGGGGCGCAGGCACGAGCAGTAGAGCAGCGAGAACAGCAGGTAGGGCGCCAGCACGGCGCCGGCGAGCCGCGCGGGCGCCGCCGCGCTCTCCGCCTCCGCGGAGAATCACTTCTCCTCGTCCTCGTCGCGGAACAAATACGTAGACCTGCCACACAACACATATATTGTAGAGGCCAAATCATACAATTTTGCAGCTGTGTGTTTTCCGTAGGTTAGCTAACATCAAAGCCACCAAGTTGATTGATTCGGCATATGCCGAGGCTATAAATCTTAACGGTAAGTATTACTGCAGGATCAAGTACATTGTTGACTGCTGCTAGTATTAGTCAGAAAGGCTGTACGCAACTTAGAATCGACAAAATCTATGAAACAGTCGATATTTGTTTCTAGAGTTTTGGAGTGTTCCCATAGTAAAAGTGATGGGAATTCGGACATCCAGAGTCTACAGCAGCTTTTTCGCGAAAGGTCCATGTGCTCCTTACTCCGCCACATGATAGGTTTCTAGTTTCTACAGTTTCAAGTAAAACATACGCACATACAACTCACCAGTAAGCTAGGTTGAAGAGCGCAAACACCAGTGGGAAGGTGATCCTAGATATGACGTCGATTCTCTTCGAGCGCGTCGGGAACTTGGACATCCAGAGCCGACAGCAGTTCTTCCTCGGAGGCTCCATGTGGACCTCGCACTGCCGCATCTTGGGGTCGGCGCCGCGCATCAGGGGTTTCTGCGGTTGAAGGCGAGTCAGGCCGGCAGGGGGCATTCCATTTTGGACGTTCATCCAGATTTGGTGGAACTTTAGTTGCAGTCGTTTTATTGGTTCGTTAGTTTAAAGCGCAACACACTAAACCCACCGAACCAACCCAGCGGCCTATATGAAAAGAATCCTAAACCGCTGGGTTGTATCGGCTTTCATGAGTATTGCGCTTTATATTTATGTAAAGGCCGAGAGGCTGACATACGCAGTCAAGAATATCATTGTAATTTATATTAAGTATTTATAAAGTTTAAGATGAGGGCGACAGGTACGTAAAGTCTTCCGTAGTCATGTCAACCAGTTACCCTAGTCCTGGTTGAGAGACCTTATATATAAATTTAGATATATAAAAATTACTAATCATATAAGAAACTTTAGATAGAAACATTAGTAGATGGATTCAAAGAAACTACAATGTATTTGAAATGAACACGTAGGTATAGATTGATGACTAATATTGTGATTTTGAATGAATCCTTAGCGTATTTCCACTCTACGATATGTTAAGTAGCTGAAAAACACTTGCAAATTCGTGATTTCATGTAAGTTATGTTTATAAAATGTCTATATAATAATATAGAATTATATCTACAAAAATACAGGCACTACCTAAAATATAAACAGCTTACTTCACAACACACTTGCAAAAATAACTTCGATACTTCAAAAGTGAAATCCAAAATCCACAAAACAATAAAATCATCAAATAATCTACCTACCCTACCTCCAACTCGACAAATACAAATCAAACACACAAATAAACGAACTGCAATGTAAAAATTCCAGCTGCCTACTCAAAGTTCTACGCGCGTTTTGAACGCGATCTCACCATAGCAAAGGTTGCGTTACTATCGGTGTCCAGAAGATCTGACGCTGCATCCAGGTTAGCGGCTTCCATCTCTCGACGGGCTTTCTTCATATTTTCTCTACGGACAAAATTCAGATAGTATAATGAGCTTTAGTTCGCCAATGACGCAAAAGAGATGGAGGATGGCAATAACGAAAGTAATCAAGAAGAATATTACAATGCAGATAAAGATTTAGCACCCAAGTGGGACTACGTCTACAGTGAGGCTATAAAAGAATGTATGAACAGTTTTATTGCAAAAGAAGTGAAACTAGATCAAGTGTAAGGGAAATAGAGACTCGTATAGTAAAAAGTTGTGGTTTGGTCTAGTAACATAATCTAAATTTTCACACTGTGCTAGTACTATTTTTTCGTATAGACAAGAGTGCTTGAAATGTTTTGTTCACAGTGAAATGTTTTAGTAAGTGCTCTAAATTTTAGCAAGGTGCTGTATACTTCTTTGAAGTTCCACACGTGTAGGTTGATGAACTAGCGGCCGTCTAAGCCAAGGAGCTTTGATGTCGCAAGCAGAATCCAGTAGCAAGGTCCTAAGGTGGAGAAAGCGCATGCGTACTAACCTGTGCGCATCAGACCGAGAGGCGTAGTTGACTAGAGCGAACTCCAATAAGGCGCCAAACACGAAGGTGAGACAAACGCCCGTCCAAACATCGATGCCCTTGGTGTAAGACACCGGCGGCAGAGACGCGTTGATGCTCGAGGACTGCGTGGCCATCGTGAGAAGCGTCAAGACACCTGCGGACGAGAGACGCATTCGTACCTGTGCATGTCAGATCGGGAGGCGTAGTTGACCAGAGCGAACTCCAACAGTGCCCCGAACACGAAGGTCAGACACACCCCCGTCCAAACGTCGATGGCCTTGGTATACGAGACGGGGGGCAGAGAGGCGTTGATGCCTGATGATTGGGTAGCCATCGTGAGTAGGGTAGTTACTCCTGTGAGCATCAAACGTTTACGTGAGGTCAGATTACAATTTTATGTTATTCGTTACGTAACTAATCGAGACCAATTTACAGTCACAGGTTTATTTATTAGTAGTGGGTTAGCAGGCACAGCTGGACCCCTGAGGGCAGCTTCTGACTGGCCAGAAGAACATAATAGAAGCTCGAGAGAAGCGTTAGGCATCTTGAATAATTTGGCACATTAAACAAGACAGGACTTTTAGGTCCTTTATAAATAAACATAACATTGAAGCGCATATTCAGTTGGATCAGACACTGGGCGCAGATAAAAGGACTCTTTAAGAATGGCCAAAATACCATGTTAGTAGGTTAATTCAGGCTAATACGACAAATATGTATAGTGCATGGCATTAGTATATTGCACAACCAAATCATACAAAGCTAGATTAATACATCGAACATGCAATGCCCCCCTATCTGCTTATACATGATATTATTCATTGGGAATCAATTTGTAACAGTTTATTTATGATATTTTTTGTTGTGTTTATGGTAATTTGCATATGGACAATCACTGGTTAGTCGCCAAAAGTTACAAGTCAAGAATCGATCCATTCTTGCCGCCACATCAAATAAGCAACAGATTTTAAGCTTTAAACTAGGACACAACATCGAGATCTTGAAGCATGGCTCGGCAGCCATCTTACCCAGAGAGACCCTGGCGGGCACAGCGCCCTGATCCAGCCAGAAAGACACCCAGGACACGATGACCAGCATGCAGCATGGAATGTAAATCTGAATGAGGTAGTAGCTGAACTCGCGTTTGAAAAGCAAGTCCACTTTGAGGCAACTGTATTCACCTGTGCAGAAAAAACAAAAACCGGTAAAGTAAGAGAAGGAGAATGTAAAGAACCTGTATATTTTTAGCTGTTATTGCTTCATCGAGTCAATATCCTTCATAATCCGATAATCAAAATGAGTCTAAGCTCCTTGGCTCATAAACTATAAATCTGGTCTCCAAACGTCGTAGCGTTATCATATTTTCCAAAACCAGAGTATTTATTGATTACAATAAGAGTAACACTACCTATAATCATAGGTCAGGACATTCCTATATTTCAAATGAATAAATTAAAAACGTAATTGATACCAGTATTAGTCTTGCTGTTACAGTAGTCAGTAAGGAACTTCTCGAGGGTGAAGCGTGGTAGGTGTAAGTTCTTCACCACCTGGACTGGGTCACCTTCCTTCCACAGGAACACGAGGTCGTCGGTCGTCCATCCGTCTGTATAATAAAGAAAAAGAATATTTATATGTAGATAAATAAATGTATATTAGGGGTCATCATATGTGCCATCTTGTAGCAGTGATAATGATACCCTCCTTACAACCGTGAGGTCGTGGGTTCAAATCCTGGTCCCGTACCAATGATATCCTAGGAATTTATGTACGAAATTTCATACCATTGGCTTTTCGGTGAAGGAAAACATCGTGGGGCAACCTGCATATGTCCGTGGAAGAAATTCGATGACATATGTGAATCTACCAAGCCGCACTGGGCCAGCGTGGTGGATATGGCCCAATAAACCTTCGTGGGTAGGCTTACGTCCTGCAGTGTACTATTAAAAAGTCTGGTACAGTACAGTATAGGGGTTATCTTACACACAGTCTCTGACCACTAACTAAGCAAAGCTTAAGATATGGTTGCTGATTGCTGATTCTGATATAATACTCATACATCTTTTTAAATCCATTCTAATGTAGGTAGATAAAAACATCTAGACACAGAGCAAACATCTGTGTTCATCACATGAAATACTTACTCTGAGTGGAAATCGAACTCACACCTCTTCAGCCCAGAAGTCAGGATTACTAATCACTTTAGATAAAACAATATTTAGATACAGAATAATACACAACACAACGTCAATCACTTTCTAGACATGCAACTAATGATAACAAAATATTCCGGTACATTTATCTTCAATCTTTTTAAGTTCAATAATTTTTAAGCTTACTAGGAATGAAATTATAGTAATGTAAGTTGTAAGTTTGCGCCTCATTAGTTGTTATTTGTCTCTATGTTTCATGATCTCATGTGGGTATTTACATTAAACTTCTTGTCTGAACTCTTGCTTTCATCACGATTTTCAATGGCCACCTCATTTGAATCTGAGAGAATCATTTCAAGGGTACAATTGTTTACGATTACAGTACGAAAATAGCCATTAATAGTAACCAGTGTAACCTAAATCTTCTATTAATTCAAACAGTCTTTCAAACAACGCTAAAACAACAAATAAAACCAATTGAAAAACGTGCTTATTGCTATTTCCACGTCTCCCGTGCAAGCGTTTGATGCGAGGACCTTGTTTTTGTTGTATATTTTTTGTTTGCTCCGGCGCGCGGCGCTTTGACTGGACCCCACTATTTATCTCGCAGTGTTTTCTTTCTTTTTTTATTAGTTTCATCTAAAATTTTCAGTTCTTTTTTTGTGTGTTCGTTGTTCAAGATCATTTGATTTCAGCTAACGCTTCACACTCGCCCCTCACTAGGATTCTCATGTGTCGGGAAACACACGAAAAGACAAGGACAACTAACGGCCCAGAGTAGATATTTAAATTCATCACTCAAATATATTCCAGGCCGGAAACTGACTCCGGGATCCTCTGCGCCGAAGCCTTGGCCTGCCAGTCTGCCTTCGGCGCTGAGGATCCCGGATTCCGGTTTAACTTTTTAACGTGTTTGCAAGTTGTTTAAATCATAAACAAAAAAAAATTAACAAATGTTACTCGTAAATTAAAAGCTTATCGTGTCCATCAGTATGGGTCGGGGGAAGTACAAGAGGAACAAAAAATCTCTATTAATTCGTCTGTGCTATAAAACAGCTGGTCATGCGGAGCAGTTTTGCTACTCGGTGGGTATTGCTTGGGTAAAGCTTGAAGTTAATGGGGTACCAACTACAGCATCAACTATATATTGTCTTTGTCGTCTGGTCTCCTTATCGTACAGGTATAGCTAGGTTTGTGGGACACAACAGTGTCAGTATGCCATGCTACAGCCACGCATACTATGCAGTTGCTTTCGGAAGATTCTAGAAGAACTTACAGCTGGCCATCCGGAGCGAGCAGGTCTGCTTGTCGAGCGGGTACAGCTTGAGGTTCATGGGGCAGGACAACGTCAGTGAGATTCGGATGCTGTACAGCACGTTGCCGTTCGGGAAGATACGGATGTACCTGGACACCAACAGTTATAGGTATTAACAACACGTTTATTAGTCTTAATTTCTCGTATTCGTTGATACGAATACGAGAAATTAATCATCTTTCTATCAGCCGGGCCGAGATGTTTTTTATGCCAATGTTCCTTCGATATACCTACTTTTCGGAGTCTTATACAAATCTTGTTGTTAGTCAAAGTTATTATTTTTTTTTCTTTTCAATTCGCTATATTTGTATGAACATACCTAATCATATTAATGTATATATTTCTACAACTATGTTTTTGTATATCTCTCTTGAGTGATATTCCTGTTTTATTTTATTTACTAGGTATAAAATGTGATGGATTATTTAGCGATATCTTTATCAAGTTTTAATTAGACATCTATTTTTTTTAAACACATGTTCGAAAGAAGCGTAGAATAAGGCCGGTTGGAAGTGACCTGCATCCAGCGCCTTTTTATAATATCGTCAGTCCACCTGGTCGGTAGACGTCCTAGGCTGCGCTTGATGGTCCATGGTCTCCATTCAAGAACTTTACGGCCCCATCGGCCATCCGCTTATCGGACTATGTTTCCTGCCCACTGACACTTTAATTTGCTAATCTACTGGGCTATTAACCACACATGCAGCCGGACAGATAAACCTCCCTTGTTACAATACTAGATATTATATAATTAACTTCTATACTTCTAATAATGACTGCGAAAAAATAAAGCATTTAGGAGGTAGAATTTCAATAGCAGAACATGTCTAAATATGTTGTAGAATAAAAAAATACGAAGTGTAGAATTAAGTGAGTGTAACATTTAAATAGCTACGAGTATGCATATGAAATTGCCAATAGTTGGACGTCTATCGACAACCTAGTTAACGATCTGGTTGAAATTACAGAGACACGTTTGATCAAATTTTCAACTGGTCTTACTAAAATCTTGAGGTATAGGGGAGGCCTATATCCCTACGGCTGATATTATGTTGAAATGATTAATTAACTTACACATTTGGCATGATGATGTTGTGGAAATGACCTTCTTTCTCGTTCGAGAAGAACAAATCCGGCATCCATACTCTGTTGGCTTCTGTCAGAGTCAAGTACTTGAGACGACCTGTAGGCGACATTGTTATATAAATATTTTAAAATACCGGCCAGAACACGGAACCCTGAGTGACCCCAGACTTTGGATGAAATCTATCTACAATAAAATACATTAATAAGCAGTCGTGTTTCGCTATTGAAAATAAAATCAATATAAGACTTTTAGTGGTTTGAGGATATTTCGGTAGCTTTTTATAAAGTTTTGGGTAGTTATTTTGTATTTTTATTTGTGTTGTAGATAAATAATAAGCGCTTATTTGTAGCAAAAATGCATTCAGTTGAAACCAAAATTGACATCGATGTCTATAAACACTGTCCGTATTCTATTACATCTTTAAATTAAATAATCACAGTTTCACAAGAATAGATTTAATGAATGCTATGAAGTGCGGAATTTATTACTCTTTTTAAAAATAAGGTGCCTAAAAATAGTTTTAATTTCATTAGATCCGCATTACACCAGTTACACGCCATCAAAAGCTTCTAACAAATCCAAACCAATAAATCTAAGTTTAGTTAATAATAGTTAATAATCTAAGTTTTTCTTTTACGTTGACTGGTGTTTGATCAAAATTTACAATAAATTAAAATTTGAGAATTTACCTCCCAAATTGTTGAATTTTAGTCTCTCATCTAACCACTGCTCTCTGAACGTCAGCTGAACAGAGTATTCCTGAAAACATTTCAATTTAATTAGAACAACCATTTTTAAAAATCATATCATTGAAATATTGTCTCAGAAAAAAATTCAAACACTCGTTTTCATTCATAATTTTAAAGACTACAGACTAGATATAATTTCGAGACAATATTTCAATATCATAGTCAGCTTCCCACACTAAATCTCAATTCTAAATCGTTGTACAAAATCTGTGCTTCTATTAAGCGTTTAATCATTATTATCTCTCAATTATTTCTAATAAATAACCGCATAAGCTGACTAATTTTGATTATTTACACTCACTCTCACAAAGCTTACACGGTGTGAATTTACATTTGTGCCAATATATAGCTAATCGTGTTTGGTAGTGCCAATCGTGATTTTGGTGATTGCTGTCAATTCATTTGATTGACTAATCTGTACTACTACATCGTCAAAAAATTTCGTGATACTAGGCCATTGATGAAACTTAATATTACTTACAGTCTCATCTTGTAGCATGAAATCTCAACTAATGTTGTGAGTATATCTATTTCTACTTTCGACTTCTAAAAAGCAGTAGGTACTTGACAACTGTTGGTTTTGTGATGCCTTGGTCAAAAATGTGTAGCCATTTTTGTCTGCGATTGAAGTGTGAAATGTGTGATGATCCTATCAGATTTCATCAACGACCAAGGCCATATTGACACAAATACAATTTAACTTTATAAGATACGCTAAAAACAGTGTTGTCGAAGGTTCTGTGATCAATTAATTCGATATCAAGGCAATTAGACCCCTCGACACCAACAGCAAGTCAAATGAATTAACGTCACATTTACAGCTTCTAAGAATGATCCAAACAACATGCGGGCGAACGGTAGCTTTTGGATCATCAACATCAATGTGCAACAAGTCTTGCAGAAGCGGAAACTATTCCAATGTAAATGAAAAAGTCTAAGACACTGTCGCATCGCATCGCATTTCAAAAGAATCTCTACATATATTGTCATCGTTAAAACTACAAAATTAATCAACAAAATTATCACTTCACAATTTGAAATAGATGTAACACGATTGTATAAGAGACAGGACATATTTTACGTAATTTACATTCCTGTTCATTCTACATGAATTGTGACACACTGATTATAAAGCTAATGTTTTCACAAAGATGTTATCTACAGAAGACGACGTTGATAGATGGGAACGCATCATTATAGTGGCGGCGTTGGCAAGGTGCCAGTCGAGGCGAGGCCCTTTGAAGACGTCCGTAACGTCTCGGATAATCCAAAAGTTAGCTTTCGTAAAGTTCAGGCGACTCATGCGTTAGAAGCAAAGCCTAACCAACTCACCGTTGACAGCATTCGTCGAAGGAATGCTTGTTACCTTCATGCATTCGGTCAGTATAACTTCACTACAGTAGTCTAGCTGTTGTCAGTCGGGTGTCGGATTATTGCGAAGGGACAGCCACCGGTCCAAGCGCGAGGCGAGTGCGGGCGCGACGATAATCCCGTATCATTACACAACACAAATTCACATGAACAAGACAGTTACAACGTTATACAAAGTACACGACCAAAATAGTTTTTATAGTAATATCCTTCTTATAGTAAATGCGTGAAAGAAAAATAAGAAGCATGATTCGAAAATAATGAGACATAAAATGAACGTAATGTGGTGAGTACGGGTGCGGGCCGCGGTCTCCTACGTATTGCCTTTTCTAGAAGCGTGATCGATATTGTACGATTCGAGATCGCTGTAGTGATACCGATTGGATATATCGTAGTAAGTGCGCTCGTTAAGCCAATTGTTAATTGAAAACGAATATACGACGTACAATGTGCAGTCGGTACCGAAGTGGTTGAATTTGCTCGTAATTTTAGTGCTAACTACTTATTGTGCCAATCCATTTGTGTCTGTACAGAAGAACGCCTCGGTTTCAATCATCATAACAATATAGAAATAAGTCAGAACGAAACTCAAATTAATAGAAAATAATGAGAAGTTGTACAAAAAACCAAGTGTTTTAGTAGTTTGATAGAAAATTAGAATAGGTGAAATGCGGCGCCGCACCGCTAGCACGTAACACGTCAATATTAGTTTAGTTACATTGGGGATACATATAAAAAAGACTAAAAGAAAACTAATTACAGAATAAGGTGACTCAAAAGTGCAGCAAGGGAACAAAACGAACTCATAAAATTCAACTCAACAAAACCAATCATAATCATAAATGAAACAGAAAGAACGACAGCGGCAAATTTTCAGCAAAGTGCATATACGGATTGCCAAATAACTGTTCTGCAAGTTTTATTATAAACAATGCTTATTTACAGTCATATAAAAAGCTTCGCGATTCCCGCAAGTAAGTAAATAAACTTGGTTTATAATAAAATGTGTTAAATATTGCATATCATTATTGCAGTTCCCATCACTCACCATATGATAATCATCTATTTTGCTGATAGAACGGAGATAGAGGTTGACGCGGGCTAACGTTGGCGCATTGCCTTTGTGAAAAAAACAATATTTTAAATTTTATTAACCGTTTTCACTATTATATCTTCTAAGATTAAATTATTTATGAGACTGGAGCGGTCGTCCCGCAACTAAGTGAAATGTCAGATGTTGAACAGAATAATAAATAAACGGATGCTTCAGCTAATGAACCATTTACAGAACAGACCATCATACCACAGGAAGCTAATGCCGAATAAGGGTCAAATCATAGATACAACGAGCTAAGTCTTAAAGTAAAACAATTAACACCAATAGCTATCTTAGTTAAATAAAAGTTTCCAATAAGAGTCGGTTTTGAGGTGACAGAAAAGCTGATTTTACCGCAGCGGCCTGATAAAATTTCATCAGATTTGTACGCGAATCTAAAAACGATTTTGGTCGTTGACACCAAAAAGGAAGTAAAGAAATTTGAAAGGAAAGTAAATTATAAAAAAATATACACAGATCGGGTAAATCGCTCCTCGTCACTCAATCGGGAGAGAGTTGCCCATTCATTTGACTTGTTATGACCGCGGTTATTTAATTTTAGATAAAACGCATACTGTAACAATGACTAGGGTACGGTCCAGTCGATCAGACTTACCATTGTGACGTCATCGATCTTTGATATACTTCGGACAAATATATTGACGCTCACTACCGCCGGCCCATCTAAGTACCAAGCAAAATCACGGATCAATATCGGGATTATGAGAGCTAGCCCTAACTTAATCAATAGACATTATAAATTTAGCCGCCGTGTGTTGTCATTCTGAAATTTTGAAAAACGTTCGAAATATGAACGACTCACCTTTAAACCTGAAAATTTTGCCATTAAATGTGTCGATGGATGCTCACATAATAATCAAAATTTAAAAGAAACACAAATATAAATCGTGGTAAAAATAAAGCACACTGAATATCGAAAATACACCAGGGCTCAAAGTAAACTGGCAAACAAATTTAAATAGACCTGTTAATGGGAATTTGTGTTAGTGTAACAAGAGCAAAAATTGTATCAAGAAACAAATAAAAATAACGTTTAACTGGAATAAGTTCTACAAAACCCTACCATGTTTCAAAAGCATCTATTAAGCATGTCATTCAATTGAGTCATTATTGTTCAATTAACATTCAATTGGTGTTCAATTAAACCGTTATATAACCCAAACTAATTGAACGCAGCGTTTCTGGTCGCAAAAGCCTTAATGGCGTTTTCAGCATAGTTTGTCACGAATTAATGGAAAGGGATGAAGTAAAGTTGCCAAGTCATGGAGTAGGAGAAGCAAGTCACGCGGGGCTGAAACATCGCGAGGAGCAAGGAATCTTGAATGGATCGTGACGTAAGGCGGAAATTAACAATTGTGCCAGAAACGAAAACACGCTACTCAGACTTCAATTTATTTACTTACAAAGAAATTACTTGAGCTCATAAAAAAGATTTATAGTTCGGAGGGTTATGGGTGGTTAATGTGTTATACTTAAATTTACTATAGTGCTTTTAGCCAGAGAGTTGTATTAAGCTTTATTAGCACCTATTTTTTACAATTTTATATATTGTGGTATTTTATTATTTTATATATTGTGGTATTTTACACTGATACATGGCCAAATTGTGTGAATATAGTTTGTTTGTAATGTACGAACGATGATCGATTTTTTTTCAAAATATTTCTGGAAATAAATATTGTGAACACAAAGGCTCAATAGGTTAACGATTATGTGGAAGCTATCGTGACTTATGTCCATTTTGATTAACAAAGAGATCGGTGTCAAACGAATTATTGATTGTTGCGTGTTAATGTCACCATGTTCGTAGTCGGGTCGCGTGGCTTTAATTTGTATTGACTTTTTAATAACACTGCATTCTCTGCAGTGATAATGATAAAATTTACTTTGGTTTTGAAACTTTACTATAATTTTAGAAAAAGAAAAAAAAAACGATTAAAATGAAAAAAAAAATTCAACTAACGTAGAATACAATTTTAATGCTATCCCCTAAAATGTACAGGAAACAAAAAACAAATGTAAAAATAACCCAACAATGAAAACACAAAACGTATCGTATAAACCAAATGTAAAATCTAAAACAATATGTCTGAAAATAAACATGTTACAAAAGTTTGTTATCGCAATGCCCGCACTCTTGCGGATTCAAACGTTAGGAAACAATTACAAAAACATCTGTTACGATATATTCGAAACGGTTATTTCTGTAAATACACATTTATATTTCAAATTTGGAATCGAAACACTTCAAAAGCAAGTACGATAATATGAGGAGGGCACAACATACACGATTATTTTATCCAAATAATATGCTAATTTTTGAATCGTCAAATAACGGTTGGTCAGAGAACAAATTTGTCGAACAGATGATATTTTTAATTCATCTGTAAATATCAAATTTATTCCTTCGTAAAAATCTGACGATCAAAAAATTAGGTTCGTTTGAAAACATTATTTCACAGAAGTGTCCTGTAGGCCTAGCACAATGGCTGTCGAAAAATCTTTAGCCGCGTATTCGACAGCAAATGTATGGAGATCCTATTTTCGAAATTTCAAAAAAATATTTTCATACATTTTACTATCGTTACAACGCTACGATTATTCAAATTTTGTGCTAGGCATACTATAATTTGTGATTTACTTGATTTTGCACTTATATGTAATTTTTACCAATCCACCTTCAGATCACAACATTGCGTATTATTTGAATACGTTCTTAATAAATAAATCAATGCATGACGTTTCAAACAAATGTTACCAAAATCAAAAAACTATGCGCGTATATAGGTATTGAAATGAACACTACTGTGAAATATTGTTCACATGGTTATATGTGTAAAATTGTCTATCACGCTCAGGCAACAACATAAAACGAACAAAACACTAAGAAATCCGTCAAAATATAGGTGAATCTATCTAATAGCTGAAATAGTCTTACATCTTCGTGGTGCTACCATTACTAACCATCTTTATGTCGCTGATGGTGGTTATTTGTCGAACAAACGTGTTTATATTAACTATTGCAGGCCCATCTGGTGGAAGGACAAATTTCACAAACAGTTTATGTCCTTCATAAAAGCCATTAAATATAGCAATAACATCATTCAAACGGCTCGTTTTGAATTAAACTGAATTTATTAGAGCTGTTGTGTCGATTAGAACGATAAAACCTATGATAAAGTGTTAAAAGTTTATTGAAAAATAAACACAATGTTCAAATATAGTCAAATATCTAGGTAATTTTGTTCATATAACTATTTTGTTCCATTTAGTGTTTGACCTTTCTTACAAAACTACGACGCCGCAATTCTCTCCGTTATATCATTATTTTATAAATATCAAACGAAATGATATCAACCAATTGAACAAAACAATTATATTTGAGTGTTAATTCTTTGTACAAAAACAAAAGAATTAAAAATGCCGTGTAGGTAAAACAAACTGATATTGGTTTAACAAGGAAATGTTCTTAGTAGAATTCAAAGACGAAACATTTCTTCCAAACTCTAAATAGCAAGGTGTAATAACCCTAAGACTCGCCTATTGATATCTATATCGTGGCAGGTGAAAATGATAAATGAACTGGCAACATAGGAGCCATTTTTGAGTAAATTCTCCCCAACACCAGTCTAATGCCGCACGTGTCGTGGTCGTACCGTTTAAATTGATGATTGATCGTTGTAGCATGTGTAGGTCTCAGTTATAAACTAAGAAGTACAGAAGTTAAGTTTCTACAAATTGGCCTAGAATGGCTAGAGTAGAGCAATGCACATAGGTATAGACTTGATATGAAATCTGAGAACAGTTCAAATCCTAATGCTGTTGAGTCGAGTTTTTATCGACCAGAAATATGATATAAACTTAACTTTATTCGACATCACGAGTCAATTCACGACAGCTTACAAGAAAAGGGAAAAATAAAAAAAACGTTATCATCAGCATTATCCTAGTGTTGGTAGATACCAAACACATAGAGCTAGTTTCCAGAAATGGAAGAATGAACAGAATGTTATTATAACTGTTAAGTTTATTCAGTTAACGAGACTAATCACTACGACAATTTTTTCTTCAACGCAATTAATAACACACGACTTATTAAGTCAGAGTCGAAAGCTCTACCGCAACCAACGCCACCTATAGGTGTACCGGTTGTGGCCACTGACCCGGTTGTGGCGATTTGGTGTCAAAATTATTGTATAAATGGTATAAAACAATATAACAACATAAATATTGTTTCTGTGAATCTCAAATCATTTTTTTTTTCCAATAATATTTTAACATTAAATTGTCTAATTAATCGTTAAACTTCAAAGTGGCTACAGATGATATAAAGATGGCCACAACCGGGGCATCTACCCGTGTTGGTGAAATAAAATGCAAGAGTTTCATTTCTGTACTCTCGGTTTTTTGTGTCTTATTTTATAAGTAAAGTCTACTTCGTCGTACCATGAAGGAAGAAAATAGTAGCACTTAGAGTGACTCTACAATAGAAAGCCATAATGAAGGTATTGTACATAAAATTCACCATGACAACATTGTCAGGCATTTTTCTTCATGATATTGTTTCTAGTTCTATTTTATTTTCGTTAAACTTATTAGATATTGGGAATCTTATCTTTGCAATTTCATTCTAAAATTCCAAACACTTTCTCGATATAATCGAGACGATAAATATTTGATAAATAAAGTCTTCACATCACATTCTTTTTTTTTCAGCCATAGGACGTCCATTGCTGGACATAGGCTTCCCCTAACGATTTCCAATAAGACCGGTTGGTAGCGGCTTGCATCCAGTGGGATCCTGCGGTCTTGATGAGGTATTCCGTCCTCCTTGTAGGTGGATGTCCTACGCTGCGCTTGCCGGTACGTGGTCTCTTTACAACTTTTAACTTTAAACACATTATACCTACTTTATTTGTAGATTGTCACTTGACGGGAATGCCTAAGCCCCAAGATACGGATCCTTTATTGTACCCAATTTGGGAAATAGTGTCTTAATTATTAGGTATATACGAGTATGACAGTAAATAATTTACAATTTGAAATCCCCACCCTGTTTGTACCATTCTGTTGCATCATTTATCACACAACATTTTGTCTCAATATTGATCTAAAAATTAAGTTTTTCGGACAACATAAAATGAAAAGTAACCAACGATAATTTGTATCAGATTAGGTCACTTGATACCAGAATTGAGGGGAATACCTATTTAATTAAGCTATATCCATGTCAATCACCACATCGTTAGTGAACCCGAAGTATTGTTTAGACCGACAAGGTACTAAATATAGAGTGACGACTACTGACGGGGTAATTTGTCTTGGCCCGCAGCCAGCGCTTGAATATTTGACGATTTTCTATTTATCTTCGGAAAAACGCATTTGGGGACTTAGGCTGTTTTTCCATTAGACATGAGATATGTTAAAAACGGTGTGCGAAAAAAATCCACGAATAAGTAGAACAGATTTAAATGAATAGGTACACTTATTCTATTAGTGGATTTTTCCTCAGATACCGATTCCTGCAAATCTTAAAAATAGGCTCAACAGTCATATGCCTCTAAGCATGATTGATGGGGTTTTTAGTAAAAATAGATCACGGATATATGACTTCCGTGTCATGCTTACGACTATCGTTTCAACTATGTTCACCGGTTTTATTTCTAGTGACAGTAACTACCAAAGCACTAGGACTTAAATAAGACAGTCAGATAGTGCACACTGCACATACTTAATATTCTTTTTGTAAAAAAAATGTAAATACGTACCTACGACGTATTTACAATACTTGTGTTCAAATTAATTTAACTTTGAAGCCTCGTTTGAATGAGTGCCAGTGCTGTTCGCCAGCTACTGTCCCGATTGAACGCCTGTGTAATTTCATTTCTAGCACACTGCCAGCATAGGGCTACTGATCCCAAAATACGGGAAATTCGGTAGCAATTGTAAAATATGTGTGGAGAGCAATTAAGGCAATGAAGAAAGTGGAAATATGTTCACGAATTGAATTAACATGTGATATCCCTTTTTAATTCGGAGAAAAGATTCCTGTTTAGAAAATACCTACGGATCGGTTGCTGGTAAACGGAAAAACTAATAAAGTAAAACATATGAGAGAGCGGAAAACAAGTGAATGCTGAAGTGTAATTAATAAATTAATAATGTTTATGTTATTATTATGTACTACGGGACTAATCGCGCACTAAATATTACGAGACAAATTAATAACTCATCATCCCGACGTTTCGACCGAGTTGCATCGATTGTGTGACCACAATTAGATTTCGATTAGATTAGGGTAGACTGATCCTTATGTTATATAAAAACAAATCTTTGATTTACATTTGGAAATTCTCGACTGATTTTGTGGGGATTTCCGTAATACGTTGGCAACCGAGCAGATGAGCTCGGTTTAATATTATTATAATAATGTTGTTTACATCGTACTTGTCCCGTGTAATCCTATGCACATGAATAATTGTGAGACGAGTCTGAGCTATGAAAATATTTACGGAAGAGAGAGATTTCGGTGAGATATTTAGCTCATAAATCAGTAATTGGTCAATTATAATTATCTTTTTGTTGAATTTGTTTCGTTGTTTTGCTTTTATCACTCTTTTATGGTGGACATCCCACGCGTTAGAACCAAGCGTTTTAAGTCCACATTCCTCATACGAACTGCCAGAATGTCGAACGCTTTGCCTGAGTCTGTTTTCCGTTAAAGTACAATGTAGGTGTCTTCAAATCTCGAGTAAATAGGTATCTTGTAGGTAAGCGTGCTACATCCTAGACCGCATATCTGCTTAACATCAGGCAGTGTGTAGTCAAACGCAAACTTATTTGAAATAAAAAAAAATATATATATACCTAACCTGTATTAGAATTCATCACGCTAAAAGTAACCACATACTGCTAGTATAAAGCTTTATAATTATTTAATTGAGTTAATATTATTTCTATTTTCTGCAATTGTTGTACCTAATGCTTTGTATAATTTGATGCATTTAATTAGAATGAACATAATTTTGAATTATTCCAGAATTTATTTTGTATTAAAATTATTATAATATTAGTATAGATGTAACTAAATCACGTGTACTAAGAATGTATCAATAAATGAGTATGAGTATTAAATAAAATATGTCATAAAACTTAACCGATTGCGAATATATGACCGTACAAGGCCATAACGATGAAAAAAATGTAACCAGGTACTTCATCAATAGGTATCAATATTTCGACCACCAATTTTTACTATAGGGTCAATCTGGAATTTGATTAAATGATATCATCTGTCCTGTACAAGATTACAACTCAGAATCGGTAAATGTATGAAACAGCTAATATTATTTCTTGAATTCCAAGTTGGCCACATAGTAAAAGTTATTCGTGACGATAGTCTTCATCACCCCTTTTGCAGCTCACCCTTTCCTATCCTTTACTTATTTTGATACTCTTTCTGAATGACCCTGTTCAGAACAGGAAGCACTCCATTAAATTATTCAAGTGGATACTTTTCGCAACACATGTGCTGAATTGAAAGAAGATTCGTCTCGGGCGGCCAATTTTCCAATTCTCATTGCATCCATTTTGCTAAGATTGATGATATCCTGTCTTCTGGAGGTCATGATAGCCTGGTCATTTGCAAAAGAAAAAGCACATAGAAACGTTGGATGCAAGCCGCTTCCAGCCGCTCTGATTGCTGTATAGAGTTTTTTAAGACAACGAACTCAAATTATATCTTAGAATACTGTGATATTATTGTCCTCATGATTATTATCAACTTTTACTATGGGTCAATCCTGAAATTGCAAAAAAAAATACAATGCAATGTAACCTTATTGCATGTCAAAAGTAAAAATTAAAATACCTACAGCTAACGGAACATTAAATTAAAATTCTAATATTATATACATTTTTCCGAGAGTCTACTCGTAGATGAACTTCGTGTGTGGAACGACAGATCAAAAAGTAATTTAATTAATTAATTTAAAAGTAAGTGTGATTTCGCGGGATGGTCCCTTTGTAAAAGTTAATCATGATGAGTGACGGTGGGATTTAGGTTATACATTATTACCAGTGTTTAAAATGGTAATTGAATTACCATTTTTAATACTGCCATTGTAAGTTGTTAGAACAGCAATAAAAAATTACCCGTGTTACTGCCGTAAAACTAAAATAACAAAACAAACAAAATATGACGGATATTGTAGTACTACTACTAAGCAGTCTAGTAGTAGACTTTATCGGGTCAAATATAACAGATGTCAAAGTGGCATCAACAGTTACAATTTAAGTTTGACTTACTGTCTGCTGTCACTTTGACACCTGTCATGCAACTCTAGTATGAATTCTAGAACATGACAGCTGTCACTCTGACATCTGTCATATTTGACCTGAGAAAATCTATACCTATGTACGGGAAATAAATTTTACCCGTTTAACAACTGGTAGCACAATATCCGTCATATTTTGTTTGTTTTCGTTATTTTGGTAGTATTCGGTAGTAACACGGGTAATTTTTTATTGCTGTTCTAACAACTTTCAATGACAGTACTAAGAACGGTAATACATTTACTATTCATACTACTGGTAGTAATAATGGTAGTAACACTGATAATAAAGTATCCTAGAATATATCCGACGTTTACAGAAACCCACGTTAGTGACACGTGTTATCAACCTTGTAAAAATTCCCTTGCCACCGTACAGAATCTATTTACGCTTGCCTACGAATAAATAATATTCCTAGACGCCTACCTTATACTCGATCACGTAGGTAGATAATGTTTTCTTCGGCATCGTGAACTAATGCGTTCCGACACTATGTAAATGGAGCATGTCGAAAACCTTTTAAGGAAAATTTCTGTTTTATCGACGTGTAAAATACGCCTCGTCATTATGGCTGAACTTATTGAGAATTGAGATGAAAAATGTTGAGAGGTATATAAAAGTAAGCTTTTCAGATTAAGAATACCTAAAGCCTTACCTTCTTAGTGAGCGTGCTACCCCCCAAACCACACTGTTTTTCTTCCTGCTTCCGATTATTATTCTAATAAAAAAAATCTGTATTTTTGTCAAAAAAGTTTATAATGTGGACAAGTAGGTCGGCTATTATGTCAATAGACTCTTTGATAATTTGTATCGGAAATGCGTCATGATCGGATGTTTTTTATTTTTTAATCTTTCTACAATATTATTGACTTCTTTTATGTCAACAGGAGATATTTAAAACAGAAATAAATTATTATAAAAATATAACTTTTGAAATATAGGCTTTTGATGTCTTGGATATCATATATCAGCAGATTTCCAGCCAAGACAAGTAAATCGAGCCCAATCACAACGGATCTATCCTGTTTAGTCCAGGAGTTCCTATGGCCACTTTCCGACTCTATCATCAGATCAGCTCCATGGTACCATATTATTGCATTGCCACGCAATATACATATTATGCGTGCTAAATTTCAGCTCAATCGGAAACCGGGAAGTTGGTCAAATGTAACTTGTAAGATTCCACCCCAACTTACATACATACATAGGTACATCCATTGCAAGTTAAATAAAAGCTTGTAAAAATGCCACGTCGATGACCTTAATCAAGCAAAATGCAGACAAACGAATTTAAAAAAAGTTTTTTGTATATTTGGTTTCAACGGCTCTACGTTAGCTTCTATATTTATATCTGTTTGAGTCAATTAACAAAAGAAAAGAGTATCAAACTACAACTAGGTACAAAATATTAAAGATAAACATCTCTCAGGTATCATTCTTGTGTTTGTAAAAATAACTCAGAACCTGAAGCTTAAAAGCTTTTCTTTATTTTCATACCATATCTCCATGTCTACACGCGATATTAAACTCCATCAATGTAACTGTAACTTGGAAGTTGTAACTTAGCAAAATGATGGGTGTACCTAAGTTAGAAAATGATGAGTCTACAAAATAAAACAGGATATGGAGTTATTTTTTTTTCTATTAATTTTTTTTTATCATACGAAAGCAAATAATGAAAAATAAGGTACATTTTCGGGTATTTAGAGGACCAAAATACTTTTAGAGGACTTCAAACCCCCTAAAAGTAATTCAGCTTCTAGCTCCTACGTCTAGGTTTTTCTAGTTGGGCGAAGCCTCTCCCAAGTCAAAATTAAGCCCCTCTTGAAGTATAATTTCGGATCTACTATTACAATAGTACGTTAAAATATAAAAGAGCTTTTCCCTTTTATACTTTCACAGAAAATCATAAAGAAATGCCAAGTCGATGAGGAAAATGGATTCCACCCACTTTTATACAGTTTTACCCTAGTTATTTTAAATTTATTGACATAGATACCTATAAAAAAACGTGATTATCTACGCAAATAATAAATCTTCTAGCAACCCATAAATATTTGTAACCATTTTTGCTTTTATATTTCATCAACTCTACTATAATACTTGATATTTTAAAATAGACGCCTTTCTGACTCTTTTTGGGAGTGGGCCAATCTAAGTCCCTTGGATTACACTTTTGTGAATGATATTTTTTATGTAAGTATCTATAACTTACTCGAGAAGACAATATAAGAATTTTGGAAGGAATTTTAGATAATAATTGGACAAAACATGTGGCAGATGTACATTGTACAGGTAATAGTAATGTTTGTTATTTTTAAACTTTCGTGATTTGTACCTACGTAATCATCTTCATCAATACATAATCTTATACAAGGTGTTGATTTGTACAATGCACGAACTTTCAGAGGTGTATATTTTCAGTGTTAGGAAAAACTTTTACTATCGGTATGACTGCGAAATTGCAAAAATAATAAGCTGTTTCATAACAAAAAATAATTGGCTCTCGATGCATGGGTATTGGTATGGGTCAAGTGTATGGGACAGCTGATTTTGTTAGCGATATCGCATTTGATCCCATTGTAAAAATTGTCCCATTGTTCACAATAATGAGTAGGTATATACAGTTCTTAAAATTCTTAAGCACTTTGCATCACTGCCTCGGTGGCTCAGTGGTTAGTGACCCTATCTTCTGAATCAAAGAGGCGTGGGTTCGATCCTCACCCAGGGCAAATATTTATGTGATGAACATTAGTGTTTGCTCTGTGTCTGGGTGTTATTTAGTTACTATCTATATAAGTATGTAATTAAAAATAAGTATATGTAGTATATCAGTCTCTGGCCGCCATATCACAAGCTTTGCTTAGTTTGGGGTCAGAGGCCGTGTGTAAGATGTCCCCAAATAATGTGAAATGTGTCTGAATAATGTGCAAATTGCGGAAGTTTGAAAATATTTTGGAAGGTACTCAAATCCATGGATGTATAACATCCTTGCTTATATCTTACTAAAGCACGGTTTTTGTACATTTTAATTAGAATACAACCATATTTTACTCGCGAGCGGTGTTATTGCAGTCTACTATATTTTTGACCGCATTCGCATGTGCATACAAGACGAGCCCACGCGCTAGTACCTACTCTATCGTGATAGAGTCACCAAATGCGGTCGAAACCATAGTAGACTTGTTATTTATCTACGGTGAAACGACGGGTGAACACCTGGGTTATTCTTATTAAAATTCTTCTATTATTTATACGCTTTCTGTCCTCTCCATCCTAAGGTTGCCTGGCAGAGATCGCTATCAGCGATAAGGCCGCCCATTGTTACACTGTTTATGTATCTTTGTTTCTTCTTTTTGTTTATATCTTGGCGTGCAATAAAGAGATTTTCTATCTAAAAAGTACTGACTACTGATATATAGTTTTATTAAAATGTACTGATATGTTAGTTTTTTGGAGTAATATTTTTTTCAGACAAGTATTTTATCTATGCTGAAAAAATCATAAGTATAGAGTTTTTTATTAGTTTTTAGTAAATATAAATATATTTTAAAAATTGGAGCAGGTAGCTGTGGATTCTAAACTCGGCCAGGCCTATTTTTTGGTAACCCGAGTGAGAGATGCGTAGAACTAGGCATTGTGTGCGTTTTGTTGTAAAAATGTAAAGAAAAAACCTACAAATATTTTTACGAATTTTAGAAGTAGCAGTGGGTTCCAAACTCAGCTAGCTGGGCCTGTTTTTTTTGGTAGCCCGAGAAGTATTTAGAATTGAACTGGGCATTTTGCGTTCTTGTTTACGCTTTTGTTGTAAAGGGCTCTTGTTTACATGGATGTTGTAAAAATGTGAAGAAATGACCTAGGTATAAACATTTTTATCTGTTTTTAATAACGAATATAAAAATGTTAAAATTTTTACGAGTAGCAGTGGGTTCCAAACTCGGCTAGGCCTGTTTTCGGTAACGCGCTCTTGTTTACATGGATGTTGTAAAAACGTGAAGGAATGACCTACCAGTGCCGTTGATGCCCGAGGGCCGGATCCTGGCGTCGTAGCGGCCCGGGCCCAGGATCTGATCGAGGATCTGCTTCTCCTTCTCGCGGAAGTTGATCTTTCCGCCGTTCATGCATCTGTGGACCATCGAAGGTTATGTTGACTGTATTGAAAAAATATTTTTCGCGAAAAATGGCACAGCTGACTTCAATCGTGAACAAAATTCGGGTTCGCTCGAATCGATATAGGTTGTACAGGTATTGTTGATTTTTCAAAACCGGCTTAGCCGATTTCTATAAAATTTAAATGAAATATATCCGATACTTTTTTGACTCTTCATTGTTTGTGAAATGTAAAATCATTGTTTGTGAAATGTAAAATTTGACATGTTTTTAACACTATTTTGATTGTAATTCTATGATTTCTAATTATTGTATGACAGTGAAATAGTTTAGTTTGTTGTTGAAAAGCAATAAAGATTCCATATCCGAAATAAAAAATAATTTCAAGTCGCTTCTCAATTGGCGAAAATATCGATGAACACACAAACAAAAAAAAACAGACGAACATAGAACCTCCTCCTTTTTAGAAGTCGGTTAAAACGTCTTTTTGCTTTGAAAATACATATTATTAGATTGTTGTACCTACGCAGTTATAAATCAACCATTCATTGATAGGCCTCTCAGATAAATTCCGAGAAAGACATGAAGACGCTCTTTCTAAATTAAATCTGGTGGGATTTCATTTTCACGTAAAATTTTGCCAAGACGAAACTATTGCTCGTACTATTAAAAAGTTATTAGGTAGTTCTTATTTTTCTTGTTTCTTTTCACATTAACATTGACAACTACATTGCAAACATTGTCTTTTTTATACACTGAATTAAACTAAATACGTTATCTTTAAGGAAGCACCGCTTACAATACTTCTTACAAAGTAACGATAATATTATTTTTTTACCAAAAACTAGCCGATAAACGGTGCAATAATTCGTACTGTTAAACATAAAAAAAAAAGAAAAAAAAGCGTAAAACTAAAGCGTGCGTAAAACTTTTGTGGTACAATTTTACTTAGAATTAGTGTGTGATGTGAGAAGAGAAATGGCCATTTCGGCCATGATTGAATCTAGGTTAATTTTGAATTTTCTTCTTATCAATTCAATTCAATCGTTTTTATTGCACCATAAATACATATTCTCTTAGTCTAATTTATAAATGTATCATTTATATAAACCTAGAGTTACATACTTATGGACCCTGTATTAGGGTATTGCAATTAACTTAAACACTAAGGTAATGGGAACGTTAGCTAAATATTATGTCTTTTTTTTTTTTTTTTTTTTTTTTTTTTATTTCAAATAGGTTTGCGTTTGACTACACACTGCCTGATGTAAAGCAGATATGCGGTCTAGGATGTAGCACGCTTACCTAGAAGATACCTATTTACTCGAGATTTGAAGACACCTACATTGTACTTTAACGGAAAGACAGACTTAGGCAAAGCGTTCCACATTCTGGCAGTTCGTATGAGGAATGTGGACTCAAAACGCTTTGTTCTAACGCGTGGGATGTCCACCATAAAAGGGTGGCGCTTTGGTCGCGTCTGTCTAGCCGTACGATAGAAGAAAGGGGCAGGTGGGACCAGATCGTGCAACTCCTGGGCGCACTCACCGAAGTGTATCCGATAGTAGGCAGACAGACACGCCACCCTACGTCGATGCTCAAGACTTTGCAGCTTCGACTCAGTCAAGGTTTCGTTGCCTATCAGCCTCCTGGCTCGCCTTTCAATGGACTCCAAAGCCTCCAACTGGTATTTGGCAGAGCCATCCCAAAGGTGAGAGCAGTATTCCATGCAAGACCTGACTTGCGCTTTATAAAGACTAAGCAGTTGCTCAGGTGTGAAATACCGTCTCACCTTAGAGAGAACACCAAGTTTTTTTGAGGCTAATTGGGCTTTTGACTCTATATAAGACCCAAAATTGAGAGTCGATGATAGCGTAACGCCTAATAGTTCCAGACTGTTAGTTACCGGAACGGATACACCACGGAAAGCAGGAGACAGTTGGAATGGCCTCTTTTTGGCCGAAAACAAACAGCTTTGAGTTTTCGTGGCATTAAACTTGACCAGGTTAGCATCACCCCAGTCAGATACCGCCTCCAGACTCAAGTTGAGCCGTTCGACCATAGCCTCTCTGAGTGACTCGATCTGTGGCCCGCTCGTTCTTGCTTCGGATGTGTAGCTCTCCATGACTGTACTGTCGTCTGCGTACCCAAAAATACCAGGCTTTAGCAAGTCGTTAATATGCAGTAGGAAAAGCGTCGCAGAGAGCACTGACCCTTGAGGAACACCGGCATTGATATCCATTTGGTCTGACGAGAAACCATCTACAACCACTCGTATCGACCGATTCCTCAAGAAATCTGATATCCATGCGCAGAAAACAGCAGGCAGGCCGTAAGATGGAAGCTTGCCAATAAGGCTCTCATGCCAGACCCTGTCAAAAGCTTTCGAGATGTCCAAGGAGACAGCCAGCGCCTCCCCGTGCTTCTCAATGACCTCACTCCAAATGTGTGTGGCGTACGCCAGAAGGTCCCCAGTAGACCGGTTTCGGCGAAAGCCGTACTGGCGGTCACTGAGTAGGTCATTTGCTTCCAGGTAGGCCAGGAGCCTGTTGTTAAGAACACGTTCCATACTCTTGCAAAGTATGGACGTGATCGAAATCGGTCTGTAATTAGCAGGGTCAGCACGGCTACCTTTTTTGGGTACAGGCTGCACGTTAGCAAGCTTCCAAGATTTGGGCACTTGACCCGTCTTCAGAGAGAGGCGAAAGAGGCGGGTCAACACAGGCGACAACTCAGGCGCACAAGTCCTTAGTACAATAGCTGGAATACCATCTGGGCCACTGGCCTTATTCACATCTAGACTGCGGAGAACTTTGAGAACCTCCTTTTGCCGGATATGTATTTCACTCATTGAGGTGCCACAGTTTGGCAAAGTTGGAGGTCTCGCACTACCGGGGTCCAGACGCGAAGACTCCGCAAATTGAGATGCAAATAAATTTGCCTTCTCTACCGCGGTATGAGCCAGCGAACCATTGGGTTTCAGCAACGGAGGCAATGAAGGGCGGCAGAAGTTCGCTTCGACTGATTTAGCTAGGGACCAGAATGCCTTGCTACCCGCAGGGTAAGAAGCAAGCTTGTTCCCTATTCGACTAATATGCTCAAAGCGAGCCCTCCGCATAACCTTTTTGCAGGACTTAGCAGCCTTATTGTAAGTCTTCTTCCTCAGATGTATGTCCTTCGTCTTACGGTTACGAGCATCGACCCAAGCCAGGTATGCCTGATGCTTTTGCGCTTCGGCGCGTCCACATTCAGGCCCAAACCAGGGCCGAGCTTTGTTGGACAGAGGCACGTCCGAAAATGGGATGAAGTATTCCATGGCGGTACGAAGCACGTCTGTCACGGCATCCGCGCACGAAGAAGGATCATCAGAAGAGAAGCACACAGACTGCCAAGGATAAGACGCAAAGAAACTCCGCATCTCATCCCAATCTGCCAACTTGTACCGCCACACCCGCCGTGACCCTTTTGGACTGGGGTCTGAAGGGGAGTAAACGGATACGGATTTCACCAGACAGTGATCAGATGTACCTAACGGAGAGGAAATCGCCACTGAATATCGGTCTGGATCAGTTGTTAGCAGAAGGTCCAAGCAGTAGGCCGTATGCGAGTCAACATCAGGTACCCGTGTGGCGCCATGAACCAGCTGGGTAAGACCTAGCGTCAAAGCTAGCTTGCGCGTTTCAAGCCCAGCATGGTTTGTGTCCAGGTATGGGTGAAGCCACTCCTTATGATGGCCAGATGGCCATTAAAGTCCCCCAGGATCACTAATTGGGCCGAAGGGTAGCTGAGCTGAGCAGCATCCGCCACCTCACTGAGGTAATCAGTAAGTCTAGTTGCCTCCCGGTCTCCGCTATGCGATCGGTATACACAGGCATAGACAATCTTCTCTATGCCAGTGTCCGCCAGAGCCCAAAGCACTGAAAAAGAAGGGTCTTCAAACCTTCGAAGACGCAGAAAACAAATGTCATCCCGGGTGGACAACAAATGTCTTATTTTACTTTTACTTTTCCCGGACAACAAATGTCTTATTTTACTTTTACTTGTTTGCGGTGTCGCAACGTTTTTCGTCTAGGAAGTCTTGTATAGAGTAATAGCTTTTGGATAAGAGAACCGCTGTTAGTTTTCTTTTAAAAAAAATTTCGTTTATTTCGTTTCTGATGTTATTTGGTAGCTTGTTAAATACTTTTATTAGCATGTATTCTGGGCCTTTCCTGACTATTTCTAATAATGGTTTGGGCTACTAGTTGGTTTTGGCGTCTGGGGTTTGTTGAGGCATTGAATAGGTGTGGGTGTTTTTTGGCAATTAGTGTGTTTCCTTCTGACTATCTCATGTAGAGCCTAGCTTCAATCTCTAAATGTGTGGCTTGGTATCAAATGTTTTCTAGCGGCTTTAGAGTTTGAATATTTAATGTATAAATAAATTATCATTGGTTGTAGGAGATTGAAGATTTAAAATACGAATGTGGCACTTCATCATAGCGCCGGCAATAAAAGAGACATTGACCGTCTCCACTTAATGCACCTAGGTAGGTTGGAGATATTTCAGTACTAGCGTAGATTCTTAGCTATTTGTGTCCCCGCCGACATTCTGCAGACTAACTGAGGAGGCGTCTCCAGGAGTAACTAGAAACGTATATCATAATAGCTTATTGGCTGGTAGCCCAAGAGGTGAGAGATACGAGGATAAGTAAATATCAGTAGTAATGTGTCATACTTTTATACTGTACGTTTCTTTCGTCTTTAGACGACGGATTTAGTATATTCTAAGTCTCTAACATTGTAACACCTCGTATTTTTTATAATTATGTGCACATGTACATCACAACATATGCTAGTATACCTTCATACTACAAACTCATGTAGTTATCTATAAATTACTGTGTGTAGTGTAGATTTGATTGTTTGCTTGTTTGCATCGAATAGGCTCCGATACTACCGGACCGTATTTGAAAAAATTCTTACCCTGTTTGAAAGCTACGCTATCCCCAGTGAACATAAGCTTTATTATATTTTCAATAAAAAATAGGGATCCTTACTATTTGACTTCTTTAGCCAAATGTACCTACGCGGGCGAAGCCGGGAAGGGCAGCTCCGGTAACTAACAGTCTGGAACTATTAGGCGTTACGCTATCATCGACTCTCAACTTTGGGTCTTATATAGAGTCAAAAGCCCAATTAGCCTCAAAAAAACTTGGTGTTCTCTCTAAGGTGAGACGGTATTTCACACCTGAGCAACTGCTTAGTCTTTATAAAGCGCAAGTCAGGTCTTGCATGGAATACTGCTCTCACCTTTGGGATGGCTCTGCCAAATACCAGTTGGAGGCTTTGGAGTCCATTGAAAGGCGAGCCAGGAGGCTGATAGGCAACGAAACCTTGACTGAGTCGAAGCTGCAAAGTCTTGAGCATCGACGTAGGGTGGCGTGTCTGTCTGCCTACTATCGGATACACTTCGGTGAGTGCGCCCAGGAGTTGCACGATCTGGTCCCACCTGCCCCTTTCTTCTATCGTACGGCTAGACAGACGCGACCAAAGCGCCACCCTTTTATGGTGGACATCCCACGCGTAAGAACAAAGCGTTTTGAGTCCACATTCCTCATACGAACTGCCAGAATGTGGAACGCTTTGCCTAAGTCTGTCTTTCCGTTAAAGTACAATGTAGGTGTCTTCAAATCTCGAGTAAATAGGTATTTTCTAGGTAAGCGTGCTACATCCTAGACCGCATATCTGCTTTACATCAGGCAGTGTGTAGTCAAACGCAAACCTATTTGAAATAAAAAAAAAAAAAAAAAAAAAGTTTTTTTTATAATTATGTGTACATGTACATCACATCATAATATGCTGGTATCTATAAACTACTGTGTAGTGTGTACTATTGTATATTCTGTGCCGTTGACGAGCACAATAAATTCTACTAAGATTAAAGGCAAAACTAAATATACATCTGTGTAATAAAACTTCATACAAAGGGTATGAATAAATCACGATTGAAATAAGTGCCATAGACAGATTAGATTACTATTACTGAAAGTAATAGTTAAAAAAAACTAGCATGGTTTTTAATGCTCCTATGCTGGGCATGTTCGCATTTGAATACGTTAGGGTCGTCTGATGATCATGTCGGATGTAGCACTACGCTTGTGTAAGCGACGCAACGACGGTAGACCGTTGTCTCTCTAACCAGTTGATACATTGCTGGGCATAGGCTTTCTCTATTTCTTGTCTTTCTTTCCAGTGTTGTGCAAGCATTAACTATTGCTTGTTGACATTTTTGGCAAACTAACACCCATCGGGGTCTGCCCATGGATCGTCGGTTTCGAAATCGACGGAGATTGTTGTGAGACTTGTGCTCATCAGTATGACCAAACCTACAAAGATTAACCCAGATATCGCTTAAATATTAGCTGTTCAATACATTATATCTTAACTCCTTCTAGTTTGGAAGAAATGGAACAGCTGAATATATTCGATATTTTTATAAATTCATTCATTGATTCTGTGCAGATTTTTGATTTGACTTGAAGGATTTAAATTTAATTGATTTGAATTTGATTAAATACTAAGTAGGTACCTATTTATACACCTATTGTATTGATGACACTAATAAGTTGCCATGTAAACAACACTCATAGACCGAATCATACAAGACGGCGGATGTGAAGTTTGCTACAGGATGCGCAATATCCAATCCAAACCGAAGCTCACATAAAGCTGCGCGTTGATTGGGTTTCGCACAGCTTGTAGCTAACGTCACATCCGCCGACTTGTATGATTCGACCTATACCTATACGACATAAATGATTAAGGGAGCTTGAACGGAAAGACCAAAAAAAGATTAGTCATAGAGAAATAGAGAGCCTTCTCTATCTTTCTCATTAACAGTATATGGTAATGGACTGATATCAGTCCATTACCATATTACCAGTTGTGTTTGAAGCTAAAGGCTTTATCAAACACTGTAATACAACTAATTTGCAACTTAGAGCTATAATATAAGTTGCAAAATTCACTAGTGTGCTACTTGGGATGGTGCATAATAAACATAATGTAGGTATACTATAATGGATGGATAGTGCACAATAAATATGTATACTTACTCTGTATAGTGGGTAAGGCAGGCGAGCAGTAGTACCAGGAGACATGACGGCTGGAATGGAGCCATCGTCCAACTGTAACAAACCATAACATGTTATTTTATTTATCAAAGTAAGTTAATATGGGCGGTGGGCTAGGTGGCTAGCCATAGTCAGAGTTTTTAAGCCGCGTAAGGCCTTTGACATGCTAAACGGTTAAAACATCAGGAACCCACAATTTAACGTGTCTTCCGAGGCACAGTTGTAAATACCACCCGTAGTCGCCTAACCGACGAATGACCGGCCCCCCGACCGCCTAAGCAACAGCAATCGTAATAGCAATCGTTTATGACTTCATTTTAGTCATTTGGCACCGCCTATGTGACGTTAGTCATCAATTGCTTTGCGCGGATTGCGAAAGCAATCGTTGAATGAACAACTTTGATGGCTAACGTCACATAGGCGGTGCTAAATGACTAAAATAAAATCATAAACGATTGCTATTACGATAGCTATTGCTTAGGCGGTCGGGGGGCGGGCCGAACGTTGCTTCTGTGCGGTTAATATGCTCCTTGCTTCTGTGAAATTCTGTTGTATCCATAAAACTTTTGTCGCCCTAAATATAAAAACCTAATTTGATAGCATTCATTTTTACCGACTTCCAAAAAAGAGGAGGTACTATGTTTATCTGTATGTATTTTTTTGTGTATATTCATCGATATTTTCGCCAATTGTGAACCGATTCAAAAAATTCTTATTTGGTTCAAATGAGCATATTTCAAAATGATCCCATTTAAATTTTATCCAAATCGGCTGAGCCGTTTTTGATAAATCAACAAAAATCAAAAATGTACATGGATGTCACACCTATACGAGCAAATTATTCGAATTCTGTGCACGGTGGAAGTTGGTGTTGTGATTTTTTGCGAAAAATAATTATATGTAAAAACATTTGCACATCAGAAATGGCTGAATGTGAGGAAATTTGTAAAATAGGTATTATAGAACCTTGTGTGTACTGCATTTCAGCAAATAAATTCATTTCATTTCATTTGAGAGCCAAGAAACATCTAATCACTTCATTAACTTTCCTCTGAGCGATACGTTTTATTTATTTTAAACTACTGGAATATAATTAATTATATCATTATTATTTGTTTAAATTTAGTATTTTTTTCGTAATAAATTGGTAGTTTCCTCCTTTGTGTAAAAGATGTGTAGGTACAATATGTACGCAGTATTATAATTCTGCTCGTTATCACAATATACAGTAATGTATCATTGCCTTTTTATTAGTCCACTGCAGGAGGTAGGCCTACCCGCGAAGGGTGATTGGGCCATATCCACCACGCTGGCCCAGTGCGGGCTGATGGATTCACATACGCCATCGAATTTCTTCTACAGACGTATGCAGGTTGCCTCACGATGTTTTCCTTCACCGAAAAGCCAGTGGTGTGTAATTCCGTACATAAATTCCAAAGAACTCACTGGTACGGGACTGGAATTTGAAACCACGACCTCACGATTGTAAGGCGGATGTCACTACCTCTAGATCACCACGGCTTTTACAAAACACACTGTAAAAAAATCCGATTCTAAAATTCTATGTGAATAGCTGGTAGGTATATTATTTAAAAGGTTGCGCGTTTTGTTAGTTTGATAATATTATTTCTACTACAAATTTGTGGCGCGTTCTCTCTGTACAGTAGATAAAGGAGGCATTTCAAATGCAAAGGGCAGGTGGACTGACATTTCCCGAGCTATTACTGTCTCCTGAATTATTCAGCCTCGTTTCCTGCGGTAATGCACAATAACCTGAATACCACTTGGACAAATCGTGTAGCCTACTTAACCAATACTAAAACGGTAGAGCTGGCCAGAGCGTAGTAGATCGTAGCCCATTGCAGATATCCTAGGTATATTTGTTTACATTTTTGGATGGAACGCGAAAAAACATGTTATTTTGAAATATTAAAAACTGTACTCTAAAAATAGTTTTTTTTCAGTGCTGATATGTTTTATTGAGATGAATATGTTTTATTAATTGTGCCAAATAAATGCTTCAGTAATGTGTGGTAAAGTAACAAAAAAAAACAAAGTACAAATGTTTTACAGAAATGCTAAAATAGCCTTTTAAAATCGGCTTACGTAAAAACGTTAGAACGCTCTGCTAACTCCGGAAATCTCCGCTCCTCTCCGCTTATATGAACTCTAAGCCTTAGTATAAGCCATCTTCATAATCTTTGCAAACCCACTGTTGAGCAGATGCCTAATAAGCCTACCCTACTGCCAATTTATTTTCACCAAGCCTGAAAAAGTCGTCGCAATAAAAGGAGTTGTATGTAAACAAATGTCAGGAAATAAATCCGAATTAGGCGTAATTATGCAAATGGCCGAGATTTGCCGTTCGCGTGTGTATCGCCGACCGCCGCTAATTACAATGAATAATTACTTATCCTAGGAATTCATGAGGTAGTTACTAAGTTCAATTCTCGAGAAATTGAAGAGAAAAAAATGATTATCTGTAAAGTAGGTATAAGGACGATAATTTTACGTAATAAAGTCATCAAACAACATTATTGAATTAACAACTCAAACAACCCGATCGCCAGGCCGATCGATGATACCTCTCTAGCGCTTGTTCCGAGCTCGCGCTTGCACGCTTAGCTCAGGCAGAACGTGATACGTTTTCGTGCTTGCACCCGGCGTTCATCAATTTATAAGAGGTCAAAAATAAAGCTAACTTTGCCTGACTTTATACAATACAATACAATATTTTTATTAATAACACCATTGTTACATGTCAAGTCAATTATATTAATTATCAATTATTCAATTCTTCAATATTGTTTCTCTTCATAAAATAGGATATACTTGGTACCTACAATTCAATACAAATAATAAATATACCTGATGTTTCCCTGCCTAAACGACGGATATATAATTTCATAGACAGATAGATGTAGAGGCGCATAAGCCAAACTTATAACACCCTCTATTTGTCGATGTCTATATATAAATAATACTGATTCGAATTTTATAAATAGTACTAGCTTAAGAGGCATATATAAGTTGATTCAATTCTCGCGACATTGAAGAATAAATAAATCTTCCTTTGCTTGACTGTATACCTATCAGTTATTTATCTAGCTAAACGACTGATACAAATGTGTAGCGACTGGCCCTGATGCCGGGCAATAGAATTTGACATCGGTATCCCCTGCCAAGTAAGTGGGGACCTCTGGGCTCGTGAATGGTTAGAGACGGGGCTCTTGCCATTCACTCAAACGGGCTCAGGGAGGACGACAACGTCAGTGGCACAATTGTCGTAGAGGACCGTACAAGGCTACGTAAGCTCTAGTAGTCATATAAAGTGCTGGGAGCACCGGTGCGCACAAAGGCCTACCACCGACATGTTTTTAGTGGATACAATCCCACATAACCCGGCGACGCCACAAAGCAATCAGGTATTTTTCGAAGATTTACCCTTCGTAAAAAAAGTGTATGACGACAGACATAGAAACACGTACGTATAAATTTCATCACCTTATTTTTTTCGAAGGCTAAATATACATAATGCTCATTGGAGTATCATAAATATGTATATGTCACTAGTATGTTCAATTTTTTTGAATACGTATGTTTTATTTTAATTTTGTAAACATAACTTTCAGGTCCTTTTCTTTTTAGTTCCTAGTTAGCTTTTAGATATGTAGTTAAAAATAACTTTATTTCAGTTTGTATATTAAGTTATTAACAGTGAATACTTTTACTCGTAGGCCACGAGTTAAAATGTAAAACTTACGTAGACAAGCGCGGCTACGTAAACACGAGGCGTCGCGTAGCTGTGTCTACGAAACCTGCTACGACACGCACCCCAGCTTTGCATTTATAAATAAGTAGGCAGGTCAGTTTATTTCAACCCAAATTCACAGAAAATAGCGTCCTTTTTAGGGTGCGTACCCAAAGGGTAAAAACAGGATTCTATTCTACGACTCCGACGTACGTCTGTCTGTCACCAGGCTGTATCTCATGAACCGTGATAGCTAGACAGTTGAAATTTAATTTGCACAAATGATGTATTTCTGTTGCTGCAATAACAACAAACAAATACTAAAAATTGAATAAATTAAATATTTAAAGGGGCCTCCCATACAACAAACCCGATTTTTCAGGAGTTTTTTGCTCGCTATTAATAACGGCTATTAAAATGCGAGTCCAACTCGCACTTGGCCATTTTTTGCTATTTTTGTTGACTTAAGATTTGCTTCTGGCAAATATAGTAATAACAGTAAGTAGTGTAGGTACTGTATTTAAGGGGCAGTCGAAAAAAAATTAAAAAAACTACATCGTAATGAATGAATCCATTCATATGAGATTAAGTAAGTAGAGTTTATTTTTAGAATTTTTACTTTCTTAAAACCGATAATTAATTTTCGCAAAAAAAAACGCAACACCGACTTCCACCGTGTACAGAATTCGAATAATTTGCACGAATCGATGTAACATCCATGTACATTTTTGTAGATTTATCAAAAACGGCTCAGTTGATTTCGATAAAATTTTAATTAAACCATCTCGGAAGTATATATTCTTTCGAACTAAAAAAAAAATATAATCGGTTCATAATTGGCGAAAATATCGAAGAAAATACACAAAAATGTATACATACAGACGAACACAGTACATCCTTCTTTTTGGTAGTCGGTAAAAATAGACTAAAACATAACAAGACCCAATGAAACAAAATATCAGACTATATACCATTTGACTCGCGTATTTATTATCAAGATACATAATAAGTTAATTAGTCATTAACTCATTACATTGATATTAACCTTATAACCGCTGTGCTTATTCTTTCGGGAAATAAAAACAAGGGCACAACAATTAAGGCACTCAGCCCAAATCGGGCCTAAAGTCCGGCGAAGTTGGAGGAAGGAAAGTAATTATAAACTCAGCGCTAGAAGTTAATTACACGACTTACCTCCTGCCACTTAGGCTAAAGGATTGTTTTTCGAATGGTTTTGTACAGTATTTAGAAATAAATAAATATTAAGTGACATTTTACACACGGTATCTGACACCAAACTATGCAAAGCTTGTGATATGGCTGCCAGAGGGTGATAGGATACATAATTTTTTTTAAATAGATAGGTACTTAGATAGATAGTAACAACTAGACACAGAGTAAACACCTATGTTCATCACAAAAATGCTTGCCCTGGATGGGAATCGAACCCACGCGTTTTTGGCCGAGGTGTCAGGATCACTGACCACTGAGCCACTGAGGCAGTCCAAATCTTCTGCCAAGACGAGTACATATTTTTACATGAAAAAAAACAATGGGTTGCACTCCGGTATTGCCGGCAGAAGTGAAAACTTGCTCCTTCTTACGAATTTTCGATCAAGTCACGTGTTCTGCCTGACACTAATTTAACATTTTCTACCCATCCTAAAAAGTGCACAATGCCGCTAAGGAAGTTTTCAATAATTACTAAAGTGTAGTTTATACTCTTGTTTGTGATCTCTTTCTGTTCAGTGGCCTGGTAGAGATCGCTGTCAGCGATAAGGCAGCCATTTGTGGCATTAACTTAAGTATCTACTTTGTACCTTCTGTTGGAGTATCAATCTATCTAAAGTGATAACGTGTGATGTGTATGTGTAGGTACATCACTCATTAACGGGAGAACCAATTCTTGTTATTTTTTTACCCCGACCCCACAGGGAAGTGTATGACTACTTTGACCCTACACCAAACTACACATGCATGTAATTACATAGGCAATAGGCATGTCTATAGTTTTTTTTTTTTTTTAATTGGGAAATTACAAACCACAGACTCCAGGGTCTGTGCCTTTTGTTTACTAAAATATTCAATTATTCGATTTTACTGTACCTAAAGAGTTAGTACCTACAATAGAGATGGGTTAGTTTAAATTTTAGCCTAAGTTAGTAGTTTCGGTGCATTGCGTGAATGCCACAAGCAGACCGGCGACCCGCATGCAGCACCCATGTCTATAGTTCGCAATGTAAGTTCTAAGAAAATCACTGAAATGTAAAATAAATAATCATCCAAGTACGAGTCGGACACGCGCACGAAGGGTTCCGTACTGTATGGGAGCCCACCTTAAATATTAACGTATATTACCTTTTTTAGTATTTGTTGCTATAGCGGCAACAGAAATACATCATCTGAAAATTTCAGCTTGCTACCTATAACGGTTCATGAGATACAGCCTGGTGATAGACAGTCGAACAGCGTAGTCTTATATAGGGTCCCGTTTTTACCCTTTGGATATGGAACCCTAAACATGACAAATTACTAGCTAGTTTTTATGTTTTTACTATACTTAGCTATCACAACAGTTTAAAACAATATACCTACTCAGTTTTTTGCCATACTGAAATTCTAAATTGACAAATGTTGTTTTTAAACTTTCGCGATTTGTACATATTATTATTTTATACTACGGGTAGACTCTACCCGTCTACCCGTGACCACGGTCGATGCAACGCGGCCGAAACGTCGGGATGAGGAGGTATTTATTTATCTCGTAATTTTAGTGCGCGATTAGTCCCGTAGTATAAAATAATAATGTTCTAAATTGACAATCGATATTTAGGCTCTTAAAACAAGGTCACAACACTAAGGCTCTTAGCCCGAATCGGGCCCAAAACAAGTCCAGCAGAGTTGAAGGAAAGAAAGTAATTATGAAGTCAACGCTAGGAGGCCTAGGAGTTAATTGCCCAGTTGGCGACTTACCTCCCTCCTACTCTCCCTTCCTACAGTACTTCAGTGCTGAAGCGGGCTCTTTAAACTTAAATGATTGCTCGTTAGAACACTTTCGTAAAATATTGAAACGTTTTTTTAAACTTTTAACTAATGTATTTAAATTAACACGGTATTTACACCAATTACGTGAGTTAAATCATAGTTATTGTTACAATTAAGCTTAGTATAGGTCCCGGCACGTAAGTTGACCCAAAAAATATCACTCTCTCCCTTTCGTTAGCAGAGAAAACAAAAGAGAGGTAGCTATGGTTTAACGTTCAAGTTGTTTGCCGGCTACTATACTGTAGGTACACGAAAGAGTATATTTATATCTTCTTTGACGTAAGTGTGTTTGTTGGTTTGTTCCTCTTTCGCGCAGCAACGGAGCAACGAATCGACTTCATTTTTGGCATGGGTTATATTACAAAGATTGGAAAGCGACAAAAGCTACTTTTTATCCCGGAATAATAAAAGGTTCCCATGAGATAGCTCAAAAATCAAAAGCAACGCGGGCGAATCCGCGGGCAAAAGCTAGTAAAAAATAAGGCTAAGTATAATGACGTCTAGACTTTGAACCTGGTAAGTTGGTACTTAATCTTCGAGAGTCGGGAAAAACGCTAACGCAGCGTTTCGGGGTGTTTGAACAGGGCTGTAGTTGAAAGCTTTCGTCTGACCCGCGGGCCTTCAACCCTTGAATTATAAGTACATACACAAAATACACAGCCAAGATAGGGTTGCCAATCGTATAACGCACGCTTTTTTGAAATTTTCTAAGATGCTAACTTGTACCAAATAATTATTTTTCGCAAAATATGGCAAAACCGAATTCCATCGTGTACAAAATTCGAATAGTTTGCTCGAATAGATGTATACAATTTTTACAATATTGTTGATTTTTCTAAAACGGCTCAGCTGATTTCGATAAAATTTAAATAGGTCCACCTCGGCAGTATGTATATACCCTATCGAACTAAAAAAAGATTTTTTTGATTCGGTTCACATTCGATTTAAATAGGTCAACCTCTGCAGTAAGTATATACCCTTTCGAACTAAAAAGATTTTTTTGATTCGGTTCACATTTGGCGAAAATATCGATAAGCATACAAATAAAAGAAAAAAGAAGAAAATAGACGAACATAGATCTTCCTCCTTTTTGGAATTCGGTTAAAAATGCACATCTTCTTGGGTAGGAAAACAAGGTGTCTAAAACCTCACTAAAGTTAGGAGTGAAAGGAAAGTCTTGCAGAAATGGCGGGCCCCTAATTGTATCTACCTATATAAGTTTCTAGACTGCGTCTATTATATCTCGTAATTATCATTATCAGCTGCAGGAGGTCCACTGCTGCACGACATGGACGGACATTATACATATATGCAACATTTTTTGGTATATAATATTGATCTAGGTATACCGATATAATATAGAGGAAAGCTTTGATTGTTTGTTTGCATTGAATAGGCTCCAAACTACTGAACCGATTAGAAAAATTATTTCACTGTTGGAAAGCTACACTATCCCCGGTGAACATAGGCTATATTTTCAATAAAAATAAGGGATCCTTACTAATTGTCTTCTTTAGCCAATTGTACTCGGGCGAAGCCGGGACGGACAGCTAGTTCAAAGATATGCGACTTATTACTCCTTGCCTCTCTGGGGAAGGAACAACTTTTGTTGCCATTTAGGACTATTCCCATAGCATAGCAAAAATTGTTTACAGATATCTATGCGTAAGGAATATAATAATTATATTTGTAAATATGACGAGTACCTACCTATGGAAAACAGCATCTTGTATAGCTGAGAAATATTTTGTTGAAAATAATCAATATATATGTCCATGTTGGTTATTTTTTCATTGTTGGGAACCCTAAGTCAGGGGTCGTTAGCCCGACAAAGCAAAACAATTCCGATGCCAATTGTGAAAGGCGAAAAAATCAATCGAGACAAGTTAATTCATTTTCACATTGAAGGTCGCGATTTCAAGGCAAACCAGAAATATAATACATTTTGATATAAAGGGTTTCCTTCTCTAAAACTGATGTGATCGATATTATGCTCTGCTACATAAATATTTTAAGTATATATAAATTTATTGTTTTTTTTTAAATTTATAAAGCTCTACAACCTTAGTTTTGAATTTATAATTGTTTTTATTATGTGTCTATATTCACTTTTAAATGCATTTGTATGCAAATATTTATAATATTTCATAAAATAAAACATATATTACAATTAATCCATTATACAGGGTTATTTCTAATCAATTAGCATCCTTTTAGGGGCTTATTCTGTGCATCAAAACTAACAACTTTTGCTCCGCGACTTTTGTCAAAACTCAAAAAAAAATATTTGTTGTTCCATAGAAAAATATTGTGTACCCGCGACAAAATGTATGGAACAGCTGATTTGTTTTTGAGTTTTGACAAAAGTCGCAGAACAAAAGTTGTTAGTTTTGATGTACAGAAAAAACCTCTAAAAGGATGCTAATTGATTAGAAATAACCCTGTATTATTCACAAACATAAACAAATTAATAAAAAAAAAATTAAAAAAAACTACGGTCGAGAATTTTTAAAAATTATCTGAATTTTTCACTTGAAAAACATCACTGGGGTCTCCAGTGATGTTTTTCCAATAAAGCTAGATCACATACTATATTATGTTTTGCTTTAGCGACGCGACGTAGAAACACTACCTATCCCACAATCTCAAGGTTCGTTAACTTAAATATATTTCCGCAAGGTTCCCAAACAAACATTTGTGTTAGCTGTACGACAGGGCACGCGAAAATTGAATCGTGGCAGCCATTTTGGAGCGACGGCGCCGGAAGCTGGCGCATTACCCTCGGGAAATGGAAACATGGTACACTGACAGGTACGGACTTGGATTTCTAGGGTTTTAGGGGAGGGGGAGAACTTATAAAAGAGGAAAGTTATGAAAAGATTTTGACGTTTTTTAGGGTTCCGTACCTCAAACTGAAAAAGCGGAACCCTTATAGAATCACTTTGTTGTCCGTCTGTGTGTATGTCAAGACTCTTTATCTCGGGAACGCGTAAAGATATCGAGTTAAATATTTAAACTGTATTAGTAAATCATATAAAAGAAAACAGGTTTTTAATTATTTTAAAAATGTTTAATTTTCGATGAATGACGAGAAAAGTGAAAAAAAAATGTCGTTGGTTATAGTATAGAGATTTTAACAACTTACTTCCCAATTTTGTGAAATTTTCTGGATTTGTACGGAACCCTCGATGTGAGAGCTTGACTCGCACGTGCCCGGTTTTTTTTAAAAATCTCATGCCTATCTGCGAGTGCGAATCTAGGAGAGAGACAGCTAGAGTTTGTGCAAAAAGAGAAGAGAAATGAAGTCGCCCGTGTGCTATTTTACTAATTTTGTCACGCTAACAACACAACACTGCTCTGCCATTACTTGTACAACCAAAAGTGTTTGATACTTGGTAGACACCAATTCGGTTTTCATCAGTTGACTCGCGTCTACCAAGTAGTCTGTACTTTGGCTGCTGATTAAAATGTTACTGTTTATTTATTTATTAGAATATACAATACAGTTACTATATAATATGTCTAGTATGATACAATAGTAGGTACATTTTATACCTTGTCTTAGGGTGTTGGAAATCGTATATAATATTAATATTAATTATAGTTGTACAAAATAAAATCATCAATTATTACGCGGATGAAGCCACTGGTAAAAGCTAGTAAATAAGGAATAGTTTTTTTTGTTGAAAACAGTCGAAGATGCGATAGTGATGATCTATCAGACGTTTACCTATCTCAAGGACGAACTTACATACAATTGGAGCCAGGAGTAGACTGCAACGTCAGCAACCCTCTAGAATGGCTTGTCGTCCTCTAGAATCTTGTCTTATCGAGCAAGCAATTTCTACTTAAGGTAGATTTAATACTTATACTATAGAGTACCTATGTATTCTGTTTTTTTAATTTAATTTTTTATAGGTTTTATGACTTTTAATTACGAAATTACATTTATTGACTTATAATTTGTATTTAAACTAAGTATAGTATTTTTATGATTTAACTAAACTTTTATGCAATTTTTTTGAATTTTTACTCTATTGTTATCAATAAATCAATCAATCTTTATTGCAACATAATATGTGGTATTATTACATGTAGATCTTAAATAACATGTTTTAAAAGCTATACACATATGACCCTATAAGGGTGTGGCAACGTTAATTTATATAATATTAAATTCTCCTATTTTTATTTAATCAATGTCATAATCATTTTATATTATCATATTCGTCGTAGGTACATTAATAATTTTACGTCATTAGATAGGTAATGTCATTTTTACATTAAAATAAAAAATAGAAATTATAACAATGAGTGAGAGTAGCTCTGTATACTTCCCAGAAAATGAACTTTAAGACTTTGGTTGCTTTAGTAACCTTGGTATCTTTAACGTTGAAACGAAACCTGGGTGCATAGGCATTTTACCAATATTTTCTACAAAAATACTACAAAAGTTATGCAGACAAATCACAGATGCGTTAAAAAAATGTTTGACATTTTTTACAGCTGGCCAAATGCCAGAATTCACTTTGTCTCAGTCAAAACGAAAGCTAAACAATGTGTTTAGAATTACATCTGGACAGATACAATTTACAAACTGTCAGTTAGATGTAGGTACACGTTTTTTCAGAAGTTTTTACTTTTATTAGTAAACAGGTGTTTAAATACCTGAATGAACAGATATCTACAACGCGGTCACATTAACTCGACGCATCGCTGGAATTTTTAAGTAATTTTTACTCGATATTAATAAACAGGTAGAAACTTATCTTTTATAGATGATGGTTCGGAACCTTTCGTGCGGGAGTCCGCTCGCACTTGGCCGGTTTTTTTTGCACACCGTACTTGAGCGCCAAAATAACGTCACATTGTCAAGGGTATAGTAAATGTGACCGCGTTGTACAGGTATATGGGAAGTATCGTTGCAATTGAAATAATTATTTTTTTGCATAAAATAGCATGACCAACTTCACCCGTGTACAGAATCATTACATAGTATAAAACAAAGACGCTTTCCGCTCTCTGTCACCATGTATGCTTATATCTTTAAAACTACGCAACGAATTTTGATGCGTTTGTTTTAATAGAAAGAGTAATCGAAGAGAAATGTTTATATGTATAATACACCTGTGCGAAGCCGGGGTGCATCGCAAGAACGCCAATATTATGCACGAATCGATGTAACATTTTTCACATTATTGTCGATTTATCAAAAATGGCTCAGCCGATTTCGATAAAATTTAAATGGGGCCAATTTCGAAGTATACTCTTTCCAATAAAAAAAGAATTATTGAAATCGGACTACTATGAAAAATGTTATGCGTGGTTGTACAAAAAAAAATAAAAGAATAAAAAATACGCGTCGAATTGTATACCTCCTCCGGTGGTTCGTCGGCCAGTAAAATATTGAATGAATATCTTTTTGAAAAAAGGCTTATGAACCTCTGATGATGATGACATTGCATAATACAAATCTATATCAAGATGAATGCGATACCTCAATTACTTTTTGCAAAAAATGGCATGACCGACTTCAACCGTGTATAGAATTCGCAAAAATTTTGCACAGGTCGGTTTGGCATTTTTCACATTATTGTTGATTTATCAAAAATGGCTGAGCTGATTTCGATAAAATTTTCAATCAATCATATCAATTTCGAAGTATATTCTTTCCAGAAAAAGAATAAAAGAAATCGGACTACTAAGTAAAAAGTTATGCGTGGTTATACATAAACAAAATATACGCGTCGAATTGAGTACCTCCTCCGTTTCGTCGGTCAAAAAGTCACCCAAGCAAAAATCTTTTAGTAAAAATAAATTACTTTCCTCTCTAAGTATTTTGATATTTAATTTATAATTACACGTAGGTATTTTAAAACTGCCAAAATGGTTATTTTTCAGGTTCAACGGTATAAACTCCTTGTACATTTATTTAAACGATGCAATTTTTATTGTCAACTGTTAAAAACTTATTAACGTTGCCAAAAAAGTTATGTTAGTCATGGTATCTTTGATGTTTATGATGTTTTGAATTGATAAATATTATTGTTTAAATCAGACTTACCGGCAACTAAATTTGCTCCTTTAATCCAGAACTAAAGCTCAGGTATGCTTCACTATTATTAATAAACCGAATGCAACGGAAGCGTGCCAACTCTCTTCATGCACAAATGCACTATATCAATTATTCTGTCACTATCTCAACTACATTTACGATAAAACTTTTTATATTGATTTTGTAAACCGTCCGACCTCGGCGGAGGTTGGTCAACGACTGAAGGACTGCGTTATCCCTTTCCAAAAATGTGTTATGTTATTTTATAGAAAATATCAGAGCTTGTACAATATCAGTCTTTTTAATAGTCTATTGCTGAGCATAGGCCTACCATTGGTGGGTGATTGGACCATGTGCACTAGCTCAGTTGCAGTAGAGTCACATACGTGCCGTCGGGTTTTTTCTCTGGCCGTATGCAGATTTCTTCAAGAAGTTTTCCTTCACTGAAACGCCAGTGCAGTGGTGTAATAATACATTATGGTACAAGTTTGTAATGTTGGTGATTACCGCTGAGGCGCCATTGAGAGTCTTAAGAGAGCCGAGGACGGTAATCATCAAATACACACGTGTAGCATACGACGTTTTTCAACACACTTGTGAATAAAATAATACCTGCTAAAAAATATATTCAACAGTGAAAACGAGTTATGAAAAATGTTGCGAAATGGCTGGTAAAATTAATCAGTTTTCCAATGCGCGCGCAATGGCAATCGGCCATAGACTAAAAGAATGAGGTTTCATAGGTACATTAATTTATTTGTACCTACTATTGAACACAAACTTTTTTGTATCGAAACTTTTTTTAAGAACAAAGCAACTCAACTAATAAAATAAAAAACTCTATAACTCACTTGTGAATAATAGCAATGAAATAGTCACAGTTTGATTACAGGTGTCAGTATTTGCCTGATAGCGATGAAATTAGAGCCACTTTATGAGCAAATGTAGTATGAGTATTTTTCAACACAAAAATAAATTCTATTCATAAATTTCAAATAATTCAAAGTCAGTGTCAGCATGGTACTGGGATTTGAACCTACGATCTTACGATGAGGCGACAGTTCTTCCACTTAGGTACGCACCGTGGCTTGTTAGACGGGACCACATCACGGCATTAAGAACTTACTTTTTATGTAATTGAGTAACGAGACGAGCAATGTGTTGGACCGACGGTAAGCGCTACGGTTGTACTAATATATGTAGGTACTAGAAAAAGTTCTATCACAGTTATTGACTTGCCATTTTTTAGTTATCGCAGTACAATAGCCGCCCATCTTTTTTGTGAACCTTTAACCCAGTAAAATAGTTGCCTCCCTCCACTTTAAAGCGATTGATAACTCTTGGCTTATGGAGCTGTAGGTAAAGCTTTCGCTGGCTTGCTGGATTGGTAGCGCAGCGTAGGAAGGACACCGATGAATTTTTCGCGAAAAATAGCATAACCGTCTTCAAACGTGAACAGAATTCGAAAAGTTCGCACGGATCGATGTAGTAATTTTCACATCATTGTTGATTTATCAAAAATGGCTCTGCTGATACAATTTAAACGGACTACACGGAAAGCACCAGCTTTCAAATAAAAAAGAATCGTCAAAATCGGTTCATCCAGTCGAAAGTTCTGAGGTAACAAATTAAAAAAAATACAGTCGAATTGAGACACTCCTCCTTTTTTGAAGTCGGTTAAAAACACTTGATCATGTTTGCAGGAATACACTGTACCTACTTATATAAGCCACTTCCAAGCGTTTTATTGGACATCCACACTTAGAGATATAGGTACCGCCTTACCACAAAAATTTAATCAAGCTTGGTTTAATCGGTTTAACCGTGCAATTTGTACAGTACAAAAGATTTTCTAAAGCGTGCGTAAAACTTTTGTGATACTTAAGACGGCGAATGTCCAACAAAGATTATTTTTTGATTGAGAAAGGTATATTGATTTTTCACAAAATAATCAAAATATAAGGTCAGTTGCAAAGAATACGTCTAAACTTAGTACAGTTACAAGTTTTCCATTCCCGAGTACAGACACATACTCAGGAATCCTAGGAATAGGAATCCCTTGAGAGTCTGATTCTATAAGATGCATTAGCGAGCACTAAAAGCATATTAGAGAACAGTGGAATCGCCTAATGCATCTCGAGTGTAATAAAGAGCACTTTACATGACATAACAAAATTTTCGAGTTATATACCTACTCATAAGTCATAACCGATAACATCCGGTATCACAATTTAACGCGTCATCCAAGCCACGGCTGCGGTCAGTTGTAAATACCATCCGCGGTCACCCATCCAAAGCCTGATCATGCCGAATGTTGTTTAACGTCGGCGATTAGTAATAAACATCTACTCAAACTATGCTACGAGCGCTAGCACAAACGGTTGAGTTTCACATTCATTTCATCTCATATTATTTCTAAGCCGTGGTGGCTTAAAGGTAGTGACAGCCGCCTTACAATCGTGAGGTCGTGGGTTCAAACCCGTACCAATGAGTTCTTTGGAATTTATATACGGAATTTCACACCACTGGGTTTTCGGTGAAGGAAAACATCGTGAGGCAACCTGCAAATGTCCGTAGAAGAAATTCGATGGCGTATGTGAATCCACCAACCCGCACCGGGCCAGCGTGGTGGATATGGCCCAATCACCCTTCGTAGGTAGGCCTACGTCCTGCAGTTGACTATTAAAAAAAGGCTGATACAGTACAGTACATATTATTTGGATTCATGTGATGATTGCGGGCGTATGAAACTTACAAAGTAAGTAAGTTCGTATAGGCCGGGTGGCTAGCCCTGGTGTCAGTTTTTAAGCCGCCTGAAGACTGACATGGCTGAACGGTTAAAACAACCGGGACCTACAATTTAACGTGTCATCCGAGCCACCGTCGCGCTCAGCTGTAAATGCCACCCGCGATCACCCAAGTGAAGATTGACTGTGCTGAACGTTGCTTAACTTTGATCATCGCCAACGAACACCTAGTCAAATTACGCTAAGAGCGCTATACAGAAACTTACAGGGGACATTAAAAAGCCGGTAGTTATGGGTAGCAAGGTAGAAAAAAATTAGAGGCCTCTGGGAAAATTAAAAAAATAATAATATGCTTGTTACCTAGGTATCATGTCGTGTGCGTGACGATTTAGTGGACAATGAATCTTTAAATACATTTTGAGAATTTTGTGACTTTTTGCTCGATATTAATAACGACAATAGCTTGAAATATTCACAGAATATTTAGTTCGTGGGTACTTGACCGATTATTTAATTATTTCAAGAAACACCTACATTAAGCGTTGGCGTGCGCTTATACCATACCCTAATTTAAAGGATGGGAGGTGATTTGAGAGACCCTGAAATGTTTTATTGTTACTAGCTTTTGCCCGCGACTTCGCCCTCGTGGTATTTTAATTTTTGTGCTATCACATGGGAATATTTTATTTTTCTGGGATAAAAGTAGCCTATGTCACTTTCCTTTTAAAAAAAAAAGATTGTCTTAGATACCTGCATTCTACCGACCCTCACTTATGGATGTCAAACCTGGACATACAATACAAAAATAAAATCCAAACTTGTAACTTGTCAAAAGGCTATGGAGCGAAGTATTTTGAAAATCAGAAAAATCCACAAAATTGAAAGCACACTCATAAGAAGAAAAACTAATTTAATAGATTCCTTACATTTTGCTCTGAAGCTAAAGTGGCGATGGGCAGGGCATTTAGCAAGATACAAAGATAAAAGATGGACTTCGGAGACAACAAAATGGGAAGGACCATTTGGAAAGAGAAGAAGAGGTCGTCCAATAAAAAGGTGGATAGATGACATCCTAAACACAGCGGGAAACGATTGGATGACCAAAGCCAAAGATAGAGATACTTGGAATATGCTGGAGGAGGCCTATACCCTAACAGGGGTTCCAATACCAGAGGAAAAAAATAACTCAAAAGTCTAAATAGTTAATACTAAATGTTGTTTGTTATTATGACTCTATAACTAAGCTTTGTAACATTTATGATGTATTGGAAATAAATGGCTTATTATTATTATTATTATACACATATTTATTTATTGTCTTAAATTTAAGTTTTTTTACAATATTTAAATAATATAAAACAAAATACTATAAAAAAACCTAAACCTAGAGTGCCGCCGGCAGCGGGGCGAGGCCCAAGCTACCGGTGGTTGGGTCTACAGAGAGAGGAACCTCCTGACAATGCGCGCTGTGTCCAGGACGACCGCCTTCTGTATCTGACCCTTGACCCAACCGTCTAGCGAGAGCCTCTTAAGATGGTGGTCGAGACTCTTCGCTATTAAGCCGTTTACCGAAACGACTATCGGGACAATGATCGTAGAGTCCACATCCCACATGGCGGTGACCTCGTGAGCCAAGTCAAGGTACTTGCTGAGCTTGTCCTTCTCGGCCTTCACGAGGTTCTCGTCATGTGGGATGGTGACGTCGACGAGCACTGCCCGGCGCTGGGACCGGTCGACCACCACGATATCAGGCCTATTGGCGACAATAGTCCTGTCCGTGATGATAGAGCGGTCCCAATAAAGCAACGCACGACCATTTTCGAGAACTGATGCCGGTGCGTACTTATAGTACGGCACCTCAGACTCGACAAGGCCGTATCGAAGAGCAAGTTGCTGATGGATAATCCTGGCTACTTGGTTATGCCTGTGTAAGTACTCGCCGTTGGCAAGATGAGAACAACCGGAAGTAATATGCCTGAGTGACTCTCCGGGACGGTGGCATGCCCGACAAATGTCGACCGTACCGTCCTTCAGGATATACTTCCGGTAGTTGTTCGTCAAGACAACTTCGTCCGCAATTGCACAGGCAAAACCTTCGGTTTCCCCAAAGAGGTCACCGAAGCGCAGCCAGGCCACCGACGCGAGCAGGTCCACATCGGGTCCTGTTAGGGCCCGATAGAACCGCCCGTGCAGCTCCTTGCTCCTCCATACCGCCCTGCGATCATCGGTGCTGAGCACCGATGGCCTGCGCCAGTTCTCCTTCGCCAGAGAGAGCGGGGTGAGGCCTCTGTCAGCTGCCACCACATCGCAATGCATTCCACGCCCGCTGTTTCGGAAATAGTCCCGGAGACTGTATACTTCGCGGTTGTGGAGGTCCTTGGCATTTAAAAAGCCTCGGCCACCACACTTCCGCGGAATGTACAGTCTCATGACAGACGAGCGCGGGTGTAGCATGCGATGCAAAGTTAGCAGTCGACGGACCCTCCTATCCAGGGCGTCCAGCTCAGTCTGAGTCCACCTCAGTATGCCAAAGGAGTACATCAGCAGCGGCATCACCCAACCATTGAAGGCGCGCACCTTGTTGCCGCCGGACAAAAGACTATTAAGTACTTTTGTCAGACGACAAAAAAAGCGCTCCTTCACCGATTTCTTGATGTCCACTGCCGATATACCCAACGACTCTGACATACCGAGGTACTTGTAGGTCTCGGCTTCGGAGAGAGACCTGATAGTCATCGTCTCAGAAAGTTGTAGATTCGGAGAATCCACAACTTTCCCACGCTGTACATGCATGACCGCACACTTATCTACACCGAACTCCATCCTGATAGCCCTACTAAAAACTTCAGTGGTTTTTAGCAGCTCCACCAGGTCTTGGTATTTCGGTGCAAACAGCTTGAGATCATCCATGTACAGCAGGTGAGAGATAACTTCACCCTGTCTGCGAAGCCGATAGCCTAGCTCTGAATTCCTCAGCAAAGTGCTGAGAGGATTCAGGGCCAGGCAGAACCACAATGGACTCAGACTGTCACCCTGGAATATTCCCCGCTCAATCCTAATCAAGTCTTGCGGGCCAGCGGAGCCGTCTCCACCGCCAGGTTGACGAAGGACCGTGGCCCATTGCCCCATGCATGACACTAAGAATGATTTTAGAGTTGTATCGATTTTATACAACTCTAAAATCCTCTCGAGCCACGAATGAGGCACAGAGTCATAGGCCTTCTTATAGTCAATCCAGGCGGCAGAGAGGGCTCCCTTGTTCCGCCGGACTTGCTGGCTTATGGTCATGTCTATGAGGAGGAGCTCCTTAGTACCACGGGACCCAACCCTACATCCATTCTGAGCGAAAGCCAAAACGTTTTGCGCAACGACGTGCGCGTTAATTTTGATGCTCAGAATGGATGTGAGGAGCTTGTAGATGGTAGGCAAGCATGTAATTGGTCGATAGTTCTTTGCTTCCGTGGTACTACCGGACTTATGGAGCAGGAAGGTGACACCGGTGGTGAAAAAGCTAGGTAGAGAACCAACCTCAAGGGCTTCCTGGAATTGTGTGGCTAAGCGGTCATGCGAGCATCGAAACCATTTTATCCAAAAGTTGTGCAGCCCGTCCGGCCCAGGACTTTTCCAGTTCTGAGCCGTACGGATCGCACAACTAACGTCTACGGGATCTATTAATACAGATCCCATAGGTTCGATCGTCTCGCATTCCCGCTCAACCACACGCATCCAGTCACCCTCCGTGTGTTCGACGGGCACCGACCAGATGCCACGCCAAAAGTCATTCATGGCGCTAGCATCCGGCAACTGCCCGTCGTTCACACGTTGGTCGGTTCTCTCCCAGCCTCGGTACACTTTCCTTTGGTCACTTTGGAAGAGGCGATTTAGCCAATATCGGTCCACACGCTCTCTGTAGCGACGAATACGGTTTGCCCACGCATAGACTTTCTGTTTCAGATAGTCTATGCGTTCCGTGACACTGGCCAAATAGTGCTGGGGTCTGATACCAGTCCCGGCAAAGGCCTGTGTCACGAAACGCATGACTCGGGGGCGGTTATTCCCCCGGCTGAAACAGATTAGCTTTGCTATGAGAGTCCTGAACGAGTCGATACGCCGCTGGATCCGCATTTGCCACGCGGGCACACCCCCGGCGGGTCGCGGTGCACGGTTAGTGTCCGGAAACTTAACACGTGCAACGCGACACGCCGCGATGGCACCGCAGTACAAGATCGAGTGGGTATCGACTAAGCCTTCGCTTGCCCGTAAATACGGGACTAGCAAAGGGTTCAGGGCTCCCATAAGCGCCAAGTTACGCCTATGGGTGGGAAACCGTGGCAGTCGCGGCCTAGAGTCGGGTGCGAATCGATACTGGGAAATCGCGTCTTCCAAAGCCCTCCTCAGTTGCTCACTCACCTGGCTAGATACGCTCATACTCGCGTCATCTGCCTCGTCGACCGCAGGACTAGCCGGTGATGTCGCAAGTGTCGCCGCCGACATCGGCACTAAAGCCATTGTCGGGGCTGACGACGCGACAAGTACGGGCGGGTCCTGCGTCGAAGAAGCAGTGGGGCGAGCAGGCAGCGCCTCCAGGCGGAGCCGATCAATGACGGACTGATCCAGCAGTTTGCACCGGTGGATAGCCCGCACTTGGTCCGATAGTCGTTGGGCAGTCACGGCCACGGTCGGTTCAAGGGCCTGAAACAAAGGCAGCATTCTGGCACAGTACGCTGTCATGTTGGTTCCCCCCTCTGTAGCCCCAAAGTACGCGCGCATGCAATTCTCATTAATGAGTTGAGTCCATCGCATGCGACGCACTATGCCACCGGTAGCGGGAGCGGATGGCGGGGCAGGATGCCCCACAGGCCCCAAGCGTGCCGGCAGCGGTGGACGGCCTCGTCGTCGCACTGGTGGTCGTGGCGGCGGCGGCGTCCGTGGCCCGCTCGTGTCGCTCGTCGAGCCGCTCGTCTCGCGGGTGGTGTGAAACTCATCACCCGACGATGCGCTCGGAGCTGACGACGAGGCGGGCGATGGTGGTGGTCGTGCGCCTCTTGAATCCGCTGTTTTCGTCTTTGATCTTGTTAGCATTGTATTTTAATATTATTGATATTTTCTTGAAGTGTCATGTTGAATGTCATCATGTTAAAACGATCTAAACTGTGCGCCACAGCACCCCAGCATGTGGTTAATAGGAATTACTCAAAAATAAACAAACAAAATTTTCTACTTGCTATCGACAGTGTCGATTGGAACGGGCTGATAAATCGAAATTCATCAGCGGGCTCCCTGGCGACGTCCGTGATAAACATCATACGTAATAAAATTGAAGATTGCTTCCCACTTCGTCGCATAGTTCGAACGAATAGACGATCCTCATGGGTGACAAAAGATTTAAAAAATCTGAGATATTTATTACTTGACATTATTGAGTTAAGCGAAAAAAATCCAAGCAATGACAAATTAAAACAATTTACGTATGATTTAAATATAATTTTTAACAATTTATTGACGAGCGAAAAACGTAACTATCTCTCAGACATTCTAATTAATTGCAAAAATACGAACAAGACAATGTGGGAAATAGTTAATGATCAAAGAGGCAAACAGAATTCGTGCGATGTGGACTTTACGGACGTCGTTAGGAACTCTGCAGGTGAACCCTTTTGTTCAAAAAAAGAATTATTGAATTCAATGAATACGAGATTCGTCCAATCCGCGTTGGTTTGTGGAGCGCGGAGAGCGGAACCGCGGAGCGTGCAGCGCGCCCTGTGCGCGGCGTGTGCCCCGACCGACCGCTCACTGCGACTGCGTAGATTCACTTCTGCAGAGATAACGCACATTATAAAGAAGCGCATACCTACTAAGCCGACTAAGGATGCCTACGGAATATCCATGGAAATCCTACGAACAGCGGTGGATCTGGTCGCTCCGGTACTCTGTGAACTATTTAATAGATGTATCTGTGAGGGCTCATATCCCGAACCCCTGAAACTTAGCAAGGTCTCGCCGATTTTTAAGGGTAAGGGCAAAAGGCAAGAGATAGATGGCTACCGACCAGTCTCTATAATACCGGCGATTGCAAAGGTTCTAGAGAATGGTGTGTGTTCTCGATTGACGGAATACCTAGCGGAGACAAAAACGCTGTCGGACCGGCAGTACGCCTACCGCGAAGGCAGGTCTACGACCTCCCTTACTAGGGAAGTGGTGCGTCGCATAGTAAATGCTCGGGAGAGGAAGCAGCAAGTAGCCGTTCTATGCTGTGACCTCTCCAAGGCATTCGACGTCGCAGACCGCGGGATACTGTCCTTAAAGTTGGGTCACTACGGCTGTCGCGACAAGGCACTGTCCCTGCTTGCTGACCTCATGCATGAGAGACCTCAGATTGTGGTCGGTGAGGGGGGACAACTAAGATCGGACCCATTAAACACTACAATGGGAGTGGCCCAAGGATCGTCAGTGTCGAACATACTGTTCTCGTTACTACTCAATGATCTGCCCTTTGCCATCACCGAAGCGGAGGTACTGATGTACGCCGATGATGTTGCCGCCATAGTCACGGCGCCATCTATCGACAAACTGGAAGAAAACCTAAACGCTGCCGCATCTCAACTCGCGGAGTGGTTCCAAGTAAATGGATTGGTACTGAATATCGCTAAGACACACTTCATTCACTTTGATTTATCAGGACGCCTAAGAAGACCGCTGAGTGTCTTTGCTAACGGTACAAAAATTGAACAGGTTACTAAATCCACCTTTCTTGGTTTTGAACTGGACAAAGGCCTTACATGGGAAGCGCACATCGACAAAGTTTGTGGAAAGCTCAGCGGAGCGTGCTTCGCCCTCAAGCGACTGTCCAGGTTCTTGCCCAGCGGGGTGGTACGCTCCTGTTATTTTGCTACTGTCCACTCAGTGCTCCAGTACGGTGTGGAACTCTGGGGCAGAGGCGCCGAGTGGAATCGCGCCTTTATATGTCAAAAGAGAGCAGTCCGTGCAATAGCACGCATTCCGCAAGACCAGTCGGCCAGGCCATACTTTGTGTCTCTTAACATACTCACTCTGCCATCCATTCTAATAATGCAAGTTGCCACATACGTACGGGTGAACCTCGAGTCGTATCAAGTAATGGGTGCAAAGCTATATGAAGCACAGCAGCGAACAACTCGACATAAGTATAGGCTTCTGCCCGTGACGTGCACGCTCGCTAAGTCCACGAAGTTGACACACATTATGGGGACAATGGTTTATAATAGACTACCACTTGATGTCCTCGAAGCACCAAACATCATGATTTACAAGTCCAGGCTGAAACGGTGGCTTGTTGGTCAGGCGTTTTATGACATTGATAAAGAGTTTTTGACGCTAAAAGTAACTACTTAAAATTGTACTGATCAGTACCCTATTTTTATTTTAATGACATTCTATTTTTATTTTTATTATGATTACTTTTGTTTTTATTTTATTTTTTAGATTAATTGTTATTTTTAACATTGACTTGTTTTTGACTTATGCTTATTATTATTGATTATTTAATTTATTATTGTATTGATCACTGTTACTGACTTTTCAAATACTTATGACATTTGTTGTTTAATTAATGTAATTTTTCTATCATCCTATTGTACTCGATTGTTGACGTATACTGTTGTATGAATAAAGGAATATGAATATATATGAATATGAATGTCAAATGTTCGTTTATGAGTTTTCTTCTAATTTTGTCACAGTTTCATTATAAAATGTATCCAAATGAAGGGAAATATATTTTTGCTATTGATCTTGTTAAAATTCTGCAGAAAAATGCTCGAAAAACTAATAAAATACAATTTTTAGAAAATAAGATCTAAAAAGACGTCTTGTCTGTCAGCGGTAATTTGTTTTTTTTTTATTATTATTATTATTATGTCACTTTCCGTCTTTCAAACAATGCAACAATATCCATGCCAAAAATCAAGTCTATCCATTGCTCCATTGTTGGTGCATGAAAGAGAAACAGATCAATAAATCGACCAACACGCTTTTGGATTTATAATAATAAATTAAGGATAACAAGGAGTCACTGTATCCATTTTCAGACCTCTAACGTTAAAATGTACGGTATTAAAAACCTCCAAACATCAGTTTTCAGGCACTCTACTAACTAACGATTGACAACGAGCATAAGTATTATAACATTGTCATCATCTACATTTGAAACCAAAAAATGTTTCATGTCGATGAACTGATCGCTATAACCCAATTTTCCATGGATCTAGCCCCGAAATTGGCCTTCGGCGAAATGTATGGGACGGCAAATTTATTTTGCAATTACAAGGTTGAACTTGAATTACTTTTGAATCAGTTGGTTAACGTATAAACTGTAAATATAACTAAAATATTAAAAAGGTATTAGATGAGACACATCGTGACACGTGTTAGGGGAACAGAATAAAATATGGACAAAATTTTATGTCAGAAAAATCCCATTCTGATATTTCTGAGATAATTGGACATTCTGAAAGGATAAAAGGACAATAGAGCAAAAAAGAAAATGGCTGGAAAAAGAATTCAAAAGAATTGCTGACAAAATCTCGAAAGATAGAGAAACATGCAAATCTTTAAAAGCTTTTGTCAAAGGACAACCTAGAGAAAAGGACATCACACATTATAAAAATTGTAGGGACATCTACTAAAGAAAAGTGTTACAGGACCTATATTCCGAAGTAAATGCTTATTTTATTTACAATTTTTACCTTCAAGTGCGTTATTAGGTATAGTTATGGCTGAAAAATCAACCTAAACGTTATCAATACTAAATCTATATTTCAATATCAATAAAATCTAAAAATAGACTCACCTCACCAAACGCCCATTCTCCAGATAATCCGGAGGCGAACGGTTTCGTTTAAAAATTCACTATTCTTAATTTCAAAATTAGAACTACGCCCAAAGGTCACGTTTCTTTTTGTTATTTCTTTTTTTTAGTTTTTGTCTTGTGCAGTGGTTTAATATTAAATGTTTTTTTTTATTGTGTGTGTGGGTTGGGCGGGCGCGGTGTGACTGAGGCTGGGCGGCGCGGCCAGGATATTGATCGTCGAATCGCGCAGCATCCCCGAGATGATGAGTGGTACTACCGCTTGGCAAGCTGGGTTGTGTACATTGCTCGCACAATATCGATGAATTAATTATTATAAATTATAAGCAAGCCTAAACTAGGTAGATGATAGCGCTGCACACTCATTTAATAATAGTGTCATAGGTAAGTAAGTAAACATTTGGCACGATACAAATTTCATTTTTAGGGTTCCGTACCCAAAGGGTAAAAACGGGACCCTATTACTAAGACTTTGCTGTTCGTCAGTCTGTCTGTCAGTCACCAGGCTGTGTCGCATGAACCATAATAGCTATAGAGAGATAAAATTTTCACAGATGATTTATTTCGATTGCAGCTACAACAACAAATACTAAAATCAGTATAACATAAATATTTAAAGGGGGCTCCCATACAATTTACATGATTTTTTTGCCGAGAGGCTCCCATACGATACGGAATCATTCAAGCGCGAGTCCAACTTGTACTTGGTATATTTTAACAAGTCAGCGAGTTGTGAGATTTTTATCAGGCACATGTACTATACTGTATCAGCCACTTTAATAGTCCACTGGAGGACGTAGGCCTACCCACGAAGGGCTATAATAAAAAAATATTTTTAAAATATTTTGAGTTCATTTTACTCGTAATCAGCATGAAGGTCTTTATTTTGAATTCACCTGTTTTGATGTACCTAAGTACTGTATCAGCCTTATAATAGTCCACTGCAAGACGTAGGCCTACCCACGAAGGGTGATTGGGCCATATCCACCACGCTGGCCCAGTGCGGGTTGATGGATTCACATACGCCATTGAAATTCTTCTCCGGACATATGCGGGTTGCCTCACGATGTTTTCCTTCACCGAAAAGCCTGTGGTGTGAAATTCCGTACATAAATCCCAAAGAACTCATTGGTACGGGACCGGGATTTGAACCCACGGCCTCACGATTGTAAGGCGGGTGTCATTACCTCTAGACCACCACGGCTTCAAGTACCTAAGCAGTTTTATTGTATTTGAAACCTGATGAATATTGGGTGGTAGGTATCTTCGTTTTTAGCTACTTATATATGTACTTACCTATATTTAAATAAAATCTATGGTCGAAAAATATTCGATTAAGATTATTTTTTTATGTGATAAATCGATGAACGCTAGTTGCACGATCGAAAATGCTTGACTTATTGTCACGTTCCGCCTGAGCCGAGCGTGCAAGCTAGAGCGCGGAACAATTAAGTCATAGGCATCAGCCTAAGCTTTGATAAATACAGATAAGTGTTATATTATTAATGTAGAGAAGACGATCGGCCTAAAGCTGGAAACATACTATCGGACGCGGCTTACGGACGCGACTGACAGCCGCGACTGATAGGTATCTAGACTATGAAAGTACACTGAGCCGTGCACACTATCGGACATAAGTCGCGTACGTCACCTTCGGACGACCTTGAGCGTTCGGACGTCCGAGAGCGATCTGGCGCGCCGGATGTTTTAAGACTGTGCACATTGCTAAGTCGCGGCTGTTAGTCGCGTCCGTAAGCCGCGTCCGATAGTATGTTCCCAGCTTAAGCGTTTGGATTTTGACGCCTAGGGGCCTGATTTTTCAATTTCGGTTTGGTTGTATACGGAACTTGCATGGACCATTTACACTTTCCATAGACAATATAAGAATACATAGAATGTTTTCACACAATTTTTCAAAGTTCCGTGAACGTTCCCAGTTGTTCGAACTTGAAAAATAAGGCTCTAGGACGTTATCACGAAAAATTATCGTCCGTAAACCGACTTTACAGACAACCAAATTTTTTTTGCAACAAGCAATGTACAGCGTCCAACATGAAACCGTCTTTGTCACCGGCGGCATATAAAAGGTGTTTCTTATTTATGAACCACCTGGCAACTGTGATAACACTACTTACTATTTATAGAGCAGGATGTATTCGGCACAGATTTCATGGAGAAGCAAATAATGGGGTGAAGTGTGGCATTGCGGCTTTACTGTAATACTTTGTTCCTCTTCATAAAGCAAAGTTCGTATAGGCCGGATGTTCAAGCCGCAAGATGGCTTCTGACATGGTTAAACGGTTAAAACAACCGGTACCTACAATTCAACGTGTCATAGAGCCACGGTAGCGCTCAATTGTAAATGCCACCCGCAGTTACCCATCCAAAGACTGGCCGTGCTAGACGTTTCTTAACTTCGATGATCCCTAACGAATACCTAGTCAAACTACGCTATGAGCGCTACACTGGCATTGCGGCTTTACTGTAATACTGTGTTCCTCTTTATGGTCGCTACCTATAGTCTTGTCAGATCGATCGTGGTGGTCGTCACGTATCTATAGATCAAATCAATCTTCTTGGCAGGTGTGATGTTAGCTACAAATTGCGGATAACCCAATCCACAGCTGCGCGAGGATTGGTTCTCACTTGGTTCTCACTTTATTGTTTTGTTCTCACTTTAGTGAGCTTCAGTCAAAATTGGGTTTTCCGCAGCTTGTAGTTGTAGCTAACTTCATAGCCGCCAAGATGTTTGGTTTGGTCTATAGTAGATATTATACAGAAACTTATTTGCAACAAAAATATTAGTAGGTAGATATATAACGTTATTTGACTAGGTGTTAGCGATAACTGATTCGGCACGGTCAGTCTTCGGATGGGTGACCGCGTGGCATTTTCGACTGAACGTTAAAGCCGGAAACATACTATCGGACGCGGCTGACGGACGCGACTGAAAGCCGCGACTTAGGAATGTGCACAGTCTTAAAACATCCGGTGTGCCAGATCGCTCTCGGACGTCCGAACGCTCAAGGTCGTCCGAAGGTGACGTCCGGAACTGATGTCTGATAGTGTGCACGGCTCAGTGTACTTTCATAGTCTAGATACCTATCAGTCGCGGCTGTCAGTCGCGTCCGTAAGCCGCGTCCGATAGTATGTTTCGAGCTTAATTCGACCTGGATGCCACATTGTAGGTCACACTTCTTTTAACTGTTGAGTAACTGATTGATTAAATTTTTCGTAACATTTTCTTGAGTAAAAGGAAAGAATCTTAAGTTCTTAAGAAATCCATGAAAGTCAGTATTTTTGAGTGGCACTCAGCCATCACTCAGCCCTTCCGCCCCACATCCGGCCTTTGTGGCGACTTCAAACGATACTATGAGCCTCTTATCGGGGCCACATCCTGGCAAAACTGAAATAAGTCAACCACTCGTTAAATTATTGTTCTTTTCTACCAACCGACGAAACGGAGGAGGCTTACAATTCGACGCATACAATGCGACACAAAAGAGATGAAATGAATTATTCGGGAACTAAATTATCACTTTTGCTAGAACCACAATCTGAGCTGCCAATCATTGTTAATATCCGAGCATTTTTCTCGTTTTACGTTATTTTGTAGATTTTTAACAGGAAAACAGTATCATTATGCCAAAAATAATGCAAAATATGATAACAAAGCGATAGTGGCGACCTCATCTATTTTCAAGTCTTTTATGTCGCACTGTATATACAGGATTATCAGCTTACCTTGTACTAAGCCGAAAGGGAGTGATTTAGACCATCATTATTAACAAATTTTACTATGGGGCTAACAAAAAATTTAATAAAAATTTCAGCTGTTTCATACATTTTGTCGATTCCGAGTTACAAATTTGTATGAAATTGTTTTTTCTCGAATTTGATAGCAAATAACCCTGTATACTATATGTATATTTTTATGTTTGACCACGAATAACTTTTTACAGAATGGTCCGATTTTGATTATTCTTTATTTTTTGTATATCATACTTCAAAGGTTCCATTTAAATTTTATTGAAATCGGCTAACCCATTTTTGATAAATCAACAATAATGTGTTAATTACTACATCAATCCGTGCGACCTATTCGAATTCTGTACCCGGCTGAAGTCGGTCATGCCTTTTTATGGAAATACAGATATTTCAACACACCACCAACAACTGGATGTAAAAAAGCGTGTATCTTACACGTTTCATTTTCAACACCCATCATTCATTAGCCGTAGGACGTCTACAGCTAGGCATAGGCCTCCCCTATGGATTTCCAAAAAGGCAGGTTAGTAGCGGCCTTCATCTAGCGCGTTCCTGCGTTCTATTATATCATCAGTCCACCTAGTCAGTGACATCCTACACTGCGCTTGCTGGTCCGTGATTTCCATTCGAGAACTTTACGGCCCATCGGCCATCCATTCTTCGAACGATGTGCCCTGCCTACTGGCATTTTAAGTCGCTAATCCGCTGGGCTATGTCGGTAAATTTGGTTCGACTGCTGATCTCCCCATTTCTGATTCAATCTCGCAGAGAGACTCCAAGCATAACCCTCTCCATAGCACATGTTGAGCTTATTTCATTTCATTTCATTAACGTTTAAATTGAACTTAATTTTAAATATTAGTTGCACCTGCACCTGTAGGTATGTTTTGTTCAGTTCTTATTTGAATATTAAATCAAACATATTATTAGAGTGGGTATTTATTTGCAGCATATTCTCACATCATTTCATCTTTTCATCTCCATTTCCAATCGAGGGCGAGCCTTTTGAACGCCTACGGAACGTGAATAGCAAGTTTCATATCAAAAACTCGTACTTACATCACTTGAACAAAATGATGCGATAGTTTGAATGTTTGTTCACTTTGTTCCATTCTTTTTGAAGTAACGGCATAAAATGAGAGATTTTCTTTCATTTAGGAGTTTAAATAATATGACCACATGCTTTGTTCGCCGTGCAGATACAGTATAACCTAAGTATACCTACGGCTACAGCTAAATCCCGACAGAAATATTTTCAACATCGTTACCGTTCAAGACGCAGGTCGTCCAACGCCGGACTAGGCCTCTCCTATTTCCAGTAAAACTGTCTAGAGTTCCATAGATCGTGATTAGGTATATTTTTTCAATCATCATGCAGATCGTCGGTCCAGTTTGTAGGCTCCTATGCTGCGCTTGCGCTTTGATACAATGGATCAGTGGTCGTCAAACCGCGGCACGAGGTCGTCAGTGGTCCGGCCCTCGGCTTCTATATTATGTGTAATAGTCTAATTTGTTCATTTTTCAAATTAAGTACTAATGCACGCTAGCTACAGACGTGCATTTAAGTTATAGTAACGTGGTCTGCTTTGTTCATGCCTGTTTTGAAATTACTGAAAATAAAAAATATAAAAGCAGTATGGTTAATCTGATTTGCTCATAACTGTTTTCAAATTACTGAAAAAAGCCGGAAGTGAATTAGTCTGCATTGTTCAAGCTCACGTCTACTTTGAAAATACTAAAAAAAACCTATAAAAACTTCGCGCTCGCTTCGTTCGCGCATATTTTTTTCCCTTGGCATGTTCCGTAAGCAGCACGGTAACTTAAAACAACGCGGGCTAGTATTTTAGGATTTCAAGTTCATCAGTGTATGGCCCACAGTGATACTTCATACTATCCTATGTGGCCCTTTACCAGAAAAGAAGGACGACCACTGCACTAGATATTTAATAACTCGGTATTATTATAGACCTGCACCTGGCTACACAATGCCCACTCTTATTCTCCTATGGATTTTCAGTAAGAGCTGTTGAAAGATGCTTAAAACCTTCTAGCATTTCCCCGTGGTCTCGATTTGATCGTTGATCCACCTTAACGGTGAAGGCTGTGCTTGCGCTTGGATACACGGTATACGCTATACAAACGTATACTTAATATGCTATGTGAGTTACAACTTGCTGATGTTGCTCATTTGGTCAAAAACCATCAAACATACACGATCCACGACTGAAACCGCAGGGCGATTCTAGTTTATAAAAAGAACGCCGTGTGAATTTTTAACAGGGTATTATTATAGACCTGCACCTGGCTACACAATGCCCGCTCTTGAATACAGATGCCCGACAAAAGCCGGATGGAGCCTTTTGACGCATCCTCCGGAAAATTTATCGTTTTTCATTTCATTTTTGTGTAAGTTCATAAAAGAGGATAAGAGAGCCTTCAGCTAAATATTCACCTCGATCTTTTGAGATAGGCCGTTGTTAAATTTTACCCGTCTGTCCAGAAATGGGGGTAAGGTTTTGGGAGGTTTCAAAATGGATAGGTGTTCGAATTTCAATATGTGTGGCTCTGTAAGCACATAATATAGGGAATATATCTGAGCAATGAGACGAGCAATTGACTGCCTCGGTGGCTTAGTGGTTAGTGATCCTAACTTCTAGATCAAAGAGGCGTGTGTTCGATCCCCACCCAGGGCAAATATTTATGTGATGAACATAAGTGTGTGCTGTGTCTGGGTGTTATTTAGTTACTATCTATATAAGTATGTATTGAAAAATAAATATATGTAGTATATCAATCTTTGGCAGCCATAACACAAGCTTTGCTTAGTTTGGGGTCAGAGGCCGTGTGTAAGATGTCGCAAAAATATTTATGATTTATTTTATTTTATTCATTTACCTCATCACTCGAGTGGAGACCACGTACCGATACGTGCAGCGTAGGACGTGACCCATGAGGTGGATAGATGACCTCAATCAAAGAAGATATACCTTGTATTTAATAATACTACGCCTCAATGAAGACCGCAAGATGGCATGAATACCTACCGCTCAACAAGCCTATTCTAATCGATCTTATTTTTTATATGTACATAAATAAATGTTGGGGGACATCTTACACACCGTCTCTGACCCCAAACCAAGCAAAGCTTGTCATATGTCTGCCAGAGACTGATATAATACATATACTTAGTACATATTATAAATACATACATTCTTCAGATTATTATAGATACTACCTAAATAACACCCCGACAGTGAGTGACCTATGTTTATCACACAAACCACTAACCCTACATAAAGCAAACAAAACCCTGGGTGGGGATCGAACCTACGCCTCATTGAAGTCAGAAGTCATAATCATAAATAATACCGAACCTGAAGTAACGCTTTGAATTTGAAATTTCCTGCATGTCCTCTTAGAGAGCGTGTTTACAAACGCGCGCAATGCGAAGAAAAGTGAAACTTAATTGGAGTCAACATTCATTGTCCCAGCTTAGGTACCTACTAAGTATTCGAACTTAAACGTTCACCGTGAATAATTGCTTAACAGTATGTACTCGTACTATTAGTTCCCTTTAACAACTTAGCAAGTTTAAATAGCAGTGGGCAGGAAACACGTTCTCGCGTTTTTTGTAAAACATTGAGAAAATTTTCAATACATTTCTGATAAAATTTATGTTCCGGGAGAAAACTCATTCACCCCTTAAATTGTAGCAAAATGTTATGTTTTTGGTGTCAATCGCTCGTAGTTCTTATTTTTTTCAGAAAAGTTTTTAGTTTATGTATAGTTTTCAACCAAATTTAATCGTAACAATATGATACTTATAGAGTTTAACCTAAAGATCAAATAAAAAACCTGTAAAAAATAATATTTAGAGGCAGGTAACAGCTTATTAACGGTTGCTGGAAGAAATTGCTTTTTAGCGATAAAGCCGCCGATTGTAACACTAGCTATAAGTTCCACTAAACTTGTTTTCCTAAGTTTATTTAAGTTTTGGTGTGACAAAAACTAATTGATCTGTCTATCTATTATTTTTTTTATGGCCAAATTGGCATCTCCCGATTGCCTAAGGTTACTGCGTTCGGCTGACAAGCGCAGCGTAGAACGTCCGCAAGAACATGTTTAAAAACACGCGACTTCGCATTAGAGTTCGGTCTTATTGGAGATCTAAGCAAAACTTTAAGGGCTGCTAGATATTAAAAAATTAAATTAAATTAAAATTCGTTTATTACACAAAAACTTATGTACTATATCTACATTATACAATAAAAAATAGAATAAATTGCTAAAATTAGTCTAATGCATGTTACAGCCGTTCCGTGGTACATCATAATTTTAGCAATAAACCGGCGGTGTAACCGGTACATAATTGACTAACATGGGCTCTGATCTCCACACTAGGATACCCTGTGTCGTGAAGATCAATTGACACTGTCAAGATTGTACTAATTTACTTAATCGATGGTACAGTGATCAGTTAAAAAAATAAATAAATAAATAAATAAAAATAAATAAATAGTTAACTGAATGTAGTGAAAGGAAGAGAGAATTCGATAATACATACTTTGTTTTTATACTTACAATACTATACAAATACTTACGGTAACATAACAGTTATAGAAATATTGTAACGAAATAATGACAGATTTAAATCTTGAGGGTGCATGATCGAGCGCGAAATGTGTCATTACCGCAATACGCGAGGTCTCGAGCGAGCCAAGGTTTGCAGCAATGACAACCGTGTCATGTTCAGTATATACTAGTTTATTAATATATATATATATACATTATTTATATATATATATATATTTGTGAGAGAATCATAGGCCGAATTTTGGTAAAGTTCAAAAGAATTTAATTTTGTATTAAGTAGGAGTTAGTAAGTAGTAAGTTATATAAAATAACTAATTATCTACCTATCTGATTACATGAAGGATTTTTTCCGTCTCAACATTGGACATGCCAAAAAGCCACTTAAAGAGCATTTATTTACATATATTCCTGGTGAAAGGAAGTATGTTAAGAAAGCTATTTATTTTGCTGTAAAGGTAAGGTCCTGTCCAGTCGTAAGATCTTTTAAAGTGATCAGTCTTCCTATGAGGCAATTTCCACCGAATGTGTCTGTGGGAGATAAGCATAGAAGTAAGTGCTGTTTTATGAAACCTCAGTATGACAGAAACTATGTACAGCTGTCTTACTTGAAGGTGGCCACTTTCCTTATATAAAGCTTCAGTTGGGTATAAGAATGGTTTATTAAGAGCCACTTTAAGAACTGCTCTCTGAGCACGTTCGAGTTTTTCGAGATGTTTTTTGGCAGCCCCACCCCATACCACAATGCAGTAGTTTATAACTGACTTGCAGAGAGAATCATAAACCATATTAATAACTTCTACAGAAGCAGAGACCTTAAGTTTCTTAAATATATGCATTAACTTCCTGACTCTTCCAGAGAGAGTAATAATATGAGGCTCCCAGGACAGATGCTCATCCAAAACGACTCCAAGATATTTAATAGTCTGTACTTGCTCAAGTTTGTTACATTCACATGTATCATACCGGGAAAATTGACACTTGTGAAATGATAATGTTAAGGGGGTTAAAGGAGCGGTGCGAGTTGAGATGCTAAACGCTACTATTTTTGTTTTTGTCGTATTCAGTGTCAAAAGGTTATTGCAAAGCCAATCACCCACTAAATTTACATCTTCTTGAGCAATATCTTGAACTGTCTGCCATGAATCACCGTAAAAGATCAAAGCTGTGTCATCAGCGAAAGTAAAAATTTGACCTTGGTTAAGTTTAAGCGAGCATAGGTCGTTTATATACACTAGAAACAAGGTGGGCCCTAGAACGCTACCTTGCGGAACACCAAAATTAATGCCTCTAGCTTTACTACTCCAATCACCTACACAAACTTTTTGAATTCTGTTATAGAGGTAGGATTTGAACCAACTAAGTGGTGCACCCCGTATACCTAGTAGCTCAAGTTTTTTGATTAGGATTGGGCGTGACACAGTGTCAAAGGCTTTGGCAAGATCGAGAAAGACTCCAGCACACTTGAAACCTTCATCGATCCTGCCAGCCACAAAATCACTCAATGAGGTTACGGCATCCTCTGTAGATTTTTTTGGTCGGAAGCCAAACTGCTGTGGTGATAAGAGCTGGTGAGATTCAAGATACCTCAAAAGTCTCAAATTAACTACTTTTTCTATGATTTTAGATAGACAGCTTAATAAAGAAATTGGCCTGTAATTGGCAGCTGTGTGCTTATCACCATCTTTGAATATTGGCGTTATATTGGCCTCCTTGAAACAGTCTGGAACGTGACCGCTGGATAGACTCAAATTACATATGAAAGCGATGGGACTAGCTAAAAAGTCTTTTGCCTTTCTGAGAATTTCATTGCTTATGCCATCATGACCTGGTGCGGACTTAGATTTTAGTTTTCCAATAATTTTAAGTATCTCCAAATCATCAGTAGGGCTAAAAAAGAAAGAATCCGAAGTTGTGTTAGTCATTGGAAGCTTTTTTAAATTGTTCACAAGTTCCGTTTCTGATTTACCGGTCATAAGTAATATATTATTGGCTAAATTTTCTCCAACTGTGCTGAAGTACTCATTTGCGACATTTAAAGACTCGATGGGGCTGTCACAGGAATGGAGTAACTCCGAGCAGTGCGTTATTTTGTTGCTTATGCCACACATTTTTTTCAGGGTAGACCAGGTCCTTTTATTATCACCTTTACAGTTCAGTAATTCCTTCCTATCGTAATCATTTTTAGCATTCTTAATAATATTGTTGCAGGTGTTACGATAGAGCTTGTAATTTCTTTCTAAATAGGTGTCATTTGGGTTATTCCTTACTAATATGTGCATAGCATCACGTCGCTTTGAACATTTTAAAAGTGAAGGTGTGAACCATGGGAGAAGGCAGTCGCGCTGTTTTTGTAATTTTCGAGGTTTATTCCTATGTTTATGAACAAGATTTTGTATAATATTAATAAAGTTGGAGGTCGCTTTATTAACATCTTCATGTAAATAAAAGTCGGACCAATCTAGTTTCTGTACATCTTCTAATAGACCTTTGAAGTCAATTTTATGTACAAGTTTTGTAGGAGTTTTAGACCTATTTGGTTTTTTGTTGACAGATGCTAGAATAGTGTCGTGGTCCGTGATGTCAGCTTTACATACAACAACCGTGCTTTCTAGATTAGATTTAATAAGAAAATGATCCAGACAGGCCCTATATATAGACCTCCTTTTAATTATAATTTGAATTGGGGGCGATAAGTCCCGCACCGATGTCCCGCATGGGGTGTTTTGTGCGTTTCCCTCTTCAGCCTCTACCCGAGCCAGCCCAGCTCCTTAAAATAACGGAGCGTGGCTCTGGGCCGCTGACGACCCCATCGCCGTAGTCACCTCTGCGGCGCTGGGGTCACCCGATCCGACAGCTCCCTGCAACAGGAAGTATTCCGTATTTGGTATAGGCGCCGGTTACCAAAGGCACACAGTCAGTCACCGACCCCGCCGGCGAGGTCGAGGACCGGTTAGATTCTCTCCAAATAGTCAAACAGTTCAACCTATTAGGGCCACAGGGCACACCCCTTCTGGGGTGCCCGGGCAAGTCTGATCTCCCCCGCCGGGTGACGGCCCCAGCCGAGGTCCGTACCTTCTCAGGTGCCCTTGCGCTAGTCACCCTATAACCTAATCTTAGGGCACAGCCGCCTTGCGCGCTCGCCCATGTCCGATAAGCTGTAGTGGCCTCAGAGGCCAACAGCAATAAGTCATTCAAAAAAAAAAAACTGAGCCGCTGGCATAACTGCTCCAGTAGCTTAGATGGTGAATGAGATGATGATAATGCAGAAGCATCATGCAATCCGTTAGCTATTCTAGTGTCGTCTGTGGCTTTGCAGTGCCACAGAACATGCTCTACAGTTTCGTTATCCTGCAAACAGCCGCGACATAGTGGGCTGTCAGTGGCTCCTAGTTTATACAAGTGACTATTTAAGTTGCAGTGACCAGTTATGAGTCCTACCATAAGTCGGAGGTCTTGCCGCTGCAACTTCAATAGGACCTCCTTATAAACACTTAATATGACTGAAATGCTAATAAAGTACCTAAGTAAGGCCGGGTGGCTAGCCCTGGTGTCGGAGTTCTTAAGCCGCCTGGCCTCTGACATGGCTTAATGGTAAAAAACAACCGGGACCTACAATTTAACATGTCATCGGAGCCACGGTAGCGCTCAGTTGTAAATGCCACCCGCGGTCACCGATTTGCTGCTGAATGCTGAACGTTGCTTAACTTCGATGATCGCTAACGAATATCTAGTCAACCTACTATCTACTACAGTTTCCGATAGTTACATGTGTCGGTATTTTATTTCAGTAATACATACCTATTTGATGTTTTAGTGAGTAAACATATATCGTAGTAGAAAAGTAGTTACTCTTCTTATCAATATTATTTTACTAAATACATTATATAACAAACATTTTGATATTTTTTATGGCAAGTGCCTTTATATAGAACCTAAGGATTTTTGTGTGAAAAATATTGAATAGGGTGTCTGTATATATATATATCCCAAAATATTTTCAATAAAAAAATAATAACAATGAATACATACGAGTACTTATGTCAATACGTATATAAAAACCCTAGGTACCTTCTTGGTGCAAATATGCAAATATTACTCATATCTTATTATTATATACTACGGGACTAATCGCGCACTAAAATTACGAGATTAATAAATACCTCCTCATCCCGACGTTTCGGCCGAGTTGCATCGACCGTAGTCACGGGTAGACTATCCGATCTGTCCATAGAATATTGCATTGAAGTTAGTGCTATGTTAATTAATATATGTAATACTTTGTTAGTCACTATCTATTGGAATAACAAGCGGAGCGACTTATTTTATGACCAGCTAAAGAAACTTCTAGAAATAATGCTAAGAAAATATAAATCAACAGACATCATTTTAACAGGTGATTTCAATTGCGACTTAAAAGTAAATACTTCAAATTCAAGTGCTTTACTTAACTTAATGCGAGAATATAATTTCGAGCAATTCGTGAAAAACCCTACCAGAATCACTAATAATACATCTACTTGCTTAGACCTCGTCTTTTCAAACTGTATTAGGACAAAAATAAATGTTGAAGTTAAAGACTTTGGTTTTTCGGACCATTTAGGGCCTGTGATAACATTTAAAAATATATTGAAGCCTAATATAAATGAACATAGGATATGGGCAGTAAAAAAACGAATATTTAATTCACAAAACATGACAAACTTCAAAAATGAATTAAAAAACATTGATTGGTCTGATTTATTAAGCTCAAAACCAAATAAAACAATAAATCATAACTATGACAAGTTTAATGAAGTATTGACTAAATTATTAGATCGCTGCATCCCTAAAAAACTTATAAAACTAAAGGCAAATAAAAAGCTTAGCTGGTTATCATATGGCATAAAAATTTCCTGTAAAAACAAACGCTTATTAAAACCCCTAGTAACATACAGTAAAGATCCGACACTTAGTAAATATTATAAATCATACGTGAAATTGTTAAAAAAAGTAGTAATTAAATCAAAACGAAATGTGTACATAAATCAAATGAAAAAATCTGAAAATAAAACAAAAACGATGTGGAAAATTATAAAAGAATGCACCAATAAAAATATGAAAAAAACAAAAACTAATATAAAACTAAAAATCAATAACAACATTGTATCCGATCCAAAACAGGTTTCAAATATTTTTAACCAGTACTTTGCCGCGGTAGGACGCAGAGGAGGCGGCGGGCCAGCCGCGCGCCGCAGGTCCTTGCTGCAGCGTACTGATAAATCGATGTTTTTAAGTCCAGTTCAGCCGCGTGAAGTTTATTTGATAATTAAAAGACTGAAAGGTAAATATAGCTACGGTATTGACGAATTACCCCCTGTTCTCATTAAGTTCTGCGCAGAAGAACTAACTCTTCCGTACTTCCTACTAATAAACCAGTCGTTCATAGAGGGTATATTCCCTGATCGTCTGAAAAAATCTTTAGTTAAACCGATTTATAAAAAATCTTCAAAACTAGAACCCTGCAACTACAGACCAATAGCTCTCTTGCCTACCTCTTCAAAAATCTTCGAAAAGGCAATGCAGACGCGACTATTATCGTTCTGTGAGAAATTCGAAATTTTTGACGATAGTCAATACGGATTTCGAAAAAACCGCTCGACTGTCTTAGCCGTCTATAAAATAATGCACGAAATTTTAGAGAAAATAAATAAAAAAGAATACGCTATCGGTATATTGCTAGATATTTCTAAAGCTTACGAAAATGTACAATACGACATATTACTAAACATAATGAAAGACATAGGAATACGAGGTACAGCGCACAACTGGTTCTCATCCTCCACATATTGTTCGTGAACAATATGTGGAGGTAGAAAACTTTGATTCTGAAACTAACATGATATATACAGCAAGGTCCACCCCAATAAAAATGAATAACTCAATCCCCCAAGGAAGTGTCCTTGGATGTATAAAGTTTTTATTATATATAAATGAATTACCTAAAATTATTAACGAGTCCTGCGTAATTTTCGCGGATGATATAACAGTTTTGACATCTTGTAAAAATAATTTAAATTTAAACGATAAATTAACCGACATTTTTGATAATATAATTAATTGGATGACTGATCATAACCTCGAAATTAACCTATCAAAGACCTCAATTATACAATTTAGACCTTATCAAAAAATCCCCCTTGACATAAATTTTTCATACAATAATAATAAAATTGACTCAGTGGACATGACAACGTTATTAGGTATAGATATCGACACGCACCTAAATTGGAAAAGCCACGTTAGAAAAATAAAAGCTAAACTATCAAGCTTCACATACGCACTCAGAGAACTGCGATATGCAACAAATCTAGACACAGCTTTATCAGCGTACTACGCGTTTGCATATTCGTGGCTAAACTATGGCATCATCCTCTGGGGAAACAGTGTAGATGCTAACGACCTGTTCATAGTCCAAAAAAAGTGCGTACGGATATTGGCCAATATCAAGCTTCCAAATACAAATAGACAACAATTCCACAAACCCTACTTCATTAAATTAAAGATATTAACTGTGGTGTCAATATATATCTTCGAAGCGTGCAAATTCGTAAAAAAATACCCACAGTTTTTCACAAAACTATCAAGTGCACGTGTCCATCCTGCCAGATCCCAATATCAGCATAACTTAATGTTACCGAAATCAAAATTATCGATACACAGCTCCGGGCCATGCTCGATGGCTGTTAAAATATTTAATAAACTTCCGGTCGAAATTAAGAAAATTGACGACGAAATCGAATTTGCAAAAGTATTAAAGAACCTACTTATCACGAAATGCTATTATACATTAAACGAGTACCTATTGGACAGCCATAAAATAGCAAAATAGCAAATTGAAACAAATAAATCGCTCCGCACAATATTGCTATACCCTAATAGGGTCATATGTATAACTTATAGAATATAGATACTAAACATGTTTCTTAAGACCTGCATGTAAATTATACTACATATGATGCAATAAACGATTGATTGATTGATTGATTGATTGATTGATAGACTGATGGATCGACTGACGGGTCGATGCAACTCGGCCGAAACGTCGGGATGAGGAGGTATTTATTTATCTCGTAATTTTAGTGCGCGATTAGTCCCGTAGTAAGTATATAATAATAATGTGTTTAAATCGCGAAGGTTTAAAAACAACATTACTCATATCTATGACATTGACCTAAAAGCAATACCGAGATGACGAGGAAAAGTTTCTCATCAACACACATAAGTACACAATACACACACAACCATATAACTTGTTACATGTAAATCCCAGCTTACAAAACTTCCGCTGACTGTGTCTTGAACTGACGTTTCAAAACCTCTGAAGATCCGGCACGATGTCGCAAAGGAGTCAAGTTCATTTCATAATTATCTAACCACATAATAGAGACACAACATAATTGATAAATAGTCGAGCCCAAGTCAGATTGTCTCAAAAGTTATTCAATGTATGGTTCAAACATTGAAGCTAATAATGAGGTAAACCTATAGGTAAAAGAGTGATATAGTCTCAAATAAAAATGATAAGTGGGCCTATTATTATAAGCATGCGCACACAGAATGTTCGAACTTGCAATAAAAATTATCCAACCTAAAATAGACACTATTTAGGTACCAATAGCTAGTACTTCGTCAATTTTTCGTGCCTTTTCTTGGACCTTTTTAAATATACCTACAACATCGTTGATAGGTATACTAGTAATATAATTAGGCAAGGCACAAACATAAATATAACAATTGTATTTCAAGATTTTTTTACAATAAATTCATATTAAATACTGAGTAGGTAAACGAGTAGAAGTAGAGTAACGCAAATAGATAACCAGTTTCTCTGTGTCTCTCTATTTTAAAATAGCTCAAATGAATCTTTTTTTAATGATTTTTATGCATTTTAAAGCTAATGTGATATAGATAGTAGATAGATAGTTTCATTTTACAAAAACATGCCGTACTTGCATACTCGATGTTATACTCTCACCTACCTACCTGGTACCTACACTATAGACCACACCACACAAGTTGGCGGATGTGAAGTTAGCTACAAGCTGCGCAATATCCAATCCTCACTGAAGCTTATATAAAGTCGAACGTTGATTGGCTTTTGCGCATATAGTAACTACCATCACATCCGCCAACTTGTGTGGCGCGGCCTATACATTTAGTTCCTTGCGTAGAAGATTTCAAAAATTGATCAAGATTTCACAAGAGAGCATAATATAGCTTTGAGCTTGCCAGACATATTTTCCGCTATCTAAATATTTACGGATCGGCTTGTTACCTTGTTAACTTGGCTAGACGCATAATTTCCCATCTCTACGCGAACCATACAGAATACTAAGCGTACTAAACATAAAATGGCATATCTTTATTTGCGACCCCAATTGCTATTTTATTCATTTTACCGCAAAATAAACTTGTGGGTTGTTCTTATATTTCTGCGTAGGATTTTATGTCATGCAGCATCTTTTTTTTGAGTTTCTGTTTAATTAACCTTGTGACCTGCCTAAAGCGTTTGATTATACCTATATGCATATCATAGAAAGTTAATCAAATAATTTTAATAAATTGCTTTTTAACTATAAATAGCAATCACATAATGATGATATTCGATTTTGAATCAACAATGAAGCATCACTAAGGAATAGGTAGTTAAGAAAATAGAAATCGCTTCATGAAAACAATATGGAGTGACGCAAGGAGAAATATTTGGTCCTATATTTTTAGTTCAAAAAATTTGTGTTATGAGTTTACAGTTCAGTGAATAATGCTCTCAAACTTAATACCGAATGACTTGTATAATGCCAGTCATTCATCACGTATAATATCTATACTAATCAAATACAATTTATGAGGCGCCTATTTCTGCATTGGAACCATTACATCAGGTTATCTAATATAATTTAGCTTAGTCAGACGCTATGTGACAGTTCCGTATGCAGACTAAAAAGTTCCTATTGTCTCCATCCGTCATATTGGCAACAAGCGTGTCTAATGAGGTCTTATTCTGCTTTACAGCCTCTGCATGCCGCGTCATCCAGTCTCCTGTCGCAATCGGAGGACGATCTAGCTGCTCCCCACTGGTGACACCACAGAAAGTAAAAGCAGATCGCGAGTCGGCCCCAGATTCACTGGCCGCGCGTCCACAGCGCGCGCACGACGGTCATCCCAAAATCTCCCGCCAAACCTTCGTGCCTAAAAAAGTTAAACGTCAACGTCAAACCCTTTTTTTTCTTCTTTTTTAATTTTTTTTTCGGTGCGTTGAACTTGAGTGCAGCGGCCGTGGTTTCATAAGTGTTGTGCCGCGGTGTAGTAGTGAAAGTGCTGTGACGTAACGTTAGAGCAGTTATTATGGCGGATACTAGCCGAATCGGGAAGCGATCTTTGACTGTCTTCGGTGAGTACTTTTTTATTGTTTTTTTTTTGAGTGTCGAAAGTAACAATGAGTGTTCATTAGCATGAAATAGTGTTTAACGGTTCGATGAACATGAATTACGGTTAACGAGGCACGCATCGACACCATTCGTATGATTAGAAGTCTATTAAAATAGAGAATGGAATGCTTACCGATAACAAGTGACAAAAAATGCCTTGTAAATGAACGAAATTAAAATGTCTCTGAATTTATAAACGTGAAAATTATATTAGGTGTGTATGTACTCGTATTAGTTAGTAGAGCAGGCAATTATACTTATTAGGTAAGTACTGTTTAAGAGTTTATACTTATTAATCAAATTGTAATTACATACTCTACATAAATAACTGTGTAATATAACTTCGAATAAAGATTAATTATAGTTCTAAATTGTGTAATAAATAGAATAAGGAGAGCAACATAATCCGCACATAAAAATGATTGCAAGTAAAATTCTTAAAGAATATTTTTGGCTTTGAAATTAAGTAGAGGCATAGATTAACTACTAGTTCATCTATGGTAGAGGTTATAGGTATAAACCGCCTTATTTTCAACCTGCCGTCAGTTATGATAATTTTAAAATTTGTGAATATTACTTAGAAATAATTTACTTATCTAAACAACCTAGATAAGAGCAAACCGTACATTATTTGCATAAATCCGTATATTTACCACTTTATAAACCAGGAACTGTAACCGAAGTACCGATTCTATAGGAGGTTCATAATCAAACCAAAGTTATTAGTTATTAGGTAACTCTATGTTACCTGCCTTCAAGTTCCGCTATAAACACGAGTTGGATAAATATTATGTACAATACAATATTTTATTCATGGGAATAGTACAATGATTTTATTGTACTCAATATTTTTTAAATATCAGAGAGAGTGTGTTGTGTAGGAATTTATGATAGGTAATAATAGTAGGTACAGATACCTAATGATTTAATATTCAAAAGCTGTTTTAAATAAATAGTCAATCAACAATCAATGATTACAAAAATGGGTTATCAATTCAAATCACTGGTCAACTTTTTATAATACCTACTCGTATATCACAAATTCATTAGTAGGTTCATAAGACTGTAACTGTGTACATAAAACATTATGACAACTTCTTAGGGTAATGTGGGTTCAGTTTAAGAGGCTCAACTGTTTTGTACTCTGCCGGTTTTTTAATACATAGTCATCTGCTCAACATAGACTTACCCATGAAGGATGATGACTATAAGCACCACGCTGTAGGTACGAGTCCAAGGTACCCTGATTTAGACGCAAACGTAACGTACAATAACTTACCAATTTTTATATTCGCAATTTTTTTTTGATTATTTATAAATCAAAACTGAGTTTAACTTACATAATTTAAGTAAATTTTAGAATTTAAATATAACGCGAAAAATTCGAAAACAACACGTAACTTATTGGGCACATAACGCGCGAGTTTTTATAGAGCATCATCCTAAAGGTTGGTGGACTAACATACGCCTTCGAAATTCTTCTACGAACTTATGCAGGTTGAAGAGGGTCAAAGCGTAGTGAAAATGATCTAGCCAGATACATTCATAGCACTCACACCACGACTAGAAATCGAGCCTGCGCTAATTTTCCCACAACAATAGGCCGGAGATTTTCCAACCCATAAATAAACCGCACATTTACCATTGTTAGGAACTGGGTGACACCAACCGCAAGATTCTATCATACGGCGCAGTGGCGCAGTAGGGAAGTCTCTGTCTTTGATGTTCGGGGTTCGATATTCGGCCTGGCAGATTTCTGGGTGATGAGTAGGTATAGATAACATCATATTCATAGTGTTGTGCTATCCATCATATTCCAGTGCTATGCGAGACGAGCCCGCGTGCTAGTACTCCAATCTTGAAAAAGATCGCCAAATGCGATCGGAACTGAAGTAGCAGTAATCTACTAAAATAAAGCGGGAGTAACACTTGTGCTGTACTTTAATCCTACTAATATTATAAACGCGAAAGTTTGTGAGTTTGTGAGGATGGATGGATGTTTGTTACTCTTTCACGCAAAAACTACTGAACGGATTTATATATTTTATATTATATTATATATACGCTTATATATCAGAATAACACATAGGCTATAAATTATAATGATATTGCGTAAATGTTCCATAACATAACGATAAATGTTAAGTAAGTAGGAAAAATTCTGCTATCTGCGAGCTATTCTAGAGTGCGCTTTAAGAAATGACAAAAAAACAACTGTCGAATCGAGCAACCGTCAAATCGCTTTTTTTTATTTTTTTTATTTTCCACCTCCTTTATTAAAGGTGGTTAGGTAGGGCCTCGGGTTTTAAAAGACGGAAAGTGACATAGTCTACTTTTTATCCCGGATAAATGAAGGGTTCCCATGGGATAGAACAAAAATCTAAATATGCGGGCGAAGCCGCGGGTAAAAACTAGTTAAAAATAATATTTATTATGTACTCATCCTTTAAAAATCCATACTAACTAACATATTAAATCCAAAAATGTATTTGTTTGTTTGTTATTCTTTGACATAGCATCAGCGCAACGAATCGATTTGATTTTTGGCATGAATATAGACAGACAGTCAAAACTATTTATTTACAGCCACTAATATAAAATATTAGTTACTAATTACTATATATAGTTCAGATGTCAGAGAAAATCTGCAGGAAACGCGGGTAAAACTAGTTAACACTACCGCGAGGCCATCGCGGCTTCCTTTGGCTTTGTTCTACCGAATCCTGAAGACTAGAAAATAACTCAAAACTGTGGACCACTCCTTTTCTGGAAGTCAGTTGAAATGGTCCAATATCATTGATACTTAATTATTTTGCGTTAAAAATGGCAAAACCGCCTTCCATCATGAACAAAATTAAAATATTTCCCTCGAATCGTTTACATTATTGTTGATTTTTCAAAAACGGCTCAGCCGATTTCTGAAAAATTTGAATAGAACCACCTCGGAAGTTTATCCTTTCAAACTAAAAAGTAATTTTTCGATTCGGTTCACAATTGGCGAAATAATCGATGAACATACACAAAAAAACCATACACACGAACATAGATCCTCCTCCATTTTGGAAGTCGGTTAAAAATAAAACATTTTATTTTGTAGGCATTGTATTGGTCGAAGCTTCAAAATAATGGAATCGAAAGAAAATACCGAACAATACAAAATTAATAGCAAAAAGAAAGCTTTTACGTCCCGGAAACGGAAGTACCTGCCGATGTTACAATCGTCCGAGTTACGGAAGCGCGAGATTACAATCTGATCTGTTTTATTGTTCTGGTGTAGATATTTTGGCCAGAATTTCTTTAGCCGACTCCACATGAAGGATGATTTGTCAAAATTTATCAAAAAGTTAGCCGTGGTGGTGTCTAAAGGTAAACACCCGCCTTACAATCGTGAGGTCGTGGGTTCAAATCCAAGTCCCGTATCAAAGAGTTCTTTGGAATTTATGTACGGAATTTCACACCACTGGCTTTTCGGTGAAGGAAAACATCGTGAGGCAACGTTCATACGTTCGTAGAAGAAATTCGATGGCGTATGTGAATCCACCAACCCGCACTGGGCCAGCGTAGTGGATATGCCCCAATCACCCTTAGTGGATAGGCCTACGTCCTGCAGTGGACTATTATTAAAAAGGTTGGTACATTATCAAAAAGTAAGGGTGCTTTTCCACTTGTAAAGCTTCAGTTTTTGCTAAAAGCTTTTTTTGCTCTTTTTTCTAAATGCATGCAATATATATGTAACATATACTCTTAGTTAAAAATAAATTTTACTACGGGATCAACCTCCAAATCACTAAAAAAACAAATTTGATATAATATACATATATACATTTTGACCATTTGGTTGAGAGTCGACGAACTCTTTATATGGAACAGCTGATGTTTTTTTACATGCACAAAGTTTCATAAAATATCATATTAAAATGTTTCATTTAAATTCTTACACCCACAAAGAGTCCTTATTATATTATTATTTTAGACGTTACCTTCCCACTGCAAGGCAAAGGCCTTCCTTCCCTCTTTCCATTTTGATAGGTCGAGAGCTTTGGTGTTCCATCCACTGCAGTGGGAATCAAGCTCGTCTCGCCATCTTTTTTTTGACGACTTCCATTTTTGCCCCACCAAGTCACCCCACTGGTGAGGCAGATTCCACTCCTTCACTGGGTCTGCCGAGAGGTCTCTTGATCTCGTACATGCTTAAAAGACCCACTCAAAATCACAAAGAAATGTTTCTCACTCGACCTTGACATAAAAATGATCATCAAATGATATAATAACGCATTTTATAAACATCAATATCGTACCGATAATAAATAATCGATGAATCGTAATCATTACGCGATCGTTACGACAACCGATCATGCGAGTAATCGATTTTTTAACAATCGACACGAATTTCTCAAATCGATGCTGCGTTTAGGCACTCGGATGATAAATTTTAAACCAGACGAAAAATTCTATTTTTGACTTTGATATCGGTAAATCTGAACTTGGCAAAACTTCAGCTTTGTAGCTACGTCAAACCTCGATACCGGGAGGTAGGTCTGATGGTAGGGGTACCTATAAACTTATTTCGCCTTATTTAATAAACACAGAGTTATTTTGGAGTAAGTTAGTTAAAATCCGTGTTTGGACTTTTACAAATGAATTAAAATTTAAAAAGAAGTTACTAGATGTACTACGCATATGGCCGTTTCAGTTTAATTTTTACCGACTTTCAAAATGGAGGAGGTATTATGTTCGTCTCTATTTTTTTGTGTAATATATACGAGTACATCAATATTTTCGCCAATTGTAGACTGATTTTTAAATTTTACCAAAATCGGCTGAGCCATTTTTGGTATATCAACATTAATGTACATGGATGTCACATCAATTCGTGCAAATTTATTCAAATTCTGTATATGCAGGAAGTTGGTGGTGGCATTTTTTGCAAAAAATAATTATTTATCTTAGCAGAACGCATAAACGCACCCCTGTCAAGTGTTGTTCTTGCATCGATTTTTTATCGATGTTTTCGAGATCATTTTATGGAATGTATGGGTGATCGATAGTATCGCTTACGGAAGGCTGCGCTGCACGCGAGGGGGTAACGATCGAATAATCGTGTTTGTTTTATTCGATTTATTATTTATGTTGCTCAGGGAATCGGCAGCAAAAAGTACCTAATGTCGAACGTATCGTATATCATTTTGTGATTAATCTAGACAGCTTTATCTTGTTTTTAATTACGTAGAAATCAGGTTCATTTATTGCATGGAATTGCTAAATCTACAATTTAATAAAGGTTTTATAGAAATAATTTGGGATCTCATTTTGTTACTTAAGATTCACCCTTTTAGTCTAGCTAAATACAATACCTAATAGCTATAACAAATATGAATTAATAATAGAATAGAATGAAAGTTCAATTTGTCCAGAAAACAAAGGTTAAGTATTTAATTGGAATATTAGCGAGCACCAAATTCGGCGAGGCCGGTCTCCTGGCAGTCCTTACAACCTAGGTGTTTGTCAACGATCACCAAAGTTAAGCTACGTTCGGCATGGTCAGTCTTTGGATGGGTGACCGCGGGTGGCATTTCCAACTGAGCGCTACCCTGGCTCGAATAACTATAAATTGTAGGCTCCAGTTATTTTAACCGTTTAGCCATGTCAGAAGCCTTCAGGCTGCTTAAAACTCTGACACCAAGGCTAGCCCCGGCATTTGCCATCAACTTTTTCACACGTTATCAGAAGTTAACCAAAGACGTTTACTTATAATAACCTACATATTTTTCTTGAATTTAACAAGTGTCTAGGTCTACTTTTACTTTTTTAATTTTCCTCGTTATGCGGACAATAATTAACTTTCCTGACTGTTTTGATCACGCCACGCTAAATTGTAAGCTGTTTATACCTACTCACCCAGTAATTAGAAACCTAATCTGCCGGATTCTACTTTCAGTCACTTTAATTTGCTAAATACCTACTGAGATTGTAACTTGTTGTACAACAAGATAATTTTTTGCAAAAATTAGCATGACCGACTTCACCCGTGAACAGAATTCGCGAATATTTCGCACGGATCGATGTAGCATTTTTCACATTATTGTTGTTTTATCAAAAATGGTTGAGCCGATTTTGATAAAATTTAAATGAGACCAATTTCGAAGTATACTCTTTCCAATAATAAAAGAATTATTGAAATCGGACTACTATGAAAAAGTTATGCGTGTATACATAAAATATATATATATAGGTATACACGTCGAATTGTATACCTCCTCCGGTGGTTCATCGGTCAAAAACATAGGTACACGCTAACTTGGGGAGAAGTCGTTTAAAACCTCACCAGTAGTCAGTCACCAGAGGATGTCAAAAGTTGTTATAAAATCTAGACGGCTAATTTAACGTTAGGTATAGCGACATCGAAAGTACAGAAATTACGAAGACAGACAAAATAATTTAAAACAAAACGAATGAAATGTAATACACCTATTATTATTATAAAAAAAATTACATATTATTAAATATACAATTTACCTGATATACAGGGTTATTGCTAATCAATTAGCATCCTTTTAGGGGCTTATTCTGTACATCAAAACTAACAACTTCTGTTCAGCGACTTTTGTCGAAACTAAAAAAAAATCAGCTGTTCCATACATTTTGTCGCGGGTGAACGAATTTATTTTTTGAGTTTTGACAAAAGTCGCGTATATATAACAAAAGTTGTTAGTTTAGATGTACCTACAGAATAAGCCACTAAAAGGATGCTAATTGATTAGAAATAACCCTGGAAATTTTAAGAAGTTTTATACTAATTTTATTTAATAATTTTGCTTGTTTCATGGCATTATGGCGCAAGTGTCTAATACGATAAAGTTAACGCGTACATTATGTTTCTCTCGCAAAGTAGTTAAACTACGATTTATTTCCCGTTAAATGCACAGAAACCTGCGTTTCTGTCGCGCGTGGAAACTGCCATAGAGCAGATATGTACAGAAAAGACGCCTGCTTACATTCTTCGTGTCACGAATATGAACAAATTGTTCAAAGGACACGTGAATACGCTGCCATAAAGAAGATATCATATTTTCGCCAATGGTAAACCGTTCTAAAAATATATCTTTTTATTCATACTCCCGAGGAGATCCCATTTAAATTTTATTTAAATCTATAATTCAACAATAATGCACATAGATGTCACATCAATTCGTGCATACTATTCGAACTCTGTAAGAAGAATAAGTAATCCAGTGGAAGTCGATGGTGCCATTCTTTGCGAAAATAATTATTGAAATTTTTCTTCAATCCGTCGCATGGAATTCTATGGACTGAATGCGCTAGGTAGGTAGTGACGTATCTCTGAGTAGTGGCGTATCTATATTTATGTCTCTTATACTTAATAACTACTAACTTCGGCTTAAGTTTCACTCGATTGTGTCGTATAGATGATTTGAATTGACAACTCTCCCAACTGTTAGCATTTAGCATCTTCTTGTTGTTGTTATTTGTTTGACGATACACCTGTTGACCCCTTCTGAGTCCCAAATCGTCTAAATAACATCTCGAAATTTTAACGCTCCGCAAGTGTTTCGTAAAAGTAATTATTATTTGCTCTACATCAATTAATGCTATTGAAAAACTTCGTTCACCAATTTTTATCCAATTCCCATGGCCTTGATTACCATATTGAGTGTTAAACTTCATAAACTGCAACCTATTGCTACTCCTTGTGCCTCAGAATAAACCTTATGCTCCGATGCTAATAAACCGACTGCCTCGGTGGCTCAGTGGTTAGTGACCCTAACTTCTGGATCAAATTCGTCTGGGTGTCATTTAGTTACTTTCTATATAAGTATGTATTTAAAAATAAGTAAGTATATGTAGTATATCAGTCTCTGGCAGCCATATCACAAGCTTTGCTTAGTTTGGGGTCAAAGGCTGTGTGTAAGATGTCCCAAAATATTTATTTATTTTTAGTTTCGACAGAAGTTGCAGTACAAAAGTTGTTAGCTTTGATGTACAGAATAAGCCCCTAAAAGGATGCTAATTGATTAGAAATAACCCTGTATAGTTTATTGGTTTATATGGCACCCGACGCCATTTTTTGTCTTCCCAGTCTAGAAATCGGGCCGCATCTAACACATAAAAACAAAACAGTCGTCTCGCTAAGATTCAAGTTTAAATATACATAGGTACCTACTTAAATAAATATTTAGTTTTTTGCTAATATGGCACCCAACACCAGTTTTTGTCTCCCCAGACTAGAGATCGGACCGCATCAAAGACAAAAGAACAAAACCGTCGCGCTCGGGTTCCAGCTCAAAGAAAACACTTTCCATCGCTTTCGCTTCCTTTGCCGCGGATTGGGCGACATCGGCGACATGACACCGATAACTCATGTTTACGCTAATACGCCTTTGCTAAACACATCTAAGAATTTGCATAATCTGGTGTGATTCATTTGGACTTGTTCGCACTGGCGGATTTACGCATAGGCTGAGTAGGCTGAAGCCGAAAAAGAGCGGCAGAATTTAAGGGGCGGAATAGTAACCAAAATTAGCTTAGGAATGTGGCCGAAAACTATGTCTTGTGTAATAGGTATTTGGCTAAATCGTAGACACGGATGTAAAAATCATATAGGAACTGACATATTTAGGAAAGTTACGAAAAGAGATCTTCCTTTTCGTAACTTTGCTTTGCCCTTTTCGTAAACATGCTTGTAAAGCAAGCGCTCTACCATTTAAGGTTTGCGCACATTGTGTCGGGCGGGTCGCAGCGGGCAGCGCATATATATGAATAACTAGCTGCGGCCCGCGGTGTTACCCGCGTTAGCCTGAGATAAAAAGTACCCTAGGTGTTAATCCCAGGTCTAAGCTACCTCCATACCAAATTTCATCTAAATCGGTTCAGCCGTTTGTTCGTGAAAGAGTAACAAACATTAATCCATACAAACTCACAAACTTTCGCGTTTATAATATTAGTAGGAAGTAGGATATATGGAAATGGGGAATATGCGGCCCGCTGCGCCCCTTGTGCGTTTGTTCATATAAAATACATAATTTTGAGCGATTTGAGCGGAATTTTGCGCCGCGATGCGTCCCGACATTACCTATGTGCGCGCTTTTAGGCTACCACGGCTTTTGACTCTATTAAGACAAGTGTAAGCTAAGTTTCAATCGTTTAATCAATAAATCTCTAGATGTCAGGTAGAGCACTTATTAAATTTCGTATAACACCTATTTTACACCTACTAGTTACATATATTAATAAATTAATTGTAGTAAAACACCTATCCTACACTTAATTTAATGTTCATTTTAACTCTTTATAACGGAACTTCTATGAAAAAGCAAAATAACTGCGAATCCATGTGACACATGTTCTGTTTGTGATAAACATTTCAAACATTGACGCGCTCGCAGGATTTGAACCTGCATCCCTCTGGGATTCCGGCCCAGATGCTTTGTCCAAATTAAGCTAGGACGCTGTACTACGATTACTACGAACCCGCCAAATTAATGAAGTGTTTATCATGTGATACATTTTTACTGTTTATTCAAAATAACCTAAATAACCTCTAAAAATCTATAAATAGAATAGAAAAAAAGCGATTATCTTTAACAATGCAAGTTTATTTAAAAAATCGTTACATCAAATCGTCACTATTATGTGACACAGTTTCTCAACCTTTCGCATTTACTGTAACAATGGAGCCGGTCGCAGCCGGAACCACAACAAACGCGGATCAAAACATTACGTGTGTGATGACGCATCTTCTTATACAGGGTGTCAAACATAATGCATTTTTAAATAAGTAAAGCACAGGTGTTAATCACTCATAAATTAAGTAGAAAACTGCTACTGCAGTGCTATGCGAGACTAGCCCGCGTGCTAGTACTCCAACCTTGAAAAAGATCGCCAAATGCGATTGAAACTATTGTAGCAGTTTTCTACATAATTTATGAGTAATTAACACCTGTGCTTTACTTATTTAAAATGTGCGAAAACCACGCTAGTTTCCATTGCATTTATGTGTATTTTTTTTAACGTCGAATATAATCATATTCTGGAATATCACGGTACCTCTTCGTCACCATAAACAACTTTCTTTAAAGAACTAGTTAACACTGAAATCTCGGAACAAAAAATCAGATGTTATATAGAAAAAGTTTACTTATCGATTTACGAATAAATGACATGCAAGAGGAACAGCTATTATTTTTATTATTATTTCGTGTTTTGTCCCATAATAACAATCAGTTATAATGATGAGTACAATGATATCTAGACGCACGCAGTGCGTCCAAACAATTGTAGAATATCACCATCACCGTCGTCGCCTAGATTTACACTCTGTATTTGTAGTGGCGTGCCGTTAGACGTAAAAATAACAAAACCTCGGAATCCAGGGCTAGTTCATGAATCTTAATAAAAAATAAAACTATTGGTATGCATTGTTAAAAGTTCAACAATTTACACTGATATTTTTTTGCTATTTTAGAATTTATGTCGTAGCAATGTAGTTTATTACAATGAGTATAACTAATTCTGTAGATATATTAACATCACAAGTGTGTGTAATAGTTATGAATATTATTATGATAATTTCTTATAATATGCCCATTGTGTAACAAACACCTTGTATATGAGGTCTTGTGACGAACGCGCTGCGTTTGACAACTTGACATAACGGATTGCTACAGACTGCTTTAATGGGTCACGGATGCAGCATGTCGTGTTGGAACTTCAGAATCATCATCATCTTCAACCTAATTTTTTTACGTATTGATCATAGGTGCGGTGTTTGAATTGACTTGGCATTATTACTATTATTTTAAAGTTCAAAATAAAATATTCTCCTAAGAAACATCTGAAGCTTGTCCACCATTTTTGTGAAATCGTATTTGACATTTGATCACTATGCGTTACATGCATTGCAGTTTCTATGCGTTTTCGACGCCATGTTTCTGAGATCATGCATCACAAGCACAACTTTTTTACTTTATGTCACTTCTACTGTTTCTCATTATTCTGAGGTATCGATCCACTGATGAGTGTAGGAGACAACATGAGACAAGTTAGTCAAACGGCTCTATCTGTTACATTCCAGAGAACCTTACTTAGAGGTACCTATATTTCATAGTATGAAATAAAATCAGAAAGAACTGGAAAAGTATACTTCTTAAAAAAACAGCACTTTGTATTAATAAGTAATATTAATTATGGCAGCGAAAAGAGCGATTATAAAACTTGCTTTCGTTACTTAAATTGTAAAATAGGTGTAAGTTTTTAGAAATAAGAAATAAGTTACAATTATTTATTATTATTTATTTATTCATAGGACAAGGGCCATCCTTACACTGGCGTAACTATAGGGTGGCAAGGCTGGCAAAATGCCACGGGCCCCCGGACTAGAGGGGGCCCCGGCCTAAGAGACCGCATACACAGAAATAGCCTAATAACATTTTGAACAAAATTTCCAAATTTTATTACCGTAATGAAAAAACCTGAAAATTTTTCGCGCTCGCTGCGCTCGCGCTTCGTACAGCTATAAATGTTTCCCTTACTCGCACCTCAGTTTAAAATTTTGCCTTTACGGAATAAAACAACAAATTACATTAAATTACAACGTGTCATTTACATTACATTTTTAATGGAACGGGGCCCCATCTAAAAAATTTGCCACGGGCCTCAGATGGTATAGTTACGCCACTGCTTACAGATTTTCAAACAAATAAATAAATCAGCCAACGACCATCAGTAAATCTTTACTGGTAAATTTTATCTAATAAATTGTACTGTTTATTTCCATATGGTATATTTTGATACAAAAAGCAAGTCAAGCTTATCGGAGCTTTTTTATTTCAAAAACAAGATCTAAGAGACGAATCCGCGTTCACACTCGAATGGCTTAGTGGGTCGCCGGCGACGCTTCGGATATCAAAAGTCTATTCCGGTGAAGGCCTTTCCGAGAAATAAATCTCCTAATAAAATAAAATCTTTCGGAGAAACGAGCCTTCTAATGGAATCCAAGGACTTACAGATAAATTGTCTTTAAAACCTGTTAGATTCGTCTTGATAGAAGGATTAACCTCAATTTCTCTACCAGTTTTAATTTTAAGTTGACAGACAATCATCATTATAACTACATACTCATAGGACGTAGTATATAAAACAAAGTCGCTTCCCGCTGTCTGTCCCCATGTATGCTTAAATATCTTTAAAGCTACGCAACGGATTTTGATGCAAGTTTTTTTTAGTGATTTAAGGGAAAGGTTTATAATATATGTATAATACACCTGTGCGAATCCAGGGCGGGTCGCTAGTTTCTTTATAAACATGGACGTTGTGAAGTTTTTTTTTAATATAAATGACAATACTACACTACTACTACATAGAAAGCAATTGGATCATCCACAGACCCTTGAAGGTCTAAAGATAATCCAAGTGCTCAAGCCCACTGCTAGTTGGCAGCGTGCCCAGCATGCTGGCAGCATTTCCACGCTGAATGGCAATGCTTATACGTTGAGCCAAATAAATTGTGAAGTTAAATATCAACTTTACAGATATTTTCTAATTTCTGCAGCTGCACTAATGTTCCCTAGTTCCCGTATTTGTCGTTCATCTCGGTTTCAGGTTTGGTATCTTAATATTCTGTGCATATTTCAAGCATCTTCCTGTTGTCGTTAATAAAAATATCGAGCAAATTATAACTTACTTGTATGGAAGCACCCCTTAAATATTTATTTTATTTTAATTATGTAATTGTGAAACTGAATATTTAATTTAATATTCTGTGAAAATTTCAAGCATCTACCTATCACCATTATTAATATTGATCGAAAAACGGCTAAAAAATTCAGGTTTGTTGTATGGGAGCCCCTTTAAATGTTTTTTTTTCTGTTTTTAGTATTTATTGTTATAGCGGCAACAGAAATACATTATCTGTGAAAATTTCAACGTTCTAGCTATGACGTTACGCCATTCATGAGATACAGCCTGGTGACAGACAGAGGGATAGACGGACAGCGGAGTCTTAGTAATAGGGGTCCCGTTTTTACTCTTTGAGTACGGAACCCTAAAAAATATAACCCTACCTACCTCTCTCGTTATTAATATTGATCGAAAAACGGCTAAAAAATTCAGGTTTGTTGTATGGGAGGCCCTTTAAATGTTTTTTTTTTCTGTTTTAGTATTTATTGTTATAGCGGCAACAGAAATACATTATCTGTGAAAATTTCAACGTTCTAGCTATGACGTTACGCCATTCATGAGATACAGCCTGGTGACAGACAGAGGGATAGACGGACAGCGGAGTCTTAGTAATAGGGGTCCCGTTTTTACCCTTTGAGTACGGAACCTTAAAAAATATAACCCTACCTACCTCTTAGTTTTGTCTAGTTCATTGGAAAACGGCACAGAACAACGGCGATGATTCGCCGCGTAGTCCTAGTTGTAATTTTATTTATTCAATTGATACTTGTTTAGCCTAGCGCATACTCGAATTACACTAATTAATAATAATAATAAATTCTTTAACCAGAATAATGATTATAATTGTAATATTAGTGGATTACAGTCTAAGACCGCCATATGTCGAGTTTAGGCCTTTAGTGTTTTTATCTAGGACTAAGATTATACTACTACTAATCCATATCATAAACTTTACTAAGTTTGACGCTCTTACCAATATCTATACTAAGCGCCACACAAATCGGCGGATGAGAAATTAGCCGCACCTGACACTTCGCCGTGATTCGCTAATTACGAGTATTGCGCATGTGTGCACGGGAGTAGGGAGCGCGCAGGAGGCATGAGGTTGGCGGACGGTTATGCCCCGGCGCGGGCGTCTCGTTTCTCTGGCTCCCGCGCATGCCTATATTTCGGCTTTTGCGCAGCGCTCTGCGCACAACTTCCCATCCGCCGATTTGTGTGGCGCTTAGTATACTAGGTGTTGTACGTATCGTACGCACAATAGATATCAAAATATATAAGGTACCCTATAACAGTTATGTTACTTACCTAGTGCTTGTAGCCTGATTTAGTTATATCTTTCAGCATGTCCCACTTGTTACATGCAAATCCGCTGGACTGGACCACTGGCTCATTGACCGCGATCGAGAGAAAGCTGTGAATACTGTGATGTCATTCCCGCGCATTTATGTAACCGCCGCCATATTGCATTGTTCAATGCCAACGCGAAATGGCGCGAAATTAATATTGTGGTGCTTGAATTAATTAATAGATGCGTGGCTAGTAAGTACATTGCTAAACATGGTCAAAGAAAATATAACACCAAGTGAAAATATTAGTGAGAAAATAATTACCTATGTAGGTTATATCATATATGTAACTATAGCAATTTTATTTTATTTATTTATGTTTAAACCACTGTCCAGGGGCATTATTTTTTACTTTCGAACGGCTCGAACGTAAACGTAACTTTAACAGATTTTAGGTATAATCCATAAAACGTTCGAGCCGTACGAAAGTCAAAAATAATTCCACATGTCATTTTCCTCTCATCCAAAGGTTGTCTGAAAGAAATCTCTTTTAGCGATAAGACCGCCCTTTGTTCTTTTCTTCTACCTTAGTTAGTTTGTTCCTTTTGGTGGTGGCTATAAAGCATTGTTGTATTGTACAGGGAAATTATTTTCGATTCGTAAGTCCGTGTCTAGTACCGTTGTGTAAAATGGATAACATTCATTAAATTTGAAGGAATTGTCCATTTCACGCAACACTTTAAGTACTGGACTATTTTAAAAGGAACGGTAAACTGCAAAAAAGAACCCTAAAAACTCTAAAAAGTAAAGTTGACCATAAACACTCCGTAAAGTTTCGTATACGTTCCCAGCCGTACGAAAGTCAAAAATAATGCCCCGGTATTGCGTTATTTCACGAAGAAATGCATGCAATACAGGATATCCAGTTCAGGCGTTACACAGATGCCGTAACGTATTTCATAACCAACGTATGCGTTGGAAATTCCGCCTCATTACGCCGCATATCCATGAGTAACAAGGTCGCAAATCGCAAGATGACCTGGATTCGACCGCGGTTTCCAGAACTAGCTGAAATACAAATTGTTTATTAATAATACCGTTACCTAATAACACTGGTTAATACAGGTCGAGTGATTGCTAAACCACTAATAATAACTTATTGTGTTTTTATTATACAGGTATTTTCATAATATAAGCTGAGTTTAAGTAATTTTCATAATATAGCCTCCTTTGGTGGCCCAGGGGTTACTGACCCTAATTTCTGTACCAAATGGGCGTGGGTTCGTTTCCTATCCAAGGCATTTATGTGATGTAGATGAACATAGGTGATCGTTCTGTCTGGATGCTATAACTATATAAGTACATTCAATGTATTTAAAAATATGTAATGTAGTATCTGATATACTACATTACATATTTTTAAATACATGTAAATGTAGTATATCAGATACTATATTACATATTTAAAAATATGTAATGTAGTATCTGATATACTACATTAAATATTTTTAAATACATTCTCTACATTCTTCAATACATCAGTCTCTGGCAGCCATATTACAAACCTTTTGCTTAGTATGGGGTCAGACACTGTGTGTAATGAGTAAGATGCCCTAACATTGATAACAAAATAAATACATTACTCGACTCGAGTGGGAAACGTTTTTAGCTCTGATGCCGGGGCAATAGAATATGGCATCGTTATTAGGTATCCCCTGCCTTCATTTTTATCCATAGAAAATCATTTAGGTATCCCAGGTATTGAGTGGTTAAGTGAGTCTCGCCTACTGGACAGAGGGGTTAGACCAGGTTTACACGTAAATTGAAGCTACAGTTGTTTCCGTATGGCGCTATACATATTGTACAGCGCCTCTGGCGGAAACGAGGAAGTACTAACCAAAATGTATGGAGCCACACGCGAACACGAAAGTTGAAATAAACTACGCAAAACCTGGACTTAGGGCTCTGTATACCCACCAAAAACCCTAAAGTTCTATTCGGTATCCCCCGCCTGTAGGGAGAGGGTCCTAAAAGCGTCCGAAAAGACCCGAGAAGAACGAGGCAACAGTTCAAACTGTTGCCTCGTTCTTCTTGGGTGTTTTCGCCTGGCCTGGCCTTTTCGGCCACGCTATCGTAGAAGACCACAAAAGGCACAGAACAGAAGAACTCTCTCTTCTGTGTAGGGGAGGGTCAAACCTAGGAAGACTCAAAAATTTAAACAGAGTGCTGGAATCTCCAATGCTCCTCTAGAGATCCCGGAGCTTCCAAGAGCGCACAAGGGCACAAGGGGATATTAGTGGCTAAAATCCACCGACTTGAATTTTTTTTGCGTACAATCCCATATAACCCGGGTCCAACCTACCCATCTCTACTGCTAGCTTTACCCGCAGCTTTCCATAGATTCCAGGATCCTTATTTTTTCCTGGATAAAAAGTACCTAACTACCAAGTTTCTGTACCCTTTCCAGAAAAAAATATCGGAAAGAACTAGGTAATTCCATTTCATTTGTTTACCTACTTATTTATCTAGAGTTAGATATAACTATACAGATATCAATATGGCAATGTTCACTCCCACGACGAAATATCCTAGCTTCTCCAATATCTCTGATGACCTTTTGATTCAATAGAAAAATCTTATTTCAATACCGGATCTATCGTATGCGTGCCTACTCTTACTGCAAAAGATAACCGGCCATATACGAGTACAATGTGTTTGTCTACCGGTGTCGGAGCCTGACATCTATGGCAAAGGTGACGTCCACAAGTGGTATATTATTCAGAGAAAAATCGAACCAAGATGATATATACATCATTTGAAAGCTTGTTTTATGGGCTTTCCAAAAATATTTAATTTAGATATTATCGCCCCTCCAATTTTTTTAAAATGTGAAAAATAAATTGTATGAAAAATAACAATACAGCTTATTACTTTTTCTAGTTTAGCAATGGTAAAGTGCTTCTATCGTTATATAACTTGCATTCGTAGCTGATTCTTTCACATTCATCACTTAATTTGCTAAAATTAAAAATTATAACCTACCAGTGTGACCAGTTAGTAGGTACAATGTGACAAAAAACCACTTTAAAAGTGTGTCTAATTGGTAAAATTGCTTCTATTTAAAAATTTGGAGGTTACTTAATCAGGGTTGCTAGAGATAAACTACCTATTGAGCCAAATATATTTATTTAACCTAATAAATTCAAAATTAATTTTAAAAAAATCGGAGGGCTCTTTTTTGATTTTAATTGATGTAATAGACTCAGAAAAATATGACCTTTATTGAAATGTAACTAGTGTTGTGGTTCGAATTTTTGATTATTATTATACCAGCCTTCATACATTTTGTGGACATGTCCTTTTGAACAACTTTTACTGTGGGGTCAACTCTGAAAACGCAAAAAAAATATAGCTTTTCCATACTTTTTGTCGAAAGTCTATAAAAAATCGTATGGAACAGCAGTTTTTTACGTTTTCAGAGTTGGTCCCATAGTAAAAGTTGTTCAAAATTTGTCATAGATGTCACTCCTTAAGGCTCCGACACCGGTAGACAAACACATTGTATAGAAATGGCAGAAGGCCTTTCAAACGGATGTGTGCAAAGTGTAGATCTCAGTATTCTCAATGAATACCTAATGATGAAAGTGTTCAAGGCCATTCAGAGCCAAACAAGTCAATGTTACATAAAAGAGCCAAGGTCCATGGCACTAAAAAAACCCAAACCACAGCTTATGTAGTAGGTGGTTCTGTATTAACGGCCTTTTAACCGGCTGCAGCTGTCATACAAGTTTGAGTAGTTAGGTACATAGGAAAATTATATATCAAAAATATAATACATATAATAGGTATTATCAAGGATTCATAAATCATAACACCTGTAACACCTTATTAATAAATGCAGCTTCATAAACTGGGCTGAGTATTGAGTATTGTATTTTTCTTTCTTTCACAATTTTAATTACTGTAAAAGACAAAACACTCATAAGTAACTCTGTGTGTACCTATGTCTGCATAATGTAATAAAAATTTTTGATTAACAAAAAGAACGAAAATGCTGCGGTATGTCCGTTTTTGTTCCGATATAGGTACTCCCTCAAATCGAAAAATGTATAAACTATAAAACAATAGTAATAACTACTACGAAACGTGTTTAATTTTTTTATAAAGAAAATCTGGTTTTTAGAAATTCACATCATCTGAGTTTATGTTGGGTATTTCTTAAACTTTTGCGATATTTTGAGCACACACTCGTATTTTCATTGCGCGATTAGTGCCGTAACATAAGAGTATAGTGATTTTTATCTTTATTTTTCTCGAGTGAGATGGAATCTGGCGTATAAAACCCCCTTAAGATTTGAGATGGACCCCGTATTGTTGCGTAAGAATATGCTCGTATTAAGAAGTAGGATACTTTCTACAGATTACTGAGTCACTGAAATGGACTTGTTATGTAGCTGAGATTATTGTATTTGCTTTTTTTTTCATGCTAAATATAGAGAGCAGGTGGTTGGGATGATTGTATAAGCTTTTTTGTGAAATAATAAAAGAAGATGTTATAATGGTTTTACCACCAACCGTTCTCTAATAAATCGTCGAGCATGCTGGGCACGCTACCAACTAGCAGTAGGTATCTTTAGACCTTCAAGGGCTTCAAGGGTCTGTGGATGATCCCGTTACTGTTTAATTTATGTAGTAGTAATTAAGGTATGTAGTTTTAGCTTTAGTAAGTAGTATTGTATTTTTAAACTACTTCCAAAAAGGAGGAGGTACTATGCTCGTCTGTATGTAGCTTTTTTGGATGTTCATCGATTAGTTCGTTATTTGGTTATTGTATGACCGACTAAAAAAAATGTTTAGTTCGAAATGTGTAAGGTAGGTATACTTCCATCGTGGTCCCATTTAAAATTTTACAGAAATCGGCAGAGCCGTTTTTGAAAAATCAACAATAAGTAATGTAAACAATTCGAGCGAAATATTCGAATTTTGAACATGATGGAAGGCAGTTTGGCAATTTTTCGCGAAAAAAAATTATCTTATAGTTAATAAAGACACTTGAATTTGTAAAATAATCAAAAATATAAGGTATCGTATCGTATAATAGATCTACAGTAATTATTGCAAAATTTGAACTATTGAGATAAAAATAACTAAATTAAGAGGCTTAGACTATTTAGCTGATGAGGTAAAAAGTTAGAGGTTTGAGGTTTTAGCCTAATTAGGCTATAACAGAAAATCTCGAAGATATAGGTAGAGTCATCTTCCCGTTCATGAGCGACACCGTCTCCGTCATATCTAAAGATGTATTGGTGGTGGAAAATAGAAGAATCAAAATAATATTTCTTGAACTGTTTAGGTACAATATTATGAGTATTGCGGCGTTTCGCCCCGCAAGCGGTTGGGCCCGCGGGGCGAATCGCCCAAGACTCTTTTTGAAGGTCCCCATTCGGCCCGCTCCAAACAATGCGGGGCGAAAGGGCACCTTCAAAAAGAGTCTTTTATTGAGGACAAACAGAAAGTATTGTCAATAACCGTTGCGCCAAAATTACAAATAATTATTATTTTATAAATAATTTAATTTAATTGAGATCTTTGCCCAGGAGTGGGACAGTATAGGATAACAAAAAAAAATTAAAAATTAGTACAAACATGGAAAGTGCAGCCATAGCCATGTAAACTAGGTGAGTTCACACCTGTATATTGATGGATAGCCTTCCCTAGATTTCAGCTTGGTGTGGTTAAGTACGAGTATGTAGGTACAGATAATCAATTATATAAGAGATATAGATAATAAAATAAATATATCCCACAAACATTTCAAATAAACACATCATATCTAGGTAATTATAAAGACACATGACCCTGCTTATTAACGTTTACCAAACAAAAAAAAAGAACTGCTTCCTGGAGGTTTCCTGACAAAGGCTAATAAACAAAATGGATCCTTAAGTTCGATAAACTCATAAAGTTTAAACTCGCAACCACAATTGAATTAGTTGCGTAAACAAACCTAATGCCCACACGAAAGCTTTGGACCGACTTTAAGGCCATCTCGACAAATAAGACCAAAACCTTGGTTTCTCCGAAAGTCCGAATGCATTTATTATTCGATCAGTTTTCTCTCTTATTTTACCATAATTGGACATAGTGAAGCCTGTACTTCTGTTTTAGTCGGATGTAGGTACGGTATATGGAGTGTATCTCTAGATGACAGACATCTAGCATGTCATAAAAATCTGCACGTACGAAAAATATCACGTTCCACCTGAGCCGAACGTGCAAGCGAGAGCGCGGAACGACCGATAGAGTGGCGCGATCGGATTAAGTGTTGTTTCATAATGTTTTTTTACCACGTAAACTTATCGTCCGTAAACCGACTGTACATATAACCAATTTTTATTTAGACAACCTTATCTTTATCATTTACAACAAAATAAAATACAACTACATAAACACCTAGCTAGGTAATATTAAGCTTCTACTACATAAAAAGCAATCGGATCATCTAATATCTAAACATAATCCAAATCATCAGCCCACTGCCACTTGAAGCGCGTAGCTCGCTACGCTACGAATACCACTCCATATTTCTGAAGTTTTGGTTTATATATTTTCTCAAACTTTCATAATATGACATAGAGCTTATTTCTATCAGTCCGCCAGTGACGTGACTACCAGTTCGCGTTACCAGACTTTAGGCTGGGTACAACTGAACAAAGGTTTACCTACTCTCGAAAAACGATTGGGATGTATCCATCATGTATCCATCCATCATCCTAAGCTCACCATCATGCTAACCATCAGTTTGCTAGATTGCAAAAAAAAATATTATTTTGCAATCCTTTATTGAAAACCCAAAGTGGCGAGAAGAACTCTATATAAATTGCAATAACATTCCTGGATCGGAATGTGAACCCATGACTATAGACACTGAGGTGAGCGTTCTCCCAGTATGCGACCACAGCTATCGGTCATGCTGACTTATGCTTATGCCGGAAGCGACACATACGAAATCATTCATATTGCCGGACAAGTCCCATCACTAGCACATGTAACGTGAAACATTTGACTTTTTGTACAAATTATCTCGATTCGTTGGGGCCATTACTTCTCTGTTATGTTCTGTTTTCTTTGATTGCTTATGTAAGCTCTTACACGGGCGATTTTAAATCAATTAGCAAAACGCAAATAAACAATTCGGTAATCAAACTCGGTTTCGATTCATGGAATAAAAGCACTGAGATAGCTGGTGGATTTTAATATCGATATATACCTAATATTTCGTTTCCTTGTTTTGCGATCAATTTACAGTCTGTGGACCTATTAAAGTCCAATTCAAGTCTAGGTACAGACTAAAAAAGATTTGCAAAATTTTCTTTACTTAGGTACGAACAGAAATTTACAAACCTACTTTGGCTCAGTAGCTATGTAGCAAACTCAAAAAATATATAAATCGCCTAGATAAATCGAATAGCAATAAGCATTGCTTTCAAAGTGGGTTGGTTCGTTAGCCTAGAAAGGTTTAAGCCCGATTGTTAAAAGACAATTCGAACTTTTTTCAAAAAAAATTGTTCGCACGTGCTAAGGAGATTTAAGAAGAGGCACCGGGCCGAGAAACACGAAAACGGCAAAAACGAGTACTTTTGAATGCGCGATGTGAGAGGATGAATGATATCGATTCAAATTTAAAAAATGTCATAGATAAGGGAAAATCTTAATAAATTGAATGAACCGGACAAAATTTTGAAAAGTAACCGGCTTTATTAAAAAAAAAAAAAAACAAATTGCTCACCAAAAAAATTTTAGTAATTCGAATGCTCAGAATTATCAGCGACAACACCCCATTATTTTTTACGAATAAAATAGCCAGATCCCTTTTCTTTATTATAAACCGAGATTTTTTTTTTTTTAAATTGTATATTATGAGTAATTAATTAAAAACTCAATCAAATCTCTTCGCGCCTACTCTAGTTTAGCTTTTACTCTACAGTGTTTGCTCAGAATATTTGATCCGGCACTATCTGGGCCGCCGCCGCCGTACCGGTGCGACGTTGCGACTCCGACGAGCGCATGATTCGCTCAGCGTCGGGCTGGCAACGCCGCAAAGTACGGACGGCGCGAGATGCGTGCTGTTTGTTTTTGGTTATTGTCTTCTAGGTACTCTGTGCGACGACAACCGAGTAATTTACTTCAGAATTATTTTCAAAATTATAAGTTAGACTTTAGTGTACTATATTATATTGTAGCTTTAGAACATTATTATAGTAGGTAGTAAGTTAGGTAGTATTTTTATTTGGTAGTGTGTAAATAGTAGTGAACAAGTGTGCATAGAAAATGGGGAGGAAAAATAAGCGGAAAGAATTGTTTTTACAAAAACGAAAAAGAAAACCTAAAAAAAATGACGGAATGTTTGGGTAAGTCGAATTACATATATAATAAACTTGCAATAAATAGTTGCACTCTAATGCCCTAATAATAAAGTCTATATTTGGCAAATACACATTCGTCTACAGATTATGGATTATCACATTCTTACTACCTAGGTACTTCAATTTTTCTGCATTTACCTATATTTACAATTTTTTTAGGTCAAAAAAACGGAAACTGCAACCTGACGATTGTCAATCCACATCCTCAACAGGGCCAGTAGATAGAGAGTGAGTCCATGCCAAGTACCTATCTATCATGTCAGCAATCAATTTAAAGTATCTAGTAATAATACTCCGTCTATTCTTTATTTTCAAGTGTGTACCTACTAAGATTTGTCTGTACAAACTAACCATACTGTAGGAAACAAATATCAGAACAAAAAGCTATGGAGTCGTCTCTTGATATTTTAGAAACCTATCTAAAATAATGATATTTATTAGGTGATGTTCTATCACCTAAATAATTGTGTTAGCTTTAACTTTTTAATAATTATATAATTACATCATTTTATTTTGTAGCCACCCAGAAATATCACCAACATACGCAGAGTTACACAACGTGTTGCCGACATCTGGGGATTCAGAGGAAACGGTAAATTTAAACACTTTTTTTAAATTATCACGGTTATAGTATTGTCTTTTACCGACTTCAAAAAAGAGGAAGTTGTCGATAGGGTTATTATTTTTTCTTCTTTTAAATAAACGAAATTAAAATTATTCTCCCTGCTTTATCACAAAGATTTTCCAGGTATTTAGTGAGTAGTTAGTACCTATACCTCCGCCACTGTACTCCATTTTGTACATGTCTAATTCCTTTAATAGTAATGTAAGTAATTTAATTTCAGTTAAAAGAACCAAATCCTGAAAATGAAGAGTTACAAAATGTGTTGCCCACATCAGAGGATTCGGTGGAAACGGTAAACTTAAGTACCTTTTTAAACTATCGCGATTATTGTCTTGTCTTTTTACCGACTTCAAAAAAGAGGATGTTGTCGATTTGGTTATATTTTGAAAATGTCGTTTTTTACTTCGTCTGCAAGTTGAACTTGTGTAATTTTGTTTCAGTTAAAGGAACAAAACCCTGAAAATGAAGATATTCCATACATATTCGAAAGTACCTCTGAAACTACAGTAAGGATTTTGTTATAGCTAAGGCATGTTTACATAATAAGAAATTCAAACTAAATAAATACTAAAATATGTGCTTAAATTTCAGATTCATACAGAAATACCCGACTTGGGGCATCGAGTAATAGATGTTAATCATTTTACATCACAACTAATACAACTCTCTCAACATGAATCTCTGTTTGACTGCGGATTAGCCTCAATGAAATTAGTTTCTGAACATCGAATTGGATTACAATCGGAATTTACATTTGTCTGCTCTATGTGTAATTATAAAAACAAAATAAAATCATCTTTGGCTGATGTAAACAAAGATGTTGTTGCAGGAATAATGGCAGCAGGTTGTGGTCACGCGCAACTGAAGCAGTTTTCCGCAGCAGTAGGATTACCCATTATGTCTGAACACACTTACAATAAAATGCAGGACGATGTTTGTGACGATTGGGAAGAAACTGCCTGGGAGGAAATGAAAATAGCCGGAGAAAAAGAGAAAGAAGCAGCTGTTATTGAAGGCAGGGTTACAAAAGATGGCATTCCCATGATTGATGTCATTGTAGATGGGTGTTGGAGCAAACGCTCATACAGAACAAACTATGCTGCATTATCGACTCACTATTCTACGGAGTGTCTACCCTTGACCACGGTTGATGCAACTCGGACGAAACGTCGGGATGATGAGTTATTTATTTATCTCGTAATTTCAGAGCGCGATAAGTCCCGTAGTATATAATAATAATGTGTTCAAATCGCGAAAGTTTAAAAACAGCAGTTGAAATAACCCTGTATTGTATGAAAAAAAAAAACATTAAAAAGATCAAAATAATTTTTGCCTTTTTTTTAAATTGTTGATTAAGGACAAGGCGACTCCATGATTATCTATGCTCTAGGCAAATTGAGTTGACGCGTGCCGCCGCCGCGCCGTTAGCAGCGCCACGTACGCTAGCCCAGCGTTGCCGCCCGCCGCTCTGGCGTGATCCTGTCAAGTGAGACCGCGTAAAATTTTGTCCGAGTGAAGGGGCGCGGTACTCGATTTTGAAACTATAGTTTATCAATGCGTCACCTTAATCAAGAAGTCCCGGGTACGAATTTATACCTACGTGGAGTTCGATCTTGGTATTTTACTTTACATTTCAAGCAAACGGCAATTTTTGAGATTCGGTCTCACGACCTCCAGATGGAAAATCCATATCATTTATTTTCATAATCCATAAAAAACCGCCAAGTAGGGACACTGTAACTTCCCTAAACCATGCCGTTTTCAATCTTATCGGAGATCCATACCCCTAGTCCTCCCCAGGCCTATGTCCACCAGTGAAAGTCCTATGCCTGTTGCATGAACTCCCCAAAGTCCTCACAGCATAATCAGAACGAATAGCACCAGTACCTACATACCTACACCAACAGACCTTATCCATTTTTTTCTTGAATCACGTCAGAAATAAACTTTCGCTCACTTTCGCGACTAACAAGGAGCAGACGTGGGCGTTGTTATTCTGCCCAAAAATAGACCATCCTAATAAGAACTTGAAAACTTCGTTACCCAATTGCTTACCCACCGGAATCCATAAATATTTATTTAAATCTCGCAACACTTGGAAACTTCTCTGTGAAATGTCTCGTCCAATGCGATAACATATATTTTTAGCTCTATCTTTTACCTTCGAAATGTCATCTAATTACCCAACTACTTCTTAATACCTAAGACTAATTTAGTTAGTACCTACGTATTGAACTCAAGAATAAAGGCTTACCGAATTGAAGAATACGAGCAATTTCATCGTACTTCTTTGTGGATTACGTTTTTGACTGCCGTAACCTTAATTATTGTACTTATTACATTGTAAAAGTAATGGAATACCTATAAAAATCTATGTAATGTAGAGTAATGTAGTAAACATTATAAAATTTTCCTGCATTATATTTTTACTAAAAATCATTTTTCGTTGTTTCAGGAATTCTTTTCCTATCATCAGCCACAAAAAGCCAGTATCCCGCGCATCATCCGGGTAGGTACGCATCATTCAACACATCACCATCTCTACTTCGCATTACGTACCCTAGTTCTAACTACAAGTTAAACCCTTCCAATTCCAGTGAGTTTCACCCACCCATCGAGTAACTGGCCCAACCCACATCTGCAGCAGAGCAACCCACCATGGCACCAATTCCCAGCACCCAGGAAAAGATCTCCGGAATACATGAGTGCTCCTTACGTAAACCAACCTTCTGCTGGGGCGCAGTACTTCAATCAACCTGTAATGAGTGCACAGTACGTCAACCAACCAGTCAGCTACAACAACGGACCCTTTGGACCCCAAACACATCAGAATTTACAAGAATTCCCACAAAATTACAACGCAAGATCGTCTTTCGATCACTTTCCATCTGAAACTCAAGTTTCCAGCGATGGTAGACTGCTCTCAGATTCAGCTTTCACGAAAATATCCGAAACTCTAGGTGCTATCAACACGGTCGGCCATTATCTCGTCGATATGGTAAACGACGAGGACGAAGATGATGAAAATAATCCTAATTTGAAACAGTTACCACAAGCGTTTTACACGATCAGCAAGAACGTTTTAGGAAGGAACGTTACCGACAAAATTGCTCCCATAGTAAAAAAAGCCTTACCAAAAGTGCTGCCTGATGCGCCAATTACTAAAATAGCTACTTCCGAAGTGGATAGAAATGACGAGAAAGTATGCACCACTCCAGATGGGGAAGAAGGTGTTTGTGAAGACTTGCGAAACTGCCCACAACTACTATTGAACTTGATAGCCCTACGGGAATCGCTTTGTTTCAAAGACTTGTTTGTACCTGGTGTTTGTTGTCCAAGAGACGCGATAGTCACAACTACTTCGCCAGTGGAGAAGCCTATTGTAGGCACGTCTCAGAAGCCGACCTACCTTGTTCCTGTTACGACGCAGAAGCCGAAACCATCGACGACGAAGAGACCGTCGGCTGTTTTGGTGTTGACCACGAAGAAGCCTAAGCCTAAACCTGTTCCAAGCCCTACCACCACGAGGAAACCGACCACAGTCACGACGGTAGCGACTACCCCTCGTCCTGTGCCGACTACCCCGCGACCCATCAGGACAACAACATTCTACACTGTGGCACCACCTGTCATCACAAATTACTCCAGTATCGTCGATCCAGAAGGTGAGATTATTTTGAAGCTGGTATATGTTGTTTTCACTCTACCTCTGACCACGAGAAATGTAACTCGATGGAAACGGGATGATGAGGTATTTATTAATCTCTTAATGTTAGTGCGCGATTAGTCCCGTAGTGTATAATAATAACTTTAAAAGTTATAGTATATAACACGAATATAGGTCTCATTTCAAAATGCTTGCGACAGACATCATAATAGTTTTGTTAAAGTAGGTCAGCATGCAGTGCGTAATTAAGTATGCTACCCGCATCGTACCTCTAGCCTTACTGCGTATTTTGATGCGCTAACGAGATTATTTATAAAACTCTATTTGACTATGAGAAGCCTTTTACTCCAAACTGTAACATTGGATTTAAAAACAACTGCTTTTGGTGTAAAATCTATACGACTAACTTCGTTTAGGTAGGTATAATCATTCTCGTAGTTCGACATACTAACTATACTTATAGAAAAAATGCCTTTTGGCATACCAATATGCCTTTTTATTAGTTTCTGTACTGCTCTACTATTTTCATATGATAAACCCTATTTACTTATCTAGTTTCACATCTAATACGTATTATATTTCGTTGATTAATTAACATCAGTAGTAAAGACAACATACATATTTTTAAAATTATCTAAGCCTCGAAAATATAGAATGGATATTTAATTATTAATGTTTTTGCTTTCTGTACCTAACTGACGGGGTCTCCCCCCAATTTCTAGAATGTGGTGAAAAAGAAGACGAAGGTGGTCGTATAGTGGGGGGAACGGAAGCTAAGCCCGGCGCTTGGCCTTGGATGGCTGCCATCTACCTCCACGGCAGCAAGCGAAGGGAGTTCTGGTGCGGCGGCACGCTGGTCAACAAGCGACACGTGCTGACTGCAGCGCATTGTACAAGGGACTCTAAGCAGAGGCCGTAAGTATTTATCCAACAAAAACATTTTCATGTGAAATATAGCCAAGACCACAGTTCGCACACAAGTTTCTAACTCGACTAAAGTGCGAACTGTGGTCTTGGCTATCAAAAAAAAACAAAAATATTAGGTATCAGACAGATAGGATCCATAATTGAAATTAAAATTAGAACTTGATTTTAAAATTAAATCAAATCAAATTATATTAACACCTTAAACTGGGCATGTCACAAGTTATTAAATTAAATTCGACATGTCACAGCTATTCATTTTAACAGCACCTTAATGTGGTGTAGCAAGATTGGACAGCTAAAGTTGTCGGTGATGGCTATCAGAATGCTGTAGCCGCTCGCCCGCGTCCTGCTCAACAGCGAGGCAATTTTTTTTTCGCATGATAGCTGCGAAGTCATCAGTGCGCGCCTCCGCAAACATAGATAACACAACTTTATTTCACATGAAAATGTTTTTGTTGTATTTTACTTCTTTTTGTAGATTATTTATTACAAGAAGTAGGTACTTATATCGATTTTCAGATCCTTAGCTTCATAACTTGCGGAAGTCTTATACCAACTTTAATCCCCCAGTTTTAAGGGTTGGGTGATTTACTAAAAATCCTGAAGTACCTACGTGTTTTATTATTTATAACATAGAGTGCCTTTATCAATTTTCAGACATCTAGTTTGCGAAAGTCTCATAAAATCTTTCATCCCCCAGTTATTTTATTATTTATAACAAAGAGTCTTCATATCAATTTTTAGACTTCTAACATGAAAATTAGTGAAAGTCTCATACAAGCTTTCTTCCCCTAGTTCAGTGGGTTGGGGGTTAAAAGTTCAGAGTTTTAGATTGTTGCCTTTGTATGCGTAATAAGTAGTCTACCTTGATGCCAAATATCAAGTAGGTCATCTGGAAGTGGGTTAGATTTTTGATCTATTATATAAGTCAGTGAATCAGTCAATGAAACCCCGGTTTTTAAGCGTTAATAATATATAATTAACTGTTGAAGCAAAATTAACGAAATTTTGTATTCTAGGCTAGCTAAATAGGCTAAGTTTAATCGTTTTCGAGTTATGAAGGGGTCAAAAGTGGCTCGAAATGGTTCGTGTAATATTACACACGTCGCGTCGCCAGTTCCTTTTTATTGTGATCATTTGGATTGGGCTATCCGCACAGCACAGCCGCCAAATTGTATGATTCGGCCTATAATTTCCAAGTTTGTTATTATGTAGTATACAAACGCTTGTACGCTTATCAAAGCGGGACCTAGAGGACATTTATATATTATGTATTAAATTATAACAACTTTGTTAACCTAAATAAAAATAAGGCTAAATAAAGTGATTTGATTTGTTTTTCCAGGTTTCCCCCTCGTCAGTTCACGGTCCGTCTGGGCGACGTGGACCTCGCGCGCGACGACGAGCCATCGCGCCCCGTCACGGTGCGCGTGACGGCCGTCAGAGCCCATGAGCAGTTCTCTCGTGTCGGATTCTACAACGACATCGCTGTTTTAGTGCTGGCAGGTAATCACGACAAGTCTGCCAGCCATTAGTTCCCCCAGAATTAGTTTCAGGGAGTCGCTTACCTCTCTATTCCAGCGCGGAGTTTCTGGCATCACCAAAAGTACTGCGCCGTCCTCCGAAGTTACAATCTTAATAGGGGGTACGTTTTGTCAGCTAGTATTCGGGAAGATGATGTTTTCTATGTACTGTTTTTCCTGATAGGGGGGTCCTCCCGGTGCCCATCTTGCTGGCTTCTATACAAGAACGCTCGCGTGATTGAAGTACGGATTCGTGATATTCTCAAACTCTTTGCAATAACTATCACAGATCCCTTTTACTTTACTACTTTGCGATCCACCGTTTAGCACCGCAAGACTTTTGCGATAGAAGTATACCGAGGATTTCAATATTTGTAAAAACGCTTCTGTTTTCTTCCAGAAAATATCCAAAAATCGAAATATGTGATCCCCATCTGCCTGCCGCAAGGGGAGCAACTGCAGCGGACGTTTGAGCGGTCGCTGGCCACCGTAGTCGGGTGGGGCACCACCCGCTACGGCGGGGGAGAGAGCTCCAAACAACTGGAAGCCAGACTTCCGGTGTGGAGAAACGAAGAGTGTGACAAGGCATACTTCCAGCCCATTACTGATACCTTCCTCTGTGCTGGATATGCAAGAGGGGGTGTTGATGCTTGTCAGGTAATTCATTTTCATTGACTAAGGGGTCGCTGGCCACCGTGGTCGTGTGGGGCAAAACTCGCTATGGTAGAGGAAAGATGCTCCAAGAAACTGGAAGCCAGACTTCCGGTGTAGAGAAACGAGAAGTGTGATAAGGGGGGTACCTACTTTCAGCCCATCACTAATACCTTCTTCTGCGCTGGATATCCGAGAGGGGGCGTGGATGCTTGTCAGGTAAATGTTCATTCAGATAGCTCTATCAGATCCATGGTAGCTTCAAGCAAATGTAACAAGGTTTAATTCCAGCTCGTTATTTACTTTTTCCCCTAAGTTGACATAGGCAGGAGTTGATGCTTGTCAAGTAAATCATTGAAATAGTTCCATGATAGCTTTAAGCAGGACCACATTTTTAAAATAGCTTCAGAGGGTGTCCATTATATTATAGCCTTTATAGTTCAGGGCTCTTTGAAACTTTGGACTTGGTTGGTGGTGGTCGTCCATGACGAGATGATGATGATAGGTTAACATCTCGCAAAGGAGTACTTCACCGGGCGAGGTGTTGTGCCCGGGGATAGCTATCCGACAGTGTAATCTTAGGTCTTGATATGATTCGGCCGTCGCTATAAATTTCGTTTGCGCGAAGCAGCCCTCGGCTTGTGATTGGCTGACGTTAGTTCTTTGAGGCGCGCGTGTGGTGGCGCCACATGTATCAAAGTTAGTCGCTAAAGTGCGTTTCACGAAACAAGCCTCGCGGCAAAATGTGAAACTATTTTTAACGGGTCGGCTATGCGATTGTGGCGACGATTTCGAGGGACTTGTTTCGTGAAACGATCTCGACAAAACATTTGAAAACTGATTTTTCATTAATGTTTTCATCTTTGATATTTTTTCTATGTTTGCTACGTCGTAAAAATGATTGTCAATTCCAGGGTGACTCTGGCGGACCGCTGATGCTGCAGATCGACGGGCGCTGGACGCAGATCGGCGTGGTGTCCTTCGGGAACAAGTGCGGGGAGCCCGGCTATCCCGGAGTCTACACGCGCGTCACCAGATACGACCACTGGCTGGCGCAGAACCTACTCAACTAACTCCATTTCTGTGTATCTAGTACTCAAATAAAACCAACATGCCTAAACAATTTTACGTTGTAAGCGTAGCTATAGCAAAACGTATGACTAACGTCATAACGGTGTACAGCCCGTTTTTCTGACGTGCAGACTGTGAGTTTAGTCCACATGCGTGTGTTAGCACATGGATAGCACACTCCTAGATACGTAGAGCCATGATTAGAAAAGCATATATGAAATTATAAGAATGCAGGTGACGCATCAAATCGCAGATGAAAATCCGCATGGCTGGAAAAGAGCCCTCAATTCGAATTCATAATTTTATTCACCAATAAACAATAAGTCATACATTCTATCGTTAATAACGCGGAGAATTTAAAAATTATCTGCTAGGTGCACAGTGTGTAGAAAGCTCAAAAGCCCATTTCCAAAAGTTTAAAATATCTTTAAAATATATTCGCGCTTGTTGCGCTCTCGTAAGACTTTTTTAATACAATCAATCGACATGATTAACCCCATTAAACCTCTAAAACTGAATTCTGGCTACGCCCAAGGATATACTCGTAATATTCCATTCGATTTTGCTATCTAATGCAATATTTTCATTAATTGTATTTGTTACTCTTCTCACAATCCGGGTAGACGACTAGACATTTTCATTTCCGTGTCCCCAGTTGTTTGTATGGCTCGAGCAAGCTCGAGTGTGTGGAATGCTAAAACCATCACCTACAATTTTCTTGGGACACCTTGATTTCGAAGGACCATAATATGTTTTTGGTCCTTCGCGCTTCGGTATCCATTTTGTTTGTGCATCCATGATTTAGCTGTAAACTTTACCTTGATTGCACCTAAAAATTTCATACTTTTTCAGTTACCATTGTGGCTGTAAGAATAATGCCATACCTACTTAGGTGCTCTACAATATTATTAAATTATTGTATCAAGTATCGACGGCAACGAATAATTATTGTAATGTTAGAAAAATAGAGACTACCATTTATAGATTCCGCATTGCAAATACTAAAACGTATTAAATTTTTAAATATACTATTATGTAAATAATTTTTAAATATGTACATTAAGTATATTTAAAAAAATAATTTACTTATTGAAAATGTTCTAATGTGAAATCTATGGATGGTAATTTTTGTTTGAATAAGTAACCATTATTTTGTGATTAAGATAAGGAACTGACTATTTATAAATAAGGTTATTTGTAAAAAATAAATACAATATTTTTACTAATAGATGTTTTTTTCGTTCGTACCTACCGCTACCTGGCCTATTTATATGAAGCTATAGCTGCAGCTAAAATCAAAATAAATTAAGACCGTTAGCCGATCTGGTTACTGAGGTGACACTTTCTAGAAAAACGATAGAGGTTAGGTATCGTATTTCTGACCGTTCTGACAGCTTAAAACTGTCAATAAAAAACCGGACAAATACGAGCTAGGCACATCGAGGGTTCCGTACAAATCCAGAAAATTTCACAAAATTGAGAAGTAAGTTGTTAAAATCTCTATACTAGAACCATCGACAAAAAAGTTTTTCTTTTTTTTTCACTTTTCTCGTCATACATCGAAAATTACACATTGTTAAAATAATTAAAAACCTGTTTTAGCATGTGCTGATGAAGGTATTTTATATGATACCTTACATGATACGATTTACTCACTTTGAATTTTGAACCCATATTTTGTGAATTTTGAGGCCCTATTTTTTGTGATTAAAATAAAAATGTGCAGTTTCCAGATTTATTCCTATATGTGTACTCTGAGACAATGCTTCTCGCCAAATTCCATAGTTCTATGTTGCTGGGAAGTACCCTGTAGGTTTTGATTTTTGTGAGTGTCGAAATATGCGGTTTTTTACGACATAAACGGCTCTAACTTTTTTAAACAACAACTGAGAAGTTTTCTTTTACACATCTGCAAGAGGTCATAGATATACGTATACAGTTTAAATTTCAACTCGATATCTTGACGCGTTCCCGAGATAAAGAGTCTTGGCATACACACAGACGGACAACAAAGTGATCCTATAAGCGTTCCGTTTTTTCCGTTTGAGGTACTGAACCCTAAAAAACGAGAGAAGTTCAAGAACGTGTCACCTCAGTAATGAGATCGGTTAACAGAATTGCTCCGCCGAAGAGCAATAATTTAGGTTTTTTGACCACTATTTAAATGTTACATTAAAATTAATTGGTATCTGAAAAATGCGGATATTTACAAGAATAGTGGAGCGATGATGAATAGGGGCTCGCTACCCGTTCACCCACTGACTAAACCACTGGTGGGTGTTAGAATAGGTAGGTACATCTGCTACTTTTAGAGTGCCTTTCACGAAAAAAGTCTGCGACAAGAAAATAAACTAATATTAACAGAACGGCCAGCCGCCGCGTCTGAGGGGCTTTTCTGTATGATTAAAATTCTAGTAAACTAAAACTAAACTTAGTCCCTCGAAATAAGTAAGTAAAACTAATTTAACGGTTCGGACGCGGCCATGCGATTGTGGCGACGAGTATTCTTCTTCTTCTTAGTTTTGGCGTCGCATTATTGTGCATTTGCCAGTGTCAAGTAATAAGTTTTAATAATTTTTGATAATATTTTATCAAAATAGTCACTGTCGTAGTCATAGTCCAATAAAGTCGCGATCAAGTCCAATCATAGTCCAAGTCATACCTCAGTAAAGCAGTGGAGACTTTACTAGAGGCGTGTATGGAGTTTTGGTAACAACACGGAACAACATGATACGTAACATTATATCACTTGCCTACACGCATGCACGTAAATCAGCTCATAATCAACGAAATACCACCATTTTTCACTAATTATCACTGATAAAAACACAAGTTTAACAAAATAATACAATGGGGCGACATGATGTTTCCGCGTTCCCGCCAAAACTCCACGAGTATTCTTTCGTGAAATGTGCTTTAAATCCATGATTTCTATCATCCGCAGCTGTCACATTATTAGTTTATGTTACTGTCAGTGTCCTAATTAGTGTTAGTCTCAGTGTCAGTAGTGTCACTTGCAGTGTGACCAGAATCAGAATTTGCATACTTTTTTAGTTCATATTAGTAACTTGTCAGAACATCAGTATTTTTGTAGGTTTATTTGCTGAGGTTGATTTTTTTGAGTATTATTTTCGAAAAAAGTGTTGAAAGGATATCTCCACAAAATGTATGGAGGCTGGTATAATAATAATCAAAAACTCTAACCAGAACACTCGTTACATTTCGAGAAAGTTCATATTTTTCTGAGTCTATTACATCAGTTAAAACTAAAAAGAGCCCTCCGTTTTTTTAATTAATTTTGAATCTATTAGGATAAATAAATATATTTGGCTCAATAGGTAGTTTATCTCTATCAAACCTGGTTAAGTTACTTAGCTCCATTATTGTTAAACGGAAGCATTATTACCAGTTAGACACAGTTTTTTGTCACATTGTACCTATTACACTGATAGGTTATAATTTTTAATTTTAGCAAATTAAGAGACGAATGTGTAAGAATCAGCTACGAATTCAAGTAAAATAACGATAGAAGCTCTGTATTATTGCTAAACTAGAAAAAATACAAAGCTGTATTATTATTTTTCATACAATATAATATTTCACATTTTAAAAAATGGAGGGATAAAAAAAAAAAATATTTTTGAGAAGCCCATGTAGATAGATAGATAGATAGATAATTCTTTATTAGCTTAACCAAATACAATACAAACACATGAAAAATAAAAACATTAAAAATTAGTTATACTAAATGGCGGCCTTATCGCTTCAAGCAATTTCTTCCAGGCAACCATGAACGGACAGGAAATAGCACATTAACTAAAACAGCGGCCTTAGCAAAAAAGTTTTAAAATAAAATGTATCAAGCTTTCAAAGATGTATATTTATATCATCTTGGTTCGATTTCACTCTGAATAATATACCTACCACTTCTGGACGTCACCTTACAAAAGTATTTTTGAGCATATATGGATAAAATTGTTGTAGAAATTAATTTTTCTAAGCATATTTGGGTGATTAAAAGAGTACGCTGGAGCTGCGATTTACGAGGAATTTTTGGTGGAAAATTCTAAAACCTACCGAAAAGTATATATTGATGCTTCTGCATTTTTCTGAAATATTTACTGGTCACACTGGTTACTTTGACAAGTTGGAGGTTTATTTACGTGAATCAGATTTCAGAAATTGTAAATTCAATTTAATCGTAAAATGTTTGCAAGATGAATTACTGGTCTCATTAAATGACATCTAAGCCTGATGAACTTTCAACCCCCAAAGTGCCACAATTCGAATAGCATAAACAAAGGAACAAATAGGTTATCAAAATGAAGTATTCCACATCGCCTACTCCTAGCTTGAGTAACTATCCCAGGAGTACGTCTCCCTTGCCAGCTCCAGCAAACTACCAGCCCACAACAGCCAGCGCCTCGGTCAAGCGATATAAATACCTCAAAAGGCTGTTTAAGTTCAACCAAATGGACTTTGAATTTGCGGCTTGGCAAATGCTCTACCTGTTTGTATCGCCACAGAAAGTGTTTAGAAACTTCAATTATAGGAAACGTAAGTACATGTCTTCGTCTTCAACCTGTAGAATAAGTTTCTCTTAAAGAGCAAACATAATTTTTGGCCTGTAGTCAAAGGCAAGTATGGTATTACTGCTGTAGACAGATTTAATAAAGTGATAAACATATTCCAATGTTCCAATATTAAATATAAGATAGGATATGGTCAAACCTTTGTCAATGAAAAACTAGCTAATGTTGCAATCTATACAATTTTATTGATAACTTGCTGCCCGTCCCAGCTTCACCGAGGCATGATTTGTGTAGCTGCAAACCTTCTCGTTGAAACACTAAAAGATAGTGAAAACTACATTTGAATCTGTTGTTTAGTTTGTGAGATAAAAGTGGACGTACAGATGGGCAGACAGACACAGAACTAGAAACCATGCTTTATAATATGTATAATGTAGTAATATATTAGCAGATTATGTCTGTATAGTTACATCTTAGATAATATCTACTTATTACTGAGATAGTTATTACTGCTTTTAAATTTAAACTGTAGAAACAAAAACACATAGGAACTTTTGTAAGAAGTCAATCTGTTAAAAATAGACAAGTGACTTTGAGATGATGCAATCCTCTGAGTATTTTATCAAAGAGTTGAACACTAAATAAATGCAGGGAAAATCACTAATTTCTGTTATTATCAAAATGTTAAAAAAAATGATTATACTCTAACTCCATTTTATAAATAGTTTCATTTGTAATAAATTAAATAAAAATAGCCTTTAAAAAACCGGAAAAGTGCGAGTCAGGCTAGCACACCGAGGGTTCCGTACAAATCCAGGAAATTTCACAAAATTGGGAAGTAAGTTGTTAAAATCTCTATACTATAACCATTGCCAAAAAAATTTTTTTTTACTTTTCTCATCATACATCGAAAATTATACATTGTTAAAATAATTAAAAACCCGTTTTAGCATGTGCTAATGAAGTTCTTTTATATGATACCTTACATGATACAATTTACTCACTTTATATTTTGAACCCATATTTTGTGAATTTTGAGGCCCTATTTTTTTGTGATATAAATAAAAATGTACAGTTTTCAGATTTATTCCTATATGTGTACTCTGAGACAATGCTTCTCGCCAAATTTCATAGTTCTATGTCAACGGGAAGTACCCTGTAGGTTTTGATTTTTGTGAGTGTCGAAATATGCAGTTTTTTACGACATAAGCAGCCCTAACTTTTTTATATGATAACTGAGAAGTTTGTCTTTTACACAACTGCAAGAGACCATAGTTTTACATATACAGTTTAAATTTCAACTCTATATCTTTACGCGTTCCCGAGATAAAGAGTCTTGACATACACACAGACGGACAACAAAATGATCCTATAAGGGTTCCATTTTTTCCATTTGAGGTACGGAACCCTAAAAATAACAATAAAACAATTTATTTTAGCTAAAGTATTACAAGGTGTTAGTAAATGCTTATTATTTAATGTTAGTACTTATATATTTAGTAGATTTATTTATAGAACATTTACAATATAATTATAATGTACCCTAAAACTCACACTAGGCCTGTGCTGTGAGATTTCAGTGACTTTCGATATGACCTTATAAAACATTCTTATTTCTATTTCTTAAATACTAGGTTGTCCAGCCTGAACATTATTATAAGCCCCCTCTAGAATTTGCCAGAGCTCCCTATCTCTTGGTTTCCTGCGCCACATTGGCCTTTTTTGTGGCTGTCCCCTGAACTGCTTCATTTGTAATAGTATTTTTTATTTATATTTGATGAAAACTAGCCACCCCTCCCACCAATATAAAGATAGGTAACTATTTATATATTTTCCTGCAGTTATTATACTTGTAGGTTCCATTTGAATTAAATTTGTAATTGTAATATTTCAGATACCAAATCTCAGTTTGCTCGGGATGACCCAGCGTTCCTAGTTCTACTCAGTGTTTGGATGCTTGGTGAGTTATTTGTTAATCAGCTTACAGAACTTTTAGTTTAGTGGCCTTCTTGATTTCGGGATTGTTGTAGTCTCCAGACTCTAGACTGAAGGAAAAACAGGATGTCTATCCACAATGTGACCACATCGAGACTGCAGATAACCCATTCAACTTATGGCGTAGTTTGACTAGATGGCTGTCAGTGATCACCAAAGTTAAGCAAACTTTGGCATTGTCAGGCTTCGGATGGGAGATCGCGGATAGCATTTTCAACTAAGCATCGGATGACACATCAAATTGTAGGCCCCTGTTATATTAACCGGTTAGTCATGCCAGAAGCCTTTAAGCGGCTTAAAAACTTTGACACCAGGGCTAGCCACCCGGCCTATATGAACTTACTTTTTTACCCAATCATTGCTGTGAAGTGAGCTTCAAGTGAATCACCATTCTTTATGAAAACAAGTGTGTAAATGTGCTTTTTATTTTTAAGAAATCTGAATGAAAAATTTTTACTGAATAAATATTTAAAATATAAAACTCTCTTAATATTAATTTTCTCAATTTTCTTTAGTATAAATATAAAATATTTACTGAATAAATATTTTTATAATTCATTTTGACATCATTTACATTTATCCAAACTAAATTCATGGAAATAAAATAAATACTTACCGCGTTACGTTACGTTTTGTCGGTAGAGAATCAGGCCTCTGTTAGGATTGGGTTACTGCAACTTGTAGCTAACATCACACCCGCCAAGAAGCTTGATTCGGCCTATAGAACCTAGATGCTGAAAGGCAGAATATGGAGGTCTATTTATATTTGTTTCAATGTCATCTATTGTACACATATCGGCAAATAAATGAATATGAATATGAACATGTGTTCTCTGTCCCAGTATCGTCAATATGCTTCGGTCTGGCGATGGGTATGCGAGACGCGTCGCAGATAGCCGTGCTCACGATATTCGTCGTGTTCGTCGATTTCATCGGCACAGGCTTACTCGTCTCCACTATATTCTGGTTAGTGTATTTTTTTAAATTTACATTACAGTACCTCAGACAGGCAGGCCAACTCAACAACTGCACTAACCAACCCACACTGAGCCAGCGTGGTGGATATGGCCCAATCACCCTTCGTGGGTAGGTCTACGTCCTGCAGTGGACTATTAAAAAAGGCTGGTACAGTACAGTGCAGATAGGCAGGCAGGGTCTATGCCTTTTGTTAAGTTGGTTTACATTTGTTTGAATGTGACTGTATAATAGAAATGGGTCAGTTCAAATCGTAGCCTAAGTTAGTAGTGTCTGGTTAGTGTTGGTTTGGTTATTTTTATTCCGCAGTTAGATATTCCATGCTAAACTTAGCGCTCATGGCGTAAGTTGACTAGGTGTTCATTAGCGATCATCGAAGTTAAGCAACATTCAGCACGGTCAGTCTTCTAGTGGGTGACCGCGGATGGCATTTATAACGGAGCGCTATCTTGGCTTGGATGATACGTTAAATTGTAGGCCCCGGTTGTTTTAACCGCTTAGCCATGTCAGGCCTTCAGGCGTCTTAAAAACTCTGATACCAGGACTACCCACTATACGAACTTACCTGCTTTTATTTTATTTTTATTTTAGTAGAGAGAGAAAAATGAGAGTGAGAGTGAAAAATGTGCAAGTTTGCAGTTTACCAAACTATACCAAACAGAAAAAAAAAGTACACCAAACTAGTAGTCAGTCTGTATAAAAAGTGCATCAACTGATTTTCGCCTGTGTTTTGGATGATCCACTTTTGTATGTAAATTGACCACTATTTTTGTTTTTTGGTACTGTACCAGCCTTATACCATCTACTGCAGGACGTAGGTAGGTTTTTGGTGTACTCGTATGCTCGCAAAAATTTATTTTGTAGCTCACCATGAGTGGTTGAGCTGATCATTCAGAATTTCCACGTCTCGCGGTTCTCCGCTAGAGTCTTCACCACTCTAAACAACATGGCATCTACTTTCTCTTTGATCTGATCTAAAAATGCCCTCTGTGGTCTTCCTGTTCCCCCCTTTAAAAAAAAACCTAGAAATTATAGATTTTGAGTAACCTTAACATTGGATTTTAATAATAATTGTATTAATGGTTTCCAGGTACATATGCAATAAGTATTTGCGGAAAGACCCCCTCTCGGCGGACGTGGAGTGGGGATACGCGTTCGACGTCCACATCAACGCGTTCTTCCCGCCTCTGTCGCTACTGCACTGCGTCCAAATTGTATTGTTTACAAGTAAGTTATTGAATAAAGCCAGTGTAATAAGATTACAGAGTAAAACCACGAACATATAGTACCTTCAGCTACTTCCTTTCTAACGGGCTATGGATACCGCGCAGTCTTATGGTGAACTCACCCAAGGTACGCCGAGTTGTGCTAGAAACTGCCTCTATAATCACAGTAAGTCTTAGGTATGGTACTTAGCTTTTACGACTTTTTTAGAGTTCCGTACCTCAAACGGAAAAAACGGAACCCTTATAGGATCACTTTGTTGTCTGTCTGTCCGTCTGTGTGTATGTCTAGACTCTTTATCTCGGGAACGCGTAAAGATATCGAGTTGAAATTTAAACTGTATATGTATATCTATAGTCTCTTGCAGTTGTGTAAAAAAAATACTTCTCAGTTATCGTTTAAAAAAGTTAGAGCCGTTTATGTCGTAAAAAACCGCATATTTCAACACTCACAAAAATCAAAACCTACAGGGTACTTCCCGTTGACATAGAACTATGAAATTTGGAGAGAGGCAATTGTCTCAAAGTACACATATAGGAATAAATCTGGAAAATGTAAATTTTTATTTAAATCACAAAAAATTGGGCCTCAAAATTCACAAAATATGGGTTCAAAATACAAAGTGAGTAAATCGTATCATGTAAGGTATCATATAAAAGAACTTCACTAGCACATGCTAAAACAGGTGTTAACAATGTGTAATTTTCGATAAATGATAACAAAGTAAAAAAAAATCGTCGATGATTATAGTAGGTATACTTAGATATTTTAACAACTTACTTTTGTGAAACTTTGTGAAATTTTCTGGATTTGTACGGAACCCTCGGTGTGCGAGCCTGACTCGTACTTGTCCGGTTTTTCACAAATTGAAGCGATTCATAAGTACCTATAGGATTATTCATTTACTTCCTTGAGATCTGTAGGCCAAGCATGCGGCCACGAAAATAGCTCTTTTCGACGTGTAAAAAAAGTGACAGCTATATAAGTACCATTACTCTGTCTCGTTCTGACACGTCGAAAGAAAAATTGCGTGGGACGCATCCTAGCCCGGCTGTACCTACACAATTTTTTTCCTTTTTATATATTCATTTTCTAAAAAAGGATAAACATTTCAGTCACATCCTGCCTGCTGTGTACTTACCTGTTTTCTACACTTATTTTTTTTTTAATTCACATAAGTTTGTAATAACTTATACTTACTGCCATCGTAAACGTGTGTCACCACAGCCACAAACGCCGGCACAGAACTGACGTATTTTTTTTATTTATAGTTTGTGTTTTTACAGTTGGGATGAACTTAATTCGTGAGTATACATAAGTATTTTTTATGCAACTCATCCCAAAAAATATGATCAAATAAAGGTGACGACCACAAGTGGTATATTATTCAGAGAAAAATCGAACCAAGATGATATATACATAATTTGAAAGCTTGATTCATGGCTTCTCAAAAATATTTAATTTAGATTTTTTTTAATTTATCCTGTACTGTCCCACTGCTGAGCAAAAGTCTCCCCCAATTCCTTCCTTCCTTTTTTTAAATGTGAAAAATAAATTGTTTTTTTTCTGGTTTAGCAATAATAAAGTGCTTCTATCGTTATTTTACTTACAATCGTAGCTGATTCTTCCACATTGACCTCTTAATTTGTTAAAATTAAAAATTATAACCGACCAGTGTGACCAGTTAGTAGGAACAATGACAAATAAACACTTAAAAACTGCGTCTAATTGGTAAAAATGCTTCTATTCAACAATTTGGAGGTTACTTAATCAGGGTTGCTAGAGATAAACTACCTATTGAGTCAAATATATTTTTTTATCCTAATAGATTAAAAATTATTTTTTATAAAAACGGAGGTCTTTTTTTGGTTTTAACTGATGTAATAAACTCAGAAAAATATGAACTATAAAGATCTGTCTTTTATCCCCTAAGAATCCGTTTTGTCGTCATGCGTTTAGCTTAGAATTTCTTGACGAACCAAAGTTACCGACATAGCCAGCAAGTTAGAGTGGCAGTGAGCAGGGCACATAGTAGACCGGATAGCCGATGAAGTCGTAAAATTCTCGAATGGAGACTCGTACCGGCAAGCGCAACGTAGGACGTCAAACAAGAAGGTGGATCGATAAATAATATAAACAAAACTGCAGCGGGCTTAGCATATGGACCATAAAATAATGCTATCGACGTGTCAGTACGTGACAGTTATGATGAAGCATATATCTGTCACCTTTGCACACGTCGGTAAACCCTTGTCGTGGTCTTGTACGAGTATGCTAAGCTAGCAGGACCGGGCGATATGTACGAAACGATGTTATCGCCCGGGACCTGAAAATCGAATCTGTGAGGGAATTTGTGGGTCGCTTAGCGCGCAAAATGTATGATCGTGCAGATAATGGGCCACACCCTCACCTGAGAAGCATTGCGCCATTACATGCACGACCCCCGGACGTTAAATCACGACGAGCACTTCCCCGTGAAATAGCTGTGGATACGAAGGAAGAATCTCCTGAACAGATGGTCACAGTCAGCTAACAGCTCATGCAGTCTGGCCTAGATCGTCAAGACCACAACGCCGCTGTGGAGTGACTTCCTGTCCAGACTAGGAAACGTCACCAGCGGCACAACAGATTCCCCAGGGGTTATGGCCTCTGGCGCCCAGCCTTGGCAAAGGGGAGTATTCCCCGAGGCCAATTCTCACCACGCCTAAGGAGGTGGTGGAAGGACCGAGATAGCTAGCAGGAAGGCGATACATCCAAGCCGCTTCCAACTAGTCTTATTGGAAATCCATAGGAGAAGCCTAAGTCTAGCAGAGTACGTCCTACGACTAGTAGCTAACCAACTTCCAAAAAATAAATCAAAGCTGTTTTTGCCTATTAAAATCGAATAACAAAATAACGACACCTTCCCTAGAGCAGTTTTGGTTCGGCAGTTTCGGCAGGGCTTGGGCATGAAGTTGGTTGTTAATTTTTGACCTACTACAAAAAATTTGGTTCTCAATTCGACTGTATATATCCGATACAATGGTCCGTATACAACCGATTTTAATGGTTTTTTTTTTTTGTTTGATAGATCATACTTCGGAAGTGATCCCATTCAAATTTTATCGAAATCGGCTGAGTCGTGTTTGAAAAATCAACAGAAATTTTAAAACTTACCTGTACACGTTTGAAGTCTGTTACGCCATTTTTGACGAAAAATAAATAATTATTATTTGCTATGAGCAAATTTTTATAGAGTCACAAACGTGCAAAAAAAGTGTCCGAGGCAAAACAGCGCAAGCTACGTAGTGGGCAGGCTTTTTAGTTAGTCGTAAGGCGATTGCACGCCGACTACAACACCGCGCGATGCCAAAGTGCTATACGCAAGCACTAATTAGGTGACATAACGTCGAGTCCCAGAAAACGGCACATTGTGAATTATTTAATGCAAATATCTAAGTCGGTATGTATGACGGCGCTCGGACGTTTTTTTACTACTTTGACTTAGGGACTGTGTGCTCTGTAGATATTAGCTCGAAGATAATAATAATAAGGTTCCTCTCTCTGTAGACCCAACCACCGGTAGCTTGGGCCTCGCCCCGCTGCCGGCGGCACTCTAGGTTTAGGTTTTTTTATAGTATTTTGTTTTTATTATATAAATATTGTAAAAAAACTTAAATTTAAGACTATAAATAAATATGTGAATAATAATAAGAAAAATATGAATAATGCCTTGATTATGACTGCAATTATTATTATTATGTTGTTTCAGACCTACTGGGCCAGGGCGGGTTCATTTCGTGTTTTGTGTCCAACACCTTCTGGCTGGCTGCCGTCGGCTACTACCTCTATATCACATTCCTTGGATACAACAGTAAGTATAATAGATGCACCGGTCGTGGCCACTGTTCCATTTTTGGCCATTTCATGTCAAACTATTGCGTAAATAGATTCTAAGCAATGTGTCTTAGATATTGTTTGGGTGAATGTCAAAGGTTAAAAATTTCTTTAAAATATTATATTATACTAGCTGCCCATCCCGGCTTTGCCCCGGTACTGATAGATTTTAAAAGTATAATAAACAAATGCTATTATAAATTCAGATATAAACACAGTGTGCAAAATTTGGTTTAAATCGGTTAAGTAGTTTAGGGAGTCCATCGCGGACAAACGTGACGCGCAATTTATATATATTAAGATTGACATTAAAATTGTCTGCACAATCATTTATATTCAGAGTGGCCAAAAATCGGGCTACGATGGCTACAACCGATGCGTCTATACGAATCAAACTTAATGACGGCTGGGAACACGAAACGAGTCCCTGTGCAGTACAAAACAAAGTCCGGATGTCCTATAGGCCGGGTGGCTAGCCCTGGTGTCAGAGCTTTTAAGCCGCCTGAAAGGCCTCTGAATTGGAGACAAAAATTGTATGTTTCAAACATTTTTTTCGAATTTGACTTGTTATTTGGTATGGGAAAGCTTATTTGTTTTTTTTTTAGATTTCCCCTAATTAGTAGAAGTATGAATCTCCTTTCGTCATTATACACCCTTGATAAGCAACCTTGACTATTAAAAAATCCTTATTATTTCCTTGTAAATTTCTGATTGTAATTTCCATCAACATTATCAGTCGTAAGACGTCCTCTGCTGGACATAAGCCTCCCCTAATGATTTCTAATGTTATTATTTTCGTCTATCCCCCGTAGCTCTACTGCTTGGCTCAACTAGTAGTGCCAAAGAAAATTTCTCTCCCGTGGCACGATTAATTTTATATGTCTGCTTAGTCTATACAATCAATCTAATTACCCGTGAACTTGGTCATTACCCGTGGCACTACTGAATTTAGGAGGACGAACAATTTGTAACTTAAATTATTATATACTTTCTATTACAGACATGCCCCAGCTGCAGAACGCGCGGGTGATCCTCTACCCGCTGCCGTTCCTCGTGATCGTCTACTTCATATCGCTCATAATAAACGCGAACCTCAGCCGCGCCATGATCGCCTTCTACCAGTACCGCCACGGCGCGCCTGGGTAATGGCTCGCCTTATGGAATACAACTAGCTGACCCGGTGAACTTCCTTTCATACAATATCTTTGTAAATAGGCATGATGACTCGGTAACAAAATACCATTATTCTATACTCTATAAAATTTAACTTTATCTCTGCGACAGCTGTCAGAAAAATCACGCCTATGAAGTCTTGAATTTCTTAATAGTACAGACAGTACCTGTCAATGTCATACTTTATGGGCATGCCGATGAGTGATGGGCGACGAATGATCATGACCACAGAGTTTTAGATAGAATTTTAATTAAAATATCAATAATTTTACTGTATATTTTAATATCATAACATTTTTTACATGTGTAATTAAATTAAACCCAATTATATGTTACATTAGCATCGATAATAGTGAAAAACGTCGATAAATACTATCGTTACATTATTACGAGTATTTAATTAATATCATAACATTATTTACATGTGTACATACTTGATCTTAAATAATGGTAAGTAAATAAAATCCAATTTCCCACCTTCAACTACTCATTCGATTTCATAACAACATTGTTTGAAAATCGATTTTTTCCACCACTATCCCAACTCTAAATATGTCAATATGTCACTGTCACAGAGATCAAGTTAAATTTTATAGAGTACTAGCTGCCCGTCCCGGCTTTACCCGGGTATGATTGGCTATACATATACTTACCACGTAATGTAGGTATGCGCCACACACATGCTAGACATACCGGATGAACCATTATGATGAGTTAAAACCTACCCAAATCGCGAGAGTTTCCGTAGTCTTAAACTGTTAGAAGTTTATGAAAAAGAGATAGTAGGTATTGGCATATCTAAATAAAAGTTAGTTCGTATGTGTTGGGTGGCTGTACATAATATATAGCCCTGATTTCAGAAAATGACAATGATGAGAATGAAAGCGACGTTAATATATTAGAGACCCACAGTCTATACATTCTACCCATGTAAGTTAGTTTCTTGATCTTGTCTTCACTCGAGAATTTTGAAAAACATTGGACATCAGTTCTACTTCTACGAATTGTGTGCCCTACCTAAGGCCTCTTCAACTTGCTAACCCAAAGAGCCGTGATGGAAGGAATCGAAGCGCTGGCATCCAACGCGTTCAGGACGTCACGACCAGATCTTAGATTCACGTGAAGACCTTCGCTACACTTGCCAATACATTGTCTACATTCGAGAACTTTGAGGTCGACAATTCGTTTCACATACTATGTGCAGGGGCGTAGCTACCGCGGTATCAGCCGTGTCAATAATACGGGGCTCCCGGGCTACAGGGGCCTTAACGTGTGTAAGCAAAACCTAGTAAAATGTTATCCACAATGTCACTTAATCTCGTGCTTCCCGAAAAAAAATCATCTCTTTTTTTCCCGGGTTAAGCATTCTTCCAAAAGTTGTCCTAAGAGGCAGAAATTTTATAACAACTGAAATCGTCTTCAGCTAAACTTACTTAGCTGATATAGGTAATTATATTCTATTCATTATCAATTTACTGAAAAAAAGGCAAGAAAAGTGTATATTTTATTTGAATTGTTTGGCTAGCTCAATTTCTAGGAGGAAGTAACAACTTATAAATAACCGTCTTACCACTAAAGTTTTACGCAGGCTTTAGACAACGTTTAACAGTACAAATTGTAAGGCTAAACAGTGTTTAAATCTTTTGCGGTAAGGCGGTATATATTTATTTCAATTTAATGCAAGGATATTTGTTTCTTTTGTGAGAAATGAGTGATTTGGGCTCTCCAACTATGTTTGATTCTGGGCTCCTCCAAGGCACGCTACGCCACTGCATACCTATTTACTACCAATAAAACATAAATCGACACACTAATGGCGGAGATATATAACTTTGGTGGTCTAGTGGCAGTAACGCCTGTCCTACAATCGTGAGGTGGTGGGTTCAAATCCCGATCCTGTATCAATGAGTTTCTTTGGAACTTATGTACGGAATTTCAAATCATTGGCTTTTCGGCGAAGGAAAATATTGTGTGGCAATCTGCACCAACCCACACTGGGCCCTGGCACTGGTGGTGGATATGGCCCAAGCACCCTTCTCAATTCTCAATGACCCGTTTCCTCGAATCTCGACGTTATGTCACCTAATAAGTGCCTGTAACCGAGCACTTTGGCATCGCGCGGCGTTGTAGTCGGCTTGGAATCGCCTTACGACTAACTAAAAAGCCTGCCCACTACGTAGCTTGGGCAGGATTTTGGCTCGGACACTTTTTTCACGATTGTGATTCTATAGATATTTGCTCGAAGTGAATTTTGTATTATGTACATTGTACAAAGAACATGAATTGCCAAGCGGAGTGAGCGGCGAAACAAAACTTTTATAATACTTAAATTTTTGAACTCGTAATATCTTTGTAATAAAATGTCTGAATTAAATAATTTAAAAAGTTGCATAAAGCTATTGAAACAGTCTTGAATATGAAATAATTTATTTTGATAAGGATTAATACCAAGATACAAATTAAGATCCTTTTCCTGCGACGGTATTTCAATTAATTTTTAAGAATAAAAGAACAGTTATTACGGCTTAACTATAATAGTTAGATATATGCTGTCGCGACATTTTTTGTAAATTATGGTGTGTTCTATAAAGTCGTAGTACATTATTTTATTCCATCATCAATAGTTTTCTCAGCGCACGCGACGTAAGGAATTTTTCAGGTCTTTTTTTTACACCTTATGTTACATTATTGGAGTTTTAGTAAGGATCCCTAATTTATTTTTAAATATAATATAGCCTATGTTACTCGGGGATAATGTAGCTTTCCAAAAGTGAAAGAATTTTTGAAATCGGTCCAGTAGTTTCGGAGCCTATTCATTACAAACAAACAAACAAACAAACAAACAAACAAATCTTTCCTCTTTATAATATTAGTATAGATAATTAGTCTGTAAGATTATCAAACAACATTCTTTTGTGTTTTTGACCACAAATGACAAAGATAAACCTTGTTAAAGCTTGGGAGTGGGGGAGTCATGACGTCACCTCTCTTATGCTTTGGCTACATTAGCGGGCTATGGCGAATATTCGTGTTAACGCGATAAATGTGGCCGGGTTCATCGTGTCATCGCGTAGTATTCGGGCGCAGACGATGTAGTATCGGGGAGCTGTCGGTAAACTGGCGCGAATCAAAGGGATTTGTCGCGCCAATATTCGCTTAGGTGGCTACATCTACGTCATTTAATTTTTTACACTATGGAGTGGAGTAACGAAAAAGTGTTAGAATTCATTCAATTTTATGAAACTGAGATTTCAGATTCAGATTATTATATGGAATCCTAGTGACCCCAACCATAAAAAGAAACACTTGGTACATGATGCGTGGATTCGAATTAAAAATATGCTCAGTTGGCCTACCACAGTAGAAGAACTGAAGAAGAAGAAAGAAGAAAAAATGATACTCGTACAATTGTAATAAATAATAATTTACTGACATATAATGCAAAGCCACTATTTCCTCCATTTTTAAATTACCGCCCACGTCTCGGCCGCACAACAAACTGAACAACACAATCCGGCACGATGCATCGCGTCAACTCGACACGAATCTTCGCCCGCCTTAATGTAGACAAGCACATCGCCTATACCCGAACACGATGTTTTTGTCTCGCCATTTCTGTAATGGCGACAAGTGCATTTGTACTGCACTTGTGACGTCACGCGGAACATTGACAAACTATATCTTTATACATTTTTATTGAATTGTTAAAAGAAAAATAAGTGTCTAATATTTTTTGATAGTCTATCTGACGGAATAATTATATATTTTTAGTCATCTTGCCTACTATAGCCTGTGTTATTTTGATGTATAAGCATTGTTATTGCAAAGTTTCATCTCAATCCGTTCAGTAGCTTTTGCGTGAAAGAGTAACAAACATCCATACATACTCACAAACTTTCGCGTTTATAATATTAGTAGGAAGTTGTATATTGCGGTCCGATATACGCTAGCGGCGCCTACGACACTAACACTTTTAGGCCAATTTTAATATACAATGTGGCCAATTTTGAAGGCCTCATCGTAAATGTAATAGCAATTTAGAGTAGCCCTGTTTCTTTTTCACTGTATGCATTCGATAGAGAGAACACTATTTTACGTTGCTATTAAATTTACAATGGCGCCTTTAGAATTGGGCCTAAAATGGCCAATTTTAAAGGCGCCATCGTAAATTTAATAGCAACTTAAAATATTGTTCTCTCTTTCAAATGTGTATTGTGAAAAAGAAACAGTAATATTTTAAATTGCTATTAAAACGATGGTGCCACCAAAATTGGCCACTATAGATAGATAAGCGCTATATTGTGGCACACCAAAAAATAAACAATCACAGAAAACAAAGATGCAAAGACGATGTAATAGGCGGCCTTATTGTTCACAGCGATCTCTTCCAGACGAGAAGGATTCTGACCGCTCCATTTGTTAAAAGTGTAGTTTTAAGACTGGTTATTTTAGTACTGTGAATTGTTATTCGACGTCGAATCATACAACTTGGCGTCTGTGAAGTTAGCTATAAGATGCGGTAAACCCAATCCTAACTGAAGCTCACTGAACAGTGTAGTGCAGTGAGAATAAGGGTGTTATTTATTAGTGTGTTTTCAATATTTTGTCATATTATTTTATAATATTTATTTGTTGTTAACGGATTTTTATTATTATTTTATCTATTTTGTAAAGTTAAGTTTGTAAATGTATAATTATTGTAATATTAGTACTGTACCAGCCTTTTTAGTAGTCCACTGCAGGACGTAGGCCTACCCACGAAGGGTGATTGGGCCATATCCACCATGCGGGCCCAGTGCGGGTTGGTGGATACACATACGCCATCGAATTTCTTCTACGGACGCATGCAGGTTGCCTCACGATGTTTTCCTTCACCGAAAAGCCAGTGGTGTGAAATTCAGTACATAAATTCCAAAGAACTCATTGGTACGGGACCGGGGATTCGAACCCACGACCTCACGATTGTAAGGCGGGTGTCACTACCTCTTGACCACCAAGGCTTATAGGTAATACTAGCTGCCCGTCCCGGCTTTACCCGGGTATGATTGGCTATACATATACTTACCACGTAATGTAGGTATGCGCCACACACATGCTAGACATACCGGATGAACCATTATGATGAGTTAAAACCTACCCAAATCGCGAGAGTTTCCGTAGTCTTAAACTGTTAGAAGTTTATGAAAAAGAGATAGTAGGTATTGGCATATCTAAATAAAAGTTAGTTCGTATGTGTTGGGTGGCTGTACATAATATATAGCCCTGATTTCAGAAAATGACAATGATGAGAATGAAAGCGACGTTAATATATTAGAGACCCACAGTCTATACATTCTACCCATGTAAGTTAGTTTCTTGATCTTGTCTTCACTCGAGAATTTTGAAAAACATTGGACATCAGTTCTACTTCTACGAATTGTGTGCCCTACCTAAGGCCTCTTCAACTTGCTAACCCAAAGAGCCGTGATGGAAGGAATCGAAGCGCTGGCATCCAACGCGTTCAGGACGTCACGACCAGATCTTAGATTCACGTGAAGACCTTCGCTACACTTGCCAATACATTGTCTACATTCGAGAACTTTGAGGTCGACAATTCGTTTCACATACTATGTGCAGGGGCGTAGCTACCGCGGTATCAGCCGTGTCAATAATACGGGGCTCCCGGGCTACAGGGGCCTTAACGTGTGTAAGCAAAACCTAGTAAAATGTTATCCACAATGTCACTTAATCTCGTGCTTCCCGAAAAAAAATCATCTCTTTTTTTCCCGGGTTAAGCATTCTTCCAAAAGTTGTCCTAAGAGGCAGAAATTTTATAACAACTGAAATCGTCTTCAGCTAAACTTACTTAGCTGATATAGGTAATTATATTCTATTCATTATCAATTTACTGAAAAAAAGGCAAGAAAAGTGTATATTTTATTTGAATTGTTTGGCTAGCTCAATTTCTAGGAGGAAGTAACAACTTATAAATAACCGTCTTACCACTAAAGTTTTACGCAGGCTTTAGACAACGTTTAACAGTACAAATTGTAAGGCTAAACAGTGTTTAAATCTTTTGCGGTAAGGCGGTATATATTTATTTCAATTTAATGCAAGGATATTTGTTTCTTTTGTGAGAAATGAGTGATTTGGGCTCTCCAACTATGTTTGATTCTGGGCTCCTCCAAGGCACGCTACGCCACTGCATACCTATTTACTACCAATAAAACATAAATCGACACACTAATGGCGGAGATATATAACTTTGGTGGTCTAGTGGCAGTAACGCCTGTCCTACAATCGTGAGGTGGTGGGTTCAAATCCCGATCCTGTATCAATGAGTTTCTTTGGAACTTATGTACGGAATTTCAAATCATTGGCTTTTCGGCGAAGGAAAATATTGTGTGGCAATCTGCACCAACCCACACTGGGCCCTGGCACTGGTGGTGGATATGGCCCAAGCACCCTTCTCAATTCTCAATGACCCGTTTCCTCGAATCTCGACGTTATGTCACCTAATAAGTGCCTGTAACCGAGCACTTTGGCATCGCGCGGCGTTGTAGTCGGCTTGGAATCGCCTTACGACTAACTAAAAAGCCTGCCCACTACGTAGCTTGGGCAGGATTTTGGCTCGGACACTTTTTTCACGATTGTGATTCTATAGATATTTGCTCGAAGTGAATTTTGTATTATGTACATTGTACAAAGAACATGAATTGCCAAGCGGAGTGAGCGGCGAAACAAAACTTTTATAATACTTAAATTTTTGAACTCGTAATATCTTTGTAATAAAATGTCTGAATTAAATAATTTAAAAAGTTGCATAAAGCTATTGAAACAGTCTTGAATATCAAATAATTTATTTTGATAAGGATTAATACCAAGATACAAATTAAGATCCTTTTCCTGCGACGGTATTTCAATTAATTTTTAAGAATAAAAGAACAGTTATTACGGCTTAACTATAATAGTTAGATATATGCTGTCGCGACATTTTTTGTAAATTATGGTGTGTTCTATAAAGTCGTAGTACATTATTTTATTCCATCATCAATAGTTTTCTCAGCGCACGCGACGTAAGGAATTTTTCAGGTCTTTTTTTTACACCTTATGTTACATTATTGGAGTTTTAGTAAGGATCCCTAATTTATTTTTAAATATAATATAGCCTATGTTACTCGGGGATAATGTAGCTTTCCAAAAGTGAAAGAATTTTTGAAATCGGTCCAGTAGTTTCGGAGCCTATTCATTACAAACAAACAAACAAACAAACAAACAAACAAACAAATCTTTCCTCTTTATAATATTAGTATAGATTAGTAATTGTTTGTAATTTTTTTTTTTTTATATAAATGTCCTTAATGCCCTTAAACTTATTTGCCTACAACAAGATAGCGGAAACACACTAAATATTTATTCAAAACATAGATTTGAAGCTCACTTGACAGCTGCGCGAGGATTGGGTTACCCGCCACTTGTGGCTAACATCGCAGACGCCACGATGTTAGATTCGACTTTTACAATGGAGTCAGACGAATTACCTACGTGTAAAAATTATGCAATACGATATTATTAGTAAAAAAAAGATGAATACTAAATCTCCAAAATTATTGAATACGTGAATAATGTTTTTCTTTCATAGTTTTTTTTTACAAAGAGATAAGAGTCTATACCTAGTAAAATAGTTTTTACAAATATAAGTTTTTATAGATTCACCAGGAACAGCAGATTGTTTTTGATTTCTTCTTACAGATAAAGATGCTTTTACATTACTGCCTGCATCGGTGACATTCTAACCATTGCTACAATATAATGAATTTATGTTCCTTGCATTAAGTACCTAACCAAAAGTAGTCGACACGCCTAAGCACCGAAGTCCGCCAAGTCAGTGGGAGATGAAGAAACGCACACAAACCAAAATATAAGCAAGTTACACGCACACTAATGTAATTAACTAACACTAGCTGAAAATTAACGTAACACAAGCGCAATCAGGCCGATATATTTGTATAAAGAGCATGACCGCCGGTCGCGTACCTACTTTTGGCAGCGGGGTACGCTTTGCAGTGTCGACTCCTTTTGGTTAGGTACTTAATGGTTCCTTGTAATGAATTTATGATCCTTACTACCTTCATTCAAAATTATATTTTTTTGTTGCATCAAATCATGCAATTTAGTAAACACAATTTTCCAAACGCAAATGATTTTTTTGAAATTTTGATACCCAGTCTTCGGAGATCTTATTCAGCAACACTATTAAACTGCTTAATGTGAAAGCACCTTTAAACTTGTGCTAACCTAACCTAACTAAAAAATAATAATTTATACAAAATTCAATAATGTATAAACTGTAAATATTATATCTAATAATTTGTATTTAATTACTATAAAATAAAAGTACATAATCTTAATAAAGCGTTTTTATTCTCTGCAATATAATTTCAATAATACTTACAAATTATCACACATTTTTAACTTCTATTCAAAAATAAACTAAGTATAATTTAACTGAATTGTATACAAATTAAAATTAACTGTATAAAATTTATACTTTAATTACAATCAAAGTATAAAATTATTACAAATTAATGATCTATCAATTTACCACTGGATAATTTAGTGAATGTTGATGAATAAGATAATGGTTGCTACTGATACACATTCGGTTCGGCACGATCGGCACTGCCGGGCGGCAAAGCCTAATATGTGTAGATAAATCATTCGGTTCTTCAAATAGCGAACGGCTTTCGCTAGTTCGGGCGCCCGCGAGTCGGCGCGTTCAAATGCGTGCTGTACAAATGTAGATGTTTCGGATCGGCTTTGCCGTTCTATAAATCCTGCCGAACCGAATATGAGTGTATCGGGCTTTAATTAAATATACAGGGTTATTTTCTCGCCCTGTACTAAACCAAAAGAGACCAGAATTATGAACAACTTTTACTATTGAGCCAACCTTAAATTCTAAAAATAAATTTAGCTGCTCCATACAAAATTGCAACACGGAATCGACAAAATGTATGAAACAGGTGTTTTTTTTTCTCGAATTTCGGTTTGGCCGCATAGTAAAAATGGTTTATAATGATGGTCTGAATCACCTCCTTTCGGCTTAGTATACGAGCTTTATATAACCCTGTATTTAATCATCATCTAAGACGATGACTTCATCAGACGATATCGGCTTGGGTGGAGGTTTGGGCTGACTGAACGCTAGAGACTTCTTTGCATCAGGTTTCTTAGGAGCTGCGGCTTTAGAGGTAGAGGTCTTTGTGATGGTCAACGAAGAAGGAAGCTTGCTTATCGAAGCGTTGATCTCTTGACTAGATTTCGAAGGGTGTTTATGACGATCGGCGATTTCGTGGGTTTTGGCGCTGGGAAGGTGTTTCTGACGCTCGGCCAATTTCTCCTGCAGCGTCTTCCCAGGACTCACTTGCTGATGTGGCAAAGGAGGCTTCGTGTGGATCGCAGCGCTTACGGTAGACGCAGAAGACATATGTGCTTGACTCGGCATGGATGTATGAACGCTCGAATGGGACGAATGTGGTGCGCCGTAAGAAGTTAGATTCGCGGTGAGCGATGCTGGCAAAGTTGGCAGCACAGTCCCCATGCTGGGAGCTAGACTTGAGGACTTCTGGATCAACGGCGCTGATGTCGATTTCTGGAGACTTGTTATCACTGGAGTGGGAGTGGCCTTCGTAGTAGAAGTGAAAGACTTTGACGTCTTCATTGGGGCCACGGGCGCCCTTGGCGCGGTGGGAACCTTCGGCGCTCGTTTCTGCTTTTTCGGCGGCGGCGGCAAGTACGACGCTAAGGTTTGCCCGAGGAATTGCCTGTAGAACTCCGCTTGGAAAGAGTTTTGGTAGGAACTCTGTAAAGTCGATTGCAATGATTTTTGGAAGGATGGAATGCCGGCGTAAGCGTTCACACTGTTTAGGTAAGATAATAATGCGGCAGTCTGCTGAGCTGGGTCGTTCATTATCGGGAGGTAGTTCTGGAAAGCGGCCGCAATTTCTTGAGGAGACATCTTGGGCAGGCCAGGGAAGGCGGTGGAGGTTGCCGTAGAAGTCGACGGCTTGGGATCCGATTTTGTCGTAGGTATCACAGTAGGCGGGGCAGGTTTCGGAACTTCAGGCATGACAGATTGCTTCGACACCTGTTTCTTTTGAGCAGTCTGGCTCTTATCCATACTCGCGAGTGTGGCTTCGTACTTCAACTGTTGTATGTGTCTCTGACAGAATTTCATGCTCTGATCGACAAAGTATTGATGTGACATGGTCTCGGTGCCTGGATCTGTATGGAGGAGCTTGTAGCCTTCTATTAGCAAGTTGGTGAATTGCTTGGAGTTGGGCTGCTTCTGAGCTCTCTGATACGCTCTGTAAATATCGAGCATCAAGCTTTTCAGGGCATTCTGTTCCACGCTGTTCTTCCTCAAGTCAGGCTGCTGACCGAATTTTGTCAGCTGCCCCTTCAACGACTGTACGCAAAGAGAGAAAGCTTGCTGCGATAATTCTTCTCTATCCGAGTCGCGCATGTACTTTTTATCGAGTTCCGGAATTCTTTGTAGTTGTAAACTTAAGTCTAGAAGAGTTTTGTGATCGTCAATCTCTTTCAATATTTCCATTGTGAGCAAAACTGCGCGACTCATGTGGAACGCGAATCCTCCGGCCCTGTCGACTTCCGCTTGCGGTATTTTCCAGATATTGTTGAAGAAATTAGAAGGCTTTCGCTCGCTGAATAATCCTGCTAGTTTCTGGCCGGATCTAGCCGCGAACGTGTTCAACAAAAGATCGCGACATCTTTCTACATCTTTTCCCTTTTTGTAATAGAAGTGGTAGTGAGCTACTCTGTATATAGCTTTGTAGTGAGCCGGAAAACGGCTGGCGCAGTCTTCTAGAGCATCTAAGCAGGCTCCGACGATTTTCAAGATCTCATCATCGGTCAAAGGTTTAGAGTTATTGGACACGGTAGATGCGGCACTATCTCTACTCGAATCACTACTACTTGAAGACGAATCACTAGAAGTGGTTTCTGAAGACGAAGAAGACGACGTGCTGCTAGAACTATTGTCATCTTTGTCTTTCTTATCAGCTTCAACTTTAGATTTATCTTCTTTCTCTTCAACCGGTTTTTCAGACGTGTCCATTTTTTCTACTGGTTGGTTTTCTTGAATTTTACTGTTCACATCAGATGTTTTAATGTCAACTGGCTTGGGAACTTCTGAATCTTCCGGCTTATCTTTAACGGGTGTGGCTAGTATTTTAGCAGGTTCTTTAGGCTCATTTTGGACTGTTTCTTTAGGAGCGAGTCTTTCGGTATCGTATGAAGCTGACCGCCGCACTTTAGCAGCTGCTGTTTCCAGTTTCAATAGTTTAGCCTCGTGTGTCTCATCCTCGCCAACATTACTGATAGACCTTTTTAAGATGTTCGCCGCTTGAACTGGCTCCTCAGGTCTCAATGGGGGCACTTCAATTTCAATTTCCGTAACGACATCTTTTTTAGGTTTCTTCATGTAAGGTCCATTCTTCCATTCCTCAATGCAGTGTGTGAAAACTTTTCCTACCGAATTTGGTATCGGTTTATTTTCATGCTGCTCGATATATTTCAGGATGGACGCATGCATTCTGTAATGCAATTCCAAGACTTCAATGCACAAGTTGGAAGGGGTACTGTAGTTGATTTTCGAGGGATACGTCGCATCAGCTTCTCGTAAACTTTTCACGCCTTTCATGTAGTAATCTAAATAAACAGAGGGAGGGTTGTTACGTTTTTCAGCAACTTTCCCGAGCATATAATAATGTAGCCAGGAGTCTTCATTGGACTTATCGCCGTCGTTGCTGCTGTTGAGATCGTTCAAGACAGTCATGAAACATTTTTGCGTCGTGTCTAACATGTCTTCTTTTTGTTTCTCAAGGGATTCAAAATCTTCCATGCTAAGGGACTCACTCGCCTGTTTCAAGAGACGTGAACAAAATGAGTGAACTGTGTACACAAACATTCCATACTCTATCCACATTGTACAATGATTTGGATCTAACTCCAAAGCTCTTTTGAAGCACCTGATTATATTCTTTGCTGGATTCAAGAACTCTCTTTCATTATTAAGATTCTTGCAGGAATGTAGAATCCTTTCAAGATTGAGTGCCTTTGCTAATGAAATCTCTGCCCAGGATTTTAACCTATCATTATTCACAACTACATCTAATATGTTATATTTCACAGCCAGTTTTACATCCTCTTTTTTGAAATAGTAATCTCCTAGTAAAAAGTAAATGTCTTTCATTTTAAAAGGAAGTAGAGGGGGTACAGTGGGCAGTTTATATTCAGTGCCTTTTATGTAATTCTTAACGCCGACGACATATTTTTGTGGGTCATATTCAGTTGGCAGTTGACCCAAAATACGACGGAACAGCACCTCCGTGTCGGCAGATATCCCGGATATTTTTCCTTCCAATTCAGGCTCTTCTAGGGGTCTGAATATTTCATAAACTTGTTGTGCTCTTTCCCAATTCATCTCACGAGGCGTGACATTATGATCGGTGAGATATTTGTAGAGCTTGTTCTTTTTCCCTGGATGGCCAAAAAGGCAAAAAACGCATTGCTCCATGCACTGACAGACTTGCTCTAGGCATTTAGATAGCGCGGGTGATCGCAGACGAGGTACAACAGTGTCTAAAATAAAATAGAGAAGTTTCCCCTCAGATCTGCAACACCAGCCCCGATTCCCCAACTGCTCATGAGCAACAAACAATATCAGCAATGGGTTAGGAATGTCATCACAGTCTTTATCTTTATCAATGGGGACCCTTCCTTTATCCTCTTCTCTTTGCAAGATGTAGTGCATTATAATCCAAGGAATAACCGTACCAAACGGCATATCTGAAGCATTCGTTTCTACTTGATGACCGATGATTCTGATGAGGTCTTCCAATCCCTGGCTTAGCTCTTTTGGCAAAACGGAATCTAGACATGTTAGTCCTTCAGTCGTAAGAATGTGCTCGATGCAGCAAAGTACTTTAACCACAGTTAGGGTCCATTTGTCATATTCTGGAGAACCACTTGTATACCGGAAGTAATGCTTGAGAGCTTCATGTAGACAGACTAGCGACCATTTAAAACAGTTGTTGACATCATCCAATGCCCAGTAAGTATCCAATATAAGAGATAACTGAACAGCAAAGTCTAACGACATCTCTTCCTCGTGATTCCTAGCCATTGACTTAAAATGTTCAAAAGAATCTATCAAAATAGATAGGACCTCCTCATAGTTGCCTCGTTCATACAAATCCATTACTGTTGCCAGTTTCTTGTTCCTCTCCAAAAATTTTATGTTTGCTAATATTTCAGCTTCATTTATAGATGGTTTGAATGTGAAGTTTACGAGTTCGAGGTTATAAGTCTCTTCGTGTTCTCCCATGGCCTCAAATTCACATAAAAGTTGATACAAACAGTCTAAAGCAAAATCTTCCTTGTTGTTCAGGATATGAATATGCATCTTGGCCCAGAGCTGCCGTAAAATTAGTTCGAGACACTCTATACCAGTAAAGATATGGGGCTTTAGGTAAAGTGTGATACCTATAGCATCCACCACACACAACTCATGAGTTTCCTTTTCTTCTGATGGTGAATTAAATTTCTCATTGATAGAAAACTCTTCTACTAAAATATTGACATTGGTGTAATGAATCAACTCTTCTCTATTGGTATCTGTACATGTTGGGACATCAATATGATTATTATAGCACTTATTTGCTTCAATAAATGTTTTTGCTAGTCCTTCCGGCCATTTTATTTTCCATTTCTCAGCTAAGATACTCAAATATTCCTTCAACATATCAATGATATCTCTTTTAGTTTCAGAGTATTTGTTTATAAACTGATTTACATCTTTCTGCTCTGCTTCTGTACCAAAATATTGTTTATCTTTTTCAGGTTCCAATTCATTTTTTTCTTCAAATAGTTTGTTGTTGAAGTCTTTGCTGTCTGGTGATTTGTCACTGGCTTGATTTTCTTTTTTCTGAATCAGCTCTGGTGCTAGGCAAGGTGGCACCATTCTACGAAGTGTATCGTAAATGTTGTCATCAAGTTGGTCTTGTCTATTTGCAGGTTTTTTTCGGCCAGATCGACGTTTGGTGCACCACTCCCATTGCTGTAGAAAGCTCAAATCACTACCTCGACGCCTCACGGCTGTCTTCTTCTTTTGTTCTGGTTGGTTTTCATTTATCTTTCCATCAGTTTCCTGTCTTGGCTCAACTGTTTCCGGAGGCATCATTTCAACATCGCTTTCACATTTTTCTGTATCAGTGACAGCTTTCTCTTTATCTGAAGTATTGTTTTCATTCTGCTCACTGTCAACTTTTTCTGTTTCTTGTTCTTTCTCAGTCTCTGTGTTATCTTTAATTTCACTGTCTGTAACTTCCATTGCTTCTACTTCTGCTGGCTTCTCTTCTTCGCAGTCATCCATAGGTGATTCCTTTTCAACATTTTCATAGAGTAGCTCTATAAAACAAGCATGGCTATAGAAGTTCTCAGTCATATAGTGATGCATATGTACCAGAGAGTCACCTACAGACTGCCAGGTAAACTCACTTATAGGTTTCTTTAGTTTTAAATCCGGCAGCTTGTATTTGAATTGTTCTGCTTTCTGTTGCTCAATAAATGTCTCATGGATGTCTGATGCTTCTTTTATTAATTTTTCAGCACTTTCATTGTCTATAGGCTCATCCTCACTTTCATTCCATACATAGATGGGGTCCAGGTACTTCATGAAGTCTCTGATGTATGGAAAGTCAGTGTAGATATGTTTTCTGTATGCTAAGCCTCGTAAATAGCCAGGATCGAGTTGGAGAGTGTCATAGATGATAGAAATGCATTCTTCTTTGTAATCGAGGCCTAGTAGGAGTGTTACGATCTTGTCGAGACACGGCCAGTGACGGGGGTTGCGGTCGGCGCCTCTTTGAAACGCGTGTAACGCCATTTCGTAGCGTTTGGCGCGCATGCACAGCAGCCCTAAGCGGTGCCAGAGTGTAACATCAGTGTCATCGAGATCAGACGCAGCGCAATAAGACTCAATAGCGGCATCAATATCATCTGCCGACGCTAACATAGAAGCTAAGTTTTTATAGCATAAATACTTGAGATTGAATAGTGGTCCTGTAGCTTTCTCGCCTGGACCGGGTTTCTGCACTTCGTAGAGTAGCTCAGTATCCAGTAAATCTTTGAGGAGTTGAGTGGCATCTTTCAAGTTCCCCTTTCGTTGTAGGTCCAGAGCTTTTGCGTATTGCTGCAGAGCGATCTGTTCCAGTGCCTCTCTGGTCACATCTTCTTCGGAACCACTTTCTTCTTCAGACTCATCATTTAGGGCAGATATTTTAATCATTTTTGCGCGTACTTCGTGGCTTATTCATACGAATTAAATATTTTAGTTATGAAAAATTGTAAACACAACACAACGAGCCGCCGGAGTCGCTTCGATTTGACATTGACAATATATTGAATATGATTATTGTGAAGTTGCTGTCATTGATACGAAAAAAATATAGTTATTTTTTATTCAGCGTTGCAGCCGCGGCCAGTGCGGCCACGCATTCTCTTTGCGGCGGGTGAGCAAGCGGCCTGACGATCATTAGGCCTCAGCCACAGATTACAGCTGTGTAGGCAATGCTTTTTGTAGCATGTAAGTTGAATGTAGATTTTCGTATGTACGATTCCGATTTAGTTGCCTTCAACCAAATTGGACCGTATACGAGTGCTATTCAACAAAAATAAAAATTTTAAAAACCTTAATTTTAACTGTCAGTGTCAAATCATGAAAAAAAAAATAGTTTTGAGGTTATATTATAATTTTAATTATACAAACAAGTTAAATACATTTTTAATTGTTAATTACCTTAGTAGACACTGTAAAAATGATGCCTCGTAACAGACTCTCAAAACCTTTTATCCCGCTACTCACACAAACAGCTGCAGCTCACAGGAAGCCTCGATGGCTGCCCGTAGCAAAAAGCAAGATCTTTCGCATCCCAAAGCGCCCAGAAGTCTCAGAAGAAGAGCGATTAGAACTCTTACGTCTTAATAATAACTACAACACACAGATGCGCGCGATCAAAAAGTTTTATCACACAGAAATGGTTAAGGAAAAGTTGACCACGGAGAGTGCTAGTTCAGAAATGTCTATAAAGCTGGAAGCCGAAGACTGGGAGCGATGTGTGCAGCTCAACGATGAGTGGAATAAACAGGTAGCGCTAGAACGCGAGGAAAGGAGGAAGGTAGAAATACAGGCGCTGGAAGATTATGCTCTGAAAAGAATGACTAAAAAGGATCAAGTATTGCAACTAAGGATTCAAAAAGCTTCTGAGGAGATTAAAAAACAAAAGGTATGATATTGTAGGCTTTAAAATAGAAAAAATAAAATAAAAAAACTTTTTAAAAGTCATTTCAAGCAAATAAAACTTTCATCTCTGTACATCTTTACTATTATTATTAGGTATAAATCTGAAAGTGGGTTTCTTTGCTTTTTTACTCAGCAATAGTTGGAAGGCTCGACGTGATTTGTTACATAGATGTTGATAAAGAGTGACATAGGCTACTTGTTACCCTCTCAAAAATAAATTTTCTATAGGATAGCACAAAATATACACAATCAAAGACCCAGGCAAAAGCTCAAAGTCACTAATCAACTGCATAAATTGTTTTAGGAGCTTGCCAAATCCTTCATTACACCAGAGACCCTGGATGCTGCCATCAACCATGCTCTTGCGAACCCCAAGGACTACAACTATGCCATTGATTTGAAAGGAAACCTGTACCACGGGCGGGACTCCCAGGCTGTGCCCCCCAAAGAAGAAGCCTCTGCATCCGCCTAGCAAATTTCATTTATGTAGTCTGTTGTGAATATTTAGGTGCATAGTAAAGTTTTTGTTAAGATTTCTGATGTTTTCTTATGAATGCTAATTATAAAATATCTTTACTATGAGTACATCAAAGGGCAAAATAGGCCCAATTATGAAGGCGCCATCGTAAACTTAACAGCAACGTAAAAAGTGTTCTCTCTATTGAATGCCTAAAGTGAAAAAGAAAATGAAATATGCTAAATACCTCTTATAATTATGATGGCGCGTTCATAATTGGACTTATTGTACAACTTGATAAATAACAAAACATGTACCTACTGTTTCATAGAATTTATTATAAAAATGTCTACTTATTATTTACATTATACACATACACGTAACAACTTCTTAAAAATAATAATAATTAGCTATAATAAAACTGTCCGGCAGTGCCGATATGTGTAACCTAAGACAGTGGCCTTTGGCGGCCTAGAAGGCCACAATTGAGCTAAGCTGGGGCTACAAGGCCATACCAGAGCTAGGTGTGTCTATAAGGCCACATCAGAGCTAAGCTGGGGCTACAAGGCCACATCAGAGCCAGGCTAAGGCTACAATGCCATATCAGAGCCAAACATGAGGCTTCGAGGGCACATCAGAGCTAGGCTGAGCTTTCAGAGCTATGCTCAGGTTTCCAGGCCACATCAGAGCTAGGATGGGGCCACAAGGTCAAATCTTGGAACATGGGCTCCCAGTGTGGTTCAACAATGGTTTTCTAAATAGAAGATTTGTTGCTTGTTCATTAATCTTCTACTCTGTAGATGTATAGATTTAGATTTGTTGTTTATAATGCAAATATTACAAGCAACAAATCTATTTAGTTAGATAGAATGTCTTCAGCACTACACAATATACATAATTATGGTCTTGATGTTGCAGTTATCTTAAGATAGTATCCTCTGGTGTCTTACAAGGCCACATCAGAGCTAAGCGTGTCCTACAAGTTCGCATCAGAGCTAGGCGGGGGCTATATGGCCAGGACTTGGAACATGGTCTCCCAGTGCCCACAACGGTGGTTTTCTAATGTCTGCTTGTAACATCTTCTATTTGGCGGATAGTCTTCAGCACTACGCAATGTAATGTATGTCTGATGTTGCCTCTGGTGACCTACAAAGCCACATCAGAGCTAGACTGGGGCAACAAGGCCACATCAGAGCTAGGCCTGGGCTACATGGCCAGGTCTTGGAACATGGTCTCCCAGTGCGGTACGACGGTAAGCTTATGCCGCAGCGAGCCGAGCGACACGAGCGCGGCGGAGCGAGACGACGCGTCGCACGCTACTGACATCACTTCCTGGTGGAACGCTGGTTTTGTGCCCATGTTAACCTGAAAATTAGAAATGTTAAGTACATTTTTGCCGACTTTCAAAAAGGAGAAGAAGATTTTATCGTAATCGGCTGAAGCGTTTCTGAAATATCAACAATAGTCTAAAAAATACTACATGGCGATCAGCGATGACACATCGTCGAGATCGTGCGGACTATTCGGATTCTATACTGATTGGCAGGTTTCAATTTTGGGGGCGCGGGTTAACGTTAACACCACCAAAAGGCAAATACTGCGCTAGAGGTAGAAAAGTTTTTTTTCTTTTACCGAACTGGCTGGATAAATGGCTCATGTCGGTCAATGTTAACAAAACAGCTGCTTTGCTCACAGGCGGGCAGCGCATACTACCTCCGCCACTATAACTCCGTGGGGAAGAAGTCAAATGGGAAAGTACAATAAAGTACCTAGGCGTTCACATCGATAGAACGCTAAAAATGTGCCCCCCAAGTAGACCACGCCGTTAGACAAGCAAAGGCTGCTAGAGCTCTTCTCCGAGCAGTTCTAAATTCGAAGCTCCCTCTACGAACAAAGGTTGGAATATATAAAACCTATATAAGAATCAGGCTAACATACGCTGCACCCTCCTGGTATGCCTTATGTTCAGAAAGCCAGAGAAAACGCCTTCAGATCGTCCAGAATGTCTCGCTGAGGATGTGCACTGAGCTGAGCAATACGTCCAGAACGACGTAAACGACCGGGACGTTGGAATCGAGCCAGTGGGGGAATTCGTGGCCCGATTGGCTCGCGGTATGTACGACCGCGCCGACAACGGGCCGCACCCCCATCTCAGACATATTGCCCCTCTACACACACGCCCACCTGACATCAAAGCATATTGCGCGCTCCCTCACGAGATTTTGCGCGAAAACGACGACGATATCAATACCAACAACGAGGAAACTACTAACTCTTAGAAAAAGGGAAAAAAAGTCTCATGACTCATTAATGACTGATACAACGGACGTAAACGCAAAGACCGAACGTCTCAGACATAAAAGCCACTGAGAGGCCTTCTAAAAAAAAAAGATACGGCACCGGCGGCAAACCATATTCCCCAGTCGTAGCTTCTGGCGCCCAGCCTTGGCAAAGGGGAGAGACCCCGAGGCCAATACTCACCACGCCAAAGAAGGTGCTGGAAGGACCCGAGTGTGTGTACTGAATACTGAGTAAGTAAGTAAGTAAGTTCGTATAGGCCGGGTGGCTAGCCCTGGTGTCAGAGTTTTTAGGCCGCCTGAAGGCCTCTGACATGGCTAAACGGTTAAAACACTGAGTACTGAGTTAAAGGGTCGGATTAAAGTTTAGAGAGATACCTCAAAAACAATTTCATCCTAGATAGAGCCTAGGCCGCTATAGAAAAACCCGTTCACTAAATAGGCCATAAATCGTAAACGGTATGTTTTACAAAAAAGTTTGCTGGAAACAAATGATGCCTTCTCTACAATAATGATCAAACTTTTGCCCTAAAGTGCATAGATTCCGAGATATCGGCCAAAAATGTTTTTTTCAAGATGGTGCTTGAAGCTCCACCTGGATCTGTCAGCATTTTATGATTTGATGCTCAGTAAGTGATCCTAAACCTTATTTAAAAAAATGAATCGGAAAGGTGACGTCCACAAGTGGTATAATATTCAGAGAAAAATCGAACCTAGATGATATATACATCATTTGAAAGCTTGTTTTATGGGTTTCCCAAAAATATTTAATTTAGATTTTTCATTTTTCACCCCGCCAATTTTTATAAAATGCGAAATATAAATTGTATGAAAAATAACAATACAGCTTATTATTTTTTCTAGTTTAGCAATAATAAAGTGCTTTTATAGTTATTTTACTTGTATTCGTAGCTGATTCTTCCACATTTATCTCTTAATTTGCAAAAATTATAACCTACCAGTGTGACCAGTTAGTTGGTAAAAAGAGACAAAAAAACACTTAAAAATTGTGTCTAATTGGTAAAAATGCTTTTATTTAACAATTTGGAGGTTACTTAATCCTGCTAGAGATAAACTACCTATTGAGCCAATTCAAAATTGATTTAAAAAAGATCGGAGGGTTCTTTTTTGTTTTTAACCTATACAATCGACTCAGAAAAATATGAACCTTTTCGAAATGTAAATGTATACCAGCCTCCATACATTTTGTGGACATGTCCTTTAGTGCAAAGTTGACCAACGTCTATTTTCTCTGAGGTACCGACATACCTCAAAAACAGTGTCGCCCAGCAGTAACGTGACGCGGCCCGAGCGATGCGTGCGGAGCGTGCCCACCCGCCCCTCTTCTAACCCTGACAGGTAGCACCGATTATCCACCTGAAAACAATACTAGTGTTTGGTGACCAGATTCAAGATAATTTCTTTGTGAAAACATGGTAATGGCACGGTTATGATATCTAACAGTGTTGTGACTCGGTTCTGTCCTTAATATATACAATGTGTTTGTCTACCGGTGTCGGAGCTCTAACCGGTGACATCTATGGCAAATTTTGAATAACTTTTACTGTGAGATCAACTCTGAAAACACAAAAAAAACAGCTATTCCATACTTTTTGTCGAAAGTCTACAAAAAATCGTATGGAACAGCAGTTTTTTTTACGTTTTCAGAGTTGGTCCCATAGTAAAAGTTATTCAGAATTTGCCATAGATGTCACCGCTTCAGGCTCCGACACCGGTAGACAAACACATTGTATACCTACAGCGCCACGTGGTCCCGCAGAACGTATCACGCGCTAGGGCTGCCCGCCTTTTGTATTTTAATTTCATCTACTTACTCTTTACCAACTTGAGTTTCTATCTATTATGATGTAAAATTATTATATACAATACAAAAAATAAATTCGATGTGAATGAAAAAGGAAGCATTCAATAAAAATAAGGTGCATATTGTGTTTGATGTTTTTTAGGCTACGTAGTAAAAAGAGGAACCTTAAAACGTAAATCGCACGTTTACTAGTTACAAATCCACACATGTGTTCATAACTACGGCGCGTCACGACTGACTAGCATATCGTGAGCATACCGCACTCCGAGGCGCGTAAAGCCGGAAACATACTATCGGACGCGGCTTACAGACGCGACTGACAGCCGCGACTGATAGGTATCAAGACAATGAAAGTACACTGAGCCGTGCACACTATCGGATATAAGTCGCGGACGTCACCTTCTGACGACCTTCAGCGTTCGGACGTCCGAGAGCGATGTTTTAAGACTGTGCACATTGCTAAGTCGCGGCTGTCAGTCGCATCCGTCAGCCGCGTCCGATAGTATGTTTCCGGCTTAAGTATGATTCGCGTTCCGACTGTTTGTATGAAGACCATTAAGTACCTAACCAAAAGGAGTCGACACTGCAAAGCGTACCGCTCTGCCAAAAGTACGCGACCGGCGGTCATGCTCTTTATATAAAAATATCGGTCTGGTTGCGCTTGTGTTGCGTTCATTTTCAGCTATTGTTAGTTAATTAAACTTGCTTATATTTTGGTTTGTATGCGTTTCTTCACCCCCCACTGACTTGGCAGACTTAGGTGTTTAGGCGTGTCGACTCCTTTTGGTTAGGTACTTAATGATGAAAACGGAATCACGGAATACTGTGAGATATCATTACCGAGGTAATAGTGTACAACATGCAATGTTGCACACAGGTCATAATATACCTAGTTAATATACCAACCCTGAAACAACAGGCCTTATCGCCTAGTTCAGGGATCACTATACTTTCAAAAGTTTTTAAACGTTTTTTTGGATATAAATATTATTTATTTATTTAGTTGTTGAAAGATGTTTTTGCCCATAGTGGCGTATAAACGTAATTATATTTGACTTTATTTTCCAAGAAATAAATGCACAATTTAGAAAATAATTATAATCAAAATTTTATAAGGTAAAAGAAATTGTTATTATAATTAGTAGTCGGTTAGATTAAGGTACCAAATAATTCTTTCTCGCCAAAAATGGCACAACCAATTTGAAAACATACATGGTGGCATAAATGACTATAACAAAGATTATAATAAATATAATTAGTCCGTCAGATAGATTTTATTAAAAAATATTAGACACATATTTTTTAATTACTTAACAATTGATAACAACAATTGATGAAGATGTAGCGCGTTAAAGTTCCGCATGACTATACGAGTGTCCACAGACGAGTGTCATACATAATATTTTTTTGCAAAAAATAGCATGACCGACTTCACCCGTGTACAGAATCATTACATAATATAAAACAAAGTCGCTTTCGGCTGTCTGTCCCCATGTATGCTTATATTAAAACTACGCAACGGATTTTGATGCAGTTTGTTTTAATAGATAGAGTAATTCAAGAGAAATGTTTATATGTATAATACACCTGTGCGAAGCCGGGGCGCATCGCTAGAACGCAAATATTATGCACGAATCGATGTAACATTTTTCACATTATTGTTGATTTATCAAAAATGGCTCAGCCAATTTCGATAAAATTTAAATGGGACCAATTTTGAAGTATACTCTTTCCAATAAAAAAAGAATTATTGAAATCGGACTACTATGAAAAAAGTTATGCGTGGTTAAACATAAAAAATATATATATATACGCGTCGAATTGTATATCTCCTCCGGTGGTTCGTCGGTCAAAAATGATGATGATGGCGCTTGGGTAGGAGGCGGGCTAGCTCAGTGGGGAGAGCGTCGGGCTAGTGATCCGAAGGGGCAGGTTCAAATCCTGCGTTAGCTTCAGATTTTTGAAATGCTTATCACGAAGATCTTTGAGATAAAACCTAGTGTGGCAAGCACTCTAAATAGAATAATTCCAGTGTCATACTCCAGTGTATAGACTTTCATGAGAGACGTGACGTCACGACCCCCACTCCCAAACTTCGACAAGGTTTATCTTTGCCATTTTTTGTTTTATTGAGAAAAGAAATACGAGTCAAATATTTTTAGATAATCCAACTGACGGACTAATTACAATAATGTTTTTTTTTCACCCAGTCATCATGCGTATTGAGAAGCTCCTTTGCCAAGGAATCGTGACTGACCGGTTTTTCCTCAGCCGGCTCCGTGGAGGTGGAAGGTTCCTCCTTGACCCCGCGCCGGCGAGGCGCGTCCTCCTCGCTCGCCCCGCCGCGCCCTGGCAGCGAGTCAGGCAACTGGAAAGTAAACAAACATTTTTCAACACATGTTAATTATAAGCCATACTTAACCTCGAATCCGGTGAAAAAACCGGACAAGTGCGAGTCAGGCACGCACACTGAGGGTTCCGTACAAATCCTGGAAATTTCACACAATTGTAATGTTGAAATCTCTGTAGGATAAGAGTTTATCGAAAAAGTTTTTTTTTAATTTTCTCGTCAAACATCAAAAATTACACTTTGAAAACCTGTTTTAGCATGTGCTAATGAAGCTCTTTCATACTATGATACCCCGATTGATACGATTTTGAATTTTGGGCCTATATTTTTTTGTAAATAGCAATATTTTGACCCTTTTGTGTTCTCCATTGAAATGATTTAACTAAAAATAAAAATTAAATAGGCCCTATTTTTTTATGATTTAATTAAAAATGTACAGTTTTCAGACTTATTCCCATATGTGTGCTCTCAGACGATGCTTACAGTTCAACTGGAAGTACTTTGTAGGTTTTGATTCCCTTGTGAGTGTCCTAAATACCTATGTTCATCACATAAATACTTGCCCTGGGTGGGGATCGAACCCACGCCTCTTAGATTCAGAAGTCAGGGTCACTAACCACTGAGCCACCGAAGCAGTCGATCGAAATATGATGACTGGATTACTGTTTTCTTGGGATGAAAGATGTCGTTCGCACAGTGCGTGATGTTAGATATGTCGCAGCCAACTAGGTTAAATTAGCCATTTCAACTAGGTTAAATTAGCCAATTCAATTAACAGCCTAGCCTCTTTACTAAACAGCGCCGTTTATTTCTTCTTGATCATCAATCATCACGCAGTATTATTATTGGTAGGGGCAGATGTAGTGCGCCTCACGATGTCTCGCCATCTCTCTCTATTGGACGTCAGTCGGGTACACTCAAACACGGGCCCGCCCACAGCAGACTTGATCTGATCGGTCCATCTCATGGGCGACCTTTCGCGCGGCCTGGTGCCCTCAATTTTGCCCTGGACGACAAGACGCTCTATAGCAGCCATTCTCAAAGTGTGTTCCGCGGACCCCTAGGGTTCCGCAAAGCCTCTGTAGGGGTTCCACGAGAATACTGAACTTATGAGAAAAAATAAAAACAAAAATAAATTTCAGCGACTCAGAAAGGTTTTAAGATGACATTTGAAGAATTTGGCCAATATTACTGGGCTGCACTTAATGGGCGCTTCTTTTGAGACATTTTACCGAAGAAACGAGTACAAATATTTATTTTTGTTAATTTTAGGTCTCCGTCGAAAATTTTGCTCTTCAAAAGGGTTCCGTCACCAAAAAAGTTTGAGAACCGCTGCTCTATAGACTGAATACCTCGCCTTGAGCTGTGTCCGAAGTAAGCGAGTATGCGAGACTGCAAACTGAGCGCCACACAAATCTGCGGATGGGAAGTTATGCGCAGAACGCTGCGCAAAAGCCGAAATATATATATAACTAGCTGACCCGGCCACGCGTTGCTGTGGCTAAATAAATTAAAATTGCGACTATAATTTGAGATTTAAACTATCCTATCTCTCAAGTTGGATCGAACTGCACATGGTGTGCGAATTTTATTATAATCGGTTAAGTGGTTTAGGAGTCCATTGAGGACAAACATTGTGACACGAGATTTATATTTATTAATATTAAGATAAGCTGGCTTGTCTTTGCTCACTGCGGAGTAAACTTGCCTTCAATATTGATATTTACCTGTAACAGTATGAGCGTGGCATCTTTCGTGTTGAGCAGGTTGACGACCTCTGTCTCCGCTCGCGGCTCGCGCTTCACGCCCACCGGCTTGTCTTTGCTCACTGCGGAATAAACTTGCATTCAATAGACAACTTTATTTGCAACGAAAACCATATTATATAAGTTGTCCCAGAACTCAACGTCAAGCGGGAAATGCTGGAACACCCTGTACATATTGATCTCTAAAACCGGAAAGATCGGAAATCCCACCCTCTTGGTTTTTGAGGTATGTCAATTTAAAAACGTGACCAAAAATGCCACCTTGAGGCACTCCAGTTCACGCCGCGCCTTGAGTTTTCAACATCGTAACAATTTTATAATTACATCGTAAAACTGGTTAAACGTGCAAGTAACAGTCAAAAATACAGCATAGTTTTTAATAAAATATGGCTTTTGCCAGATTTATGAAGATAACATTTTTATGTTCCAAGTTTGAGAATATATTATTAAATGGTATTTAAAGCATCTTACCGAAGTTTTCGAATTCTTCTGGTTCAGTCTTAACAATGACCTCCGTCTTGACCTGCACGGCAGGCGTGGGCTCCGACCAAACTGAGGAAAATTCACCAAACATTAGTGATGTAACGACAATACCCGAATATTCGCATATTTTTTGACATTCGTATTCGCATCCACATTCGCGAATTTTACCTATGCGAATGTGTCACGAATATGAACTCCCAAAAAAATGTCAATAATCGACAAAATACGAGTCAGACTCGCGCACGAAATATTCCGTATTGTATCCCTTGATACAAGTATTTTACATTGATTTAATTATTTATTTTTCAAACGAATACAACTAAATATTCTTGAATATTTCAAGCATCTACCTGATCGCGTCATAAATATCGAGCAAAATTGACGTTTCTCTACGAGAGCCCCCTTATTTTTTTTTGTTTCGAAGGCGCCATCGTAAATTTAGTAACAACTTAAAATATTGCTGTTTCTTTTTCACTATGTGCATTTGAAAGAGAGAACAATATTTTGAATTGCTGTTAAAATTATCATGGCTCCTTCAAAATTGGCCACATTATAATAATCAGGATATTTATGTAACACTCGTAAAGATAATAATGATTACCTACTATTTGTGAAACGAATAAAAATGAATAAAATAAATAAATAAAACAAATAAACAAATAAAATAAATAAAAATACAAACGCAAACCTGTTCGAAATAAAAAAAAAAAAAAAAACAACAGAAGGAAACAACTAAACTGATGCAACTCAAAGACAACTGCTAAGGAATATGCGGTTATGCTCTACATAAAACTTTACAAATCAGCATTCCGCCACAGTGCACGTGATATAACTGTTCAACAGTAAAATAAATAGCAAAGATGTGGTGCTTTCTACTATAATACTTACATTTGTCATCTTCTCCCATGGGCAGTTTGATAGGAGCATCTCGTTCAGTGGTTTTCTTGAAGTCCAAGCTAGGGCCGTCTTCTAAGCCGTTGTTGAGGTGCCCTTCACCCATCGCGGTGCGGATCTTCTGGTCTTCCATCTCTTTGTCTATCTGAGGATTGAAACTTTACTTTGACTGAATCGGTGGCCCAGTGGTTAGTGACCTTGACTTCTGGGCCAATGGGTTTGAGTCCCACATAGGGCAAGCATTTATATGATGAACATAGGTGTTTGCTTTGTCTCTGAATGTCAATCACTGAAATCAATAATGTATTTTTATTAAATATGTGTATGTGGTATATCAGTTTGGTTTCTTTGAGATCTTACACACAATTAATATTTATTTATTAGAAATGTGTCCCCGTAATATTTATTTACAATGTATTTATTTATCACTAGCCCGTCCCGGCTTCGCCCGGGTACGATTGGCTAAATGACACAAATAAGAAGAATCCCTATTTTTTTTTAATGTAATATAGTACTCTATGATCATTCGGGATAAAGTTCCTTTCCAACAGTGAAAGAATTTTTCAATACGGTTCAGTAATGTCAGAGCCTATTTGATGCAAAAAAAAACCGGACAAGTGCGAGTCAGGCTCGCACATCGAGGGTACCATACAGATCCCTGAAGGCCTTCAATTTTGAGGCCCTATTTTTTGTGATTTAAATAAAGTGTACAGTTTTCAGATTTATTCCTATATGTGTACTCTAGGACGATGCTTCTCGCCAAGTTTCATAGTTCTATGTCAACGGGAAGTACCCTGTAGGTTTATATATAGACATAACGGCTCTAATTTTTTTAATGATAACTGAGGAGTTTTTCTTTTACACAACTGCAAGAGACTATAGATATACATATACAGTTTAAATTTCAACTCGATATCTTAACGCGTTCCCGAGATAAAGAGTCTTGACATACACACAGACAGACAATCAGACAACAAAGTGGGCCTATAAGTGTTCTGTTTTTTCCGTTCGAGGTACGGAACCCTAAAAACAATTAAATCTTTCCTCTTTATAATATTGGTAGTGATTACTTAAATTCACATAACGCGCCTTTCTGTATACTCTAATGACACACACGGGCATTGTGAATCTTTGCGACTTGTCCCTAACTTCAGAAGAATTTCGTGCACTGATGGGGTCGAAAGGTTCTCGAGTGGAGACCACGGACCAGCGGTGGACAGATGACATCAAGACCGCAGGCTCATGCTGAATGCAAACTGCTTCCAACCGGTCTTATTGGAGACCTATGACCTTTCGGCTTAGGACACCTGTTCTCGATAACCCTGTATGGATAAATATGAGTAGATTAGTATAATAGTACAAAACGAACCTTAACAAAGTCTCGGACCCTTATGGTGGGTTTCTGCATGGCAGGTTTAGCGTCGGCCTCGCGCCCGAACGCGACGCGGTTGGTGCGCCGCTCCACATTGCCGACACCTGGAAATTTTATTACATCATTGAAAGCCTGGACTTCATTCATTTGGATTTAAGTCTGATTTAACCTTTTAACTGCCATCATATCTCAATTTATTTTAATTTCTTAATAAAGAGCCAAATTTTCTCGATGCCTATAGACATCATTGCCATCTTTAGATTCCATTATAGACATAATAACTTATTGTTATCACTATCTAAGTTTAAGTATGGGTTTAACAAACATATCAAAGGGAATTATCAAAAAACCCTAGAAACAGATTTGTACACCCACAAACATGTAAAGTGTAAAGTGGAAACATGTTTGCACACAAAAATGTAAAGTCAATATATTTCATTATTTTATTACTAAATGGGTGGCTCCATTTACTACATTAAGTAACATAGTAGGTATAACTAAGTGATTATCTTTACCACTATTATGATTTATATGGAATTATGTAGAAAAATTGAAATAATTCCATGAAAATATCTATGTTGATGAAATATGAATATCTTACTTACTATAAAATTGTGATAGTGAAAATGCCAAATGTTTTGATTCAATCACCTATTATACTATCGGACAAATGCATCTAATAGGTAGAATGATATTTTTGCGTTTAATAATAAATTTACCTTCAGAAAAAACTCCACTAGACTTGATGACATTGGGACCGTGGAAGTTTTTATTTCTATCATTCTTTCTATCTCTCCTGTTCCTTTCATCTTTCTTGGCTCCTGAACTGTTAGATGTGCTGGGTCTGTGAACATAATTATACCAAAATGGTTCATATTTATTTAGTTTCTAAATTAAAAAAAAATATCATGGGCAGTGTTAGAGGTATGGGTATATTTAAGGACACATCCACAAAACGTACGGAGGCTTGTATAATAATAATCAAAAAATCTAACCACAGCACTTGTTACAAACAAGCTTTTGAATGATATATATTATATCAGTTTGGTTAGATTTTTCATTTTTTTTGGTTAGATTAATAACATTAGTGGATGTCTCTTTTGCATCTATGAAATTCAGTTCAGTTCAGTTCATTTATTCTCACATAGGTACAATAATGCACACTTATGAATGTCAAAAATAAACAATAAAACTAACAGAATTAATACATTTTCATTTAAAAATATTGTCACATGTCAGTTTGCGCAAGGAATTTTTGTCACACATAAAATCTTTTACTTAATTATAGTATGCTTTTTGTGTAAGAAAATCCTTGATAATATTGATCTTTGAATCCTTGATAATTGAATCCTTGATAATTGGACATAATGACAAAAACAGCAGTAAAAGCAGATCAAATATCACTACTAAGTAACTACACCAGTAAAAGCTACAGTCAAACAATGAAATAAATTAATCCATAGCAAAATTCAGGAAAATAACTACACAGGCTGAATTTCACTGTTGAATTAGGTACTGCGGAACAGAAAAATATAACGGCCCCATTGTACTTTATATGTTGTTGCTTGGTATGTATATCATAGATATTAAGACGACTTGGAGAAGAATTAGTAATGACAAGCCTTCACATAATTAGGTGGGGAAAATGCCTAAACAATAATGGCCAAACAAAATATGACTTGTAAGACCAATATTACATTTTGAACAAGTACAAACTAAATTAATTATTTACGTACCCTTTATTCTTATTCCTCGCCACATTCAAGTTAGGTAAAAAAACTTTTTTATTTGCCTTTGAAGCGCCAAGAGATAAATCGCGCACAGGTTTTAATGATGCAAGCCTCTGCATTGGATCGGTGCCTGACCCATTGGGCCTAGGCTGTTTTTCTTCAGACATTTCTAGTTTAATTTTGTTTTAATATTTAAGCGAATTAAGTTAAATTTCTAACCAAACGTGAACCAAATCGAAACAAAACGCTGTTTGGATTTTGGTGTTGTGGAACTTGTGGATTGTGTTGTGGATTCTTCATCAATATTTCATGTGTTTTTTTAACAGTGTGACCGTTTTCACAATCGTATAAACTACTAAAAATAACTTAGTTTTCTATGAAAATCTACTAAACAACTTATTTTCATCTGAAATCTACCAATTTTACCTCGTCAGTCTTCAAATACTAAAAAATGTTCCACCGCAAAAATATCCTAACTTAATTATTTCATTGTTTTGTAAGAATTACTGCAAAATCTTCCACACTACAAGATTTACATCAAAATATTTACATTTTGGTAGTAAATTTGCTGTAAGTCGTCACACTGTTGCAATGTTACCAGCTTAACGGATTTCCCGTTACAACTAGCGGATTTGGGGTACGTTGGTAATGGAAAAAAATCTTTATAACGGCTGACGGGATTTATAATGGAAATAAAAACTACATATTTTGTAAGTAAATAAACCCATTAGAGTCTTAAATTATAGTAATAATTTAATTTGAAAAAATATATTTATATAAAATGTCGATAACTGAAAAAGTAGGGCTTTAAAAAAATATTAGCTTGCTAGCCCAATATTGGGAAGGAATAACGTGTTTCCTTTTCTGTTGGTAGCCTCAGATGGAATGCCAAGCTGATTTATGTTTTAAAGCCGCGCTCGGCGCTGCCTTGCCTTGACGGAACCGTAAAACGGGGTGAATAGAACTCGCGGGGTGAATAAAGAAAATACTGGGAAAAACTTCAAGCGTTTCGTATGTCAAACTCGGTGATCCCTTTAGGCTCCTTTACACACAGGCGGTACGAGCGGTATAGCAGACGGGCGGGCATCTGTATTGTACTGGTTATATAAGAAGGGCTCACACAGGTCCGGTCGCGGTACTGCCGTACCGCCCTTTACCGCTCGTACCGCTCTACCGCTCGTACCGCCTGTGTTTGATGGAGCCTGAACCACTTATTTATGAAATAAATAGTTTTGTGTTTCTTGGTTTGTCAACATAAAAAGTGTGGCAACATCGCAATATCAGTCAAAATTGAATTATTTTGTTAAACTTGTGTTTTTATCAGTGATAATTAGTGAAAAATGGTGGTATTTCGTTGATTATGAGCTGATTTACGTGCATGAGTGTAGGCAAGTGATATAATGTGACGTATCATGTTGTTCCGTGTTGTTACCAAAACTCCATAGACGCCTCTAGTAAAGTCTCCACTGCTTTACTGAGGTATGAATTGGACTATGATTGGATTTGACAGCGACTTTATTGGACTATGACGAGACTACGACTGTGACTATTTTGATAAAATATGTTTGTAAATTGTTTATTATTTAAGACTTCGACTGAAGGACTCTGTATCCATGGTCATGAACAAATAAAAAAAAAAAAAAAAAAAAATTGAACGTCAAAGTTCCTAGAGTAAACAGCGGCTGAATTCAGCGGTACTTTACTCTTTCCTAGTTAATTGGATTTTGGTGTCTGTGCTTTAAATATTATTTGTCAATACTGTCAGCGTTAGTGCCAATATAGTTTGATGCATAAATTGAGATAAAAATGTATTATGTTAAATTGGTATTTTTTTAAAAGCCTGCAGTTCTAGGATTTATCTGGGTGATTAGACACGTGAAAAGGGTGAATGGAGACGCCTGAGGGGTCAATAGATACAAGAACATGGTAAATAGACACGGGAAAGGGGTGAATAGATGAATTTAAAATTAAAAAAAAATCTAATCACCCTTCAGGCGTATCCACTCACCCTTCAGGCGTGACTTTTGACCCCTGGTGGGAGTTGAATAGAAATCACGTATATTTATTGGTTTTTCTCATTCATTACTAAAGTAACCAAGTATAAATTAATAGATATCTGTAGTCTGACCTGCGACTTAATAGATATAACCATGCAAAATAAGGTATCAAAAGTGGAACACTCCAAAAACTGTTGCTAAACTTCAAAAACGTAACTATTCACCCCGTTTTACGGAATACAGAACTAATTTGGCGATTTTCGAAAAATCTTGTAGGCAACACTGGCAAAGACGTTGACTGTGATCGTTAAAATATTTGTATTCAACTTCAACCGTGCATTTAAAAACTAAAATAAACTGCAAGTGCAAAGATCACGAAAATTACGACTTGTGACGATATCTACAGAATTCCAGATTAACTTTGAGAATGGCTGATACACTGTTCAATGTATTGGACCATCATACGATCCGACAGACTGCGAAAAATGTCTTACGGCATCCAATAATGTCCAACGGTAAGTCCTTCGTAATACAATTTTCCCGTCAAAATCCTACTTTATCTGTTATTGTAACTTTATTGTACTTTATTTATAGAAAACTTGGGCAAGACTATCTCAAAAGGTCGTCTAAATGGTCCCATAAAGCCTCTCGAGCCATCAAAGAAAGGTGTCAAACCAGGAGAGGTGAAAAAATCTTTTCTGTCCAATGCTGGCCAAGCCTTGCAGAGCACTCCTGCCAGACAAGTTTTCTCGCCGAAGATCATAAAAGTCAGCCCTATTATATACACGGAAGAAAAAGACGAGGGAATCTACATGGAAGATATTGAGTTCACCAAACCTCCACAGAGATTTGGTAAGTATTTTTACAAAAATGTGGGTACTTGAAAACATTACATAGAAAATATTACAGTTCACTTTTTAATATCTGTTATATATATTGTTAAGATGACATCAGTTAGAACCTATTTGGTTATAGCACCTACTTGTGTCAAGCACAGAAGATGACTATGGCTGTTGCTTGGAGACCGTTGTTGATTCGGTATTGACAACTCAAATTGTGAAAAGTGTTTTTTAAATGTTCTGATAAATCTAATAAAGTGTGACCTCCACTCGTCTCTTTTCCACTGATACTCTGTTATAAGCACGCTATACTCCCTGTAAGAGGTTATGGGCTACGATTTTTTTGTACTCCAGTAGAGAAAAAGAAGAGAGGTTCCTCAGATCAAAATGGATTTCAGTACCAAGATTGACATAGGTAAATTGCAAGGCAAAGAAAATTGGTCGACCTGGAAATATAAGGTTACCGTCATGCTGGAAGGCACAGAAGGGGCCACAGAAGCAGTAGAAGGTAAACTCCAGAAGCCAATACTTGTCGAAGGAGCAGGTGATGCCGAGATTAGCAACTACAACAAAGCGATGGCTAGTTATAGAAAGACTGAATCTGGCGCTTTGCTTATGCTTACTACAAATATGTCAGAAGACACACTAAAGAAGGTGATGAGATATAGAACTGCACGAGAAGTCTGGTTGGAGTTACATAGACTATTTGATGGACAAACGGATGACAGAGCATATAATTTATGTCTAGAATTTTTCGGACTGAAACATAATAAGGTGGATGACATTCCTACACATATTTCAAGACTGAAAAACATCTGGAATGACCTAAAAGTTGAGGTTTCTAAGATTGACGTAACTGCTAAGCTTCCGGAGATGTTCCTGATTTGTAAGGTCTTAGACACACTGGATGACAGGTTCTTTAACTTCAAGTCAAGTTGGTTGATGCTAAAGCAAGCTGAAATAACCATAGACAGTTTGACTAGTCACCTTTGCACATTTGAGAGAGATTTAGGAAGTCCAGAGAGCACCAAGGAAGAGGCGCTAGTGACTTCACCTGTCAAGCAGAATATGGACGAGCAGCTGACATGCAACTACTGTTCAGGAAAAGGTCACAGAGTTCGCAAGTGTAAGAAGTGGATTAAGGATGGGAGGCCACCTAAGTCTACTCCAGGCACATCATCACCTGGCTCAAAGTCCAAACAAGTGCAGCAGATTTCACTGATGGTAAATGCATGCTCGAATGGACAAACTCAAGATAGAGAGAGTTGGTTTGTTGACAATGGAGCAACAACGCATATTGCTGTGAGGAGTGACTTCTTTAATGAATTTCATGAATTTGATTCGGATCATACAGTGACAACTGCAGATGGAACCACAATCCCAGCAATAGGACAGGGTGTTGTTGTGGTAGAATCAAATGTCAATGGTAAAAGAGAGCAGATAACACTCCAAAATGTGTGGTTAGTACCATCATTGACGAAAAATCTATTCTCAACATTGGCTGCACAAGATAGAATGCAGAAAAGCATCTTCATATCAACAACTAGAGAGTGTAAATTAAATATCGATGGCACGACTAAAGTTGTTGGCAAGAGGGTTCCGTATGGTGGACTCTATAAACTTGAGATGAAAACAATTATGCCAGCAAGAAATCTCAATTCGATTGAGATTAACGCTGTGACTGGATCAAATCTTCTTCAGCTCTATCACGAAAGATTCGCACATCAAGACAAACAGCATGTTCGTGATGTGGTTAAAAGAGAGTTTGGAATTGTTTTGAAACCAGACAGTACGAAATGCGAAGGTTGCATTTACGGAAAATCTCATCGTCAGAAGTTTGGAACAAGACAAAGAGCTACGATGCCAGGGCAACTAATACATACCGACGTATGTGGACCATTTGCAGACAGCATCTCGAAGTACAAGTACTTTGTATTGTTTAAGGACGATTATTCGAGCTATCGTTTCGTCTACTTTATCAGACACAAGTCAGAAGTAAAGGATAAGCTACTTCAAATGCTCCAGGAAGCAAAAACAACTGGGCATACAGTGAAGACATTGCTTAGTGACAATGGTGGAGAGTTCGATAACGAAGCCGTTCGAAACATTTTACAAAAGCATGGTATTCAGCACCGGCTGACAATGCCTTACACGCCAGAACAAAATGGCTGTAGTGAGCGAGAAAACCGAACACTTGTAGAGGCTGCACGGTCAATGATGTACACAAGAGGGCAGATGCCGCAAGTGCTATGGGCAGAGCTCATTAATACTGCTGCCTATGTACTGAATAGAACCGGTCCTACCAGAGAGGATGCAAAAGTACCTTATGAGTTGTGGCACGGAAAGAAGCCCAAGATAAGTCATTTAAAGATTATAGGGAGTGAATGCTACGCACATGTTCCAAAACAAAACCGTAAGAAAATGGAAAAAAAAGCTATTAAAGGGTTGCTAATAGGCTATGAGAATGATGATGGTTACCGTATATGGGATGGAAGAAAGACAATTAGGTCAAGAGACATAACATTCGAGACTGATGTTGAATTTAAGATTTCCACCAGTATCCCTGTTTTGTCAGAGGGAGCTCCAGAAGACGATAGTAGCAGACGTGTTCTCATGCAAGAGCAAGAACCTGAAAATACCGAACAAAATGATGAACTTGATCTAGAGGGAGATGTATCTGAAGATCAAGCTCATGATGAAGTAGCTCAGGAAAATTTTCCTATCATAGAAAGAGACCAAGTTCATAACCAGTCTCAGAAGAATGGTCCTAGCATTTTAACTGAGGATGAAGATGAATTTACCGACGCTAATGAAGAAATGGAAGTAGTTGAGCCCTTAACGGAGACTCGATACAACCTGAGAGACAGAGCAACAATCGGACGTCCTAAGAAGCTGGAAGACTTTGTCTGCTATGTGGGAGTTGAAAATTTTCCTGAAACGTATAAAGAGGCTACTGAGAGAGAAGATAGTGCCGAATGGCAAAAAGCTATGGAAAATGAAATGAAATCCCTAGCTGAAAACAAAGTTTGGAAACTTTGTGAACTGCCGTGCAATAGAAAGGCATTACCATGCAAGTGGGTATTTAGGATAAAAAGAAACCCAGATGGTACTATTGACAAATATAAAGCAAGATTAGTGGTAAAAGGCTTTAAACAACGTAAAGGCGTAGATTATGAACAAACCTACAGTCCAGTTGCCCGAATGGCTACTATTAGAGCTTTATTAAGTGTCAGCGCCAAGGAGAAACTGCATTTGACACAATTTGACGTTTCGACCGCTTTCCTTAATGGCAAACTCAAGGAAGAGATCTATATGAAGCAGCCAGATGGATTTAGCGATGGAACTTCAAATGTCTGTCGACTCCAAAGGAGCCTATATGGCCTAAAGCAAGCGCCCCGTTGCTGGAACTCGTGTTTCGAGAATATTTTGCTAGAGAAGGGGTTTGAACAAAATGCGGCAGACTGCTGTCTTTTCACAAAGAAAGTGGGAGAAAAGAAAATAATTATAGCTCTGTACGTGAACGACGGGCTTGTAGCCACTTCAGATAAAGAGCTAGCTAATCAATTCTTAGAGGAATTGGGAGAGCAAATAAAAATAACAAGCAAGCCAGCATCTTATTACTTGGGCTTAGAAATTGCCCAGTTATCAGATGGTTCGATAACCATAACGCAGCAATCTTACACCAGGAAGATTCTAGAGCGATTCGGAATGGCTGAATGCAATCCGGTATCGACGCCTATAGAGAAGACTTCAGAAACAGGGAAAGTTGAACACCCTGGAAAAAAGTTTCCCTATAGAGAGGCTGTTGGAGCATTGGCTTATCTCATGACAGGCACGCGGCCTGATATAGCATATGCTGTTGGGGTGGTATCACGGAAGTTAGAGAACCCAACCCAAGTTGATTGGCTAAAAGTAAAGCGGATATTTCGCTACCTAAAAGGGACGGTTGATTATGGAATCACGTATACCTCAGAATGTACTAAAGGTATAATAGAGGGATATAGTGATGCTGACCACGCAGGAGACGAACAAACAGGACGCTCTACGACAGGGGTAGCATGTTTGTTTGCCGGAGGAGTTGTTTCTTGGCTGAGTCAACGTCAAGCATCCGTAGCAATTTCAACAACAGAGGCTGAAATTGTTGCAGCAAGTGAAGGCGCACGTGAGCTGGTATGGCTTCAACGAGTTTTCAGCCAACTCATTATGCTAGATGGTATACCCACGCTGAAGGTGGATAATGAAGCTGCCATACGGCTTTCACACAACCCAGAGTTCCATAAACGGACTAAACACATTAGAGTGCGACACTTCTTTGTTCGCGAGACTGTACAGGAAGGTTTAATTGATGTTCAGAAAACTAGTTCCTGTGACCAATTAGCTGATCTAATGACCAAAGCAGTTCCGAAGCCAACCCTTAATAAGCTGAGAGTTGAACTGGGGCTGCGGAGTCTTTCCAACTGATGAGGGAAAGTGTTAAGATGACATCAGTTAGAACCTATTTGGTTATAGCACCTACTTGTGTCAAGCACAGAAGATGACTATGGCTGTTGCTTGGAGACCGTTGTTGATTCGGTATTGACAACTCAAATTGTGAAAAGTGTTTTTTAAATGTTCTGATAAATCTAATAAAGTGTGACCTCCACTCGTCTCTTTTCCACTGATACTCTGTTATAAGCACGCTATACTCCCTGTAAGATATATTAAGAGATACTTTTAAAATAAGTGAGTTTATTGACTTATTTATTCCCCGATGTAGTAAAAAATCCTGAAAATTTATTGAGAGCTTAATTTAGCCACATAAGGATATATTCCAGTAACATTAATCATAATCACAGACTACTATAGATCATAATCCTATGTACCTATAGCCCGAATCATACAAGTCCCTGGATGTGAAGTTAGTTATAAACTGCGCAATATCCAATCCTCACTGAAGCTTACTTATAGCTGTGAGTTGATTAGATATTGCGCAGCTTGTAACTAAATTCATAACCACTGACTTTTATGATTTGGCCTATAGTAATGTTTATAATTATTTTAATCTCTAGATGCTGTTTGGGATGAATTTCTTCCCTTCAAGAGGGTGCAGTGTAATGCACCAGTTGTCACACCACCTCCAAAGATCAGCCCATATAGCATGACACAGTTCTCAGATGATGATGATTTCTCAGGTATATAATTATACTGGTTTTAGAATATATTATGCTTGATTTTTGTACCTCAAATGGAAAAAATGGAACCCTTATAGGATCACTTTGTTTTCCGTCTGTCTGTCTGTGTGTACGTCAAGGCTCTTTATCTCGGGAACGCGTAAATATATTGAATTGAAATTTAAACTGTATACTTATATCTGTGATCTCTTGCAGTTGTGTAAAAGAAAAACTTCTCAGTTATCGTGATGTAGCGACACATTATAGCAGGTATTACATTCTGCTGATCTAGCTGGATGCAATGCATAGCCCGAGTGCGCCGCTCCAGTCATCACCCGCCGGGCATATTCATTATATAAAGCGCAAGTCAGGTCTTGCATGGAATACTGCTCTCACCTTTGGGATGGCTCTGCCAAATACCAGTTGGAGGCTTTGGAGTCCATTGAAAGGCGAGCCAGGAGGCTGATAGGCAACGAAACCTTGACTGAGTCGAAGCTGCAAAGTCTTGAGCATCGACGTAGGGTGGCGTGTCTGTCTGCCTACTATCGGATACACTTCGGTGAGTGCGCCCAGGAGTTGCACGATCTGGTCCCACCTGCCCCTTTCTTCTATCGTACGGCTAGACAGACGCGACCAAAGCGCCACCCTTTTATGGTGGACATCCCACGCGTAAGAACAAAGCGTTTTGAGTCCACATTCCTCATACGAACTGCCAGAATGTGGAACGCTTTGCCTAAGTCTGTCTTTCCGTTAAAGTACAATGTAGGTGTCTTCAAATCTCGAGTAAATAGGTATTTTCTAGGTAAGCGTGCTACATCCTAGACCGCATATCTGCTTTACATCAGGCAGTGTGTAGTCAAACGCAAACCTATTTGAAATAAAAAAAAAAAAAAAAAAAAAAAAAATATTCATACAACGTACATGTAATTTAGCACGTAATTAATAGTAACAATTCCCTATAAACAATAAACCACTATACTAAAGATTGGATCGTTTAATTTAACATCAAGATAGTAAGCGATATAATATTAGCTCCCATAGTGGTAAAGTTTAAAAAGTTAGGAGCCGTTTATGACGTAATAAACAGCATATTTCGCACTCACAAAAATCAAAACCTACAGGGTACTTCCCGTTGACATAGAACTATTAAATTTGGCGAGAAGCATTGTCTCAGAGTACACATATCGGAATAAATCTGAAAACTGTACCTGTTTATTTAAATAACAAAAAAATAGGGCCTTTAAATTCACAAAATATGAGTTCAAAATTCAAAGTGAGTAAATTGTATCATATAAAAGAATCTCATTAGCACATGCTAAAACAGATTTTTAATTATTTTAACAATGTGTATTTTTCGATGTATGACGAGAAAAGTTTAAAAAAAAATCCTTTTAACAACTTACTTCCCAATTTTGTGAAATTTTCTAGATTTGTATGGAACCCTCGGTGTGCGAGCCTGGCTCGCACTTGTCCGGTTTTTATTCTCTTCCAGTCTACCCTTGGGTACCTTAGATGATAGATGCATGTGATTGAATACTATCATAATATACCATAAGGCCCAATTTTAAAGGTGTCATCGTAAAAATAGCAACATAACATAGTGTTCTCTCTATCAAATGCATATAATGAAAAAGAAACAGGGCTACTCTAAATTGCTATTATAATTACAATGGTGCCTCTAAAATTGGGCCTATTATAGGTACTAACTGACTAAGCTCAAGGGACAAGTACATTGAGTTCATAATGAACTAAAAGCACTTAGAAAGAAGATATTAAATTGAGCTTTAAATCAACCTAATTACACCATGTTACACCTCATCCAAACTCTACACAAGGCACCGTGAGCACCGCAGCTTGTAGCTAACTTCACCGCCGCTGACTTATATGGCAATGATACACAACTCGGTGGATGTGAAGTTAGGTACAAGCTGCAGTGCTCGCATTGTCTCGTGGAGTGTGGATGGGGCATTATAGTTTATGCCAAATGAAAGTTCATGGGGTCTGTGAAGTTAGCTGCAAGCTGTGCAAATCCCCTCTCCTTGCAACACTGAGATATAGATATATATTGCTATAATCCGCGCCACACAAGTCGGCGGATGGGAAGTTAGGTGCAGAAGGCTGCGCAAAAGGCAAAATATAGGTATGCGCGGGAGCTAGAAAAACGGACGCCGGGGACACCCGCCCGCCAACCACGTGCCTCCCGCGCGCTCCCTACGCCCGAGCTCACCACTACGCCACTTGCGTTGGTATTGTGCCCACATTCGCAATAATTAGCGATTTACCGCGAAGTGTTATCTGCCACTAACTTCTCATCTGCCGACTTGTGTGGCGTGAACTATACTGCACAACCACTTGCCTCGTGTTCACAGACAACATTAAGTTTGATTCATCTTTTGTGAATTAAAAAGTTAATATTTATTTTGCAAAGAACATTATAATTATCTATTGCTGCTGGGCCAGCACAAGCCTAGTTTAAAAAAAAATGTTAATTCTAAAATGTTTTAATTTTTTTGCAGATTTATCCATGGACAGCCTGCCAGATGATGACCTAGGACTTCCAGATCCTTACTAACCACTGTTTTTATAATTAATTAGCCTTTTGACAGGCAAAGACACCTATTCTCGAGCAGCACTTCCGGGCGCAAACCATGTTGTAATAGCTCTGTGTCTATAGTCAAAATGTTCTGTAATTAATATGACACCATCCCAGTGATTTTCAAACAGGGCTAAATAAGAAAAAACTAGGTTATGATTACGAATAATAAATAAAGTTTTAATTTCTTACTTTAAATATACAAGTACATACAATTTTTCTTTTTTTTAACATCCTGAAAAGCCTTATAATACATTATTTTATTAATAAAAAATACATTATTTACATAATTATAATTAAAAGAGGCATAGGACGAATCATAAAAGTCGGCAGATGTGAAGTTGACTACAAGCTACACAGTATCCAATCTCGACTGGAGCTCACACAAAGCTACATGTTGATTGGGTTTTGTGCAGCTAATAGCTATCTTCGTATCTGCCAACATATGATTTTGTCTATAAGTACCACTAAATTATGTTGCTCATATGATTTTGGACACAATTACTGACTTTCCAGGAAGAACAATTCAAATACATAGAACAACAACAGGTATGATTCAGAACATAACATCATAAGCAAAGTAAACTTTTTCCTTAGTTAAAGTAATGTCCTATTTCAATACTCAATCATTTGTTGCAACATAATAATCCTTACTAAAATTATAAATCCGAAAGAGTATATTTTGTTGGTTTGTTTCTCTTTCACATAGCAATGGAGCAACGGATTTACTTGATTTTAGGCATGGACATAGTTTGAAAGATGTTACTTAGTAACATAAGCTACTTTTTATCCTGAAAAAATGAAAGGTTCCTATGGGATTGCACAAAAATCAAAGTATCATGCAGGAAAAAACTATTATGACTACCATTTACATTAGGTTCATAGTGTTTTGTATAGTTAGTTAAACATAAATTACCCTAGAAGGGTATGGAATTTTGTTGATTGTCTTGGAACAATTTATTATTTACCATACTCGGCTCCACATTATAAAAATCCTAACTATAAAATTATGTAAGATATTTCTTGCCCAAGAATTGGACCTTTTTTTCAAAAGCAGGCAATGTGATGACAGTGTTTTCTTTGTAGAAAGGATTTAGCATCAGTTTGATGTAGGCTTCATATACATCTGTGAAAAAATTCTTTATGCCATCTTCATTGCGAGAGTCGTGGACCATGATGTACCTCATCTGTAAAGAATATTTTTTTAATTTTACTCATTTTATTTTACTTAAGTATTTGCTGGTGTGGATATAGTCCAATCATTCTCTCTATATGTCTATGTTCCTCGGTGGAATATTGCTGGTAGAGTACAGCTAGTAGATTAAGCCACATTTAATTCATTTCTTCATATAACTCGGTACTTTCTTTAAAAAATTTAAGAATTACTTTTCAAATATTTTCCAGTCATGAAACTTTCGTAATTTTATGGTTATCTAAGTAATAATTGTGTCTTATAAATCATGATTTAAATTAAGATTCTTATTTTATAAAGCATTTTATTACCATTAAATTAGTGTATTTTCTCATTTCTGTGAATTTCATAATTTATAGGCAAGACATTGAGTTTATTATAAGATACTTTATAAGTTCATATGACACCAAAGCCAGCCCACAATTTTTAATATTTAACAGCCTGGAAACCTCTAGCTATACTTTTGTATTGAGGGGTAATATTTACTTACTTGGCTAGCAGTAACAAATGCCGACACAAACCACTGGTTGAACTTGTCCACAGATTTGAGATATGTGTTCGTGACTTTCCACATGTGTTCATCCACTAAATCTAAAGCCGCATGAGCTATGAACTGGTTTAGGTGTCTGTTGTCCTCTTTCTGAAAGACAATGTGGGTTGATGAACAATGCTTCGCACAGAAGTATGCAGACTCTTAATGTAGGTATAATAATAGAATATCGGCTGAATGATATAATTAAGTATTTTCTAAGCAAGAGGAAAATGCGATGAACAGTAAAATTAGTAAATCGAGATCGGAATTATGGGCCATATACCTACCTTTACTTCTTTTGTGGGTGGTATGAAGTCCATTTCGAATATTGGATTATCAGAGTGGCCAACTATTACGAAATAATACGTTCCAGCAGCCATGGTAATTAGCTGGACGCTAAAGGTTTTTTGGTACAAGAAAACTTTAATTTCGAATAAAATTATATGTTTACAAATCACAACAACAACAAGCAAGTTAGAGAACAAGAACATGTCATCGAAGAAATGTCAAAATAACAGAGAAGAAAAAAAAAAAAAAAAAAAAAAAAAGTTGCTGTCAACGCATGTTGGCAGGATTTTTCTCGGCCCTTATTTTTCAGATTTTTCTGCTCTAGCGGGCCAAATTCTACTCCAATCTTTCCTTTTTTTCTTATTTTCTTTCGAGGTAATATTTGTAGAGCTAGAGATAGTCAAATAATTGTTTTCTATTGTGTTGTAATATTCGGTAGGTTTTTGACAGTCGCGGCTCATTGTTGTTTTCTTGTTTCCATGTCAACGCCATCCGAGTCTGCGCAGACCGCCCACGTCACGGTCTGACGTCCTGACGTCTCCACTTATAGAACCTAAGTTTATTTTTATTTATATTTGTAGTATAATTCTTGTTATTCATGGCATTTTGCGCCCCGGCCGGGCCAAATGCAGTTTCCCAATACGTTAATGTGTCGCAGTGGGACATGATTCAGTGCCTAGAGTGTTCCCAAGTGCGATTTTTTAAAGGACAGAAAGGCCTCAAAATTCACCGTACGCGGTGCCATAAAAATAGCCAAATTACACTTTCGGCCCCTATTGCAGGCTCTGATGGAGCCAGCAGCAGTCCCGTGAGCGCTGCTGCTCCTTCCAAACCGCTTTGGGAGGTTCTTAGCTCACTCAAAAGTTCTCTTCCTGTTTTAAAACGCATCCCGCGTGGTGCACGTTTTTCGGTTGCGCAGTGTTTATCTGCTGCTATTCGGAATGTTATTTCTAAAAATTCTTTAGTCGCCTGGGAACACCTCTTGACTTTTCCCTACGTTGTGCTTTACGTACATTCGGACCCAACAAACAAAAAATCCCTTACCACTAGGGTAAAGGAAAATTGCGTAAAGTACAGCGCATTGGAAGAGAACTCTTTAGATTTTGAAAGCATTAATCCGCCAACAAGGCAGAATAAATCAAATTCTAAAAAAACAGACGATTCGGTTACCATTAAAATAGTAGAGAGCAAAATTAGTGATGGCGATATCAAAGGCGCCGCACGAGTCCTGTTCTCCAGCGACACTATTGCCCCCCACACACCCGATACGGTCCAGTCACTCCGTGACAAGCATCCGCCGGCAGCATGACTCCACCTGCCTGAGCCACCACACCCTGATGACGTTGTCATTGAAGTGTCAGCTCAGGAGATTGCAGCGGCCGTTTCTTCTTTTCGGAGCGGCTCAGCCGGAGGCTTAGATGGTCTCTCGCCTCAACATCTAAAAGATCTTCTATCTTTTAGCTCTGGTGAGGTGGCTGAGTCTCTCTTGAGAGAATTAACGGGTTTGGCAAATCTCATGTTATCTGGGCAGGTCAATGATGACGTTATCGAAGTCTTGTATGGCGCTAACCTATGCGCACTTGTCAAAAAAGATGGTGGCATCAGACCTATTGCTGTTGGCACCACATATCGTCGTCTCGCAGCCAAAGCCGGTTGTGGAAAAAAGGTTGCTCTTTTGAGTAGCCTTTTTCAACCAATACAGCTTGGCTTTGGTTCGCGGGGTGGATGTGAGGCTGCTGTTCATTCGCTTCGTACTTTTCTCGGTCAAAATTGTGGAGAGGTGTTGCTTAAGGTGGATGTCAAAAATGCTTTCAATTCGGTTAATCGAGACGCCTTGTTGGCACAGGTCAAAGACAAAATTCCCGATCTTTTCAATTTTCTTTGGCAATGCTACGGCAAACCCACTAAATTAATTTACAAAAATGATGTTTTGCTATCTTCCGTTGGCTGTCAACAAGGTGACCCTCTCGGACCAGCCATTTTCAGCCTGGCCATTCATCCAATTGTTCAACGTCTCCAATCTAAACTCAACGTTTGGTATCTGGATGACGGGACTTTGGGTGGCGATGCGAGCACAGTCCTACGTGATTTGGAAATTCTTATTGACGAGTTTCGTCAAATTGGTTTGGAGCTAAATTTTTCGAAATGCGAACTTTTCGTTTGCGACTCATGTCCGATAAAGATTTGATACTTAACAAATTTAATGATTTGGCACCTAACATCAAATCGGTAGACAAGTGTTCTCTTCGCCTTCTAGGTTCGCCGATATTAGATGAGTCTTTTCCGCCTTTCGTTCAAGAAAAAATTCAAAATTTTTTGAGTGCCTCTGATAGGCTACTCAAAATTAACGCCCACATGGCTTTTACCATTATAAGATGTTGTCTGTTTGTTCCAAAATTTATGTACGCTTTACGATGTAGTCCATTGTGGAAACACAATGAGCTCCTTTTGAGCTTAGACGATGTTGTAAAGCAGTCCCTAGTATCGGTTTTGAATATTGACATGAGTGAAAGGGCGTGGCTACAAGCCTCCTTGCCTGTTAGGCTTGGAGGGTTAGGGGTCCGCCAAATTTCAAGTGTTGCTTTACCAGCTTTCTTATCCTCCATTCATAGTACTCAGAACTTGATTGAAAAAATCCTCGCACCTTCTTTAGGCCATTCTGGCGTAGATGTAGCTCATTTGAATGAGGCAACGAATGCTTGGAGGGTCGCTTGCCCAAATACCGAGCTTCCAAAGACTTTATCGTCGCAGAGACTGTGGGATCGGCCGATCTGCGAACTAGCACGGAAATCTCTTCTAGACACGTGTCCTAGCGTCGCGGATCGCGCTCGTATCCTTGCAGTCTCTGTATGGGAGTCCGGTCTTTGGTTGCAAGCATTGCCCTCTTTCAATACTGGTAACCTTTTAGACCCAACTGCATTTCGTCTAGCTGTCAGCTTACGCTTGGGTGCAAGGTGTTGTGAAGCCCATCGCTGTCAGTGTGGTACTGCAGTTGACCAGCTCGGTCACCACGGTCTCTCTTGCTCAAGAAGCGCTGGTCGGATTGGACGCCACGCCAGCCTTAACGATGTCATACGCAGGGCTTTTGTCACCGCCAATATCGCAGCCGTACTCGAACCGAGTGGGTTGGCGCGTGGTGATGGCAAAAGGCCTGACGGCATGACGCTGGTCCCATGGAAGTGTGGACGGCCCTTAGTATGGGACGCAACTTGCGTCGATACTTTGGCACCGTCACATCTTCCTGAGACTCAGAGTAGGGCTGGAGCGGCGGCCAATTCGGCTGAGCAGCACAAGCGGCGCAAATATGCTAACCTCGGCAGAAGTTACATATTTGAGCCATTTGGAGTTGAGACTTTGGGTCCGTGGGGGCCGGGAGCTCATCTCGTTTTCAAAAGTCTTTCTGAGCGTCTGGTGGACGCGACGCGTGACCAAAATGCTGGTGTTTATTTGGCTCAAAGTATAAGCATTGCCATTCAGCGTGGCAATGCTGCCAGCATGCTGGGCACGCTGCCAACTGGCAGTGGGCCTGAGCACTTGGATTATCTTTAGACCTTCAAGGGTCTGTGGATGATCCAATTGCTTTCTATGTAGTAGTAATGTAGTATTGTCATTATATTAAAAAAACAGAGAAGTGAAAGTGACATAACAATGAAGCTTGACATTGAGTATAATTCTGCGTTCAAAAAAAGAAATCTTATGAAAATCGCGGGAAAATTATTAACTTTTAACAAATACCGTCTGAAAAACTGAGAAAATTATATTGCAGAATTTATTCAATCATGAACGGTGAGTCTTATGAAATTATTCTGTAATTGTGCATTCAAAATACCAAAACTGCATTTGAATCCTTTGTAATCCAACAACTTTTAGGCCAATGGACCACCCCGATTGATAAACTAATGGTTTGGAGCGGGCACAGCTGGATGAAATATGATACAAGCACAGGGAAAGCTACACTTCGTATGAATCACGACCAGCTCATACTCTTCTCTGATACCAAAATACTAGAATCTTTTAATATGAACAGATCGATCAGAGGAATTTTCAAAGATGATGTTTTGATACTTGTTATCGGCATGGCTGGTCAAGGCGTAAGTTTAATTTGTTATTGTTTCTTATCCGCATAGGTTAGGTAGTTTCCGTTTGACTACATAAGTGGTGTCGATTTTGGACTGCCTGAAGTTATTCAGATAAAATATGCGGTCTAGGGTGTAGCACGCTTACCAAAAAGATACCTATATTTACACGGGATATGAAGACACCCACGTTCTAGGAACTTTAGAGGGAAGACAGACCCATACCTAGTCAAAATGTTTTGTATATACTCAAGGATTTTGTATTATGTACGTTATCGCAAAAAAATATAAATATATATAAATAAATAAATATTTTTGGGACATCTTACGCAGTCTCTGACCCCAAACTAAACAGAGCTACTGATATGGCTGCCAGAGACTGATATACTACGTATACTTATTTTTAAATATATACTTATATAGACAGTAAGCCCGATTAGAGAGGCGCCAGCTTAAATTAAATAGCAGCGTAAAAAGCGTTCTCTCTATCGAATGCCTAAAGTGAAAAAGAAACAGAACTATGCTATTTAGCTAATATAGTTACTCTGGCGCCTCTATAATCGGACTTAGTAACTAAATACGTAACACCCAGACACAGAGCAAACACTTCTGTTCATCACATTAATAATTGCCCTGGGTGGGGATCGAACCCACGCCTCTTTGATCCAAAAGTTAGGGTCACTAACCACTGAGCCACCGAGGCAGTCAATATAAGTTTAAATAGTTTGTAAAAACAATCTACCTATATTTATATTATCGTTGCAGATGCGAAAAATCAGGTTTCAGTTGAAACAAAATATAGAGCAGTGCTTGCATTCACTTGGAGAACATATTCCTATAGTGAAATATAACAACTTGCAGCAAAATAACACAATGTTAGGGAAATATCGTGACATTAACGAAATCTTTGAGCAAGCGTTAGCAAATCAAGGTAAGTTTATCAAAGGAAGGGTCGGTTCTTATATAGTTATTTAATGTCTTCTACAAACGCAATTTAACAATAATGACAATGCTTTGATATTGTGATTATTTTCAGAGCCAGGTGTTACAACTCCACTGCCTCGCGATTATAGGAATTTTATCAAACTTTGCCTGTTAGATCCTGCCTTCCCGCAATGCGTTTCAGAAACAATGAAAATATTGCAAAAAGATATTTTGAAATAATAAATATTGAAACGTATCGCAGTTAATTACTACTGGTCTATTATTTATTTTTATTGCCTAAAACTATTATAAGTGCGCCGCTGCGACCCAATCAGTGAGTGCGCTCAGGAGTTGCACAATCTGGTCCCACCTGCCCCTTTCTTCTATCGTACGGCTAAGCAGACGCGGCCAAAGCGCCACCCTTTTATGGTGGACATTCCGCGCGTTAGAACAAAGCGTTTCGAATCCTCATTCCTCATACGAACAGCCAGAATGTGGAACGCTTTGCCTGGGTCTGTCTTCCCGCTAAAGTACAACGTGGGTGTCTTCAAATCCCGAGTAAATAGGTATCTTCTAGGTAAGCGTGCTACATCCTAGACCGTATATCTGCTCAACATCAGGCAGTATGTAGTCAAACGCAAACCTACAAGGAATAAAAAAACACAGATCTCGAATTAAAAAATAAACCAGACAAGTGCGAGTCAGGCTCGCACATCGAGGGTTCCGTACAATCACATTGTTAAAATAATTTAATATCTGTTTTAGCATGTGCTAATGAAATTCTTTTATATGATACCTTACATGATACGATTTACTCACTTTGAATTTTGAACCCATATTTTGTGAATTTTGAGGCCCTATTTCTTTGTGATTTAAATAAAAATGTACCTACAGTTTTTAGATTTATTCCTATATGTGTACTCTGAGACAATGCTTCTCGCCAAATTTCATAGTTCTATGTCAACGGGAAGTACCCTGTAGGTTTTGATTTTTATGAGTGTCGAAATATGCGGTTTTTTACGACATAAACGGCTCTAACTTTTTTAAACGATAACTGAGAAGTTTGTCTTTTACACAACTGCAAGAGACCATAGATACACGTATATAGGTTTCAACTCGATATCTTTACGCGTTCCCGAGATAAAGGGTCTTAACATTCACACAGACGGACAGACGGACAACAAAGTGATCCTATAAGGGTTCCGTTTTTTCCGTTTGAGGTACGGAACTCTAAAAAGGAAGGGCTTTGTCATTGATGGTTACTAGATCGCAGCCGCGCCCGCAACTTGCCCGTAGGTGTCTGAAGGACGCTTTATTATTAGAATTATAATTATTAATTTTATTAAATAACGAACTTACCCATAGATGTCTGAAGGACGCTTTATTATTAGAACAAGAATTATTAATGAAATAACTAGAATTAATCTAGAAATATATTTGTGGGCCCTCGTCTCACTGTGTCTCACAAGCTAACCGTCGCGCGTCGATCAGCACATCGGATAGTTTACCTATTAGATATTTGTGAACGGGACCTCTTGGCAAGCCGATATAAATGGCTGCAACCAAAACAGAACGTGTGTGAGAGCTTTTGTGGAACTACCGGAAGTAGACTAGAAAATATTAAAAAGCTCCGAACGCATCTGATTTTTTTGCTGTTATGTTGCCTCAACTGCTTTTAATTTCTACATCAATCAATGTCATTTCATTTTCAAATTTCAAAATATCGGTTTGTTTTGTATTTGTATGCGTATCTAATTTTGTGATTTTAATTGAAAAGCTTTAAAATACTGTCCACAATGCTACCGGGAAGATCTACCTTAGGGCAGAATTCTGCTCTACGAAAGTCAAGGTTAGTAAATCAAGCAACAATGATTGACTTATACGTCATCTAATTCATTTGCCTCAGTTACTCGATTTTCTGTGATATTTTTGTTGTTATTAGACTGGAAGGCAAGCAATCTTTAATCCCGAAGCCGCGGCGCCCAGGCTCCATCGACCGTCAGTCCATGGAGGCTCGGCGACCGAGTACCACTGGCCACCGGTCCAGCAGCGCAGATCCACCGCGGGCCACCTTCGGTGGACGCGTGAGTCGAGAAACTCCCAAGTTATCTATGAATCAGGTAAGACTGAAAGCTATTTTACAGTAAGTATAGTAACAAGCGTAATAGGAGTCAAAATAAGAGACAGAGGTTAACTCGAGAAGATAAAAGCTATAACCAAATTTAAGAATGTAAAAACAGTGTACAAGCAACAAAAATAGAGATGGACAGGTCACATGATTAGAGACAAAAAAGAAAAATGGTCCAAACTTATAACAATGGTATCCTAGAGACAGCAAAAGAAGTTGAGGTAGATAAAATAAAAGATGGGAGGAAATCAAACAATTAGATGGACTAACATGGATCTGAAAAGCAAGAGACCGGAAGGAGTGGAAGTCTTTAGAGGAGGCCTTTGTTGAAGGACAAGCTGAAACATAAAACCCGGATGCCGACAATAACATAATTTAATATGTAATGTTTACAGTAATATTGGCTTATTTTATTATTTTTATACGGGTAATTACAAATTAATCTTTAAAAGGCGACCTTCCTTCTTCTTCCTTGTTTTAAAAATATTGTCATCTAAGAATTTTTATCGAAGAAGCTGCCTTCCAAAAAAATAAAACGTATAATGCGGTCACATTAACCCGACGCATCGCATTAATTATTAAGCAATTTTTACTCGATCTTAATAAACAGGTAGAAACTCTTCTTTGATAGATGATGGTTCGGAACCTTTCGTGCGGGAGTCCGACTCGCACTTGGCCGGTTTTTTTTACACACCGTTCTTGAGCGCCAAAATAACGTCACATGGTCAAGCGTCTAGTTAATGTGACCGCGTTGTATTCTCTCAAGTTATCTCATATCTGAGGTTGGCAAAGACTGCCCATAGCTATGCTAAAGCATGAATAAAAAAATACAATTTTGGAAATTTCTCAATCACATCAAATTCTATCAAAAACTATGTCTCTTTTAAAAATATATGAGAACAAGAATAAAAATTTTTCATGCAATGTTACAAAATACAGGGCTAAAGTTCAACCCTTTTCCTGTGTCATTGTAAAGTAAAAAGCCTAATGTGCTTATGTTAAATGATAGTTTTAGAAAGTCAAGTCTGGTGATTACAACTATATGCTGAATCATACAAGTCGGTGGATATGAAGTCAACTACAAGCAGGGCAATATTGAATCCTGTTTGAAGCTCACATATAGCTGCGCTTTGATTAGATATTGCAAAGCTTGTAGCTAACTTCACACCCGCCAACTAGTATGATTCGGCCTGTACCTAGTCAACTTCTGCTTATGTGAATTAATGAAATTCAGTGTATATTTTATATGTCTAACAAACATGCGTACAGCGCTCCCGCTCCCAGCAAAGCGAAAGGTTCGGGCCGTCGTCCATGACTCCGCTTCGCTCCAGTCAATACTTGAGGCCTACTATTACTCCACAGGTAATAAACATATTGTATTCAGATTTGATTGCCTCAGTGGTCCAATGGTTAGAGGCTCTTATTCCTTGGCCAAAGGTGGGTTTGATTCCCACCTATGGCAATCATTAATGTGATCAACCTAGGTGCATGCTCTGTCTCTAGATGTTGTTTATTTAAGTATGTATTTAGCAAAAATATGTAGTATATCAGTCTTTGGCAGCCATATCACAAGCTTGCTTATTTTGGGGTCAGACTTTGTGTAAGATATCCTATAATATTTAATTTAACTTTTTATTCTCATAAAATGAATTTTTGACCGACAAAACGGAGGAGGTACTCAATTCGAGGCGTATATTTTTTTTTATGTATAACCATGCATAACTTTTTTCTTAGTGTTCCGATGGAAAGAGTGTACTTCGAAATTGGTCCCATTTAAATTTTATCAAAATCGGCTGGGCCATTTTTGATAAATCAACAATAATGTGAAAAATGCTACATCGAATTGTGCGAAATATTCGCGAATTCTGTACACGGTTGTAGTCGGTCATGCCATTTTATGCAAAAAATAATTATATATAATATAAATACATTGAAGTTATGTTCTCAAGTTGTGTATTGCTTAATGTTTTTGCTGCCATATAAACAAAAGTATGGATGAGCTGCAAAAGCTTTTAATTTGTCTTCCAGAGAACACCGTCAGGGGAGCGCGGCGCTCGCAGCTGGCAACAGTCCCTCGAGAGAGCGCTGGCATTCGTCACTATCAAGGACCAACGGTGAGTGACACTTTATCGTGCGTGCAGCAAGCGTTCATCAATTTATACGACGTTGTCACGTCCAAAATTTTTGTCCATGACTAATATTACTAAATTAAATATTTGTCCACAGTCCTATATCGAACGCGGCGTGGCAGCGCGCAGAGTACGCCCGCGTGCAAGAGGGACTCGCGGCCAGAGGCGGCGCCGCCGTCAACATGGCGCTGCTACGGCCTCTCACTATCGCGCGCTTCGTGCACGTCTCCCACACGCTGCTGCAGTCTCTCAATAAGGAGTTCAACCTCAATAATGATAATTACGTCGCCAAGGTCAGTCACTTTACTATCAACTAGCTAAGGTGTCAGTCACTTTATTGCATGTTACCAGACAACTATGTAGCTAAGGTGTCAGTCACTTTATTGCATGTTACCAGACAACTATGTAGCTAAGGTGTCAGTCACTTTATTGCATGTTACCAGACAACTATGTAGCTAAGGTGTCAGTCACTTTATTGCATGTTACCAGACAACTATGTAGCTAAGGTGTCAGTCACTTTATTGCATGTTACCAGACAACTATGTAGCTAAGGTGTCAGTCACTTTACTGCATGATACGTGCCTGTTACGATCGTTAAGGTGTCAGTCACTTGACATCTACATTAGCAAAATTACTCACCTCTTATGTCATGACTAGCTTACTAATAATAACATCAATACTCAATCAATCATTCACTATGATGCCATAATGAGATCTTCAAGGTACTGATGGCTGTGTCTTTGGCGCATAAGTATCTGTTAAGAATATTATAGTATTAAATAACCCGCCGTCAACATGGCGCTCCTACGGCCTCTTACTATCGAGCGCTTCGTGCACGTCTCACACACGTTGCTGCAGTCTCTCAATAAGGAGTTCAACCTCAATAATGACAACTACGTCGCCAAGGTAAGCGGGCTAACTCACAACTACATCGCTATGGTGTCAGTCACTTTACTCAATACGTAGCTAAGGCGTCAGTCACTTAACTGACAACTACACTGCATAACTAGGGTGTCAGTTACTTTGCTGACAACTACGTCACTAAGAATCCTTAATGTCATAAGTTACTACAGCTACGTCACCAAGCTTCGAGACACTTTACTGACAATTGCGTCGGCCAAAGTTACTGACGGTACCAAGCCACAACTAGCATATTGATAACTTTATTTCCAAGGCACCAGTCACTTTACTGACAACAATGTCGCCAAAGTTAATTTGTAGCTAGCGATATGTCAATTAAAAACGATGTTTCTAATATGATTTACTTTTTGAATTTTATTGAATATGATATGCCACCTTAGGGCTGGTGCTGTTCTGGTCACTCAACATCGTGAGCATTTTCATATTTTCGAAACGCGAAGTTCGGTCACTCTTTAATGTTTGTGAAAACAATGTAATATTCTTCATATTGTATTAATTTGAAATACTTTGTCCACAGCTGCAAGGCATGTCGAAGCGACTTCTTTACCCTGGCACTGTCTCCAAGAGTTGGTTGAAAGCTGTGAACACACTACACGCCTTCCCCCAGGCTCTGGCCTTCGTCTCCTATCTACTGGATATGGCCAACCATGTTGTAAGTACTACTCTACTTAGCCCTGATGTCAGAGTCTTGAAAGCCTCTCATGGCTCACATGGTTATTGAAAAGAAAAATAAAGAAATTAAAATATATTTTTGAAACGAAGGATTGTTTTATTCAAAACAGTTAGTGAGACAGTACAGGTTAAATAAAAAAATATAATTATTAAATATATAAAAAATCCACTCATTCTCTCACTCACTCACCTACTTTCACGTTCACTCACAAATAATCTTAGTAATCATAAGCTAGCTCAAGTGAAAGAGGCAGCAGCTCACGACGCAGGTCACCCTAGTGTGGGCTGCAGTGCACATAATATTTTGTATGTTAATTTAGGATATATTTACTTGTGTATTTTACTATTAACCAATATGTACATAGTTCATAAGTTTTTTGGAAATAAACAATTTCAATTTCGATATTTTTACACAGCAACATTTAAAAATCGGTTCCATTTTAAATCTATTTTTCTTTACTACTACATTATTATTATATTTTGACATTTTCCAAAAAAAGATACCCTAAATCTTTCTGGCTACGCCCGTTCCATTATCATTTTGATATGTTTTACGTGTGTTGTTTTTAAACTTTCGCGATTTGAACACATAATTATTATATACTACGGGACTAATCGCGCACTAAAATTACGAGATAAATCTACCCGTGACCACGGTCGATGCAACTCGGCCGAAACGTCGGGATGAGGAGGTATTTATTTTATCTCGTAATTTTAGTGCGCGATTAGTCCCGTAGTATATAATAATTATATGTTTTACGTGGAAAATGGCGAGCCGATTATTAGTGGATTTCGGCCGGCTGATCCGAAAATGATGTGGTTCGCAGGAGATGGAGGTGACGGAGGAATGGGCGTACGTGGATAATGAACCTCTCGCGCGCCTGCGCCGTGACTACCTCTACAAGTCTTGGCTGCGGTAATCATTACAATTAAATATTACCTGATACAATAGGCATCATGAATAATATGATTAATCCATGTTATGATGTTTATTTTAAGTGCTTTCCACACTAGATTTTCTGAAGTGCTTACATTTCCCAACTTATAGCGTTGGTGGCGCCACCTGTGATACGCTATAAGTTGGGAAATGTAAGCACTTCAGAAATTTGAAGCTTGCGTAGGAGGCGAGCTAGCTCAGTTGGTTAGAGCGTCGGGCTAGTGATCCGAAGGGGCAAGGTTCAAATCCTGCGTTCGCTTCAGATTTTTGAAATGCTTATCACAAAGATAACTCTTTGATGATTAATCCATTAGATAGATTATAAAAAAATATTAGACACATATGTTTTCTTTTGTCAATCAAACAAAAATCATGAAGATACAGCCCGTCACAAGTTACATAAGTTCCGCGTGACGTCACAAGTGCCATACAAATGTATAGGTTCTGTGAGAGAGGTGACGTTACGACCCCACTCCCAAACTTTGACAAGGTCTATCTTTGTCAATTGTTGTTTGATTGACAAAAAAAATACGTGTATTTTTTGATAATCTAACTATTAATTTAATACTAATATAATAATTAATTATGGACTAATTATAATAATGATTTTTTTACCCAGTCATCTTGCTTATAGTATAACTAAGCACCACACAAGTCGGCGGGTGAGAAGTTAGCCGCAGATGACACTTGGCCGTGATTCGGTAATTATTGCGCATGTGTGCACAATGCCGACACAAATGGCGTAGTGTTGAGCACGGGCGTAGGGAGCGCGCGGGAGGCATGAGGTTGGCGGGCGGGTGTGCCCCGGCGTCTCGGTTCTCTGGCTCCCGCGCATACCTATATTTCGACTTTTGCGCAGCGCTGTGAGCATAACTTCCCATCCGCCGATTTGTGAGGCGCTTAGTATTATATTAGTATAGCTCTGTTTCTTTTTCACTATATGCATTTGAAAGAAAAAACACTATTTTACGTCGCTATAAAATTTACAATGGCGCCTTTAAAATTGAGCCTAATAAAGATTTACTCTGCTTATTTTCTGCAGGTTCCAAGAGCAGTCCCCGCAGTTTGATGACCTGAACGAGGAATATCTCCACAATTTGAGGGAGCTGCTAGGCGATAACAAGGAAAAAATGGCTGCCATCGCGCATGAAGCTAAATGTTAGTAGCATTTTTTATACACAACGCTTTTTAGGGTTCCGGACCCAAAGGGTAAAAACGGGACCGTATTACTAAGACTCCGCTGTCTGTCTGTCTGTCAGTCACCAGGCTGTATTTCAGGAACCGTTATTGCAAGAAAACTGTCATTTTTACAGATTATGTGTTTCTGTTGCCGCGATCTTAACAAATACTGAAAACAGAATAAAATATAAAGAAAGAAAGAAAGAAATTTATTTGCAACAAAAATAATAGGTACAATAACAACAATATACAACAAAACAAATCATAAAACACAAACAAAAACAACAGTATTATACCTAAAATCCCTGTCACAAAACTGGTCCCAACTCAGGCGTAATGCTGGTTGCGCTTGCGAGCAACCAGCGCTGGTATTCTGTTGGAACCAGCAAGTGACATTACGCCCGAAATAATGCGCGGACAGCAAGTAAACAAACAAACCAAAAATAAAATACTAAATCAGTCAACAACAAATTACATACCTTACATACACATTATTTACATACTTATATAGATATAAAACCTCGCCGGACATATTGGTATAAACGCTACACGCCCTAACCATGCTTAGATATTTTTATTTATTATAACTGCATTTTCAGATAACACTAGTGTCAGTCCTAAGGCTTTCCTCGCTTTTTTGGTGCACAAGAAGAAATTGTTTAAGACTACACCTAAAACCATGTACACTTTGCAGGTTCCTAATGGGTGGAGGTATGTTGTTCCAACACTTTGTCGCTGCATATCTGAAACTGCCCCTAAAGACAGTTTTGCTGTGACGCTCTGTTCTGAGCAAAGACAGCTTCTGACATGCACGTACTGAGTGTACGTATATATTTACGCACGTATATATTTAAGGTTGACTCCCATACAATAAACTTGATTTTTTAGCCGTTTTTCGCTCGATATTAATATTGGTAACAGGTAGATGCTTGAAAAATTCCCAGAATATTTAGTTGAATATTAAAATCAAAATGAATGATATATTTAGGGGGGGCATGATTTATTCATTTTTAGTGTTCCGTAACCAAAAGGTAATAAAGGGACCCTATTACTAAGACTCCGATGTCCGTCTGTCTGTCACCAGGCTGTATTTCATGAACCGTGATAACAAGACAGCTGAAATTTTGTAAAGTTATAACAACAAATACTGTACTGTATCAGCCTTTTTTTAAATAGTCCACTGCAGGACGTAGGCCTACCCACTAAGGGTGATTGGACCATATCCACCACGCTGGCCCGGTGCGGGTTGGTGGATTCACATACGCCATCGAATTTCTTCTACGGACGCTTGCAGGTTGCCTCACGATGTTTTCCTTCACCGAAAAGCCAGTGGTGTGAAATTCAGTACATAAATTCCAAAGAACTCATTGGTACGGGATCGGGATTTGAACCCACGACCTCACGATTGTAAGGCGGGTGTCACTACCTCTAAGCCACCACAGCTTGTATGTAACAAATACTAAACATAAAATAAAATATTTAAGGTGGCCTCCGATACAACAAACGTTTACTTAGGAGTTTTTTGCTCGCTATAACGGCAAGAGGAATGAAGCTAAGGGGGCAAACGGTACGGAATCCTTCGTGCGTGAGTTCGATTTGCACTTGGCGGGTTTTTTCCAGTTCTTAAACAATCATCATCATCATTTCGTGTCAATGGCTAGAGGTTTTTTTTTTTTTTTTTACTTTTATTTTTTTTTTACATATATCAAACTAATTCTGATAGTATATACAATATTTACATGGGTTTATAGACTACAGATATTTTGGGACCAGAAACTGGCGACCTCTATGGCGTCCTCGGTAGCCAGGTTCAGGTCTTTTTTCTTAAACAATTAAATATGTATAATATATTTTGAATTAATACAGTGTTAGAAGAACAGCTAGAAGAGGAAGCGGAAGTGGCGGCGCGAGAGGACGAAGCCCGGCGCGTAGCTCGGAAGGAGGCGCTGCAGGCCGCGGTCCGGAACGCGCGCGCGACGCAGGCCGCCAACCGCAGCAACATCGACGCTCTGAAGGCCGCCACCAACGACGCGAAGGAGGAGCTGGCTCAGGTGGACTTGGAAATTGAACGGGCCAAGTAAGTACTAACTTAAAGGACATGTCCACAAAATGTATGGAGGCTGGTATAATAATAATCAAAAATTCTAACCACAACAATCGTTACATTTCGAGAAAGTTCATATTTTTCTAAGTTTTTTACAACAGTTAAAAACAAAAAAGAACCCTCCGATTTTTTTTAAATTAAGTTTGAATTTATTAGAAGAAATAAACATATTTGGCTCAATAGGTAGTTTATCTCTAGCAGCCCTAATTAAGTAACCTCCAAATTGTTACATAAAAGCATTTTTGCCAATTAGACACACTTTTTAAGTGATTTTTTGTCACATTGTACCTACTATCTGGTCACACTGGTAGGTTATAATTTTTAATTTTAGCAAATTAAGAGATGAATGTGGAAGAATCAGCTACGAATGCAAGTAAAATAACGATAGAAGCTTTTTATTATTGCTAAACTAGAAAAAAGAATAAGCTGTATGTTATTTTTCATACAGTTTATTTTTCTCATTTAAAAATAATTGGAGGGGTGAAAAAACCTAAATTAAATATTTTTGAGAAATCAATATAACAAGCTTTCAAATGATGTATATATCATCTTGGTTCGATTTTTCTCCGAATAATATACCACTTGTGGACGTCACCTTTGAACATTTTGAACGTTTCTTGTCATGCCAGTCCCATAGAAAATACAAAATACAGTTATAAACTTACGAAATATATAAAAGAACAAAATGATAAAACGCTCTAGCAGGTTATCAAACTGTTCATTAATGGAAGGAAGCGCTGCAAGCCGCGATGTACGAATGACGTTGGCGATGCAACGTAGCAATATCGACTTTTATGTACGCGTTTCGCTACTTATTATACTAAGGAGGAATTGACTCAGGTGGTCTTGGAAATAAAACAAAAAAAAGTTACTTATTTCACAAAATGGATGTTTGCAAAGAAGTACTACAAAATTGAAAGAGCGAAGTTGGCGGCGCAACGTATCAATGTCGATGCTCCTAAGGCTTACAACGATACTTAAGAGGTATTGGCTCAGGTGGACTTAAATAGAACGAGCCAAGTAAGAAACTAAAACCCAAAGGGTAAAAGCGTTTTTACCCTATTACCACTATTACTAAGACTCCGCTACCCATCTCTGGATCTGTTACCAAGCTGTATCTCATGCATGAACCCTGATAGCTAGACAGACTAACTAATAGAATAAAATTTTCATAGATGATGTATACATCCATTTCTCTTGCCCCAGACTACATATATTAAACACTGAATATATAGATATTAAAATCAAAATTAAATATTTAAGAGCTCCTATACAGCAGCAAATGTGATTTTTATGGCCCTTTTTAATTTGCTCGATATTAATAACAGACGATCCGGAGTCCGCACGATACGTCGTGGCAGCAAAATCTTTTGCTATAGTTTCTCCTTGAAATTCTTAAAAGGAAGTTATTAAAATATTTGTTTCTATTCCCTTGCAGCGCCGATTTGCAGAAATTGAACCAAGAGTTGGAAAGTCAGAAGATGTCGGTGGCGGAGCGAACGCGGCTGCTGGACGACCTCGACTACGTCATCCGCGTCAAGGATTCCAAGCAACAGTTGGATAAGGAAATAGCTAAGGTACTGTTCTGTTTCCTTGATTCTTTTGAAGAAAGAAGTTTTTTTTTACCAAAACGTGATTAAGTTAATAATTTAAATATAATTTCCCTAATACCTAACTATATATTACGTACATAGTGAAATGAACAGTGGTAACAAGTGGAGTTATCCTAACGAAATTCGCGCTTTAACATTTAAAAAGGGTCCTTGAGAATTATTTTAAGAATTAAATAGTATTAATAATATAAAATCGGAATCATAATTAAGTGAAATTAAATTAAATAGGTCAAACCTTTTTAACACTTAAAAATTAACGCATGCTTAATAAAAAATTGGAATTAAAATTAAAATAGAAATTAAATAAAATGAATCACATCAATTTAGCTATATTATATTGACATAACAAGGATAGGATCATCATCAAAATGAGATTAAATCAAGTTTCCCACATCAGGCATTTCATACACGCAATAATAATATTCAAATCAATCAGACGACGCAAATCAACAATCCGCATGAGTTTTTGTGCAGTTCTGCAGTTGAGGTGTGTACACTGGGCCAGCATGGTGGATATATGGTAAATGGTTCAATCACTCTTCGTAGGTAAGCTTATATTATACAGGGTTATCTGCTTGCCTTATACGAAGCAGAAAGGGGATGTTTATGAAAAAAAAAAATATGGGGTGAACCCAAAATCCCAGAAAAAAATCTGCTATTCCATGTGAAATTGCAAATCGAAATCGACAAATTATGTAAAAAAATTTTTTTTTTTAATTTGTTTATAATGCTGGTCTGATAAACACCCTTTAGGCTTAGTACACAATTTCTTAACAGTCGTTTATTAAATATCGGTACAATGGACACAGATACACTGAATGAGTCTCAGTTCGCAATATGTTAACTCATGTTGTTCTCATGTCCTTATGTTTAAAATTTCATTTTTAAAACTTATTGTAAAGTACGTGGCCTTCCCTTTTTTCGTTATTTTATCGTTTTTATGAGATCGATGTTGTATGATACCCGTATAAAATGTTTCTGGCCGGTTGTTGCAGATAACGAGCAGTAAAGAGCACGAGCTGGCCATCTGGCAGAAGAAGACGCTGGACGTGTGTGTGCAGTACAACCAGCTCCTCATCAGCCTGCTGGCGCGGTACCCCACGTTCTCCACTCTCGCTGTCGACGAGAAGTAAGTTAGGGAACCCGTTTCCCACGTTTTACAGCTTTTTATCAATCATAATTTTTAACAATATCCAGAATATTCAATTCAATTCATTTATTTCGCAAAGCACGGGTGTTACAATGTTCATGTGTTGTAGTCAATAAATATAAAGATCGCCATGTCACAACCAGTATGGTATGCAAAATTTCAAAATTTGGTTATGAAAAAATAAATGTAGTCACATAATTATTATTTCTTACACTAAAATTATCACAAAAAAAACTTTATATATGTCAAACTGATTATCAAATTATTATAATCTTTCTTTCAAAAAATCGTCAATGGAGTAATATGCTTAAATTATTTTAATTTTATAGTGCATCCCACACTAGGTTTATCTAGGTTTTGTATCACAAAAATAACTCTTGGAGTAATATGCCTTCTCAATCAGAGATTGTTACCCCTAAATCCAGTATCCCTAAACTGGCCACGAGAAGTTGACCCCCGGGTTACTAAAACAAAAAGCGTCACACACATGTCCCGCCGCTCACGGGGACCCGGACACATTATTGAATATTTTGGAATGTTTAGGGAATAATCTCGCACGAATTACTTTATTTATCAGTATAAAAATACTATCATTTATGTGGTTAAATACAATATCACACACGCACACTCGCGCAAGCGCCCTGCGTTACGAAACTGCAGGAGCAGGTATACATTTTCGCCGCGCGGTAGATAGAGAGGGGGATAATACGTGCCTGCCGTCTACTCCCCCTCCGTCTTATAAAGTTTCGATCATTTACGCGTGTCCTGACGCGAGTTTAAAATTGTGTACCCATCCCAAAAAGTCCACAACGCCGCCAAAGAAGTTTTCTTTTAAAAAGACGCTCGTACCTTTCGTGGCGATCTCTCGCGCGCATGTCCTCTCACGAATAATAAATCTTACGACATCTTCCGCGGCCTTAATTCAGCGAGAATAACTCTATGTATACTGAGCGCCACACAAATCGACGTATGGGAAGTTATGCGCAGGGCACTGCGCAAAAGCCGAAATATAGGCATTCGCGGGAGCCAGAGAGACGAGACGCCGGGGCACACCCGCCCGTCACCCTCATGCCTCCCACGCGCTCCCTGCGCACTACGACACGCATCGTCGAAATGTACAATTTATTTTAATGTAAAACAGTGTTTTAACGCATTGAAATTGGTAAATCTTCCAAGTACTTTTGTTTTGGTTTTGAAAACGGCCAGGTCTTCTTTCCCATATTTTAACGTAGTGGTTAATTCAATGTCATCTCAATTATTACCTAGCTTTAAGAATGAAACAAGTTTTCCGAAAATACTAATATTTTTATTGTGCATGTGGTAATTGACAAGTTTTCATATTTCACAAGGCTATGAAATTCCAAAACCATTTCGAGATATCGGGATGCTGATCATTATGTTTATTTTTCCAAAATTTTTAGTGCAGTAACTGCTAAGATATTAGATAAAAACTGTCACCCAAGCCGTTTCGGGATTTATACTAAAAGTGTAGTTGCCAATGATAAAAAAAATACTAGCAATATAAAATGACAGTTAACACTGACAGTGTTGACACGTAAAATGTAATTTAAAAATAAAATGTCAGTGTCATTTTCAAATTACTTATTTTGCTTTAGCCCGAGAGGTAAACGCAAAAAATGCAAATACTTTCCAAAAGCTGAATTATTGTTACATAGTTATCAAAATGATGTACATCAATACCCTGGACTCAGTCAGCTGGGTTCCTTAGCATTTGGTGGAAGAATCCGTTTGAATTTTAAAAGTATCTTGGAACTAGTACTACTTATTCTTCTTCTTTTAAGTGGTGCTAATTTAAAGCCTGTAACATATTTCAGGTGATTGGCAGTTGTTAAACATTTTTTTATATTTTTTTCCCATGGTATACCGCGGTACATAGTGGACTTTTTGCGCTGACCTCCTGGCCTATTTGTTGTGAATTGTGACGGATTGATTGGCATTGACAGTGACAGCAACGCTAGCACCTATTTTTTTCTAATGTGGCTTCAGTAAAATTGTTTATGAGTCCTAAATTTTGCAGTTACGTCCTTTTAGAATAAGCTACTTCTCAAAACTTAATTTTACAGAAAATATAAGTCAAATTGGAAAAATAAAAAATACGTATATGTTATTTTGCAATATTCTTTCAGATAATAAATAAATATAACTATGTTAAAAATTTGAAATGTTGTCAATTGCATAGAAATTAATTTTTAAGTGGCGACAGAAAAACTCGCGCAGCAAACTTCATTACTGATGGTTTTTAAATGCCTGATATTAAATACTTTTATGGTGAGGAATGTAATCTTATTTTGTTATATAGTGCATATTTAGTCTATTATTAAATCTAACTTATAAAAAACATACATTGTCGCTTTACTTTTTAAAATAAAAATACGTATACTTCAAAGTCCATTTTTTTTTCAAATGGCTAAACGCTGATTTATACCTATACAAGGGCCACAAATCTTAGTATATTAACTACCATTTGAAGAGTCTATTCAACTATTCTAAGAAAAAAAATTACAAGTCGGGTCTTTGTTCCATATTTAAGTCATAAATAACGTTCAAGTGCGTGGCCGTCTGCCGCGCGCCATGCGAGAAAATAACGTTGACGCGCCGGTGCCTCGACGGAAAAAACACCGCGGCGCGGGGTGAAGCGAGCGGGTATATAAACCCTTTGTTATTATGTTTTACTGAACTTTATTAAAATGTTTTTCGAACGAATACAGTAGTTCTAAAAAGCCGTTTGTTGTCAGGGAGCTGATGGCAGCCGAATGCTCGGCTCGCGTGTCGCGCGCGGTGGAGACGCTGCGCGAATGTTCGGGCGCGCTCGCCGAGCGCTGCTCCGAGCTCGAGCGCTCCAAGACTTCGCTCGCCAGGAGGCGGAAGGCGCAGATGGTTAGTAAGGCCGACCACAAACTGATAGTAAACTCTATACTGGGTCAATACTATAATACAGGGTTATTCTGCTAAATTTTTAGAAATACTCTAGGCTATGCTCTAGAAGGCATAACTTCACCTTATACTCTAGGATGCAGGTGCGCTCGTCGCTACGATCAATCTTTATTATGCGGTCAACTCTACAAAACTATGAGATAAAAAAATCAGCTGTTCCATACATTTTGTCGCTTATGAGTTACAATTATGTATGGAACAGTTATTTTTTTTCTCTCGAATTCCGATTTGGTCCCATAGTAAATGTTGTTCATAATGATGGTGTTAATCATCCTCTTTTGGTATATTATGTTACTTCTAACGACCATTGTTGACATTTTTAATTACCATTGTTGTTCTATATGGGTAAATGGGTATACTGAGCGCCACACCAATTGGCGGATGAGAAGTTGTCGCAGATGACACTTCGCCGTGATTGGCTAATTATTGAGCATGTGTGCACAATTCCGACGCCGCGTATCGTAGTGCGTAGGGAGCGCGCGGGAGGCATGAGGTTGGCGGGCAGTTGTGCCCCGGCGTCTCGTTTCTCTGGCTCCCGCGTATGCCTAACATAACTTCCTATCCGTTGATTGGTGTGGCGCTCAGTATAATAGCCTTAAATAAAGTTTTTTTTTTTTAATTTTGTATTTGATAGTACGAGGTAAGCAGATAACTCTGTATAATGTGTCTGTGTCTTAAACGAAATGATGTATTTTGCAGGAAGAAATGCGCACCGAGATAGAAGAAACCAAAGCGTCCATAGACAACGAGCAGCTGGCCCTCAAGACGGAGGCGGAGCGCGAGGCCGCCGACGGAGCCGCCTGGGCGCGGGAGCTCAAAGAGATCAACACCCAGCTGGAAGACGCCGCCAGGAAACAACAGGAGTGTGACGAAGTGGTACAGGTGCTCAAGTTCTGGGAACAACAGGATGACGCGTGAGTGATGTTAACTTTAGCTCTCTGACTATAGCGTGAGTTGAAGAAGATTAACAACCAGCTAAAAGACGCTGCCAGGAAACAACAGTGATGAAGTAGTACAGGTGCTCAAGCTCTGGGAACAACAGGATGACGCGTGAGTGTTGTTAACTTTAGCTCTAAGACTATAGCGTGAGTCGAAGGAAATTAATGCTTAGCTGGAATAAATGACCGGGAAACAACATGAGGGATAAGTGGTATAGGTTCTCAAGTGCTGGGAACAAGAGGATGACGTGTGAGTGTTGTTTACTTTAGCTCTCAAACTATAGAGATGATGCCGTCTGTCGCTCTAACTTCAAGGAGATTAACAACCAGCTGGAAGGTGCCGCCAGGAAACAACAGGAGTGTGACAAGGTGGTACAGGTGCTCAAGTTCTGGGAACAACAGGATGACGCGTGAGCGTTGTTGACTTTAGCTCTCGAACTATACAGACGGAGTAGCCTGTGCGCGGGGGCTCAAGGAGATTTGACACCCAGCTGGAAGACGCTGCCAGGAAACAACAAGAGTGTGATGAGGTGGTACAGGTGCTCAAGTTCTGGGAAAAACAGGATGACGCGTGAGTGTTGTTGACGTTAGCTCTCGGACTATAGCGCGAGTTAAAGGAGATTAACTCTTGGTTGGAAGAGGCGTGCTGGAAACAACAGGATGACGCGGTAGTATTGTTTACTCTAGCTCTCAGACTATGGATGGAGCAGCTTGGGTGCGCGAACTGAAGGAGATTAACGCTCAGTTGAAAGAGGCGGCCAGGAAACAGCAGGAATGTGACGAAGTGATACAGGTTCCCAAGTTCTGGGAACAACAGGATGACGCGTGAGTATCGTTTACCTTAGCTCTCAGACTATAAAGATAGTCTTCTACGCGAACTTTCTTCCTTCCTACCATTACGACTTCTACTTCTAAGTTGGAAGAAATTAACGTTCAATTGAAAGAGGCGACCAGGAAACAACAGGAGTGTGACGAAGTGATACAGGTACAGCATGACGCGTGAGTATAGTTTACTTTATCTCTTAGACTGTACTGTTTTTTCTGTACTTGTACCAGCTAACTTCACAGCCACCAAGAAGTCTTCGCCTTATATGTAGTCCTGCGTCAATGTGTATATCGACATCCACTCTATCACTTTAGAATTATCTTAATTCCAGCTGGCGCGCCAAGCTAGCCGAAATGAACCAGCACATAGAAAAACTCAAAAAAGAAAAGGAACAAGAATTCGAGAGAGAACGCGCTAAACGCATCAAATTAGTTGTCGACGCCATCAAGAAACTTAAAGAGAAACATCTGGTCCCGGCCGCGTAGCGTAGGTCCTTAATTTAAAATAAAATTTGGTTTCTTACCATGTTACATTGGAGTAAATAACCTATGTTCGAACGTGTGCCTTGACTTGTGATGAATATAATTTATTTGTATGCGTTAACCGACACAAACTACAGATATAATTAAAATAAAAAAATCTTTTCTTGCGTATAAAATCGAAAAGTATGAATAATAAACCGTGAATCCTAAAAAAGTTGATGCACCCTGAAAATACTCGTATGTTTCGAAAGTTTCGATAATGTCAATTGTTGCGTGAGACTTGTAGGTATATTTTGCTTGAATGTACTAAAAGCGCCACACAAACTAAAAGATGGGAAGTTAGCCGCAGATGACACTTCGCCGTGATTCGCTAATTATTGCGTATCTGTGCACAATGCCTATACAAATGGCGAAGTAGTGAGCTCGGGCGTCGGGAGCGCGCGGGAGGCACGAGGTTGGCGGGCGGGTGTGCGCCGGCGTCTCGTTTCTCTGGCTCCCGCTAACGTCTATATTTTGGTGTTTGCGCAGCTCTCTGCGGCTAACTTCCCATCTTTTAATTTGTGTGGCGCTCAGTATACTAAGATTTGTTTTTATAATAAATGTCCCTTGATTTAAAGATGTAAGTATTGAAAGAATAAAGTTAAAAAATCTTTTGAAAAATGTATCCAAAATAACGCCTGAGTCTTGTGTATTTGTTTTAAGATTTTACATGTTAGAATATATTTTTTATAAATATTTAGGTATGTGTCTGTTTTATTTCTTTTACATTAATTATAATTTATTTATATAAATGCAGGAAGCGGGAGTATGCGAATTTTTTATTGAATTTAATAGAAATTATCTTACGCTTTATCGAGTATACGGAGGCTATTTTTAAACGTTCGCGATTTAAACACATTATTCTTAAGGTAACCCCCGTACGCCCTGTAACACCGGCCAGTGCCCACTTTTATACAGGGTTATTCCTAATCAATTAGCATCCTTTCAGGGGCTTATTCTGTACATCAAAACTAACAACTTTTGTTCTGCTACTTTTATCAAAACTAAAAAAAAATCTGCTGTTCCATACATTTTGTCGCGGGTGAACGATATTTTACTATGGAATATCCATTTTTTTAGTTTTGGCAAAATTAGCAGAAGCTAAAGTTAACAAAAGTTGTTAGTTTTGATGTACAGAATAATCCTCTAAGGATGCTGATTAGAAATAACCCTGTATACTACGGGACTGAAATCGAAATAGTAAATATGTCATCCCAACGTTTTGACCGAGTTGCATCGTTCGTGGTCACGGGTAGACTCCAGTCGGGTAGTTTCCGTGCGCGATTAGTCCCGTAGTATATAAGAATAATGAGAGTATGGTATAATTTATATTAGGAATATAAATCATCCCTATATGGAGTTAGCAATTAAAGGAAAAATTGTCCAATTAACAACTTTATTTAACCATCACAAGATTGAGTTCTTATCACCTCTCAGTAATGTTCATATCTACCGCACTCTCGACTTGTTCACACAGCAGTTTGAACTCGGCCTGCGCCCACGCATGTTGCGCGGCTATTTTCTTGTTGGAGTCGGATTTTTTGGGCGGCGGTACGGCCGGCTTGAACGACATCGTCGACCCGTCGTACTGTTCGAATATCTCCACTGGCGATCTGGAATAAGAAATCACGCCTTAAAATGTAAGAGCGCCTTCACATCAGGTTACAAGCAGTACGACCACGGTAATGGTATCTAACAATATAAAAAAAAAAAATATTGTCACAAGATACAAATTATACAACTTCTACATTTATACACTACTAGTTTTTACCCGCGGCTTCGCCCGCATACGCAATATATCATTATAATTTATAGCCTATGTGTTATTCTGATATATAAGCTATATTATTGCAAAGTTTCATCTCAATCCGTTCAGTAGTTTTTGCGTGAAAGAGTAACAAACATCCATACATCCATCCATCCATCCTCACAAACTTTCGCGTTTATAATATTAGTAGGATTCCCAAACTGGGTACAACAAAGCACCCGTATCTTGGGGCCTAGGCATTCTCGCTATGTGCATGTAACAACAGAATTTATTAAAATAAAGATTTGATTAATTAATTAAATTGGAATCAACATTTACTAACAAAATTAGAAAAACCTACGAATAATTTATAAATTCACAAAATTTCAACTAAAATGTCATACCTGAAAATAAACTATTCTATATATTGTCTTCATATAAACGGTCGGAACTAGAATCATACCTACGCACTTCGAGTTCGGGATACAACTGTTGCAGGGGCGCACTGCAGTGACTTTGACTGGTTTGTTTTGTATCAGTGAGCGTGCGATTTATCTTCTAGGCGGGCAGCCCTGGCGCGACATACGTTCTGCGTGCCCATGTAAGCGCTGGATTATTGAGCACTCCTTTTACGATTTAAGTGAATTCTTCGATGATAAAATTATTGATTAATTTATTTAATGTGATGAATGAAATTCAGTTTTATTGATTGTTTTTAATCGTTAATGATTTTTGTTATTTATTGACTTGTAAATTGTTTTTTACCAAATAAATGAGTATGAGTAAGCTATTTCAAGGACAGGGTCGAGTTACAATACTGTTAGATACAATTGCCGTGGCACGCGACGCAATGCGGCAGTCGCACGACATCAGCAGATGCCTTATTACACCTACAACCGCGCGCTTGCAACACTAGCTTTTAGCCTCAGAGCAAATAAAAAAATCAAGAAGGAACGTCGTTGAACAGTCAAGTGAAGCCGGTTTTTTATACATGTGTGAGTGCGTCGCTGTTGCGCCACCACAGTTCGAATGACAAGCCAAGGCGTAGTTTCCTTGTACGTTGATGTGTGTGTGATTTGTCTGTACACGACGAGGCGTAGTTTTGGTTGGCTTCACTTGTTTGTTCACAACATTCTCTCTTGATTTTTTTATTTCTGTTTCTACAATGTAACGACTAAGGAGGGCAGGCTGGGTCACTCACAGTTTGCCGAGCTCCTGCGGCGGGGCCAGGCGAGCGACGGCCGCGGCGGCGGCGCGCACCGTGGGGTGGTAGTGGGTCCGCAGCGCGCATAGCTCGTGAGTCCGCGCGAGCTGCGCGTTGCAGTGCGCCGGCGAGGGGAGAGTGGGGTCGAACGCTCCCGAACCCGCCGCTTCGATGTCGCACTCGAGCAGCGATGACACGGCTTTACTTTGCTGTCAACAAGTAATACACACACTTCATTAAAACTCGCGTGAGAATTTATTATACTAAAGAAAACACCGGTTTTTACTCACTTATAATATCGCGGCCGGGCCGCTGGGAACCCGACCGGTTTCAGAGTAATTAGTACTCCTTCGTCAGGGAATACGCGCGTATTCCCTGATGTGCGTGAGTAAAAACCGGTTTTTTCTTTAAGTAATACCCTTTCAAATAGTAAGTATATTATATCTTTCATCAGTAGTTAGCATTAGCGACTCGAGTGAAGACGAAATAATTATTTTTCGCAAAAAATCGCAACACCGACTCCCACTGTATACAGAATCCGAATAGTTTACACGAATCGGTTTAACATCCATGTACATTATTGTTGATTTATCACAAACGGCTCAGCCGATTTAGGTGAAATGTAAAAGAGACCACCTGAAAAGTATACTCATTCGTATTAAAAAAAGTAATATTATAAATCGGTTCACAATTGGCGAAAATATCGAAGAACAAACAAAAAATACATACAGACGAGATACGAGCTATATTTTAAAGAGTATTCTCTATAAAATATAGCTTGATCTCTGCGACAGCTGTCAGAAAAATCACGCCTATGAAGTCCTGAATTTATTAATAGTACAGAACAGAGAGTAACTGTCAAAGTCATACTTTATGGGCATGCCGATTAGTGATGGGCGACGAATGATCGTGACCACAGAGTTTTAGATAGTTTTATTTAAAATATCGATAGTTTATACTAACGATATTTTAAATAAAACTTACTTTACTGTATATTTTAATATCATACCATTATTTACATGTGTATATACTTGATCTAAAATAATAGTAAGTAAATAAAATCCAATTTCTCACCTACAACTACTCATACTCATATAAAAAAACGATTTTCAAACAATGTTGTAATGAAATCCAACATTGTTTGAAAATCGTTTTTTTCCACCACTATCTCAACTCTAAAAATGTCAATCTTCTATGTCAATGTCACTGTCGCAGAGATCAAGCTATCTTTTATGCAGTATACCTCCTCCGTTTTCGAAGTCGGTAAAAAGAAATCTCCGAATGTCACTGCATTATGTTTCATTTCGTTGCTTTAGAATTTCGCACTTCAGTTGATTGTTGTTGTTAGCAGTAGTTGGTGAGCATTTTCATTTATCATATATGTTTAAATGAAGAAATTTTGTGTATTTTTTTGACCAAAATTCGGATCTCGGTTCCAACGATTTTGATGAAATTCATGACAAGAGCCGGTTTCGAGATTCGATTTTTGTATAAACAAATTATTATACCAGAATTGCTCGTTATTATACCAGAATTGCTCGTTTAAAGGCATAAGATGAGAGAAGAGACAAATCACAAACCGAACGAGGCTCGGTCACCTAGCGTACCTGTGAGAGAGTGTAGAGGAGCGCCAAGCAAGCTAGGGCTCCGTTATGGTGGAGCTGGGTGGCCAACGTCGCTGTTCGTTTGGCAAACGCCGTGAGAACGGCGGCCGGCACGCGGCGCGCGCGGGCGCATATCGCCGTCACCGCGCTCAGCACTACCTTGGAATCCTCGTGCGTTTTACCTGAAGCAAATTATATACAGAGTTATTTCAAATACATGTACAAATATACTGCGTGGGTAGTGGCATAGCAAAGCGTGGGCGAAAGGACGAACGCCCATGTAGGTACATAAGAAGCACGCAAGGCCTCTTCAATTTTTTGAAATCTATACGCTTTTCAATATTGTTTCATTACGTATTTATACATAGGTACCTTTTCCCTTTTTTTTAAGCCGTGGTGGTCTAGTAGTAATGACACCCACCTTACAATCGTGAGGTCGTGGGTTAATATCCCGGTCCCGTACAAATGAATTCCTTGGAATTTATGTACGGAATTTCACACCATGGGCTTTTTCGGTGAAGGAAAACATCGTGAGGCAACCTGCATACGTCCGCAGAAGAAATTCGATGGCGTATGCGAATCCACCATCTCGCACTGGACCAGCGTGGTGGATATGACCCAATCACTCTTCGTGGGTAGGACTACGTCCTGCAGTGGAGTAATAAAAAGGCTACAGTACTTTTACCCTAACATATGATGGCTCTCACGTCTACGATACCATTGTATTAGCGGCAGAGACAAGGCACTGGGATAAAAGACCTTACAAATAAATAATCATACACATAAATATTTTGGATCATCGACACGAAGAATAAAAATGATAAGTACGTATAACGTCACAAGTGCTCCCGGTTGCAAGCTGTATACGATATGTCTTATTGATTCTGGGATTGAATTTAATCGGGACTCGGACGGCAACTATATCTGCTATAACCCTACCGCTCAACTTAGTCCTTGTCTGCGACCTGGCGGGTTCCCGCCGCCCGCACCTGTCTCAGTCCCCCTTTGTCGTCTCCCCCGGTGCCCCTGTACCGCGCAGTCGAGGACTAAGTTAAGCGGTAGGATTATAGCGCAATTTGGGCATAAAGTACCTGTTGAGAAAATTCATGATATAATAGTATTATTGTTCAATTGTGAAAGGTTATTATGCATATAACTGCTGATAATTACATTATTACAAAAATGTCATATAGTAATGAAATATGTTCTGTAATATGGTAATATTTCCGCTAAGATTATACTTGACCTCTGACCGATGTAAGCTAGATTTGTTGACTTTGATTACTAAGCAAGAGATTTGATAATTTAGCCAGCTGTCAGAGTTACATCGTTATCGGCCATGGCTGATGATGTAAGCTAAATCTGCACAAATAATGATCAAAGGCTAGATATTATGTATGTGTAGGGTCACAAGTGTCAAACGGGAAATGTACCGTTGCAAAGTCAATAAACATAATTAGTTTGGTTACGCAACAGATAGAACTTTAAATATAAGCAGACAGCAATAAATAATACAGTATCTGGCGCGATATCTGCAATCATCCGACGAAAATGAAAATAAAATTGTTTGTGATTAATTGTTTGATCGCTACATCTATCGCGTGGCTTCCACCCGAACGTTGCAAACAAGGCAGTAAATCCAGAGGCAAAAGGCATGTGACCGTCGCTGCAGTTAAGGCCGAGTCAGTGAGTAACATCGACACAATCGCCGCCAAGCAAAACGCAGACCTGGTAAAGCTGTACCAAAACCACACGTTTATGGGAGTGTCGCCAAAGAATCAATGTCTAGTTGGATATTCCACAGATTTGGGAAGCTACGAAGCGTTGGCCCCGCACAAATGCAAGTTTCACACGAACACCCCTCGACTGTTAGCGACCGTGGCTTGCACTGAGATCGCCTGCGCGCTCTCCCACACTGTGACGACTATCGACACTTACACCGCAAGCGAAGGGTACAATTGGGGCGTAAAAGCTTCAGCAAAAGCGTCATTCTTCGAGAGATTATTTGAAATAGGAGGAGAAGTCTCCACCGGTGGCTCATATTCCTGCACCTACACTAAAGGAAGGAATACTTCAGACTTAGTAGAATGCTCCATCCCACACGGCGTCAACGGCCAACTCCAACTTTACAACGTACAAACTGACATGATTTGCGAATTTGGTGGTATTGTGTATATTAGGGAAACTAGAGACGGTCAATATGGTGTCAATATTACTTCGGGATATTTCACTGATAGCGAGATAGACCAATTAAGGTACAGCGCAAAATTTGGCCAAAAATGCACGGATCTTTTTGTCATGGACCCGGGTAACGTGTCCGATGAATTGCTCCAGAAAGTTCTAGACGCAGTTCCGCGTTATAACCCGTATACGGATTTGATGATCGCAGCGCCGGACTTAACTCGGATCACTTACTTCAAATTATTTACAACTGAGAATAAATACAAACATATAATTCCGTTTACTAATGAAGGCGGCGATTCTATCTACGAATACGCTTGTATCATGACTAGATTTTAACTTTTCTTGATGTTTATGAATCATTTAAAAATTAAAATGTTAGGTTTCATTAATATTATTTGATTTTTATGGGATTTTTTTCGCTGGGTATTGAAAGAAGTATCGCATTGTGTGCGGTCCAGAGATTTGTCTACAGAAAATTATATTTTGTAATTTTCCTATTTTTACGGTAATATACATATTTAAATGAAATAAAATCGTTGGTTTTTTACAGTGATTTTATTATTATTCTATAGCTAGCACGGCGCTGACACACACAGCGTTTTTTCGCTGCTATTTGGTCGTCATTGCATGCGGAGATGCTCTAATATGGCCTAATAGTCCCTAATATGGTATAATGTGCCTTAAAACGACATAATATGATCTAATGCACCCTAATATGACCTAATACGCCACATTATGGTAATATATCTGAGTAGTATTTAAGTAAATCTAAACACCATATTCAAGGACAGTATATAGTCTGTGTTAACCCACTATTGGGTATAAGCTTTAACTTTTTGCCATTCACTTTTGTATCCTTGTAATTAAATTTATTGAACTATAGAGCTAGTAAATAATAGAAAAACAACTCACCAACGTGTGCATCAAGCATATTAGCATATGCATGCGAGTGGAAGGTTTCGGGGTCGACATTGAGCGCGTCTCCCGAGCCCGCCAGTATGGCCAGCACGGTGCTGACACACAGCATGCGTTCTCTCGCCGCTATCTGCTCGTCTTTGAGGAGGTGCCCTAATATGGCCACTAGGTCGGAGTAGTATTCTAAGTTGATCACGTGAGTGAATCTGGAATGGAAATTATTGATTATGTACTGAATACAGAAGTCACTTGCATCGATACAGGTTACGGGAGAGCCCATCGTGCATCTGCGAGCCGGCACAAAACGAAACCCCGATACACATTATCACAGAGTGCCCTGCATATGGTAAAGAAAGATATGATATAGAGCAGGAGTTGGGTACAAACATAAGTAAACATAATCTCCATGATATAATACAGAATAATCAGATAAGGAATAGATTTTTAGAATATAGTATAAAAATATGTAGTAGAGCAATAATTAGAAATAAATAGTTATATAAGCTAGGCTAACCTATTAAACTTGTATAATATTCATTAGCTTTAAGTTAAAATAATGTATTTAATTATCAAATCTGCTATAAATACCCCTGACACTGACTTGTTAGGGATAACTGGTGAAGAAAAAAAAAATAAAAAAAAAAGAATACAGAAGTCAAAATATGAATAGATGTATTTTTTTATATCCTGAACTCAGAGCAAATAAAAAAATCAAGAGAGAATGTTGTGAACAAACAAGTGAAGCCAACCAAAACTACGCCTCGCCGTGTACAAACAATTACACACACATCCAAGTAACTATGAAATTACACCTTGGCTTGACAGTCAAACTATGGCGGCGCAACAGCGACGCACTCACACATGTATAAAAAACCGGCTTCACTTGACTGTTAAACGACGTTCCCTCTGGATGTTTTTATTTGCTCTGAGATCCTGAATATATAAAAATTGACATGCTTGTTCCTGGGTCTTAATTAGATATTTAATCCACATTGGCGGTGGTCTTTATATGATTCTTACTCCTATGTTACTATGTGTACGTTACTTCTTCTTTTTCTTTTTTTAGTTTTGGCGTCGCATTATTGTGCATTTGCCAGTGTCAAGTATTAAGTTTTAGTGTGCGTTCCAAAACATTTAGCTGTTTGTCGGGTGAATTTTACCGGATGAATTTTGGTTTCGGAACTAGGCTGTAAAGGGTGAAAATCACACTGAGCGAATTATGTTTTGGAACGATCTTGGAAAAAAGAGTTACCTAAGTGTTACCATTTATGCAATAAATGTTCCTTTTGTTTCTTTACCGATACTTTTTCTACATGGTTGATTTTTTGTTTTTATTTATGTAGGTCATCGTTTCCTAAAATGGTATATAAATTCTCAGTACAAATTCTTCTGAAAATAGGTACTTATCATGAAAATCATCCTTTTTCTAAGAAATTGTTACTCTTCGATCTGTCGTACGTTTAAATCGCACAAAAGCTCTGGTAGCACCAGCAATAGTATCGATCGGCGCGCGAAATTCAATTTTTCTTAGGTTTTATGTCAAGATGTGTATGTGGAGATACATTACAATCTGTTCATGGTTGTTTTGCCTCTGATATTTGTCACTGTCTCTGCCTAGTCATTACACACAATCACAAGTTAGAGAGAGACACAGTCATGGGTATCAGAGAAAGCTACTTCACCTAGCTGTAAACGGACTGTACTCATGTATAGTCATTTTGCGAAAATAAGTAGTTTTGACTTAGTACATACATAAAATCCGAAATAGTGAACAGTCTTTATACAAAACTGTATCAACCTGATAATTTCTAGATGAAGATAATTTGAATTTCGCGCGCCGATCGAGGATATATGCCCAAAAAAGATCTTTAATTAACAACAGCATTAACTTTTATATAATAACTAATTTCATCTTTATCTAAAATGCTTATAATATTTTGCCGACGCAGAACATCTAGTTTAGTGTGAATTGGAATGATAAAATATTCAGTATATTTTTCCTCAACCGCTTGTTTTTATTATAACTTCTCTCGTTATGTCAATTTTGACAGCCGAGTGAAATTCAACTCTGATTTTACCAGGGTGAATTATTTCAACTGACAGGTGGAATTTCACTCTGTCGGGGGCGTTCCAAAACACTAGAGTAAAATTCACCGTTGCGTTTCGGAACCAGCATCGAGCGAATTTCACCCTTCACCGAGTGAATATTGCCCGTTTTGGAACGCACCCTTAATAATTTTTGATAATATTTTATCAAAATAGTCACTGTCATAGTCTCGTCATAGTCCAATAAAGTCGCGGTCAAGTCCAATCATAGCCCAAGTCATACCTTAGTAAAGCAGTGGAGACTTTATTAGAGGCGTCTATGGAGTTTTGGTAACAACACGGAAGAACATGATACGTCACATTATATTACTTGCCTACACTCATGCACGTAAATCAGCTCATAATCAACGAAATACCCCCATTTTTCACTAATTATCACTGATAAAAACACAAGTTTAACAAAATAATACAATGAGGCGACATGATTTTTCCGCGTTCCCGCCAAAACTCCGTACGTTACTTTTATCATAATTTCAATCAGAAAAGAGATAATGCTAAAATATAGCGAGTTTAGGCCCTTACTTGGTACAGTATTTAATTATTTGTTTTAGAAAATGATTTTCCAATTATTTTCTTTAATAAAAATCACCATTTAAAGGGATTTCATATTTTTGGATCTTAGTAACAGACAAACCTTTTACTAACAATTTGTCAAAAATTATAAGTCACAAATTGAAAATTAAAACATTACTTAGATTAAAATAAATTAATTCGAAAATCTTATTATCTATTGAATTTTATAATATCCATTGACATTACTTGTAAAATATGGCGGCGTGATGGCGGCCTTGAACAAAAATAACATTAGAAAATATGAAATTCCATTCAAATGAAGCATTCAATGCAGTTGTTTTACTCTACGCATTTATTTACCATATTTTAATTGATTTTTTGAGCTCCTGCACACAGTCTGATCCCATTTTGCAAGATCTTTTCACTCCCGTGAGTGTCTGGATCAACTTCTGTCATGGAGGAGACTGGAGAGCGCGTGGGCCCCGTTTTTGTTGAAACAATAGGTCAGACAGGCGGGAGGAGAGGTAAGCTCCGCTGGCTGTAATTGGCTGACGCCAAAATGACGCAATGACAACAGTTCTTGTAGTGGTGCCAAAAATGTTACTAGCAAAATATCGATATCGATATTTTATCGATTTTTGACTCGGTTCTACTTTGAATAAAATATCGTATCGCAATAACACATCTTTTTCACTATTGACACGATACTGGATCAAATATCGTATCGAAACCACACAATCGTATCGTCTCAACAAAGAGCGGCTTTAGAAAATATTATTTCTGTGTACTTTGGCACTTGCAGGCTGGCCGACAATACGTTAAATTTTTTAAAATACGATACCGGTTCGATCCAAATTATCGTATCAAAACAAGCGGATCGATACACTGCGATGCGAACCATTGCAATCCAAAGTATCGATACAAAGCACCTGGATCGAGCATCCCTAGTTGGTTGTCAACTAAAGCGCCTATAAATGGTGAGCGAGGCCGCCCCGCGCACTTTCTCCACTGGTTAATATGACTTCTGTACATATACGGGAGAAGAGTGTGTTTAGGGGGAGAGAGGCTATGTGTGTTTATAAATGTTGTTCTTACTTAGATAACCCAGTGAGTGCAGCAGCGAGCAGTTTAGAGCGCGGCGCAGTCTTCAGCAACCGGAAGTAGATGTGGAACACAGTCTTGGTGACTTCCGTCAAGTTCTTCCGGCGGGAAAGGTCGCTCTCCTGAGCCTGTGTCTCCAGCAACTCCTTCTCTACTTCTTTTAGTTTCTTCGCTCTCTGAAATATTAGTTATGTAGTAAAAAAGTGTAGAAATAAGGTTTAGTTATAAGTTAAAAGTACGACAGAATATTCTGTTTTGTTGACAACAAAACAGAAATGTCAATGTCTAGTTCAATGGACCTTTTCGTTTTCTATATTTATTGATCGTTTTGAAATTTATCCTCAGGAGCATCTGTTAGACTACAATCCATCGGTCCATCCATCCATCAACTGTAGGACGTCCGCTGCTGGACACAAGCCTCCCGCTATATTGCGCTTGCTGACTTGATAGACTACAATACGTACTACTGCCATAGACAAACTTGAGTAGTTCGTTCAACTACAGTCTCAGAGCAAATAAAAAATCAAGAGAGAATGTTGTGAACAAACAAGTGAAGCCAACCAAAACTACGCCTCGCCGTGTACAGACAATTACACACACATCCACGTACAACGAAACTACGCCTTGGCTTGTCAGTCAAACTATGGCGGCGCAACACCGACGACTCACACATGTATAAAAAACCGGTCTCACTTGACTGTTCAACGACGTTCTCTCTTGATTTTTTTATTTGCTCTGAGACTACAGTATCTTTAATTTTTGGGCTGTTCCCTAAATATTTGGAAAGTTATTAGGATCAGGTGAATTACTTAACGGGAAGGTATTTAATTATTGGGTAGTTGATAAATTAATGGGACAGACAAACAAGGACAGGAGTATAAAAACAATTGGTCCGATACGTTACGCTAAAATGTCAGACTAATAAATATGTGGCCGGGAAAAATAGTTACAATGGGCAGAAAAGTCGGGTGGTTGCGAGGAGCGGAAACACTCGAACATTACTTCGGTTGAAACGAGAGGTGTACGGTATCGATAAACGTATCTGCATTTTTTCAATTTACAGAAATTTAACATTTTGAAATTAACTTTTTATTTAATTTTAATTATACGTGTTTATGAAATGTGTTGCAATACTAAGTGAGTTCATACAGGCTGGGTGGTTTGCCCTAGCGTCAGAATTTTCAAGCCATCTAAAGGCCTCTGACATGGCTCAACGGCTAAAATAACGGGGACCTAAAATTTAATATGTCATCCGAGCCATGGTAGCGCTTAGTTGTAAATGCGACATATTATGTTACACCCATGATCGATCGGTGCCATGATCCAAAGGCTGACCGTGAACTGCCAGAAACGAATTGCTTTTGTAGCTTAAGTGACAAACAAAAAGTAGGTTATGTTGGAACATGACAACCAAAGCACGAGCCGAGCGAGCGAAGCGAGCGTGCCGCGGCACCGGCCGGCGAAGTGCCAGAAACCAATCACTTTTGTGGATTAGGTGTGAGACAAAAAGTAGGTTAACTATCGACATCAACATCGACATCGAAATAGACATCGAAATCGATATCGACATCGACATTGAAATCTAAATCGACTTCAAGTGCTCGTCAAGACTAATCAGTTGAGCCCAAACTCGAGTTGTGTCTACTAGAGTTTTGTCTTGTTATCACGGAGCTCCTATGACCATAGAGGAGGCCTGTTCCAATACTAGATTTAATAAGACTGAAATGATGATTGTGTAACACGCTGAATAACATATTACGTCCCTTTTTATTTACAGAGCTGCAAAGAATGAGATGTATGACCAACCAATTTCGTTTGGTTACCGACCCACACTTACCTGCCCATATAATGCATTTCAGTGACCAAAAAACTATTTCATTACCCATTAGACATTTTTCTTTAACACATTTCTGTTTATTCTTGTGCTAATTTGCAACCATACCTTTCCTAATTTTTTATTTACCTAAACTACAGTATACACCTACTCTGTTAAATCAATGCCTTATTTTTTCCATACACAACTTGTCTTCACCTATAATTATTGTGACATTTAGCTCCTATTTTTTTATGTTTAATCTTTTGACAATGTATTGATGTACACAATGTTGGTGAACTGAAATAAATAAATAAAGTGAATGGTTATATAATTGGTCGTTACAGTAGGGACAAGATAATAGGTCACTTTTGACAGATGTCAGTTTTATATTCATAGTGAGGTGACCTGCTTAAAAACATCGATTAAATGAATGAATCGAATGAATCGATACAGACTTGAAACATATGTGAATTTTAAAAATGATCATGCGAATCCCTGTCCCATTATTATTTTTTCTTTCATAAATTAAAGGAGCAAAATAAGACAAGTACCTACGTAATTTAACAAAAAAATTGCTTTTATTCACTTGAACTATCGGAACTGCTATCTTCATCACTGCTGTCAGCACTCAGAGATATTATTAATTCATTTTCAATAATATTGTCTATTCTCACATCTCGTTCAAAATCTTGTAAAATTATTTTCTTTGTCTTCTCCACGACTTTTCGCCAGTCTTCTGTAGTGACTTCTGCACATGCAGTTTGTAGCAGCAGAGTCATCATTTTAGCAGTACTGAAGGGTGGTTCAGTATTGTTCCGCGCTGCATGACCCTTTATTTGTGCCCAAATAAGCTCGATGGCGATGTACTGGCAATGGTAGGGAGGCAATCGAATAACTTCGTGTCCATGCTCTAGGACTAGTTCATCGATTACATAGCGGAGCTTGGACGGCTTAGTTGCTTTTACCAGATTTAACAACTCAACTTTTAATAAAGTTGGACTTGCCTCCACACCATTTCTTACCAGCCACGAGACAATTTCTTGCTTTTTATTTGCTTGAGTTGGTGGTTTATCAACTTGTACAGAATGATACGGAGCATTGTCCATTATAATTTTCGATGGGTTTTCTAAGCTGACTACCAGCTTCTCAAACCACTCTTTAAAAACATCAAAGTTCATTTCCTCATGGTAATCTGTTGTAGTTTTAGAGGCGAATGCGAGGAGGCAGTCTGGAATAAAACCTTGAGAAGCTGATCCCGCGTGACATATAATAAGTCGGGCTCCTTTTCCCGATGGAACTTTTGAGGTGGAGGCCGCTGTATCATCGGTCCATGTCCGCGCAACCGTATGGTTCGCATTCAACCATGTTTCGTCAATAAACACGACATTGTCCCAATCCGTAATTTTATTTACCTCACGTAAGAATGTTATTCTCTTCAAAATAATATCGTAGCGTTCTAGCAGGATTTTCCGCTTGTCGGATTTTTTAAATCTAAAGCCAATCGATTTCAAAACCTTTGATAGAGACGATTTGCCTCCAAAAAATAAACCTGCGCCTTTTAACGAACTCAATAGCTTTTCCCGTGTAGGATATTCTTTTCTCGAGTAATATCCATAAATGTGGTTGCGAATTGCAGTAGCATCAAAATTATCAACGTCAATAATTTTCTTGTCCCTCTTTCGTTTTTTCGGTGTACGTAAAGTATTATCTTCTGAGCCTGATGGTCCGTATTTCTCTTTCAGAATTTGAGTTACTGTCTTCTTCCCTATTCCCAATGCTTCGGCAACGCGTTCTCTCGGTGGTTTCAATGGTAAAAGAGGCCCATCGTTAACTGATTCACGTCCAAAATAATTGTACAATTTCAGCACTAGTTCGCGAGATTGACTGTTTAGAGTTTTCCCCCGTTTCGACATAGTAAGACTGTAATGTTTTTCTTGTTTAATAATCGTTAAGCAATCGGAGTCCAATTTATAGCCAGGTAAACGTAGTCAGTAAGATCAGTTCAATGAAAAAGCCGGATCAGAAGAAAATAACAGAGAGCACACCAAAAACGCACAGTCACTTCGCACAACAACAAAAGACTGCGTCATCATCATGTTATGGCGACATGACATGCGTCATCGACAGGCACTGGTGTTGCCAGCAACATCCACCTAAATTGCACCCAACATCAATGACCTTTCTATTTAGTTATTTTTTTGTATTTTTATAGTTAGTTAAAAGAATAATAAATATGTATAATTAGGTTTTACTATAATCACAACGTGGTTATAAATTTATGGTGATTTTTCTTCACAAGTAATCATTGCATTCGATTCAACTTACAATCCTATCAGCTTTCGATTTTTAGAGTAACATCCCTAGTGTTTAAAAAGAAAAAGGGTTGACTGACGCAACATTGTAACGACGTTCAGTTCTTTAGATCAGAAATTGTTTATTATGTTTAGAATGGTTTATTAGTGAAAGCAAATCGTAAAATTACTCGTATCGGTCATTATTACAATAAATATGTAAACGTAATTGAAAAAAGTTAAGCAATTGTGCAGTTCTTATTTTATGCCCGCCGTTACAAGGTTACGTTGTTGAATTTTGATGAAATGTCAAAAGTGACCTATTATCTTGTCCCTACTTTAGGATTAAAATGCTGTTTACAGTGATATTTATGATATGAGACAAACAGTACACTTCAAGTTTGTGGCTACTGTTTGTAAAGGAACCTATCTCAATCAAATAAAATCTCTGTTCTATATATTATTCCTTCTCAAACACCTACTTTTTTCTCTTTCTTAGAGAGATTAACGATCCGTTTCTTATGCTTCTCTTCCTGTTTCCGCTTGCGGTTGACGTCAGCTTGCGCGTCCATATCCACGTCCCGTATTTTGAGCGCGAGCAGACAGGACAGCGCGGAAGGGTGGAGCCGCTCGCCGCGACGCTTCACTAGCTGGTTTATTAGACGGACTACCTGCGAATAAATCAAGGTTATTTAGCAACCGGCGAACTTTGTACCTATACAGGGTTATCCAGAAATGGTAAAATAAAATTCATATGTTTTGTTTCTATCGCACCCAATTTTGGTGACTCCCTACTCTGCCCCACCAAGCCGCCTCACTGGTGGGGCAGATAATATTATGTAATACAGCATGACTTTTTATTCAGTGCACATATTTTATCGCGCAATAGATTATCATTAATAGAAAATATTTCGCTCATAAAGAGATCGACTTTTTTTCATGAATTTTTTGTCAAACTATTCCAAATTCCAAAGAAAATTATATTGTATGCACCCTACACTCCAGACAAAAACTACCTACCAAGACGTCTCGGGCGTAGGTACGACGCGGCCACGTAGGTACTCAGCGTAGGGTGACATTGATTAATCCTTTTATCTGTATACTTTCTCTTGAAATTATTTCATTTTTTTTGTACTAAAGTGAGTAAAACCAATGTAGGGGTTTAATTGTTTGTTTATTATACTTTCCGTATGCAAAGTATGTGCACTGAAAAAAAGCACCCTGTATATCAGTCTCTGACAGCCATATAACAAGCGTTGCTGAATTTGGGGTCAGAAGCCGTGTGTAAGATGTCCCCCAATATTTATTTATTTATTTAAGCTAGTACAATATAAATACTTACAGTAAGCGTAATTTCTCCTTTTTTGTCTTCCCCAAAGACAGTAACACAGGCTTCAGTAACAATTTCCCTGGCCTTCTCCTCCTTGCAGTCCAAGTAAGGCACGACGCTCTGGGCGATGTTGGTCCCGTAGTTGAAGTTAGGGCGCGATACGAGCAGCCCGCTCATACAGCTGAGGGACACTAGAGCCAGGCTCGTTGTGGCCTCGTCAGGCTTTCTGGAAATATCACAAATATTTATAGAAAAGCCATGGGGCCCTAGGGGTAGAAATGCTTGACTACCAACCATGAGGCCGAGAACTCAAATCAAAATAATAGGCATGATAACTAAAACAATATAATTAGTCGGTCAGATAGTTAACAAAAACATTAACGTATACGTTTACACGAAAAAACGTTTTTGGCCAATATCTCGGAAACTATGCACTTTAGGGCAAAAGTAACACATCATTATTGTAGAGAATAAAGTTTAGCATCATTTGTTCCCAGTAAACTTTTTTGTCAAACTTACCGTTTACGATTTATGGCTCATTTAATGTACCGGTTTTCTATCTTTTTTATACTGAGCGCCACACAAATTGAAAGATGGGAAGTTAGCCGCAGAGAGCTGCGCAAACGCCAAAATATAGACGTTAGCGGGTGCCACAGAGACGAGACGCCGGCGCACACCCGCCCGCCGACCTCGTGCCTCCCGCGCGCTCCCTACGCCCGAGCTCACTACTTCGCCATTTGTACAGGCATTGTGCACACATGTGCATTAGCGAATCACGGCAAAGAGTCATCTGCGGCTAACATCCCATCTTTCAATTTGTGTGGCGCTCAATTTAATAAGGTTTAGGAAGAAAAAATTTGAATTTGATCAGAAATTTAGTGCAAAGTTGACCAAAAAAACGTCTATTTTTCTTGAGGTAACTGCTGGATGCTAGAAAAGAGTGGCTTATCTAGAGGTAACGCCATTTGCACCAGTCCTGTGCCAATTGCGTACAATGGACCCGCGATATTGAGGACATTATTTCAGTAACTGTGTTATTGTATCAAACACTTATTTTCATTATTTAAATTTAATTAGTTACCGCGTATCTCCTTTTTTCCGTCGCAGCACCCCGGCCGCCTTCTCGAGCCGCTGCAAGTATCGCTTGTAAAACTCCAGCAGTTCTTTCTCGTACTTGTACAGCGCTAACGTGTCCTTCTTTACTGGAATAAGAAACAAAAATAAGTAATTAACCCTGCACTTCATAGCCCTCTGGCTGGATTCACTGGATCAGCCATGTGAGAAACTTGCAAAATAAATGTATTTCACTGTTCAAATAAACATTATCTTATTTTAAATTGTATGTATAGATGAGGGGGACGCAACTAAAACTGGGATATATAGACATATTTAAATTCTGCAAACTGCATTTTGTTGAGTGAGTGAACAAAGTCAGAGAGTCTCTGTTTTAACCGATTTCCGACCGAAATCTAGTCAAGATTAGGTTAAATAGACGCGAGATCTAGTATTCGGAGACCTACAAATATAATAAGTATATACTAACATTTGATATTCGAGTAGTCCTGATGCCGTATCATATAGTCCGGCAGAATGTCCTTGAACACCTCATAGGCAGACAGAGTAGCGAGCTTGCGGATCGAGTGCAGGTTCAATGCTCCGTCCTTTAGGCGCTCTTCCATCAGATATAGGATGGGAAATAAGTTCTTTATCTGTAAGGAAAATTACACACAATTACACTAAGCGCCACATAAATCGGCGGATGAGAAGTTAGCCGCAGATGACACTTCCCCGTGATTCGCTAATTATTGCGCATGTGAGCACATTCACATTCACACATACATGCACATTCACGTTCACTGGTATATGCTCAAACCCATCCATTCCAGACAGACAAAACAGACAAAGCCGCAAATTTATGTAACCGGCAATATTTGTTTCTTTTTAGTTACCACTAATAATTTCTTTTCTCACGAAGTCGCGCGAAACTTTAAATCAGTACCCGTCTAAACCAAGGGCCACCAAGATACAGGCTTAGCCTAGTTTGGGGCCCACTGATAATTCACAGAACACGAGTAGGTATGTCAATTGAATTACATAATTGATTTGTAGCGGCAATTATTAGTATAATGTAACTAGTTTTTGTTATGTATAAATTCTGAAACTTTTAAATTTAAAACTCTGCTCTGTACTCTAATTTAAATTTTATTGGAAATAAATATCTTATCTTATCTTAATTCCGACACCGCGTGTCGTAGTGTTGAGCGTGGGCGTAGGGAGCGCGGGAGGCATGAGGTTGGCGGGCAGGTGTGCCCCGGCGTCTCGTTTCTCTGACTCCCGCGTATACCCATATATTGGCTTTTGCGCAGTCCTCTGCGTATGATTTCCCTTCCACCGATTTGTGTGGCGCTTAGTATATCACCCTATTATTGCCTTTTGTGAGTAGGCTCATGTGCAACAGTAGATTATTAAAAGATCCTTAGGCATTGTTTATTGCTGAAAGGGTTTCATAATAAAATAACGAAATATTTGAATATCCCTGAAGACTTATGATATTTCATTGTTTTTTAAAGAAAGCAGTCTGATATAGCGTGTATTTATTTTTCGTTTGACTTGCGATGTCTAAACCGAAAAAAGACAGTCTTATACTTCATATACAGTACATCAATTTTTCTTTTTAACCATTTTTTAATATATCATTTTATTGTGTTGCCAAAAACATCAAAATTTATATTTTGGAAATTCTATTCATTTAATTATTTATCAAAAAAATCTTCAAAGAGGGGGAAATTTGCCGTTGCGCTTTAATCAGCCGATTTTGATAATATTTGGCAAGATTGTTAAGCATCTACAATAATATTTGCAAGTATAAACCTAATTGGTCAAGAGCGAGTCAAGTTATAGGCTTATGAAGATTTAGTTAAAGAGATGTGTAGCGAGGTGTATAGTTTGGAGAACTACTAGTTATATTACCTTCTTCTCTGGGCTCTCAAGAAGAGACGAGCACAGAGCTCCGATCCTCAACTTGTCATGTGCCAGCTTGTCTCTTCTAGCAGCTAGCAGCTGCACAGCGTTGACTGTACCCTCGGAGCCACCTTCCTCCTCCTCTGTGGCTTCCATGCCGGAGTCTGATGCCTTGTCTGATGCGTCTGTCTCTTGGTCTGAATCTTGCTGTGGTTCAGGTTGCTCATCCTCTGACTCTGTTTCTGAAATTTTAGCAAGCAGCAATATATAGAACATAGATGTGGTATAGCTATTGGTATCATAGAGCTAGAATTGTGTTCCAATTTATATTTTGATTTATAAAAACTATCACATGTTTATTATAATACTCCTCTGAAATGGTTTAATTTACTAGTTTAACTGATTTATTTTATTGAATTTCTTGTGTGTACATTTATGGTAGGGTATTTCTGCTACACTTGAAACATCGTGAGGCAACCTGCATACGTCCTTGGAAGAAATTCGATGGCATATGTGAATCCACCAATCTGCACTGGGCCAGCGTGGTGGATATGGCCCAATCACCCTTCGTGGGTAGGCCTACGTCCTGCAGTGGACTATTAAAAAGGCTGGTACAGTACAGTACAGTAGGTTATAAGGTAACTTTATTTCCGAGAGCTGATAAGATGATATTACCTTCGACTTCTACAGCCTGCTCCTTTAACCCTTCTTTAGTCTTGATTGGCAGAAGAGGCCTCATCTTCTTCGCTGGTCTTTCCGCTTGCTCCTTCTCATACTTTTCCTCTAAATCACTGTCTTCTTCTAAATCACTTTCAGAGCCATCAGACTCAGCTCCACTATCCATTTCAGATGTAGGTTTTGTGGGCTTTTCTTTTTTGGTTCTTTTGCGTTTTGTACCTCTAGAATTAAATTATTTATTTTATAGATAAATAGCAGTGATTTGTAGAATAAGAACATACCGAAAGGTGTTTGAATTGTTACACAAGAGAGACCTAACATGGAACCAGAGATTAAACTAAATTGTATTCATTTTTACCTTTCATTAGTTCACAATTTATATCTTGAATTAAAACATAAAATCAAACTGTAAGTTTGACTGAATATTATAATATTTGATTGGCAGCATTAAAGAACTCTAAATTATGTTTCTAGCCAATAGGCATTACAATTTCTGGTGCATCAGGCTTAATGGTATTTTTATCAGCATCACTAGTCTACCTAATGTGCATACAAATATTTACTTTCAACAACCGCTACAGGTAGGAAAAACAGACCTTCTTGTTATACAGACTTGGCCTATTAAATAAGTAATGGTTTTCCTGTGAATGGTAACTTACTTGGCTTGTTGAGGTTCTTTTTCGGGTACATTGGACAGTAATTGTGGCTGTTTAGCAAGCCGGGTCATGATATACTTCTGCTCTTCATCATCCAACATATCAGCCCACTCTTCTCCTGACGCAGAGTCGCTATCACCTTCATATTCTGCTTGGGGCTTCACAGGTTGCTTATTCTTTTGTACCTTTGGCCTGTGCCTCTGCAGCCTTAATTTACCCTGCTTCTTCATTTTGTTAGTTGTCTGGTTATTTCGCTTTACTTTACTAATTTTCGCTTTGCCTTTTTTCTGTAAAAAATATGAGAAAATGCGATAAAATGTGGAGCGGTAGTTAAGTTTTATATCAACCAATTATTGGGGTTTATTGGTAGTTTTGGAATTGTATAGTTTTAGGTAAACTTACCGCCATCGTGCCTGCTCGTGACCTTATACAGTATCTATGAATTAATTTAGGTTTTTATAGATTTCAACAATTTTTACTAAATGAAAACAAAACAACGTGGGTCCACCAACATCTAACACATGAAATTGACATTGACATCAGCAATTGTAATAGTTTTTGACATTGATATTTTAAAAAGATTGATAGTCTAGGTTTATAGTCGCGTACAAAAATATTTTATTTGAAAGCGGTATAAGTGGAAGATCAAAACACAAAATGAACATGTGAGGATCTAAAAGCTGAGGAAAATTGGTATAAAAAATGCAAAATATATTCAAATACCTATATTAAACATTTAATTTTCAAAACTACGGACAATAACTAAATATTAATGTTTACCGCAGTAGAGTTAAGTTAATAAAGTTGCAAAAAATAATGCATAGAAATGTAACTACGTAAATATACTGGTTTATTCTCAGTGTTACTACCAATTTTACTACCAGTAGTAAGAACGGTAAATGAATTACCGTTTTTAATTTTTTTTTAAAATAAATACGCTGAAGCTACCTACACTACCACTACATAGAAAGCAATTAGATTATCCGCAGACCCTCGAGGTCTAAAGATAATCCAAATGCTCAAGCCCTCAAGTCCAATGCCAGTAATTAGCAGTGTGCCCAGCATTCTGGCAGCATTGCCACGCTGAATGGCAATGCTTATACGTTGAGCCGTTGTTACTGGGAAATATTGGGATAGGCGCGATGTAAGGAAAACACTTGCGAACGTAGCACAGATTTATTCCAACTGACACACGGGCCGCGAGCGCGGCTTACCCTCTCTTGGCTATTATTTATTATTTAACATGTAGGTACCGCCATACACTACATTCCTCCGCACTAAATATGAAACATACAATAAAGGGTGGGTTAGTAAGTCCTACTTATAACTATGTTAAACAATGATATTTTGTTGTGGCGGTACAACTAGAATTTTGTACTATGGCTTATAATTAATTTCTACTAGTATAAAATCAAAACTTATAATTAGGATTAGGATTATTTAATCTACAGCGCCGTCGTGGCCGGGCCTTGGGAGTATTTACATCGGATTTGATCTCTGGCGAAGGTTCACGGGGTTTAGGCGTACTTGTAGGCTCCCTCGAGACAACGGCAGACGGGCTTATCGTCGCTGGGCGCTCCGACTCAGTTCCTTCCGCGACTATGGTAGGAATATCAGAGATTGGACTAGGTTCCCTATTGCGCTCTTCTACTATCGCGGGAGGGTCAGGGGCGGGGCAGACAAGTGAACTTCTACTTCGAAGTTTTAACTGATCTACATGACGATGTACCTGATTTCCCCCCTGTCCTATGACTTTAAAATTAGACGGCCCCAGCCTACTTTCCACCTTGCCTGGCAACCATTTTTCCCCCTTTAAATATTGGCGATACCAAACCTCGGTGCCGGGGTCAATAACCCTATCCGCGCCGGCAGCGCCCTCTACCTGTCGCTGCTGCGCGCGACTCACACGAGCCTCCCGGTCTGGCCTCAGGGCGTCCAGGCGCGTGCGCAGCCTCCTACCTAACATAAAGACCGCTGGGCATTCCCCAGTGGAAGAATGTTCCGTGTTCCTATAGTACATAAGGTATGTATTTAATGCTCTATTTACATCAATCTTTTCGTGAATGGCTTTTTTGATTACCCTTTTTAGTGTTTTAACTGCATTTTCCGCGGCTCCATTTGAAGCTGGATGGTACGGAGCAGTAAAAATATGTTCGATTCCCCTATTTTTGTTAAACTCGGCAAACTCAGCACTCGTATAGGGTGGTCCGTTGTCACTGACAATTTGGCGCGGATAGCCCCACCGCCCAAATAGCTCCGTTAGCTTATCTATAGCCCAGTTAGCCGCCGTACTAGGAACATGAAACACCTCCAACCACTTTGACATCGCGTCGACTACCACTAGATATGTTTTACCAAAAATCGGCCCCATGTAATCTAAATGTAACCTCGACCAGGGGCGGGCCGGCCAGGGCCACGGGCGCGGGGTTTGCCGCGGCGGCGCGTCCGCCTGCGCCGCGCACGTGACGCATTCTTTACATACCGCTTCTATCGCTTCATCGAGCCCCGGCCACCACACGTAGCTTCTAGCCAGGGCCTTCGACTTCACTATTCCCATGTGGGGCTCGTGTATTATTTTTAAAACCCTTTCCCTACATTTCTCCGGAATAACAACCCTATGGCCCCACATAAGACATCCTAACTCCTCATATAATTCATTTTTCCTATTAAAATACGGCTGCATTTCTACCACTTCGCAATCCGACGGCCAGCCGTCTCGAACAAAACTTAAAATTCGACCTAATATAGGATCGCGGACCGTGCATTTCTTGATATGGTTATAATCCAATAACAAAGCATCTTGTGCGAAGTGAAGGTGCGTTTGTTCCGGCGCCTCGGGTAAAACCGGTTCCTTACAGGGAATAGGCAAGCGAGACAATCCGTCGGCGCTATTTTTATCAGTACGAACATATTCTATATCGTAAGTGTACGCCGATAATATAACCGCCCATCTCGCCATTCGACTCGCTGTCATGACTGGAATATTGTTATGTGGACCAAATATAGATACTAGGGGCTTGTGGTCCGTGCGTAGTGTAAAACGTCGACCGTACAAATACTGGTGAAATTTCCTCAAGCAAAAAACTATCGCTAACGCCTCCCTATGAATTTGTGAGTAGTTTTCCTCGGCACTTGTTAGCGTTCGCGACACAAAAGCGACGGGTCGCTCCACCCCCCTCGCGTCTGGCTGAGTGAGGACCCCGCCAATTCCGTAACAAGACGCATCACAGGTCGCGATAAGAATTTTATCTGGGTCATAATGCGCTAATACTCGAGAGCTTGCTAAAACGTTCTTGATTTCTTGGAAAGCCCTTTCACATTCCTCTGACCACACCCAGTCTATTCCTTTTTTAAGTAAATTGAAAAGCGGTACTAGCCTGACACTATAATTTTTGACAAACTTTGCAAAGAAGTTGGCTAATCCTAGAAATGACCTGAGCTCTGGAACATTAGTGGGCCTAGGTATTTTTTTAATTGCCTCCACCTTTGCCGGGTCGACTTTAATACCGTCTTTTGATAAAACATATCCTAGGTAAGTAACCTCCTGTGCCAAAAATACGCATTTGCTTTGTTTAAGACGTAATCCGCTCGATTGCAATCTCTCGAATACCGCCTCGAGCGCCTCTAAATGTTCGCGTTTTGTTTTCCCTCCAATTATTACATCATCTATGAAAATACCTATATTCGGTATACCCTTCAGTAAATTTGACATAATTCGTTGGAAAATTCCTGGACTCGATGATAACCCGAATACTAGTCGATTATAGCAAAATAAACCGCGATGAGTATTTATAACCGTATATTTCTTTGAGTCGTCGAGTTCAATCTGATTATAGGACTGCGATAAGTCTATTTTACTGTAGAACTGAGAGCCGTTTAATGCGAAAAGAACCTCCTCTATCTTCGGTAACGGATAACGATCTACTTGTAAGCACGGATTAAGCGTGGCTTTGTAATCTACGCAAACCCTGAGCGCCCCGTCCGGTTTATTTACGGGAACTAACGGCGAAGCCCAGTCGGAGCTGTCCACCGGCTCGATGACGCCCGCCGCCAGCATGGCGTCCAGCTCGGCATCCACCCGCGCCCGGGTGGCGAATGCCATCGGCCGCGCGCGGTGGAACACCGGCACCGCGCCCTCCCGCACTCGTAGCGTGGCCTTGCCCCCCGTGAACCTCCCCAGGCTCCCGTCAAACAGCTGTTTATATCTGCGTAACAAAACATTTATTTCATTACTCAATTCATGATTGCGAGTACTATAACTACCTAAACGATTTAAGTTGTCACAGGGTATTATAGGTACTCGAATTCCTAGCTCGCTGAGCCATTGTCGGCCTAACAAAGACGTCGTGCCTCCTCTTATTATAAACAATTCTAGTTCCTTTGAAGTGCCTCGATATTTTACATTAGGTTTGATTATACCTAACGGCCTAATTTTTGAACCGTCATAAAATTTGATTGACAGGTCATAAGGTATGATTTCATTTTCTTTAAAATGTTTCAGGTAGGTATTCTCACTTATACACGAAATTGCCGTTCCGGTATCGACTTCCATAATTATTTCTCTATCGTTAATTAATATTGGCAAACTCACCGGCTTATAATCCGCCAAATTTAATTGGTACAAATCCACGCAATCATCCCACGATAGGTCAGTCGTAGATTCCTCCTGTTCCAGGCCTCCAAAATGAATTCCCGTCCTACGTTCTACGCCGGTTGTCTTCCCGGGTCTCGCGCCGGACGTTTTCGCCGAGCACACCCGCCGTAGATGTCCTGTGTTTTTGCACAAGCTGCACACGAAGTCGCGGTATCTGCAGTCCGCGTAGCCGTGACTCGTGGCACCGCAGCCCCTGCAGTTGGACAGCGCTGATCGCGCGTGTCCAGTCTCCGGCGCCTCCGCCGGCCGCTCGGGCCGGCCGCCGTTCCAGCGCCCGTGGCGTGCGCGAGCTCCACGACCTCCGCCGCCGGCGCGTAATGCATGCACTGCACTGCTCCCCGCCGCCTCCGGCATCGTATGTGCCTCCACGGCTGCCGCATCGCGCTCCGCAGCCTCCAGCGAGCTCGCCATCTTCACCGCGCTCGCAAATATCAACGAATCGGACTCCGCAAAAAGCCGTTGGCGGATGACGTCACTCGCAATACCGCACACAAATTGGTCTCTCAGATTTTCATTTAACACTTCTCCGAATTTGCAGTGCCGAGCTAGCTTTTTCAAATCCGCGACATACTCGCTCACTGCTTCTCCCGGTCGTTGCCGCCGTTGCCGGAACCGATACCGCTCCGCGAGCGCTGACGGCGTCGGCTGTAAGTGATGCCGCAACAAGTCCGTTGCCTCGGAGAAGGTCAGCGCCGCCGGTTTCTTGGGACTGGCCAGGTTCACCAACAGCTCGTACGCCTCGTCCCCCATCAAAGAAATGAGCGTCGGCAGTTTCATGTCGTCCTCCACGCCATTCACCTTGAAGTAGCATTCAAGGCGATCCGCGTACGACGACCATACTCCCTCCTTGACGTCAAACTCCTCAATTTTTCCGATCGGCATGATATAACTGAATTACACGCGTGAATTTAATTTCTAATAGTTCGTCGCCACTGGGAAATATTGGGATAGGCGCGATGTAAGGAAAACACTTGCGAACGTAGCACAGATTTATTCCAACTGACACACGGGCCGCGAGCGCGGCTTACCCTCTCTTGGCTATTATTTATTATTTAACATGTAGGTACCGCCATACACTACAGTTACTACTGCAGGTGAAAGCTGTTAGAACAGTAAAAATAAATTACCCGTGTTACTAACGTAAAAGTAAAATAATTTTCATTCTCAATCATTCAAGTTTGTCAATATTGTCTTTTTTGATCAGTACTTCAATGTTTTTGATTGCTATTTAGCAATCAAAGATGCTTATCAATGAGGATGATAACATAATTTTTTTTTCTTGTGAAATAAATAAACATGAACGCATCCGTAAAAATAAAAATCAAACTTTCTAAACGTCAGTTGCAGAAGACCTCGAAACTTTCTTTATTTCTAGTTTTTCCAGTTTTCTGCGCGAAATTCGCATAGAAACTCCTGAATTAAGCTCACGCACTACAATTTATTTCATGCTTCATTCATCAAATTACAAAATGTGCAGTGTCCGTTAGAAAAACCTGTTTTTGGTAGTTCAACAAGACGATCAAGTTCTAAAAAGTTTTTGTGATGGTGCCTCAGCAGCAGAGGAGGAGACGTCGTAGGGCTGCGATAGCACGGACTTCGGAGCGTCGGCTCGTGGTGGCTAGGGGTGCGGGAGGGTTTGGTTTTACTATTGCCGGTCAGCGGCCTTGTGTTGTTTCGGCGGTGGCATCGGGTGGGCCGGCGGAGCGAGCTGGGTTGCGAGCTGGGGACGCGCTGTTGGCTGTTGACGGCGCGAACGTAGCTCGTGCGCCGCACGCATCCGTCGCTCGGCTGGTCGCTGCGGCGCCCGGGGCCATAGCGCTCAGTGTGTCGCCCAGAGATGCCCCACCGACGGACACAGAGGACACCGAGCCAGATGAGAGAGCCAGGACAAGGAGACGGCACCCTCCGCCGCGGCGGAGACCGCAGCCCACCTTACATCATCCAGGTAAAGGGATTATTTACTGTAATAAACTTCTTTGTTTGGTATCTTGGTTATTATGGGACCATTTTGTATTTACATAAAATCTTTCAAATTTGTTATATCTTTCCTTAGTGCATAGTCTTATTTATTAGAGTTTAATTGCATAACATTAATTATAAAAAATAATTTATCTGCCAACTCACAATACAAAGATATTTACCATAACAATAACAAATCATTAACTTTTTTTGGTTATTAAGAACAACGAAAAAAACCGAACAAGTGCGAGTCAGGCTCGCACACCAAGGGTTCTGTACAAATCTAGAAAATTTTACAAAATTGGGAAATAAGTTGTTAAATCTCTATACTATAATCATTGACAAAAAAGTTTTCTTTTTTTTCACTTTTTTGTCTTACATCGAAAATTACACATGAGGCCCGATTATAGAGGCGCCAGCGTAAATTTAATAGCAACGTAAAAAGCGTTCTCTCTATCGAATGCCTAAAGTCAAAAAGAAACAGAACTATGTTATTTAGCTATTATAATTACGATGGCTAATTACTCTGTAATCGGGCTTAATGTAAAAATAGTTAAATACCTGTTTTAGCATGTGCTAATGGAGCTCTTTTATATGATTACTCACTTTGAATTTTGAACCCATATTTTGTGAATCTAGGCCCTATTTTTTTTTTATTTAAACAAAAATGTACAGTTTTCAGATTTATTCCTGTATGTGTACTCTGAGAGAATGCTTCTCGCCAAATTTCATAGTTCTTTAACAACGGAAAGTAACAGGTTATGATTTTTGTGAGTGTCAATTTATGCGATTTTTTACGACATAATCGGCAATAACTGTTTTATACGATAACTGAGAAGTTTTTCTTTTACATAACTGCAAGAGACCATAGATATACATATAGTTTAAATTTCAACTTGATATCTTTACGCATTCCCGAGATGAAGAGTCTTGACATACGGACTGACTGACAACAAAGTGATCCTATAAGGGTTCCTTTTTTCCTTTTGAGGTAAGGAACTCTAAAAAACAGCTGTATCATATTTTTTATTGATTCAGAGTCGATTTTTCTAACCAATTGCTAGTTTAAACACCAATTAATCCTGTCCAATATCAGTAGTGCGCTTTAATAATTTAAGGTTTCTGTTTATTCTATTTCAGGTTGCTAAAGGACTTATTTATTTATATAGGTATGTGGGGTTTTGCTTTGAAATTGATGTTGGTTGGCTATTTTTAGTGAAATTTGCTTTTGTATCTAACATTGCACATTAATGCTCATTCCTGTGTTGTAGAGATTAGAAATATGAAAAACCTAAATAGCTATCTATTACCAAGTATAACTTAAAACCTATAAGCTTTTGAAATCATGGCAGATAATGTTTTAGAATATGTAGTATGATTTGTCCTATTTGTCTTTACCAAATTATGAAATTATACTATTTAAGCCAAAACCATCGTTTTCGGACTAATACAAAAACAGGCACATGAATACACATTTTTATTCTTATTTGGTGTGGGAGCAACAAGTCCTGCACTGACGTCCCGCATGGCGTGTGTGCATTTCTCCCTGTAATTGTTAACAATTTTGCTAATGCAATTCATCTGTGTTTTGTTTCACCTCATTTTCATTGTATTGTCCTTCTGCCTTGCATCTAACATACCAACAAAGCTATTTTTGTGGCTAGTCCTGTTACCACTACTACTGTATCGCTGTGTGTTAGTAATCATTACTTATTTCATTATTAAATCACTGCACAAAGTATCTATTATAATAATTCTCTACATACTATGTTATCCCATGACTCTCACATCATTTTGTGTAAATTCTTGAATTTCTAGAATGTTCACATTTTTGTTTATCTATGTTCCAGGCTGTCACGCCGCACCCAGCACTTCAGGTGTCAATGAGATCCTCCAAAACCTCAGCCGAGCGCAGCTGACCCCAAACCACGTCGCACGCCTCGAATGCCGAGCCGTCGTCGGTTACCTCGGCACCATAGAGACCCCGCAAGCAGCCTCCAACGACGCTCCTGGCAACGTCAGGACAGCAGTCAGAAAGCTACGCCAAGAACGCCGCTCAGCCGCTCCAGTCCTCCTCTCTGTCCTGCCAAACTCTCTCATACTCCGACGACCTTCCGGACAAGTCTTAGCTCAATACACTCGCGAAAGGATCGTTTTCGCAGGTTGTGGATCCGACGCCGACAGGAGATACTTCGGACTCGTCACGTCAGCCGAAACATCAGAGACCGAAGCGTCACACAGCTGTCACGTATTCGCTGTTGACCCGAGAATGGCGGAACACGAAGCCCATATAATCAGATCGAGAGAGTTCCAAATCGCATGCACTCGAGACCCTGTCGCGGAAAGGTGTCTAGAATTTCCCCCATCCGCGGAATACGTCGTAGGCGTTATAAGAGGAATGTACTCCTTACCTGCCGAAGACTGTTCGAGTCCAAATCTTCAGCAAATATCTAAGCTAGCTTTGAAAGGCGACAGTCCAGCTATTGGGAATTTTTCTAGATGTAACCGAGCGGTGCAAGCGTTTAGAGTACCGCGCGATAGACGACCTCGCCACGAGGATAGAGTCGAGCCTCCCGACTTCATCGCCAATTCCCCTCAACCGAGCAATCATAGTGAAATAACTACTACATCTAGTAACAGCGATTCCGGTATCGGCTTTCATAATGACGGTAGAAATATAGCCGATAGGATTTTAGTGGTAGAATTTGCCGGCGCTCAGCCTCCTCCTAATAGATTCAAGCAGGAAATGCCGCGACGGCCTCTAGGCCTAGTCGGATGTAGTAGCTTCGAAGCTGATGGGTCCTTTCTATCTAATACGACTCCTGTCGTAGATGGATTCGGCGGTCAAGGCCGTCCTTTAAACATGGACGACGTAATTCTCAACGCAAACGACATGCCTCTTCGTCATCTAAGCCCACGTCATGAAGAAGATACGTACAACTATAACAATGTATATGGTAACATCCCATCCAGTTCTAGAGGCTATCCAAACGGCGTGGTCTACGATCAAGTGTACACAGAAAGCGAGGGTCACCACTACGAGTTTATACCGCCTCAATTAGACATGGATCTGGAGATCGACCATGTGGCGGAGACGTTTAATTCTGTCGAAATATATGAAGAATCAAGGCGTCAGCCGCCTCATTGGCAATCTAGCGAATCTGTGGAGAATGTGACAGTCATAAGTGGTAGCACGAGCAAAGCCAGTGTGGATACGGTCTCCATGTATTCGTCGAGGAGTCACGAAGAAGCGCGCCCAACTTTTAGACGGCATATGCAAGCATCGTTGGATGATATGCTGGTTTTGGGACTGCGAGACCCACCAAAGCAGAATAAGGATGATGATAATTTTGTTCACCCTGCGACCGTTAAATGCAAGGTTAGTATTGAATAGACCGAAACAAATATCTTGGCGGCTGTGTGTTGGCTTCAAGCTGCGAATAACCCAATCTTAACTGAAGCTCTTTTAACAGCTGCGCAAGGATTGGGTTATCCGCAGCTTGTAGCTAACATTCTGTCTATAATAGTCATAACATAAACTAAAAAAAAATTAAGATGGAACATCCTAAACAGACAAGTGAGGCCGGTTTTTTTAATACATGTGTGAGTGCCTCGTTTCTGTCATTGCGACAACATTCTGTCTTATTTTTTATTTGGTCTGAGAGTCATAATAATAAAAACAAAATCGTTCAAGCAGCTAATCTTTACTTTTCTTATAAAGTAAAGTAAAAATTTATTGCACAAACTGTGTAAAATGGTGGTACGAATTTTCTTAGTAACAACAGTCTATCCTAGCGGACATGCAATTTTTGGTAACATAAATTTTAGTGTTTACCTGTCTAAGTTAAACTATGTTACATTTTCTATTTAAGTTGGCATAGTTAGAGATTCTATCACCAATAAACACACATTTTATTTACAACCTATCATAGCCAACATTTGAGATCATTATATTTAAATAAATCTACCTATATTACACTTACATTCTACAAACAAAATAAAAAGTTATATATTTCAACCAAACACAACGCCTTAGCATTTTATGAAAGGTAAGTAAAAACTTGAACAGCCTATATGTATGGTATATATTGGTCGAATCATACAAGTCGGCGGATGCGAAGTTAGCTACAAGCTGCGCATTTGCGCAATATCCAATCAACGCCTAGTTATAAGTGAGCTTCAGTCAAAATTTGACAGCTTGTATCAAAGAAGATATAATAATACTACGTACAGAACGGCCACTCGTTACCCCCCACCCGTTTGAGTCTTCCTCACTTCCACCCCGCGTCAGGATACGATTTACTACTCTGCGCGCGGGCTGCACAGGCCGCTGCAAATACCCGTGTAGCTTTTGTGCGTATGTGTAGTGTCTGTGAATAAATATAGTGTTGTGTGCGTAAGACAGCAGATTTTGTATGAAGAAACGCGGAGTGTCCGGGCTGTGGCTTGTATCTAACTTCATATCTGCCGACTTTTATGATTCGGTTTCTGCTAATATTATAAATACGAAAGAGTTGAATTTGTTGGTTTGTTCCTCTTTCACGCAGCTACAGATCAACTGATAGACTTTATTTTTGGCAAGGATATAGTTTAAAGGTTGGAGTGTAATATTGGCTAATTTTTATCCCAGAAAAATATAAGGTTCCTATAGGATAGTGCCGTGGTGGTCAGAAGCCGTGGTGGTCAAGAGGTAGTGACACCCGCCTTACAATCGTGAGGTCGTGGGTTCAAATCCCCGGTACCGTACCAATGAGTTCTTTGGAATTTATGTACGGAATTTCACACCACTGGATTTTCGGTGAAGGAAAACATCGTGAGGCAACCTGCGTACGTCGGTAGAAGAAATTCGATGGCGTATGAATCCACCAACACGCACTGGGCCAGCGTGGTGGATATGGTCCAATCACCCTTCGTGGGTAGGCCTACGTCCTGCAGTGGACTATATAAAAAGGCTAGTACAGTACAGTATAGGATAGTACAAATAAAAGGTTCAAATAGGATAGTATAAATGATTATAAAAATATATTTTTTTAAATACAAGCTTTTGAGATCCTGGATATCATGTACGAGTAGCAGCAGAGTGCCAGCCAAGGTAGGTATAACGAGCCCAAACACGACGGTTCTATCTTGTTTAGTACAGCAGTTCCTATGGCCACCTACACATATATGTGCAAAATTACAGCTCAATCGGAAACTGGGAAATTGGGCAAATTTAATTTGCAAGATACCACCCGAACTTACATACATAGGTACATCCATTGCAAGTAAAGTAAAGGTTTGTAAAAAGTCCCTAAAGTTCCCCAAAATATCAAGGAAGTGAAGCTGCAGGCTAAAGCTAATAAAAAAAAAATAGCCTTTATTCACTAATTTACAAATACCTTTTGAAAACATTACTCTTATTTCTATTTCTTAAATATTAGGTTGTCCACCCTGGACATAGGCCTCCTCTAGAATTTGCCAGAAAAGGTAGGCTAAAGCTAGTTACTAATAAAACCTTGAAAACAATATTGATCCTTGGCCCCTGATTTAAACAAATTAGATATTGTGCCAACGTCCGCCTAATTGCTCTCATTGGTGTTAATTTGTCAGAGGGTTTCCAAATTAATTGTGTGCAGTTTTGTCTAAACTGTGTCGTGCAATAGTCTATTTTAAAATGACTACAACCACTGTTGTCATAGTGCTGGTATTATAATTTGTTCAATTTAAAGTGATTTTTGCAATATTTCCCTTATTACTCATTTCACTCTAAAAGCCTCCTAAAAGCAATAGTAGTGCTAAATATGTGCGAAGGAGAAAACCGGTTCGATGAGTACTTAACAATAGCATGAGATGGAGCAAGCTGTCTTAGTTTTAATCAGAATCTGGGTCTAAGAATACTAGGTGTTATTCGATTATTCATTCGATGATATATTTATTCGATGTGGGGACGATAGCCAGATCCTTAAAGTAACGGAATATGGCTCTAGGCCGCTGGCATGACTTTACAATAATAAATGTTACATTGCAAGCAGGAACTTTCAGTTTATACAATACCTACTAGCAACCCGCCTCGGCTTCGCATAGGTGTATACCTTCTTCTTGAATTACCCTATCTATTAAAAAAAAAACCGGACAAGTGCGAGTCAGGCTCGCACATCGAGGATTCCGTACAAACATATTGTTAAAATACCTAATTAAAATGTGCTAATGAAGTTTTTTTATATGATACCTTACATGATATGATTTACTCACTTTGAATTTTGAACCCATATTTTGGGAATTTTGAGGCCCTATTATTACGTGATTTAAATAAAAATGTACAGTTTTCAGATTTATTCCTATATGTGTACTCTGAGACAATTCTCTTCGCCAAATTTCATAGTTCTATGTCAACGGGAAGTACCCTGTAGGTTTTGATTTTTGTGAGCGTTGAAATATGCGTTTTTTTACGACATAAACGGCTCTTACTTTTTTATACGGTAACTGAAAAGCTTTTCTTTTACACAACTGCAAGAATTCATAGGTTTACGTATATAGTTTAAATTTCAACTCGATATCTTTACGCGTTCCCGAGATAAAGAGTCTTGACATACACACAGACGGACAGACGGACAACAAAGTGATCCTATAAGGGTTCCGTTTTTTCCTTTTGAGGTACGGAACCCTAAAAACATTAAAATCCGTTGCATAGTTTTAAAGATTTAAGCATACATAGGGACAGACAGACAGGGAAGCGACTTTATTTTATTCTATGTAGTGATTATTGGTGAGAGTCGTTGAACTTTTTGTATGGAACAGCTGATTTTTTGTTGTTGTTTCACAGATTTGTGGTTTGCGATCTCTCACAGTATAATTATTTTTCGCAAAAAATCACAACACCGACTTCCACCGTGTACAGAATTCGAATAGTTTAATAATAATTAATAAATAAATATTTTGGGACATCTTGCACACGGTCTCTGACCCCAAAGTAAGCAAAGCTTGTGATATGGCTGCCAGAGACTGATATACTACTTATACTTATTTTTAAATACTTATATAGATAGTAACTAAATAACACCTAGACACAGAGCAAACTCTTATGTTGATCACATAAATATTTGCCCTGGGTGGGGATCGAACCCACGCCTATTTGATCCAGAAGTTAGGGTTACTAACCACTGAGCCACCGAGGCAGTCGGCAGTCGAGTTTGCACGAATCGATGTGACATCCATGTACATTATTGATGATTTATCAAAAATAGTTCAGCTGATTTCAATAAAACTTAAATGGGACCACCTCGGACGTATAGGTATTCTTTCAAACTCAACCAAGTTTTTTAAATCGATTTACAATTGGTCAAAATAGCGATGAACATACACAAAAAAATACATTCAGACGAACATAGTACCTCCTTTTTGGAAATCGGTTAAAAAATTGTTCATAATGATGAGTATATACGCGTAGACCTTTGAAAGTCCCTGCACTTTGAAATGCAACACTGTAGGGTCATGTGTTGTACCTTGGGACGGTTTTACCTAGAGACATTCGTTATATTTGAAAACTAGTGACAGTAAAAAAGTTAAATAATATAGTAAGTCTCGTGACCATTCCGGCTTCTAGTGAATTATGAGAACAGTTGAAAGTTTTTTGGAGTCATAACTATTTTTTTTATATTTTTGATTAGTTTTACATTTCATAGGTGCTCTTAATTGATAAAATGCTATAAGCTCGGGACGTGTGTAGCAAAGAATTCAGGTTGAAAAAATCAACTTTACACAGTTGTGAACGCATGTGAACACTACAATGAAAAAAGCTTTTGCTTGAAAATATAGTTAAAATTAATTGTGTCCCAAGGTACATACAGGTTTGTCCCAAGGTACAGACGTGTAATGTACCTTCGGACAAAAACCTACATTTTTATTTGCCCATTAATAAAAAATAATCTAGCATTGATATAGCACCCGAAAAATAATAAAAAATGCCCTACGAACTATAGTAGCTTTCATTTAAAAATCTTCATAATGTTCAGAGATATGTGAACTCAAAGTTGAAGAAATCCTATACTCTATAAAATTTAACTTGATCTCTGCGACAGCTGTCAGAAAAATCACGCCTATGAAGTCCTGAATTTCTTAATAGTACAGACAGTACCTGTTAATGTCATACTTTGTGGGCATGCCGATTAGTGATGGGCGACGAATGATCGTGACCACAGAGTTTTAGATAGAGTTTTATTTAAATATCGATAGTTTATACTAACGATATTTTAAACATAACTTAATTTATCATTAATTTTATTGTATATTTTAATATCATAACTTTTTTACATGTGTAACTAAATTAAACCCAATTATGTTACATTAGATTAGATTACGTCGATAATAGTGATAATAAATAAAATATGAAAAACGTCGACAAATACTATCGTTACATTATTATGAGTATTTAATTAATATCATAACATTATTTACATGTGTACATACTTTATCTTAAATAATAGTAAGTAAATAAAATCCAAATTCTCACCTTCAACTACTCATTCGATTTCATTACAACATTGTTAGAAAATCGATTTTTCCCACCACTATCTCAACTCTAAATATGTCAATCTTCTATGTCAATGTCACTGTCGCAGAGATCAAGTTAAATTTTATAGAGTATAGGTACATCACATGACCCTACATTAGTGTAGGCCGAATCTAGACACGCGGTAGCTACATTTGACCCCCTCACAACACGAAAACTAATTAACCTACAATTATATACATATACATGAAATTTGGCGCATCATTTCACATTTACCTATGTTTTTGATGAGATGTGATGCGCAGTATAGGCCGAATCATTTAAGTCGGCGGATGTGAAGATAGCTACAAGCTACGCGGAACCTAATCACCGCCCAGCTTTATCTGAGCATTAATCAGGATTGGATATTGCGCAGCTTGTTGCTAACTTCAGATCCCCCGACTTATATGACGAGTCATATAAGCAATGTATTCAAACAAATCAATCATAAATGTCATTGGCGCCAGGAGAGGGAATGTGCACAGCTTGTAACTAACTTCACAGACGCCATTAAGTTTGATTAAGCCTATACAGAACTATCTGCTTAAGCTGGAAACATACCATCGGACGCGGCTTACAGACGCGACTGACTGCTGCGACTGATAGGCGTCTAGACTATGAAAGTACACTGAGCCGTGCACACTATCGGACATAAGTCGCGGACGTCACAATCGGACGACCTTGAGCGTTCGGACGTCCGAGAGCAATCTGGCGCACATAAAACACCGTTTAAGACTGTGCACCTTTCTAAGTCGCGGCTGTCAGTCGCGTCCGTCAGCCGCGTCCGATAGTATGTTTCCGGCTTTACCCTGCGCTAAGCCGAAAGGGGGCGACTAAGACCATCATTATAAACATCTTTTACTATGTATGTGTATTTTATTTTCTTGCGATCTTTTACTATGAGGCTAACTCAAAATTCAAAAAAAGGTCTGAGTCACGTCTTTTCAGCTTAGCAGGTACACCTGTTCTGGATAACCCTGTATATCAATCTCATAACACATCTTTCGACATTCCAGGTCCGCAAGTCAATGAAGCCTCTCAACCTGCTATCGAAGACCAAAAACATCCTCTCCGGCAAGGACAAAGAGAAGAAAGAAGCGAGACGGCGAGCGATTAGTGCGAGCGCTGGGGATGTGTGCGGCGGGGAGGGGAGAGAAGCGCGGGACGAGAGGGAGGGGAGGGAGCTGCCCGCCGCCGCCAGCGAGCCCGACCTCAGGGATACACAGGTTAGTGACTATAATAAACGCAGGATGTATATCGCGAGAGGAGGGGGAGGGGAGAGGAAGGGAGCTGATGAATGAGTCCGACCTTAGAGATATAGTCATATGGTCATTTATTCATAACACCATTTGTTACATGTCAATAAGTAAAATTTACATTAGGGCACTATACATTAAAGCACAAAATAAAAGAACTTGACAATTACCAAATTAGTCACAAAATCTTAAAACAATTCATGTAATTTCAAAAAGTCACTTACGTCTTCAAATAGTTGGTCATGTAGCCAACATTTTAATTTATTCCTGAACGAGCCAGCGGAAGATGCATCCTGAACTTCTACGGGTATTCGGTTATATGTATAGCGGGCCCACCAATATATACAGACTTCTCCAGCCTATGAGGAGTCACCAGTTGGTGTTTCCTAGCATTGCTTCTTAAATTAACCTGGAATAGGCACCTTTCCTCTCAAATAATCCTATCCTACTAATATTATAAACGCGAAAGTTTGTGAGGATGGATGGATGGATGGATGGATGGATGGATGTATGGATGTTTGTTACTCTTTCACGCAAAAACTACTGAACGGATTGAGATGAAACTTTGCAATAATATAGCTTATATATCAGAATAACACATAGGCTTTAAATTATAATGATATATTGCGTATGCGGGCGAAGCCGCGGGTAAAAACTAGTTCTAAATAGTTGTGCGATAGGTACATAGGTTAGTGACTAATGTAGTGTATATAGGTACATATTTAGAAAGGATAGTAAGAAGGAAAGGGGGGTGATGGTGCTCGGGAGACGTGTGTGAGGGAGAGGGCGGGATGAAAGGGGGACGGAAGTCACTAATGTAAATTAGATTTAATAGATTCTTTATATTGCCAAGCCCTAAAGACCTAATAAAAACTTGATGGCGTACGCCTTCCACCCCGGCTCAGACGCCATTAAGTTTAATTCTACTTATATCAGTGGCAGATACACAATTGCTACTAGTAGGCTGTTATTGACATTTTGCTCACAAAATATTAATGACAACAGAAATTAAAGGAAACAGTTATTACTTATTAAAAAGCGCCAGCGAAGCAAGCGCGATAATTTTGAAGATTCTCTATGATGTTTTTTTTCGATAAAGTGATAATTTTAATCTTTTACGTGAAATTTTTTACTAAGCATTTTACATGAAAAATAAGAAAACGAAATTTCCTTATTCGCGGTAAGGAGCGTGAGCGAGTATTTTTCGTAACGTTTTTATTCAAAACTTATGGGGAAAGAGCGCCGGTATGTAAACATAATAGTAGATTGTATCATATGGGAGCAAAATAATATTTTTACGGCGAGGGCGCTTTTTTGAATCCAGAGCGAAATGAGAGATTCTAGAGTAGAGATTCTTTAGTAGAATCCTGAACGTAGCGAGGGATTCAAAGTACGTCGCCCGAGCCTAAAATATATTTTGCGCCCGAGTGGTACACTCTACTTTTTATCACCTCTATGAGAAAATGAAAGGCGCCTCATATTTATTATATTTAATAAAACGTAGAGTAACAACTAAATTGAAATTAAATGGTATCTAATAATAAAACAAATAAAAACTTAAGTATTTACATTCATTTTCTTGGCGCTGAACACTAACATTACAAATACTTCCAAATTCAAAAAGTGCGCGGCAAAGAGAATTCCGGCGCACTTATAAAGTTCCTTATAGAAAACACCACCATTGGGCGCACTTAAAGGCGAACCAAGTAGTCCTTTTCGAATCGATGTGATGAAAAATTAATTAGTGTTCTTAATCTAAAGGTAAAGGCTATATGATTATATAGCCTTGTTGTAAACATGATGACCATCCTGAGATGGTCATCATGTATATCTGAATATCAGTTACCTACCTACAGCACTCCTAGACTAAACAAACACTTATTAGCTTATCAGCCACTCAGTTACACGGAACATCTGAATCACTCCAAAGGGAATGCACTGAATGGACACTGTTTATTCAATTGTCTGCATTCTTTGGTTATCTTATTATAGGTAAGGACCTAGTCTCCTTGGAATGCAAGCAGATATTTGTAAGCTATATTGATCGGGCTGCGTTCGGAAAACTGTGTGACATCATTTCGTCAAACATACCTCAGTGCCTCAAGTCGAGAGTTTTCGACAGTTGTGTCTTGCCACTGATGACATATGGAACTGAAATATGGTATTTTACTGTGGGCCTTATGAATAAGCTCAAGGTAGCCCAATTTGCTATGGAGAGGGCTATGCTCGGAGTCTCGCTACGAAATCGAATCAGGAATGAGGAGATTCGCCGACGAACCCAAGTTACCGACATAGCCCAGCAGATTTGTAAGTTGAAATGGCAATGGGCAGGGCACAAAGTTCGGAGAACTTGGCCGATGTTGCAGTAAAGTTCTCGAATGGTGACCACGCACCGGCAAGCGCAGCGTAGGACATCCACCGACCAGCTGGACCGTCGATATTATTAAGACCGCAGGAACACGCTGGATGCAGGCATATGGCCAGCAGTGGACGGCTGAAAATGATGATGATATTGATGATTTATACATAATACGGGATTTTATATTATTACGTAGTGGGTTGACGTCCTACGCTGCGCTTGCCGGTACGTGGTCCCCACTCGAGAACCTTTCGACCCCATCGATCATCAGTCCTCCACGCTATGTGCCCTGCCCATTGACACTTTAACCAGCCTGTCCACTGGGCTATGCCGATAACCTTGGTTCTTCTATTTACGGATCTTCTCATTACTGATTCGATCTCGCACAGAGACTCCGAGCATAGCCCTCTCCATGGCTCGTTGGGCTACTTGAAGCTTACTAATAAGGCCCATAGTGAGAGATCACGTTTCGCTGATCATTTTCGTTGTGGGTGGTAGAAAGTATGTTCCCACGTACCGTCAGCTTACTTCTTATCTACATGTGATTGTATTACAAGACTTGAATTACGCTTAGAATCGCTATGTACTTATTCGATTATGTATTATTTGAGAAGTGAGTACAGAGTGTGAAACTTGATCGTAATTTAAACGGTCACCAATGACCACTGAAAGTACAAAATTAATGCGGATGAAGCCGAGGTATTTATTTGTGAAACTAAATAGTTATTTGTGGCAAAAAACTGACAAGTAACAACCAACTTCAATTCAATTCAATCATTTATTGCACCAAAACACAAACATCTCTTAGTCTAATTTATCAACTTAGAGTTACATATTTATGGACCCTGTTTTAGGGTATTGCAATTGACTTAAACACTAAGGTATAGGAACAGTTATCGATTACGGTTAGGGTCTAATTTACTTTGTCTGATTCGCGGTATCGAAACATTTATCGTTTAAGAAGTCCTGTATTGTGTAGTATTGTAGTATTGGCGTTATGATAATCTCTTTTATCTTTCTTTTAAAAACGTTCTCGCTTGTTTCGTTTCTGTTGTTCACACGACCTCAAGCCGAAAGGAGCGAGCGAAAGTAACACTTTTGTTTTTAAATTTGTATAGAAGCTGCAATTTTCATAATTGTTATAGAATTTAAAAGTAGTGAACCGAAGTAAATTCCATCCATATGGGACAATCTCGCGATGTCCAGAACATCAGGACTCATCGGAACAAGAAAACATAACAATTCAGAATCACCTGCTTTTTGAATTACGGTTAAAAATTGTACTTTTTCAGTCAGAATATGTTCCTGAGTGGTTGCTAATTGACAACATTTCAAATTATTAACGTTATTATTTTTTTTTTCTGAAAGATTATTGTAAAATAAGGTTTACGTATTTTTTTTTTTTCAATTAGACTTATATTTTACCTAAAAATATTTTATGTAAAAGAGCTTATTCTATAAGGACGTAACTGCATGATTTAGGATTTATATAAAATATTAATGAAGCCACATTGAAAAAAAACATCTGTAACTGCCAAAGTCAAGCTCTAGCGTAGCTGTCACTGTCATGGCACTGGCAATGCAACAAATAAATTATCCAGCGTGACCACTTTTGGTAGATTTCTACTTTTTAGTACATTTTGTGAGCCTAAATCCATGTCGAGTTGTAATAACAAGAAAACTGAAATCAAATTAAAGAGAATATAATATTGAATTTTTCACTTGACTTAAATTAGATAAATAATAATTTTATGTAACAAGCCAATTTATGTGTGGAAAAATATCTAAAAAAAATAATTGAAAAAAAAAGGACTGTTTAAAACAAAACTATAATTTAGTAATTTTAACTATTGAATTAATCTTGAAATGACAAAAGAATCAACTGTGCTATAAAAATTCCATACAGTTTGTCGAAAACCTTACTTTTTTACGGAACAGCTGATGTTTTTTCGTGATTTAGCAGTTGTTCCCCTAGTAATCTTCTTCTTAGTCGTATACACTCTTGACAGAGTGGTCGTGGTCATCATTTCCGGTGGTGGCTCGCTTTACAATACGTCGCCATTCCTCTCGTATGGACGCCTTTCTCGTGCACATATTGACGGGACCGTTTAGTGCAGCCTTTATTTGGTCGGTCCAACGTAATGGAGATCTACCTCGCGGTCTTGTACCTTCCACCCTTCCCTGCACCACAAGGCGCTCCACAGAGGTGTTATCGCGTCGCGATACGTGCCCGAAGTAGGTGAGAATGCGATTTTGGACAATTGAAGATAGACGCTGCTTGATGCCGAGTTCTTGTAGAATAGACTGGTTCGTTCTAGATTCGATCCACGATATCTTCAGCATTCTTCTCCAGCACCACATTTCGAGAGAATCTAGTAATAGTTGGTCCTAATTGATCCAGCGCGAGCGAATATTTCCGTTTTAACACGGCGATTTGGCTTTCGTCTGTCTAGATGTTGGATTTTCTCTACAGAACGCATTATTTATTCAGCGAGTCTCGACAAAACTTGGTACACAGGCTCTATCTATATCTATTGACTAGGAAGGAATTATTAAGCAAACGTTTATTTAGTATCTATATCCTAACAAGATTGCTAGTATAAACCAAATCGGTCAAAAGCGAGTCGAGATAAAGACTTATGAAGATTCAGCTAAAGAGACATGTCGCGAGATCTACTGTTCGGAGAACTACTAGTGTAATTATTTAGTGTTATTATTATTTACTACGGGACTAATCGCGCACTAAAATTACGAGATAAATAAATACCTCCTCATCCTGACGTTTCGGCCGAGTTGCATCGACCCGTGACCACGGACCACGATGAGGAGGTATTTATTTATCTCGTAATTTTAGTGCGCGATTAGTCCCGTAGTATATAATAATAATGTGTTCAAATCGCGAAAGTTTAAAAACAACATTTGTTAACTACTAGTGTATGATGATATCCTAGAATATCACCGTCGTCTAAAGAAACACTCATTGTAAACTGCTGTTTACAGATACGTTTCTAGATGATGTAGACTTGTTTAGGGAAACGTCCTTTTTGTTTTTAAAAACTAATTTTAATTGAATATTAATTAATTATACAAGACAAGTGTGTCACGCAGTGACCAAGAGCAGAATGACAAAATAAAATGTTAATTAAATCTAGAGCTTAGTCTACGCGCTGGGTGGCCGGGAGTCGCTGTGTCAGCATCCGGTGGTCTCATAATCACGCCATATTGCGTGGGTGTCTAGACATGGGCTTGAGATACCTACGGCGAGACAAATATCCCATGACCAGTGGCTGTCGACATGACTCCTCCCTCCTCAAGTTCGGGATTATCCACAGGGTGGGGATGATCCCGAATAGTTTTACTTAAAAACTTAATTTTACGCTTAAATGCTACTAATACAAGGCCGATTACAAGGATTACACAAAATATAAGGTTTCCTATGCTAACACTCCTATGATCTAATGCACTATAATGGCTTTCACTATCACTAAATTCACTTCCACTTTTCTGCAATAAGTAATTCAGGAACTGCGTATCCGAAAGATCGACTCCGTTAAGGTTGACAGGTCTCATCCCATGCGTACAATCTGACTCGTTCCGCAGTGTCGCAGGTAATTGAATGAGCTTGCTATCAACAACGTTCTTTCCCTGATCTTGGTGTTTTTTCAGCTTTAATTCTTTTATCTTTACTTCACAGTCGTCATCCATGGTTAATAGGTATGTTCCGGCTATGGTGTCTTGGGTAGTTTCCTCTTCGCAATATCTAGTAAGGAGTGTGGCGGAGTTTGCATAAATGATCCAGCGATTAGGTTGTATCAAATCGGCTCTTACATCCTTAATGATTACGGGAACTGGATGGCAACTTGAAATATTTGTGGAAAATTTCATTAGATCGGTGACGCAATTGTCTTCAATTAGTGGTGATGCGTCATTTTCGAAGCACAGGAAACGGGCTTCGTCGACCTCGCGGCATGGCTGGGAGAGCGGCTTGGCTTTCAACCCTTTCACAAGGATATAGGGGTGTTTAGGGATAATTAGGGAGGTAAGGCCGGTGTCTGGATTACGAACAGGTAAAGGAATCAATTTTATATAGTTAAAAACCTCATTTTGTATTAAAGGAATATGCATAATAAATTTTATCTGATTTTGTTTTATGTACGCTTTCATCTCTATACACTGCTCTATTTTAACAATGTTTTCCATGTTTACAGTAAATACAAGTTTCTCAGTTTTCTCAATTTTCTGTAACAATGCTATTAGTTCGTCTGTGTCTACAACTGATTGGTGTAATAGTTTAACTTTAGCAAAAGCAATGGCTGTTTCAATCTCATTTAGTTTTAAGTAGAGGGTTTGAAAGTTATGTGTATATGCATTATAGATGTGAACGACTCTGTTATTAGCTTGTATTAATTTAGAGTCATTGAGATTACGATTGATATCTCGAATGCTTTCCTCAATGAGGTCAAAATTGCTTTTGGTAGAGTTAGCCATTTTCGTGAATGTACCCAACATTTCGGCAACTATCGTCATTTTGGTCTCAAGATGGTTTTGTTTTGATTTTACTTCCTGAATCAATTTTTCGTATTCTATAGCATCGTCATTGTCGAGGTTACCAGTAATAGCCTTAATCAATGAACCGAGGGGGTTGATTAAGCCACGCTTATATCTTATTGACGGAATCAGTTCTTTATACTTTTCTATAGTTATATTCATAGTATAATCGGTTTGCTGTTCTATCTCGGTAAAGTCTATTTCAACAGTTTTACCCTGAAAATATTTTTTTACCTGTTTTTTCAAACTTATGTAATTGTTAATATTAGACTCTAGTTCCTCACATAAAGAATTTAAGTCTAGGATCTTAATGACAGTCCAAGTGTCATGACTTACGACTGCTTGACCTTCTTTTATGGGTAACAGTCCAGGGTTCTTGTCAATCCGTTGCAGCTGGAGGGCTCCCGCTTGAGCCACCAGGAGGATTAACCTGTGGAGGACGCTTGATGTCTTTAATAGGAACTTTAGTAGCTCGGTTCTGAGTAGTAACTGGTACGACGTTCCTACGTATAGCTCCAGTAATTTGAGCTTTTTGGTATCGCGGTTTGTCTTTACCTCGCCTAACGTTTACTCCTTTGATAAAAACCGTATCGCCTACATCTAAGTCAAAATCTGTATCTCCCCCACGTTTCTTAATTTCGGCTTTTTTTGTATCAATAATTTTGTCGGTTAAGTATTCGTACAGATGTTTTGTTCGCCTCACATGTTCTTTTACTAATTGTTGCGTAAATTGTTTGTTAAAGTCTACATGAAATGCCGTGTTTGCCTCAGTGTGTCCAAAAACTACCTCAAACGGGGTGAGGCCTGTGGTAGAGTGAATTGTGTGGTTGTAAGACATAATTGCATAACTCATAACAGACGCGGCGTCCGTTACCTTTTGTTCGTACTTAGCAATTCGATATATCTCTATAAGTGTTGAATGAAATCGCTCTACAACCCCCATAGAGTTAGGATTATGAGGTGTACCGATATGTAGATCTATTTTATAGAACGATAACATTTCTTTCATTAATGCATTATTAAATTCGGTTCCTGGGTCCGCGCTGATCCTATTCGGTGTTCCGTACAAAGAGAAATACTTTATAAGGGCTCTAACTACTTCAGGGGTAGTTTTTGCGCTAATTTCAAAGGCTTGGCCTAGCTTGCTGAAAGCATCTACTATTGTCAGATATGTTTTTCCGTCGATTGTGAAAGTATCAATAAATAGTTCTTGGAATGGTCTGATTTGCGTTTGCGTTAATTGTAATTCTGGTTTTAGTGGCTTTCGGTCATATTTCATTTTTTTGCATAATTCACATGCATTTATGATGCATGACACTGTTTCGGTCATATTGTTCCAATAATATGTGCGTCTGAGGTGTACCAGTGTTTCCCTAATTCCTCTATGGCTATTCTTTCCTTCATGATATTTAAGTACAATTTGGCGCTGCTCTTCCTCATCCTCTACATAAACTACGCGACTGGTACACTCGTAAAACTTTACTGTTCCTTTTTGGAAAAGAGATCTACTAGTTTCCGAAAACTGACTGCGATGTATTGGGTCTTCAAAATAGAAGAAATATTTAATTTTGGGCCTGATGTAATTTTTCAAGAATCGCTTAATCAGCTCTGTGTTATTTAAAGGGAGATGGACTTCTAATACCTTTTGTTTATCTCTAGACAAATCTTTGACTGACAATTCGTTCCTGTTCCATGCGTGAATGAGTATCTGGTTAGGCTTGGTATCTATAGCCTCCTGTAATATAAGGATACCGTCAGTGTCTAAATTATCGGCTGAATGAATTGTACCTATAGTATTTGTTTCGTCTTGGCCTTCAGAGGCGGTTGCAGTGACGCTACCCTCGGATGGTATCGAGTAGGGTGATCTTCTACCTGAGCTACATATGGATATTGTCCCTTCGGAATCAGTTGACAGTTCTATTGGGGATGGAGGTTGTTCACGTGACGTAGACGGAACAGGTTCAGGTTCGCCTCTAAGTTGCTGTCGTTTAATTTTTTTCTTTTTTTTATCTACATTGACTTCCATCGAAACGTTATCGCCTTCTTCTAATGCGTTTACCTTAATTCGGGATAAAGCGTCGGCGTTACAGTTTTGTTTTCCCTGTTTATGTATTATATCGTAATCGAATTCCGCTAAACGCAATTTCCATCTTGTTAATTTACTATTGGGTTCATTTATGGATTTTGCCCAAACTAGCGGCCTGTGATCTGTATAAATAGTAAATTTCTTTCCGTATAAGTATGGCCTGAAATGCTTGGTTGCCCATACTATGGCAAGTAATTCTTTTTCTATTGTACTGTATCGCGTTTCTGCATCGTTTAGCGTGCGACTCGCGTAAGCTACGGGCTTGTCGCTTCCTATAGGTCCTTGAGAAAGGACTGCACCTATAGCGAAATTTGACGCATCGGTTGTAAGGACGAATTGTTTGGAAAAATCCGGGAATTGCAAGAGCGGTGCGTTTGTTAAAAGCTCTTTGCATTTTTCGAACGCGTCTATATATTCCTGTTTTGTACAGTCTATTTTATTTCTCTTTTTCAGACACGCGGTCATGGGTTGAGTGAGCTTGGCGAAATCTTTGATAAATTTCCTATAGTATCCTACTAAGCCGAGAAAGCTCTTAATTTCCGTAGCAGTTCGCGGGAGTGGGAAATTTAACACTGCCTTTATTTTATCGTTATTAGGCATGAGACCGTCCTTGGTGATCGTGTGTCCAAGGTAAAGGACCTCTTTTCGTAGAAATTCGCATTTATCTAGAGTTACTTTTAGGTTAGTCTTCCTAAGCCTATCAAACACTTTCCGGAGTTTCTCGACATGCTCTTCTAGGCTGTTAGAGAACACTATTATGTCGTCGAGATATACCAGGCAATGCATACCCTGTAGGCCTCGTAATACATTGTCCATGGCCCTTTGGAAGGTTGCCGGTGCCGTTTTAAGGCCAAATGGCATTCTTTTGAACTCAAAATGTCCTGCTTGTGTCGTAAACGCGGTCTTAGCCCTATCCCGTTCATTTACTTCAATTTGATGGTAGCCACTGGCGAGATCTATTGTTGTAAAGTATTGCGATTTACCTATTTTATCGAAAAGATCCGTTATGTTAGGTAAAGGGTATTTATCATCTACTGTTATTTCATTAAGGCGTCGGTAATCTATGACCATCCTATACTTCTTTTCACCTGATGCATCTATTTTTTTTGGCACTAAATGCACAGGTGCACTCCAGGGTGAGTGGGATTCTTCTATTACGTTGTCTGCCAAAAGCTTATCTACTTGTTTTTGAATTTCTTGATTTATAACAGGTGGGTGTCTATAAGGTCTGATATATATTGGATCTTCGTTAGTTGTTCTAATTTGGTGCTTTACTTGGTTTGTAAAAGTCAGTGGTAATTGGTCACAATAGAATATATCGCGGTACTCATAGCATAGCTTAGTAATGGCATCGCGTTCCTGTTTGTTTGTGTGATCTAGGCGTAATTTTCCTAAATTTTCTTTCAGTACATCGTCAATCACACAGTCATCTTTCACAACGTTTACCTCACATTCCTCGTTCTCAAAAACCGTTACATGGAAAGGCTCTTTGAAAGTGATAACAGTCTTGGTCTCGGTTGCATTTTGTATAACCGTTTCCGCAAAATAGTTCTCGCACTTGACGAGTGCAGTAGGCATGCGGACGCCTTCCTGAAATTGCAGGAAATCTAAAATTGCTTCGCCGTGTTGTAAATCCGTGGGAATTTTTACTTTCATTTCAGATCGCGGTGGAATCTCAATCTCGTAAGGTGGGTTGTATATTATTGGAATTTTCGCGTTGTGCGTTACCAAAATTTGGTTACGCATATCAATGTTCGCTCCTAATCTTGACAGAAGGTCAGATCCTATCAAACCATCGTAACGTTTATCTACGTCATAAACGTAAAATTTTTGACGGAGTGTGCTCTTAAAGGTTTTCAATAAGGGTATATATATTATTTCGTCGTGTGTGCTTTGCGCGTGTGTACTAATCACTTTAAACGGTTCATAGTACCTGAAATCATTGAAAAACTCTTGAGCTTTAGCGGGGCTGATAAAAGATCGGCTGCTTCCGGTATCAATTAAAAATTTTGAGTTAATTTCGGGTATTACCACGTGTGGTAATTTAAGGATACTATCGCAGTAATTTAAATTAATTATTTCACCACATTCGGTGAGGCTGTTGCCTGAAAATTTTCCGCGTTGGCGGCTGTGTCGGTATCGTTACAACCGTTTTCAATTACAGGGTTCGAATAGTCAAAATCGTTAACGTTTTCAGTATAGTTGCAATCGTTCATAGCGTATCCTACGTCCTCTTCGTAACCGTAACCGTACTCAGCTTGTTCTTGGCTGGGCTCGTCGTAGAACAGTTCGTTAACCATAAGGTTTTGCCTGACAGGTGCTGTACGCATGGTGACGTCTGATTCCTGAAGTCTAGGTGGTTGTACCTGCTGGTTGGGTATGCCGAACTTAAACTGGTTAGCATTCGGGTGCTGCTGATTCGGGATACCGAATCTAAAGTTTTGTTGTTGGGGAATACCAAATCTATAGCCACCGTACTGGAACGGTGCGCGCTGTGGGGGCGCTTGACCAAAATTACGTTGAGGTAAACCTTGTGGTTGTCCAAATTTATGAAGATTTTGCATGGGTGGCGTGAAACGTGGTTGTTGTGGTAAATTTGGTCTAAAACCTTGGTTCTGGGGAATGCCAAACTTAAATGTCGGCATTGGCGCCGGATTGATATTTTGCCTAAAAACTGGAGGTGCGCTAAACGGTTTTGGTGTAGGCTGTGAGCTCATCGTAGGTAGTTGTACTGAGGCTTGTTTAAGTAATTTATTTTTGGCGTCATATTGGAACTTAAAGTTAACTTCCTCAGTTACAATACTCAGTGCAGCTTCCAATGAAGGGGCTCCTTTTAACCTGACAATGCGAATCATATCTTCTGGGAGGTTATATAAGAATACATTTAAAGCTGTATTATTATATACAATCATTTTTGCAGCTTTAATGCCTTCGTCGGTGAGCCTGTTGACTTTGGCAAATAGCGAGCTTTTAACATTTTGTATGCGATGGCAAAATTGTATGTACGTTTCCCCAGTTTTTAATTTAAGGGTCTCTAATTCGATAGCAATGCATTCTTCTGATCGCGGGTCGCCAAAATGTTGAGTAAGTAACTCTTTAAGAGCGTCATAGTTGGTTATGTTTGGGTGATCGCTAAGTAGAGTTGCGGCTCTACCAGTTAATCGACTGGTAATTGAATGAAAAATATATAGCTCTTGGGCTAAGTTTCCCGGAATTCTACTTCCGTTCACCACATAATCACATTTTGAAAGGTATAAATTTAATTGCTGTTCATCACCGTCATACTTCGGGATTATACTTAAAATCTCTTTGGGAATTACTCTATATTCCATTTTTATAAGTTATTCTACTCTACTTACTTAAATTACACTGAGTTTTCACCGATACAAGTGTAAAACGAATCAGTTATTTAAAACTATTTCACACAATAATTTTTAATTGCGGGAAGTTTACCTAATTAATGCTTAAATTCGCTTAATAATTGTAATTAAGGGAATTTGCCTAAAACTAATCTGACTATTTACCAATTTGCGTGTAAAACAAAATCAGATAATCTTACAGCTATTCCACTCAATAATGTGAATCGAGAGGAAAATTTGGAAAAGTCACGGGAAAATAAGAACAGGATGTGAAAAGGTTTACTCACATTAGGCTGCTCGATCCCATGGCCTCCTGATTCTGCGCCGGTCACTAGGTCCACGCGTTTCCCAGGGAGTCGTATTTATTTGGTTCGTAGTTCTCCTTCTTCGCGAAATCACCGTATCGCGTACCAATTTAGGGGCACTACAACACTGAAACTCGCGAAAATTCTGGAAAATCCACAAGGCTGCGCCAGACTTGTTTAGGGAAACGTCCTTTTTGTTTTTAAAAACTAATTTTAATTGAATATTAATTAATTATACAAGACAAGTGTGTCACGCAGTGACCAAGAGCAGAATGACAAAATAAAATGTTAATTAAATCTAGAGCTTAGTCTACGCGCTGGGTGGCCGGGAGTCGCTGTGTCAGCATCCGGTGGTCTCATAATCACGCCATATTGCGTGGGTGTCTAGACATGGGCTTGAGATACCTACGGCGAGACAAATATCCCATGACCAGTGGCTGTCGACATGACTATGTAGTAAACAGTCTACAAAGTTACTATTATGAAATATTCTAACATAATATTTACAACGATTCTACGCAGCAAATCAACCTGTTCAAAACATTGTTATAATCTGGCTTTGAAAATAACTTTACTGTTTGTAAATATGAACTATCTTAAACGACGCAATCTTCTGACTTTTCTGGCAGTTTTATTCCTGTATTTTTACCGACATCCAAAAAGCAGGAGGTACTATGTTCGTCTGTATGTCATTTTATTTGTGTATGTTCATCGATATTTTCGCCAATTTTGAACCGATGTAAATAAAACGTTTTTTTGTTACAAAGAAAGTTAAGTATCTCCTGAGATGGTCCTATTTCAATTTTATAGAAATCGGCTGTGCCGTTTTTGATAAATCAACAATAATGTACATGGATGTAACATCGATTCGTGCATACTTTTCGAATTCTGTACACGGTGGAAGTCAGTATTACGATTATTTTCGAAAAATAATAATTATTAATAACATGGCTTAGAGCTGTTTTCTACGTATGTATAGAGCTGAATCAAACTTCTTGGCGGCTAAAAAAACTATACAACTTGAGCAACCGTTCTTCAGTAGAAAGTTATAAGATCAAAATGTAAACACAAGTCGATTGGTTTCTTCAGTACCTACTTGTCTTTGGGGGCTTTTTCTGCTCGTATCTATCCAACTTTGATGCTCTCCTAGCTAACTACTGAATAATTCGACTTATGTTTACATATTATAATTTCATTACTTATTACTGAAGAACAGTTGCTGAGTCGTTGTACTTTTTACTTGCCATGTTTTTAGGGTTCCGTACCCAAATTGTATATACGGGATATATGTCGTCCGTCTGTGTTCAGGCTGTATCTCATGAACGGTGACAGCTAGAACGTTGAAATTTTCACAGATGACGTATTTCTGTTGCCGCTGTAACAACAAAAACTAAAAACATAAAAAAATATATTCAAGGAGGGGCTCCCATACAACCTGATTTTTTATATATTAGATATTAATAACGGTGGCAGGTTCTTCTGGACAGGACAGGACCCTTTTAGCGCGAGTCCGACTCGCACTTGGCCGAATATTGTTGAGATTATGTATAACCGTCTCGATCGTTCTAGTCCACAGTTCAGTTTACAAGTCTGAATGCAGATTTGAATTGTTTTACAAGCTTCCGTGGGAAGTGTGATGGATTAATAATAGATCATTGTTATAATAGTCACAGAAACTACACTTCCTGTAGTCAAAATTATAACTGTAACATCCTGCTGTTACTGAACCAAAGTTGCTCACATCGCTCATGGAATTAGCAAGTTTTAAATAAATAATCACACCACATAAATATCCACCAACCCGCACTGGACCAGCGTGGGGGATATGGCCCAATCACCCCTCGTGGGTAGGCCTACGTCCTGTAGGGGAATAGTATAAAATATTACATTACATCTTATACAAGGTATCTGACCCTGCACTAAGCAAAGCTTGTGATATGGCTGCCAGACACTGATATAGGTACTACATATACATATTTTTAAATACATACTTATACAGGGTTATTTCTAATCAATTAGCATCCTTTTAGGGGCTTATTCTGTACATGAAAACTAAAAAAAAAACAGCGTTCCATACATTTTGCCGTGGGTGAACGATATTTTTCTATGGAACAACTACTCTCACCTTTAGGATGGCTCTGCCAAATATCAACTGGAGGCTCTGGAGTCGATTGAGAGGCGAGCCAGGAGGCTGATTGACAACGACACCTTGACTAAGCAGCTGCAAAGTCTTGAGCATCGACGTAAGGTGGCGTGTTTGTCGGCTGTTTATCGGATTCACTTCGGAGAGTGCGCTCAGGAGTTGCACAATCTGGTCCCACCTGCCCCTTTCTTCTATCGTACGGCTAGGCAGACGCGACCAAAGCGCCAACCTTTTATGGTGGACAATCCGCGCGTTAGAACAAAGCGTTTCGAATCCTCATTCCTCATACGAACAGCCAGAATGTGGAACGCTTTGCCTGGGTCTGTCTTCCCGCTAAAGTACAACGTGGGCAAAGAAGATATAATAATACTACGTATAGAACGGTCACTCGTTACCCCCCACCCGTTTGAGTCTTCCTCACTTCCACCTCGCGTTTCAAGTACCGATCGTGTACTCTGCGCGCGGGCTGCACTAGCCGGTAGATTTGTAAAAAAATACCTAGACTGTGACAATAGGGAAGAATTGTGCTGTAAATGGTTGAATATCAATAATACGTAACAAAACAATACATTTTAATGTTTATCTAAGGATAAGTAAAAGGAACTTATTTACATTATTTGGTAACATTCTCTTGATATTTTCTTTCAAATAAGTAGATCGGTTACTAATTGCTAAAATGCTTCCAAATCAAGTAATTGTTATACTTTTATAAGCACTAGATTTATATTCATTTTTGCAAAATTGAATACGCAATTGTCTCACTCACGCGGCATGTCGTCACGTCGTGGTGATCGCTGGCAGCCATAGACGTTCCGCACACAAATGCACGTGTAGCGTTCGTGCGTATGTGTGTTGTCAGTGAGTAAGTACTGTGTAATGTGCGTAAGACAGCAGATTTTGTATGAAAAATCGCGGAGTGTCCGGGCTGTGACGTGGGTGTCTGCAAATCCTTAGTAAATATAATAATAGGTATCTTCTAGGTAAGCGTGCTACACCCTAGACCGCACATCTACTTAACATCAGGCAGTGTGTAGTCAAACGCAAACCTATTCGAAATAAATAAAAAAAAAACAGGTATCTTCTAGGTAAGCGTGCTACACTCTAGACCGCATATCTGCTCAACATCAGGCAGTATGTAGTCAAACGCAAACCTACAAGGAATAAAAAAATTGGTTGCCTGTAAAGTCGGTATACGGGCGAAAGTTTTAAGTGACAACGACTTTGAGTGGTAAAATAATTTTAATGTGAATATTCCATTGAGGAAGGAATCAGAATGGAGTGGCCCTAACGACGAGAAAAACCTGCATACCCAACGCACATAATACGGCGGATTAGTGTTGTTACTACCACACTACACTTATCGATTTCCCCTTACTTATCGATAAAACTATCGACACAAATTAATTTTAGCCGAATCAAACATAATGGCAAACTTTTATTTAAAAAACCGGACAAGTGCGAGTCAGACTCGCACATCGAGGGTTCCGTACAAACACATTGTTAAAGTAATTAAAAACCTGTTTTAGGATGTGCTAATGAAATTCTTTTATATGACACCTTTCATGATACGATTTACTCACTTTGAATTTTAAGCCCATATTTTGTGAATTTTGAGGCCCTATTTTTTGTGATGTAAATAAAAATGTGCAGTTTTTAGATTTAATCCTATATGTGTATTCTGAGACAATGCTTTTCGCCAAATTTCATAGTTCTATGTCAACGAAGTACCCGGTAGGTTTTGATTTTTGTGAGTGTCGAAATATGCTGTTTTTTACGATATAAACGACTCTAACTTTTTTAAACGACAACTGAGAAGTTTATCTTTTACACAACAGCAAGAGTTCATTAATATACGTATACAGTTTAAATTTCAACTCGATATCTTTACGCGTTCTCTAGATAAGGAGTCTTGACAGACACACAGACGGACAGACGGACAACAAAGTGATCCTATAATGGTTCCGTTTTTTCCTTTTGAGGTACAGAACCCTAAAAATTACAGATGTCAAGGTTGCAGCTGTCATATTCAAGAATCCACACTAGAATGGTAGGACGAGTTTTTTGGCGGGAACGCGGAAAAGACATGTCGCCTCATTGTATTATTTTGTTAAAGTTGTGTTTTTATCAGTGATAATTAGTGAAAAATTGTGGTATTTCATTGATTATGAGCTGAATTACGTGCATGAGTGTGGGCAAGTGATATAATGTGACGTATCATGTCGTTCCGTGTTGTTACCAAAACTCCATAGACACCTCTAGAAAAGTCTCCACTGCTTTACTGAGGTATGACTTAGAATTAAAGTTATAGGACTTAATAAGAACTACATATCGGATGACAGCTGTCAAGCTTAAATGTGGAATATCTCCATAACTATCTATTATAGACCATTGCTTTCTTCACTAAACTGATATGAGATCTACATTTCGGATGACAGCTGTCAAACTTAAAAGTGGATTATCTCCGTCACTGTCGATGCTAGACCATTGCTGTCTTCACAAAAGTGATAAAGCTCAAAGAGAGATATGATATCTTTCAGATGACAGCTATCAATATTACGGAAATAATCAACTTTTAAGTTTGAGCTGTCACATCAAATGTAGATCTTTTTAAGCTCTATCACTTTGGTAAACACAGCAATGGTCTAGGGTCAATGGTTACACAGATTTTTCACTTTAAAGCTGTCATCTGAAATGTAGGTCTCGTTGAGTTCTATCACTTGTGTCACGTCAGCAATAGTCTAGCTTTATTAGTTACGGAGATATTCCACTTTTAAGTTTGACAGCTGTCATCCGTAATATAGGTCTCGTTGAGCTCTATCACTTGTATCAAGACAGCAATAGTCTAGCTTTAATAGTTATGGAGATATTCCACTTTTAAGTTTGACAGCTGTCATCCGAAATGTAGGTCTCGTTGAGCTCTATCACTTTTGTGAAGACAGCAATAGTCGAACTTCGATGGTTACGGAGATAATCCACTTTTAAGTTTGACAGGTGTCATTTAAAATATAGATCTAATTGCGCTCTGTCACTTTTGTGAAGTCAGCAGTAGTCTAACTTCGATAGTTACGGAGATAATTCACTTTTAAGCTTTGACAGCAGTCATTAGAACAATCTAATAGATCTCATTGAGTGTTATTACTGCTATTAAGACAGTAATGGTCTAGCTTCGATAGTTACGGAGATAATAATACTTCTTAGTTTGACAGCTGTTACTTTCACACCTGTCATGCCATTTTACTTGTATTAATTCTGGAATGACAGTTGTCAAATTTGACATGAAAAGTGAAATGAAATAAAAATTCAAAATTTCAGCTAATCAATAACACAAATAAAAACTAGCCAAAATATCGATAGTTTTTTTTTGATATAATAAGAACATCGCTATTGTTTTTCGACTCAATATGGCGGAATAGGCACGCGCGACACGTCACGAAAAATATAGACACTATAGCGAAACTGTGCTGTATAATGTTGGTCTATTCTTATTACGTACATTTGAAAGAGACTCCTATATGATTATTATTTCGGTTTTTAAACTATTACATGTCAAAGTATCTAAATGTCATTACACCATCTCCTTCTGATTCCTTCCTCAATGGAATATTCATTCGTATAGTAGGAAGAAGGATGAAAATGTCTGTCTCTCTCGCTCTTAGGCGGGCTAACCATGACGCGTGCCTCTCACTCGCTCTCATTGTGAGCGCATAACGTGAGCGGAGCGTAACGCAGTTTCTTGAAGTGTCACCCGGCAAACCAATTTATAAGACGTTGTCACGTCAAAAAAAAAATAGCCAGGTACTTGGAGTAAAAATTAAAAAAAAACTAAACTACAAGAATATATGGAAGCTTTATAACTGAAATGATGATGTTTAAAACTACCATTAATGTCATGTCTCAAAATAAACACTCAGTTTTATAAATATTTCCATTAGCCATAGTGTTCCATAACACTATTATAACGGGTTTGCGTTACCAATTTGTATCATCGTAAACTGTCTGACACGATCTTGGTTCACGTGTCTCCAGAGACCGGCATACAAACAGTAGTCTTCGGTTTTTCTCCTTCAATAATGAGAGTGTAGCACGGTCAGTCTTCGGATGGGTGACAGTGGGTGGTACAGATTGCGCCTAAAACTGAAACCAAAATGGCGCTTTCTGTGCATGTGTAGTACAATAAGTTAGTAAGTTCGTATAGGCCGGGTGGCTAGCCCTGGTGTCAGAGTTTTTAGGCCGCCTGAGGCCTCTGACATGGCTAAACGGTTAAAACAACCGGGACCTACAATTTAACGTGTCATCCGAGCCACGGTAGCGCTCAGTTGGAAAATGCCACCCGCGGTCACCCATCCAAATACTGACCGTGCGGAACGTAGTACAATGCAGACAGCAGAGAGCGTGCGCAAGTCCGCAGTCAATACAGAGCCGTGAAATTATCTACTCCATCCTACTTACTTAGGTAGGTGAGTGGCGTGGCGTGGCGCATGCTGCATTTATAAAAATAATATTTTTAAAGAATTTTAGAGCATTATAAAGGCTGATTTCTAATCAATAACAACCTTTTAGGGGCTTATTCTGTACATCAAAGCTAACAACTTTTGTACTGCGACTTTTGTCAAAACTCATAAAAAAAAATCAGCTATTCCATACATTTTGTCGCGAGTGAACGATGTTTTTCTATGGAACAATAATATTTTTTTTTTGAGTTTTCACAAATGTCGCAGAATGCTAATTGATTTAGGAATAATCCTGTTTAAAAAAAACGGTTGCCTTTTGTAATATGCACAAATTAACCTGTGGATTGACATACATTCTCATATATTTATTATATTAAACATTGAAAATGTACCTAGTAAATAAAATGGTCACGTTGTATGACACGCTGGCAAGAGTAAATGGTATTTATTTAGGGTTAGACAGAACTGATATACTTCATATACATACTTAATGCAACCATAAGGTCAACGCGCTGAAAAATATCTATACCAATATTATAAAGAGGAAAGATTTGATTGTTTGTTTGCATCAAATAGGCTCCGAAACTACTGAACCGATTTGAAATTTTTTTTCCTTGTTGGAAAGCTACTCTTTCCCCGGTGAACATAGGCTATAATTATGATATTTTCAATAAAATTAGAGATCCTTATTATTTGACCAGCATTTCTAATTTGTAGTATCTCTATTGGTGTAGCATTTAGACTTCTCTAGCCAATCGTACCCGGGCAAAGCTGGGACGGGCACCTAGTTATTTAGTAAAAACTATGGGAGACCATCTATTTTATTTATACTGCAAGACTAAAGTAACCACATTCGGATATTAAGAACAGGGCCCTGATTCAGCTTTCCTTCATTCATCCATCCATCAGCAGCTAGTATACGCGTCGACTTGAGAACCTCCTCCGTTGTTTCGTCGGTTAATACAATTACATTGCAATTTGAATTGCAGAATTGCGTTGGATGCAAGCCGCTTGCAACCGTCTAAGTGTAGCATTCTCTTCAGTAACTAATCTAGATATTATACAGCTTATTAGTACAACTTCGATCGTAATCTCAATGTGAAACCTAGTTCGTATACATTATCATCATACGATATTTCCCCCGGATGGAAATAGTCTCGTGACTCAGAAGTAAGGACGATCAGAATTGGTCCGCAGCTAAATATAGAACAGATAAGGGTAAGGTCGCTTCTTGTTATCATTGAATGGTGTAATTCTATAAATAAATGTTATAAATACGGTTCATAAACGTTCCAGTTCGGTTACGTCTTAAATAGCTGCATAAGCTCAGGTAAAAAATGCATTTGCCAGAAATTACACAACCGATTTCAATAAGGAAGTTTCCCACCTCATAAAAATTAAAAATAATGATATACATAATAAATATAACCTACGTACAAAATTTGAATATGTCGTTCAAACCGGTTTATACCATTTTGAGATTGTTATTGTTGATTTTTTCAAATATTTTATTTTTTTCGAAATCTATTTCCAACGATTTCGATAAAATATAAATGGCAGTATAACAAAAAAAATCATCTAAATCAAATCCTATATTTGGCATAATAAGCGCTTAACAGACATACAAAAAAATTATATCATAAATATAGTTTATATAAAAAATAAAAAACACTATTTTTTATAAAAACGCATTGTCATCGTTCTTTGAAAAGTGTGCAAAGTTTAAAGAAAATCTGATCGCTCAAAGTAGGTCAAAATCGAGTTCAAAGGGGTTGGTTACAAACAAGCAAGCAAACATACAGGTGAAACTAATAAAAGCATGTTAAAAACTGTTCAATTGAGAACCTTCTTTGAAGACTTAACGAAGAGAAGAATGAAGACGAGTTACTCATTAGTTTTAGTATAAATAAATAAATAGAGTACAAATTTTACGTCGGAGAAACCATTTTCACCTCTACGGTAGACCTTCCCAGCTCGGAGGGTTACAGAAACTCTAAAAATACAAGTGTTTAAATTAAACAAGAACATTAGAACACTGAAAGTTTTTAATTACCATTTATTTCGGTTGGTGGCCATAAAACATGTGGCTTGCCGCTATTGCGTTCCGTGACAAAATATCTAGAATACAGAAGGTAAACTTTACTAAACGCGCGCGACGTGCACAGACACGGTATTTCGGAACACACTGAAAATATACTAAACAGATCGATTGCAATTGCCGCCTCTAGCAAAAATTGTGAAATAAAGAACTAATTGCACAATTTTTGCTACAGCAATTTTATCTGTTTTGGTTATGAGTTTATCATACTCATGCGTCACCCTTTTAGTATTAGCCAAAGTTGACAGTCCTGCAATGCTACATTTTCTAAATTTGTACAATATCTAATCTAGATGATGATCTAGAATGGATAGTCTGTGAACGATTAGCTGACGTAGACACGATATCCACTTTCGTTTCTTTCGAATCATAGCGTCGGTCGCCATTAATTGCAATAACGCATCCTGACCTCCCGCGAGTACGCGTCTTTTCGTGAGTAAAATAGTTACACCGTGCTACCGCTTCATATACGCAATCCTTCCTCGTATTCCCATTGTGATACGGGTATATTCAAAAGACACCGAAGAGAAAGTGTGGAACCATTGCTTGAGTCTTCAATAGCCAAGCGCAGTTGGAGCCGGCCTGCCCCAGAGGGCAGCCCACGCCAAAACCGGGCGTGGTGGGCCACCATTCTACGCTCCAAAAAAGCCTTGCCGCACCACAACTCCTGGCCGGGTAAACGTTCCTATTGTTACGAGATGGGTTCTTGGATAGTCAGTTAAAACGCCGATTATTCACTTTGCACTTTATTGCACACAATCACTTCACAAAAATCACAAAAACACACGACACAACTGGTTCGCACAAACACTTTACACTGGCACTGATATTCACACAGGCTAGTCACTTCACAATCACTGGTATCGCACTCTAACCCGAGTAGTTATCGCTTCGACGGTAAACGAATAAACTGATCCCCAAGGGTCGGCCGGCGTATTTATATCCGTTATTTCCTACAGTCTCGAACCTACGAGATATTTCGCAACATTACTCGATCTCAATAAACGCCATTGTGTTAACAAGTAAACAACTTGAAAGTTCGAGAATCCCTATTGTTTTTCACCAAACAAATAAACTCGAGTCATAAAGCCATAAAACCGAATACAAAAGGCACCAATAAAAACACAATAAAGCTTCACAGAACAATAGAGCTTCCCAGAACCGAATCACGTAAACACCGCACTCCATACCTACAACGGGCGTCTACTGCGTTACACTATCAATCTTTCCTTCTGTTTGTTTTTTCGTCGTTCCAAATTCTCAACAAGTTGTTTTTTGTATCATCCTACAGTCCACTTTAACGTTGAGCATTTGTTTTATCATTTGTATGCATTTGTTTTGTTTTATTTGTTTTAGTTTGAAATCTGATGTTATTGTTTTTGCTATAATTAGCATCAGATTTCAAACAAAAAATAGGTAGATCAAAATCTATCCACTCTTATTATGATGCTATAGGCAGACATATTGATACACATGTGAAATATTTTGTTTCAACTGGTCATTTTTTGGGAGGGTTTAAATTAAGTACGTACACAAGCTTTACCTCTGTTCTTTCGTTATTTCGAGTTTCGTTATTGGTGTAATTGCGTGTGGTTACATCTATAGGTGAGATAGTAGTAGACAGTAACAAATAAGTTTTTATGGCCGCGGTAGTGACCGGGATAATGTTATAGCTCTGTATAAGAATAGAGGTTTTTCAAGTCTTTTTGACTCTAATAATATTCTGATCTAAGAATACAGTTTATGTATCGTATCATAAGAGCTAAAAAAAGCTTCTGGAGTTTAAAGATCACAAGAAGTACCACATAGAGATCCCAGAGGTATAATGTAGTCGATCGAGATCATCGAGATAGTCTGAAAGAGATGCATTTTAAATATTATTTCAAAACTTATTGTTAATATTGATTCAAGTTTCTTGTTTATAATTATTTTAATCTAGTGCAACTATAGGGAGAAGCCACCGGATTCCGAGACACAGTTTTTAACTAGTTCGGAACCGGTGGATTCAATACAATAGCATGTATATTTTGTGTCCTAATAAAGATTTTGAATTTGTTACGGTACGAGTTGAAAAGAGTCATAGATATAATCTCGATTTAATGGGTGATGTAGCAATACATATTTGACAATTTTGACTGTTATAGGGCAAAAATTCCATACTTTTGAGATGAGAAGAGCCCTCAACTGCCCTGAAGAGTCGCGTAAACGTATTATGCTTACGTTTAGTTAGACTTCTGTAGTGACTTTAAAAGCGTTGCGCTCATAAAACATCTTTGTGGAAATTTATAGGCAATTAGTAGAAAAATACATTGCACAGTTAGGTAATATCAGTTTTCCACTCTATTGGCCGTGCCGTGTAGTAGGCGAAGTGGTGTGATTGATGTAAGGAGGCTGATATTGAACAATCTGCCGTGTGTAATATTGCATTTTGCCCTTGTTAGTTACGCCTATTGGTTTATTATAAAAAAAACGTATAGGCTAAATTAAAATTGAATTAACATATGTCAGAGTTTATAAATAGTCTAAAGGCATTTGAGCCGGAAAAACGAAAGTTTTGGGGCCTGCGATTCATCTTTTTATTTGACATATAAGAGCGTTTAGTTGTATCCACCCTTGAAAGTTCGGGTATTCGATGGCGTGGGTGTATAACTGTATAGCCAAATACACACACGTCATCGATTTACTTCTCCAGACTCGTGCTGGGGTATTTTTTAATTGTGAGGTTTTTTTTCTTTTACGGAAAACCAGTTCAAATCTCCCATAAATTACATCTATTCTTTCGACTGTTTTCTCATTTACTGACTGTGAAACGTATAAATAGGCATATTTTTACGCTATCAATACTTGCTAAGTGTTATGTTAAGTTTGATTGTTACTCTTTCGATCGACTATTTTTTTATGGATATAGTTGCGAAGTTATATTCAATTCATTATAATGATAAATTGTGTCAAATTTCAAATTGCGATGTTATCAACCGGATGTTTGCAGTGACGAATTAATTTTGCAAAAGCAATAATTGGGTCAATAAATACATTTATTCCACGATTATACAACGCCATAATTATAGGCGTATCTAATATTCTATGCTGCCCCTAACCTTGCTCCGTCCTCGGCGGTTGACCCAAATACAAATGGATCGAGAGTATTCTAAACATTGTCATTGATTTTATTGTAAGTACTGTTTTTTTCATTCGTATAATTAATTTGTGAAGCCAACTGTATAATTATGTAATTGTCGTTTTAATAGTGCGTGTTGCCTTAGCAACAGATTCTGACGCCGACAATGTTATTCATACATTTTATGATTAGATTAATTAAATGCAATTTATGAAAGATTTTATGAAACTATTTTCTAAAACAGATTTTTACGATCTCGCTCGACACTTTTAATAACTTTAGATCACTTCTACTTGTTCTAACTGTATGAAGGTAACCTCCGCTATAGTTCGCGTATAAATAACGTGACCATTTATGTTTTTTGTCAAAGCGGGACATCTGCGTATGTATTTGGTATTTTTTATCCAGTAATTAAAAAAATAACATGCACTAAAGAAGTATGCGACACTGCTATTGTGCGCGAGCGTAGCGACCGCGAAATTATTTGTTTTTTAATTTTCAATAATTTTAAAACATGCGAGTGACCAGACTTTTGCTGTTATACGCGAGGGAAGTGAGCGCGAAAATTTTGCGGTTACATTCAGTATTATTTTAAAATATAGGTATTATCGTTTGGTTTGTTTGCAAAAGCGGGACAATGTCGGCCTCGCTGGGGACACCGGGACAGACTGCTTGAAAGCAGGACTGTCCCGCCCAAAGCGGGACGTGTGATCACGTTACTTATAGATAAAGTAAGTACCTAAGGGTGGGTGGATAGCCCTGGTGTCAGAGTTTTTAAGCTGTGTTGACCACAGATCAAATTAATTAGATGATTGTATTCTAGAGGAGATTCATATCATACACACGCGAGTTTCTCCTACCAACACTATTCCTCATTTTTTTTTGACAGGCTGGCCACTGGGGGCGCTTCCTGAGTCCAGCCCCCGCCGCCTAACTCCCTAGAGCATATTCACACACGAATATCTGTTTATTACGTTGCCCCTGATCTCGGATTATTCTGTTAAGAATGTTAACATGATATTTTTATAGAGATTATTTCGGCAATACCAAAACTATCAAAAATATTTTTTAAACTGTAGTTACGAGAATAACAGCTATGTCGTTAGTTCTCCCTGTCTGAGTACAGCTCCCGGCTGAGTACGACTTGATTCTCTGGAACAGTTACATGATAATCCTACTAATTTTCCTTCTAACTACCAATCGCTAGGCTCGAATTCCAGTGGACCTCAGAATTAAATGAGTTCTATTATCCCCTCGCCTTAATCTGAGTCCATCCCCCAGGCCCGAGTATAACCTGATTCTCTTGAGCAGTCACAGGATAATCTTGCTATTATTTTCAGCATCTACAGATCCCTAGCCTTGAATTACATTTGGCCCCACTACTTCTCGCTTCCATTGGCCTCTCGCCCCATCCTGAGTCCAGCCCTGGCGCCCTGAATCTCGAGCAGATTCATACGCGAATATCTGTTTATGACGTTGCCCCTGATCTCGGATTATTGTGTTAAGAATGTTAATATGATATACTTTAATACGTCTCGCACGTGTTTATGTTATTTCAGTTGCGACAAGGACGTGACATGATTTTTCATATGCTGTATCTAGATGAATATGCCATTCGTGCATTAGCAAGTATAACTTGCCTCAATAAAGAAAACATCCGAAAATTCGTCCCTTTTGCTCGCACTCATTTGGATGTTGTAGTATGCAAGTGAGAGGACATGAATCCCTAAATATTTTCTTTATTGACTCGAGTTATCCTAATTGTTTCCATCAATACCGTATCAGCCGCAGGATTTCTATTTTTTGTTTTGTTTTTTTATAAGTTTTTTGTAAGTGGTCAAGGGCGCCACTAATTTGCTTGATAGAATTATGTCTCCCGCCGGACTAGTATACGTACCACGAGATAATTCTCACTACATGTCAGAACGAGACAGAGTTATGGTGAAGTATATATTTTTTTTTTTTTTGTTATTTCGAATAGGTTCGCGTTTGACTACAAACTGCCTAATGTTGAGCAGATGTGCGGTCTAGGGTGTAGCACGCTTACCTAGAAGATACCTACTCGGGATTTAAAGACACCCACGTTGTACTTTAACGGGAAGACAGGCCCAGGCAAAGCGTTCCACATTCTGACTGTTTTTCACACGTCGAAAAAAGTTTTTTTCGTGGTCGTATGCTAAGCTAGCAGGTCTCTCTTTTACATAGACTTTAGAAACCGTTTCCTGATTCATCTAAAATAATAAAATTTTACACGGATAGATTAGCGTTTGACCACATATTGTCTGATTTGAACAGAGATCTGAGTATAATTAAATTTATACTGTTCTATTTACGAGGGGTTTGTTTTGGGGAAACCCAATGTGGGACGAGAGAATAATAAAAAAATTGATTATGCTATTGGGGAAACCTAACGCCTACAAAGAAGTATCTGTTTACAAAAGTCTGTAACAGATGTAAGCATAAATGCTGCTAGTAAAATGAAAAAAAAAAAAGATATTTTCATTTATTAACTTAATTATTTTATTTTACATTTATTAACTAAACAAATACATGTAGATTGCTGCAGGCTATGTAAACCTGTCCGTATTATCAAAAAATACACGGTTTTGTTTCGTAAAGTAAACTTCTAGTTTTGTATGAGTGTCCCTATCAAGAACAACTTTTATGAGACTAACTCCGAAATAGCAAAAAATGAGTTGTTTATTAAATTCTATCGACGCGACAGTTTTTTACCGACTTCCGAAGAGAAGCATGTAGGTACTATTTTCGTCTCTATGTATCTTTAGGGTTATGTACCTCAAAAGGAAAAAACGGAACCCTTATAAGATCACTTTGTTGTCCGTCTGTCCGTCAGTGAGTCAGTTTGTCTGTCCGTCAGTCCATCCGTGTGTCAAGACCTTTTATCTCAAGAAAATACGAACATAGAAACTTCTCTTTTTTGGACGGACGGCCTAATATTAAAAAGCCTTATAACAACCACATTTATGAACCGAACTGCATGAGAGATTATGATAGTTTCAGTATAGATCTCGATTGAAAACCGGTATTTTTTTAAAATAGTGTACTTAAAACAGTTATATACTAGTTCGGTGTCAATGGATTAACGATAAATTTGTGATAATGTTTTCAGTTGAATAAATAAATTTAAGGGATATTAATAAAAACCAATGAATTCCTATTTATGTAAAGTGGGGATATTTGGTTTTTTATCATGGTCACCATCTACGGAACCCTATCATACACGTGTCTCGACACACTCTTAATTACTTATTTAATATCTTACTCCCAGCACAAAAAACGAATCGATTCTCACCTTATTTTATTTAGAAAACTTCCCATTCGGAAACCAGATTTTTCGTGGCTTACGTATTGTGTACCCCCATTTATTGTGTCACGTCATCGTAGACTCCCGTGAGGCTCCTATGGGGGCGGCCCCCAGGAGTCTATAGGAGCCACCTGGACCACTTTGGGAATCAGTGGTGTAAATTATCAGTCGCAGGTACTTAATGGTTTCAGGCGATCGCCCACCGCATGAGGTGTTTCGCGAGAACCCAAGAGAACAAGATAACTGAGCCGCATGCGATTTTAGTCACCTGTGTAAATAAGCTAGCGATGCGGCTTGTGAAGCGACTAGCCGCACGGCGAAAATGGACCCGTGTAAATCCGCCTTTAGTGTAGCTTTGGTGGAAACTGGAAACGCAGCCTAACAGTGAGGAAAGGCAAGGCAACATGGTCTGCCGCGCCGGCACAATGGCATCACGGTCGTTAACTCCTCTGTAATTGATAGCGAGATGGTGTGAGATAAATACCGCTCTAATGCTATATGACTGAAACTTTCAACGTTGCTCTTCTATAGAACGCAGTTGTAACACGATTTTCGGTCAGATAGCAAAGCGCGTATTTTATATTGATACTCGTAATTTGGATAATTATTTTACGCTAAAAAATGGTACCAATTTAAACATACGTATTACAAGTCGAATAGTTCGTACGGCAGTAATGTTCACATTATTATTGTTGTTTAAAAAAAAACCGGACAAGTGAGTCAGGCTCGCACATCGAGGGTTCCGTACAAACACGTTGTTAAAATAATTATAAACCTGTTTTAGCATGTGCTTTTATATTATAGGTACGATTTACTCACTTTGAATTTTGAACCCATATTTTGTGAATTTGGAGGCCCTATTTTGTTGTGATTTAAAAAAATGTACAGTTTTCAGATTTATTCCTATATATGTACTCTGAGACAATGCTCCTCGCCAAATTTCATAGTTCTACGAGTATGTCAACGGGAAGTACCCTGTGGGTGTTGATTTTTGTGAGTGCGAAATATGCGGTTTTTTACGACATAAACGGCTCTAACTTTTTTAAACGATAACTGAAAAGAGTTTCTTTTACACAACTACAAGAGTTCATTGATAAACGTATACAGTTTAAATTTCAACTCGATATCTTTACGCCTTCCCGAGATAAAGAGTCTTGACATACACACAGACGGACAGACGGACAGACGGACGGACGGACAGACGGACAACAAAGTGATCCTATAAGGGTTCCGTTTTTTCCTTTTGAGGTACGGAACCCTAAAAACGAATCAGCCGATTGTGATATTTCAGAAGTATCTACCGAACAAAAAAATGATCATCAAAATCGGTTCATAAATAATGAATTGGCGGAGTAATCGCCTGACATACAGCATACAAAAAAAAACATACACACGAATTAAAAAAACCTCTTTTTTGGAGTCAGTTGAAAATATAATAATGAACCGTTCCAATAATGTCACGCCATTATGTCGATCCGAGTACAGGAAGAGAGCTCCAAGGCGATCTCTTTGGTCCCTTGGGGCGTAAGACAGGGAGTCGTAATATCTCCGAATGTGTTAACTGCAATTTTGAAGATCGCCTTCAAGCTCCTGGAATGGAAAGGATTCGCCATCAATATCAATCATAATGGCGAATACATTACTCACCTTCGGTTTGGCAATTTCTGCGGAGACCTCAGTTCTTGAAGTTGTTAAGTCGTACTTCTAATTAACTAGGACAAGTAGACCAGTTACGTCCGAGTTCAGGAAAGAGGTCAATCGCCGATTCCAACTCTGCTAGGCACCGTTCGGAAAATTGTGTCATGTCTTGTCCGACATACCTCAGTGCCTGTGTTCTGAGGTTGAATATGGACAACTGCCGCATATCAACGTGATTATTACAAAAAGCATGCGATATGCGTACTAGTGTACTCAAAAAACCGTTATCGGCCAGATATTCGAAGACGCCGAACGCGGGGTCAGCCGAGGCCGTATCAGCTATGAATGGCCCACTGTTAGGAAGCACCGATAACCTTGCGCTCTTGATAAGATTTTTTATTTCTTTTTTATTTATAGCGAATAAGCCCACGCTTGACCACGTGGCCGAAAATGAAGCACGCAAGACTTAGAAGATACAAATTCTTTCTGACTTTGGAAAACTTCAAATGATATATCTTCAGGGAAAAGACAGCCTGTTCCATTCCTTGGTCGTACGGATCAGGCATGTAGAGGTCAAACCGCTTCTTAGTATCGAAGGAAAAGAAAGATTATGACAACAGGGAGACGGGGATCAGAATTACTTGATTATAATAAAATAGGGTTAATTGGTTAGGGATTTTTAAATATAATTTGTTTACTTATAGAGAGTGAGTTCGCCGCTTCTATCTTTTCTTCCTAGATCCCGATATGCATAATTATAGTGAGAATCTCCAAGCCCAACCCGCCGGGCTAGGATGAGCACCACGAAATATTTCGTTTGACAGATCAGAACGAGACAGAGTTATGGCAACGTATAGTATTTATATATTTGTCACTTTTTCGCACGTCGGAAAGAGTTCTTTTCGTGGCTTTTCGTGGTCGCACGCTAAGCTAGGAGGACATGATTGGCACAGAACCGAGGTATTTATAAGATACCCTTCTGTGGACAGATGTCCTCATTATGACCGCAGGATCGCGCTGGATGCAAGCCTCTTCCAACCGGTCTTACTAGAAAGGGGAGGCTTATCTCTAGCAGTGGACATTCTATGGCTGTAGGATATATATATATATATATATATATAGATAAAATTAATGCTCTCCTAGAAATAGACAATACAGTGAATTGTATTTTTTCTGCCAATTAGAACCTCGGTGTTACAAACGACAACATAAAGTGGTCGACAGTAATAAATCACTTCGAAATTTTCCAAACAAGGCAACGAAGGTATTTTGTTATAAAAATAGGCCTTTGTCGTGCTGATCTTTACGACGAAAGTCACCTAACGTTTTATTGGCGATTGAGTAATAATAGGAGACATCTTACACAATCTAAGCATAGATTGTGATATGGCTGCCAGAGACTGATATAAGTAGTACATAATTTTTACCTATTTTTATAGATAATAACTTCCAGACACAGAGCAACCACTAGAGAATATAATCCCGAGTCCCGATATCCCAGAATCCGGACCGTTTTCTGGCCCCAAAAATCTCGGGACTGTACTTGGCTAATCCCGGGATTTTCGGGATTGCTACAAACAGGTTACTTATCAAAAATTCCGTAGTTCCGGGATTGAAAAACATGCTCGGGATTGTATTCTCTAGCAACCAGCTATGTTCATCACATACTCGTAAATGCTTGCCCTGAGTGGGAATCAAACCCGAGCGTCTTTGACCCATAAGTCAGGGTCAGCAACCACTGGGCCACTGAGGCAGTCGAGTGAATAAGGCTGAGGCCTATTTCACTTAACTTTTCAGTATAATGTAATGCATGTTTTGTTTTTTTTTTTATTATTTAACGCGAGTTACAGTGGTTTCAAATGTTTCGTTTACGTTTTGTTACCATTGATTTATATTGTTTTCTTTTTATATTTCCAACTTTTCTTAGTTTCTGTACTAAGTAGGTACGTGATTAACAAAATTAAAATCGATCATGTCAATCTATCAAAAATCGTTAGCAACCACATTTTGTTCCGATTTCCAACAGCATTCCACATCACAGACAGTGAATGAATCGGTACGAGAAGGAAGTCGTTAATCATCGAACGTAGTCTCATTGAACGAAACGTTGTTTGAGCGAACCGAACTAATGGCCACTCGACACTCGCGTCTCTGGCACCACTGTCCTACATGTGGTACTAAATTATGTATTGACGTGATACACTGTGCTATATGTGGTACTAAAATATAATGTAGCGATCTGTTACACTGTTCTAGTCTTTCTTTACATCTTAATTCATTAGCAATATTCTAGGATGTAGTTGAACTCGTCCCTAGGACCAACTGTTACTGTGGCCAATTCCGTAATCACGAAGAAAAAGTCTAGTTTCGTCCCATACATTTGTGTATACCTATGATATCTGATTATGATCTGATCGTTAGCGTATCTAATGGTGGGGTGGCCTGTGCCCTCCTACCAATGCGCATAGGAAACGCGCAATACGCCAATGGATGCAAGCCACTTTCACTTGGTCATAATGCCAATTCATCGGGTCCATCCAGATGGCTAAACTATCTAAAATTCTCTGTGTTAGGGGTGGCATGGATTACAGGCAATGTGTAACGAACTAGCCAGAGAACAATAAAATTTAAATGCACCAGCCAATTATCGGGAATTTTCACTAAATGAAAACACGCGTAACCAGAAACTCGTGTCCTGGCATCTGTAGAAAGATTGGCCTTTTTTTCTTTTGTTTACCCTAGTTCTGCATTGTTTCTGGAAATGACCTTTATGCCCGCACTTACGACAAATTGCGTTGATCGCAAAGCTAGAACTATCGTCACTTTGTCCGGTTGGACCTTAACTCATAAAGCAAAAATCCCAATACTCCTGTATCGAAGGCAGAAGTAATACTGATTGAGCCAAGAAAATCCTACGATTTACTACGCCCTCATAACTTACTATCACTCACTACTATCTAACGTCTTTGCAATAGGACGATAACTAAACCAAGCTTGGGAGCTATACAGCATGCAGTACCCCTGCTTCTTACCACTTGAAACGGGAGTGCTTCCAACTCAAGTTTCAACCCAATCAACCAATCAGTCACTCTTCACGCGCCGTCTATGACAGACGTACAATCGTTCTTTTATTTTACAAACTGAAAATTACGTGGTCTAAGAAACTATGATAAGATAAAATGTCAACTTTAACGCAACGGTGTTGAGTCTAAAATGCAGTGTACATGAGAAAAAATTACATCAATTAAACTTTAATTGCATTGATAGTGCTTTCTCTTTCTAACTATGGCTAGTTTTTTGTTTGTTAGTTGTTTATATGGTGTTCGGAAAGTGTTGTGATTGAGTTTCCATAAACATTGTGTTGTTTAGTGCAGTGAACCTAATATGGCGAATCGTGTGATGGGATATGTTATATGCGGGTACAATTCCGTAGATAATTTGATGGTGAGTGCCTATCGCTAACTACCTACTACTGTGGTAATCTATAGTTTTTATTTTATTTCGTGTAGGTTTGCGTTTGACTAACACTGCCTGATGTTAAGCAACAGACTTCCTATGGAGATCTGTGGTTTTTAATTAGGACTTCTCAAGGACTAGGATAGATATATAGATAGATGAACTCTTTATAGCACACCAATAAATAAACAAAAAGAAGAAACAAAGAAACATGAACAGTGTTACAATGGTGACTAGGTTGTAGCCCGATTACAGAGGCGCCAGCGTAAATTTAATAGCAACGTAAAAAGCGTTCTCTCTATCGAATACCTAAATTGAAAAAGCTATTATAATTACGATGGCGCCTCTGTAATCGGGCTTATTATGCGGTCTAAGGTGTAACACGCTTACCTAGAAGATACCTATTTACTTGGGATTTGAAGATATCTACCTACGTTGAGTTTTAGCGGGAAGACAGACTCAGGCAAAGCGTTCCACATTCTGGCTGTTCGTATAGGTATACCTATTCTTATTGTACCTACTTATCTAATAGGGTGAAATGGCCAGTTTGCCGACCACCACCGGTTCACGACCACTTTTTCATAAAACCACTAATAAATAGTTAAATAAAAGCGCGCCAATGTTTGTTTTGGTTTTTGAACGATACTTTAGTCTATCGCTTCCACTCCGCGATACTGTGATTTGTCTTCTGATACGTGATTCACTTCAATGAGCCTGTGAACCAGACCCATAGTGGACGTGTCGGAATTGGTTGCACAAATTTACGAAAAAATAGTGAGAGGACACTTTTTCAAGCGCAATTAAAACAAGTTTTTGTCGAGATTCACGCATCCAAATGTAGCTTGGAATGTTTAGAAAAACACGTTTTTACCCCTAAAGGGTCATTTCAATGTAAAATATGCGCTTTTAATTAAAATAATAGGTGTTCGGCAAACTAACCTACTAAAATTGTGTATGCATCATTTCACGACCACATGGTCGGCAAATGACTATTTTCCATAGATCTTCTTCATAAATTTTCTAACTGATAGTTCATGGTACGGCATTTTAGTCTTTGTCAGTTTGATCTTTAGGCCGTGGTTTATGTACCCTTCAGAATGCGACCAGCAAAATGTGTTGATTACCTTTAAAATATAAAGCATTATTTCGGTGGTCGCCAATCGGTCAGCTAACGACCACGTGTCTTATGCCATACAAAAATTACTGAACAAGTAAATAATACTATTATTAAAATTACTAAATAAGTGTGAATAGGTGAAAAATAAATATCATTAATATAATTGAATGAATAATATCAGATAACTAAAATTAAATGTCATTTAGACATGATTATTTGATGCTGTTATTATTTGCGACCCTAAGAACATGATCTAAGGCTCTTTTTTCAATGGCTTTTGAGTGGACGTCAACTAACGAAAATGTCGGACGCAAACTGACCACATGTGGTCGGGAACTAAAAAATAGCACATTATGATAAATCATTATTCATTTTATACTTACTAACATAAAATACAAAAAAACAAAATGTTTTTTCAATTATTTAAGGTTTTTTTCTAAACTTCTGAGTATTATTTGAATCAGAACATTATCGTTATAGTGAATAATGTCACTTTAAAGACTACTAGTCCACTAAGTGGTCGTGAACTGGCTGGTTCACCCTATTATTTAGCTATTGACCGCGGCTTCGCCTGCGTGATTATATTAATTTTTGTACTTATCCATAGGAACCATAGAGCTATTACAACCAAAGGGATAGTGGTTGAAAAATCCGAAAGAGATGGATTGATTTAATATGACATGAGTTAAAAAGAGAGACAAATATCTCATTTTTCATAGTGGTCAATAATATTTTTTTTTATTGGAAAGAGTATACTTCGAAATTGGTCCCATTTAAATTTTATCGAAATAGGCTAAGCTATTTTTGATAAATCAACAATAATATGAAAAATGCTACATGGATCGATGTAGCATTTCTGTGCGAAATATTCGCGAATTCTGTACACGGGTGAAGTCGGTCATGCTAATTTTTACAAATAATAATCTTTGGTTGAGAATGGCCTCAAGCGACAACATCACTATCTCTCTGATTGTAATAACTCTGTAATAGGAACATTTTATCTTTCTGGGATATAAAGTCTTGTCACTTCTTGACCTTTGAACTATGTCCATGCCAAAAATCAAGTCGATATGTTGCTCTGTTGCTGCGTGAAGGAGTAACAAAGCAACAGACACACTTTCCGATTTTTGATATTAGTATGGATGTTTATCGCGGTGAGATGTAGGTATGTGATTACGATCAGTTATTATACCTAGATAATTAAACTTAGCCTCTAATGGTGCGGGAATAGATTGCTATTGTAATTTTCACAAATGTGATGTGTGCCAACCCGTATTCTGTCACGTGATGGACTATGTTATGACCTAACTCTTCTCTTAATGAGCTCTCGAGCGGCATAGAACACAGTTCAATGACGGTCACTGCAATATAATTATTTTAGTCCGAGTTTTTAAGGGGCTTGAGGGCCTCCGACATGATATTAGGACGGAGCGGGCGCGGGACGGGCTAAACGGGACCCGTACAACGCCCGTACGGCGCTAGTTCCATACGCACGTTCCCTACATATTTGTCGTGGCCTGTACGACGCCCGGACGGGGCCTGTCCGGGCTTTTACACAAAATGTATATATCGAACGTGCGTCGTACGGGCCCCGTCTGGCCCATCCCGCGCCCGCCCCGTCCTTATATAAATCAATCTGGAACCACAATCTAAAGCGTCATTCGAGTCACGGTAGCGCTCAGTAATGCCACCCGCATTATGGTATGGTCAATACGCCTAGCCAGTCTGTCAAACAAAAATATCGTTCTACAACTCAAGGCCCGCCCGCGCCGCCTGCACGCTTAACTTCCATGTGATAATTTAATCAGTATCGATTTAGGTCAATTAAGCTCATCTCCTTGAACCCGTCTCTGATATGTCTGATATGCTGCTCGAATTTTATAAATGGCGAACAGTGAAATTATTTTTTGTTAGTTTTTAGTGCGTAGGAAAGGCGTTTCTTTAATCGGGGCTACTTTTCATGATGTTTACACTAAATAGCCGCTTCCCATCGTTTTCATTTGAAATCCATAGGGGAGGCCTATGTCCAGCAGTGGACATCCTACAGCTGATAATGATAACACTGAATAATATTTATTAAAGAGATTTTTTCCAGTATTGTTTCAAAGAGGGTTCCGTGCCTCAAAAGGAATCCATAAAATCACGTAGTCAGTTTAATAAGTAAGTTTAATTTTAAGTTTAAGACAACATGATTGTGTCAAGTACATTTACGTAGTTCTCATGGAAGTACATTTTTTTTGGGTAGCAGAATTATCGTCTCGTTAAGTGAGATTAAACTATGACTTAATGCCGAAGCCCTCCGGGCGTCGATTTGATCCCTGTGCTCATAATTTTTTTACCATTTTCCTTCGCTATTATTTTGCGTTAAGTCGTATAGAAAATTATATTTTTAATGTAACATTTCTCGCACAAAAAATGATAATTTTACTGATAATAATAACTATCTCTAACCGACTTTAAATTGCTAACGAGTACACATATATTTTTGCGGTTTCTGTATCAGCTGCCATTACGGGACATTCTCGGTCAAAAAGTAGGTATTTCAGTTATCCTGTGTTATTGCTTATTTCACTACTAATTAATAAATACCTCGTTCTTACAGCTAATTAGCTAACTGTTACATCCTGTTTGTACGCCGGGGTTGCAAAATATCCTACGGATTAAACGTAATTGAACTTGGTTACGACATAATTAGTTTAACTATTAAAATTGTAATTTACATGATAATATGTTTACGTACTTTTCGGGTTCCGTACCCAAAGGGTAAAAACGGGACCCTATTACTAAGACTCCGCTGTCCGTCTGTCACTAGGCTGTATCTCGTAAACTATAACAACATGTACTAAAAAAATATATTTTAGGGGGCTCCCATACAACTAACTTGAATTTTTTGCCGTTTTTCGCTCGATATTAATAAGGTGACAGGTATCTACCTACCTGTCTTAAAATATACACAGAGTATTTAGTTGAATATTTACTTCAAAACTAAATAATTCAATTAAAATAAAACAAATATATAAATGGGACTCCCACACAACAAACCTGAACTTTTAGCCGTTTTTCGCTCGATATTAATAAGTGACCGGTAGAAATATACACATAATATTCAGTTAAATATTTACTTCAAAACTAAATAATTCAATTAAAATAAAACAAATATATAAATGGAGCTCCCACACAACAAACCTGAATTTTTAGCCGTTTTTTGCTCGATATTAATAAGTGACCGGTAGAAATATACACAGAATATTTAGTTAAATATTTACTTCAAAACTAAATAATTCAATTAAAATAAAACAAATATATAAATGGGACTCCCACACAACAAACCTGAACTTTTAGCCGTTTTTCGCTCGATATTAATAAGTGACCGGTAGAAATATACACATAATATTCAGTTAAATATTTACTTCAAAACTAAATAATTCAATTAAAATAAAACAAATATATAAATGGAGCTCCCACACAACAAACCTGAATTTTTAGCCGTTTTTTGCTCGATATTAATAAGTGACCGGTAGAAATATACACAGAATATTTAGTTAAATATTTACTTCAAAACTAAATAATTCAATTAAAATAAAACAAACATTTAAGGGGAGCACCCATACAAAAATGTGTTTTTTTGCTCGATAATAATAACGCCAACAGGAATATGCTGAAATATTCACAGAATATTCAAAATTAAACGTATATAAGGGGTATACGGTACGGAACCATACGTACGCGAGGGCTGGTCCGACTCGCACTTGGCTGCTTATCATATTAAATTGTAATTTGTATGATAAATATGTTCACGTACTTTTTATATTTATTATGTACATTGTTTAGTTGTGTTAGTGTGTGCGTTGATTGTTTACGATTTAAAATCTATTTGAGAACTTGGCAAACCATTTTAACTTGGAGATTTTATTTATATAAATTGCCAAAATGACCTAGAACTAGAAAATAAAGTAATGGCCACCTTGTACGGCCCATCCCGCGCCCGCCCCGTCCTTATATAAATCAATCTGGAACCACAATCTAAAGCGTCATTCGAGTCACGGTAGCGCTCAGTAATGCCACCCGCATTATGGTATGGTCAATACGCCTAGCCAGTCTGTCAAACAAAAATATCGTTCTACAACTCAAGGCCCGCCCGCGCCGCCTGCACGCTTAACTTCCATGTGATAATTTAATCAGTATCGATTTAGGTCAATTAAGCTCATCTCCTTGAACCCGTCTCTGATATGTCTGATATGCTGCTCGAATTTTATAAATGGCGAACAGTGAAATTATTTTTTGTTAGTTTTTAGTGCGTAGGAAAGGCGTTTCTTTAATCGGGGCTACTTTTCATGATGTTTACACTAAATAGCCGCTTCCCATCGTTTTCATTTGAAATCCATAGGGGAGGCCTATGTCCAGCAGTGGACATCCTACAGCTGATAATGATAACACTGAATAATATTTATTAAAGAGATTTTTTCCAGTATTGTTTCAAAGAGGGTTCCGTGCCTCAAAAGGAATCCATAAAATCACGTAGTCAGTTTAATAAGTAAGTTTAATTTTAAGTTTAAGACAACATGATTGTGTCAAGTACATTTACGTAGTTCTCATGGAAGTACATTTTTTTTGGGTAGCAGAATTATCGTCTCGTTAAGTGAGATTAAACTATGACTTAATGCCGAAGCCCTCCGGGCGTCGATTTGATCCCTGTGCTCATAATTTTTTTACCATTTTCCTTCGCTATTATTTTGCGTTAAGTCGTATAGAAAATTATATTTTTAATGTAACATTTCTCGCACAAAAAATGATAATTTTACTGATAATAATAACTATCTCTAACCGACTTTAAATTGCTAACGAGTACACATATATTTTTGCGGTTTCTGTATCAGCTGCCATTACGGGACATTCTCGGTCAAAAAGTAGGTATTTCAGTTATCCTGTGTTATTGCTTATTTCACTACTAATTAATAAATACCTCGTTCTTACAGCTAATTAGCTAACTGTTACATCCTGTTTGTACGCCGGGGTTGCAAAATATCCTACGGATTAAACGTAATTGAACTTGGTTACGACATAATTAGTTTAACTATTAAAATTGTAATTTACATGATAATATGTTTACGTACTTTTCGGGTTCCGTACCCAAAGGGTAAAAACGGGACCCTATTACTAAGACTCCGCTGTCCGTCTGTCACTAGGCTGTATCTCGTAAACTATAACAACATGTACTAAAAAAATATATTTTAGGGGGCTCCCATACAACTAACTTGAATTTTTTGCCGTTTTTCGCTCGATATTAATAAGGTGACAGGTATCTACCTACCTGTCTTAAAATATACACAGAGTATTTAGTTGAATATTTACTTCAAAACTAAATAATTCAATTAAAATAAAACAAATATATAAATGGGACTCCCACACAACAAACCTGAACTTTTAGCCGTTTTTCGCTCGATATTAATAAGTGACCGGTAGAAATATACACATAATATTCAGTTAAATATTTACTTCAAAACTAAATAATTCAATTAAAATAAAACAAATATATAAATGGAGCTCCCACACAACAAACCTGAATTTTTAGCCGTTTTTTGCTCGATATTAATAAGTGACCGGTAGAAATATACACAGAATATTTAGTTAAATATTTACTTCAAAACTAAATAATTCAATTAAAATAAAACAAATATATAAATGGGACTCCCACACAACAAACCTGAACTTTTAGCCGTTTTTCGCTCGATATTAATAAGTGACCGGTAGAAATATACACATAATATTCAGTTAAATATTTACTTCAAAACTAAATAATTCAATTAAAATAAAACAAATATATAAATGGAGCTCCCACACAACAAACCTGAATTTTTAGCCGTTTTTTGCTCGATATTAATAAGTGACCGGTAGAAATATACACAGAATATTTAGTTAAATATTTACTTCAAAACTAAATAATTCAATTAAAATAAAACAAACATTTAAGGGGAGCACCCATACAAAAATGTGTTTTTTTGCTCGATAATAATAACGCCAACAGGAATATGCTGAAATATTCACAGAATATTCAAAATTAAACGTATATAAGGGGTATACGGTACGGAACCATACGTACGCGAGGGCTGGTCCGACTCGCACTTGGCTGCTTATCATATTAAATTGTAATTTGTATGATAAATATGTTCACGTACTTTTTATATTTATTATGTACATTGTTTAGTTGTGTTAGTGTGTGCGTTGATTGTTTACGATTTAAAATCTATTTGAGAACTTGGCAAACCATTTTAACTTGGAGATTTTATTTATATAAATTGCCAAAATGACCTAGAACTAGAAAATAAAGTAATGGCCACCTTGTACGATAGCGAATTAATGAAAACTATAATAAAAGGAAAAGTATAAGGAAAGAGAGAAACAGGCAGACTATGGGGAATATTTTTAGAGAAAATAAAAATAAATACAGCTAGGACGCGTAGGCAGGTGAAAACGCAGACACATTGAGAAATGTTTTCGAAATTGTTGGTGATATATATATTTTTTTAATTTCCTCCCCTATGGAATCGGCGCCAAAAACGGTATTTATCCGTCCGTTTAAAAGTTGGAACAAAGTAACCCGGTCGGGTACATGCTTACTTAGTTATTACGTACATAAACTGCACTTACATTTTTGGGAAGTTGTATAAAAAAACGGAAAAAATTTATAGACGTTTTTTTCCGCAGTTTCAGAGTGGTTGTCTACTTTGTTATTCAGTTATTATTTTTTATAAAAAATAATTTAGCGTTTTGCCATGTCAGTGTAGTAAATGCATTCGAATTGAATTGGATAGAATCGAACCCTTTTTATTGCCGAGCCTACCGAGACCTTCCTGACAAGCCGAAGCTCGATATAAGATTGTATTCTCGGTCTGAATCTGAACTGATACATCAGCTCATATATTCTCACATAGGTACAATAATGCACACGTCTTATGAATGTCAAAAAGCAACATAATAATTATAACAATATGGCCTAAATGAAATTGCAGTACAAGGCCTGAAAGGATGTGATCTTTGACCGGCGCTACAATGGTGTATAAATACCGAGCACCTCTACAAAGTCACCCGCTTCAATGTAGGCTACCTTCAGAGTTACGATCCAGAGTAGAAAAAGGCAGAACGCAGATTCTTTCTCTTAGTCCTCACATTCGTGTTTGTGTGTTTGTCTTATTTGCTCAAATACAGCGATGTGATGAGGAGATCCGCAGACGAACCAAAGTTACCGACATAGCTCAGCTGATTAGCAAGCTGAAGTGACAGCGGGCAGGGTACATAGTTCGAAGAACGGTTGGCCGATGGGGTAGTGAAGTCCTCAAATGGAGACCACGAACCAGCAAGCGCAGTGTAGGACGTCCATCGACTAGGTGGACTGACGATATAAAAAAGATCGCTGGAACGCGCTGGATGCAGGCCGCTTCCAACCGGCCTGGGGGAAGCTTATGTTCAGCAGTAGACGTCTCGCGGCTGATGGGTGGATGGATGGAAGTGGTTCGTTTTTGCCTATCGCACTAGATAAAAGCCGCTTCCAATGAGTCTTATTGGTGGTCTATGAGCCCTACGTCCAGCAGTTAACGCTCTATGGTTGATAAGGATGATGATGTAAACAAACATCAAACGGCTAATATTCGTAATGAGCAGATAACTAAGTGTGAAAAAAATCAGTTTTCATTTCCGAAAATGTTATCAGGTCATGAGTTGACAGACGAGGTGGGCAGATGATCTTATCAAGACCGCAGGATCATGCTGGATGCAAGTCGCTTCCAGCCGGTCTTATTGGAGATCTATGGGGGAGGCCTATGTCCGGCAGTGTACGTCATATGGCCGATGGATGGATGGATGAAGTCACTGTTACCATCATGAAATTAATTGTAACACAATCAAGATGTTTAATTATTTTTAAGTCACGACAATCAACGCCCGGAAAATATGGTTCTCTGTTTTTTTTTCTAATCTTTGGGTACGGTATCTCAAGGAAAAATAGCTTCCATACAAACACAACGTACCAAAATAACTTATCCAGTCACGGGTTATTTTAGTCAGTCATACAAATCCATACAAATATATTATGTATAATTGTATCGACTTCGGTAGCGGTATAGTTGCAATATTTTCCTGTTGGGTGTTGGTAAACATTTCGTGAAAAATTTGACTTTTATGCACTTTTGCGACTGAAAAATTATAATATCTGTCAATTCACATCATTTTCTTTTGGACTCGAATTACAAATATTGAGAAAAAAAATTGGTTGTCAGTGAAGTCGGTTTACGGACGTTTTACGTGATACCGTCATAAGAAAACATTGTTGAATCAACAAGTGAAGCAAGTCGAACGCGTAGGCCGATAGTGCCTCTCTATCGCATGTTCCGTGGTCTCGCTTGCGCAGCTCAGGCGGAACGTGATACTGTTTGTGCGTGTAGCCGACGCGACGTTTATCGATTTATAAGACGTTATCACGTCAAAAATCAGTAGAACTAGGTAACAACAGTAAATGGGTAAGTCGCAGGCGTACGCAGGGTGAGAAAACTAGTACCGGTAGCTTCGATCAGGAATACACGATAGTCATTTTCTACTTATATTTTTAAAGTATTTACTTATTGTCATTTTACTAGCGACCCGCCCCGGCTTCTGATGTTATTTTTAAACTTTTTATTCTTAAGTTAACCCCCATACGCCCCGTAACACCGGTACCCACCTTTATATACTACGGGACTACTCTCACTGAAATCTATAAATAAATACGTTTCGACCGAGTTACATCGAGTAGACCCCAGTCGGGTAGATTCCGTGCGCGATTAGTCCCGTAGCAAACGGCAGTATATGGAGTTGGCAATAAAAGGAAAGATTTGTCCAATTAACAACTTCATTTTACCATCACAAGATTGAGTTTTTATCACCTCTCAGTAATGTTCATATCTACCGCACTCTCGACTTGTTCACACAGCAGTTTGAACTCGGCCTGCGCCCACGCATGTTGCGCGGCTATGTTCTTGTTGGAGTCAGATTTTTTGGGCGGCGGTACGGCCGGCTTGAATGACATCGGCGACTCGTCGTCCTGTTCGAATAACTCCACTGGCGATCTGCAATAAGAATATACGCCTTAGAATATACTAGCGACCCGCCCCGGCTTCGCACAGGTGTATCCTACTAATATTATAAACGTGAAAGTTTGTGAGGATGGATGGATGTATGGATGTTTTTTACTCTTTCACGCAAAAACTACTGAACCGATTGAGATGCAACTTTGCAATAATATAGCTTATATATCAGAATAACACATAGGCTATAAATTATAATGATATATTGCGTATGCGGGCGAAGCCGCGGGTAAAAACTAGTTATACATATGAACTTTCCTCTTGAATCACTCTTTTTAAAAAAAAAACGCATTAAATCCGTTGCCTATTCTTATAGATAACTCATACATAAGGACAGACAGACAGGGACGCGACTTTGTATGTAGTGATTATACACAGATATGTTGTAAGGGTAAATCGTGTCGAACTGCGTCGATAGAGCTACTGTAGCAGGTTGGGTGCTTGGTAAACATTGGGACGTGTTATGAAAACTTTCCCCCGCTTATTATGTAGTTTTGAGACATTAAATTGGCGATTGAAATATTTAAAGCTATCATCGTCTACGCAGCTCTTGGATTGGAGGGCGATTATCTCAAAGAAATAATTGCGCATAAGTGAATTTTTCATAATAGTATATCTTGTGAGGGAACGAAAGAACAATGAAATAGGTTTTTGATACAAAATATAACTTCGCTTCATGTCTAGCTTACTTAAGTCTAAGAGCCTTACCGTCTTACCACAAAAGTTTTACGCACGTTAGTAGTTTTTGCAATGTTTAACAGTACAAATTGCATGGTTAGACAGTGTTTAAGGCGTGTTTGTCTTTTATGGTAAGGCGGTTAGTGTCTGCCCCTATAACGTATGATACCATGGCAGGGCTAAGGACGTGTTAGAAAAAAACGACCTTTACATTGAAAAGTATGAGATTATGGCCACTACACCGTTATGGCACCGACCAGCACCGTAGCGTGCCATGCATGGATCATTTCGGCACCGGCAAAATTTTCTCGACGACTATTGTTTTGACGTACGTTGTAGTGGGCATAGTAAAGCGTATTGTGTTGTCTTCCGTGCCTGATTCGTCCTCAGAAAGGACATGCGGGCTTAGCATACGGACCATGAAATAATGCTATCGACGTGTCAGAACGTGACAGAGTTATGATGAAGCATATATCTGTCACCTTTGCACACGTCGTTAAACTCTTGTCGTGGTCTTGTATGCTAAGCTAGATGGTACGGTACCTTATGATGGGAAGTCACTTTTAACGATATGCACATATAGGCCGGATCATACAAGTCAGCGGATGTGAAGTTAGCTACAAGCTGCGCAATATCCAATCAACGCGCAGCTTTTTGTGAGCTTCTGTCAGGATTGGATATTGCGCAGCTTGTAGCTAAATTCACATCTGCGGACTTGTATAATTCGGCCTATACGTACGTCAGTAGGATAACACAAATTATTCTCTTCAGTTGTGACGGTGGTTCATAGTATTTACTACTCACAATCTCAGAGCAAATAAAAAAATCTATTTGCTCTGAGCTCACAATATCGAATATCTATCAATCTCGCTATTGCATAGCATCTTGAATTCTTGAGCCAGCAGTCCGCAGCAATACAAACAAGTGAACGACTCATTTCCAGGCCGATGTCCAGGGAACTGGGCTGGGATAACACCGTTTCTAACCGCGCCCGAATTGGGCTACTGATGACAGGGTTGCCATGTTTCCAGGTAGTAGACAGACTTTGGGGATGTCAACAATTTAGGCTATTTGATCAGGCTCCACAGGGGAACCTCCCCGCCCCCGAAATCGTGAGACAGTTGATCTTACAAAAAAATCATAGACAAAATTATAAAATTACGACGTACCTACTGATTTCTATCCTAGATTCTTATTTTTCTGTATCTTTGACAAAATGTGAACGGAACAGCTGACTTTTATTGCGATATCTTTGGCCCCATAGTTATAACTATGTACCCTTTCACGCAGCAACGTAGAGACGAGTAGATTTGATTTATTGCATAGATGTACAATTGTACATGCTTTAAAGTGGCACAAGGGAGAGGAGGCCTATACCCAGCAGTGGGTCGATAAAGGCTGATGATAATGATGATTATCTGACTTTAAAATCAAAGTGTCATACTATACTTTTTATGGCGAAAATATAAAATTATAAATTTTACGCGAACACGCGATTTTTTAAAAAATAATATCACAATTTCGTACACATTCTGCTGGCAACCCTACACACTGATGCACAGTTATATCTGAATTGGGTTACTCTGCAGTGAGTTCTAGAAACTATTGGAAATGCAAAGTTAAAATGGAAATAGACTTTTCTGGGTAATAGTTATTGACACATTTTTGGCCTTGATCGCGTATGGTGATTTTCTTCTAAAAATTGCTAACGGTATTTAATCGTCATCTTTTCTCGTTTCTTTTAAAATTGCTCTTGCTTAAATTGTACTAGACACATGTAGTATAATTTTTTGCGTGAAATGGATAATTTTAAATGAATTTCTAGAAAAAAGTCGTTCGTAAAGATAAGTATACGTCCAAGGCGTTTGAAGTTTAAAAATTAACCCCCTGATATATGCCGTGGTGGTCAAGAGGTAGTGACACCCGCCTTACAATCGTGAGGTCGTGGGTTCGAATCCCCGGTCCCGTACCAATGAGTTCTTTGGAATTTATGTACGGAATTTCACACCACAGGCTTTTCGGTGAAGGAAAAACATCGTGAGGCAACCTGCATACGTCCGTAGAAGAAATTCGATGGCGTATGTGAATCCACCAACCCGCACTGGGCCCGCGTGGGGGATACGGCCCAATCACCCTTCGTGGGTAGGCCTACGTCCTGCAGTGGACTACTAAAAAGGCTGGTACAGGTACAGGTACATGTGCCAATCTTGTCCTGATTAAAACTCGCAATTATTACCATATCGTCGACCCAACAGGCTGGTAGACTGTTGATAGCATTTTAACAATTGTATCCACCATCTGATTTCCAAACAATTTGTTTTTATTAAAAAAAAACTGTCATAGGTCAAATTTTTACATAATGAATGCCAAGGAAAAACAGTTTTCTCCAGGGCCAAAAACATGCTAAAGCAGTAATATGACCTAACTCAGTGTCCAAAAAAGGGAACACCAAAATCCATAAGAGAATACGCTCAATAGGCAATACGAGTACAAGGCTAGCGATGACAAGAAAATGTGGCCTTGTAAGCCAATTTATATAACTCGTGCCCTAAAACAGACTGTCGACAAGGATCTCACCGGGCGTGACTCCGCCCGCATCAATTATTCGATTCCAATTGAACTCGTTACCTCGTCCAGACGCGAGAGACAATCGATTACGGCCGCGCATTCGATGCTTTGAATCGATAGATGGATTCCAATGTTTACCTATCGATTCCTTCAGCACTACTGACCAGAAGAAAATGTGGCCTGGTAAGCCAATTTTTTTAGCTCGTGCCCTATAACTGTCGACAAGGATCTGCCCGGACGTGACTCCGCCCGCATCAATTATTCGATCAGACATGAGAGACAATCGATTACTTCCATCGCGCACTCGATACTTATTAAGAAGAATCCGCAATTTCCTTCCCACTGCCACCAAGGCTGCGTTAGCACAATCTCTTCTTCTCCCTATTTTGGACTACGCCGACGCTTGCTATCTTGACTTATCCCAGGAGCAATTTGTCAAGCTCGAGCGCTTTCAAAATCTTTGCGTACGATTTATCTTCGGTCTTCGGAAATATGATCACATTACTCAATTCCGTAACAAGCTTAAGTGGCTCCCTATCCGTCTTCGCCGTGATACCCATATTCTTTCCCTTCTCTACAACGTTCTCTTTAAGCCTTCTTCTCCTTCGTATTTAAGCTCACGCTTCACTTTTCTCTGTGACACTCACTCTGTCAATCTTAGATCTTCTAGCAATCTTCTTCTATCATCTCCATCTCACAATACTGTCTTTTACGATTCTTCTTTCTGTGTCCGAGCTGTGGCTCTCTGGAATGACCTTCCAGTGACCATCAGGCGTGCGCAGAGCGTTGAATCTTTCAAGACTCAAGTCAAGGAACACTATCTTGCTAAGCAGTTTTAAAAACTGATATTACTTATCGCTTACGTTTTAACTATCTGTATTTATTTATGTATGTAAGTAGGTTTATTTTTATTGTATGTATTATAAGAAGTATTTGTGTATGCCTATTATTATGTAGTGTATTTTATTGTTTTTGGATATTTATAGCTTTACTTTATTTATTTATGTTTACACCACCGTCCACGTCAATTACATGTTTCCACACAGTAGAGGTTGTCTGGAAGAAATCGCTTTTAGCGATAAGACCGCCTTTTGTACCATTCTTCTGTCGTTATTTCTTTTTCTGTTATGTTTTACTACTTGTGGTGTCAACAAAGTGTTTTTGTATTGTATTGTATTGATACTTCAAATCGATAGACGGATTCTAATGTTTATCTATGAATTCCTTCAGCACTACTGTTACAGAAGAAAATGTGGCCTGGTAAGCCAATTTTTATAGCTCGTGCCCTATAACAGACTGTCGACAAGGATCGGCCCGGGCGTCACTCCGCTCGCATCAATAATTCGATTCCAATTGAACTCGTTACCTCGTAAACGAGAGACAATCGATTACGGTCACGCACTAGATTATTTAGATCAATAGGCGGATTCTATGTATTTATAGTTCTTTATTTGCATTAATCTCTTGAAAAAGTCTGGAAAAAAGATAATACACTCGCGCAGCAGAACGTCCACTCGCATGAATTTGAACAGATGTAATTAGAAATTAGGATTGCACCGGATGCAACCAATCCCATTGGAAAACTGAGTAACCTAAGAGTCCGAAGTTCTCGAATGGAGGCTACGTACCGGCAAGCGCAGCGTTGGACGTCCACCCACAAGGTGGACGGATGATCCCATCAAGACCGCAAGATCGCGCTTGATGCTAATTGCTTCCAACTGGTCTTATTGGAGGTCTATAGGGGACGCCTATAACCAGCTATGGATTTCGGAAACGGAAGTTGAAGCGAGGTGGTCAGTATCAGTTAGGAATAAACAAGTTTATCGCATATTATTATCGAGTTTTCCACATCTCGTATCGAATGCGTCGAGCATGGTGTGACAATTGGCGTACTCAATCGATTCCCATTGTCATTCCCCGTGTGTCGAGCCTGCCGGCGACGTTTCCGCGATGTTTTCCTGCACATTGTGTTCTAATTATAGCCTCGTGGTTAACTTTCCATCTACACGGTGTTATTTATACAACTGTGGGAAACATCGGTCAATAGATCGATAATGTCGGTTTTTCACAAAGATTTCTTTTCAATTTGTCGTTATTTGAATCGTAGAAACAAAAAAAAACCGCGGAAAATAGAGCGATAAATCGACTATGTCGGTTTTTCAGAAGTGGGATTGAAATACTCCTTTTTTTTAATTTGCGCTTAAGTATATAGTACTATAGTGTCATGCGTATTATTTTTATCGCTCGACCCAAAAGTGGGTGGCTATAAGTTTGGTATGTGTGTTTGTCTGTGGCATAACATATTTAAATAAATTAGTCCGAGTTCGATGTGTTTTTTCCATTTGAAAGTGAATGTAATCGATATTATTCCTAACTATCTTCTAAAAGATATATAAAAATCTCGCGTTTGTTAGCGAAATCTTCAGAAACGGATTGACCGATTTAAAAAAATGTGTTTATTTGATAGGTCTGAAAATAGGTCGACAGCTATGTTTTATACACTACTACTAGTAATTTAACTTAAAAAGTTAAGTTTTTTTTTATTTATTAATTTGTTTAGGTTTGTAAATATAGTATAGTAGTGGTATTATATGGTTTAGTCTAGGAGAAAATAACTAGATGAAAACATGTACCTAAAAATTAAAATGTTAAATAATTTATTTCTCTAAGTACAATACATGAAATATGTAGCCAAGGCCATCAAACTAGGCGTGAGAACACCTATTTTTATGGATATATTTCCTAATAATTTCATCATTATGAATTGTACGGTTATATTTAAAATGGTATCAAAAAATTCTTAACTTCTTAGTTAAAAAAATAATAATAATGTTAAGTTTAAAATGGTCTGAGCTTACAAGTAATGTTACGGTGTTTTTTTGTTTTATAAGTTTCAGAGTAATTTTATTCATTTCAGATTACTTTCTTGAAGTCAAATCAATTAAAAAAAATTGCAAAAAATGATTTACACATTTCATCTGATGGTAATTCATAAAATAAATATGATGCATTAAAAATCTTAAAACAAATCTTTCAAAATGTTGTTGTTGTATAGTGAGCATACTTATGACAAATACTTCAATCGCTAATGATAACTGTCGTTGCATAATCAATTGTCGTTGTAGGTAATTAGTATTTCTGCTAATTCCCAGTGATTTTCCGCAATAAACTGCTGTTAGTGTTCATCGCATGTCTATTGTAGACATTCTCAGCGCCAACTTCTACAAATGTTTTGTCTGTAAATCCCTTTCATTATTTATCCTTACTATATTATATATCCGAATGTGTGTGTATGTTGACTTGATTTTTGTTTGGCATAGATATAGAATTGCTATTTAATACATTTTATCGAAAGCAAAGTCCATCCATCAGCTATAGGACATCAGCGTCCACTGCTGCACATAGGCCTTATGGATCTCTTATAAGACCGGTTGGAAGCGGCTGGTGAACCGCCTTTGTACGGAACAGCTGATTTATTTCTAGACTTCAAGGTTGGTCTCATTATAAAAATTGGTCATAGTGATGGGTATATAATATCCAATCCCATCCTATAATATGTCCTTCGTTCCGAGAAACCTCTAGTATACCTAATAATACTAAATAATAATAAATTGATTACATGTCCATGGAAATACGGGAGTCAATACGCTTGCTTGGCTATTGCAATAAAAAATTCATTTGCTTTCCTCTTGTATGCAGTATAAAAGCTGTAAAAACCAGAAATTACCATTATGTGTGGAACATTAGATACATATATGACTATCGCCTATGTCTGAAAGCTCGTCTAATAATTGTTTTTGGCAAAAAACAGCATGACCGACTTCACCCGTGTACAGAATCATTACATAGTATAAAACAAAGTTGGTTTCCGCTGTCTGTCCCCATGTATGCTTATGTCTTTAAAACTACGCAACGGATTTTGATGCAGTTTGTTTTAATAGATAGAGTAATTCAAGATAAATGTTTATATGTATAATACACCTGTGCGAAGCCGGGGTGCATCGCTAGAACGCTAATGTTATGCACGGATCGATGTAACATTTTTCACGTTATTGTTGATTTATCAAAAATGGCTCAGCCAATTTCGATAAAATTTGAATAGGACCAATTCGAAGTATTCTCTTTCCAATAAAAAAATAATTAATGAAATCGGACTACTGTGAAAAAAGTTATGCGTGGTAATATATAAATATATATATATATATACACAGTCAGGTCATAAATTCTGTCACATGTTTAATATAAAATAATTGAAACAAGTTTATTCATTATGTAACCATTTATATACCAAAATGAACTTAACAAAACATAGATTCTTATGACAATAAAGTTTATTCAAAATGACCTCCGTGATTTTGAATACAGGCCTTCAATCTGCGCGGCCAGTCGTCTATCGCAGCACGAACGAGGTCCGTCAATATCGGCGGCTGCCTTAATCAAGGATGTCTTGAGTGACTCCAAATAGGCATGACGCTTTGAGCACGCCTTTTCCTCCAAGTGTTGCCATATCTTGTAATCTAACGGACTCAAATCTGGACTGGAGGAGGGCCAGTCTTCGTGCCGGATGAAGTCGATTTCACGCGCCGCCAGCCAGTCTTGTGTGCTCTTCGCTCTATGAGCTGGCGCCGAATCTTGTTAGAATACCCAGTGCCTGTTATTGAACATGGTATGAGAAACAGGTTCCACAAGGTTCGTCAGGACTGTATTTCGATACACAACTGCAATCATTTTTACACCTTTTTCACAAAAATGTACCTCTGTTAAGCCCCAATAAGAAACTCCCAACCATACCATGAGCGAGGATGGAAAATGACCTCGTTGGACACGCGGAATACGATTGCTCGCTTCTTCACTACTGTGTGCGTACACCTTATCATTTTGTTTGTTGTTGTAGCTCTCTTCTACGGTAAAAAAATTATCATCCGAAAAAAGAATTTCCCGATATTTTTTTCCCGCATACCGCTTCAACAAAGCGCGGCATCTCTTCAGTCTCAGGTCCATTAGACGAGCATTTAAACGATGTCCTGTTTTTCTTCGATATGCCCGAAGCCCTAAGTCTTCATTTAACACCCTTTTCACCGTGGTTCTGCTTAACCTCATCTGAAGGGCCAACAGTTTCTGCTTACGTTTGGGATTTCTTTGAATTCGCGCCTTCACAACTTTAATCACTGCTGGAGTCCTAACAGATCGAGAGCGACCACTTCTTGACCTGTCATCTACACCAGAGTCTTCATTGTATCGTTTGATGGTACGATAAACGAATCTTTTGGTTATAATTATTCAAATTTTTCAATGTGTCAAAAATTTGAATTGGCGCGTAACCGCAACGATGCAACGCAATAACTGCAACACGGTCTTCTTTAAGCGTCCACTCCATATTTTAAAATGAGTAAAATTCTAAAAAGCATACAGTTTTATTTTCATGAACAATTCGAAATTTGAATTCAATAAACTTTTTAACGGCCAGCATTCTAAAAGAAAAGTTTTTACTGTGTGACAATACTTATGACCTGACTAGGTATATATACGCGTCGATTTGTATACCTCCTCCGGTGGTTCGTCGGTCACAAATGCTTAATCAAGTTTTAAATTACAAGCACAAGAAACATAATCACCTACCTAGTACTTATCAAGATCTCATATGTTTACACACAGGAGCACCGCAGTCTCCGAGCAGCTGTCTCGCTCTCTCTCCCAGGACTCCCATATATCTATCTCGTACACATGCACCGTTGCAGGGCTTTGCCCCTAGCACGTGCGATACGGTTCTCTTTTAGCGGCAAATTATAGCCTTTCGATTCGCCACGGAACTAGGGGCACCTCGATTCAAAAAATGGTTAACATCAGGCGCATGTAGTCAAACGCAAAAAATTAGAAAAAAATTCAGGTTTATAGCAAAATTGTGAAATCTTACTTCTTACTAATATTATAAACGTGAAAGTTTGTGAGGATGGATGGATGGATGTATGGATGGATGGATGTATGGATATTTGTTACTCTTTCACGCAAACACTACTGAACGGATTGAGATGAAACTTTGCAATAATATAGCTTATATATCAGAATAACACATAGGCTATAAATTATAATGATATATTGCGTATGCGGGCGAAGCCGCGGTTAAAAAAAGGTCACTCATAGACGTTCCTTTTGAAAAAAAAACATTAGTCCTACTTAATATTATAAACGCGAAAGTTTGTGAGGATGGATGGATGTATGGATGTTTGTTACTCTTTCACGCAAAAACTACTGAACGGATTGAGATGAAACTTTGCAATAATATAGCTTATATATCAGAATAACACATAGGCTATAAATTATAATGATATATTGCGTATGCGGGCGAAGCCGAGGGTAAAAACTAGTATTTAATAAAATAAGTGAAACATTTATTGAACCCAACCACGAAAATTACTGTAATTCGTAGCTTTGTCCTAGTGAAATGTTGATTTCTGTCTGACTAACATAAGAACTTTTATTTTTCCGCGATAAGGATAGCCTATGACACTGCATGCTAAAAATCAAGTCGATCAAGTTGGTTACTGACCCCAACCAAATCGGAGTCGACATTCAACGTACAACATTGCTACAGCCGTCCGACAATGTGCCAAGTGCCAATAGTACTGTAACAGCCTTTTTAATAGTCCACTGTGGGACATAGGCCTATTCACGAAGGGTATTTGGGCTATATCCACCACGCTGGCCAGTGCGACTTGGTGGATACGCCTTTGAATTTATTTTAGGTCGTATAGGTAAGGTAAGGACGTAAGTAATGTGTAATGCCAGTGGTGGACTGAAATTCCACACATACATTCTAAATAATTCATTGGTACGGGACCGAACCCATGACCTCACGATTGTAAGGTGGGTTTCACTACCTCTAAACCACTATCACTACGAATTCTACACGCATGATAGTCATGCAAATAAATACTTTGACTTGACTTTAAGTTTCAAATTCTTCTGCGGCTAATTTTTCGTCTCGTTTGATCACTTTGCCCCAGTTGGTATTTATTTGATGTGTTTAATTCTGGGTAACACCGATCGTATCTCATAAACTACTAAACTCGTAAATAAATCCAGGTTTGTAGTTTACTTGGAATATTATTTTACAGTAAAACTGTCAGGTAGGCCACAGACAGGTCAGAAATGTTTACTATGTAAAATACAAATAAAACAACTCAAGGTGAGTCAAAGATATTTCATAGTAAGCTCAAACTTTGTACCATGCACAAACTATTATAGATACTACGTATGTACCATGCTTCAAAATATCTGAGCGTAAAATACAGCAAATAATCGGCCAAGTGCGAATCGGACTCGTACACGAAGGGTTCCGTACCGTGGGAGCCCCCTTAGCCCCATTTCAAGCGCCTACCTAATACTGTGAGTGTGATTAATATCGAGCATAAAACGGGAAAATACGTACGTAAGACGTTTGTTGAATGGAAGCCCTTTTAGAATATCTATTTTATTATGTTTTTAGAATTTATTTGTTGTTATAACGGCAACAGAAATAAATCAACTGTGAATTTCAACAGTCTAGCTATCACGGTTCAAGAGATACAGCCTGGTGAACAGACAGACATACAGACGGACGGACGGACAACGGATTCTTAGACATGCCTAATCGGTATTTAATGCTTATTTATTTTTTGGAATGATATTTTTTTCGGGTATTGCGGCGTTTCGCCCCGCAAGCGGTTCTTCTTCGCTGATTTTCGATTGCCTGACCGTTATATTTTTCGGGCAACATGATAATAACTTGATCGGAAAATATTTTCCTACCTAATTTGAACGCTGTTCATGCTGTTATTAAAGAAATCAATAGCGATATAATTATTTTATCAGTACCTAATATTATTTTACTAGCACAGATCAATCTGGAGAAATCGTAGTTCTCGTTACAGCCATACATACATGTATGAAAATTGTTTTTGGTAGGAGAAGAGTTTGTTAAGCACGATTTAAAAAAAAAATATAGGTTCTCTCCTGAACATAGGCCTCCCCCATACATCTCCTATAGGGCCGGTTGTCAGCGGCTTGCATCCAGCGCGATCCTATTGTTATTATGACGTCATCGGTCCATGATCTGGGTGTACGTGCTAACACTGTGCTTGTTGGTCAGTAGTCTCCACTCGAGAACAGACTACAACCACTTTTATTTTATTCGGGACAACCCTAGTCGCAAACGGTAACAGCAAACTGTGGTGAATGGACCACCATTCGCGTCTTTTATGACGCCTAATGGGTGCTCGAGAACCTGTGGCAAAGAACCTATGCCTTACTTACCGCTTCCTAATAAATCACTATCAAAGACTTGATAGTGATTTATTAGATTATATTATTGATCGTTTACCGAAACGACTATCGGGACAATGATCGTAGAGTCCACATCCCACATGGCGGTAACCTCGTGAGCCAAGTCAAGGTACTTGCTGAGCTTGTCCTTCTCGGCCTTCACGAGGTTCTCGTCATGTTGATGAATCTCTAAGGCTTAAGGTGGATTCACTAGGTCAGCTCGCGAAATTCAATTTTTTTTTCATTCACAGAACTAAAGCTACAACTAAAAACTAAGACTAAATCACTTTTTGGTATAGACTGACCACCATATCCATGGAAGCGTATAATATATACTGTATTATAATTGTAACTTTACAAAGTTCTAAGTTATCTATGGAAGAGTATTATAAAGTTCTAAGTTATCTTACGACAGTGTCCTTCAGAGTCACTGCTCTAGCTTATGACACAAGCTGGGTACGTTGTGGTTTCCATAAATGTGTCAGGTTGACTCAGTGCTCAGTATCTTATAATAAACTAGTTTTGACCCGCGGCTTCGCCCGCGTGATATTTTGTTTTTTGTGCTATCCCATGGTAACTTTTTATTTTTTTTGGGATAAAAAGTAGCCTGTGCCACTTTCCGTCTTTCAAACTATGTCCATGCCAATAGTCAAGTTAATCCGTTGCTCTGTTGCTGAGTGAAAGAGGAACAAACTAATAAACGAAGTGTATTTGACACCTTCGGATTTATAATATTATTATCGCATATTCATTTATTTTCTTAAATCTAAGTTTTTTTACAGTATTTTTATAAAAGAACAAAATACTATAAAAAACCTAAACCTAGAGTGCCGCCGGCAGCGGGGCGGGGCTCAAGCTACCGGTGGTTGGGCCTACAGAGAGAGGAACCTTCTGACAATGTGCGCCGTGTCCAGAACGACCGCCTTCTGTATCTGACCCTTGACCCAACCGTCTAGCGAGAGCCTCTTAAGGTGGTGGTCGAGACTTTTCGATATTAAGCCGTTTACCGAAACGACTATCGGGACAATGATCGTAGAGTCCACATCCCACATGGCGGTAACCTCGTGAGCCAAGTCAAGGTACTTGCTGAGTTTGTCCTTCTCGGCCTTCACGAGGTCATATTATTATTATTATTAAGTAAGGAAGTAAGGATACACTAACTTACACGTGATTCTGCGTCTAAGCTTCCAAGCGTGGCTTCTTTGATACTAAATACTAGAAAATTGCGAGTGTTTGTTGTCATGTGGTCATATGGTCTTGCTTGGGAAACCCAGGTGTGTTTTAGCGATCGCCAAAGTTAAGCAATATTCGGCAAGGTCAGGCTTTGGATGGATCCGCGCACTGCCCGCGGATGGCATTTACAACTGAGCGCTGTCGTCTCTCGGATGACAACTTAAATTGTGGCTCCCGGATGTTTTAACCGGTAACAAACTCTGACATCAGGGCCACCCAGCCTACACGAACTAAGTTTACCCTAGAAAGGAAAATCCCACTAATATTATAAACGCGAAAGTTTGTATGTATGGATGTTTGTTACTCTTTCACACAAAAACTACTGAACGGATTGAGATGAAATTTTGCAACAGTAATGTTTATACATCATAATAACAATAAGGTACAATAATAATATCATGCTTTCACCATGCATAGAACCTATATACATATTGCAGTACCTAACCAATGTGGAAATTATTGCAATATTTTTTTTTTGCTTTAAAAATCTAATAATTTTTTTAGTACGATTTTAAAACCTTTTCTACTAAGCTATGTATAATTGTATAGCTTTAGCTAACTAAGCCAATCGTTCAAATGCCTAGAAACAATATTTTCAAATCATTAGATTTTTTAAGCCGTGGTGGCGTAGAGGTTGTGATACCCGCCTTGCAATCGTGAGGTCGTGGGTACAAATCCCGGTACCAATGAGTTCTTTGGAATTTATGTACGGAATTTCACACCACTGGCTTTTCGGCGAAGGAAAACATCGTGAGGCAACCTGCATACTTCCGTAGAAGAAATTCGATGGCGTATGCGAATCCACCAACCCGCACTGGGCCAGCATGGTGGAAATGGCCCAATCACCCTTCGTGGGTAGGCCTACGTCCTGCAGTGGACTATTAAAAAGGTTAGTAAAGTACAGTACAGTACAAGCTGCGCGAAACCCAATCAACGCGCATCATTTATTGAGCTTCAGTCAGGATTGGATATTGCGCAGTTTGTAGCTTACTTCACATCCGTCGACTTGTATGATTCGGGCTATACACAACATAATTATCAAATAAAAATATTATGTTTTAACCGCAAAGTGAAACGAAACTCTGCCTTCAACAAACAACCCCGCGGATGCGCGCTCCGTGACTCAGACTCGTATACTCAGTGTTATTGTAAATAGTACGCTTCGTTACTCATTACTTGAGTATTACATAGTATGTTAATTTGTAATCCAATGTACTTACTAGCCCTTCCGGTAAACGTACCAGTAGAATCAATCAATCAGTCAATAAATAGCCCTAAAAGCCGTCACATATAAATTGTGTGAGAAAATGAATTTTCTTTTTTTGTGAATTTTCCTCTGTTACAGTTTTTTTTGCTATTCGTGGAACAGAGAAATCTGATTGGGACTACTAGAGACTCGTAAATGCAATAATGTGTGAATCTAAATGTTTGAAAATTTTTTGCAAAGAGTTATTTTTGTCATAAACATTTCAAAAATACGTTGCGGATACAGGACTTGTACTTATTTCATATCCGGTCTATACCTAGAACCAGAATCTTTAGGTCGAATTTTTGAAATGTTTATGACATCCCACCCCACACTCACTAGATTTATCTCAAAGAGTTATTTTTGTGATAAACATTTCAAAAATTCGACCTAAAGATTCTGGTTCTAGGTATAGACCGGATATGAAATAAGTACAAGTCCTGTATCCGCAACGTATTTTTGAAATGTTTATGACAAAAATAACTCTTTGCAAAAAATTTTCAAACATTTAGATTCACACATTATTGCATTTACGAGTCTCTAGTAGTCCCAATCAGATTTCTCTGTTCCACGAATAGCAAAAAAAACTGTAACAGAGGAAAATTCACAAAAAAAGAAAATTCATTTTCTCACACAATTTATATGTGACGGCTTTTAGGGCTATTTATTGACTGATTGATTGATTCTACTGGTACGTTTACCGGAAGGGCTAGTAAGTACATTGGATTACAAATTAACATACTATGTAATACTCAAGTAATGAGTAACGAAGCGTACTATTTACAATAACACTGAGTATACGAGTCTGAGTCACGGAGCGCGCATCCGCGGGGTTGTTTGTTGAAGGCAGAGTTTCGTTTCACTTTGCGGTTAAAACATAATATTTTTATTTGATAATTATGTTGTGTATAGCCCGAATCATACAAGTCGACGGATGTGAAGTAAGCTACAAACTGCGCAATATCCAATCCTGACTGAAGCTCAATAAATGATGCGCGTTGATTGGGTTTCGCGCAGCTTGTACTGTACTGTACTTTACTAACCTTTTTAATAGTCCACTGCAGGACGTAGGCCTACCCACGAAGGGTGATTGGGCCATATCCACCATGCTGGCCCAGTGCGGGTTGGTGGATTCGCATACGCCATCGAATTTCTTCTACGGAAGTATGCAGGTTGCCTCACGATGTTTTCCTTCGCCGAAAAGCCAGTGCAGATGCACTATAAAATTAAAATCATTTCATTGATTTAGTAGTGCGCCATCTCTCGTCAATATTCAGAAGTTCTTATAACTTCAATTGAGTTATAACCTGTCTAATACGGCTATCACAAATGGCCGCCAACGCTATAAGTTGGTTAAAATGATAAACACTTCACAGATTCGACGCGGAGGCAGTACCTACTGCGGATTAGCTCAGTTGGGCAGTGCGTCGGGCTAGTGTACCGAAGACGCAAGGTTCGAGTCCTGCATCCGCGACGTGTTTTTGAAATGTTTATCACAAATATAACTCTTTGAGATAATCCTAGTGTGGGATGCACTATAAAATTAAAATTATTTCTTTCAAACATCCACACAAACAATATTTATATGGCATTACATTGTTAGTAATTATCTTTTATGCAATAATTATGACACGAAATGGCCACAGCCGGGTCAGTGGCCACAACTGGTACACCTACTATATTTTATGTGTGGTATGATTTATTTATTTAGTCCGCCTACACTATGTACATCATCAAATTCACATAAAAAATAACTTAACATAGTAAACAAAACAAAGTCAAATGTCACAGTACTTAAAGGCAAGGACAACTTGCAAAAATAATTGAACGAAAAACATCAAAAAACATAATTACAAATTCGAAATACAAAAATAATATTTAACATCAAAAGCAAAACAAACAATTGAAATAATAAATAAAAATAATAATTATTGTAAAATTATTACGCTAATGCTCAGATTGTCAGAGACCTTAGAGTAGTTTTAAACTTGTTGATGCTGTCACTAAAAATGTCAATATCAGTTTTCTTTGATATAGTGTTGTACTGACTCGTCATCCTAGCGATGGGAGAAGTCCCAGGTTGGAACGGGAACCAGAACAAGAAAAGATGTTAAAACGTGATATTCTGGGCAAAGTTCGTGGATTCGTCAGGGATAGCTCGAAAAGTAAGTCTGGTGTATTCAAGATACCATTAGCGAGTTTAAAAAAGAATATAAGGTCAATCGTATGTCTACGATGTGAGAGCGTTTCCATTTTGATTGCAATATAGGACGCAGTTACGACGCTTCGAACGAATAACATTCAACCTTAACACTGGAAAATCACAACGCATCTGACGAAAACCAGACAACGGAATCGTACGCATATAAAATGTTTTAATTGAACGTAACCGGTGCGCGATGTTTAGAAGACGTCACGCCGGCGCCACACGCGTGATTCAGCCAACATGATGTTGAGCGTAAACAGGACTACAACGCAACGGAGTGACTGTGGTCATCACTTGTCATGTTTTCATAAAAAAAGTCGTGAAAATGAAAAATTCTCGGAAGAAAATATCTAATAGGTCCGGTTAATCGTGGCAAGCGACGCCCGACTCCTATACCATTGCTTTGATATGATCTATGTCAAAATAAAGCGAATGTACCTAATGTTTTAAGACTTTGAATCGATCACTGTTTTCGCGTTTGCTGCTAACATCGAGAAAAATTTTGGTACATTTTTGATATATTTTCGTTCCGGGAGAAAACTCTTTTCACGTCCTTAATTGTAACATATGTTTTTTTTTTCAAAAAAGTATTTAGTTTAGCTTCAGCGAAGTTTTTGCAAAAAAATATGACTATTTAGAGGCTTTAAACTTTAAGGTCATTTAAAAATCTCTAAGAACTAAGACGTCTAACCTCAGCGCTAGCGCTTATATGAAAAAATAAAACCAGACAAGTGCGAGTCAGGCTCGCACACTGAGGGTTCCGTACAAATCCAGAAAATTTCTCAAAATTGGGAAGTAAGTTGTTAAAATCTCTAAGTATACTATTTTTACCGACAAAAAAGTTTTTTTTTCACTTTTCTCGTCATACATCGAAAATTACACATTGTTAAAATAATCAAAAACCTGTTTTAGCATGTGCTAATGAACCTCTTTTATATGATACCTTACATGATACGATTTACGCACTTTGAATTTTGAACCCATGTTTTGTGAATTTTTGAGGCCCTATTTTTTGTGATTTAAATAAAAATGTACAATTTTCAGATTTATTCCTATATGTGTACTCTGAGACAATTCTTCTCGCCAAATTTCATAGTTCTATGTCAACGGAAAGTAGTAAGTAACGGTTTTGATTTTTGTGAGTGTCGAAATATATGCGTTTTTTTACAACTCTTTAACTTTTTTATACGATAACTTAGAAGTATCTCTTTTACACAACTGCAAGTAACCATAGATATACGTATACAGTTTAAATTTCAACTCGATATCTTCACGCGTTCCCGAGATAAAGAGTCTTGACATACACACAGACGGACAACAAAGTGATCCTATAAGGGTTCCGTTTTTTCCTTTTGAGGGACGGAACCCTAAACACTCAATTCGGATAATATTTAGAGGTAGATAACAGCTTTTTTTGTAAGGCTAAGTTCGCGGTTCATACTTAGCCTTAATTGAACGTAACCGATATGTTTAGAAGACGTAACGCCGGCGCCACACGCGCGTGTCAGAGGTGATGCCAAATGTAAACAGGACTGCAGGGAACTGACTGCTTGTGATCATCACTTGTCTACACAATAAAATCCTGGAAAATCAGTAGTCTACACAAGAAAATCTTGGAAAACGGAGGAGCCTTGGAAGATATGTCCGACAGGAGATTGGCCGAAAAATATGGAAGCGATTGCCGACTGTAAAATCATGCTATCTTCACAAAAAACTGAATAATTCTAGAATACCACAAAAAATAACAATTCTAGAATAAAGAAACAACGAAATAGAAACGCAACAAAAAATGCAACATACCCAAAAAAACCTGCGAATAAAAGTGCTTTAAAATTAAAAATAAATTAAAGCAGGAGATCAAAAATCCAGAAAGAAAGACGGGCCAGACTTCAAAATATCATCATAAGGCGTTAACTGTTGAACATGAGCATCCCCTATCAATTTTCAATTAGACCAGTTGAAAGAGTGTTCCATTCACCGCTTCAAAATAAGAAATCTACGATGTTTCCTTGCCGAAGTCGTTAAGTTTAGTCGAACAGATTTTCATTAGATTATGTCAGACAAGTATTGAACCTTGAAAGATCATGGCCGAGTTTTCTATGACGCGTTGCGCCTGTTCAATAAACTAGAGCACACACGGCTGTCGCGGGGAGGTGTCTTCACCGGCGTTTTTATGCGGCAACTTTTTGTCAAGTATTGTAATCACGATAACACAGTGCGATAACCTTTTTAACTGTAGCTAAATTTTAAATTGAATTCAACTTTTAATTAATATAGACTAATTATATTTAATTCTTCAATTTATGTCATCCTCATTTTAATTAGAATATAACAAAGGTGTAGGAATAGTTTTAATAGTTTTTTGCATTTGGCCGTCTTTAGTGTGCTATGCGAGACGAGCCGGCGCGTAGTATTATTATATCTTCTTTGCCGGCGCCAAAGAAGATATAATAATACTACGTACTGGCGCGCTCCATCATATTTATAAAGAGCGCCATTATATTCTAAGAAAATGCGCGAAAACCACGCTTACATTTCCATTATCAATGTTTTAATCATCATCACATCATACATAGGACGTCCATTGCTGCACATAGGCCTATAGATTTCCGGTTCTCTGTCTACGTCCGTGGTCCCTACTTTGCTTTGTGTCTGCCAATTTCAATTGTAAAACATTTTGTACTGTATGGCAACAGAAATAAATGAATATGAATTTTCAAAGACATGATCTTATCATGCAAACATGAAATCTTATGGCCATCTCACGCACGTACCGCGGCATCTGTCCACTGCGATACGCAATTACTCAGGCGGCTCTATTGAAGTAGCATTGCCGTCTAATTCGGCCCTTAGCATTCTACGCACGGTTTCTGTCGCTTTGTCTGCTTTTCAGTGTTGCCAGTGATATTTCTACCAAAATATCAACAAAAACCGCAAGTCCCGGTTATAGCTTATTTCCTCAGTCACAAAAGACTCCCACTGTTGACTTAAGCTCGAAAGCGATCTGGCACACCGGATGTCTTAAGACTGTGCACATTGCTAAGTCGCGGCTGTCAGTCGCGTTCGTCAGCCGCGTCCGATAGTATGTTTCCGGCTTTAACGCTTCCACCATTTTGTCCATGCATAGTTGTCTTCTAGTATATCTATCAAGTTTTACCAATCAGGCTAAAAAGAGTCTAAATAGGTAGTAATATCTAAATGTATTATGCAAAATAGATATGCGATCTATGGCGTTTACATAAAAGTAATCTATTGTGGGAGTTGTTCCCAATGAGTTTCCTCCATCCATTCATCCAATCACCATGTTTCCCTGAAATCTGGGAAATTCTGCATAAATCGTTGCTACTGCTGCGTCTTCCACTGGAATGTTGGTAATCTGTGTTGACAGCGTGGCCCCTGTGATCGATGGCTGTACGTTCGTAAGTGTATAGCGATCTGTGTACAGACTGGTTTCCAACCACACTATTCTCAAATACTTATATTGATCTGATGATAATTATGACGAAGGAGACTTACTGCCCACATGATCGACATAGCCTAGCGGGATAGCAAGTTGAAATGGCTGTAGGCAGGGCACAGGAAACATTGCAGGTCACTTCTACTATTATGGAGTCGATTTAAGTATCGTAGCCTCTCTGTAATTTTTTAAACCAGCTCTCTTTTTGACTGTAATGGTTGACGAAACAGAGAGCAGGCTCATGGTCAGCAATGTGGTGATACAAGCTACCAACTAATATGAGCTCTCTTTCCGCGCTATCTGTCGATTTTCACTTACAATGACTCCAAAAATCTCTTTAAAAGTCATCGATCACCCCAACCCCATTATAAAGACAGTAAAAACATCCAAAGAAAATTAATGCCCCTATCGCACCGCAAGTTAACTGCGTCAGCGGTCCCTGTGAACAACAAAAATCCATCTATATACGGCATGCCATCACATCCAACATGTAAAGCTGTAGTACACCATCGATTTGCGAAATGACTGGAGAAACTATTGAAAAGCTAAGTCACAGGGGCTCCGGCCGCGGCAAAGTTTTTGCACGTGCACACTCACATTGAAAGTTAAGAATTAGTCAGCGACCACGACGATGACCGCAAGGGCCGTGATTGTCATAATATGATAATAGAGAAGCTTTGTTCGTTGCTTGCTCTGTGCTATATTGCTTTGTATTCTTCCATGTATCATGTTCCTTTTGTAATTAGTTATTCCTCAGTCTGCCTCCTTACATAATGTAATAACATTCTGCAATTTACTCGAATATAAAGGAAAAGGGATCACTGTCTGATATTTTGTATTGTTGTCGCCAGGCATCAGATCATCTATCCATTAGCTAGGAAGTCCACTGCTCGACATAGGCTTCCCTTATAGATTTCCGATAAGGATGTAAATTTCATATGTTGCAATAAATAATTTGAGTTTGAGGCCGGTTGGAAACGGTTTCAGGCTCCAGCAGGCCAATCGCACTAAAAAATTACAGCTGAACTACAATTGAACTTTAACCGAACTTCGACTTTTTGTCTATTTTCGTATCGCACTAATGATTCTGACTAAAGTTGAAACGCAACTCAATCAGAGTTGGAACGTAATCGGTGTCAAATGAACGGTTCGTGTATAATGTTTAGCGCAATACCTAATTCCTTGAAGCTGAATAGAAACTTAACTACAATTGCAACCGAACTTAACTGAATTACAGATGGAACGCAGCTGTTTAAAATTAACGCGATTGGCCTGCAGGTGTCAGTGCCGCTAGCGATTTATACTCTCAAGTAAGGGTGGATCCTGAAATTCCCAAGAATACATTATATTATTTCGATAACATGAATTAAATACCACACATTCTTACTATATTACTAGATAGGCTTTTCTCTACTTGAAAAATAGTTAACCCGGAATGACCCCTTAACTTTTGGCAAATCTTCATATCAAACTCCTTGCCAATAAAAGTTTCGCGATTGCAAACCGCCAGTGTGCTAAAGTCCTTAGAGGATCAGATTGCGGCGCGGCAAAGCCGCAATTATACTGCAATTGACGAATTGCCTTTCATCTTCACGTCCATCGGGCGGCGCGGCGTCCTTAGCAAGTTTATGAAGCGTGTAAAAAGTAAAAGCAGTAAAATGTTAATATCTGCGAGACATGAAGATGTCCCGCCTCAGATGGACTTTACGGTCATTACCGATTAGCGGCGGAATTGATTTTTTAATTCCTTTTGATTAACTGTTCACGTGATTTAGAATTTTGTTTTAACTTTGTTGGACGTTTTTCGATATCGTTTACATTAACAACATATACTAATGATATGAATTAGTGATTATCATCAATGGCGGATCACCTATGACACATGTGCCCAGTGCGAGCTTCTAAGCCTTGTGATCACGCCACAGGACTCGATAATGTGTGCCTATGGCTCTATAATTGAATGATTAGAAATGGTCACGTGACTGAGTAAGAGCAGGAGCGAGCATTAACAATCTATATTTGTGCGAACGGGAGACCATGACACGGGATAATTTACGAACGTTAGAAATGATTCTAACGTTTCAAAAATTGTGCTCCTGATCATTTAATTTAGACTTGTTTGTCGTAAGCCTTACATATTTTTGGTGTTCTTTCACGACATTTCTATTCGATTCTTAGCTATGAAAATGTAGGTATTAGATACATTAATAATTACCTTTTTACAGCAGAATTTGCCCACGGACGATAAACCGCTTCTAAATCCTCTTGAAAAAAAAGTTGCACTTATTAAGAGTAATTTTCTAGTACCAAGAAGAACATAAACGCGTGTAATGCTCCTATTAATGCGTTTGCGACATTTCAGTGCTGGCAGCATCCTTCGCCGACAGTCGGCCAATTAAGGCCGCTAATAAACTTTAATATGAGCCAATTAAGGCGCTATTCAAACTGTATAGTTAGTAACTGGCGATGGCGTGTTGTCTGTAACTGCAGTCGCCTATTCGAATTGATAGTGCCTTTCAAGCCAGAATTCCCACTGAAAACGTGATGAAAATTAGTTTCCACACTAAAGCAATATCAAACTGTAGTTTTCACAATAACAAATATTATAATCTTCAATTAGATCTTGTGGCATATCATTCCCAACATTTGCAAGTACAATACCACTAATACCAACATGCACTATGGAATTTATGTACTGATTTACACACCACTGGCTTTTCGTCGAAGGAAAATACTATTAGGTAATCTCGATACTCTGTTGAAGAAATTCGATAACGTATGTAAATCCATCGACCAGAACTCAGCTGGGTTAGGTTATGGCCCAATTGCCTTGTGTGAGTAGTCCTATGTTCAGCAGTCGATCGGTGAAAAAGGCCGGTAGGTCGGTACAGCACAGTTCAACATTTTATTTTGATTTTTCACGCATATAACTATAACAGAAGATCCTAGATCAAAATTGGACACACATCGTAGTCAAACGCATACATATACGAAATTCAAATTCAAAAGTTTTTTATACAAATAATACAATCCATGGTGTTAGTAACGAAACTTATAGACTATATTAGTACTTGAATTCTATTGCAGTATCCTTAAATAATTATATTAATAGCGACATTGAGAGGCATTCTATGCGGCTACGGGTTCCTCACCCACACGTTATCCGCACGAGATGCCTCATCAATGGCGCTCGACAGTCCTCCGCCACTGTTCTCAGGATAGAGTTTTGACTTCCTCGCACTCTCCTTACCAAAGATGCCACTTTTTTGCGAATAACGGCCTGAAAGCCGTCTGTATGGGCCTGCGCAAACATCTCAGAGGCGCTGCAAAAGCGAGGAAGTCTCATCATCATCCTAAAAACATTGTTGTATTGGACACGGAGAGTTTCTATCGATCTCTTGACATACCCAAACCATAGACCACCCGTGTACAGACCTTGACAGTATGCCTTAAAAAGCATGATCTTGACTTAGTCCGTACAACGAGCGACTCTACGGGCGAGCATATTGCCTCGGACCGATAGAGCTCTCCGTTCCCTCTCGATGTCAACGTCGTCCTTAAGGTCGTCGGTAAGGTAATGTCCGAGGTATTTAAATTGATAAATCCTTTCTAGATGTACTCCATTCAATTTAATAGGTGGGATGTAATCAGGACCCTTACCGCCGGCCTTAAAGACCATGTATTCTGTCTTACTCTGTCACTCTCTCGTCTATGAAATAAATAAAAAAATATCTTAAGAGTAATAACCTCTCTTGAGCACCGCTGCACCGGCCCGATATCCGGTAGTTAAGGGCTCTGCGCCCGCCTGTCTGCGCCACGAGCCACTTAATAGCCCGTTTATTTCCTTGGTCAGTGCTTTATGGACTTTAATAGTGCTGAAGATAACGTTGAGAAAATACAGCTTTTCTTTAGTTTTTTTTTTGTAAGTTACAGGCAGTGTTGCCAACCCCAAGTAACCCCCTGTAAAAAAGCTGTCAAATATCTGGAAAGCTGTAGAAAGTTAAACTCCAACTTAATAAACTGTAAATCTACAGTTTTTCTTATTTTTTGAGGCCTAAACTTAAAACTATAAAGAAATATAAAAAAAACTGTAAATCTACAGTTAGATGTGTAGGGTTGGTAACGCTGGTTACCGGCCAGCACATGCCTTGGAAATGATCAAGCTGGAGCACGCTAGAATTTTAAAAGTCATATCATTTTACTTTCAAAAATTTACATGAATATTTGAATGCCCCAAGTCACTGCAAGTCAAGTCATGCAACATAAAAGTTATCTGAACAATTAACTTTCATTTCAGCTCTCCTATGAGTAAACGTTAATTCATACTACAGTGAGAACATTTTTTCGAAAACTGCATTTTTGTCTTAAACATGAGCATGTGTTTAAAATTGAATTCTTTTGTATACTCTTAGATTGTTTTGTAACATAGCTAACGATCACCTCGAAAGCATCAACAACAAAATCCTTTTAAAATTGACAATTCTTAAGACGCCAAAGACAGTTATATACATACATAAAGATACATAGGCAATATACACGAGTTTGATGGGGAATCAATCTCGTAAAACTTCTCATTTAGTAAATCCCCGAAAACGCAATCACATTTCTACGCAACAAATCTGTCTAAACAGGAAACAATCACGGTGTTTACACCAACAAAAAAACATCGCTAATCAAGCTCAAGCATGAGAAAAAAGACAAATTATTCTGTTGACCGGAAGTTAACAATTGTCGTTGTCGCGTGACTGAACGCTGAGTCCAATTGGTGCTGGAATGAGGCGACCTATTAAAGGGAAGCTTCTCTAGACAGTCATTCATTAGGATGATAGGACAAACATGTGCTGTGGGACGGAAATATCTTTAAATGAAATTAGCTCATGATGTCCCACAGTTATATAGCTACAATTGTCACGCTCAGCTGATGATGAAGTATGTAGTAACCCATGTTTAGAAAAGGGGTAAGGGTTTTAGTAACAAAATATAAATGTAGCCATCATCATCAGCCTAGGTCAACCTTCCAATTGGATTCCCTCCCTTGTAACATTGTTCCCCAACTCGGACTAATCTCATCCACGCATGGTTCTGATGTCGTCAACCCCTATTTACATATATGTCGCAAATTGTCACCTATTGAATCAAGCGACAAAATGTTTCAGAAGAATCTAAAAATAAAATGTACTCGAAATATAGGTAGTTCTAATTTTAGTGCACCTTAAGTTTTGGTAAAACAAGAGAAAACAAATATAAGTAGAGGAATAAGATGCAGAAAATAGGAAAATTATCTTTGGATTACTCTTTATTCGTAAACTGAATCAAATTCGAGTCAAAATATCATTGCCCTGCAACTGCTCCTAAAGTTTTCACCGTGACCTGCGCGACCTCCAGCCTCGGTAAACAAAGAGTCTCTGAATCATCCTCCAACTCTCCAGTTCCCACGACCAGCCGTCGACCTCGGCTAGGGTTACCAGATGGAATATTCAAGTTTGGTAAAAAACACTTGATTTCCTTTTGAATATCCTGAGAGTTATCTATTTAATCCATCAGCTGTAGGACCTTAGACCTCTCCTATGAATTTCCAATAAGACCGGTTGTCAGCGGCTTGCATCCTTCGGCCTTGATTAGATCATCGTTCCTTATCGATGGACGTCCTTCGCTGCGCTTGCTGATACATGATCCACATTCAAGAACTTAACGTCCCCACCGGCCATCCTTGCACACTGAAACTTCAACTTGCTAATTAGCTGGGCTATGCCTTTAACTTTGTTTCGTCTACGAATTTCCTCATTCCTGATTATATAATGATAATAATGATAATGATTATAAATGATATTTGCAAATCAAATACTGCACGTGGAGCCTGACCGAGCCTGGAAGAAGAACTAGAAGCAAAGAAGTTCTACTGAGCGTTTCTTTAGACGACAGACATTCGGGGATATCATTGTACGAATCTTTACGACCATCCTTTACTATGGGGTCAACCCTGAACTAACGAAAAAATCAACTGTTCCATACCTAGTACTCTGATTTCAGGGTATGGAGTCTAATTGATGTAAAAGTAGTTTAAATTGAAATCTGTTGCCAATTTTGAAAATCCTGACAGCTCTGGATTTATAATTTAAAATCCGGCTCAAACCCTGAGATGAGTGTAATAATCCTGCAATATGGCAGCCCTACCCCTGCAGGAATTGTTCAATGGGATAATGCCACTGAATGTAACACTGCAGCCAATTGTTTCAGCTCCGATGCGCTTATTGTTTGTCTGATTGCGATATCTCTGTGTACTTTCTTTGGCGAATTAGGTACGTGTGATTAAAGGCATTGCATCTTTGTTACTTTTGTTAAATCAAAGATTTTATGATACTCTATATGTTATTGTTTTCTCAATCAAAATGTGATAACACTATGTGTTATTACTTCCATTGATTACAAGATCATAATCAATACACATAAAGTCACAAATTCTTATAGCATTTTTTTATACATCTATTATCATGCAGCTTGCAGATACCTACAAGAGATTTCTTGCTTTTTTGTGTTTGATATTATTTAGACAAATTACCTATTAAAATAAAAGCTAAGCTAAAAATTCTGCAACTTTAATAATGTTTATCATACCTATCATTTGAATTATTTTAACAAGTAGACAGACGATGACTATGTTCATGACTATTAATGACGAATTGTCTCTGGACGTGACGCTACTATGGTGATGATTCTAAGCTATATTTATAGTATGTTAATATGTATTTGCCTCTTTGATATGTATAATTGATATGCCTTACTTCCTTACTTGGTCAATAATATGACTGGTGCTTCTATTTTGAAATAAACAGTTACATTTCTTATCTACGCTTAGACTGTTATACATAATTATCATTATCACAGGCTTTCGAAATCACTCAAAGGGTTTTACTACCGGAAGCATTTTTAATTACCTCACTCCTAATAAGGCCGATGCCTTTTACATACCTTTTAAAAGTTGACCAACGCCTTATCACCGGAGTGCGTCGAACTGTTCCATTGACGGTAACTGCATGTGTGAAAGCGAACGCAATACCATGTGTGTGGACTACCTTACCTGTAGCAGGTTCTATACCTTTATTATCATCCGTGTTGTCTTTAAAATAAGGACTAAATTGTTTATCAGCTATTATAACAGCTACTGTTTCTTCCAAATACCTTCTAGCTTCGAACACAAGGCTCATATTAGCCTATCTTGCTTCTGTTTTAGGAATTCCGCAAAGCGTGATTCTAAGTTCTGATACATTAAATTAGAGTTCAAAATTCGGTGTGCGGATACGGATAGTACATAGAATGTCGCCTACTTCCATGTACGGAGGGACGCATATGGCGTAATTGTTCCAAACTGAGGCGGTTAGCATAGCTGAATTATTTTAGCGAGTCAAGTTTATCTAAACTAGAGATAATATTCCGATTTTGATTTGACTCTACCGCAATATTGCAATATAACTTCTGTACATATTCAGTTTAGTAACAAAATTACAATGACTATTGTTCCGTAATCAATTTTGCATAGAAAATATAAGCAATTCTGTTCTTAGGTAACAGGTAAGGTAAGTTTTGTATTTGTATTGTATATACTTACCCCCTACAATCATTTTTGTTAACAAACCGTTTTATTCGTATGCGTACAAATTCTGCAACCAGATTTAATACTTCTTTCGAATCATTCATGAGAAAATCAAGATCCTCTAAAATATTTTGATGTTAAGCTTTTCTAAAATGATTGTATAACCATATTATCTTTTAAATAAATGTAATTAAAAACAGGGCGAATTTCTCGAATGGAAGCCATCACGGTGTACCATAAATAGCATACTAATTGGATTTCACGTAACCTCAGGAAGAATCAAATCGTGCCATCAGCCCCTTTCCACCCACTTACACATCCTGTGATTCAAATGAGTCAACCAGGCTCGACTCGACCCACTGCGACCCGCTCGACTGTGGCGAGGGGACCACAGGGCTCCAAAAATAGTGTTAGCGGGGGAGGGGCAGCGGCGCTCGCGCAGTACTAACCGACGCTTCCTCGAGCACACATGAAAAAACGAACTTGAAAATAGAACGTTTTTGAAAAAGGAACAATCCGATTAGAAGTTTTTGCGAGTGCAGTGACCAGTGATGTTGTGTGGGACGAACGGGGCGGTGGCGGCGATGGACCGCGCGTACATGTCGCTGCGCGCGCGCAAGCCGAACGCGAAAAAAACGGTTCGTTGCATCTGTTTGTTTTGTTGGGCTGATTGTTATTGTGATTTATGGAGATGTCTGCGTGTTCATCTCTTTTGATTTCGTGTTCTGTTTCGTGTTTGTTTGTGGTTTTGTTTTCGATAGAGTCGTGAGTTTATAGACTAAAACTGTATTTTAGAAGCCGGTCAAGTTTCCGACTTTTCTTTCTCTGAGAACCGTTGAAACCACATCCGTTTAACGTTCTAGTTAGCTTTGAATTTGAAGGTTTTTAATGTTTAACATTTTAGTATGTGTCCTTTAATTTCCATTGATTTCTATCCACGCACCCTGATATAATCATTATGAGTGTAACGTGTGTTTATATCCTATTTCGTTAGTTTGTGTGTCTTGTTTAACGATGACATGACCGAGACTGTTCGTAGTTTATTCAAGAAAAAAATATAAGCAAGCGCAGCGGCACATATACAGGGTTATTCCTTATCAATTATCATCCTTTTAGGGGCTTATTCAGTACATCAATACTAACAACTTTTGTCAAAACTCAAAAAAATCAGCTGTTTCATAAATTTTGTCGCGGGTGAACGATATTTTTCTTTGGAACAAAATTTTTTTTTGAGTTTTGATAAAAGTCGCCGAACAAGTGTTGATAGTTTTAATGTACGGAATAAGCCCCTAAAAGGATGATAATTGATTAGGAATAACCCTGTATATACAAGTTATTCTTGTCTAAAATGAACAAGTAGGTACATACCTAATTGAGTCTTTCACTACAATCTATTGATTGTTGACTGTAGATAATGCTACAATTCTTTCCAAATTAACCGTGGGAACTTCGCTGTTAAGTAATCTCAGAGTAAATTAGCATTGCATACGCAAACGGCCGTGTTTTTATGTAAGTTTGTTTATTTTCCAGTAGTTTTAGCGTAGAAGTAGAAATAATTATAATTTACATAATAAGATATTTTGTATTTTTGGATATACACACCATTTTTTACCGACATCGACGCGTATATAAATTTTTTGTATGTACGCACATCTTTTTACATAGTAGTCCGATTTCGATAATTCTTTTTTAATTGGACAGAATATACTTCGAAGTTGATCCCATTTAAATTTTATCGAAATCGGCTGAGCCATTTTTGATAAATCAACAATAATGTGAAAAATGCTACATCGATCCGTGCGAAATATTCGCGAATTCTGTAAGTACACGGTTGAAGTCGGTCATGTAAATGACGGAATTATTATGACTGTGCTGTACTGTACCAGCCTTTTTAATAGTCCACTACAGGACGTAGGCCTACCCACGAAGGGTGATTGGGCCATATCCACCACGCTGGCCCAGTGCTGGTTGGTGGATTCACATACTCCGTCGAATTTCTTCTACGGACGTACGCAGGTTGCCTCACGATGTTTTCCTTCACCGAAAAGCCAGTGATGTGAAATTCCGTACATAAATTCCAAAGAACTCATTGGTACGGGACCGGGGATTCGAACCCACGATCTCACGATTGTAAGGCGGGTGTCACTACCTCTTGACCACCACGGCTTTTTTATTATAACTAATATAATATAAATAATTATTTTTCGCGAAAAACAGTATGACCGACTTCACCCGTGTACAGAATTGGCACAGATCGATGTAGCATTTTTCACACCATTGTTGATTTATCAAAAATGACATTTAAATAGGACCAACTTCTTACCAATAAAATACTCTTTCCAATAAAAAAATAATTATCGAAATCGGACCACTATGTTAAAAGTTATGCGTGGTTACACATAAAAAAAAATACGCGTCGAATTGTGTACCTCCTCTGGTCCAGTTCGTCGGTCAAAAAGGGTCACTAAGTCGTGACATTATCATTTGCTTACAATGTTTTCTGTCTTCACAACACAATGAGCGTATTGTCTCTTTCAGTAACAATTCTCTTTCACGGGATTTGAGTTGCTGCCTCGCACTGTGGAACCGAAAGCGGCAACTACTGAGTTTTCTCTATAATATCAATCCTCACATTCAAATTTCCATACAAATCACGGCTTTTATCCGAAATCCTGATCAAACAATTCAGCAGTTTTCATTGAATGCTATCGAGAATTCAACATTAGCAAAATCTAAATAAACCAACCAATCTTCTTTATAATTTTTGCACAATAACTAATGGAGAAGCTATTTCATGTTCTCAATTACTGAATATTACTTGGAATGCTATGGATTACTTGCTAGAAATTATTAGTTATTGTTATAGTCTTCAGTAGTTTGATTTCATAGAATTTTCCGAGGAGCGTGTTAAATGCTTTCTAAGAAACCCGTGCTAGTTGGCTTTCCTTTTTGGTCTTTCTCGTTGAGCTCTTTACTACAATGTTTAAATCAGGCTCCTTATTTCCTTATTCAGGAATTACGGTTTCTTTAAGGCTGCCACATAATGATTACAAATTACTTTTAGTGTACAGTTGAGTTTTATATCAAGCTCTAGTACAAACCTGTTTCCGTGATTTTAACTGCCTTTACACCTATTCTTAATACTCGTAGCTCAGTTTTACTGTCTTCGCTTATTTAACTTAAATATTATATTTTTAGTTTCTTTAATTAGCTCTGATAACTTTATTAAAATACGCTATTGGCAACAAAAAGAGAGCTGTTATCAAATACATTAGCTTTTCAATAGTAAAGTAAGAGTCGCAAGCAGCGAGAATTTCATAAAGTTTTTATAATAATAATAATAAAACGTTTATTTCGAGTAACTAGGACTCATACATAAAATATCAAACATTATCGGAAGTCACTTTACATTACGAAAAAAAATTAAAATAACGTTAACATTAATAATATTTTATGAACAAATTTATGAAATAGACGTGGAAATTTTGAGTGCCCATAAACTGCTCTAAAGATTGCTTTTCTAATACGGAAAATGGGGCAATAACGTTTGTAAACTTCCCATAACCCTAACTCAATTTTATCACAACGAACATTACACTACTGCTTCAACGGTGTCAAATTTTTCCAGCAATTGGAGAGCTTCTGTGGTTATTTCATTCTAATTGCAATAAAATCTTTTACTCACTCCTTTAATTTTCGATTCTTGCTCCTGCTTGCACTTGATCGCAATCCCAGTCAGGATGATCCACAGTAGCCCACTGTATACCCATACACGTCTGAATACTTCTGCTAGTATATCACAATCCGTACGCGAAGGTTCCAATTCTGACTCACCAGTTTAATCTTAAACTCGGCAAGGATATTTTTGTTTACAAACGCACCTCTGACCGGACATAACGGAAATCGCAACGACATTCGATGATCACGAATACACGATTTACAGCTTCCAATGTAACTTCAGGAATGTTTGTTCGGTCAGTTTGTTTGATTTTAACATCAATCATTTATTTTTGTTTATTTTCTTTCCGTTTTGCTGATTCTTGTGATCTCTATATATTTTTTTTATTTTTCTGTAGTAGAGGAGGCCGCTTCGTTATCTCCAAATGTTTTGCGTCATCTGATCACCTGACCACCTATTGTTTATCATGTTCAAGTGGTGGTCTTGACTTGCAGTTTCAAAATCTTGATATCTGTCATAGGCCATCTATCGATATATTTGAGGCATTACTCATGCTGTGGTCTTAAAAATAGTTAATCTCCAAGCTTATGAACTGGATACAACGAGCTGCTAGGCCCTTATCAGCCTTGACAATGGAATATTCGTTGTAATCGTGGACAGTATCGTGTACGTTAATGTTATCATAATCAATCACGAAGTGAGACGTTGCTCTAATAATGGCAGTGTTCAGCTCCTTTATGAGGGCTATAAATTTCTTCGCCGTCTGCGTTAGCCGATGTTTGCTCGGACCTGGTTTATTTTTAAAGATTTGGTTGTATCGTTTGGTTTGTTTTTTGCTGGAGATAATTCTAAAGGTGTTAATGCTTTTATTTTTATTTTGCGACGCATTTTCTTGTCGTTTGGATTTTATATCATCTGTAACTCTATTGTTGGATTTTGTCACGTTATTTGTTTGTCTAAGCATATATTTTTTTAAATCACTTTTAATGTCAGTTTAGTCATCGTAATTATCTATTTGCATAACAAGTCCAGGTTACATTTAAGATCTTATAATAAAGATTTGAAGTGGCGCCCACACCTTAAGTTTTAATCTTGCTGATTGAAATGTTTTACATACAATACAATATATCATTCAAATTCCTTATTTGTCAGAACATGGCCAGTACATCCATCAGCCATGTAAATTAACATACTAGTTGGAAAAATTATGTAACTATGCTATTGCTCTTGCATATTGCTCTTGTTACATTACAAAGATTTTGTAACTTGTAATTATTGGAGCAAAAGTTTCTGTCGATGTTTTATGTGTTGATATCATATTACTCACTGTATTATTTACCAAATTAGGTTTGCTACTACTTTAGGGCAAGAATTGCCTTCTCTCATTCTAATTCTTGAATTATTACTTTAGTCTGTCCTTAGACCCGGAAAAGCAATTCAATAGTACTGTACCAGCCTTTTTAATAGTCCACTGCGGACGTAGCCCTACCCACTAAGGGCTATTGGGCCGTATCCACCACGCCATCTAAATACCAAGGAACTCATTGGTACAAGACTCGGATTTGAACCTACGACCTCACGATTGTAAAGCGGGTGTCACTACCACTAGACCACCACGGATTCAATAGTAAATTCCGTTAAATCAGCCCGAGTCAGGTGGCGGGACACCTGCCCCCGTCACGGCAGGTGACCACCCTCTATTGTGCGACTTGTATCAAGACCCCGCATTGCCCAAGATATCGTGTAGAGCAGCCTACACTACGGTGTGAAGCTCTCGACCTTTCTAGACAGGTGGACTTTATGGCCTGCTTTATAACTTAGTGCTATGCACCCACACACCACACTAGCTCTATTTAATGATTTAATGGCTCATGAGTCTGAAATTGATTTTTTGATAAATCAAATATTTTGTTTTATTTTAAATTTATGTTTTTTAGTTTGCTATATTGCTAGCAGAAGATCGCGGGACGTGGAAGTTGCTCCACCTACAATAGCCTTGCTCTTAAGTTTGTAAGATTTGTAAGATGATGATATTGCTGATAGTTTAGCTCAAATAACTACAATAGTATAAAATTGAAAATGTCGACGACGTAATTTAAAATACGCCACAAATTTACACATGTTATATCATTTGTAGCCCTCGACCACAGACATTATTCAAATATAACTAAGAACTGTTTCGGTTACATCAGCTTTCAAACAAAAAAATTGCAGCAAAATCGGACCATTCGTTTGTGAGATGATTTCACAAACAAACATACAGGTTTTTTTTTTATTTCAAATAGGTTTGCGTTTGACTACACACTGCCTGATGTTAAACAGATATGCGGTCTAGGATGTAGGTACACAGACATCAACCACCTCGCTTTTTTGTCGGGGGGTAAAAAACAACAGGAAATATCAACACCATCAACGACTAATAAGTTCTACATTATTCGCCACTCATCCTGACTATGTTCCGATAATGAACTTCATAGAATCTGACCTTTCCTTACACTATCAGAGATAGATGAGTAAACTACTCGTCCGTTCATTCATATTCATGAGTAAACCACTCATATATTTTCGATAACTGACGGTATCTAGAATCACTGCCGGTTTCATGAAACCGCCCTCATGATTATGTTATTTCATTAACTCTAATGCATTTGATAGATCGTGGGGTTCATAGAATAGAATGAACTAGTCATACGGTGTTATGATTTTGTATTATTCACGTTTCAATGGATGGCCCAGTGTCTAGATTTGCATTATTTACGTTCCACGAAATTGAAATAACCTTATCAGAGGTAATACCTCTCCAGTAAGTGTCCAGGTTTACACGTAAATTGAAACTACAGCTGTTTCCGTGCGGCTCTTACATTTATGTACAGCGCGCCCCTGGCGGAAACGAGGAAGAACTAACAAAATTGTATGGAACCACACGTGAACGCGAAAGTTTAAGTAAACTATGCAAAACCTAGGGTAAGGGCTCAGGTATAACTCGATGGAAGTATCAGTCAGAGTCCATAGGCAGTCTTAGAATGGAGTCTTAGAATGGAGGTGACATTCATGACTTACCGCTACCGTAGTAAAGTCGGTCTCGATTGTTTTAACTGTTAACGTAGGTATAATGGCCTACATGCGACTTAAAAACCACCACCACCTTGACACTTGACACCAGGGTCACCTTAACTATACGAAACCTTTTAACGTGATTTACATCTAATGAAATCGGTCGCTTTGAGACAACTTTGGTACCAATTTAGTTACATATATTAGCTAGTTCGCATGAGCAGCCTGAGAAATTGTTCACAGATTCTGTTCTGCATATCGAGTAGTTATTTTGTCATCCAAAAACTGCAACATTCATTAGCACATCGCACGTGAATTTCGCCACAAGCCCAGGTCGAATGGAGAACAAAGTGGCGTGCACGCGTGAGCGCCGAGTTAGCACGGATTGGGGCCTGTTTGCATAATGCAGCTTTGTCGTAGAACCTTTGTAGGGTCAAGTATCAGTGTTCGCTTTTGGCGAGAAATTAACTGTCGTTTTGTGTGTAAATATGTAATTGTGCGTCTTGTTAATAATGTCGCCCACAAGAATAAGCAACTCGCTTGTATCGCCAACTAAGTTACAATACAAGGCAAATAAACTTGCGACTAGAGGTGTTTTATGAAAAAAAATGTTGTTAAAGTTATAATAGACAATGCTTGAAGGTTACCATCAGGTGGGTGAACCAAAAGGAAGACCTCACTCAATTGTACAAAAGCACTTGAATTGCACATAATTTTACTCCAGAGATTTTTGAACAAACACCACATCATCCAAAAAAGTGAAACGAGAACGTCCTTTTATGCGGGTTCATAAAAGCTCTTTCATAGAAATGAAATCCAATACTTATTATAGCATGATGCGGTAGTGTTTATTAAAAGGTTCCAAGAAAGAAAAGGCTTGGTCGAGTAATAAATAGCATTTATTAAACCCTCCGAGGATCACTCGACTCGTTTTCACGTAACCTCATTCGTTATTTGAAATATCAACCAACTTTCAAAAGAAGGAGTTTCTGAATTCGACTGTATGTTGGAAACTTTAGGATTGTCATTCCAGAGGTCCTGTGTTCGTAATTCAAATCTTTTTAACCGACTTCCAAAAAGGAGGAGGTTCTAAGTTCGTCTCTATGTATTTTTTTGTGTATGTTCATCGGTAATTTCGCCAATTGTGAACCAAATCGAATTTTTTTTATATTGATAAGGTGAAATGAACGAAAATGATATTTCAACATCATTTCATAGCATTCTAAGCTAACGTTTTGATAAAAAAATACCACTAAGCAAGTTTACATTCTAATGTAGCGATAATCGTTTAAAATACTGCGTTTTTAAACATTCGCTGTATCTATGTTATTAAATCTAAAAGCAAAACAAGAGGTGCACCGGTTTTCAAACAAACATTCGTGTATTTGATATTGAAGTTATTTATTTTGTGAAATAAACTCATGATTTCTATTGAGTTTTCTGGGAAATTCAGAACGGCGAGATTTGCGTGTTTGTTTAGATCGATACATCCTTTTGTTATATTAACAGCACCGTGTGAACGGTCTAATGTGGTTCGATTGACGTATAGGCTGAATCAAACTTCTTGGCGGCTGAGAAGTTAGCTACAAGCTGCGCACCAAGTTTAATTCGGCCTATAAGCATGTTGTATGTAGCAAGGACAGTAAGGGAACCATCATCATCGTATCAGTCGTAGGATCTATTTGACACAAGTCTTCTTTACCATTAGCGAGGCAAGAGATTTTCTCTAGACAATTTTCTCTGTCTGTCATGGGACATGCTACCCAGCATGTTAAGTTGCAGTCCGGGAGGTAAGCGCAAAAAATGCAACTACTTCCTAAAAACTGAATTTTTGGTATCATGTTGTCATGGTGGTGTACAACAATACCCCGGACTCAGACAGCTGGAATGCTTAGCTTTTGGTGGGAATACCATATAACTTCGAAAAAATGGAACTCCGGAAAAGCCTCCTGTTTATAGATTTAATGTGATACAAATTAGTTCCATAACTCGTATCTATGTTGCTGTTATGTTAACCTGGCGAGTCCCACCATTAGGCAAAAGCGTAACTACTAAATGTATCGAATTGTAAAATTCTGACAATCAAAACGGTTTCTCAATCTGTCGACAGCTTGACAATGGATCGGAATTCCAAAAAAACTTCACAATGATTCATTACACAGAATGAAGCTATCTAGAATCGAATAATCGCCATGTCGCCAGTCCGCCGTCGATGGCGCGTGCGTCACGTCAGTTGTACGGTCGTGGCATATTGATGCGCGCGCGCATGTCTATGGAGATCGCGGGTGCAGTCACGAATCGATGGACTTCATTTCTAACTGGAACCAATTTGTTATGCCAACTGCTGTGATTTTTAACTGAATATAAAAATGGTGGAATAATTTAAAATGAATTAATAGTTTAAAAAACACTAGAAAAACACGCTTAGTCCATTACGTGGCCTTTCTCACAAGTGCAAACACGACTATGATACAATATTCCATCATGGAATGCCAGTGCCTATCTTCCGGCTTTATCATCAGACCTTGAAACCTAATCGTGGTCAAAGTTCATTACAAAACTTTTCTAAGAAATCCAAAACAGCTACGATACGATTTTCCATCATGAAGTTCCAGTTCATATCTTGCGGCTCCATCATCAGATCAGTGCGACAGTACCATATTATAGTATTGTCATCAGAACTACATACAGCTGCCAATTTTCATTACGCTACGACCCTTGGAAGATGGTTAAATTATTTACCTTAGATTTACCATTACATAGGTTACAAGTTACATACAGGTGGACCTAATAAAAGAGTGTTAAAAAGGTCGCTCTCTAGCAACTTTTTTACTTTAAAATCTGTATTTAATCCAGCACGTTTTACTTCGTAACGTCCTAACCTAACCTAAGTCCTTTAATTGCACATGCGTATCGATTGATTTTTTGTCGTAATTGTACATTTTTTCCTGCAACGTGAGAGCAATTTGTCATAAATACGCGAGTTTTTATCGGTTATTCTGCTGAAGATGGTTGTTAGTTGTGGGAACGCTCGGATTACAGAATTACAGTGTTTAGAGCTGTCGCGATCCGGTTCCAGTGAGAATTGTTGAACAAATTGTGAGAAAACTGGAGTCGTTTTATCAGCGGGTAGCGACTTTAACTCTATGATCTTGAGTTAGTAAAAAAAAATCGTCAAATACTAATGCGTTGTAAGATCATAATACAATCGCAATATATTATGTGCTTGCCCTGTCTTAAGCCGAAAGGGGGTGATTAAGACCAACAAAATGAATAACTTTTACTACGAGGTCGCCCCAAAAAAATAAAATAAACAGCTGTTCCATACTAAATTGCACCTCTGAATCGACAAAACGTACGAAATAGATGATTTTTTTTAAATTCCGAGTTGGCCCCATAGTAAGCGTTGTCCATAATGGTTGTCTGAATCACTCCTTCTGGCTTTGTACATCAGTTCTTATACATCCATCCAGGATTTTTTTTATAAATCCTTTGTCATCGGTCTTTGATACGTGTGCAAAGTTTTCAGAAAATCTGATCGCTCAAAGTAAGTCAAAGTCAAACTTAAAGGGGTTGGTTACAAGCAAGCAAACATACAGGTAAAAATAATAAAAGCGTGTTAAAAATAATTTTGTCATAATTTGTTAATAATAATTTTACTCTTGTTCTAAAGTTAGAAAGCGGCGTAGCTCTATTATCGCTACTCGCTACAAAACAGCCACACCGTTATCTATAGCTAATAATAAATAATTTGCCTCTTCTATTATTATCATTAACTTGTCCATACTAGTAACTTCTGACTATTCTGTGATCCCTTACATTACACTGCACAAAACACAGAGATAATAGAAGTATTTTAATACAATGTTTGAACAATGCACAGGGATATCGCTCGCGGGCACAAAATCTCGAAATATATTAGAAGAGTTCAAGTGATAGTAGTTGAGTAGTATTTTAAACGATATTAGTAATTTTTCATACAAAATTGAATAAGGAGATAAAAACAAAGGATACCTATATCAATTCTACTTGAGTGCCGACACTACGATAATTTTTGACCTGCTGGATTCTGGTGGTGATTACGCAGACGGTCGTCAAATACTTAATTCGTTAAATACTATACTCGTCAAATCTATATTTACCAAATTCAATGCACATCAAATGCTTAATTTGTCAAATAAGAGACTGATTAAAACCTATGTTTGCCAAAATACTTGATTCGTCAAATTCTTATTTTAACAATATGTACTTTATTCATCAAATGCGCTTTTTGTCAAGCACGCTCTGGGACAGTCAAGATAAAAATAAAATCGTAGGGATTTAGTGGTGGCTGGTATGTAAAGCCTTTTACTTCTGTGCTCTAGATGTTTTGTGCCCATTGTATTTCTTATTGGAAGTATGAATTGTACGTCAATCTTAGGTTATTATAATATGTAATACGAAACTTCACACACTATGTAAATGTTTGACGTGAGAGTCGTGTTGGTCGTTAACTTATTACGTACTAGATTTACGAGATTTGAATAGGTCTGAAGCTTGTCAATAGCTATTTAGCTCATATGTGGGAAATAGACCTTTAGCGTCTGTAGCGTCATTGCGCTTGCGTTTTCTAATAATACACGTTTGTATTTTTGAAGTGAAAACTTCTTTAGCAGCGTTGTGCACTTTTTGGGATGGGTACAAAATGTTAAACTCGCGTCAGGTCACGTGACCTAGGACGAAGACGAAGGGAGCAAGTTTTCACTTGTGCCGGCACTCCCGAAGTGCATCCCGTTGTTTTTTCTTCTCATAAGTAACTACTCACATACTATTTATATTTCAAACCTGTATATTTTTGTTAAATATTTTAATACATAATTTTCTCTCTAGTATAAAACAAAATTTGCTTCTCGCCGATTGCTCGCTTAGATTTGTTGAACTACTCAACGAATTTTGACGCGGTTTTCATCAATAGACAGTGATTTTAATCTTAAAATACTCTTGTAAGACAACTCACCTCATAGTCCACAATCCTAATCATTGCATTCATTCTTAAGAACAACTTTTACTAAGCCCTGTTTTAACAAGATTATTTTTTTGCAAAAATTAGCATGACCGACTTCACCCGTGTACAGAAACCGCGAATATTTCGCACGGATCGATGCAGCATTTTTCACATTATTGTTGATTTATCAAAAATGGCTCAGCCGATTTCGATAAAATTTAAATGGGACCAATTTCAAAGTATACTCTTTCCAATAAAAAAATAATTATTGAAACCGGACTAATACGAAAAAAGTTATGCGTGGTTATAGATAAAAAAAAATATACGCGTCGAATTGTATACCTCCTCCGGTGGTTCGTCGGTCAAAAATATTGAAATAACGGACAGGCACCTAATCTTATAAATATACACGTTGTACAGATAACAGATAAACATATTTAATGGTAATTTGATTTTAAAAATTGCATGTCATTCAAATCTAAACCTATTGTTTTTCAATTACATTCCTATATGCAATATCTTTATTGGATAGGTTCCCTATTTGTATCTATTCTACAGCAAACTTACCTGAAATACATATTTATATTGCACAAAGAACTACGACAAAACTAACTAGGTTGGTTAATGACAAATGTCGGTTCAAAGAACCAAAGTCTCAAATGGTTCGCCATAGTAAATTGCGTCAATGCAAATAGCGCAGTAGTCTAAAAAGGGATAGTGACTAACTACATTAATATTTTCGTTCCAAACACCTGTGGAGTACGTACGAGTACCTATTGTGTTTGGTAGCATAGTTGATAGTATCCATCTAATCAGTTTGTAATTGCTGGGTATAGACCTCGTCTCTTTGCACGTAGGTACTTGTCATAAAAATAAACAGAAGAAGTGATGAGAACTTCTTGGTGCGGAACCGGATTGCACTCACGACTTCGCGATTGTAAGGGGAGCGTTCTCCCACTTATCACGCCTTCGTTAAAACTTCATCTTCGTCAGAGCCTCTAGACGTCTTTACAGATGTTGTGTACAACGTCAGAACTTTCGAACACTGGTGCTTATCGATAGATATCGCATAGCGATTGCAGATCCCACATCGGTCTGGGGGCCTCTTTCATCATCTCCGAGTAAAGCCCCAAGTAAGCTACTCGCCGATTAAAGTGGTAAGTATCGTTATACACCAGTTTCATAATGTCTGAGTAGCGCTACTCGTCAAATAAACTGGCTTGTAACTTACTTGCTACTTCATCTGCCCTATAGCTGTGTTAACCGACGAGTAAGAGACTATGACGACTTTAACGTATGTCTATTCTGCAAACTTGGGCTGTACTGTGGATACTTTTTTTCAGGAAACTGATACCTAATATTATTATGAATATGCCAGAATTTATCGAAGATCAATTGGATAAATTAGAACATATCAACGAATTTCCAGGATTCGTGTTAATTACTTTTACGAACTCGATTGATTGATTGAAATATTGAAGATATTTTTTGCCTGATTTCGCCGTACTGTAAAAATAATAATAACTAAAACTTTGATGTATTTTCCTAAGTGGTTAAAATAATTGCTATATTAAGTACTCACGTACGTAACCTAAAAACACATAAAAACATGACGTTGATTAAAAAAACAAGCTAATATAACAACACAAAAGAAATAGCCGTACTGTAAAGAGATAATCAAAATACCACAAACAAATCACACGTATTAAGCGCGTAAATTTCGAGTAAATAATCTAAATTTGAACAAAATAATATTAAAGTCAAATCCGTCGAAAATGTATGTTTTTAGCAAAAATCATATTTAAAATGTGTGCAAAACTGTCAAACACTGTTTTCAAAATTAATGACATATTAGTAAAATATCCTAGGTAGTGAAAAAGCATTGAACTCGAATATGGCAAATGCGCCGACCGCGCAAAACCAAATATGCCAATGCAGAAAAAAGAAAAATAAATGTTGACGTTTGACATTTCTGACAGTTACGACAACAAAATACAAATGAGTGACGTCATTTTTCATTCATTCATTCAGTTATTCGCCGAGTTGTTACTTGTAGGCTGGTTCTCTATTGTGAAATTGACCAATGTTACTCGGGACTCTTACTCGCCAATTAGCACTACTCGGAAAGTAGTTACTCAATACTTTACTCGGAGATGATGAAAGAGGCCCTTAGTCTGAAATCTGCAATCGCGAGCGCTGACAAACGTAATGTAAAAGTTAGTTCATATAGGCCGAGTGGGTAGCCATGATATCAGAGCTTTCAGTCCTTAAAACTTTGACATGGCTATTTTACGTGTCATCAGAGCCACGAACCAAGATACGATTGAGGTTTTTCGCCAGCGCATATATAGGTAATATACATGCATAGCGCCGAGGTGGTCTATTAGCAATTACACCCGCCCTTACAATCGTGAGCTCGTGGGTTCAAATCCCGGTCCCATACCAAAGAGTTTCTTGGAATTTATGTACGGAATTTTACACCACTGGCTTTTCGGTGAAGGAAAACATCGTGAGGCAACCTGCATGCGTCCGTAGAAGAAATTCGATGGCGTATGTGAATCCACCAACCCGCACTGGGCCAGCGTGGTGGATATAGCTCAATCACCCTTCGTGGGTAGGACTATTAAAAATGCTGGTACAGGAGTGGGTAGCCTTGTTATCAGAATTCAGAGCTTTCAATCTTTAACACTTTGACATCGCTAAACGGTTAAAATAACTATTACTAACAATTTTATGTGTTAAACTTCATCTTCGTCAGAGCCTCTAGACGGCTTTACAGATGTTGTGTACAACGTCAGAACTTTGGAACACTGGTGCTTATCGATAGATATCGCAGAGCGATTGCAGATCCCACATCGGTCTGGGTCTGAAATCTGCAATCAAATCAATCGAGCGCTGACAAACGTAATGTAAAAGTTAGTTCATATAGGCCGAGTGGGTAGCCATGATATCAGAGCTTTCAGTCCTTAAAACTTTGACATGGCTATTTTACGTGTCATCAGAGGCACAAACCACGATAGAGGTTTTTCGCCAGCGCAATATGCATGATAGTAAAAAAATCAGTCAATTAGCCTATTTACCCAAAGCAGCGCCAACATATGCAAACACGTCCGAGTATCGATTAAGTACACTACATGGGTTTACAACTTATTTACTGTCGAGCTTGACGTCACTACACAATGCCTCGTTACAGACCGATTTGGACGATACGGGCTGATCGCTGTCACGTAGGCCAGAAAGCTTATGCACACCATGTACTTGAACTTTATACAATAACTAGCTGCGGCTCATCCCGGCTTCGCGCCGGTACGGACAGGTTTTAAAATGAGACTTAAATTAACCTATCTCTTGTGTCAAACTGCACATTGTGTACAATATTTGGTAAAAATCGTTTAAGTAGTTTAGGAGTCCATCGCGGACAAACAACGTGACGCTTATGTATACTGGGTGACTGGTGAACATTTAGCAACCTTTTAGGGGCATTTTCTGTACATCAAAACTAACAACTTTTGTTCTGCTACTTTTATCAAAACTCAAAAAGAAATCAGCTGTTCCATACATCTGGTCGCGGGTGAACGATATTTTTCTATGGAACACAATTATTATTTTTTTGAGTTTTGACTAAAGTTGCAGAACAAAAGTTGTTAGTTTTGATGTACAGAAAAAGCCCCTAAAAGGTTGCTAAATTTTTACCAGTCACCCTGTAATATATGAAGAAAGATTACAGTTGTACTTACTACTTTCTAAAAAAATGTTACTAGTTTCTATGTTAAGTGTAAAATTAAGTCCTCAACAGTTTTACATCCCGATCACAGATTCAAATACATCAGATCTCGATTACTATCATCACACCCATATCTCGAGCAATATCAGCTTTCAAAAAAAAAACGTATCAGTGTGTCCATCTGTCTAAGATATCATACCTCCCAAAGGAATGGTGTGATTTTGATTTTTTTTAAGATATTTTTATATTGTTTCACAGCTAATATAATAGAGATAATAGTTCTTAGCCTTACTCTTACCTAGAAACTTTTTACCGTCCCAGAAAACTCGGATGTCATAAAATTGTGGGATGTTTACTAGGTATAAAAATCATTATTATAATTAGTCCGTCAGTTAGATTTAAAAAAAATATTGGACACGAATTTTTTATGTCAATTTAACAAAAATTGATGAAGATCGTAACTAGAGATTTTAAATTTAATAATATTCAATTTTTATTATTATTTTACACGACTCATTCCTTACACAAACAGATCGACTTAGCAACATGATGATCCTTGTGAAAAAAAATTTTTTTTTTGTGATCGGGGTAGGCAAAGGTATCAGATGCCAGGGAAAATCTCTAGTTACGATCATGTGTCTAAAAGCTTCTATGATTTATAATATTACTTACACTAAACTTGTTGTTACAAACAAATGACACATAGTACACAGGTATGTAATATATTTCGTGACCAAACCAAGATCTCATCTCCCATCCTTGATTTTTCCACACCTCATTATAATACCACTTCTGCGTCGTAGGCGCTCTGTTATTCGTAGTCCATCGCAAGTCACGAACCGATTATCAAAATAATGAGATAAATAAATAAACTATTAAATTAAATATCAACTGTCAACATTCACAAGGATTATCATGTTGCTATGTCGATCTGTTTGTGTAAGAAATGAGTTGTGTAAAATAATAATAAACATATAAAGTATGTTCATAAGAAATCTATATACCTACAATCATTTTTTCTGATGTTGAAGTCAAAGTTATTGCCTAAATTTTGACTTAAACTCTACAAAGGTTACTTTCAAGCATTGGGTTGATTTTGATGATTATTATAGTAAAATCTTATGGAAATTACGAGTAAAAGTTTACTTTATACTTACTTGCTTCTGTTATTAATACTGTTTTTCTCTTGTTGCAGGTAAGACTCTACGAAGCGTACTTTTTCCTTCACCGAAGCCAGTGCAGTGGTGTGGAATTCCGTGCAAAAATTCCAAAGAAACCATTGGTTTTAAGGTGAGGGTTCTCCCACTAGGCCTAGGCTATTACGGTCATCATTATTTAGGTATATTTACATGATAGTAGAATGTTTCAAATTCCAAATAAAGGTATGCGTAGACGAATCAAAGTTATTGACATAGCCCAGCGGCTAAGCAAGTCAAAGTGGCAATAGAGGTCGTAAGATGTGAAAGTGTTTATTGGTGAGGCCCTGAAGTTATCGAATGGAAACCATACACCAGCATTACCAGCAAGCGCAGCGCATGATGTCCACTGATAAGATGAACAAGACGTCCGCCAGAACGCGCGCTGGGTGTTTATCCAGCCAGTGATGACGTCTTACGCTGATATGATAATAATAATTATTTTTCGCAAAAAAATGGTAAAACCGCCTTTCATCGTGTACAAAATTCGAATGTTTCGCTCGAATTATTTACATTATTGATGATTTTTTTAAAACGGCTCAGCCGATTCCTGAAAAATTTAAATTGGTCCACCTCGGGAGTATACCCTTTCGAACTAAAAATTTTTTTTTGGATTCGGTGCACAATTGGCGAAATTATCGATGAACATACACAAAAAAATACCTACAGACGAACATAGAACCTCCTCCTTTTTGGAAGGTGGTTAAAAAGTAAGTAAGTAACCGGGTGGATAGTCCTGGTGTAAGAATTTTAAGTGGCCTGAAGGCCACTGACATGGCTAAACGGTTGAAACAATTGGAAACAAGAAAGTTTATTTTTATTATTGAATCAAGCTCAGAGCAAATAAAAAAATCAAGAGAGAACGTCGTTGAACATTCAAGTGAGGCCGGTTTTTTATACATGTTTAAGTGCATCGGTGTTGCGCCGCCATAGTTTGACTAACAAGCCAAGGCGTATTTTCTTTGTACGTGGATGTGTGTGTAATTATCTGTACACGGCGAGGCGTAGTTTTAATCGGTCTCGGTTTGTTTACAACATTCTTGGTCTGAGGAATTAAGCGTCACTTTGCGGAAGTCCATCTTCGCGGAAATCCATCAGTGCGGAAACACATTAAATATTTATCCTAAACAAAGATTGGAACCCAGAATTTAAAGTGTCATCTGAGCAACGGCAGCGCTCACAATTATTACATAAGTCACTTTCATCAGACTAATCCCTGAATAATCCGCGATAATGACGAGCGGGTCGTTAACTTCCGGCCAAGGCCGTTAATGTCGCTGATCTGGCAACATCCGGTGATCGGTCTAACGTCGTAAATAGTTTCGGTGTTATAGCGTCTTGGTTGTAAAACCATCGCCAGTTTGTGCACAAACCTAGCATATTAAAGATGCTCAATTCAATTCAAAATTCGTGTTCGTCTGAATGTATTTTTTTTGTTTGTTCATCGATGTTTTCGCAAATTGGGAACCGATTTAATAATACATTTTTTGTTTTGAAAGAGTAGACTCCGGAGGTGGTCCCATTTATATTTTGTCGAAATCGGTTGAGCCGTTTTTGATAAATCAACAATAATGTACATAAGTTTAATACGGGACTAATCGCGCAGTAAAACATGAGATTTTTTTGTACTTAATTAAATACCTACCTCTTCTTTGGTGGTGCCATTTTTGGCGAAAAATAATTTTCTTATATGCAGGGTGGTAATTTGTGGAAATGTATGTACTTTACTGTTCGCGCTTTAGTTCGTAGACCACCGTATGCTGAGTGTGAGTTTTGTCGTAAACATGACGCGCTTTTCGGCGAGCGCGTAAGCATGTAATTTGTATGAACTTGTTGTGTTTCAAAAACGCGCCGCTAGTGGCGCTGTACATTTCTTCATACAAATTACAAGCTTAAGCGCTCGCCGAAGAGCGCGTCATATTTACGACAAAACTCACACTCAGCATACTGTAATCATCATAGATAAAATTATTTTTTGCACAAATTGACATGACCTACTTCAACCGTGTACAGAATTCGCGAATATTTCGCACGGATCGATGTAGCATTTTTCACATTATTGTTTATTTATCAAAAACGGCTCAGCCGATTTCGATAACATTTAAATGGGTCCAATTTCGAAGTATACTCTTTCCAATTAAAAAATAATTATTGAAATCGGACTACTATAAAAAAAGTTATGCGTATACATAAAAAAAAATATAGGTACGCGTCGAATTGTATACCTCCTCCGGTGGTTCGTCGGTCAAAAACATAAATCATCATAGAAAACTAAAGTCAAAAATTGCTATAAAAACATCATGTTATTAATGGACGAGCCCTTATTTATACTTACATATTTATGTAAAGCAACATCACAGTCTATTTTCATGCTAAAAATCAAGTTATTACTGCTTTTCATTTACACTAACGTAGATGTTTAAGTTGATGCTTGCTCTTATTTACCGTACACATAAAATATGAGAACACGTAAAAATTCACGATAGGTACGCCATTTCAAAATACACAGTCGTGATTGACAGTTTATCCAGTCGGCCATCATTTTGAACCCTTACGTCATGTGTTTGTATGGAGAATGGTCGTTTAGCGATATAATCATCATTATCACTGTTACGTACTTCTATTGAGATGGTTCTTAGTACATTCAATTGCAATAGAATCTGTCCATTATTGTCTCACATTATATACCTACACATACAGGAAATCTTATAACAGTGTGCAGGAATTATAGGCTGCGCCACATAAGTTGGCGGATGTGAAGTTAGCTACAAGCTGCGCAATAGCCAATCAACGTGCGGCTTTATGTGAGCTTCAGTCAGGATTGGATCCGCCAACTTGTGTGGCGCGGCTTATACCTTTATGGTGGACATTTCTCAAGTTACAACCAAACGTTTCGAGTCCACGCTCTTTATACGAATAGCCAGAATGTGGGACGCTTTACAAGAGTCTGTCTATTCCCTAAGGTCAAAGAAGATATAATAATACTACGCTAAGGTACAACGTAGTTCAAAAATCCGAGTAATCTACACCCAAGACCATAATATAATATCTGCTAAGTGCTAACCATTAGGTGATGAAACGCTATGTAAAATAATTATTTTTCGTAAAAAATGGTAAAACCGCCTTCCATCGTGTACAAAATTTGAATATTTCACTTGAATTGTTTAGATTATTGTTGATTTCTCAAAAACGGCTCGGCCGATTTCTGTAAAATTTAAATGAGACCTCAAAAGTACACCCTTTCAAACTAAAATAAAATTTGATTTGGTTCACAATTGGCGAAATTATCGATGAATATGTACAAAAAATACATACAGACGAACATAGAACCTCCTCTTTTTTGAGAGTCGGTTAATAAAAAGATTTCTACATCATCATTATCATTAGCCTGTGTCGACTGGATGGAGGTTATAGGGCTCTTTCCCGATCTCTCGCTTATCTGTCGGATCAGGCAGATAGTCTACCAGAGAAAAACTTGTAGGGCAGTCGAAGGAGAGGAAATCGAAAGAATCCGTATAACAAATTAAACTGCAATTAACAAGGAAATAAGTTCCCAAATGTATTTGACTGTGACTTATTTGTCTCCGCCAGCAGCTTTCCTGGTCATAAAAGTGTTAGCGGAAACATAAACGGTGGTTAGCCGGAGGAAACACTGATTGCTCCCTTATAAGGCGCGAGTGGCGCCTTGGACGTAATTTACGTGGTTTACGTTTTTTGCATAGTAATCGAGCTTTTAACGATGTTTTTTGTTTATGTATTTGTGCTAACTACTGGAATCTTTTACTTGGGTTCTTAATAACCTGTTTGTTAAGTTGACCCCAGTAAAAAGTCCGGTTAAAAAAAAACAATAATTTTTCGTCATAAATGGCACAACCGATTTCAATCGTTCTACATTCAAAATTCGAATAGTTCGCTCAAATCACAGATATCTGGTTGCTCAAATCGATGTATTATTATTGATATTTCATACACTCCGCCGATTTCGAAAAAGAAAAATGGTGTGGACTCCGTGGACCATGTGTGGACCATTCAGAGACTGATGTACCAACCAAAATAAAAAAGGAATCAACAGAATACGTTCTGTGAATATTTCAACTCTATCTGTCACAGTCCATGAGATACGGCCTGGTGACAGACAGACGGAGAGACGGACAGCGGAGTCTTAATTATAGGGTAGGGTTTTAACCTTTTGGGTACGGAACCCTAAAAACAAAACCTAGTTTTCCGCGTATAAATCAAACAGACCTTTCTAAACGGATGTTTGTCACAAAAAGTCGAAAAACCGCGATGTCGTCAACATCCCAGTTCAAGGCAAGCAGCATGCTCCCCCGGCATGGCCGCTGGACAAACACACCAATTTTCACCGGCGACTCTAACTGGCGGCTCATCTCGCCGCTCGTGACCGAAACTCGGAGGTAATGTGGTTAGCGGGCTACTCCTAATTTATGCTTCGTTAGGATAGGTGGGGTTTCGGCCGGAGTTTCGGCGAGGGAAGAGAATTTTCCGTGGGGCCCCTTCGATAAGTGCGTCAATTATTATTATTGTTTATTTATTTTTGTAATGTATGAGAGTTCAAACTCCATCACAGTTCCGATTTGTAATTCAAGTTGCGTGCCAATTTCATGAATCTATCTGGAAATGTCCAAAATGCTATTGCTATTAAAGACATATAACATCGATAGTTTCACGTATATTCCACAACGTACGTACATCATTGGAAGCAGTAGGAGTCGAATGCGATTGATAAGAAACTGGAGTGAAAGACTTAAACAAAAGGACTTAAACAAATGCTGCCGATGATGATCAATCATCATCGGCAGCATTTGACGATTCATTCGACTTCATTTCGACGTATTAAACTCCTACTGCTTCCAATGATGTGTTTAGCGGACTCCTCCTAATCTTCGTTGGCCCCTTGAGCAGCTTTATTTTTAAATGTATTTTGGCGTGCAAGGACTCCGACTTAAGCACTATCAGACTCATCATATATTCAGGCTCATCCACAAATCGCATACGTGAAAGTTTCATATAGTTGGTTTTTACCGCTTGTTTCTGTCATCCACCTGTGAGATGTAAAGTACTCCTCCATCAGAGGCTTTTCCGCCTTGCTGTCTCGTGGGCTATATATTTTATTTGGAGCATATAACGTCCCAACGTTGAGCAAAGGCCTCCCTACACTCTTTCCATTTATCTATATCCTGAGCTAAAGTATCAGTCCGGTGACAGCCAAGGTCAATCTCGTGGATTACATCAATAAAAATGTGAACATAATCCTCACTAACCCCAATGGTAACGCCTCCGGTATTGCAATTGTCCATGACCACTGAAAGTTCGATATTAATATAACTGCTCTCAATATCGATATCGAATTGGTCCATCTCAAATTCAAGTGTTTAATTTCAATGCAATGCAACAGCGCGCATCTACAAGCAGCATAATTATTTCGCTCCATTTTCCTTATTGGCTGTTACACTTATGTTTCCCCATCCTAAGTGAATCCTGAGTGAATAAACAACTAAGTGACATAAAGAACTTAATATAAGGATAGATAAGTAGAAATGATTTGCATACTGTAGCACAGCGTACTCTTATTTGGTGATATCCTTTTGTGATATAATCATGTAGATGATTTAACTACTAAAGCGTAGTCTCGCGTTTTCCTGTTTCCATAATGTTGCGTTCACATTCGTAAAATAGCTGTATGTTGTAAACTTCTTTATAATGTTTGCATGGAGGTTTTGTTTCAAAAGTTCGTAAACTCTCACTCTCATACATACAGCAACTCTAATAATGTAAAGTACCAAAACTGATGTACTAAAGTTTAGTACATTATGAACAACTTTTACTATGGCGTCAAGTGTCAACCCAGAATTCGAGAAAAAATCAGCTGTTTCGTACATTTTGCCGATTCCGAGTTGCGATTCTGTATGGAACAGCTGATTTTTTTCTCCATTTTCAAGTCAGCCCCACAATCAAATTCTTATTGCGTAAGCAGATAATCCTATATTATTTTCTACCGCATCACCGATTCGGACTTTGTTTATTCGAATTAAAAACTGCTTCTTTTTTGGTAAATATCTAACAATTCGCTTTGTATGTTTGTACCTTCCGATACCTCTAGATGTAAATACTTGGGGAGGTCAATTAGTATCCTTGCCGTGAAAAATGCTGTGAATCAGTTCAACGCACTGCGCTACCGACATACATTCCACGTATTGAAATATAGCATCTTTGTTCCAAAAATGGCACTGCGATATTTCCAATGTCAGTACGAACTACGATGCTATTTATCGAAATTCACGTTGATATTTTATTTATAAATAGAGTTGTTTCGGCTGCTCTTTCTTCAGAGGTGTGTGAGATTGCGAACTGAAAAAGAATCATGAGCCTGTAAATCTTTCGTCCGTTCGCTTCAGCTATAGGACGTCCCCTATAGATCTCCAATAAGACCGGTTGGAAGCGGTTTCGCATCCAGGGCGATCCTTGCTGTCTTGATGAGGTCATGCAAAAGGTGGACGTCCTACGCTGCGCTTACCGGTACGTGCAGCAGTACAGATTTTACTGTGGGAACAAGTGCAAATCTCGAATAAAAATTCATCTGATCCATACAAAAAGTTCATTGACTCTCGACAAAATGTATGGAGAAGCTGATTTTATTTCCTAGTTCCCATACAGTTTATTTTCTTTCTAATAATGAGCAAACTCACCTCTAAAAGTTCCTGCACTGTGCAAAAACCACACCTAGTATGTAACGGTGTGACATAAAAATATTTTGCTGTTTTTTTTTTCCTCTTAAACCTCTCATCTATATAATCTATATCGTTTCTGGTGGAAACCTTAAGACCTGTTTTGTTTTGGTTAAGTTTTGCTAAATCGAGATCTGTGATTTTCTCTGTGATCTGTCAATCAATCAATCAATCAATCAATCTTTATTGCAACATATGTGGTATTACATGTAGATCTTAAATAACATGTTTTAAAAGCTATACACATATGACCCTATAAGGGTGTGGCAACGTTAATTTATATAATATTAAATTCTCCTATTTTTATTTAATCAATGTCATAATCATTATATTATATTATCATATTCGTCGTAAGTACATTAATTATTTTACGTCATTATATAGGTAATGTCATTTTTACATTAAAATAAAAATAAAATAGAAATTATAACAATAAAATAGTAAAAAACAATAATCTTACTTTTGTTTATTTTGGTATATTCGTCGTTATCAAAAAATTGGCTATTGCCTTTGTCTATTATGGTGTTTTTTTAGTTGTTTAGTGATGTTTATTTAATAGCATCGTCTGTTTAAAACGCAGTTTAAATATTTTTATCTTTTCTTTTTATAGTGTTCAACATAATGATACTTTATGACTGGTTTCACCGTAATTTTAGTTCGTGGCTATGTCGATCAAATTGTATCGTATCCCAATGATTATAATTGTAATTGCTACTACTCAACTTACTTAACAAAGAAAAAAAATCTTCCTTAAAAAAATTAACCAAGTAATTTTTACCCTCTGTCCACGTACAATATAATATGGGTTAATACAACATGATAAATCATGATAATCACAAAATGCTGACAGATGGAGCTTCAAGCGTCATCTTGAAAAAACGTTTTTGGCCGATATCTCGGAAACTATGCACTTTAAGTCAAAAGTTATGGAGACTATTATCGTAGACAGTAAAATTTCACATCTTTTGTTTTCAGTAAACTTTTTTGTAAAACTTACCGTTTACAATTTATGGTCCATTTAAGGAACCGGTTTTTCTATTGAAAAACAAAACATAAAAAAACTGATATAGGTAATAGATCTTTGAAAATGGATTGATGCGTTATATCGATTAATCTAATATTTCAAGAGTTATCGGCCGCGATAGAAAAACCGTTTCATTAAATGAGCCATAAATCGTAAACGGTAAGTTTTACAAAGCTTTACAAGAAACAAAAGTTGAAATGTGAAATTTTATTCTCTACAACAATGATCTTTATGACTTTTGCCCTAAAGTGCATAGTGTCTGAGATATCGGCCAAAAACGTTTTTTTTAAGATTGCGCTTGAAGTTCCATTTGGATCTGTCAGCATTTTGTGATTTTATGCTCAATAAGTGATCCTAAACCTTATTAAAAAAACCAAACAAGTGCGAGTCAGCCTCGCACATCGAGGATTCCGTACAAATCCAGAAAATTTCTCAAAATTGGGAAGTAAGTTGTTAAAATCTCTATACTATAACCATCGACAAAAAAGTTTTTTTTTTCACATTTCTCGTCATACATCGATGATTGTTAAAATAATTAAAAACCTGTTTAGCATGTGCTAATGAAGTTCTTTTATATGATACCTTACATGATACGATTTACTCACCTTGAATTTTGAATCCATATTTTGTGAATTTTGAGGTCCTATTTTTTTGTGATTTAAATAAAAATGTACAGTTTTCAGATTTATTCCTATATGTGTACTCTGAGACAATGCTTCTCGCCAAATTTCATAGTTCTAAGTCAACGGGAAGTACCCTGTAGGTTTTGATTTTTGTGAGTGTCGAAATTTGCGGATTTTTACGACATAAGCGGCTCTAACTTTTTTAAACAATAACTGAGAAGTTTTTCTTTTATACAACTGCAAGAGACTATAGATATTGATGCAAGAGATTATACAGTTAAAATTTTAACTCGATATCTTTACGCGATCCCGACATAAAGAGTCTTGACATACACAGAGACGGACATGGACAACAAAGTGATCCTATAAGAGTTCCGTTTTTTCTGTTTGAGGTACGGAACCCTAAAAATTGGTTCGGAAATTTAACCAAAAAGAAACCTCTATTTTTCCTGAAGTACGTAGAGGGAATGAATCTTGCTAAAATTGCGCTTTTGTTTCAAATCCTAAATCGGCGTGCAGAGCAAGCGGAAGAGGAGCGCTGTTACGACATCCGCGCATAACAGCATCGGTTCGTCACGGTCATTCGGGACCATTCAGTCGTAAAGCGTGCGTTGAACGCTTCTCCAACCGTGGATAATGCGATGATGCAGATTTTTACATAAAGGCAATCGCAGAAAATTGCCTAGAGATTAGAAATGAGATTAAAAATTAAAAACTGAGACTGACATTCAGTTCTCGATATTTCACTCGCTCGTACTAAGCGATTCGCTTCCTTCTTCTTAATAATGGAATGGTCTACCTCTGTCATTGTTTCCTGACAATTACAAACAATCTGGATTTTTAAGCCAAGAGTGAATTAGGTATCTTCTAGGTCTACATACTTCATTTTCGGCGGCAACATCGCTTTCCATCAGGCGAGTTGGTGGCCAAATGCTTTTATGTATAACAAAAGCATAAAGATTCTCCCCTTCGCGTAGATAGTAGTGTCTCTGCCTTCGATTATGTCAAATTCCTTTCGGGGTAGATATTTCAGTGATTAATTTAAATATGTGTCCCGGATCTGGGTTTTAATTTCCTTGTTTCCCCGACACAGGGAATCTTAGTGATGTCTGTAAGTGTGAAGCGTTGTTTATAACGCACCAAGTTTTTGTCTACTACACTACAGTTTAGTCATTCTAGCCAATGCAGCGAGTCGAGTCAATATTTACATGTGTAATGTTGTCTGTCAAGATCAGTTAAAATGATACGACTAATACATTGTCATCCGATCAGCCGTAGGACGTTGGTCGTAGACCTCCGTAAAAGATGTCAAATGGTATCGATTGATGGCATCTTGCATCTATTCAGATTATTTGTCCATTTGCGTTATTTCGATAGATTAGTGCTACGACTAAATCTATTATTGTGTTCCAAACCGAAGAAATGGCAAGATATACCTAGTAGATATCTTTTAACTACTTGCAAAAGATATATGCATTATCTACTATAACTTGCCACTTCTCTATCTTCAGATAAGTAGATATTTTTTTGTTTACAGTAATTTATTCACGTAAGTTTATTTTGGTTCTTACGGTTGGATGGTTCTTAATCCTCACAGTTAATAAGGCTTAGTTTATAAATAGCTGTTGTTTCGGATCCTTATTGAATTCCACGGAAAGCCATCTGCTGCTGATGATTCCGTGAACTCCGAAAATATCGATATGTTGTGTTTCTTTATCACATACTTGAGCAAATTCTACGATATCCACCGTATATATCTATCGGCATGTAGTACCTATCAGCTGAATCTTGTAAACAGGTAGCAGATGTCAAACAGGATTTGCTCGTATATTTTTTGTTGCTTTTATTAGACAATAGGCAGTACTATTATCGGTGCGATTAACACATATTTCAGTTTTATGTCTATCTTGTCATAAAAAGGATTTATTTAGGCCGTTTTTTCCGGTGTAAAATTTTATTTCTATTATCATATCGGATCTAGTTCAAGAGATTATAAAGCACATTCTAAATATATCCTTGATATGAGTATAAAAATATTCTAGTGACTTATATCTTATCTTATCTTATAGAGGGGCCAAGAAATAACTCGGACACTTCGACCCATTGGGATCTATTGTGGTCCCCTAGATAACTTACTCCTCCCCAGTCTCGTCGAAAATTGTTCTCATGAGTTTTACAACGAGACTAGGAGATACGAGCCTATAGTCTTCTGGTTTTGGATATCCGACGCCTAGGAGACTCATTCGCTTACTAGCCATTGCATCGCATGTGCACAGAAGGTGCTCCATGCGTTCCGTATGTTCCCCACACAACCTGCACATGGGTGTCGCGGTTAGACCCATCTTCATGAGCATGTCGTTGGTACCAAAGTGCCCAGTAAAGGCCCCAAGCAGGTAGCGGATTTGTCCCCTGCTCATGTTCCAAATGCATTCCCGGGCTTTAAACGTAGAGCCTAGGAACTTCTTGGAGTGTTGTAGACCGGTATTAGACAGCCAATAAGTTCGCTGTCTGTGATCTGCAAACTCCCTAAATGCGGCTTTCACGAGACACGTTGAAATGCCTACACATGGCTCTGGACCCACAAAATCATTTGCTGAGCCCTCTCTTGCCAGTTCATCGGCCACTTCGTTACCATGGAATCCTTTGTGCCCAGGGACCCACATCAGTCTTACCCTGTTGTGCCTCCCAAGCCTGTTTAGGGTCTGGATAGCATCCAGAATAAGTCCGGAGTCCACTTTGTAGGATGCCATGGCTTTGATTGCAGCCTGACTGTCACTAAGAATATATATGGATTTACCACTGGTTCCTCTATCTATATTCTCTTGAGCGCAGGATATTATGGCATATGTTTCTGCTTGGAATACAGTTGCCATCTTCCCTAAGCTTTTGCTACATTTGTAGCCTTTTGCGTATATGCCCGCTCCTGTACCTGATTCCATTTTGGATCCATCAGTGTACCACACCAGACTATCTTGCTCTGGTGGATCAAGTCCCTTCGTCCAGTCCTCTATTGTAGGGATTTGGACCTTAAAAGATCTTTCAAACACAAACACAGTTTGCATTTTATCGGATAACATGCTTGTTACCCGATCTAGGCCTTCGTTTTCGTCGAACTTTGTATGGTTAGTCTTTGGCTTAGAGGCATCCCATAGTCCTGCAACAGCAAGACGATGTAGTGTCTTCCTTGCCTCGAGTTCAACCATCATATGCAGTGGAGGGATATTGAGGTATCTCTCAATCGCTGCCGTAGGTGTTGTCCTGAAAGCACCCGTGATGCCAAGACACACTGTTCTTTGTAACCTGGTGAGTGGCGCTTTGCACGAGGCAAGCTTTGTTCTAGGCCACCACACTATGCTGCCGTATGTAATAATAGGTATTATCATTGTCCGGTACAGCCATCGTATCACTTTGGGCTTTAGCCCCCAAGTTTTGCCGTAGGTGGAACGACACATGCCGAACACTCGTAAGGCCTTAGTCGTAATATTTTCCACATGAGTTTTCCACCTGAGTTCTTTATCAAGCGTTACACCCAAATATTTAACTTCGGTGGACCAAGGCAGTTTTATTCCATTGAGGGAGAGCTCTTCTAGGTTACCCAGTTGTCTCTTCCTCGTAAATGGAATAATTACTGCTTTGCTTGGGTTGATAGAGAGGTGATTCTTTGTACACCATTCCTCCGTCATCCTCAATGCCTGTTGTAATAATCCAGAGACTATGTTCGGGAATTTACCATTGACCATTATAGCTATGTCATCTGCATAGCCTACTGTGTAGAATGGTCCGGTATTGAGTTTGGTAAGTAGCGAGTCTACTACCAAGCACCACAATAATGGTGACAGCACTCCGCCTTGCGGGCAACCTCTTGTTGTTTTTGCACTAAGTCTGTCACCCATCAGTTCCGATCTGACTATTCTGCTTCTCAGCATGTAGTCAATCCAGTTGCACATGGTATCGTTGATGCCATGCTCCTTTGCAGAAATGCGTATGGACTCAAATGTTGTCTTGTCGAAGGCTCCCTCTATGTCGAGGAAAGCCCCGACACAGATTTCTTGTCCCTCTAGCGCAGCCTCGGCTCGACTCGCAACATAGTGCAATGCCGTTTCCGTAGATTTGCCAGGGCTGTAGGCGCATTGTAGTTTATGCAGAGGGAGTACTTTCAGTGGTCCCTCTCTTAAGTACCTGTCTACCAGTTTCTCCAGAGTTTTCAAGAGAAAAGATGATAGACTGATTGGCCTATAAGCTTTAGCTTCTTCATAAGTCGGTCTACCTGCCTTCGGTATAAAGGTGACTTTGACTTCCCTCCATGCCTTGGGTACATACCCAAAGGCTATGCAGGCTCTGTAGAGCTTACTCAAATGAGGTATCAAAACAGATGCCCCTTCTTGCAATAGTATTGGGTAGATGCCATCCGGACCCGGGGATTTGAGAGGCTGGAAGCCTGCTATGGCCAGCTTCAGTTTATTTTCATCTACCACTTTCTTTGCCGTGAGCCAGTTATTTTTGGACGTGTGCCTTGTGAGCTCGTCTCTTGTGACTGGTTCCTCTTCATTGCTGTCGCGCAGTATACATTCTGGGAAGTGGGTCCTAAACATCACGCCCAGAGTGTCCTGTCCAGTTTCCGTGAGATACCCATTCTCATCCTTTACAGATGATAGTGGGTTTGTCTTAGTCATGGACATTGCTTTGCACAACCTCATTCCATTTGGCAGAGTTTCGATGGAGGTGCAATGCTGTCGCCAGTTAGTTCTGTTGGCCTTGCGTACCGCCGTATTATACCTCGTTAGCATGCTGTGATAGCCAGAAAAATCTTTCCTGGCTTTTGCATCATTAAAGGCCTGTCGTGTTTCCTTACGTATTTTAGCTAGTTCAGGAGTCCACCATGGTACCTTTTTACAAAAGGCCTTTTTCTCTGGGCAGTTATCTTCCCATGCACCGATGGTGCCCATCTTGATTCTGTCCGCTTCAAATTCTATATCTAGTATGGAATTAAGCTTACCTTTAGGGCTCCCTAGGTTTACTTTTAGGTCCCTCCTGTACGAGTCCCAATTTGTATGCCTTGGGTTTCTCCTTCGTCTAGTTTCGGCGTCTCCCGCCGTCCTAAACCTAAAGCATATATAATTATGGTCAGACAGAGAGATTTCGTCCGATACATGCCAGTTTTCAATATGAGCGCTGGCCCTGTTTGAAGCCAGTGTCAGGTCAATAACTTCAGTTCTTGCAGAGGTCCTGAAAGTAGGTTTATTGCCTGCGTTAAGGATTTGTAAAGAAGCGCTTACCACAAAGTCCAACAAATCCTCTCCTCGTTTGTTGACATCCGAGCTGCCCCAAACGACGTGGTGTGCATTCGCATCGCAGCCAAGTATCAGGTCGATGTTTTCTTGGTTGCCGTAGTCAACCAGTCTTCTCATTAGTGGTGTTACTGGTTCCTTAAGTTCATATGGGAGATAGGCAGAGGCAAGGATGATTTTCCTTTTCTCTGTTCCCGTCCCCACTTGGATCAAAGTTGTTGTGAGATCCCTGTAACAGAAAGTACGTAAGGGCATTGCCTCTATACCGCCCCTGATATAGATGCAAGTCCTCGCGTCATTAGTTGGACAGTCATAGAACACCATGCCGCCTGTCCCACCTAAGCCTTTTATAGTCCCCTTATACAGATAAGGTTCCTGTATCAAGGCAACGTCGTATGTGTTTAGCTTCAGTTGCCGAGCCAGAAGGGCAGTAGCGGCCCTGCAATGATGCAAATTAATTTGTACACACCTTAGTCCCTCCATCTTGAATGACTTTGATGGGCTTGTGTTGGTAAAGGAGGGCCTTATTCTTGAAGCCCCTCCTCCATCGCCTGGCTCTCCTCGAGGGCAGTCGGCGACTCGATCCCCAGGGTGTCGAAGTCCTCAAGGATGTCGTCCTCGTGGTCTGCCTCTGACGCCCTGGTCCCAATCTCTGTCTCCTGTGCTGTGCCGTGAGCAGAGATTTCTTCGATGGCCTCCTCATGTTGTGGTGGTCCATCCTCGGAGGGCTCCGCTTCTGCTTCCGCAGCAGGTGCCTCTCCTTTGTCTTCTTCCAGGAGCTTGAACGAATATCGTTCAATTCCTCCTGGAAGAGAGTAGCCCGCGGCCTTGATGACCCCAGCGGACACCCCGTCCATGAGGACAATACGACGGATGCCGGTCTGCTCAGTGAGGGTATTCACGACCTTCCAGTCGTCCGTCCTCAGGGCAGGGTTGAGTCGCTGGAGCAATCGAATGGCCCGAGCAGGGTCTTGCAACGCCAAATTGCGACTCTTCCATGCCATTTTGACAGGCTTTGGAAGGTCCTTGGCGTCGACGACCTTGAGTTTCAGGGATCCAAGTTCCACATTGTGGATGGCGCCCCGAAACCAGCTAGCTGCATCGGAGTCCTCGCAGGATACATGAATTGCACCTGCGACGACTCCGGGAGCAACCGTGAGAACAGGCAGGGGATCCGGCGCCACTTCCAGTTTCTCAATTATGAGCTCCTGGATTGGCACCAAGTCCACCGCCTTCAAGTACTCCTCCGGGTACTTGACTGTGACGACAGCAAGTTTCACAGCCGCCACCGCATCCCTAAAGGATCCGGTTGAGGGTGATTGCCCTTGGGTCTTCATCCTCTTGGCCACCATGTCCCCGCTGTCGCTGCTGAGAACAGCACGCGGTCTCTTTGATGGGCCCTCCGTAGGAGTCCCCTCTAGAGCCGCCTGTTGTCTCAGCTTTTGGCGCTTTTTCCTACGCGCCCCAGATCGTCCAACCGGATGCCCGCCTAAGTCAGGCTGGCCGCCGGGAGTGGACGAGGTGCTGCCTTTACCGGTCGTGTCCGAGGCCGCAAGGTCCGAGATCATTTGACCTCTAACGCAAGGGTCTCGTGTCACGCTAGCTTTGGCAGAACCCTTAAGCCCGGTAGGCTGGTTTGCAGTTCCGCCCTTTGGTGGTCCCACAGCAGTGCCGGCCCTCGACAGTGCCGCAACAGTCCCGTCATTCGACAGTCCCACCACAGCCCCACCGCGAGACAATCCCACTGCAGTATCACCTCTGGACGTTCCTGCCAGGGAAGATGCAGTCCCGGCTTGCGCCGGTCCCGCCGTCTGGTGTGCAGTCCCAGCTTTCGCCGGTCCCGCCTTTTGTTGCGCAGTCCCAGCTTTCGCCGGTCCTTTCGCCTTGTGGTTTTTTTTTGAATTTAAATCCATTTAAAAATCCCGGTACTTGTTTCATCCCTCGACTTTCCCCACCCGCCATGGAGTGCTCAAGTGGCGATGCTGCGGTAGCACCAGGGATTAGTCGAGTGATATAGCTCCCCCCACATTAGTTGCCCACGAGACCGCACGACACCAACTCACACCGCTACCACTAGCGATGCGAGCGAGCGCCGCCGCCTGCAAGCCCCCAATGGGAGTGAGCTCGCCTGGGGGCCGTCTGACCGGACCCCGTAGCCGATTGACCGTAGCTGGCTAGTCTACGGCCTCCCTTGTGAGAAGAAATCCGGGCCAAAGTGGAGTGTTGCCTCAGAGACGTTAAACCGCCTACGCTCATCGGCTCAGCCACCAGGATCCCCTCATCCTTCCGTATGGGTCCCTGCGCACGGCACAAACACGCAGGAGGTCATTACTATCCATCATCTCATCTTTTCCGATGGTGGACACCCAGGGGCATGACCTCGCCACCCCTGTGATACGGCGCCCGGTGATTTCTGTTACGTCTATTTCATAGGGAATTAGACCAAAAACAGGGCGGCAACCACGAGAAGGAAAATCACCGAACTTGCCTTGAGGATCTACACGACAGTGCGCTCTCCCTCAAAACCACGCCACCTTGCCGTCTCTGAAGGAGACAGACAAGGTAGGACTGCATCGACAAAGCCAAACCCTACAAGGCCTGTCGCTGAAAGCTCAAAGCGTAAGTTTGTTAATACAGCCCGGCCCCTTCTAGTGACTTAAATTTTCTATGAATTTTATCGCCATTGAATGGTTATAATTTTGAATTAAGGTTAAACGGTTCTGAGCTAAACATAATACTTTATCACTCTCTTTAATCGTTTTCTAGTTATAAAACAGATACTTATTAAATCATCGAAATAATATCGGATCGTTGTGTATTTGTTTATCTCCGTAGCGAAATCTTGTTGGTTCATATTTGTATTTGCAATATCAGATAAAGTAGGTACTTATTATCTTTATTCTTACCATAATCACTTCTGTGTATATGTAAATACTGTGTGAGGTCAAGTATCGCAAACGTAGCCAAACTGTGTTAACTGCAGAACATTGGCTTTACACGACGGCTTATCGTGTTGTCTCTCAGTGTATTCAAGCAATTGACTGGATGGATGGATGCGCTCAGTCGAGCCGCCACCGGGGACCATAGCGCACGTCTTCTAAACATCGCTAAATTCTCTCCTGGTTTCGAAAATCGAACTCATATCTCCTTCTGAATTTGAAAACTGCTGGAATTTTTCCGGCTTCCCTGACGTACCCCTGTCTCCTTGAAGTTCCCATGTTATAAATAGATTTGTGTATATCAAAATAACGAGAGATAAACATTGGGGACGTCAATTCGTGGGATGACGGTATAATCATGGATTAGTGTTATCTGACACGTGGTTGAAGATCTGTGACGTCGACGGATGAAAGATTACGAGATCCATTGTTAATGTAACTTTCGGGACGGTTACGTTCAGATCGAGTTTGTTTCAAGACATTCAGTGATGATTATGAACTTTTGTGTTTTGTGCTGTTCTCAAACTTCAGTGTATAAGTGATTAGAATTTGAAGCCAAGAATTGGTACAAAGATCTGATGTGTGAATATGACTCCACTGCATGTTACGTAAAGTACATGCGGCTTGGTGTCTAGTGTTATAGACACCAGTAATTTGGACAATTTTTAAATCTTTTGACCAAGAACAGCATTGACGGCAGCAATGGCTCGGCTCGCGACCAGCGCCGCCCATTTCTGCCAACGGCTGCAGGAGCTGTACCCTCAAAAGTTGAGCATTACCACCAAGCATCAGGTATAAAAAATATTTTCCACAATATTTCAAGTGATCTCCAAACATAAATGGAGTTCTCTGTCTCTATCGCACAGATCCCTATAAATTAATTAACAAGACAGCATGATGCGAAAGAACACCACACACCACATCCGTTGAGTGTTAAATTCAACTTAGAAAGGTCATTGAAACGGTTGAAACCTGAAAGATGATGACTTTGCTATAAGATTTGAAAGAATATTGCCCCTAGTTTTGAATGGCTGTGAAATGTATGAAACATTTTAGGATATAATTTACACCATTTACACCACATCCATTCCAAAGTAAATTGGCAAATTAGTGGCACTAATTTTTACGTGGCTATTCCGAATATTTCGACTGAATACAACATTTTAAAATGCTAATGTCTGCATTTGTAAAGTTTCTTTTCAACATCTCTAGATTTTTAACTATCAGTTACGGTATTGTCTATTTGTCAAACTTTTGCTAATTCGGTAAATTATTCCGTATAGTTTACTTTTGTTGTATTTTTTTCCCGCTTTATCACTCACAACTGTCTCAAGGCTCTGGTTTATCTTCTCTCCAATACCCTTTTTATTATTATGTTTATTGGCCAGGGTCGGCCCTTTTTAACTACCGGTTCTTATACTTTAATCCTCCAGTAGCGTCAATACACAACGCTTTAATCCCTCTTTACACATGGTCTATATTTAAACGGTTCTGTTTTAATTCATGACACACCTTTTTAGCTCTGCAAATAAATGTCTCATTTGAGGATTCATGATTTGAGGAAATTGTTGTTAGTTTTATTGTTCATAAATATTTTTAGTCCTTGACCGTAACTTGGTTTATTTTCTCTATATCTTTGTAGTTATCAGTGAGTATTTCCTGCGCATCTGCCCTGCAGTTACCAGGTCAAGGCTGATCGCCTGCGTCAGTTCTGCCAATTTAGACTGCCCACTCGTTGTTATTCATATCACGCATCTATTGTTCCTAACCTCATAGCCATGTCCCAAGATGTTAAGACGCTCCTTAAAATTGGCTCGGGTCATCAAGGATTCGATGACAAACCTTGATTTCATTGAACCTGTGATTCGTTGCAGTACCTTCCTTAAGTTTCATACGCATAAGAATACCATTCTTAACTTGCACTTGTCCTGCTACGACTAATGAGAATCACTGTTTGGTATAAATGTTAAGATATAAGTCCTCGTATTTCTATTGTTTAGGTAGTGGTCTCTATGGGCCTTTTTAATAAGCTCCAAATAGCACAACGAGCTATGAAGAGGGCTATGCTCGGAATCTCTGTGCAAGATTTTTTCAGGAATGAGAAGATCCGTAGAAGAACCAAAGTTACCTACATAGCCCAGCGGATTGGCAAGTTGAAATGGCAATGGGGAGGGCACATAGCGCGGAGGACTGATGACCGATGGGATCGAAAAGTTCTCGAGTAGTTCACGCACCGGCAAGCGCAGCGTAGGACGTCCATCCACAAGGTGGACGGAAGACCTCATTAAGATCGCAGGATCGCGCTGGATGCAAGCGTCTACCACTGGATGGATGGTTGTAGTGAACACTTAATTTAAAAAAATGCTCTTAGTTTTCCTTATTACGATTTCAATTCTTCTTACTGTTAACATACTTGGAAAAGAACAGTACAATTTGTTTACAAAATCTGAACGCTGTTCTAAACACAATGTGCATAGGGATCGTGAGTTTATGTCGAATAGTTTTACTTGTTACAGTTGTTACTTTATCTGTGGTTCTAGGTATTTGCAGATGCACAGCAAAATCTGCTTTACTCACAATATGTACTTACATATATTTACTATAGTTGACAAATCATTAATTTAAACATACTAACACATAATAGCATGTTTTTTAAATTGTCTGTTAATATCTCGTTGCTTTCACAAATCAGCGAGGGAGCATTGCGTAAGTACGAAACGGTAGATTTAAAATTTATTCTTGACGAAGGCGTCACCGTAACATAAATTACAGAAAACCCATATCTCTTCGGCACTTAACACGCTATTGAGCAACAGAATACGTTCATTAATCACTTAGAGCCTGCAAACATTCAGACTTGAATAATGTAAAATGTAGGTGTATAAATATCGATGAGATACGTTTATCGATATTTAAAATGAATTTAGTAATAAAATTTATTATTATTACATACATTTAGCATATTTAAGGCATTCCGACCTCCTGACTAATTGCGAAATATCTATTATTGACCCTTTTGATACCTAGTCCCTAAAACAAAGGGAACCTACGGCCAATACTACGTCATCAAAATATGATAACGTTGAAAGTTCATACACCGTGGTTTTTTTTTGAGTAAATTTTGACTTATGACATCTTTGTTTCTTTTTTTGCCAGAAAATCTAAATTAACTACTTCTATATATATGTACCTACTCAACTACTGCTCATAATTATTATTAAAATGATTGTCTATTCAGATGACTATTATGAACATATGAAATCTATTTTTATTCCTTTGTATATATGAATTATGGTAAGTACCTACTAAAATTTACTCATCATCAAGGCTCTTGTCGGTGGAGCAACTTTCATGACTCGCGGTCTTCTGCTAGTGTTTTCACCTCCCTGTACGACATGACGTCTACTTTTTGTTTAATTTGGTCTAGAAATGCTCTGCGTGGTCTTCACCTTCCTCTCTTTCCTTCTACCTTTACATTACATAATTACATTTTCACTGTCTTCCAAAAAAATGTCATGTTTCCTCTTCCAGTACTATTGTTGCAACAGTCTACTTATCCTTCAAATTGAGCATGATTCATGCACTTCTCGGATATTATTTGCGGGACGTTCGGCAGAATGAGCCGAGTATGCGCTATGACTGTTGCGGGAATTGTTCGCCGATCACCAGTATTATTGTTTATTTACACTAGCGGGAATCGGTGTGCTAACATACCTTTCTTTAATAACTTTGATATCAATAAAAAGTCTTAGAATTGTATTAAATCAAACCTATATGCAGATATTTGGGTGATAGTCCATTAGACCAAATTTTCCTGATTTTCTACCGAATTTCAAGTTTGCTACACGAAGACATAAAATAGGGCAGGGCGATAGGCTACTTTGTGTGGTAATCGAATCCACCCACTGCAGAGTATAGGCCTCCTCTCTTTCTCGCCATTCTTTCCAGTCTTGTGCTACATCGTCTACCGAAAGATTTTATTAAATAATCGCAACAGTTCCAGAGATTATTAACTGCATATAAACTAATGAGAACGACGCTCTCTCTTTATAACATTACTATAGATAGAAGTATAATAATAAAAAGAAAATCACCAACTACATAATTTATTGAGAGAGAGCTTAATTAGACCAAAATTGTTGGAAGAGTTCTTTCATTGAATTCATTACGGAATGAGACCGAATGCATTGACTTCCATTATCTCGTCCGTGTACGGGACCTTATCTCTTTTTTAATATAAAGAAGGTTAAATCAATTGAGTGCTACCATACCTCCATTTGGAGTTATACCAACTGATTTTAACTTCAAACCCTTCGTGTTAAAGTTCATATTTGCGTTTCTTAGTGTATTCGTTGTTTGCGAATGTTTATCCAATTGATATTAATGGGCATACTGTGGGCTGATAACGTTTCAACTACCTCTTCTCTATCGTTTTTGTTAATCTTGTACTCTACATTTTTGTTTTTATTTGCTTTCGTGTCATTCTCCTCTGTTGTCCGGTTATGTTTGTAAATGCTATTGGCGTTACCTTTGGACCCGCGATTTCGACTATTTCGTCGATATCTTGCAGCTGGACGACCAACGCTTCGCTTACCTTGCCTAAGTTGGTCGCTAAGTTTTTATGAAAATTAAAGTATGTTGGAAAAATTTAGTCTATCGTTTATTTGAATTTACATTATTTTACGCCAGACTGTTTATATTTTCCTTAAGTTGATACTTGATAAAGACACTTGCCCTGAAGTACCTCAATTGTCGCAAACAGTTCTCATAAACGGTAGGTGCTGTCGTAAAGATTGACCTGTTATCGTCGTGAGCCGAATTTACAGCTGTTATCTCGGTTTATAATGCCAATACTGATAGTAAGTCTCCCATGGGCGTGGCTAGTTCACCCGAGCCGTGTAACCCTATTATCGATATATTTTCTTAAACCGAGAGAGCGCCTTTTTTGACCGACGAAACAAAGGAGGTACTCAATTCGACGCGTATATATATACACAGTCAGGTCATAAATTCTGTCACATGTTTAATATAAAATAAATGAAACAAGTTTATTCATTATGTAACCATTTATATACCAAAATGAACTTAACAAAACATAGATTCTTATGACAATAAAGTTTATTCAAAATTACCTCCGTGATTTTGAATACAGGCCTTCAATCTGCGCGGCCAGTCGTCTATCGCAGCACGAACGAGGTCCATGTCAATATCGGCGGCTGCCTTAATCAAGGATGTCTTGAGTGACTCCAAATTGGGATGAGGCTTTGAGCACGCCTTTTCCTCCAAGTGTTGCCATATCTTGTAATCTAACGGACTCAAATCTGGACTGGAGGAGGGCCAGTCTTCGTGCCGGATGAAGTCGATTTTACGCGCCGCCAGCCAGTCTTGTGTGCTCTTCGCTCTATGAGCTGGCGCCGAATCTTGTTGGAATACCCAGTGCCTGTTATTGAACATGGTATGAGAAACAGGTTCCACAAGGTTCATCAGGACTGTATTTTGATACACAACTGCATTCGTTTTTACACCTTTCTCACAAAAATGTACCTCTGTTAAGCCCCAATAAGAAACTCCCAACCATACCATGAGTGAGGATGGAAAATGACCTCGTTGGACACGCGGAATACGGTTGCTCGCTTTTTGACTACTGTGTGCGTACACCTTATCATTTTGTTTGTGGTAGCTCTCTTCTACGGTAAATTTTTTTTCATCCGAAAAAAGAATTTCCAGATATTTTTTTCCCGCGTACCGCTTCAACAAAGCGCGGCATCTCTTCAGTCTCAGGTCCATTAGACGAGCATTTAAACGATGTCCTGTTTTTCTTCGATATGCCCGAAGCCCTAAGTCTTCATTTAACACCCTTTTCACCGTGGTTCTGCTTAACCCCATCTGAAGGGCCAACAGTTTCTGCTTACGTTTGGGATTTCTTTGAATTCGCGCCTTCACAGCTTTTATCACTGCTGGAGTCCTAACAGACCGAGGGCGACCACTTCTTGACCTGTCATCTACACTAGAGTCTTCATTGTATCGTTTGATGGTACGATAAACGAATCTTTTGGTTATATTCAAATTTTTCAGTATGTCAAAAATTTGAATTGGCGCGTAACCGCAACGATGCAACGCAATAACTGCAACACGGTCTTCTTTAAGCGTCCACTCCATATTTAAAAATGAGTAAAATTCTAAAAAGCATACATTTTTATTTTCATGAACAATTCGAAATTCGAATTCAATAAACTTTTTTATGGCCAGCATTCTAAAAGAAAAGTGTTTACTGTGTGACAATACTTATGACCTGACTAGGTATATTTTTTATGTGTAACCACGCATAACTTTTTACATAGTAGTCCGATTTCGATAATTATTTTTTTATTGGAAAGAGTATACTTTGAAATTGGTCCCATTTAAATTTTATCAAAATCGGCTGAGCCATTTTTGATAAATCAACAATAATCTGAAAAATGCTACATCGATCCGTGCGAAATATTCGCGAATTCTGTTCACGGTTGAAGTCGGTCATGCAATTTTTTGCGAAAAATAATCATCTCATATAAATCCACTCCTTTGTAAAACAAAAGCTATAGCTGATAGAGAAATACTAAGTACATAATTATTTGAGCGCGCCACTCACGCTTGTAAGGTGAGCGATCTCTCTCTAAACTATCACATCATAGACCATATTGATCAGTCAGATCAATGTCTCGATACCGCCAGCGTTGCTTGATCAATCATGATGATCACTCCGGCCCGGCGCAAGCCCGCGATTGTGGCTATCTTGAAACACAGATCTACAAACAAATATCACTATATTCGGATATCTTTGTAGCCGAGTGGTGTACTCGTGCCGGCGACGTGTTGTTTAGGTTTGATTAGAAATTGAGATACAATATTGTATCTAGATCTAGTATGATAGTGGTGTAAAATTATATACAGGGTTACAGGGTAAGTCGACCTATTCCTGACCTGTTTCTGACTAATTTGACTATGAAATACACTATCCTAAATTAAAAAAAAAAAACAGATATTTGAAATTGGTATTTATAAAATTCCCAATTTTCGGCTATCAGCTCAGATATTTTGAAACGTGTAAGTCGTATTATTATTTTTATTTGATTTTTACATGTAAAATAATGTTATATGACCTCACTACCCAGTATTGTCCGTAAAATTAATCTTTTATAAAAAGTATTTGAATTCAAATATCTCGAAAACTGTGAGATTTAGGATATGGTGTTTCATAGTCAAATCAGTCAGAAACGTAGTAAACTACACACGATTAACGGGAATAGATCGACTTAGCCTGTAACCCTCTATATAGAAAACAATCAACTTTTTTAAAGTTATGACCTATGTATGACTCTTGATTGTATCAACTTTTGATCACAGACATCAAACGTTTTTTACGATTTGATTTGCTATCCCTGAAAGATCGAATCAATTGAGTAGATTTCTTAGTAGTGGGAGAAGACACATCCCAACGGCTACTGGTTATCCGATATCGCTGTAATTTTTTTAAGTCTAATTAATTGCACTACCTACGCTTATCATCTTGATTATCTAAATCTAGTAATATTGCTGTATCACTACGCATTGCTATTCGACACACTGTAATTACTAACAAAATTGAATAATTTAAGTTAGATCAGCCAAACTAAACTTTAAAATAGCCCTAGCATATGCGTCATCTTTATCAGATTACCAATAATCTATTTGACATAATTTATACACATAAAACCCGTAATAAATTTTATCCTGAAACAATGACGATTATAATAAGCGTATTGCTTCATTTAACAGTTTTATTAATACGTACATAATAATCATACCAATCTTAGTATGAAAGTCTTATAGTAATATTCAATCCCCTCCCAGTCTAAACTGGATTCATCTAGAACGATGCGTGCTGTAGATTTACTCAGTGTTCATAATATAATTATGTTATCGGAAAAGCGCATCGCAAATATAATATTGTATTGTTAAAACGCAGAAAATATGTATAGATTTTGATGTTTTATATCATGTGCAATAATTATCATTATTATTATTAGCCGTAGGACGCCCACATCTGAACATAGACCTCCCATTTAGATGTCCAATATGACCTGTTGAAAGCGACTTCCTGTCCATCCCACGAATCATAATCAAACTTTTTTAAAAATCCTCAAAAGGATGAGTGTAATTTTTACTACGAAGTTAAGATTTAAAAAAACTTTACTGTATGACGGACATTTTTCTAAAAAATAAAAATTATCTGTCGTAAAGCCACCGGTTGAATCACCAGTTACAAAATAAAGCAAAACTCTAGACTTTGAAAGAAAGAGAGCATTATCATAAGAAAAAATACTGCCTTACTAATACTTTTATGATCCTAAGTATGCTTTACGAAAAATGATATCATCGTTTAACGATTCAAGAAAATTAATCAAAAGAAAATTATTACAATACCTAAAGATATGAATGTAAAATATGGCACCTTGAACCCAACCTAGACGGCGTGCAGCCACACTCGACCGAGGTTGTTATACAGGGTTAATAAAAAAAAAATCGCAAGCTACTTGCAACATGTGATTTTTCACAAAATATACCTAAGCCTCTAAGTGAATTAATATATATGTTGAAGTAGGTATTATACAACATAGCGTCTAAAATATTTTTCACATGTAATTTCGTGAGCTTACGAATTCTATTGATTTTTACTATTTATGTTTAAATAAATACTATTTTAGTGTTTTTGTACGGAAAAGAAAAAAAAACAAAGGAAAACTTGACTGACGAACAATAAATTAACTGCACACGTACAATTTCGAGAAAAAACGTAGGTACCATAGTTTACAGCTATTTGCTTTCAATAGCGATATCACCGTTATAAACGTAGAGTGTTTCAAAAGACGGAAAATGGTTATCCTATCTTAGCAATATCACATAATTGTAACCCTGTATATAATAACACAGAACCGGTAATAAAATTATATATACGGCTCTGTATATAGATTTTGATCTATCGCCAATTATATACAGCGGGGTTACCGGCCATATGGTGCGTGTGAACCGACAACGCCACGCCCATCATGACACAATTATAACCATTATCACTATCTGTCTTGGCTTTACAAACCGAGACAAGAGCTGTTAAGGCTGATTAAAGATATTTTTTATGATTGTAAAAATGTTTAAAGAAAATGCTAAGCCACATACATCGACAATTATAGATCAATTATTTAATATTAAATTATTTATGTAAGATATAAATAAATATTGTGGGACATCTCACACACGGTCTCTGACCCCAAACTAAGCAAAGCTTGTGATATGACTTGCCAGAGACTGATATACTACATATACATATTTTTAAATACTTATATAGATAGTACCTAAATAACACCCAGACACAGAGCAAACACCTAAGTTCATCACAAAAATGCTTGCCCTGGTGGGAATCGAACCCACGCCTCTTTGATCCAGAAGTCAGGGTCACTAACCACTGAGCCACCGAGGCAGTCAATTTAGAAGAAGATCAAGACTATTTATAATTTTTTACCGACGAAACGGAGGCGGTCTGGTGGGTGATTCTGTATGAAAACAAGCACGTAACGCGCTCTAACGTGCTCTTTGTTTTTAAGAAATTACTATGAGAATTACTTATTTTTCAAATAGAAACTCTGTTTATAATTTATTTTAACGTAATTTTACATTTATCAAACAGTTCTCCAAATGAAATTCAAGGATATAAAAAAATTACTTACCGCTTTACGTTAAGTTTTGTCGATGGAGAATCAGGCCCCTGTGTGCTCAAATTATTATATGTGTATAATCTTTTATTTTACGCATAACTTTTTATCTAGTGGTCCGATTTGGATAATTCTTTTTTATTGCAAAGAGTATCATTCGAAATTGGTCCCATTTAAATTTTATCGAAATCGGCTGAGCCAGTTTTGATAAATCAACAATAACGTGAAAAATGCTACATCGATCCGTACGAAATATTCGCGAATTCTATGCACGGTTGAAGTACCGTCGGTCATGCCATTTTTTGCAAAAACACAATTATTTCTTCCGCATATTCTAATTATTACGACAACTGAGCAACGTTTCGAATAGAATCAAGTATGATATTGTAAAAAAGTATGCATAATATATTTTGTTAGGTACCTTTACCGTAATTTCATAGTAAAATACGTAATGATCGAAATGACCTTTAGCCTTAATACTTTTCCATATAACCCTGTATAATCTGTACATAACTACAGAACCGGCTATAAAATTATAATCGATTTGAATAATGAGTTTATGAATTATAAAATCGACACCTGTACTAATTATACTCGTACCACTAAGAGCATGTGTTTCACATGATTCTAGGGAAATATTAACGTGTAATCAGTATTTATCTATCGGCTTTGTTTTTGTTTTATAAAGGAGTGTATTTTTATGAGGAAAAGACGCTCTCTCCGTGTACGATAATACCAATCACAGGGTTACGGGCCATCTCTGCACCAGCCATTTTACAAGGTTTTATTTAACTTGTAATGTATGTTTTAAGTTCGGGTGTAATCTCGCAAGTTAAACTTGACCAACTTCCCGATTTTCGATTAAGCTGAAATTTTGCACGCATATGTATATTGCGTGACAATGCAATATTGTGGAACCCTGGAGCTGGTCTGATGATGGACTCGGAAGGTGGCATAGGAACTCTTGTACTAAACAAGATAGACCCGTCGTGTTTGGGCTCGTTTTATTTGTCTTGGCTGGCACTCTGATGCTATGATATCCAGGATCTCAAAAGCTTGTATTTAAAAAGTTTAGTTAAAATTTTTATAATAATTTATTTTTAAAAGTCCACTGCAGGACGAAGGATGATTGCGGGACAGTGCGGGTTGGTGGATTCACAAACGCCATTGAATTCTTTCTACGGACGTAAGCCGGTTGCCTCACTATGTTTTCCGTGACTGAAAACCTAGTGGTGTGAAATTCCGTACATAAGTTCCAAAGGAACTCATTGGTATATAGGATCGGTATTCGAACCCAAGACCTCACGATTACAGGGTGGATGTTACTACCACTGGACCACCAGGGCTCAATACCGGCCATAATATGGCCCGTGTGAACTAGTCCACACCCAGTAGAGCCACACCCATGACAGACTAACCACTGCCAGACATGCCGTTATAGATAGAGATAACGACACACTACACGCAGCCAGACAGAACAAGCCGAAAGTCGCATAAATACCATCCCTACATTATCTTAGTACGCTAAGCGATTCCCTTCTTCATTCATAATGCGGACCGCCAGAGATTGGAATGCCCTGTGTCCGTCATTGTTTCCTGACAATTACAATTTTGATATCTTCAAGTCAAGAGTGAATAGGTATCGTCTAGGACTACATACTCCATCGTCGGCTTCGACTTCGCTTTCCATCACTATCAGGCGAGTTGGTGACCAAATTTAGCCCTATTCTACATAAATATAAAAGGACCGAGATGAATGGCGTACAAGAAGAGAAGCCTACGCTCTGCAGTGGGCAATTACAAGCTGAAAATGATGATGATGTAGAAAAATGCAAAAAATTGTCTTTCGACAATCAGAAAGTCAGACTAGAGAGTTAGAGAGATCAGTGAGAGCGTACAAGAGATTCTTTCAGATCTTTGATTCAATTACTGCGGTATGAGTGACCATATTTGCATCCGTCGCCGCTGATCGACATTGATGCATATCAATGCTGTCATTGAATTTGCTTTCATTTCAATTGGAGATTCATTCATGGCATGCGAGGCCGATTTATATCATTCACTTTCTTGTAACAACAGTTGTGTGAAGGTTATGAGTACGCATAACGTAGCAGTACTTATAGTATAACTACTATCAAAATACTTTACTTGCTCTAGATTTAGAATATCATTGTACTTACTATTAACATAGAACCAATCTCAAAGTCGCGGAAAAATATAGCTGCTCTATAGAGACAGCTTTTGGTATACTACATATTTTTTTTCTTATATTTTGGGACATCTTACACACGGCCTCTGACCCCAAACTAAGCAAAGCTTGTGATATGGCTGCCAGAGACTGATTTACTACATATACTTATTTTTATATACATACTTATATAGATAGTAACTAAATAACACCCAGACACAGAGCAAACACTTACGTTCATCACATAAATATTTGCGCTGGGTGGGGATTGAACCCACGCCTCTTTGATCCAGAAGTCAGGTTCACTAACCACTGAGCCACCGAGGCAGTCAATCATTGCATAGAGTCATAGAAAAATACCCTTTTTATCAGCAGTAGTACAGTGCTAAAATGCGCGTCATATCTTGAATTAAAAAGAAAACTAGGTACCTACACAAGCTTTGAGAAAAATGCTATACAAGCCATGTACTAGATCTAGTACTGTACTGTACTGTATCAGCCTTTTTTAACAGTCCACTGCAGGACGTAGGCCTACCCACGAAGGGTGATTAGGCCATATCCACCACGCTGGCCCAGTGCGGGTTGGTGGATTCACATAAGCCATTGAATTTCTTCTACCGGCGTATGCAGGTTGCCTCACGATGTTTTCCTTCACCGAAAAGCCAGTGGTGTGAAATTCCGTACATAAATTCCTAAGAACTCATTGGTACGGGACCGAGGATTTGAACCCACGACCTCACGATTGTAAGGCGGGTGTCACTACCTCTAGGCCACCACGGCCATCTAGTACATGCAATGAAAGAATGTCTGGAAAACATTATCTCTCCGTTTCCCCAGGGAACTGTTTCCACCACAAAAACTTAATTACTTTACACACGACAGAATCTCATACCCCCCACGATCTAGACCTCCCCCCTCTTTCCTCCTGAGTGCGGGAACTGTCTACATTGTTGCTGAACTTGAATAAAGTAGCCAGTGATTTAAATGATTGAATGTTAACCTGCAAAACCAGTACTTTTGGTACGTCTTAAATACTTTCAGTCTGCAAAAAAATTCTTTTGGTTAGCGGTAATTTTAATTAATGAGTATTTATTCTGTTTTTTTTTTTGTATAGGTTTGCGTTTGACTACATACTGCCTGATGTTAAGCAGATATGCGGTCTAAGGTGTAGCACGCTTGCCCTTAGTTGATAAAACTTTAATCAAATATCAGTAAAAATGATATTGTTTATTTTGGAGTTTTACTAATAAGTATTGACTCTTTTCCCTAATTTAAATTAACGTAGATGCTATGACTGATGAATGATCCTTTTTGGAATTTTATCGTGTACTAGTTTCATTCTAAATCTACCACCAACCAGTTACTTCGTACTCGGAATCGACAAATTCCTTTTGTGGTCATATCATACAGAATGCTGCTTTGCAAAATGTAGAGACTTTCAAATGCTATAAACTGTATAGAGGACATTCTTCATTATAAACAAATTGACCATGAGACCAACTAAGTAAGTTCGTATAGGCCGGGTGGCTAGCCCTGGTGTCAGAGTTTTTCGGCCTCTGACATGGCTAAACGGTTAAAACAACCGGGGCCAACAATTTAACGTGTCATCCGAGCCACGGTCGCGCTCAGTTGGAAAATGCCACCCTGGGTCACCCATCCCAATACAGACCATGCGGAACGTTGCTCAAATTCTGTGATCGCTGACAATCACCTAGTGAAACTACGATACAAGCGCTACGACGAAATCGCGACACCAAGTCTATACTATATAGAGCCAATCAGCCAAATTCATGGACGCTTAGCAAAATACATGTACCTACTTATGTTGATTTTCAGGAAATTCACAGTTGGTCCCATAGTAAAAATTGTTCATAATTATGGGAATATTAGTCCATTCATCCGCCCATCAGCTGTAGGACGTCCACCGCTGGACATAGGCGTCCCCATTGGATTTCCAATAAGGTCGGTTGGAAGTTGACCTGCATCCAGCGATCGGTTTACGTCCTACGCTGCGCGTTCTTAGAAAATGCTCTTCTGAATGTCCCAGCACTTTGCAAAAACAACATACTGTATGTAAACATGTTCCCACATAATTGCAGAGCGGCACAGAGTACAATAATGTCATTGATCGAACTGTACAGTGCAGCCCGTTAGCGCTTACAATGTCGAAGGCTGTGGCGCTGTTCATCGGCAGATAACGGTCCGATAAGTACGGTAACTACCTCACTACATGCATGGAATGCACTCGGCTACCGTTGGTGTTTATATCAAATATATCATCATCATTACAACCCTGTGAGCAAATCTCAATCGTGCAAAAAACTGTCCGAGCCAAAACCTTGCCCAAGCTACTTAGTGGGCAGGCTTTTTTGTTAGTCGTAAGGCGATTGCAAGCCGACTACAACGCCGCGATTGACATAACGTCGAGATCCGAGGAAACTGGTCATAGTGAATTATTTAATCTAAATGTCTAATGTAAGTCGGTATGTTTGATGGCGTTCGGACATTTTTTTTTACTACATACTTTCCCTTAGGGACTGTAGCTCTGTAGATATTTACTCGAAATTACAGGCATAAAATGTCCTCTAAGTAGGTTCCTACAGGTCGGGTAGCTAGCCATGGAGTCAGTTTTTAAGCCGCCCGAAGGCCTCTGACAAGGCTAAACAGTTAGAACAACCGAGACCTACAATTTAACGTGTCATCCGAGCCACTGTAGCGCTCAGTTGTAAACGCCACCTGAACGCTGCTTAACTTCGCTGATCGCTAACGAACACCTAGTCAAACTACGCTATGAGCATGAGCGCTATACATAAGTACGGAGACTACCTCATTACAAGCTCGGAATGCACTCGGCTGCCGTTGATGTTTATAAATATCATAGCTAACATCCACATTACAGCCCTAAAACGTCCACTGCTGGACATAGGCTTTATGTGAAAATCCTTACTAATATTATAAATCCGAAAGTGTGATTTTTTGCTACGTTTTCACGTAGCAACAGAGCACCTTGATTTTTGGCATGGATATAGCTCAAAGGTCGTAGAGTATCATATATATCATACTTCATATCCTGAAAAAATGAAGGATCCTGTGGAAATACTCGGATAAAAGTACCCTCCAATAAAGGCTATAGGCCGAATGATACAAGTTGGCGGATGTGAAGTTAACTAAAAGCTGCGCGAAATCCAATCAACGCGCAGGTTTATCTGAGCTTCAGTCAGGATTGGATATTGCGCAGTTTGTAGCTTACTTCACATCCGCCAACTTGTATGATTCAGCCTATTCTTGTAAGCGGTTTGCATTCAACGTGATCCTGCTGTTTTGATCAGATAGATTGAGAGAAGATCAAGGGATAATGCATGCTTTATACAATCTATATCCGAACTTGGTTCGCCAAACTGCGTCGAAATCTAAAGCAGAGCATGATTTTCCTTAACAATGTGCTAAACTGCTAACAGCTCTATTTGGCTGGCTGATTTGTACAAATCCGTAAAAAACACGTCTCTTATGTCCATTGATGTAAGGACGAAAATAGAGCGACATGCGTCGTCTACAATTCGTGTTACAAGTGCAAAACCACGATTTGTTAGATCTGGTTGTTAGTTGAGTTAGTTGTTCGGGTCGAACGCCTATGTGGTTTGAAAGTTTAGATGACGTATTTTGTGTATAAATACAGTTTTATTTTAATACTAGATGACAACCCGGCTTCGCTCGGGTGAAATATGACTTATAATACAGACACACTCATCATAATTTGATCACCATCTTTACGAAGAGCTCTTCGCTGCATCATTTTTTACAATCATGACAATGATTACCAAATGCAAGGAGCATAGATGAAGGAAGGATCGCTTCGCTCTGAGCGAAAACTTATCCTTCATCTATGGCAAGGAGATTAGGCTGATAACAAAATGATGAAGGTCAAGCAAAACAATTATGAAAGACATACTTATATTAAAAAATAGGTAGGTGATTTCGGAATGATGGGTGTAAACAATATCTCAAAGTAATTGCTCAAAACTAAATGAATAAGTACTGAAAATGTATCTATACATTCTGATAAAACGAAAAGAAAGGCAACGTCAACTTTAAAGATTAGGTATGGCAAGTATTATATTTTCTATGATTATCTATCTATCTATCAGCCGTAGGACGTCCACAGCTGGACATAAGGCTCATAGATTTCCAAAAAGGCCGGTTGGTGATATATTATGATGTACTTTATGTAGCCTGTATCCTTTGCTTCTCCAGTGGAGTCTGATTACTACATACACAAAATTAATAGCCTACACTCCTGTCCTATTTTATGTTTCGGATCATTGAAAACATTAAGTAGGTATATTAGATATCTGTGGTACTAACCAAAGGTTGGACCTTAAAGTGACTACGACAGTGACTATTTTGATACAATATTATCAAAAATTATTAAAACTTAATACTTAACACTGGCAAATGCACCAAAATGCGACGCCAAAACATAAAAAACTTGACTGCTCAAGATCAGTGATGCCAATTTAGCATTTTTATACTAAATTTTGCATATTTTCATCTTGTTTAGCATATTTATTTGCAATTTAGCATACGTCATATTTTTAGCATGTAAAATAATTGTACAATAAGTTTTTTACCATTAAAATTACATGCAGAATTGCAGATTTGTCAGCAATATCGTTTTTAACGCTACCACTTTCAAATGACGAAATTGAACGGGTTTCTTTTAGTTTTAATACATTCAGTATTAAAAATTATGCTACGCAATTGTTTGTCGGTAAAAACTTTAAATGCTATTTTATACTTATAAGATTCGACTTAAAAAGGGCAAGGAAATGCTGCTAGTCTTACGCAGTTCCAGAGAACGCACTACGCTCTGTAGGCAAGATCCAAGACCAAGATACTTAGGTACATTTTATTTGATAACATAATAATAGGTCATAGTCGATTAAAACAGATATTTTTTAATTAATAATAATTTTATAATTATGTTACGTTTCATTTCATATTGAAAAATGTTATCACAATTTTTAGCATGTTTATTTAGCATTATTTTGTCACAATTTTAGCAGATTCTTTATTTGTGGTGTTGGCAACACTTCTCAATTTATGTCATCCGTCATCCGGTGTCAATATGGACACCGTGTTTTTGTTTGTCAGCACCGTTATAATTTATTAAAATACTCGATAATCCGAATTTTCCGGATATATGTTGTCGACTCGAAATCATTATTTTTTTATGTTTTATCATTCAGATAAAGTTTCAATCGAGTCTACCGTACCCCTTGACGAAATTATTAATATAGACTAGATGACAACCCGGCTTCGCTCGGGTGAAATATGACTTATAATACAGACACACTCATCATAATTTTACTTGATCACCATCTTTACGAAGATCTCTTCGCTGCATCAATTTTTTACAATCATGACAATGATTACCAAATGCAAGGAGCATAGATGAAGGAAGGATCGCTTTGCTCTGAGCAAAAACTTATCTTTCATCTATGGCAAGGAGATTAGGCTGATAACAAAATGATGAAGGTCAAGCAAAACAATTATGAAAGACATATATTAAAAAATAGGTAATTTCGGAATGATGGGTGTAAACAACATCCCAAAGTAATTGCTCAAAACTAAATGAATAAGTACTGAAAATGTATCTATACATTCTGATAAAACGAAAAGAAAGGCAACGTCAACTTTAAAGATTAGGTATGGCAAGTATTATATTTTCTATGATTATCTATCTATCTATCAGTTGTAGGACGTCCACAACTGTACATAAGGCTCATAGATTTCCAAAAAGGCCGGTTGGTGATATATTATGATGTACCTACTTTATGTAGCCTGTATCCTTTGCTTCTCCAGTGGAGTCTGATTACTACATACACAAAATTAATAGCCTACACTCCTGTCCTATTTTATGTTTCGGATCATTGAAAACATTAAGTAGGTACCTAACCTTCGGTTAGGTACTAACCTAGTATATTAGATATCTGTGGTACTAACCAAAGGTTGGACCTTAACGTGACTACGACAGTGACTATTTTGATACAATATTATCAAAAATTATTAAAACTTAATACTTGACACGGGCAAATGCACCAAAATGCGACGCCAAAACATAAAAAACTTGACTGCTCAAGATCAGTGATGCCAATTTAGCATTTTTATGCTAAATTTAGCATATTTTCATCTTGTTTAGCATATTTATTTGCAATTTAGCATACGTCATATTTTTAGCATGTAAAATAATTGTACAATAAGTTTTTTACCATTAAAATTACATGCAGAATTGCAGATTTATGTCAGCAATATCGTTTTTAACGCTACCACTTTCAAATGACGAAATTGAACGGGTTTGTTTTAGTTTTAATACATTCAGTATTAAAAATTATGCTACGCAATTGTTTGTCGGTAAAAACTTTAAATGCTATTTTATACTTATAAGATTCGACTTAAAAAGGGCAAGGAAATGCTGCTAGTCTTACGCAGTTCCGGAGAACGCACTACGCTCTGTAGGCAAGATCCAAGACCAAGATACTTACATTTTATTTGATAACATAATAATAGGTCATAGTCGATTAAAACATATATTTTTTAATTAATAATTATTTTACAATTATGTTACGTTTCATTTCATATTGAAAAATGTTATCACAATTTTTAGCATGTTTATATAGCATTATTTTGCCACAATTTTAACACCATTTTAGCAGATTTTTTATTTGTGGTGTTGGCAACACTTCTCAATTTATGTCATCCGTCATCCGGTGTCAATATGGACACCGTGTTTTTGTTTGTCAGCACCGTTATAATTTATTAAAATACTCGATAATCCGAATTTTCCGGATATATGTTGTCGACTCGAAATCATTATTTTTTTATGTTTTATCATTCAGATAAAGTTTCAATCGAGTCTACCGTACCCCTTGACGAAATTATTAATATAGATTTGCGCCCCTTTCAAAATAAAAAAAGAGTTTTTTTTAAAGCGGCTGCCATAGAATAACTTTTTATGTTACATCAGATTACAACTAATAATTATAAATGTACCAGCTGCACATCTCGGCATCGCCCCGGTACGGACAGATTTTAAAAGTATAATAATCAAATGCGTATAGAGATATAAACTAATCTATCTCTCAAGGTGTATCAAACTGCTCAAGCCCACATAGTGTACAAAATTTGGTTTAAATCGAATCCATCGCGGACAAACAACGTGACGCGTAATTTATATATTTTACGAGAGACAGGATAGATACAGAAACTTAGACAAGATCAAACTAAACAATCCTATTTTTGGGATTGATAGAAAGATAAAAATATGCCTACTAGTAGAAAATATATGTTATAATTGGGCGTTTGATTACAAATGGTTACACGATACACTTGCTGTCTAATTTACGAGGTCATCTTCAATACTATAGACTTATGACGTAGGTACAGATGTGCAATTTTTGAAAATATTATTCCCAATTATTTGACGTCACAGACTTTTTAATCCAAAGAGACAAATACACGAAAACGGTTTATTTAATCGTTAATTTGTCTCTTGTTTGCTCAGATGTGGTTCAGCATCGCATCGGCGCGTGCGCCTGTTTACCGTTCTTTAGAAGTATTTGTATTGAAGAGACACCTGTATACTCTGAATATATACTCAAAGATGTAGCGTGTGCGTAAGTACCGAGTGACATGTGAACAAGAACACGGCGTTCTAAAGTGTTCCAATTTTGATGTCGTTATACATTATTGGAACCAGTTTTCAATTTGCTTTCCTAGAGGTATAAAAAATCATTGAAGTATTTTTTACCACGTTCGATAAAAAATAAAGTGACAGCGATATTTCAAAACAGCCATAATCAGATATTTTAAGTGTTGGTTTAGTTTTAAATGCTAATAAGTCAAAGCCTGTGAACTGTATTTAAATTATAAATTCACTATACTGCAGCACTTTTTGTTACATGACAAACTCGAATTATGTCATCCGATGCTATAGCTGTGATACTTGTTATTACTGATTTTTGCTACTCATAGCGCGATGAACGGCGTATCTTTCTATATATATCTATGTTTTCGTGGAAACATGTATAAAAGACACCTGTGTACATACAGACGATGTCGAATTTAACGTAATTTTGTAGTTTTGTCTCCAAGCGTGCAAAATTGACGTATGTTTAAGACTACCTTCATAAGTAGAGTACGTAGTATTGCTATTTGTTTTAATGTGTATCGTGTTTTGAATAGATAGATACGTGACATCAGCAATAAGACGTCTAAAGCTGAACATAAAGCTATATGTATATAATTCAAATCGATCGAACATGACAACTTCGCTTAAACCTTAAACGAACGTTTAATTCTCACTCTTCTTCTTCGTCATATCGATGACCCTTGACATATTTACATAGTTTTCTTCCAGTATTTAGCCACATAATCCTCAATCTAACAATAGAGTAGGTAACCCCACTGATAACGCCTGAGTTGTTTTAGTTCACCATAAGTTTCGGTGACACCTTGCCATACCACTTGAACATATAATAAAAAAAAATTTAAAAAAATACGCTTAGGACTCATCAATTTTTTTTATAAATGCATTGTCATCAGTCTTTGATAGGTGTGCAAAGTTTGAAGAAAATCTGATCGCTCAAAGTAGGTCAAAATCGAGCTCAAAGGGGTTGGTTACAAGCAAGCAAACATACAGGTGAAACCAATAAAAGCGTGTTAAAAACAAATCGCGCCATGAATTCTTGAAAAACAGAGCTCTTATTAATTTTTCTGAGCAAACAAATGTACTTCAATGGTTATATCTGACCTTCCATTCTTCCGTGGTCGTTTAAAATAGTATATTTCCCTGTGGATATTTCCATTTGATTACTAAACGGGTCGCATATCTATCTATGTCAATGTCAGACAATTTTCCAGCTGAATTCCCACAGTTTACCAAAAAGACCAACGACCCCACCTTAGGGAGTTGTTTTCGAGATGACGCGCCAAATATTTGATCATGTCTGTCAGTCTTGATAGTATTTAAACTATTTTTAACTACAGGAAAGAAAATATTTTCATATCCAGGAACGCCCTTGGAATTGTCGCACTTCATTTACTGCCACGAGGTCAATAACTGTAATACATGTCTATTTTAGTAAAAATCAAATCGGCCAAATGCCAGTGGGGCTCGCGCAGAAAGGTTTCGTATCGTATGGGAGCCCCCTTTATTTATTTTTATTTATTGAATCTTAACATTATGTGAATATTTCAAGCGTCTACCTGTTTTCGTTATTAATATCGAGCGAAAAAAGTCAAAAAATTACTCTTGTTGTACGGTAGCCCCCCTGCCCACCTTACATTTTTATTTTTTTCTGTTTTTACTATTTTAGTTTGTAGTTATCTAAGAAACAAAAATACACCATTTGTGAAAATTTCAAGTTTCAAGTGAGTTGGAGTTGCGATAGTCCGCAGAATTTTACCCTACCGTTGATAAAAGGGAGTAAGGTTTTTTTTTACTTAAGTAATAGTCTGATGTTATTTTTCCAGACCGTAGTCTACGCCGTGATTTCGTAGTGTGTCCAGATATAAAGATAAACTCTGAACAGTCATTATTATGCAATTACATATTATCAGAGTACAGACTTATCAGTATCAGATATAGAATGATCCGGATACAGGAGCTTCCAAAAAACCCATGTCATAGACAACCCTATAAAACTAGATGGACTGTTACTATCGAACGCCTACGAGGCGCGTAGGCGGCCCGTAGCGCTACGTCACGCGTAGCTGTCGGGAAATTTCGTAGCAAAAGCCCGTTGTTGAGCATATCTTTTGGGAAAATTCCAATAAAATAATGTGTCAATTTGATATCTGCTTATGCTGGCCGTAATCCTTTTAATCTGCATTTAACACAGTGTGTCACTTGTGTCAAATGCGTTTCGTCCTAGAGACAACACTGCTGCGTACTTCCTCTGATTAATTATTATAGAAATCAGTGACAAGACACAAAAAAGAAAGACAAGATGTTGCACAAACTAATAAACTCCTCATTACGAACTACTTTGACCATGAGACCTACTCCTTTGAGCACTATCCAGAAATGGCAAAATAAAATCAAGTGTTTCATAAATCTCGTAAAAAAATGAACTTTTCAAATCTTTTATTTTCTATCATTTAACTTACTCTATATTTATACCTATACAGGGTTATTTCTAAACAATTAGCATCCTTTTAGGGGCTTATTCTGTGCATCAAAACTAACAAACTTTTGTTCTGCTACTTTTGTCAAAACTCAAAAAAAATGTTTGTTGTTCCATAGAAAAATATCGTGTACCCGCGACAAAATGTATGGAGCAGCTGATTTTTTTTTGAGTTTTGACAAAAGTCGTAGAACAAAAGTTGTTAGTTTTGATGTACAGAATAAGCCCCTAAAAGGATGCTAATTGATTAGGAATAACCCTGTATAGGTACAAATATAGAGTAAGTTAATAAGCCGTGGTGGCCTAGAGGTAGTGGCAGCCGCCTTGCAATCGTGAGGTCGTGGGTTCAAATCCCAGTCCCGTACCAATGAGTTCTTTGGAATTTATGTACGGAATTTTCACACCACTGGCTTTTCGGTGAAGGAAAACATCGTGAGGCAACCTGCATACGTCCGTAGAAGAAATTCGATGGCGTATGCGATAATCCACCAACCCGCACTGGGCCAGCGTGGTGGATATGGCCCAATCACCTTTCGTGGGTAGGCCTACGTCCTGCAGTGGACTATTAAAAGGCTTATACAGTAACCCTTAACCAGTAACTTTGGTCACATTGCTCGCAGAGACCCAAATAACGTCGAGAAGTTAATGGTAGTAGGAAAGGTCGATAGGAAACGATCACGCGGTCGATCGCCTACGAGATGGACGGATCAAATAAAATGTTTGACCGGCATGCCCATCCCAGACGCCATGAGAACCGCAGCAGACAGATCCAAGTGGAAGAACATTGTCCAAAAAGTGATCCAGGATCAAACCGCTCCAAATTAGACACGACCTTCAGTAATGAACAATACGACTAAGAAGACAGTAACCCTGTATTTAGTTTTTACTCTACACTTTCTCTGTGCAGCACCAAACTTTACAAAGCACCACCTGTATAGAACAATAACCTCATAATTCGTTACTTTTTCAATCTAAATGATGTAAAACTAGTGCTGTCTATACAAATATGTAACGCGTGGGAGTCAAGGTATTACGTCACCCGCACAAGTACGGGAGTATTTGAACTAGATGATAGTACGTTTATCGCCAATATTGATAACTTCTCGGAAGTGAACGAGAGTTTAATTTGTGATGTAGCCTTGACATGTATAATGAAAATTCCATTCGTTTGTTTATACCCTCATTCAGTACAAAACGTTGATAATAAAAGGCACAAGTTTGAGTTTGATAAGTTTGATAAGGTGGGTGATTTTGTATGAAATCAAGCGACGTGCTCTAACGTGCTCTTTGTTTTTAAGAAAATCGTGTAAAAAAACTCGATTTATAATTCATTTTAACATAATTTTACATACATAAAACATTTCTCCCAACGAAATCAACGGAAATCAAAAAAAAACCGGGCTGTGTGATGAAACAGCTGATTTTTTTCTCGTAATCCGGGTTGGCCTTATAGTAAACTAGTTTTTACCCGCGGCTTCGCCCGCATGATATTTTGATTTTTGTACTATCCATGGGAACCCTTTATTTATCTGGAATAAAAAGTAGAATATGTCACGCTCCGTCTTTTAAATCCGAGGCCCTACCTTACCACCCTTAATAAAGGAAGTGGAAAATCCAAAAAATAAAACAAAAAACGATTTGACGGTTGTTCGATTCGACAGTTGTTTTGTTTTGACATTTCTTGAAGCGCACTCTAGAATAGCTTCTCAGAGTTCTCAGATCTTACTTAACTCTTGTCGATATATTATGTAAAATTTACGCAATATCATTAAAATTTATAGTCTATGTGTTATTCTGATATATAAGCTATATTATTGCAAAGTTTCATCTCAAACCGTTCAGTAGTTTATGCGTGAAAGAGTAACAAACATCCATCCATCCATCCATCCTCACAAACTCGCAAACTTTCGCGTTTATAATATTAGTATGATGTTGTTCATATTGATGGTCTGAATCACCTCCTTTTAGCTTAGTACACCAATTCTGGATAATCCTGTATTTACTAAAGCGTCTATCATCATGGTTACGAATGTATGCGGACCGTAGCCTGTTCTACATATCCGCAAAAAATGTAATAACAAAACTATTCGCGAAATAAATTAATCTCAGTAGTTTATGCGTGAAAGAGTAACAAACATCCATCCATCCATCCATCCTCACAAACTCGCAAACTTTCGCGTTTATAATATTAGTATGATGTTGTTCATATTGATGGTCTGAATCACCTCCTTTTAGCTTAGTACACCAATTCTGGATAATCCTGTATTTACTAAAGCGTCTATCATCATGGTTACGAATGTATGCGGACCGTAGCCTGTTCTACATATCCGCAAAAAATGTAATAACAAAACTATTCGCGAAATAAATTAATCCCTGAATTATAAAACGCAAACGCGTAATATGACGTCACGTGCGTAGCCGTCGGGATAAATGCGGCGCCAGAGCTATCATAATAAAATGATTTCATTATGACGCATGCGTGTCGGGGGATTGCGGGCTTAACTACGTGATTATAGCTTTGTTTTTCTTTGCGTAGAGGTCAATGAGGTATCTAATATCTAAAAGCAGTTTATGCTAAAACGAGTTACTATGACCTGCTTTGTCACGTCAGATAAAATGACTAGAATTTCTATTTTATATGTGATCTTTGCATGCAAACCGCTTCCGACCTGTCGTATTGGTGGTCTACAGGGGAATCCATGTCCGGCATTGGACGTCCTTTGGCTGAAATAACGAGGTGATTCCTGTGATATTTCAAATTGATACTTATTTAATTTTCGACTATAATGCTTTTATGCAGCGTTGCCCGCATATCCAGCTACAATATCGCATTATTTCATGTGAAATCATTAATCAATAGACTATTGATTACACATGAAAAAATGCTATATTGTAGCTGGATTCGGGCATTCTGATTTCGTACTTGTACAGTTTATAACTCATGTTTAAAAACAATTTGGGTTCTTACTAACTTACGCTAATTGACTTTCACTGTACCAGCCTTTCAATAATAGGTACACCACAAACTGAGTGGCAATTTAGTAGTTTTTAAAAATAACTTGAAAAGTACTTGAACGTTTTAGAATATGAACTTTGACTCTTACTGAATTTTTATTTATATCTGCGTTTCTTAAATGACGCCAACTTTACTCATTGCTATTCACTGACAATGTCTGAATAGTTATTGGGAATTTTAAAATTACTACCTAGACAAACTTACTGTGGTTTTAGGTAACTACTGTAATTATTTAAAAAAAAAAACTTCGAAAATATTCCAGTTATTCTTCTTCGACCGGCAACGCCCACGTTTTTCTTTTGCAATTAAATCTATTTGTGTTTAATTACCGGCTGCTCGTTTATTGTTTCGAACAAAATTGTGTGGGAATTCCCAAGTTTAACTCGGAATAAGTATAGAGCTAGGTTCATTCCGACATGGGTGACGGACTGCGTGTAAACATGCGACAATTCAATTAATTTGATCTTCTGATAGATTCGTAGATTGTTCAAACCTAACAAATTCAAAGAACGGAAATCGAAAAATGACCAAAATACTGGCCTCTACTTTGCACAAAGAATTAGCATTGTCATCCAACGAGAAAATGGCCAGCATTTTGTGAATCATTAATGAATATGATGATCCTGAAAATGCTTTTTTTTAATTTGTTTTAGGATTTGAAATATACCTATTTTATTCACATTTGACATGTTATTTAAATTTATTATTTTATTTTTTAAATTAAATAAATATTACTTATACCTACTTTCGAGGTGGTGTTGCGATTTTTCGCGAAAAATAATTATAGCACTATTTATTGTTTGATATTTAAAAATAACATGGTAGCAATCCTAATTTTTTATGTCCTAATCCTGCTAGACGTCACGGTTAGTGCATAGAATATTATAGAGTACAAATTGAATTACTTAACTAAAAATGTAATGTACTGTACCAGCCTTTTTAATAGTCCACTGCAGGACGTAGGCCTACCCACGAAAGGTGTTTGGCCAATATCCACCACGCTGGCCCAGTGCGGGTTGGTGGATAACTAAATCTATAAGTTCTATAACCAGCTAAGAGTAGGTATTAGGTACACCAACAAAATAGCAGCACAAACTTTAGGTTTAGTTGACGCAGTTCACAAATTCCTTTCGGCCCCGTATGTAACCGTCAAGTGATCACAATTTTGTAATGACATTGTTGCGCAAGTAAAGTCATCGAAGTTGACGATAAATCAAAGAATGTCACGGATCTGTTCCATGATTTATCGGTTTACAAGTATCTCAAAATATTACTCGCATTCGCTTGTCGCATTTGCGTAGTCTGTTCGATACGATCCCGTGGTGACGTAGGACATTGTAGACTCAGGTTTATCAGAACAGTGTTAAAGTATAGGTTCTTGTCACAAAACAAACTAGTAACTAGTGTTTTTTACACTGTAGTGTACACTAACACTGTATAGACCGAATCATACAAGTCGGCGGATGTGAAGTTAGATAGAAGCTGCGCGAAAGAAACCCAATCAACTCTCAGCTTTATCTGAGCTTCAGTCAGGATTGGATATTGCGCAGCTTGTAGCTAACTTCACATCCGCAGACTTGTATGATTCGTGCTATAACTTAGTAGCGTTAAAGTGCAAGAAACGCTACTAAGTTAAAGCCCGATAGCGAGTGTAGTGTACAGTGTACACGCATGCAGTGGACATGTATGTATACTGTATGCTGTAGTGTTGCTGTAAATGCTGTCATTTTTCGCCTTGAAGACGGGTCAATTTCGATGGACCACCTTTCAACGAGGAATGAGGAGATCCATAGATGAACCAAAGTTACTGGTATAGCACAACAGAATAGCAATTTTAGTGGCAATGAGTATATAGTTCGCAGAATAGATGGCCAATGAGATTGTCAAGTTCTCGAAAGGACATCACGTACCGGCAAATGCTACGTAAGACGTCCAACGACGAAGTGGTCCGACAGTCAGATCAAGATCGCAGGCACTCGCTGAATGCAAGCTTCTTACAACTAGCTTTAATGGAAGTGCATAGTAGACACGGTAATAGTATAAATGCAGTATTCCATCTTCATACAAACGATCGGAACGTAAATCATACCTACGCACCTTGGAGTTACCTTGGAGTTCGGTATACGAAAGTCGCAGGGGCGTGCCGTAGTGACGAGCGAACATGTGGTTTGTAAGCAGCAAGCGTACAATTTACCTACCAGGCGGGCAGCCCTAGCGCGTTTTAGCGTTGTAGGTACCTTTTTCCAAGATATGGCCGAGTCGTAATACTGCCTAGATACCATTACCGTGGTAGAGACCTATTTGTAGCAGTGAACTTCCTACAACTAATGTGATTAATTGATTATTATGATGATCTATCCACCATCCCAAATTACAATTGCGGAAACTACTAGAAATATCCCTTTGATCGCGGTCGTTTGTCGCATTTGCGTGGTGTGTTCGATCCGATCCCATGGTGACGTAGCGGCCATTGTACACTCAGTTGTACGAGGCCCGGCGACGAGGCACACCGCGTCACACAATTACAGAAAGTGTAATAAAAGTAATCGCGAGTGAAATTACCTTTTTGTACCGGGACAGTGAAAGTTTGGACCTCTCGGTGATTTGGCGATAAGACTTGATCGAGTGCGACAGGTATATCTTTGTTACGTTCTTTATCAGGAACTACGTAATCTACATAATAATGTGCTGGGTATACGAGTATGTGGGGTCGTAGTGGCGAAATACTGGAAGAAATTACAGCGACTCGTATCTAGTCACACTGATATTTGCTGTGACGAAGAAGCGATAGCTATTTGGTTTATCCGCTTATCTGAAATGTATTTGTAACGATGGTAGATCAATGATTGGTGCATTACTTTCATACCTCAAACCCTAACATTATTCTGAGTTGCTGGTTATAGGTATCATCATGTCATAGGGAAATCATAGCTCTGTGATAGAGCAATTTCTAGCGCTCGGCTGGCAAGCCATCGCGTCAAAATCTGTTCAATTTGTTCAATGGTTGAACAGATCGTTGAACTTATTGGAGTAGACCATCGCCGAGATGGAAAACTGTTGCCAAGCAGTGTTGGTTGGCTTTCGATAGAAGAATAGTTCATATTTCTATCTATGCCTAAAACAAACTGCAATACAAAAAACACAAATAGTTTTTTTTAAGTACTTCGCCAAAATGTCTCTAATAAGGAATTATGAAAATTTGGGTTAAATTATCGTAGGTACGATTTTAGCCTCAATAACGGGTCTTATATTGGAGTCAAGAAGTTTACTTTGAATCTACAATTGTCACTGGCAATTACACTAGAGAGTGGACTCATATGATTGGTTTTAACACCACGTGGCTAAATCTTATTGAGGCGAAGTTATTTCGAAAAGTGTGGATCCAATCAGGAAACAATATGCACATGACCGTAAGGTTTGACGTAGAAGAAGAAATGTCTGCTGTAGCTGTAGAGCTGTAGTTCATGATGATGATTATAGTGTAAAAAAATAAGTTATTTTCACTCATCTAGTGTTTCTTTCATAGTTCCCAGCTCCTGGCAGCAGGTACCTTTGTGTACGTGACTTTATTTGAATCATTTCCATGAATGGTTGTGGTTGAGACGAACGAATTAAGGTCACTGTTGTTACGAGTCAATCGTATTTTTATGAATGACTCCCACTCTCTAGCTCTCGTGACGAAGAAAATAATTTAATTGCGTGTTATAAAATATAGTCATTACTAAGAAACATTTTAAATACGTACAATGACGTGTTAATTAAATTTTACCCTGATGAAGTAAGAATGTTGGGAAAATCTTTACTACAAGTCTTTACTGACACCACAAAAAGTAATAAAAGTAACAGAATATGTACGAGTATTAGTAACATTCGTATTGCAAAATGATTTTGCTGTTATTTTCTTTAATAACGACCTACAGTTAATACGTATTTTCCGACCGCAAATCAATTTAGATTTTTTAAATACAGGGTCGATAGGTATTCAGCGCAAAACCTTTTAAGGGCGGGTCTAGAACATCGCGACAAACAACTTTTGTACTAAGTCTTTTGAAAATTCGCAAAAAAAAATCGCTTCTCCATACATTTTGCCGCGCGTGGACGAACTTTTTGTTTTAAAAAGCTGATTTTTTTCTTTGAGATTTTCCAAAAGTCTTAGAATAAAAGTAGTTTGTCTAGATGTACTAGACCCGCCCTCGAAAGGTTTTGCGTTTAATACCTATCCTATGACCCTGTATAAAGCGCACCCTACCCGCTGCCACTTTAACTTGCTAATTACGTTGGGCTACGTTGGTATTGAATTCTATACTACGTAAAGTTAATCTTTACTGCGGCACGTAAAATTGGGCGGTTTGTTTAGTAGAAAAATGTATAATATACATTGTTCTCTTAGTTCCCGATGCTCTACAATACTCTACATTATCTCCCGGTCTCCCAAATACCAATATGCCACAATCTTGCATCATAAATTCTTCTAATTCACCTTGACACGAATGAAAACACGCGTCCTAGAAAGTAATGCAAGTAAATATACACAAGCTTACAAAAAATACCGACCGATTAGCGCTTAACACCGGCAATCTAGATAGTTTGTGTAGCTTTACTGTTTGTTGGTATTGAGATGAATTTGCGTTTTCTTGAGTTACGATACCTTTTTATTGTCAGATTGTCGAAATAATTAGGAAGTGGATGGACTTACTCGATAACTATGAAATGCTTCAATTAAGCAAGTGGTTATTGGAGGAGTTATTTTGATTGTATTTATGGGATTAGAGGCGTAGAGAGAGCACGGGTGGGCCTTTACCTACCCCAGTAAAATGGCAGTATAAATGGCCCCCGAAATAAAAATTTTAGCTACGCCAATGGTTGTATTTTACGAATCAGTGCGTAAAATACTTTCCTTAACGGGAAATCTCAAACCCTGAGACATCAATTTATTAGTTCTTAATTAAATCAGTAAGTATAAATATGAAAACAGCAATAGAAATCCATCATTTACTGTTATATTTTTTTTTTGAAAGTCAAATTCTTCTTCGATAACTAGTTACAAAACATGGCAGTCGAATGGAATCCTATCCTACTAATATTATAAACGCGAAAGTTTGTGAGGATGGATGGATGTATGGATGGATGGATGGATGTATGGATGTTTGTTACTTTTTCACGCAAAAACTACTGAACGGATTGAGATGAAACTTTGCAATAATATAGCTTATATATCAGAATAACACATAGGCTATAAATTATAATGATATTGCGTCAAAAATCAAAATATCATGCGGGCGAAGCCGCGGGTAAAAACTAGTAAAAAAAAAAAATAACAATTTAATAGACATTAAAAAAAACTTAGTTCCACGTAGCAGTGTCGACCTTTTATCGGTCATTATTTCACAAAAGCAAAACATTACTTTATGGTATGGCTGCACAAACAACAATTAAAAGTACAAATAATTTAATTGTAGAATTATTATACAAAATAACTGGAACTGTACAGTATTTTGAAATTCTGCGTCACATAGACATATTATTAGAAGAGCAATGCCCGAAATTCATAGTTTGTCATACGAATGTAGGCCGAATCATAAAAGTCGGCGGATGTGAAGTTAGCTACAAGGTGCGCGAACCCCAATCAACGCGCAACTTTATGTGAGCTTCAGTCAGGATTGGGTATTGCGCAGCTTCTAACTAACTTCACATCTACCGATTCGGCCTATACACAAATATTAATTGTAAAACTCTACCGGATGACTAACTGGGACTTTTCCTAAATTTTCTAATTAATTTCCCAATTGCGCAATGAACTACAATTTTATGTAAAAAATCTGAATTCCCCGATCTCTACTGTGGTATTATACAGAATTTAATGCTTTAATCTTCCGAGTAAACAAGAACTGCAAATAAGAGAGGTAATAATAGAAATCTGTGATTTTATCTCCGTTTATCATATATTTCCCAGCGTCGTATTTATACGTGAGTTTTATTTATAGTCGTAGTTGAGGTGATTTATCTCGTGGTCTACTTCACTGTCCGATTTTAGGCTTGGAACGCGAGAAATGCTGTTAAGTAGAGGGTTTTTATCGAGATAAGTCGTTATTGACACCATTTTTTCTTGAAATATTAAGGGTAACGTCTGGGTCGGCAACTTTGAGAACAATTCAAAGTTTTTTCTCTAGAAAGAAAATAACTCTGTAAGTACACGGTTGAAGTAGGTCATACTATTTTTTGCTTAAAATATTTATATTTTGTAAGATGAAGTTTCTAGGTGCCTTGATTGGTTAGCAATCGAAATACATAATATTTTTTGTTGTTTTGCTGACGTTAATTCGTTTTACTTACTTATTTTTTATTTGTCGCTGTTGTTATTACGTAACTGCGTCCAATTATAAAGGAAGTTTTTCCGTTTTCAATTAAGGTTCTAAAATAAATACATTAAAAACTACTCCATAAATATAACAATGACGCACTTTGGCCTGAAATTATAGAGATCGACTTGACAGTTAAGCGTTATTGAAGCAAAGTTACCGCCATAGCCAAGCGGATTAGAAACTTTCTGACATTGAGCAAAAGACATAGAGCCCGTGGAACACGTGGTTTCTACTAGAGTCTTTTCCACATATATGTATATATATAGGGAAGCTTCAAGAAATTAAGATTCCTCGTCTTGAACAACAAGCAGCAACTCTGATGTTACGATTTTCCATCGACGGACTTGACATCATACCGCCAGGAGGCTCGTCAACTTGTACGCTGCTCTCGATATTAAAAACAAGCTAACACAATTATTTACTGATCCTACTCTGAGACTGAAAACTATGTATTCATATTATTCATCGCCTCGGGCCTTTTAATTATTCCTTGTTGCTATCAAATAAATTAAGTACAAAGCGACTGGTCCTGAAACTTATCACAGAAACAAATACGATAACACTTGTAATCTCAGCCATAACCTGCCAATTCGTGGATTAAAGAGAACAAAACCGGCAATAATTCAATATAGATAAGTTTGTTTTCATTCCGACGCACTGCACTGAATTGCCTGGCCTCGGTTCCTTTATCGATGGACTATCCGTGTGACCTGATGATGTAGTTGAACGAACTGAAAATTGACTCACACTGCTCTAGTTCACCCTTGAATAATGTTTAAACTTCCTTGTTGTTGGGAATGTGAATCTAAATATGACTGACGTAAGGCTATCTTTAAGAATTCCAAATAGGTGGACTACTGTCCCATTTGGTTTTAGGAATTAGATTGTGTTACTGCTGATCTTACGTTCTCGCGCATAAACTGCCTTGGTTTCAATTCCCGAAATGATATGTTTAAATTTACTTTATTTTTTAAGATTTTTTATACAATTTGTAGTAGTCTTTTCATATGTTTTCAGTCTATTTAGGTATACCTATTACCATTTAACATCTGGGTGCATGCTTTGTTTAACATTGATTTCTTTCTAGGTGTTTCAACTGCAGTGATAGCATCTTATATTTGTTTGTCATCTTCCTTTATTTTATCGTCACCATCAGCATAAATAAATATCCTAATTCCGCAAATAAATCTCGTGTTGTCAGTATCACAAATCAAATACTTTCTTTCCATCTAATCTTCGATAAAAATGTCATGTTAATCAACAGCGGAATTTGCCGTTGTTATATTTTTTGCAAAGCCTACAACTTTCAGTAGGGTATTCAAACAATGCATCGTGTAATTGTTCGTAGTTAGGTATGTCTGTGCGAGTTGTCTGACTTTTCACCTTTCTTTCGGCTTTTACCGGCGACGTGGGAGATCAAAACCTGTTCAGTTGTAAGTTGTGATTGTAAACATCGCCAACGCATTCTCGCTGTTTGTTCCTCACCATTTTTTGTATTATTTATAGCCATAAAATTCTGTCGCACGTCATCGTCAATAAAAACATCGTTTAAATATCTATTTCTAGTTAATTAAATATGCATGCCAGATGTCTAATGACGACATAGAGTCGTAACAATAATATCTGGTCGTAACTTTACATCATCTCGCGTCTCAGCGTGACCTTTCAAGTGGTCGAGGGTAGTCGCGGGGGCGGACACGCCGCCGGCTCGTGCCGCTGCACTGATAACGCACCTGATAACACCTAATTGAACACCTACGAGCCTCGCGCAACCTGTTCCGATCCTCTCCCTGAACGTATCAGTTCTCTCGCGCCTCTACACGAGGACGGACGAAACGCAACCGGCCGAACCAATCGGCGAAAATATAAAATTAATATTGCACGTGAAATCCGTTTTAGACTTTCATTTTGTGTTAGTGACTAAGACGTTGGGTGCGTCGCTGTTGAAGCGATGCCTACCGACGCTTTGGAGAGGTTCGTCGCTAAACTGCGGACGATTGTGAGTAGATTTATCTTTATTGAAGTGCATTCCTTGGTAATTTACTGTGTTTACATTATCTTTACGATCTGTGTATATCTTTGTCGATTTTCACGTTCCTAACTCTTAGTAATCTGGAAAATATTTAGACGTGGATGAAGTTGGATGTGTTTTTAACGCGGCTGATCCCATTATCGGGAAATTCCACGCGAACAATATAGGTATGAGTAAAATACCGAGATTTTCGCATCGTGCTAGAGGTCAAAGGTATTAGTAATCGGAGTTTGGAATTGATTGACTATATTAGTTGACATCAATGTTTCATAAAGTATAGGTACGCGACGTGATAATGAAGATTTTTTTATACTTTATAATTATTTTTTTCAAATTAACTAATAAATAATTATTTTTCCAAAATATGGCTAAACCGATTTCCATCGTGTACAAAATTCGAATAGTTCGTTTTAATTGATGTATATATTTTTCCATTATTGTTGATTTTTCAAAAACGGTTCAGACGATTTCAATACTATTTACGAACAATTTTTTTTTGATTCGGTTCACAATTGACGAAAATATCGTTGAAAATACACAAAAAAAACATACAGACGAGCATAGAACCTCCTCTTTTATGGAAATCGGTTACAAAATAAGCTAGCTTAAGTTTGAGCGGCTTGCCTTACCCTGATCCATTTAGACCCCCATTAGAGCTATCTCTGTGATATAGATTTGCGGATAAACATTACCTACAATTTAACGTCTCATTCGACCTTAATTAGCGCTATTTCTGTATCAAGCTGCCGCAAGCAGCATGTATAAAACCATTAAGTAAATTATATATAAACTCGATAAACTATTTGTGCACAGTCACTAGTGTATATATGAAGATTGAATATAATGACACCTATAAATTAATAAATCCATACCAATACATTTATTTTTTGCCGAATACAAATTATACCTACAATATGGTGTCTGAGCTTTGAAGCTTTTTACTATTTGATTCTTTTTCGGAATCGTTGTTATTAATCATTATGTCTATGTTATATCATACCTAACACGATTTATCATTTCATTTACTCCCAATGATCACGCAAGGATTATTACATTTTCTTATCATATAATAAGTGTTCTCAAAAACCTAATGCCATTTCAGTTTGAATTGATGGCTTGAAATCCCCCTTCCTTGTTCTCGTTTCCTCGTTCGAAATAGGAACAATAACCGACTAATTGCTTTTAGATTATCTTTCATAACTCACAATGTTTGCGCCTGTCATCAAGTGGTAGATGAAAGCAAAATTGCTATACCACTTATCATGCTGAATATCTCGCCGATTATGGCGGAATGAATACAATGGGGAAAACAAGTCCGTGCGTAGGACGATCTCGAGTGTTTACACTTTTGTATATAGCCATTTCTGTGTTGTATCATTCTCTATTTTCTACAAGCCTACAATGGGCTCGGGTTTTAGTACATCGTCATTGGCAGTTTATTCCTTACACTACTGGACATAAGTCTCCTCCCTCTTTCATAAATCATCCATATTTTCAACCAAGCTCATCCAAGTGTCGCATGCCTTGGTTCACGCTGCGGCAAGCAATTGAATTTAATCATTACCGATATTATAAATCCAAAGTGTGTTTGTTGCTTTTTTCCTCTTTCACGCAGCAACGGAGGATTGATTTTATTTTTGGCATAATTAGAAAGACGGAAAATTACATAGGCTATATTTTATCCCAGAATAATAAAATGAAACCCTAAACATGATGGTAAGCAGCAGAAATGGGCCGGGAAATTAAACTTACTAAAGAAATGTGCCTGACATTTACATTACGGTCTATTCGACTAGGTCTCTACTATAATGTAAGCGGAGGCCATTGGCCTTACAGTAAACATAAATTCTACGTATGATCATTCCGTTATCATTTTAAGATCTTCTTATGAAATCAATGTTTCACGTTTCTTCTTACACATGCATGATATTGCACACCTGCATCAGTTGAGCCCACAGCGTCCTTTATGGCCTCGTTTAGGCCTTTCGTAAGGTTGGTGTACACTGTACACCCACATTTTAAATTGTTGTTATCTCTTTTTGAAAGAAACACCGCCTCAATAAATAATCGCCGACGATCAATAAATTGATATATTAAATCTAAGACCGGTTGGAAGCGGCCTGCATCCAGCGCCATCCTTACGTTTCGTTGCACTAGATGGCCGGATATCCGCATATGCGATGAGCCGGATATTATACTCTATAAAATTTAACTTGATCTCTGCGACAGTAGAAGATTGACATTTTTAGAGTTGAGATAGTGGTAGGAAAAATCGATTTTCAAACAATGTTGTAATGAAATCGAATGAGTAGTTGAAGGTGAGAAATTGGATTTCATTTACTTACTATTATTTAAAATCAAGTATGTACACATGTAAATAATGTTATGATATTAATTATATACTCATAATAATGTAACGATAGTATTTATCAACGTTTTTCACTATATCGATGCTAATGTAACATATAATTGGGTTTACTTTAATTACACATGTAAAAAATGTTATAATATTACAATATACAATAAAATTAATGATAAATCAAGTTTTATTGAAAATATCGTCGGTATAAACTATCGATATTTTAATTAAAACTCTATCTAAAACTCTGTGGTCAAGATCATTCGTCGCCCATCACTAATCGGCATGCCCACAAAGTATGACATTGACAGGTACTGTCTGTACTTTTAAGAAATTCAGGACTTCATAGGCGTGATTTTTCTGACAGCTGTCGCAGAGATCAAGTTAAATTTTATAGAGTATAGGTGCCCGGTGTCTAACAAACAGATATCCGTTTCATCTCCATTGTACAAGTTTTATTCTATATATCGTCCATCGTTATCCTCTGAGTTTCAAATGAGTAGATTCTCATTTAACCACATTGAGTTTGATATTATGCAGAGATGTGGTCCTTTCCTAGAAGGGAGCTGTTTACTCTAGATTTACAGGCTTGTACGTTTGTCACAAAGACTGAATCTCTTGTTTTATAATTATAATACTTATTAGCTCGATTTTGCGGTTTGTTGTCGTTTTCATGTGGTCATTTATTGTTATATGAACCTGTAGTTCTTATTTATTGTAACAATGTAACACTCGTAAATTATACAAAATCGAGTCTATTGTCTCAATAACGACAGTAACGTTATCTTTGTATTATTATTTATGGCCAGTATTTGAATAACCATTATCGGTATGTTAATTTGTATTCAATTACGTGTCGTATCTTTTGTCGGCTTGCGTTCGTATTGTTTTGTTATCTTACTTTGAATTCTGATCTTAATCTTCCACTCGTGTCCATATTTCAACTGATTTATCAATTATGTAACAAGAAAGTGGGTTTTGACAACTGTTTATCAAGTTTAGATGTAGGTACTTGAGTTTTAGTGTTTACGATCTATGGCTAATCTAAACGACGTGAGATGAATTAAAAATATTTTAAAAAATAAATTCATGAAGAGACCTCGTCTTTTGGTTTGTCCATGTAAAATATAAAAATCAAAATATAAAATGTCCCTGTCAAATAAAATATTAGGTAGATATCACGTAACACAAAAACATGAAATAGCTTAACAAAATGAAAATCTATTAGTGAATTAAGAAGTTGTTGAAGATAACAGCAATCAGAATCAAAATGACTTTTGATTCTGATTGCTGTTATCAACTGTAAACATAGATATATGCCAATTGCCTGTAAAACGTATATTAATTATATAGTGATTGATAGACAAACGACCGGTCATTCATGCGAGAGTTCACTGCATTATCGTCGTGAGTCACATTCGCATAACACTCCACAAATTATATTTGCACTGGATCTGTATCACTGACCTATATTCCATATCCATGTTGATACTCTGCCGTATATTAGGTTTGTTAATTTTACTAATTAATATCTGTTTATTTATTCCCGTTAATTTTGTGAAGAAAATATTTTTGTGTATCGACCAGATGGCAGTTGTGTTCATTTCCCGTACAAATAACAATTTGACTCACCGCATCCAGAATAACATATTTATAATCGAGAGTATATTTATATTCAGTATTAGCTTAATATTTATGTATATCCCAACTGACGAAGGTAATCCCCTCAAAATTGTTATTTGCAAATATTTGATGGAATATTTCGGACAGACTCGTCGGCCCTCAAATAGATTTTCAACAGTTATAAATCGCTTGCGTCACTATAGAGGTATGCAGTTTTTAAGAATAGATCATACACTCACGTTTTTTGAGAGTCGTAGGCGCTGTTAGTATTTTGTTTGTGTTCAAGAATAGCCAGTTTTCTTTCATGCTCTATTGTATCGTTTCTGTTCTTCCATTCCTCAATGGACGCGTTGTTTTCGTGAAATTTAACTATGTGAACGGGAAATGCATCGTGCACGTCATTGATGAATACTGAAACTCTTATCCAAACGAGTTCTTTGCCAAACGATACATTACTCACGTTTTTCGTTTGCTAAAATTGTTTTTCGATGTCAATGTCATTCATTATGTACTCTCTATGGGTTTTCCAGACTCTTTCATTCAAGTCGAACTCTTGAGCCATTTAAAGCCTGAATAAACCATGAATTGTCCCCGTGTTTAACATGACAATATAGGAGAGGTGCGCACGATCGCCAGAAGTGATAAAACTATCCTGTTATGGCTATGGCAACTCGTGTTCGCGGCGCGTCACCCCTGCCACTTGAATCGATGTGTTTTCCTTAGCGGCAAAGCCTTAAGCGATAGCGATTTCTGTCAATAACTGATTCAATTGATATGGGTCTATCTTCAGTGCACCTCGATCTGCTAGGAGTAATTTCTATCTCGTCTTTTACTTTGTCGTAAATATCTTGAATAAAATGTATTCTTTAATTTCTAGGTTTGTTTACAAGATTATAATCTTTCATATCTGCATCAATTCGTTTTCCCAGTGCAACCTTCAGCGATAGTGATTCATTTTCCGGTTTTGATTTCATTGCGATTTGATTTTTCCTGTAATACCTTCTTCCGCTTTCTTTATCCTTTCCTATCTATATTGTCTCCAAAACTGTGCAATATATTTTATTAATGGTCAAAATTCTTTTGTGTTCTTTTAGACTTTTGTGTTCTTTTAGGAAGCTACCTGGGCATGACCTTTATTCCATTATCTCTTCAAGTCATTAGGCCGATTCCGGTTTCTTTTATCAGTTACTAAGAAATGTATCTCGGTTATTGTTTCGCACTCCAAATATCTCGTTCTTGCACCACACTCGCCGGAAACTGTTTGTTTGGAGTGTGCATTATTGTTATTATAATTTGGTATTGTGTGTGTGTGTGTGTCGGTCTACCAGCCGAGTACTCCCAGTTTCATCGCAGACTTGGCACGGGACAATCATTTATTCGATTTTATTTAACTTCATTTCATTTCGTTCGATAACGTTGTCCGTGTGTGTTGTGTCTACTTTTGTGTATTAATTTGTCTTCGATACTAGTGTTCGTATTTACGGATTCTCTAACGGTTTTAAGTGGTCTATAGAGAAAATTGACATTATCATGTCTGATTAGTGATTTTGTCGTTAAAAATGGTGGTTTGGTACGTCGAAGAAACTACAAGAGAACAGGTAAAAATTGTAAATCAAAATATCATTCATAAATCTGATCCCTTTTCTCTAAAAATGAATTAACTTTGTAAACAATGACTGAAAATTAAATTTTCGTCAAACATTGTATGATGTATCCATTGAAACTGAGTACCATTTTGTATTGAGTACATACACTGTGAGTTAAAATAAACAATGATTTGTATTGCGAGCTACCTATAAATAATCGCAAAATATGATTCAGACAATTCAAACGAATATAAATTGTTATATGCTCTGACCTAAATCAGGGATTCAGTAATGAAAAATACAATCCTCGATGAGGAAAATGTAGACTGAGTATGTATGTAATACTTAAAAGCAGTATTCTCATTTGTTGATTGTTACAAAACCTACACTTACCGCAGTTATTTTTTTATGATATGAATAAAGAACTGTGAATGAATATACATATAAGTACATACTTTAGGACAGAATCTCCGACAGGGATGAGTAAGTGTTGTACGAGTAAGTCTTAATCATTTTACGTCAATAAACAGAAGTGAATATAACAGACCGATCTCATGTGTGACTACTGTTAGGTATGTTTCGTTGACACCATTAAATTCATTTTCATGGAATTATTAGTTATGTTTCACATTATCTTACTCTGAGTCGACGCTTTACACTGAGTCCTTATGTATGTTGTATAATATATCATCATGTAATTTGAAAATCAAAATTCCCTTATTGTCATTTAACGTAGAACTTACGGCTTTTATTTTTAATCATGAAAAATATCTTTTCAGATTTAACAAGATTATTTTTTGCAAAAATTAGCATGACCGACTTCACCCGTGTACAGAATTCGCGAATATTTCGCACGGATCGATGTAGCATTTTTCACATTATTGTTGATTTATCAAAAATGGCTCAGCCGATTTAGATAAAATTTAAATGGGACCAATTTCGAAGTATACTCTTTCTATTAAAAAAAGAATTATTGAAATCGGACCACTATGAAAAAAGTTATGCGTGGTTATACATAAAAAATAAAATACGCGTCGAATTGTATACCTCCTCCAGTGGTTCGTCGGTCAAAAATGATCTCCAATTTTATTATTTATCCTCTATAGATGTCCTCATTCCATTAACACTTACAGCGTATTGTTTTAATTAATTAATAATTGTGTTTACCTAGTGAGATGAACTCATTGATATATTTATTATGTATCTACTACAACTACACCATCGTATAGTTATCATAATATGTAGCTACAACATCGTATAGAATAAAATGATTCTTTCGTTCTTAGTACAGTTCTTATTGGTGAAGCAATTTCCCGAATTCACGGTTTTCTGCCAGTGATTTGAACTCTCTATACGATGCAACATCTGTCTTCTCTTTGATCTAGTCTAACAAGGTCTTCGTAAGCTTCAGTTTATTTGTTAAACTAAGTAAACAATTCAAAATTGTTCGCAATGAACAAAATTACTTGTTCTGCAACCACATGATTAGGGCTTTCCACGCAAACAGCATGTCTCTCACAACCCACCTTGTTCCGACATGGACAAACACACGGACAGACGGTATCTGCTTCTGTATGTTTAGTCATGACGACTTCAAGTAAATATTAAATAGATCAGTCGCCATTTGTCCTTAGTGGGAAGCAGTGCGTTCTGTAATATTTACCGCTCTCCGGAAGCAGTGTGCGTTTGTAATATTCTCCGCTTTATATTCAGTGATTTTAATGTATTGCGAATCTTCGCGTTGTGATTTGTTGGTCAGTGGCTTCCTTAACAGACTGTGTAGTATGTGTTCGAATAAAACGTTATAGGAATGTGTTCTTCATTGGATTTTTACATCGATTTCGTTTCGAAAAGTGTAAGTAATTTATTCGAATGTTTTTTTTGTTTTATCTGCGCTATTGGGTCTTTAAAAGGATTGGCTTATTTAGACTATAGCAGTCTATAGTTATCGTATATCAGTATAGAGTTATCGTTAGAATGGGTTTGTCGAATCCTCCTCACTCCTGAGACTCTGAGACACATTCCTTGACTAGTTCAGAAGCCTATGACTAAAATGATTATTATGTCAAAAATAAAAATTTGTTTGTTTGTATCCGGAAAATTATTATAACCTACTCTTGATTTTGCAATCGAGTCTCGCTTTTCCTTATGTGTAATTGTATTTTTTGGTGTATATTTCACCGTTTTATTGGGATTTAAAGCTTTCTACCTAACGTTTTGACTCATTTCTACGCAAGCGCTGTTCTTAAGTTGCAACGGGGGAAAAACCTTAAAAGGATCATATACAAATGCTGCGATAAATCACTGTAAAGTTTTTACGGCCAAAATTACGTGTCAAGTGTGCCGAATCAAACTTTTTGGCGCCTGTAAAGTTAGCGCAAAATCCAATCCTTGCCGTTAAGCGAGCTTCAGTCAGGATCGGATTTTGCGCAGTTTGTAGCTAATATTCCAGCCGCCAAGAAGTTTGATTCGGCCTATAGTAGTCTGTAGGCATTCAGCATATGTATTAGAAATAGAAATAGCCAAAGAAGGAGTGGACCTTACTCGATGGGTTTTTACTATGACGCGTTAGTAACGTTGTGACCTTCAGGACATCTACGTTTACCTATTATATTCTTCCCTAATCGCGCTATTTATAACTGAAGAATTCAATACAAATACCTATTTAATTTATTTGTTTCCGCTGTATCGCAAATGCTAAGGTAGAACCGCACATTGTGTTATGTCGTGTAGACTTGTCCTGTACTGTTGTGCTCATTTAGTTTGTTTTTAAAGTTTTAGAAGTAGTTGCAAGATTCTCATTTATATTTTTGAAAATTCAAACGGGTATCCCCACCAAACGCTAAGCATCTCAGCTGACTGACTCCGGGGTATTGTTGTATACCACTATGACTACCTAATACCAAAAATTCAGCTTTTTGAAAGTAGTTGCATTTTTTTCGGTTACCTCCCTCCTTCGGTTAAGTTATGAACATGTATAGAGTATTCCCTTTTGACGCTGTTACTCACGCGTGTTTTATGGCCCACCGATAGTTATTAACCCATGTATAGTATAGTAGGTATCACCCTTAGATGACGTTATTAACCCGCGTGTTGTGTTGCCGACAGAGCGAGCAGTCGTCGCCGTTCCGGCGGTGGACGACGGGCAGCGGCGCCGGCAGCTCCTACCGGCACCACGACCATCGCAACATGTACAACAAGGTACGCATTTTTTATAATTATGTGTTTTGTATTTTGAGTGGCGTAACGTGATGTACGATCACCTGATGTTAAGCGTTACGCATGCCCACGACCGGTCTGTGGCACCCAGATTTATACGCCACAACGATAGCAATATATATATATATATATATATATATATCAATCAATCAATCATTTATTTATTTTTGACACATAATTAAGTTAATATACAGTAACAGATGATCCATAGACTCCTGAACTAGTCTAAGACTGTGTTTCAGGAGCCAATGGCTTCTCTAAAGTAAATATATTAAGATAAAGAATATATTTCTATAATATTCTGATATTGCTATCGACCCGGCCGCGCCACGACTTCATCCCACTTCATCCGATTGTATAAATATATGTAAAACTATGCGTATTACGTAGGTTATACTCGTAGCACTGTCCACATAATAAGTGAAAGATGTAAACGTGTGGAAGGGCAAACAATATGGGGAGGACATTGGTTAAAGTCTGCTAACATGACAGATCGTTCTGCATGTTATATGACGTGCGTGAATGCTACATCATTTTGCTAAAGCGCTGGTCTATAACGTCTATTGTGGGCGCGATAAGTCCTGCACTGACGTCCCGCATGGGGTGTTTTGTGCATTTCCCCCTCCAGCACCTACTCAAGCCAGCCCAGCTCCTTAAAATAACGGAGTGTGGCTCAAGGCCGCTGGCATAACTGCTCCAGTGACTTGGAGGGTAAATAGGTAAGATAATGGCGATGTTGTGAATGAGATGATGGCGATGTGGCTATTGCGTTGTTCATCCATTATCCACTTCAGAGTTCATGATGCGACAAATCGATGTACACAATATTGACCGAAAGTGTTTGGTGTTGCAGCAAATGAGCGAGGGCTCGTCGCCCGTGGCAGCCGGCGCCAACAACGGCAGTTCGAGCGTCGCGCGCTGGTCGCTCGGCCTGGAACAGTTACTAGCTGATCCTGCGGGAACTGCCGCCTTTACGCATTTCCTCACTAAGGAATTTGCGTCGGAGAACCTCCGGTAAGCATTCATTTGTTTTATTCTTATCGCGAATAAGTCTGCGTTTGACCGACTCGACTGATGGTAAGCGACGTTGTGGTTGAAGATGTAGCGCCCAGAGAGAGAGAGAGAGAGAGAGAGAGAGAGAGAGAGAGAGAAAGAAGGGTTAGAAGATTCCTATCCACTTGGAAAAACTGCTTAGTACGCTTGTTTGATAGGAACCCTAAACTCGCAACGCAATGTGATTAAGACTATTCTCTCGATGATTTATCAAGCTTAGCTCAAAAACTTGGGTGTTATGCGTTTGGTAAAATTTTTGTTTATTCCCTAGATTCTGGCGCGCGTGCGAGCTGTACAGCTCCATAGAAGACGGCGGGCGTCGCGCGGCCCTCGCCAGTGAGATCTGGTCGCGGCACCTGGACGAGAAGGCGCCTGAACCGGTGAATGTGGACGCGGCAGCGAGACGCGCCGCGGCCCTGGTGTTGTATCACGACCCGCCGCCGCCTGACCTCTTCCTGCAGGTGAGGTTTAATTAATCAAAATTATAAATTATCTCAATATTTGTCCGAATTATCTCACTTGTAACCATGATATTCACTAGATTGTTTCTCTCAACTATTATTCCTTGTGTCTCATTTGAAACCACAATATTCACAGTCTACTTATACAAAGTATACGGCGATGATATTATTGACTTTATTAGAAAATGTCAAATTTTGCTAAACTCTGTGCATAGAAATTACACCATACAAAACAGACTCAGATACTTGAGAGATATCTTTGTCATTTTATATCAGATCTTGGCCACAAAAAAAGGTAGAATTGTTATTATATATGATGTATATAATATTTATTTAGTATAATGTATTTATACATGTATTTTATTTATTCACAGGCCCAGAAACAGATATTCAACGTGATGAAGTTCGACAGCTACCCGCGCTTCCTGCGCTCGCCGGAGCACGCAGAGTGCGCGCGCGCAGATTTACGGGGACTACCCTCGCCGTATGCACAACATGACAATAACAACGAAACGTCTCCTAGCAAGGTAAATAAATATCATTAAATTTATTATCATCCTTCAAAAACTGTTTCTTCTTTTCATCCACTGCTATTTCAACTTGCCAATCTGCTGGGCTATGTTTATGTTTTTTCTTGTATTACTCGTAGGTACATAGAAATATTGACTTCACCATTACATCTTGCGTCTGTCTCGAATTGCGTAGATACTTTGAGACATATTACTATTGATAGTGATTGTGATAGATTTACATTTGATAAAGCAAAAAAAAGATGACTTTATGTTGCTCTAAATTGACCTGTACTTTTTCAAAAGATTCAGTATGATATGATTTCTATCATATCTATTCTACATGAATGTAATCCGGAAGTAAAAGTTTTGTTTAAGTTCTTACATAATTGATACTTTGTTACAGTTAAAAAAGTCAGCAAGCAACGCGTCCGAGCGCCGTCGCAGCGGCGGCTCGTCCTTGCTGCCGTGGAAGATGCGGCACGCCTCGCGCGACCGGCTCAACCAGGAGCCCGCGCCCGTCACCGACGTAAGTACATCTCGTGTCTACCGGGGGTTCACTAGGCCGCGGACATCTTCTAGAATATCATTACACTCATGAATAAAGGTCATCGGGGTAGCTAGTCACCTTCATCTGTCACACTAATTTCGCCACCAACGACCAGATACGGGAACTTTTACACGTAGAAACATTATGTCTCATAGCAAATAAAAATATCAAAAGGGAACGTCGTTGAACAGTCAAGTAAAGCCGGTTTTTTATACATGTGTGAGTGCGTCACTGCTGCGCCGCTATAGTTCGACTGACAAGCCAAGGCGTAGTTTCCTTGTACGTCGATATGTGTGTGTGATTGTCTTTATACGGCGAGGCGTAGTTTTGGTCGGCTTCACTTGTTTGTTCACAACATTCTCTCTTGATTTTTTTATTTGCTCTGAGCATTATGTGTGGAAATATTAAATTGATGTTTTTTTTTTATTTGTCTTGCATTTTTCTTATTTTTTTCTTTCACACAAACTTTGTCATGACATCATTGAATGTTTCTAAACAGTCTTACTAAATAAAACCTTTTCGTAATTATTACATCATCTCTATTGTGTACACACAATCTAATATAAACTAGATCACACCATAGTCAATCCAAATATAGTAAAATAAACTATGATAATGTCATACTACTTTCCGTTTTACTACCGTCATACCGTTTTACTTGCCTAGAGAACATAGCGTCGGTGGATGAGATCAACAACGGGCTCGTAGAAACTGTCCAAACGGTGGGTGCTAAGTTCTTTAGACCCCGCCGTTCAAATAAACCTCAGAAATTCTCCGATCATACTCTAAATCTCATGGCCGAACGACGCTCGCTAAGAATGCAGTCTTCCGATGATGCAAAGTCATACAGGCGGCTTAATAGACAAATTTCAAAATCCTTGCGACACGACATCCGTCTTTTTAATACTAAACATATTAAAAAGACAATAGAGCGGAACAAAGGCTCCAAAGTGTTCGCAAGAGATTTGTCTATTGGACAAAGCCAATTGACAAAGCTGAAGAGAGAAGATGGCAGTGTAGCGTCGACCAAGGCAGAGGTATTGGAGGAAATCGAAAGGTTCTATGGACAGCTATATGCTTCGGTCGCTAAGCCAGTTGGCAGCGCGGCCAAAGATCCAAGAGCCAAGCTGACCCGACACTTCACCGAAGATATCCCGGACATCAGCCTGTACGAGATTAGAATGGCCCTGAATCAGCTTAAGAACAACAAGGCGCCGGGTGATGACGGTATCACATCAGAGCTTCTGAGAGCGGGTGGAACACCGGTACTAAAAGTCCTCCAGAAGCTTTTCAACACCGTCGTCCTCGAGGGCATCACGCCAGAAGCATGGAACAGAAGCGTGGTGGTGTTGTTTTTCAAGAAAGGCGACAACACCTTATTGAAGAACTACAGACCCATCTCACTTCTGAGCCATGTTTATAAGCTGTTTTCAAGGGTCATTACGAACCGTCTCGAGCGCAGGCTTGATGACTTCCAGCCTTGCGAACAAGCCGGTTTCCGAAAAGGCTTTAGCACCATGGACCACATTCATACGTTGCGGCAGGTTATACAGAAGACCGAAGAGTATAATCTGCCACTTTGCTTAGCGTTTGTGGACTATGAAAAAGCCTTTGATTCGGTCGAGACATGGGCTGTGCTAGAGTCTCTCCAACGATGCCGAATTGACTATCGGTATATCGAAGTGTTGAAGTGCTTGTATAATAAAGCCACTATGTCGGTCCGAGTACAGGAAGAGAGCTCCAAGGCGATCCCTTTAAAAAGAGGCGTAAGACAGGGAGACGTAATTTCTCCGAAACTGTTTACAACTACTTTGGAGAACGCCTTCAAGCTCCTGGAATGGAAAGGATTCGGCATCAACATCAATGGTGAATACCTCACTCACCTTCGGTTTGCCGACGATATAGTAGTCATGGCAAAATCGATGGAAGAGCTCAGCACGATGCTCGAAGGCCTCAATCGGGTTTCTCAACAGGTGGGTCTTAAGATGAACATGGACAAGACGAAAGTCATGTGTAATTCCCATGTTTTACCCACCTCGATTTCTGTTGGAAACTCGGTTCTTGAAGTCGTTGACTCGTACGTCTACCTAGGACAAGTAGTCCAGTTAGGTAGGTCCGACTTCAACAAAGAGGCCAATCGCCGAATCCAACTCGGCTGGGCAGCGTTCGGAAAATTGCGTAGTGTCTTCTCGTCCGACATACCTCAGTGCCTCAAGTCGAAAGTTTTCGACCAGTGTGTGTTGCCAGTGATGACTTATGGCACTGAAACGTGGTCTCTCACTATGGGCCTCATTAATAAGCTCCAAGTAGCCCAACGAGCTATGGAGAGGGCTATGCTCGGAGTCTCTCTGCGAGATCGAATCAGAAATGAGGAGATCCGTAGACGAACCAAAGTTACCGACATAGCCCAACGGATTGGCAAGTTGAAATGGCAATGGGCGGGGCACATAGCGCGGAGGGCTGATGACCGATGGGGTCGAAAAGTTCTCGAGTGGAGACCACGTACCGGCAAGCGCAGCGTAGGACGTCCACCCACAAGGTGGACGGATGACCTTATCAAGACCGCAGGATCGCGCTGGATGCAAGCCGCTTCCAACCGGTCTTATTGGAGATCCATAGAGGAGGCCTATGTCCAGCAGTGGACGTCCTTCGGCTGATGGATGGATGTCATAAATCAACTATTCTATGAACTACACTATCTAACATCTGATACCACGTTGTGAAAACTGTGGTAAATAAATACAGAAACCATTTACTTAGCCACGTGAATGAAATCATTGGAAATATTTGACAAAAACGCCATGTCATAGTCACTTTAACATTTGCATTGATGTTGATGCCTCAGTAAGCAACATGAAGTTTTTTGCGACATGGTTCTAGCTGGATTTTATTTCAGTACAGTTTTGAATAGATATCGGAGGGAAATCACGTTATCTGCAATTAAATATTTACTTGCAGTTTGTAAGCAAACACGAGCGGAACAAATATTGTAATTATGTTTAGCTGAACTAAAACAATGAACTGAAGGTGGTGATGGGACGCTCACGATGATTTTCTAGTTTTCTATTATTTTACTAGCAACGGGTGATTCCTTCACGTATGTTTGCTTGTGAAATTACTGCAATGTGCACTTTATTGCAGTTGAGTTGCGTCATGAAAAGAAACTATGGGTGTTGAAATCAAATCCAGTAATCTCAGTTTCTTCGCTTAGTTAGGAATACAAAAATTAAGTTTTCAAAAAATCTTTTGTACTCTTTGAACCATAGCTCTCGAGCGTCTCGAGTTTTTACATTCTTAATGATATTTTTTACCTATTGAGGAATATGCTATTCGACAACTCTTCCGGACCACTTACTCCTTTGTCTTCGATGCAGGGGGAATCCTGGTTCTGAGTGTTAGTTTTTTTGTCTTTATTAGCATTCCATGGCACCCCTAATACAGTGAATCCTATGAGCACAGTTTATGAGTGTGAAACGTAATAAAAAATCATCGTCAAAAAAAAAATCAAAAATCAAAATTTGCTTTATTCTTTAGACATGGAAATGCGCTTAGAATCGTCTTTTTACAAAGGTTTTCGATAACATAATTACTAATTACAGTTGAATTAATTAGGTACATAAAATAATCTATTACAAATTAGAACACCCTAACATAAAATAATCTAAAGAAATAAAATAAAAACAATATAATAGGTATCTGCAATAGCATCGTCATAAAAAGATCAAAAATAATTAAAATTATATAAAATTAAGACAGCATTCAGTTAAATTACAAAATTTAAATAATCCTAACCTAAATCGTGTTCACCCTCAGGTGGTAAAGTCAAGTCAAGCGGCGCCGGGCCCGCTGCTGTGCCGCGTGGTGTTGCCAGATGGCGCCACCTCGGTGGTGGGCGTGGAGGCCGCGGTGTCGGTGGCGAGGCTGGTGGACCGCCTGCTGCAGAGGAGGAACCTCACTTGCAACACCTACGATGTTCTCTTGAAGGAGCCCGCTCAAGTAACTATCTCTATACAATTAATATAAGCTTTTGGTGTTTCTCAAATGAGCTTAGATAATTATGTATCTTTTCAATGAATGAGTTTTGACAGCTGATATAATATATAAATGGATTAAAAACAACCTTTACTTGTGACTATTTTTTCGAATTTCAACTGAACAATCCAGTGAATATCACATTCACCGGATTTTATAGTTGTGGCCACAATATTCACTAAATTGTTGAGTTGTTACCGTAATATTCACTGGGTTAATTTAATTGTGACCACAATTTTCACTAAATTTTCTCACTTGGAATTGCAATATTCACAAATTTTTGACAATTACGAAATCTTTTTTTTACAAAATTTGAAACTGGAATTGTTTCATAATTCGAAACGTATTATTACTTCGAAACACATTTTCAATTTCAAATAAGAGCAAAACTAGCCGCACCTAATACGTTAGTGAGGCTTTGATGAAATACGTGAACCGTCACTATATATATTTCATAATGCGCTACGGGCTGTCACTACGTACAATACTGTATTATTGTACGTAGTGTAGTTGTTTAGCTATAGCTAAACACCTCTAGCCAGACATGTTTTAAAGCGATGTGTTTCTAACTAATCTGCAGAATTTATTTTGGATATCAGTGTTCTTATTAGCTAAGGGTAAAACGTTATCGTTTGTCTCGCAGGGTGAATGCTCAACAATCGACGTCCAGTCCCCGTCGACGGTGCTCGGCGGGCGGGAGGTGATGGTGGAGCGCCGCTGCGTGGTGCGGTTCGAGCTGAGCGGGCGCTGCGTGGCCGTGCGGTGCCGCGGCTCGCGCCGGCTGCGGCACGTGCTGCGGCCCGTGCTGCAGCGGTACCGCCTGCCGCGCGCGCGACACGTGCTGCACGGCGACACGCTCGTGCACCCCGACACCAGCATGCAGGTCGGTACAGCTGTTAGTGTACCAGTGCGGTGTCACTCAGTACAGTGGTCAGTGTAGATGTCAGTGCAACGGTCACTAGGTACGGCTTTCAATGCAGCAACTGTCGTGAAGCTGCGTCAAGTAGCTGCGGGGTCATGAAACGCTGCGCGGGGCAAGCCGGCTTTACTATACGGCCTTTTCATAGTCCACAACTATAGCTATACGGAAGCCTACCAAGGAAAGATAACTGTGCCGTATTCACCACGCTGATTTAGTTAGTAAAAATATCTTTACTATAGTAAAAACTACTCTTGTATTGCGATGAATCAAAAATGTTGAAGCATTTATATATATATATTTATTAGGGATTCCACCGATTCATTCCACACAGTGTGATTGCCTGCTGAGTGCCATTGCCTCTCTGCTAAAAATATCCGGCTTTCTAAGCCGGATATTTTTTATTTATTTATTATGATTTACCGGATAGATATTTTTTAATTTTAGTAGCTGAAGAATGTCTCGTTTTGCGATCGATTGATTTTTTAGAACCCCTAACTTCTTTACATTTTGTAATGATAACAGTTATAATAACAGTGCGTTTCTTTTTTCTCCAGGATTTAGACGGTTGTCGGTTGCAAGTAGTAGAAGTATCAGAATGCGGGGCGGAGCGCGAGGTGCGCGCCGGAGACTCGGACGGGGACTCCATGAGTGACGTGGCCCTTCGCCCCGACGATGGCTCACAGGTACTATTTGTTGCATTTCTTTTCATAGATGTAGCTATATTATAAAGTCATAGTCTCAAATAAAATTACATTTGATGCTGGGCCCGACTTTGAATTCTTTGTATGGTACAGCTGTTCGCGATTTTGGAATTAATGTCATAGTAAAAGTTCGTCGACAATTCATAATATCCTAAAATATGCCCGTTGTCTGAAGAAACAACTAGTATAACTTTATTTTTAACCATATGTGCGCACTGGCAATAAAATGAGTATATTGTTGCGTTGACAGTATTTATTTCGCTGTCTCACGTGTGACCACCATATTCATAGTTGTCTCACTTCAAACCACAATATTCATTTGATTGTGTGACTTGTAACCACAATATCCATTTAGTTGTGATACTTGCAGCCACAACACTCATTTAGTCGTATTACTTGTGGTCATAATTAATATCAATTTAGTTGTCTCACTTGTGTTGTGACCTCAATATTCATACAGTTGTCTCACATGTAACCACAATATTCATTTAGTTGTATCACTCAATTTGAATTTTGATTTTAGTGATAGGTTCACGTTTTATTTTCTTTTCTATATCTATCTTTCAGTCTTCGCTTATCAAAATATTTGAAAAATTGAAAAAAATCAAATGAATGTGTATCTGTTTCAGACAAATAGCAGCACGAGTAGTCGCAGCAACAGTACTACAAGTGGCCCGAGCGTCGCCAACGGCCTGGGGGTGGGGGTGATGGGAGGAGTGGGGGGAGCCGCCGGCGGAGGGGGGAGGGTGCGCGCGGCGCTCGTCCACGGCGCCTCCATACAGCACCACCCGCCTGGTTCGTATCTCTTCATTATAAAATACATCATTTTGTGTATTTAACAAGTAAAATACATATACATTTGTATGTGACTTGTGACGTCACGCGGAACTTTAACGGACTATTATCTTCATCAATTTTTGTTTAATTTACAAAAGAAAAAAACCGGGCATGTGCGAGTCAGGCTCGCACACTGAAGGTTTCGTACAAATCCAGAAAATTTCACAAAATTGGGAAGTAAGTTGTTAAAATTTCTATATTGTATCATCGACAAAAAAGTTTTTTTTTTCACTTTTCTCGTCATACATTAAAAGTTACGCATTGTTAAAATAATTAAAAATATGTTTTAGCATGTGCTAATGAAGTTCTTTTATATGATACCTTACATGATAAAATTTACTCACTTTGAATTTTCAGCCCATATTTTGTCAACGGGAAGTACCCTGTAGGTTTTGATTTTTGCGAGTGCTAAATATGCGGTTTTTTACGACATAAACGGCTCTAACTTTTTTATACGGTAACTGAGAAGTTTTTCTTTTACACAACTGCAAGAGACCATTTACGTATATAGTTTAAATTTCACTCGATATCTTTACGCGTTCCCGATATAAATAGTCTTGACATACACACAGATGGACAGACGGACAACAAAGTGATCCTATAAGGGTTCCGTTTTTTCCTTTTGAGGTACGGAACCCTAAAAATACGTCTTTAATATTTTTGTGTTAATCTATCTGACGGACTAGTTTTTTAATACCCATTATTTATTAAATGAATTAGTAAACCATGATAGCACAACTAACGTGTCACTTTCTTCCACAGATTTCCTGGAAAACCTTCGTGAAACTCAACGCCAGCGTCAATGCAAGGAGCACCCCTCCCCCTCGGCGGTGCTCCCCCCCTCGCCGCGCACGCCCCCGCCCCTGCCCCCCAAACCCACACACAGACCCGCACCCACACTTGTATGAAGAAAGAACACACACAGACATGTTGTGAAGAAAAAATTGGTCGACTGTAAAGTCAGTTTATGGACCAAAATGTTACGAGATAACGTCATATGAAAACAGTTGAATCAACAACTGGAACAAGCCGAATGTTCTCGCTTGCACGCTCGGCTCAGGAGGAATGTGACACTATTTCGTGCGAACAGCCAGCGTTCATCGATTTAAATGACGTCATCATGTTAAAAATATACACACGAGTTGTGAAAAAAGAATATACACAAGTGTTGTGAACATAAAGATCTATAGAGATGCCTTCTCTTACCCGACACTTCACATAGTTCGAAGAACGGATGGCTGATAGGGCCGTAAAGTTCTCGAATGAAGACCACGGACCAGCAAGCGCAGCGTAGGACGTCCACCAACTAGGTGGACTTACGATATAGTTAAGACTGGAGGAACCTGTTGAATGCAGGCCTATGTCCAGCAGTGGACGTCCTACGGCCGATGGATGAACCCGACACTTATATGAGCAAGATATTCTTATACTGCAAAATGCACGTTTAAGCTACCATGAAAAATGGAGCAAGTTCGTATAGGCCGGGTGACGAGCCCTGGAGTCAGAGTTTTAAGCCTGAAGGCCTCTGACATAGTGATGTGTAATTTTAAGCAGTTTTGTGTGAAATTAGATCTCGGCTTGTTACGACATGTCATGTTTTGCGAGATCTGTGGTTGTGAAAAATGTCTCGAATGAACTAAACTTTAGTTTCAAGTGCTGCAATCGCGCTTTTGACGATAGAGTTTTAACTGGAAATGCGAATGTATTGTTTAATTATAACTTAATAGAACACACATTTGCTTGAAGGTATAAGTTGTGGAAATGAGACTATGCTAGAAAGAGGACTTTAGTCAATCGCATGTGTGACAGAGATGGCGATAGTAACACGATTTTCCTCGAGGAGGTTATTGTATGATTGGGAATTGTATTGAAAATAAAACGCTTTTAATACTTATAAGTACCTAGAATGAGTGATGGAGATGGATGTAGTAATTTAGGAAAGAGAAAAAGAGATGGAGTGATGCGGACAGACACTGTATCGATAGAACAATGGTGTTAATTTTAAGAATGTGTGGTTAATATTGTTTGTCACTGTCGCGCGTATTCAGAAAGTCGTGAGAGTGAAAGTGCCCAAAATATCAAAGAATTGTTATATGACCACATAGTTATTGTACCATTTACTAAAACTATAAATAATAAAACTAGGTATATAATTTGATAGAATTGAAATTATTGATTACTAGTAATCAATTTTTAGCCCATATTGGATTTCAATGGGTTAAAAAACTTTTTTAGTGTTTGAATTGTTTAAACAATGTGTTTAGTTTATTAAATGGTACACCATAATTGACACCATAAGTCGATATGATAAAAAATATAAGTCGTTTGACTATTATAATATTAAACAACTTCAATGGCGCTTGTACAAAATCTCAATATTTATAATGTACAAAAACGTTGCCATTTTACGATCATTCCTTTAATCAAGATGGAGTGACTGAAAATACTATAAATATAAAAACCCAGTGTTTCATTTGTAATGTTGTAAATATGTTGTTATAAAATTGTATTGTACTAAAACTTTGGTGCCTTCCATAGTTGATAAGACTGCACTAACAATTTATAGACTAGAAAACTCACAAATATCTGAATGTATACAACCTTGCATAAACCATAGAAAAAATAAAGAGAGAGTAAACGCCCAAAAGTTAAAAAAAGTAGTTAAAGTTAAAAATTCGAATGTATAATCACTGGTGTCAAAAACACATAGAAACTGCAATGTAATCAATAGCGTAACTTGACATTTGAACTATTGATCAAATGTCACATTGGCGTCTCCGCAAAATGGTGGACGTTTGTCTACCATTTTGTCGAGGCAGAGCTTATTATTTTTTGAATGACGAATCAACTTTTTACTCTCTCTTTATTTCTTATATGGCAAAAACCAACATTGCAAACAAATATCGCCACATTTTCCTCGCCTTTCCACCAATGACGGTTCTGAAATCATTTTACTATAAATCGGTCATTTAAAACTGAGTCATTGGGTCATAAATCCTACTAATATTATAAACGCGAAAGTTTGTGAGGATGGATGGATGGATGGATGGTTGGATGGATAGATGGATGTATGGATGTTTGTTACTCTTTCACGCAAAAACTACTGAACGGATTGAGATGAAACTTTGCAGTAATATAGCTTATATATCAGAATAACACATAGGCTATAAATTATAATGATGTTGCGTCATAAATCAAAATATCATGCGGGCGAAGCCGCGGGTAAAAACTAGTCGTTTATATTTCTATCGCGCTCGCACTGGAGCTTATAGAGCGCTGTAGTGATGTCTCGTTTTGATTTTTATGACCCGACGAATCAGATTAATTTACCTGTACTTAAGTGATTAATCACTGAGTTATCAGCAGTAGGACGTTCACTACTGGACAGAGGCCTCCCCTATGGAATTTCAAATGTTTGCGCATGCAGAGGTTTCAATGTACAATAATTTATGTTAACTTTGACATTGTAATTTATGTAAAATCGTATATTTCACGTATTTTAATAGTTCGTATAGTATGATTTAATTGTTAATCTAGTCGTAACGGCGCAGTGTGAGTGCTATTAAAATGTAGGACAATTTTGCACTGTACAATGTAATGTGTAAAAAATTAAGTATTGAATATTTACTTATTGAAAATGTTGAATGTTTGTGAGTGCACTAACACTAAAGGCTTCTTACGCATGATCTAATTGAGCAAAAAGGATAATTAAAAGGTAATTAGAGAAAATCATGTTGTCGCATCAAATCTTATGCTTTAAAATGGCAAATGCATAAATTATGCGACGCCAAAATTAAAAAATGATGTTAGGGTAAATAAAAAAAAGCAATTTGTTTCATTTGCTTTTAGTAATTTGTTTCATTCAAACCAATTAACTTTTATATCTCGCTATCCCTTTTCAAAGATCAAAAGTGTAGAAGCTACAATGTAATTGTAATATAACGATGTAAGAGCTTAAGTTGCGAATTCGGTAACTATTTATTGTAAAGGCGGTCATGCTCTGAGAGTAGTGATTTATCGCAAATAAATTAATATAAGTATTCATTTCCTGGTTTTTATTTCTTTTACTAGATACCTATTTTCTTCACTTTTGTTTGAACTATGGCTGTTACAGCCATAAGCCATACAAGCCATCACAAGAAAAAACATTCAAGTTTTCATATAACAAAGTATTTCACACCTACACACTTCCCTAACAAAAATATATCACAAAATTCGAAAACAGCGAGTCATCGGCTGGTCACTTTGACAAGTAAAATGCGGCTTCACGTCGTTCAAGACAATAGTTGCTGTATGATTACGTCTCTTTCCATCTAATGACAAACTTTTGTAAGATAAAGCAGTAGCTACTATCTATCGTTCAGTTAAATACGAGAGCTCCAGTCTTGTAATTTCTCCAAGTGATCAGTTTGATTAGAAGGGATCCAAGCCAAGATCGGACTGCATTTGAGTAGCGCTGCGCGTCAAAACATTATCTATGGAGGTTTTAGGCTTGCTACACATATGTTGTGTAGATAGATGAATGTTCGGCAGAAAAACAAGTTCCGATTTCGCTATTCAGTTTATGACTAAAGGCCGAGTGGCCGCGAGTCGGCACATTCGGCAAAACCAAATGCATATAAGTATGGTAGATGAATGCCACGACACGCAGAAAGACGCGAATGGAATGAAAACTGAATAGCGCCGATTGGACCAGAGGGCTAAGTGCGAGATTTTCGCTCGAGCTCGACCGCGTTAACGTTTGATGTGATTTCTATGGAAATGGCACAGCGCCATCTTGTGTCACGTACAGAAAACTGAATAGCTAAGTTTGAGTATTTTTTACGGTAATGTAACGAGCGCCAAACCGATCCAACACGAGCGCGGCAACGTCAGTGATTGGCTAATTCAAGCGTGCGTGTCAATGAGCTCGCGTGTGTGCGCGGCGCGCTCGGTCAACGCGACGTAAAATTAATTCGGTTTGATTTGCAAATCTCCCACTTGACACTCAGAAGGAACCACCCGATCGGTGCCAATCGGCACAAGCCGAATGATGCTGATCGTATGTATATAGTACCTAGCTTGACTTTGTTGTTCGACAAATTATTGTGCCAAACCGACTATGACAGCTCGAATATATGTGTGGCAAGTGTGTGGCAAATTCAAATTTATTTATTTACAATAAATATAGCTTGACAGACTTACATCCAATACGCAAAGCTTGACTATTGATTTTAGTATTACTATTTATAATGGACTAATACTGAAATGGCATTTCTTCCATTCCTTAATGACGCTGAAATCACTACAATATTTCAAAGCTTTGATCAGCAAAGGTATGAAATAAAAAATATATAAACAGTCTATTAGTTAAAATTTTATTTCCTATATTAACTATACAAATACAGCGTTTTCAATGCGTCATCGTAAAATTTAAAAAAAATACGATATTGCTGTATTTTAACGTCTAGTGGCGGTAGTTAACTGAACTGTTACTATGGGACCAATCCCGTAATATGTCAGCAGACAGCTACAGCTACAGCTGATTATATTTTATTATTTCAGAGTTGGTCACATAAGACGATTCATTTTTAACAATGATTTCATTCAACAATGAGTTCATCGTAAAAGCAAAATAAAATCAACTGTTCTGCTACTGACTTTGTGAGTTATTTCAGGGTAGGTCTCTTAGTGAAAGTCCTTGCAACCTGCTATCTGATATAAAATATACCCTTTTCACGTACTTATACGGTTAAAAACTGACAGCAACTGTTTAAGTGGTAGATAAACGTACGTTGACGCTTTAAAAACGGACTATAAAATTACAACGCAACACTTTTATTTAGCTTCTATCGCCCGCACTTCTTCCCCCTTTTCCGTTGGTGCATCCAAAGCAATCTTCTCTGGCTCTGGCTCCGGCATTACCGTAGTCAATTTAGACGGGTCTTTCGGCGGCGCCCAGTCCGGTATAATCTTAGCGTGGACTCTCCAAACTCCATAAAGATTAGATAGATGCTTCTCGAACACTATGTACTCGAGCACGTCTTTGGCGAGGATCTCCGACCCGTGCAGCAGGCGGCCGAAGCGGTCGTACACCGCTAGCTGCTGTTTTGTGTGGAACCGCACTGTGATCTGGAATAAAAATGTGGAAGTTAACATTTTGAACAATCATACAAGTCGGCACATGTGAAGTTAGCACGATAACGATGAAGACGATGCTGAATAACGTAACTTGATTACAAGAAGTATTTGTGTATGCCTATTATTATGTAGTGTATTTTATTGTCTTTGGATATTTATAGCTTTACTTTATTCATTTATGTTTACACCACCGTCCACGTCAATCACATGTTTCCACACAGTAGAGGTTGTCTGGAATAAATCGCTTTTAGCGATAAGACTGCCTTTTGTACCATACTTCTGTCGTTATTTCTTTTTCTGTAATGTTCTACTACTTGTGGTGTCAATAAAGTGTTTTTGTATTGTATTGTATTGATATTTGTTCCCTAACTGTGATGTCAATAACCGTTATTTCTGAATAACGAAATAAGCTATTTTTTTTATCTGTAATGATTATTTATTTTCTACTATAATAGCTCTGTGATTTTCTATAATATTCAATGTTTTTTTTCTATTTGATGTCTGTTGTCGTTGACATTAGTTAGATTACATTGACTTTAAATTTGTTACTCATTAGTTATTTTTTAAAATTGGTTATTAATAGAATTGATAAATTGGTTCGAATGTAGTATGTAATTGTAGATAAGTATTTCAAACATTGTTATTTGACGATTCCAAGTGCAATTGTTATGTCTACGGAATAAAGGAACTTTGACTTTCGACTTTGACTTTGAGCAATATCCAATCCTGACTGAATCTAAAGTTGCGCGTTGATTGGGTTTCGTACTTGTTGCTATTTTCACATCCGCCGACCATGAATCGGCCGATAACATGGTTTTGTTCTTTATACCATAGGATCTATTCTTGTTTAGTTTTGTTTGTTACTCTTTCACACAACAATGAAGTAACGGCAATCAGTTGCTTCATTGTTGTGATATTATTAATAACTAGCTGACCCGGCGAACGTCGTTTCACGAAATATATCTAATCATGTTATTCTGACGTATAAACATTACTATTGCAAACTTTCATCTCAATCCGTTCAGTAGTTTTAGCGTGAAAGAGTAACAAACATCCATTAATACAAACTTTCCCGTTTATAATATTAGTAGGATATAAGTTCAGAGGTTTGAGAGTGTCATAGAATATTTTTTTACCCAGGAAAAAATAGGATTCATGCTGAATACGCGGATAAATTTTGTCATTACATAGCATAAAGCAAAACTGCTATTTTTGTTTGTCTGTCTGCGTATCCACTTATATCTTCCAAAATAGACAACAAATTGCAATGCGGTTTTCATTGGCCTTTAAAATTTAAGCTCAGTGGTTAGAGCGTCGGGCTAGTGATCCGAAGGGGCATGGTTCGAATCCTGCGTTCGCTTCATATTTTTGAGATGCTTATCACAAAGATAACTAGTAAAGTATAAGTGGCAAAAACCAAATCGTTCAGGAAAGCAAGAATTACAGAATAACTTGCATACTTGTCACGGAAGTAAAAGTATTTAAAAGGCTTACAACAATAGGCATTATGATTAAAAAAAAATAGTAGACACATATATTATTTTATCAATTAAACAAAAATTGACGAAGACATAGCCCGTTAAAGTTCCGCGTGACGCCACGAGCCCCCACTCCTAAACTTTGACAAGGTTTATCTTTGGTATTTATTGTTTTATTGACAAAAGTAAAAATACGTGTTGGATATTATTTAGTAGATAATCTAACCAATGGACTAATAAAATTAGAATAATGTTTTTTTTTACCCAATTATAACATGATAAATAGCAACCAACCTGTCCGTAAATGTTCTCCTTGCTGATGACGTCGGTGCAGCGCGCGTGCACGACGCGCGGCGGCTCCAGCGACTCCAGGAACTTCCAGCGGATCGTCTTCAAATGCGAGTTGTGGCGGAACTCGGGGTACGCCTTCTCGGTCACGTATTGTCTGCAATGATATAATTTTATTATATCGGCTTATGTCGCTTGCCTATACAGGGTTATTCAGAATTGGTGTACAAAGTCGAAAGGTGATTCAGACCATCATTATAAACTACTTTAACTGTGGGGCCAACCTGAAATTCGAAGGCAAAAACATCCGTTTCATACAATGATGAAATGATTTCAAGCACTTTTGTACGACACAGTTGATTTTTTTACTCGAATTTCCGAGGTGGCCCTATTGTAAAACTTGTTCATTATGATGGTCTAAATCACCCTAACTTGGCTTAGTACATGGCAGGTAGATAACCCTGTAGATAAATAAAATTTGTTAAAATAGCTTAGGGCGATATGGTCACTAGAAAACTTTTAAAGTGAAACCATTATACTTTTTTGGAGAGTGCAAGAGTAGGCAGCTGCCCTCCCTAGAGAAAATCTCTAGCTGTGTCAATAGATATCGCAGTGGAGCAACTTATGTTACATTATAATTATTATGTATAGCAGCTTAATGGTTTGTAACTTATATCATCAAAAAGCAAAAGCAAATTACTACATTAAATATTTTTGAGACCTTTTAATAATTATGACATGAGATAGAGGTTCAGTTGAAGTGTTTTATATTACATCACTTCGTAATCCACTTATTAAATAGACATAAAGCCCGATTACAGAGGCGCCAGCGTAACTAAATTAGCTAAATAGCATAATTCTGTTTCTCTTTCACTTTAGGCATTCGATAGAGAGAAGGCTTTTTACACTAGCGCCTCTGTAATCGGGCTTACAATATGACCAAATTAAGACAGGAGGTATATACATCAATCCTCTCTATACATCTCCAAGCAAACATATTGATGATGTAATAAAGGAGACATATTTTTTTTAAATTCATACCTAAGTGCATGTTTATCATGATTAGCCAGACTCTCGTGAGCTTTTATATAAATTTCTTGTGCTTTGGCGCAAAACTCTTTGGTGTCAAACTCTTCATCGAATGATTTGACTTTGCGTATGGCCATCATGGATTTGGACTTTTTCTCGAGGAGTTCCACAGCTTGCTTTGCACGAGTTGTTGACACTAGGGACGCCTTGCCGTCGCCTTCGGGCGGGACATAGGGCTCGAAAACTCCACCTAAAAACATAAGACAATGTGATTTGGGTTTGATTTACTATAACTGTTACAAGGTCTTGTTGTAAGTAGGTATTAGTCTAAGACTTAATTGATTTCACAAGATATTTGGGTCACTGCCCGTATCACTCTAGTGGCCATGGAATGCTACAGAAGAAACTAGAATTGCTTGCAGGTTACATGACACTTCTGTCATCAGTATCATTACCCTCATTGCTATGTTATCATACCATCCAAGCTACTGGAGCATAACAGCAGCCCAGAGCCACGCACTGTTATTTAAAGCAGCTAGACTAACTTGGATAGAGGCTGGAGGGGGCAAAGTACAAAAACCCTACGCAGGTCATTAGTGCAGGACCTATCATCCCAAATTAAATAAGAATAGAAAGGGATATCAAGCAACAATTGTACTATAATATAGAGCTAGAAGCTGTGGTGGTCTAGTGGTAGTGATGCCCACAATTGTGAGGTTGTGAGTTCAAATCCTAGTCCTATCGTATGTATGGAATTTAACACCACTGGCTTACCAGTGAAAGAAAACATTGTGAGGCAACCTGCATAAATCCTTAGAAAGAATTTGATGGTATATGTGAATCCACCAACCAGCATACAATACAGTGTAGAGCTATTATTTTTTCTAGTATAACTATGGATAAAAATGTATAATATTCATATCAAATAACGCAATAAAGAGAGTAGTCCATATCAAACTTCATCGAGCCTGTAAACATGAGGCCAGTCATTGCGCATTAGCAAATTCATATGTCAGCAATGATAATAAGTGAGGGTTTGCACAACTTGTAGGTAACTGCACAGATGCTAAGAAGTTTGATTCGGCCTAAACACTGCATTTCATACCAGTAGCGGAGATAAAGAATGGTCTCTCCATCCACGGTCTCGCCGGCATCAGACCCCGTTCCCGCATTTTCTGCCTGATTTTCTCGGAAGACATTTTGTCAAAATTTTCATTCAAGTCAGGGAGGTCAACCTTGATGAACTTCTGAGCACGCAGCTTCTTAAACTTAGGGTCCCAGTGCTTAGATGTGGTGGTACGAGACGACTGGGTATATATTGTAGTGGGGGTTAGGCGTAAAGCCCCCATCTAGAAAAGCAAATATTTTTCTGATAAGTTTTACTTAAATTATACACTCAGTACATTTAGTAGATGGATAGAGAAGTGCTCTTGTCTGGCTATAGTTTATATTTGGCTGGTAACGACTAGTTTGCTGAAAATTACCTTTGATAGAAGTGAATTAGCCATGGCTAAGTCTTGTAAAGATCTGTTAACAAAACGTCTTGCTCATTGATGGCAGTTAAATAGAAAGCAATTTATGTTATGTGTGCTCCACAGTTGGCACAATTTTATCTGAAATAATGGTAATCAAGTTTTATTTTTAAATATAGTTAGTCCACAACATAACCTCGAAATGGCTAAAGCGACAGTGACAGCTTGAAAAATGAAAAAATCAAGTAGCTGTCACTGTCTTGCCTTGTGTCAAAAGATCCGGTCCGATTAGGTCCGAAATATATTTCTAGATGATTTCTGGTGCATTCATTCAAGGCTCAAACTTACGCTTGAAAAAGCGTCAAAAAAGGATTTTATAATGTTATGTCACAGCCTTGGAAGAGTTATCCTCGGGAATAGAATTCTACGCGCGCACCCCTCTGTCATGGTATGAGAACTATAATTCTTACACGTTTATAAAAACCACTTACCAATCGATATTTCAACAGACATCTGATTGAATCCGCTGCGCGAAGTGCTCATTGAAAAAATGCCAGCTTGTGCAGTTAGAACGTGTGAAAATAAATCTTATACCTCAAATTTACAAAAAGATGGTGTAACGTTTCACATGTAAGTATTTTTTTGTTTCATTGAAGCTTATTTTTATATAAAAACTTAAAATAGTTCACTCGGACCGGCATCGAATATATCGATTCAGTAATGGAGTCTCCGCCAAAGATCGAGAATCATATTCTCCCATGTTTATGCAACATTCAGCCATATGTCCATACCTTACAATCTATTATTGTCTATTGTGGAGAAGAATTCAGTACGCGTACCCCTCTGCCACGGTATAAGAAAAATTGTGCCTACACGTAAAAGAGACACCGGACATTTTATTACACAATTTTAGACTTAAGCGTTCAAACAATTAAGGCGAAAATGGATTATCAGCATCTGGGTGCATTGTTCTCGCTCGCTCCGCTCCATAAACCCGTCACCCGTTAACGTTTCGACTTTACTCTGATATGTTTAAGGTCGAAATTTCAGTGAACACCTCCTCCCCCGCGCCTCACGTAAAGCTGACAGAATGTAGTGAGTGCGAATGGTAGAGCGTTACTAGTCCGGAGATAAAACGTCCTTGGTCACAGCACTGAGCGAGCAATATATTTGGGCAAAAAGGAACTCTAATAAAATCGGCCAAGCGCGAGTCGGTATCGCGCACGAAGGGTTCCATACCGTGTAGGTGCCTCCTTAGCCCCATTGCTCTTGCCGTTATTAATAGAGAACAAAAAACTCCTAAAAATCATGTTTGTTGTATGGTAACCTATTTTATTTCATTTTTGGTATTAATTTGTTGTTATAACGGCAACAGAAGTGCGTCATCTGTAAAAATGTCAGCTGTCTAGCTACGTAGACAGTAGTTTCAATTTTCTAAGGTCTAGCTATCACGGTTCCTGACACAGAGCTATTACAACTAGAGAGATAGCGCTGTTGTCGCTTGAGATAATCCTCAGCCACAAAAATGTATGGAAAATTTGGCTCAGTGCTGTCAAAACTGTCAAATATGTATTGGAATTTGACATTACGGAGAAAAAAACACGGCAACTAGCTACTGATTCGAGAAACTTATTATGTCTCTTTCTAACTCATGCCATATAAAATCATTGCATCTCTTTCTTTCTTTTCTTGATCGACCTCGTTATCCCTCTGTTATCTCTGTGGTTCATACAGCCTGGTAACAGACAGACATGCGGACATCAGAGTCTTAGTAATAAGGCCCTGTTTTTACACTTTGGGTACGGAATCCTAAAAAGCAGCTAATTCGTGTATTTGAAAAACGCATGAAAAATCTGTGGTGTGTATTGACATTGTTATACTTAGTATAAATAGTAATAAGAGAATAATACCTAAGTGTTATTCTCTTGCAGCGCCCTAATGTTTTGTACTACAATTAGTTTTAACATTGTTATGTACACTAAAAACATTGTACATTGTGCAAATAAAGAAATAAATAAATAATATAAGGTTAAGGTTACACCTTAGACACCACAGCTGTGTGTTGAAGGCATAGGGGCGCCCTAGCACAAAAATAACGTATCATAGCTACGTCACAGCATATCTCGGAAACATGGCGTCGATTTTGCCCCGCCCCCTTGAAGCGTTGCGCTAAATCAATACTTCGAAAATCGATTCGAAACTCGAATCGATAAAAATATCGATTTTTCCGAGAAATACCTGATTGCCCACAGAAATGAGACCTTCTCTCTTCTGTGTGACTGCCGATGTACTAAACTTATAAAGCGTAGTTTTTAAGCTATACTAGGCCCAATTATGAAGGCGCTATCGTAAATTAAATAGCAAACTTAAAAAGTGTTCTCTCTATCGAATGCCTAAAGTGAAAAAGAAACAGAAATATGCTAATTAGCTATTATAGTTACGATGGCGCCTTCATGATTGACACGACACGTTTTAAATTTACTATCATAAATATGTATAACTTTCTTCATTACTTCGCACGTTCTTAACCACTCAAAAAGTCGTAGAACAAAAGTTGTTAGTTTTGATATACAGAACAAGCCCCTAAAACAATGCTAATTGATTAGAAATAACCCTGTTTAAAAGACATCATTCATTTTGGGCTATATCTGAAAGAGTGCCGACCAAAACAATTATTTAGGCAATAATATTCTAACATACATAATATTATCCTGTACATTTTACCCCACATGACCAACCCTCTAGAATCACCTCCTGTGCAGTAGTTAGTTACCGCGTTTTGAAAACAATTATTTAAAAAAAAAGATTTTATCAACCAGCTATGAATGAAACTGAGACACTGTTTAATGTATCAACATACACTTAGGCCAGCGAACGAATTTTTTTTTGATATATTTGATAGTAGACCCTTTTGTGTTCTCTATTGAACTTAAAAACATTTATTTGAATGACAATCATCAAAATCACTGAAGCCGTTTCCGAGATCCAAAATCAATATTAGGTAGTTTAGAAAATACTAAAAAACACGCTTTCTTGGCATATCAAATAAAAAGAGTAAAATAAAAGAGTGTTTTTTAGGTTTTTTTTACCATATTTATTTTTCAATTATAGATTTTTTTCTATTTTTTTAGTAAATATATTGTCATCCATCTTTGATAGGTGTGGAAATTTAAAGAAAATGTTATCGCTCAAAGTAGGTCAAAATCGAGCTCAAAGGGGTTGGTTACAAGCAAGCAAACATACAGGTTAAACTAATAAAACCATGTTAATAAAATAAATAAATGACAAGCCAACACATATTAACTACAGTAAAAAGCGTCTAATACTACTGAATATGCAATGAACGGTTCTAATAACTTATTAGAAATAAGCAGGTAAATTGGTGAATATTTTTGTTAATATATGAAAATAATTAATTTCAAAATTCGATAACTACGCAGGGAGTGATCATAGAGGGTTGGTCCCATGGTATAACATGTTGAGAATTATATGCATTAATACTATTTGGTCGGAATTATCAGGATTAGCCCAATATGAATGTTGTCTTTTACAAACCTAATAGTTAACCAAGATTCTACTTAAAAACATAGGTAGTCATTAATTGGTAGTCGGGTTAAAAGGAAGTTTGGCAAAAACGAGTACTATACAACCATAGATTTATTAAAAACTTCTACCGATTATGCACCGAGAGAAGTATCGAATAACATATTGCAATGCAATAAAATCGTAACTTTGTCCATCACTATTTGAAGTAATGTAAACATTCAATATATTTGCTTTTCTCAAAATTATCGTTTTATGCTGTGTTGTGAATTAAAATAGATAGTTTTAAACGTCATTTATAGTTCCTGCATTGAACACTTATTCATATTTCAAAAACATAGACGTGAAAATACAAAAACTACGACTAACCTAAAAATTATAAACATTCGCTTTTGTTCTTAGAACACGATTCGGAGCCCCAAACACAGCAGGTAACCATGGTTGTTTCTTATTGTTTGTGCCCTTATAATGTTATAAATTCTATTTATTTACACGTTTAATACAATATTTGTAGAAATCACAATCAGCTTTGCTATAGCCAAAACATAAATATGAAGATAATTTCTTATTGGTTGGATGGTCTCAGAATAATGACGGCTACAACTGTCAAAAGCCTTTTGGGGTATAGTAGATGGCGGGAGGCGAAGAATTTGATTACATATTTTTAATGCCATAATCTTAAGACATAGGGAAGCAAACAATAAAATTAAAGCAATGAGGTGATGTAATGAGAGTTGAAGGGCAAAAATCAGAATATAATCCACGCCCTTCGTTCCTACAGGACCTCAAATTAGCCGACCACTATAAGGTCTGAATCTTTGCGGGAGGACATAAGAATTTACTTCGTATCTATTCCCTCTATAATCTAAGGTTGAAGGCTTAATGTGAATGCTTGACATCTGTGCATGACATATGTATGAGTAAAAAAAATGTCTATGGTGTTTTGTTTTACTGCCATTTTTAGTCAAATACTTTACATTCAATTTGTGATTTTTTACTGAAGTGCTTGTAAATTGATCAAAAATTATTGTGTGGTGTTTAAAAATCTATTTATCATTATTGAATGTTAAATTAGAAGCGTTTGTGTGAGATAACATAATTTTGTATAATTTTCTATCTATCTTGTTCGTCTTCCCTGCTAGCATAGAACTTCACAATTTGAGTTTTTATTAGAGTTTCTTTTGTTAAAAAAAGAAATCTTGGATCGTTGTTTCTGTAAAGTTAGGAAAACATCAGAAGAAAATTTTGCACGAGAAGATTTAAATCGATCGCTTCGACCGCACCGGACATCCGGCGACTCCATACACGTTGTCTCTAGCCACAGGGGAATAGAGACCGTCGCAGCGTTTCTTTCTTTTCTGAACAGGCGCAGTCCTAGAGAACTCGCAAAAGGAGTAAAAGGCTCCTACATAACCTGTCAATACGTAAGTATCTGTGCGAAGTACATAGTTTTGCGCATACTCGATTTCGTGGCCAGAAAATTGTGATCGTGAAAATCCGCTTCTCGTAAGTTCTCGCTGAGTCATAAGCAGGTTATCCTTTGTTGGCCTGAGGAATCTAAGTTCCGGAGCCCCGCGTTGAGGTTCTACCACACTCGGAGTAAGTGGAGCGCGTGCGGACGCCATTGCGGGGCGAAGGGCCGTGTCCCGGCGGGGTTGCGTGGCGCGCGGCCGATGACCTTATAACGGGCACCTTTCTTTTATTAATTGCCACGTGTTTTTCTTTTTCAGCGATATATTGTATGAGTCAGAAGGTAGAAAAACCAGTATTATCGGGTCAACGGATCAAGACCAGAAAAAGAGGTAAGTGTTTTTCAATCTTGTGTGTAAACATGTTAAAATGATTTCACCACTTCACCTTGACCATGTAGAAGGTGAGGAGACATTATACAGTTTTCTCTTGGCCGCTAAATGGTATTGAATAAGTAGGTCACACTCATAAATTATGCTATAGCGCTGTCAACAGTTATCCTTGTTCACAAGTGCTTCAATGAAAGTTTAATTCTGTGTTGCAATGTTGGAACATGTGCAGCTGTCCTTACAATTAAATGCAATAAAAATGAATTGATTCCCTTTTAATACCAAGCATTCTCAATTACCCAATCTAATGGTAATGGCAAATAAATAAAATACCATGATTATTGTCCTCAAAAAATACCATGCAGAAAATACTGAACAGTTATACCTACCTACATACCTATTGAACAATCTTCTGCGCTACTTTGTTTGACAACACATCTAAACTTTGCTGAAGTTTGTTGTTATAATCACTTACATTATTATGTAAATAGATGCAGATAACTTTTAGTCAAGTCAGATTCCTTCCAATCATTCAATCTTACCATTTTAGGTTATTAAAATTTCAATTAAATACATCGAAATCGAGGACACTGCTCCATGATTGCACAATCTAAACCATGTCAATGAATATTACTGTAAATACCAAACTACACAAATGTGCCCCCGATTCTGTGACAAAACAGGCAAAAGCACACTCATTTTACTAACTGTACTTTACAGCTATTCAATGTGGTGGTCAATAACCTAGAAAGATTGGCTTGATGAACAAACGGGTTTATGTTATGACCACTGATTGCGAACTTGTGTAAAATTCTAGAGGGTACCATTCTAAAAAAAATGTCATAATATAGGCAATTAAACAAGCGGAATCAAACTAGCTAGCTGTGATGTTAGCTATACTAAGCGCCACACAAATCGACGGATGGGAAGTTATCCGCAGATGACACTTCGCCGTGATTCGCTAATTATTGCGCATGTGTGCACAATTCCGACGACGCGCTTTGTAGTGTTGGAACACGGGCGTAGGGAGCGCGCAGGAGGCATGAGGTTGGCGGGCGGGTGTGCCCTGGCGTCTCGTTTCTCTGGCTCCCGCAAATATCTATATTTCGGCTTTTGCAAAGCGCTCTGTACATAACTTCCCATCTGCCAATTTTTGTGGTGCTTAGTATGCAAGATGCGGATAACCAATCCTGACTATAATATTGTGTGTACTACTATAATTATGTTGGTAGTTATAGGCCAAGCTGTTTGATTCTGCCTATAACTAACCACATATGTAATTATATTACCATAAAAAAATATGTATTACTTTAGCTTAGAAAGATCCACATAACTATAATAATTCCATGTCATTTTCCTGTTTACCTCTATGGCTAAATCAAGGACTAGTAGTCACGGGTTGACTTTACAATTTTATGTCAAATTATATTACATTTGTATTTATGTAGAATTCTCGTAACTTGTTATCAATTGACAAGTAAATCTACATTGGTAAACAATATTATGTTAATTTACACAAAGTGTGTTGATATAATGCTAAAATAATTTTATTTGTTTGAATTCTTTGATTAAATTTAACTGGGGACCACACCACCGCCACATGGTTAAAATCAAATTAGGTTATCTAATTTATAGCATTTGGAGAACAATATCTAATTATCTTGGTGATTATTCACCTAATGTTGTTTGTAGTTTAAAATGGTTTGAATGTTACTACAAACATCGTTATAATATTGATGCTACATTCCATCTTTGACTAATTATACCTACCCAATTGAATTGATTCAGTTGCACCAGCTGTTAAACAAAACTAACAATGCCCTTCCTTGGCAGTAAGTTAAAAAAGTCATTGACTAAATGTTTAGAACTTGGCCATGACTTAGTACCACACTTGATATTAACTTTGTTTTGTAAAATTAATTCGCTATTTTTTCTTATGACAGCCTATAGCAGGAAAATATTTTCCTAATGTATTATTAATAGTAGACCTTTAAAAATAAGGGTAATCTAACATTTTATTTGAAGAATTTAAAAAAAAAATATCAAAATATAACTACGGGTGTAGACGCAGGCAAAAGCTGGTAAGCAGTAAAGGCCGATTTTTTGCATTCTCTTGCCATAAATATGCTTATTTTGAATTATGGTACAAAGTCTGCCTAAGTAATGAACACTAATACATATCACTATTTCCTATTTTTCTTTATTTAACCATATCAAAATCATAATTTCATTAGTCATGTGAGACACATTTATCAATGTACTAAATGGGTACATGTGTATTTGAAATGTAATGAGCTATCTAGTTATCTACAGGACTGTGATAGTGATAACATTTTTTATCATTGATATCAAATTGTAACAAGATTTTAAATCAATGCCATTGTCACATACTTATTGTGATGTACATATTTATTTATAGTGTGTCTTTTGCTATCACAAAAATTTCTTCCTGTAACTATAGCTTAGGCTTTGAGATAGTATCAATCAGTTCAGATTAAAACAAACAACATTACAGCAGAACTCGACGGACTTATAAAATACTCATTTTTAGTTTTGTCATAATTTTTTTTTTGCAATGTATATAAATAAACTATTATTGCTTTATTTTTTAACCAACTTCAAAAAAGGAGTTAGTTGTTCGACTGTCTGTTTTTAGGGTTCCATACCTAAAGGGGAAAAAACAGGACCCTAATACTAAGACTCCGCTGTCCATCTGTCTGTCTCCAGGCTGTATATCATGAATGGTTATAGCTAGAACATTAAAATTTTCACATATGATGTATTTTTGTTGCCGCTATAACAAGAAATACTAAAAGCAGAAATAAATAAGTATTTAAGGGGACTCCCATACAACAAACCTGATTTCTTAGCCGTTTTTTGATCGATATTAATAACGGTGGCAAGTAGATGCTTGAAATTTTCACAGAATATTTAAATAAGTAATTACTTCAAATCTAAAATAAATATTTAAGGGGGGCTCCCATAAAAGAAACAAAATTTTTTGCTTGATAACGACAACAGGAAGATGCTTGAAATATGCACAGAATATTAAGTTTTATATTCCCTACAAAAAAATTACCTATACATATTAAGGGGGGCTTCCATACTGTACGGAACCCTTCGTGGGCGAGTCTGGCTCGCACTTGGCCGATTATTTTGTATGTATTCACACGATTACTCAGCTATTTATGAACCAATTTTGATAATTCTCATTTTGTTTGGTACTTCATGATTAAGAAGTGGTCCGGACTCCGTTCCCATTTAAATTTTATCGAAATAATATCTACAAGTATGAAAAAATACTACATCAATGGTACATCATCGATTCGTGTGAATCTATTAGAACTATTCGAATTCTGTACGCGGTTGAAGGCGGCTGTGCCATTTTTGGCGAAAAATAATGATATAAACTTACACTCGAAAAAAGACGCAATTAAATAGAGAAACTCCTGCTTTTTAAGAGACTTCTGAGAATTCTTACTAGCGCGCAATTAAAAGTAAACAACCTGCAAAAAGCGTTTGTTATTGTTGCTAATAAACAATAAGGAAACGCGCGGTCACGCTTCGGATGGCGACAACTGTCTAACAGAGGGAAGTCGAGACTTGCTGCTTAATTTGCAATGCCAATGTTATCTGTTAAACTTTTAACAGTCTTACGAATTTACCAAAACACTCTATCAACTAAAATAAATAATAAAATCATGTAAAGAAGGCGAGCTGATGACCGATGGGGTCGAAGTTTTTGAATGGAGACCACACCGGCAAGCGCAGCGTAGGACGTCCACCTACAAGGTGGACGGATCAAGACCGCAGGATCGCGCTGGATGCGATGGATGGCCGCTTTTAACTGGTCTTATTTGAGATCTATAGGGTAGGCCTATGTCCAGCTGTGGATGTCCAATGGCTGAAACGACGAAAGAAGGAACAAATAATGACGAATCTAATAGCAATATCTAAATATAAAAATAATCATCGATAACGACAACTTTTTCATGAAAATATGAATCAAGTTTTCTTTTTTTTTTTTTGTTGAGATCAGGAAGATAATGGCTATACTCTAACCTGACTAAAATAAAAAAATAGTATTTCATCGTCATTTCAGCCGTAAGACGCCCATTGATGAACATAGGCTTCCCATATTTCTAAAATCGCCGATCGTAAATGGCTCGCACTCAGTGCGATCATCTTTTCATTTTGTAACTGTTTACTGTACTTAGTTCAGACCACTACAGGGCTTAAATAACCCCTCTCTTTTCGTCAATCTTCCCATGTCTTTGAAATACTATCTATTAAATTCCATGCGTCCGAAGTTCCATGGAAACTTCCATCAGTTACGAAATATAGTTTCGTTGGTATCAATACAAATCCAGCCAGTTGTGTAACAAACTTGACGCAAATAAAGTTATCCCGATGAAATCCGTGCGACCGCCCTTCGAGGCTATCGGCTACGTAACTCCATGCCAGGGACTGAATAAACGGAGAATTGGGTTATCACGTGAATAACCGGAAATTTGAGTTATAACGGTACCGTAACTTTAGTGTGTGATGTTGACGACATAAACCGGTCGTTTTCGTCTGGCTTTGTACATTTTTGTAAAACGCCTCTACCAAAAGAGATCTAAGAAATTATATTGGGACATGCGAGAAATAAGATTTTCGTAATATGAATAAAACCCTCCATTGTTTTCTTACATAGGTACAAGTTAGTCGAATCGAACTGCTCTGCCCAACCTAGGGGATGTAGTAGTAGTGTCGGAGGACACTTTATGTCCATGTCGTTGGCTCTATAGTCGAATAATTTCTACCCACCGTAGACCCTGACGAAGATAATATTAATTCATTCACCTCTGTTAATATCAATTTATTCACCTCTGTGTGATATTGACATCACAATCTACTTTCTCTTTAATTTGATTTAAGAAAGCCCTCCGTGGTCTTACCTCTCTTCTATATTAGACTAGCTGCCGCGGCGTTACCTCTCTTAGCCCGAGATAAAAAGTAGCATATGTGTTAATCCAAGGTCTAAGCTACCTCCGTACCAGATTTCATCTAAATCGGTTCAGCCGTTTGTTCGTGAAAGAGTAACAAACATCGATACATACTCACAAACTTTCGAGTTAATAATATTAGTAGGATTGTCATCTCGTACAAGGTGGCCAAGCATATTTCTTTGTCTGTTTTCAATTATCGTTAGAAGTTAGCAATGTTATACCGGTAAATAGTACGTAACCTCCTTCAGTCCCTGTCCAACGCGCGTCCTCTGAAATAACTCGGTTATGAGTCGGTGTTTTCGACTGGTACTTAAGCCGGTACCTACTTGAATCTAATGCAATTATAACGACTTATACCTCGATGCGTAGTTGTATTGATATTGAACGTCTTCGTGTCGTATTAGACGCCAAAGTTGTATCAAGTCATTTTATATAAATGTTACATTGTAGTTACGTAGGTAAAAACTTGCTGTTGAAATACAGTCTTTGCAAAGCGCAGTTATAGGACTGGTCAAATTTCAAAGTGAAGTTAGTTAGAAGCTGCGGGTAACAATCCAGACTGAAGCTCACTCAACAGCCGCGCGAGGATTGTTTTATTCGCAGCTTGTAGCTAACATCACAGCCGCCATGTTGTATGATTCAGTCCATATAGTACAGTTCTGTATAATAATATGTACATAATTTGCGAGTTGATAGCTAAAACAGTGCACAAGCATCGCCAAGGGCACCTCATGACCGGCGCCGTCACAACTGACGCACGAACTACAAAACAATCGTACAGCTATCTCGGAGTATAACTACCGGGCGGGTTTGTTCTTGAGTGGAGACCACGTACCGGCAAGCGCAGCGTAGGACGTCCCCCACAAGGTGGACGGATGATCTCATTAAGACTGCTGGATCGCGCTGAATGCAAGCCGCTCTTATTGGAGATCCATAGGGGAGGCCTATGTGTCCAGCAGTGGACGTCCTATAGATGACGACTCGAGAATGATTCGATTATGATTATACTAAGCGCCACACAAATCGGCGGATGAGAAGTTAGCCGCAGATTGTGTGCACAATTCCGACGCCGCGTGCCGTAGTGGTGAGCACGAGCGTAGGGAGCGCGCGGGAGGCATGAGGTTGGCGGGCGGGTGTGCCCCGGCGTCTCGTCTCTGGCTTCCGCGCATTTCTATATTTTGGCTTTTGCGCATAACTTCCCATCCGCCGATTGTGTGGCGCTTAATATACAATGTTTTCGTACAGCTGCGGGAGGATTGGGTTATCCGTAGCTTGCAGTTAACGTCACAGCCGCCAAGACGTTTGATTCGGCCTGTACTTTGTGTACATAATTCGCGAGTTGATAGCCAAATCAATGCACATACGTCGCCAAGGGCAGCTCGTGACCGACGCCGTCACAACTGACGCACGATGCCTACAAAACAATCGTATAGCTATCTCGGTGTATAACGCCGGGCGGGTTTGTTTTGGACAGATAACTCGAGAATGATTCGATTCTGATAACGAGGAACTGACTGGACAGGGTCAATGTTTTCGTATGTGTTAATGTTATGCCTTGTATATTTATTTGTTGGTATATAATTATTTTTTGAAAAAAAATGCATAACCGACTTCAACCGTGTACAGTATTTTCGAATATTTCGCACGGATCGATGTAGCATTTTTCACATTATTGTTGATTTATCAAAAATGGCTCAGCCGATTTCGATGAAATTTAAATAGGACCAATTTCGAAGTATATTGTTTCCATTAAAAAAAGAATTATCGAAATCGGACTACTATGTAAAAAGTTATGCGTGGTAAAAAAAACATATAAATAGCGTCGAATTGAGTACCTTCTCCGTTTCGTAGGTCAAAAATACAAAACTCGGAATCTCTGGTTTTGATGGAAGGCTTAAAATACGGACCGATACGGGGTGACTGCTAATTCATTAGTAAAACTCTAGGGTGTGGTTCTGTTAGTCGCTACGACCAACTTTAACCAAGGGGCCAACTCCGAAATCGCGAGTTTGGTTAGAGCTTTTAAAGGGGCTTGTCTCTGTAAGTTTATCTATTTCGGTAATATTTTCCAAAAAAACCACGAATTTCGATTTAAATTGTGCTCTGAACGAAGCTGGGTCTCTCTGAAAAAGCCGTGGTGGTCAAGAGGTAGTAAAAAGCCGTGGTGGTCAAGAGGCAGTGACACCCGTTTTATAATCGTGAGGTCGTGAGTTCGAATCCCCAGTCCCGTACCAATGAGTTCTTTGGAATTTATGTACGGAATTTCACACCACTGGCTTTTCGGTGAAGGAAAACATCGTGAGGCAACCTGCATACGTCCGTAGAAGAAATTGCGATGGCGTATGTGAATCCATCAACCCGCACTGGGCCCGCGTGGTGGATATGGCCCAATCACTCTTCGTGGGTAGCCCTACGTCCTGCAGTGGACTACTAAAAAGGCTGGTACAGAAGCTGGGTCGCTCGCCAGTGTTGTATAGAAAAATAAGTTGCTTTGTAAAGTGCTTCTGTATTGTATAGGTACTAATTTTTTCTCGTGTATGATTGCTCAGTATATAAGAACCTTCTTAGTCGAGCAACCTTTTCAATTTATTTTTATCACAGCTGTTAATTTTTTTGTTTACTGACTGTATAGCGTCCTTTACACGGTCAGTCATCGTGTAACGTGACCTCACTTTATTTTTTATCCTTGTATAGAGAAAAATGGCCAAAGTGGCCCTGCACGGGTAACACGGCAAAGGGAGCAAACCATTTTATCCACTTTTAATGACAGCTGCATGCGGGTCGCCGGTCTGCTCGTGGCGTTCACGCAATGCACCGAAACTACTAACTTAGGCTAAAATTACTAACTCTTTTTATACAGTAAAATCGAATAATTGAATATTTTAGTTAACGAAAGGCACATACCCTGGAGTCTGTGATTAGTAATCTTATACCTAATTAAAAAAAAAAAATATGTTGTCATCGTCATACTTTATTTCCTTTCCAAGTGTATATATAATGGTGGAAAGACAATTTGTCCCTTCGCCATGCTACCCGTGCAGATTGAGTCTTTAAAATGCAGGCTGATTGAGAATGCATTGGATGGAAGGCATTACACAAGCAGTAGTTTACAAATAGAACGAAATTCGCACATGAATGGCATAAACAGAGACCTGTGCCCAGGAGTGGGGTATCAAGGGTCATTGATGATAAGAAAGAGGGTGTTGATGTTAATTTTAGACATTAAAATGAAGTAACCTAGACAATCTCGAAGACACAGACTTTAGTTTAATATTGTTCCTTCTTAATGCCACATAATTATATATACCATGATTTGCATTTTCAATTACGTCTAAAGATCGTGGCATTATCTCGGCATCTATCTGTCTGTTTGTTCAAACAATGACTTTTATGGCGCGTGCGAACTGATAAAGTGAGACTGGTTCCTTGTTTCGTGAAATAATGGCGGAAGAAGTGTTACAACTGTTATACAGGGTTACCTGCTTAGTGCTTACCCTGTACTAAGCAGAAAGGGAGTTATTAAGACCATTATTATGATCAACTTTTACTACGCGCCAACCCAAAATTCGAGAAAAAAAATCAGCTTTTCCATACATATTGTCGATTTCAAGTTGCAATTTTGTATGGAACAGTTGATTTTTGTTTTCGCGATTTTTTAGTTGGCCCCGTTAATAATTATGGTCTTAATCACCCCCTTTCGGATTAGCACAGGGTAAACATTACTAATCTATTTCAACAATAATACACGGTAGACAGAAAAATATTTACGTATCATTATTAACTGTCCACTGTTGAACATATGTATACCTTCAAAGGCCGATTGTGCCGGATTTACCATGCTGACACTATTGCGGATTGGATTTAGTATGCCAAAGAAAACCGAACATTGAGAATGACGTGTTGACAGCGCTATACTTGCATACCATTCTTTTAGACTTGATTTTATCTACAGGAATGCTTGTAGTACTTATTTTATTACTGTATCTTAACAAAGCTTCAAAGCTACTACATATTTAGCCTGATATGGCTCTCAGTTTTATACAAAAGATACAAAAATTGTAGTCTTAATTATAGTATTACCGCAAAGCAGCCACAGACGCCACCGTACGCGTACCGGTAACTAGTAACTCGTATGTCTATGATTCAGCGGTGCAGTTGTCTTATGCGGTAATTCTAGAACTTTCGCCTAACACGCTGTATTGTTTGGTTCCAGATGAGAAAGAGAAGTACGACCCTAACGGGTTCCGCGACGCTCTCGTGCAGGGTCTCGAGCGCGCCGGCGGCGACCTGGACGCGGCCTACAAGTATCTAGACGCGGCCGGATCTAAGCTCGACTACCGGCGCTATGGCGAGGTCATCTTCGACGTGCTCATCGCGGGCGGCTTGCTGCGTGAGTATCGCTCCTTCCACAGCTAGCGGCGACCTTGACGCGGCCTACAAGGCGGTGGATCCCTAGTTGGTGGCACTAGATGCGAGTGGATCCCTAGCCTGCGACACTAGACGCGGCCAGATCCGGAAGCTCGACTGCCGCTATGCGCCTCGCCCTCGCAGACGTTCTAGATACTTACTTCATATGAACGTCTTCTACAGACAAAGTACCGTAGCGTCCAGCCTTATAAAAGTGGATCTTCCTCAAGCTTGAAGGCTCCATCAAACACAGGCGGTACGAGCGGTAAAGGGCGGTACGGCAGTACCGCGACCGGACCTGTGTGAGCCCTTCTTATATAACCAGTACAATACAGATGCCCGCCCGTCTGCTATACCGCTCGTACCGCCTGTGTGTAAAGGAGCCTTGATTCCTCCATTTAGTAAGAAGGAAGACCATGGTTATTTGGGCGGAGATATAAGCGGGTGGATCCTTAGATGGCGACACTAGTAACGACGGAACCAAACTCACTATTTTAGATGTGACTGGATCCTTTGTCAAATACACTGCGTGACGGATCAATATTATTAGCGCGAGCAATATCAGATTCAAATAATCTTTATTGATTACGTCTACTCTATCTAAATCCTCCTATGAAGCGTAGTTTGCTCGGGATCCACTCTAGTGTTGCTAGCTGATTAAACTATTCTAAACGGTAGCAAGTAATGCTATTTCCACTTCCAATAAAAGTTAAGGGATCTATCGCAAAAACCCCTTATTTAAATCCATACCTAACATGATGAAAAACTTAGGCTAGAGTCCTGACCAATCGTGTTGACACACTCGTTCGTTCATATCTGATCACACACAAATGTAAAGCCAGTATAATGTGGCCCACACACACGTATAACACACATGTTTGCTTGTGTGCAGTGCCCGGCGGGGGGGTGTCGATGGACGGCGAATCGCCGAAAACGAACATGTGCATCTTCTCGGCGAACGAAGACATGGAGACCATGCGGAACTTCGAACAGGTCAGTACCCTCTATATTGAACTAGGGACATAGTTTAATTTTAGGCCACTGTCATAGCCTATTTTGGTTCTTAATATTATTAAATATAGGTAACTGCGCCGAAATATGAGAAAACTAAAAGAAAATCCCATGAATATTCTGTTTTTTATATTTTAACGCAGCAAATCTTGAAACGAGTTCAAAATGTACTGTTAGTTCAAGTGAAATGGTAGTAAATGGTAAAAAGGGGTTTTCGAAAAAATCAGTTTTTTCGATTTAAAATTGGCTAAATTCAAACCATGGTTGTGGAATACTCATCTCTTTTTGCAGAGCTATAAAAAGTTAACCCTGATGAGTTAGGCAATGCGCTGATAACACTGCAGTATTGCAGTTTTCTGCAGTCAATAGTTGATCTCTCCCAATAGCATCTTTATCATGGCAAAATTATTAAGCCATTTTATCAACTTTTAATGTCAGTTTTCAATAACATCAATCTATACTTGGTTTCCTCTTTGAGGGGATATACAAGGTTATTTCTAATCAATTAGCATCCTTTCAGGGGCTTATTCTGTACATCAAAACTAACAACTTTTGGTCTATGACTTCTATTAATTATCAAAACAAAGTTTTGATAAAAGTAGCAGAACAAAAGATGTTAGTTTTGATGTACAGAATAAGCCCCTGAAAGGATGCTATTTGATTAGAAATAACCCTGTATAGGTGGAGACTGGAGACACAGTTTGTCTATTTGCCGTTGTGCCTGAGGCACATCAGCCTGTTTATTGCTATTACTGGTTTCAAGACTTGTTTAATAACAATTAGACCCATTAAAATGAATGACATCAACTTGTATAGAATCCGCATGATCATACATAACTGCATTTTAAGTTTTCAAATGATGAAAAACACGGCTAGAGTCCTGAACACAAATGTAGAGAAACCCTTTCTCGTTCAATTTCTTCTGACATTTCATACAAATATGTACTTTATGTTAACTGAAATCGTGCCCTTTTTGATCGGGTTTCTTTCGGCAGGTGTTTGTGAAGCTGATGCGTCGGTACAAATACCTGGAGAAAATGTTTGAAGAAGAAATGAAAAAGGTAAGTTCATTTATATACATTTTTTAACTGCGTTTATTTAGAAAGAGATTTTCTAACACGTCTTAAAACAACGTCGCTTCCCGCTGTTTGTCCCCATGTATGCTTATATCTTTAAAACTACGCAACGAATTTTGATGCGGTTTTTTTTAATAGATAGTGATTCAAGAGGATTTTGGGATCGAGCTGCCTTCGTCCGTGGGTAGGAACCCTTCTAATTTTTTGTCCCCCACACGTGGTCCTGGGTGGTGCTAACCAGGCAGCAACCATACTGGTGGTAGGCTATAGCCGCGGCGAGAGACCACCCACCAGACTAAGCCGCGCCGCCAAGCGACTCTCTCGAGCTCGTGTTCCGGCGCGTGGTCTAGTGACGCCATTCTGGGAGTCGGGTCGGAACAGTAGCGTCCTCTGGGGGTTCGAATACGGTGCACACTTTGATTTCCGCATCGGCCGACTAGTCGAGGAGGGCAGCGGGATCCGAGGCACGGTTTGTCGCTGGCCGACCGCAGATAGTAGGGGGCCCAAGTAGTGAGCTAGCCACTCACGAAAGGCTGCCCCGCCATCTGTCGAAAAATCCCAGGGATGCGCCATCGTGCCGGTTGGCGACCGGACGAGAGGGCCCGATGGACATCCTTGGGGGGCTCGGGCGTCCCCGCGGTCTCCAGGCTAGTCTACCGTGGATGTGTGTGGTTTTTGTGTTGTACCACTGAATCTGCAGAGTGACGTCTCGTTCCACTTCCGACTTTCTACCTACTTTACTCCGCCATTATTAACCATGAGAAACACTAGAAGAAAAAGAACGTGTACACAGCGGCAGCACTCCCTCTCACTTAAAGTGCACCTGTGCAATATTCGGGGCCTGCACTCCAATCTCACGCCTGTCCATCATCATCTCGAGACAGATCTTCCCCACCTATTGTTTCTCACGGAGACGCAGATTGCTGGTCCATCCGACGTGTCGTATCTTTCCTACCCAGGGTACTCCCTGGAGCACCGTTTCAAACCACGTGCGGGTGTATGCGTGTACGCCCGGGATGACATTTGCTTTCTGCGCCTTCGTAGGTTTGAAGACCCTTCATTTTCTGTGCTCTGGGCTTTGGCGGACACTGGCGTAGAGAAAATTATCTACGCCTGTGTATACCGATCACATAGCGGAGACCAGGAGACGACCAGACTCACCGAATACCTTAGTGAGGCGGCGGATGCTGCTCAGCTCAGCTACCCTTCGGCCCAATTAGTGATCCTGGGGGATTTTAATGGCCACCATAAAGAGTGGCTTCACCCATACCTGGACACAAACCATGCTGGGCTTGAGACGCGCAAGCTTGCCTTGACACTTGATCTCACCCAGCTGGTTCAAGGCGCCACACGGGTACCTGATGTTGACTCGCACACGGCCTACTGCTTGGACCTTCTGCTGACTACCGATCCAGACCGTTATTCAGTGGCGATCTCCCCACCGTTAGGTACATCTGACCACTGTCTGGTGAAATCTGTATCCATCTACTCCCCATCAGACCCCAGTCCCAAAGGTTCACGGCGCGTGTGGCGGTACAAGTCAGCAGATTGGGATGAGATGCGGTGTTTTTTTGCTTCTTATCCTTGGCAGCCTGTTTGTTTTTCTTCCGATGATCCTTCTGCGTGCGCGGATGCCGTGACAGATGTGCTTCGTACCGCCATGGAATACTTCATCCCATTTTCGGACGTGCCTCTGTCTAGCAAGGCTCGGCCCTGGTTTGGGCCTGAATGTGGACGCGCCGAAGCGCAAAAGCATCAGGCATACCTGGCTTGGGTCGATGCTCGAAACCGTAAGTTGAGGGACGTTCGTCTGAGGAAGAAGGCATACAATAGGGCTGCTAAGTCCTGCAAAAAGGTTATGCGGAGGGCTCGCTTTGACCACATTAGTCGAATAGGAAACAAGCTTGCTTCTTACCCTGCGGGTAGTAAGGCATTCTGGTCCCTAGCTAAATCGGTTGAAGCGAACTTCTGCCGCCCCTCATTGCCTCCGTTGCTGAAACCCAATGGTTCACTGGCCCATACCGCGGTGGAGAAAGCAAATTTATTTGCATCTCAATTTGCTGAGTCTTCGCGTCTGGACCCCGGTAGTGCGAGACCTCCAACTTTTCCAAACTGTGACACTGTAATGAGTGAAATACACATCCGGCAAAAAGAGGTCCTCAAGGTTCTCCGCAGTCTAGATGTGAACAAAGCCAGTGGCCCTGATGGTATTCCGGCCATTGTATTGAGGACTTGTGCGCCTGAGCTGTCGCCTGTGCTGACTCGCCTCTTTCGCCTATCTCTGAAGACAGGTCAAGTGCCCAAATCTTGGAAGCTTGCTAACGTGCAACCTGTACCCAAGAAGGGCAGCCGTGCCGACCCTGCCAACTACAGACCAATTTCGATCACGTCTATACTCTGTAAGAGTATGGAACGCGTTCTTAATAACAGACTCCTGGCCTACCTGGAAGCGAATGACTTACTCAGTGACCGCCAGTACGGCTTTCGCCGAAACCGGTCTACTGGGGACCTTCTAGCGTACGCCACACACATCTGGAGTGAGGTCATGGAGAAGCACGGGGAGGCGTTGGCTGTCTCTTTGGACATTTCCAAGGCTTTTGATAGGGTCTGGCACGAGAGCCTTATTGGCAAGCTTCCATCTTACGGCCTGCCTGCTGATTTCTGCACATGGATATCAGATTTCTTGAGGAATCGGTCGATACGAGTTGTCGTTGATGGCTGCTCGTCAGACCAAATGGCTATCAATGCCGGTGTTCCTCAGGGGTCTGTGCTCTCTGCGACACTCTTCCTACTGCATATCAACGATCTGCTTAAGCCCGGGATCTTTGGGTACGCAGATGACAGTACAGTCGTGGAGAGCTACACATCCGATGCAAGAACCAGCGGGCCACAGATCGAGTTATACAGAGAGGCTATGGTTGAACGGCTCAACTTGAGTCTGCAGGCGGTATCCGACTGGGGTGATGCTAACCTGGTCAAGTTTAATGCCACAAAGACTCAGGGCTGTCTGTTTTCGGCCAAAAAGAGACCCTTTCAATTGTCTCCCGCTTTCCGTGATGTCTCTGTTCCGGTAACTGACAGCTTGGAACTATTAGGCGTTTCACTCTCATCTTCTCTTAACTTTGGCTCTTACATAGAGTCCAAAGCCCAATTAGCCTCCAAAAAACTTGGTGTTCTCTCTGAGGTGAGACGGTATTTCACACCTGAGCAACTGCTTTGTCTTTATAAAGCACAAGTCAGGTCTTGCATGGAATACTGCTCTCACCTTTGGGATGGCTCTGCCAAATATCAACTGGAGGCTCTGGAGTCGATTGAGAGGCGAGCCAAGAGGCTGATTGACAACGACACCTTGACTAAGACGCAGCTGCAAAGTCTTGAGCATCGTCGCAAGGTAGCGTGTTTGTCGGTCTTTTACCGGATACACTTCGGAGAGTGCGCCCAGGAGTTGCACAATCTGGTCCCCCCTGCCCCTTTTTTCTATCGTACGGCTAGACGGACGCGACCAAAGCGCCACCCTTTTATGGTGGACATTCCGCGCGTTAGAACCAAGCGTTTCGAATCCTCATTCCTCATACGAACAGCCGGAATGTGGAATGCTTTGCCTGGGTCTGTCTTTCCGTTAAAGTACAACGTGAGTGTCTTCAAATCCCGAGTAAATAGGTATCTTCTAGGTAAGCGTGCTACACCCTAGACCGCACATCTGCTTAACATCAGGCAGTGTGTAGTCAAACGCAAACCTATTCGAAATAAAAAAAAAAAAAAAAAAAAAAAAAAAGAGGAAGTTTTATAATACATCTGTGCGAAGCCAGGGCGGGACGCTAGTATTTTATAATTTATAGTCGGTCTGGCAGGTTTTTCAAACTGCACCGGTCTTTTATTAGTCAATTGCCGAACGTAGGCCTATCCACGAAGTGCGACTAGGTCTATGCTGCTCACCTCACCATGCTGGCCTAGAGCGGCTTGACGGATTCACATCATTGAATTTACGACCGTAGAACGGTCGTATATACTACATAATTTTCCTTTTGAGGTCCTTTTGCACCGAAAAGTCCGTGGTGTCAAAAACTACATAAGTTTCGAAGAACCCATTGGTACGTTTACGGGATTTTCGTAACAAAATTACTTCAAAAGACTAGAGCGAATATTAAGACTACAAGTCTATAAGACACTTGTAGTCCTAATATCAGCTGTCTTGGAGTCCCTAGTAAAACTAAGTTCTATGCAATGAGGTTATGTTAGTTATTCAGGCGGCCTGTTTCCGCCGACCTAATTCCAGTGTAACTTAGATCAAGGTCGGGAGCCGAACGGCTGCGGCATTGGCCTCGATATCTAGCCCTACATGTGGACACATTGATGGAACACTTTATATAAATGGGCTAAAAACGTGATTTTACTAAAGAAATATTCAAATTAGACAGCAACCTAGTTTCTTCCGGTTCAAAAATATAATAAAAGAAAATGTATACCGTTAAACTTAAATACTAACACATCAGCAATAAATGTAAATGAAAAGCGCCACCCTTTTATGGTGGACATTCCGTGCGTTAGAACAAAGCATTTCGAATCCTCATTCCTCATACGAACAGCCAGAATGTGGAACGCTTTGCCTGGGTCCGTCTTCCCGCTAAAATACAATGTGGGTGTCTTCAAATCCCGAGTAAATAGGTATCTTCTAGGTAAGCGTGCTACATCCTAGACCGCATATCTGCTCAACATCAGGCATTAGGTAGTCAAACGCAAACCTACAAGGAATAAAAAAAAATGTCACATTTTCTATATCAAGAAATTTTTGTCTGCTAGGTTTTGGTGTATCTGAAAGGATTTGACCCCGAACAACGCATCAAACTGGCTCGGATGACTGCCCTGTGGATCGGTAAGTTAATATTATTTCAATATCTATTTAATAGTCGAAGTATTAACAAAGCGGTTCTATAAATAGTCATTATGATGTGAACAGTTACCTCTATTTCTGACTCCTCTTAGTTATCTGGGTCTAAGCTCATAGCGTAGTTTGACAAGGCGTTGGTCAGTGATCACCAAAGTTAAGCATCATTCGGCACTATCAGGCTTCGAAAGGGTGACCGCAGGTGGCATTTCCAACAGAACTGGACACATTGAATTGTAGGTTCCGGTTGTTCTAACTGTTTAGCCATGTCGGGTCTTCAAGAGGTTTAAAATTTCTTGATACCAGCCCCCGACCGCCTAAGCAATAGCAATCGTTTATGGCTTCATTTTAGTCATTTGGCACCGCCTATGTGACGTTAGCCATCAAAGTTGTTCATTCAACGATTGCTTTCGCAATCCGCGCAAAGCAATTGATGGCTAACGTCACATAGGCGGTGCCAAATGACTAAAATGAAGTCCTAAACGATTGCTATTGCTTAGGCGGTCGGGGGGCAGGTCTAGCCACCCGGCCTATACGAACTAGTACAAGCTTATAATCCTTCCGGCTCATAATGTTGTTGTTGATCAACAGTGGGGACTGTTGATCAGTTTATATAATCGAATCATCATCATTGTTACTGTTTAAGTTATCTGCACTCGATTAGAGCCGGGTCGAGTCCGTATGAACGCTCCGGTGTCGAACGAGTGCCAGACTAACGTGCGGTCACAGGCAGCTCGCTTTTCCATTTGCTTGTTTGCCGAAAAAGCCACACTACATTCATAAAGTAATAGAAACTAAGTAAACTACCAAATAGGAAGAAAAAGCATCTTATTGACCGACGAAAAAACGGCAGAGGTAATTAAGTCGACGCGTATATTTCTTGTTTTTTTTATGTATAACCAACTACGCCTAACATTTTACAGAGTGATATGATTCCGATAATTATTTTTTTCATTAAAAAGGTATACTTCAAAGTCCCCATTTAAATTTTATCAAAATCTGGTGAGCCATTTTTGATAATCAACAATGTGAAAATTGCTACTTTGATCTGTGTCATTTATTCGCGAATTCTGTACAGGGTTGACGGTCATGCCATTTCTTGTGAAAAATATTCATGATGTTGAATATCTGGATTGACGGTTTGTTGTTTGCAGGCAACGGCTGCGTGCCGCCGTCGGTGCTGCTGGTGCTGGTGAACGAGCACCTGCTGAAGGACAACCTGGCGCTGGACTTCGTGCTGGAGGTGTTCTGCACCGTCAAGCAGGAGCGCGGCGTCGCCTCGCTCGTCACGGCGCTCAAGAAGGGCCAGCTCGAGGGCAAGTGAGTACTTACTTATATTAATCGACTGCCTCAGTGGCTCAGTGGTTAGTTGCCCTGACCAAAGAAGATATAATAATACTACGTATAGAACGGCCACTCGTTACCCCCCACCCGTTTGAGTCTTCCTCACTTCCACCCCGCGTCAGGACACGATTGACTACTCTGCGCGCGGGCTGCACTGGCCGCTGCAAATACCCGTGTAGCGTTCGTGCGTATGTGTAGTGTCTGTGAATAAATATAGTGTTGTGTGCGTAAGACAGCAGATTTTGTATGAAGAAACGCGGAGTGTCCGGGCTGTGGTATAGGTTAGTACAATTATATTTTTTACTTTTTATATTTTACGGATAACTATATAAATTCAAAAAAATCCTTTTAACATTACAAAAAAATTTGTAAAAATACCAGTTATTACCTCAGAGCAAATAAAAAAATCAAGAGAGAATGTTGTGAACAAGTTAAGCCAACCAAAACTACGCCTCGCCATGTACAGACAATTACAAACGCATCCACGTGCAACGAAACTACGCCTTGGCTTGTCAGTCGAACTATGGCGGCGCAACAACGACGCACTCACACATGTTTAAAAAACCGGTCTCACTTGCTTGTTCAATGACGTTATTACATATAAAAGGCATAAGTATCCAAATATGACCTTTCTTTTTAATACTTTGGGCAATTTGTTTACAGAATCTTAATGAAAGGGCACATTTGTCTAATTGTGACTTTATAATAAAAATCGTCGTAAGTATTATACCAGAAAAAAGAAAGAGGAAGAAATAAGAAAAGGCTAAACCTGTTTATTTGTGCCTTTTATTTGAAAATTTATCGAGACATACTATGAATCATGATTAAGTAATGAGGAACAACTGCCATTTGTGCCTTTTCTTTCTTTTATGTTGTAGACCTTCTAATACTAATTTGAAGTAGGGATGATAAGTCCTGCACTGACATGAGGTGTTTTGTGCATTTCCCCCCTCCAGTGTCTACCCAAGCTAGCCCAGCTCCTTAAAGTAACTGAGCGTGGCTCTGGGCCGCTGGCATAACTGCTCCAGTAGCTTAGATGGTGAATGAGATGATGGCGATGTGGATGACAAAGCTGATGATAATGCAGAGGCATCATGCAACCCGTTAGCTATTCTAGTGTCTTCCATGGCCTTGCAGTGCCACAGAACATTCTCTACAGTTTCGTTATCCTGCAAACAGCCACGACAAAGTGGGCTGTCAGTGGCTCCAAGCTTATACAAGTGACTATTTAAGTTGCAGTGACCAGTTGTGAGTCCTACCATAAGTCGGAGGTCTTGCCGCTGCAACCTCAATAGGACGTTTGTGATGTTTCTATTTTGTAATGCCTTTTCAACGTAGTATATGAATTGCATAACAAGCTTTGCTTAGTGTGGTGTCAGAGACCGTGTGTAAGATGTCACCTAATATTTATTTATTGAGGGTTTCATTTCTCCTACAGCGATATGAGACAAGTTTTCTAAATGAACTTGTGTCACTCTCAGTGTAGGGAGAGGATCGCGCCATGTACTGGCCCTTCGTGCCTCGTGCGCGACAGGGTCATTAATGCCGCTACATTTATGTTTCACTATTTTAAAACTGAGCGCCACACAAATTGAAAGATGGGAAGTTAGTCGCAGATGACACTTCGCCGTGATTCGCCGATTATTGCGCATGTGTGCACAATGCCTATACAAATGGCGAAGTAGTGAGCTCGGGCGTAGGGAGCGCGCGGGAGGCACGAGGTTGGCGGGCGGGTGTGCGCCGGCGTCTCGTCTCTCTCGGCTAACGTCTATATTTTGGCGTTTGCGCAACTCTCTGCGGCTAACTTCCCATTTTTCAAATTTGTGTGGCGCTCAGTTTACAATAGCATTACTTAGTAACTGATGCACACGCACACTGACAGCTAAAGTATACTCATTGTTCATTCATTCATCTCGTGTCAATGGCTATTTTTTATTATATTTTTTTATTTTAATTTTTTATTACATACATACTCATTGTTATGTACGAATTTTACCATGAGACTAACCCAGAAAACTTCAAAAAATATTCTGTCCTCTATTCTGACTACCTTCAAGAAATTAATAGACCAGCTGATATTTTCGCGATTTTAGGGTTGCCCGGTTGGTTTCATAATATAAGTTATTCATATCGACCAGGACCATAATATCCAGAAATTTGTTCGTCGTTTAAAGAACCGGGCCTATACATACATTTATAATAATTACTTGTATTGTTCGCAGACTGCTGGAGTTTCTGCCGTTGAACCGCCGCAGTGAAGACGTGCTAGCTTCGTCGTTCGCGTCGCGCGGCCTCGGGGAGCTGCTGCGGCTGCATCGTGCGCAAGCCTCGCAGGTAACACTCACTCCACACTCACACTCATCACTCACTCGCACTCATTACACACTTGCAAGTTTTCGCACACCCATGTTTACACTAGTCAAGCATTCACACTCATTGCGCACTTTGATTTTGATACTTACGCACACTCATATTGCCACTAGTCGCACACTTGTACTCCTCTTACACCCATCGTACATTACCCCTCGCTCTCGGTTACACTCTCGTATTACATCTATTTTCCTCTCACTGTCTCCCTAAGTGCGACTAAGAAGTTGCACTCTTAACACACGATTACATTCATCTGTCTTTTTTCGCACACACATTATCAGTGCCATCACTGCTGAATCTAATTCCAAAGTCTATTAATTTGAAATTCACTAAGTACATTTGTATAGTATGCATTCCAAAAGCCCGAACGATTCATGATGGACGATTCGATGTCACGGTTTGCTAGAGTAACTGGTGGTTTCCTCGGACTGTATGCTATTGCAGTTCGATATAACTCGCCATTAGACATTTTACCGTCTACAGAGCACATCGACGCGGGATTGCATTGAAAGAAAAACATAGTTGAATCAACAACTGAAACACGCCAAACGCCTTTCTATCCTTATTCCGCGCTCCCGCTTGCACGCTCGGCTCAGGTGGAACGTGATACCTTCTCGTACAGCCGGCGTAGACGTTATCACGTCAAAAACTTCATCCGTAATTAATTTCAAAGAGTTAACTTTTGATAGACATTTCAAAAATCTGAAGTAAACGCAAGATTTGAACCTGCCCAGATTTGAGATAAAACCTAAATAAAAATCATATAACAGAATTAATTTTACCACAGGTAGAATATCGTCCGGTAAACAGCTAAATCTTTGGCCATTTTCGACATCGTTGCCTCACCATTAAACGAGTATACCGTTTGCAGGAGGCTCGCCGTGAACTGACTAACGCTCTGCTGGACGAGCTGGCGGAGGAGCGTCCCGTGCGCGACCTCATCACGGAGCTGCGAGACATGGCCGTCAAGCATTCCATACCCGACCACGAGATCGTCGGCATCGTGAGTATATCACATTATTGACTTGATAAGGATAGTCCTTAGACGGCTTAGACCAACGGTGCCGGCGAGCTGACCAAGGTTCCACTAGACGAGCTGGCGGAGCAGCGTCCCGTGCATGGCCTGACATCAGGGTCCATAATTTCTGGACTTCTATCAGTGGGCATCGTTAGGTAATGTTAGAGCAATGAAACAAAATAGTTCATACAAGATAGTAGCGACACAACTATAGCTAGGTTCGTATATAGGAATGCGCGATGGTTCAGTATCCACCGCTCTGGCCGGCAGCCACGCAATAAGTTCGTGTGTTCCACTCAGCCGCTGAAACGATGACTCCATCGAGCGCCAAGAGATGGCGCTTGCGTTCCGTGTATCGAGTTGATTGCGACACAAATTTACACAGGATTACCTGAAGTAATAAGCCGAAAGAGGATGATTTAGACCACCTTTGTGAACAATTTTATATCCCACATCCTATTAACATGATGAAACTTGATGACGAGTCGTAGCGCGTGGGTGGGGCGTGTGAGGCGCCGCGCGACCGAGTCTTTCGGGCAACCGGCGCCTCTCTCGACCCGCCCTCGCGGCGTGACGATCTGGCAGTCTGATTATACTGTCGTTCAAAGGAAAAGTACCATTTTGACATAGTTTGAACAGCAAAGATACGCGTTTTTGAGTAAAATCGTTTTTGGACTTTCATACTGCCCCCTTTCATACTCCCGTTTTTATACGAGCCCCTGTACGCTGGAAGATCTATACGAGGCTACACCCTGCAGGGTCGCAGTGGCCAAATATTGGAAGAAAACGACGAAGAAGAAGAAGAATGGTCTAAAAAGTTAGCATGAGACATCATTACAGCACTTCTACATCCTAACAAGTAAATAAAAGTATTGTTCTAAAGTATTGCAATTGTTGAACCCTTAATTTGACAGGTTTTTCTCAAATTTTATTGTTCATGCAGGAATCATAAAATAGTTCTTTACGGTACTTTTCCTTAACGACAGCTACTCCACACACCATATACTTAGGAAACAGTACTCCAACTTTGCGTAGCTAAAAAAGCTTGCTTGTCCCATATCCCCAGATATGGCAGTGCGTGATGTCGCGCGGCGAGTGGAACAAGAAGGAGGAGCTGCTGGCGGAGCAGGCGGCCAAGCACCTGCGCCACTACACGCCGCTGCTCGCCGCCTTCGCGCAGTCGGCTAAGGCGGAGATCGCGCTGCTTACAAAGGTAAGTTTGTAACTTAAACCTGATATAAAACGGTTTCCACTCCAGGAGTACCAGACGGACGAGGTCGACCACGGACGCAGCCCGTTGGGATGGATGCGCTCCCGACCATAGCCATTGACATCAACCATAATTTATATCGGTTGGGGCAACAAACTTCTACACTGTCCATTTTTAGATCAGCTCAACCGTTGATTCGTCGGTAGGCGATTGATCCCGATCATGTAGAATCCTTGCTTGAATGCCTTTTAAATATATGCACGCCATTAGAGCCGGGTCGAGTCTGTATGAACGCTCCGGTGTCGAGGTCGTGCTACAGCACCGGGCGGACTTCCGCGCGCCGCACACATTGTGGCGGGCTCACTGGCCGCCCTACACAGTTTTTTTAAAACATATCACTTGATGAAATGTGAACAAATACGTTTAGTCATCAGAAACACTGACACCACAAACAGCTTGTAATCGGTATACTCGGTTTACCAAAATATGTTAGCTATATATGGGATGTCATAAGCCTAAGACGTGACCTGGATTTTTAAAAGACTAGTTAGATAGCTACTAGGCCACCTATACTATCCTCCACTGAGCTTATTTTTGATTTTACATATCACATACGAATGGTTTCACGACTAATTCACTCGTGCCAAACAAGTTAGCGGGATGCGGTAAAGGGAAAACGAAAACCAATAATATAGGCCAAATAAAAACTTCTCAGTGTTTGTGAAGATAATTTCATGGTTTCTTGCTACTGTGCAACCATACGTCTCATATTCACCGACACCAAGAAGTTTAATTTGGCCTAGATTGAGTCACATACACTGTCAAATTTATTTGATGGACGTATACAAGTTTCCTTTTCCTATGTTATCTGCTTAAACTAATGGTACCGTTTCGTTCCCCAGGTGCAGGAGTACTGCTACGAGAACATGTCGTTCATGCGCGCGTTCAGCAAGCTGGTGCTGATGCTGTACAAGACCAACGTCCTCTCGGAGGAGGCCATCCTCAAGTGGTACCGCGACCCCAACTCCACCAAGGGCAAGCTCATGTTCCTCGACCAGATGAAGAAGTTTGTCGAGTGGCTGCAGAGCGCTGAAGAAGGTTAGCCACGAATTTCCACCCACTGCATAACGAGTGACCACCCACTGTGCCACGAGTGGTCACCTAATGTGCCACGAGTGTCCACCCAATATGCCACAAGTGTCTACCCACGGTGCCACGAGTGTCCGTCCACGGTGCATTGAGTATCCACCCACCGTGCCACAAGTGGTCATCCACTGTGCCACGAGAATTGGCCCACCGTGCCCACGAGTGTTCATCTACTGTGTCACGAGTATCCACCCACTGTGCCACGAGTATCCACCCACTGTGCCACGAGTGTCCGCCCAATGCCAGAAAATTCCACTATAGCTCTCCCATTATCAAAAAATTCCACCCGTAACCCGGTTAGAAAATAGCTTACGAGTTACGCTTAATTTTTTTTTTGTGCGGGTAAGTACTCCTTACGCCTTAGCCATCAAATTATTCTTACTCATGTGTCAAGTATTAGGCCCTAGCATGTGGGGGACTGAAAGAAAAAGATACAAGAGATACAAAAAAAAATATACATATGAATGCATTCCAAAAGCCCGATCGATTCTCTATGAACGATTCGATGTCACGGTTTGCTAGAGTAACAAGTGGTTACTGCAAATTGGACGTTACATTACTCCATTTTGTATTAACTCGCCACTTTACATATTTTTCAAAATAGTAGGTACATTGTTAGTTATGTACTTTTTTTATTGATATTAGAAGATAGTCAGGCAAGCTATAACTCGAATCATACAACTTGGAGGCTGTGAAGTTACCCTGTGTAAAGCTGGAAACATACTATTGAACTCGGCTTACAGACGCGACTAATAGGTATCTAGATAATGAATTTACACTGATCCGTGCACACTATCGGACATAAGTCGCGGACGTCACCTTGGGTTGACCTTGAGCGTTCGGACGTCCGAGAGCGATCTGGCGCGTCGGATGTTTTAAGACGTGCACACTGCTAAGTCGCGTCCGTATGTTTCCAGCTTAACCCAATCCTTACTGAAGCTTATCTAACAACTGCGCCAAAATTTGAATATCCGCAGCTTAAGTTGCTTACTTAGTTAACATCACAGCTGCCAAGATGTTTGATTTGGCCTATAATTAACTTGGTGCAGCTTCAAAAAATTAATGAATTTTATTTGTGCATAAATTTCTACTTGAAAAGTACCTAATAAACTAAGGTTTAGTACGTTACCACCTGTTAGGTAGGCTCGGACTCGATTGTTTTAAATCAGCTATAAAGTTTTTGACATGATAATGTCTTATAATTCGATGAGCGCTGGCTGCACGCGCGAAACAGTGTCTTGTCGCTTGAGCCGAGCGTGTAAGCGAGAGAAAGCGCAGACCAGCGATAGAGAGGCACGATCGACCTAAGCGTTTGGTCTGTTTCAGTTGACGATTCAACAATGTTTTCTTATGACCTGTACTGCCTTTAACCTTTTTTTTTTTAATAGTCCACTGCAGGACGTAGGCCTACCCACGAAGGGTGATTGGGCCATATCCACCACTCTGGCCCAGTGCAGGTTGGTGGATTCACATACGCCAAATTTCTTCTACGGATGTATGCAGGTTGCCTCACGATGTTTTCTTTTACCGAAAAGCCAGTGGTGTGAAATTCCGTACATAAATTCCAAGGAATTCATTGGTACGGGTCCGGGATTTGGACCCACGACCTCACGATTACAAAGCGGGTGTCATTACCACTAGGCCACCACGGCTCATTTTCTCTTTTCATCTTATGACCTAATCACGTAAAATTAGCGTCCTTAAACAGAATTTGCAGATTTTTTTTAAAGAAAAATAATATTTTTAACACGTTTTTATTAGTTTCACCTGTATCTTGCTTGGTTTTAACCAAACCCTCGATTTTGACTTACTTTGAGCGATCACATTTTATTTAAACTTTGCACACCTATTAAAAGACAATGCATTTAAAAAAAAATAATGACACCTAAGCGTGTTAAGTACATATATTCATGTTATTTCCAGAATCGGAGAGCGGTGAAGAAGAAGATTAGTTTAAGAGCAGCGAGTGAGACTGACAGCGAGCGCCGTCCGCCGCCCGCCGCCGCCGCCCGCGCGCGAACACAGACCAACCTACACACACGGGGGGAAGTCCCCACTGCCGGCACCGGCCTGACTGCTTTACCCACTGCAGAGATACTCTCTGTCTTGCGTAGACGAGTTTTTGGAGAAACCATGCTGAAATCACTGTCTAAATCATTATTTTTCGCATAACCGACTTCAACCGTGTATAAGCCGCGCCACACAACTTGGCGGTTGTGAAGTTAGTTACAAGCTGAGCAAAATAGCCAATCAACGTGCGGCTTTATGTGAGCTTCAGTCAGAATTGGATATTGCGTAGGATATCGGTCTCTGGCTGCCATATCACACAAGCTTTGCTTAGTTTGGAGTCAGATACCATGTGTAAGATGCCTCCCAATATTTATTTATTTATTGAAATCCTACGGATGATGAGGAGTTTATGATGATGAATATGCTTAATTTGTATGCAATTGAAGCATTTTGATTTTTGTTTAGTTTAATGTTTGTTTGTCAATGAGAAATTTTGGCTAGTTTCGGTTTTGTATTATTGAAATAGACAGGTGAATTTATGTATTATTTTTATGAGTTATCTGAATAGCTCTGTACTGTATATTTGATTAATTACCATTATGTAGTAATCATGTCGAACAAACTAAGAGTTTCTCTAAAAGCTCGTCCATTTAGTCTCAAATAATTAATAATCTAATAAAAGTTTTGTAAAAGAGTAAGTGTAATGTTGAAAAATTGTGTCGTGTGACGAATATATCGCATAATTTTGTAGATTGTATCAATCTCGCACGGATTACCCTCTTATGGATTCCGCATTGAGCCATCCGAGGCTCTTGACCTAGTATTTTTTTTTTCAATAGTGCAATATTGGACGCGGCGAAGCGTAACCAGTAGAAATGCGATATCTATAAGGGTAATCTATGTAATCTGTTGATTCGTCTCGCACTAAGAAGGTTCTCGTCTGCACGTATTGTAAAGTACTCGGAATTTATAATTGGTAAATACTAAATATAGTTACTGGTTATAAAGTCCTCTAGTTGTTTTTTTACCCGTGCGATAAGTAAGCAAAATTGCCGTATGAGGAATACGGCACTTTTGTTTTATTATAGAAATATTAAGCGAAACTACCGTGAATCGATGAATTACGGTAAAAGTTCTCAAAATGTATTAGAAATTCACTAATTCGAAAAAAATATTCACATAAGCGTTTTATAAACCTATAATAATGGACTCTTAAACGGTCGACTCTTAAGACTAATCTGACGAGACTAAAATGATCTCCATCTCTTTTTATTCCAATTTGTGAGAAAAGGATGACTACAATTTAGATCTGTCACATTTAGTTTCACAAAATAACTAAAAGCAGCAAGTTCATAGAACATGTTCAAATGTTTTAGCTGCTTCTCACTTTACTGCGTTTTTTTATTTCAAGGTTTATACAACGTTTTTTTTTTCTAGAAGTAGTCTGTGTTCGCATCAATTCATTCCAAAAATAATCGGCTAGTCTCGCCTCACTCACGACAATATCCGTAGACGGACGGCGTATATAACCAAACCACATTACCCACTATAGATCACGTAGTAAATACAATCAGCCAATAAAACAGCAGAATTCACTGATTGGTTCACTGAAGCCATGAAATAGCCAATCAGATCGAAACGCTCGCGACATTCTAGAACTGGTGACTATACAAGACATGCGTTATCTATAGTTGGTAATCCGTGAAAGCAAACCAAGCGTCGCTCAGAATAACATAGTGTAATGATAAATATAATAATTGTTAACCGCACGTTAGGGCGACTACCGGGAATAATGTTTTCTACAACTGTATATTATTCATTTCTAAAGTAACATGTTGATGAAATACAATATTTTTTATTCAATTTTTTTAGTAAAATCCCAATAAATGGTGGTAACACGCACGATTTTTGTTTTAATTGTAGTTTTAAACTGAACAGCCTAGTTTTATGACCATTCTTGTGTGTTATTTTCAAAACCATTGAATGCCGAAGAAAGCAACATGGTGTTGTTTTGACGAAAGACATGGAACGTATGCGAAGGGTGGAATGGGCAATTTAACAAAAGTTAAGACAAGACCCACAACAATAGGCCATCTTTTGAAAACGCTCCAGCGTTCACCGCTGTAAGAGCGATAATAACAATGCCGTTTAAAAACTGTCAAAACTCTTCATTGAGTGAAGTTCATATATACAGCATGTTCAAAATTGCAGCATGTAATGGTGAAATCAATGTGCCACTATTTCTAGAAAATCTACGCCGGTAGTTGTGCTACTTTATTTCATTTGCTTTTAAAAGTTTCGTTTTTTTTTTTTTAATTTTATATTTTTGTGACAGTACAAATTAATGCATGCCAAAAATGAAATCACTGAAAATTTAGATTATAGAGGGAACGGAAAATCTTTACTTTTCTTTAATGGTACTTGAGATACAAAGTTGTAGGTATTACTAATTGCATAGGTTAACAATTACGTGGGAATATCCTCATAAGACTTGTACCATCAATGGTACTACTGACACTAAGGCGTTTTATGTAGGTATGAACTAACCAGATAGTTCCTTAGTAGCTACAAGCTGCGCAATATCCGATGAACGCGCGGCTTTGTCTGAGCTTTGGTGTCATACTCCCTGGCAGGACCACATCGTTATATATATATAATAGATAGTGGAAAAAAATGTACATAATTTGTACAAATTTGTACAGAAATATTAAAATTTGTACATAAGTACTTTTAGAGTAATCGTCAAATGAATGTGGTCCTGCCAGGGAGTATACTCCCTGGCAGGACCATACCCGAAATATCAGCTTTTTCAAGGAGGTGATGCATGTAAATAATTGTACAGAAATTGTACACCTCAAAAGCGCTTACAGCTTTGGTCTATGTTAGGTGAATGAAATTTTAATCACGTTTCATTATTTCGCAGAAAAGTTTGCCTGTTTTAATTTACATAGCAACGTGAGATCAGAAATGTATCGTATTTGAGTAGGCGTTGTCATATATTTTGTAGTCGCCATTTCATTCCAAAGACGTGCACTGTTGGACATAGGCCTCCGCTATAGATCTCTAATAAGATCGGCTTGAGGCGGCTTGAATTCAGCTCGATTCTGCGCTGATAATGTGGTCCTGCCAGGGAGTATACTCCCTGGCAGGACCACATTCATTTGACGATTACTCTAAAAGTACTTATGTACAAATTTTAATATTTCTGTACAAATTATGTACATTTTTTTCCACTATCTATTATATAGATATAACGATGTGGTCCTGCCAGGGAGTATGACACCCCTGGTAGGGATAAGAGCACTTTTTGTAGATTTAGTTCTACTAGTAGCGATAGGTGCACAGACCATTTGTGTAGTGCACTTATCCCTACCGAGCTATCTCCTCTGGTAGGGATGGGTGCACTGCCTATTTCTATTATTTTCTACTCTTCATATTATATGGCTTGGAATGATAAATTGGCAGCGTAGGACCCTGGAGAGCCGTATTCGCAAGGGAGCCGTGGTGGTCTAGTGGTAGTGACACCCGCCTTACAACCGAGAGGTCGTGGGTTCACACTCGCATATGTCTGTCGAGCAGTTGATTGTCTACTATAGATTTGACTAGCTAATTTATTCATAACTACGTGACGACTTGGTAATGACACGTGTTATTCAGAAAAAAATTCTAGAGTGCAGCGATTTGACCACGCGGGCTTTTTTTCGGGTGTTTCCTCGAGTCCTCGTGATCATTCTAGTATGACCACGAGGACTTCCTGTTGGACAAATAAGTTAGACTATCAAGTTTGACCATCCGGAAGAACCCACCGAATCAAACTTGGCGTTAGTGAACACGAGGCGAGTATTAGTGATATATTCGCGGTAGCGTTGCAAGAGATACAGCCGCCAATTTCAAGCAGAAGCAAAGTTACGGCAGTTGAGCGAGATGTGGGGATGTGTGCTGCTTGTAGCTAACTTCACAAACGCTATTATGAACCTAAGTATGGTTAGAGTTATTGTTAAGTAGGTAGGTATTAAATTATATAATTAGGTTAAAAATATTTTTGCATATGTTAACCAAAGTAACTACTAAATTAACTCCGAAAGTATGTATGTTGATTTGACTCTTACGCAGCAACTGATAGACTTGATTTTTATCATGGATAGATAGATAGATAGATATTCTTTATTGTTAACACAAAGAGCACAAATAACACAGTCAACAAAAACATTAAAAACTGTAGCGTGTAACAAGACGCGGCTTTATCGCTAAAAGCGATCATGGATAAAGTTTTAAGCACAAACAATTAAACAAACTACAAGATTGGATAGTGACATAGGGGGCTACCTACCTATATAACTTTTTATCCCGGAAGAATAAAAAGTTCTTACCGCGTATTAATGTTTTAATTTTTGCGCCAACCCTGATCCCGCCATTGTCAAAACATAACGCGGGCGAAATAATAAAAAAAAATGTTTTAGACAATCCAATTATCGTAGTCCGTTGAGATTTCTCACTCCTCGAGACCACAAAGACATTTCACAATAAAATTGCTACACCCAAGTTCAAGGCCCGACAACGTTAAACCAGCCCTCTTGAAAGGATTCTGCGTGGCATAATAACATGTAACGGTTATTTTTCATATAAATACCTAAGCATCCAGGTGTATGCAAGCTCCACGTGTACCGAGACAAAAGCTAGGCCTTGGCAAAGGATGGAGGGCTTCAGTTCCCCTCTTAGGATTCCGTAACCGGTTTATATTGTAAGACGATCGTAGGTACTGTAGTGCTATTATTTCTGCTGCATGTACCTCTATAGGTAGGTACATACAGGAAAAGATTCTTGGTATGAATTGTAAAATATTACAGCGGGATTAAAATGTTCGAATTATTATAGAGCTCACTTGTAAATTGCTAAGTGCCCAGTGTACCGTAGCATAGCCAAAGAAGATATAATAATATTACGCTAGTCGAGCCTACAAAAAAAAATCGGAGAAGTGCGAGTCAGGCTCGCACACCAAGGGTTCCGTACAAATCCAGAAAATTTCACAAAATTGGGAAGTTGTTAAAATCTCTATACTATAACCATCGACAAAAAAGTTTTTTTTTTTCACTTTTCTCGTCATGCATCGAAAATAACACATTGTTAAAATATTCAAAAACCTGTTTTATCATATGCTAATGAAGTTCTTTTATATGATACCTTACATGATACGATTTACTCACTTTGAATTTTGACCCATATTTTGTGAAATTTGAGGCCCTATTTTTTTGTGATTTAAATAAAAATATACAGTTTTCAGATTTATTCCTATATGTGTACTCTGAGACAATGCTTCTCGCCAAATTTCATAGTTCTATGTCAACGGGAAGAACCCTGTAGGTTTTGATTTTTGTGAGTGCCGAAATATGCGGTTTTTTACGACATAAACGGCTCTAACTTTTTTAAACAATAACTGAGAAGTTTTTCTTTGACACAACTGCAAGAGACCATAGATTTACATATACAGTTTAATTTTCAACTTGATATCTTTACGCGTTCCCGAGATAAAGAGCCTTGACATACACACAGACGGACAACAAAGTAATCCTGTAAGGGTTCAGTTTTTTCCGTTTGAGGTACGGAACCCTAAAAAACATAGTACCTAGGTACCTTTACCTTTTGTTTTTGGTTTTCATATAAAATAAAAGAACTTCAGGGTAAAATACACAATCCCTTCTCTTTCAGGCTTTAGAAGTTTAGACTATCTTCTGACCAGTCTTTGCATAAACTAGGTACTAAATAACTAATGTGTGATGACAATATTCTTATTCATCTAGAAACCTTTCTCTCTAGCTAGTGTCATCCCACTTGGTACTTAAATCATAACAGCTAAAATACAAGCTAATGTTATGACTCTCATCTTATGGTTTCCTTTAGGAAAGAGTCTAAGAATATAATATATAACAGCCAGAATATGGAACGCTTTATCTGAGAGTATTTCCACTAGCTCGGGCACAAGTTACAACACAGGAAGTCGAGGGTCATGTTATTTAGATAATAAATAAATCCAACCGCCAAATCTGCAACCGATTCTTTTCAAGTGACAAACAAACAGTCTACCGTTACATTCAATTATTGCCGCACGTGTGCCCTCTACCACCTGACGCGGCCTTGGAGCCCTGGCCTTGGAGCCCGAGGGTGCCGGGGCTTGGGGACTCATTATTATGTAGCTAGGGCTCCGATGCAGCCGTTAGGTTGGGCCTACCTGAGTCCCTCGGTCCTAATTCTATACAATAGGTTTAGAATATACCTAACAATAGTATATTGGTTATAAAAATGGACAGGTAAAGTATACGCCATAATATATTATTGTTGTTTTCCAAGTAAAACTTATACCTAAGCTGGAAGAGATCGCATTGGCGATGTGGCTGCCATTTCATTGTCATAATTTTATATCCTTTAACTATAATATTAAAGTCAAAGTCAAATCATTTATTGCAACATATGAAATTTACATGCGGTTCTCAGTTAACATGTTTTGTATAGTGATAAATATGACCCTATAAGGGTATGGTAATTTTATTATTTGTATTGGAACGATTATTATTCACATATTTATTTATAGTCTTAAATTTAAGTTTTTTTACAATATTTATATAATAAAAAACAAAATACTATAAAAAAAACCTGAACCTAGAGTGCCGCCGGCAGCGGGGCGAGGCCCAAGCTACCGGTGGTTGGGTCTACAGAGAGGAACCTCCTGACAATGCGCGCTGTGTCCAGGACGACCGCCTTCTGTATCTGACCCTTGACCCAACCGTCTAGCGAGAGCCTCTTAAGATGGTGGTCGAGACTCTTCGCTATTAAGCCGTTTACCGAAACGACTATCGGGACAATGATCGTAGAGTCCACATCCCACATGGCGGTAACCTCGTGAGCCAAGTCAAGGTACTTGCTGAGCTTGTTGGAACGATGTATTATTATGTTTTCTAGATTATCGTTAAAAAATTCGTCCAATGTGTAATAGCATTTCGATAATAGGATTATTTTTAACTGACGGTAAACTAGCTGATCCGAGAAACGTTTTGCCATAATAAAAACCTAAGGATGTAAGAAATAGCATAACGATTCTCAAACCTAGCAAATATGCTCAAAAAATACATAAAAATAGGTCAAGCTAAGATTTCTATTTATCAGAAGAGATAATAATGGTTGTATAGATGTATACTGTACCGGCGATTTTAATAGACCACTGCTAGACGTAGGTCTTTCGGCGAAGGCTGCAGAGATCCATATGTAGTTGCAATTACTGGTTATATTAAGAAATAGCCTTCTATTTCGTCTCTATCTCTGTTTGAAAACAATCTTGGGCAAGAAACAAAAAAAAACATCCTAGACATTTTTAATTACTATGATTTGAACATGTGAGGTGCATGTCATGGCGCCACTAATGCATGAACATAGATCAAAATAGTTCAATTCGTTGCCGTGTTGATAAGAAAAAGCAATGAATTTCTAGCGGTTTCAATAATTTTGTTTTTCTGTGAAGATCTTGGCTTAGTTGAAAAAGCACTGCGATGGTTCCCCAAAAGTTACAATAGTGTGCAATCACGCAGATACAAATTGTACGGACCCTCACCCTTTGGGCGTGATTAATAAGCGTACAAACTTTCTCATTTATAATATTAACAGGATAGGTTCAGAAAATCATCTTAAAGCTCAACAAGCAAAACGTCATTCAAATTCATACAGAACGATAGCTTTTCTGTCGGTTAAACGTATAGGATGAATGGCAGCGGTCCGGAAACGCTCCCTTGCGCCAATCCGCGATTTGCATAGACGTACATAATTACTTGGCGATTTGTATTATACGCGATCGAGACGGTTGGGACGCGAGGTTCCCATTTACATCATAAACTCGTCGGGGCGGTTATTACAAAATCGGGCCCTTTGCATCCTGTTTCATAAAGGCATTGGTAATCTGTATTGAGGAGCATTGCATGTTTTTAGCATTTTGTTAAATTACATTATCTTTGTACGGTGCAACCGTTCAATATTATAAATAGTCAAGTCAGCCTTTTCGCCAAATCATCCATTTAGGTAGTTTCATTTATTATTTCAATCGGTTCATGTTCAATACCCTTAGGTACTTAAGGTATCCTTACACGGCGGGCGTGAACTCATTTAGAAATTAGTAATTTCATCCAATTTCAATTTCCCTATTTTCACGATAACGAGACTTACGAGTAATTTATCATTCATATCACTAAAGGTATCCCGTACCATATTTGGTATATACCGCAATAGTAGATAATATATATGATTTTTTTTTATTTAGTATAGATTTGCGTTTTACTGCATTCTGCGCAGAAATGCGGTCATTTGCTTATACTAAGCGCCACACAATTCGGCGGATGAGAAGTAAGCCGCAGATGAACTTCGCCGTGATTCGCTAATTATTGCGCATGTGTGCACAATGCCGATGCCGCGTGGCGTAGTGTTGAGCACGGACGTAGGGAGCGCGCGGGAGGCATGAGGTTAGCTGGCGGGTGTGCCCCGGCGTCTAGTCTCTCTGGCTCCCGCGCATACCTATATTTCGGCTTTTGCGCAGCGTTCTGGGCATAACTTCCCATCCGCCGACTTGTGTGGTGCTTAGTATACCTAGAAGATAAGATAAGATTCTAGGTATTGGGGTTCTAGGTGTTCTCATTAATTCTGATTTAGCTGCGCCGGACGTGGTCCATACGATGTACTTAAACAACATTTTATTTATCACCATGGAAGCAGAATAATTAATTACTTACAATAAGACCTAAGTTGATAATGATATCTAATGGTTCTAAGAGTTAGTAGTAAGCACTAAGCACAATGTAGGTATCGAGTAGGCGATGTACCTATTCCATTACCTGGCAGATTAAATAAATAATAACTACACATTTGCTTACAGTTACAGCCATTCGTTTCAGGAGAACTGGCTGACGCATCGGTCGTTGTGCTGAGCTTTCATCACTTAGGTAGGTATAATACCTACTTGACACGGTGAAGTGTTGCTCGATAAACGTAGTAGGTATTCTAATTAGGTGTAAGTACCTACCGTATAAGCGAATGTAAGCGAATACATATGTATTATATCATGGGGCCAACCTAGACACGCGTATGATAGGCTTCCGTAGATGGTGACGATGATTATGATAATGATAAAAACCAATTTTTACGATGTCATTACATGGTTACTCACTAGAAAAACGTAATTAGGTAGGTATCATTAAAATACGTTTGTGAGGTCAATAACCTCTGACTGAGCTATGGGCATGTTTAAAAATATAAATTTTTCAAAAACCTTGAAACCGCGAAAACTTTCCATTATTGTTAGCCTTCCTAGCCGATTGAAAATTTTCAAAAATAGTTCATTTTGCTATTTTATTTTTGTAGGCACTGCCATTTTCATCTTGAACTGCGTTTATATTTACTGAACCAATGCAAATATGATACCAATTTAGTGAAATTCCCAACTATTAAAAAAATCGTATCTATTACCATATCTATAGTCCGTGCCACACAAGTTGACGGATGTGAAGTTAGCAACAAGCTGCGCAATAGCCAATCCTGGCTGAGATTATATTGTTTTTATGTTTTAAATGTTGCATTGATGTCCAAATATTTTTAATAAAATACACAAAATGGTACAATTATGGTTTTGATTTCTCATACAAATACAATTAATTCAAGAAATAGAATTCTCCATGTCGATAAACATTTAAACTGAAATCCGTTTATAAGTTTCATAAGCGGCTGAAATAATGTAAATATAGTACTTCTAGGAAACCAGTTACTTGGGAGTACCTATTAAAAAATCCATTTAGGAAACCAGTTACATACAAGTATAAAAAAGCCATTTAGGAAACCAGTTTCCTAATCCTGGTTTCCTAGGCGGCCGAAGCCGAGGCTCACACGTTGATTGCTATTGCGCAGCTTGTAGCTAACTTCACATCCGCCAACTTGTGTGGCGCGGCCTATACCTACGTGAACCGGTTGACAAATAGAGTAGAAATCTAGTAAAATAACCTAGGTATATAGTAAAAATAAATAATTTTTTTATTTTTTTTATTTTTTTTTTATTTCGAATAGGTTTGCGTTTGACTACACACTGCCTGATGTTAAGCAGATGTGCGGTCTAGGGTGTAGCACGCTTACCTAGAAGATACCTATTTACTCGGGATTTGAAGACACTCACGTTGTACTTTAACGGAAAGACAGACCCAGGCAAAGCATTCCACATTCCGGCTGTTCGTATGAGGAATGAGGATTCGAAACGCTTGGTTCTAACGCGCGGAATGTCCACCATAAAAGGGTGGCGCTTTGGTCGCGTCCGTCTAGCCGTACGATAGAAAAAAGGGGCAGGGGGGACCAGATTGTGCAACTCCTGGGCGCACTCTCCGAAGTGTATCCGGTAAAAGACCGACAAACACGCTACCTTGCGACGATGCTCAAGACTTTGCAGCTGCGTCTTAGTCAAGGTGTCGTTGTCAATCAGCCTCTTGGCTCGCCTCTCAATCGACTCCAGAGCCTCCAGTTGATATTTGGCAGAGCCATCCCAAAGGTGAGAGCAGTATTCCATGCAAGACCTGACTTGTGCTTTATAAAGACAAAGCAGTTGCTCAGGTGTGAAATACCGTCTCACCTTAGAGAGAACACCAAGTTTTTTGGAGGCTAATTGGGCTTTGGACTCTATGTAAGAGCCAAAGTTAAGAGAAGATGAGAGTGAAACGCCTAATAGTTCCAAGCTGTCAGTTACCGGAACAGAGACATCACGGAAAGCGGGAGACAATTGAAAGGGTCTCTTTTTGGCCGAAAACAGACAGCCCTGAGTCTTTGTGGCATTAAACTTGACCAGGTTAGCATCACCCCAGTCGGATACCGCCTGCAGACTCAAGTTGAGCCGTTCAACCATAGCCTCTCTGTATAACTCGATCTGTGGCCCGCTGGTTCTTGCATCGGATGTGTAGCTCTCCACGACTGTACTGTCATCTGCGTACCCAAAGATCCCGGGCTTAAGCAGATCGTTGATATGCAGTAGGAAGAGTGTCGCAGAGAGCACAGACCCCTGAGGAACACCGGCATTGATAGCCATTTGGTCTGACGAGCAGCCATCAACGACAACTCGTATCGACCGATTCCTCAAGAAATCTGATATCCATGTGCAGAAATCAGCAGGCAGGCCGTAAGATGGAAGCTTGCCAATAAGGCTCTCGTGCCAGACCCTATCAAAAGCCTTGGAAATGTCCAAAGAGACAGCCAACGCCTCCCCGTGCTTCTCCATGACCTCACTCCAGATGTGTGTGGCGTACGCTAGAAGGTCCCCAGTAGACCGGTTTCGGCGAAAGCCGTACTGGCGGTCACTGAGTAAGTCATTCGCTTCCAGGTAGGCCAGGAGTCTGTTATTAAGAACGCGTTCCATACTCTTACAGAGTATAGACGTGATCGAAATTGGTCTGTAGTTGGCAGGGTCGGCACGGCTGCCCTTCTTGGGTACAGGTTGCACGTTAGCAAGCTTCCAAGATTTGGGCACTTGACCTGTCTTCAGAGATAGGCGAAAGAGGCGAGTCAGCACAGGCGACAGCTCAGGCGCACAAGTCCTCAATACAATGGCCGGAATACCATCAGGGCCACTGGCTTTGTTCACATCTAGACTGCGGAGAACCTTGAGGACCTCCTTTTGCCGGATGTGTATTTCACTCATTACAGTGTCACAGTTTGGCAAAGTTGGAGGTCTCGCACTACCGGGGTCCAGACGCGAAGACTCAGCAAATTGAGATGCAAATAAATTTGCTTTCTCCACCGCGGTATGGGCCAGTGAACCATTGGGTTTCAGCAACGGAGGCAATGAGGGGCGGCAGAAGTTCGCTTCAACCGATTTAGCTAGGGACCAGAATGCCTTACTACCCGCAGGGTAAGAAGCAAGCTTGTTTCCTATTCGACTAATGTGGTCAAAGCGAGCCCTCCGCATAACCTTTTTGCAGGACTTAGCAGCCCTATTGTATGCCTTCTTCCTCAGACGAACGTCCCTCAACTTACGGTTTCGAGCATCGACCCAAGCCAGGTATGCCTGATGCTTTTGCGCTTCGGCGCGTCCACATTCAGGCCCAAACCAGGGCCGAGCCTTGCTAGACAGAGGCACGTCCGAAAATGGGATGAAGTATTCCATGGCGGTACGAAGCACATCTGTCACGGCATCCGCGCACGCAGAAGGATCATCGGAAGAAAAACAAACAGGCTGCCAAGGATAAGAAGCAAAAAAACACCGCATCTCATCCCAATCTGCTGACTTGTACCGCCACACGCGCCGTGACCCTTTGGGACTGGGGTCTGATGGGGAGTAGATGGATACAGATTTCACCAGACAGTGGTCAGATGTACCTAACGGTGGGGAGATCGCCACTGAATAACGGTCTGGATCGGTAGTCAGCAGAAGGTCCAAGCAGTAGGCCGTGTGCGAGTCAACATCAGGTACCCGTGTGGCGCCTTGAACCAGCTGGGTGAGATCAAGTGTCAAGGCAAGCTTGCGCGTCTCAAGCCCAGCATGGTTTGTGTCCAGGTATGGGTGAAGCCACTCTTTATGGTGGCCATTAAAATCCCCCAGGATCACTAATTGGGCCGAAGGGTAGCTGAGCTGAGCAGCATCCGCCGCCTCACTAAGGTATTCGGTGAGTCTGGTCGTCTCCTGGTCTCCGCTATGTGATCGGTATACACAGGCGTAGATAATTTTCTCTACGCCAGTGTCCGCCAAAGCCCAGAGCACAGAAAATGAAGGGTCTTCAAACCTACGAAGGCGCAGAAAGCAAATGTCATCCCGGGCGTACACGCATACACCCGCACGTGGTTTGAAACGGTGCTCCAGGGAGTACCCTGGGTAGGAAAGATACGACACGTCGGATGGACCAGCAATCTGCGTCTCCGTGAGAAACAATAGGTGGGGAAGATCTGTCTCGAGATGATGATGGACAGGCGTGAGATTGGAGTGCAGGCCCCGAATATTGCACAGGTGCACTTTAAGTGTCACTACACTATAGAGCTGACTTGAGAACCTCACCTTCCTCTTTGGAAGACGGTTGAAAATAAAATATGCGCCCCTTTTCACCCTATGTTTTTAGCGAATGCGGTTTCCAAGGCCACCTCACCCTTGCAACCTTGGCAATGAAACTAAAATAAATACTACATTAGTTATACACTCTGTCGACTATTATTTATTCTGTGACTGGACTCGATTTATTGCGAACAAGTCGCTTGATTACAACGTAATTGAAGTATTTGTTTGTGAATGGGTGAAATATGTCTGTCATATCGTAGGAAATCCGATACTACGATGCCTTTTGTGCAAATACTTTATTTTGGAATAGGGGTAGTAATGTTTCCGTTTATGTCCGGCAGGGGCGCTGTTTTACTTTGCATGTTTTATTTTTTTATAGTCAAAATGTTCGGTACGCAATGCTGTACTTCATGGTCGAGATGCACTAGCATGAAGTACAACATTGTGATGAACCGACCATTTTGACTATAAAAAATATGGTACTTGATGTGCGCGAGTCATTACGCGTAATCCAATGTCAATGTCTCGCGTATCAAGCTATATTTTACAAGGATCTCAAGAAACTGTTTCGCAAGAAGTTATTCTGGGTTATTCAGAAAACGTGTACCTATTAAGCCGAAATTATACATGTACCAACTCTCTTTGTACAGTAAAATCTAATAATTATCTATAGTTAACAAAGGGCACAGACCCTGGAGTCTGTGGTTAGGAAATTACCGATAAAAAAACCGAAATTATGTGATTCAGGCACCATCATGCACCACTTTTACCATGGGGTCAAACAGGATTTAGAGAAAAAATGCTGTCCCATTACCCATACGAAATCGCAACTGTGAAGTACATAGTTCATAAATGATGGTCTGAATTACCCCCTTTCGGCTTCGTAAGCCCTCCATAAGCCAAAAGGGCGTAATACATATCATTCACATTTTTATTGAGTATTCCACTTGCTTATCAACTTAGGATTAGTTCCTAAACAAGGTTTTAACTGAAATATTAAATGGCCATGTCAGAAGCCTTCAGGCGGCTTAAAAACTGACACCAGGGCTAGCCACCCGGCCTATACGGACTTACTTACTTACTGAAATATTTTCCTAATTAGTCCACTTTGATATTTGATTTGATACCTGGTTTCGTTCATTAGACTTAAAGATTTTGATGTTTAGAAAAAAAGGCGCCTTCAAAATGTCTTTTAGCGCGTTTTAGTTTAGTTAGGATTACTTACCTATAAGGATTTGAACTTTTTTCAAGTGCCTTCACCTTCAATATCGAGTTCAATACATAATATTTCATTGCAATTAAAACCAACATCGAGTCGAGTCCACTTTCGAGCATGTTGCCTCCCAGCTGCTCAAGGAAGCGGCACACCTGCGCGCGCGCATTCAATCGGACACAGAATACGCGCCAGTCGCGGGTCTTTGTGCGAGTCGCGGATAATACCGGGATACGTACCGTGTACCGAGCTCTTACCTGGGATTTGGGTGAAGAGGGAGTCGGCAAAAATGCATTGGGTTCCGTACAATTTTTTTGTCCGAAACCCGTACAAAATTTTGACTTTTTTAGTGGATCTCACAATCACTGACTGGCACATTCTAGATAGGATATAGGCCACGGCGGGTGTGATACTAGCTACAAGATGCGCTAAACCCAATCAACATGCAACTTTATGTTGTTGAAATGTCGTCACTGCAGAGCAGGCAGCGGGCCGAAAGTCTGAGGAAGGCGGAAGGATTGGAACACCGGGATTTGGCAGCTTGTTGACAGCTGTCACAATTTGGCGTGACATTCATGCCGTGTTTGCTATGAGAGCATAATATAATTATTTTTCTACATATGTGAGCTTCAATCAGGATTGGATATTGCGCAGCTTGTTGCTAACTTCTCATCTGCCTCTCGGATGATTGGGCCTAAAATTTATTTAGTTTTGAATACTACTTTCGCAATATTATATGTACCTGCCTAATATACTTAGCTAACTTCATATCTGCCAACTAGTATGATTGCTGCTATACTGCAGTGGCGGAGCAAGACCAAATGTTCCTGTGGGCAATAAACATATTTAGCGAGGCCTGTGTTGACCAAAATAGGGTCAACACAGGTACACAGGCTCTACTGGGGGACTGCTCTCTCCCTGCCTTCGAGGTTGAGGTTTTTTTTTATTCCTTGTAGGTTTGCGTTTGACTACATACTGCCTGATGTTGAGCAGATATGCGGTCTAGGATGTAGCACGCTTACCTAGAAGATACCTATTTACTCGGGAGGTCGTGGGCAGTGAGTGACCCGCGCCTTGCGCCGCCTCTGTAGGTAGATAGGTATATTTAGTTACAATTCTCGGCAGAAGAAATCCGTTTTCTCAATTCGAGTACTGGACCCTGAAATTCCAGGGTTTCAAACTAAATAAATCTGTAGTTTAGACTGGCGCGGTCTATTGTGGATCGCTGCCCGAGCGGAGTCTCTTCAAATAACCCTGCCTAGACGTGATTTAATCTTTTTTAATTTTTATTCCAACTTAGAGTACTTATGTGCAAAAAGAGATCCGTCGTGGCTTTAAAGTTAGTAGGTGTGATGTATCTAAATAAATGTACATACAGCACATGAGAGGGACGCCTCACACGCCGAGCGGTGCGTTATAGGTACCTAGTATGTACTTACTAATCTGTTGTTTGATTGGGTGTCTTCTCGAAGACATCACAGTAGGTACTGTTTTTTTTTTAAATATTTGCCCATTTCTGGGCATGCTAAAGCTTTTAAGGCCATACTGCCTTGTCTTACGTATTCTTTGATTTACTTACATTATCTTTTCTTTGACTTTTCTTCTTCTTAATAGTAAAACAGTGGAGATTTTACTAGAAGCTTCGATGGAGTTTTGTAAACAACACGAAAAAACACGTTTTACTACGTTATACCAGTATTATTATATCTTCTTTGGTTATACTACTTGCCTACACTCATGCACGATCATTGCATGCACGTATATAGGTATTTCAGCTATTAATAAATGAAATACCACAACTTTTGCACTATTAATTTGATGAATACTGATAGAAACACAAGTTTTAGAAAATAATACAATGCGGCGACATGATTTTCTCGCGTTCCCGCCAAAAACTTCAGTAGGCAGGTAGGTACCTACTGATGAAAAAGCAGTGTTGGCAACGTAACAAAATTAGTAAAATGGCACACGGGCGACCTCACCTACGACACTTATCTTATTGCACAAACTCTACCAATAAACAAACCTAGATACTGCATGTAGTTGATGATGAGGCTTGATTAATTTATTGCGCCTGTGATGTTAGCTACAAGCTGTGGATAATCCAATCCCCCTGGATCCCCTAATTCTCCATCGACAAAACGTAACGTAACGCGGTAAGTATTTTTTTATTTCCGTGAATATCGTTTGGAGAAATGTTTGATAAATGTAAAATTACATTAAATTATATTATAAACCAAGCTAAAGTGGATGATCCAATTGCTTTCTATGCAGTAGTAGTGTAGGTAGTTTTAGCATATAAAGTAGTATTGTATCATATTGTAGCTAAAAAAGAATAAAAAAAATAGCTAAAGTTATGTTATTTGAAAAATAAATATTGTTCACACGGGTTTCTTAAAAACAAAGAGCACGTTAGAGCGTGCTTGTTTTCTTACAGTATCACCCACCTGACTGAAGCTCACCAAGGATTGGATTATCCGCAGCTTGAAGATAACATTACAGCCGCCAAAAAGTATGATTCGTCCTATAAATAATCAACTAGACGAATTTTCAATGTTGGATCAAGAGCAAAGAAGATATAATATGTCAAGAGGCAAGTCGTATGGGTCTGTGTGGGTGAGGTATTCTATACAGATTTTATTCACAGGCTTATCTGCTTGCCCTGTTCAAAGCCGAAAGAGATTGATTAAGATCATGATTATGAACAACTTTTACTATGGGGACAACCGGGAATTCAAGAAAAATAAGGTTTCCGTTTCCATACTGCCTCGGTGGTCCAGTGGTTAGTGACCCTAACTTCTGGATCAAAGAGGCGTGGGTTCGATCCCCACCAGGGCAAATATTTGTGTGATGAACATAAGTGTTTGCTATGTGTCTGGGTGTTATTTAGGTACTATCTATATAATTATGTATTTAAAAATAAGTATAAGTATGTAGTATATCAGTCTCTGGCAGCCATATCACAATCTTTGCTTAGTTTGGGGCCAGAGGCCATGTGTAAAATGTCCCAAAATATTTATTATTTTATTATTATTATTGTACAAAATCACAACTCAAAATAGACAATGTACGAAACAGCTGCGATTTTTTTCTGGAATTCTGGGTTGGCCGTTTTGAAACTGTCTTTGGTTGGCTCCATAGTAAAAGATGTTCGAAATGATTGTCTGTCTGAATCACCTCTTTCGGGTACCTATAGATGTGCGCAACTTGTAGCTGATTTCACACGAAGACGCGATTTTTGTCGTGAAGAAGTTTGATTCGGCCCATTGTACAAGTAATCTGCCAAGAGTCGAGACCACAGATAACAAAACGGAGATAAGCAATCTCTGACCAACGCTGGGGTAATGAATCTGATAACATTAAAAATCTAACCAAAATGAGAATTACTACCATAGAGATTTAACATTTTTTTATTTCTGGCTTTACGCGCCTGCAGTATGTTGCCAATGTTTTTGATACTACTTAAATAATATACTGTTTGTGTGAAGGTTTATTTAAGGTTTATTAGACATTTTTTTTGTTCCTTGCTGATTATTAAAAATTAGTAAAGTATACGTGTTTACTTACTTACTTTAAATAACATTCTACCGGTAATATTCAGATGAGATGAGTTCAGTGGCGGATTTACTAGCAGGTTGAGTAGTACGAGTACTTTAACTATTGACACTAAATAGTCATAGGCTGGAGCCTAGAGCTAGTATTATTATATCTTCTTTGCTAGAGCGGCAGATTTTAGGGGGCGGCAAATTTCGGACCTATTCATTTTATATAGTCAAACATGTAAAAGATTAATTTTTATACCTACTTAAATATTATTAGGTCTGCAGAAAACCAACATATTATATGTATTATGACATGTTTTACTGCTTAGAATCAGAGAGCGGTTGATTTTGGGTCCATGCAAAAATTCAATAGCCTACTGGCGGCAAATACATACCAATGGATGAGTTCCAGAACGGTCGGCTTACAAGTTCTTACCAGTAATTGTCGACAAAAATGATTTATAAAGGGCGACAATAGTAACTGGCGTACCTGCGCTTTTTCTGACTGTCGTATGAATGATAAAAAGTGGGGCCTTTATGATCCGTTTCCGGGGAAAGGGCTCTTTTAAAATTGTACCTACCTTACCTTACAACAGTTGGTACGACACTTAAGTAATTATTTGAGGACTCGGATATGTATTACTTATGTCTTGAAACGGCACAGGTACCTACCTGTTAAAATTTAAACAATACTCGAGGGTTAGGCTTCTGGTTAAGGAGCTGCAACTGAGCGCTAACGTGGCTCGGATGACACGTTAGATTGTAATACTTCCTCACTAATATTATAAATCCGAAAATGTGTTTGTTGGTTAGTTCCTCTTTCACGCAGCAACGGATTGACTTGATTTTTGGTATGGACATAGTTTGAAAGACGGAAAGTGACATATTAAGCTAAACTACTTTTTATCCCATAAAAACAAAATGTTCCCATGGGATGGCAGTAACAGTTGGCACTGAAATCAAAATACCACGCGGGCGAAGCCGCGGGCATAACCTAGTACTAGGTACTATAATTCTTAAAACTCCCAAAAAAGGTAGACTACATGAATGGGAAATTCGTTTTGTTTGTTTGTATTCCTTGAATTTCTTCTAGTTAAAATATCTTTGTAGATATTAATTTTGACGTGGTTTTATCAAAGTTTTATCGACCGTAGATAAGCTGACCCCAAATTATGATAGCTGACGACCCCTACATTACACCATGCATAATAGTAATTTAATTCAATCTATTCAGTGTAATCTCTAACTCAAACGGGTGTTTATTTATACACTTGTACAGATAAAAAAGTATAATAATTTACATCAGTTTACTTAACCTGTTTAACCATAGAGAGAGATCTCACTCAAATTGTAAACTTATTTCAAACTCGATGATGAAATACTGAATGATATTTCAGCTTTTGAAAAAAAATGATTTTTACAATGAAATGTACTACTAACCCTTAGAATGACGGGGTTCCTATCTATTGAATGACACCTACATTTCATACTTTCACTTGACGAGGAAGCCACTTGAATCCAAAAGTATTCTAAGAAGTCTAAGAACATCACCCCCACCCACCGAACAGTCTTCGGCAGTAGTATTATAAATTAAGCAACGTTCCGCACGGTCAGTATTTGGATGGGTGACCGCGGGTGGCATTTTCCAATTGAGCGTTACCGTGGCTCGGATGACACGTTAAATTGTAGGTCCCGGTTGTTTTAACCGTTTAGCCATGTCAGAGGCCTTCTGGCGGCCTAAAAACTCTGACACCAAGGCCTATACGAACTAACTTAGTTGTAATATAGGATGAAAACCGGCAGGCCAATCGCGTTAATTTTAAACAGCTGCGTTCCGTCTCTAATTCAGTTAAAGTTCGGCTGCAATTGTAGTTAAGTTTCGATTCAGCTTTAAATAATTAGATATTGCGCTAAAGTTCATACACCAACCGTTCGCTTGACAGAGGTTACGTTCCAACTCTCATTGAGTTGCGTTTCAACTTTTGTCAAAATCATTAGCGCGATACGAAAATAGACAAAAAGTTGAAGTTCGTTTAAAGTTTAATTGTGGTTCAGCTGTAATTTTTAGTGCGATTGGCCTGCAGGTTTAGACTGGTAGGTCTATAATGTAATAATACTAACACCACCTCGGGTTACCTGCACCGCGGTTGTTTACGCTAAGTTTGTATACTCTTCGGTTACAGTTATGTTTGGCCAACTTTAATTCGAAGCCTGAGGGGCACAGCGCAAAATATTCAGTGAGGCAACTGTCGGACACAGTAATATAGGTCGGTCATACGATCATACAACTTGACGGCACTGATGTTAGCTACAAGCTGCGGATAACCCAACTCACGTAACAGCTGCGATGGATTGGGTTTCGCGCGCAGCTTGTATCTAACTTCACATCCGCCAAGAAATTTTATTCGGCCTATAACATTGAGAAGATCATCAAGAATCTTTCTTTTTGTGATAAACATTCCAAAAATTGACGCGTTCGCAGGATTTGAACCTGCATCCTCTGGGACTCCGGCCCAGATGCTTTGTCCAATTAAGCTAAAACGCTCTCTGCGAAGGCGCCGAATTAGTGAGTGTTAATCATTTTTACCAACTACTACATTGTTAGAAGCGCCATTTGTGAGAATTGCTTTAAACCAGTCAGTCACTTAATGTGAAATTATTAGAACTTCTTACCATTAACGAGAAATGACGCATTGCTTAATCAATTAAATTATTTTTATCGTGCTTCGCACACTAGGTGTATAGAAACTTTAAGAGTTTCTAGTTTGTATCGTGCTTCACACACTAGGTGTATAGAAACTCTTAAAGTTTCTATACACCTAGTGTGTGAAGCACGATAAAAATAATTTCATCATCAAGAATGATAATTATCTGTTCATAATTCATATCACGAACTATTTCTCTATGCCTAATATCTTGAATTTATCATCTCTAATAATATTATTGTCATGAGCTTATGACGCGCGTACTACGAGTACATTCTCGGCCACATTACCAAACTTTTTTGTCCAAATTGCTTCCATACGAGTAAGTATAACGGAACCATATTGCCACAACATGCAGCACCAGTGTTTCCACTTCCGATTTTTGTTTTACCCTATTATTTTTTTGAAAATTACCTATGGTAAAAAAATGTTCTTTATAATACATATACCTACATATATCAGGTCGAATAATTATAGGTAGAAGTTGAATCCAACTTAATGGTATGTATCTGTGATGTTGTTGCAAGCACTTGTCACCCCTACAGACATATGAATTCGCTACTGCGCAACGTTTCTCCTCGTGTTCACACTAGTTCACAGACACTATCGTACTATAGGTACTTAGGGATTTGTTCGGTTAGGGGTGGGTGGGGCTTCTGCGCAATAAAGTTTTCAATTAAGACGCCATGAAGTCTGATTGGCAGGGCACATAGCGCGGAGGACTGATGACCGGTGGAGTCGAAAAGTTCTCGAGTGGAGACCACGTACAGGCAAGCTCAGCGTAGGACGTCCACCAACAATGTGGACGGTTGACCTCATTATGACTGCAGGATCGCGCTGGATGCAAGCCGCTTCCAACTGGTCATAGGGGAGGCCTATGTCCAGCAGTGGACGTCCTTTGGCTGATGGATGGATGGATGATAAGTCTGATTCGACATATAATTGGTAAAAAATATGCATTTTGCTGATTTTTGCCCTATAATGGGCTAAATCCCAAAAACTGGAAACCCTGGTCGGTACAGTAACTGCCTGGGGCAGCTCAGGCAGCATCTCGGCCGAATATCTGTGATATCCACTGATTGATTAGTCCCAATCTCACGCTCAACTTGGCAGCGTCTGAGGTACTTATGGTATTTGGAAAGTCATCGTTGTGGCCAATAAGGTTTTGTTGTGGGACTTGTGGGTCGTAGAGTCGTAGACTCATAGTTGCATTGCAAGATCAATAAACAATAAACGATAAGGCCGCCGGTTGTCACACTGTAAAATAGTATTAATTGGTATTGTATTGTTTTTTGTAATATTGTTAATTATGTGAGCAATAAAGCTTTTATCTATCTAAATATGCATCAATAGCGAAAACTCCCTACTATGTTACATTGCTTATCAGTATGACTCCTAGCGTTTTGTGATTTTTTTCTCTATGATAAAATATATAGTAAGTAGGTAAGTAGGATTAGCAAGGGTAGGTATAAAATCAAAATTATTTAGATTATAACGATTAGCCGTTATTAGTAAATACCCACAGTTTCATACAAGTCACACGAGACTGCCACAAGTCACAGGACACATTTTGAATTTATAACTAGGTACATACAGACGAACATAGTACCCCCTTCTTTTTGGATGTCGGTAAAAACATGCTTTAGTATATGACTAATGCCAGACCAGTGAGGTCATTTAGCGTAATGAATATATTTTTAGTGAAAAGAAAAAACTAATTGAACACTACAGGTTTTGAAAGTATGCCTTTAAAAAATAGAGCAGTTTGATGCTCTATAATTTTTCTAATTCTGTCCAGTAGGCCAAGCATGCGACCACGAAAAGAACTCATTTCGATGTGTGAAAAAGTGACAGATATACTTCGCCATAACTCTGTCTCGTTCTGACACTACGAAAGAAATATTGCGTGGTGCGCATCCTAGCCCGGCTAGTCATAAGTAGACGAATAATTTTGAATAATTTTGAACACTTTTGTCAAACCTAAGCTAGGTTGAATAGTGTTTTAGATTTATAACCTCATGTAAATTTAATTAAAAAAAAAATTAAAAATAAATGTACTAGTTCAGAATAAAACAAATCTTACTGCGCGAGTTCTTTCTGTTATCTTCGTGTTCCGTATACCAAAACAAGTGATACTTTTATTTATTGTTACTCTGCGCCAGAGCGGCTGTCGTCAAACTTTTTGATATCTGACCCCGACTAGAAGTGGTAGGTACCTACCTACCTACTTACCGAGACGGCACTCAGGTATAACACTTGAATCACTTCATTCAGCATTGTGCTCTGAGTACGAGCTAAACAATATTATAGCTAGTAGGTAGGTAAGTTTATGAATTGGACATGAACCTAATTCATTACAATAAACTTATTCTTATGAATTTGTTTATTAAAGTAAAAAAGATCCCAAATGCTAATCACGCTCTTATTACAAAGTACTTGATCAGATCCTAAGAAGTCGAAAATATTACAAAAATATTATCTTACTATTTTTTTTGCTCTCTTGAAAACTCAGAGCAAATAAAAAAATCAAGAGAGAATGTTGTGAACAAACATGTGAAGCCATCCAAAACTACGCCTCGCCGTGTACAAACACATCCACGTACAACGAAACTACGCCTTGGCTTGTCAGTCGAACTATGGCGGCGCAACACCGACGCACTCACACATGTATAAAAACCGGCCTCACTTGACTGTTCAACGACGTTCCCTCTTGATTTTTTTATTTGCTCTGGAGCTTGAAAAGTATACTTTTGACATCGTCGACGACAGTTATATTTAGCCCTTCAGACTTTTTATGATTTCTTTAATATACATAATTATAATTATTAATATAGGAATTTTATACTAAACCTAAATGTGAGCCTTTTTATTTCAATATTTAACAGTACTAAGCTAAGCATTTGAACAGTGAACAGTCATTAAAACTAAATCAAAAATATTCAAGGAATCAAGCTAGTTAGGGCAGGTGCCCCGGCTGTGGCCATCTTAGTATCATATGTTTATTAATTAGACAATTTAATGTTCAAATAATATTAAAAAAAAATATTTTTTTTAATTCACACAAGCAATATTAATATTGTTACATTGTTTATAATTACCATTTATGCTATAATTTTGACACCATAATGCCCACAACCGGGTCAGTGGCCATAACCGGGGCACCTGCTATAGGTGCTATACTTACATGCATTTTATCGAAGCTAGTATACACCGAAATATAAATAAATAATACATTATAAGTACAGTGTTGGCGTACTATTTGATACATACCTAACTCGTGAATTCCATACTAAGTATTTTGAAATTCTTCAGAAACATGGAACCCTAAAAAGGTCACTGAATATAATTTTCTTTTGACTCTTGTTTAGTGTCCTCTTATAACCACTTGCTTTAAAATCAGAAAATTAATCGCATACCCAAAGCGCATCGCGACAGCTTAATTCCAGTTCCTGTAAAGCTAAAGGCGAGCTAATCAAGGCATCTCTTATCATCCAGCATTACGGTAACGTCGGCATGTTATAATTCACGGGGTATCGGCGACCGGTCCCAACCGGGCCGACCGTTACGTCGCGACTCGCGGCCCACGTGCCAGCCTGCCAGCCAGGACCCAACGCCGCTAAATGCTGAACTAAACTTCCATTATGGAAACTAAAGATAAAGTCAACTTTGGCGGTTTTAACGTAGAGTCGTCCTAAATGCCGTGGTGATCTAGTGCTAGTGAGTCCCCTATAACAATCGTGAGGTCATGAGTTCAAATCCCGGTTCCGTAATAAATAGTTCTTTGGAATTTGTGCACGGATTTTCACACCACTGGCTTTTCGGTGAAGGAAAACCTCGTGAGGAAACCTGCATAGGTACCTATGTATTATAGAAGAAATTCGATGGCGTATGTGAATCTACCAACCCGCACTGGGACACAATGGTTCATCTTCTTTTCGAGTCGATTTTGCGTGCTAAAAAATTTTATATTCATGCTTTTGACCAAAAATTGTTAAAAATGGTTACCTCAATGGCGAATATGGATTAATCCCCCTTGTGTGTAGGCCTACGTCCTATAGTGGACTATTAAAGTGGCTGGTACAGTACGAAACAGTAGATAAGTACCTACAGTTTAACTTTGGAGTAATGGTCCAGTCCACATAATAATATTGTCATTTTCTTTTTGCCGCAGTTTTTCGGAACCCGAAAAACAGCGGTATTTTTTCACAACTAGATAGTGTTTATTAATTATGATCAATATGATTATGTGACTTTTATTCAGATTTATTAGAAAACGTGATATATGGATTAATATGGATGAGATGCACATGCAAATAGAGCTCATTTCAACTTTTTGCTAAGCACGAAATATGACATGCTTAGATCTATTTATATGAAATGATATAAAAGTATTTTAGTAATACTGTAGTATAACTGAGATTTTCTCAACTAAATAGAAAATGTAAATGTTTAAACAAAGTAAAATAAAAAAGGCCTTTAACTTGCTATACTCTAGAGCATCTAGAGCCATAAATTCACTAAGAAATATTTTCAAGTAGTACCTACCTAGATTTTTATAATGCGAGTTACAGACCAACAGCATAGATTTGTGCATAGTTCGCAGTCTGCACAGATCTATGAAAAACTGAGTCAGCTATGCTTAGCTTACTTAACCCTTGGTCTGCAAGTTCTGCAACTCGCCCAAATCTTTAGTCCAATATATTTTTCACCAAAAAGGATCTAATGCAGCAAAAGTAAGAATTATAAAATCTAATTTTCAATTTGTTCCGGCGTAATCCTCAGTCCTGGATAACAGATGCTTGTAGACCAGAGGTTCTTAATCGGTGGTCCGTTAACTAATGGTGGGCTCTGAAAGCATCCTAAGTGGTCCGCGAAGCCATATTTTAAAGCCGGCCGATTATTTTCTGAGAGAATCCTTTTTGATGTGATAACGTTTTAAAAATCGATGAACGCTGCTGCACGCACGCAAAAATCGTTCGTATACTTCACAGAAAACCGATTTTTAATAGACTTTGAGAACGGCAGAACTTTTATAATAATATAGAATTATTACAAAGAGGTTTCTATCACAAAAAGGTCATTTACAGCAGCAAAAATAAAATTGTAACATTTAAATTATTATAGTCGGTTGAAACTGAAATGTACGGAATGACGCCGCTAAGTGTATGTATCATACCAAAAGCTGAATAAATTAATGATATGAAATGAAAAAAAGAAACTTAAAATCATAATGTGCGGCTGGCCTATAAATAACAATAAGTAGACACTAGACTCAACGCAACACACGACGAGGTTAACCTCCAAACCAATAAACCTGAGACCTTAGCATGAGTTTGTATAGTAAATGTAAACTACGTAAATATCGTTTTTGTGTGGCTTCATACATTTTAGTTTGTTCTTCCACGTTGTCACTAGAGGTAATCCAAAAATGTATGGACTCAGACGGAAACTACTGCAGTTTCCGTTTGTGTATCTAATAGACTCATTTTATAGGGTAAATTAAACTTCTTGGCGACTGTTAAGTAAGGCGCAAAGCCCAATCCTCGCGCGGATGCTCTATGAGCTTCTGTCAGGATTGAGTAACGCGCAGCTTCTAGCTAACTTCACAGCCACTAAGAAGATTGATTCGGCCTATAACTTCCCTGGTAGTGGGCTTTGGTAAGACAGTTGCCAAACGGTCCTTCGGGGCTAAAAGTTTAAGAGCCACTGCAGTACACATATAAAACTGTAGACAGGTATGTGAGTACTTACACATCTGTCGAGGCAGCTGCGGCGCAGATTGTACCTGTGGAGGCCCGAAGTGCTAGTGACGGACTTTATTCCTGATTTATGTGTCCGATGATTATACTAGCTTTTTGATATCGTGGGTACTGATTGACCACCTGTTATGACAACTAAATTATTGTTGCAATAGCTCATATTTTATTTGGAGTGGCGATGTGGAAAGATTGAACCAACGGGGCCCTAGTAGTGGATATGGCCCAATTTTACCCTTTTAGACTTTCTGATTCGAATGGAAATAAAATAAACAATACAAACTATAATTAATCAAGAAGTTATACTTAGATAAAAAAAAAAACAATCGTATCACGACTTATTTTTTCTCAAATTTTCTTTTTCCATCTAAGTAATTTCCATCTAAGTCAGTTTTCAAGTGACTAAGAAGAGTAACTTTACGAGTTAAACCGTACCGGTACCGTTAATAGTATACCATTTTTTTTAATTAGGATAGTCATATGACGCTTGAAGAAGGTATAGTAGCCGGCAAACAACTTAAACGTTAAACCATAGAGCTACCTCTCTTTTGTTTTCTCTGCTAACGAAAGGGAGAGAGTGATATTTTTTTGTTCAACTTACGTGCCGGGATCTAACCTAACTGAAAAAAATTACACAAACCCATAGAGCTATTCAGATATCTGTGCACAAACCAATGATGTTATATTAAAAAACACAAACGATGAAACGAATATCACGACGACCTCCGCTCTTCTGAACTCTTTTAAAAATCGACTTCATGTTGAACTTTGCGAAAACGTGACACTTACCATCAGTCGAGCAAATTGTTTGTCACTCTGTGGTAAAAAATAAAGAAATAACCCTGACTTTCATATGAACATCAGTGGAAATCGCAAGTTATGCGGACGCGTGCCATTATGGGGGCAGTGTAAAAATGAACTTGTTAACTTCTTGCGAAGTGAAGGGAACAGGTGGATATTAAATGTGTTTTCTGTGCGATAGTAATCAAGCTCCATGGTTTTAGCCTCCGACTCAAAATGAGGGGTGGTTTCAGGTTTTTTTTTTTTAATTTAATCAGAAACATAGTAAATATAATTATCTATTTAATTAAAAAAAAAACAAATAAGTGCGAGTCAGGCTCGCACACCAAGGGTTCCGTACAAATCCAGAAAATTTCACAAAATTGGGAAGTTGTTAAAATCTCTATAGGTACTATAACCACCGACAAAACAAAATGTTTTTTTTTAATTTTTCTCGTCATACATCGTAAATTACACATTGTTAAAATAATTAAAAACCAGTTATAGCATGTGCTAATGAAGTTCTTTTATATGATACCTTACATGATACGATTTACGCACTTTGAATTTTCAACCCATATTTTGTGAATTTTGGTCCTATTTTTTTGTGATTTAAATAAAATTTACAGTTTTCAGATTTATTCCTATATGTGTACTCTGAGACAATGCTTTTCGCCAAATTTCATAGTTCTATGTCAACGGAAAGTACCCTGTAGGTTTTGATTTTTGTGAGTGTCGAAATATGCGGTTTTTTACGACATAAACGGCTCTAACTTATTTAAACGATACCTGAGAAGTTTTTCTTTTACACAACTGCAAGAGACCATAGATATACGTATACGGTTTAAATTTCAACTCGATATCTTTACGCGTTCCCGTGATAAAGAGTCTTGACATACACACAGACGGACAACGGGACAGACGGACAACAAAGTGATTCTATAAGAGTTCCGTATTTTCCGTTTGAGGTACGGAACCTAAAAAATAGCTTACTGGTATAAAACCTCTTTCCCTACTTTTGCTAAATGTCTACAGAATCAGACACAATAAAATATTACCTATCGCGGTAGTATGAATTTAAATTTGATCTGGATGAGGAGGCTTAAAAACTGACACTCGGCTTATGCGAATTTTATGAAATCAAAATTCTATTGCACCAAAAATGTAATTCCGAATTTCTATTAGAAAAACGATGAAAATAAATCAAAGTCACATGTCATTCAGAAACCTCTTAGCTATCGGACTCATCTAAGTTTGTCAATAAATATTTATCTACATATTGGCCCAGATGTGACAAGACAGGATGACCAGGCACCAGAGGGCGCGGGGGTGCGGCAGATGCACTCGCAGCTGGCAGGCGCGTGCTGGCATTATGTCGCACCACCTTTGCCACCTTTTGTAAAAAAAAATACAAAGCTCTATGCTTTTGTTCTTTTTTCGTTTTATGTTGGCATGATTGATTTTTGTGTGATTTTAAGATGACAGCGTGATGAATCGAGGCGTTTCGTTTGGATTTTTCTTCTGTGGATGATGTAGCTAGTTTTTGGCTTGGAAATTGACTGGAACTTTTGCTGCTTGGTAGAGAGAAAGAGAAGGCTCTCCTGACTGAATGGCGACGTCGAATCCCGGATCCGCACCAATCTATAGGCTGCGCCACACTAGTTGGCGGATGTGAAGTTGGCTACTGGCTACTAAACTTGTGTGGCGCGGCATTTATCAATGAGTTCTTTGGAATTTATGTTTGTTTCTTTTCGGTGAAAGTAAACCTGGGGAAACTTGCATTCGTTCTGAAGCTCACTTATAACTGCGCCTTTATATGATATAGCGCACCTTGTAGCTTACTTCACATCCGCCGACTTGTGTGATGCGGCCTCAGAGCAAATAAAAAAATCAAGAGGGAACGCCGTTGAACAGTCAAGTGAGGCCGATTTTTTAAACTTGTGTGAGTGCGTCGGTGTTGCGCCGCCATAGTTCGACTGACAAGCCAAGGCGTAGTTTCGTTGTAGGTGGATGTGTGTGTAATTGCCTGTACACGGCAAGACGTAGTTTTGATTGTCTTCACTTGTTTGTTCACAACATTCTCTCTTAATTTTTTTATTTGATCTGAGGATTCGGCCTGTAAAAGAAATTTGATGATAAGTAAGTTAGTTCGTATAGGCCCTGGTGTCAGAGTTTTTAGGCCGCCTGAAGGCCTCTGACATGGCTAAACGGTTAAAACAACCGGGACCTACAATTTAACGTGTCATCCGAGCCGCTACCGCTCAGTTGGAAAATGCCACCCGCGGTCACCCATCCAAATACTGACCGTGCGGAACGTTGCTTAATTTCGGTGATCGCTGACAAACACCTAGTCAAACTACGCTACGAGCGCTACAAAATGATGATGATGAATACGAAGTCGAAAAGGCTAAATCAATTTTCTTGGCGTCTATGAACACGAGGTACCTACAAGTCATTGTGCAGTAGGAAAAATCGTTAGGTAGGTATGTAAGCTACGCGAGAGGCGGGCATGTGTACAGCAGGCGCCAATAAATTTGATTCAGTCTACACCTACTTAGATTTAGTACCAAGCGGTAATGAAATACTCTCAGTGTGTTCTGTTCATTCATAAAATTATCCCACGTATTAAAATCTGCTGACCTGTTACACTGGCTAGGGTGGCCATATTTTTTGACCGACGGAAAAACCGACGCGGTACTCGTATATTTTTTTGCTATTAATAACGGCAAGAGAAATGGGACTAAGGGGACAACACTGTACGAAACCTTTCGTGCGCAAGTCTAACTCGCACTTGGCCTATGTACGTACCTATAACCACGCATAACTTATTATAAGTGGTACGGCATTTTTATTGGAAAGGGTTATATTTCCAAAGGTCTCATTTCAATTTTATCGAAATCGGCTGTGCCATTTTTAATAAATCAACAATAATGTGAAAATTGCTATACATCGATCCGTGAATTCTGATCCGTTCTTCTGTTCCGTTCGTGAATCCTGTACACGGTTGAAATCGGTCATGCCATTTTTTGTGAAAAATAACTATGATTAAGGGCCTCTAGAATGACATCTAAGTATACAGGGTTATCTGCTTGCCCTGAAGGTACCTACTACGCCAGAAGGGGGTGATTAAGACCATCATTATGAAAAACCTTTACTACGGGGCCAACCCGAATTAGAGAAAAAGAATCAGCTGTTCCAAACAAAATTGCAACTCGGGAATCGACAAAATGTGTGGGGCAGCTGTTTTTTAGGGTTCCGTACCTCAAAAGGAAAAAACGGAACCCTTATAGGATCCGGAGAAGCCGTGGTGGTCTAGAGGTAGTGACACCCGCCTTACAATCGTGAGGTCGTGGGTTCAAATCCCCGGTCCCGTACCAATGAGTTCTTTGGAATTTATGTACGGAATTTCACACCACTGGCTATTCGGTGAAGGAAAACATCGTGAGGCAACCTGCATACGTCCCTAGAAGAAATTCAATGGCGTATGTGAATCCACCAACCCGCACTGGGCCAGCGTGGTGGATATGGCCCAAACACCCTTCGTGGGTAGGCCTACGTCCTGCAGTGGACTATTAAAAAGGCTGGTACAGCTACAGTACATAGGATCACTTTGTTGTCCGTATGTCCGTCTGTTCGTCTGTCCGTCTGTCCGTCTGTCCGCCTGTGTGTATGTCAAGACTCTTTATCTCGCGAACGCGTAAAGATACCGAGTTGAAATTTAAACTATATACGTAAAGCTATGAATTCTTGCAGTTGTGTAAAAGAAAAGCTTCTCAGTTACCGTACTTCATTTCCGACCACTTGTGTAACGGGGCCTATAACTTCTTAATTTCTTTCCCACCGATTTGTATGATTCTGGCTACACAGTATGGCCACCCTAGTCCGATGGGATGTTTAGACTGCGACACTGCGTATTCGCAGCGTCAGCATGGCGCTTTTCGCGAAATGAAACACGTAGACAAAATAGCGGCTAGACTATCAGAAATGCTTTATCAGTGCTTTGGCTACAGGGCCTGTAGCATAGACGCCAACGGTTGTACTTAGGCCTTCTGCATACATCGCTTTCAAAGAATTGTTAGCTATAGGTACTCAACAGCGTATACTGAGCGCCACATAAATTGAAAGATGGGAAGATAGCCGCAGATGACACTTCGCCGTGATTCGCTAATTATTGCGCATGTGTGCACAATGCCTATATAAATGGCGAATTAGTGAGCTCGGGCGTAGGGAGCGCGCGGGAGGCTCGAGGTTGGCGGGCGGGTGTGCGCCGGCGTCTCATCTCTCTGTCACCCGCTAACGTCTATATTTTGGCGTTCTCCCCATCTTTCAATTTGTGTGGCGCTCAGTATATCTGTAGATAGGTATCATAGACGATACAATTATGTTCGTCTATGGTAGATAATTATATACCTAGGGAACCTATCAGTAACTTAGTTAGGTATATATGTATAGGTAAGTAAGTATAGGCCGAATCAATCATCTTGGCGGCTGTGAACTTAGCTACAAGCTGCGGATAACCCAATCCTGACTGAAGCTCATCAATGGTGGTGGTTAGAACACTTAACACACGAAGTATAGGTAGGTACCTACCTAGTAGGTATCTATAGACCGAATCAAAGGTGACAATATACCACTTGTAGACGTCACCTTTGATTTTTTTTTAGCACTCTAATAAAGATTTTAAAAAAAATCAAAGGTGACGTCTACAAGTGGTATATTATTCAGAGAAAAATCGAACCAACATCATTTGATATATGATGATATACTCGTAGGTATACATCATTTGAAAGCTTGTTTTATGGGCTTCCCAGATTTTTTCACCCCACCATTTTTTTTTAAACACGATAAATTAATTGTACTTAGGTATGAAAAATAACAATACAGCTTCTTACTTTTTCTAGTTCAGCAATGATAAAGTATCTACCTACTATCGTTATTTTAATTGCATTATTAGCTGATTCTTCCACATTCATGGCTTAATTTGCTAAAATTAAAAATTATAACTTACCAGTGTGACCAGTTAGTGGGTACAATGTGACAAACAAACACTTTAAAAGTGTGTCTAATTGGTAAAAATGCTTTTATTTAACAATTTGGAGGTTGCTTAATCAGGGTTGATAGAGATAAACTACTTATTGAACCAAATCGACTGCCTCGGTGGCTCAGTGGTTAGTGACCCTAACTTCTGGACCAAAGAGGCGTGGGTTCGATCCCCACCCAGGGCAAATATTTATGTGATGAACATAAATGTTTGCTCTGTGTCTGGGTTACTATCTTTAAAAGTATGTATTCAAAAATATGTATATGTAGTATATCAGTCTCTGGCAGCCATATCACAAGCTTTGCTTAGTTTGGGGTCAGAGGCCGTGTGTAACATGTGCCCTATTTTTTTTTTTTAATTATATTCATTTATCCTTATAAATACGAAATTAATTTTAAAAAAATCGGAGGGCTCTTTTTTGTTTTTAACTGTTGTAGGTAATACTTAGACTCAGAAAAATATGAACTTTCTCGAAATGTAACGAGTGTTGTGGTTAGAATTTTTTATTATTATTATACCAGCCTCCATAATAATTATATTTTGTGGACATGTCCTTTAACAGCGTTTGTGAAGTAAGCTACAAGGTGCGCAAATCCCCATTCAGCATCGCTGTTGACCATAGAACAGCAGAACTAGATTTCATCTCTCTCTTCTGTGCTGTTGACATATGAAATTGCTACTAGGTACGCAATGGTTCGCCTCGACTTCACTCCACGCTCGCCATTAAGTTTAATTCGACCTATAATCTAAAAAAAACCCATTATTTTATCATTATTCATTATTGTAAAAAAAAATGGTTAGTCAGGAGTTGCAAGTGTCGAATCTTAATTTCCCGGAAAATGCAGTTTTGGCATAACCTACCTACAGGTAACAAATGAAATGGGCTCAAAGTTTAAATATCAGTTTCAAATGTTACAATGAATGTTACGGGTGTCAAGTTAATCAAACATCCGCAATTTTGCTCCAACAATGCGCCCAAGTGCCTAAATAAAAAAAATGAAATAATTGTCTAAATTATGGAACTAAAATATTTTCTACGAGGCTATTAATTTGAGCAAAAAAAATTCGAATGTGGCGCCCTCATTAACTTAAGCTTAAGTTGGTCCTTCTGACATAATCCTGCCATTGAATATAACAATAGTTTCTATATGCTTTGTACACAAAAATTCTAAAGAACAGTTTTATGTTTTTCCTGGAAACGCTTTCGAGGCCCGTGTTTCTTAATTCATTCTTGATTTGTGAATTTTAAATCTTACGACATATGGAATAAAGGCTAGTTTCTTAATTTATTTGGCAAGGTTTCATTTTTGTGCCAAAATCGAACTAATTTCGCGATGTATGGACAAAAAACCGGCACCTTTTGGTCTTAGGTCCGAATCTATGCAAAACAAAAGTTTATTGTTGTCTATAGTCTTTGTCCCTACATTGCTGAGCTACATTGTTACCTGCCTGAATTTATTTGTTGAATATTATTCACTGTATACAATGCTTTCAATGAAAAATTATGATTTTGTAAATTGACTTAGCAACAAAGCGTGGAGCGTCCACCAGCTTGGCTTGGATGGGTGGACGATATTGCACGGATCATTTGTTCAATCTGGACAAGATCGGCACAGAAACGAGACGAGATGAATGACGTATAAAAGAGGCCTATGCTTAGCAGTACGTAACGCTGAAACAGAAGCTGATGATTAATCTATTTTTTTTTTCGATTTTTAGACTTTTTTATTTTTTATATTCATGTACATAATGTAGTTAGGTTTTATATTTTAAGCATTTGTATATTAGGTAGTTTACAATAATCATTCAAAGTTATTTAAGTTATGTAAATAAAAATAATTAGAATCGTGATTGTAGATTGCAAATAGTACAAAAACATGACACTTTTTCAAGGTATTCAATCACCAAGCTGGTGGGTCATTTCATCACTATCATCATCATATCAGCCATAGGACGTTCACTGCTGAACACAGGCCACCTATATGCAGCGTTGCTTTGCAAAGTGCAGGAACTCTTAGAGGTGTAGGTATTCATTATTATTATTTTTTGCATTTGCTGAAAGATACGTTAGGTATGTGAAAAAATTGATTTAATTGAATTGGAAAGTTTAAACCAAATTCTGCTTCAGAAAGGTTATCTTTTAAACTAAAAATAATACAAAGGTACAGTAAATAACTGTATTATAATTGATGCGCTTTAGCCAGCCAATAACACTTACGACGCTAACAGCATTTCTAAATGGTCGTAAAAAGTAGCAGGCGCACGTAATAAAATAACGTATAGTTTTATAATCCGTATCTGTAAGTAATTTAGGAGATAACAATTCATAGGATATCTATTTTAAGCTTCTTTAAATATTAAAGATCATTCCAGCTCACTTATTGTGAAACGTGCTTAAAGAATTGTTTTGTTCTCTACTACCTGGTACTGATGAATTGTTGGTACCTTCTTATTCATTATGTGAAAACGATAATGATATTTATTTTTAAAACAATATTTTTTTTGCTAAAATTCAATGATTAGAGAGAGTAATAAAGGTACAAGTTTAGTAGAGTAGATCAGTGCATGGGTATTGGGCTTAATGCTTCTCTATAATAGACGACAGACTGAAACATTCTAAGATATTATCATTGTAGGTACTCATAATTATCAACAAATATAAAAGTCCCAAAAATAACTTGGAATAAAAAATCAATATTTTACTGTGGGGCCAACCCAGAAATCGTGAAAATCGCAAGAAATTCATAAGTTTTGATGAAATTGGGCTTTCTAATCTTGAAAACTTTTCAGTAACGAAAGCAGCTTTTCGTTACGAGAGCAGCTCATCGTTACAAAAGCTGCTTTTTTACGTTTTCAAGATCGGATCATGCAGAGAAACACAAAAATGATACAATGTAGCTAATCAACAAGTCGTTTTTCAACAATCTAATTCAATTCCTTATTTGCAAGTTAATGGGTAACAATAAAGGTCTTGAGTATAACATTATCTGCCAATAAAAGCCTAATACAAGGTATGAAAATGTACACATTTGCTCAATTTCACAATTTTATTAACTATACCTAACAACAATTCCGATAACTTCAAAGTCTACAAACAATAATCATTTTATGGGTTCCGTTTCAAGGAAACCTTATTAAACTTTAACTCCTAGTTTAGAATACTTCAGCACGTTGATGTACATAAATCTATGAGATTGGATATGTAGTAAAAAAAAACATTGTTTAAAAATGGCTTAGCTAGATAAGAGTTCTCAAAAGTTTCTTTGAGAGTGTCCGGGGTTTGCCGTCAATGATCATTACTTATCTAAGGCAGGGTTAAGCAGGGTTTCAAACAGTGGGAGTCCCATATTTAAGGCGAAATACTAGTGACGAGGAAATTGAGAAATAGGTATTTGGACTAAACTATTGCCGTCGCGATGCGCCCAAACCAGGGAGCTTCAATGTGTGTGGTGATGCAATTGTATTTGTGTGCGTACTGCGCTCGAACTCTCCCCGCACCCTACCTGCGCCCCAACGAGCTCGCTGGCCGACCGATATTATATTTTGAATTGTAGCAAAATATGATATTACGCAAGATAACTCTGCGCGCGAGTCGTGGCGCCACTTACGTTATTTCATTAGTATTCTGTATTCCCTGGCAGAATTGAATTGGTTCCTGATTTTGGCCGTACGTAGAGCTATCTTGCGCGTATTCTACGTATGCTCTGGTTACCTAGTAGGTATGGCGGATAGGCGATAGCAAACAAAAATATAAAAGATTAATTATTTTAAAGATTATTTATTTTTCTGCCATTAGGAAGCTACAGTATTTGTGACATGGGTTAATTTTTCTTTATAGGCTAATTTATTTTCTTTCAAATAATTATTGTTTGACAAAAACGTAATAGGTATGTACCTAACTAACATCATATACAATTGGCTATTTGATATCCGTAGGCGCTGCAGTTTACATAATATATTTTTACTGAAATTACTTTTTTCTAAGTATTAATTAATTATTTTTTATGGAAATATCTTACATTACTATGTTCTTCTACGGTCTATAGTCTCTAGCGCGAGTCCCACTTGCATATGGCTAATAAATATGCCAAATGCAAGTGGGACTCGCGCTCGAAAGGTTTCATATCGTATGAGAGCCAATTATTTCGATGCAATTATATATTTTTTAAATTGATACATTTATATAAATTATATATTGATATTTTATATTACTAAATATTCTGAGAATATTTCAAGCGTCTACCTTTTGTGTATATTAATAAAAATTGTGCAAAAAATCACGTCTGTTGTATGGCATGAAAAAATATTTATTTCATTCTATTTTTTGACCGACGTAACGGAGGAGGTACTCAGTTTGACGCGTATATTTTTTATGTACTAGATGAGAACCCGGCTTCGCTCGGGTGAAATGTGACTCATAATACACACACACACATCATAATTTTACTGTTACTCGATCACCACCTTTACGAAAAGCCCTTCGCTGCATCAATTTTTCACAATTATGACAATGATTACCAAATGCAAGGAGCATAGATGAAGGATAGGTCTTCGCTCCGAGCGAAGCAAAGCAAGGAGTTTAAGCTGATAACAAAATGATGTAGGTATCATAAAGCAAAACAATGATGAAAGACCGATGAAAGACATTCATTTTAAGAAATAGGTACTTTCGGCATGATGGGTGTAAACAACATCCCACAGTAATTGCTCAAAATTAAAATTGCTCAAAACTAATTTTTGGCGGGAACGCGGAAAAATTATGTCGCCTCATTGTACTACTATTTTGTTAATCTTGTGTTTTTATTAGTAATGATTAGTGAAATACTTTGATATTTCGTTGATTATGAGCTTTTTTACGTGCATAAGTGTAGGCAAATGATATAATGTGACGTATGATGTGTTGTAACCAAAACTCCATAGACGTCTCTAGTAAAGTCTCCGCTGCTTTACTGAGGTATGACTTGAACTATGTTTGGACTTGACCGTGACTTTTATGGACTTTAACGTGACTACGACAGTGACTATGTTGATAAAATATTATCAAAAATTATTATAACTTAATACTTGACACTGGCAAATGCACAACACAATGCGACGCCAAAACATAAAATAAGATATTTGACAGTAGTCAATTATCATGTCATTTGAGTATCAAGATCAGTGATGCCAATTTAGCACATTTTGATCTTGCTTAGCATATTTATTTGCAATTTAGCATACACCATATTTTTGGCATGTAAAATAATTATTCAATAAAAGTTTATTACCATGAAAATTTATTTCAGCAATATCGTTTTTAACGCTACCACATTCAAATGCCGAAATTGAACGGGTTTCTTTTAGTCAAATGAATGTATTAAAAACTAAGCTACGCAATTATTTATCGGTAAAAAATTTAAAATGTTATTTTATACTTATAAGATTCGATTTAAAAAGGGCAAAGAAAAATTGCTACTCTTAAGCCGGAAACATACTATCGGACGCGGCTGACGGACGCGACTGACAGCCGAGACTTAGCAATGTGCACAGTCTTAAAACATCCGGCTCGCCAGATCACTCTAGGACATCCGAACGCTCAAGGTCGTCCGTTTCCAGCTTTACGCAGTTCCAGATAATGCACTGCGCTCTGTAGGTACCAAGGAGATCTATACAGTATGAGCAGTGACGCTAGCTCGTCTTCAAGCACTTTAATTGTCGATGATGACCAAGATACTTACATTTTATTCGATAGCATATAATTAGTTCATAGTCGATTAAAACACATATTTTGTTAATTAACAATAATTTTACTATTTTTGTTCCGTTTCATTTGATATTGAAAAATGTTATCACAATTTTTAGTATATTTATTTTGCCACAATTTTAACACTATTTTAGCATAGTCTTTATTTGTGCTATTGGCAACACTGCTCAAGATATGTTATCCGGTGTCATTATGGAGACCGTGTTTTTATTTGTCAACACCGTTATAATTTATTAAAATACTCGATAATCCGAATTTTCCGGATATATGTTGTCGACTCGAAATCATTATTTTTTTATGTTTTATCATTCAGATAAAGTTTCGATCGAGTCTACCGTACCCCTTGACGAAATTATTAATATAGATAACCAAGCGTAACTTTTTACACAGTAGTCCGATTTTGATAATTCTTTGTTAGAATTTTTTTCATTGGAAAGAATATACTTCGAAATTGATCCCATTGAAATTTTATTGAAATGGGCTGAGCCATTTTGTTAAATCAATAATAATCGATCCGTGCGAACTATTCGCGAATTCTGTACTGTTGAAGTAGATATTTATTTTATTCTATTTTTAGTTTTGTTGTTATAGTGGGAACAAATACATCATCTGTGCAAATTTTAACTGTTTAGCTTTTACGGTTCGTGAGATACAGCCTAGTGACCAACGGACAGACGGACAAAGGAGTCTTAGTAATAGGGTCTTGTTAATCTAAAACTTCTTGCCTTTTGTATTGTAGGTACCTATAGAAAGAAATTAGAATAAGAAATTAGTCCCATAGTATAAAAATAATTGAGGATTCAATTAAACAGATGCGAGGTTTACTGTTTAGAGAACAGCTTGTCATACTTTGGTTCTACTTTAAAAACGTTTAAAAAATTGAAACAATTAGCTAATTAAAGCAGCAGTGGGTAGGGCACATATAATAGTAAAACAGGATAGAACATCCACAATTATTACTAGATTAAAGTATGCCTTTTCTGTCACCGCTGTCCGCTTATGAAATGCTTTACCTGTATCTATTAGAACTTCACAGTCACAGCACATTTTTAAGGAAAGAGTGAAAGATTTTTATCTTGATCAGTGTTCAAAATGATGAAATTGCGTCTTTTCTCTCTCTTCTCTTTTTACTTTGTCTCTCTTTTCCTTCTCAATATTATTATTATGTATTTTTGTTTATTTATATTTTTGTAGTATTTATTTGTTTATTATTTACATTTATATTATTATTAGATTGATACCTCCCATTTATACTCTTGTTTGTGATCTCTTTCCGTTCAGTGGTTGCCTGGAAGAGATCGCTATCAGCGATAAGGCTGCCATTTGTGGCACTAATTTAATTTAAGATAAGTTAAGTATCTACTCTGTACTTAGTGCACACAATAAAGAGTTCTATCTATCTATCTATGACATAAAGACCTATATCTATATATACACATGAGATCATAATTATCAGTCGGAATTTGTACATTCATAATATTATTTCATGCTATATAAGGTATTTTCAGCGAGCCATTTTTTAAGCTATGTTTAAATTTGTTTGCATCTAAAAATTTCATGTGAAGAGGTAGACTATTGTACACTTTTATGGCTGTATTAAATGAACTTCGATGATACAAAGTATTATTTACTTGTACTACACGAATATTGAATTTATGTTGAGGACGTAAAATTTGCGATCTAGCTGATTTATTAACAAAAAAGTAGTTTTGGTTATTTTTAACAAATACACAATCTTCATCTCTTAAAGTAAGTTTTTTTTAGGAAATTCTTAATTGAAATTATGTTGCCATTTTGATAATTGAGCATTCCCAAAACTAATCATTGTGAGAATTGGGCATTCATAGAATTAGACATTCGCAGAATTGAGCATTCCCGGATTAGTTAGGCATTATGAGAATTGGTCATTCTGCACCTAAACTATTTAGATGTCTGCCGAAACAACACGATATATATATACTAAAAAATTACTACACAGAATTGTGTAGTCGCTGCAATAAGTCGCAGTAACTAAACGCATATATTCCATTCATAAGATCTTTTTATTCAAAAGTAACAAAGATACATCGGTAAAATTACAAGATTTAAAAAATTAACTAATATTTTTATTAAACATCGATATCGATGGACATCACTAGAGCATCGACAAAAATATCGTCTATTACTACATCCCTAGTGCATGTGTACGTATAGGTTTGAACCTCCCTCACCTCAACCCCACCTCCGCATCGTGCGATAGGGACAATTGCAGCTCAGAGCAATTTATACCTACAAAAATCTTGGCAAAACAACGTTTCGTATTACGCTGTTTTCTTCATCAAAAATTAAATTAATCAAGTATTTTTTAATATCAAAATTTACAAAAAATATGTGTTCATGATTATGTCATTTCATATTTTGTTAGAAATTAATAAGTTTATTCTGGTGGGTCTTTAAAGACGTCGGTAAAAATGGTGAATTTTTTTGAGACTTTGAAGGATCATATTTTGCCTGATAATTAATTTATCAAAAAAATGAAAAGACAGGGTAGTTTAAACAGCTAAATTTAATTTTATGGCAAAAAATAGTAACTCTAAAAGCATTTTCCAGAAAGAAAATAGCGCAATACGTTTGTATGGAAAATTACAGACCACCTCAGCTCTTAAGTATCAAATCTGCCACAGAATGTCTCGATGAGAAAGCTACCAAAGCCAATCTCCTGCTTAAAGTGGCTAAGCAATATTAATTTATGGATAAGTGTGATGATAAGATTATGAAATTGGTATTAGAGAAATAGGTAGGTTGTATTAGGTAGTAGTGGAACTTGCGTGTGTGTGACTGATTCACAAAACCGTGGTTGGCAGTAGGCATTGATGGATTTTGGCAACACGTTTGCCTCGGTTTCACCTCGATTTGAGGTTTTCACGTTAGTCCATAAAATGACTAGGTACATTATTATGTCATCAGTCTAACGAGTTGTTCATTAATAACGTGAGAGTTTTTAGCAATATTTCAACCCTTCTTCTACAAGACAACCCTCCCCACCCAAAATTACGGGTTATTTTAAAACAATTCAAATTCAGAAAAATTGGGTGTCTGGACAGGAAATCGTGATTACAGGATCAGACACTGGTGCGTTCAGTTTGCGAATTAAAAAATAAGTATCTATCATGACTTTTTCCTTTCTCCCGGGGGATATTTCAAGGTTTTTCGAAAACACCCTTTCCTAATAGGTGAATCCCTAAAGTCGACCATTTTCAGTATCTGTGCTCACACTCACAGTACTAAAGTATTCCTGAGTGGTGGTATAAAATAACTTTACTATAAATCAATTCCACTGCAACTGGGTAATGTCGGGGTTGGACCCGGGACTTTCCGATAAGCAGTTTTTGAGGGTGCATCGCATCTACAAAAAACATGTAACAATGGAGGTTTTACAGTTCCAAAGATCTGTCCTATTTTTTTGGAACTGCGATTATTCTATATTATATTTCACGCAAAGGTACAGAACAAGGTAAATACTAGTTTTAGTCTTTGATTTATTAATTTATTAACAATCAATCAAAGTTTTTAGCATATAATTATTTTCTTAATGTTATATTACTGATGAAACAAATTAACTTACCTAAGTCTAGATTTTGTAATTTGTTTGATGTTTATCTCTATCTTATCTCAAAATAGGTACATATTTTTTAAAATCGCGCTAACAAGAATTACTGAAAACATGTACTAAGAACAAATCCAAAACTTCCCTATAACTTATGTTACGTTATTTTACATAGAGTATTTAAAATTATCTAAATATTCATTCATAGAAACCACAATAAAAGAAGAAAATACAACACAATAAATTAATAATATCTATCAAATGGTAATTACGTAATCAATGAACTGTGTCGTCACAATGTCATGTGTATTGTTTCCTCTCGTGTCCTAGTGTGAATTATTGCCACATGGCTCGTGGCGACATAATCGTGGGATTTTTTGAAGAGTCGGACCATCTTTCTGTGCAATTGATTGAGGGAGCCACTGAAGTGTTTTCTATTCAAAACTGACAGTTATCTTTCAAAAATTCTGTTTAAAACATTTTGCCGCCTGTATTGGTAAGTTAGCTGGTTGATGCTGAATCCCGCCATTTCGAACTGCGCATACGCAGGTAGCAGGAATGGACGACTCGATCGTTTTGTATCGAAATGATGCCAGGTAAGTAGTGAGACTTTCCTCATATTTTTTTTCTGATCTGGTGGCAACTGGTTCTTCTCTGACTGTTGACCTAAAAAAATCTAAAGTTGAATCTAATATTGTTCAAAATTGGTAACAAAATTATGTTATTACATTTTTATGAATCTAGAAAATATAGCCTGATTAACAATGCCGCTGTATAAGTAGAACAGGCTTTTGCAGACATTATGATCTAATATCCTAAGTATGACATTTAAGTAAAAATTGAGAACTTTTATCAATGTAATGTAAATTGCGTTGTAGTTTTATTAGCAGTTTATTTATCCTCTTTACCTATTTATACAAATTTGGATAATTTATTCCATTCATGTTTAACACGACCTACATACAAGGATAACTAACATCGCCACGAACTTCGAGACCAAAGCGCGTCAAAAGGTAGAACTATGCGTCATTATACGTCACAGTGTCAAGGATTGCAACTTTCAAAATGATTCAGATAATTATTTTTCCCGAATATGTGGTGTTTTTCCGAGCGGTCAACCCAAGTCGGGAAGTTCAGGAACCACTTCCCAGAACGATAAAGGGCGTGCGGGTGTGCGGGGCACGGGAGGCTCGCGGGGGGGAAGACGGCGCGACAGCTGCGCGAGCGTCGCTCCCCGCGCCTCGCGCCCCATTCCGTCGCCGAACGCCGCGCGAGGCGCTCGTCCGCGCCGTTCCGTAAATTACGCGCGACATTCCGTCGGGCTAGCGTGTCGATTCGTGAGTGGCAGCGTCGCGGGCGCGGCACAGGAGCGGCGCGTCCTTTGTTCTCGGCCCGTGTGGCTGGGCGGTGACTGGCGCTATATTCGGTTGTAGTGCGATATTGCACCAGTCCCGGCCTATCCAAGCGGGCCCGGCACCGCTACTCGGAGGCTCAGCATCCACGGCGCGCGGTCCCGTTAGCCGGCCGCCGGCGGTCGTTCACTGCGCTCCGGTCACCATGCATAGGGCGCGATTTGGTGTAACCCTTGTGACTTGTGTATCAAATTGCACCAATCCCGGCCTGCCTGTGGTCACTGTTGCCTTCCGAACACGTGCAGAAGACTGAAGACTTTATAAACTTTAATTGTCATAATCATAAGAGGTAAGCTAATGGTAACCAACCTCCTTTATGTTGTCTGAGAGATAATAGATCACTAGAAAGTCGTTGGGTAAGTGAATCATTTCGTAAGAAAGTTACGGCTGGGTCGATCGGGTGAGCCGTGTAGACGGCCCATTGCACAGACCGGTTTCACGTAAATCTGGTACATACCGTGCTAAGTATACCTATAACTACATATAGCGACCATCGACCATGTATCGAACCAATGAAGGACATCACATTCGCTCGGGGAATGTAAGCGAGAAATTCGTCAAAACCAAGTTCGAAACTCGTTTTTGAATTTAGAATTAATGTCTAAAACAGCTGATTTAGTAATAGCTACTTGTACCTTGTATCTATGTGATCTATGCTGATTAGTTGTTCATTCATTCATTCATTTCCAAGGTATTCTGTCTGTCTGTCCGAATGCGGACTTGTTTAAGGTATTCCAGTACATAATATGAAGTACTTTTTGTATTATTCCTTACCCTCCTCGTTTAAATACGACGCTGATTCTCTGCAACTTGGTAGGTATAAACCTACTCACCAAAAAAAATAAAATAAAAACAGTATTGAAAATCGCTAGACCCACTAGGTATATCAAGGTATTAACGACAATGATGTATACCTAATAGTTCTGTTTGCACTTACTATTTTTTTAATTTTTGTGAGGTTGGTTGGTATAATAATATGCAATATAGGTAATACTCGTACCTACCTGTTTCATAAAACGCAGTTTCAGCCCTCTTAGTTAAAGTTTAACTCAAATTATTTTGTTGAAAAGTACCTAGATAGCTTTTTGCGTTGCGTTAACATTGCGAAAAATACGAGCTAAAATTTTCCATTTATTGCAGATATTTATTTGAATTTAAATAATGGCAACAACCAAATAAACCGTTCAATTTAGTTAAAAAATGATACCGCAAAATCGCCATCATGTTGAATAAACACACGAAAAAAGACGAACAAGACACACAAACTAAAAAACCGTGTCAACGACATTACGGTGTTTCGACAATAATTTTTCAGAACAGTTACATTTGATTTGGTTATTACATTATTATTATCAATTACATAATTCTCGTCGCTTGAAGTCTCCAATTTACTTGAGACATTAAAACGATTTGGGTTCCTTTGAACGGGTTCAGCATTTTGGCCAAAAGCTTTTTCACAGGCACCGACAGTCCACACCTCTTGTGTGTTACCAGATGGATTAAAAAAATCCGGAGATATTATCGGATTTGTAAAAACCTACTACTTTTACAAGATTTTCCTCAATTCGCATCTTTAAAATTTGCCCCTTTGTGCAATATTTTAAATTCCCGAGTTTTAACTAGGTAGTAGTTCGGATAACGATAAGTAGAGCATAAGCTTTATTGCACGGGTCTCAGTGGAGTCTGGGTGGTGTTTGGTGTAAAAGTAGCCAACCCACATAAGGTTTCCCTGTGAAGCACTTATCAAAGTAGTCCAAATTATGTTAAATTGCGACTAGGGTTTGCATTATCCGTTCGAATGTATTATCCGGATAAAATGGATACTAAAAATCTAATTATCCGGATATCGGAATATATATCGTTTAATCCGTTCTTTTTTTACAAAACTATTTGCAAATACTATAAATCGTCATATATTTTTCAGTCTTGTAATTTGCGACCTAATCATCAATGAAAATCTTGAGATTTTAAAGTCTGGCAGAAATCCGGAAAACACATAAAATAAAATTATGAAAAGCCCTAAGTGAAAAGTATGATGAGTTGCATGCCATAAGATTGCATGCTGCATCCCACAAGGCCCGTGGAACTCCAGATTGTAATTCCTTCTTTTGTACCCGTATTAGGTAGTTGTATGCTGCATTTTGCCCGGGGTTAGTTCAGGTACCTACCTACGGTATTTCTACCTACGGTATTTTTTTTCGGTATAATGAAGCCTACGTCATTTAGGGTTCCGTACATCAAATGGAAAAAACGGAACCCTTATAGGATCACTTTGTTATCCGTAGGTATGTCAAGACTCTTTATCTCGGGAACGCGTGAAGATATCGAGTTGAAATTCAAACTGTATGCCTACGTATATCTATAATCTCTAGCAGATGTGTAAAAGAAAAACTTCTCAGTTGTCGTATAAAAATTTAGAGCCGTTTATGTCGTGAAAAACCGAAAAAACTGAAAAATAAAAACCTAGGGGGTACTACCCTAAAAAAGGGTACTTCCCGTTGACATAAAACTCTGAAATTTGACAAGAAGCATTGTCTCGGCGTACACATATAGGAATAAATCTGAAAATTGTACATTTTTATTTAAATCACACAAAATATTAGATTAGATTCTAGCCTAGATTCACGAAATATGTGTTCAAAATTCAAAGTGAGTAAATTGTATCATATAAAAGAGGTTCATTAGCGAAGAGGTTTTTAATTATTTTAATAATGTGTAATTTTCGATGTATGACGAAAAAAGTGAAAAAAAATTTTTTTTTTGTCTATGATTATGGTGTAGAGATTTTAACAACTTACTTCCCAATATTGTGAAATTTTCTGAATTTGTACAGAACTCCCGATGTGCGAGACTGACTAGCACTTGTCCGGTTTTTCGGTACTCAAACTGTAAAGATTTTTCCTTGTTATAATAAGTATGACACCAGCGTAATTACCGGGCAAAAAACTTAACTAAGCTAGATTCTGGAATTAACATAACACCAATGCGTCATCTTAAAATACCTATGATACTGATAAAGATTTAGGTATTTTCGTCTTATTTATCTACCAAAAGCAATACATTTTTATAGGAATTTGCTTAGGGTCATTCTAAAAATAGCATATCTATAACGGTATGATAATTACTTTAGTTTCATCGCAGTTAAACAGCTTTTTATGTAAACTGATAGATAACATACTAAGTCGTAAACAAGTAGGTATAACCACTTATAACTTGAATTAGTACCTAAGTAGTTAATAATCTTAGTGCAGCTGTCCACTTTTCTATTCGTGATTATTTTTTGTTAATTAATCATATATAACACATATCTTAGTTACTTACCTATTAACTTGTATATCTAAGTTAATATTAATACATACAACCTGTATACGTACCTACCTCTATTAATTTATGCAACAACTAAAACTTATGATGTTTTTCGTTTATGTAATGGTGTAATTTTGTTACACCATTTTCGATATCTTAACATAATTATCTTGTTTTATTTGTGTTATTATTTTTGTTTATTTATGTATTGTTACGATGTTTAATAAGTAGTTATCGTTTGTCTATGTTTGCTGAGTATAATTTAACGGCAAAGTGCAAAGGTCTAATTTTCTATGGAATATCCTAGAACCGAACAGCCTAGTCTCTCGGACATTTGACCCCTATGCTTTGCGCGTTGTTAAGAGGGTTTTAAAAACTTATGATAGAGGCTAAAACCAGGTTTAAGATACCTTTACTCAATTACTCACTAATTATAGTATAGGCAGAACCAAACATAATGGCATTTGTGAAGTTAGCAATGAGCTGCGCAAATCCCTACTCCTTGTCGCTGCTGATGCTGAATTTTCTTGTGCCCAATGACTGACCTTGTGTTCACAGTCGCCAATGAGTTATTAAAAAAAAAAAAAAAAAATATCTTAGATAGAAAACAAAAATAAACATATCTTAGAAACAATCGGGCAAATGCGTGAATTGAAATACCGATGTAAGGAAAATAATCTGAAGTTCAAATCACATGTGGCCAGTTTTCTAAGCTCGAGCTCTTATCTGTAGATAGTGGACACCTATATGCATAGTCCGTAGTAGATATGCAGCGTGAATCAAGCGGAAAGATGATTCATGCTAACTTGAGAAATCGTGAACATAACCGTTATGATTTAAATCGCTACAGCTGTCATTGGGCTCTCACGAATTGCGGTACTCGCATACCTAGTTTGGCTTTAAAACAAACAAACCAACCTACTTTTATTATTGTAGCCATAGTTGTCTAAATAATTGACCGAACGGAGCGAAGTTATCAGATCGACGCGTACCTAATGGTGTTTGCATTTTCGTGTCGACGATAAGTTATGTTCATTGATCTAATCTTATACAAATAGGTAAGAACTAAGAGTTTAAATACACATATATGTAATTATAAAATAAAGACGCAAACAGAACGTGTTGAAACGTTGTAATTGTAAAGTTATGAGTCGTGAATAACGATTTTAAATTAAGAATAATTTGTAATTCACCATTTTGCTTTAGGAATATGATTTACAAAATTATTAATTATAATCATCTATATAAAGTGTTATAAACTATTTTGTTAGTTCGAACTACTCTTTAGGAGACGCTTTTTAGGGTTCCGTACCTCAAATGGAAAAAATGGAACCCTTATAGGATCACTTTGTTGTCCGTCTCTTTGTATGTCAAGACTCTTTTTCTAGGGAACGCTTAAAGATATCGCGTTGAAATTTAAACTGTATACGTATATCTATGATCTCTTGCAGTTTTGTAAAAGAAAAACTTCTCAGTTATCGTATAAAAAAGTTAGAGCCGTTTATGTCATAAAAAAACCGCATATTTCGACACTCACAAAAATCAAAACCTATAGGGTACTTCCCGTTGACATAGAAGAACTATGATATTTGGCGAGAAGCATTGTCTCAGAGTACACGTAGGAATAAATCTGAAAACTGTATATTTTTATTTAAATCGCAAAAAATAGTAACTCAAAATTCACAAAATATGGGTTCAAAATTCAAAGTGAGTAAATCGTATCATCATCATCATTTCGTGGCAAAGCCTAAGTTTTTTTTTTTATTATTATTTTGTAAGTTATCATATAAAAGAGCTTCATTAGCACATGCTAAAACAGGTTTTTAAATATTTTAACAATGTGTAATTTTCGATGTATGACGAGAAAAGTAAAAAAAAAAACTTTCGTCGATGGTTGTAGTACTTATACAGATTTTAACAACTTACTTCCCAATTTTATGAAATTTTCTGGATTTGTACGGAACCCTCGGTGTGCGAGCCTAACTCGCACTCGTCCAGTTTTTTGTCTTAAAATAATTAAATTTTGGTTAAAGGCAAAGTGCAAAGACAAGATGCACAAAAAAAGTGAAAATAATTATTATATCGACAAAACGCTTGAATTATAATGTTTTATAATTAGTATCCAATTCCGAAAATAGTGCGTCAGAATTGACGCCATTTAGCTTTGTTATCCTTTTTATGTATTATTGCATTTGAATATGTAACAAAGAGGAAAATTGTAATACATACACGTAATGAATTGTAAATAGGTGACCTAAATGTAGATTTCTCCTTAGGAAAATAATTATTACTGCGGTATCCGGATATAAATTGTCTTGGCGGGGCATTACCGTACCCGAAGTACCTACTATGTTTCTCTACTTATCTAAATATCTAATGATTAAAACAAAATTATTTCTCCCAAATAAGATCTATTGTATAATCAGATTTAGTAACGTTGTGTTGAGATCTTTGGATTGTTAGTTTTCTTTTTTTTTCAGTTTCTATTTGTATACATATACTGTACCCTCAGCGCTAGACTTACTAAAATTTGCCGCTGCCTGTACTAATTTTTGTACTAGCTATTGATGCGCCCTCAATACAGGGTATATTTGCCATATATTTAGTTTATCTAGTTTTTAACTGAATTATGTTTGTATTTGCAATAAATAAATGAATATACATATGATGTTTTAAAAGCTCAAAACTAGTCAAATTGCAATGTTACAATTACTACTCTTGTCTATCTTGTTTACGATATATTGTTTTACTAACCACTCCTAACGTTTCAATACGCACGGTCAAGTTTAGGGAATTACTAAAACGGACTTTGTCGTTTTCATCATTTCAGACATATTCTTTGTTAATCGATTGAAGGATGCGACGTAGTATTTCGACAGAGTTCTAAACAACTTTAGTTTCGTGGACTGGGATGATTAGTGTACCGTATGCTGTAACAGACTAGTCGGTAAAAAATACTGTTCGTAGTGTTTAATAAATGAGCAGATTTATGAGACCGAGGACACACAATTTGGATTCTTGCAAAAGGAAGACAATTCTTCTCAAGTTTTGCAACCGCTTGCTCGAAACAACCGGTTTGAAAATAACCGGTTTTAAACGGTAAAAATTGGTTTTTTCACTATGGAAAACTTAGATTGAACGCTTTTAAAACCGGTTAACTTTTAACCGGCCTGAAGTCTTGCTAATGGTGGGTCTGGGTTGCACCAAATTTCTTTAACAATAACCAAACCCTGACCAGTCGTAAAACCTCTGGTTACGTTAAAATATTAGAAATATCCAGAGTTTTGACGACTGGTTAGGGTTTGGTTATCGTTAAAATCCCTAATTACGTCAAAAAGATTTGACGTTACCAGAGATTCTACGCGATAGGGTTTGGTTAACGTTAAAGTACCTAATTTGGTGCAACGCACTCTTTAAAGTTACGACATTCCTGCTAAAAATGATTGCCAAATCTAAGGAATGTGTATTTCTAATCAATCATTTGCAATAAAGTAAATTTGAGTGCATTTATTTATAGGTTATTTGTTTGTTCGTTCGTGAACCTAGCCTAAAAGGAGTTGTACCTGATTTACAAGGAACCCGGTATTAAAATTCTAAAGCCAAGATCATTTATTTTTCCTAGGAATGTACTTAAAGTTTAAAGCTTCATGGAGTAATAAAAAATAATATATAGCCCTGAAATTTTTTTTAAATTGTTATTTTAAAAAAATATATTGGTAATTCAAAATCATATTTTCTAAGAAAATAAATAGGGCAAATAAGCGCTAGATAGCCCTTTCCGGGCTAAATCATTACACATCAGGTTCACCTACAGTAAACAGTCTTAAATCTAGCTCCAAAAGGGCTAAGGTGGCAACACTGATTGACTTTAATTTACTTTTGACATTGACATTTCTATTATATAGTTTTTTTTTTAAATTAGCTTTGAGATTTTTCAGATTAACGTGTTTCTTTACGAGATATCCGTTCCGTTTCACGTTACATACCCCAAATATATATTATCGATTTTCTAAATATCGCAAGGGCTTAAAAATATGTTTTTATTAGATAATAATTACATTTTGAATGCTCTTTATAAAACAGCAATCATTGATCTGGTTAGAATTTTTATTTATTTTAATACCGGTAACGGAACAAATCCTTTGGTGAATGAACAGATTCAGACTGAACGACAACAAATTAATAATCATGTAACAAAGACCTACGATATCTATTTGTCCGGAACACAATAAATAGGCCTTCATTATTTTCTACAGGTATCAATCGCGAAAAAAAGTGAAGAATTTAAAAAATCTAAACTAGCTAATAATACCTATTACTTTAGCAAAATGGTTTTATCTATGATATTTTTAATGATTTTGTTTGAATGGAATAGTTTTGGTCACATTAATGTGTGATGCATATTTATGCTAATCTAAAAATCATTTCTCGTCGTGTTTGTTTATTTAATCAGCTAAGCTTGTTATGGTAATTTTGGTAAAGTGAATAATTTGTAACAGTTAATGCACACCAGTTGAATGTATCTACGTATATTTATGAATGATATTTGCGCAGTTACAGCTGGAAATAGGGGCTAGCTTTCATTTTATGAATAGGTAGAAGTTTACGTGTTAATGACCGATATCACAAGAAATAATAAGCCGATAAAAACCCCTTTGATATAAATGAATCCTTAACGACACTGAATTTAGGTAAGTAAGTATAATCTCAATTAATTAAGACCATTTCCCAAAAAGTCCGCGCAGCAATCGTTTTACTAGACTTCTGCATAAAATATTTGATAAAACGTTAATTTATAAGTTAATACATTTTTTTAAAAGAAACGTTAAGAATTGTCTGGAAACTTCTATCTATAAAATAAGAATGCACAGCACCCCACAAAGCAATTGCAACAATGGAGAGGAAAGTGTTAAAAAAACTCGTGCATTTCAAGTAACAGGCTAAGGTAACCCAAAGGAAGGATGTAAAATTGTAAATCCACATTCACAAAGCGGCATTCGGCCCTGAGCAAGGGATCACTTCTCAGAAACCGCCAAGGACAGCCCAAAAGATATTTTTGGGTTTAGCAACCCATAAAACCTTTTGTTTCTGCCATCGACAAGCTTGCAGGTACAAAAATATTGAAAAGACATTTAGAAATTATGAAATAAAATTGTTTTATTATCTGTTAAGTAAACCGATCCCTGTACTTTTTATTATCTTTTAAAACTATCCTTTGTGTAGAAAGAATTACAATTCCTTTGTCTGAATGTAAGCTCTTTGAATCTTTTGATATTGTTTAGATTTTACAGATTGTGGAGCGGTCGTGCTAGAGCTATTGGAACAAATAGGGCCTAGTCAAACTACCAGAGATCGTCAGACAAATGTAATTTAATTTTCTACAGCTAGGGTCACATTATAAGTAAGTGAGGATGTCTGTGAAGTACAAAAGGCCTGGTTAGTAATCGACTTCAAAAAATGAGGTTCGTAATAAATACGACTGCATATTTTTTAAACGGTTAATTTTCTTGTTGTTTCTAAATTTTTATGATTCTCGTTTGATAGACCATACTTCGGAGGTGATCCCATTTAGATTTTATCGAAATCGGCTGAGCCGTTTTTGGAAAATAGGCAATAGTGTAAAAATTACCACATCGATGATACTTGGATTCGTGTGTCTGTTCAAATTCTCTATACTAAGCGCCACACAAATCGGCGGATGAGAAATGAGAAGTTAGCCGCAGATGACACTTCGCCGTGATTCGCTAATTATTGCGCATGTGTGCATAATAATTTGCGAATCTGGTCTCTCACTATGGGCCTTATTAGTAAGCTCCAAGTAGCCCAACGAGCTATGGAGAGGACTATCCTCGGAGTCTCTCGGCGGGATCGAATCGGGAATGAGGAGATCTGTAGAAGAACCAAAGTTACCGACATAGCCCAACGGATTAGCAAGTTGAAATGGCAATGTGCAGGGCACATAGCGCGGAGGACTGATGACCGGTGGAGTCGAAAAGTTCTCGAGTGGAGACCACGAACCAGCAAGCGCAGCGTAGGACGTCCACCCACAAGGTGGACGGATGGACCGCAGGATCGCGCTGGATGCAAGCCGCTTTCAACCGGTCTTATTGGAGATCCATAGGGGAGGCCTATGTCCAGCAGTGGACGTCCTTTGGCTGATGGATGGATGATAGATGTGCACAATACCGACACAAGTGGCGATGTATTGAGCACGGGCGTAGGGAGCGCGCGGGAGGCATGAAGTTGGCGGGCGGGTGTGCCCCGAGGTCTCGTTTCTCTGGTTCCCGCGCATACCTTTATTTCGGCTTTTGCGAACTTTCCATTTTCGATTTGTGATATACTAAGCGTCACACAAATCGAAAATGGAAAGTTTTATTTTATATTATAACTATACACGGTTGAAGTCGGTTATGCCATTTTTGGCGAAAAATAATTATGGTATAATATTAATTATATAAAATAAATAATAAAATAATTGGGTAAACTACGTTTTTCGACTCTACATTCAGGTCCTTCATTCATTACCCGACGCTGTAAAGAGTATACACTGTATATCTGTGTAGTATGAGTATTCTGTAGATTTATTCCCAGCAAAGCTGTCAAGGTCCGTCTCCGATCCAGTTTGGCCGAGATGTACCTACGAGGCACTTCCGACCACCTGTGCAGTTCGTCCGTTGGGCCGCCACGCCTGATGCTTTCAATGTCAACCCTCCGAGAGGCGTTCGCAAGGTGGGGTGAGCTTGAACGTTAACCGTTTAAATGTTTGAATTGATTATAAACACGTATAGCATTTCCTATTTGCTAAGTACCAGTAAATAATAACCACTTGAAGTACAAGTAAATAATAACCACTTGATTGTGAAGTAAAGTATTGCTTGGATAACATGCCAAAATGTACTTACTCGTAAAATAATATGACAAATAGAAGGAGCAATTTCAATTGTATACGCCGAATCATAAGCCGCACATTAATCAATCCTGACTGAAGCTCCCATAAAACTGCGCGTCGATTGGATATTGCGCAGCTTGTAGCTAACTTCACATCCGCCTACTTGTATGATTCGGCTTAAGCCGCCATCAAATCTCAAAATACCTTTATAGAGCCCTAGTTAAACTGACTTTTCTCCATCAAACCTTGAAGTTGTTGAATAAAAATTAAATACACAATATTCTTAAAACTATACGGTAGGGAATTCAATAACTCGAAACACAATTCAAAAAACATCGCTCGATAGAAATTAATTGCAAAGTAAAGATACCTACCGCTTTTTAGAACAAATTCATGATTTCTAAAAAAGTTTTTTTGCACGTTTGGGAACTTTTCTACACGTTTACAATTATTTTTATTTCTGTCTGTTATTTATGCACATGAATTGAACTAAAGCTTTCATTCATATAATTTAGGAAAAAATGGTGATATCAATTTTATACTGATTTTTGAATGCAAAAATCGGGCGAAACCGGGGGCGTATTGCTCATCACCCGCTTATATGAATAATTACTCTTTCGCAAATGACATTGAGCATTCGGACCATGTTTTACTTTTGCGCCATCTAGCGCAATCTCAAAAGCTTTGTCAAACTTGAACGAACGAACAGATAGAGTACAGAACCTTAGTTAGAACTCAATGTCCTTGGCGGCTGACCCGTTGGCGACAATTTGGCTACAAGCTATGCAAAACCCAATCCTCGCGTAGATATTATGTAAGCTAAAGTCAGAATTAAGCTTGGCATTGCTCAAATATAATAAAAATATGTAAGTAAAATCCTTTTCTGTTTCAGCTGCAACAACTGCTGGAGACCGGGTGACGGAGCAGCGTGATAACAGCAATGCAGTCGCTTCAGCTAGTTTAATAGGAGATAGATTGGATAGGCGTGCCATTTTAATGTAAACAGTCAAAATATGTAATTACTAATTTTTACCCGCGGCTTCGCCCGCATACGCAATATATCATTATAATATATAGCCTATGTGTTATTCTGATATATAAGCTATATTATTGCAAAGTTTTATCTCAATCCGTTCTGTAGTTTTTGCGTGAAATAGTAACAAACATCCATACATCCATCCATCCATCCATCCTCACAAACTTTTGCGTTTACAATATTAGTAGGATTTGTGACCCTTTTTAATTTTTTTTTAAACAATCTAGTTTACTTTGTTGATTTTGTATTTAGCAAGAAATAATGATAATGAAACTATTTTACTTGTACTGCTTTCCACGCTCAAAGCAAATAAAAAAGTCAAGAGAGAATGTTATGAACAAACAAGTGAGGCCGACCAGAACTACGCCTCCCACACATCAACGTACAAGGAAACTACGCCTTGGCTTGTCAGTCGAACTATGGCGGCGCAGCAGTGACGCACTCACACATGTATAAAAAACTGGCTTCACTTGACTGTTCAACGACGTTCCCTCTTGATTTTTTTATTTGCTCTGAGTTCCCACGCTAGATTTGTCTCGAGTTCTTTTTGCAATAAAAATTCAAAAATGTGTCATTTTAAAAGGACGTGGACCTGCATAACTCTTTGTCGGGTTTTCGTGTTTTCGTCCCGATGCTTTACAAATTAAGCCAGGCTTATGCTGGCTTATGAAGAAAGTTGTACATACATAATATTGATAAACTTGTAAATCATTAGGTACTTCAGTAGCTATTACGTAGAATGAAATTACAGTTTTACTTTTGCTTTTATTGTGGAAAAAAATTGCCTCACATTTTCGAAGCGTGAAATCCATAACGAACATCAGATTCTTCGTAAAAGAAATGTAAACAAAGCTTCTGTGATGATAATTATTTAATTGCTCGTGCATTTGTTATTAAAAGTGAAACGGCACGGTCTGGCGGTTCCGTGTCAAGGCTCCCCTACCCTCGCGAGCTTGCGTTTGCAGCTAAAGCGTTGCCACAAAATATATGTAGAGCAGAAGGTAACATTCATACAACGACGTTATAACAACATCAAACTACACTTCTACTAGGTTATTCAGACCTGATGATAAAAAAATTTAGGAAACAGTTATTTTTTTTTCGGATTTTTTGTTGGTTTTATTGTAAAAGTTGTTCATAATGGTGGTCTTAATCACACCCTTTCGGCTAAGTACAGGGTAAGCTTATAATTTAGGCTTAGTGGATCTTAGCGGGCTTAGTGTTTAATTTTATTTCAAACGGGTATATAGGCCGAATCAAACTAGACGTATGTGGATACGATGCGACTTGATGCGAGTCATTGCAAAGGATTGCGCAATAGAATATTCATTGTGTCAATTGTTGGGGACGTGCGCAGCTTGTAGCTAACGCACGCCAAGAACTTTGATTCGGCCTATTACTAAGCGCAAAGGGGCAGATTTAAATCATCATAATGTAGAAGTTTTGCTATGAACACAACCCGGGATTGAAAGAATTTGAATCACCCTTTCGGTTTTGTACACCTTTTCCGAATAACTCTCAATCGGGAAGCGGTCTTAAATTTTTCGAACAGAAATGGCATCAACGAAGACCACGTCATCATCATTATTATAGTCAGATCTTACTGTTGGACATAGGCCTCCTCTTGATTCTATTAATTATTAGAGGCTTGCATGCAGTGCGATCCTGCGGTCCCTCTTTACGGCAGCGAGTGCGAGCCAGCCGCAACAGTATCCTGACTATCGTTTTGGCATTATTGATGATCCTGACGATGATTTTTAATAAACTAGATTGCCCCTTACTAAACAAGAGATCATTGTTACGGGACAAAATCGTGATCTCACTTTATCTGTCTTGTGTTACCTTTAAGTGTTTTATTTTACCTTTTTTAATTTATACAGATGGCTTTCTGAATCTTTCCTATACTTGTAATTTTATGATTTTTTCTATGGATGGCATGACTGAAATAAATGAATTAATAATGAGGTCATTTGTTAATATTCGTCTATATAATAGTGGTACTCCAACAGTTATAAGTTACAACTTTACACCATCACACCCTTCGGATAGGGTAGCGTCTGTGGTAGCGTTGACCAACCGTCGCGTGTAAAAAGTATCTAATTGAGCTTTTCTTCTGTACTTTCATTGTTTTGAAGCGTTGGGTAAAGCTTGTTATGAAACATCAGCTGCTCAGCAAAGCTATTGCAGAGCTGTCTATTGAGATCGGAGCTGTCATAATAGCGATAATCGCAAATATTAAAAGATCAAAGGGTCACAAGCATTGGGATTTCTTTCTTTCTTCTTTGCAAGCATTGCATTCAGTCTCTTGCATAAACCTTATTATCAAAGAGTTTATTTTGTTTTTTTTTTTTTAAATAAATAAGAGATAAGAGCCCCAAATTTCAAAGGGAGTTAATCGTATCATGTAGGGATCATATACGGCTTTACTGTCGTAAGCTAAAACAGGTTTCTAATTATTTTTACGACATGTGACTTTCAATTTATTACATACGAGAAATGTATAAAAAAAACCCTTTTGTGCTTTTTAAAGGACATCTAACTCCATCACGTAAACAATCGATGACCAGCGTCGCCCTAAGGTTACTAAGCTTAGTTCCCGGTTTTTACGATTGTTCAGGATTTGTACGGAACCATCGATGAACGAGCCTGACTCGCAGTTGTCCGGTTTTATTTATTTTTAAGAACTGTTGTAAAGTAGTTACACTAAAAGATACACGTAAATTGCGCAATGCAAATAAATACATAATTTATTAGGTATTTTGCCTTAAGTTTTGTACCATAATACCATAGACATACGCTTATACCCTAAATATAGAATAATTTTACAGAATAATTTATTTTAACCTTATTTACATTACATTTAACCTTACTGCTAAACATAAAACATACAAAAGAAACAAGGATATGTAGTAATAATATCCTTCCTACTAATATTATAAACGCGAAAGTTTGTGAGGATGGATGGATGGATGTTTGTTACTCTTTCACGCAAAAACTACCGAACGGATTGAGATGAAACTTTGCAATAATATAGCTTATATATCAAAATAACACAGGCTATAAATTATAATGATATATTGCGTATGCGGGCGAAGCCGCGGGTAAAAACTAGTGAGTACTAAAAAAAGTGAATGACATTTTATTGTTCTTTCGGTCAGCCATTCAAAAGTAATACTCGTTAAGGGCCTCAATGCGGTCCACTGTCTAGGTAGTCTGTGGACCATGTGTAGAGATAATCAGAGACATGGGGCTCTATTTTTCAATTTCGAACGCCCGGGAACGTGGAACTTTGACAGATAGGCAGTATGGAGAATTTTTCAGTTGTCTATGAAAGTTGTGAATACCTACTCCATACAAGTTCCGTGTACGACTAAGCCATGCGATGCCTAATAAATAGGGCACATAGTCCGTGTCAATGGTCAAATCCATTATCAAATATGTTATATTGTCTTCTCCCAGTATTTGGCCGCTGCGACCCCGCAGGATGTAGCCAGGTGTAGATCTTCCATCATGCAGGGGCTCGGATACTGTGGGCACGTAAACAGATGATCCATGCTCTGCTCAGGGGCTCCGCAATCACACTGTACCCTGTCAGCATCCGAGAATCCCCACTTGGCTAGGTTTATCCTGCAACGGCCCACTTGGCTCCGGAGTCGGTTTATTGACTTCCACGTGGATCGCGGGAGGTCGCTGCCTGCTGGCAGCTTTTCTGCTGACTTTGGAAAGTCGCGAGGTGGTGTTAGCGTGTATTCCCACAGCCTTAAACGTGCTTCAATCGGGCTATCGGTTAATGCGGCAGTTTTATTAAGGAAGCTGTTACGGCTCTTGAGTCGGCTGTTTGGAGGTGCAGCGTCAAACAGTGGGTGTCTGGGGTCCGATTCCTGCTTCTTTTTTTCTATCGAGCATGCGATTGTCCTGTGGACAGCGGGTGGGGCTATACCCGCCAATGGGTATAACATGTTAAGGGGGGTAGGCTTGAGGCAGCCTGTTATCATGCGGCACGTTTCGTTCAGGGCAACATCCACTTGTTTCGCGTGAGCTGAGCGATGCCAGACTGGGCAAGCGTACTCGCCGGCTGAGAAGCTAAGCGATAGCCCCGATGTCCGGAGTACGTGCGCAGAGGCGCCCCAAGTGGTTGACGTTAAGCGGGAGAGCAGGTTATTGCGGGAGCTGACTTTTTGCTTTGTTTTGTTACAGTGATGTTTAAAGTTAGAGATCTATCCAGAGTTACCCCTAGATAGATGGGGTTGTTGCTGTGTTGGATGTCTGAGCCCCGCCATCGAATCTTGAGTGTCCGCCCAGCTTGTCTGTTGCGGAGGTGAAAGACGCAGGACAGTGTTTTTGATGGATTCGGTCTTAAAGCATTCTCATCATAGTACGTCCCAAGCTCTTCCAGGGCTCGTGTTAGTGTTGTTTCAGCTTCTTCGAAGGTTTTAGATATGCTATTTGGAACCGAGCTGCCAGCACGTGCTGCGGGTGATTTACTAATATAGGCCGCGCCACACAAGTTGGCGGATGTGACGTTAGCTACAAGCTGTGCAATAGCCAATGAACGTGCGGCTTTATGTCAGAATTGGATAATGCGCAGCTTGCAGCCAACTAACACATCCGCCAACTTGTGTGGCGAGGCCTATAGTGCAGCTGTAGCTGACTATTTGTTTTGGCCACAGCTGCACTACTAGTGGGTATCAGCCGCTGCACGTGCTGTCGGCAGTTGCAGTTGGCAGGTCCCCGGTCGGTTCCAAATGGCATCTAATAGCCCACGAACAAACGCATTATGTGGCTGTCACGACCTCACGACACGGGAACAAGAACGGAACCGAGTGAAAGCGAGTGCGAACATTGAACATCTGCTTGTGCGAGCGAGAAACCGAATAGAGGTTCGTCACTTTGTATACTTATTTTTTCGGATGATTCCCCTGAATGCCGTACAGGCTTGTAGGTAACTTCTATTCCGCCAACTTGTCATGCGGCTTATAAAGCACCACCACTCTCCTCGTGTTCACAGCCGCCAAGAAGTTTGATTCGGCCTATATCTGTGGCCAAAACAATACGGGCTTTATGTTGCAGCTTACGTAGTAACTGTTATCTAATCTATGTTAGGGTCAACCACGGTAATTGTAAATGCATTTGAAAAATAACTGCACACAAAAAGTTTCGGGCTATGTAAAAAAAATTGCATAGGTAACTTTGAAAAAGTAATTACTTACTTCCTATAGTTATGTATTAATTTATCTAAAAAGTTCAAAAACAGTGATTCTGGCTGTTGCATTGTAAATGCCCTGGCTATGCCCTGTAAATCAAGCGTTTACAATTTCCCCTGTCTTTTTCTTCAAAATTGATATTTTGGGGGTAAATGGAATCAGCCAATGTATACTTATATGGTAAGAATTAAACTAACTCGTTTTCAATATCTTCTGTCTCTTAAACACAAAAGTATTTGATTTCAGCGTCTAGCTATTTACAGGGGCAAATGTAAACAAATCATCTAGTTTTTATTACTTTGCATTGACCAAGGTATGGGGTAATTAGAAACATTTAATTTCTTTGTGGGTAATTGTAAATATTTCGAAAACTATCTAAATAAATCTATACATTTCTATAGGGGTAAAATGGAACAAAATATTAATGAGGTAGATACATACCTACTAATTGTTATTAAGTTTTTTCATCAATATCAAGCTTTTACATTAACACCTAATCGAAACAAATATAGTCATCGTCATCCAAAAATATAATCTCAGTTTCTTTTTCATTCAAACTAAGCAATTTTACAGTTTTGACTATCATCAGTTTTATTCAGTGATAATTAACTGAGATGGGTCCGTTATAATAATATGTGTGATAGTTTCGAACTCTTTTCTATAAGTGACTTTTATCTGTTAAATTGGCATGCTGTCATTCTGTCATTCATGTTATAATTTTCATTTGAATAAAACCATATATAAATGGTTTTTCTCGTTTTCACTCGTATCAATTTATTCAAATGATAAAAACATAGCACGATGTCCTCATTAGCGCGACTACTGCGACCAGATAAGTTCGACGTCGATCCAGGAACTCCTGCCGCCGACTTAAAATATCGGTACTGGAAGGAAACATTCCAGAACTATCTTTCTGCAGAACTGGAAGTGGTAACAATTTCTGACAGCACTAAATTAAAAATATTGCTGAATAATGTATCTCCTAACGTATATTCGTTTATAAGGGAGGCAAAAGAATATGTGAAAGCTTTGAACATATTAGATAAAATTTATCTGAAATCCAAAAACGAAGTCCACGCCAGATACGTGCTGACATCAACCAAGCAAAACCCTGGAGAGACAGTGAATGATTATTTACGCACGCTACAACAATTGGCATTTGAGTGTAACTTCAAAGCTGTCAGTTCAGAAGAACACAGAAATGAATATGTCCGTGATGCATTCATTGCTGGAATACAGTCCCAAAAAATTCGACAAAGACTACTAGAAAACTTAGAAATAAGTCTAGAAGAAGCAGCTAATCAAGCAATATCACTCGAAATGGCTGAAAGGAATTCGAATGATTTCAAAACTATCCATCAACACTCTTCGATGGAAATTAATCAAATCGAAAATGCCATTCAAGCAGAAAACAGCTGCAATCTGGCTGCCACTTCGACTCGTAAGCGTTGCTTTTTCTGTGGTGGAAATATTCACCAGCGAATAAAATGCCCCGCATTTCACGCTACTTGCCAAAATTGCGAAAAGAAGGGCCATTTTGCCAAAGTCTGCAGAAGTGGAAACGTCCCAATCAAGCCGACAAGTAACGCTGTAGCGCAGCCAAGCGAGCAAAAGCTATCAGCGATTTCGGCAGCGTCTCCCGCTAGTTTACGAAAGACTACAGTACCCATCACTGTCAACAACTACAAAGCCGATGCTCTGATTGATAGTGGAAGTTCTACCAGCTTCATAGACAAACGTTTCGCACAAATGCTAAATCTGAAACGCCGTCCTTGGAAAGAAACGGTAACGTTGGCTTCCAAGAAACGAACCTCACTCGTCGATGGATTTTGTTATGCAACAATAAAACTTAACGAGCATACGTACAGTCAAAAGCCTATTTATGTACTGGAAGATCTTTGCGCTGATGTGATTATTGGCCATGATCTTTTGAGCGACCATTCATCCGTAGAAATCAAATTCGGAGGCCCAGAAAAACCACTCAAGATCTGTAACGTTATGGCAGCTGCAGTGCCCCCAGTTTCACTTTTCGCCAATCTGTCAAGGAATGTAAAACCGATCGCTATCAAATCCAGAAAGCATACTGAAGCAGATAATCAATTTATAAGTGAAGAAATCAGTAAACTCTTAAAGGATCGGGTCATTGAACCTTGTAATTCGCCTTGGCGAGCTCAAGTCTTAGTTACTGGAGGTACGACGCACCGCAAGCGGTTAGTCATTGACTACTCCTTAACGATAAACAAATATACTGAACTAGATGCATACCCTTTGCCTAACATTGAGTCAATTGTCTCAAAAGTGGCAGAACATAATTTCTTTAGTCAAATTGACTTACGGAGCGCTTATCACCAAGTACCGATCTTGCCAACTGAGAAAAAGTATACAGCTTTTGAAGCTTGTGGGAATTTATACCAATTTACTCGGATACCATTCGGAGTTACAAACGGAGTTGCGGCATTTCAACGAACTCTAAATTATATCATCTCTAGAGAGAAACTAGTAAGTACTTACGCGTATCTCGATGACGTCACAGTATGTGGCAAAACAAAAGCGGAACATGATCATAACTTGACACGTTTTAGAGAGGCGGTAGAAAAATATAGTCTCACACTAAATGAAGACAAATGCGCATACGGGCAAGAGTCAATAAAATTGCTAGGTTACAACATTGAGAAAAACTCCATTCGACCAGATGAAGACCGCCTCAGTCCTCTTATGAACCTGCCCGTTCCGACTGACTCACAAACTCTAAAAAGGACTCTTGGGATGTTCGCCCATTATTCAAAATGGATTAGGAATTTCTCTGAAAAAATCAACCCTCTAACTAAAGTCTCTGAATTTCCTTTAAAAGAAGACGCGATTCAAAGTTTTCAAAAACTTAAAGAGGATATAGTGAAATCAGCCCTAACTGCCATCAATCCGAACGAGACATTCACCGTAGAAACAGATGCCTCTGAGCACTCAGTAGCGGCTTCCCTTTCTCAAAATGGCCGCCCAGTGGCTTTCTTCTCTCGCTCCCTGAACGACTCTGAACGACGTCATTCGTCAATAGAGAAAGAAGCGAGTGCTGTGGTCGAATCTTTGAGAAAATGGAGACATTACCTCATCGGAAGACATTTCACGTTGATAACTGACCAACGATCTGTTTCATTTATGTTTAACCAGTCTCATAAGAGTAAGATTAAAAACGAAAAGATAGAAAGATGGCGTCTTGAGTTGTCAAACTATAAGTATGATATAATCTACCGGCCGGGTAAAGATAATGTTACGGCTGATGCTCTTTCCCGTGTTTGCTTAAGTATGACTACAAATAAATTGAAGGAGCTACACAATAACTTGGGACATCCCGGAATCGTGCGCATGGCGCACTGGGTACGGTCTAAGAACTTACCTTATTCTGTAGATGATATCAAGAAGATGACTTCAGAATGTCGTATTTGCGGAGAAATTAAACCTAGATTTGTGAAACAGCAGGGAACCCTTATAAAAGCGACAGCACCATTTGAAAGGCTCAACGTTGATTTTAAAGGACCCCTTCCTACTAACACCCAGAATCGATACATCTTAACAATAATAGATGAATATTCAAGATTCCCATTTGCTTATCCGTGTAAAGATGTATCTGCTGACACTGTCAAAAGATGTTTACAGGATTTAATCTCCACTTACGGAGCTCCGCAGTATATACACTCAGACCGTGGGTCTGCCTTCATGTCTCATGAATTGCGGAACTACTTAGTAACAAATGGAATTGCGTGTAGCAGAACCACGCCATATAATCCACAAGGAAACGGCCAAGTCGAACGGCTTAATGGCACTTTGTGGAAAACAATAAAGCTATGCCTAAAAACTATGGACCTCGAGACAACTTGTTGGGAGCAAGTTTTACCATCAGCTCTCCATTCTATACGTTCTCTTCTTTGTACGGCTACTAATGCCACTCCTCATGAAAGATTTTTCAAACATGTTCGCCGAACAGCGAATGGAGAATCAGTGCCAACTTGGCTTTTGGAGCCAGGCATTATATTAATGCGAAATAACACGAGGCGATCAAAATATGATCCTGAAGTAGAAGAAGTAGAACTTCTGGAAGCAAATCCATCATATTCCCATGTCAGACTACCGGATGGTCGCGAAACTACAATTTCCAACAGGCAACTGGCTCCTCTTCCATCCCAAGAGGGTGATCAATCAGAATCAGAATACCTGGCTCCTCTACCATCCCAAGAGGGTGATCAATCTGATTCAGAAGCAGAACACTTTGAGGATGCCGCAGAGGTATTGCCTACAGGGAATGCTGAGCGGCATGAAACTCCGCTCCGACGCTCCGTAAGAGAGAGGAGGATGCCCGTCCATCTCCGGGACTATGTTCTCTGACGCGCGGGTGAATGTGATAGTTTCGAACTCTTTTCTATAAGTGACTTTTATCTGTTAAATTGGCATGCTGTCATTCTGTCATTCATGTTATAATTTTCATTTGAATAAAACCATATATAAATGGTTTTTCTCGTTTTCACTCGTATCAATATGCTTCTTCAGCCTGTCGATGTGTCATTTTTTTTTGTACCTATGGCTTGAACAGCTCTATGTAAGGCCGTTAAAGTATGTATATTTTGTCTCTTTCGGACGTAAACACGCGACATTTTGTCTACTGCTGGACATAGGTGCCCTTATAGATTTCCTATAAGATCGGTTGGTAGCGGCTTGCTTCCAGCGTGATCTTGCGGTGCGTGGTTTGAAAATGTGCCTAAAAGAAATGTTTCCTATTATATAGACATAGACTAAGATATATATATTAGATTATTACATAAGACCCCATTTATAGACATAGACTAAGAAATAAAGTGACGTTCTGTTTCACACCCATCAGCCTAATCACAATAAAAAAAAATCTTAGTGAGGGTTGTTTCCAATAACCCCTGTTTACAATTATCCTGGTTGAATATAGCATTTTTTCTGTTTACATAATTATTTATGGCTTTAATTCACTACACAGGGTGCCATCTACTGGTCATAACTAGCACTTTGTGCCACCACTGAGTGTGAAATGGAAGCAAGGAAACAAGCTAGGTACATATTTCATTCTCGAATTTCGAAGTCATTTATCAATAGGCTTAATAGCCCACTTTGATGAATGTTGACTGGCAACAGAGTTAGTCCCATAGTAGGTACAAGTTGATAATAATTTTATGGTTATACTGAAAAAAAGAGCAGCACCGTTTAGAAGTAAACAGATTAAATTGAAAAAACCTCCAACGCAATAAGACTGTTAACAATTAGAAGGTAGCTTTGTAACGGCTGAATCGATTTTAATATAGGTAGGTAACATAGGGTACCTACCTGTATTTTGCCTTTTGCGCAGCTATCTACGCCTAACTTCGCATTCGCCGACTTGTGTGGCGCGGGTTATACATGAATGACACACCGATTCGCGCGAACTATAATATATGATGCCATTTTTGGCAAAAAATAATTATTAGAAGTTGAGTTGGAATTCTAATGAAATATCAACAAAGTTGTAGGTAGGTAATCCAAGTTCAATGGAATTCATGAATGGGCCGATTGTGCTACTTATAGGTACGTAGCCCGATAATAAATAATTATAATAATGTTGCAACAATAGACCTTATTCGCCTCTAACCCTTAACCATCCACCATACATCTCACAGATGCATGCGGATATTCAATCTCGTACGAGTATCGTATCAGCTTGGTCACGGCAACGTGGCTTGGTCGTTCATGTATCGTTTCCCTGAGTCCCTTAGACCCGCACAAGCGCTTGCCAAGGTGGGAGGTGCGCGCATTTGTCCTTGGTGAGCGTTTTGCTCACCAAGGACAAATGCAAGGTCACCGCGTATCTGAGAGATGTATGGTGGTTACGTAACTTTTTTTATAATTTTTATTTTTTATTAATTTTGTTTATATTTACTTCTAATGGCGCTATTATAGAATACTTACTGGTTGGCACAAGAATTCTCACACTTGGATGACATACCAAACGACTCATGGTGTGGAGTCAGATGTTGGATAAAACCGAAGTATGCAAGTTGCCTCACAATGTTATCCTTTACCGAAAAGCCTATAGTATACAATTTCATACATAAATTGCTAAGTACTCATTAGAACGGGATCGGTGAAAGCATCTATAGATATATAAAAACGCTCTTCGGCGCATCTTGCACCGTCACGAAGACACTACAGCACTTCCAAGTGGCAGCTGCAGTACTGAAATTAGGCTGGCGACTCGAAAAAAAGACCTAACACAGTACCTACGAGTGTTGTGATTCTAAAACATCAATTTACCCATAAATGCCCAATGTCGTGAAAATCTATTACGGCAGGTTCTGCAATTTTGCCAAAATATTGATTTTAAAAATTGTGTAAGCTCTATTGTTATAAAAAAAGTTTAAATGATGTATAATATCGTATTTAGATCTCATTTTCCAATTGAGTTGGTTTTTAAACATGTTGTTTGAAAGTTTTATAAATAAGTAAGAAATATGGCTGATTTTGATGTGTCATTCATAGTATAATAAATAGTTAAATATGTGCCTTAAACGGTTTTAATTGACTAATTATTCACAGTGTACGGGACACTGTGAAATCGTTCAGAAATTCGGAATGGAGTAATTTTACTTCCGCATCTCACGCATGGTAGTTGGTTGTGTGACATAAATAGATGGTAGGTAGTTAAGGGTTAACATACATAGTCAGATATCATTACATTACCGTGGTAATACATACCTACATATCGTCTGTTCTTCTGATTTGATTATACATATCTACATTTAGGTAGGTACTTAATTTTTTTTTAACTTAACTTTTTGCTCTGTTTTTGACTAAACACTTTTGTGATATCTGTGTGCACTACTTTACAAAGATGTAACACAGGAGTTCAGTCATAAAACATTGAGTACGTTTTGGGATGGGTAAAAAATGTTAAACTCGCGTCAGGACACGTGACGAGGGAGAGAAGATTGCTGGCGCGACGTAGAGAGGAAGTAATATGCCCCTCGCTTTCTACCGCGCGGCGAAAATGTACCTATGCCTGCTCCTGCTGTTTCGTGCTTGTGTGATATTGTATTTAACCATATAAATGATAGGGTAGTATATTATATTCTAGTTTTCACTTCTGCCTTGACTCCCAGAGTGCAACCCATTGATTTTTTCTCATTCATTTGTTCGACCGTCAAACTAACAAGAACAACAATTCTCAGTATGTAGTTGTCATCCGAGGGACGGTAGCGTTCAATATGTCTCGAGGTCACCTATCCAAAAACTGATCTTCACCAGTTCTGTAAAGGTATTCAAGGAAAATAAAACGAGCGAGCATTAAAAGCAAGCAAAATATATTCGTAAATAAAAAAATATTCAATTTTTGAAGAAATAAGTAACAAAGACTTGTACAAACAAAACCATTTTTATTCTCAGTTAATACTAAATTACAAACGATTCATATTGAGATTCCGTGTAATTCTACCAAGGAGCATATTAACCATCTCCATGAATTCTACTAAAGTTTAGTGACATAAATTAATATTTTATACTATATATATATAACGGGACTGAACTCACGTGTGGGGATAGTCGTAACGACTATAGTTTATCTAGGACTATCCCCACACGTGAGTTCAGTCCCGTTATATATAGTATAAAATGTGTGAAAACCACGTTAATTTCCATAGTAAAATTAATTAGTATTCTTTAGTAAGAATACTTTGAAGTTTTTTTTTTTTTATTTCGTATAGGTTTGCGTTTGACTACACACTGCCTGATGTTAAGCAGATATGCGGTCTAGGATGTAGCACGCTTACCTAGAAGATACCTATTTACTCGAGATTTGAAGACACCTACATTGTACTGGAAAGACAGACTTAGGCAAAGCGTTCCACATTCTGGCAGTTCGTATGAGGAATGTGGACTCAAAACGCTTGGTTCTAACGCGTGGGATGTCCACTATAAAAGGGTGGCGCTTTGGTCGCGTCTGTCTAGCCGTACGATAGAAGAAAGGAACACTCACCGAAGTGTATCCGATAGCAGGCAGACAGACACGCTACCCTACGTCGATGCTCGAGACTTTGCAGCTTCGACTCAGTCAAGGTTTTATTACCTCCTCCTACGTTTACCGCTTCCAGACTCAAGTTGAGCCGTTCGACCATAGCCTCTCTGAGTGACTCGATCTGTGCCCCGCTCGTTCTTGCTTCGGATGTGTAGCTCTCCATGACTGTACTGTCGTCTGCATACCCAAAAATACCAGGCTTTAGCTTTAGTCGTTAATATGCAGTAGGAAAAGCGTCGCAGAGAGCACTGACCCTTGAGGAACACCGGCATTGATAGCCATTTGGTCTGACGAGAAGCCATCTACAACCACTCGTATCGACCGATTCCTCAAGAAATCTGATATCCATGCGCAGAAATCAGCAGGCAGGCCGTAAGTGACCACCTATAAAAGTAATAAATAGGCTTATTGCCAAGTAGGTATTTATATTTTTTATTTGTATGACGATCTCTTATAGTTCTATACTTGCTTGCCACTAAACATCTAAGCAACTATTCTTAAACTTAGACCATAAGAATAAAATGTAATTAGGTAGGTATTTGATAAATATATTTAGAGAGCGCCCTAGCAAGTTATAATTTTGCAATGCCCGACAAGGGCGACTAAGATGTAAGCAGACCTCAAATGTAACACTTAGTAGCAATAAATAAATATGAAATAAGAAAAAATAAATAATAGTGACTAAATTATACTTCTATTGCCGTCCTTTACTAACAGAAATGAAAGAAAGAGATCTAACCTCTTGGCCCCTGCGAAGTGAAGTTAGCTACAAGCTGTGCGAAACCCAATCCTCGCGTAGCTATTAAGTGAGTTTCAGGCAGGATTGGGTTATGCGCAGCTTGTAGTTGGCTTCACAGCCGCCAACGTGGATTCGGCCTGTAATTGACAACACTTGCTATCTCACATTCGTGTTTAGATAGAATAAGATAGCGAAAGCGCCAAGATAATCAACTGATACAGGGCCGCGTCACACAAGTTGGCGGATGATATGTTAGCCGCAGATGACACTTCGCCGTGATTGGCTGATTATTGCGTATGTGTGCAAAATTCCGACGTCGCGTATCGTAGTGTGTAGGGAGCGCGCGGGAGGCATGAGGTTAGCGGGCGGGTGTGCCCCGGCGTCTCGTCTCTCTGGCTCCCGCGTATTCCTATATTTCAGCTTTTGCGCAGTGTTCTGCGCATAACTTCCCATCCTGACTGAAGCTCACACAGAGCAGCACGTTGATTGGATGGATATTGCGCAGCATGTAGCTTACTTCATTTCCGCCAACTTGTGTGACGCGGCCTATTGCGGATATACGCGGAATATTGGAATTGACTGCCATGTCCAATATCTTCAGTATTACTATGCGGATTAGAAATTTAGAATAGCAGTGGGCAAGGCACATAATATTATGTTGCACAACTGCTATGTAATCATGGAGGAGACTGGAGAGCGCGTGGGCCCCGTTTTTGTTGAAACAACAGGTCACCGATTTTAAGCGGAGGGAGAGGTAAGTACCGCTGGCTGTAATTGGCTGACGCCAAAATGACGCAATGACAAGTTCTTGTAGTGGTGCCAAAATGTGACTAGAAAAATATCGATATCGATATTTTTGACTTGGTTCTACTTTGAATAAAATATCGTATCGCAACAACACATCTTTTTAACTATTGACACGATACTGGATCAAAATATATCGTATCGAAACCACACAATCGTATAGTGTCAACAAAGAGCGGCTTTAGAAAATATTATTTCTGTGTACTTTGCCACTTACAGTTTGGCCTACGTAAATAAGTATTGTTTATGTACCTAAAACAATAAATTTTGAATACGATACCGGATCGATCCAAAATCTCGTATCGAAACAAGCGGATCGATACAATACGATGCGATCCATTGCAATCCAAAGTATCGATACAAAGCACCTGGCATCCCTAGTCGGTTGTCAACTAAAGCGCCTATCGATGGTGAGCGAGGCCGCCCCGCGCACTCTTGCTCTCTTCACTGGTTAATATACTCCTTGTATGTAATCAACGACTTAACACAAAAAACTGTATAAATGTCACATTGGCATCTCATCAATATGGCGAACGGGGTTTATGCAGGGTTATCTGCGTACACTGTACTAACTAACCTAAAAGGGGTGATTAAGACCCATTATTATGAACAACTTTTACTATAGAGCTAACCCAACATTTGTAAAAAAATCAGCTGTTCCATACAAAACTGCACTTGGAATCGACAAAAAACAGCCCATTTTTTTTCTTGAATTCCAGGTCAACCCCATAGTAAAATTGTTTATAATGATGGTCTGAATCACCTCTTCTGGGCTTAGTACACCAGTTCTGGATAACCTTGTATTTTGAACCTTGCAGCAATAGTAATAAATGTAATAATGCTAGGTATCTCCATACCTTAATGTAATTTTTTTAATTTGACTTATTGACAAAATATAGTTGTCAATCTATCTAAGTCTGTCATTAAAAGTGGAATTAAAGTATTTTTATTATCTTTGCAACATACATAAAATTCTGTTGTATTCCACTACAATAGAATTTTTCATATTATAAATTAAGACAACAAAATACTACATTCAATTAAAAAACTACAGTAGATCCACACCAAGTCCAGACAGTGGTCCCACACTAGGCTCTAGGCCCGTGTTGTGGGAACCTCACATATCGACAATCAAGACAACTTATAAGTGGAGGTGTCCTATTAAATACATTAAGAGTTATAATTTTAAATTTAATGGTTTAATTATTCATATTCATATACTTTATTTGCCACTAAGTGTTTTACAATTAGGTCTTATAATTATTTTATTAAAGGTCTCAAGACTTAGTTGCCCTTGTCGGGCATTGCAAATACAGGGCGCTCACTATAGTACAACATAGATAATATTATCTCATATAAATAAACTTATATAATTTAAAGTAGGCATCATTTAAAATAACCTTAATAATACTAGCTCAAAATAAACTTATTTATGACTAAACACTTAAATGGTTTAATGCTTTTGAAATGCTAATAGGGGCGTATATGCTTACTATTATCAAAATAATATTCAACAGTCTAGAAACTACATTCTTTGCGAGACCTCATTACATACATTGTATCGTCGAGTATTGCAAGGGGTTCTTGCGGCCATCTCTAGTGTCAGTCCGCCATTTTATGTGAGGCCGCCATTTTGTGTGACTACTCTAGCCCTAACTACATATATTCTAGGCTACTCTAGATTATAGGTAGGTAGTTACTTTATATTTTGATTGTAATCAAGATGTACATATTTCATAAGATTGGAAATAAACAATATCATTCATACGCCAGGTATTTTTTAAATTAATTTTTAATAAACTTGTTAGAAACTCCATTCTTTGCGAGATCTCATCACATATTTCCTCAGGGGTTAATCCAGGTTTACACGTAAATTGAAACTACAGTTGTTTCTGTACATGGCTCTATACATTTTTGCACAGCGCCCCTGGCGGAAACGAGGAAGAACTAACCAAAATGTATAGAGTCACGCGCGAACGCGAAAGTTTACTACACAAAACCTGGACTAAGGGATTTGGTATTGCGCATGCGTCCGGCCGCCACGCTGTCCAACTACCACAGGAAAGTCCCTCCCCGCCCCCGACGTCATACTCGCACTTCGGACAACGCGTCACGTAGAATTGAGTGGGGTCCTTGCGGCCGAATCTTGTGTCAGTCCGCCATTTTATGTAGGTCCGCCAATTCGTGAAGGACCGCCATCTTTTGTCCGTTTGCCATTTTGTGTAGGGGCGCCATCTTGAGTCAGTCCGCCATTTCATTGGAAATAAACACTATAATATAATACGCCAGGTATTTTGAAAACTTTTTTTATTTAACATCCTAGTAATTCCATTCTCTGCGAGATCTCGTCACGTACAATGTATTTCCTAGTATTGCGCATGCGTCCGGCCGCCACGCTGTCGAACACCCACAGGGAAGTGACGTAACCCTCCCCGCCCCCGACGTCATACTCGCACTCCGGACAACGCGTCACGTAGAATTGAGAGGGGTCCTTGCGGCCGCATCTTGTGTCAGTCCGCCATTTTATGTAGGTCCGCCATCTTTTCTCAGTCCGCCAATTCGTGAAGGTCCGCCATCTTTTGTCCGTTTGCCATTTTGTGTAGGGGCGCCATCATGAGTCAGTCCGCCATTTCATTGGAAATAAACACTATAATATAATACGCCAGGTATTTTGAAAACTTTTTTTATTTAACATCCTAGTAATTCCATTCTCTGCGAGATCTCGTCACATACAATGTATTTCCTAGTATTGCGCATGCGTCCGGCCGCCACGCTGTCGAACACCCACAGGGATGTGACGTCACCCTCCCCGCCCCCGATCCTGACGTCATACTCCTGTTCAGGACGTTGCGTCACGTAGAATTGAGAGGCGTCTCTGCGGGCGCCATCTTGTGTGGAGCCGCCATTTTGAGTTCGCGGTCGAGGGTTGCTGATATCTGGAAAAAAATAAATTCAGATTTTGTTATATTTTACTGTGGGCTTTATGAATAAGCATGATAGCCCAACGTGCTATGGAAAGGGCTATGCTCGGTGTCTTTTTGAGAGATCAAATCTGGAATGAGAAGAATCGCAGACGAATCAAAGTTACCGATATATCCCAACGTATTACCAAGTTAAAAATGCAGCGAGCAGAGCACATAGATCGAAGAACGGATGGCCGATGGGACCGTAAAGTTCTCGAATGAAGACCACGAACCGAACACAGTATAGGACATCCACCGACTAGGTGGAATGACGAAGTTCGCAGGAACGAAACTTACGACGTACATATTTTGTAAAAAAAAAATTAGCTATTAAAATTACCTCCATCTTCCTGCACCACAGCGCCGCATAGTCGAAGCAACAAAATGGCCTCCTGGCGCATGGTGACGTCACTCGAGACGCGTACGCGCATGCCGCAGAATACGTCATACGCGTACTCCGCACCGAGCAGGCCCCACGCTGAACGCTCTAAACGCGCTTTCTGGAAAATATAAAAAAAACTTTGTTGACCGAGCAGCCAGTCTTCGGATGGGTGGTTGCATTTCAAATAATTAAGTTTACGAAAAATCATTTAGCCGCGTGTGTGCGTGTCTGTCTATGTGTGTGTGTGTGTGTGTATTTTATAGTTTCTGGTATAAAAGTCTTATACATTTTAGAGATCTGTAAATTTGTTCGTAACAATTTTCATACATTTCGATACCAATAGCTCGCCGTGTTCTATTATATAGAACACGGCGAGCTATTGGTATCAATTGTACACTACGATACGGAAACCGGTTGTTGTTACCTACGTCCCGACTGCAGATGCACTCATCTGCTACATTAACTATGTCAGTCAATATTTATAACAAATTGCTACCGGAATTGAAAAATGAGAATGACATACCATTTATTAAAAAATTGAAACAATTCCTAATCTGTAAAGCATATTATACAATAGACGAATTTTTGGCTGATAAATTATAATTATTAATGTGTATTATCTTTGACATTTTATATTTAATATTGACATTTGAATTATTTTATTGATTCTTTTCTATGAACATGCAAATTGTAATTTTATTATTTATTGTTGTTTTCGTTTAAGGTAATGTAATGTATGTAATGTTATTTATTAATTTTAATTAATCCGAAATTGTTGAGTTTTTGAGTCGAATGTGAGTAGTAGTAGATTTTCCATAATTTATAGTCATGTTAAATTTAATGTTTTGTAACCAAATTATTATTGACATAAGTGACTACTCTCACTCGAATATGCAGCGGCCGACAGGGTCCATACTGAACTTTGTACCTTAACTTTGTTATTAACATCCTGTACTGTATGGAAGCATGAATAAATGAAATGAAATGATTATAATTGAAAAATAAAACACAGTAGGTACCTAGTTTTTTTAACAGTAAAGTTTACCTCTGCTATTTTCCTGAGATGCGGCACCTCGTATCCGCAATGGTGGATCCATTTCCCTCGGGACTTGGAGTCGAGCGCCCATTGCGCGCGCAGCACGCGGCAGCCGCGCGCCGCGCCGCTTAAAGAGCTCAATGTACGATGCTTTGGGTTTGGCTTGCCATACGTCGATGTTATTGTGGGTGCCACTGAAACGAATATAGGTAACAATTATATTTCGCAAAAAACAGCATGACAGCCTTCACCCGTGTACATAATTCGCGAATATTTCGCACGGATCGATGTAGCATTATATTATAGCGTTTGACTAGGTGATTGTCAGCGATCACCGAAATTAAGCAACGTTCCGCACGGTCAGTATTTGGATGGGTGACCGCGGGTGGCATTTTCCAACTGAGCGCTACCGTGGCTCGGATGACACGTCAAATTGTAGGTCCCGGTTGTTTTAACCGTTTAGCCATGTCAGAGGCCTTCAGGCGGCCTAAAAACTCTGACACCAGGGCTAGCCACCCGGCCTATACGAACTTACTTACTTTTGATGTAGCATTTTTTACATTATTGTTGATTTATCAAAAATGGGTCAGCCGATTTCGATAACATTTAAATGGAAACAACTTTGAAGCATACTCTTTCCAATAAAAAAATAATTATCGAAATCGGACCACTATATAAATAGTTATGCGTAAAAAAAACGCATCGAATTTAGTATCTCCTCCGTTTCGTCGGTCAAAAAAACCGGACAAGTGCGAGTCAGGCTCGCACATCGAGGGTTTCGTACAAATCCAGAAAATTTCACGAGATTGGGAAGTTGTTAAAATATCTGTACTGGTTATAGTACAGATATTTTAACAACTTCCCAATTTTGTGACATGATCGACAAAAAAGTTTTTTTTTTCACTTTTCTCGTCATACATCGAAAATCACACATAGATAAAATAATTAAAAACCTGTTTTAGCATGTGCTAATGAAGTTCTTTTATATAATACCTTACATGATACGATTTTCATCCATCCATCAGCCAAAAGACGTCCACTGCTGGACATAGGCCTCCCCTATGGATCTCCAATAAGACCGGTTGATAGCGGCTTGCGTCCAGCGCGATCCTGCGGCCTTAATTAGGTCATCTGTCCACCTTGTGGATGGACGTCCTACGCTGCGCTTGCCGGTACGTGGTCTCCACTCGAGAACTTTTCGACTCCACCGGTCATCAGTCCTCCGCGCTATGTGCCCTGCCCATTGCCATTTCATCTTGCTAATCCGTTGGGCTATGTCGGTAACTTTGGTTCTTCTACGCATCTCCTCATTTCTGATTCGATCACGCAGAGAGACTCCGAGCATAGCCCTCTCCATAGCTCGTTGGGCTACTTGGAGCTTACTAATAAGGCCCATAGTGAGAGACCACGTTTCTGTGCCATAAGTCATCACTGGCAACACACACTGGTCGAAAACTTTGCCATCGATTTTGCCATGACTACTATATCGTCGGCAAACCGAAGGTGAGTGAGGTATTCGCCATTGATATTGATGCCGAATCCTTTCCATTCCAGGAGCTTGAAGGCGTTCTCCAAAGTAGTCGTAAACAGTTTCGGAGAAATTACGTCTCCCTGTCTTACGCCTCTTTTTAACGGGATCGCCTTGGAGCTCTCCTCCTGTACTCGGACTAACATAGTGGCGTTATTATACAAGCACTTCAACACTTCGATGTACCGATAGTCAATACGGCATCGTTGGAGAGACTCAAGCACAGCCCATGTCTCGACCGAATCAAAGGCTTTTTCATAGTCCACAAACGCTAAGCAAAGTGGCAGATTATACTCTTCGGTCTTCTGTATAACCTGCCGCAGCGTATGAATGTGGTCCATGGTGCTAAAGCCTTTTCGGAAACCGGCTCGTTCGCAAGGCTGAAAGTCATCAAGCCTGCGCTCGAGACGGTTCGTAATGACCCTTGAAAACAGCTTATAAACATGGCTCAGAAGTGAGATGGGTCTGTAGTTCTTCAATAAGGTGCTGTCACCTTTCTTGAAAAACAACACCACCACGCTTCTGTTCCATGCTTCTGGCGTGATGCCCTCGAGGACGACGGTGTTGAAAAGCTTCTGGAGGACTTTTAGTACCGGTGTTCCACCCGCTCTCAGCAGCTCTGATGTGATACCGTCGTCACCCGGCGCCTTGTTGTTCTTAAGCTGATTAAGGGCCATTCTAATCTCGTACAGGCTGATGTCCGGGATATCTTCGGTGAAGTGTCGGGTCAGCTTGGCTCTTGGATCTTTGGCCGCGCTGCTAACAGGCTTAGCGACCGAAGCGTATAGCTGTCCATAGAACCTTTCGATCTCCTCTAATACCTCTGCCTTGGTCGACGCTACACTGCCATTTTCTCTCTTCAGCTTTGTCAACTGGCTTTGCCCAATAGACGAATTCCTCGCGAACACTTTGGAGCCTTTGTTCTGCTCTATTGTCTCTTTAATATGTTTAGTATTAAAGAGACGAATGTCGCGCCGTACGGATTTTGAAATTTGTCTATTGACCTGCCTATATGACTTTGCATCATCGGAAGACTGCAGTCTCTGTAAGCGTCGTTCGGCCATAAGATTTAGAGATTGATCGGAAAAATTTTGAGGTCTATTTGTACGATGGGGTCTAAAGAATTTAGCACCCACCGTCTGGACAGTTTCTACGAGCCCGTTGTTAATCTCGTCCACCGACGCAAAGTTCTCCAGGCAAGCAAAGCGATTTGAGAGCTCGAGCTGAAAGCTCTCGGGGTTCTGGATATGGGCACGAGTAGGCCGGAGCGTAGACTTCATCAGGCGTGACCTTTCGAGTTCAACGTTAATATCCAATGTGCCTCTTACGATTCTGTGATCACTACCGGTTTTCACTCTGTGGATCACGGAGACATCATTAAATATCCGTTTCTCAGTGGTCATGATGAAGTCTATCTCATTTTTGGTGGAACCATCGGGGCTCATCCAGGTCCACTTCCTGTGAGGCGGCTTCTGGAAGAAAGAGTTCATCATGAAGAGTTCCTCTCTCTCCAGAAAGTCAGCCAGCCTCTGGCCCCTGGGGTTCCGTTGTCCATATCCAAATTGCCCCACTCTCAGCTCATCATCGCTTCTTTTGCCCAACTTTGCGTTGAAGTCCCCCATAACAACAGTAAAGTGGGTCTTAGACGTATGTATGGCCTGACTTACGTCTTCATACATAGTCTCCACTTCGTCATCTGGGTGTGACGAGGTCGGTGCGTATACCTGAATGACCTTCAGCGAATACCTCTTGGATATTCTGAGTATTAGATATACAACCCTACTCGACACACTTTCGATGGTGATAACGTTGTTAGCGAGGGACTTATGAACGAGAAAACCGACACCACCTTGGGACCGCTGGTCACCTTTCCGGTAGTAGAGCAGGTTGCCGGATTTCAGAGTTATCGTGTCCTCCCCCTCTCTACGGACTTCAGACAACCCCACAATATCCCAACGCAACCTACTCCTGATACGATTTACTCACTTCGAATTTTGAACCCATATTTTGTGAATTTTGAGGCCCTATTTTTTTGGGATTTAAATAAAAATCCTGCAGGTACAGGTACAGTTTTCAGATTTATTCCTATATGTGTACTCTGAGACAATGCTTCTCGCCAAATTTCATAGTTCTATGTTAACGGGAAGTACACTGTAGGTTTTGATTTTTGTGAGTGTCGAAATATACGATTTTTTACGACATAAACGGCTCTCACTTTTTTAAACGATATCTGAAAAGTTTTTCTTTTACACAACTGCAAGAGACTATAGATATACAGTTTAAATTTCAACTCGATATCTTTACGCGTTCCCGAGATGAAGAGTCTTGACATACACACAGACGGACAGACGGACGGACAACAAATTGATCCTTCGTTTTTTCCGTTTGAGGTACGGAACCCTAAAAAATCAGCTGTTTCATACATTTTGCCGATTCCGAAATGCAGTTTTGTATGGAACAGTTTTTTATTTTCTAATTTTGGTATGGTCCCATCGGCTTAGTACACCAGTTCTGGATAACCCTGTATAATATAGGTATTGTATAGTTACCTGTCATACGTCTTGTTAAACTCGTATAAACGTCCCGACTAGCAAGTGACTGATACTCTTGTTTGCAGAGGCTTTTAGGCGGCCTCTAAGATCCCTAATATACTACTTATACAGTAGGGTGGAGAGAAAAACACTATTTTTAATTTTAAAACTCCTGTATTTTCAATCAATAACCTTTATGTTTAGGAGTATTTGTGCAAAATTTAAGCTTTCTAATTTAATATCCTAAGGAGGTGCGTTGCACTTGAAATTTGAAAAAATGTAGTTTTTGGCACATTCCCAAAACCTAATTACTGGTAACATTATCACAAAATTCACATTATACATATACTTCAAGGGTCTGTGGATGATCCAATTGCTTTCTATGTAGTAGTAGTGTAGTATTGTCATTAATAAAATAAAAAAAAAACAGCCTTAAGAAATTTTTATGCTGAATGACAAGTTGTGCTTTCGAAGCTTATATCCTGAATTCAGACATTATCTTCTATTTGGTCTAAAAACACATCTAAACCTATGCTCAAAACTTTTGAATATGTATATATTTTCCAAATACTCACATTTTTTCAAACTTAAAGTGCAACGAGTCACCTTAGGATATTAACTTAGAAGGCTTAAATTTTGCACAAATACTCCAACACATATACGTCAATGATAGAAAATACAGGAGTTTTAAAATTTTAAAAATAGTGTTTTTCACTCCCCCCATTAAGTACCTAACCAAAAGGAGTCGACCCTGCAAAGCGTACCCCTCTGCCAAAAGTACGCGACCGGCGGTCATGCTCTTTACATAAATATATCGGACTGGTTGAGCTTGTGTTGCGATAATTTTCAGCTAGTGTTAGTTAGTTACATTTGTGTGCGTGTAAACTTGCTTATATTTTGGTTTGTGTGCATTTCTTCACCCCCCACTGACTTGGCAGACTTCGGTGCTTAGGCGTGTCGACTCCTTTTAGTTAGGTACTTAATGACTCCACCCTATTATACAGGGTTATCCAGAATTGGTGTAGGTACTAAGCCGAGAGATCATTCAGGCCATCATTATGGCCAACTTTTATAATGGGGCCAACCCGGAAGTCGAGAAAATAAAAATAACATAAAACAAGAATAATTTAAAAAAACCTTTTTTTTAAACAAGCTTATCCTGAACAAGTACTCGCCAAGACGAATCAAACGAGCCGAAACTCGATGGGTTTGCGTCGTTTCGTTACAGAGTTCCTAGGACCACCTTCCAGCTCCAACATCAGGCACTGGTTACCATTGAAAGACAAACTACTCGTCAATACGATTCAAATGAGCCGAAACTCGATGAAGTTGTGTCGTTTCATTGCAAAGTTCTTTTGGCCACCATCCAGCTCCATCATCAGATCAGCACCATGTCATCATAATATTGCATTGTCACGTAACTTACACATGTATGCAAAATTTTAGCTCAATCGGAAACCGGGAAGTGGATGAAATTTAACTTGCAAGATTTGATTACAGACAACAGGACAGTTGAAACTAAATAAATATGGTTAAAAAAATATATGAAACACGTTTTCATACCAAATCAAACTAATAAAATATAGGTAAAAAAAAACTAAAAAACACGCTTAGGATTCATCAATTTCTTAATTGTTTTTTTTTTTTTATAAATGCATTGTCATCGGTCTTTGATAGCTGTGCAAAGTTTAAAGAAAATCTGATCGCTCAAAGTGGGTCAAAATCGAGCTCAAAGGGGTTGCTTGTAAGTAAGCAAGCAAGCAAGCAAACATACCAGTGATACTAATAAAAGCATCTTGTAAATGAATGGATTATACTCTATAAAATTTAACTTGATCTCTGCGACAGCTGTCAGAAAAATCACGCCTATGAAGTCCTGAATTTCTTAATAGTACAGACAGTACCTGTCAATGTCATACTTTATGGGCATGCCGATTAGTGATGGGCGACGAATGATCGAGACCACAGAGTTTTAGATAGAGTTTTAATTAAAATATCGATAGTTTATATTGACGATATTTTAAATAAAACTTAATTTATCATTAATTTTATTGTATAATTTAATATCATAATTTTTTTACATGTGTAATTAAATTAAACCCAATTATATGTTACATTAGCATCGATAATAGTGAAAAACGTCGATAAATACTATCGTTACATTATTATGAGTATTTAATTAATATCATAACATTATTTACATGTGTACATACTTGATCTTAAATAATAGTAAGTAAATAAAATCCAATTTCTCACCTTCAACTACTCATTCGATTTAATTGCAACATTGTTTGAAAATCGATTTTTCCACCACTATCTCAACTCTAAAAATGTCAATGTCACTGTCGCAGAGATCAAGTTAAATTTTACAGAGTATAATGAAATTATGTATACTTGTCATAGTATTAAACTCGTCGCTGTGTATAAATGTGCCAACTAACACGTGAGTGGTCTTCTTGTCCACAGAGGCCTGTAGGCGGCCTTTAAGGTCCCGCACCGCTTCGAAAACCATCTTTCGCTCCGTACGCGACATCCCCGTTAGCACCTGAGAACAATGTTACTCTTTAAAAAAATAAGTTATCATCAATATGTTGCCATCATGGACAGAAGATTTAGCAAATTGGGAATCGAGACAAACAAAAAATCCAGACAAGTGCAAGTCAGGATCGCAGCTAGCAAAGGCGGATACAGCCATTGATATGGGGGAGGGGGGTGTACTATTTATGCTATGTTTGAATTTCCGTTTTTTTCTCAGTAACGTTACAGTAGATAATAATGAACAAAATAGCATTACCCGACTAATATGCGCGAGCATAGCGAGCGCAAAAATTAGACAAATTTTTAAAGTATAATATCATAAGACAAATGAACAAAGGAGATCACTGTAGTGCTATTATGCGCGAGCGATATCTATTTATATAAATATAATAAAAACCAGACAAGTGCGAGTCAGGCTCGCACACCGAGGGTTCCGTACAAATCCTGGACATTTCACAAAATCGATGTTAAAATATCTACTATACCTAAGTACTTAGGATAAATAAATAATAATCAAAAAAGTTTTTTTCTTTTTTTTTACTTTTATCACACATCGAAAATAAACATTGTAAACCTGTTTTAACATGATGTGCTGATGAAGCTCTTTTAAAATGATACCCCACATGATACGATTTACTCACTTTGAATTTTGGGCCTATATTTTTGATTTTAGACCATATTTTTTTGGGATTTAATTAAAAATGTACAGTTTTCAGATTTATTCCTATATGTGTGCTCTCAGATAATGCTTCTTCTCAAATTTCATAGTTCTAGGTCAACTGGAAGTACCCTGTAGGTTTTGATTCCCTTGTGAGTGTCAAAATATGATGTTTTTACGACACTGTATCTGTATCAGCCTTTTTTAATAGTCCACTGCAGGACGTAGGCCTACATACGAAGGGTGATTGGACCCATTTTACGACACTAAACGGCTCTAACTTTTTTCTATGGTAACTGAGAAGTTTGATTTTTTCACAACTGTAAGAGACCATAGATATACGTATATAGTTTAAATTTCAACTCGTTAACTTTACTCGTTCTTGAGATAAACGGTCTTGACATACGGACAGATGAACAGACTTACAACAAAGTGATCCTATAAGGGTTCCGTTTTTTCCTTTTGAGGTACGGAACCCTAAAAATGAATCGTGGTTGTTAGTCTCACTAAAACTCGAGAACGGCTGAATCGATTTGGCTAATTTTGGTCTTGATATAGTGGAAGTTAAGCAAAGGTTTAATCGGTGAGAAAATGTATGACGATTGCGAGAAAAATAATAAAAACATTAATTTAATATTACCATACAAAATATTCCTGCATGCACCTAAAAGTTGTCATCGACAGTTGACAGATGGTGAGATGAAGTTCACCGGGTCAGCTAGTGATACATCAATATCTCTACTCACGATTCTTGGCCTATCCGCGCGTGGTGGCGCGTGCGCTACGCACCCGGCGACTATTCTCTGTGCGAGTCGCTCGGCGCGCGCCAACTGCTTCTTCTTCACTTGTGGCATGGGACTGTTGTTCTTGTTTACTTGGAGCGTAGGATTTTTAGGTCTCTTTGTGGAGGGCTTGTATGAAGGCTTTCGGGGCCTTGCTATTGCGGCGTTTTCCTCTGAAAAGAAGTATTATACCATCATAACTTAGACTGCCTCGGAGACCCTGACTTCTGGATCAAAGAGGCGTGGGTTGGATCCCCACCCAGGGCAAGCATTTGTGTGATAAACATAAGAGTTATACGCCATAGGGACTCCATAGGGGTGTTTTTTAGGTACTATCTATATAAGTATGTATTTAAAAACAAAATATGTATAATTATGTAGTATACCAGTCTCTGAAGCCGTGGTGGTCTAGTGGTAGTAACACCCGACCTGCAATCGTGAGGTCGTGGGTTCAAATCCCGATCCCGTACCAATGAGTTTCTTTGGAACTTATGTACGGAATTTCACATCATTGGCTTTTCGGTAAAGGAAAACATCGTGAGGCAACCTGCATACGTCCGTGGTAGAAATTCGATGGCGTATCAGTACCAACCCACACTGGGCCAGCGTGGTGGATATGGCCCAATCACCCTTTGTGGATAGGCCTACGTCCTGCAGTGGACTAAAAGGCTGGTACAGTATATCAGTCTCTGGCAATCATTATCACAAGCTTTGCTTAGTTTGGGGTCAGAGACCGTGTGCATCTTAACCACGATACCTTGTAAAATATAGCTTGATACGCGAGACATTGACATTGACATACGCGTGATGACGCACGCTCATCAAGTACCATATTTTTTATAGTCATTTGCTCGTGAACATCGGCCATGAAATACAACATTGTATACCGAATATTTTGACTATAAAAATTATGGTATTTGATGTGCGTGAGTCATTACGCGTATGTCAATGTCTCGCGTATCAAGCTATATTTAACAAGGTATAGTATTTATTATTATCATTTTAGCCATAGGATCTCTAGACACATATCGGGGGTTATCTTAAACACGGCTTCTGACCCCAAACTAAGCAAAGCCTTTGGCTGGAAGAAACTGATGGCGCCATCAACTTTTGAGAATCGAATTTGAGACTAACAATTATGGCAAAGTGTGGAGTAGGGAAGGCCTATGTACATCAGATGACGTCCTGCAGCTGATTCGATGATAACTAACCGGAACAGTCGCTGTCCTCTTCTTCCGCTTCCTTTTGGGTAAACAGTTTCCGTCGCGCCTTGGCAGGGGGCGCTTCGTTTTGTTTTAATATTCCTCGGCGCTTTTCGCTACTTTTACTACCTAGAAAAACAAAGGACATGTCCACAAAATGTATGGAGGCTGGTATGATAATAATCAAAAATTCTAACCACAACACGCGTTACATTTCGAGAAAGTTTATATTTTTATGATTCTTTTTCATCAGTTAAAACCAAAAAAGAGCCCTCCGTTTTCTTTTAAATTAATTTTGAATCTATTAGGATAAATAAATATATTTGGCTCAATAGGTAGTTTATGTCTAGCAACACAGATTAAGTAACCTGTAAATTGTTGAATAGAAGCATTTTTACCAATTAGACACAGTTTTTAAGTGTTTATTTGCCACATTGTTCCTATTAACTGGTCACACTGGTCAGTTATAATTTTTAATTTTAGCAAATTAAGAGATGAATGTGGAAGAATCAGCTAAGAATGCAAGTAAAATAACGATAGAAGCACTTTATTATTGCTAAACTAGAAAAAAATACATAGCTGTATTATTGTTTCCCATACAATTTATTTTTCACATTAAACAAATCTAAGTTAAATATTTTTGAGAAGCTCATAAATCAAGCTTTCAAATTATGTACATATATATCATCTTGGTTCAATTTTTCTCTGAATAATATACCACTTGTGGACGTCACCTTTGGTAAATAAAAAAAAAAAACTCGCGCAAGAAGATTTCTGCGATACTTTTCTGCCCAAACTAAGCAATGATATGGCTGCCAGACTGATATACTAAATACATACTTTTATAGATAGTTAACTAAACAACACCCAGACATAGAGCAAACACTTATGTTCATCACCTATATATTTGCCCTGGACATCGAACCCACGCCTCTTTGACCCAGAAGTTAGGGTCACTAACCACTGAGCCACGGAGGCAGTCGAGTGCACTGAAGTGCATTGCGAGACGGCTCCGCGTGCTAGCACTCGCCAACTTAAGAAAGGTCGCCGAATGCGACCGAAACTATAGTCGTTACTATCCTTGCACGTGAGTTCAGTCCCGTTATATATAGTATAAAATGTGTGAAAACCACGTTAATTTCCATTATAAAGGATCGTTTGAACTATCAATAAAAATGAAATTAAATTGTTTATCCACCAGACAATGTCCACAATAAATTCCACAGATTAAATTAAAATTACAATATAAATATCAAAATGTCAACAAAGCTAAATAACGGGAGCGTGGTACGCTCTCCACGTTCGATGCAGGGGCCTGGAATCCCACTCCCTCGCCGCCGAGACCAGGGAGTTGGAGGAGCGATACAGCGCCGTCATCAATAGACTACCTTATAGTCCGAGATCCTGTTGAGTTTCTACCTACCTCAATAGCAAAAATTAATGAGGGTATGCTTTTTATTTTATAACTATACCGCCACAATCATATTTTTATATTTTTCTTTGCTCACTTGTGTATCAGGAACTAGACGTCTCACTTCCAATTAAACTAAAGGATAAAATATAAGAAAAGTTAATTAATTATCCTTAATTAATCGTTTTATTAAGCCCACAATCCTAATATTTAATAGATCCTACCGCAAAAACATCCCGCTCATAGGGTACACGGTTCAAACCAATTTTTTACGTAATTATATTAATGGGGTAATTATATGAATTATAATTTTCCGATATAGTTGATTTATTGTATATAGTTTATTTTATATTATGTATGAGTTGGTTATTATTAGAATTTATCAGATGTATGTTGTTTAAGTAAGTTCAGAATCAGAATCAGAAAATTTTTATTGCATAAAACTGGTACAAAGGTGTTATAAATATTATTGTAGTAGGTATCACAGTTTTACCCTTTTCGGGCGTGCAATGTTTAAGTTCACAGACATATAAGAGTAAGGTTTAAGTTCATAATACATGTGGGTACAATAAAATAAGGTTTCTTACTATCTACTTTGAATTTTAGATACAGCATAGGCTACAATACTTAAAAAAAAAATATCTACCTATATGCTTTATTGGTATGTGTTTTGTACATAGCCTCGGCAAGAAGAGAGAGAGAGAGAGAGAGAAAAAAAAGCTAGTAATTAAGTGTTATAGTATGTTTGGCATCTGGTTATATCACAATGTTCAATCATCGTTAAAGTATTCTTTCGTTGAATAAAACGCTTTTTGTATCAGCCAGGCTTTTAACTTGGTTTTAAATTGTGATACTTTGAGAGATTTGAACACCAGTGGCAAGTGATTGTACACCTTTATAGCATTATAAAATGACCCATTCGCAAACATAGCGTTATTTACTTGCGGTATACCTAAGTTGAATTTGTGTTTTGAACGGTGAATGGCCGCACGGTTTGATTGGTTTTCGATAAAATATTGTTCATGGTTTTTTACAAATATGCATATTTCCAAAATATAGATGCCTGTTAATGTCAAAATACCATTTGCTTTAAATATGTTTCGTAGGGATTCTGTACATTTTAAACTGTATATGACTCTCAGACAACGTTTTTGAAGAATGAAAGTAGAATTTACATTCACAGAATTTCCCCAAAAAATAATACCGTAACTTAGATGAGGATAAACGTTTCCATAATACGCGTTTGTAGCAATGTGTTTGTTGGTAGCATTTCTGATAACCGATAGAGCGTAGCAGTACTGTGATAATTTACTGTTGACCTTAAGTATATGTTCTTTCCAATTGAGATTGCTGTCTATTGTTACTCCTAGAAAATTAGTATTGTTAACAAGCTGCACACTATTTCCTTTGTTTGTAATATTTAGATCTATTGTCTTTTGTTTGCAGGATTTAAAGTTAATAAGTTTGGTTTTTTCTATGTTTACTTTTAAATTCATTGCATCTAGCCACGTAACAATTTCATCTAGTTTGTGATTGATATCTCTTTCGAAAATTTCATTGGATGACTTTTTTGGTATGTACAGAGTCGCGTCGTCGGCAAACATGACACACATATCTTTAGTGAATTTCGGCAGTTCATTGATATAAATTAAGAATAGAAGTGGCCCTAAGATACTTCCTTGGGGAACTCCTAGTGTTATTTTCTCGAATTCAGATTGAATGTGTTCTATTGTTTTTGATTTACTATTGTACACTTGAAGAGACGTGGCTTGTGTGCGGTTTGTTAAATATGATTCTAATAGTTTAAGGGCATGTCCTCTGATGCCAATGTGTTCTAGAATTCTTAATAACGTATCATGAACAACACAATCAAAGGCTTTCGACATGTCTAGGAACAATGCTACTCCTGGTCTCTTTGTGTTAATGTCATCCCATACCTGTTTAAGCATATTAAATATGGCTAGTGAGGTATTTTTACCTTTTTGAAATCCGAACTGTTTGTCACTAAGAATGTTGTTCTTGTCTATAAATGAGTATAACCGATTGAATATAACTTTTTCGAGAATTTTTGAAATACAAGGTAAGATTGCAATGGGCCTATAGTTATTTATGTCATTTTTCGGACCTTTTTTATGAATGGGTTTAATTATTGCTCGTTTTAGTTCTTCGGGAAAGCATCCTGTAGATATTGATAAGTTTACTATATGGACGAGTGGGTCAGCGATATAATCGATACAGCTTTTTATTAACTGCATAGAAATGCTGTCATGGCCGCATGACTTCTTGTTCTTTAGCTTTTTAACAATATTTTTTATTTCATAATTGTCTACCGGAGTCAGAAAAATCGATTTTTGATTTTTTGTTGTTAGGTGCTGAATTTTGTTATTTTTCTGCTGTGAATGCTTATTTATATTAATGAAATGCTCATTTAATTTATTACATATATATTTTTGGTCAGTTACTTCCTTATTGTTAACTTTTAAGCTGTCTATAGTTGTACGTATACTATTTGTTGAGCTTGTATATTGTTTAATTATACCCCAAGTTGCTTTAGATTTATTTGTGCTTCTTTGTATATATTTAATGTTTGCAGCTTTTTTTGAATATTGTATAGCCCGCTTCAGTGTCCTTGAATATTTTTTGTAATTTTCTTGGCATTCTGCAGATTTTTTAGAACATTGTTTAATATATAGTTCTCTCTTTTGTTTGCATGAAATTGCAATACCCGGTGTTTTCCAATTCGGTTTTTTTTTGTAGAATACCTTTTCTCTTTGAATGGGAATACATAAGTTGAATATTAAACTAAATAGCTCTTTAAATTTTTGATAAGCTTCGTTAGCATCCGTTTCCTCATACACGCTTGAAAAACTTAGTTGTGATATATATTTGATAAAAATATCTAGGTGAATATCGATATTTCTCTTTTCTACATACCAGTATTTTTCTTTGAAGCTGATGTTTGTTTTAATTTGTATTTTTTGCGCTGTATGATCAGTGAGAGTTCCCATATTAATTGTTTCTACCTTGTATTGTTTTGTGTTTGTTAGAATGTTATCAATACATGTTTGTGAATGAGATGTGATTCTTGTTGGCTCTGTTATAGTTGGATGCATTTTAAACGATGCCAGAGTATTTAAAAATGTTTCTTTTTTGTTATTATTTTCAAGTAAATTAACGTTAAAATCACCTAATATATATTTTTTTTTCTTAATACGTCTATTTCTTATGGTAAGCTTTTGTAAAAGTGTGTCAAGACTCTCAATATACAGATTGAAATTACCGTTCGGAGGTCTGTAATTAGTTATAATAATTGCATTGAGTTCAGGAATGTTTACACCACAGCATTCAAAGTGACCTTCAATTGACAAGTCTGATACCCATTCAAGCTTTTTGGAATCAATAGCTTTTTTCGTGTATATTGCCACTCCACCTTTTGTTTTGTTTTTCCTTGAAAAATGGGCTGCTATTTGGTAACCATCTAATTGTAATATGTCACTCTCATTTTCTTTAAGGTGGGTTTCTGTAAAACAAAAAACGTCAGGATTGTGTTCCATATTTAATAATTCTATTTCATCTACTTTGTACCTCATACTGCGTATGTTTGCATGCATTATTTGGAATAAGCTATTGTCGCGATCAACGAAAAAGCTTACTGTCATTATTTATAGAATTTTTAGGGATATCATTGGAAACTGTTTTTTTTTGTTTTTTCTCAAAATAGAAAGGTATTGTCCCTGGTTTGTAATTTTTGCTAATATCAGTTTTATTTATAGTTTTGCTTAGAGTTTTGCGTATTTTATCGAAAAAGTACGGAATAGTGCCAGGTTTTAATTTGTTTTCGGTTTGGTGGAGTGAAGGTCGCGCTATATTTTTGCTTAGAAATACTAAGGCGTAATCATCAGTATTTATTACGTTATTTATCAACCGCGAGGTATGTTGAACGTCGACAGTGAAACGTTTTTTATTGTATTGCTCCGGATTTGTTTGCAAGTATTTGCAGTTTGTAAACTTATTAACTGTATTCCTGATGCTAAAGTTTAATTTATCCTCATTTAAGTGACGGCTACTGGTAACGCCTAGGACTATGACATTTTGATATTTCAACAAGGCTAAAGTTTCTGATAATCCTTGGAGCAGCTTAGTGGGATTGGAGTCATTCGATCCCACACTGATCACTATCCAGTCATTTTTTTGCATCTTCAGGCTGCTAAAATCCGTATTTCGTAGTATGTATTCTCCAGGTGCTCCGGGATGAGTGAAGTTTATTACTCTGTATGTTCTGGCATTTTTTTGTTCAGATCTTAAGCTCAGCAAGAGAGGTGCTAAGTTCTTGCAAGTTTGATCACCAATAATTACAATTTTAGCTCTTTCGTCATTCTCTTTTTTGTAGTCGTCTCTTGCAGTTATGTTGTTCTTGCGTCCTTGTTTATTTCCTTCTTTTCTTTGTAGAAACGATTCATTTGCCTCGCTTTTCTGTATTTTTGACTCTAATTTACTTAACTTTTCTTCACGTGTGGTAGTAATTTGCTTATTTTCTTGTACTTGCTGTGGTAAAAAAAAATCACTTCCTTGCTTCAAATTTTGATCGGTATTTTCGTAGTCCTTTTTCAATAAATTGTTTGAAATAGCTTTTGTACATTTTTTCTTCGGAGTTTCTTGTGTTCTTGATAGAGATTCTTTTAACGCAAAATTTTCAGATCAAATTATTCACTGGTCTTAGTCACTTTTGTTATTGTTGTATTTTGCGAATTTCACTGTGTCTTTCGTCTTGATAACATTTACGGGGACGTATTTACACTTTTTATAGATTATTTTCCACACTAAAAGTATTTTCACTTCGATAAACTAATTATTTTAATTTTATGTACTCGAGATAGATAGTCCTGGCTCAGGGCTGCCAGTCTCCTCTCTAAGTATATACATAATATAAGTATATACATATATCACTTTCATACACACCCCGTCGCCTAAACCTTTAAATTAATCCTTCATAAGTAACAGTTGCCTGGAAGAAATTGCTTTTTAGCGATAAGGCCGCCGATTGTAACACTTACTATAAGTTCCTAGTCTAAGTTTTCCTAGTTTATTTAAGTTTTGGTGTGGTAACAAAGAATTTATCTATCTATCTGATGGGATAATATATTTAAGTAGGGTTGCCTTGCGAAATGTGGCCGCAATTATTTGAAATTTAATAATGTTTTATAGGAAAACATATCCCTCATTTGTTTTTTATATAAATGTATTGAATAGGAGAATACATATAAACCAGGTTGCTTTGCGAAATGTGGCCGCCAGAATTTTTGCCCGGTTAGAAGCTGCTTTTTGCTTTTCTTTTCGTCATATACGATGAAAGCTGCTTCCAACCGGGCTTATTGGAAATCCATAGGGGAAACCTATGTCTAGCAGTCAATAAGTAGTAGAACTCATTGTTAGCAGGGTTTCTTTTCGGAAATTGTTTAAATCAAATAATTTACCTATTAGAGTCACGTTGATATTCCAAATATGGAGGCCCATGACTAGCCGCGTAATTTGGCTTGTATCTATTTTAGCAAAAATACGCCAAAATACGTAATAATATTATTCACTAATATTTCAATGACTGCGTCAGGAAATATAATAATACTTGCCCAAATTAGATAATATGTGTATTAGCGATCTGAAATTATGTTTTATTTGATTTTTTTATTTACACACATTGTTTACATTGTATTTCATAAGGCTTCTTTCAAAAGATTTTTTCATGAAATTTTTTATCAGTTTTTTTTTATAGAACGAACTAAAACATTCTTCTGAGGATTTTTTACATTTCTTTGCCACCATTGCCGTCACTTTGTCAAAAAAGTAACATTATGATTCTTCTCTTTTTATGTTTTGACGTCGCATTGTTGCGCATTTGCCAGTGTCAAGTATTAAGTTTTCATATATCTGTGAGTTTTCATATTTTTTTACAGATATCTGTGATAATTAAAATAATAACTAACGGAATGAAGATACCTATTACGCTAGATTTCGCTAATCTAGAGTATGTCGACGAATACGTGTACCTCGGACAATTAATATCTTTCGTAGACGCTACCGCCAAGGAGATAGATCGGAGAATAGCCACCTCGTGGAAAAAATACTGGGCTAACAAGGACGTTTTTAAGAGCCAGATGCCAATTCACCTCAAAAAACATTCAATGTTTTTATCGCTTACCAGTGGTATTAGCCGTGGTGGTCTAGTGGTGATGACACCCGTCTTACAATCGTGAGATTATGGGTTCAAATCCCGTTCCCGTACCAATGAATTTCTTGGAATTGATGTATGGAATTTGACATCACAGGCTTTTCGGTGAAGGAAAACATCGTGAGGCAACCCACATACGTCCTTAGAAGAAATTCGATGGCGTATGTGAATCCACCAAACCGCACTGGGCCAGCGTGGTGGATATGGCCCAATCGCCCTTCGTGGGTAGGCCTACGTCCTGTAGTGAACTATTAAAAAGGCTGATACAGTACAGTACAGTGGTATCGTTCGATTCGTCCCTCGATGTATGTTGCGATATATATCGGGACCTGTTAGTGCTAGTATAATGTTTCGTTTCGCTTGACATTCTCAACTGAATTATTTTTACTTGCTTTCGCCCACCTGTTATTTAGATTTTTGTGGTATCCCATAGGAACTTATTTTTTACAGATAAAAGTAGGTTAATAGGCTATAGGCCCAATTATGAAGGCGCCATCGTAATCATAATAGCTAATTAGACTATTTCTGTTTCTTTTTCACTATAGGCATTCGATAGAGATAGCACTTTTTACGTTGCTATTAAATTTACGATGCGCCTTCATAATTGAGCCTAAGTCACTTTCCGTCTTTCAAACCATGTCCATGCTAAAAATCAAGTCAATCCATTGCTCTGTGAAAGAGGAACAAACCAACAAAATTAAATACACTTTCGGATTTATAATATTAGTGAGGATTTCTATAACTTATCAGTTGTTTCGTTCGATCGACCCTCGATGTATCCCGCGATATATCTCGGGATGTGTGAGCATTAGTGTTATGTTCAGTTTCGCTTGACGTCTTCAACCCAAATATCTTTTATTTCTACCACTTACCAGTTGTATCATTAGATTCCTCCCTCGATGTCATCATCATCATTTCAGCCATAGGATGTCCACTGCTGGATATAGGCCTCCCCTAATGATTTCCAATAAGACCAGTTGATAGCGGCTTGCATCCAGCGCGATCCTGCGGTCCTAATGAGGTCATCCGTCTACCTTGTGGGTGGACGCCTTACGCTGCACTTGCCTGTACGTGGTCTCCACTCGAGAACTTTTCGACCCCATCGGTCATCAGTCCTCCGCGCTATGTGCCCTGCCCATTGCTACTTCAACCTGCCAATCCGCTGGGTTATATTCTTCTACGGATCTCCTCATTCCTGATTCGATCTCGCAGAGAAACTCAGAGCATAGCCCTCTCCATGGCTCGTTGGGCTACTTAGAGCTTACTAATAAGGCCCATAGTGAGAGACCACGTTTCTGTGCCATAAATCATCACTGGTCGAAAACTTTCGACTTGAGGCACTGAGGTATGTCAGACGAGAAGACGTTACGCAATTTTCCGAACGCTGCCCAACCGAGCTGGATTCGGCGATTGGCCTCTTTCTTGAAGTCGGACCTACCTAACTGGACTACTTGTCCTAGGTAGACGTACGAGTCAACGACTTCAAAAACCGAGTTCCCAACTGAAATAGGGGTTAGTAGATCCCTCGATGTATCCCGCGATATATCTCAGGAAGTGTCGACATACTCATTCGAAGTACCTATCTTCTATTCTAATACCACTTACCAGTTGTATCATTAGATTCCTCCCTCGATGTATCCCGCGATATATCTCAGGATGAGTGAGCATTAGTGTTATGTTCAGTTTCGCTTGACAACTTACCAGTTGTATCATTAGATTCCTCCCTCGATGTATCCCGCGATATATCTCAGGATGAGTGAGCATTAGTGTTATGTTCAGTTTCGCTTGACAACTTACCAGTTGTATCATTAGATTCCTCCCTCGATGTATCCCGCGATATATCTCAGGATGAGTGAGCATTAGTGTTATGTTCAGTTTCGCTTGACAACTTACCAGTTGTATCATTAGATTCCTCCCTCGATGTATCCCGCGATATATCTCAGGATGTGTGAGCATTAGTGTTATGTTCAGTTTCGCTTGACAACTTACCAGTTGTATCATTAGGTTCCTCCCTCGATGTATCCCGCGATATATCTCAGGATGTGTGAGCATTAGTGTTATGTTCAGTTTCGCTTGACAACTTACCAGTTGTATCATTAGATTCCTCCCTCGATGTATCCCGCGATATATCTCAGAATGAGTGAGCATTAGTGTTATGTTCAGTTTCGCTTGACAACTTACCAGTTGTATCATTAGATTCCTCCCTCGATGTATCCCGCGATATATCTCAGAATGAGTGAGCATTAGTGTTATGTTCAGTTTCGCTTGACAACTTACCAGTTGTATCATTAGATTCCTCCCTCGATGTATCCCGCGATATATCTCAGGATGAGTGAGCATTAGTGTTATGTTCAGTTTCGCTTGACAACTTACCAGTTGTATCATTAGATTCCTCCCTCGATGTATCCCGCGATATATCTCAGGATGAGTGAGCATTAGTGTTATGTTCAGTTTCGCTTGACAACTTACCAGTTGTATCATTAGATTCCTCCCTCGATGTATCCCGCGATATATCTCAGGATGTGTGAGCATTAGTGTTATGTTCAGTTTCGCTTGACAACTTACCAGTTGTATCATTAGGTTCCTCCCTCGATGTATCCCGCGATATATCTCAGGATGTGTGAGCATTAGTGTTATGTTCAGTTTCGCTTGACAACTTACCAGTTGTATCATTAGATTCCTCCCTCGATGTATCCCGCGATATATCTCAGGATGAGTGAGCATTAGTGTTATGTTCAGTTTCGCTTGACAACTTACCAGTTGTATCATTAGATTCCTCCCTCGATGTATCCCGCGATATATCTCAGGATGAGTGAGCATTAGTGTTATGTTCAGTTTCGCTTGACAACTTACCAGTTGTATCATTAGATTCCTCCCTCGATGTATCCCGCGATATATCTCAGGATGAGTGAGCATTAGTGTTATGTTCAGTTTCGCTTGACAACTTACCAGTTGTATCATTAGATTCGTCCCGCGATGTATCTCTGGACGTGCCAGCGCTGGTGTCGTGTTCTGTCTCGCTGGACATCCTCAGCCGAAGTTTCTGCTGCTTCTCGTCGGTGCTGTCCGACAGCAGGTCCGTGAGGGGGATGTTCTCCGCTTCGGCTTTTTTCTGTAAATAAGAACGAAGACAGAGTTAAAATATTATGTTATTTAGACTGACATTTACACTCATTTATTTTTATTAATAATAACGAGTAATACTCACGAGGAGTCTAGTGAGAGTCTTGGGCGAGGGTCGGTCTGAAGGTCTCACTGCTGGGAAGGTAATACTCACGAGGAGTCTAGTGAGAGTCTTGGGCGAGGGTAGGTCTGAAGGTCTCACTGCTGGGAAGGTAATACTCACGAGGAGTCTAGTGAGAGTCTTGGGCGATGGTAGGTCTGAAGGTCTCACTTCTGGGAAGGTAATACTCACGAGGAGTCTAGTGAGAGTCTTGGGAGAGGGTAGGTCTGAAGGTCTCACTGCTGGGAAGGTAATACTCACGAGGAGTCTAGTGAGAGTCTTGGGCGATGGTAGGTCTGAAGGTCTCACTGCTGGGAAGGTAATACTCACGAGGAGTCTAGTGAGAGTCTTGGGCGAGGGTAGGTCTGAAGGTCTCACTGCTGGGAAGGTAATACTCACGAGGAGTCTAGTGAGAGTCTTGGGCGATGGTAGGTCTGAAAGTCTCACTGCTAGGAACGTAATACTCACGAGGAGTCTAGTGAGTGTCTTGGGCGAGGGTAGGTCTGAAGGTCTCGCGGCTGCGGGGAAGGCCTGCTCTGGGAGCCGACGAGTGGCGGCCGCGCACGCTTCCACCCATAGTGGGGACACCAGACGACAGGCCAGCGCTCGGGCTCGAGCGCGAGTTGATCGGCACCCACCTGGAAGAAGCATTTATGGTATTTTTTAACTATGTATTTGCTTATACCGAAATTTAATTAGGCTGGCCATATACTAATACTAGAGCTAATAAGATGGGCACTAATTGTAACTAACTGGTTCGCTAGAGGCATCAAACGAAAGCCAAGGTTTGCGAATATACGCAAAGTGAGCGATTCAAATCAAGCTGCTCGATTGGTTGCGTAAGATTTTCCAACACCCTAGTGAAGTAACTCCGTCTGAATAGACCAATACATATCGATATGACAGCTGAACCCGCAACACGTGCTCTTTCAGGCCGATACGCGGCTTACGCTTCCTGCGCAAGGAATAGATGGCCAGTAGCACTGGATATAAACAGGCTGGTTATGCTAATGACTCCGTCATACTGACACATACTTCCATTGGTCACAAGAAACCTAAAATGTTCCATAAAGAAGATCTTGCAAAGTTCTTCTTGCTCTGGCCCGGGGGGAGGCAACAGTGTTGTTATAGAAGGACATGGGAGCGATCACAAGCAGAGTTGGAACCGCCGAGTAACGGAGTCGTAGCCTCGGACTCTGCGGATGATCGTTTTTACAAAATAAATCATAACAAGTGTGTAATACCTAGAGTTTAGCATTGCGTGCATGCCCTGAGCATTCATTCTCGGCATCGATGGCTCCTTCTTGCGGCGGCGTCGTGTGTCGGGTCGTTCTCTTCCCTAAAATATGGTCGAGGAGAGCGATGGCTGGCACATGCGTCACACTCGTGATCGGGTGCTGCATGCGGGTCGCCGGTTTGCTCGTGGCATTCACGCAATGCACCGAAACTACTAACTTAGGCTAACATTTAAACTAACCCATCTCTATTGTACTAACTCTTTTTGTACAGTAAAATCGAATAATTGAATATTTTAGTTAACAAAAGGCACAGAGCCTGGAGTCTGTGATTTGTAATTTTCCAATAAAAAAAAAAGTGGGACCAGACTGTGTACAGTAGCTCGAAAAATCCATTAAAATATGGTAAACAAATGCGCAGAGTAAAACAATCGCATTGAATGCTTAATTTGAATGGAATTTCAAATTTTCTAATTTGATTTTTGTTCAAGGCCGCCATCACGCCGTCATATTTTATAAGCAATGTCAAAAGACAATAAAATCCAAAAAAATTGAAATTCTTTTAAATGAAGGTTGATAATGAAGACTTATGAATGAAAAAAATAATAATAGGAAAATCTTTTTCCAAAACAAATATGCAAATAATTGAAACTGTACAATGTAATGGCTGCTCCAAAGAAAAACAGAAACAGGAAGATCACCGACACCCTCTCCACATGTCAGAGCCACCTTCCAGCCGCCTCGGAAAGTCACAGAAACTTCCTATAACATACAGAACCCCTATCCGGGCACCCTAATATGGCCCGTCAAAAACTGTGGAAGGAAACTTGTCCTCCACCCCAAACCTCCATAGAGCCAGCGGAGGAAATCCCCCCAGGAAGCGACTTAGCGTGGCCAACGTGGAATTAGTTGAAACGACTCCGGACTCAAGTTGGCCGCTGCAAGTTGTCCTCGTGGTCATACTGGTATGACAAACTAGTATGACCACGAGGAAACACAGGAGAACTACAAACAACGTGTCACCTTTTGTCCCGCCCCTAGTGTCCAACCACCTGTACACTGGGCGACCTCATGGAAGCCCCTCCAGGGGTGGCAGTCCCTAACTATTGGGAGAAACTTCTATAGTTAGCACTTAGCAATTTTAGGACCATCGACACGACGAAAAGAAGAATGGCTTAAGCTCGATATATTTTTCTATTATCTCTTTTTTGTTCCAGTAAGTCATTCACAAAGATAAGTACTATGATATCCTCGACGATTTCATTAGGATTGCAGGATTGTGGTCAATACAAGTCGCATATAGCTGGTTCTACAGCTAATATATATTTATTTATTTGTTCATGGTTGCCCATGATGCAGCATAATTTATAAATAGATACATATTAGGGGACACCTTACACATGACCTCTGAACCCAAACAATGCAAAGCTTGTGACATAAAATTATACTGATGTGCCTATATCAAGTAGTGTAGAATATGATCTGAATAGATATTGTCTCTCACCCTGGCTCCAAACGAGGTGTGTAACAAGCGGGCTCCACGCAGGCAGCACGGAAGCGCCGAGGGCCGCCAGCGCAGCCCGCAGCGGAAGGGCGCGGGGCTCCGACCCGACCTCCACTAGCGCCACCACACCGCACAGGACGTTCTCAGTTTGATTGGTGTTTCTAGCGCTGGGCTGGAACATAATATTATTTAAAATCAGTTTTAGCGTTCCGTACCTCAAAAAGAAAAACGGAACCCTTATCACTTTGTTGTCCGTCTGTCTGTATGTCAAGACACTTTTATCTCGGGAACGCGTAAAGATATCGAGTTCAAATTTAAACTATATACGTATATCTATGGACTCTTGCAGATGTGTAAAAGAAAAACTTCTCACTTATCGTATAAAAAAGTTAGAGCCATTTATGTCGTAAAAACCGCATATTTTGACACTCACAAAAACCAAAACCTACAGGGTACTTTCCGTTGACATAGAACTATGAAATTTGGCAAGAAGCATTGTCTCAGAGTACACATACTTATAGGGATAAATCTGAAAACTGTACATTTTTTATTTAAATCACAAAAAATAGGGCCTCAAAATTCACAAAATATGGGTTCAAAATTCAAAGTGAGTAAATGGTATCATGTAAGATATCATATAAAAGAACTTCATTAGCACATGCTAAAACAGGTTTTTAATTATTTTAACAAAGTGTAATTTTCGATCTACGACGAGAAAAGTAAAAAAAAAAACTTTTTTGTCGATGGTTATAGTATAGAGATTTTAACAACTTACTTCCCAATTTTGTGAAATTTTCTGGAGTTGTACGGAAATCTCGGTGTGAGAGCCTGACTCGCACTTGTCCGGTTTTTTAAATAAATAATCTTATTTTTCTTTCCCAGCAAACCTTTTTACTTGATACTGAAATAGGTATCATTATCTTCGTCGTTGTTTCAGCCATAGGAAGTCTTGAAGGGAAGAAGGAAGTCAGCTTGCATCGACTGCGATTTTAAACAGGTCATCTGTCAACTGGTGGACTTGCTAATAATACATATTCACTTGAGAAATATTTGACCCCATCGGTTATCAGTCTTCAGACGCTAGAACAATATATAAACAAGAATTTACCTTTCTGCTAGTGCTGGCCGCATGCTCCATACTACTAGCTGTCTTCATGTTGGTTTGTTTCTTAGTTAGAATATTATTTTCTTTTGCATTGTTCTGAGACTCACGTCCTTTAAGCTCTGACCACTCCTCTCTAAGGCGTATCCGCTCTGCGATGGCCGACCGTCGCTGAAATATCCCAAATAATCCTTAATAAAAAAAAAACCGGACAAGTGCGAGTCAGGCTTGCACATCGAGGGTTCCGTACAAATCCAGAATATATCACAAAATTGGGAAGTAAGTTGTTAAAATCTCTGTCACCAACCAATCATTGTTTCATAGAAAAACCTCGTTCACCCGAGACAAAATGTATGGAACAGCAGTTTTTTTTGTGTTTTAACAAAAGTTGCAGAAGAAAAGTTGTTAGTTTTGATGTACAAAATAAGCCCCTAAAAGGATGCTAATTGTTTAGGAACCCTGTATACCTGGCCTACATAATGGTACATATACATTGTAGGAGTACTAACATAAAAACGCCAAGCCTGTGTCGTGACAAAGCACACAGTCGAAAATTCAAGGTATGCTAACAGGGGATGGAGAGAAGCATGCTCCATATAAAGCTAAAGGATAAGTGGAGACTGCCGAAAATAAGAAAGACCACAGGTGTAGCAGACATAATGCAAAAATTTAAATGGCGTCAGCTTGGGCATGTACTGAGAAGCCAGAAAAACAAATTGGCTAAAGAGGTCATGCTCTGGTATCATAGATATGGGAAGCCGATCACTACCACAGAAAAGATTTATCTTTTTGTTCTGTTCAAATAAATCTACGATAAGTTTCACTTTCAGTAGATGTTTTGGGTTTTCGGTTGACATGTCAAGTGTGTACTCCAGTGAGTGCATCTCCTCTTATTGATCTTATTTTAATTGATGACAGGCTTTCCTTTTATCCTCGTTATATATCCTTGCTCTGTGAGTGTCACAGCCAGCTCTTTGGGATGTCTTTCCAGCCGATGCTTGTATTTTTTGCAGGTTGCTGATATCTGTTCTTGGACTGTGCTCATTACCAGGTTGCTGTGGATTTCAATATTTGTAGTGTACCAGGACACTTCGCTTATTGTTCTCAAGATCGTGTTTTGCAACAGAAAAGATGGGATGACAACCTGCCACCAGGGGAGGAACAAGAAAGCCAGAGATAGGGAGCACTGGCAAATTCTAGAGGAAGCCTATGTCTAAGGTGGACAACCTAGTATTTAAGAAATAAAAATAAGAATAGAATAGAATAAATTTTATTGTAAAAACTGTGTACAGGGATGGTAAAGTATACATAATAAGTTGGAAACAACAGTTTTCTTTGGTTAAAACATACAACAATTTCTATATTACTTAACTATTAAATATATTAATAGCTAAACAACTTACATGGTAAAAAGGCATAGCAATAGATTTAAACAATTCAATAAGGATATTTAAGTTGGTGGTTTACACTACTTTAATTTATTTTTAATATTGTAGGTAATGTACTGTATGGTATAAGCCGAATGAACTTTTTTGGCAGCGGGAAGTTAGCAACAAGATGCATGAAATCCAAACAGCTAGGTCAATTGAACTTTTTTGGCAGCGGAAAGTTAGCAACAAGATGCATGAAACCCAAACAGCTTCCTCAAGCTGCTGTTTAGTGATCTTCAGTCTGGATTGGGTTATCCGCAGCTTTTAGCTCATATCACAGCAGCCATGAAGTTTTATTCGGCCTGTAGCTTAAATAATTTTCTATCTCTTGTCTAGGAAGTTTTCAATTTATTTATTGCATAATGCACTACTACAACATACAGTTTTTCACTATCTAAGTCTAGTAACATTTATCCAGTTAGGATGTCCCATGCGTCCCAATGTAAAGAGAAACTAACATTTTATTGCCAATAATTTTATCTTTTGCCTTTGTTCTTCCATAGCAGAGAGGAGAATGAAGACTACAATCAAATATCTATAGTCACAATCATGCAAAAAACTGTCAGAGCCAAAATCCTGTCCAAGCTACTTAGTGGGCAAGCTTTTTAGTTAGTCGTAAGGCGATAGCAAGCCGACTACAACGCACTTCATGTCATAGTTATGAGAAATTAACATTTTTACTATTACAAAGTTAAATTAGGTGACATATCGTCGAGATTCGAGAAAATGGGCCATTTTGAATTATTTAATGTAAATATCTAGATCGGTATGTATGACGGCGCTTGGGCATTTTTTACTACTTAGGGACTGTGGCTCTGTAGATCTCAAATAATGGAGACCAAAGGATAGTCAGTTAATTTTGTATCGTGAACAGTCTTCTTGAAAAGTAGGGTCTATGATCTATGAGATGGGATCGTTATTTGACAAAACTTTAGCAAATGTAGACAACGTTTAAGATATGGCTTGGCTTGCTTAGTTAGAAATGAATGTAGATGATTATTTACCAGTCCAGCGGCGCTTTTATTTTCTTTATTCATGTCTACTGTTTGGCAGCAGTTGTGCTGAGGAGTAGGAAACCGTATTGAAAAGTTAACACAGCAAGTAGTTTTCGCAGGTAGAGTTAGTAGTACTACACGACGCGACGTCGAGCAGAAAGCGACAGTCAGTAGAGTTTTTCGAATATAACACTTTATTAGCGAAATGCTTTAATCACAATAAACACTTCTAAACTGAAATAAATTATCAATATGGACAATAATAATTGCGAATCGTAGTACAATCACCAAAATATCTCACAAATTCAAAACACAAAACTTGTGTTGCCACTCTGCCTGACTCTGCCACTGCAAACTTGTCTTGTTTTGCCTCCAAGGTTTCGGAATCCACCCAAGTATACTGAGCGCCACACAAAAAGGATGGGAAGGTAGTCGTAGATGACACTTCGCCGTGATTCGCTAATTATTGCGCATGTGTGCACAATGCCTATATAAATGGCGAAGTAGTGAGCTCGGGCGTAGGGAGCACGCGGGAGGCATGAGGTTGGCGGGCGGGTGTGCCCCGGCGTTTCGTCTCTCTGGCTTCCGCGCGTACCCATATTTCGACTTTTGCGCAGAATGCTTACTTCCCATCCTTCAATTTGTGTGGCGCTCAGTATAGCATTCTCTTCTTGATCGTTGCGCTCTTGACAGAGCGGTCGTGGTCATCAAGTAGTATTATTATTTGTAGCGGCAGATGTAATGCGCCTCACGATGTCTCGCCATCTCTCTCTATGTGACGTCAATCGGTTGCACTCATGCACGGCACACGCACCCACCCACCCACAGCGGACTTGATCTGATCGGTCCATCTCATGCGCGACCTTCCACGTGATCTTGTGCCCTCAACTTTTCTCTGAACAACAACACGCTCTAAAGACGGACTACCTCGCCTTGTATAGCATTAATTTATTATTATTACCAATGTTGTACCTAATTGTGGTTAGGCCGAAATACTGCGCAGTATACAATCAACGCACAGCTTTATTTGTGAGCTTCAGTTAGGATTGGACATTGCGTAGCTTGTAGCTTACATCAGCTGACTTGTATGATTGTGAAGTACAGTATACTAAGCGCCACACAAATCGGCGGGTGGGAAGTTATGCGCAGAACCCTGCGCAAAAGCCAAATTATAGGAATGCGCGAGAGCCAGAGAGACGAGACGCCGGGGCACACCCGCCAGCTAACCTCATGCCTTCCGCGCGCTCCTTACGCTCGCGCTCACCACTATTATGCACACATGCGCAATAATTAGCGAATCACGTCAAAGTGTCATCTGCAGCTAACTTCTCACCCACCGATTTGTGTCGCGCTTAGTATACACCCCATGTTTACAATAACTCCCGTTCCCAGATTAAATTATTTTCTATATTATTTAGAAGTGATGAACTAAAATTAGCGTATTTACACAACAATTTTGCCAAAATCTATGTAAATTATAAAGTGCTGGCAACTCTGGTTTGCGTCTTAGATTGACAATGACATTTATGACAACTACTTTTTTTGTGAAAATGCTGCCATGTTTATATCACCGTATTACTACTAGGATAAAAAAAATAATTTTTGTTTCTGACGGGTTAGTAGAGGTTTAGAAGTATTATACATTTATGTACAGCGCTACAGGTGGGAACGAGGAAGAACTAACCAAAATGTATAGAGCCACACGTGACACACAAGTGTAAACTATGCAAAACCTGAACTAAGGGCATTAAGTATTAAGTACTTAATGACTAAGGGCTCTGTTTTACAATGCCAAAAAATGTTCTAAGAACTCCAACATAGGATTAAAACATATTTTGACATTTTTCTATTGTTGCTTGAATTAAAAAGCCGTTAAATGTTATCAATTTAATGAAAAATTAAGATGCAGTTTGCACCTCGAACAGACTTTTCAGTGTGAATCCTTCTTTTAACGGTTCAATTGCTAGTCCTAAATAAGGACTATACACTGGTTGTGTTTCGGTTTCGCCTTTATTTTGAGCCAATTGTGAGGCCAAGTATAAATTCGGTCCCATTTCGCCCCGAGGTTCACCAACTTCTTCTAACTCTTCAATGTCATCAATTACTGGCTTTGAAGTCTAAAAACAAAAAACGGTGTTAATTCATAAGAAAATGCAAAAAGTATTCCTTATTATTATTGAATTTATTGATATCCAAAACCATTGATATTAGTTTAACTTTAGTTGTTTCATTTTTTAATTTTTGCTAAATATTTTAATTTAGTCGTCTAATACCTATCAAACATAACTCAACAAAATTTCGAATTCGAATATTACTAACCTAACATACTAAATAACTCACCCCTAGTGGTTCCTGGTGCAAAGGTGCCTATAATGCTAGCACATTACTTACCGTGCTGAATAGCGATAGACATCCTTTGCACCAAGAACCACCCAGAGCGCGTATCACCTTCGTATTCTCCGAAAATATTGATGAAAATAAACCGTACCTCATTGTCCCAGTTCATCTCAATACCGAATATAGGTTTCTCAGTGTAAGCTTGGTGTAAAGTTTGCAGCTCTGACAAAAGTGGCCTTAAGCGGTCATGCGGATCAGCTCGGAATCCCAAAACGTACCCTCCGCAGGATTGACGGACGACGAAAACTAATGCTTCGCCAAACTTTGAGTCACGTATTGAAATCTGAAACAATTTGTTTCAACAATGAAATTTGATTCAGGAATAAAATAATTTTATGTCTATAGAGAAGATAGAAACATTTTTTCAAAGGTTGTTTTTAAACTTTCGCGATTTGAACACATTATTATTACACTAAAACTATTTTAGTGCGTGATTAGTCCTGTAGTATTTAATAATATTTTTTTCAAAGATCAACTGATGGATTAGTCCCATTATTCTGAGGTTAGTGCAGGCAGGCTTACCTACGCGTTAATTGAAACTACATACAGCTGTTACCGTATGGCTCTATTCAGCTCTATTAGATACATTTTTATACAGCTTCCCTGGCGGTAACGAGGAAGAACTAACAAAAATGTAAGGAGCCACACGCGAACGCGAAAGTTTATGTAAACTACGCAAAATCTGGACTAAGGGCTCTGAACTACCAAAATTAAGGACAAACTATTATGATTAAACCTAACATTGTTACGTTTAATTATTTATTAATACAGGCCGAACCAAACTTAATGGGGTCCGTGAACACAAGACGTGTCGTTGTGTCGTAGCAAATTCCTAAGTCAGCGGCCGCGTGGAGTGGGGATTTGCACAGCTAGACTGACCAGAGAGACCTGGCTTCTCAGACGCCATTAAGTTTGATTGGTCATAAACCTACCATCAACTCATTTTAAAATTACCCTACTTGCAATTTATTTTACAATGGCAGCACTGTCTACGTTTTTTTTGGCATAGAAGTTAACGTTATTTATCCCCTAGATTTTATAATTAAAAATATGTTTTGTAAATTATATTAATGAATCGGATAATAGATGATAAATTACTTACAGTTTCTATGGTAATGTAAGGCATAGAGACGTTGAAGGCTTCGTTGATATCCGCGTACCAAACGACGCGCACGTTCGACACTAAGAGAGTGCCTAAGTTGCCCGAATCGCTGGACAGGTTCCATATCCCTTGCTCATGTAGACTAATCTAAAATAACAATACTTATCTATTAATAATCTATCTATCTATCAGCCGTAGGACGTCCACTGCTGGACATAGGCCTCCCCCATGGATTTCCAATAAGGACGGTTGGAAGAGGCCTGCATCCAGCGCGTTCCTGCGGGTTTTTATTAGGTATATCGTCAGCCCACCTAGTCGGTGGACTTCCTACGCTGCGCTTGCTGGTCCTGGTCTCCATTCGAGAACTTTACGGCCCCATCGGCCATCCGTTATTCGAACTATGTGTCCTGCCCATTGCTAGGGGAGAGGGGGGCAGTTTTGAACACTTTATACAAAAACTTATGAAAAATACCCTACATTGTAGGTTTTTATGCTTTTCTTTTTCTGAATTAGTTAGAAGTATCATTTGGCTATGTTGTTAACTAATAACTATGACAAATTAATTTACGTCTTAATCAGAATTGAATGTTTTTTTTATATAAATGAAATGTTCAAAGCTGCCCCACACTGGGGCAGCTTTGAAACTATACGGGGCACTTTTTAATCCCTGAATTTAAACAAAATATTACTGGTGTTACAAAATATATTTCGATAAATTGAAGTGTTTACAATCATTGTCACATTAGCTTAGTAAATCCAGAACTGAATAAAAATCAAACTATTAATTTACACGAAAAATATGCATACATTTTCTTCTAGCCTAATTTAATATCTGAAAAATCAAATTTAAAAGTGAACATGGATGATGTTCTTGAGGTACTACCTCCTATGATTGGTGGAGGGAGTTTGGCCACAATGTCTATTATGGTAATATAAGATATATCTTCCCTTTCCGGGAAATAGAATTTGTAAAACCCAGATTTTTTTTTCAAAAAATTTACATTAAAGTTGCTGTCAATGACATCATTTATTTTCGCCACGAAAGCTAGAGCTCTTCCACTGTCCTTGGTTTGGATTCGTGCCACAACAAAATCTCCAGGCATTATGGATTCAGAGTTAACTCCTTTTTGTGAATCTTTAGGTTGGACCCCTTCGCAGCTACCTTCTATTTCTTCATCTTCGCAATCAGTAAGATCAGAATCATCTGTATAAGGAAGCCATAAAGGCACGTCTTCTAAATCAGAGTCTAAAGGGGAGGGTTCAAAATATTTTGCTTTTTGTTTGCGTTTAATTTTTTTGGTTTGAGCAGGTGCACATGTTTTGATTTTTAATTTTGACTTGTGAAGTCGTTTTTGTCGCTCTAAAAATGCTTTTTCTACTTCATCTTTCTCAGGTGTGTCAGTAAGGATTCGTGATTTTCCCTTTTTCCTGCCTCGGTTCGTCTCTTTTCGGGGGCCGGCTTTAGGAAAAGGCCTCACAATGTCAGGGGATATAATATTTGCTGTATCTGGTGTGCTTGTAGCACGTATTATTACTCCAAGGTCTCGAGAAGCATTGGCAGCTTCAGTGGAAGACAACACAGAAGCTTCCTGTGTAACAGATGGCACAGATTGCAGTGGGGCTTCCGTTGCTGCTGTACTGACTTGTAATTCTAAAGAGACCTGTTGAACCTCCGACGAGATTGATGGCATTGGCCGGTATAAAGAGACCTGCGGAGCCTCAGACGAGATTGAAGGCATTGACCGGTCCAAAGAGACCTGCGGAGCCTCAGACGAGATTGATGGCATTGGCCGATCCAAAGTGACCTGCTGAGCCTCAGACAATATCAATGACATTGGCCGGTTTGTAACTTCTGCGCAATCAAAATCTTCATCACCAAAAGCATTTCTAGAAAAGGGAACTATCCCAGGCTTTGAAAATCCAGATAAAATATTGCGAGCAATATATGTCAGATTGTAAGCTGGTGTTACAATGCTAGCCAAATCGTGTATGGTTATGGTATTACCAGGATGGTTCAACAGCCAATCATTTTGGGCTACGGCCAACTTTTGTTTGAATGGTCCATTGACTGCTACGTCCAATGGCTGCATGCGGTGGGTGCAGTGGGGTGGAAAAGTGACTACTACTATGCCGTTTCCGCGACAGTACTTGATTGCGTCAAGAGTGCAATGGCTTTCATGGTTGTCCATTAATAGCAGTATAGGGTCTTCTCTAGAGCATCGGGTCAGCTTTTTAATATGTTCTAAGACTTTTATAAACAATGGGCCAGTCATCCATCCACTAGTGGGACAATTAGCATACCCTACACTTCCAGCTGGTGCCCCAAAAAGCATCGAATCGTGAAAACGAGCTCTGGGGAAGATGAAAACCGGAGGAAGCGAATTTCCGATCGCATTTACTATACCACACATGGTTATTAGTTGGCCTCGTTCAGCAGAAACGCACTGTCCTACTTGTTTTGTGCCAGTGGCAGCTATAACGTTTGGTGCTTGTACAACTGTCATTATGTTTGTCTCATCCAAATTGTATATACGATCTGGAGAAAAATTATGTTTCTGTTGGACAGCTTCAAAGTTATCATAGAATAAAGAAACATTGTGTTTGTTGAAGCTTGTTGACCTGGACAAACTTGTATTTTCTGGTTTTCTTAATGAAAGATCCCTATGGCGTTTCATGAAGCCTTTCAGCCATTCAATGCCTGCTTCTCTTTTGTCTGACCAGTTACTAGGGCACTTACCAAGGGCTGTTGCATATTCAAATGCCAATCCTCTAGCTTGTTTGTAAGTCAAACCATAATTCATTTTAGAACTTTTTAGTAAATATTCTTTAATCATTATTTCTTCGTCTTTGTTAAATACTTGTGCAACTGTGTATTTTGATGAGTAATCTTCGCTTTTGGGCTGAACATTCTCTTTAAACTTTTTCACCCTGTAAAATAAAGTATTTGGTTTGATGTTATATGCTGCAGCAGCCGCCCTGAGTTTCATGTTTCCTTCAACTACTTCCAAAACTGCTTTATTAGCGTCTTCCTCGTTGACCTCCGTTTCACGTTTTCTTTTGTAATTTCGAACCATTTTTCCTGAATGAAAAAAAAATGCATCAATCTAACAATCGGTATTTTAGATTTTTGGGTCAACGAACGAATAAATTTCAAATAGAGGCACCTTTGAACGCTGTTCAAAGGTGCCCCTTTTGTTTTGTTCTAAGCTGCCCCACACATACTAGAAATAATCAATTTTTTTTTCCGCGTCTGTATACCAAAATGATTATGAAAGTTCGTTTCATTATCCTAAAGATGCAATATGCTATGCAATAAACAAAGTTTCACTTACCAATAGTGCTTGATTTTTCATAAAATCCGTTAAAACAATTTTTCAGAAAGTTTGCTTTTGGTTGGTCAAAACAATTATGGTGTCTTGCTTTGAATCAAGCGAGCAATACGTGACAGTGACAAATGACAGACACGACGACCAGTGCTGCCATGATAAAAATACGTTTTCTACTAAATTTGCATCTAAGATGCCTATGTAAAAGCGATTATTCATATGTGCCCCTGTTCAAAAGTGCCTCCTTCTCTACTTTAATTTGCTAATCCGCTGGGCTATGTTGGTAACTTTGGTTCGTTTATTAATAATAGGTATTAAAAGAAAAAAACAAATAATCCGACTTTCAACAAGAAAAGTTCTTAAGAGCTGTCCGCTTTACGAATTATGGTCTATTGCGGTAACAGGTCTTCTACGAATCTTTTCATTCCTGGAGCTTTATGATTGCACTATTAGAAGGGCTGAACGTAGGTATGCGTAAATAATTCTAATTTCGAAAATTGGGCTCGATCATGTATCTACCTACAGAACTCCGAGAATAGCCCTTTCATAACAGTTGGCCATTTTGAACTATATAAGAAGGTGCTAGGTAATAAGCCTAACAGGTTAACAGTGGACAAGGCACCACAAATTAATTAAGATAGCCGATGGAGTAACAAAGTTCTAGAATGATGACCATGTAGGTCAGCTCTACATGTATAGACGATTGTCGATGACTTCCTAAGCCTATAGGGGAGGGCTATGTCCATAAGTGGATGTCCTATGACTGTACTGATTGATTGCTTGAAAGGAAGGTACTTAAGATAAAATAAGCTAACTAACTAAAATAACTACGCTACGAGCGCTACTAAAGAACTTAGACATAACTAAGTTCTTTAGTAGCGCTCGTAGCGTAGTTTGACTAGGTGTTTGTCAACGATCACCGAAATTAAGCAACGTTCCGCACGGTCAGTATTTGGATGGGTGACCGCGGGTGGCATTTTCCAACTGAGCGCTACCGTGGCTCGGAAGTCGGAAGACACGTTAAATTATAGGTCCCGGTTGTTAAACGGTTGTTTAACCCGTTAGCCATGTCAGAGGTCTTCAGGTAGCCTAAAATCTCTGACACCAGGGCTAGCCACCAAGGCACTACGAACTTACTTAGTTAAGTAAGTTTTTGGTAAAATATTGTAACGCAGTAGGCGCACGCCCGTTGTAGGTATGCAGTAACTATGATGTATTCTGCGATGTTTACATGATCACGCTTCTGGGGTGCTCTATTGTTTTGCGTTTTTTTTTGGTGCCTTTTGTATTCGGTTTTATGACTCGAGCGGGGTCGGCCTTTGTCTGCCGTTGGTGTTTTCGTATTGGAGAACCAATAGCAGGCCTCCGTCACTCGCTCAAGATCACGCGCTATATGCCTATCGCTCGGCGTATCGTCGACGATACAACCGACAGAGGGCTGCCAAACGCCCGCCTGAGCGCGCGCACCGCACGTTTCCCGCGTAGTATTATTGACGAGCGAACGAAGAACCTACTTTTTTGCGAGTCTACTGCCCACAGGGCCACTAGTAATATCTGTGACCGCGCTTACACTTCGAAATGCCGAAACCACGTAATTATTGTGCAGTAGATGGGTGCAATGGTAATAATAATTCCTACTGTAGTTCCCATACTTAGTACTTACGCAATGGGCATTGTCCAATAATTTTAGGTTTCATTGATATTTTTGCTATGGGTAGGAATAAGACGTTTGTCTGTGTCTCGTTAGGTACCCAGGTACGTGTAGATTGTAAATTAAAGTAGTTACAACCAGATTCAATAAAGAAACGATTCAAGTAAGGGTCAACAAACTATTAATAACAGAGAATTCCGAGAAGGGAAAAAAATTATAAATCATTACATAAAACTAAAACATATTTGATGGACTAATAAAAAATATAGTTGATTCGCAACATTTGTTTTATTACAATAATCATCATAGGTACAACCCTAGCGCATTCTTACGATGACGCGTTGGCACGTGACTCGCACGGTGGCCAACACAGTCTCGACTCTACGTGCGCGTAATTATGGTACATTTCTCCTCGTCTTGAGCAGCAGGTATTATTTTAAGATTTTGTAGGCTATTTTAAAGTAGGTATTTTCGCTTTGGTATGGGAGTGATGCATCTGTTACTATTTATTAATCTGTGCCAATAGGGAAGTCTCGAACTTTTAAGTTGTTTACTTTTCAACACAATAGCGTTTATTAGATCTAGTAATGTCACGAATTATATAGTGAATTCCAGACTGTAATAACGGATATAAATACGCCGGCCGACCCTTGGGGACTCTATTTTTCGTTTACCGTCGAAGCGAAACCATCTCGTGTTCTAGTGCGATAATTACCAGTGATTGTGAAGTGACTAGTTTGTGTGAATATCAGTGCCAGTGTGAAGTGTTTGTACGAATCAGTTGTGTCGTATGTTTTTGTGATTTTTGTGAAGTGATTGTGTGCAATAAAGTTCAAAGTGATTAATCAGCGTTTTTCTTGGATAATCATCCAAGAACCCATCTCGTAACAATATAAATTTTACCTTTTCTAGAGGCAGCATTCGAAGCTGCTTGTTGTGTATAATGGCGCCTCGTAACTTGATGTCTCTGTAAAGTCTCGAGCCGGCGTATGCTCTGAAACAAGAAGTAGGTATTGTCTAGGCCGAATCATACTTAATGGCGTCTGCGAAGTCAGCTACAAGCTGCGCAAATTCTCATTCCTTACCGACGCCAGGTTGACATAATCAAGTTCCTCCCGCGCAGCCCCAAGTTCACCTAGCCTCCAAAAAATTGGTGTTCTCTCTAAAGTGAGACGGTATTTTACACCTGAGCAACTGCTTAGTCTTTATAAAGCACAAGTCAGGTCTTGCATGGAATACTGCTCTCACCTTTGGGATGGTTCTGCTTTATATCAACTGGAGGCTCTGGAGTCGATTGGGAGGCGAGCCAGGAGGCTGATTGACAACGACACCTTGACTAAGTCGCAGCTGCAAAGTCTTGAGCATCGTCGCAAGGTAGCGTGTTTGTCGGCCGTTTACCGCATACACTTCTGAGAGTGCGCCCAGGTGTTGCACAATCTGGTCCCACCTGCCCCTTTCTTCTATCGTACGGCTAGACAGACGCGACCAAAGCGCCACCCTTTTATGGTGGACATTCCGCGCGTTAGAACCAAGCGTTTCGAATCCTCATTCCTCATACGAACAGCCGGAATGTGGAACGCTTTGCCTGGGTCTCTCTTCCCGTTAAAGTACAACGTAGGTGTCTTCAAATCCCGAGTAGATAGGTATCGTTTAGGTAAGCATGCTACACCCTAGACCGCACATCTGCTTAACATTAGGCAGTGTGTAGTCAAACGCGAACCTATTCGAAATAAAAAAAAACCGGACAAGTGCGAGTCAGGCTCGCACATCGAGGGTTCCGTACAAACACGTTGTTAAATATTTATAAACCTGTTTTAGCATGACGTGCAAATGAAGTTCTTTTAAATGATATTTTGAATTCGTTCGAGTAGGAAATGGGTTTTATATTTGCAATCAAACCACATCTCCGGAACGCATAGACACCTCGTACATCGACGGAGAAAGTTAATACCAGGGCTAACTTGAAACTTGACGCCAGCGCCATCTAGTTTCGATATGAGTAAATACTGAGATTTAAACTGTTGCTTTAAGAATTTATTTTATAACTTATTTGATTTAATTGCTATTAAGTTTGATGTTTTTATATTTATACAATTATACATTTACATCTAAATTTATATTTGAACATATTTTTAGATTAGACAGAATTTTGAACCAATTTTTTGTGATTTTTGAGGCCCTATTTTTTGTGATGTAAATAAAAATGTACAGTTTTCAGATTTATTCCTATATGTGTACTCTGAGACAATGCTCCTTGCCAAATTTCATAGGTCTATGTCAACCGGAAGTACCCTGTAGGTTTTGATTTTTGTGAGTGCAAAATATGCGGTTTTTTACGACATAAACGGCTCTAACTTTTTTATACGGCAACTGAGAAGCTTTTCTTTTACACAACTGCAAGAATTCATAGTCAATAGTCAAAAACATTTATTTCCGTAGGAACACATATGAGAACACTTGGACACGTCAATGTACAGAAAAGAATAAAATAATAAAAATAATCACGCAAACAGAAATAATAAATAAAATCAGCAGCTGCTTGTCAAAACTTAAAATATGTACCTATAATCTAGTATATAATATGTAGTACAAAATGTATAATTATTTGATGGTCAGCTTACGGTAATAGTTCAATTGATCGCGTTCAGAGCTAGTCAATTTCCATACTTTCTTGTCTTGAACATAGTGCTCAAATTTATAATATGCCTTATTTATTAGATATTCCTTGGTATTTTTTTTAAAACTATTGTCATTAAGGCTTAATATTTCTTCCGGAATTTTATTACAGCACAGTATTGCATTCCCCACAAAAGATTTGGTGCTTTTTGTGAGTCTTAGACGTGGATACACTAATTTATGTTTATGGTGCCGATTTTGCGCTAGCCGATCATCTTGCTCTCTTAGACTATTTAAGTTTTTCCTCGCGTACATTATGTTTTCATAGGTTTACGTAAACAGTTTAAACTTCAACTCGATATCTTTACGCGTTCCCGAGATAAAGAGTCTTGACAAACACACAGACGGACAGACGGACAGACGGACAGAAGGGTTCCGTTTTTTCCGTTTGAGGTACGGAACCCTAAAAAAATGTCAAGTGCAAGCAGCTAGACCAATTTAGCCTTTGGTTTGAGTAGCACGTCAAATAGTCCTACTCTAAACATTCTAAAGGTGCCAAAGGACGTGCTATCAGAGTAGCAAATTGCGTCGTGTGGGTTTCTCGAGCTGGCAGTAAAAAGTGAGACAGAAGACTCTCTATAACCTATTAAGACCGTATAGATGAGAGCGCAAAGTGAGGTCTTGCAACGGCAAAGCTAAGGTCTTGTACAAACGTTAACTGGAATCTTATGAGAGCTTCAAGTAAAGTCTTGCGACGGCGTTAGGTGAAGTCTTATGACGGCGTAAGGTGAAGTCTTGTAAGAGCGTAAAGTCCAGTCTTGCGACGGCGTATGGTGAAGTCTTGTAACAGCGTAATGCGAAATCTTTAGAGAGCGTTAAGCGAAGTTTTGCGACTGCGTAAGGTGGAGTCTCATAAGAGTGTAAAGCGAGGTCTTGTCAGAGCGTGTAGTGAGGGTATCTTACTTATGGACGCCGGCGACGGCCGTGTAGTGCCGCACGCAGTTAGGCGCCAGGTTGGTGAACACGAACTCGTACCGGTTGCTCTTATGGCCGGCGAGCACGCACAGCGCCTGCGTGCTGCCGCGCAGACCCGAGTTCACTACCTTTGTTGATGTCGAGATCACGCAGCTCAGACCGATTGCTGGAAAAATAGAATTGGTTATGGTGTTGTTGAAGACCGAATATTGGTAACACTGCATGCGCATCATAAATAGGGTTGATGTTTGTTCTAGACTCAAACCCCTTGTCGCAGATTCCACGGTTAAAAAATCAAATTCAAAAATCTGTTGATCAGGTTCTGGCTTCTAAAAACCGGGGTATTCACACTCACACGACTTGTCCTGGTTGCCAAATTTTAGAGATGGCAACCCTAGGTACAACTGTACATTTTATCCATCCATTCATCAGCTCTAGGACGTTCAAAGTTGGACATAGGCCTCCCGTATGGATGTTGACTTATTGTACCAGTTTGAAGCGGCTTGTATCCAGCGCATGTAGTCTCAATGAGATCATCTGGCCACCTCATGGGTGGACGTTCTACGCTGCGGTAGCCGGTACGTGATCTCCAATCGGGAACTGCCGTGCTACGTGCCTTGCCTAGTGCTATTTCAACTTGCATATCCGCAGAGGAATATCAGTAACTTTAGTTCTTCTAATCCACTCATATATAAGTATAATTCGATCTCGCAGAGAGACTCCGAGCGTAACCTTCTCTATAGCTTGTTGGGAAACTTGGAGTTTATTAATAAGGTCCATATTGAGATCCCATTAGAAACTTACTATTATTTTTATTACTAGAGACTAAATATTCATATATTGTACTCACAGAGATTTATCCTAGGCGAGGCTAGAGAGTGCCAGATAATCCTAAGGCTCGTGACCACCATCCGGCCCTTGGTTCCACTGTTGCCTTTCGTGTCTTCCACTGGCTCTATCCTGTCGAATATCTTCTCGCCAGGACGCAGTTTTAAATATCTGTAGGAAGGATTAGTAGGCAGTGCCGTAGATAGCCTTTTCTGCGCCCTGTGCGAGCTTTTATAAGTGCGCCCTTGTTTTGCGCAACAAGGCCCGCGGTCTGGTCATTCTTGCGCCCCCAGGGGTTTACGCCCTGTGCCTGGGCACTGGTGGCACCGCTCTATTTACGGCACTACAGTAGGATAATAAACAAAGTAACCACAATTTTGTTTGACTTTGTTTAGGTAAAACAATCCGTGGTGGTGTAGTGATAGTAACACCTGACCTGCAATCGTGAGGTCGTGGGATCAAATCCCGACCCCGTACCAATGAGTTTCTTTGGAACTTATGTACGGAATTTCACACCATTGGCTTTTCGGTGAAGGAAAAACATCGTGAGGCAACCTGCATACGTCCGTAGAAGAAATTCGATGGGGTATGTGAATCCACCAACCCGCACTGGGCCAGCGTGGTGGATATGGCCCAATCGCCCTTCGTGGGTAGGCCTACGTCGTGCAGTGGACTATTAAGAAGGCTGGTACAGGTAAAACAATTAGGTAAACTTAGATAGGTTGGTACTAATTTTTTATTACGTAAATGACTCTTAACAATTTCAACTTACGTGAAAGGTAAATCAAACAACACTTCTTTGTCCTCCCACACTCCACCCACTTTGTTTTTTGACATTTTTGCACTTTACCTATACTTAATCTTTTGTTACAGTAAATTTTGTGATATTCTCTTCGATATATTTTATCTTAATGCCTCAGGTAAGTACCTATTGTAAGTATAAGCTCCCTGTGTAGCAACATCAAAGCAAGAGTTGTTTTGTTTGCCACAAGATTGCTATGGCAACTCACTCGTAGAAAAGTAAATAGGAAATATTTAAAAAAGTAGGACATGCTATACCGTCACTGTAAAGTATAATTATACAGGGTTATTTCTAATAAATTAGCATCCTCTTAGGGGCTTAATCTGTACATCAAAACTAACAACTTTTGTTCTGCGACTTTTATTAAAACTAAAAAAAAAAATGTTGTTCTATAGAATAATATCTTTCACCCGCGACAAAATGTTATGCTAACTGATTAGAAATAACCCTGTATAACTGCTACACTATAGACCAGAATTAGTCCAAGTTTGCGTAATGTACTGTACTGTACCAGCCTGTTTTTTAATAGTCCACTGCAGGACGTAGGCCTACCCATGAAAGGTGATTGGGCCATATCCACCACGCTGGTCCAGTGCGGGTTGGTGGATTCACATACGCTGGTTTTTGCCAGGGGCGTTATACAAAAATGTATGCAGACATACGGAAACCACTATGGTTTTAATTTACGTTTAAACATGGACTAGCCCCATTGTTTACACTTTGATTATTGATTAGTGCAGGTGTTTATATAGTGCAAGTATTGAATGATTAGTTGTAAACACGTGTGGACACCGATTGATTAGTGCGCGTGTGTGACTGACTAGATACTATACCTTGTAAAACATAGCTTGATACGCGAGACATTGACATTGACATAAGCGTAATGGCTGACGCACATCAAGTACCATATTTTTATAGTCAAAATGTTCGGTACACAATGTTGTACTTTATGCTGGTGCATCTCGACCATGAAGTAGGTACAGTATTGTGTACCGAAAATTTAGACTATAAAAATATGGTACTTGATGTGCGTGAGCCATTACGCGTATGTCAATGTCTATGTCTCGCGTATCGAGCTATGTTTTACAAGGTATTATCACCTGCACTAATCACTAATCAAAGTGTAAACAGGCCTTAGAGCACTAAGTTTCTGGAGTGCCGTGGAAGCGAAATAGAAAAAAAAACTGGTTCTAGTAATACATCTGGGTTCAGGTTCAGGGTTCTAAAACTTAATGGACGTAATAATATGGTAATGTTTTTTTTTTTTGTCTGGAGTTATGTTTTTTTAATCCAAAATGATGTTAAAATTGTAAGCACCTTTCCTATATCCTACATTATTTGTTATTATTTATTTACTTAAAAATTATATTAGCTCTATAATAATAAACTACATAATATACTACATATAAAATTATATATTTAATATATTATATCAACATTACACATAAATAATTAATGTAAACAAACTTAAATAAAAACATCTTCAATCATACATAACATTACTTATACTATTTAAATATAGTATAAGTTCTACACTTGTACCACACTGCATCGGCGGTAGGCACCGGCCCCGGCGCCGGCTGCCGACCACCCCGGCTTGGCGATGCGCGCGACCTTCCAGTCGTCTACCTGTGCCGACCGCGCATAGTACCTACGTACTTAAATTATTCATCCGCTATTACTTGTATGTGTCGTATAATTGTTTTATTGAATGCAAGTATATACTGATACTCTGAAGACGTGCTGGATTTTATTTCATCTGCCAATAGTGACCCGAATAGTGAACCCTGGACCCCACATATCTGCCTTAAAATTAAATGCAAACCGAGTTCAAGTAACATTATGGTTATAGGCCAAATCAAACGTCGTGGAGTCTATGAACACGGTTAGGCGGTAGCAATACTTACATATAGGTATTCATAATTATGTTGGCGCAAGAGAGGGGATGTGCGCAGCTTGTAACTTTACAGCTACTAAGATGTTTTATTCGGCCTATACCTACGCATGTCCACTATGACAGGTAGGTAAATAAGCAAATAACAACAAATTAACATCTTGTTGCAAAGTAATAAAACTTGAAATGGCCATCAAAAGCTAAGCTAAACAATATTTTAATCTCATCTCAACGTCGTCCCAATCAACGCCATTTTAAACAATTACAAGGCGTGGCGTCATTTGACAGCTACTAAATCAAGATGGCGGCCATAACCTCGTTAACTTGTTAAAAGCTTAATGGCTTACAGAAAATATTAAAAGCACATCAAATAGGGATTTGTCGTTCGATGTCGCATTAACCCGCTGTCTGAAGTTTAAGTACAGATTTTATAGTCTGTTAGACTATCGCGAAACAGAAAAGGCGCGTTCGGGAATGATGGTCCATTCTCGCCGATCCACTACAGATAGGTAGATAGGAGCAAATAAATTAGCACTAGATTTAAATCCCGGTTCCTTACCAATGACTTCTTTGGAACAATTATGAACATAACACAGATTTCTTTAACACTGGCCTCCCGGTGCCCACGCCCTCCGCTAGTGTGGTTAAGACCCAATTGAAGTTGTAACCAGCAGGTGTCCTGGTGAGAAAGCAGCAAGGTATGTGGAGGGTTCCAGTAGTGAATGCCGTTTTAATCTAATTTGGGGCCCCTGGACACAACTCGGGGCTCTTTTGGGACGTCTACAGCTAAGTTACACCCGCTACTACCCCTATAGATCTCTTGACAATTTTTTAGGTTAAATCCAGTTCTAAGTGGCTGTCAACCAGCGCGATCCTGCGTTGAGATAATGCTGGTATTTGTTCAGTTAATGGATGGCTTCAACATGGAACTTTTCAACCTCATCGGTCATTTGTTACGATGTGGCCTGCTCACTGCCATTTCAGTTTGGCGATCCGTCGATAACTTGCAAACTTTGGTTCTTCTACAGTTCTCCGCGATCTCCATTCTTTCTCGCAGAGAAAACAATAACGTTGAATGGTTTATGCTAGGTTATGGTCATAAGTACTACGATCTATGTGCCCTGCCCACTGCCATTACAACTTGACAAACATTTCACTGAAGCTAAGTTAATTCTGATAAAGATATTCTTTTGTGTACAATAAGATGTTACTATCTAACCTAATTTTAGGCTTTTCGTTGAGTTGTCGAATGCTAGGTTTTTCTTTCAGTCAGTGGCTCCCACCCCATTTGTTGATATTGAAAGTTGTTTCTATTTTACGACAGCGAGTAAATTGAAGCCTATTCTGCAGGGGCGTAATCAAAACAGATGTTAAACTCGGCTCGTCATCTCACTTTTATGTGTTTTTAACAAGTTCGCTAACTTTTCGATAAGGCGTCTTCAGAGGCATCACGAAAGTCTAAAGCAATCATCATTATTACGGGAGAGTACCTGTGCTATGTTATTAATTTATGTACTGTAATGTACCAGCTTATTTTTAATAGTCCACTGCAGGACGTAGGCCTACCCGCGAAGGGTGATTGGGCCATTTCCACCACGCTGGCCCAGTGCGGGTTGGTGGATTCACATACGCCATCGAATTTCTTCCACGAACGTATGCGGGTTGCCTCACGATGTTTTCCTTCACCGAAAAGTCAGTGGTGTGAAAATCTGTACATAAGTTCCAAAGAAACTCATTGGTACGGGACCGGGATTTGAACCCACAACCTCGAGAAAGACAGGCCAGCGTTACAACCACTAGACCACCACGGCTTCTATTAATTTATGGTTTGTGTTTAAACGCTTTCCAGAAATGCTCTTATTTTGTTGCCAAAAAAATTTAAATAGGTACCAATTTTTTTTTTTTTAATCTGCCACAATGGATAAATGCTCACCAATAGACCGCATATCTGCTTAACATAAGGCAGTATGTAGTAAAAAAAGTTTAAATACCATTCTTAGCAATATATGTTACCATTTACCTAGTAGGTAAGGTAACAGATAGTAGCAGGTACTCGTAAATATATAAATACTCTTCTTTTAGCATCAAAGGTTAAACTAATCACCATTTACTTTTTTTTTTTTTTTTTTTTTTTTTAATTTTTTTTTTTTATTTGATAAAGTTTATATTGACAATACTACATTACTACTACATAGAAAGCAATTGGATCATCCACAGACCCTTGAAGGTCTAAAGATAATCCAAGTGCTCAAGCCCACTGCCAGTTGGCAGCGTGCCCAGCATGCTGGCAGCATTGCCACGCTGAATGGCAATGCTTATACGTTGAGCCAAATAAACACCAGCATTTTGGTCACGCGTCGCGTCCACCAGACGCTCAGAAAGACTTTTGAAAACGAGATGAGCTCCCGGCCCCCACGGACCCAAAGTCTCAACTCCAAATGGCTCAAATATGTAACCACTGCCGAGGTTAGCATATTTGCGCCGCTTGTGCTGCTCAGCCGAATTGGCCGCCGCTCCAGCCCTACTCTGAGTCTCAGGAAGATGTGACGGTGCCAAAGTATCGACGCAAGTTGCGTCCCATACTAAGGGCCGTCCACACTTCCATGGGACCAGCGTCATGCCGTCAGGCCTTTTGCCATCACCACGCGCCAACCCACTCGGTTCGAGTACGGCTGCGATATTGGCGGTGACAAAAGCCCTGCGTATGACATCGTTAAGGCTGGCGTGGCGTCCAATCCGACCAGCGCTTCTTGAGCAAGAGAGACCGTGGTGACCGAGCTGGTCAACCATTTACTTAGAACTTAGTTTATTCTTTAAACTTCATAAGTCAGTACGTGTAAAAGTGCGAACACAAACACCACCCCACCCCCAATCCCCACCATCCCCCCAAACTGGAAACAAGCGGCATTAATCATAAAACACAAATAAAAACAATTTTACCCGGAGTTTTTATTTCTTCGTAGTAATTTTAACACTTCTGGTTAATTTGGTTTTCGGTTCGGGCGAAATATATTGCTGAGTTACGACGCGTCTGGTAGTTTACCACCGACTATCTAAAGGAGGAGGTTTTCAATTAAAATGCTGAGGAGATATAGTATGAGGTTATTCGCATAAAACGTAACTACTCGAGCTGAAAGGGAGTGTTTCACACTCCCTTGAACAACTTGTACTACTTTGGATGGAACCAATCCGGAATACGAAAAAAAACGAACAAGTGCGAGTCAGGCTTGCACATCGAGGGTTCCGTACAAATCCAGAAAATTTCACAAAATTGGGAAGTAAGTTGTTAAAATCTCTATACTATAATCATCGACAAAAAAGATTTTTTTTTCACTTTTCTCGTCGAAATTGATTCCTAGAGAACTATATTTGATATAGTAAGGTTATTTATACTAACAAACAACTGAAAAAAATGACCCATAACGACCACCATTAGCGGTCATAACACAATAAATAATATTCAATTATGTCCCAACTAGATAGCCGTGGTGGTCTAGAGGTAGTGAAACCCGCCTTACAATCGTGAGGTCATGGGTTCAAATCCCCGGTCCCGTACCAAAGAGTTCTTTGGAATTTATGTACGGAATTTCACACCACTGGCTTTTCGGTGAAGGAAAACATCGTGAGGCAACCTGACGTCCGTAGAAGAAATTCGATGGCGTATGTGAATCCACCAACCCGCACTGGGCCAGCGTGGTGGATATGGCCCAAACACCCTTCGTGGGTAGGCCTACGTCCTGCAGTGGACTATTAAAAAGGCTGGTACAGTACAGTACAGTATGTCCCAACTATACTAAAAATAATCATTTGTCCGAACGTCCCCCAGTGGTGGTCGTTTTAGTGGGGGTCCTTGGGAGTAAACCCATTTTGAACCCACGACACGAGGCAAGTTCACCCACCACGCTACCAGGGCTGCGAAATTCTCCATACCTCAGAGACTACTATAAAAGCTATACGTTACCGCGTCGGTAACCGACACCGCGAACCCAGCGCCTGACCCGGCACGTTTTGTCGCAGCGTTTACAGAATCCCTAGAGAATACAACACCAATTTATCTTTCCCCTCAGAAAAGAATAAAACCAAATATTGTCTACTCTTAGTTTCTTTGTTGCCTCAAAAATGCGATCGTGGCTCCCTCGCGGAGTAGATTGTGTTACGGAAGAACGGAATGATAATCGTGGTCGTAAAATGATACGATATTTCGATCATGTTTTGGAAAGTTGTGTTTTTACAGCGTCTTATGGTAGATGAAAATATGTACCTACTATAAGAAAATCCTAAAATTAAAACGTAGAAAACTTAACTAAATAATATTATAGCCTAGTTTTCATTTTTTTTTCAAGCCGATTAACGAAAACAAAAATAAAATCAACTAAGAAATAAAGAAGTTATAAACGTATTTATTTCCTTGCTAGACAAAGAGCGCACTGTATTAGAATATGACGTCACGGCCCGAAGTGTCATACATTCGCCATACTATGTTCTGATTTTTGGGAAAGGGGCAAAACATCCTCTCGTTATCCCTACCAAAATCTTTACAAGCTTATATCTCTGCACTTGATTAGACAATTTTAATTATTTGTTGCCCCGGTTGGTGGCCCCGACACCAAGCGCAGTAGTGGAACACCTAGGGGTTTTAGTGGGTATACCGTCCAGTGGCGGGACTCAAATAACCACCCGCCTGCCCAAAAAAAAAAAAAAGATGTTACGACACAGTATAAAATTGCCGCATGTGTCGAAAGCCTCAAACCAAGAGTTCTGTGAACGTTGATGATCATTAAAAAACAAAAAATCTCGTGAGCAGGGTTTCTCTAGGTTTTTCTAGGATAGGTACACACGATTCAGGGAACGCAGGATAAATGAAAGAGAGAAAGAAAGTATTTCTTCTTGTAATACTCTAACCGTGGTGAGCATGAGAGGCAATTGGCGGCTTGTGGGCGCCCCAGAAAAATATATATAATTAGGTAATTTTATTCAAAGTTATAAAAATATACCGTACCCCACGTAATAAGATTTATTTGTTATAATTAAATGGCTGCACATGTGCGAGGATTAAAATCTCAGATTTTCCTTCCTAATGTACATTTATACAATACCATTGTTGAGAAACTTAGCAAGAATACAAGATAATCATAACCCACATAAGATGCCGCCCCCCGGGGCGCCACAATCAGATAAAATTAAATTTGTACCAGTCGTTTACCCTAAATAGCTGCAGATATAAGGAAATGTAGCTGTAAAGATTTAGCGAAGAATATGAAAACATGGTTCAGGCCAATATTGCTCGGGACTCTCGGGAACCCTAAACATTCGGTATAAAGAACATACTCGTACATTATTAGCAGGGAAAGTGATGAAAAAATAAAAAATAAGATGTCCTCTAAAACGTTAATCATTGCTTTAGTTTACAATTGCCTTTACAAAGCAATATTAATAGGTATATTCATCATTAGGTATGAAGCAGTTATATAGGTACAACTAAAAACGGTTGTTCATATCTTTGGGACCAACCCTGAAATCGCAATAAAATTTTGCTCTTTCATATAAGTACCTACTACCTACGTAACTAAAACAATCTGAATGAATGATACTTTTTACTAATGTTTTAGCAGGATCCCAGGTCTTTGGTAGGATCATAGATAGATCAAAATCTTACTAGTTTTAATTAAGATATTTTATTATTTTACACCATACTTACAATCCTTAGATTTCAACGACAGCTTGACATTATTGCACACATACATTTATAAAATTATAAAAAAACCACATGTAGGTAGGATGTATACTCTTTTCTTAAAGAATCCTTACGATTAATAACATTATTCGTAAGGATTCTTAAAATAAATCAGTAGGTACACCATATTATACATAACATAACTTATACAGTATTTTAAAAAGCTTCAAATAAGAACTTGAGGTAGGTATTTTTAAACCGTTCAGAGTTGCTATTTCATAAAATATTTCTGCTGATAATATAATCTTACAGTGAAGTTTTTGATTTAATCATTAATTAGGTATACCTAAGTATTTGGATGTAAACTTCCGCATTTATAATTTAGTTCAATTTGTGTTCTACACCTACGCGACTACAGAGTTTAACAAAAATTACAAAAAATGAACGAGCCATAGATCTATAGCAAATATTCGTGTAGATAAAAATATATTCGGGAAAATAGCGCAAACACAATTTTGTGATTTATTGACCGAAAAAACGAGTGTAAATTATTGTTGTCATTCTGTCCGTTTATTTAATGATTATACTGCTCCTGCGTCTTAACGCGTAAATTAGTGTACTAATTAAGCCGTCACGTACCTAACGTTTAACGCTGCCAGTCTTAGAGTTTACAGGGGATGGGAAAACTCAGTTAAACGGAAAAAGTGTTTTCTCAGCCCATTTTGCTGATACCCGAAATTATTGACACATTCGCTGGTGCAAACAAGCAGATCTATGTAAATTTCCGTAAAATTCTATGACAACCACAGAAGAGAGAGAAATGACAACACACGCGTGCGTGTTTTTCAGCACTTCAGCAGTTATAAACAAAATGATTAGTAACGTATATTTCAGTAATAATTTCATAAAAGATAACTTATTAATCAATCACCTGCTCAAATAGGCCGTCTATTTGATTTATTTGATGAAAATAAATTTGATTAAATACTTATTGTTATTTTGACACAATTGCTCCATCAAACCTCTTCAAAACACAAAAACTAGTTAATTCGAATTATTAAGCTCGAAACATACTATCGGACGCGGATTACGGACGCGACTGACAGCCGCGACCTAGACTGAAAGTAAGCAAGTTCAAGTCACACAATGTTGTTTCATTGTTTCAAAATACCAGTTGGAGGATCTGGAGTCGATTGAGAGGCGAGCCAGGAGGCTGATAGACAACGAAACCTAAGTCGCAGCTGTAAAATCTCGAGCATCTACGTAATATGGCGTGTCTATCAGCCTTCTATCGGATACACTTCGGAGAGAGCGCTCAGGATTTGCACAATCTGGTCCCACACCTGCCCCTTTCTTCTGTCGTACGGCTAGACAGACGCGACCAAAGCGCCACCCTTTTATGGTGGACATACTGCGCGTTGAACCAAGCGTTTCGAATCCACTTTTTTCACACAACCAGCCAGAATGTGGAACGCTTTGTCTGAGTCTGTCTTCCCGTTAAAGTAATACTTTACCGGGAAGACAGACAGTGAGTGTCTTCAAATCCAGAGAAAATAGGTAAGCGTATTACACCCTAGACTAGACTGCATATATCTACTTAACATCAGGCAGTGTGTAGTCAAACACAAATCTATACATAATAAAAGAAAATTGGTCAAGTGCACGTCGAGCTCGCGCAAAAAGGTTTCTGTACCGTAAGGTACCAGTAATAATAGGTACCATACCATAAGTCCATATGGCCCATTTTAAGCGTCTACCTGTTGCCGTTACTAATATCGAGCAAAATGCGGCAAATAAATCATGTTGTTTGTATGGCCCTTATTATATATTTATTTTATTTTGTTTTTACTATTTGTTGTTATAGTGACAACAGAAATACATCTTCTGTGAAAATTTCAATTCACATCACGGTTTATGAGATACAGCCTGCGGTGACAGACAGACGAACGGACAGTAATAGGGTCCCGTTTTTACACTTTGAGTACGGACCCTAAAAAGGAAAAGCGAAGTCGAACGCATAATTATGCAGTATTGGGCTTAGGGAGCTGGAGACACTTTGGTCGCGCAGATATGTCCGTTAACATAAGTCGTAGGAATAGTTACGCCCGAGGCAGTATCAAAGTTAAATTTATGCGAACTGATGACTATCTTTGATTGCCGCGGCTTTGATGGTGTTTGATTCGCTGGGTGAAGCGGCGGCTTCATTAACACGCTTGATAACATTGCTTGATAAGGGTGTCTTCCAAATGTGGAAGAAATAAGGTCGTAGAGGCCGCGAGCGGCTAGTCCTGATACCTAACAGAGTTTATATATATAAATATATAGAATACAGGGTTATGTAGAACTGGTGTGTCTACTGAGCCGAAAAGAGGTGATTTAGACCATCATTATGAAAAATTTTACTGTGGGGCACAATAAAAAAAAAAAATGATACATTTTGTCGATTCCGAGTTGCAATTTTGTATGGAATATCTAGGAGTTATGGTGGGAACGCGGAAATCATGTCGCCTCATTGTATTATTTTGTTAAACTTGTGTTTTATCAGTGATAATTAGTGAAAGAAAAGTTGTGGTATTTCGTTGATTATGAGCTGAATTACGTGCATGAGTGTAGGCAAGTGATACGAGTATAATGTGACGTACGAGTATCGTTCCGTGTTGTCACCAAAACTCCATAGACGCCTCTAGTAAAGTATTCACTGCTTTACTGAGGTATGACTTGGACTATGTTTGGACTTGACTGCGACCTTATTGGACTATGACGTGACTACGACAGTGACTATTTTGATAAAATATCAAAAATTATTAAAACTTAACACTACTTGACACTGGCAAATGCACAACAATGCGACGCCAAACAAAAGAAGAAGAAGAAGAATATCTGATTTTTTTCTCGAATTGGTTGGCCTATTAAAAGTTGTATATAACGATGGCTTAGATTATTTACTTGTTAAGTAATAGTAGATAATCTAAGAATCATGGCTTGAATCACTCCCTTCTGCTATTATTATAACATATTTTATAATTGTACATAATGATTAGGTATTTAGTAAATGTATAAATTGAATAGGTGTACTTAAATAGATATAGAGAACTTTGATATTTTGTCTAAAGAAATGTTCTCATAGAGATTGCGAGTAAATATATTTTGTTTCTTGTTTGAAGATACTTAATAGTGTAGATAGTCTATCCAAGTGTAATGTAAGTAGTAGTTAGCTGCTATTTTAAAGAGGACAGTACGTACCTACCTATCACAAATTAACAAATATTGTATGTCCGTTAGGACAAACTGTTGTGTCTATAATTTATTACAATATAACACCTACACAGTTTTAAACATTAAACGTTATCTTATCTTATCTGCCTGGCAAGCAGATAACCCCGTACCTATAAAGTTCATAGTTTAGGTATACAGTCCGTCCTAGTCAACATAAGGAGAGTACTTATTCTAAAATATTAGATTAAATGTCTGAAGATGTCAAGACGGCGAAGACCCAGAAGCGAATTTAATATCTCCTCTCTAGAATAACTTCCTTACTTAATATTCTAAATCCGAAAATGCGTTTTATAGTTCAAAGATTGGAGAGAGACATAGTGTTATAGGCCATTTGATATCCGGAAAAATAAAAGATTCCTTTGGGACAGCAAAAAATCAAAATATAAAGCAGACGAACCTGCCGGCAAAAGTTAATACCTACTGGTATAAAACAAAATCTTCTTTCTATCAATAGATAGAGTGATTCAAGAATACGGTTAATATGTATAAAACATGCTTGTTATAGCGGAAAAATACTCATAATTTCAAAGATTTTGTTCTGTCCGAACGAAGTCGGGACGGGCCGCTAGTAACTCCTTAATTTATTATCAAAAAGATCGCGTCTGCATTCCGAAAACTCCAGACATCTTTATTTTACCAAAGTCCCTCAATTACGTCTAAAATCATAGGAAATAATTTCTTAAAAGCAAAAGCTATTATGGTTGAAATTTCTTAATACGATGATTACGTGCTTTTACAACAATCTGTACGCTTTATGTAGTCTTAATTTATAAGAACATAAAGTTGAAAATCGTGTGCGTTTTGTTACAGGTATGTTTGCTCAAGATTCCTAATTGTCTTTCATAATTAAGTTGGAAGAGTTCAGAAGTAGGTGAAGCTGTAAGCCCAGATGCGTGAAATCGGTGCCAATTAAAAAAGTATTAAGGATTTTTGAGTTTGGAACGTTTTTGTTTTCTCCCAAAAGTTGAGAACTTTTTAAAACTTTTTTTTTTCTGCCGGCTTTTTGTCGCTTGTTACTAAGAAGGTTGTATCTATGTTGCCAGTGCTTAGTTTCGCCACAGATGGTTAATTTTAGAGGCACTTGGGGAGCCTTTTCTGTACGCAATAAGGCGGGAAATGTGAACAATATTTTCGACTACAAAACAAAATTAAGTCTATATTTTACAAAGTAAATAAATTTTATTAAAACTGTTGTTGATTTTAAACTTTCACGATTTGAAAACATTATTATTATATACTACGGGACTAATCGCGCACTAAAATTACGAGATAAATAAATACCTCCTCATCCCGACGTTTCGGCCGAGTTGCATCGACCGTGGTCACGGGTAGACTGGAATGTGCAACAGTTGGTACCGCCAATTCAATTTGAACTTGAAAAATTATCATTACGATACACAACACTGACGGTATATAACAATGTCCTTCTACCTATACTACGTGATTTGCATTTGTTGACAACAGGATTCCACACCGATAACTTAACTTAAACTTAACTTTTAAAAAATACAAGGTTTTGAGATCATGAATGCCATGTAGCAGCAGAGACGAGTAAAACGAGCCCGAACACGACGGGTCTATCTTGTTTAGTTCAGGAGTTCCTATACCTTCCGACTCCATCATCAAATCAGCTCCATGGTACCATAGGTATTATTGCATTGTCACGCGATATACATATGCGTACAAAATTTCGGCTCAATCGGAAACCGGGAAGTTGGTCAAATTTAACTTGCAAGATTCCACCCGAACTTACAGACATACTTACAAACATCCATTGCAAGTTAAATATAAAAAAAAAGCTTGTAATAAGCTCAGAGCAAATAAAAAAATCCAGAGGGAACGTCGTTAAACAGTCAAGTGAAGCCGGTTTGTTATACATGTGTGAGTGCGTCGCTGTTGCGCCGCCATAGTTTGACTGTCAAGCCAAGGCGTAGTTTCATAGTTACCTAGATGTGTGTGTAATTGTCTGTACACGGCGAGGCGTAGTTTTGGTTGGCTTCACTTCTTTGTTCACAACATGAACGATATTTTAAATAAAACTTAATTTATCATTTATATTATTGTATATTTTAATATCATAACATTTGTTACATGTGTGATTAAATTAAACCCAATTACATGTTACATTAGCATCGATAATAGTGAAAAACGTCGATAAATACTATCGTTACATTATTATGAGTATTTAATTAATATCATAACATTATGTACATGTGTACATACTTGATCTTAAATAATAGTAAGTAAATAAAATCCAATTTCTCACCTTCAACTACTCATTCGATTTCATTACAACATTGTTTGAAAATCGATTTTTTCCACCACTATCTCAACACTAAATATGTCAATATGTAAATTATGTGACTGTCGCAGAGATCAAGTTAAATTTTATAGAGTATAAATGCCACCTGCCGTCACCCATCCAAGGATTACCCCTACTGCTGCTACACTAACATTGCTAAAGGACCCTACTCAAGCTACTTACCGTGTAATTAAGTACAATAAGTTCATATAGGCCCGGAGGCCAGCCCTAAAAGCCTCTAACATGGCTAAATGTTATTACAACTGTGACCTACAATTTAACGTGTCATCCGATCCACGTTAGCGCTTAGTTGTAAATGCCACTCGCGGTCACCCATCCAAAGACTGACCGTGCTAAACGTTGCTTAACTTCGATGATCGCTAACCAACCTAGTCAAACTACGCAATGAGTGCTACCGTGGAATCGCAAACCTCATTTTTATAAACCTGCTAAAAAAGAAGTCCCGCACGACCAGAAAAGTAATTTCCCGTCATAAAAGAAACATTACAAAATAATAACTTCAAAAGCATGATGTACGGCACAATCATACATCGAAACACTCTTTGGTAACGCGGCAAAATTAAAAATTCAGCCCAGTACCGTGTGCGCGGGATATTTTAGTATTTTTTTTATACGCATCATAAACCTAATGTTATTTATCGTGGCTATAAAGGGGAAAGTGAAAATAACGACTCGGCTTCTGGACTCTTAATCGAAGTCCCGCGGCGTGTGAGCAAGATGGCGGGTTCGGAACTATGGAGGTTTCATTATTTCATTATTATGTATCATTTTTACCGAATTCCAAAAAGGAGGAGATACTATGTTCGTCTGTATGTTTTTTTTGTATGCTCATCAATATTTTCGCCAATTATGAATCGATTTACAAAACCCTTTTTTAATTCGAAAGGATACTATCTATATTCCGAAGGTGACCCCATTCTTTTTTCAAAATCGGCTGAGGCCTTTTTGATAAATCAACAATAATGTACATGGGTGTCACACCGATTCGTGCAAACTATTCGAATTCTATATACACGGTGGAATTCTAATTCTAATTTGAAGTGGGGGCGATAAGTTCTGCACTGACGTCCCGCATGGGGTGTTCTGTGCATTTCCCCCTCCAGCGTCTACCCCAGCCAGCCCAGCTCCTTAAAGTAACGGAGCGTGGCTTTGGGCCGCTGGCATAACTGCTCCAGTAGCTAAGATGGTGAATCAGATGATGGCGATGCAGATGCCAAAACTAATGATAATACAGAAGCATCATGCAATCCGTTAGCTATTCTAGTGTCTTCCGTGGCCTTGCAGTGCTACAGAACATGCTCTACAGTTTCGTTTTCCTGCAAACAGCCACGACAAAGTGGGCTGTCAGTGGCTCCAAGTTTAAACAAGTGACTATTTAAGTTGCAGTGACCAGTTATGAGTCCTACCATAAATCGGAGGTCTTGCCGCTGCAACCTCAATAGATCGTTTTACTCGGTGGAAGTCGGTGTTGCGATTTTTGCGCAAGATAATTATTGCTCATTATCTTTCTGAATCATGAGTGACCAGACGTCTCATTTCGAACAGGACTGTATGCTGAGTGTGAGTTTTGTCGTAAACATGACGGGCTCTTTGGCGAGCGCGTAAGCATGTAATTTGTATATGAACGTGCACTCACACAAAGTGTTTCAAAAACGCGCCGCTAGTGGCGCTGTACATTTCTTCATACAAATTACATATTTACGCGCTCGCTGAAGAGCGCCATGTTTACGACTAAACTCATACTCAGCATACTATTCCTTTTACTTATAATCTGTCCTGGAGTCCCGAAAACATCCCTGGGACGGAAAATAGTCCAGTTTTTCCGTCTTCCGAAAAATAATAACGTCGCTGTGCGCTTCTCGCGTTTCTTCGAACGTTCGAAATATTCTAAAGTTCGTAGAGGATCTTTAGAATTCTACTCCTACTCTATTTTGCTCCTGCTCGGTCTCGGTACTATTTAGGTATACGTTCAGTCGTTCTAATGATCCAATTATAGAATGCAAGTAGGTATGTACAAATTCGATGTTAACAATCACCAAAAATTCTCAATGTTTTTCGACAAAAACATTTACAGGTAAAAAAGAAACACATCAGTAACATTCCAAGTAATGAGCAGTTTCGTTGAGCCAAAAAATATATGGTCTAAAATAAACGTTCGTATGCTGCATACAGTTTACTATACAGGGTTATTTCTAATCAATTATTATCCTTTTAGGAGCTTATTCTGTACATCAAAACTAACAACATTTGTTATGTGACTTTTGTCAAACTACAAAAAAGAATGTTTGTTTTTCCATAGAACAAGAATATTTTTTGCAAAAAATAGCATGACCGACTTTACCCGTGTACCTACAGAATTCGCGAATATTTCGCACGGATCGATGTAGCATTTTTGACATTATTGTTGATTTATCAAAAATGGCAGAGCCGATTTCGATAAAATTTAAATAGGACCAATTTCGAAGTATACTCTTTCCAATAAAAAAAGAATTATTGAAATCGGACTACTACGAAAAGTTATGCGTGGTTATAGATAAATATATATATATATACACGTCGAATTGAACACCTCCTCCGGTGGTTCGTCGGTAAAAAATATCGTTCACCGGCGACAAAATGTATGGAACAGCTGTTTTTTTTAGTTGTGACGAAAGTTGTTAAACAAAAGTTGTTAATTTTGTTGTACAGAATAAGCCCCTAAAAGGATGCTAATTGATTACAAATAACCCTGTATTTGAAACACAATCTTATTATACCTACTCAATTTTAGTGATATCAATTTTATTTAATTTGAAAAATCATGTAAGAATTGAGAGACTCTTGTTTATAAGTCCACTTAAAATGTTACAATTTTAAAGCGACGCAGACTAAAAATAACACATACTCGTAGCTAAGGTGTGATTCCCACCTACGAGATTTCCCGCCGCCCACTCAAGTAATATCTACAGAATAATTAACGACGCTAAAGATGTGACAAAATAGCCCTCGCGCGGCCCTACCGTCACTTTGCCGCCATTTTTCTCTGAAAACTACCTTAAATATTCACAAGATAAGAGCCTAAAGGCTCGACGCACACTGAGCGCCGTAAGAGCTTCTAAATTGGGGACGTACTCAGGATGACATTGTAGGGGGCCGGGTCTTGAATATTTTTTTGATTTTGTGAATACAAACATTTTAGTTTCTTAGACAAAAGTATTTTCGATGAAATAAAATTTACGACAGATATCTGAGTAAATAGCCCATATACGGCTCTTTTTAGAAGCTATTTGTTTCTGAACACTACCTGAAGTATTGACAAGATAAATAATATAATTAATAAATTGCCTAATGAATTAAAAACTGAAAATAGGGACACAATATTTTTAAAATACTTAAAACAATTTCTTAGAACTAAATCTTATTATACATTAGACGAATTTTTAAATGATAAACATTGACATTAATTAAAGTATTTTTGACATTTATTATAAATGAAAAACATTGACATTAATTATTGTATTTTTGACAATATAATGATTTCACTTCACCCATTCTGGGGTTCCGGTAGATTAAATAAAAACTAAGTAACTATAAGATTAAATACTATGATTAAAATACATAAGATACACATAAAAAATTTAAACTAAATAAGAGAATAAATAACATAGAAATAAACAAATTAAAACTAACACATACATAGACTATAAGAAATGTAAAAATTTACTGGAAATAAAAAGGCTTTTTATTTATTTATTTTATAATGATTTCACTGACATTCTATTTTGTAACTTTTAGTGGACATTTAAGCATTTACTAACAATTTCGTGTTTTTTTTATTTTCATTAAAGATAAATTAATATGACCCAATTATGGTGCCTTCCTCTTTTCTGTTGTTGCTGCGCCCGACGGGGTCCATAAGCCACTTTGTACCATTTATATTTTTTACCATCATGTACTTTATGGAAGCAGAATAAATGAATTATGATAAGAGCCTAAAAGCTCGACGGACCCTGAGCGCCGTAAGAGCTTCTAAATTGTCATATATTTTATTTTTGAATTTATTAAACTGCTATTTAGCTGAAAAAATCTGTTTTACATGTCAGTATTATTTTGGCGTAATCTAACGAGAAAGATTTGACGAAATAGCCCATGTATCGTCGCTTTGCAAAAACAGTCGTTTTATGGGCGATAATTTTACGTGAAAACATCATATGCGTCACAAACCGAACGCTTCGGCTGGTCGTGCCTCTCAATAGCTTGTTCTGCACTCTTGCTTGCACGCTATAACGCTCATGCGGAACTTGACAATGAGTCATGCTTTTTCGTGAGTGCAGCTGGCGTTCATCGATTTATAAAACGTTATTATACCAAAACTTTTTGTCTTCTCGGATCCCAACGGGTTCGAACAATAATGCTCTACTGAAACGGAACTCAGATCTAGATATATTTAATTGCACCGAAGCTGATGTTCGCAGAACGACAATTAATCTTTATGGTAGGGTTAAGCATCTAATTCTTAAACCACCAGAATAGGTTCTTTTTGCTAAATTTTATTGACTGTTATTTTTTACTTGTCTGATGATTTTTAATATTGTTACCACAACTTTTTTATGTTAAATTATTTCTAAGGTAGTTTATATATTTTTCATCTTACATTTTATTTGATCTTAAGTTTTAATGTAATATAGGCGGACGCATTGGGGCCAACCTGTAACAGCCCACCTATTAATGTTGTAAATAAATAAATAATATTTTAAGCCCCCGTCCTGAGTCCGCCTATTCCTCACCTTGTAACGCTATAATTGAAGGTTCGCCGCACACTAAGCGTTAATCTTAGAGATTAAAACGCTGGAAACTGTTTTTATTGCAGCTTTTATTTTTATTGTCCCTTTGACGTTGATGTATAGAGGTTTCTAGTTTTGTAGCGCTTAAAAAGAACTTTGTTGTTACATGTTGAGGAAAATTTTAGCACCATTTCGCGATTGGAATACTGAATATGCATGGTTATCCAGAACTGGTGTACTAGCCAAGAGGGGGCGTAGGCCGCGCCACACAAGTTGGCGGATGTGAAGTTAGCTACAAACTGCGCAATATCCAATCCTGACGATATGACGTGACGTGAAAGCCGCACGTTGATAGGATATATAGCTAAATTCACATCAACCCGGGATTCGAGGAAAAAATCAGCTGTTACATATACCTACATTTTGTCCATATCGAGTTGCAATTTTTTGAAGCAGCTGTATAATCTCGAATACCGGGATGGGCCCGTAGTATAAGTTGTTTATAATAATGATCTTAATTAGCCCCTTTCGACTTAGCCTCCTGTGCAGGGCAAGCAGATAACCCTGTATACGACTTACTTTTTGCGAAATACAATACTCTTCTTATCGTTAAGTTGTATTATCCAAGTACCTACTTTCTAAATGCTGAATTTTTGGTATTACTCGACGCTATTACGGTGACATGATTATGGGATTAGTAAGTTGAAATGACAGTAGGCAGGGCACATAGTTCAGAGTACTGATGGCTGATGGGGTAGCAAAGTTCTCGAATGGAGACCACACACCGGCAAGCGCAGCGTAGGACGTCCACCTGGGTTCCTTAGCGTTTGGTGGAGATAACCGTTTGAATTAAAAAAAAATATACGAGTATGTGTTACTTGCAACTACTTCTATAATCTGAAAATTAGTGTACTGTACTGTATCAGCCTTTTTAATAGTCCACTGCAGGACGTAGGCCTACCCACGAAGACTGTTTGGGTCATATCCACCACGCTGGCCCAGTGCAGGTTGGTGGATTCACATACGCCATCGAATTTCTTCTAATGACATACGCAGGTTACCTCACGATGTTTTCCTTCACCGAAAAGCCAGCGGTGTTTAATTCCGTACATAAATTCCAAAGAACTCATTGGTACGGGACCGGGATTTGAACCCACGACCTCACGATTGTAAGGCGGGTGTCACTACCACTAGACCACCAGGGCTCGGAAACGAAGGACACACGGAAAATTAGTGTACGGGTAGAAAAACAATTAAAAAACGGTGTGACGACAGTCAATGTCAGGCTGTCAGTCATGTTGTAACTTCGTTCTGGATAAAGCTAGACTCATTCATGACTTCGCTTTTTTCGTTTTGGTGTCGCATTTTTTTTTTCATTTTCCTGTGTGAAGTATTCATGAACGTATTATAGAGAAAGTAAGACTTTTAAAAGAAAATCTGATCGCTCAAAGTAGGTCAAAATCGAGCTCAAAGTGGTTGGTTACAAGCATGAAGCAAGCAAGCAAACATACAGGTGAAACTAATAAAAAATCGTGTTAAAAGCAGTAGACGAAAGGGTTATGTACACAGTTTGCCATCGAAGACTACCTTCTTAAATAAAAGTGTGTTCTGCATGGCTCCAATTATATACAATAAAATTCCAGAAGCCATACGTAGTAAAACTAATGTAAATATATTCAAAACTTTATTAAATAATTTATTAGTTAAAAAAGCCTACTATAACGTTAACAAGTTTTTATCTGACACCATTATAGGTGACACTCAATGATTTTTTTTTCTGTATGTATAATTTTGACTTTTGACGTATTGTATCCATAAACTTTGACATTTTATTATATTGTGATTATTTGATTTTGTATAACATCAAAAATACCTTTCTTTTGTATAGCTTCAATTTCAATTAAATTCAAAATGTCTGTATACCAATGAAGGTGGAGGCTAGTGCACTACAAACTACAAGAATTTTCTTAATAACACCTGTGTATGTACACTTATTACCTAGTTTCACAGACTAATAAAATCATTGTATCATTGTATCAAAAAACATCGAAATAAGTTCATAATTAAGTTCATGTTACGAGATTACTATATGGGTATCATACAGTAATCTCGTAACATACATACCTACAAAATAGTGTTACGTAATCTACATGTTACATGTTACGAGATTACTGTATGGGTATCATAGAGTAATCTCGTAACATACTGTGTGAAAGTTATTTCTCTAGGCTCCTCACACAATAGCAGAGTAGGAATAGTATTGTAATAGACACAGAAATATAATAAAGTTATTTAATTATATTTACGACTTTACATAGCAAATTTTACAACACGACTGACGTCAATGAAAATATAAAAGAACACCTTTCACGCTCTATTCAAAAATACTTCACGCTGTCATACCAGCCAGTCTGAAAGTAAACAATTGCAAACCTTTCTAACACTCCTCCTCAATCGTTTCCATCAGACTTCCTCACCGATTCATGCTCCTTGTACTCAGCTAACAGACAGCCCTAAAATCACTCATATGCAATGACATACACCCATCTCTCTTCGACAGAACTCGTGTTTCCCTTTCGAAACTGCCTTGGTCAAAACATCAGCAACCATATACTTGGTCTCTAAGTATTTTAGTAAAATAATACCATCTTCCAAAAACTTCTCTAGTAAAATGGTATCTGACATCAATGTGTTTAGTTTGCTGATGATTCACAGGGTTCTGTGCAATTGCCATTGCTGATTGGCTATCACTGTGAATCGGTATAGGTAACTCCTCCTTACCCGTTATTTCATCGAGAAACCGTTTTAAGAAAACAGCTTCTTTTGCAGCTTCAGACATGCTTACATATTCAGCCTCCGCTGTAGATATGGCAACACTCCGCTGTTTATTGCTTTGCCATGAGATAGCTCCATTAGCCATCTTAAAAATATAACCTGAGTAAGACCTTCTGTCAACCAGGTCACTGGCATGATCTGCATCTGCAAATCCTTGTATTCCTCTACTTGTATCTTTAGAATACTTGAGTCCCATCGTTTTAGTTCCCTTGAGATACCTTAAGATTCTTTTGGTTGCAGTCCAATGGGTCTCTTCATTGTTACTGCAGAACTAAGCGTGCCTTATAACGTGTTTTATTTCCCGCCTCTTTCTTGATTCTAAATATCCATTTCGAATCAACAACATTTACCGCTCGCTCAGGCTTCAACAAAACCCATGTTCCATTTTTATGGAGCGCATCCAGTTCTTCGTTAATAGCCGCTCTCCAAAATTTTGCATCTCTACGTGATAGTGCCTCTTGCACTGTAGCTGGATCACTTTCCTCAGAAAAAGTTTGGTATGTAACATGATCAGGGTATTTGGTAGGCCTTCTGTCTCTAAGTGGATATCTCCTTTCCACTGTTTCTGGTACTCTATCATTTTGCTCTGTTTCTAAAGATTCTTGGCCATCCTCTTCATTAAATGACGTCCAATGTTCATTTTCATCTTCAACTGTTTCAGGATTCTCATCAACTCGATCTCTCTCCTGCAAGTTTTCTTCCTGAACTGACTCTTCAAGTTGAATAATGACTCTTTGTGGCGTTGCTACATCTCTTATGTTAGGATCTTCATCATTTTGTGGGTTGACAGTTACTGTCCCATTTTTCTTTTCAGTTTCAGCAACCTTTTTATACATTTGGTTTTCAATGAACACTACATCTCTTGCTCTATGAAGCTCTCCATTTACTGGGTTTATAAATCTGTACCCTTTTGACTCAGTACAATAGCCCACAAATACAAACTCTTCGCTCTTCTTATCCCATTTGGTCCTCTTCGAATCTGGGATGTGAACAAACGCTCTACAGCCGAATACTTTTAAATGACTCAAGTCAACTTTTCGTCCTGACCATGCCTCCTCGGGAGTCATATTTTTTGACTGCTACGGTCGGACTTCTATTTTTCAAGTAAACAGCCGTATTTACTGCTTCAGCCCAATAAGAAACGGGTAGACCTGCCTCTTGCAGCATTGCTCGTGCTTTCTCAGTTATTGTACGATTGGCACGCTCAGCTACTCCGTTTTGTTCAGGCGTATATGGAATCGTCAATTGATGTTCGATGCCATTTTCCCTCAGGAACGTGTTAACTCTCTTGTTAACATACTCAGAACCATTGTCGGTCCTCAACACCTTCAGTTTCCTACCGGTTTGAATCTCCGCAAGAATTTTAAACTCTCGAATTGTTTCAAAAGCTTCACTCTTTTGTTTTAAAAAATAAACATATGTTTTTCGCGTATAATCATCGATAAACGTCATAAAATATCGTTTACCGCCCAAAGAATCATTTGACATAGGCCCGCAAATATCAGAGTGTACAAGCTCTAAAATATCTTTGGCTCTGGTAGCCTTATTCCGTTCAAAGGGTTCTCTGGTTTGCTTACCCAGAAGACAAGCAACGCAATCAAGCTCACGATTATTATGTTTAGAAAAACTCACCCCAGTTGCCATTTTGTCACTCAATAAGGAAAGATTGTGCAAACCCAGGTGCGCTAGCCTTTTATGCCACAACTCCATGTCGCCACTAGCCGCTGCAGATGCAAACACACTCGCCTGTGAAGAAGATTTAAGTTTGTAAATTCCTCTGTCAACCTCTCCTTTCAAAAGTGGTTTACCCTCAATTTTACAATCACTCGCATTGTAAATTTTGCACTCCTTTCCTGTAAAAACAGCAACTTTATTTTTATTAGTAATTTTACTAATACTCAAAAGATTTGATGAGAGACCAGGTACATACATGACATCATCAACCGTAATATCAAGCTTCTCACTTGCTACCACTCCGTATCCCTCACCATAAATCTTACCTCCATTCGCGCAAGTTACCTCTGTCTTACGATCAACTTTTACAAAATCATGCATCCAATCCTTCCTGCAGCTCATATTTTCCGAAGCTCCAGAATCCAAAATCCAGGAATCATCTTGAGCAGGAAGTTCCTCTTCATACTTCGTACCAAGTGCTGTTGCTAAAGTAATCTTCTTGGTATGCCTAGGATTATGTGGGCAATCACAAGCTTTGTGTGGTTCTTCGCATATAAAGCATTTGATAGGCTTCCCTGCCTTTTTCCTGTTATTGTTCCTCTGAACATTCTGTCTCGGAGACTTTGGTTTCACAGTAAGTGCAGAACTTGAAGGATCTGTAGCGCTCGTGCTTCTGCATGGTTTATCTCCATCTAGTTGTAAAAGCTTTGTCTTTATGAAATCAGTAGTTAGTTCACGGTTAGTGCTTTCTAATGCTAATCGTAAAGGTCCATATTCCTCAGGTAGGCCTTGTAGCATTAGCGCCGCTAGGAGTTCATCATCGATCTCTTTTCCCAAATCTGAGAGTTGATTGGCTACTCGCATTATCTCTGTCACATATTCAGTTATCGAATTGAACATACTCAGCTTCAGACTCACCAGCCTTGATAGTAGCCTGCATCGGTTATTGATGCCTTTATCCTCATAAGCTGCCTTCAAATTGTTCCACGTCTCATACGCAGATGTGGCTTTACGTACATGAACCTTGCAGTGATTTTCAATTGACAGACAAATTTTTGAACGCGCCTTTTGATCACCACGCTTAGCTGCAGCATCTTCCGTCTTAAGAGGACTTTGTACATATTGCCATAAATCATCATGAATAAGTACGCACTCAAGGTCAAATTTCCATGTATCAAAATTGCTACTCCCTTGCAATTTTTCTATGGCCGGGTGACCGGATCCCGCACTCGATGTGGTCGGTGTGCTCATGTCTTACTTTTTCTATTTTACTCGCGGCGACAACCCATAACCTGTGTGAGAGGTACTTCTCTAGGCTCCTCACACAATAGCAGAGTAGGAATAGTATTGTAATAGACACAGAAATATAATAAAGTTATTTAATTATATTTACGACTTTACATAGCAAATTTTACAACACGACTGACGTCAATGAAAATATAAAAGAACACCTTTCACGCTCTATTCAAAAATACTTCACGCTGTCATACCAGCCAGTCTGAAAGTAAACAATTGCAAACCTTTCTAACACATACATATCTACAAAATAGTGTTACGTAATCTACATGTTACGAGATTACTGTATGGGTATCATACAGTAATCTCGTAACATACATATCTACAAAATAGTGTTACGTAATCTACATGTTACGAGATTACTGTATGGGTATCATACAGTAATCTCGTAACATACATACCTACAAAATAGTATAGGTCGAACAGTCGAATTGAGATCCTTCTGTTTTGAAGTCGGTTAATTCTTTTGAACAGCCAGATTGTGAAACGCATTGCCTGCGAGTCTGTTTTCCTGCTAAAGTAGGTATAGGCCGCGCCACACAAGTTGGCGGACGTGACGTTAGCTACAAGCTGCGCAATAGCCAATCAACGCGCGGATTTATGTGAGCTTCAGTCAGGATTGGTTATTGCACAGCTTGTAGCTAACTTCACATCCGCCAACTTGCGTGGCGCGGCCTTTACAACTTGGGTGTCTTCAAATTCCGAGTAAATAGGTATCTTCTAGGTAAGCGTGCTACACTCTTGTTCAAAGTTCAAATGTATTTATTTCAATTATGTGCCTAAAATACACCTTTGAAACGTCATGAATGTACAATTTTGAAATCATTAACACATAGCGTGAAAAACAATAATATAACCTTAGATTAAATGATAGGTCGCACGACTAATCACCAATCCAAGAATATACACAAAACAAATGAACAATAACAATAAAATTATAAGTAAATCATCGAAAAATTACAACAAAATGTTGCCATATGAGAGTTATGGAAACCCACCACTCCTACCAGCTGGGTTGGTTGGTCGGTTTACACCACTCTTGACCGCATATTTGCTAAACATCATGAAGTTTGTAATCAAACGCAAACCTATACCTAAAAAATAATCTTTAGCTGTAGAATAATAATAAATACGGTAACGAAATAAATAAAATTTATCGCTATGTTTTACTCCAGCTAAATCTGAGGTACGAGTACTCCATACACACGAGTATGTAAAAAGCCATCTCCTCGTATTTGGGCCACTTCACTCTCTCCTCGAGTTCCTCGACAGCTATTCAGAGGGCTAATTATGTGTATTCATACACATTCCGACGTACACACGCTAAAAGAAAGGTTTTATTCCGTTTCATAAAAGATTCAAGCTTGCAGTTTGCCTGTACCTCTCGAAATTTTATATTTTGACCAAAGCAAAGCGAAACTCCCTGCTTCAACTCGACGATTTTGCTATCGTCTGTCCGGCTGTTAAATATAAATAAATATAAAATATAAATAAAAGTTTATTACCAAAATAAATACACAACAAATGTAATACATCAAAAAAGTTTAAAACTAATACAAGTAATGCAATAAGCTAGAGTTTGATTCGGCTGTTGATTTTCCTCTTTCAGTTGCATAATATATGAATCTCGACGAAAATTGGTACAAAAGTACCAATCGTGCTGGATGCAAACGCTTTCAACCGGTCTTATTGGAGGCCCTATGTCCAGCAGTGGATGGATGAGCGCTATACAAACTTCCTATCATTTTTTCAATTTGTTTAATATTGTCATCAATGGAGAAATTATTTCTGTCTGTTGTACCTAACAGTAAAGTATTAGTAATAAAGTACAAAGTCAATAATAATATTATTGACATTGTACTATTGGTATTTTATTATTGACATTGTATTTAAGTTAATTAAATTTTAACATCTTTTATTTAATTATTTGTTACAATTTGACCTTATCTTTCTTTTATTATTGACTGAGGAAAATCTACCAAAGTGGATGGGCAATTGGGCATTTGGTTTGGTAGGTTTTCATCACTCATAAAGTGGCACCTTGTTGTGTTTAGTCTTGTATTTGGAGTTTTGGCGGGAACGCGGAAAAATCATGTCGCCTCATTGTATTATTATGTTAAACTTGTATTTTTATCAGTGATAATTAGTGAAAAATGGTGGTATTTCGTTGATTATGAGCCGATTTACGTGCATGAGTGTAGGCAAGTGATATAATATGACGTATCATGTTGTTCCGTGTTGTTACCAAAACTCCATAGACGCCTCTAGTAAAGTCTCCACTGCTTTACTGAGAAGAAGAAGTTGAAAAAAAGCATTATTTAAGACTTCGACTGAAGGACTCTGTATCCATGGTCATGAGTAGGTTTAATAAAAAAAAAAAAAAAAGTCTTGTATTTTGTATTTACTTATTTAGAATATTTAGTGTAATGTGGTTGTTAATTGTGTTTAATGTTTATATTTTATAGAAATCAACTTAATTTTAAGAATGTAGAAAAATGAAATGAAATGAATTATGATTTAACGTAGTATCAAAAGTTTTGGACTATTCAAAAGTGTGTCTGTGACACCCATTTGTCGTAACAAATAAACTGAACTGAATAGTTATAAGAACACACTAGGCAAGTTGAAGCGACAGTGGGCAGGGCACATGGTACGGAAGACCGATGGAGTCGAAGATTTCTCGAGTGGAGATCACGAACCGGCAAGCGAAGCGTAAGACGTCTACGAGGTGGACGATGACCTTATCAAGACCGCAATTTAGCGCTGCGCCGCTTTTAAAAGGCCTTATTGAAGATCCATAAGAGAGGCCTACGTCCAGCATTGGTCGTCCAATGGCTGACAGATTATGGTATAGTATGAGTATTATACAAACTTGCTAGCATGTTCGTAGTTTGTTTAATATTGTCATCAAGAGAAAGAAATTGTGTCTTGTGGCGTCCCGCGGGCGCCAGACTCCTGCTAAAGTAATATTTATGAAAACGCATTAGGCACTTTTTCTTAGGCTGTAAGATTTTTCTTCAGTCTGCGAAATTAAACACTGAGGAAAAAACTAGGCGTTTGCCATAGACATATATTGTTTTCATTTTGAGAAGGAAGCAAAAGAAGCAATGTTAAGACGAGGCTCGGGCCGAGAAACACGAAAACGAGTACTTTTGAATGCGCGATGTGAGAGGACGAATGATATTGATTCAAATTTAAAAAATATCATAGATAAGGGAAAATCTTAAAAAGTTTAATGAACCGGACAAAATTTTAAAAAATAAACCGGCTTTATTCAAAATAAAAACTAACAAATTTCTCACCAAAAAAAGTTTAATAATTCGTATGCTCTGAATTATCAGCGACAACACCCCATTATTATTTACGAATATAATAGCCAGACAGCTATTCTATTTCATAAACCGAGAAGTTATTTTCTTTAATGTGTACATTTTGAGTAATTAATTAAAAACTCACTGCCGCCCGCCACTCTGGCGCGATCCTGTCGAGGGCGACCGCGTAAAATTTATCCGAGTGCATGGAGAATTTTTGAAATAATAGTTTATCAATGCGTCACCTTAACTAAAAAAATAATATGATAAGAAATGCTTAGCTAGGTAATTTGGACCATAAATAAATGAGTAGGTATGTGTTTCTGTCCTAATTAATTATGTTTACCATAAGGTTTTTAGTAAGAGTATAAATACACTAGTTTTATTAATCTTTGAAGTTTATAGATCTTTGAACTATAAATGATACCCTACAAGTATACATTACATGCCCTAAGGTAGGTACAGATTTCTGTTTGCCTACAACTTTTTTGGAAACATTGTCCTTCCATCCAGGAAACGGTAGTGTGGGCGTCTTCTTGCTTGGCGTCTGAATGACTGATAAAATTGTATCTTACTACGAACTCTGCGAAAAAGGTCTACTATTGCTAAAGAGACGAGACACTACAGAGTGGAAAATAATTGTCTTAGAATAACAGAAAAAACCGGACAAGTGCGAGTCAGGCTGTACTGACACTGAGGGTTGAAAATTTCACAAAATTGTAGTGTTGAATCTCTATGGGATAAATAAATAATCATAGAAAAAAGTTTTTTTTTTTACTTTTCCCGTCATGCATAAAAAAATATACATTGTAGTGTTTTAGAATATGCTACTGAAGCTCTTTCCTATGATACCCCACATGATACGATTTACTCACTTTAAATTTTGGCCCTATTTTTATGTGGTTTAAATAAAAATGTACAGTTTTCACATTTATTCCTATATGTGTACGCTATGACAATGCTTCTTGCCAAATTTCATAGTTCTAGGTTAACTGGAAGTACTCTGTACGTTTTGTTTGCCTTGAGTGTCAAAATATGCGGTTTTTTACGACATAAACGGCTTCAACTTTTTTCTATAGTTCTCAGTAACTATAGAAAAAAGTTGAAGCCGTTTATGTCGTTTAGTTTGATTTTTTCACAACTGTAAGAGATCATAGATATACGTATATGGTTTAAATTTCTATTCGTTAACTTTACGCGTTCTTGAGATACGAACAGACGGACTACAAAGTGACCCTATAAGGCTTCTGTTTTTTCCTTTTGAGGTACGGAACCCTAAAAAAACAAATCAGTACAATTTTTTATCGCATTACATATTATTTTTATTTAGCCACAAGTCACGATTATTAGTAGAAATGAATCGGCCAAGTACGAGTTGGACTCGCGCATGAAAGGTTCCGTACCGTATGTGGAGCCCCTCGGCAAAAAATTCACGTTTGTTATATGGGAGCCCCCATAAACATTTATACAGGGTTATTTCTAATCAATTAGCCTCCTTTTAGGGGCTTATTCTGTACATCAAAACTAACAACTTCTGTTCTATGACTTTTGTCGAAACTAAAAAAAAACAGCTTTTCCATGCATTTTGTCACTGGTGAACGATATTTTTCTATGGAAGAACCAAAATTTTTTTGAGTTTTGATAAAAGTTGTAGAGCAGAAGTTGATAGTTTTGATGCACAGAATAAGCCCCTAAAAGGATGCTAATTGTTTAGAAATAACCCTGTATTATTCTGTTTTTAGTATTTGTTGTTATAGCGTCAATCAAAATACATCATTTGCTTAAAATTAAACTCTCTAGCTGTTTGTGAGACAGCCTGGTGACTGACAGACAGACGGACAGCGGAGTCTTAGTAATAGGGTCCCGTTTTTACTCTATGGGTACGGAACCCTAAAAACGTATCGATTGTTCTACTAATAGAGCAAGTAAGAAAAAAGCTTTAACCTTCTCTAGATATTCACTCCTATGACTCTAGGCGTTAAAAAGTCGCCTCCCCCAGCCATTTGTATTTCATTACCATTAAATCCTGCTCGTTTAGAACAGTGCCACTAAAACGTCCTAAACTTTCCGTAGGTCAACAGGACTTTTTTTTAATAAAACAAGGAAATTCCGGCGCCATCTGGGGGTAGCTTATTTAAGCAAGGGGTGGAGTTATAGCTTGCACCTTATAGGGCAACTTGAGAAATTGTGACGGGCCTTAAACTCTTTTTAAAGACTCTTTGCTCTGAGTGTTTTATGAATATTTTTGTTTTCGGCCAGTTGTGGGTTTTTGCTGTTTCTGTGGTAACTGCACGGTTTAAAAAAGAGGTTTTATACGTTTGACGTGGTTTTGTAGGTAGCAGGTAGTATGTATATGTGGACCGTCAAATAAAGACTATTTAGGTTTGATTGTGGCATACAATTTTATAAACGAAAGATTAAATTTCGATGAGGGTTGTTTCAAAGCTGATACAATCGAAATAAGTACAAAAAAGAGTGAGTTTTTTAGTAGAGCTTTATTTTAATTAAATCTAATGGATCTATTGAATTTTAATAGGGAAGTGCGCTTTTTAATATTAATATTTTATTGTCATGTTACTTGTTTGTGTTTTTTCATACTCAAAGAATATAGACCAACTCACAGAACAACAGAACGAGATTTCTCTTCTGTGGGCCAACTCATAAAAAGTCAACTCAAGGAAAGCCATCGTGCTCTAGCGGTAATGAGACCCGTCTTACATTCATGAGGTCGTGGGTTCAAATCCCGGTCCCGTACCTATGAGTTCTTTGGAAATTATGTACGGAATTTTCCACCACTGGTTTTTCGGTGAAGGGAAACTCCGAGAGGCAACCTGTACACCTCTGTACAAGAAATACAATGACATATGTGAATCCACCAACCCGCACTGGGCCAGCATGTTGGATATGGCCCAATCACCCTTCGTGAGTAGGCCTACGTCCTGCAGCGGACTATTAAAAGGCTGGTACAGTACCGTACATTAATAGTGACTGCGACATATCCATCATTTGGTAGGTACCGCTAGCCTAGTGAAGTAGATTTACATTCGTCATCGAATAGGTACGTAGGATTTTTCACAATATTTTTCCTCACTGAAAAGCTAAGTGGTGTGTAGAAATAGACTCGGTTTGAAAGATCTTGCAAATTGGGATCAGAATGTGGACATCAGATCAAAAATCCATTAAAGTGTGGTAAATAAAAGCGCAGTGTAAAACAACCGCATTAAATGCTTAATTTGAATGGCATCACATATTTTCTAATTTGATTTTTATTCAAGGCCGCCATCACACCGCCATATTTTACAAAAAATATCAAAAGATAATACGAACCGAAATTATGAAAATATGAAAGAAAATAATAGGAAAATCATTTTTTAAAACAAATAAAGCAAATAATTTTTACAGCCATAAAGAATTTCTTAACTTACTTACTTAATAGAAGTTGAGAATCAGTACACAGTATGTACATAATTTATTTGTTATTTTATTAATTTAATCTAATTTTATGGTAATTTTTTTAATTATTGGTATAATTTAATTTTAATAATATTGACTATCTACCTACTGCTTGAGATTTTTTAATAATGTAGGTATTTGTTGATTTGATTTTTTTTGTAAATTTACATTGATAATGTATCACAGATAACACTTATGACACGTAATGAATATTATGAAAAAAATGATTATGATTATTATAATTCAATACTGTACAAGGTAATGGCCTAAGGTCGATATATTTATGCATTAATTCTTTTATAAATAAGGAGGTCAATCAAGTACCTAGTAGGTTTGAGTAGCCTTATACTAACTACGGAACTGTCCACCACTCTACTCTAATTCTACAAAAACCTTTCACCGGAAAATCCAAGACAAGCGCCAGGTAAAATCACGAAGCGCGACGCAATCATATTCGAAACCCAATTCACATTTTAATGAAATAAAAGAAGCCGTTCCAAGCTGTTAGGGCAGTAATTAATTTCGAAAATAAGATTAAACGAAATCAAGTTATTTTCGAGTCTTGACGAATTTCCCTGCCATCCCAAGTTCGTGCCCTTTGTAAGGCAAAATAAATTATTATTAAGGGATCTTTCGAAACAATTGTAGGTAACGACTAGAATAATTTATAATTCTCAATTTTGAATGTTTTAGGTGTTTTGAATATTTGCGATGTTTGTTTTGCGTGATTGTGAATTGACGGATTATGACGAACGGATTAATTTGTTACGAATTATTCGAATGATATCTTTAAATTGTCGAATTCTAACTACAGGGGAGGCCGGGGCTGAAAGTTCCGATTTCAAATAATATGAAATTTTATGATAAAAATGATAAGATTTCAATTTCGACAAATATGGACTCCACGGGCTTTGCTGCCAGAAAAGCGCAGGTAGGTTTTCCCGCCACGGCGCTTTAAATGACATCATTAAAGGGGTGCTTGCCACTATCAACATCCCAGCTATTTTAGAGCCAGCTGGCATAGCTCGGGATGATGGCAAGCGCCCTGACGGCTTAACATTGATCCCCTGGGAGCATGGAAGTATGGTATGGGACGCAACATGCGTCGATACCTTGGGCCCTTCTCGCCTCAGTGGGACAACTCAAAGACCCGGAGCCGCGGCGGAGGCCGCAAAAGACGCTAAGCGGCGCAAATACGCATCACTCGCAAGTGAATATGTATTTTCGCCGCTTGGCGTCGAAACTTTTGGTCCGTGGGATCCATCCCTAAAAAAATTCTTCAAGACAATTTCGCCAAAGCTTGTTGACGCTGCTGGTGACAAGAGAGCTGGCTCATTCCTCGCACAGAGAATCTCTTTACCACACGGACACAGTATTTGTTTCGATTTTTAGCCTTTTTTTTTAAATAGGTAGGACATATTTATATAGGTACTAGTTTTTACCCGCGTTGCATAAGGCATAATCGCCCTCAGCGAGTAGGTCTATTTTCAGCAGTGGATTATTAAAAATGATAGTATGGTAGACTGATGTTTTTCGTAGTGATACTTTGTAAACTTGATTTTGAAACAAAAAAAAAATGCCAAGTCGATGTTTTGAAGTTTTTAAATGAGTATGTACTCAACTATATACAGGGTTGTTTCTAATCAATTAGCATCCATTTAGGGGCTTATTCTGTACATCAAAACTAGTAACTTTTGTTCTACGACTTTTGTCAAAACTAAAAAGAAAAATCCGCTGTTCCATACATTTTGTCGCGGCTGAACGATATTTTTCTATGGAACAACAAAAATTTTTTTTGAGTTTTGACCAAAGTCGCAGAACAAAAGTTGTTAGTTTTGATGCACAGAATAAGCCCCTTTTTTTTTCAATTTCAAAATATCTTTATTGCACATTAAACTTATAAAACATTGATCATCTCTAGTGTACGTTATAATCCTAGAGGCGACAAGAAAATAAATTAAATTAACGTTTTCAAATTTAGGCACTTATATAAACTTATTGCAGGAAAATAAATTATTAGTAGATATTTAATTACATGATTCTATAAAATATATTAATCAGAGAAGTTTCATAATGGATTATGATATGTATGTAACCTTTAGTAGGAGGACTACATTTTTTAATAACTGAATATTATTAGGATAATTCAGAATTACAATTATAAAACTAAATAATGAGGGTAGGAAATCGCATTCTGAGCTCAACTCAAAGTAAACAAACAGCGCGGCAGGCGAGCAAAGCATGAATTGTGTGACGCACAAGCGCGCGTCGCCCGAGTCGGACCGCGCGCGCCACCCCGCTCCGCATGTCTAAGACTATACGGGCGATAGTGGCGCGCGCGGCTGTGGTCAGTGGAGGTGCGCGCCTGCGCGGCACGCTGTACCTATTCATCGCAGTCGAGGAACCAGTGATGTGGTAATTTGTAGCGGTTGTATTTATCGATATAACTTAGATCTTTTTTGCGGGTTTTGCAAATGTTTTTAACTATAATATTTTTATTCATAGGATTTTTATATATATAGAATAACTTAGATAATTTATATAGATATTGTTTTATGTTAGGTAGTCCTATATTTGAATGAATTTTACTGAGGTTGGTGTACAAGGGAGTATTAAATGAACATTTTACAGCTTTGTTTTGGAGAACTTGAAGTTTGTTTATATTTGAGGGACAGGTGCTACTCCATACGGGACACGCGTAAGTTATGCACGGTCTGATAAGGGTGCGATAAATATTTAGTTTGGTCATGTTGCTGAGGCAAGACTTTCTGTTAAGGACTGGACTTAGTGCATTAAGTGCCTTTGTTCCTTTTAGTCGCAGCTTATCAGTATTTTCTGACCAGTTGAGTTTGTTGTCTAATGTTAAGCCTAAATATTTAATCGACCGACTCCATGGGATATGATACCCGTCTATTTGTAGTTTACGAGTTGGTAACGAGCGCTGTCTAGAAAATAATATTGCTTCAGTTTTGGACGAATTGATTTTTAGTTTCCATTTCTGAAAATATGATAAGAGAAGTTCGATGGATAACTGTAGCCTTCCTATTATCAAATCAGTATCTTCTGAGGATGTAAACGACGCAGTATCGTCTGCGAAACAAGCGATATTTGTACGTGGTTGTATTGGGATGTCGTTAATGTAGTACAAAAACAGGCGGGGCCCAAGGATAGAACCTTGGGGTACTCCTGCAGGCATGATTATTGGGGACGAACAGCAATTGTTTATATGGACTTGGAAAGGTCGATCAGAAATGTAAGATCTTACTATTTTAACTAACTTTATCGGGGTGGTTGAGAGCATCATTTTGTGTAGTAACGCATCGTGCCATACTGTATCGAATGCTTTTTCGATATCGAGCAGGAACATACCCTGTATAGATATATAGGTAATAAATACTCTTCATTAAACACATGAATTCTATAAAAAGATAACTACCTACTTAAGACTTATCTCGTACCTATAGACTTTTATGAGGTTTTCCACAAACCAATACACGAATACGTATACTTACTTCAAACGTACTTAGTTATAGGTAATACGAGTAGGTATACCTATAGTAGCCCACCTTTTACTTTTTGTCGGATCTGTTTGTTAAAAATAAATTGATTGGCTAAAATACTAATGAAAATACTGGAGAAGTTAAGTTATTTAAAACAATACAAAGTGAAAACAGGAAGATTAGGTATAGGTACTCAGAATTTTTTAAATAAATTAAATCACTCACTTACACTTATCGTGTTAAATGAAGTTATTTTAACTATAATTATAATTTATATTTTTCAATGCGAAATAAAATAATAATTATTTTTTCGCAAAAAATGCAGCACTGACTTCTACCGGGTACAGTAAAAATTTGCTCGAATCGACATCCATGAACACTTTTGTTGATTTACCAAAAATGGCTCAGCCAATTTCGAACAAAATTAAATGGGACCTTGGAAGTATACTCTTCCATCTAAAAATATTTTTTTAAATCGGTTCGCAATTGGCGAAAATATCCATGCACATACACAAAAAAAAACACAGACGAACATAGTAGGTACCTCCTCCTTTTTGGAAGTCGGTAAAAATATTACAATTACTATTACTAAACGTAGGTACTAATTATTTCCGTCTCTCTTTCTCTTAAGAGAAATGACATAAGAGTGAGTGAGACAGCAATAATCTCGATCGCTCAGGTGTGCGCTGAATTTCAGCAAGTATAATCAATTGCTGAATACATCTGTGGAGTTGCCGCGGTGAGTAAGACCTCTATTTATAGAATGTGTTGGTTTCATATTTTATGCGTAGGGTTGATGTACCAGTTTTGGCCGTTCGAGTATCATTTTTGGTTACTTTGGATTTTAATAATTGTGGAGACAGGTTTAATAGTAAAATAATTTATCGTTGATTTTTCAGGAACTAACTAGGATATCAATTTTGATAACATCTATTATGGGACTATTTTTTTAAACCCACCCTTCCAAATAAAAAAAAATATCACCTAAATCGGACTTTGTAAAATAATATTAATAGGTTGTCTATAAAATCAGTTTACAGACGGTACTAATTTATTACAGCCGTGGTGGTCAAGAGGTAGTGACACCCGCCTTATAATCGTGAGGTCATCATGTCAATCATGGGTTCAAATCCCCGGTCCTGTACCAATGAGTTCTTTGGAATTTATGTACGGAATTTCACACCACTGGCTTTTCGGTGATGGAAAACAGGCAACCTGCATACGTCCGTAGAAGAAATTCGGTGGCGTATGTGAATCCACCAACCCGCATTGGGCCAGCGTGGTGGATATGGCCCAATCACCCTTCGTGGGTAGGCCTACGTTCTGCAGTGGACTATTAAAAAGGCTGGTACAGTAATAATTTATTATTTACTGGGTACGGCTATTTTAAAAGAAACGGTAAACTGCAAATCGTGAAATGAAACGTTCTTGAAAAAAGAAAACCAAAACTAAAATGGCGAATGGTCATCTTAGTTGTACGATCTGTCAAAGTTCCGTATTTGTTCCTAGCCGTATGAAAATCAAGAATAGTGCCTCTGGGGCCTTGAGCTGGAAACATACTATCGGACGCGGCTGATGGACGCTACTGACAGCCGCGACTTAGCAGTGTGCACAGTCGAAAACATCGCGCGCCAGATCGCTCTCGGACGTCCGAACCCTCAAGGTCAGCCCAAGGTGACGTCCGCGACTAATGTCCGATAGTTTGCAAGGCTCAGTGTACATTCATTATCAAGATACTTATCAGTCGCGGCTGTCAGTCGCGTCCGTCAGCCGCGTCCGATAGTATGTTTCCAGCATTTTTCAACACCTGGGAACGTATATGGAACTTTGACAGGTTCTATATTGTCTATGCAAATTGTGGGTACTCCATACAAGTTGACCAAGCTGTGCGAAATTAACAAAACGATCCCCTGAACTATAATCGTCCCCAGGTAAGCCCCCTATAAATGTGGCTCTTAAACTCGCGCGCGGCCGACAGATGGCGCGGATGATTGATGGCTCCCCACTTAATTATAATATTCCCGTTTCTTTAAATCCCCGACTTCCTAACTTAGACAATCGGGCTTACTCAATGGAAACTTTTGCCTTTTTCAGTTTCTTGGTTACGGGGAAAATGGCGGGTCAAATGCAGATTCGCTGACGGCTGATGGCTGACGTCTGTGGTGATGAAGTTTTTTTCAGTTAAGAGACCTGTGAATCGACCACTGTTTTCGCATTTTCTGTAGAACATCGATATAATTTTAGGTACATTTTTGATCCATTTTACGTTCTGGGAGAAAACTCTTCCGTACATCTTTTAATTTATTTTCATTTAATTATTTATTTGTGGAATGAATATAAATATTCTGTGAATACATATAGGTGAATATAAGTATTCTGTGAATGTTTGAAGCGTCTACCTGTTGCAGTTATATTAATATCGAACCAAAATCGACCAAAAAATCACGTTTGTTGTCCCTAAATACTTATTTTATTCTGTTTTTAGTATTTTTTGTCATAGAGGGCTATGCTGCGAGATCGAATCAGGAAGTAGGAGATCAGAAGAACAAAAGTTACAGACATAGCCCAGCAGATTGTCAAATTGAAATGGCATTGGGCAGGGCACATAGCTCGGAGGACTGATGACCGGTGGGGTCGAAAAGTTATGAAGTGGAGACCACGTACCGGTAAGTAAACCAAGCACAGCGTAAAGCTGGAAACATACTATCGGACGCGGCTTACGGACGAGACTGACAGCCGCGACTGATAGGTATCTAGACTATGAAAGTACACTGAGCCGTGCACATTATCGGACATCAGTCGCGGACGTCACCTTCGGACGACCTTGAGTGTTCGGACGTCCGAGAGCGATCTGGCACACCGGATGTTTTAAGACTGTGCACATTGCTAAGTCGCGGCTGTCAGTCGCGTCCGATAGTATGTTTCCGGCTTAAGACGTCCACTCACAAGGAGGACGGATGACCTCATCAAGACCGCTAGATTAAGGTCTCGCTGGATACAAGCCACTTCCGACCGGCCTCATTGGAAATCTATAGAAGTTTTGAGGGTTGTAAGTAATGTTGTAGCAATAACATTTAAGTCAAAATTAACATATCGATAAAACCATTTGCACAACTCAATAAATCCATATCGTATTCGTCACCGATCTGAAAAACACGGTATAAAGCGGTGCCGGTATTGTATTTCACAATTTCCTAATGAAAATCATGTTAGCTGATTGAAAAAAGGCAGCCAATAACTCATATTGACAACGGAGGATCAGATGGATTGGTTCTAGCGCGGTAGCGTTGGGACATGTTTTCTCTATTTTTTGTCGATAAAATTGACTATATCAAAACTGACATAGGTACACATTTTAGCTCTACACAGTTAAGAGTAATGTCCGAATAGGCATGATGACTGGGTAAATAAATTAATAATCTAATTAGTCCGTGAGTTAGGTTATCAAAAAATATTGGACACGTATTTTTTCTTTTGTTAATCATACAACAAATGACAAAGATAATCCGAGTCAAATTTTGTTCTGACGTCACCTCTCTTACAGAAGTTTATACATTTTTATGGCACTTGTGACGTCACGCAGAACTTTGACGGCCTACATCTTCATCAATTTTTGTTTAATTAACCAAAGAAAAAAATACGTGTGTAATATTTTTTGATACTCTATCTAACGGACTAATTATATATTTTTAGTCATATATGTATGTTGTTGTTTACTTTCTGGAGTGAACAATCAAGAGAACAGTCAGTGTTGTGAATAAAATATAAAGAACTAATAATTCTGTCTATTTTTATTCACAAAGCTAACCGTTAAGACTTTAAAAGAATGTCATGTTTAGTGAACAAAATTTGTTTTGTCTTCAAATATCTTAAAATTGACAATTTAACTAAAAACTTACTCAACGGCGATGGTGATATCAAGCTTCTTCAGAAGAGGACGTGGTTGAATCGATGATGTCTTTGATCATCATCATCAACTTTAGTCTACGGCAGGACATAACCTTCCTCCCTTTTTCGCCAATTAGCTATCCTAAAATTGGCGAAACGATGATGATTATCACTAACATCTGGTGATTGACAGTAACTACTGATAAATTAAACCTCAGTCTATTAAAACAATAATAAGGTTCATAAAATGGTTTAGATTTTATCTCCTAACCAACTATGATTAATTAACATTAGGCCGACGACGTCCGAACCAAATTACTGCCTACCTAATTAGCTCCCCAATAACGGAGAACGATTAACTACCGAAATGTTATTACCTAACTTGAATTTAGTTTTCTATTCCTGATAAATTCGATTTGGCTACTTGAATGGGTAAACACTTCAGTATTAATTATATTTCAGTTGCTATACGAACACTTATGGGAGCAAATTCCTTTTAATTAAGGATCCAAGATGAGTTAGTAGGTACTTAGTTGTTTCCTATATGTCTGTGTTTGCGTTTCCTAAAATACCAGTTTTGACCAGATTTTTTGTGATCTGGATATAATCGCTTACATAAATTAAAATGATTGATTTGCATTGTGGGACGATCATAACTAACAATAATTAATAGATATATTGTTGTCGTTCATAAATGCACTTGCACGTGGCAATGAAGATCATTTGGCTTTTGACAAATATACGAGTACCTAATAAGGTAAGTTAAAATAGGAATACTCTTGCAATTGTATTTATTTAGCCAGTAAAAGTCGATAGAATACTACATACCATAATGAAACGATTTATATTTTTTTTTGCAAAATAAATATTGAAAATAACGAGATGATTTGCCTGTCGCCTTGCCTTTAAGGAATTATTCATAGTATTATATTGATAAGATAAAAAAATATCTATACTTGAACATCACTACCGTCACACGAGAGCTTTTTGGCGTTATTTATCAGCGTTTTGGATTATTTAAATGTGAGGAGTTCGTTTTGACAATCAATCGATCTGCAGCTGAAACCAGAGGAGGACGGTAGATTTATATTATTAGTTTAATATTACTGAACGTGTTCCATCTTCGACCACAACTTCGTTAACTATTAGGTGAGTTGGTGGTCAAGCATGAACTTATTCGCGATAGAAAGAATCGAAAAGATAGAAAGTATCGATAAGTCGATAATAATGTATCGATGAGTCGATTAAATAGTATCGAAATGTCGATAAAAATGTATCGGTGAGTCGATTAAATAGTCGAAATGTCGATAAAATCTTATCTATGAGTCGATACAATAGTATCGATAAGTCGATAAAATAGTATCGATAAGTCGATAAAATAGTACCGATAAGTCGATAACAGTACAGGAACATCACTAGCGTCACGCGAGCGCTGTTTGCCGCTATTTGTCTTCGTTTTGGAATATTTAAATGTGCGGAGTTCGTATTGACAATCCATCGATCAGGAGCTGAAACCTGAAGACGGTAGATTTATGTTTGCCGCCTGGATTATTCATTCGGTAATCGGATAAATTGTTGTTACCGATATTATTATTCTCGCTCTTAGCGATAAGACCGCCTTTTATGCTTCTTTTCAGATTTTGTTTTTTCCGTTACTTTGTTCCTGTTTGTGCCGTAATTAAAGTGTTCTAATTCTAATTTGAAGTAAGGGCGATAAGTCCTGCACTGACGTCCCGCATGAGGTGTTTTGTGCATTTCCCCTTCCAGCGTCTACCCGAGCCAGCCCAGCTTCTTAAACGGAGCGTGGCTCTGGGCCGCTGGGCGCTGGCATAACTTAAATTAAAGTGTTGTCGTGTTGTGTTTTATGAATGGTACCTACAATACCTAATTTTTCGCATAGTGGGGAAAGACGAAAGTATAAGTATTGGATCACGTGTAATTAATCCAGCTGATTAGTAAGTAGTATCTATACGAACCTGCAAGCAAGCACAGTGTAGGACGTTCACCGATTACCTACCGATTCAACAAGGGTTTTTGTAAATAAATCTAAATATTAGAGGACATCTTACACACGGTCTCAGACCCCAAACTAAGCTAATATGTGTGATATGGCTGTCAGAGACTGATACACTATTTATACATATCTATTTTTAAATACATACTTATATGGATAATACCTAAATAACACCCAGAAACAGAGCAATGGATACCTGTGCTCATCACATAAATATTTGCCCGGGATGAGAATCGAACCCACGCCTCTTTGACTCAGGACTCCCAGGAATCAGGGTCACTATCCACTGAGCCACCGAGGCAGTCGATTTCGAAGTATTAGAAATCTATAGAGGAAGCCTATGTCTATCAGTTGACGTCCTTCGGCTGATAATGATGATGACGATGCGTTTACTCCCACCTGTTCTGTTGAGTAGTTCTGTTGACAGAACTACTGGGATTTTTTTTCTTAGTTTACATTAGTTCTGTTCACAAAACATATTGGAATATACTCGTAATTCCCACCTGTTCTGTTGAGTAGTTCTGTTGTGATTCAAACTATTTACTTCTCCATGCAATCAATTATCAAGTACTGGCACTTGGGGTAATTTATCAGCTATAATTCCTGATGACAACGTCACGATTACAATTTTTATTTTAAGCTTTTCAAAAGTACCTTCAAGAGGGAAATAGTATATTGAAGAGGGTTGTTGTTATTTTAATGAGTAAATTTAAAAATGGCAGTAGGCAGGGTATATAGCACGAGGGATTGATGACTTGGGCCATAAAGATTAAAAAAAAAAGTAAGTTCGTATGTATAGTATACGTTAAATTGAATATATATACTTAGTTGATTGAATCAGGCGTTACTTTGCGGAAATTCATCTTCAAATCTATGTTTTGAATAAATATTTAGTGTATTTTCGCTATCTTGTTGTAGGCAAATAAGTTTAAGGGCATTTAAGTGCATTAAGGACATTTATAAAAAAAATACAAACAATTACCTAATATTACAATAATTATACATAAACCTAATTTTACATTATTTTCACTGCACTCTTTTATATATTTCTAAAACACTATATTAATAATCCGTTAACAAGAAATAAATATTATATAAATCTTTTAAAAATAATATAACAAAATATTGAAAACACTTCACTAATAAATAACTCGCTCGCAAGAACTTGCGAGCGACCTCGAAGAGTCAACACGTCCTGAAGATGCGTCGTTGAGAGGCGAAACACGTGTCGAACAGAGTGTAGTGCAGTGAGAATAAGGGTGTATTTATTAGTGAAGTGTTTTCAATATTTTGTTATATTTCAAAGAGTTATCTTTGTGATAAGCATTTCAAAAATCTGAAGCGAACGCAGGATTTGAACCTGCCCCTTCGGATCACTAGCCCGACGCTCTAACCAACTGAGCCAGCCCGCCTCCTACGCAAGCTTCAAATTTCTGAAGTGCTTACATAAAGCTAGGCCTATGTCCCATAGTGGATATCTTACGGCTGTTATCATCATCACCATTACCATCATTATCAGCCGTAGGACGTTCACTGCTGGACATAGGCCTCCCCTATTACACGATCGATTACTTAAAATACCAAGTACTTATATTGGAAGGTATATATTGGAAGCCGCTTTCATCCGGCGCGTTCCTGCGATTTTTTTATATTGTCAGTCTACCTACCTAGTTGGTGGACATCCTACGCTGCACTTGCCGGTGCGTGGTCTCCATTTGAGAACTTTACTGCCTGGTTGCTATAATGATGATTATTATCCGTAATGCCAGTGACATTGAACACCCTCCACTGTGCCAATATTTCATTCAGGCACAAATCATCACATTTCATAACACTTCTCATAACGGGCCTCATAAAGCGCCGGTCTCAGGGGCCCGGCCACTATAAATATCGAGGGTGGCCGTACTTTGAATATCGAGAGGTTCTGTACTGGGTGCCCGATACTAAGTAATATCGAATACCAAGTATCGTTATTAGGTACCGAGTATTAATAACTGTGAGTATTTTCTCAAATGAGTTCAGCCTGATAAGGTATTTTATTTAGTATTCGTTACCTAGGTCGTTTGTCCGTCTGTCTGTCTGTAAGTCTTTGTGTATGTCAAGACTCTTTATCTTGAGAACGCGTAAAGATATCGAGTTAAAATTTAAACTTTATACGTGTATCTATAGTTTCTTGCAGTTGTGTAAAAGAAAAACTTCTCAGTTGTCGTTTAAAAAAGTTAGAGCCGTTTATGTCGTAAAAAAACGCATATTTCGACACTCAAAAAAATCAAAACCTAGAGGGTACTTCCCGTTGACATAGAACTATGAAATTTGGCGAGAAGCATTGTCTCAGAGAATTTAATAGAAATAAATCTGATAACTGTACATTTTTTATTAAATCACAAAAATTAGCGCCACAAAATTCACAAAATATGGGTTCAAAATTCAAAGTGAGTAAATCGTATCACTTAAGGTATCATATAAGAGAACTTCATTAGCAAATGCTAAAACAGGTTTATAATTATTTAGAAAATGTGTAATTTTCGATATATGACGAGAAAATAGAAAAAAAAAAGTTTTAGTCGATGGTTATAGTATAGAGATATTTACAACTTACATCCCAATTTTGTGAAATTTTATGGATTTGTACGGAACCCTCGGTGTGCGAGCCTGACTCGCACTTGTCCGGTTTTTTAGATATTAGACATATGTCCAGAGGTCCGGATTTTCTTGATTTCGATGGAAAATTCTTTATGGGTTTGACCACAAGCGAAACCAAAGAAGTAATGTTTTGTTACAAATTCTCATTAAGGGCATCATAAAGCGCCCTTCTCTTGGGTCCGGTCACTATAAATTTCGAGGGTGGCAGAACTTTGAATATCGAGAGATCCCGTACGGAGTACTACCGGTACCATGTATCGTTAACTTCATCGAGTTGGTATTTTTTTCCGTATTTCTGATATACTCATACCCGATACTTTGTAATATCGATACTTGGTATTCGATATTGGCGAGTATTCTATCAAATTAAGTTTAAGACTTTCCGTTCTTAGTATTTTATATTTAGCGTAAGTATTTGATAGATGGTTTGTTTTGCAATCCTGCCATCACACCGTTTTGTATCTTGAGCTATAGGACAGATATCGGAAGGAATTAATGCGTCCGGATTGTATAATAATAAAACATATTCGCCAAACCACCTAAAAGTTGTCGGAATCGGTATTACTATTCAATTATTATATTTGGTACCATTTTCTCATTCCTGGTGTCTCTGTTAGACTGGGTTACGATATAAATACTAGTTAGTATTTCACACCTGTTCCCGCAAAAATACAGGTAGACTGGAGTCCAACCAATCTACTAAATCGTGCTGGGCCTATATAATTAATACAATATGAAATCAATTACCATCGATTCGCGAATATTAGGGCGCAAGCCGACGAGTTCATTCTACTCTGGAAATAACCTAAACTCGTACCGAGTCCTACCCCCTTGGTCGACCAAAAACTAAATGGAACGAACTCACGGGTGACGATGCGTCTTCAGGATTCTATTGCATCCGCCGTCAATCACTTGCACTTCAGTTCAAGAGTCAATCACAAAATTAGGCGCATCCACGTCACTTAATATAATTAACGCACTAAAAATTAGGCCGCTAATTCTTCAATCTATTATATATAATAAATATACAATAAATTCTTTCAATCGTTCCGCAGACGTCATGCGCAAACGGGCGTTCCAACAGTTCCAAGATCACTGACTACCTGCCGTATGCTGAGTCACTCGCGCGCAGGGCGGGTTTTTATTCTGAACAACACCAATACTGTAAATACTGATATCGGTACGCTATAAGAGTATTGATACCGGTATTGGTACCAGTATCAAACAAAATCTCTAGCTATAAACCGTCCACAAATCCCGGCGTCGTATCGCGGCGGCCCATCAGCTCCTGGGCCGTTGGACAGATGTCGGGAGGTGACCGACTCTGATTTGTTCGCGGATCAATCGACAGCTTACCTCGGGCCCTTTCCTAAGGAGAAATAGGTCACGCTAAAATATATATGGGATTGTGGGACTCTAAAAATAAAATCAGGTGGTTGATTGGCTGTCGTCTGAGTGGTTAGGTTTGGTTTTTGACTGGGTAGATCCATCCGCCCATCACCCATATCACGTCGACTCCTGGACATAGGCCTCCCCTATGCCTAGCCATATCACAAGCTTTGCTTAGTTTGGGGTCAGGGGCCGTGTGTAAGATGGCCCAAAATTATTTATTTATTTATAGCCATAGGACCTCCACTGCTGGACACAGGCCTCCCCTATGGATCTCCAATGAGACCGGTTGGAAGTGGCTTATCCAGCGCGATTCTGCGGTATTTATGAGATCATCTGTCCACCTCGTAGATGGATGTCCTACTCTTATACAAAAAATCATTAAAAACACGAAAAAACAACAGTATTACACCTAATATCCTTGTCATAAAACTGGTCCCAACTCAGCGGTTTGTTTGCCGTGCTTTCCACTCGAAAAAAGTTCGACCCCACTGGTCATCAGTTTTCCGAGTTATGTGCCCTGCCCACTGCCACTTCAACTTGCCAATGCGCTGGGCTATGTCCGTAACTTTGGCTCTTCTACCTAGACTGGGTATAGATGTTACAATCAAATGTTTCTTTATATACGCATGCACAATTGCTTCTAATTAATAAAGATATACCTACTTACATAATTATTTTTTGCCGAAAATAGAATAACCGATTTAAATCATTGCAATTTACCTACAAATATCGAATAGTTAGCTCGTATCAGTATAATAATATCTATTTTTGTACTAGGTATTGTATCAATAATGACTAGGTATCAAAAGTGTATAAAACTCGAAAAGTTCGAATTTTGTATTGAAGTTGATTGTACCATTTTTTGCGAAAATTAATTATCTAGTACAATGCTAGTTTTTCTTAACTTTTTGCCTCGGTGTAGCACCTTCGTTCATCACATTTGTTTGTCTGGTCACAATAAATCATGGCGTCGGCCGGCGGAGATTAAAACTGGTCTCGGCTCGCAGTAACTGGCGCGTCTGTGGCCGCCCTAATCTCGCTCAAACACGATTACGTGACTGCAGAGGGAAAGAGTAGTATGAACCAACATCGTCCTACCAATGTACTGTACATTGGTAGGACGATGTTGGTTCATATTTTAAAAACTCTACTCTTTAGGGTTTTAGGGATGGTGACGTTCTTTGTAGGTACCCAAATCCGAATCCAACTCGGTTGGGCAGCGTTCGGAAAATTGCTTACGTAACGTCTTTTCGTCCGACATACCTCAGTGCTTCAAGTCGAAATTTTCGACCAGTGTGTGTTTTCAGTGATGACTTATAGCCATCGACTTGGCATTTTGATGCTTATAGCACATACACGTGGTCTCTTACTATGAGTCTTATTAATAAGCTCCAATTAGCCCATAGAGCATGCGAGATTGAATCAGAAATGAAGAGATCAGTAGAAAAAAACAAAGTTACCGACATAGCCCAACGGATTGGCAATCTGCAATGGCAGTGGGAAGGGCATATAGCACGGAGGACTGATGACCGATGGGGTCGAAAAGTCGAGTGGAGACCACATACTACCGGCAAGCTCAGCGAAGGACGTCTACCCACAAGGTGGACGGATGACCTTATTAAGGCTGTAGGATCGCGTTGGATGCGAGCCGCTACCAACCGGTCTTATTGGAGATCCATAGGGGAGGTCTATGACAAGCAGTTGAGGTCCTATAGCTGATAGACGGATGGATGGATAGCGTAAAAGTCGGAGAGTATTCTCGTCTGGTCACAACAAATCGCCATAAACAATACAAAAATATAATAATAATTATGGGATGAAGAAATACGAAGCTTGGCAGTTTTGGCGCCATAACAAGCTTCAAGGAAAGCCCAGTCCAAGATAAGACGAGAGTAATAAAGCTGAGTTCGTCCAAAGTCCAAACTCGACATTAGCGTAACTGCTCTCAAGGCGCAGCGCCTCCATTCTCTCACGCTCGAGATTATTCCGGCCATGGAGATTTTCAAAACTAAAAAAGAAAACAATTTTTTAACAAATGCTTAGCTTTTGTACTCATACTACACATATTCACAACCAATAAATAACGATGTCACTAGTACAAAATATATTTGAAACATTAAACAAACACACAATATACGAATCTCAAACTTTTCGGCATAATCTGAATTCCGGAGATTGTTTTTTTTTTCTATTTTCAGAGACTCATTTCAGCCATCGTTTAGAGGTAATCCAAAAAATACAATGAGAAAGTCTAGAATATGGTCAAGGTACAATACTACTGCTGTGTGATGCCCTATGCCGGTTAGTTCAGAGTGGTGGCTGACTATGTGTCTGGTATTCCGACACATTGTCATCTTGGAGGAAACGCAAGTTCCGTGGTGGGGCCCGAGTTGGGCCAGCGCTGTCGGATGCCGTGGAGAAGTGCGAAAGCGTACCTGTAGCCCCGACACCAGGCGCTGTGGTGGAACACAGCTATAATCCAGGGTTATCCAGGGTACAGAGTAGAATCCAGGGTTCTTTTATAGGGTTCCGTACCCGAAGGATAAAAACGGGACCCTAATACTAAGACTCCGCTGCCCGTCTGTCTGTCACCAGGCTGTATCTCATAAACCATAATAGCTAGAAGATTGAAATTTTCACAGATGACGTATTTTTGTTGCCGCTACAACAAAAAATACTAAAAACAGAAAAAAACAAACCTGAATTTTTTGTGGCTTAAAATATTCACATAATATTTAGTTAAATATTTACTTCAAAATTAATTACTAAATAAAAATAAAATAAATATTTAAGGGTATTTATCCCATACAAGAAATGTGATTTTTTCGCTCGATATTAATAAAGGCAACAGGAAGATGCTTTAAATATTCACAGAATATTTATATTTATTTAATACACTCACGCACTCAATCAAACTACACTATTTCATTTACATCCATAACAAAACTTATTAGTTATTTCAACATTTTAAATTGGCATCGTATTTTATTACAATTTTTTTTTCTTTGATTGTATTATTATGATTTAGTTCCTACTGTTATCCGGCGGAGGGCATTGCTATTCCAAAACACAGGTTCAAAACAATGTTTCTCAATTTGATTAATTACTGAGTATTTCATGACTAATGAATAAGATAATTATTGATAAGAAATGTTTGTTAAAGCCATCGAGCTATATTATAATATTTCCTCAAAGGTTAAAGCCAATAAATTTCATTTTCATTTAGTTGTATATTCAAGTAAAAATATATATATATATAAAAGGGGGCTCCCATACGATACGAAACCCTTCGTGCACGAGTCCAACAGTGCTTGGCAGATTAACTCTTTCGGCGTAGTCGTTTTATTAGCCAAACTAGATCAAGTTTGTATTCTCTATTGCGCCAGAATCAGGCCGCTGCCGTAACTGCTAATTGCGTGAGTACTGTAACTGTACCAGCTACAGCGGTTATGGCGGCCTTAACGCAAATGGAAATATCTTTTGGATGATTTCTTGGGCTTTTATGTACCTACTGTTTCGTATGATGTCGGACGCAGAACGAATGTTATTTTGTGTTTGTTAGAAGTAGTGCTGTCTTATTTGTTATATAGCAAAATTAAACCTTATGTTTTTATCTACGTTTAAAATCGTAAATTTAAAAATTACTGTTGAATAGAAAATTCGACATTCGACGAAAAAATAACACAAAACTCAGATTTGAAGAAAACACATGTTGTATATTATAATCAATGATCTTCTGTCGATTTCATCATCTTAATCATTTCGTGTCACACACAGTCTTTTCTTGATTTATTGTATTCATCATTAGCGCACAAAATTCAATTTTTAAACCTCAGACCAAATAAAAAATCAAGATAGAATGGTGTGAGCTAAACAAGAGAGGCCGGCAAAACTAAGCGTCGCCGTGTACAGACACAATTACACACACACAATGTACACGTACTGTACTGTACTGTATCAGCCTTTTTTTTAATAGTCCACTGCAGGACGTAGGCCTATCTACGAAGGGTGATTGGGCCATATCCACCACGCTGGCCCGGTGCGGGTTGGTGGATTCACATACGCCATCGAATTTCTTCTACGGACATATGCAGGTTGCCTCACGATGTTTTCCTTCACCGAAAAGCCAGTGGTGTGAAATTCCGTACATAAATTCCAAAGAACTCATTGGTACGGGACCGGGATTTGAACCCACGACCTCACGATTGTAAGGTACTCATAAGGTACCTCACTACCTCTAAGCCACCACGGCTTCAATGTACACGTACAAGGAAACTAATCATTGGCTAATCATTTGGCGTCTGTCGGAATATGGTGGCGCAACACCGACGCACTCACGACATGTTTAAAAACTGGCCTCTCTTGTCTGTTCACGACATTCTATCTTGGTTTTAGGGTTCCGTACCTCAAACGGAAAAAACGAAACCCTTATAGGATCATTTTGTTGTCCGTCTGTCCGTCTGTGTGTATGTCAAGACTCTTTATCTCGAGAACGCGTAAAGATATCGAGTTGAAATTGTATACGTATATCTATGGTCTCTTGCAGTTGTGTAAAAGAAAAACGTCTCAATTATCGTTAAAAAAAGTTAGAGCCGTTTATGTCGTAAAAAACCGCATATTTCGCACTCACAAAAATCAAAACCTATAGGTTATGATTTTTGTGAGTTCGAAAAATATAAACCTATAGGTTATATAACCCTATAGGGTACTTCCCGTTGACATAAAACTATAAAATTTGGCGAGAAGCATTTTTTCAGAGGACACATATAGAAATAAATCTAAATAGGGCTTCTAAATTCACAAAAAATGGGTTCAAAATTCAAAGTGAATAAATCTTATCATATAAGGTATCATTTAAAATAACTTCATTAGCACATGCTAAAACAGGTTTTTAATTATTTTAATAACGCATTTGTACGGAACCCTCGATGTGCGAGCCTGACTTGAACTTGTCCGGTTTTTTACCTAGTCACCCGGCCTATACAAACTTACTCGCCTATTATAAGATAAGATAACTTTGTATCCGGCGTAAATCGTTGTATATCTGAATGATAATGATGACAACCATATGGTAAGCCACAAATAAGTAACCACAAATTAAGCCAAACCCTCACAACACAATCGAGAGAAAAATCTGAATTTTCACAACAAGAAAATCTGCTTTCTATTATTTATCTCGACGTCCCATCCGAGCCAACAAAGAGAAATAATTTCGCGCCGTCTGTGCCCACACGGCACAAAGGATCGGCACAAGATGCCACAGCCAATGGCACAATGACATGATTGAGATACACGGCAGGTGTGCTGATCTTAATATGTCGTATTGTGGTATAAATTTTTGTTTTGCTATTCGAATATGCATATCTATTTTTAAGACGATGACAAAAGACGTTTGTTATTAGTTTGAAATGTGTTTGTATGTACACTTGTACGTATATATTGTTTATTTCCAAAGTATAGAGACGTTCGTACTCGTAGCTTGCTACGGCGTAGTATGAAGACTCTACGGCTGTAGCAATGTATGAGTAATTGAGTTGGCGTAGCAATGTAGCAGGCCTACGAACTACAATTGCTACGCAAATTCGATATGAAAAAATAAACCTAGGGACTACCCCTGAACCAGTAATTCCTACGAATAAAAACTATGCGAATTTAAAATTTCAATAATTGTAAGAAGCTTACGCTTCCATAGTTTTAACATTATCATCATTTCCGTCTTAAAGTATATTATTATGCTGGGTAAGGACAGGTTACGCCAGTAATGGGCTAATCGATTGCGGACACTAACTACGAGTAGTTATAATTATTTTTTTCCCGTAAAAAATTTCTTATTAGTTTAAAGCTTTAGCCTAGCTAGTTAGATTAAAACATGACGTCACATAAATGGCTCAACCGAAAACAACTTTCCTCGCGTGGCAACGCTGCGCTGGCTAGAAATGCAAGTGACGCAACTAGTAATTAAAACTTAGTCTTTTAAAGCTAGGTAGACTAAAGCATGTCGTTAAAAACGTGTCTCGGCCGTCACAACGTGCCGCGCGTGGCAACGCTCTATCAATGCAGGGGATTACGGCGGTAATCAACCGAGTGATTACAGATTTTTCTACAGGCGTCAAGGAAAAGATGTCCTTAGATTGTTAGTTGAAGTAACCGCCGAATATATAGCTTGGTAGTTTAAAGACTGACGTCACAATAGTGTCTCACCAGGTAACAACGTGCAGCGCGTGGCAACGTTTGCTAAATGCAGATGATTACGATAGGAATCAACCGAGTGATTACGGAAACTTTTTTGCAGACGTCAAGCAGAAGGTGAGCTTAGCTTGTTAGTTTTAAAAGTGAAGTCACAATAGTGTCTCGGCCGGCAACAACGTACCGCGCGTGGCAACGTTTGCTAAATGCAGATGGTTACGGCGGTAATCAACAAAGTGATTAGAGAATCTCAAGCAGAAAGCGTGTGTAGCATGTAAGCTGACGCGACCGCTGAATCTAAAGCTTGGTAGTTTAAAGAGTGACGTCACAATTGTGTCTCGACCAACAACAACGTGCCGTGCGTGGCAACGATCGCTAAATGCAGGTGATTACGGCGGTAATGAGCCGGTCGATTGCAGTCGGGAGGGGAAATAGAGCGCGACGACACATCGGAAACTTTTATATGAACGTGGAATATAAACTTTGATTAGTTTGTTATGTAGATATTATTTAAGTACATGGGGTGCGGACGTTAACCCTAACTTCCTTATTCTATTAATATTTATAAATCCGAAAGTTATTAATGTTTATTAATTTGTTCCTCTTTCACGCAGCAATGAAACTACGGATCGGCTTGATTTTTGTCATGAATATAGTTTGAAAAACGGAAAGTGATATAGGCTACTTTTTATCCCGGAAAAATATAAGGCTCCCATGGGATAGCATTAAATTTAAAATATTACGCGGAGCCGCGAGAAAAAGCGTTCAATTAAAGGTAAAAAACCGCCGTGATGGTTTAGTGGTACTGACACCCGCTTTACAATCGTGAGGTCGTTGGGTTCAAATTCCGGTCCAGTACCAATTAATTCCTTAGAATTTACGTACGGAATTTCACACTGGCTTTTCGGTGAAGGAAAATATTGTGAAGCAACCTGCATACGTCCGTAGAAGAAATTCTATGGCGTATATGAATCCACCATCCCGCATTGGGCCAGCTTGGTGGATATGACCCAATGACCCTTCGTGGGTACCCACATTCTACAGTGGACTATAAAAAAATGAATATTATGTATTAATATTAAATATTATGTATTTAAGATTATTTTCTATTATATTGGATAATTTTATTATTTTGTTACAAATTCAGATTTGTTAATTTGATTTCACTATGAAAATTTCAAGTTTCTAAATAAAGTTTTAAGTTTTGTTTTACTAGCAGGTAGTTATGTGTATAACATCCAAACACGTCAAACTTATAATACCCCGTTGTTCGGCTCGCGAGGTTAAAGAGATGACCTCATTCTCACACGGCATTCACCAACTGGCTGAGAGGTTCAATGTGTTTATCAAAGAGTATTCGTACTTTGAAAGGTAGTTTTCGCCAAAAGCGGGTATATTCGATCCAGTGTAGCCGCCGGCGCGCGGCGCGGGGCAGGTGTGCATCGGCTCATGGTTTATTTATGCCGTGTCGAACACTGGCCTTCACCAACACAGTAGGTATTAAGCGACAGTGGAACAACTCACCTACCTATTGTTTTTCTTATACTGTTAGTTCCCTGATACTGTAAATATTATATAATAAAGGGCTTCGGCGTGAGTGACTGACTGAGAGATGGCCTACAACCCAAACCGCTAAATCTATAAACTTGAAACCTTGAATATAAATTTGTATAACTAAACTATACTAAGAACGTCAAAAAGCTAGTTTGTAAATATTATCTTAGATAGGTACTGTCACTTACTTAAAAGTAAGAAGAAGCCGTGGTGGTCTAGTGCTAGTGACACCCGCCTTACAATCGTGAGGTCGTGGGTTCAAACCCGGTCCCGTACCAATGAGTTCTTTAGAATTTATGCACGGAATTTAACACCGCTGGCTTTTCGGTGAAGGAAAACATCGTGAGGCAACCTGCATATGTCAGTAGAAGAAATTCGATGGTGTATGTGAATCCACCACGCACTGGGCCAGCGTGGTGGATATGGCCCAAATACCCTTCGTGGGTAGGCCTACGTCCTGCAGTGGACTATTAAAAGGGCTGGTACAGTACTTACTTAAATACCTGATGATTAAATTAATTATTTATTAGTTGCATGGATAGCGAAGCTAAAAATTACCTGTCTGAGCGGATCACCTTGTTTTTTAGTTTCTTTCTTTAATAAGGTTTGCGTTCGACTACATATTGAATGAAGTTAAGCAGATAATATACGGTTTAGGCGTCTAGGGTAACACGTTTACGTTTGCTGAAAAGGATGTTAATTGAAGAAGGTTGTTTTTACCAAATTACTTTAAAGTAAGGTACGGGTAGCCAAACTAAAAATTGTTCGTTCGAGCAGGTCTCATTGTCACTAACCAATATTTAAATATTTGTAGTAATTTTCGAAACAATATAATTAAATTAGTTAAAATTCACCGTGGAGTAGTTAAGGGGTCAACGGGTTAACGGGACCACGAATAACGACTCTATAAATTAACATAATGGGTATTTTGTCAATGAATTTAATATTTATTAGGTGAATTTTTTTTTAGTTTACACTGCACTTCTGTTTCTACTTATTATTAGTAAAAATGTTAACCTGACCATCATGTCAATGAATCAATATTATTCAATATTTTTTGTAATAATAGGTTCTATTCATATCAATAAAGTTATCTTATCTTGTCTTATCTTATACAATCACGTTAAAACAGCTATCCACAGAGTTTAATTATTTATTAGTATGGAAAATAAAATGTACAACAAAATATATAAGCTGCAGGCGATAAGGCCGCCCATTTTTCTACCGGATTATTGTTTTATTTTACTAGTTTAAGTTGTTTTGTAATGGTGTGAAAATAAAGTAATTTTGTATTGTATTGTATTGTATATAAGTTTGAATACTGAGTTATTTACACTGTCAACATCCACTATCGAATAGCATCGATACTAAATAGGCAATCTATTCCAATGTTGGCTACAGGTACATCAACGATATATTTGCTTTTAAATTTTGATTCCAGTTATGAAAAGATAGGTATTTGTGCAGATTAGTTTTGTACATAAACTAGGCTATGTCCTTGTAACAGTTGTAACTCATAGCCGCGAAGAACCACTCTATTAACTCTATAAGACCAATTCTAGAATCGCGAAAAAGTACGCTGTTTCATACAAAAACATTCATAGTCCTAGGCTGACCTTGTAGTAGGCTAGGTTTCCGTGGTGGTCTAGAGGTAATGACACCCGCCTTACAATCGTGAGGTCGTGGGTTCAAATTCCGGTCCCATACCAATGAGTTCTTTGGGATTTATGTACGGAATTTCACACCACTGGCTTTTCGGTGAAGGAAAACATAGTGAGGCAACCTAAATATGTCTAAAAGAATTTCAATGGCGTATGTGAATCCATCAACCCGCACTGGGCCAGCGTGGTGGATATGGCCCAATCACCCTTCGTGGGTAGGCCTACGTCCTGCAGTGGACTATTAATTATAAGGCTGATACAGTACAGTACAGGCTAGGCTGACCTTGTAGAACAGTTTATTACTATTATTTTGATATCAGCATTGCATTGGCCCCATGGTAAATATTGTTGATTAATTACGTAAAATTAAGGAAATAAATATTTTAAGAGGGCCATATGAAAAGTCTAGCGACATGATTTACCCCGCACTGTTTTGTAGGGCAAATGTAGATTTATAAATAGATGCATTTTTAATGTTTTACAAAAATAAAACAACCTTTTTTGAAATTAAAACTGGAAACATACTATCGGACGCGGCTTACGGACGCGACTGATAGGTATCTAGATAATGAATGTACAGTGAGCCGTGCACACTATCGAACGTCACCTTGGTCTGACCTTGAGCGTTCGGACGTCCGAGAGCGATCTGGCACACCGGATGTTTTAAGATGTACACACTGCTAAGTCGCGGCTGTCAGTCGCGTCCGTCAGCCGCGTCCGATAGTATGTTTCCGGCTTAAACCAAGACATGACATTAATTTAGCCAGAAATCGTTACGTTCTAACATTGCAAAATTTGATGCTAACTATAAAATTAAAATATGTTTTGAGGTTTTTTTTTGCTATTATATATAGGAGAAGAAAAATATACACATGAAATTGTTACTTAAAATATCACATACACGGTAACTTTCTTTTTAGTAATTAATAATTATTATCGCCATCAAGTGATTTTGATTGGACGCTATTTAGGCGATATCTTTGTGATAGCGGCCTTACACAGAGAGTGCACTAAGTTGAATTTCGCTGCGCTGTAAGAACTATGAAATATGTAGGAAAGCTCACCCTTCATGCCCTTAACATCAAATTATTGGATTTTCTTTTCGTATTCAGGTGCAGATGCAAGTTGCTGCGGTTAGGACGGGACACACTGGGCTAATCGCATAAAGGTGCGCGGCCATGCGTGACAGTGTGCGCCAGCCTAATCTCCGGAGAATCAAGCCACGCTTGCTTTGTGAAGAGAATTCACTTCTTTTTTATTTTGCAACAGCTCTAAAATTTACTTGCACACCAACCTACACACACAAACACAATAGCGTCTTACGAATTATACAGGGTTATTTCTAATCAATTAGCATCCTTTCAGGGGCTTATTCTGTACATCAAAACTAACAACTTTTGTTCGGCGACTTTTGTCAGAACTCGAAAAAAAACAGCTGTTCCATACATTTTGTCGCGGGTGAACGATATTTTTCTATGGAACAACAAACATTTTTTTTTGAGTTTTGACATAAGTCGCAGAACGAAAGTTGTTAGTTTTGATGTACAGAATAAGCCCCTAAAAGGATGTTAATTAATAACCCTGTATTATTCTAGAAAATTTGAGGTGAATTTAATTTAGGTATAAATAGAGCGACGAGCTTTCGTTCGGGACAGTGTTTGTTTTAGCTTTGTTGCGAAAGCATCTCGTGTTTAGTGCATTATTCAGTGACTAGTGCGTGAGAATATTAGTGCCAGTGTGAAGTGTTTTGTGCAAACCGATTGTATCGGGCGATTTTGTGAAGTGGTTGAGTGCAACAAAGTGCAGAGTAAATAATCTTCGCTTTAATTGATTATAGAAGTATCCATCTCGTAACAATAGGTACTATCTTCATATCAACATACACATACAAACACATTTACACAAAAGCTCAATGCACATCTGATGCCCTTAATATCAAATTATTGGATTTTCATTTGGTATTCAGGTGCTACTGCAACCTGCTGCGGTTAGGACGGGGCACACTGGGCTAATCGGATAAAGGCGCGCGGCCATGCGTGACAGTGTGCGCCAGCCTAATCTCCTATGAATCGACTCGTGCTTGCTTTGTGGTACGTTTCTGTAAATGTGCTGTAATATGAAGTATGTGTGCAGTTATTTACCGCCTTACCACAAAAGATTTACGCACGCTTCAGACAATGTTTAACAGTACAAATTGCACGGTTGATGATGACTGATGACATCAGTCATCAGAGGGAACATGAAAGGACAGCATATGGCAGCTTACAGCGCAGAAAGTGGTTTTGTGGAGTTGAGTGAGGGAGAGACAAAGCGAATAGGAAGACCGAAATACGTGATACCATCAAACGACCCAATTGTAGTCACCGCCAAGTGCACAAAGATAATGCTAGACGATAGAATCCTCGAGATGGCCAAAACCATCGAACGGAGCTCGGACGTCGAGAAAAGCTGGCAAAACTGGGCGGTACCAAAGATACAATGGGTCAACGGGGTACCAGGATGTGGCAAGACAACATGGGTGATTAGACACTTTGATGTGGACAGGGACGCTATCATCACAACAACAATTTAAGCAGCAAAAGACCTGAGAGAGAAGCTATCGCACCGAATAGGAGATCTAGCAAAATCAAGAGTGCGAACCATGGCTTCATCCCTCGTAAATGGTTTTGGAAAAGAGAGCTTCAGCCGCCTTCTGGTGGATGAAGCTCTAATGAACCATTTCGGAGCTATAATAATGGCTGCACGACTGTCTGGTGCTAGCGAACTTGTCCTCATTGGGGACGTCAATCAGCTGCCTTATATCGACAGAGAAAATCTCTTCGAGATGAGGTACCATCGCCCTACCCTGGTTGCAAACATCACCCAGGAGTTGCTCTGCACACATAGAAACCCAATGGATGTCAGGGAAATATACTCAGGTATATATTCCTCAGTTCCCCGTATTAGGTCTCTTGAGCAGAAAAGGTTCAAGGGGGCTCAAATATCCAAAACCCTCCCCAACACCCTTTTCTTAGTGCATACGCAGGAAGAAAAGGAGACCCTAATAAGCCAGGGTTATGGAAGTGGCTCAGGATCGCGCACCCTTACCATCCACGAAGCTCAGGGACTGACGTAAGAGTCGGTAATCGCCATTAAAACTAAGCCTAGAATAAAGCTACACGAAAGCGTCTCACACGCTGTCGTTGCATTGTCTCGGCACACTGGAACTTTCATCTACTACGCTGACGACATCGAAGGTGATGCCATCAGTCGATTCGTGCGGCGTGCATCGTCTGCGTCTTTGAGGGCTATCAAGGACTATAACCTGCAGGTGGCCATCAGAGACCGGAACGCGGCGGTGATGGAGGCTCTGGGCCGGGAGGAGGCAAAAGAGTTGTAATAGAAGGACATGGGAGCGATCACAAGCAGAGTAGATACCACCGAGTAACACACGGAAACGTAGCCTTGGACTCTGCTGGTGATCGCTTTCACAAAATAATTCAGAATAAGTGTGCATTGAATAGAAATTAGCATTGCGTGCATGCCTTGAGCATTCATGCTCGCCATCGAAGGCTCCTTCTTGCGGCAGCGTCGTGTGTCGGGTCGTTCTCTTCCCTTAAATATGGTCGAGGAGAGTGATGGCTGATACATGCGTCATACTCGTGATCGGGTGCTGCATGCGGGTCGCCGGTTTGCTCGTGGCATTCACGCAATGCAATGAAACCACTAACTTAGACTAAGATTTAATCTAACCCCTCTCTATTGTACAGTCGCATTCTTTCAATTGGAACTAACTTAACAAAAGGCACAGACCCTGGAGTCTGTGGGCCATTAATTTAAATAAAAAAAAAAAAAAAAAAAAAAAAAATTGCACGGTTAAACTGTATTTAAAGCTTTAATTCTTTTGTGGTGAGGCGGTTAGTGTTTATAGAGATTGCAACTCGATATGTTTCTGAATCTTTCGCCAACCCGGCTGAGTTGTGTCGTGATGAAACTTTTATTAATATTATTAATTAAGTATTTTATGAAAATTTCAATATTGGAAAAAGACAATGATTCAAGGTTAATATTTATTTCATACTGGCTTATCTTTGATTATTTACTTGTCTAGATATATAGTAACGCACCAAAAGCGCCCAAAAATAGTATGTAACTGCTACACGCTAACCCATCAGTGACGCTACAGACACCGCGCGGATAACACGTCTTATTATTCTCTGTTTTGCGGCGAAAATATGGCGTGCTGTGCTATAAATCTGTGCCGCAACTACAAGAGGCGTTTAAAAACACCTGAAATCACTGGTAAGTACATTTCAAACAACTATTATCTTGTATAATTAGAGAGAATTAGTAGTAGAACTATCGCTAAACATACTACTGTGTATCTGTGTCATTAGTTGCCAGCTTTCAAATTGAATTTTACCCAAATTTTGTAGACATATTTTGTACCATATTTTTAAGAAGATTTAGAGGTGTGAAATGTATGTGTATTTTTCGATATATTTTTAAGGTTCCGTGAAAAATCCGTATCGTATATTTGTATATATGCCCTGGACCATTGTGTCCCTGTGCCCGAGGTGGTGGCAGAACGAACTCGAATGAAGAATGAACTCGCAGAATACGTTTTGCAGTCGGGTTTTTTTGTTTAATTTTAAGCGACTTCAAAAAACGAGGTTATCAGTTCTTCTGACAGATTTTTTGTGGGTATTTTAAGCTATTTATGAATCGACTTAATTTTTTTTTTTTACTAGACTGGTCATGTTTCGAGTGTGGTCCCATATATATAGACGCAGCTGAGAGCTTTATATTATATTTTGTTTGCAGAATGGGTATTCTGCAAACAAAATATAATATAAAGCTCAAAACAGATCCAATTTTAAGGAGTAAGTGGCTAAATATAATAAGAAAAAGCCGTGGCGAAGATCTCTGGCAACCGGTTGCATCTATTGTCATCTGTTCGGATCATTTTCGTTCCAAGGATTTGTATTTAGCTAGCAACCAAGTTCGTCGTAGATTAAAAAAAGAATCGATTCCATACAAGGTGCGTGATTTCCTTAATCGAATTTCACCCAACTTTACCGACATAAAAGGAGCAGTTTATCAGATTTCCCAATTTTGTTGGTTATAAATACCGTAGTGTCATAATATTTGTGTCGTCAGTATTGTATAAGTATGTAACTGTTACATAAAACTAAATCATTTGTATAAAAATATGTAAAATAAAAAATTTGTAATAAAATATGTTTTATTTTAAACATTATATACCTTATAACCAGTATAAATCTATTTATAACCAATCAAAGCGCGGATAAAGCGCTTTTCGGTACGGAAGTTTACGGAACCCTTCATGCGCGAGTCTGTCTCGCACTTGGCCGGTTATTCAAATTATTTCATTTCACAGCATATTTTGTCAACTTTGTGGAAATTCTTTAAAAGCTGGCAACATTACGCACACAAACATGGGACTCAGCGCGCTAGTAATTAGTGTAAGGCAATTCTCTGTGTGCGTGAACACTCCTACATGCATGCCCAGCATGGCCACCTATTTTTATTACCGTTGCAGCGCCTCACTATCTAGACAAGTAAATAATCTAAGTGGCTTATGAACAATTATACAACAATCAGTCCCAACTCTCACTCAAGTCTCAAAATCACACGTAAATACAGAATTGATTACTTTTACTTATGGGCGGAAAAGTAACAAAAGAAATACGTCAAATTCGAAAATACTCCTCATTTCGCTGAAAGGAAAAATATTCTTTAAAAATATAAAGGGCTCAGTATGCATGTTTTATCACCCGACATGGGTTAACATTTGTGAAGAATTATGCATGTGCTACCTGTGATTTATTTAGTACTAGCTGCCCGCCCCGGCTTCGCCCGGGTACGACTGGTTAAAAAGACATTTTATAACTATTGTGCTTATATATATACCTACTATGTAACCAAGTAACGTCACACACATGCGCACAGTTATTTTAGGGCTTTTTTATATTAAATTATCATACCTATACACAAATATTTTCGCGATAGAACACCCACTGCTTAACATAGGGCTCCCTTATTAGATCCTGAATAACACCGAATAAAACCATTGCAAGAAGTTTGCATCCAGCTTCCATCTACGTATCCACAAAAAAATGAGGTTCTCAATTAGACTGTGTTTTATTTAGTACTAGCTGCCCGCCCCGGCTTCGCCCGGGTACGACTGGTTAAAAAGACATTTTATAACTATTGTGCTTATATATATACCTACTATGTAACCAAGTAACGTCACACACATGCGCACAGTTATTTTAGGGCTTTTTTATATTAAATTATCATACCTATACACAAATATTTTCGCGATAGAACACCCACTGCTTAACATAGGGCTCCCTTATTAGATCCTGAATAACACCGAATAAAACCATTGCAAGAAGTTTGCATCCAGCTTCCATCTACGTATCCACAAAAAAATGAGGTTCTCAATTAGACTGTGTTTTATTTAGTATGTACCTATGTGATGCGATCAATCCGTGAATTAAAAATCAATTTTGAGTCTCAATAAAGTGTTGTTGTATTGAAATGTACCTACCTATTATAATGCCCATTGCTAGACATACCTATTATAATGTCCAATGCTAGATATATAGATGGGTTGAAAGCTACTCGTAGGTACCTGAATCGCGGGTGTTCCCGTAGTCTTAATCTGTTCAACTATTAACATAAAATAAATATAGTATTGGCCATCTAAATAAAAGTAAGTTCGTATGTGTCGGGAAGCTATACATAATCTATAGCCCTGGTTTCAATTTTTAAACGGTTAGAATATTAGGAACCCACAGTCCATCTTCATTTTACAGACAGCGGCACGTAAGTGTAGCGCTGACGGTACTGTGGAGGGGATGGGTAAGCATGTCGTCTGCCATACTAAAACCATGCGCAGCCATCCCCTCCACACTTCTCTCAGCGCTACACTTATATGCCGCGACCTGTACCTGCGTAAGTTAGTTGACGTTTCTACTATACACTTGTATTTGATCTTTTCTTCATTTGATAACTTTGTAAAATGTTGGCCATCAGTTCTACTTCTACGAATTGTGTGCCCTATCTAAAGCTTCTTCAACTTGCTAACCCAAAGAGCTATATTGAACCGATGGAAACGCTGGCATCCAACGTGATTTGGTGGTCTCGACTGCCCACCAAATCACGTTGGACTTAAATTTACGTGGATACCTTTTTTTACACTTGCCAAAACATTGTCTACATTCGAAAACTTTAAAGCCCCATCGATCATTCGTTATACGAACTGTGTCAGTACCTATTCACTACCACTACAACAGAAATTATAAACCGTCGATATGTCGGCTCGCCTAACTTAGGTTCTCCAAATCTGTAGGTATTACATAAATCGGATTCAAATCTTGATCCCGTATCAATGAGTTTCTTTGGAACATATGTACGGAATTTCACATCACTGGCTTTTCCGTGAAAAAAAATGTCGTGTGTCAACCCGCATATCTATGTAGCTATGTACGTCTGAAGAAGGAACTCGATGACGTATACTAATTCACCAACCCGCACTGGGGCACCGTGATGGATATGGCCCAATCAACCTTCATAAACAGACCTATGTTCTGCAGTGGACGATTAAAAAAGGCTGATATAGAAACAGGTACTTTCAGGAATAACGGTGATAATACATGCACAACGACAGCGTTTATTTTTTTTCTATTTCTATGACTTATTAAATTCTTACCGCCTTAATACAAAAGATTTAAATACGCTTAAACACTGTTTAATCGTGCAATTTGTACTGTTAAATATTGTACAAAGCGTGCGTAAAACTTTTGTGGTAAGACGTTCTATATCTATTGAATGGAATAGCCGATTTGAACAATTCGAAAAGTAATCTACTTATATGAATTGAAACAGTCTTGAAAACAATAATATGATTTATTTGGAAAAGGATTATGCATAACATGGTCTAATTTTGGTCGGTATTTCTATTAACTTTTATTATGTAATAAGTGGTTATTGTGACGATAACGATAATAGTTGGACATATGGCATTGCGAAGTTCTTTGTAGATATTGATATGTTCTTTAATATTGTAGAACATACTTTTGTACTATCATCAATAGTTTCCGCAGCGCTTGAAACGAAAGATGTTTTAGGGCATTTTTTTATACCTTGGGTAACGATACTTAAGTTTTAGTAAGGATCCGTAATCTTTTCTAGCAATAAATATAACCTATGTTACTCAAGGTCAATGTAGCTTTCCAATGGTGGAAGATTTTTTGAAATCGGCACCGTAGTTTTCGAGTTTATTTATTACAAACAATACATACACACACAAAAATACAAACTTTTTCTCATAATAATATTATTATTAATATAGATGCAGACAGTGTAGATTAATTAATGAATAGTATAGAAGTGTAGATTATTTTCCTCGCTAGAGTTCCGATAAACACGTCCGATCGCTGCTATATAATCATTAAGTGCTACAGGGAGAAGCGCGGCCTTCGCGCCGCGCGCCGCCGGCCGGGCCGCTACCGCCCGCGCCGCACCGATATGTCCCTGCATTTTAAATCTGTAATATCTTCGAAAATATTGATTTAAATTACATGCTGTAAAAGGCTATATTGATCTATATTAAATGGACAATGTACTTAAGGTACTTAATTGGATAAGGATCAATTATGTATTGCTTAAAATAACTTTCTAAATAAGCCATTTTTTCCCGTAAAATGTAAAGGATAAAAAATGGTTATTGTGGGTTATTCTTAAGAGATAGACATATACCATCGCGGACTTTTTTGTTGACCTTTTTGAGGTGTACAATACCGTAGTACATTATTTTGATTTATCTCGTGGGGTTCAGTCAGCGTTTGCAATGTAAGCGCAAAAAAATGTGTTTATTTACGACATCACATTAGAAACCTGTAAATTCATCAGTGTTCCTCTACAATATTATGCATGTATTATACATATAAACCTTCCTCTTGAAACACTCTATCTATTAAAAAAAAGCGCTTCAAAATCCGTTGCGTAGTTTTGAAGATTTAAGGACACATAGGGACGGACAGACAGCGAGAGCGACTTTGTTTTATACTATGTAGTGATTCGTTTTACTGTTGAGTAATCAGCTGATTTTTATTTTGATTTTTTTGACATTTTTCTCCATATGGAGACTCCATAAGACGCCGCGCGGTCGTCGTGGCGACGACGCTGAGTTCCAGTGCGCAAAACAATATAATACAAACTTACTACAACTTATTGCAAGTTTCATGCTTAGTGGGCGCACTCAGTTGCCGTCGCTGCACAGGTAGATTCCCGAGGCACCATGCTCTTAACGACATATTACGTAGAGCCTTAATATCTGCTAACATTCTCTGTTACTATCTAAATAACTACATATTTAAAAATAAGTATATGTAGTATATCAGTCTCTGGCAGTCATATCACAAGCTTTGCTTAGTTTGGGGTCAGAGGCCGTGTGTAAGATGTACCAAAAATATTATTATTCATTATTATTATTTAATGGTGGTGGCCTAATTGAGCCTAGCATGCAATGAAACTTGATCATTGAATATTGATGCGAGATATGATTGAACCTGGCTTATTGGTAAAGGAAAATATCGGGAGGCCCCCTTTTACTTTATTTAGGTACCTACTTATTGTTTCATAATTATGCACCCGGACAAGAAATTCTGATTCCCGGATGCTAACGTCTTCCGACGTGTTAAATAAAATTTAATTTTAGAGTAAATAAAAACTGAAAAATAAAAACTTCACATTTGTAAATTAATTATATTTTTAGACAGATCTAGTATTATTTATGTTTGACAGATGTTTGTTTCAATTATATATAATTAAACGGTAGATGTAGTCATAGATAAAAAATAGTTAAACGTAGTAATATTTGTGATAAACATTTCAAAGACACGTCGCGAAGTTTTTGCAATGTTTATCACAATAACAATTCTTTGGGATAAACCTAGTGTGGCAAGCACTAATGAAATTAAATCATTTCATAGTTAAACGTAAGTTTGTAGCTGCTGTGTACCTAAATTAATGTAGATTTTAAGTATTGCACGCCCGTTAAGTGTCTACTATTGATACCAATTTAACTACCTATATAATAAACATCTTTGTACATAGCATTGCAATGAATACGTTCGTAGAAGAATTATGGTGATGGCTTATCTATGTGTAAGTGTGGTGGATCAATCATATTTCCTGGGTAGGTGAGTAGACCTATGTACATCAGTTGTCAATTAAAAACCTAGTAGTAGTACAATACTTATGGAAAGAGCTGTGTTATATCTTTGCGAGATCGAATTATTAATGTAGGAAACTGTCAAAAAACAAAACCTATCGACATACCCGGCTGATTCACTGGTGGCTGTAAGCAGGGCACTTACGAAGGGTGTGATGGACATTTAAGAAGGTTTAATAGAAGAAGCTTTAAATTAATCGAATAGAGACCAGCCCCCCGATCGCCTAAGCAATAGCAATCGTAATAGCAATCGTTTATGACTTCATTTTAGTCATTTGGCACCGCCTATGTGACGTTAGCCATCAAAGTTGTTCATTCAACGATTGTTTTCGAATCCGCGCAAAGGAATTGATGGCTAACGTCACATAGGCGGTGCCAAATGACTAAAATGAAGTCATAAACGATTGCTATTGCTTAGGCGGTCGGGGGGCAGGTTCTGGTAAGCACAGCGTAGGACGTTGCCTGATAATACAATCTACCGTTTACAATCCGCTTTCAACCGGTCTTATAAAAATCCATAAAAGGCTAGTTTGATATTTTAATAGATTAGATTTATTTTAGATATGATGATGATAATGGACCTGTATAGTGTTCCTTGGTATTTATATCCTCGATCAATCTATAAATGGGCCGTTTCTTTGTGATTGAAGGCAGTTGATAACCTATAGATAAAGATTGGGGTCACGGGTTATGTTTGGTCAACGATTAACATAATAACACTTCTTATCTATTGAGAATCTATAGAAACATGTAATTTAAATTATATAATGCTTATAACGAAACACTTCATTTATTCATTATTTAAGAGCTCGGCTCTTGTCGGTGGAGCAACTTCCACTTCTCGCGGTCTTCGGCCATTGGCTTGCGGTCTGTTTGGACTGAATCTTATTTTGTACTGTGCTCAGCACCTCTCTGCGTACGACATGTTATCTACCTTCTTCTACTTTTGCGACGCGACTTGCGTCTTGCGTCGATTCTTTAGCGCCGTCACATCTTTCTGAGTCTAAGAGTAGGGCTGGAGCGATGGCCCATTCGGCGGAGCAGCACAAACGGCGCAAATATGCTAACCTCGGCAGTGGTTACATATTTGAGCCGTTTGGATTAGCGACATTGGCTCTGCGGGCGCCGGGAGCCCATTTTGTTTTCAAAAGTCTTTCTAAGCGTCTAGTGAACAGTGATGGTGTTTATTTGTCTCAACGTATAAGCATTGCCATTCATCGTGGCAATGCTGCCAGCATGTTGAGTACGCTGCCAACTGGCAGTGAGAATTTGGATTATCTTTAGACCTTCAAGAGTCTGTGTATGATCCAATTGCTTTTTATGTAGTACCTAGTTATGTAGTTATGGAACTTACAAAGTAGTATTGTATTTTGTTGTAGTTAGTATTGGCACTTTTGCCCTTTAAAAAAAACACCTAAATATGAACTACTAATGCTCTCCTTGGTCTTCCCCTTCATCGGTTTTCATAAGATAGTCATGTCGTACAAGGTAGCCAAACATCTTTTTCTTCTATTTTCTACTATTATATTTCTAACGAAAAACTCAAACTTAGACACAGTTTAGACATACATCTTCGACGACGGTTAAAGATGATTTTGCTCTAAGCTAGTACTAAACAGAGTTGCATAAAATAATATAAATAAAATTTTCTGTATTGAGGTAAAAATAATATAAATAAAATTTTCTGTATTGAGGTAAAAACGACTTGAATCACTAATGTTTGTATAACAATAAGTACTAAAATGAAAAATAAAGAAGCTGGGCAAGAAATAATGGGCAAGTGAAAATCGGACCAACAATTTTCCGCGAAAAGGCAAAGAAATATTTAATCTTACCTAATAAAGTTCAAATAAAATTTCATATTTTACTGAAACTACTTAGACTTTTAACACTCTTGTGAGGTGCAAGTAATTGAGTATATTATTATACAGTACGGGACTAATCGCGCACTAAAGGAGTTGGTAAACTTTTTATATGGGAGGCGGTCCTTGAAAACCGGCAGCGATGCGAGCTGTATTAATGTTTAGTGCCATATTTAAGAATATTATTTCACGCAAAAATATTTTTTTGTGTATCGCCGTTTTATTATAATATCTCTTTTTTATTTCACTAAGTAGAAAATATTTAGACTGAACTGGTAATACTAAGAGGAGGTCTACGTAGTCTACGTATCAGACAGGAATCTTCAAACAACCAATAGCGGGCTGGTATTTTAGAGTTTGACATTTATTTATTTTTTAAAACATGGCGACCAGCCCTCTATTGGTTGTTCAATATTGACAATGTCATTTCCTTTTGCTGTTTCATAATGTCACTGTCAGGTTTTTTTTTCAATTTAGGCTTAATGCAGTTATTTGGTGTAGCACATAGTTCATTTTTCTAATGTTTTTAGAACTCATTTGAAAATTAAATGGCGATGAAAAAAATTCTAAAAAATATGTGTTTGAAAAGATAATTATATAAGCTTTCTATTGGTATATATTTTGTTTTTGCAAGATTTCAAAAACCGCATCTTTTCCATATCCTTTACGAGATAAATAAATACCTCATCATCCCGACGTTTCGACCGAGTTGCATCGGCCGTTGTCACGGGTAGACCGACCGTGACCACGGCCGATGCAACCGAGTATTTATTTATCTCGTAATTTTAGTGCGCGATTAGTCCCGTAGTATATAATAATGTGTTCAAATCGCGAAAGTTTAAAAACAATAATTGAGTTATATTATAGTTAGGAACGAAGACGCGAGCATCCACGAAACAAACTATACACTATCAGTACGCAAAATTCCTGTATGCATTGTAATAACAGATTTTAAAATAACATTTAATATATACGGGAGCAGTTTCCTATGGCTGCGTTCTGGCGTTGTATAGAATAGAAGGACGCAGCACAGTGGACGTCCTACGGCTGACTTGATGATGATGTCCTCTTTGGTAGCACTAAAGCGGCAGGTATCGCGCCGTGTCCGGCTATTACGCCAATTTGGCAGCCATAAAGAATATTTATGAAGGCGCCTCCCGCTTAATTACCCAGGTTGTATTCTGACAATTTATATGTAAAACAGGTATTGTAATGCTACGATATGCAAGCAACTGTAGCTGCTGTGTTTGTGGATATTGTTTGGACTTGTATTCGGAGTTATTTTGGAAATACCTTCAGCTTTACTAGACGTATCTGCGGTAATTCTGACAATTTATATTATATAAACCAGGTATTGCAGTCCTGCGATATGCAAGCAACGGCGCCTACTGTTTTGTGTGCTATGCGAGCCAACCCCACGCCCTTGAACTCCATCTTGAAAAAAAAAACACCAAGCTCATTCGACATTATAGTTGCTTTCTGTCTTGAAAATTCGGCGTGAAAAACACCTGTGTTATATTCTAATTATCGTGACTTGTAACAAATGGTGTTATGAATAAATGACTCTATGGTAAGAAAATTAGTTCCTGTGTGTAACCCTAGTATCAGTTTTTATGCCGTTTAGTTCTTTTTTCGCTAGCAGCATTACTACGCTGCCAACAAAACACTGAAAATGCGTTCTTACTTTAGTAGATATGCAGCCTAAAAGGTTTATAAAATAGCAAATAACAACCTAATTTATGGACAGACAATACACAGATCACATTACAATTTCACGGCAAATGTAAACACAATTTGCACCGGTTATTATTCGAAATGACCAGATTTGAGCCGAACATTGTGAGTTGTGACTGGTTCGCATCTGTTCAGCGGCAGATTTATCAGTACGCTGATGGGAATAGAGAGCCTACTGTGGCAGGTTTTAGGGGGCGGCAAATTATGAGCTTGAAATATGTGGTGCACGGACATATTTTTATATATCGTTGTTATTAATATTACAATAGACAAAAGACAATATTTTATTGACGAAAACAAAACACAGAAAATACAACAACAAAGATTGTAACTACACTAAAAACTAACTAAACTACCTAGTGTTTTATTTTCGTCACCAGCCGGTCCCATCTCAGCATGATGCCGGTTATATTATACAACCGGCGCTGGTCTTCCGTCAAGACCGGCAAGTGACGTCGTGTACAATTTGCGGCTTTCGGTATTATGACTAACTTTTCTATAGGACCAACCTTGACATCGCGAAAAAAACGTCTGTTTTATGCTAAAGGTTCAATGAGCTTTGGCAAAATGTATGGCCCTATGGAATAGGTGTTTTTTTTACAATAGGGTATCAGAAATTCAATGAACTTGCCCGTCGAATTTACACATTTGCATGTAGGCTATTCAGACATTTTTTTATGACACGTCATCTGAAAATAGCGAGTTTACACAAGAATTATGTGGCGTTTCGATATACAGAACCTGTGTCTCTTAATGTCTTATCGTAGAGCTGTAAAAATAATCTTGGAACTGGCACATCGATTTCTAAGTAGCCTATACAATTAATTCAATTAGTACTGAAAATACGGCGTACCAACGACGATAACAAAAATAATGTTTTTTTTTTTTTAAATCTTTATTAATTATAAAGGGGTTTAGTCACGCAGTGACTATGTCACCCCCGTAATGACATACAGATCAGATGTTGCGACTTAACTATAGCACTCGCTTATACAGCTTTAACAGCAATTTTGCCTCCCCAGATGTTGGGGCCAAAAATAATGTTGTCACAAGGTTTGCAAAGTAAGTGTTGTGATAATCAAGGAGTTACTTTTGTGATAAACATTTCAAAACTAACTCTTTGAGATTAACCCGGTGTAGGAAGCACTTTAAAATAGATTCATTATGATAATCGTAGATCGTAGTAAGGACGGCAAAATTTGACAGCCTACTGGCGGCAAACGTGTAAATTTGCCACTGCATCTGGTTATAACTAGTATGGACCGGCGAGTGGCGGATTCGACCGGATACGGGGCCGATAATTGTTACGCAATTATGCTTGCAAATACAACTGGGTAGGGTTGACAATAGGCATGATGACTGGGTTAAAAAATCGTGTTTATAATTATTTCGTAAGTCAGATTATTAAAAAATATTGGACACGTATTTTTTCTTTTGTTAATCAAACAATAAATGACAAAGAAATGCCTTGTCAAAGTTTGGGAGAGGGGGTCGTGACGTCACCTCTCTAACAGAAGTCTGTAATTTGTATGGCACTTGTGACGTCACGAGGAACTTTGACGGACTATATCTTCATCAATTTTTGTTTCATTGACAAAAGAAAAAATACGGCCTAATATTTTTTGGTAGTCTATCTGATGGAATAATTATATGTTTTAGTTTAGTTTTAGTCATCATGCCTATTCAATCTCAATTTATATTTGTTTATGTGTACTTAAATCATAATAACAATATCATGCACAATGAATGGGGTTGCTTATACTTATTATTATACAGCTTATATCCGTGTAAATTGGATAGGCCTGATGAGCGATGGAGTCGAAAAGCTTTCGAATGGAGATCACGTGCCGGCAAGTACAACGTAGGACGTCCACCCACAAGGTAGGTAGCCGTTGGAAGGTTGGTAGGTTGCTCTTACTTTTGAATAGTATTATTTCATTCGCAAGGAAAAAACAAAACATTCGCAAGGATTTTTGCTATTTCAACGCATGCAAATAGTGAATTACAAAAGGTGAATAAAAGTTAATGTAATATGGCTGCGCACAACTTAATCCAAAGATGGACTGTACTGTACTGTATCAGCCTTTTTTAATAGTCCACTGCAGGACGTAGGCTTACTCACGAAGGGTGTTTGGGCCATATCCACCACGCTGGCCCAGTGCGGGTTGGTAGATTCGCATACGCCATCAAATTTCTTCTACGGAAGTGTGCAGGTTGCCTCACGATGTTTTCCTTCACCGAAAAGCCAGTGGTGTGAAATTCCGTACATAAATTCCAAAGAACTCATTGGTACGGGACCGGGATTTGAACCCACGACCTCACGATTGCAAGGTGGGTGTCACTACCTCTAGGCCACCACGGCCAAAGATGGACTAAGTATAATATATTACAGATGTTGTTTTAAAACTTTCGCGATTTGAACACATTATTATTATATACTACGGGACTAATCGCGCACTAAAATTACGAGATAGTTGCGTCGACCGTGCATCGGCCGAGTTGCATCGACCGTGGTCACGGGTAGTCTACCCGTGAACACGGTCGATGCCGCCAACTCGGCCGAAACGTCGGGATGATGAGGTATTTATTTATTTCGTAATTTTAGTGCGCGATTAGTCCTGTAGTATATAATAATAATAAAATATATTACAGCTTTGCAACTGTCGTGGACTGTCGCCACTGAAAATAAGTTTTGCGTCTCTAATATACCTATATATTCTAATATCTCTAATACTGTCTAATATATATTAGACAGCCTTATCGTTGTGTTGGTAGTAGATAATTAATGAATGCGTTGTTCCGAGGCTGTTAACCAACGGTACTTTGGCTAGTTTTCTATAATATATTGAGAAAAAAATTGCTGTCAAAAGTCAATGAACATATTTTACTATCGTATATAAATCGACTATTATCTATACTAACAAAATAAAGAGGTGAGGTTTGTGATGTTGTAGGGAGTAATTACTGGATCTACTGAATCGATTTTAAAAATTCTTTAGCAATAGAAATCCCCATTTTTGTGAGAGTCACAGGCCACTAAAAGAGCGCAAGCGAGACGTAGTTAAGCGCTAGTGATAAATAAAATATCGGCCTATAGTCTACGTGGTTTAGAGATAAACCCCGAATGTTTTCATATTTATATTTTTTTTATTATAAGAATTGACAGCCCTATCGTTGTGTTCTTAGTGGATAATGAATGAATGCGTTGTTCCGAGGCTGTTGGCAAACGGTAACTTTGGCTAGTTTTCGATGGTGCTCATTCAATAACGTTAATTGGTATTAGAGGATTAACGATAGATCTAATGAACATGTTGTTATATCTGAATTAATCTGACTATACAACTCTTTTTTATTGAGTTGTAAAGTCAGACTGATCACACCGTAGAATTATTATTATACATAATATATACTAAGGGACTTACCGCGCACTAAAAATTTGGAGATAAATAAATACCTCCTCATCCCGACGTTTCGGCCGAGTTGCATCGGCCGTGGTCACGGGTAGACTAATGTGAAACATCTGGTACCGCGAATTCAACTTGAACTTGAAAAATTGTCACTACGGCACACAACACTAATCGTATCGGTATCTAATAATGTCTTTTTACCACTAACACTAATACTACGCGATTTACATTTCGCACACTTAGAAAATAAGTGGCACTTTACAAAAAACGCTATTTTTTAGTTAAGTATACTGTCAAAATGCGCAAGACGAAACGCGCCTAATGCAAAGACCCCTGTAGTTCTAATGCACTCAATTTTCGCTAGAGGTCACTAGTGTCACTTCACCTGTACCAGCATTTTTAATAGTCCACTGCAGGACGTAGGCCTACCCACGAAGGGTGTTTGGGCCATATCCACCACGCTGGCCCAGTGCGGGTTGGTGGATTCACATACGCCATCGAATTTCTTCTACGGACGTATGCAGGTTGCCTCACGATGTTTTCCTTCACCGAAGAGCCAGTGGTTTGAAATTCCGTACATAAATTCCAAAGAACTCATTGGTACGGGACAGGGGATTTGAACCCACGACCTCACGATTGTAAGGCGGGAGTCACTACCTCTAGACCACCACGGCTTGTAGTGTCACTTATGAATTTGTAACAAATTGTGCGGTCGGTAATTAATAAACCGGCACTACGCCAGTTTGCGACAAGTCACCGGAGGGAACTCTTGTCGAGGTGAGTAAAACAATGGCATTTTGTGTATAGTGTCACTTATTCAATAAATTTGCTTTCGAATATATATAGTGAGTAAGTGCATAAGTGGCAGTTTGAGTGTAATGCTAGTTATTTAATAATTTGAATTAGGATTTTGTTTTTATACAATACAATACAACAACACTTTATTGACACCAACAAGAAAACATAACAAAAGAAACAAAGACAGAAAAGGCACAAAAGGCGGTCTTATCGCTAAAAGCGATTTCTTCCAGACAACCTCTCTTGGATGCGAGGAAACGTAAATACGACAAGGACGGTGTAAACGTAAAAACAAAATAATAATAATAAAATAATGAAAACCAAAAATTCCTAATCAACAATAAAATAAACTACATAATAATAGCCATACATAAATACTTCAAATAATACATACAATAAAATTCAATAACGGTCATTTTGTGTATAGCTCTATTTAATCGATAAATTTGCTTTCAAATATTCGCAGTATAAAAGGTAAAGACGCTAAAGACTCGCGTAATTATGTCGACCCTACTAATCTATGACGAAACAGAGAACGCAAATGGTAACATGAATGGCCAAATGCCAAACACTTCAAACATTGCCATTTTCTTCACTCAGATTGTTGAAGTTTCTAATAATCATCAAAGAAGTGATCCTCTTCCTGCTAATTCGAATCTTCAAGTTGGTCTTCCAAATGATGGCGATCATGTTGCCTCTTCCAGCCGTGCCAATAACGTCAAAATCATGCATTCTGACACAGATGACACAGGAGAAATCAATGATGTTGCTCAAGAAGCTCAAGCTCAGCCAGTTGCTTCTTATACAGGGAATATTAACAGTTTCTGCCCAAACTTTTAATATTCCTCGTCATACATCGAAAATTACACATTGTCAAAAAAATTAAAAACCTGTTTTAGCATGTACTAATGAAGCTTTTTTATATGATACCTTACATGATACTATTTACTCACTTTGAATTTTCAACCCATATTGTGTGAATCTAGGCCCTATTTTTTTGTGATACAAATAAAAATGTTCGGTTTTCAGATTTATTCGTATATGTGTACTCTGAGACAATGCTTCTGGCCAAATTTCACAGTTATATGTCATCGGGAAGTACCCTGTAGGTTTTGATTTTTGTGAGTGTCGAAATATGCGGTTTAATACGACATAAACGGCTCTAACTTTTTTGTACGATAATTGAGAAGTTTTTCTTTCACACAACTGCAAGAGGCCACAGATATACGTATACAGTTTAAATTTCAACTCGATATCTTTACGCGTTCCCGAGATAAAGAGTCTTGACATATACACAGACGGACAGACGGAAAACAAAGTGATCCTATAAGGGTTCCGTTGCTTCCTTTTGAGGTACGGGACCCTAAAAAACATAAACAAATACTTAAAAGAACCTAATCCTTTTTGGAAGCCAGTTGAAAATCTACCTAAGATACGAATCACTCATACGGCACATCAGATCCTCTATTTACATTCACCAAAACTAGTTTCAAACAAGAATTCGTCAATTTTGACGAAGCAGGTAAACGGCGGCACCTATACAAAATTGAAAACCATTGAATCTAATCTACCATTATTACGAATTCCAAAGAAACCGCAACACCCCTATCGAATCTAAAATAGCCACGGCCTTGATTTGTTTACATTTAGTGGCTGTCTTCACGAGCGGTTTTGTCTCAGAAATTCTGATAAGCTACTGAAACCTGTATATGAAGGCTGTGTGTGGACTAGACTTCACTAGACTAAGAGAAGCTGAAAGAAAAAAATACTAATATTTTTTTAATTTATTTATACACTGTTGGAAAACAAGCAGCAGCTATAATTAATAAAGTATAAAAAAAAATAAACAAATATGCCCTAGTGCGCTTGTTCACGTGCACGCCCGGCGCGTCAACGTACATCACTTCATCACTACATAGTATACAACATTATTTTTTGCAAAAAATATCATGACCGACTTCAACCGTGTACAGAATTCGCGAATATTTCGCACGGGTCGATGTAGCATTTTTCACATTATTGCTGATTTATCAAAAATGGCAGCCGATTTCGATAAAATTTAAATGGGACCAATTTCGAAGTATACTCTTTCCAATAAAAAAATAATTATTGAAATCGGACCACTATGAAAAAAATTATGCGTGGTTATACATAAAACAATATATACGTGTCGAATTGTATACCTTCTCCGATGGTGCGTCGGTCAAAAACAAAGTCGCTTCCCTGTCTGTCTGTCTCTATGTACGCTTATATCTTTAAAACCACGCAACGGATTTTGATCCGATTTTTTAAATAGATAGAGTGATTCAAGAGGAATGTTCATATGTATAATACACTTGTGCGAAGCCGGGGCCCAGTCGTTAGTTCATTATAAACCAAACACCACCGCTAATCCCGTGAAACAAATTGACACAAAACAAACACCGGACAACGGATCAAAAAAAACGGATACCATTGTTCACCCAAATGTTATTTACCGGATGGATGTCCGTTTGGAGTGCAGTTTATATGGGCTAGTTTAATCTGGCAGTCAGATGTGATTATTTTAGCGTGTCTAATGTCTATGCACAAAAGTAATCTGATTTTCACCTTAGTTTTAAGTTGCTGACCACCTTAACATGAAGTTAAAATAAAAGAAAATTCGCAACCGTATTGATGGGTTCAGGGGACGAAGGGTTGACTACAACGACTGATGAAATAGGATTAAGTTTATTAACTACAATATGATACATAATAATTATTTTTTGCAAAAAATAGCATGACGACTTCACTCGTGAACAGAATTCGCGAATATTTCGGACGGATCGATTGAACATATTTCACAATATTGTTTTTTATCAAAAATGGCTCAGCCGATTTCGATAAAAATTAAATGGGACTAATTTCGAAGTATACTATTCCCAATAAAAAAATATTATTGAAACCGAACTACTAAGAAAAAAGTTATGCGTGGTTATAAATAAAAAAAATATATACACATATATACGCGTCGAATTGTATACCTCCTCCGGTGGTTCGTCGGTCAAAAATGGCTCAAGGCACACACTATTTACTCGATTACAATATTACGTAATACGAGACGGTTACAGGAGAAAGAGAGCGAAACGTCAAAACGTCAGAGCGTTTATAGCAAGACCACAGAGTATACAATCATAAGAGGAATAAAGGCTCGAACTCATGGGCAGGTACAAATCTAAATAGGGACATTCACAATCCACAACAAACGTCAACTAGAAACGTGGACTACAGCGTTCCGTTTTCGCGGTTTTACTTTACGCCCAACTTTCTAGGGGATTGATTTAAACGCAGCAGTAAAACTTGCCATCCGGCTGTGAATACGAATGTAGTTTTAATTTCGCAGTGGCAGCCTTGGGACCGATCAAACCTATTGTAAACGCTCGATCCGCGGTCGTGTGTCGAGGATTTTATTTGACACGATTTGTGGATGGTAAGGTATAAATCCGAACTTCGCTGCAGGCAGCAGCATAACCGCAGCAGTGCTGCTGCAGAAAGACTGCTCCCCATATAATATCCATGAGTTTATATGAGTTTGCATTCCGAGCTAAGCAGCATTGACATCTATACGTTTCTTTACATTTAAAGGAGGTTGTATATAGCGAGTGTGACAGTTGAGGGTGTTACTCGTTGGGAACAAATGGATAAGACCGCCTTTTATGACTTATCTGTCTTCGTTTCTTTTGTTATGTTTTCCTCTGTATTGGTGTCAATAAAGTGTTGTTGTATTGTATTGTATTGCATTGTCGCGGCAGCAATATGAGGAAAAGTAGTGCTGCGGCAGCACTGCTGCCTGCAGCGGAGTTCGGTATCATACCTTTACTGACGTTCAAGAAGCACAACCAGTGTCGGATTATTCCTAAGGTAAATTGGACAATTGCCTAGGGGCCCCTGGACTAGTGTCAAGTCAGATCAGGCTCGCCTATCGAGAATTCCGTACAAATCACGACCTATCAGATGTCTGGGTGCCTGGTATTGAAGAACTATAGACTCCGCCGACTCTAAGGCTGTATGGGCCCGATAATTGCTTACGGGCCCCTGACAGGGTTAATCCCGCACTTATCCATGTTACTACCAGTCATATTAACAGTAGTAACAAAGGTATGTTTCGGATGTGCCACTAACTGATCCAGTGTTTACAGATAAATTTTTAACCAACTTCAAAAAAGGAGGTTATAAATTCGACTGCATGTATTTTATTGTATGTTATGTATGTTACCCGATTACTTCGCCAATTATTATGAACCGAACCGACTTCGGAAGGAATCTGTTTTTTTTTAGTTCGAAAGGGTACACTCCCGAGATGGTGCCATTTAAATTTTATAGAAATCGGCTGAGCCATTTTTGATAAATCATCAATAATGTCACATCGATTCGTGCAAACTAAGTTTTCGAATTCTGTACACGGTGTGTTGTGATTTTTTGCGGTAAATAATTATGAGAACAAAGGGTCCCATTTAAATATTGAAATCGGCCTCACTTTATTATTTTATACTACGGGACTAATCACGCACTAAAATTACGAGATAAATAAATACCTCCTCATCCCGACGTTTCGGCCGAGTTGCATCGACCGTGGTCACGGGTAGACTCAGTATTTAGACTAGGTATTTATTTATCTCGTAATTTTAGTGCGCGATTAGTCCCGTAGTAAGTATAAAATAATAATGTGTTCAAATCGCGAAAGTTTAAAAACAACATCGGCCTCACTGTTTTAAAATAAAACAAAAATAATAATCATACAATGGTATACATCGAACATGAATGAATGATTCGAGCCTACTACATATTCGAATTTTGTACACGCTTGAAGTTGGTTGTGCCAGTTTTGGCTAAAAATGATTGTGGTTATCAGAAATTCATCATCATCATCATTTCAGACACAAGACGCGGATTGAACGACTTGTATACTGCTAGACATAAGCTTCCCCATCAGTGAATCACGTTCGTATCTCAACTATATACCTAGACGGAGCTCGTATGGAGTTCTGTCTATATAGTGGAGAAAAAAAATAGTATAGAATTTATTCACATTTATTAAAATTTTCAAAAAATGTGTCAAATTTGTAGAGCCAAAATAGCATCAAGAAACATTCTAGCCAATTTTATTTTACATATTTCTCATAGCCTATGTATCAAAGAATCAGAATTTGTAATCCAACCCGACGTAACGACGTCCAACCCGGTCGAAATCCACTGCGTCATGTAATCTTGTAATGAGTTATTTATCTTATTTTTTGGCTACATAATAGGGTTCAATTTTTATGTAGGGTGTAGCTTAGACTATAATTCAGGTTTTCGGACCACATTGGTATTAGTGTTTGAAAGCTTTATTACGTTCTTGACGATGGCTGCTAACTTTACAAAAAAGTTCACATCATTTGGTCGGGTTAGGTAAGTTATTGGCTGCTAGAGTTGGCTGCCAACTTCACACCGGTACTCCATATACTCCGTCCCACAGACCATCATGCCAAATGGATGGCATCCAGATGGATGTGGCCAATGTTGCCAATTTAGTGTATTTTAGATAAGACTTCATTTTTGGGGTGGTACGGAACCAAACGGAAAAAAACGGAACCCTTATACGATCACTTTGTTGTCCGTCTGTCCGTCTGTGTGTAAGTCAAGACTCTTTATCTCGGGAACGCGTAAAGATATCAAGTTAAAATTTTAACAATATACGTATGTCTATGGTTTCTAGCAGTTGTGTAAAAAAAAACATCTCAGTTACAGTATAAAAAAGTTAAAGCCGTTTATGTTGTAAAAAACCGCATATTTCGGCACTCACAAAAATCAAAAACTTACAGGGACTCCCGTTGACATAGAACTATGAAATTTGGCGAAAAACATTGTCTTAGAGTACACATATAGGAATAAATCTGAAAATTGTACATTTTTATATAAATTACAAAAAAAAGGGCCTCAAAATTCACAAAATATGGGTTGAAAATTCAAAGTGAGTAAATCGTATCATGTAAGGTATCGTATAAAAGAGCTTCATTAGCACATGCTAATACAGATTTTTAATTATTTTAATAATGTATAATTTTAAATGTATGAAGAGAAAAATGAAGAAAAAAAGATTTTAACAACTTACTTCCCAATTTAGTGAAAATTTCTGGATTTATCTTGTCCGGTTTTTTCCAGAAATATTGTTTAAAGATATAGGTAAGAAATACAATGTACATAAAGATAAATCCACAGACGATTTAGTTTGAAGGTAATCAGACCAGATGCTAAACTATTTTTGACGCTAAAGCGCTCGCCAAACCAATGAAAAATCGCCATTTCTAACGACGAAGTCGCAAACTCATAACATCGAATGGATGTCATCCATTTGGTGTGATGGTCAATGGCCCTCATTGGACTCAAGAAATTAAAAAATATATATTTTCCCGTATTTCATTTTAATTTTTCTCCAATTGACGATCTCTCAAAGAATCTGGAGGTATAGATTGGAATAAACCTTTCCTTGCCATTTCAGCCGCGTGGTCTTCAAGGTCAGATTTCCTGGAATAGAAAAAACACTATTTCCATTTTCAGAGAACTTAGACATCAAACTAACGATAGTACGAGATCCAGGCTAAGAGTACCTACGAACTCATTTGTTATTCGGAAATGATGAGGTCACACGAGTTGTCTATACCTAGCTTGATACGCGAGACATTGACATTGAAATACACGTAACGACTGACGCATATCAAGTACCATATTTTTATAGTCATATTAATGTTCCGTTCACAATGTTCTACTTCATGCTGGTGGTTTCGACCACGAAATACAGCATTATATATCGAAAATTTTGACTATAAAAAAATGGTACTTGATGTACGGGAGTCATTACGCGAGTCATTATTGTTCCTCTTTCACGCAAAAACTACTAAACAGATTGAGATGAAACTTTGCAATAAATAAATAAATAACCACTTATTTCGATCACACATTAGACCATAGCAATAGTAATAATAACAATAGTAATGCTTTGTACATCAGAATAACACATTTTATAAAGACATTGCGTGAAACCAAGTTCGCCGAGTCAGCTAGTTAAATATATACTTTCTACTGTAAACAAGAGCGCGTACATTGTATACTTCGGCAATTCTTAACTTCACTTGGGTTACTAAAAAACAGGCCTAGCCGAGTTTGGAACCCTTTTTTTTTTTCTTTATTTCAAATAGGTTTGCGTTTGACTACACACTGCCTGATGTAAAGCAGATATGCGGTCTAGGATGTAGCACGCTTACCTAGAAGATACCTATTTACTCGAGATTTGAAGACACCTACATTGTACTTTAACGGAAAGACAGACTTAGGCAAAGCGTTCCACATTCTGGCAGTTTGTATGAGGAATGTGGACTCAAAACGCTTTGTTCTAACGCGTGGGATGTCCACCACAAAAGGGTGGCGCTTTGGTCGCGTCTGTCTAGCCTTACGATAGAAGAAAGGAGCAGGTGGGACCAGATCGTGCAACTCCTGGGCGCACTCACCGAAGTGTATCCGATAGTAAGCAGACAGACACGCCACCCTACGTCGATGCTCAAGACTTTGCAGCTTCGACTCAGTCAAGGTTTCGTTGCCTATCAGTCTCCTGGCTCGCCTTTCAATGGACTCCAAAGCCTCCAACTGGTATTTGGCAGAGCCATCCCAAAGGTGAGAGCAGTATTCCATGCAAGACCTGACTTGCGCTTTATAAAGACTAAGCAGTTGCTCAGGTGTGAAATACCATTTAACTCTCACCTTAGAGAGAACACCAAGTTTTTTGAGGCTAATTGGGCTTTTGACTCTATATAAGACCCAAAGTTGAGAGTCGATGATAGCGTAACGCCTAATAGTTCCAGACTGTTAGTTACCGAAACGGATACACCACGGAAAGCAGGAGACAGTTGGAAGGGCCTCTTTTTGGCCGAAAACAAACAGCTTTGAGTTTTCGTGGCATTAAACTTGACCAGGTTAGCATCACCCCAGTCAGATACCGCCTCCAGACACATGTTGAGCCGTTCGACCATAGCCTCTCTGAGTGACTCAATCTGTGCCCCGCTCGTTCTTGCTTCGGATGTGTAGCTCTCCATGACTGTACTGTCATCTGCATACCCAAAAATACCAGGCTTTAGTAAGTCGTTAATATGCAGTAGGAAAAGCGTCGCAGCGAGCACTGAAGCTTGAGGAACACCGGCATTGATATCCATTTGGTCTGACGAGAAACCATCTACAACCACTCGTATCGACCGATTCCTCAAGAAATCTGATATCCATGCGCAGAAATCAGCAGGCAGGCCGTAAGATAGAAGCTTGCCTATAAGGCTCTCATGCCAGACCCTGTCAAAAGCTTTCGAGATGTCCAAGGAGACAGCCAGCGCCTCCCTGTGCTTCTCAATGACCTCACTCCAAATGTGTGTAGTGTACCCCAGTAGACCGGTTTCGGCGAAAGCCGTACTGGCGGTCACTGAGTAGGTCATTTGCTTCCAGGTGGGCCAGGAGCCTGTTGTTAAGAACACGTTCCATACTCTTGCAAAGTATGGACGTGATCGAAATCGGTCTGTAATTGGCAGGGTCAGCACGGCTACCTTTTTTGGGTACAGGCTGCACGTTAGCAAGCTTCCAAGATTTGGGCACTTGACCCGTCTTCAGAGAGAGGCGAAAGAGGCGGGTCAACACAGGCGACAGCTCAGGCGCACAAGTCCTTAGTATAATAGCTGGAATACCATCTGGGCCACTGGCCTTATTCACATCTAGACTGCGGAGAACTTTGAGAACCTCCTTTTGCCGGATATGTATTTCACTCATTGAGGTGCCACAGTTTGGCAAAGTTGGAGGTGTCGCACTACCGGGGTCCAGACACGAAGACTCCGCAAATTGAGATGCAAATAAATTTGCCGTCTCAACCGCGGTATGAGCCAGTGAACCATCGGGTTTCAGCAACGGAGGCAATGAAGGGCGGCAGAAGTTCGCTTCGACTGATTTAGCTAGGGACCAGAATGCCTTGCTATCCGCAGGGTAAGAAGCAAGCTTGTTCCCTATTCGACTAATATGTTCAAAGCGTGCCCTCCGCATAACTTTTTTGCAGGACTTACCAGCCTTATTGTAAGTCTTCTTCCTCAGATGTATGTCCTTCGTCTTACGGTTACAAGCATCGACCCAAGCCAGGTATGCCTGATGCTTTTGCGCTTCGGCGCGTCCACATTCGGGCCCAAACCAGGGCCGAGCTTTGTTGGACAGAGGCACGTCCGAAAATGGGATGAAGTATTCCATGGCGGTACGAAGCACGTCTGTCACGGCATCCGCGCACGAAGAAGGATCATCAGAAGAGAAACACACAGGCTGCCAAGGATAAGACGCAAAGAAACACCGCATCTCATCCCAATCTGCCAACTTGTACCGCCACACCCGCCGTGACCCTTTTGGACTGGGGTCTGAAGGGGAGTAGACGGATACAGATTTCACCAGACAGTGATCAGATGTACCTAACGGAGAGAAAATCGCCACTGAATATCGGTCTGGATCAGTTGTTAGCAGAAGGTCCAAGCAATAGGCCGTATGCGAGTCAACATCAGGTACCCGTGTGGCGCCATGAACCAGCTGGGTAAGACCTAGCGGCAAAGCTAGCTTGCGCGTTTCAAGCCCAGCATGGTTTGTGTCCAGGTATGGGTGAAGCCACTCCTTATGATGGCCATTAAAGTCCCCCAGGATCACTAATTGGGCCGAAGGGTAGCTGAGCTGAGCAGCATCCGCCACCTCACTGAGGTAATCAGTAAGTCTAGTTGCCTCCCGGTCTCCGCTATGCGATCGGTATACACAGGCATAGACAATCTTCTCTATTCCAGTGTCCGCCAGAGCCCAGAGCACTGAAAAAGAAGGGTCTTCAAACCTTCGAAGACGCAGAAAGCAAATGTCATCCCGGGCGTAAACGCATACACCCGCACGTGGTTTGAAAAGATGCTCCAGAGAATACCCTGAGTAGGATAGATACGACACGTCGGATGGACCAGCAATCTGCGTCTCCGTGAGAAACAATAGGTGGGGTCGTTCTGTCTCAAGATGATGATGGACAAGCGTGAGATTGGAGTGCAGGCCCCGAATATTGCACAGGTGCACTTTGAGTGAGAGGGAGTGCTGCCGCTGTGTATACGTTCTTTTTCTTTTATTGTTTTTCATGCTTGCGGAGTAAAGTAGGTAAGAAGTCAGCAGTGGAACGAGGCGTCACACTAAGTAGAATTCAGTGGTACAACACACAAACCACACACATCTATGGGAGACCAGCCTGGAGACCGCGGGGACGCCCGAGCCCCCCCCAACCCGCAGTTAAGTCCAAAAACTCCTGTCTGTAATTTCCCTTATGGCATATCATCCAACAGCTATGTAACAATTTTTGTCAAATAAACATACCTATTTCATTTAATTTCAAACCTATTTCATACTCTCTGTAACGTCAGGTTACCTTCTAAACAAATATTAGGTATATTTCTGAAGGATCTATGGTTGTAACACTTAAAACCATTACTATTCTAGACACTTTTTACTATTAATTAGAAGATAAACTAAGCTTTCATTAAATAATAGCTGAGAGTAAACTTTTGACTCCTATATAATTACTTAATTACACAGGGTTGTAGGTTAAATTAGCTATTTAACACTCTTGGTCCCACACAACCTGTGTTGAGTTTTTAAGCCGTCTGGAAGCCTTTGACATGGCTGACATGTTGAGCTTATGACATTTTAAATCAAAAATAATTTTAATGGTATTTACCTAAGTTATTTGGGAACTGAAAACTTCTTTAGTGGCGTTGTGCACTTTTTAGGACGGGTAAAAATGTTATACTAACACCCGCTTCATATTCGTGAGGTTCAAATCTTGGTCACCGTACCAATGAATTCTTTGGCATTTATTTGCGAAATTTCACATGACTGGCTTTTCGGTGAAGGAAAACATCGTGAAGAAACCTGCATATGTCTGTAGAATAAATTCGATGGCGTAAGTGAATCCATCAACCCGCCACGCACTGTCAGCGTGGTTGATATGGCCCAATCTCCCTTCGTGAATAGGCCTACGTCCTGCAGTAGATTATTAAAAAAGGCTAGGATACACAGTTCATGGTACCTAAAACTCACAAATAATAGTCCTCGTAAGCAAATGCCCTCGGTCTTTTGACTAGGAAGTAGTAAGCAGCACCTCCCAGGAGCGAGAGTGTAAGTCCTTGTGAGAAGATTCTTCGAGTTTGAGCCCAGTGGAGGCCTCGCATGGTGGGCTTGGAGCGGCGTGAAGACAGCAGTGGTAGCGGAGAGCAGATTTGTTGGCATCGGCCTGGTGGAGGTGGCATTTCGCAAAGCTGGCTCACCCTGCCGTAAAAAGACCACAATTTAACGGCTTCCCTTGGATGTCTGTGTGTGTCTTTAGCAAGTGCCTGAATTGGATTTTGTGATGACGGCTTTGGGATGGGTCTATAGAAGCGGAGAAGTGTGTGTGTGTGTGTGTGTGTGTGTGTGTGTGTGTGTGTGTGTGTGTGTGTGTGTGTGTGTGTGTGTCAGCATATGCAGCCCCATTTCGAGGTTGCCAAGGTCCTGTATGGTGGGCAGAGGAAAGGTCTCACCAGTAAAATCAAAGCGAAAACTAACACTTTGGGTGAAGATGATAATGACTACAAAGCTGACGAGTTTATCTCTACTATTATACTTCGTACCTTTGCTTTTTTCTCCTTGATATAGTCAAAACGTGGTCAAAACAGTTATTGATTGACAATTAAAAAAATGAAAGAACTAAATAGACAGGTTATTAAGACGGTTGATAAATTGATTGATGATTGAAAGAAAAATAGACCATATAGCATTTTAAAAAGAAGTATGTTTAGCCAAAGTAATACAATTCTAGCATAACAGGTCATATTTATTTCTTTTTGTTATTTTAGTTTTATGCTAGTAACACTGGTAACTTTTAATTGCTGTTCTAATAACTTTCAACTGCAGTAGTAAGAATGGTAATACATTTACCGTTCTTACTACTGGCAGTAAGATTTTTAGTAACACTGGTAATAAACCTCCAAAGATAGTAAGATTCTTAGAAAAATTATACTTTCTAAGGTAAGATTGGTAGAGTCTGGCTAACGAAAGTTGATACTTGAATTTTTCGCAAACTATTTAAATGACAACACACGGTGCTACTCCCATCGTGGATTTACCTTTAAATTGGGGTATTTTAACTTGTATTAAAACTTTTTCAAACTTCATGTACTAAACTGAACAAAATTATTCATTTTATTATTATAATCTTCATCGTAACGAAGTAGATAGGTACGCGTTGAAATCATTTGGATCATTTGGAGAGCAATGCGAAGCCCCAATTTGGCATAATAATAACGTCAAAAAACAAAAAATAATTAACGTAATGAATATAAAACTCCTACACGACAAGTTAAAGCTTGAAAAAAGATTTTTTTGCGATTCCCCCAAAGATTTGGAAGAATCAAAATCGCAGTATGGTAACAATGCTACATCGTGTGAGTGAGAGAAAGTGATTCCCTCTCAGTTTAGGGCTGCCATACTGATATTTTTTAAATTTGCCGCGCTTTGTCAGTATCAACTTTCGTTAGCCAGACTCTAGTAACGCTGTTAATAAACCTCTTTGGAATATATTATAATGGATTTCTTTCGGAAGGACAAAACCGTGAGGAAATCTACACGCTTCTGGGGAAGAAAAAATAAATAACTTATGCTTACTAGACTTACTATGTAGTGCTAAAATAGCGAGAACTAGCCAATAAGCTAGCCGTCGGAATGTCCGGCGTTTTTAGCTGCGTTCCTACCCTCATAACTAAGCTGGACGCGAGTTAATCCCGTTGATGTAGTGGCCTCATTATCTTCACAGAATAACTATATGCAGTAGGCAAATTGTCCCAATAAATCCACTATTCGTAAATAATATTCACTAACTTTAAAAAACGTATAGGACCGTTGTTTTTTGGGATAATAAGGTTGGTTTCATAGTGAAAATCGTTCATTGTGATGTACTAAAATCACCTGCAGACGTTGTACGTAGCCAGTAAGCATTGAACTAAACTATTAAACTAGTTACTTTTCAACAAAATGTATTGAAATAGTACATTGATATAAGTGAGGTAAGTTGAAAATTACAGCCGAGGCGATATTCCTAGCCCTCGCCTACGGCTCGGGCTATAAGGAAGCTGAAGCTGTAATTTTCAAAGCGCACGTATGTCATACGACGTTTTATAACATATTTGTGAGGAAATTAATAAAACTCTGACTTTCTTAAACGAATAAATCTTTAATTACTTGTTAAAGCAGTTATAGAAATTTGAACAATTTTTAAAAGTGATTGTTACGTTGCCTGTTGGCGTTTTTAACGTTGTCAAGTTATTATTATTAGTTACAATTTTCCCAGTCTCTCTCTCACTCTCTTGAGTGAAAGTAAATTCAGCACTACTTGACGACATTTTCAAATAAAAACAATACAGCGAAAAGAAAAAGCGCGCGAAATATTTTTTTTCTCCCAAAATTAATTTTATTCATAAAATTTTGACCACTTTTCTGACATAAAAACTCTTTGCTAAGATTTTAATAAGTATCGTTCATTTTTAGATGGATCATCTTAAAAAACCGTGCATGTAACTTATTAAAAAAAAAAGCTCGTGCGTTTTACATTACAATAACGCACAAGTGCGTAATGAAATACATTACGATATTGAAATTGGTGTAATTACAGCCACTTTACGAGCAAATATGTTATAAAATCCGTTTTTTTGTGATTTCAGGATTGATCTCATCGCAATAGTTACTTATTTATTTTGATGTATTGAAGTTGACCTTAGGAATTATGTAATCAATAGCCTTTTACCTGTATAGCGTTGTTTGACTAGGTGCTTCTTGGCGATCACCGAAGATAAGCATCGGCCCTTCAATCAAATGGGTGATCGCGGGTGGCATTTATAACGGCGCACTGCCACGGGTTCCATTCTTCATATTCTTATATGCAGAATGGAGCATAATAGATGGACTAAGAAGGTGACGGAATGGATACCAAGAGAACAGAAGAGGAAAAGAGGAAGACCGAACAGACGATGGGAAGATGAATTCACTCAAATACTTGGGAAAACGTGGACGAGGACAGCAAGAGATAGAAAGCAATGGTCGAAACTGGGGGAGGCCTACGCCAATAGGGCGACATCTATATCGAACTTGACGGAAACATCAAATTGACACATAATTAGTATAGGATAATGGAGATTATTAATGATTACAATCTAAATATTATATAAATTGACATAAAATAATGGTAAATAATAATATTAGAATAATTTGATGATAAGTAAGTAAGTAAGTTCGTATAGGCCGGGTGGCTAGCCCTGGTGTCAGAGTTTTTAGGCCGCCTGAAGGCCTCTGACATGGCTAAACGGTTAAAACAATTTGATGATAATAATCTTGAAATAATGTACATAATAATAGAATGGTTTAAATAATTTTATAGTAATGTATTACTGCATGTAGTTGGAAATAAAGGCTTTTTTACTTGTTTTACTTTTACTTACTGCCACGGGTTGGATGACATGTTAAATTGTTGGTCCAGGTGTTTTAACCGTTTAGCCATCTCAAAAGCCTTCAGGCGGCTGAAAACTCTGAATTAGGGCTAGCTAATACTAGCTATACCCAAACTATACCTACGAACTAACTTACTTTTATTGTCATTTCGAGTAGGTGTAACAAGCTTTTATTAAACTTGCAATCGATGTATGTATGTATGCAAGTTTGGGTGGAATCCTTCATTTATATTTGACCAACTTCCCGGTTTCCGATTGAGCTGAAATTTTGCATGCATATGTACATCGCGTGACAATGTAATAATATGGTACCATGGAGCTGATCTGATGATATAGTCGGATGGTGGCCATAGGAAATCCTGTACTAAATAAGATAGACTCGTCGTGCTTGAGCTCGTTTTACTTGTCTTGTTCACTCTGCTGCTACATGGTATCCAAGATCTCTAAAACTTGTATCTAAAAGTTGTATATTTACAATAATTTATTTTATAAATATCTTACTTTAAAGGCGTACACTGTGTCCCACATAGCAATGTCCAGCGTCTGTGAGTAGAGTTATGGTAGAAATTAACTATCCACCTCTCACGGCGGAACCGCTCTTTTAGACCTTTAAAAATGCGAATTTACTGCAAATTCTGTGATCAGTATCATCATCAACTCAGCTGGGGTCGAAGCCTGGCTGCAGTGTGCTGTGGGCTTGCAAGATATTACATTAGGTAAGTGTTAAATATAAGTGTTATCAGTAGTTTAATTTATTAGTAGGCCTTCGGGCGGCTTAAAAACTCTGACACCAGGGCTAGCCACCCAGCCCATACGAACTAATCTAATAAATAAGTGATCTGTCTATAGTAAAAGACCACGTGTGAGCATTATAAGTAACTAGCTTTTGCCCGCGGCTCCGCCCGCGTGGTATTCTGACTTTTGTGCTATCCCACAGGAACATTTTATTTTTTCGGAATAAAAAGTATCCTATGTCACTTTCCAGCCCTTGAACTATATCCATGCCAAAAATCAAGTCAATCCGTTGTTCCGTTGCTGTGTGAAAGAGGAACAAACCAACAAACTTTTCGGATTTATAATATTCGTATGATATGATTAAGCTCAAAGTTGCTCAAAGTGCTATGCGCTCAGTCTCTCTACGTAAGCGAGTCAGGAATGAGGAGATTCGTAACTTAGTAGTAACCGACACACCTCAGCGGATTAGCAAATTGAAGAGACAGTGGGCAGGGCACGTTCTATAAATCTACTACGACGTAGAACGGTATATTCACATATTTACGCCATCTCTTCTACGAACTTCTTGACTTGGCAGATGCATTCACCGAAAAGGTAGGGGGTACGAAATTCATTAAAAAAACATTGATTAGGGACTGGATTTGAACTCACGCCTCATTCCTGCATTCGTCCTCTCACTAATCCGCCACGGTATACGCCGATTCAAACATCTTGGCGGCTGTAAAGTTAGCTACAAGCTGCGAGTAATCCTCGTGCAAATCCACCTATTAAGCGAGCTTCAGTCAGGATTAAACTTTGCGCAACTCGTAGCTAACGTCACAGACGCCAACAAGTTTGATTCGACCTAAATCCATGAAACCGGAAAAATAACAAGAATATGAGTTCATTCGTACGTTATTCTTGCCTTTCAGAACTTTGATTGGAGGGTTGAGAATATTTAGGTATCCGCTTAGAAATAGAAATGACCTTTACCTCCACGAGTACAAGTAATGTCAAGTAACTAAAATAAACTTCCGATTTCCTAATCGAATGTAATAAGTTTGTATAGGCCCTGTGGTTACCCCTGCTATCAGTTTTTGGGCCATATACAGGGTTATTTCTAATCAATTATCATTCTTTTAGCGACTTATTCAGTACATCAAAACTAACAACTTTTGTTCTGCGATTTTAGTCAAAATTGTTCCCTACGAGCGCGTCTGCCAGAGGGAACCCAAATGCTGGTGTGGAGCTTGGTGTTTTCGTCTGAGGGGAAACTACAGGATCGCCGAAATTAAAACCTTTTATTTTCTTCACAATCTTATAATACACTGTTTTTTCTGATAAGAAAGCGTCAAGCGCGAATCGCACTAATAATTTTGAATTTGGAATGTTTTGCCGAAAGAGTTTGCCAAATAAATAAAGAAGATCGTAGCCGTCGTGCACATTTCTCCCGCCGTGCAGTGTCCCTGTAGCCGGCGACGCTGCATCAATCTCGGTGCACGGCGGCTTCCGTCGGCAGTACTACGATCTTCTTGACAGGTCGTCTTAAGATACCTCCCGTGGTTCGCACGTCGACTACTCGCGTCACGCCGTCCGCACCGGGGTAGGTCGCTTCAACTATTCCTCGAGGCCATGTGTTGCGTGGTAGCGTGTTATCGACGACAATTACGATGTTGCCAATCTTGACGGCAGGCCCTCGGCTGTGGGGCTCCCGCCGGTTTTGAAGCTCTGGCAAATATTCGCGTACCCATCGATCCCAAAAAATGTCGGCGAGTCGTTGAGAAGCGCGCCAGTGCGCTCGGCTCATGAAGTCGTAGTCATCGAATGAGCCAGGCCTTGGTATCATTGCAGGGCCGCCTAGTATAAAATGATTTGGCGTTAGTGGAGCGGGGTCGTCTGGGCTCACAGACACATGCGTGAGCGGTCGGTTGTTGACGGTGAACTCCGCTTCTGTGAGCAGCGTATGAAACACTTCAACGCTCGGATGTCTTGGCTGTTGGGTGGCTGCGAGAGCTGTCTTTACGGCGCGTACCATTCGCTCCCAAGCGCCTCCCATAAAAGGAGCGCCGGGCGGGATAAAGCGCCAGCGGATTTGACGCTGTGACGCCTCTTCTTCAGTGGCTTCGTCAAGAGCTCGTCTCAGTTCACGGTCAGCACCACGTAGGTTTGCACCATTGTCCGACCAGATCTCTGTTGGGGTTCCTCGGCGAGCAATCATACGGCGGAGCGCCATAATTGCTGAACTAGTACTGAGCGATTCTGTCGGTTCAAGATGAATTCCTCGGGAAGTTAGGCAGGTATATATAGCTACATAATGTTTTTTCGTACTGCGTCCATGGGAAATATTGTACGGACCAAAATAGTCAAGTCCTATAAAGGTAAAACTTCGTTGATGATGCGCCAATCGAGTCAGAGGGTGATCGCCTGTAGATGGCTGCGGAGGCGTGTCCTTACGGATCCGGCATGGCAGACATTGGCGGATGACCATCTTTGCAACGGGTCGGATGCGCAGAATCCAATAAGATTGGCGACATTCACTTATGGTAGCTTCAACGCCGGCATGATGAAGACGTCGGTGCATGTAATCGATCAGTAGCTTAACCTCGTAGCGATTGCCATCTAGTATAGGCGGCGAGGTCATCACGCTGTCGGCCGCCGTCAAGTGGTCGATCCTACTCTTCAGTCGTAGTACTCCATCTATATAGGTTACCGCTAGGCGGTGAAGTCAGCTAGAGGCAGCGACTGATTTCCCAGCTCGTAGACTTTTCATATCAGAATGGAAAGCGCGCTCTTGACTCGCACGCCAAATTAAAATCTCAGCGCGGCGTATAGTGTCTGCATCGACTACGGCGTAGAGCGTTGTAGCTACACGGCTCGTTGACGTCACAGAGGCCTTTGTAGTTATAGTTTTCTTATTTTTCTCCCATGTCGGGTCTGCTTGTGGATTTTTCCTTGTTCGTTTAAAATAACTTCGTTCCTGCGGGCGCCGACAGAGGTCAGCACACGAGCAGTAGTGCGCAGGTAACGCTCCCATTTTGAAAATCGTTCAGGGTTCGGCGTAGCTTCGTCGAATGCAGTCAATGTTTTAGTAAGCGCGGAGCAACGTTCCTCTCCTGTGTGATCAGGTGCGCATAGTGCACGCGCAGTGGGCCAGTTGTCCTCAGGCAGTGAAAGGAAGTCAGGACCTCTAAACCATCGATGTTCTGCAGTGAAGTTGTCAGGTACGTCTCGGGTCGCGTCGTCAGCAATATTCAATTTGGTCGGTATCCATCGCCATTCACTAAGCGTAGTGTTCTCTTCTACGGCGGCTACGCGATGTGCTACGAACGGTCGGTAAGCGCGCGATCCGGTACGTAGCCAAGTCAGGACGGTAGCGCTGTCGGACCAAAATATTTTCGAATCTGGCTTTCGGTCATGCTCTTCAATGACGGTCATGGCCATGCGGCTTCCCATGACTGCAGCTTGCAATTCTAGCCGCGGTATAGACATCAATTTGAGCGGCGCAACACGTGATTTCCCAAGGACGAGGGATTTTCTCACTTCACCGTCAGGCCCTTCAGCTCGCCAGTATAGTGCGGCTGAGTAAGACGACTCACTAGCGTCGACAAATGTGTGGAGTTGAAGCGTTACTGCGTCCGAGTAGCCGAGGTAGCATCGTGGTATAGTGACGTTTCGCAGGCGCTCGAGATTACTCAACCATGTCTTCCACTGTATGCTGAGGTCGATGTCGATTGGTGTGTCCCACGCTGTCCCTCGTCGGAAAATCTCACGTAAAATCTGACGTGATTTTCCAGTCACTGGTGCTATTAAGCCAAGCGGGTCGTAAATCGACATTATAATGCGCAAGGCCTGTCTCTTTGTAGGCGCGTCACTTCGTAACACCTCTTTAGGTATTTTCACCAAATCAAGGTTGAAACCTAGTACGTCGTCATTCGTCCTCCACACTAGGCCTAGTACACGCTCGTCTCCAGTCTTGTCTGTCAGAGTGACGTCAGTCGATGCGGCCTCAGGACTCAGTTGCTTTAGGACATTTTCGTCGTTTGAGTTCCATTTTCTGAGATTAAAATGCGCTCTTTTATGAATATCTCGCACTTCAGCCGCAATCCTTTTTGTTTCTTCGGATGTTCGATAACTACCAAGGTAATCGTCCATGTAATGGTTTCGTACTATGGCATCTGCAGCCTCGGGAAATTGTTCGCGATGTCGTTCTGCATTTTCATTCTTTACATATATCGCTGTGGCCGGCGAGCTAGTCGCGCCGAAAATGACAGATTTCATACGAAATTGCGTCACAGGTCGGGCCGAATCCTCACGCCACAGGTAGCGGAGGGCGTCACGATCCTCTTCGAGAACTCCGACTTGCATGAACATTTCCGTTATGTCAGCGGAAACGGCGATGGCGTGTTGGCGAAACCTCATGAGGACTCCAGGTAGTGATTGGAGTAGATCTGGTCCCGTCAGGAGGAAATCGTTCAGGCACTTTCCTTTAGTCTTGGCGGCCGCATCGTGTACAACTCGCAATTTATTTGGTTTCATAGGATTGAGTACTGCGAAGTGCGGTAAGTACCAAGTTTTCCCGGCTGTAGTGGTCGGTGGCGCCACTTCCGCATAACCCTTGTCTATAAGTGCGGTCATCTGTTCGTGATATCGTCGTTTCATCTCTGGGTCGTGACTTAATTTTCTCTCTATAGATGTGAGACGATTGAGGGCAGATGCGTAGTTGTCCGGCATACTAATGTTTTGGTCGCGCCAAAGGAGCGGTGTCTCAAAACGTCCATTAGGAAGACGTATCGTTCTCTCTTTCAATAAGCGCAACGCGCGTTGTTCTGGATCATTTATCGGCGTCTTTATAGCAACTGTGAGGCCCTCTACCGCGAAATAGTTGCGGAGGGCGTCGTCCATATTGTCTTCAGTGGTCATGTGCGCCACAAAATGCACTCGTGTTTGTCTATCAGCGTGTACTCCATGAATAACCCAACCAAGAGGAGTCAGCGAGGCCACCGGTTGGTCGCGGCGTCCCGATCGCAATTCCTTTGTCGTTAGAAGGTGCCAGTTGTCTTGGCCAATAAGTATTTTTGGTGTTACGTGACCGGTGTCTAAGTTGTGTCGAAGTATCTCGAGGTGTGGGCATGATGTCAGTACGCTGTCTGGTACTCGTTGCGAACTCAGTCTCAGATCTCGTACAGTGCGGAGTTTTAGTTGTTGTGAGTCACTGTCGCGTCCGCGTAGAGTCAGTAGAACTCGACGTGAGTTTGAAGCGTCTACCTTTTTATTTCCAATCGCGGTGATATATAGCGGGTCGATTGGCCCGTCAGCGCCAATTTGCTTAGCGAGGTTTTCTTCTATTAAAGATACAGTAGAGCCATTGTCTAATAAAGCCCATGTGTTGGCTTCTCCCGCCGGTCCTATAACTGTGACTGGCGCTATCTTTAGGTAAGCTGTCAAAGGAAGCTTCTTTGTCCATGTCGATGTGCAGATTTCTTCCTCCTTAGGTTTCTGTGCTTCCCTTTTGATATGGTGCAAAAGGTGATGGTGACTGAAACTGCACCCGTCAATATCGCATCGTCGCGTTTTACAATGGTGCTGTCGTTTCCTCAGTCGCAAGCAGCGGAAGCAGAGTTTGGCAGCCTTCGCTATGTCCCAGCAATCATCCGTTGTGGCTGCTTTGAACTCAGGGCAATCGGGTAGTGAGTGGCTCGCTTGACGGCACGCAACACAGGACCTCTCACCGGCCGCCTGCGTCGCGTATGTCCTCTGATTGTTCTGCCTGCGGTGGTCATCTCTAGCTGACGGCTCGGGTTCAGGTTGTGCGTATGGGCTGCACAACTCAGCTTCACGCTGAAGGAACCGTGTCAGTTTCATCAGGTCTGGTTCATCGGCTGGCTGTGTCGCGGCGAATTCAAACCATCGATATCGAAGCGTTGGCGGCAGTTTCTCCGAAGTCGCGGAGGTAATTATAGGGTTGTATAAATAATGCACTCTTTCCAGCGTCTTTAACGCGGCAACGATGTTGGAAACCTTACTCGCAAATATACAAATCTCTCTTGGGTTATCGGTGAGCTTTGGCAGGGCACGTAGTCTCTCGAGCTCAGTAATCGCGATAGCCTCGGGTCGGCCAAATCTAGACTCGAGCGTATTCATTATTTCCGCAGGCTCTGTATAGTCTAGGAGCAAGTTTTCTACCGATTCGCGAGCTTTACCTTTAAGGCTGCGACGAAGTCGCGCTGTGTTTTCCGTCGCGGTGTAATTCGCAGCGGACTCGTTATAGGCCACCTTAAAAGATAGCCACTCTAAATGCGATCCTCCGTAGAATGGTAACTCGGCATAATATTTCGTTGACAAATTCGGTCCACCCTGACGAGCGGCTAGCGTGATAGCAGCAGCGAGCTCGGCGATGTCGGACTTAGGCACAGTCACAGGCGCTTTGCTCGGAGGCGGCAGGTTAAGTGGTGGCGCCGCGGCTATGTCCAGAAAATTATCTTGCCGGGGCGGTGTTACCTCATGAAGCCAGGAATCAATACGCTGGATTTTACGCATTCCGTCTTCGTCCGAGAGTGTGGTGCGCGCATTTTCTTCGTCGTCTACATGAGATTCAGCTTCCAGGGTGGCAATGCGGGCTGCAGCGAGCTCTACTATCAGTCGGATGTGGTCTTCTTTCGCCTTCGCGAGCTGCAGTTGGCACTCCAAGCGTCTACTCGAACGTTTTGAAGATGACACCTTGTATACACGTGTATTTGAAGCGGTTGCCGCTGGTTGTTGGAGTAAAGTTGACGGTGCGCCGCTGTCGTAGGTCGTGTCGACAGCCGTGACCGCCGGTGTCGCTAAGGCGGCGGGCTGTGTTGGGCGCGGCGCAATGTGAGAGGAGGGCGGCGGCGGTGCGCCCTGCGTCACTCTCACCATGCTTGATTCGGTGGCTTCAAGCTCTCCCGTATGTGGCGCGGGTGGTTCAACGTGGGAGGAGGGCGGCGGCGGTGCACCCTGCGTCACTCCCGAGGTGCTCTCCCGAAGATTGCCGTCGACGTCGGTGCGACGTGCATCTTTTGTCTTCACGGAACGAGTCAACACCATCTCTAATCCGGCTATCGAAGGACCAAAATGTTCCCTACGAGCGCGTCTGCCAGAGGGAACCCAAATGCTGGTGTGGAGCTTGGTGTTTTCGTCTGAGGGGAAACTACAGGATCGCCGAAATTAAAACCTTTTATTTTCTTCACAATCTTATAATACACTGTTTTTCTGACAAGAAAGCGTCAAGCGCGAATCGCACTAATAATTTTGAATTTGGAATGTTTTGCCGAAAGAGTTTGCCAAATAAATAAAGAAGATCGTAGCCGTCGTGCACAAAAATCATTTTGTCGCGAGTGAACGATATTTTTCAATGGAAGAACTAATTTTTTTTAGAGTTTTGTCTCAAAACTCACAAAAGTCGCAGAACAAAAGTTGTTAGTTTTGATGTACAGAATAAGCCCCTAAAAAGATGCTAATTGATTTGAAATAACCATGTATAGGCTTCTGACTTGGCTGAATGGTTTTAAAGATTTTATCAGAATTTAATCGCTCAATTGCTACTATCGTACTCGCGGTCACCCATCCGAAGACTGATTGTGCCATCGTTGCCAAGTCAAACTACACTATGATCGCTAGTAAGACATGCACTGCTGTATTTAAACCTTCCGCATAGATTTCCAATAAGATAAGTTGGAAGCGGCTTGCATTCAGTGCGTTCCTACGATTTTTTAATCAGGTCGTCATAGCACTTTGTTTTTTGTGAATGTCCTCTAGGTGCACTTTTTATTTTTTCTATTTTGTTGGTACAGGTTTGGGTTTGACTACGCACTCCCTTGGGTGTAACCAGTGGCGTAGTTATAAGATGGAAGGGCTGGCAAAATGCCACGGGCCCCCGGGGGGGCCCTGGCCTAAGAGGCTGCAAACGAGGAAATAAACTAAGATTTTGAACAAAACTTCCGAAATTTACTACGACAATGAAAACAAACATGGAAAATTTTCGTACAGCTAAAGATTTTCCATTACTCGCATCTCAACTCAGCTTCAAATTAGATTTGAATAAAACATCCAAAAATTCCCGCACTCGCTCCGCCCGTGCTCAATGTCTAGGTATTTTCTGATTCTTAAATGTTATCACAAAAAATCACACTCGCTGCGCTCACGCCTAAGTAAAAATATACCTAATACCTAATAGTTTTCGTTAGCTTAGTTTTCATATCTTTACAAGATTATTTTTTGCAAAAAATAGCGTGACCGACTTCACCCGTGTGCAGAATTCGCGAATATTTCGCACGGATCGATATAGCATTTTTCACATTATTGTTGATTTATCAAAAATGGTTCAGCCGATTTCGATAAAATTTAAATGGGACCAATTTCGAAGTATACTCATTCCAATAAAAAAAGAATTATTGAAATCGGACCACTATAAAAAAAGTTATACGTGGATATACATAAAATATATATATATATATACGAGTATATACGCGTCGAATCGTATACCTCCTCCGGTAGTTCGTCGCTCAAAAAGCAACTAATTCCAAAAGTTGTATTCATTAGACTTTGAGTCCCATGCTTTTAATTTCTATTTTTAAGGGGCCCCACTGAAAGAGTTTGCCACGGGCCTCAGATGGTATAGTTACGCCACTGGGTGTAACATGCTTACCTAGCAGATACCTATTTACTCGGGATGTACTGTTTACGACAATTTCGGTACCTATTGATAAGTGCCCTGCCCACTGCCACTTTAATCTGTTAACGCTACATGTAGTAGTATAAACAGAAAACCTTTTCTCGATAAAACGCTAGGGCCAGCGTAAAACTATTTCAATTTCATGTAGATTCACTAAACTGCGGTCCGTCTGTCGGCGGGTAGTTTCATTTCCTTCGACAATCGTACAAACAAATGCCTGCGGGCGTGGCGCCAGTACTGGCAGCGATGGTAGCGGAGCGGTTAGCGTTTTTAATTCTAGCAATAGTAATTTTTCGCCAAAAATTGCACAACCAACTTTATCGTACAAAATTCAAATAGTTCGCTTGGATCGATATGTAGGTAGGTACTATTTTTATCATTGTTGATTTTTCAAAAATAACTCAGTCAATTTCAATAAAATTTAAATGTAACCCTAAAATACGATCTATCAAACAAAAAATGAATCATCAAAATCATAATTGGCGGAGTAATCGCGACATGTAAACGAAAAAAAATCTATGGTCGAATTGAGGACATCATTTTAAGAAGTAGGTTACAAAGGTACTGGATTTGTATTTAGAGCTAGTTTTAACTAGAGAGATTATTCTCTTTCTACATTATAATCAAATAATTGTAAATTTTAGTTAACAAAGGGCACAGGCACTGGTATCTGGTTAGTAATTTTAAAAATAAAAAAAAAACTATAGAGCACGTTTACTTTCTAGTTTCACTTTTTGAATTCGTCGGGATGAGGAGGTATTTATTTATCTCGTAATTTTAGTGCGCGATTAGTTCCGTAGTATATAATATTAATGTGTTCAAATCGCGAAAGTTTAAAAACAACACTAATTTAACATTTCATGTACCTACTATTATAATAGTAAAACTACTTAAAATAACACTATCAGATAACTTATCTATATTAATAATTTCGTCAAGGGGTACGGTAGACTCGATTGAAACCTTTCCTAAATGATAAAACATAAAAAAATAATGATTTCGAGTCGACAACATATATCCGGAAAATTCGGATTATCGAGTATTTTAATAAATTATAACGGTTCTGACAAATAAATCGCAGTCTCCATATTGTCAGGCACATAACATATATTGAGCAGTCATTCTTCTTCTTCTTTTATGTTTTGGCGTCGCATTGTTGTGCATTTGCCAGTGTCAAGTATTAAGTTATAATAATTTTTGATAATATTTTATCAATAACCCTTAGATTATAGAAGGGTATAACCCATCAATATGGAATGTAAGAAAAAATACCAATTCGATGGTATAACCATAGGTACCAACGTGCTATGGAGAGGGCTAGGCTCAGTGTCTCTCTGCGGGATCGAATCATAAATAAGGAGATCCCTAGATGAACCAAACTTACCGGCATAGCCCAGCGGAATAGCAAATTAAAGTGGCAGTGGGCAGGGCACATTGTTCGAAGAACGGATGGCCGATGGGGCCGTAAAGTTCTCGAATGGACCACGGACCAGCAAGCGCAGCGTAGGATGTCCACCGACTAGGTGGATAAACGATATAATAAAAATCGCAGGAACAGGATGGATGCAGGCAGCTTCCAACCGGCCTTATTGGAAATCCATGGGAGAGACCTATGTCCAGCAGTGGATGTCTTACGGCTGATCTATCTAGATAGATAACCATATAAAAAATAATACTGGTTAAAATCTTTACAGTTGAAGTTGACTTTCTTTACGTAATATAAGACTGTACATTTTCGGTAGTAGGGACCTACTTAATCATTTATTTTTGAGTAATTTTAATTTTGAGCAAAACATTTTACTTTGGGATATTGTATTACACAAACATAAAAAATCGTGAGTACCTATTTCTTAAAATGAATGTCTTTCATTGATCTTTCATCATTGTTTTGCTTGATGATACCTACATCATTTAGTTAACAGCTGAATCTCTTTGCATTTGGTAAACATTCTCATAATTGTGGAAAATGGATGCAGCGAAGGGCTCTTCGTAAAGATGGTGATCGAGTAACAGCAAAATTATTATCAGTGTGTGTATTATGAGTCACATTTCACCCGAGCGAAGCCGGGTTGTCATCTAGTACTAAAATAAAACTAATCTAAAGCCCCGTAGCAGAGGTTAACGTGGCTAGAATGCTGGCGGCATTGCCTCGCTGCATAGCAATAGTAAGCTTTTGGTCAAAGTTCACCATTCGCCTAAACGTTTTTTTGTTAATCCTTTACAAGTAACGGTTGCTTGGAAGAAATTGCTTTGAAAGCGTAGGCTTCCGGTTGTAACATTAGCTGTAAGTTCCACTAAACTTGTTTCCCTAGTTTATTTAAGTTTTAGTGTGACAATAAAGAATTGAACTATCTATCTGTTTTCCCTCTGAAACCGTGACCACACCCTGACCCCAGCCTTCAATTTCCTTTCCCCCATATATGGCATCGAATTGCTTTCATTGGGCATAATAGCACACTTGTCATGTGCGAAATTGGCCGTAGAATGAATGTTATACCTTCAATCACTATCAGTGCGGCTGCGGCTACGGTGAACTTTACGTATGTACCGTAACGTACCGTAAAGAAATGTACGGCACATTTTATCGTCAGTTTTATTATAACTAGTTTTTACCTGCGGCTTCGCCCGCATGATATTTTGATTTTTGATGCAATATCATTATAATTTTTAGCCTATGTGTTATTCTGATATATAAGTATATTATTGCAAAGTTTCATCTCAATCCTTTCAGTAGTTTTTGCGTGAAAGAGTAACTAACATCCATCCATCCATCCTCATGAACTTTCGCGTTTATAATATTAGTAGGATATAGAATTATACTGAATTCTAGTGTCAACTATAAAATAGATATAATATTACATTGCTGGTAAAATTTGGACACGTTCAGAGGTACCTACATAATAATTAGGCCTGCGTAGTAGCGCTAGTACTTCAATATTGAAAAAGATCACCAAATGCGATCGAAACGTAGAATCGTCTATCAAGTAGGTACGAGTAAGTATGAGTAATCCATCCATCAGCCATAAAAAGTCCACTGCTAGAAGGCCTCCCCTATGGATCTCCAATAAGACCTGGTTGGAAGCGGCTTGCATCCAGCGCGATTCTGCAGTCTGTGAAAAAATCCTTGTGGGTGAACTTCCTAAGCTGCGCTTGCCGATATGTGGTCTCCACTCGAGGACTTTTCGATTCCGTCGGTCATCAGTCCTCCGTGCTATGTCCCCTGCCCACTGCCATTTAAACTTGCCAATCCGTTGGGATTTGTTGGTTACTTTAGTTCGTCTACGGATCTCCTCATTTCTGATTCGATTATTCTACTCGATTACTCACACTTGCGAGAGTAATACCTGAACATTTTCATTGTACAGGGTTATTCTTAATCAGTTTGCATCCTTTAATTTTAAGGGCTTATTCTATACATCAAAACTAATGTTGTTCCATGGAAAAATATCGTTCTCCCGCAACCAAATGTATGGGAACAGCTGATTTTTGAGTTATGACAAAAGTCGCAGAACAAAAGTTGTTAGTTTTGATGTACTGAGTAAAGGACCCCTAAAGGATGCTAATTGATTAGGAATAACCCTGTATAAATTATATCTGATGAGCTAAAATTAATGTTAAGTATATCTTCAATCACTATCAGTGCGGCTGTGGCTACGGTAAACTTTACGTATGTGCCGTACCGAACCTCTAAAGTAATGTACGGTACATTTGATTGTCAATTTTACTTGTACAGATACAAGAATGGTTTTGAAAACTTTTATTTAAAAAATATTAGAGGGCCATTATAAAATCTAGAGACTCTCAAAAGGTAGGTATTACAATCTTTTTGTTATAGCACGCGGGTGGCAGTTCCAACTGAACGATACCGTGGTTTGGATGACATCTTAAATTATAGGTCCCGGTTGTTATCTTTTAGCCATATCAGAGGCCTTTAGGTGGCCTAAAACTGACAAACCACCCGGCCTATACGCCGATACGTACTCGACGAACGCCAGCTGCACGCACTAAAATGTGTTACGTACCGCCTGAGACGAGCGTGCAAACGAGAGAGCGGAACAAGAGATAGAGAGGCACAATTAGCCTGAAGGCTTGGCTTGTTTCAGTTGTTGATTCAACAAGGTATTCATATGACGTTATCAAGTAAAATTATCGTCCATAAACCGACTTTTCTGACAACAATTTTTTTATATGAAATGAAATATGAAATGAAATGAAATAATATTTATTCGACATAAAATACACTAAGATTAAACATTATAAAACCAAAATTGTAAAACAATTAAGGAGTTAAATGACAGAAATGTCGAAAAGGGCTCATCTCAGCATTAATGCTGAGTGCAGGTAGACACCTTACACTCAGCGCTGGTTTTCAGATGAGCCCGTTGTCGAGGGTATAAACAAAATACAAATAATAAATAATCGTCGAAAAGTAGGTATGGACAAAGAGTACAGAAATTACAGAAAAATACCATTTCAAGAAATCAAACAAAGCAACTAGTTCACATTGAAATTAATAGAAATACATAATAAAATACAAAATCATACAAAATCAAATTTACATAAAGGTGATATAACTATCCTTAGAAAAAACACGCGTAAAAATACATTTGAAGGCGATATAATAAAATAAATACATAAAAATATCCACATCATAAAATAAAACTCTGTTAAAGAAAAAACAATATTTAACATCAAGAAAGTAAGGAACAGAAGATGGCCAAGAAGAAAGAGAAAGCTTGGGGTCAAATAAAGGATTGATCGTACATTAACAATCCATGCTGCAGTTGTTTAGACAAAAGATAGTGTTTCAGCTTTAAACGAAAGGAGTAGAGATTATTTAGTTCCCTGATAGGGGGAGGCAGATTATTCCAGCATTTGGTTGCCACATATCGGAAGCTTCCTCTAAAATTGACTGTATGACAAGGCGGCATAGCCAATTGCTGGGCACACGACCTACGGTAACGTTGTCTGCAGTCGGAGACCAACTTAATTTTCTCCCGCAAGTAAGAAGGGTCACCGTTATTTATAACTCCAAAAAGGAGACAAGCAAGATGTAATTTTCGTCGGGATTTCATTTTCAGTAAATAATGGTTGTTCAAAAAGGGCGTGACGTGTGATCTGGGCGGAATGTGGAAACAGAATCGAGCACATGCATTCTGTACGCGCTGAACAAGACGCTGCGTTCGAGCAAGGAGACGAGGACCGTATACAGTGTCAGCATAGTTTAATTTAGATAAAACAAGACTTTCTACTAGCTGGACGCGTAGTTCTTCATGCAAGTAAGGTCTAAGTTTGTACAGAGCTTTCAATCGAAAAAAGCAATTCCGAACGGCATCGGCTACATGGTTTTCATATCGTAGTGCATCATCAATACACAACCCCAAGTTGCGTGCTTCGTACACACGCTGCACTGCCTGACCCATAAGTGTCAAATTAATATCCGAAGGCAGAGAGGCCAATTGATGTCTACTGCCAAACACCATAAATTTAGTTTTTGCAGGGTTCAGCAAAAGGCAGTTAGCTTCGGACCATGCCACGATTCTGCTCAGATCTTCGTTCAAATCATGTAGCGCTTCACCCAGGCTTCCTGGCTTAAACTGTACATATATCTGTAAGTCATCTGCATATAAATGGTATCTACATTTCTTAATAATGTTCACAATATCTGCACTGTAAAAAGTAAATAAAGTGGGGCCAGGAAAAGAACCTTGTGGTACACCCCTTTCTATGCCTGCAAGTGGAGAACGAAGCGGACATCCCGAAGATTGTGAAATTTCCACAAATTGTTTCCTCTTGCTAAAATAACTATTAAACCATTTTACGGTGGGTGAATCAAAGCCAGATGAACTCATTTTGGACAGCAGCAGAGTGTGATTTATAGCGTCAAAAGCCCGGGAGAAGTCCAGAAGTACCAGCAGAGTACACATACCGTTATCTTGAGCTTCTAAAATATTGTCCGTTACGTCAAGCAGTGCTGTTGCTGTACCTCGTCCTTTCCGAAATCCTGACTGAAACGTTGGAAGAATTTTTTCATTTTCCAGAAACTCAATCAACTGCTGATTAACGACCTTTTCTAGTATCTTTGACATACATGGCAATATGCTAATCGGTCGCAAATCTTTGAGTGAATTTGGATTGTTCACCTTGGGCAGAGGACGCACAATAGCCACCTTCCAAAGATCAGGGAAAGTGGATGTCCTAATCGAAGAATTGATTATTTCGGTAATAATATCTAAAGAGTCCGGTAATGTTGCTAAAAGCATTTTCAATGATATGCCGTCATAGCCCACTGCATTAGACTTGAGGCCTTTTATAATTTTGAAAACAGTGTTAGACGTTACAGTTTTAAGAGAAAGTATGTTACGAACATTTTCAGGACGATGAAATTCATGAAATGTCAGCTGAGAGATAGTCACCGTATCTTTACCTGGGACATTTAAAAAGTGATCATTAATTGCTTGAGGATCATTAAAATGAGAGGGGATTTCTTTTACTTTGGATGATGGGAGAAGAGTCGATTTTAAATTTTTCCACAAAGCTTTAGGATCTTTAAGTTTGTTATTTATATTATGCTTATAATAAGCTACCTTTTCTAAATACAGAGTCTTGTTAACTAGGGCCTTGAGGCTTTTGTAATAAGCAAATTTAGATTCTGATTTCGTCTCACGGTATCTTAATAAAGCCTCGTTACGCAGACGCATCATAAACATTACGTTATCCGTGACCCATGGATAACCCTTTTCTTTAAAAACTGATGATTTGAGAGGAGCGTGGAAGTCGAACAAAGTAATCACACCTAAGTTAAAATTATGGACCATCTCATTGACATCAGTCGAGGATGACATAGTATCCCAGCGGAGCAGGCTTAAATCCCTATTGAAAGATTCCCAACAAACGGCATTCAAAGGTCGATATGTCACTCTTAGGGGAACAGACTTTGCTCTCCTAATACTGAATTGACAAACCACCACCGAATGTCCTCTATCACCCATTGGCTCGACAATAACGTCCTTTACATTAAAATCTGTACAAACAACATCTATAAGAGTTTGACTATTATCTGTGAAATGTGTTGGAGATGTGACAACTTGAGTGAGATTTAAACAATGTAAAGTAGTCATTAGATGTTTAGTTTTGCCATCAATTTTATCGAGCATATTGATATTAAAATCCCCCGTAACAATTACATTATCACAGCTGGAAAATGAATTAATTGAGTCAGTTATTGCGTCAAGAAAAATATCTACTTTCATCCATGGTGGTCGATAAGCAGTACCAAGAGCGATCCTCCTCCCGCTAACAGTAAAAGTCATCCACATCTGCTCCACATACCCATGTGCAGGGTCAGTGGGGTGCGCCTGAGTACGAGCGCTAAAGCCACGCTTAACATAAAAACCAACGCCACCACCCCGACCCCGACGCACGTCTATTGGCCTTGGTGAGTGACGAAAACTGAAGTTAGGTACCCGAGGTGCTTTATCTTCTGACCCATCCTGTAACCAAGTCTCATTGATAGCCATAATTTCGACATCAAGTTTATTCATTACAGCAATGAATTCATCTTGCTTGGTACCTAGTGACCCAGCGTTATATAGTCCAATACGAAGAAATTTTTTACTAGCCATCAGTCTTTATATTTTATTTATTTATGTGTGGGATATAAATATATATAATAATTATAAGTAATATATTAATAATTTAAAGGATACGACAATTTAAATATAAATAATAATTTAAACTAAATTAAAATTTTAAAACACTTACTACTCAACCTATCTGGCAAATAAGGAAAAAACCCATAAATTAAAAAAGAATTACAATACACAAAAGTAACCTAAGCATTAGCAACCCTATTTAGTATTGACCTTGACTAACATAATTATATTTGTGGAGTCCTGTGCTTAAAACCGATAAACCGAGTCAGACAGAAAGAGTCAGTGTAGAAAATTCCAAATCGAGTTGCGCCATTACTGCGACAGTAAAATTCGGACCGCACTGCAACCAATTACAAATGTCACTGTCATGTATCTTTCTTGTTTGAACTGTCACATACTTAGATTATAGAGGGAATAGATACGAAGTAAATTCTTATGTCCTCCCGCAAAGATTCAGACCTTATAGTGGTCGGCTAATTTGAGGTCCTGTAGGAACGAAGGGCGTGGATTATATTCTGATTTTTGCCCTTCAACTCTCATTACATCACCTCATTGCTTTAATTTTATTGTTTGCTTCCCTATGTCTTAAGATTATGGCATTAAAAATATGTAATCAAATTCTTCGCCTCCCGCCATCCACTATACCCCAAAAGGCTTTTGACAGTTGTAGCCGTCATTATTCTGAGACCATCCAACCAATAAGAAATTATCTTCATACCTATTTATGTTTTGGCTATAGCAAAGCTGATTGTGATTTCTACAAATATTGTATTAAACGTGTAAATAAATAGAATTTATAACATTATAAGGGCACAAACAATAAAAAACAACCATGGTTACCTGCTGTGTTTGGGGCTGCGAATCGTGTTCTAAGAACAAAAGCGAATGTTTATAATTTTTAGGTTAGTCGTAGTTTTTGTATTTTCACGTCTATGTTTTTGAAATATGAATAAGTGTTCAATGCAGGAACTATAAATGACGTTTAAAACTATCTATTTTAATTCACAACACAGCATAAAACGATAATTTTGAGAAAAGCAAATATATTGAATGTTTACATTACTTCAAATAGTGATGGACAAAGTTACGATTTTATTGCATTGCAATATGTTATTCGATACTTCTCTCGGTGCATAATCGGTAGAAGTCATAATAAATCTACGGTTGTATAGTACTCGTTTTTGCCAAACTTCCTTTTAACCCGACTACCAATTAATGACTACCTATGTTTTTAAGTAGAATCTTGGTTAACTATTAGGTTTGTAAAAGACAACATTCATATTGGGCTAATCCTGATAATTCCGACCAAATAGTATTAATGCATATAATTCTCAACATGTTATACCATGGGACCAACCCTCTATGATCACTCCCTGCGTAGTTATCGAATTTTGAAATTAATTATTTTCATATATTAACAAAAATATTCACCAATTTACCTGCTTATTTCTAATAAGTTATTAGAACCGTTCATTGCATATTCAGTAGTATTAGACGCTTTTTACTGTAGTTAATATGTGTTGGCTTGTCATTTATTTATTTTATTAACATGGTTTTATTAGTTTAACCTGTATGTTTGCTTGCTTGTAACCAACCCCTTTGAGCTCGATTTTGACCTACTTTGAGCGATAACATTTTCTTTAAATTTCCACACCTATCAAAGATAATGACAATATATTTACTAAAAAAATAGAAAAAAATCTATATCTATATTGAAAATAAATATGGTAAAAAAAACCTAAAAAACACTCTTTTATTTTACTCTTTTTATTTGATATGCCAAGAAAGCGTGTTTTTTAGTATTTTCTAAACTACCTAATATTGATTTTGAATCTCGGAAACGGCTTTAGTGATTTTGATGATTGTCATTCAAATAAATGTTTTTAAGTTCAATAGAGAACACAAAAGGGTCTACTATCAAATATATCAAAATATTCGTTCGCTGGCCTAAGTGTATGTTGATACATTAAACAGTGTCTCAGTTTCATTCATAGCTGGTTGATAAAATCTTTTTTTTTAAATAATTGTTATCAAAACTCGGTAACTAACTACTGCACAGGAGGTGATTCTAGAGGGTTGGTCATGTGGGGTAAAATGTACAGGATAATATTATGTATCTACGAATATTATTGCCTAAATAATTGTTTTGGTCGGCACTCTTTCAGATTATAGCCCAAAATGAATGATGTCTTTTAAACAGGGTTATTTCTAATCAATAAGCATTGTTTTAGGGGCTTTTTCTGTATATCAAAACTAACAACTTTTGTTCTACGACTTTTTGAGTGGTTAAGAAAGTGCGAAGTAATGAGGAAAGTTATACATATTTATGATAGTAAATTTAAAACGTGTGTCAATCATGAAGGCGCCATCGTAATTATAATAGCTAATTAGCATATTTCTGTTTCTTTTTCACTTTAGGCATTCGAAAGAGAGAACACTTTTTAAGTTTGCTATTTAATTTACGATAGCGCCTTCATAATTGGGCCTAGTATAGCTTAAAAACTACGCTTTATAAGTTTAGTACATCGGCAGTCACACAGAAGAGAGAAGGTCTCATTTCTGTGGGCAATCAGGTATTTCTCGGAAAAATCGATATTTTTATCGATTCGAGTTTCGAATCGATTTTCGAAGTATTGATTTAGCGCAACGCTTCAAGGGGGCGGGGCAAAATCGACGCCATGTTTCCGAGATATGCTGTGACGTAGCTATGATACGTTATTTTTGTGCTAGGGCGCCCCTATGGTCACATAACATACTGCGTCAGTATAATTCGGACCGCACCGCAATCACTAACAAATGTCACTGTCGCGAAGTTTTCATGTTATTGAACTGTCACTAAATGTAAACAAAATTGACTTACAAACATTAAAAATAGGGCAATTTAATAGATTTTCAGAAATGTGAGGTAATGAGAATACTTAGTGACAACGTGGGGTAGGTTAAATATCTAATTCGAAAGCAACAACACAAAAGTCAGTAAGGGAAAGTCCGAGCAAACTTCACTTTGCCATCCGCACCTTGGCGGCGGTTGCGGCAGCCCTGTTGCGTGTATTGGGCGCTGCCGGGCCGCCCACTGGAGCCGACGCCGGACTCGCTGCTGGCCTCGACGATTTGAGTGCTGCATCTTGGCTGACTGGAGCAGAAACCTTGCTCACGGGCCCCACGGAGGGGTACTTGGCCACTAAAATACTTAGCTCGTTCGACGAGGAAACTCTGGTGCGGTCACCGTTCGGCAGCTTGACAAAGACGTACCCATTCTGCGTCCAACAGTCCCTGATTCCAAAATGTTTTCTTGCCGAACTGAATATATCTTGTCGGGATTTTGTGAGAAATTCATTGACTACTATGGAACTGTACTTCAGTTTCTTCTTTTCAGCCCAGACTTGATTTCTAGTGACTACGTCGACAAAACGGACCAGAATGGGTCTATTCTTTTTATCAATTTTACGTCCTAAACGATGACATGAAACCAGCATCGAAGTGCGGAATCTAACTATGCCCATATTTGATTGTATAGTACTACTGATCAGAGCCATACAGTTCTCACCCACACCTTCCTGCAAACCGGTGAACAGTAGTGCATCTCTGCGGCTATGGCTCTCCAGGTCATCAACACGAACCAACAGGGAATCAATAAGTGATCTCAAAAGTGATAGCATTGCCCATACTGACTGTTTGAACTCAGAGTAGTCATGGCTGACCCTTTCCCGATTCACAGTGTCGTTTGATGGGGTGGATCCCAGTTGCTTCTCAAACTCCGCCATCCTGGTTAGCAGTGATTCTTCAATCTGTTTTTGTGTGTTTATTACGTCCCGCACATTTGCCATGTTAAGATGTAGAAGTTCTTGTGTACCTTGTGAAGAACTATGCCAGTAGGTATTGAATAAAATTTAAAAAAAACTGCATACAAACTGATTTTAACAAAACTCAATAGATAATCACTTTAATATTAGTTGTGTAGCACTTCTGTCACATAAAATAACTTTAAATATTTAAAACTTAATAAATTGTATAGAGCTAAATTAAGTTTGTGTTGACACACTGGGTATCAACTACCCTCTATATCAAAACCGACATTCAAACGAATGATTCACTGCCGTCTATTTCAGTTCTTGTGAATATTCACAACAGCGCCTAGGACTTCCGAGTCGTAGTCAAAGGCTGTCCATGTTTATCTTGATTTCCCTGGGCACGCGCTGCGGAACTAATAATATGAAAAATGCCACAAATATTTATGTATTCCAATCATTTCTTAGCAACGGATTTGTGGGGCGATGTTAAGGCCTATTCAGACCTAAGCATTAAGGTGTCTGTCCAATTTAATATACTTAGCATACCACAACTGTGCTAGGAATATGAACAGCCATAATAATTTTTGGCAAAAAATTATCCATGATGTGTACAGAAATCGCAAATATTGCGCACGGATCGATGTAGCATTTTTCAAATTATTGTTGATTTATCAAAAATGGCTCAGCCGATTTCGATAAAATATAAAAGGGATCAAATTCAAAGTATACTCTATTCAACAAAAAAATAATTATTGAAATCAAACTACTACGTCAAAAGTTATGAGTGGTTAAATTTACGCGTCGAATTGAGTATCTCCTCCGTTACGTCGGTCAAAAATGTGGAACGCCTTACTTACGTACTTGCCACTAAAGTACAACTTAGATTGCTTTTTCTACTAAAGTTCAACTTAGATGTCTCCAAATCTCGAATGAATAGCAAAATTACAGAAGAACATGCTTACATAGGTAAACGTACTACACCATAGCTAAATTATAGAAGAAGAGTATGCTTACGTAAGTAAGAACAGAAGTGAAAACTTGCTCCTTCCGTTTTATGAATTTTCCATCAGGTTACGTCATGTCCTAAGTTTTTCTATTCCAAAAGTGCACAACGCCGCTAAGAAAATTTTACTTCCAAAAATGTGTTAGGTGAAAAATATTTATTGAAAACATCGACTTGGCCCGGCCTGTACTGTACCAGCCTTTTTAATAGTCCATTGCAGGACGTAAGCCACTTCGTGGGTACGAAGGGTGATTGAGCCATATCCTCCACGCTGGCACAGTGTGGGTTGGTGGATTCACATACGCCACCGAATTTCTTCTACAGACGTATGCGGTTGCCTCACGATGTCCTTCATCGAAAAACTAGTGGTGTATCTTATAGAAATTTCGAAGAACTAAAGCAAAGAAAATATATTTATTATTATTGTAACACATTAGTACCTACGGGACCGGGATTTGAAGCCACATCCTCACGATTATAAAGGCGGGTGTGGGGTGACCACTGGACCACCATGGCTCTCTCGATACTTTTTACTGTATTTACTCCAAAACGTTTATTTTCAAGTGTAGTTTCAGTAGCATGCTGTAGGCAGCGCCCTACAATGCTGATATAATATATTCCTAAAAAGCTTTACCAGTCCAGACAAAAATAAATTACATTCTGCCATATTGGTCGAATAACTCAATCCCCACAATTCCAGAAATCCTAGACAAGACCTAGATCAAGGGAGACCTACGTCTCGTCTAGATGCCTAGATTCTAGATCTAATCAGGGTACATAGGAAACCTAATTATGTTTTCTGACGGCACATATAAAGTTGTAGCCACACTTGTAATATAACTTTGAGCCAGAGAAAAAATAGAGATTGACATAATTCGAAAAATCGAATATGGGATAAATATGTTTATTCGAATTTTATCTGTAGTTTATAGCTTTTTTAATTTAATGATTTGTAAATTATTATTGAAGAATGGATGAAAACGACATTTTAACGAGTCACCTCTACAAAATGGTCCCTACCATTGCCTTGAACAACAAATTGATTAATGTCCTCTTGGTCATACCAATATGACCACGAGAACATGTATATCTACATACATGTATACTAGTTTGCCATACCAGTATGACCACGAGGAAACACCCGATTAAAGAACGATTAGAATCATAGCAATAATCGTAGGTATTTATATTTTTGTAAATGTAGTTAGAGTTAATTTACCTTTTTTAATGGCTCTTTCTTGTTTCAGTAACGTAACTAAGTTAAAGTTGCTTGTTCGAATAACTTGTGCGAACATACCAACACTTTCATAGATTCAGACAAGATTTAACAAAGTCGTATATTCAATAATAATTTATAGAAGTCTTTTAACTCAGTTACCTATAGTTTCATCTAAGAGGCATGATAACTGGGTGAAAAACATTATTATAATTACTCCGTTTCATTTTTTTTTATTTGTTAGAATATCAAAAAATATTGGATTTTGTCATTTGTTGTTTGATTGACTAAAGAAAAAGTAGGTATCTGTACTTTTTCTTTAGTCAATCAAACAATAAATGACAAAGATAAACCTAGTCAAAGTTTGGAAGTGGGGGTCGTGACGTGCAGGGAGGTGCTTACAGAAGTCTATACATTTGAATGGCACTTGTGACGTCACGCGGAACTTTAACGGGCTACATCTTCTCAATTTTTTGTTTAATTGACAAAAGAAAAAATACGTGTCTAATAATTTTTGATATCTATCTGACGGACTAAATATATTTTTTTAGTTATCATGCCTATTAACTGCACACTCTGAATTGGGAGTGACGTCACTTGTTAGTCCCAACAGAACATCAGCACTGATTGTATAGGTATAAAATCAGCAATAGGCTGATTTGGGACCAGTTCCAAAACTTACTTGTGTGGTACCCTAAATTGTCTGTTTTTCTATTTTGTTCGTGTATATCACGTTTCCGTTTTTGTGTTAGTGTTTTGTCCCGGAAATATATTTTCTGTTTTTCTATATTTATTCGCGTATCAGCAAGTGCAGCGTAAGACGTCCCGGCAGACGTCGGACTTAGTCGGTCTAAATAGACTGACGATATAATTAAAACGGCAGAAACACGCTGGAAAACACCCAAACCGTTTTATCGTGGCGGGGGGCTTATAGTAGCCAGGTCTGGCCAGCCTGGTGAAGCGAAGTTGAGCCTGTGGTGGGGCCGCCTCCCCGGGGCTGGACAAGCCCGTATGTAGGCTGGCCAGTAGGTCAGCTTGAGATGGACTGCGGTGGTGTAGCGCTTGTCGCGATGCGGCGACGGGATGGACGGGCAGTGTGGAAGCCGCTGCCCATCCTACCAGCCAGTGGCTCTAACGGGTGCCGCCAATGTGTTGGCGGAGGCGGTAGGGCTGAAGGGGAGGAGTGTCGGTATCTCGTCGGCCGCTCTCCCTATCCTCTGCAGCCGTAGTGGCAGTGCTGGTTGGTCCCAGATGGTGGATGACGATGTGTTTCGTGTTCGACACATTGCCAGTCTGGCAGGAGCGCAAGTTCCGTGGTGGGGCCCGAGTTGGGCCAGCGCTGTCGGGTGCCGCGAAGGAGTGCGGAAGCGTACCCGTAGCCCCAAAACCAAGCGAAGTGGTGGAACACCCAGGGGTTTTGGTGGGTATACCGTCTAGTCGGCAGAACCACATAACCACCCGCCTGCCACCGAGGAGTGGTAGCATCCATATAGGATTTCCCCTGGTAAAAAAAGGAACACGATGGATGCAGATCGCTTCCAACCAGGCCAATCGGAAAACCATAAGAAAAGCCATAATGTCACAGTCACAACCATATGACCAGCAGTTGTACGTCCAACGGCTGATGGATGGATGGATGAAGTCATTTATTCGAATAAAAATTATGATTCCTCTTTGTTTTATAGGAAATACTTTTTGATTGATTCAAATAATTTTATTTTTGATGATATTTTTAATTATGAATTTGACTTTAACTTTAAAAATATTTATTCCAATAATCCCACTTCTCTAGTTTTAGGACGTACAAAGTTGCCGTCGCCAGTTAGCGAGTAGTAAAGCGAGTGATGTCTTTAATTAAAGCTCATGTAAAAACTCAGACGAATGTGTCAAGTAAAAAGCTGGGAGATTTATTCGAGCATCATTCATGACTCCATATGTGTCTCAAACTCGTATAAATGTAGTCTGGAAATAGTCTTGAATGTGACCTTATTTTTTTTGAAGCACTAAAGTAATAATAATGATCATTTTTCACCAAAAATGGGATAACCTTAGTCTTCCACCGTGTACAGAATTTGAATACTTTGCACGAATTGATGTGACATCCATGTACATTTTTGTTGATTTATCAAAAACGGCTGAGCTAATTTAGATAAAATTTAAATAGAACCACCTCGAGAGTAAAAAAAAGATTTTTTGAATCATTCTCAAAAATGTCGATGAACATACACAGAAAAATACATACAGACGAACATAGTACCTCCTCCTTTTTGGATGTCGGTGAAGAATAAGTAAGTTCGTTTGGGCCAGATGGGCTAGCCATGGTGTCAGAGGCTTACCCGCTACAATTTTGTCCACTGTTGACTAAAGTCTCTAATGAATAAAAAAAAGTCGCCTAAAGGCTGCTGACATGGCTAAATGGTTAAAACAACAGCAGGTTTCTGTTCACATAGGTAACCTGTGAACTCTATCCAGTTTTATTTCTATCTTACATAAAATAAAATAGTTTTACCTGTGTGCCCTAAAAATAACGGATAAATCTTTCTACTAATTTAGAAAAAATAAAATAAAATTTAGAAAAACTACAAGATAATTAGGAACTCTGAAAATTATGCCTATATTATGTTTGGAACGTCTACGCACAAGGAGGACAGATGACCTGATTAAAATTGCAGCAGGGTCGGGCTGGATTTGACCACCCTGATCTTTTTAGGGTTCCGTACCTCAAACGGAAAAAACGGAACCCTTATAGGATCACTTTGTTGTCCGTCTTTTCCGTCTGTCCGTCTGTGTGTATCTCAAGACTCTTTATCTCGGGAACGCGTAAAGATATCGAGTTGAAATTTAAACTATATACGTAAACCTATGAATTTTGCAGTTGTGTAAAAGAAAAGCTTCTCAGTTACCGTATAAAAAGTTAGAGCCGTTTATGTCGTAAAAAACCGCATATTTTGCACTCACAAAAATCAAAACCTATAGGGTACTTCCCGTTGACATAGAACTATGAAATTTTGCGAGAAGCATTGCCTTAGAGTACACATATAGGAATAAATCTGAAAACTGTACATTTTTATTTAAATCACATAAAAATAGGGCCTCAAAATTCACAAAATATGGGTTCAAAATTCAAAGTGAGTAAATCATATCATGTAAGGTATCATATAAAAGAACTTCATTAGCACATGCTAAAACAGGTTTTAAATTATTTTAACAACGTGTTTGTACGGAACCCTCGATGTGCGAGCCTGACTCGCACTTGGCCGGTTTTTTTCCTTTTGGACAAATCAGTTAGACTATCGATTTAGACTATCAGGAGAAAACCCGATTCAAGCAGTACCTACCTATATCATTAATGCTGTTAGAAATAATGATAAAATACGACTTATTTTTATGATAAACTTTCAAAGATTTGCCGCAATCACATGGCTTAAACCTGCATCTTTCGGAAAACCGTTCCGTTTTCCAAAAGATGCAGGTTCAAATCCTGCGATCGCGGTAATTTGAAATATTTTTAAAACAATAACAATGAGATAAACTTACTGTGTGAAGTACTATAAATGAAAAAAAAAAACAAACTACGGGTTGCACTCCAGGATTGCCGGCAGAAGTGAAAACTTGAACGTCTTACGGATTTTCGATCAGGTCACGTGTCCTGACGCTAGTTTCACATTTTTACCCATCCCAAAATGTACACAACGTCGCTAAAGAAGTTTTCACTTCAAAAAACATTACATAAAATAGGAGGTCCACTATAGGTACTTATACCGCTCTACCACAAAATATTTAAACAAGCTTTAAACACTGTTTAACCGTACAATTTGTCTGTTAAAATCTTATGGGGTAAGACAGATACGATCTTACCATAAAAGTTTTAAGCACGCGTTAGACACTGTTTAACGGAACAAATTGCACGGTTAAACAGTGTTAAGCGTGTTTAAATCTTTTTTGGTAAGACAGATAGTGTCCAACAGTGGACATCCTACCTCCTAGTAGAAAGCACTGTATAAGTATACGACCAGAAAAATGATACCTAAACTTTATCTCTGTTCACTTTATTCAGTTTTATTCCTGGCATACAAAATGTAGTTTTAGCCGGCCGTGTATGTTTTACCTGTCCGGCGCGCCGTAAAAATAAAGGATAAATCTTTTAACTGCTCTAATGGAGAAAAATGATAAGGAAACAGGGAACTGGCGCGTATGGTTTGTTTAGGACTGTCTGGCGCAGCTGAGAACAGACGTTATTATGTGATTTTGTTACAAATGGGAATAAAAGTGACACGGTTTTAACGGGATTGCAATTTTTTAGCTGAAGAGAAAGAGGGAGATTTTTTTTATTCCGTAGGTATAGGTTTGCGTTTGACTACTGCCTGATGTTGAGCAGATATTCGGTCTAGGGTGTAGCATGCTTACTTAGAAGATACCTATTTACTCAGGATTTGAAGACACCGATGTTGTACTTACCCACGTTGTACTAAGCGGGAAGAAAGACCCAGGCAAAGCGTTCCACATTCTGGCTGTTCGTATGAAGAATGAGGATTCGAAACGCTTAGTTCTAACGCGTGGAATGTCCACCATAAAAGGGTGGCGCTTAAGGGTGTTATAATTTGTCGTGATTGTATAATTTGACTGTGTGCCTCTTGAGTAATCTTGCGACCCCCGGTATTACAGGATGTTATCGCACCACTTGTGAAAAAATAAATTTTAGTTTGACTAAGGGTCTAATTAGATACTTGCTGATATTGTCATTCATCTAAATAGGGAAAATAATGAAATTACAGCTATTTTCTACTGCATTTCTTGTATTAAAAATGAAGTCTTAAAAATCTCTGAGTTTCTAGAGGATATATCTGTGTAATGGACTGAACAGAACAAGTCCTCAATAGCCTACTGCTGAATTAACTGTACTGTCTAATTTTGAAGAACGTGTGATATAATGCTGATTAGTGCAGGTATTCTTATACGCTATCGTACTTCTTCTACAGACGTACGAAGGTTTCCTCACGTTGTTTTTCTTCAGGGAAAATCCAGTGGTGGGAAAATTTCATTAGTTTGAGACTTCTGGAATTAGGCTACTATGGCTACTATAGCTTTAATAGAAGTTAGTATCAATCAAACACAGATCTTGATATAAAAATTTCAGCCATTGTGATAGGTCGAGCGCGTAGTCCACAGTTGTCTGCGGGAAGCTTTGTGTTTTGTAAAATTGTTAGAATAAAACAAACGTGCTTTGGATGGGGCTTGCTCGGACTCTCTTTGCGAGATCGAAACAGGAATGAGGAGATCCGCAGACGAACCAAAGTTACGGACTTAATCCAGCTGGCAAGTAAACTTAAGTGGCAATGGGCAGGGCAATGAGCAGGGCATGATTCAAAAACGGATGGCAGATGGAGCCGCAAAGTTTTCAAATGGAGACCACCTACCAAAAAGCGCAGTGTAGGACGTCAACCAACTAGGTGAACTGACGATAAAATTAAGACCGCAGGAATATGCTGGATGCAAGTCACTTTCAACTTATTGAAAATCAAAAGAGAAGCCTGTGTCAGCAGTTGATGTCCTACGACTGATGGATAGAAAAAAAACACTACGAAAGAATAAGTAAGTTAGGCTAACTAGGTTGCCTAGTCAGATATTTTTAAGCCTAGCTGAGATAATTAAACGGTTAAAACAACCTGCCTACAAGTTAACGTGTCATCCGTGCTACGGTAGCGCTCAGTTTTCAAAGCCACCTGCGGTCACCCATCCGAAGACTGACCGTGCTGAACGTTGCTTAACTTCGATGATCGCTAAAGAATACCTAGTCAAACTACACTATGATCCGGAAAGATGTCGAAAAACCAATAAAACTCTTACACAGTGTACGTTAGTTCAGCGGCACACATAACGTTAGGAACCTTTATTTTCACTACGAAGATAAAACCTCCCTTCCGAATAGTGATAAAACCGGCGCTATAAATTGAAATTAATTTTCTGTTGTTTATACAGGATGTCCAAGCTGCACCGTTTGCGGCAGTGTTGCCAGATTTCAATTTCAAATTACCGCGCTGATTACTTAAAATATTTTTGTTGATAAATAATATGCACGGGACGGGAATGTTTGTAATTCAAAAAAAGTTTTAAATTACAAACAATTAAAAGATTCGGTAACATTTATAACGGTAATAGTTTGCCATCTCAATTGTACGCCTCATCAGGAATAACATGACGATCATATTGTAACTCGACCATCAAACGCATGTTTATATGTACTCATTTTTAATAGGTGCAAATAAGCGTATCTTTATATTCACTAGCCTTTTTAAGATCTGATCCATCCTTGGAAGAGTTATCCTCGGGAATAGAATTCTACGCGCGCACCCCTCTGTCATGGTATGAGAACTATAATTCTTACACGTTTATAAAAACCACTTACCAATCGATATTTCAACAGTCATCTGATTGAATCCGCTGCGCGAAGTGCTCATTGAAAAAATGCCAGCTTGTGCAGTTAGAACGTGTGAAAATAAATCTTATACCTCAAATTTACAAAAAGATGGTGTAACGTTTCACAGGTAAGTATTTTTTTGTTTCATTGAAGCTTATTTTTATATAAAAACTTAAAAATGTCCGGTGTCTTTTTTACGTGTAGGCACAATTTTTCTTATACCGTGGCAGAGGGGTACGCGTACTGAATTCTTCTCCACAATAGACAATAATAGATTGTAAGGTATGGACATATGGCTGAATGTTGCATAAACATGGGAGGATATGATTCTCGATCTTTGGCGGAGACTCCATTACTGAATCGATATATTCGATGCCGGTCCGAGTGAACTCGGACCGGAATGGAGTCTCCGCCAAAGATCGAGAATCATATCCTCCCATGTTTATGCAACATTCAGCCATATGTCCATACCTTACAATCTATTATTGTCTATTGTGGAGAAGAATTCAGTACGCGTACCCCTCTGCCACGGTATAAGAAAAATTGTGCCTACACGTAAAAAAGACACCGGACATTTTATTACACAATTTTAGACTTAAGCGTTCAAGCAATTAAGGCGAGAATGGATTATCAGCATCTGGGTGCATTGTTCTCGCTCGCTCCGCTCCATAAACCCGTCACCCGTTAACGTTTCGACTTTACATTGATATGTTTAAGGTCGAAATTTCAGTGAACACCTCCTCCCCCGCGCCTCACGTAAAGCTGACAGAATGTAGTGAGTGCGAATGGTAGAGCGTTACTAGTCCGGAGATAAAACGTCCCTGGATCCATCTCAATTTGTACGCCTCCTCAGGAATAACATGACGATCATATTGTAACTCGACCATCAAACGCATGTTTATACTCATTTTTAATACAAATAAACGTATCTTTTTATTCACTAGCCTTTTTAAGATGCCAAACTGTAAAAAAACTACACGGTTAGTGTAAAAACATACGAAGTATTACGTAATCAGATTGTGAGCTAGCCAAAAATACCGTGATTCTACCGTAATTACCGTGCATCTGGTAACATCGGACTTTGCCGCCCCGCTGCTCTACGTTTGGCGCAATTGCTCACTTCTTTTGTAGCGTTAAAAGGCTTTTATGAAACGCAAGTAATGTCTGTTTCGAACAAACTTGTGAGTCAAGCTATACTAGGTATTGTCTTTAGTTGAACTTTATATTTAGTTGAGTGTTTGTTTGACGTCAACTCGACGGTACTACGAGTGCAGTTTGTTCCAAAAGCATTACAATTTTGTAGTGTTTGCGCGAGACTAACGATTTTCTGAGAATCACGCCTTTTGTACCACTGCTTATCCGTGGAACTATAGGTAGTGTAAGTGGTAGTGCCTAGGTAGGTATGTTATACTGTAGTTGTAAAAAAAGACAAGCTGGAATTTCTATATTGAGACTATCAACTAGTGTTAAAAATCTAGGAAAATGTTGCAAAACTGATATAACTCAAAAACAGTATACCTACCTATTGTTAATTTTACACATACCTACTTTTTAGGGTTCCGTACCCAAAGGGTAAAAAAGGGACCTTATTACTAAGACTCCGCTGCTGTCCGTCTGTCTGTCGTCAGGCTATATCTCATGAATGGTGATAGCTAGAATAATGAATTTTTCACAGATGATGTATTTCTGTTGCCGCTATAACAACAAATACTGAAAACAGAAAATAATAAATACCTACTAAGGGGCTAAGGCATACAACAAACCTGAATTTTCAGACGTTGCTTGAAATATTCACATAACATTTAGTTAAATATGCGCTTCAAAAATATTTATATAAAATAAAATAAATATTTAAAGCTCCCCTTAAATATTACAAGACCCCATACAAGAGTGAGTGATTTTTTGCTCGATATTAATAACGGCAACAGGAAGATACATGAAATATTCGGTATATTCCTTTCAAAAATAATTCACAAATGAAAATAAAATATATTATTACTAGCTGCCCGGCCACGCGTTGCTGTGGCTAAATAAATTAAAATTGCGACTATAATTTGAGATTTAAACTATCTTATCTCTCAAGTTGGATCGAACTGCACATGGTGTGCGAATTTTATTATAATCGGTTAAGTGGTTTAGGAGTCCATTGAGGACAAACATTGTGACACGAGATTTATATATATTAAAGAAAGATGTTAAATCATTATTATCAAAGGTTCCATACGTTGCGGAACCCTTCGAGCGCGAATCCTACTCGCATTTGGCCAATTATTTTTATTTCATATGTTTACGTTTGACTACATACTGCCTGACTTTTAACATTAAAACTTTTATTTTCACCACGAAGATATTTTCTTAAAAACATTTCTTCCAAATAAAACTGGAGCGCTATAAATTGAAATTAATTAATAATTAATTAATAAATTGAAAACTTAAAAGCCACGCTTTTATGACACGAAAGTAATGTCTGTTCTAAACGAAATCTTCAGTCGAGTGATACCATTGTTTTAAATTGAGCTTAACATTTGGAGAAGTGTTTGTTTGAAGTCAACGCAATAGTGTAGTTGTAGAATTGTGGAACGACAAAGCGTAAGAACATGACTATTTACTCGGAAATAACATTTTTCTGAGAATCACACATTTTAAAGCGATGCTGTTACACTATTTGCGCTGTAGCATTAATTGGGGTTTAACCAATTTACAAATTATGACATAGTGTTTAAGCTGTACCACATTCGTAATATATTAAATAACTAATAACAGTAGTAAATTAAATTAAGCCCTTATTAAATTAAAAATGCAACTGTCACCTGAACCATGCCATAACGCATATATATAAAGCCCATTTCACGAAAGAAGTCTCGCAGATACAGCAGCACAGTCGCATGGTCAATCAATCAAAATCCGATCTTCTAAGGTTTAAACTAGTTCTACTAATTTTCGTGGGACTTCTTTGATGAAAAGGACTTTAGTAGTAAGACCATAGAGTATCACAGTGATGTGATAATTATTTCCTTGTTTTTGGCTTTTTTGTTTTTTCATGCTGCTTGTCTGGACTAGCATTTTTTTTATATCCATGTGACGTCACCTGCCGGCTCCACCAGAAGACCAGCGCTGGTTGGTTCCTAACCAGCATACGCTGATGTGGAGCCAGTTTTTGACAGAAATATAAATTAAATTACTTTGACATAATTATTTAGTTTTAAAATTATTATGTTGTACTGAATGTTGCGTGTTTTGTTCTGTATTTTTGTCACAATAAAAAGTTGTCTATGTCTAATTCCTAGAATGAACTAATCTACAATTGCCCACGGTATAGGTTCTTTGATGGTCGAAATTATGAGTTAACTAGAACAACTGATTTAGTAGCCTCATAGCGTAGTTTGAATGAGTTCGTTAGCAATCATCGAAGTTAAGCAACGTTCAGCACGGTCAGTCTTCGGAAAGGTGACCGCAGGTGGTATTGAACTGATATGTAACGTGGTTCGATTGACACGTTAAATTGTAGACTCCGGTTGTTTTAACAGTTTAGCCATGTCAGAATCCTTCAGGCAGCTTAAAAACTGACAGCAAGGCTAACCACCCACCATATACGAACTTACTTAAGTTATTACAGATCAAAAATCACAAATCAATCAAAACAATAACAGCTGAACCAATTCATTGATACAAGTACGAGCCAATACTCGTACAATAATATGTACAGTGTTCGCAGCAAATATAGCGAACTGCCGTTGCCGCTGCCGCCCACAGCCCGGCCCATCGATCATTTAGCATCCCCCTGTGAATACGCGTCGAACTGCGGAAAATCATCCGCTAATTGTGTGTTATGTTTTCTATTTTGCGGGTAGATGAGCGATGGAACTTTCTGTTTAGTTGATCGATCGATTTGGTAAACAAGTGTTTTATTTTAACCACTAATCGGATGTTTGGCCTTGAATATAATTAATACCAACAACGCCTACAGACGTTTTGGACATAAATAAATAAGACCCTTCCAATTATAGCTTTACATTAGGATTTCCTGATGTGCTGGGGATGCCATAGAACCATTAATTAATTTTCATTCATTTTAGGTACTATCTATATAAGTATGTATTTAAAAATATGTATATGTAGTATATCAGTCTCTGGCAGCCAAATGACAAGCTTTGCTTAGCTTAAGGTCAGAGACCATGTGTAAGATGTCCCCTAATATTTATGTATACTCGTACTTGTTTATTTATTAAGTGTCTTATTGAATACGCACAAACACATAAGAGCTACGCCCAGAACAGATTAATGAAATTTATTATTTAAAGGAATGCAGAAATAAAAAAGTGTGTTGGCCTTTTAACAGTCCTCTGCTGAACATTGACCTCATAGATCTTCAAAAAGACCTGGAAGCGCTTGCATCCAGCGCGATCCTGGGGCCTAAAGAATTTAACACAACGGATGCGTTCTACGGTCAGCGGTCAGGTCAAACTGAACGCAGCCATAATATGAACAACGTTGTCGGTCAGGGCAATCGGTGGTTTGGTCAAGGAAACCGGTCGGCGGACCGGGTGATGCGGGCAGATCAAACATCGGCACTTTGTTATTTGACTGCGTTGATCAGTGGTGATCAGTTTTATTGTTGTGTTAATAAATTAAACATGCACTTTCGCTTTAAAATAGGACAAAATCCCGCTGCCCGTCTGCCCGCTGTCCGTCCTTACGTTTCGTTGATCGCACGGCTACAATAAATACAGGGTTAGTTATAATAATTTAGCATCCTTTTAGAGGTTTATTCTGTACATCAAAACTAACATCTATTGTTCTGCGACGTTTGTCAAAATTAAAAAAAAAACAGCTGTTCCATCCATTTTGTCGAGGGTTAACGAAAAATTTCAATGGAACCACAATTCGTTGAACAAAAGTTATTAGTTTTGATGTACAGAATAAGCGTCCAAAAGGATGCTAATTGATTAGCAATACCCTATTTCAAGACCGACAACGTTGTTCACACACCGCTGACCCCAGAACGCATCCTGTGTGTCAAATCCTTTAATGAGATCATCTTATCAGATCATCAGGTCTCCAAAACAGAATAATTATGATAATAGCCTGAAAAAGACATATTTCACTTTATTTAAACTAAAATATGTCTAATTTTCGCAAATCGAACGAAATAAAATACGATATTTTTTTGATATTTTATCTGTGACGTAAACGCTGCGCTCTAAGAAGGGCGGCAACTTTGGTGACGTCACGTGCTGGTAAACAAGAATTTCTCGATTGACTGTTGTTTGTGTAATTTATGTTTTGTGATTTCGGGGTAATATTATTGGATCTGTAAGTTACTTTTAAAGTGTTTTTTGTTAATTTTTTGATGTGAACTAGCGTATTTACCAGTATTAACTAACGTTATTTACTCATGAGTGACGTCAAAGACCAGCGCCATTACAGAATGTCGTTGTTAGTAGGATCTTGAATATCTATTCTTTAACACTGATTTTCATTGTTAATACAGTAGATCTCTCGGAAATATAAATGTAGTGTGCTTAGCATGTACTAACGAATAATTTAAAACGATTTCCGAAAACTAGTCAAATACCCTATTGGCGAAATTATCGATGACACAAAAAAATACATGCAGACGAACATGGAACCTCCTCCTTTTTGGAAGTCGATTAAAAAAGCAACAACTGCCTTATGCATTCACCAACACAACTACACAGACAAAGTACCTGTACATAACTTTTTAGTAACATCAAAAATTATCCAAAATATTTCGGCTAAGATCAAAGAGAGCTCGCCGTAACTCGGGAAAGTTTTCCTTTATGCTCACTCAATGGTCCTCCGTGAGTTACGACGCGAACATAAATTTTTTGAACGCCCTGTGAATACGTTTACACTTAGTTTTACTTTCCCGCCTTTATTGTCTTGGTTTTTCCATTTTTCGCTTCTTTTAGGTATGTTTGGGAAGTAGGGTATAGTTGCTGCTGTTTAATTTACAGTTCAAATATGTAGGAGGTAACGCTCAAATGGTTATGATATATTATAATACTAGTGGAGTGTTCGTATCGATGATAGAAGACTATTATTTAGTAAAACAACCGTTCTGTGTAACATACCGTTAATTACTGGCGCAAGGCACCCACCAGTTTAAAGAAATAATACAATAAAAAAGATCAGAGTGTCAAGTGGGAGATTTGCAAATCAAATCGAATTACTTTTACGTCGCGTTGACCGAGCGCGCCGTGCACACACGCGAGCACATTGACACACACGCTTGAGTTAGCCAATCACAGACGTTGCCGCGCTCGTGTTCGATCGGTTTGGCGCTCGTTGCATTACCAAAAAAAATTCTCACACTTAGCTGTTCAGTTTTCTGTACGTGACACAAGATGGCGCTGTGCCATTTCCATAGAAATCACATCAAACGTTAACGCGATCGAGCTCGAGCGAAAATCTCGCACTTAGCCCTCGGTACATAACTATTAATATCTACCTAACATGCAAATAGGTACATACTCATCAACTAGTAGATGATGCACCTAGAGAACGAAGTCGTGTGTTGTGTCACGGGCTTCAATCAAATATCTACAGAGCCACAATCCCTAAGTGAAAGTAGTAAAAAATGTCCGAGCGCCGTCATACATACCGACTTTGGATATTTACATTAAATAATTCACAATGACCCGTTTTTTCGGATCTTATTATATCGCCTAATTAGTGCATGTAACCGAGCACTTTAGCATCGCGCGGAGTTGTAGTCGGCTTGCAATCGCCTTATGACTTACTGAAAAGCCTGCCCACTAAGTAGTTTGGGCAGGGTTATGCCTCGGACACTTTTTTGTACGATTGTGACTCTATAGATATTTGCTCGAAGGTCGCGGGCGACATATTGGACCTTGGCAGTAGCGAGGGATTAGCTCCCGAACGTAGCGAGAGATCGAATCAGGAACGAGGAGATCCGTAAAAGAACCAAGGTTACCGATATAGCCTAGCAGATTGGCAGGTTGAAATGGCAATGGGCAGGGCACATAGCGCGGAGGACTGATGACCGATGAGATCGAAAAGTTCTCGAGTACAGACCACGTACCTACCGGCAAGCGCAGCGTAGAACGTCCACCCACAAGGTGGACGGATGACCTTATTAGGAGCGCAGAATCACGCTGGATTCAAGCCGCTCCCAACCAGTCTTATTGGAAATCATTAGCGGAGGCCTATGTCTAGCAGTGGACGTCCTATGGCTGAAATGATGATGATGAATGATGTAGTGAGAGTGTTATAGAGTCAGAAGTCTCTGAAGTGAAGCGAGGGGTTCAAGTTGCTCAAGACGAATATATGCTTCGTTCCAGTGGTGCGCATACTCTACTTTTTATACCTTCTGCGAGAATAAAAACCCAGGGACATGAATCTAAACATCGTCATAACCTTACTAATTTTACCTACTCATAGAAAAGAAAACCAAATCACAAATCGATTCGACTGCCTCTGTGGCTCAGTGGTTAGTGCCCCTGACTACTGGAAAGAGGCGTGGGTTCGATTCCAACCCAGAACAAATATTTATGTGATGAATACAGGTGTTTGCTCTGTTTCTGGTTGTTGTTATTGGTAGGTAATTATTTAATTACGCAGAAGACGCTAAGCGGCGCAAATACGCATCACTCGCAAGTGAATATGTATTCTCGCCGCTTGGCGTCGAAACGTTTCTAGTCCGTGGGGTTCGTCCCTAAAAAAAATATTTAAGACAATTTCGCCAAAGTTTGTTGACGCTGCTGGTGACAAGAGAGCTGGCTCATTCCTCGCACAGAGAATCTCTTTAGCCATTCAGCGTGGGAATGCAGCCAGCGTTCTTGGCACCATACCACACGGACACAGTATTTGTTTCCATTTTTAGCTTTTTTTCAGTATTTAGGTAGGATGTATTTATATAGGTATAAGGTAGTTAAGAATTAAATTTCAATGTTTTTTAAGTTATAAAAATAAATATTTGAATATAATTATCTATCTAAGTATGTATTTAAAAATGTATATGTGGTATATCAGTCTCTGACGGGCCATATCACAAGCTTTGCTTAGTTTGGGGTCAGATACTGCGTGTAAGAGGTAGTCTACGAGGTTATAAGGGCCTGAAAATGTTTAGAGTCACTAGTTTACAACGAAATTAATAGATAAAATAACAACCAGTTTTAAATATGTCCAAAAATACAGTCACAATAAAATGATACTGTTATGAAAATCATTCTACATCTTACAGATTAGCCAACATAAATCTCTGCTATCCCTTTCACTCGCCAGCTTTAAGAGGATAGAGAAACCGAGATAGACTGCTAACCCGTATCGTTGCTTTTCGTCTTCTAGGCGGGTGTCAATAAAAATTATCGGAGTTAAGTACTTATTACACCACACGACACGACCAAGGGGATCGGATGGTGTAATAACAGATAGCCAACTGTAGAGTAGAGAGCCAACTATAATAGCTCTGTGATTTTCTATAATAGTCAATGTTCTATTTGATGTCTGTTGTCGTTGACATTAGTTAGTTTACATTGATTTTGTTATTCATTAGTTATTTTTTTAAAATTGGTTATTAATAGAATTGATAAATTGGTTCGAATGTAGTATGTAATTGTAGATAAGTATTTCAAACATTGTTAATTGACGATTCTAAGTGCAATTGTTATGTCTACGGAATAAATGAACTTTGACTTTGAGTCCCGAATAGTCCGATCACAGATCTTGAGACGTAAGTTACGGGACGGATGGTAAAAATTGCTGAAACACCATGTTTTATTAAATTCCATTACATTTAACCCAGTTCATTATATACAACTATGTGTCTCAACGTCAATTCTTCTTCAAGACGCTAACGGATTAGCTAGATTTCCAAAACAAAGCTGTTTTTTTACTGTTTTTCCAAATATTTGTTGAGGAATGTTTAAGATACGACCAAGTATAATTCATTCATATCCAGGAGAAGCCGGGACAGGCAGCTAGTTATTAACTAGAACTAGAACAAAATGTAGTCTGAAAAATCTAATTTGTGTAGTTTAAAATCTAATCTGATACAGAGATAAACACACAAAAATGCGATTTTGATTTAAAATAACACATAATTATGAAAGCACTTGCCCGGAAAAATGAAGATTACGAAACGAGGTAGTTACGAAACTGTTACGAGACTGCGCAACTTGTTACTAGATTGAAGTTTCTGTGATTAAAATATGCTATCTGAGTAAAGTCTATTTCAACTAGAGAGCGAAAAACGTACGTTCACGCCATGGTACCACGAGAGCACCGAAAACAAACGATGCGTATCGTTATCCATACATTTATGTATCGTTTCCCTGTCGCTTACGCATTTACCGTGTTTCGTGGTACCGGGCGAGGCGAGCGACAAGGCCAATCAGATATTGCAAACCTGTTTTGACATGTTTCGGTAAGATTCTCATCCTCATTAGACCAGGAATTGGATAAAACTGTGGATTCATTTATCATAAACGTAACAGGCGAAACATCAGACAACAGCTCGTCAGACGATAGTAATTTTGATTCAGATTTAATTTAATGTCATTTTTAATTCGTTTGATTTTATTTTCTTAATCGTTTCCTTTAAATAGGTGATAATAATAAAAAATAGTTTATTTGGCACACACTTAAATCTTAAACTAATTACACCTGTCAATGTCAGATGATTAATTTACTAATGTGTAGGTAGATAGTTACATGTAAAACTTGTTCTACAGTTTTGAGTTAAAAAGTGATAATAGTAAAATAATGATAATTGTTAGGTAAAAACTGAAAACCTGAATTTTGATAGTGACAAAATAGTTGTTAAGTATTAAAATAATTTATTGATGCAAAAAAGGTTGGTCTTCCCTGCGCAACACTAAAAGGTCAATGTCCGTTTTTCGCTCTCTGGTTGAAATAGACTATAGGTACTAAAGTTTACCTGATCAACTGGATAACGAAATCGTCTCCTGTAATACAGCTTCAAAGAAAATTTCTAAAGTAATTTCGGTCCTAATAAACGGCTTAGAATGCGATAACGGTTCCCTGCTTCTCCCGGCTGTAATATTTTTATTATGGTATCAAAAATTTAATTTTTATTATGTTGGCAACGCGTCGTATCTAGATTTTTGGGGTAAATAAAAGTTAAGACTTCTTTTTAAAGACCTATCTGCGAGTTATTTCGTTTGCTTATTTCGATGTTATCCTTTGATTATACATCTGTCTACATAATCATATGTTATCCTTGATAGTGTTAGAGCATGTGCAAAAATAGAACCGTCGTCGGCGTCGTGGCGTTACGCTGAAGTAACAATAACCGCCTTACCACAATAGTTTTACACGCGTGTGTAAAAATAAAAACCTAGGGACATGAATCTAAACATCGTCATAACCTTACTAATTTTACCTACTCATAGAAAAGAAAACCAAATCATAAATCGATTCGACTGCCTCTGTGGCTCAGTGGTTAGTGCCCCTGACTACTGGGTCAAAGAGGCGTGGGTTCGATTCCCACCCAGAGCAAATATTTATGTGATGAACAGCAGGGTGATTCTGTTAACCGATCTCGTTGCTGAGGTGACACGTTCTAGAACCTCTGTCGTTTTTTAGACAGTTCTGACAGCTCGAAAGCTGTCAAAAAAACGATAGAGCTTCGATCGATGACGTAATAACGTGTGACGTTCCTGAGTTGAAACTTATGTGAAGTTCATCCATTGCTCCGCCGTACGAAAGCCGAAACGATACGTTCAAGATACAATTGATGTCAAAAGCAAATGACGTCACTAAGTGATACATTTCGTACGTACTTAGGGCATTGATGTGGGGGTGTCGCGTCGTCAGATTAGGGTTAGCTCTATCAACATAGCTATCTAGTGATATCAAATCTATACTGTACCAGCCTTTTTAATAGTCCACTGCAGGACTTAGGCCTACCCATGAAGGGTGATTGGACCACATCCACCACGCTGGCCCAGTGCGGGATGGTGGATTCACATGCCATCGAATTTCTTCTACGGACGTATACAGGTTGCCTCACGATGTTTCCCTTCACCGAAAAGCCAGTGGTGTGAAATTCCGTACATAAATTCCAAAGAACTCATTGGCACGAGACTAGGATTTGAACCCACGACCTCACGATTGTACGGCGGGTGTCACTACCTCTAGACCATTACGGCTTATGCTAAATCTATACGTCTATGCAGAATTACTAATCATATCGTAAGAAAATTAACGTACATACTTACTAATATTTTGAAAAACTAAACTATCCATTACCTTTATGGCTTAATTTTACTAAAGCTAATCAAACGTTATCCAATGCTTTTAAACAAAAATATTTGTGTTATTTATTTATTCGTTTGGGGACTTCGTCGGGCCCGCATAGCACAGACATTATAATATGTAGACACGTGTGGGATAGAGTTAAATTGTGCATACTCATAGCCCATATTACCCATATTATATACAATGGCTTTTCAGTGAAGAAAAACGTCGAGAGGCAATCCGTGTTTGACAGTAGAAGATGTGTATTGTGAATTTGTGATGTCCTAATCGCACATTTTATAGTCTTATTCTCATACCCCCTCACCTCGCTCTTTGCTTCTTAATTTTTTTACTAGGGCCTTATCGACCTTCGCGGGTAGGCTATGTTTAACAATGGACTACTTCAGAGGCCACAACGGAGCAAAAAGACCCTTTTGCTGTTCTTCCTCACTACACCTCTGATTAATTTGACAAACGAATGATGTATGTAAACAAGCGGGGAAAGTGAGATAAGTAAATAACACCACATTTAATGTTGTCAAACGCAAACTTGTTCTGTATAAAAAAAACTACTGAAAGAAAAGTGGTTCCTAAACATAAACTTTGATCACATCACAGACTTATCGTCTCATCCTTTTCATTAAATTGCAACTTCTAATTTGCCGAAATCTAATGTGTTTTCATTTAGCATGGAATACAATATGATGCATGTTATATTTTTCTTAGTTTGATTACAATTTATCAGTAACAATGATTCGGGCATGGTATAAACCAAAATCTTATAATTTTCGAATCACTTTAATACTTACTGCGTTATACTTAACTAGTTTAGATAGATAGATATAACTCTTTATTGTGTGCAATTATTCTATTATGGTACAAAGTAGATACTTATCTTAAATTAACGTCATAAATTATTTTAGATACCTAGTGTAACGAAATCTTTGTGTTTTTTTCATATCCGCTAAATAATAAGCATGAAAAAGCGATTTTTGAGAAAATCTCACAAGAAACATGTTTTTCTGGCACATTTTTCATTTGAAAAAGGTTTAAGTAATACAATGCTATTAATATATTAGTGTAAATTACAAATATTTTCAAATTTAGTTAATTTTATACAACCATAAACTAAAATAGTTTCTTCGAAAATTCATGATAATGATCAAGTGACGATACTATCCAACTCTCCCCTTAGTAAAAGCTATCACGCTTGATTTAATAATGGTAGTATTATAAACTAAAGGTGACAATCACAAGTGGCAATCATTTGTAATGTATGACAATCTACTACAAGTAGCCGAAGTATAACCGAAGTATAGCCGAAGAACACCGAAATAGAAACCGGTGCAATAACGATCGCAACTCGTCTCGGCTACAACAAAATTCTCCATAAATGACCCCATAGTCCTGTGTATATCTTTTGGCTACGAGTCAAGAGTGTTTTTTTTTAAGTGGAAGCCAGAAACACTCAGGGCAATCTACAGAATTTCTGGCGGGAGCCTACTCGGACTCTCAAAACACAAAGCCGACACTCATCTGACTCGTTTCGGAATGTAGCTAGGGAAAAACCTTTGCCCCAAAGACGTACCTACCGTAATACATAGTATCGTAATACCCAACGACGACAACAATAAGCATTTAGCTAAATCATATAGACCTTCAATCACAATAAGACTTCTTACTAATTTTCTCTATCGTCAGCTTATTTTAGGAAACGTCAATGTCAATGTTCGTATTCATTTTATGTCATATTAAATGTTTGGAGTATTTGAAAGTTGGTCCAGTGCGTTCAGACTATGCTATATTCTTTCTTAACCGATTTTGGAAAAAAAAGGAAGTTATCAACTCTACTTCTTGTGTTCCGTATGTCGCTAATAGTAATTATATTTAAATATTACAATATATAAAACAATCAGCAACCAGGCAGTTAGTTGGTATTAATAGGGCAATTGGCATAGTGATAGGTACGCCTATGCTTAATCACACTAAGGCTGTGTTTTCACCAATGATACGCGAGTATGAAGTTACTTCCTATTTTTTTCTCAAAAACGCATCAGTAGCTTTGGAGAAATCTCATGGCTACTCAAAGATTACCTATGATAGGATAGGCACATTAAGGCTTGAAACTCTCCAATGCCTACTGATCTAGCCCTTGAATTAGGTATAACATTGAAAAAGAAACAACCAAACCGTTTTCAAGTAATTTATTTATACAAAAGCAATTTTCTTTACAATAAAATATCTTAATTCACAGTTAAACATAATAAAACCTCTCTTACGTAAGCGAAAAAAATCCAGTAGGATACGTCTGTCGGATACAGTCTTATATTGTAACATAGTCTGAATGATCTGTTGTACAAAACGAGTCAGTAACGAAGCAGCAACGATCCTGAAACGTTCTAGTATCACGTCACCTACACAAACAAACATATCGTATATACACTTATGTCAGTTACGTTGTCGACAATTTTGAATAACAAATCGAAACGATGACTATCTTTATGTTCTCGCCTTTCAATTTTGTCTTCTTTAACGCCAGCCATCTATCCAACCATAATAAATGCTTTTTTAAATTGAATAATGTCGTCGCAAATCTTTAAAAATATGAAATAATAAAGATTTTAAAATAATAAAGCAAGAGAAAATCTGACAAATCTGACTTAAGCCAAAACCAGTATTCATGTGTGCGTTATTGTTTTTTTTTCTGAGATTGATGTTCGATTGCAACAAAATAAGGTTTTGCCCACAAAAATAGTTTATCAATTATTATTAAACTTCACCTGCTGGTTTTTGGGTCAAATCTAGTACTTCATTGATATTTGACCCGCTTTCTGTAGATAAATTAATCTGATGATTAGTTTTAGACATGTTTAATTCCGATGACAATACAATTTCATCTGATTCATTACAATACAATTTTATACACTTGTCCAATATCAAATACCTATTCATTCTTAACTTACTGGCAATAAATAGTACCTCCTTATTCAAAACCCTTATTTTAAATTCTATTAGATTGTCAAAAGATCAAAATTTTCTCCAATTTCACCCGAATTTAGATGCAGGATGCAGCTGCGAGTTAATGTTTCATCAGGCTATTAAAAATGATGGTCATTGGCGTAATTTCCTCGAGTATCGGCAGCTTTAACTGGGCACTGCGGGCAATCAGCTTCTCGACCATCAACGGCGACCTTTTGTCCACGGGCAGCTCTGAAACAAGTCATCAATGGGGTCTCAGCAGTGACCTTTCCAGTTCCCCATGGTTTCTGCTTCTACAGAGCGGGATCCGGCGGCTTTCTTTTGATGAACGGGCCAGCTCTCCGTGAGATCTACTATCACTTGGATTCTTCTGCAGTGTCCGTCCTAGCTCCTTGTGGTATCAACTACCACGGGGCGTTCTCCGGCGGCTCTCCAGTGACCGACGGGCCAGTTCCCTGTAGCACCTGCTACGGGATCTATTACAATGGTTCTCCCAAAGACGTCGGTCGTTGACTTTCTTGTTAAGGTAGCTCGCGGAGTGCGTACTTTTAGGTTTGGAGATATTTTTACTCTACAAAAATGTTACGATTACATTTTTTTTTAAATAAAATAATAATGTACTGTCGATTTTTGTTGGTTTCAATCATTTGACCTCAAAGTAGGTAAGGAATCTCAAGTCCAAACGATAGGTTGCTACACACATATTGGTACTGCACATCGGCGCTGTAGTAAAATCGAATCTATGTGGATGAATGATTCGGTTCGGCAAATGCCGAACGTGCTTTTTCTGTCTAGACGCCACTGATAAATATTAAGATATATTAAAGGTAACTCTGAGTATGCCCCCACATCAACGCCCTGAGTACGTACAAAACGTATTCATTGTATTACTTAAGTGACGTCATTTGATTTTGATATCGATCGTTATTATTTACGTCACATGATTTTTTACGTCATTAATTTTATATTGGACGCTTCGTGTTGGCTTTCAAGCGGTGGAGTAACTGATGAGTTCACGAACGTTTCAATTTAGTAACGTCACACATATGTCACACGTTTTTACGTCATCGATCGAAACTCTATCGTTTTTTTTGACAGCTTTCGGGCTGTCAGAAGTGTCAAAAAAACGAGAGAGGTTCTAGAAAGTATCACCTCAGCAACGAGATCGGTTAACAGAATCGCCCTGCAGGTGTTTGCTCTGTGTCTGGTTGTTGTTATTGGTAGCTAATTATATAATTATCTATTTACCTCGTAGATTACCTCTTACACGCAGTGTCTGACCCCAAACTAAGCAAAGCTTGTGATATGGCCTGCCAGAGACTGATATACTTCATATACATATTTTAAAACATATACTTAAAAATATGTAGATGAAGTATATCAGTCTCTGGCAAATACTGCGTGTAAGAGGTAGTTTGCGAGGTTATAAGGGCCTGAAAATGTAGCGTTTGTATGTATTTATTTAGCGTTAAAGCGTGCGAAAACAGTAAAAAACAGTACAAATCGCACGGTTAAACAGTATTTAAAGCTAGTTTAAATATTTTGTGGTAAGGCGGTAAGATTTTAATCACCAGCCAAGGTTTTTTAGCCACACTACGTGGTGGACGCGAGTACTGATGAAAACCGAATTGGTGTCTACCATCGACTTGGCTTTTTTGGCGTCTACCAATTATCAAACACTTTTAGTTGTACTAGCAATGACAGAGCAGTGTTGTCAACGTAACAAAATAAGTGAAATGGCATACGGGCGACCTCACCTACGACGCTTCTATTTTTGCACAAGTTCTAAATACCTATGTAAATAAATGGTAAATAATAATATAAATGTAAAGGAGTTGTACCTGATTTACAAGGAACTCGGTATTAAAATTCTAACCAAGATCATTTAGTTTTTCTAGGAATGTACTTAAATTTGAAAGCTCCATGGAGTAATAAAAAATAATATATAGCCCTGCATTTTTTTTTAAATTGTTATTTTATAAAAGTACATTGGAAATTCAAAATAATATTTTCTACGAAAATAAATAGGGCAAATAAGCACTTGATAGCCCTTTCCGGGCTAAATCATTACGCTAATGAATAAACAACTACTAATACAAGGGGTTCACCTACAGTAAACAGTGCTAGATCTAGCTCCAAAAGGGCTAAGGTGGCAACACTGATCGAAAATCAAATTAATATTCAATTTCCTTTTACATTGACATTTCTAATATACTTTTTTTTAAAATTAGCTTTGAGTTCTTTCAGATTAGCGTGTTTCTTTACGAGATATCCGTTCCGTTTCACGTTACATACCCCAAATATATATTATCGATTTTCTAAATATTGCAGGGCTTTAAAAATATGTTTTTATCAGATAATAATTACATTTTGAATGCTCTTTATAAAACAGCAATCATTGATCTGGTTAGAATTTTTATTTATTTTATACCGGTAACGGAATAAATCCTTTGAAGCTGTGTTTGTTAGTTTGTTTCTCTTTCACGTAGTCATGGAGCAAGTAAAAGGAATTATATACATAGTGGGTAGTAAAACGGTGTGACTACAAGTCTCACTATATGGCGGATAGATGGACTTCATTTTTAACCGACTCCCAAAAAGAAGGAGGTTTTAAGTTCGACTGTATATTATTTTTTGTATGTGTTTATCGATATTTTCGCCAATTTCAACCGATTAAAAAGCTTTTTTCGTACATTCGACGTCCCATTTAAATTTAATTGAAATGGGCTGAGCCGTTTTTGAAAAATCAGCAATAGTGTAAAAATTGTGTGTATCAATCTCTATTTTTTTGATTTGATAATATTATTTACAGAGCAATTTATTTTTGTTTGATTATTACACAGACAAAGCCGCGGTAGAAAGATAGTTCGAACTTAAAATAAACCGCCTTACCACAGAATATTTAAACACGCTTTAAACACTGTTTATCCGTGCTATTTGTACTGCTAAACATTGTCTACAGCGTGCGTAAAACTTTTGTGCTAAGACGGAAAGTGTCTGGTTTTAAAATATGATTCAGTTTTTTATGAGGTCTCCCCTTTTTACTACGATGATATATGATAGTTGTTGGAGTTTCTCTCAAAACAGGTATTTCTAGGAAATTAGGTACCTAAATCTTCTTTATGCTAGATTATAAATAATAATATCTGCAGAATGTCTCGTGGTCTCAACGCATTTCTTAAAATCTATACCGAATGCGACATTTTTTGTGACAAATTGCCTGTTATTCGTGGACTGTTGCTGGCTTTTGCCGAGCAATATTGTATATAAGATATGTATGTGAATTTTAATTATAGCATTTTATATTGACTTATGGAAATAATTTTATTTAATAATTGAATTATTGAATTTATAATGAAATGTTTAATGATTAATAATATGACTGTAAAATTAATTTCTATATTAAGTGTAATTGGCGTTATAAGCCGTACTTATTATGTAACAAATAAACAAATACTAAACAAATAAAATATCCTGGTTTAGATACCTATCTATTTGGCATAAAGGATAGTTACTGTGTGTGATTCCCCAAACTTAGGTGCATAATTTTCAAAATAAGTTTCTGTGTAAAATTCAGTTATGTAATGTTTAGCTATAAAACCATCTTTTGAAAGTTTTTAGGGCATAGGAGGTAAACAACGTTATAGGCAATTGTAATCAGCTGTAAAACTGTTAATACAAAGTAATTTAATAATATTGTATATTATAACCACAGATTTCCAGAGATTATAACTTGCTGCAAAGACTTCTAGAGTCAGTCCAGTCCTGGTGAAGTGAATTAAATAGCTGATTTTATTTCCCTTGATAGTTTTTGTTCATATTGACCTCAGAGCAAATAAAAAAAATCAAGAGAGAATGTTGTGAACAAACAAGTGAAGCCAACCAAAACTACGCCTCGCCGTGTACAGACATATACACACACATCCAGGTAACTATGAAACTACGCCTTAGCTTGTCAGTCAAACTATGGCGGCGCAACAGCGACGCACTCACACATGTATAAAAAACCGGCTTCACTTGACAGTTCAACGACGTTCCCACTGGATCTTTTTATTTGCTCTGAGATATTGATGTGTAAGATCTCTGAACGTCCTTATACTTTACAAAACAACACCTTGTATTTTAAGGTTATTTTTTTTAAATATATTTTCTATTTTATAAAAGATCAATAGAGCTAATGGCTTGTTCCAGTTTCCAAGACAGAAAGATTACTAATTAGTACAATCCATTTTTACCAACTCGTTAGTTTTTATAAAGCTTAGAAAAATATAAATAGTTTTCCCGAAACGTTGACTTTGGTGTCGGTTGCGTAATAAAATTTATTGACACGTTTGCTGTCAATGTACAGTCGTTGATAAAATGTTTATTGTTATAGGTTCTGTCGATCTAAACTAATGTGTCACAAATGCATCAATGGAATGAAATAAAATTTTAGGTGTAGATTTTTACCGACTTCCAAAAAGGAGGAGGTACTATGTTCGTGTGTATATTTTTTGTGTACGTGGATATTTTCGCAAATAGGCTATTGACAACATAGAAAATATACTATGAACTGTGGTAATCCTTAAAGAAATAGCCTGAAAAAGACATATTTCACTTTATTTAAACTAAAATATGTTTAATTTTCGCTAATCGCACGAAATAAAATACAATATTATTTTGATATTTTATCTGTTACGTAAACGCTCTAAGAAGGGCGGCAACTCTGGTGACGTCACATGATAGTAAACAAGAATTTCTCGATTGACTGTTGTTTGTGTAATTTGTGTTATGTGATTTCGGAGTCATATTACAGGATGTGTAACTTACTTTTAAAGTATTTTTTGTCAATTTTTAGATGTGAACTAGCGTATTTACTAAAGTTATTTACTAGTGGGTGACGTCAAAGACCAGCGCCATTACAGAATGTCGTTTTTGGTGGGGTCTTGAATATCTATTCTTTAACACTGATTTTCATTGTTAATACAGTAGAGCTCTCGGAAATATAAATGTAGTGTGCTTATTACTAACGAATAATTCACAATGATTTCCAAAAACTAGTCAAATACCCTGTTGTGAACCGATTTAAAAAAGTCTTTTTCAGTTCGAAAGAACCGAAACTACCGAAGTGGTCTCATTTAAATTTTATTTAAATTGTCGGAGCCGATTTTGATTAATTAACAATAGTGTACATGTCAATAGTGGATGTCACATCAATTTGTGCAAACTATTCGAATTCTGTATTCGGTGGAAGTCGGTGGTTTCATTTTTTGCGAATAATAATTACATTGTTTTGTCGGCCCTGCCGCCGTATTGTGTAAGCGTTTTGATGTTCGGTTTCGCTTTTTCTCCTGCTCGCGTCAGTTACTCACGCCTCGAGAGCGAGTGGGACGACATGGGAAGCCGAAAGCCAAAACGCATATATTAAAAAAAAAAAACTATTTCAGGTAAATTTACCCATATAAAACAAAAGACAGTACCTACGTGGTCTAGTGAGTAGAATGCTATCCTAGTATATGTCCGTCATCTATAAATAATGCTCATAGTCATAGCGTACTTTGACTAAATGTTTGACAGCGATCACCAAAGTTAGTTAAGCAACGTTTAACTTGGTCAATCGTTGAGTAGGTGACCGCGGGTGGCATTTACAACTGTGCGTTACAGTGGATCGGATGACATGTAAAATTGTAGGTTTCGGTTATTTTAACCGTTTAGCAAAGTCTTTCAGGTAAGATCTGCCTCTAGGGCAAGCCATTCGGCCTATAAGAACTGAATACTTTGTCTTGAAATACATCAAGTAGGTAATAAATAAATTGAATATAGCTAGTAATTTGTGTTGAAATGAAACTGAAAAGTTACTACATATAATCAGTTAAACACATTCTCACACACACACACTTACACTCACTCATATCATTTTGCAAGTATTTTGAAAACTGTTGATCGTGAAATATATTGTGTACACTATTCTTTGATTGGATTTTGTAATAAAAACATTAGCTAAATTTTCCAGCAAACAAAATTCTTTTTAAATAATATGTGTCTTTTGGTTCTACTTATATAATTAATTTGATTTAATTTTAAATTTATCATTGTAATTGTCACTAAATTCTAAACATTAGAAGTTCTAAAACATTGTATTTTTTTTTCTTTCGTTCTAATTATGTTGAATTTGCAGTAAATATTGCTACGCATTATAATCAGTAGTTAGTCCTGTACACGGAGGACGCTGCTGGTAGCCAATAGCACAGTTTAATTACTAGTACAGGCACCAGACAGACCCATAAGCTATTTATGTAATCTATGTTTAATTTTGGATATTGTATAATTACGACTAGTATTTAGGAACTTTCAACATAAGTTATATTAAATAGTGATTTGTAATTGGTGTCAATGAATAATTTATTTATTTATTTAATTATTTTTCGCAAGAAACGTACCACCATCTTACATCGTGTACATAATTCGAATAGTTTGCACGACTCGATGTGACGTCTATGTACATTCTTGATTTATCAAAGCGGCTCAGCCAATTGCGATATAATTTAATTAAGACCACTACGGTTAGTTTATAATAAAAGGGTATATCTTTTTTATACCTTTTTTAAATAAAAAATATGTTTCTAAATTAATTAACAATTGGCAATAATATCTATGAACATACAAAAAACATACAGACAGTATCTCGTCCTATTGGGAAGTCTGTAAAAATACTATCCAAATAAGACTTGTGTTCGCGCCAGTACTTCCGTATCCCACTCCCCACGTGGCAGTCAAAGAAAACATTTGTTTCTAAAATAAACCCCAGTTGTTATCACCACACTTCCTCATTTGGCGTTCCGTAGGTTGGGTAAATAAATATTTCGTGCCGTGGTCTGGCGCCGATGAGAATCGGCGTAGGAAAATTATAGTGAGTGATGGACATTGAATTATATGTATTTGTAGATCGAATCAGGAATGAAGAGATTCGCAAAAGAACTATAGTTAATTTTTCGGAATTTAATTTAAAATTACCTACGTATATCGATTGTCATAGGACAGCTTTTCGGTAAGGGAAAACACCGTCAATAATAGCTTCTATAGAAGACATTTTCATCATCATTTCAGCCATAGGACGTCCACTGCTGGACATAGGCCTCCCCTAATGATTTCCAATAAGACCTGTTGATAGCGGTTTGCATCCAGCGTGATCCTGCGGTCCTAATAAGGTCATCCGTCCACCTTGTGGGTGGACGTCCCACGCTGCGCTTGCCGGTACGTGGTCTCCACTCGAGAACTTTTCGACCCCATCGGTCATCAGTTCTCCGCGCTATGTGCCCAGCCAATTTCCAAACGCTGCCCAACCGAGTTGGATGACGTACGAGTCAACGACTTCAAGAACCGAGTTCCCAACTGACCTTTGTCTTATCCATGTTCATTTTAAGACCCACCTGTTGAGAGACTCGATTAAAGCCTTCGAGCATCGTGCTGAGTTCTGCCATCGACTTTGCCATGACCACGATATCGTCGGCAAATCGAAGGTGGGTGATGTATTCGCCATTGAAGTTTTGTTGAAGAAATTTTAAGCGTATATAAATCCACCGATCTGTACTGGGCTAGCGTCGTCGTAGACCACCCCCAATGACCCCCATCGCCCTTCAAAGTTACAATCATGTCCAACAGTGGACTTAAAACTGCTGATAAAAGATATTCAAACTTTATTTTCAGGTAATTGTGTTTATAAAACGAGAGGAGGTCATTGCACTTTCGTTATGAAAAACACTGACTAGGCGTAAAAACTATCGTTAAAACGCATTCGAAGGAAGAAAAATCAATTTTAAGTGTTGTAGCCCAGTTATGCAGCTTTTAGTTTGCGACAGGGATTCGAAACGAATGCAGGTGGATAGCTATAATTGAAATCCTTTCTTTCGAACCAAACATACTATCGTACTATAATTTCTGTTCAGTAAATTCTGTGATATACCATCTACTTGATTTTCTTCCCAATTTATAAATAAGTACCAACCTTATGAATCCTTATTTGTGAATTATCTTTTATCCTCGACTTCAGCCGCGTAATGTTTGCTTATGAATATAGGTATCAACCTATACAAGGTTATTCCTAATCAATCAGCCTTCTTATTCAGTACATCAAAACTAACAACCATGGATTTAGATAATGTACAAAATCCTTGCTAACAACTTTTGTTCGGCGACTTTTGTCAAACTCAAAAAAATGGTGTTCTATAGAAAAATAATTTCTAATCAATTAGCATGCTTTTAAAGGCTTATTCTGTACATCAAAGCTAACAACTTTTGTTCGGCGACTTTTGTCAATACTAAAAAAAACAGCTGTTCCATACATTTTATCGCGGGTGAACGATATTTTTCTATAAAACACCTTTTTTTGAGTTTAACAAAAGTAGCAGAACAAAAGTTGTTAGTTTTGATGTACATAATAAGCCTCTAAAAGGATGATAATTGATTAGAAATAACCCTGTATACTTTCCAATCTTTAAACTACCTATATAATTATATTGTTACACGAGCTGAGCCGACCCCATCTAGCGAGATAAGGGCAGGATGATGATGATTGTTACTAATATATATATATCTATGCAAAAAGTTAAATCGATTTGTGGCTCGGACGCTGCGTAATAAACGAACACTATCGGATTTATGATACTAAGTAACAATTAATACTATTGAGAAAATCTCAAAAATGACAATGACAGTGACAGCTGTCATTTGATTTTCACATTTGGTACAACGTGGGTACTCAAACGGATTGAATATGAGGCATCCCTTCGTAAGCGGGCAAGGCGAATTATTACACCCGAACACATTGTAGTGATCGTTATAACTTGTCGGTACTTAAATTAAGGGCTCGCAACTTGGAGCAGGTTCAAGTGGCTTTGTTCTACTTCAAACTTGCGGTGAAGGACATAACGCATCGATTAATTTTCTCACTGTTTCATCACTCTATTTCACATTTTCGTGCCTTGTTTCGAGGTGTTAAATATCGTGTAGAAAATAAGAAAACTTCTAATAATAATTGAGAATAGAGGTGAAAAGATGTTTGAACACCGTGTACGACACGACAACCTAATTAAAACCTTAAGAATGGAGAGGAAGGGAAAGACTGGAGATTAGGTATTTTTAGATCAAATTACAAATTAGATAGGTACGATAAGTACCTACCTAGGTATCATGACGTAGGAACTTAAACTGGGAGGTGAAAATGAAAACACTTGCGGAGAACTGCGAGACTTGTTACTCCAAAACCTTTCACCTTTTGCCCTTGAATTTTGAATGATTTGGTTCTACATAACTAGTAGTAATCTGAACAGTAAACTTCGCGACACATCTCTTTAGGTGAGTCTTACCTATACCTATATTTTGACTCGCTCTTGACCGATTGGTGAGGAAAATACAATAAGTACTTTGGTTTGGTTTTAAATGTTTGCCATGACGACGCAACCTTTAAGAAGTCCGGTAGACGATTGTAGACATCCGACGCCTGTGATGTGTTTGGACGTCTTTACGAGCCGGTGGCAGGGCACGCACAAAACACCCGCTCGCCTCGGCATGCGTAATCTCCTAAGGGGTATCTACCGTCTCAAGCGTACAGGGCTGCCTCTAAGATCACCATCGAGGGCAGGGTTAGGATTTTCATGGTTCGGAATATAGGCTGTGATGATTGATCCTCTGGCACTCTCTCTATGACTCTGGCACTTCTGACAGCTCTTTTCTGTATTATTAACACTCGTTCCAGCAGGCTTAAGATGCGCAATAACGAAATTAAATTTCTATTTTGATGCTATTTCGGGCTATATCGTCAGAAGAAACAGATGTTACACTGGTAATTTAAGCGTGCGGTTGATGTAATGGTATTCGTTACAAGATAAATAATATTGAATAGATCCGAGTAATAAGTAACACGACAAAATCTGATATCCTCATATTTCGTATTCGCATAATATTTGAAAAGACCATTCAAATTAAACTGGATAATATCGTTCGGATTTACAAATCTCTGTGATTGGCGCATATTCGCGGCGGGCCCCGCCCCGTGCCACTTCCGGACTTGCGGATAGATGGCGCTCTGTCACTTGAGGCAAAGAAGATAATTATAATAATACTACGTATGCTTGTGGGGGAATAAAATGGCGGACGGAAGATTCTTAAAATCATTTATTTATTTCAAAGTGTACATTAATAAATTTAATTCCGTTTTCGTGTCAGTTTTTGACAGTTGTGTATTGCCGGTGATGATACATAAAACTGAAACGTGGTATTTTACTGTGGGCCTTATAAATAAACTCAAGTCAGCCTAATGTGCTATAGAGAGGGCTATGCTTGATGTCTCTCTGCGAGACCAAAGTTACTGACATAGCCCAGTTGATTAGTAAGTTACAGAGGCAATGGCACTTAGTTTGAAGAACAGATAGCCGATAGGGCCGTAAAGTTCTCCAATGGAGACCACTGACCAGCAAACGCAGCGTAGGACGTCCACCGACTAGGTAGACTGACAATATCATAAAGATCACAGAAACGCGTTGGATACAAGTCGCTTCCAACCGGCCTAATTGGAAATTTATAGGGGAGGCCGGCGTTCTGCAGTGGACGGCCTACTGATGATAAATTGAATATTATTTAATTTCTTCACATTTCTGACATCATCCAACGACTGAAAATGACGATGAAGTTCGTTATTTTATTTTAATTTTAAGAAAATATTTGTTCAACCTTTTATTTCTGCGTATTTCGGCCTCAGAAACAATGACGAAAAAATACTCGTGAAGTAATGTCAAAATTCGACAAATTTCGCTCGCACATGTTAGAGATTGTCGACAAAAGATTGCTACAGCCAATAAGCACTCACGATAAGTCTTCATTCCGTTGCGTAGTCATGTTAACGTCACCCGAAATATCGAATTATTGCTTTATTGTAGAAATATTGAGAAATAATTCTTTAAATCGTGGTCGTATGCTTGCCCCGCAGGTCTGTAGAGCGCGCCCAGAACTCGACGCCCAGAACTCGACGCCATACTGTAGGAGAGAGCGCACCGATGTAAATTACAGCTCTAGACTTTGCTACCCGGCAGTATAGCTGCCAGTCGCCAGAGAGCGAATCATGCACGACCCAGCACACTATCAACGCGGCTTTCCCAGGTGAGCGCGCTGTCTAGATGAAAACCCAGAAGTATAGCCTTTCACTTGTTTAATTGCAGCGCTCCCAACCTCCACACTTACCTAGAGGTTTTTTTCTGTGTCCTGAAAGGTTTTAATGTATAAAATGATTCTTAGGTACTTACTTTCTTCACAATATTTCTTAAATAATTAGTGGCTAGGTACTTACCACAATGTTATTATTTTATTCACGTAACCTGATAACTTCTTTTTTCGTTAGCCAAAATGATTATTATTAATTTTCTGCGGCTTCCGTGTACAGGAACCGATCCGAGATATGCAAATGTTTAGTTGTAAAATGTCGGTCTATTTCAGGGTTAAAGTGCCACCAGTTTAAGACGAACGCTACTGGAAGAGCCACTATCGCGTGTTCTGAAGAAAAGTAAAAATATGACGTAACAAAATATAGTTCTGTCATTTGGCTATTTTCAGAAATATGTCGGTCGTTTTGTGAATCAAATGAACCTTATTTCAAGGTTGTTATGTAATATTTTATGACAGTTTGTCCATAAATGTCTAATTTTCCGAGTAAAATAAGCTTTTAAAAATATTCACACGCTCTGCAGCGCCATGCAATGCTCTAAATATGTTTTTTTTATGTTAACTTTATAAAGGATTCTAAATTAAAGAATATCAATAAGTAATCGTAATTTAGTTCTCAACTGAAAACCACGTATCGATAAGCGCGGCGTAGGACGACCTTCTTGACTTGTAACAAATGGTGATATGGATAAATAACTACGACTATATGTATGTACGAGTACGTATGACAATAAGAACTCATTGCTATATGACTATAATATGATCATTGACGATGTGGCGTTCTAATCGAAATGCTGGATACCCACAAGTTACAAGTACAGGACCACAGGTTCGCGATGGATGATAACCAATTCAATATTTTGAACCCGAACTGCGCAGTACTTACGCAGTTAAGTTAAGCCTATGTTTCATAGTGAACTTTCAAAGGGTAATACACAACGCAGAATTCCCAACGTTTGACCACCTCGAACCTATTCTCGAAATAGCTCCGAAACCATGCATGTTTGAGACCGAATACAATCGATAGTTGAATTCGAACTCGTTTCGAGTCATTCGATTTCGTCGGCGGGTACGAAACCTGTGAGATCGCTCCCACCCAATTACTCGATGCAGATTCCACAGTTACTTTAACAACTGCGCTGTACTACTACAAATAGATGTGAGCTATTCGGCAAATACAATTCGGGAAAAAGTCGTGATGGTCTAGTGGTAGTGACACCCGTCTTACAATGGTGAGGTCGTGGGTTCGAATCCCGGTCCCGTACCTACGAGTTCTTTGGAATTTGTGGGCAAAATTTAACACCACTTGCATGCATCCGTAGAAGAAATTTGAAGGCGTAGATGAATCCACGAATCCAGACTGGGCTAGCGTGGTGAATATGGCTCAATCACCTTCCATGGGTAGGCATATGCCCTGCAGTGTACTGTGTACTATTAAAAAGGCTGGTACACTACAGTCAGCAAATAGAAACAACAATTGGTAAATGGCATGGTCCGAGAAAGTTAGAGCAAAATTAGGATTCAGTTAATCACTTTTCGTCCTTCAAGTATTATTAGACCGAGACAACTTACAGCTAGATAAAAAAGGCGACAAAATTTCTGAGATTATTCGTATACGAAATCTTTTCATTTCGTTCATATTTTATGTGTGCATTTCTGTAAAGCATCTATTCAATGCAAAATCACATTTACAACCGACTTAAAAAGTTTAGATTATCCGGTCTACGTCGTATTATCCCCATCCCTATTATAAAGTGTAAACTAGGGAAATTCAGTACGTAGGTACTGGCAGGTCGACGCTCTTTGTTAGGGTTCCGCAGACAGATAATGGACCCGCATATCAACTTTATGGAGTACATCGCGATAAGCACTTACCTACGCATTATTGTAATATACAGAAGTGTCAGAGTTAAAATAAAGGGGCGATTTAAACGGTCAGCAATTAAGTTTTTGTACCTTCAGAGATGGAGTCAGAAAAAAGTATAGGGTATTTTTAATCAGTCTAAATAGACAAATAAAATTTTTTTAATAATATTTTTGTCATAACATTTTGGCGTAGTAGATCAGAAAATTTGGATTTTAAAAAAATAAAGTTAAAAAAAAAAAGAGAAAATGTTTACAATACAATATCGAGTTGTATGGGAATTAAGTGACGGAATGTTTAAAAACGAACAAAAAAATTATTAATGGACAAAATTAAATGTTATTATAGTATTGCTGACTTCTTGGATGACAAATGTTTGACAAGACTAATTCTTGATTGACATTTATTTAGTTAAAGTTATATAATTATGACATTATTTTATGATTTGACATTATTTAACTGTTTACAATATAATTATGACAATGTTGACATTTTATAAATCAGTAGTATTCTTTATTTTTAAATTTCTGTTTTAAAATTTTGCTCATAGATATGAAATGGATGAGATGATGAAAGAAATATTTTTTTGTAAGCGTGTAACTATGCTTGTTATATTTGTACGCCAGGATGGGCAAGAATATGCGTTCTCTATTCTCCGAAAATCGGTTTGCGACTTTGAGTATCTTGAATCAGAAATCCCATTTATTTATCGGAAAAGTACAAAACTATGCACCGTATCGGTTGATATTATTTTAAAACAACCTATCTACTATTTTTTTTTTATTTTTAGTTTTAATATAATGACCATACTACATTACTACTACATAGAAAGCAATTGGATCATCCACAGACCCTTGAAGGTCTAAAGATAATCCAAGTGCTCAAGCCCACTGCCAGTTGGCAGCGTGCCCAGCATGCTGGCAGCATTGCCACGCTGAATGGCAATGCTTATACGTTGAGCCAAATAAACACCAGCATTTTGGTCACGCGTCGCGTCCACCAGACGCTCAGAAAGACTTTTGAAAACGAGATGAGCTCCCGGCCCCCACGGACCCAAAGTCTCAACTCCAAATGGCTCAAATATGTAACCACTGCCGAGGTTAGCATATTTGCGCCGCTTGTGCTGCTCAGCCGAATTGGCCGCCGCTCCAGCCCTACTCTGAGTCTCAGGAAGATGTGACGGTGCCAAAGTATCGACGCAAGTTGCGTCCCATACTAAGGGCCGTCCACACTTCCATGGGACCAGCGTCATGCCGTCAGGCCTTTTGCCATCACCACGCGCCAACCCACTCGGTTCGAGTACGGCTGCGATATTGGCGGTGACAAAAGCCCTGCGTATGACATCGTTAAGGCTGGCGTGGCGTCCAATCCGACCAGCGCTTCTTGAGCAAGAGAGACCGTGGTGACCGAGCTGGTCAACTGCAGTACCACACTGACAGCGATGGGCTTCACAACACCTTGCACCCAAGCGTAAGCTGACAGCTAGACGAAATGCAGTTGGGTCTAAAAGGTTACCAGTATTGAAAGAGGGCAATGCTTGCAACCAAAGACCGGACTCCCATACAGAGACTGCAAGGATACGAGCGCGATCCGCGACGCTAGGACACGTGTCTAGAAGAGATTTCCGTGCTATTGAATTTTTTCTTGAACGAAAGGCGGAAAAGACTCATCTAATATCGGCGAACCTAGAAGGCGAAGAGAACACTTGTCTACCGATTTGATGTTAGGTGCCAAATCATTAAATTTGTTAAGTATCAAATCTTTATCCGGACATGTCCGGATAAAGATTTGATACTTAACAAATTTAATGACTCATGAGTCGCAAAAGAAAAGTTCGCATTTCGAAAAATTTAGCTCCAAACCAATTTGACGAAACTCGTCAATAAGAATTTCCAAATCACGTAGGACTGTGCTCGCATCGCCACCCAAAGTCCCGTCATCCAGATACCAAACGTTGAGTTTAGATTGGAGACGTTGAACAATTGGATGAATGGCCAGGCTGAAAATGACTGGTCCGAGAGGGTCACCTTGTTGACAGCCAACGGAAGATAGCAAAACATCATTTTTGTAAATTAATTTAGTGGGTTTGCCGTAGCATTGCCAAAGAAAATTGAAAAGATCGGGAATTTTGTCTTTGACCTGTGCCAACAAGGCGTCTCGATTAACCGAATTGAAAGCATTTTTGACATCCACCTTAAGCAACACCTCTCCACAATTTTGACCGAGAAAAGTACGAAGCGAATGAACAGCAGCCTCACATCCACCCCGCGAACCAAAGCCAAGCTGTATTGGTTGAAAAAGGCTACTCAAAAGAGCAACCTTTTTTCCACAACCGGCTTTGGCTGCGAGACGACGATATGTGGTGCCAACAGCAATAGGTCTGATGCCACCATCTTTTTTGACAAGTGCGCATAGGTTAGCGCCATACAAGACTTCGATAACGTCATCATTGACCTGCCCAGATAACATGAGATTTGCCAAACCCGTTAATTCTCTCAAGAGAGACTCAGCCACCTCACCAGAGCTAAAAGATAGAAGATCTTTTAGATGTTGAGGCGAGAGACCATCTAGGCCTCCGGCTGAGCCGCTCCGAAAAGAAGAAACGGCCGCTGCAATCTCCTGAGCTGACACTTCAATGACAACGTCATCAGGGTGTGGTGGCTCAGGCAGGTGGAGACATGCTGCCGGCGGATGCTTGTCACGGAGTGACTGGACCGTATCGGGTGTGTGGGGGGCAATAGTGTCGCTGGAGAACAGGACTCGTGCGGCGCCTTTGATATCGCCATCACTAATTTTGCTCTCTACTATTTTAATGGTAACCGAATCGTCTGTTTTTTTAGAATTTGGTTTATACTGCCTTGTTGGCGGAATAATGCTTTCAAAATCTAAAGAGTTCTCTTCCAATGCGCTGTACTTTACGCAATTTTCCTTTACCCTAGTGGTAAGGGATTTTTTGTTTGTTGGGTCCGAATGTACGTAAAGCACAACGTAGGGAAAAGTCAAGAGGTGTTCCCAGGCGACTAAAGAATTTTTAGAAATAACATTCCGAATAGCAGCAGATAAACACTGCGCAACCGAAAAACGTGCACCACGCGGGATGCGTTTTAAAACAGGAAGAGAACTTTTGAGTGAGCTAAGAACCTCCCAAAGCGGTTTGGAAGGAGCAGCAGCGCTCACGGGACTGCTGCTGGCTCCATCAGAGCCTGCAATAGGGGCCGAAAGTGTAATTTGGCTATTTTTATGGCACCGCGTACGGTGAATTTTGAGGCCTTTCTGTCCTTTAAAAAATCGCACTTGGGAACACTCTAGGCACTGAATCATGTCCCCCTGCGACACATTAACGTATTGGGAAACTGCATTTGGCCCGGCCGGGGCGCAAAATGCCATGAATAACAAGAATTATACTACAAATATAAATAAAAATAAACTTAGGTTCTATAAGTGGAGACGTCAGGACGTCAGACCGTGACGTGGGCGGTCTGCGCAGACTCGGATGGCGTTGACCTCGAAAGAAAATAAGAAAAAAAGGAAAGATTGGAGTAGAATTTGGCCCGCTAGAGCAGAAAAATCTGAAAAATAAGGGCCGAGAAAAATCCTGCCAACATGCGTTGACAGCAACTTTTTTTTTTTTTTTTATCAATCACCTATCTACTTGAACTTGGGTTGCAATCGTAGTATATACGTTATGATTTTTAATAAAGAAATCACTAACATATTTATTTTCTTGCTAGAAAAAGAGCGCACTATGACGTCAATGCCCGTAAGTGTCATACATTCACCATACTATGTTATGCTTTGTGGGAAAGAGACGAGGCATCCCCTCTTTATCCCTACTAAAATCTTTACAAGCTTCCATCCATCCATCAGCCGAAGGACGTCCACTGCTGGACATAGGCCTCCTCTATGGATCTCCAATAAGACCCAATTTACAAGCTTATATCTCTGAATTTTATTAGCCAATTTTAAGTTTTTTCAGTTATGAATCATAATTAATTGCAGAATTTATTAATTGTAATAATTAAATACCAGTCAACTACGCATTGTTATCTTTAGTAACACGTCTTCTCCAGGACACCGAACCATATAGGTAATTACTTAACTTTATACTTGCTGACCAAGGTAGAGTCACAGTCAATCATTTAAATAGTTACTCCTTAGAATACGCGTGCTCATTTATTAACGAGATACTCTAACACATAGCATTTTGGCGACACATTTATTTATAGTTTTATTACACAAACATTATGTAGCCAAATCTTACAAAAGCTTTGCAAGTTAATTTGCTGTGGCTTGGTGGATTCACATACTCCACCCAAGGCTAATACAACCAGAGAGTATTAGATGCTGTTATCGATTGTGACAATTGTGATTCAAAAAAAAATGACAGTGGTTTGGAAAATCTACCAAGCTGCTATCAAAATTGTCAAATAAGTATTAGGATTTGACGTTTTTTGTCTAAAAATCCGACAACAACCACCGAATCGAGATACTTGTCATGTCATGTCTCTTTCTAACTCGTGTCATATTAAATCGATGCATCTCTTTCAAATTTCTCGATTGACCACATTATCCCTCTGATATCTCTGTTACATACTCCATGGGCTAGAGCGGCGACTGAAAAAAAAAGCTTTGACTTTGGAGCGTAAGCCTTTTATCAGCAGTGGACTATTATAGGTTTAATCAAGGATTTTGCCATGGGTTCAATACCTGGGCAACCATGATAGAATTTGACATGGCGTTTTTTTTTTAGATCCATCCGCCATCAGCCATCTTGGTTATAAGATTATTTTTTGCAAAAATTAGCATGACCGACTTCACCCGTGTACAGAATTTGCGAATATTTCGCACGGATCGATGTAGCATTTTTCATATTATTGTTATTTATCAAAAATGGCTCAGCCGATTTCGATAACATTTAATTGGGGCCAATTTCGAAATATATTCAGAACAGAAGTTTTTTTTTCATTTTCAGAGTTGGTCTCATAGTAAAAGTTGTTTAAAATTTGCCATAGATGTCACCACTTAAAGCTCCGACACCGGTAGACAAACACATTGTATATATACGCGTCGAATTGAGTACCTCCTCCGGTCCGATTCGTCGGTCGAAAATACAAAAAAACCTATTAAAAAATACAAAAGGAACCTTACAATATTAGGCATATCTCTATCAATATTGAACAACCTTATTGCCTACAACGATTAAATAATTTCCTACAGAACCCAGAATCAAAGCACACAATGCTCTCCCAAGTTCATTATTTTTAACTTTGCAGACAATTTGACGGTTCGCTAGCGCTCATTACCTAAGATGGCTAATTGGTAGAATCTGCATCATCTAAAGATTACTATAATATATGTAGTTACTCGTACCTATAACCAAAAGATTTATACATAACAAGCAAACAATCAAGAAAGTAAACGTCCAGACAAAAGAAAAAAATCGTAAGTCGAATCCGAGAACGAAACCATTTTTCAATCGCTACACCATTATACATGTTTAAGTAAAACTGGCTGACCCGGCGAACTTCGTTTCACGCAATATCTTTTTAAATTATATCCTGTGTTATTCTGATATAAAGCATTACTACTGCAAAATTTCAGCTCAATCCGTTTAGTAGTTTTTGCGTGAAAAGGGAACAAAAATCCATACTTACACACTTTCGCGTTTATGGTATTAATAAGATTGTTTCTGTTAACTATTCTGTCAATTACAATAATACTTATGAAAGGATGAACCACTAATGTAGGTATAACGTGCGCTAAGTAAGTAAAATCTGCGCAAACGCCGATATTAGGGTCTCTTTTGGACGGGCAACTCTGTGCAGAAGCGGCACTAGAGATGCGCAGGCTGTGTCACCTTGACTCGAGCTGGGATTGGCATTCATTTCGATCTTTTAGTTAATAAATTTTAATAAATATGTACGGAATCCAAAGTCAAAATACACAATGCTCTCCCAAGTTCATTATTTTTAACTTGGCAGACAATTTGACGGTTCGCTAGCGCTCATTACCCAAGATGGCTAATTGAGGGAATCTGCACATCTCTAAAGATTAGCAGCATGAGGAAACTCCGCTCTATAAATGTTACTTTTTATGAGCTTTTAAACAAATTGCTTTGAGAGTACTGAAGGAAATTTAGAAAGACGCTGCAAAAGCTTCTGTTTTGGTTATATTTCAATTTTATTTACAATCCGTTCACAGTTACTTTACCTCTGACATGTGTCACTATCTCAGTGTAGTCTTTACACACCATCACAGGTTAGACAGAGACACAGTAACAAATGCCTAGGTAAAATAGACTGCCTCAGTGGCTGAGTGGCTAGTGACCTTAACTACTGGGTCAAAGAAGCGTGGATTTGATCCCCACCCAGGACAAATATTTATGTGATGAATATAGGTGTTCGCTCTGAGTCTGGGTGTTTTTTTGGAAAGGTATTATCTATTCTATATTCTATGTATTTAAAAATATGTATAAGTAGTTCATCAGTCTCTGGCAGCCATATCACAAGCTTTGCTTAGTATGGGGTCAGAGGCCGTGTTTAAGATGTCGTAAAATATTTATTTATAAATAACTGTGAACGTACTGTAGTCTTTAACGGCGACGCAACTAGTAAAGCAATCGGCAAAGTGCGAGTTGGGTTCGCGCACCAAGGGTTCCGTACCGTATGGAAGCCCCCCTTAATATAATATTTTATTTTAATATAGGTATTTTTTAAGGAAACATACAACTTACGAGTATATTGTGGATATCATTTCAAGCATAGATAGTGATTGAAATATGTAACAGTTATAAATATCAAGCAATAAAATCACGTTACAAGTAACTCTTTTTATACAAGTATAGGAGCCCCCCTTAAATATTTATTTTATTTTAATTTAATTGTTTATTTTTAAAGTACAATTTTAATCAAATATTCTGTGTATATTTCAAGTATCTACCTGTCGCCGTCATTCATTCATTTGTTTATTCATTTATCTGTTTGTTTCGTTATTATAATATTATGTTTTTAGTACCTATTTGTTGACATAGCGTTTTTACCCTTTGGGCACGGAACCCTAAAAATGAAATGTAAATATCTATACGCCAAATCATACAAAAGCGGATGCGAAGTTGCAGTTGCAGCTACGCAATATCGAATGCTGACTCAAACTCACATTAAGGCCGCATGTTGACCGGCCCCCCTACCGCCTAAAGCAATAGCAATCGTAATAGCAATCGTTTATGACTTCATTTTAGTCATTTGGCACCGCCTATGTGACGTTAGCCATCAAAGTTGTTCATTCAACGATTGCTTTCGCAATCCGCGCAAAGTAATTGATGCCTAACGTCACATAGGCGGTGCCAAATGACTAAAATGAAGTCATAAACGATTGCTATTACGATTGCTATTGTTTAGGCGGTAGGGGGGCGGATATAGCTCAACTTGTAGCTAACTTCACATCCGCCGACTCGTATGATAGCTATAAAGGATTTGTATCTGTTGGCATCTAGTCGTCATAGTTTCGTTTCTATACAAAATTACAGTTTAGGTACACTAACTCTATATATTACTCATAGCGTAGTTTGACTAGATGTTTGTCAGCGATCACCGAAATTAAACAACGTTCTGCCCTCCGACCGCCTAAGCAATAGCAATCGTAATAGCAATCGTTTATGACTTCATTTTAGTCATTTGGCACCGCCTATGTGACGTTAGCCATCAAAGTTCATTATTCAACGATTGCTTTCGCAATCCGCGCAAAGCAATTGATGGCTAACGTCACATAGGCGGTGCCAAATGACTAAAATGAAGCCATAAACGATTGCTATTACGATTTAGGCTTAGGCGGTCGGGGGGCGGGACGGTTATTCTTTGGATGGGTGACCGCGGGTAGCACTTACAACTGAGCGCTGTCGTGGCTCGGGTAGCACAATAGGCGTGATGATTGGGTAAAATAATCAATAGTATAATTAGTCCGTGACTTAGATTATCAAAAAATATTGGACACGTATTTTTTCTTTTGTCAATCTAACAACATATGACCAAGATAAACCCTGTCAAAGTTTGGGAGTGGGGGTCGTGACGTCACTTCTCTAACAGAAGTCAATACATTTGTATAACACTTGTGACGTCAGGCGAAACTTTGATGGGCTATATCTCCATCAATGTGTGTTTAATTGATCAAAGAAAAAATACGTGTTGAAAAAAATTTTTTGATGGTTTATCTGACGGACTAATTATATTTTTATAGTCATTATATCTATTGTAGCTCCCTGTTGTTTTAACCGTGTAGCCATGTCAGAGGCCTCCAGGCGGCTTAAAAACTCTATATCAGGGTGAGCCAACCGGCCTTTAAGAACTTATACTTACTTACAAACTAAATAAGTGATCTGAGTAAGCCGTTTACATCCGTATACTAAAAAAAACACCGGTTTTTACTCACGTATAATATCGCGGCTGGGCCGCTAGGAACCCGACCGGTTTCGAGTAATTAGTACTCCTTCGTCAGGGAATACGCGCGCTCCCATCGACTAGCGCGCACTGAGTTTTAATGAAGTGATCGTTTACATCCTATGAGACCTATGTTTAGCAGTGGACGTTATATGACTGAGATGATGTTAATAAACTTTTATAAAGTCTGTCTAATAAAAGGTGATAATGAAAAAGCGCAGCATATTTAAAAAAAATCAGTAAGCCCTAAACTGAGAGGGAAACACTTTCTCTCACTCACACGATGTAACTATTGTACCAATGATTACTGTTGTTATTAATTGTACTATAAATTGTTACCATACTGCGATTCTGATTCTTACAAATATTTGGGGGCATAGCAAAAAAATGTTTTTCTTTTTAAGCTTTAACTTGCCGTGTAAATATTTAATTATTTTCTATTTTTTTGGCGTAATTATTATACCAAACTGAGGCTTTGCATTGCATTCCAAATGAGTACTTATCTACTTCATTACGATGAGGACTATATTATGAATCATTTTGTTCAGTTTAGTTCATGGCGTATGTTTATAAAATGTTTTTTATACAAGGTTAAATACCCCAATTTAAAGGTAAATCCGCGATGGTGGTAGCACCGTGTGTTGTCATTTAAAAAGTTTGCGAAAAATTCGAGTATCAACTTTCGTTAGACAGACTCTACCTGTAAAAGTATTATGTTTATTATAAAATTCGAAATAAGCCAGTAAATGTGAGTGGAAAAGGAGAGGAAGCGTTTAAAGCTTGGACTCATAACCTGGATTAACACAATTGCCCTATTGCCCTTACTAGGCAATAACTGCATTTTGCTTTTTCCTTTTGAAATCCGAGTATTTTATTTAAAACGATATCACACTTTTCTACCAAAATGGCAAAAATATTTGATCCGTCCCTATTGTTAAAGATAAATAAAATTATTTTTCTATGCGCCTGCCGTTATTTCGATCCTGCAATGTAAGAGTTGGTCCGATAGTGAAAATTGTTCAAATATTGATTTATGAGTTTAATGATAGCAATGATATTTCGACTTGATTATGTTTAAGATTAACACCATTCAAAATCAATCTTAGAATTCGTTTATATTTTATTTCAAATTCCAAAAACAGAATTTTGAAAACGGACACGGGAAATCTGTAGTACAGATTTTTCATAAAAATAAAACGGAAAATCTGTACAGAGCTGGTATTCTGCATATTCCAGAGCAACAGCGTAAATAATGGACAAACGTACACGAATTTCCACTCGCATTTTTTGGTAGCGTCATAAACTTTTCGCATATAAAATACTCCTTTCTTGACTGAAATGCATCAAAATACTCATATTATTTATCATGTTTTAATATCATTCCATATTTAAAATGACATTATTTAAATTTTCGGAGAAACAAATCCAATTCAGTTTTGGCGGCAACGCGTTCGTATCACTCTGTGACCTGTGTAGAGTTAAAAAGTTTTGGTATAAAATATAACCTTGTTTGTTATGGTGCAAAATGAGGCCTTGCTGATTTTCTCAGGAAAAGAAAATTAAGTTTGACCTCTTTTAATCCATCAATAACGAGCTAAAGCACTAGCGTGCATCACCTAGATATTCTAGCTTGCCTAGATATCAAACATTACGAAAACTAAGCTAAAAATTTCAGCGCTTGTTTACGCTCCTAACGAGGTAGAAAAACTTCCATCGCTTATACGCTATACCCTAACTAAATACAAAAGCTTGAATAGGAGAAGCAGGGAGAAATTTTCAGAGAAAATTCAAATAGGTCGGATAATACTACGGTAGCGTGTAGGTGCAAGAAGGTTTATATCATTTCAGTGCGCACTAGACCGGCGAGAGGGGAGGACGCTTTCTCCCTCATTTTCCCGTAATATTTACGCGACTTTTGAAAAGTGAATTAATGACATTGGTTCTGAGATTTTATCGAGTGATTTTTATTGTTGGATAATTTTGGAGTGTGTGGTGGTTGGAAAGGGTGTTATCGGTGAGTTTCGAGGCTTTTTTTAGTACTAATGATGATTAGACACGTCAGGTAAATTGAAATTGGTATTTTGACCTTTCGGAAACGCTTTAATACTTTATAGGGTTATCCTTTGTGTGGCTTTGTCTAACCTACACTTTTATTACGTTAATTACTAGGTGGTTTAGACTGTTTAAAAGTTTGGTAATTATTTTAAAGACTGTTTTTTTTGGGATTTCAATTATGGACTGAAATTTAATTTTCAGTGTTTTCCGATTTGAGCGATTGATTTTTGTGGGAAATAATACTGAAAATTAAAAAACTTCACATTTATTTATTTTAATGTTTTGAGACTCATTGCATTGCTGTAGTAGGTACTGTATGAAAATAATTAACCAGCTTAAGTACAAAACTATTTAAAAAATTATACAGTTATAAATTTTCCAATGATAATATGGATTTCCACACTGAACCAGCGTGATGGATATGGGCCTTACAAGGGAAGACCTATGTCCAACTATTAAAAGGATATTATACAGTGTAATACCTAATATGAATTATTCGATGGTGCTTTTCCAGTCTTAGATTGCTTGGAAGAGATTGCTTTCCGCCACGAGACCGACAATCTGTGTGCTAGTTGTGTACACTCTGTTGTCACTACATAGTATAAAACAAAGTCGCTTCTTGCTGTCTGTCTGTCCCTATGTATGCTTGTATCTTTAAAAATATGCAACGGATTTTGATGTGGTTCTTTTAATAGAGTGATTCAAGAGGAAGGTTTATACATATAACACCGTGTAATATAACACATATAATACACCTGTGAAGCCGGGACGGGTCGCTAGTATCAAAATAACTGGTTCTGATGTACTATACTGTACTGTATCAGCCTTTTTTTTAATAGTCCACTGCAGGACGTAGGCCTACCCGCGAAGGGTGATTGGGCTATATCCACCACGCTGGCCCAGTGCGGGTTGGTGGATTCGCATACGCCATCGAATTTCTTCTACGGAAGTACGCAGGTTGCCTCACGATGTTTATGGTTCTGATGTTTAAAATAGATAATAGACATCGTCATAGTCATAAACATTTATTTATGGTTAAAGCAAATTATAGTACAAAAAGTAATGTAAATATAAATAATAAATTAATGAGCAGCTGTAAAGAGGCTTTGTCAAAAACTTACTCGTAAACTTGAAATTTCATGAGACTAATTTAGAATTTTTCTCTACGTTTTGCTATGAGTAGTTATTATTTTTTACGCCTATCCCACAGACCATTTGCTAGATGCTGGGTTTTGTTGGAATAAAGATGACGATAAAAGCCATATGCTGCCCACTTAACGATAGTTTAGTTCAGCTATACTTAGTTGATAAGTTGGAGCTATTTCAAATTCTATCCTATTTTAGAAAAGATCGCTAGAAACGACTATTTTTTATACTGTATAGATTTGCGTTTTAACCACATCTTGTGAGATTGCTAAAATTCGGTTATCTATTTCGTAGTTAATCACTAAATTGATCTAAGTATTACATGGTTTTTATTATTTTTTAGGGTTTCGTACCTCAAAAAGAAAAAACGGAACCCTTATAGGATCACTTTGTTGTCCGTCTGTCCGTCTGTGTGTATGTCAATACTCTTTATCTCGGGAACGCGTAAAGAAATCGAGTTGAAATTTAAACTATATACGTAAATCTATAAGTTCTTGCAGTTGTGTAAAAGAAAAGCTTCTCAGTTACCGTATAAAAAAGTTAGAGCCGTTTAAGTCGTAAAAAAACGCATATTTCACCGCTCACAAAAATCAAAACCTAGAGGGTACTTCCCGTTGACACAGAGCTATGAAATTTGGTAAAGAGCATTGTCTCAGAGTACACATATAGAAATAAATCTGAAAACTGTACGTTATTATTTGAATCACATAAAAAAAGGCCTCAAAATTAACAAAATATGGGTTTAAAATTCAAAGTGAGTAAATCGTATCATATATGGTATCATATAAAATAACTTCATTAGCACATGCTAAAACAGGTTTTTAATTATTTTAACAATATGTTTGTACGGAACCCTTGATGTGCGAGCCTGACTCGCACTTGTCCGGGTTTTTTAAATTATATAGCGAGCAAGTATATTCTAGGTCTACGTGCTTTATCCTCGGCTACAACATTAATTTCCATCAAGTAAGTTAGCGGCCAAATGTACTCGTAGCTCTATATGTATAACGATAAGTGTTTTTTAACTATACTTTTATTTTTCGCAAATTATGGCAAAACCGACTTTCATCGTGTACAAAATTAGAATAGTTCGCTCAAATTGATGTTTGTACTGTACTGTACTGTATCAGCCTTTTTAATAGTCCACTGTAGAACGTAGGCCTACCCACGAAGGGAGTTTGGGCCATATCCACCACGCTGGCACAGTGCGGGTTGGTGGATTCACATACGCCATCGAATTTCTTCTACTGACATATGCAGGTTGCCTCACGATGTTTTCCTTCACCGAAAAGCCAGCGGTGTTAAATTGCGTACATAAAGTCCAAAGAACTCATTGGTACGGGACCGGGATTTGAACCACTACCACTAGACCACCATGGCTTTGATTGATATTTACAATTTTTAAATTATTGAGTTTTCAAAAATAACTCAGCGGATTTCGATAAAGATTTCAATAGAACTACCTCAAGAAATACCCTTTCGAAATAAACAAGAAGTTTTTGGTTCAGTTCACAATTATTGGCGAAAATATCGATGAACATACACAAAAAATACATACAGACCGACATACATATAATCTCCTCCTTTTTGGAAATCGATCGAAGTACCTAGTTTAATTATATATTTCTAATATAATTAAACTACGTACTTAAGTACATAGGAAGCAATGGGTCATACACAGACACATGTAGGTCTAAAGATAATCCCAATTATTATTATATACTACGGGACTAATCGCGCACTATAATTACGAGATAAATAAAATCTCATCATCCCGACGTTTCGGCCGATGATGAGGTTTTATTTATATCGTAATTTTAGTGCGCGATTAGTCCCGTAGTATATAATAATAATGTGTTCAAATCGCGAAAGATTAAAAACAATATATAATCCAAATGCTGGCAATTTACATGGTTTTGAAAACTTTTTCTTAATCTTTTCGAGTCAGCGATTCGATCATAAAATTTATATTTTGTTATATGCTGTTCGACCAGTAACAGGCCACGGAGACTGCGGCGGTGTTGGCCTCGTGAAGATCTTCTTGTGCTAGGGCACAGTGGGCATTGTAGTATATGCTTTCAAAACAATATCTTAAATTAGAAAATTAAAGTAGAACAAGCTATTACTCTACCGTATACGCATTCCTATCACTTTATATAAAAATCATACTCTTCAGCATAGGAGTAAAGAAATTTACTGTAAAGCTCGAAACATACTATTGGACGCGGCTTACGGACGCGACCTAGACTATGAAAGTACACTGAGCCGTGCACACTATCGGACATAAGTCACGGACGTCACCTTCGGACGACCTTGAGCGTTCGGACGTCCGAGAGCTATCTGGCACACTGGATGTCTTAAGACTGTGCACGTTGCCAAGTCGCGGCTGTCAGTCGCGTCCGTAAGCCGCGTCCGATAGTATGTTTCCGGCTTTAAGCTTATTGCACTGTACCTTTCTTTTTAACAGATCACAGAACATATGCCTTCACGGAAGGTTATTGGGACATATCTACTGCGCTGGCCCAATGCAGGATTGTGAATTCACATACGCTACTGAATTTCTGCTACGAACGTATGCAGGTTTCCTCACAATTGTTTTCTTCAGCCAAAAACCCGGTGATATAAAATTCTGTACATAAAAGAACTCATTGATGCTGTATCGGGATTTGAACCTACAAAGTCTTGATTGTAAAGTGAAAGTTTTCCCACTAGACCACCACGGCTTCATGCAAAGATGCATTGCATCGTAATAATATTATTAACGTGAAACTTTGTATATAAAATGCTACTTTACGTCTCGGAAAAACAAACGGTTCCCCAGGGACAGAAGGCAAAGCCGCGGGTGCAGCTAGTTTCATAATAATATTTCAATGAGGGTAAAACGAAGGGAACTTTAGCATAGCGTACTACGATAGAGTGAAATACTTTCGGAGTAACGCAATGTTATAGAGATGAATGTCGAAGTTTCGAACTGCAAGCTTTTGGACTCATACAGGGCGTAATCATATAACCATCATCATCATCATCATCATATTAGCTATAGAGCGTGAACTGTTAGACATAGACCCGCCCTGTAAGTTTCCAATAAGACTGCTTGAAAGTATTATTATTGTATACTACGGGACTACCTCCTCAGTCTACCCGTGACCACGGTCGATGCAACTCGGCTGAAACGTCGGGATGAGGAGGTATTTATTTATCTCGTAATTTTAGTGCGCGTTTAGTCCCATAGTATATACTAATAATGTGTTCAAATCGCGAAAGCTTAAAAACAACATTTGCTTGAAAGTAGCTTGTATCCAGCGTGTCTTTGCGGTATAATTCAGGATTCCATTGGAACAATGAGGCCTTTGACCAAGATAATTATCCTTTGCTTGTTATACCTACTTGTGCAAGCTTTTTTACTAGTCCGACGCTGAGCAACAGGCTTACCCAGTAATGGCGATTGAGCCATATCCACCTCTCTGGCCCAGTGCGGTTTGATGGATTCACGTACTCGTAGCTATCAAAACGAAAATAGCGTTCGTTGAAGTGAAATACAACTGAGACCCCACAATATTTTTATATTGTACTTAATATGATCTACAATCTGATACTTTGTAATATTTGCACACTACTTCTAAGCGGCTGAATAAAAAAAGGTTGTCTGTAAAGTACCTCTCTATTTCTTGTTCCGCGCTCTCGCTTGCACGCTCGGCTCAGGTGGAACGTGACACTTTTTCGTGCGTGCAGCTGGCGTTCATCGATTTATAAGACTTTATCACGTCAAAAAAGTTTTATTTTGCGAAAAAAGGGTCTTTCACACAAAGTACTTAAGACTACTCAGATAGCGTATATAAGAGAGAAAATCTGAAATCTGACTACATGAGCCAATATTTTCCAAAAAATAATACCTCTTTAGGCAGGTAACTCCTCCGAGCCCCCGGAGATTGCACTGAATGTGAGGACCGAGTATACGACGGGGATATTGCTTGGCCAGCAGCATTATTGTTAGCCTGGGAGATAATGGATGATATCATTACTAGATGAAAACTTTTTAATTTACATAGATTTTGACGTGATAGAGTTAATTCAAAAAGAAAACCGTCGTGGCGTTACAGTGAACTAAAAATAAGATTTTAATCAGCAGCCAAGGTATCAACTACTTGGTAAACGCGAGTGTCGCGATGAAAATCGAATTGGTTTCCACCAAGACGTATCAAACGCTTTTAGTTGTACTAGCAATGACAGAGCAGTGTTGTCAACGTAACAAAATTAGTAAAATGGCACACGGGTGACCTCATTTACGATACTTATCTTTTTGCACAAACTGTACTGTCATTTAAATCGATGTACACTGGCTGCACGTCTGGAAAAGCATGACACATTATCACGTTCCAGCTGAGCCGAGCGTGCAAGCAAAAGCGGAACAAACGAAATAGAGGTACGATCGTTCTAAGCGTTCGGCTTTTGACGTATAATATGACATTATCACGTAAATATTATCATTCAGGTAGGTACCGACTTTAAAGACAACCTTTTTTGGCACATCGTTTACTTTTTATAAGGGAGGGGATATCGTTCATTTTACTAGTTATAATGACAATAGTTTCGATCGCGTTCGGGGGTCATTCTCAAGCTGATGAGTGCGCGGATTCGTCTCGCAAAGCGTTGATGCGGTTGTGGTGTGGAGGTGGGGAGTGTAACACTACCACAAATCCAAGTTAGTTTAATTTAAGAAACTATGTCTTGGTGTTAAGCATTTGCTTATGAAAGGTTAGTACTTAATACTCAGAATGCTGAATAATGCTAGTTGTATTGTAATGTAAATCCATTTTAAGACATACTAAGCCGTAAGATGCATTATACTAGTTATAGGATTCGTGTTTAAATTTTGAATAAGATCGGTTGAATTTATGCACTGCGCTTGTCGGTACGTGGTCTTTATTCGATAACTTTACGACCCATCTGTACTGTACTGTATCAGCCTTTTAATAGTCCACTGCAGGACGTAGGCCTACCCACGAAGGGTGATTGGGGCATATCTACCACGCTGGCCCAGTGCGGGTTGGTGGATTCGCATACGCCATCGAATTTCTTCTACGGAAGTATGCAGATTGCCTCACGATGTTTTCCTTCACCGAAAAGCCAGTGGTGTGAAATTCCGTACATAAAATCCAAAGAACTCATTGGTACGGGACCGGGATTTGAACCCACGACCTCACGATTGCAAGGCAGGTGTCACTACCTCTAGGCCACGACCCATCAGCGACACACTATTCAAACTTGTACCCATTGCCACCACATTTATATCGCAAACATAATTTTACATCGTACATTTTTTCACAGAAAATATTACTAGTAACCATATCACCCCATAGCTCTACGACTTTTCTTGGGAAAAGTATGATATGGGAACGCGCAAAACTATTTTCCTTAAGGCTACTCGGATGTTCGGGGATAACCAACATTTTTGGGCGTGGGAATGGCAGATAAGTTACCTGATGTAAATGTTACTCGGGAATGCATTAAATTCGAGTAGGGGAGGGTTTTTGCGAAAACGGTTGTATACCACTATAAGCCATTGGACATTTTGACGTTTTGTATAACAGCAGTGTTTTATAGTTATAATTTATTCATAGCGATCAAATTAACATACGAGTAATAACTGGGAGCTTATATCTATATAAGGTATAAGGATAGGTTTTCTATCTCTAGTTTCATGTCTCTCTTAATGCACATAATATATCTAAATACGTTTCGTTATTAGTGTTGATTTGAATTTTAGACTTTAAAATATATTCTTTATAAAATATTCTTTAAAAATATTCCGTAAATATTCTTTATAGAACATAACCATAATAATAAGATAGCAATAGACGTTCGTTTTCTCCTTTGCGCGAATAACTAAAATAAACATTGGCGTATAATATTTGATCTAAAAGCCTTCCTAAAATTCCGTATATAATATTTTAGCTCTTAAGTCTGTTCAGTCTTTACCAAATCTCGTTCAGTGGGTACAAAGTTGAGTGGAAACGAAATTATACACTCAAACGTCGAAGAAACTTTCGTACGTAACGTCAGCTTCACTACACTACAGGGTTACTCGTTAGTATTCCTGGAAAAGGGAAAAAATGAATAGAGCCAGATGTCTATTGAAACATTTTGTCGGTCAAATCACGAAAAGGTCCAACAAAAATTTTGATTTTGAGCCATTACATTTATATTCTATTTTTAACAATTTAATCCAAATATATAGGTATTTGTAAAATTTAAATTTTTAAATAAATTTATTTCAACTGAAAACATCATCACATATTTATCGTGAATCTATTGACACCGAACTAGTATAAAACTGTGTTTCGGGTGCCAAAGGCTTCTCCCAAAATAATACGGAAAAAGTAATAAATTTAACATCAATATTATTTTATACTACGGGACTAATCGCGCACTAAAATTACGAGATAAATAAATACCTCCTCATCCCGATGTTTCGGTCGAGTTGCATCGACCGTGGTCACGGGTAGATCAGTCTACCCGTGATACCCGTATTTATTTATCTCGTAATTTTAGTGCGCGATTAGTCCCGTAGTATAAAATAATAATGTGTTCAAATCGCGAAAGTTTCAAAACAACATTTAACATCAAATTAGCGAAACTAAAAATTAAAGAATAATGAAGAAAAAGGTTAATTTTCATTTTGCAAATTTTGATAAAAATAAGTTACTATTTTTTAAGTTTAACCAGTATGCAAAGTTGCAATGTAAGACGATAATATATTAAACATTAAAATATCAATGATATAGAAATAAATAAAAATACATTTTGCAAATCTTTATAGATAGAGGTTACTTTTTTAAATTTAACTAGTGTACAAAATTATTACAATGCAAGACAATAATACATTGAACATCAAAACAGCAAAAATTTAGAGATAAAAATAAAAATATAAAAGTTAAATAAATGTCTGTTGAGAGCCTTGTTGAAACTATATACTAAATACTATAAATATTATTTGTAGTAAAATTTAGTTGTCACTGTTAATTATAACGTATCGCAATAGGCATGGTGGCTAAAGAAACATAATTAGTCCATCAGATAGACTATCGCAAAATATTAGATACGTATTTTTTCTTTTGTCAATTAGACAAAAATTGATGAAGATAGTCTGTCAAAGAGCCGCGTGACGTCACAAGTGCCATACAAATGTATTGATGATTTCTGTAAGAGACGTGACGTCACGACCCCCACTCCCAAACTTTCACAAGGTTTATCTTTGTCATTTTTTGTTTGATTAACAAAAGAAAAAATACGTGTCCCATATTTTTTGATAATCCAACTCACAGATTAATTATATTTGTTTACCCATACCTTGACTGCCTCGGTGGCTCAGTGGTTAGTGACCCTGACTTTTGGATCAACGAGGCGTGGGTTCGATCCCCACCTAGGGCAAGCATTTATGTGTTGAACATAGGTGTTTGCTGTGTCTGGGTGTTATTTAGGTACTATCTATATAAGTATGTATTCAAAATATGTTTATGTAGTATTGATATACTACATATACATATTTTAAATACATACTAAGCAAAGCTTGTGTGATATGGCTGCCTGAGACATCAGTCTCAGCTATCATAAGCTTTGCTTAGTTTGGGGTCAGAGACCGCGTGTAAGATGTCTCCTAATATTTATTTATTTATTTATTTTACCTATTAGCATAAACTAAGATACTTAGTCTATGATATTAGGTACAAATATCTTGCTGGTGTCAGTAACGTTTTATGTTTTATGATACTAAAGACCATTTCATGTTGTTTTACAAGCATAATAGGTACTTGATTTCAAATGTGATTTTCGGATCGATGCTTATTCTTGTTGTTTTGAGTCTACCCGTGACCACAGTCGATGCAACTCGGCCGAAACGTCGGGATGAGGAGGTTTTTATTTATCTCGTAATTTTAGTGCGCGATTAGTCCTGTAGTTTATAATAATAATGATACTTATTCTGTTTTTTTTTCTCTTTTTTTCATAATCATTATACAACCAAGAGTTTTGTTTAAAATCCAAATTCGTCATATTTTGTTTTATATTCATTTTAATATTTCTCGTTAGTAACACTGTAATCTGATAGAGTTCTAATAAAAATATACCCTTAACTACAGCAGTAGAAAGGGTAATTAAATTACAGGTGTTCCTACTAATAGTAGGTAAGGTCGATAGTAACACAGTAAATAGGTAAACAAAATTCATACTCTTGGCCGAATCATATAAGTAGGCGTATGTGAAGTTAGACACAAGCTGCGGCAAACCCAATCAACGCGCAGCTTTATTTGAGCTTTATTTTGTCAGAATCGGATATTGCGCCGCTTGAACCTAGCTTCACATCCGCCGTCTTGTATGATACGGTATAATATAAAATAAAATAAAAAGCTTTTAATTTCCTTAAAACATAAACCATTTACATAAACATAACATTAATTAAACTATAGTATAAGGACCGCCAGTAGCGGTAAAAGCCTCCTCCAACAGCTTCCATTCCTCTCTCTTCCGCGCAATTCTGGACGGTATAATATACACGGCAATAATATGATGATGATGCGCATCATCATCATATTATTGCCGTGTATATTATACCGTCCAGAATTGCGCGGAAGAGAGAAGAAGAAGAAGATGTAAATGTCATCATCATATTATTGCCGTGTATATTATACCGTCCAGAATTGCGCGGAAGAGAGAGGAATGGAAGCTGTTGGAGGAGGCTTTTACCGCTACTGGCGGTCCTTATACTATAGTTGGCTATGGTCACACTGAGCTGAGGCATTTAACTTTATGATTTAGAAGTAAACTGCGAGTAACCATGTACGCCTAAATCATATACATAGAAAGATGTATAAATTTCTTACTAACACACTTATGCATTTCGGCGCTGACTGAGGAAGTTCTAAGTACTATAATGTAGTAGACTAGTCGGCGAAACTAGAACTTGGAGTAAAATGTTTATTTTATATTTGAAAACAAAGTTTCGTTCAAGAGGGGGGAATAATTTTCATCGATCTCACTCTCGCATCCGTACATGTGAGACGATGAAAAATTATGGGTTTTTTATGAAAAAAAAATCTATCATATCGGTCATAGGACGTCCACTGCTGGACATAGACCTCCCCTATAGATCGTCAACACAACTTGTTTGAATCTGGACATGGTTGGCAAAGGACCGAGCCAGATTACACTGCAAGAGAGAGAGGCCTATATCCAACAGTGGGAAAAAGAAGGCTGCGGATGATGACTGAGACTGGCTTTGAGGCGGCATCAAGCGTGTTCCTGCAGTCTTGACTAAATCTTAGGTTTTTGATATGGGAATAGGTTAGAAAATACGAACTGCATTATTGTAATTATCATGGACTGATTGATGCTTAAGGGTCACTCAAATATTACTTAAGCAGAGGTAGAATTGTTATTTTTAGCTCATTTATGATGATATAGGGGTGTTCTTTGTGATAAGCATTTCAAAAATCTGATGCGAATGCAAGATTTGAACCTGCTCCTCTGGATCACTAGCCAGACGCTCTCCCAACTGAGCTATCTGTTTAAAACCTAGTGTGGAAAGCACTCTAAATAAAAATATATCAATGATATAGGGGCTTGAGAGGCTAAGAGCTTTATTGCTTACTTTTGCTGACAAGGGGGAGGGGAGGGTAAAATCATTACATTAGGCAAGATGACTGGGTAAAAAAATCGTTATTATAATTACCTAGTCCGTGAGTTAAATTATCAAAAAATATTAGACGTATTTTTTCTTTTGTTAATCAAACAACAAATGACAAAGATAAACCTTGTTTAAGTTTGGGAGTGGGGGTTGTGACGTCACGTCTCCTACAGAAGTCTATACATTTGTATGGCACTAGTGTCGTCACGTGGACTACGGATTACGGACACACGTCTTTGACAGGCTATATCTATATCAATTTTTGTTTAATTGACAAAATAAAAAGTACGTGTCTAATATTTTTTGACAATCTAACTCACGGACAAATTATATTATTTTTTGTCATTATGCCTATTTGTATAGCCTTATACATAATATCTTACTAACACACTTATGCATTCCGACGTTGACTGGAAAAGTTCTGAGCACTCTAATATAGGAGGACTGCTCGACAAAACTAGAACTTGGAGTAAGTAAAATGTTTATTTTATATTTGAAAATAAAATTTCGCTCAAGAGGAAGGTAGAATTTCAAGTTGTATTAACAAATTACCAGAAATTATATTGAGAAAGAATAACGTTGTCGTTTCAGCTTAAGAACTGCGGGACACAGCCTCTCCTAACAGGGTGATTCAGAAAACGAGTGATTCATAACATTATTATAAAAAAGGATACAACGATATAGATTAGTTTTAAGTACTATAATCAAAATTATATTAACCAATTCGTATCTAGTAGGTACACATATTATCATATATTTTTGTTTTTTCCTTATGCATTCTTCTTTTCGCACTCTGTTTATATAAATATTAATTCTCATAGCCGATTTATTCAGCTGTTAAGTGTTATTTATAATACATATTATTGTTGTTTTATAATATATACATACATATTTATAAACATTAAGTATGCAATAAACACGATTGAATTGAATTGAATTGTGATAGAAGTGGCTTGTTTTTTCTTTTCTTTTCATAACTAATTTTAGGATTAGGCCTGTTATTGGCTATTTTTAAATATCTGTATAGTTAAGCTTAATTTTATATTTGTGCTGTTGGCCTGTAAATAAATAATTAAACAACTTTATGAGGTCAGCCCGGAATCCGAAGAAAAAAACTGTTATTTCATACTTTTTAAGTACCTAGCAATTTTGTATGGCACAACTGTTTTTTTTCTCTAATCCGGATTCCCATAGTAAAAAAGGGTCCTAATAAGAGAACCATTGGATGGGCGATGGGGCCGTAAATTCTCGAATGGAGACCGTGTATCAGGTAGCGCTGCGTAGGACATCTACCGACTAAGTGGATTGATGATAAGTATAATTAAGATCTCAGGAACCTAACCGGCCTTATTGGAAATTTATAGGCGTGGCCTATGTCTAGCAGTGATCAGATAGATAATATAATGAAAAAAATATTAGAAACGTATTTTTTCTTTTGTCAATTAAACAAAAATTGATGAATGACGTCTTGGGTATACTAGACCACAAATGAATGAATGAATTTATTTATTTGCAAGTAATAAAAAAGCCGTAGTGGCATAGAGGTAGCGACACCCGCCTTGCAATCGTGAGGTCGTGGGTTTAAATCCCAGCCCCGTACCAATGACTTCTTTGGAATTTATGTTCGGAATTTTCACACCATTGGCTTTTTGGTGACGGAAAACATCGTGAGGAAACCTACATATGTCCGTAGAAGCAATTCGATGGCGTATGTAAATCCACCAACCCGCACTGGTCCAGCGTGGTGGATATGGCCCAATCACCTTTCGTGGGTATGCCTACGTCCTGCAGTGGACTTTTAAAAGGCGGATACAGTACAGTATCTAAACGAATTTAGCAAATAAATAAATTCATTCATTCATTCAAACTTTTGACAGCAAGGTTTATCTATGTCATTTATTGCTTGATTAACCAAAGAAAAAATAATACAATGATAGTGTAGAATATGTTCATCGTCTAGAAAAACATCCTGTAGTAAGTAGACGGAGCACCAACGACGAGAAATCTTTCAAGAAGCCCTAGCATTTCTGTTTGAGGAAATGTTTTATATTTGGACCTACGCAAGTACCGAGAGAACTTTTCTTTAAGTGAATTCAAAGAAATAAAAGTTTGCGAAAGTGTTCATAGAAATTACGCAGTTTCGAAACTTTCGAAAACATTGTGTAAGCTTCTAAGCTTTGCTTGATTTCTTCATTACTTTAATTAACTTCATATACTTAACGAATTTCCTAATCAACCTTCATAACGGATGGTTTAAGATCTTAGGTAAGATCGGTCTTATTGGAAATACATAAGCGAGGCTTATGTAAAGAGGTGGATGTCCTATATATTTGTGGCTATTTATGAGCAGGCCTCTTGTCAGTAGAGCAAACTCTACGTCTCGGCGTCCTTTGCCAGTGTTTTCACCTCCTAGTACTGTACTAGCCTTTTTTTTAATATACACTGCAGGATGTAGGCCTACCCATGAAGGGTGATTGTGTCATAATCACTACGCTGGCCCAGTGCGGATTGGTGGATTCACATACGCCATCGAATTTCTTCTATAGACGAATGCAGGTACCTCAAAATGTTTTCCTTCACCGAAATTCCAGTGACGTGGAATTCCGTACATTAATACGTACACTTTCCAGTACGACATGAAATCTAGGTATTATCTCTTTATTTTGATCTAAAAATGCTTTCTGTGATCTTCTTCTTCTCTTTAGTTCTACATTTCTACTAAGTAAGTAAGTTCGTATAGGCTAGCCCTGGTGTCAGAGTTTTTAGGCCGCCTGAAGGCCTCTGACATGGCTAAACGGTTAAAACAACCGTTTTACATTTCTACTATGTGGCTATTAGGTACGCTAGAAAATCAAAATATTACACACTGAAAGTATATGTATAAACTTTTCGTGTGCAATACATGAATTTACGTCCTAGTAAATACAACAATGTTGTGTTTCAGCTCAGAAATTAACCCTTAAAACCACCCAAAACCCTACCCGCTACAATTTTTAAAATATTCAGCAAATCGTGCCTCCAACAGCAATTTCGCGGTAACAAAGTTACCTACAATAAATTCTTCCAGTTTTATGCAAAAAACACTAGATTTGGTCCATAAAAGATCGTCCGATACCGCTACGACCACATTATGAGCAGAGTGCAGTTGTAAGGGACAATAAACATGAAATATTGTAACAAGTGAGACAATGTAGTGCCAAATCTCGAATAATTATGTACTTTTTAGCTGAGTTTGACCGCGTTGTGTGAGGTCATGGAATGTATGATTTAAAATTTAATTAATTGTGAAAAAAAAATAAAGACAGGTACGAGTGTCTCATTAAATATAATTATACTTTCTACGGTCTGTAGATAATTATAATCTAATTGCTTTTTGTATAGTAGTATGCTATATATTGCTTTAGTTTATTTTTATTTTGCTGTAGTGAATAAAAGCCTTTACTTGCCCTATTATTATAAGGTTTGCGTTTGACCACATAATGCCTGATGTTAATACTGCGTGTTGAACCCTATACTACAGATATGCGGTCTAGGGTGTAGCACGCTTACCTAGAAGATACCCATTTACTCGGGATCTGAACATACCCACGTTTTACTTTAGCGGGAAGACAGGCAATGCGTTCCACATTGCTGCTGTTCGTATGAGGAATGTGGATTCGAAACGTTTGGTTCTAAAGCGCGGAATGTCCACCATAAAAGGGTGGCGCTTTGGTCGCGTCTAGCCGTACGATAGAAGTTTCTTGTACTCTTCAATCCCCATCATTTAAAAAATAAATTTGATTGGCCGGTTTGTGTATTTAGGATATTTTTCGTTCTTCAGAGCTGAGTTGTTAAATAACAGGTAAGCACTTAATGCAGAACACTTTTTCAGTATCGAAAAATGAGCTCCGGAACTTACAGAATAGTTCTAGGACGTATCATTTATTTATTTATTTAATTATATACTTTTAATACAAACTAATAGTCCGAGATCCCATCGCAAGAACATCCCGCTCATAGCATAATTAAATTTCAAAAAATGCGGCTACATTTCGCAATGCAACCTTATTTAAATATATTCTCCTATTCATATATTTACGTAAAAAATTGGTTAAACCGTGTAGGTACGCTATGAGCGGGATGTTTTTGCGGTGGGATCTTTGACTATAATTACTATGCCACTATGCGATACTACATAGTATTGAAATGTTTGAATTAACTAGTCTAAAGCACCTAAATATATGTATTCATATTTGATTCTTGACCCCATATTGCTCTACGACCTTTAACCCATTTCCTGTGGAACCTAAAACGCGGTCGTCAGTAATGACTAATGAGCCCTCAGGTTTTATCAACAATCTTACTATCGCATAACATCGTCAACATCAGCTATATAGTAAATTCACTGAAGGACATAGGCCTCTCCAGATAAAATCCAACAATACCAATTGGTAGCGGGTTGTATCTTTTCGAACTTCTTACTTATGTGTCCTACTCACTACGATGTCAACTTGGGAATTTGCTGAGCTATACCTATCGGCAACTTTAGTTCATCTGCTAGATTAGCTATATTATCAAACGTCTCGGTTGTTTTAACAATATAGCCATTATCAGAGGTCTTCGGGCGGATCAAAAGCTCTAACACCAGGTCCAGGTCCACTTGGCCTATACGAATTTACTGGTTCTATATTATTTACTTACTCTTACTATTAAGAACCTCCGTTATATTTGAGGCCTGATTCCATAGCCCTACGACCATTGAACTCGTCGGGCTTAACACGCGAGCGCTGTAATAATCCCTTAGATTTTGGCAGTTACAGTTACAGTTTCACTATTACATAACATCATCATCAGCCATAGTGCATCCATTGCAATACATAGGCTTCCCCAATGAATTTCCAATAGGGCAAAGTTTTATTATTTATTTCTTTATTTGTGTTTTACACTCTACAGACTCCGGGACTTGTACCTTTTATATACAATGTTTCGACTTTTTTTCCTAAGAAATATATTTTGCTAATCTACGTGACGTATATGCACTGAGCAGTCCTGCCCTCGCAAGCAGCACACGTTCACGACTTGACGCACGTGCCAGCCATCGTCCTCCTCGACCACGTTTTTGGGAAGAGGGCTCGCCGCCACGCAACGCCGCCGCAAGAAGAGGCGCCTAGGCGAGCCTGAGTGCTCCGGGCATACACGCAAAGTTTAGTGAGGCAAAGTTCGGCACGCTCAGTCTTCGGATGGGTGACCGCGAGTGGCTATTTTAAATGAACGTTATCTTGGTTCGGTTGTCTCGCTATCGTATCTCTACGTTGTTTTAACCATTTAGTCGTATCAGGTACTGTACTGTACTGTATCAGCCTTTTAATAGTCCACTGCAGGACGTAGGCCTACCCACGAAGGGTGATTTGGCATATCCACCACGCTGGCCCAGTGCGGGTTGGTGGATTCGCATACGCCATCGAATTTCTTCTACGGAAGTATGCAGGTTGCCTCACGATGTTTTCCTTCACTGAAAAGCCAGTGGTGTGAAATTCCGTACAAAAATTCCAAAGAGCTCATTGGTACGGGACCGGGATTTGAACCCACGACCTCACGATAACAAGGCATATCAGGTGCTTCCTATAAAATCTCTGACACCAAGACCAGCAACTCAGCTTTTACGAACGTCTTACTCTATTACTCACTACCTCAAATATTAATACATTTGAGGCCTGACCCCATATTGCCCACGACCATTGACCCGTTGGGCCTAAAACGCGGCCGCCGTAATGAGCCCTTAGATTTTGGCCACAATGTCGCTGTCGCATAACGACGCCGTATAACCGTGATCCATCTGCGGAAACATGGCGGCGTCTTGACGATGTCGTTATACTTCACTACTAGACGTCAAAATAAAGCGAAACAGCTAATTAAAGGAAATGGACTCGCAGATCTACGAGATGGAATATGTCGTCTTGATTTATTTCGTCATAAACTCTATGCTTGGATTGTTTTTTTTTAACGGGCAAAAGTGCCTTTATTAACTACAATAAGATTCAATACTACTTTATATGCTAAAATTACCTACACTACTACTACATAGAAAGCAATTGGATCATCCACAGACTCTTGAAGGTCTAAAGATAATCCAAATGCTCAAGCCCACTGCCAGTTGGCAGCGTGCCCAGCATGCTGGCAGCATTGCCACGCTGAATGACAGTGCTTATAGGTTGAGCCAAATAAACACCAGCATTTTGGTCACGCGTCGCGTCCTACAGACGCTCAGAAAGACTTTTGAAAACAAGATGAGCTCCCGGCCCCCACGGACCCAAAGTATCAACTCCAAATGGCTCAAATATGTAACCACTACCGAGGTTAGCATATTTGCGTCGCTTGTGCTGCTCCGCCGAATTGGCCGCCGCTCCAGCCCTACTCTGAGTCTCAGAAAGATGTGACGGTGCCAAAGTATCGACGCAAGTTGGATTGCTTGATTACAACTACGTCTAACGCCAATAATAACCAAAATATTTTTTTTTAATCCTTGTATTTATTTCATAGTGTACAAAAACAAATCACTTAATAACATTTCAATTTCTCTGAAAAACATAATCATAGAGCCATGTACTAAAATAAAAATAACAACTTTAAATGAATACTGCATCGTATTCAAATTATGAATATATTTGAGTAAGTTTTCTACCGAAAATAATACATACAATTGAAACTTCTTCGCAATGAACTGGTCATAAAAAAATATTAGGGTACATCTTACACACGGTCTCTGACCCCAAACTAAGCAAGTCTTTTTATCCCTTCTATAATGACCTGGAAGAAATCGCTTATAGCGATAAAGCCGCCTATTAGAAACCTATTGTTGTTTTTTAGGGTCCCGTACCTCAAATGGAAAAAACGGAACCCTTATAGGATCACTTTGTTGTCCGTCTGTCCGTCTGTCCGTCGGTGTGTATGTCAAGACTCTTTATCTCGGGAACGCGTAAAGATATCGAGTTGAAATTTAAACCGTATACGTATATCTATAATCTCTTGCAGTTGTGTAAAAGAAAAACTTCTCAGTTGTCGTTTAAAAAAGTTAGAGCCGTTTATGTCGTAAAAAACCGCATATTTCGACACTCACAAAAATCAAAACCTACAGGGTACTTCCCGTTGATATAGAACTATGAAATTTGGCGAAAAACATTGTCTCAGAGTACACATATAGGAATAAATCTGAAAACTGTACATTTTTATTTAAATCACAAAAAAATAGCGCCTTAAAATTCACAAAATATGGGTTCAAAATTCAAAGTGAGTAAATCGTATAATGTAAGGTATCATATAAAAGAACTTCATTAGCACATGCTAAAACAGGTTTTTAATTATTTTAACAACGTGTTTGTACGGAACCCTCGATGTGCGAACCTGACTCGCACTTATCCGGTTTTTTTCCTTATAATCTGTTTTTTATGTACCTAATGTGGTTGTCTAACAAAATATTGTTTGTATAATATTATAAATCCAAGAGTGTGTTTGATGGGTCGTTAGATTTTCACGCAGCAATATACGAGTACGTAAAGACTTGATTTTTGGCGTACTTAGATATAGTTCAAAAGTTTCTATGGGATAACACAAATATCTATACATGGTTATTTCTAATCAAATAGCATCTTTTAGGGCCAATTTTGTGCATCAAAACTAACAACTTTTGTTCTACGACTTTCGTTAAAACTCAAAAAATTTTTTTGTTATTCCATAGAAAAATATAGTTCACCCGCGACAAAATGTATGGATCAGCTGTTTTTTTTTTTTAGTTTTGACAAAAGTAGCAAAACAAAAGTTGTTAGTTTTGATGTACAGATTAATCCCCTAAAAGGATGCTAATGGATTAGGAATAACCCTGTATATCACGCGGACAAAGCCACTTATACTATGTACTATTTTAGAAATAGGTATATTTCGGAAAGCGACATTTAGCAGAACACAATTTGTTGCATTCTGCCATGTATGTTTCGCAAACATGTTATTTGCAGTGTATGAGTGTTTGCTGCATATAATGTCTCGCACGCCGCGTAAAGAGAAACCCCCTCTATGGATCTTAAGGGCACATTCGTTTTTGTAAGGTTGTTTTAAATGATACGATGAATATACGATGAAATGATGATAAGCCGTGGTGGCCTAGAGGCAGTGACACCCGCTTTGCAATCGTGAGGTCGTGGGTTCAAATCCCGGTCCCGTACCAATGAGTTCTTTGGAATTTATGTACGGAATTTCACACCACTGGCTTTTCGGTGAAGGAAAGTATCGTGAGGCAACCTGCATACTTCCGTAGAAGAAATTCGATGGCGTATGCAAATCCACCAACCCGCACTGGGCCAGCGTGGTGGATATGGCCCAATCACCCTTCGTGGGTAGGCCTACGTCCTGCAGTGGACTATTAAAAAGTCTGATACAGTACAGTATTTAAATGGTACGTTGTCCACTCTGATACTCCAACATTGTATGGCATTGTATTTTTGAACCAATTTTCAAGATTCTAAATTATTCATTTTTGTAAACATGGTACCTGTGAACAACATACAAAATAGTCTTGTACAGGTCGTTATATAGCTCGGGTAGGTTCAGAATACAAGATTTTGCACATCATGACGTACTATTGTCAGAAACATAATACAGAGGGTAATTAACACCATGAAAAACTTTTACTATGGGGCTAGCTAACCCAAAATTCGAGAAATAAAATCAGGTTTTTTACAAAATTACAACTCGGAATAAATAAATAAATAAATATTAAATAAAATATTTATTCAAAAAAACCTTAGTGCTAATAAACTTACATCTAATTAAAACAGGATACTGTTTACATAAACTTCATAATTATTTAAACAATCTGTGTACACTGGGGCACGCCGTGGTGGTCTAGAGGTAATGAGACCCACCTTACAATCGTGAGGTCGTGGGTTCAAACCCCGGTGCCGTACCAATGATTTCCTTGGAATTTATGTACGGAATTTCACACTACTGGCACTGGCTTTTCGGTAAAGGAAAACATCGTGAGGCAACCTGCATATGTCCGTAGAAGAAATTCGATGGCGTATGTGAATCCACTAACCCGCACTGGGCCAGCGTGGTGGATTTGGCCCAATCACCCTTCGTAGGTAGGCCTGCGTCCTGCAATGGACTAATAAAAAAGCTGATACAGTACAGTACACTGGGGCCCACACTAGGGTAGCCTGTGTCGTGGGATTATATAAATTATTGTATGAAATGATTTGTACGGACCAAATGTATGAAACAACTGATAGTAAAAGTTGTTCATAATGATGTTCTGAATCACCTCCTTTCTGCTTAGTACACCAGTTCTGGCGAACCCTATATTTGAGATGAAAATTACATTGAGATTTACCAAGAAATATTTATGCACAATGCACAAGTTATTTTTTTAAAATGACAATACTACACTACTACTACATAGAAAGCAATTGGATCATCCACAGACCCTTGAACAAGTTATTGAACTTAGAATAGTAACATTTACTTTGATTTTGTCTTCTTGGTTATTAATATACAAAGTGATCACTTATGTAGATCTTGACGACGTATTTTTGATGTGCTCCATCTGGAGCAAACATAGCCACGTTTTGACGATGTCGTTATACTTGAGTACTGGACGTCAAAATAAAGCGAAACAGCTAATTAAAGGAAACTAGCTTTTGTAGAGTCTTGATGAAATGGTTCGCTGTCCACTACGATACTGTTGCTGTTACACTACTTTTCTGACAAAGTAAGTACAAAGTAAGCAGAGAGTTTGATTTCCGAGCAATTATTCAGATGAAAATTTCAAATATCATTGTCTGTTTTGGATCTAGGTGTTAGTTGTCACCTACAACTATTATGAACAAGATTATTTTTTGCAAAAATTTGCATGACCGACTTCACCCGTGTACAGAATTCGCGAATATTTTGCACGGATCAATGGAGCATATTTCACACTATTGTTGATTTATCAAAAATGGCTCAGCCGATTTCGATAAAATTTAAATGGGACCAATTTCGAAGTATACTCTTTCTTATCTAATAAAATTACTGAAATGGGACCACTACGAAAAAAGTTGTGCGTGGTTATACATAAAAAAAAAATATAAACGCGTCGAATTGTATACCTCCTCCGGTGGTTCGTCGGTCAAAAAACTATCTTCCGGCTGATACTTTCTAAAGTTATTTTTGAACGGTTAGATTTTTTGCGAAACAGGTAGGTACTAGTATTTTAAATCAGGTTCTGGTTCTAAAGTTATAAGCTATAGCCATTTATGCTTACCAATTGCTAATTTACTGCGGATCGTTTAAGCTACGCCGTTACAAGATACGGAAACACTAGCCTTTGTAGCCACTTTTGGCAAACATTAAAAAAGAAATTAACTTTATTGTTGATAGTATATTTTTATTCAACAACAGTGGTTTTAGTTCTTAAGGCCCTTCGCACACGGCGTCGTAGCAGTACGCGCGTAGTACGAGAGCAATACGAGCGTGTATATACATGTTCAAACAAGTACGCACACGGAGCCGTGCCTCCTACGATACGACTACGGTACGCGTTTGATTCTTATGTCTTACACAAATGTTCCTTATCCTATCATCCCCTATTTACTACAGGACGAGTAGAAAGACGCCTCACTACCACTTTTTTCCATTGATACGTACGAAGCTACCGTAAGGTAATAATTATATATTCTGTGACGAAGTGGAGTGACTCAATATTTCTGATTTTACCGCCAGGGTGTGGAACAGTCCTTCTGCTTCCCTGTTTTCTAAGAGATAATAATCTAAAGCTTTTCAAGATCAGAGTGTATAGGATTTTTCTAAGTCTGCCTGCTTGAATCTTCGACCACAAAGTCACTTACCATCGGCGAGTTGGTGGTCAAGTGTGGACTTATTCGCGTTAAAAAAGAATTGGCTTTATTAGGGTGGCCTTTAGTTGGTATTTTTACCGACTTCCAAAAAGGAGGAGGTACTATATGTTCATCTATATGTATTTTTTTTGTGAACCGATTTAGAAAAATCTTTTTTAGTTCGAAAGATTATACTTCCGTGGTACTCTTTCGAACGGAATATTTATTATATTAGGTTTCAAATAAAAATTTGTTTTTGTTTTAGGTTTATACAGATTCACAACATAAATGGGTTAAAAACTGAAATTTGCTAGCCATCCGGCCTATAATATAACTTCCTTATCTACTTATTTTGCGCACCCGATAAGCCCACTCGCCTAACAGCACCCCTCTTTTCCCGACGCTGGTCCAAAAAGGCCGCCGCAAGCTAAACATCCCGCCTGCCGTAAGCTTTCATTCATTACGCCCCTAAATTGTACATTCACAATGCGAACTTACCATAATTCCACAATAATTTTGCGCTTAGCGCCACAAAAGCGTTTTTCCTCCCAAATTACCTGAGTGATGCCAAGTGAGCTGTTACTGCGACCTACATTTTTGTGTGGAACCGGCTTAACGCACCTTAGCAACAGTAAGGATATAAAATAATTTTTAATTCTAAAGTGCTTTCCACACTAAGTTTATCTCAAAGAGTTATTTTTGTGATAACCAATTCAAAAATTTGTCACAACGCAGGTCTCGAACCTGCCTCTCTCGGATCACTAGCCCGATGCTCTCCCAACTGAGCTATTTGGTAAAAAGAAGGTAGCGAATTTTAATAGTAGCTAAAATAGTAGCCAGTCTATCTTGGAAAAGTTTGTAAAATGCAAAGATTTGGAACGAGATTTTATATCCTCTGCACATCGTTAGCTGCGGTGACTTTGACTTCCCAACAAAGTCTTCACGTATTAATGGCTTTCACCAGTTACTCCTTAAAGCTATGTATAGAGCTCTCTAAGTATAGATACTCTGTAAAGCTAATGAAGGCAATTTTGGGCCGCGGCTACCTTGGCTAGAGGCAGCGCAACTGGAGACGCGATTCTCAGTCGCGACGCGAGGCACGCCGCGCCTTGAGCTAGAAAAAGATGGAAGAAAACAAGCCTCAGTCCACCTCAAGATCAGTAGAAGCTCTTCTTCTTCTTTTTTGTTTGGCGTCGCATTGTTGTGCATTTGCCAGTGTCAAGTTTTATGTTTTAATAATTTTTGATATTTTATCAAAATATTCACTGTCGTAGTCACGTTATAGTCCAATAAAGTCGCAGTCAAGTCCAAACGTAGTCCAAGTCATACCTCAGTAAAACAGTTGACACTTTACTAGAGGCGTCTATGGAGTTTTGGTAACAACACAGAACGACATGATACGAGTACGTCACATTATATCACTTGCCTACACTCATGCACGTAAATCAGCTCATAATCAACGAAATACCACAATTTTTCACTAATTATCACTGATAAAAACACAAGTATAACAAAACAATAAAATGAAGCGACATGACTTTTCCGCGTTCCCGCCAAAACTCGAAGTAGAGGCTCAAGCCTGCTCAAATTGATACATAACACAATCATACGCAGTTCATCATCCAGAGGAAGATTGCTGGAAAGAGAAGTGCTGGCAGAAGGCGGAACTCATGGTTAAAGAACCTGCGAGACTGGTTCGGGTGCAGTACAATACAGTACAATTTATTTATTGGTAACTTCAGTTCATACTACCTAATAATAATTCCTAATTTTATATAAAACTTATATATTACATATAACATTTAATTTAACTACATTTAGTTTAACATTGTATAAAAAAAACAATCATAATTAGAAACAGATTGTTATCACAATTTTAAAATACGTAATATTATCAATTATGTTTATTGTTAAAAATATAAATATAGACGTTGTCAGATCCATTTTGCAATGATAATTCACAATACTACTTCTTTTAATTTTAACAATCGTTTACTGTAAAAACTGTTAGGTCAATAGCCATGTTTTTAATTTCATTTTAAACGACATGACGAGGTGCAGGTGAAGGTCCACCTCATTATTTAGATCAGCAGCTTCAAAAATTACAATTGTCCTAATGTTCTCCATCAAATCTCCGATGGGAGTGGAACTACAAGAAGATTCAGACGCCGCGCACGAGGCCGTTGCATCTGACGTCACGTACCGGTCTCAGCAGAATACCAGCGCTGATTGTCCACAATCAGCAATTCACGCTGAGTTAGGACCGGTTTTCGTAGCATGCCGTACGCGCTTGCTGCACAACTCCTGTCTCTCATGTTTGTTGTTTGCTCGTGTTTTTCTTGTTATTAGCTGTAAATATTCATGCATGTCACGAAATAAAATAAGCGTTCTTGTTCTTGTATTGCTTTCTTGGTTGGCAAAGGAATGCCCCTACTGTGGTAAGGGATATTTTTGCTCGCACACGGCAGATTAACGACAGTACAGCTCGGTATGTAAATGCGCGTATCGTGGCGCGCCAGCGAGTGTTTGTGCGCCGAATATTGTCCAACGCACGATAGTGGGCGAATTGATTCGATTTCATGTGCATCTGTGAGACGGAGCGTGAACTGATGCCCATTTTATTTTAAAACCTATCGGGAAAGTGTGGTTCATAAATAACGCTTCACGGTCGCTTTGCGATAGAATTTGAGGTTGCCATGGAATACACTCATTGACTAGGCCTATTTAACAGTGTGACATGACTGTGCGTGTAACCTAAGTAGATATAAGATCTAATAATTGTTTATAGGCATGATAACTAAAAAAATAATAACTAGTCTGTCAGATAGACTATCAAAAAATATTAGACACGTAATTTTTCTTTTGTCAATTAAACAAAAATTGTTAAAGATACAGCCCGTCAAAGTTCCACGTGACGTCACAAGTGCCATACAAATGTATAGACTCTGTGAGAGAGGTGACGTCACGATCCCCACTCCTAAACTTTGAAAAGGTTTATCTTTGTCATTTGTTGTTAGATTGACAAAAGAAAAAAATACGTGTCCAATATTTTTTTAAATCCACTCACGGCTTAGTTATAATAATGATTTTTTACCCAGTCATCATGCCTATTGTCAATACTATTGTATACAAGTACCGACTTAAGATTTTGCTGAAATAAATAAATATCTATATATCTAGGACAATACTCATCTAGATTCTGTCTATATCAAAGAGCCGATTAAAAATATGCGTTCGTTGCATTGGAATTGAAGCGTACAAAGTTGGCGGATTGATTTTTATAGCAAAAAATACCGATCGGAGGTGATCGCAGTACCATAGAAATTCATACAAAGCAACAAATCGGTGTGCGGAACACCGTACCTCCGCTTCGATTCCAATCCAATAGATGCGTATAGTATAAAATAATACTCTAGAGTTCTCTTTTAACCTATACTATTTCGTCGAGAGTTAATGGAATTTGTGTCGCTGTTGCTATTGTAGGGGAAGAAAAAGAAGCAAAGGATTCCAGGAATGTTGCTGAAAGAAACATGCTAGGTACCGGTGCATTCCTGATATTCTCTGTAGGTCAGGTCATGAAGATAAAAAGTGGTCAAGGTTCAGGTGTAAATGGGTTATTTCAAATACCACATAAGGTCCAATTTGGCCAGCAGTTGACGGATATTTAGTAAATACGATGGTACAACAAAATTGAACCTCTAGTTATGTTTTAGGCAAGCGTTGTCCCTGAACGATAATGGAATCTTTCCCACATAATTAAACAACTTTAATATTATTCCGTTTCAGGTACTCCAAATTACCAACAGTCAAAGGATGCCGTGAAACAAACTAAAAATGTGAGACTTTACAAAATGGCGGCGTACAAGTGAAAACAAAATGGCGGATTTCGGCGGCGGCGTCGCTTGGCGGATGCTGGTGTTCGCAGTTTTCCTGGACAATGCGATCGGTCAGTTTGGTTTTACGGAGCAGAATGAGGATCTGGGTGAGTTCTTTTCATAACTTTTGTTTGACGTGTAGGACTTTTAGCAGAGAGATCGTAGCGTAGCCGTCAGGGATCCTGGTATATTTTCATTTATGTGGATTATTGCTCTATGTGAAATACCTACCACAGTTTCCATTTCCTATTTATGAATTCTAAAAAAAAAATCCTATGATGGTAGTAGATTTATAGGTTTGTTTGTTATGCGATTTTTTTAAACTTAAGAACTATTTGTATGTACGCAACATTGAAGTATAATACACGAGAACTGAAGATTGTTGTCTATGACGACGTCAGCCAACTGCCGGCGTACGCCGGCGAAGCACGCCGACCGGCCTTAGTCGCGATTAAACAAAATGGTTGAATATATCAGACGTCAAAATATTATTGAAAAAATTGAAAATGAGTAAATGTGTAGTCAAAACCTTTTAATCCCGTTCCCAATTTCTTCATAAAGCTTCTGGAATTTATTTCCACAAGTAAATACGGTTTACACTATTCGTATTTATTGAAACTATCACATATAATATCATGATTTTAAAAGTAAATAATTTTACAGTTGGTGATGCCAGGTGAAACATGATTTTGTTTCCCCATAATTATAGGAGATTTCGACTAATCGATAATTACTTTTTTGATACTATAGGATATCCGCAGACAAAATACGTAAAGATAACGATAAATAATGGATAAAAGCCATTAGAATATTACGAAAAGAAACTGACTGGATAATAATAGTAAATAGTGAAATAGTAAAATTACAATAGATAACAATATAACTTCAATAAATACTAAAAATACAAGAGTACCTACAAAGATAATAACAAATCCGGTACCTACGAGTAGATTAATGGGCGACATTTAACATCTACAGCGATTTTAAATAATACTAATAATCATTACTATTTTTATAATTATTGATAGTTATGAATCAAGCAGCAGAATCAGGCTTAAATAGGTTACGTTTTGTAATTATTAGTTTAATCAAATAGCTCGACGGCAACAGGTATATATGTCCGGAGATTGAAGTACAGGTATAGTATAACATATTAGGCTACAATTTTCAAAGAAGTTTTACGTGATACAGAGATACTGAAAAAGCGCGTGCTGCGTGGTATAGGTATGTATGAGTGACACAGAATGCACGCGAGCCGTGCGGGGTGCGTGGTAACTAGTGGTAAGAGCTTGCGAACTCGGGCGCGGGTGGCGGTGTGGCTATGCTAGCTGTTAGTCTGCTATATTTATAATTGTTTATTGTTTATTATAATTGTTTACTCCAACGATTCCAGAATAAAAAAAAACATCACTGCAATTTTCAAAACAATATATTGCAGATTCTTCATGCAATGCTTTCGAATTTTCTTAAGGAATATCCTGTCGTACAATATGACACGTTTTCGATAATTAAGTATTATTATGGCGATAATTATTTTAATTATCAAGAACGAATAAATATTGGTCGGTTAAATGAATCAAATATTCTTTGTATTATAACTTTATTCATAATTACATCATATTATATTTGATTTTGATTAATAACTCAAATTCATAATGTTATTACTAAAATGTTGATTATTAAAAATATCGGTTTGTATCACTGACATTGAGAAGATATCGTAACATTTTGGGGAAATTTCAATTTAATGAACTGGCACCCTAAGTAGGCATTATCCGACTAAATTTAAAAATGTTTCCATTTCTGTCTTTTTCAACGTCTTACCGTACTTTAGCAACTAGTGTAACAGGGATAGAAATATGATTCTTTGATTACCTACCAACGATATTCGGGCGGTTAATGTGTCGCCATGCCTAGCAACGCAGTTGTTTGAGTCTGCTTATCTAGACATTAAACATCATTGGTACGCAAGTACATTGTGCAACTAAAGTAAGGTTACTTGAATTACATTTTAAGACGATGGACGACGACGATAATATGGCAAATATATTTATTAAACAAAACTAAAAAAACATTTCATAAGCAAATAAATAAATTATTTATTATCTATTCATATTCATATTTATTCATTGCTTAATATGGGTGTACAATGGTTGGTACTTACAGAATAATCGTACAAATAGTCCGCCATACTCAGCCTTTTGGCATGCAATATTTTAAGTGAGAATAGGGTTCTATCGCTTACTAATTTACCTACATTTTACACATTCAATTCAATACACCTTTACAGAGCCTTTACCTTAATAAAAACACCTTATAAAGTTTATGAAAAACAAAATAATTTTGGTCATGCAACTGTCAAATGTGAGAAATGTCAAAAAATTATTGAATGATTGCCATTGAGGCATCGCTTAAAAAACTGGAAACTATATTTTTAAGGCATGCCATTCATGTCACTTCTCTACACTATTAATTATACAGTGACTATATGATTGTATAGGGCAAAAAAATGTCAAAAAATTACAATTAAAAATACTACGTCAATTAAATTCAAATTTAAAAGTTATAGGTACAATAATAAAAATAAAAATATAGTCAATGCAATTATTCAAAAGTCAGTTCTAATAACAATATATAAATTCCTTTTATGTCAATTAAATTCAAATTTAAATGTTATACAATAATAAAAATAAAAATATAGTCAATGCAATTATTCAAAATTCAGTTGCTAATACAATGTCAAATTCCTTTTATGTCAATAAAAGTTAAAATTTATCAGTCAGATATTCTTTTACAGTGTAATACGCCTTTTCTAACAAAAGGTTTTTTAATTTACTCTTAAACACCTGGGTAAGTTCCGAATTTACAATATCTTTTGGCAATCTTAATATATATAAATCTCGTGTCACAATGTTTGTCCTCAATGGACTCCTAAACCACTTAACCGATTATAATAAAATTCGCACACCATGTGCAGTTCGATCCAACTTGAGAGATAGAATAGTTTAAATCTCAAATTATAGTCGCAATTTTAATTTATTTAGCCACAGCAACGCGTGGCCGGGTCAGCTAGTTTATTATAAATAAGAGGAGCCATGCATAGTACGCTCTTGCCATATAACGATGTCTTATGACGGGGAACTTTTATTTTATGTTTATGCCGTTGAGTTTTGAGATTTGTAAAGAGTTTCATGTTGTTTCGCACAAATATGGCACACTCATAAATGTATAAACTCGGCAGAGTTAACATTTTTAGATTTATAAATTATTAGATAATAGTTAATAAATCTAATATTTATAATTTAATTATAAATATTAGATTTATTAACTATTAATACACTGTAAAGGCACTTGTCCCTTTTATTATAACGTTATATAGAAACATAAAGTTATTCTCCAGCTAGTCAAGCATGCGACCACAAATAGCTTCGAAAAAACTCATTTCGACGTGTGAAAAAGTGACAGATAAATATACTTTGCCATGACGCTGTCTCGTTCTGACACTACGAACGAAATAATTCGTGGCGCGCATACTAGCCCGGCTGGTGTTTCCTAACAAAACCAAACAGAAACCGTCTAAAACCCGAAAAAATGGCGCTTCCATTTGGCAGCAAAAGGAATGTATTCATAAGTATTTTTACATATTTCCGATGGTCGATTAAAGCTCGTACTCGAGGGGGCGATCGCAAAACGATACTGTAACAAATCAGGGGCAGATGGGGTAGGTGTGGTCCCGGGGGTAGCACGTGTTTCCGGTGTTTCAAATCTGCTGTAAAAACAGCGACGGCGTAGAAGTTAAAGTTCATACATAACAATATTCGAGCAAATATCTACAGAGCCATAGTCCCTGGTAGAAAGTAGAGCCATGGTGGTCAAGAGGTAGTGACACCCGCCTTACAATCGTGAGGTCGTGGGTTTGAATCCCCGGTCCCGTACCAATGAGTTCTTTGGAATTTATGTACGGAATTTCACACCACAGGCTTTTCGGTGAAGGAAAACATCGTGAGGCAACCTGCGTACGTCCTTAGAAGAAATTCGATGGCGTTTGTGAATCCACCAACCCGCACTGGGCTAGCGTGGTGGATATGGCCCAATCACCCTTCGTGGGTAGGCCTACGTCCTGCAGTGGACTATTAAAAAAAAAGGCTGGTACATAGTCCCTAGGTGAAATTAGTAAAAACAATATACGAGCGCCGTCATACATACCTTTTTCAATATAAACATTAAATAATTCACGATGACCCATTTTCTTGAATCTAGACGTTATGTCACCTAATTAGTGCTTGTAACCGAGGACTTCGCGCGGCGTTGTAATAAGCTTGCAATCGCCTTACGACTAACCTGCCCACTACATAGCTTGGGCAAAGTTTTGGCTCGGACACTTTTTTGCACGATTGTGACTCTATAGATACTCTCGATGATTAAAAAGCATGCTCGATCAACGCGTACCTACACAGGGGGAAGGATCTATCCGATTTATGTTTTTTTCGCTTTGCCCGCCTGTGTTACATTTTTCTCAATTATTCAAACTTTAATGATATTAAACATAATTGTTCTATAACTGGTACAATACCAGCTTTTTGACCGTCACACCTCATATTACTATTTCTACAATTTTTTATATATGAAGCCCAGTTTTTTGTCCACTATCAATCGAAATCTCATACTTTTGGAACATTTTGAATGAAATTGAAATTGAAAATTGAAAAAAATTGAAATTGAAAAAACTTTATTCGACATTACAAATACAAGAGACACAAAAAAAACAATAATGATATACAAATAAAGAATTAGAAATGTCGAAAAGGGCTCACCTTGAATGCAATTGCTCTTGTAGAAACTTTTTTGTTCATTCTTTGATTTTGTGTAAAACAAACAAAATTATTATAACAGGCTATTCAGATAGCTTACTAACTTAGTGCTACTACCATAGTTTTTAATTTTATGCATCATATTTCTATTTCGAGTTGACGTATTGTTGTTGTTACTCCCCGAGTTTAAGTTAGGTTAGGTTACATAAAAAGTAAAAACTTGTGGAAGCTTTCCTTCCGTACTTTCGTGGATTTGCGTCTGTTTTGTTTAAAAATATAGGAAGTTCTTCCGGTTTTAAATTAAACGTCTATTTTTTGGATAAGTAAAATGCTGTAGGTATTGATTAGCTGTTTTTTCTCTGATGTTATGTAAGTATTTTTTGACCTAAAATAATCTTAGTTTGATTTTCTGATACTTATCTGTTTGGTTTTGATTCAAGCAACCTAATTTCAAGCTAATTCAAAGTTTACTCGTCGACTTGATTTTTCATAATAATTTTTTGCAAAAAATAGCATGACTGACTTCATCCGTGTACGAAATCATTACATAGTATAAACAAAGTCGCTTCCCGCTGTCTGTCCCTATGCATGCTTATATCTTTAAAACTACGCAACGGATTGTGATGCAGTTTGTTTTAATAGATAGTGTAATTCAAGAGAAATGTTTATATGTATAATACACCTGTGCAAAGCTGGGGCGTATCGCTAGAACGCAAATACTATGCACGGATCGATGTCACATTTTCCACATTATTGTTGATTTATCAAAAACGGTTCAGACTATTTCAATTAAATTTAAATGCAACCACCTCGGTAGTATACCCTTTTGAACAAAAACAGTTTTTTTAAATCGGTTCAAAATTGGAGATATTGAACATACACAAAAAAGAATACATACCTACCATTACCAACAGAAAAACATCCTCCCAGTCAGTCAGAACCTCCTTTTTTGAAATTGGTTAAAAAAAACCGGACAAGTGTGAGTCAGGCTCGCACATCAAGGGTTCCGTACAAATCCAGGAAATTTCACAAAATTGGGAAGTTGTTAAAATCTCTATACTATATCATCGACAAAAAAAAATCACTTTTCTGGTCATACATCGAAAATTACACATTATTAAAATAATTAAAAACCTGTTTTAGCATGTGCTAATGAAGCTCTTTTATATGATACCTTAAATGATTCGATTTACTCACTTTGAATTTTGAACCCATATTTTGTGAATTTTGAGGCCCTATTTTTTTGTGATTTAACTAAAAATGTTCAGTTTTCAGATTTATTGCTATATGTGTACTCTGTGATAATGGTTCTCGCCAAAAATTTTATGTCAACGTGAAGTACCTACCCTGTAGGTTTTGATTTTCGTGAGTGTCGAAATATGCGTTTTTTACGACATAAACGGCTCTAACTTTTTTTTAAACGATAACTGAGAAGTTTTTCTTTTACACAACTGCAAGAAACTATAGATATACGGATACAGTTTCAATTTCAACTCGATATCTTTACGCGTTCCCGAGATAAAGAGTCTTGACATACACACAGACGGACAGACGGACAACTAAGTGATCCTAAAAGGGTTCCGCTTTTTCCGTTTGAGGTACGGAACCCTAAAAACAGATGTAACATACAGAACATAACATTATTATATACTACGGGACTAACCGCGCACTAAAAATACGAGAAAAATAAATAGCTCATCAAAAGAACACAAGAACATGTAGATTGGTTCACACTGGTTCACAACGTACAGTTTTTCGACATATATTTTTTCCTTTCACCCATATTGATGGTGTAACCGCATTGCGTACCTTAAACCATAAATAACACTTAAGGGCTCCACACATAGATATTTAATCAAAGACGTCCTCTACTAAGACACGTTATAGTCTAATAACTGGACAAAAAAACTTTTAATCTATTTTGAACGTACTTATTGTAATATTTTTACGTAAAATGTACAGATTAAGACCGCAGGCAATCGACCGTAAATCGCTTCCAACTGGTCGTAGTACGAGTAGAAATGTATAGGGAAGGCCTATATCCAGTAATGGGCGCCCAACGCAGACAATTATGATGATAACAAAAATGTGTGATTTGTACCTACAATGTACATTTTGGAAAGCATTGTATTTATAAATTGAACGCTGTTGTTAGCGAAGTGTTGTCTTACTGCCGCAGCGCGTGCAGCTTGACTAAGTTACCTTCCGGCATTTACCATAAGCGTCTAACTAAAATAGAAGCAGGCATAACGTTTCTATAGTATAATATCATCCTTACTTCTTTACTAATATTAAAAATCTGAAAGTGTATTAATTTGTTTATTACTTTGTTCCTCTTTCACGCAGAAATGAAGCAGGATTCACTTATTTTATGGCATGAACATCGTTTAGGAGACGGAAAATAACATGCGCTAGGGTTCTTATGGGATAGCCAAGAAATCAAAATATCACGCGGACTGAGCCGCGGGTAAAAACTAGTTCTATTTATAAATTTAACGCAGTTGTTAGCAAAGTCTTACTGTTGCAGCGAGGGCAACGTGACTGAGTCATCTTCCGGCATTTGCCTTAAACGTCTTGCCAAAATTGAAGCAGGCTTAACGTATCTATGGTAAACTATCATCGGATATAATAAGCTATACGAGTTCCAAACGATTGTAGGTAATTTACCTACAAACAGCTTAACTACCTCCAAGGCATAACAGCTTAACATTATGATTGCCTTTTATAAGCCGCCCTTGAAACCTCGCAGGTCGAAGGCGATATTAGCTCCATAAAAGCTTCATTGTATATCCACATGACTGGGGAATTAGTATAGAGTCCGTATCAATAAGTTGACCTTGACTATGCTTTTAAGTAAGTTCGTATAGGCCGGGTGGCTAGCCCTGGTGTCAAAGTTTTTAAAAGGCCTCTGACATAACTAAACGGTTAAAACAAGACCTCCAATTTAACGTGTCATTCGAGCCACGGTAGCACTCAGTTGTGGATATCATCCGCGGACACCCATCCGAAGACTGATCGTGCTGAACGTTGCTTAACTTCTATGATCACTAACGAATACTTAGTCAAATTACACTATGAGCGCTACTAAATTACTGTGCCTGTGAAGCTACTAGCTTAGTACCGTATTGGTGGTATTTACAACTGCAGGCCAATCGCGCTAATTTTAAACAGCTGCGTTCCGTCTGCAATTCAGTTAAAGTTCGGTCACAACTGTAGTTAAGTTTCAATTCAGCTTTAAAGAATTCGGTATTGCGATAAACTTCATACACCAACCGTTCGTTTGGTTACGTTCCAACTCTGATTGAGTTGCGTTTCAACTTTTGTCAAAATCATTAGCGCGATACGAAAATAGACAAAAAGTTGAAGTTCGGTTAAAATTCAATTGTGATTCAGCTGTATTTTTTTAGCGCGATTGGTCTGCAGGGCTCTACTGTGGCTCGGATGAGTGGTAAAATTGGAGGCCCCGGATGTTTTAACTGTTTAGCCTAGCTTGCTTTAATTTTGTTTCAAGCGTCTTACAATTCTGACAAGGCTACTATCTCGCTACTATACGAACTTATCAAGCCCAATTTTAGAGGCGCCATCGTAAATTAAACAGCAACGTAAAACTTTCTCTCTACGAATGCCTAAAGTTAAAAACAAACTGAAATAGTCTAATACTATAATGGCTATAGCTACGATGGCGCCTCTAAAATTGGGCCTATTGTGGCTATTGTGTGATATTTTTCTACGGTCCTTACGTTCTATCGACTTCAATATATTGTTGAATAGTAAGTAATTTTTGGTAGGAAATTGTAATATCGGCAGCAATATTTCCACTTCTGTACGTAGGCCTGATCTATGGATTGTCAATCAGACAGCCGGATAATTATTTTTCGCATAAAATGGAACCTCTGCCTTCCACCATATACATAATTCGAATAGTTTGCACGATTTGATGCGACATCCATGTATTGCTAATTTATCTAAAACGGCGCGGCCGATTTCGATAAAATTAAAATACGACTATTTCGGGAGTTTGCCCTTTCGAAATAAATAAGTTTTTTGTTTAAATCGGTGCACAATAGGTGAAAATATTTATAAACATAATAAAAAAATAAGCTTTTATTTTCTATAAAAACGATTTACATTTACAAAAACATAATATTAAGCATGTAGAACCGCCAGTATCGGTAAACGTCTCCTCCAACTGTTTCTATTCTTCTCTGTACCGTACTGAACTGTACCAGCCTTTTTAGTAGTCCACTGCAGAGCGTAGGCCTACCCACGAAGGGTGACTGGGCCATATCCACCACGCGGGCCCAGTGCGGGTTGGTGGATTCACATACGCCATCGAATTTCTTATGGACGTATGCAGGTTGCCTCACGATGTTTTCCTTCACCGAAAAGCCTGTGGTGTGAAATTCCGAATATAAATTCCAAAGAACTCATTGGTACGGGACCGGGGATTCGAACCCACGACCTCACGATTGTAAGGCGGGTGTGACTACCTCTTGACCACCACGGCTTCTCACTTCCGCGCAATTCTGGACCAAAGCTTCCCCGTAGCTTTTACAATATCCTCATGCCATCTTCGGTACGGTCTACTTTTCTTGCGTTTGATGCTTCTAGATCTCTATATCGATGAATATGTACAAAAGAAAGGCCGTGGTAGGTCAAGAGGTAGTGACACCCGTCTTACAGTCGTGAAGACGTGAATTCAAATCCCCAGTCCCATACCAATGAGTTCTTAGGAATTTGTGTACGGAATTTCACACCACTGGCTTTTCAGTGAAGGAAAACATCGTGAGGCAACCTGCATACGTCCGTAGAAGAAATTATGGCGTATATGAATCCACCACCCCACACTGGGCCAGCGTGGTGGATATGACCCAATCACCCTTCATGGGTAGGGCTGCGTCCTGCAGTGGACTATTAAAAAAAAGCTGATACAGTACAGTTCAGTACACAAAACAAAAAATATATATACACAGACGCACATATCTAATACCTTTCTACTTCCTTTATGGAAGTTGGTAAAAATGGCATGCATCTACCGTGTCATTGCGATTCAACCTGAGTAGGTACGTGATCTTGCGCACTCGACAAGTTCTCAAAATAATCAATTTCACTATAAAACCCTATCCTATTGTAGGAAAGTACAAAATGCAGTAAAATGCACGTTATATTTACCTACCGCCGACCCAGATCCAATTTGAAATTCAACGCGGCGTCATGAAGTCTCTGGTTCACTGCATTTTTGAAGGCTTCTCTCCAACTTGGCGGTTCACCCGTGTTCAACTTTAACATTCATAGAGAAAATAGTTGACGTGGACAAGTCTTCATTTAGGTGAACTCAAGGATTTTGTTATGTAGAAGAAGGGGAAGCCATGGTGGTCTAGAGGTAGGGACCGCCGCATTACAATCGTAAGGTCGTGGGTTCAAATCCCGGTCCCGTACCATTGAGTTCTTTGGAATTTATGTACGGAATTTCACACCACTGGCTTTTCGGTGAAGAAAAACATCAACAATTTACATTGCAACCTTAAAACACGTTTTACAATTGGGACACCTAAAAATACTTCTTTGTCTTTAATTTTTCTACGAAAGCTGGCCAAGCAAGTTTCTAGAGAGGGTATCGCTTACCCGTGCCAGCTTAGCTATTCCTATTGTATTTTGCATGCTTATTAGCCAGGCTGTAGACTGTACAATTCATTGAAGTAAAAGTAGGTAGGTAGGTATCCAGTACTCCAGGTATCCTGCGTGATAACTCTTTAACAAAAATTTAATAAAAAAGGTTTCATCCATAACGTTATAATATAATATATGGGTTCACTCTAAAGATTTTGTATACTTCCATCGGTGAACCACATGTTAAAATGACGTTTATTTTTAATCGCAATACACAAGCTTTTGACCAAACCATTTCTAAATCCTACTCAATGTGTATGAGTATCAAAATATTATCTTGTCAAATATTATCGAAATCTGTTTATAAATAACGCGACGGCAAATTCCCTTCATTTTTTGACGGGAATACCGCCAACGACATAAAAATCTATTAATATAAACTTGTGTACTAAGTTTCCTCGAGGTTCGTTGAAAAATGCGACCTGTAGAGTCAGGCCCGCGCCGACCCCTGGCAGCGCCTGTGTGCGAAACCCATGAAGCCCTTCTTATTTTTACGAATCTTCATGTTTAATTTCTTTTATTATTTGTTAATTTTGACCGATAGAAAAATATTGTCTATATCTTGTCATTGCTTTTAGTAGAGCCGATTAATAATAATAATAATAATAATGTTGCCCCTCCGGTGCCAACTTACGGTAGCCTTTATGGGGGGCCCATTTAGTGGACGGCAAGTCACCACCCGCTACGAAATTTTGAAATGGGGCATATTTAGCGGGTGCCGTACCTCATTCCATAGTCTAATTTTACAAAACATATAAAATTTCACCAAAATAGCCCAGATACAATATTTCAAGTCATTTTATATGCCATAGTTTCCATTTCACGCTATCTTTTTTTATACCTACCACTGTTTTTTTATTTCATAATAAAATTGTAAAAGGGGCCTCTCAATGTTGGCTTAGGCTCCATTGATGCCTAATAAAGGACCAGGCTAAGCCTGTGATTTCAGTTATAATAATAATAATATAGCCATTTATTTCTTATCCTTATAAAACATGCATTTCTTATTTATAATGAATTTACACAATTAACAGTAAAATTTACTATGTAGGTATACAATTTATCTATTCACTTTCACTCTCTTCATGGATAGGAACCCCTCTTTGGGTGTAGGCCTCCTCCAGCTCGTTCCAAATTTCTCTAACTTGTGCTTTTGCTCTCCATTCTGTTCCAGCCGTCGCTCTTATATCGTCAGACCACCTTTTCCTAGGTCTTCCTCTTCCTCTCTTGCCAATTGGCCCATACCATCTTGTTGCTTCGATTGTCCATCTTTTATCACGGTACCTCGCCACGTGGCCCGCCCAACGCCATTTTAATTTTAAACTATAATGCAGTGCATCTATAATCTTGGTTTTCCTTCTTATTCTTTCACTTTTGATTTTATGTAGCTTTCTTATTTTCAGTATGCTTCTCTCCATCGCTTTTTGACACATGACAAGTTTAGATTTTACTTTTGTGCTATTTGTCCATGTTTGACAACCGTATGTGAGTGTTGGCAGAATACATGTATCCAGCACCATCTTTTTCAGATTAAGGGAGAAGTTACCTTTCATTATCTCTTTGAACGACCAATATTTTTTCCAGCTTATGTTGATTCTTCGTTTTATTTCTTCCTCTTCTTGGTTTTCTGCTAGTGATATTTGTTTCCCCAAGTATATATAGTTATCCACGTATTCCAGTGGCTTACCATTGAGATTAATTGATTTTTTAAAGCTGTTTGTCATTATTTTAGTTTTGTCTTCGTTCATTAGCAGGCCTACTTTTTTGCTTTCTTCACTTAATGAACAAATCATATTTTCTAATTTGTTGCTAGTTTCAGCGAAAAGGACCAAATCGTCCGCAAATCGGAGGTGACTTAGATAGCGGCCATATACTTTGATGCCTTCTCTTTCCCATTTTAGATTATCGAAAATTGTTTGTAGCACTGCTATGAAAATTTTTGGAGAAAGAGGGTCTCCTTGTCGAACTCCTCTTTGTATCGGTATTGTCGATCCTCTTGTTTCAAGCTTGACACGACTTGAACTACCTCTGTAGATATTTTTTAAAACGTTTATGTACTTTTCGTGAACGTTGCTTTTGTTCAGGGCTTTCCAGATTGATTCGTGTGATATTGTGTCAAATGCTTTAGCATAATCGACGTAAGCAATATAAAGTGGACGGTTAAACTCCTTGTATTTTTCGATGATTTGTTGCATCACATGCATGTGGTCTATCGTGGAGAAGCCGGACCGAAAACCTGCTTGTTCAATGGGCTGCATGTTCTCAATGTTTGTATTAATCCTACTTTGTAGTATTGATGTAAATAATTTATATATACCCGACAGAAGACTTATCGGGCGGTAATTGCCAATTTCTTGTGGGTTTCCTTTTTTATATAGCAAGATTATGTCTGACTTTTCCATTGCTCCGGAACCTGACCCGTGAGTAGTACTTTGTTAAATAATTGTGTCAATGGGCTAGCTATCAGTGCAGCACCGATTTTGAGCGCTTCGTTTTGTATACCGTCGGGTCCTGGGCTTTTATCAGACTTTAGTTTTTGAAGATGTTTCATCACTTCCAGTTCATCCATTGGGCTCAGATCAACTTCATTATTATATTTTGTACTATTATCGACTTCCTGGAGTTCATGTTCATTAGTCTTTTTGTATAGATCTTTATAAAATTCTGTAGCACATGCTATGATGTCTTTTCTTGTTTTTATTTTTCGTTGTAAGATTTTGAATCCAATCTATGTGTGTTTTTAATTCTTTGTATGCTCTTTTTGTGCTTCTGTATTGATTTAAGTTTTTCTCTATAATTCTGTTTCTATAATTTTTATAATCATTTTGTATAGCTTTATTTGTTGTTTTAAAGAGCATGCTTAATTCTTTTTTCATTTCTTTTGACTTATTATTTATCTTCAAAAGTTCTGAGCGTCTATTCATCATGTCTGTTGTATGTTTGGTTAGTATTTTGTTTCCTTTTTCTTGCTGAACTGCTTTTCCAATGGGAAGTATGCTTTTCTTTATAATTGTTTCTATGTTGTCATACAATGTTTGCACTTCTTCTTCTTCACTTTTCATATTTATTTCTTTAATATTTTCTTCTAGGTTTTGCAAGTATAGTTCCATCGCTTCTTGGGTTTTTAAATTCAAAGGTAGAGATTTGAAGGAAGATCTGCTTTTTTTAGCACTTTGTAGAAGGTAAGTTGCTCTGACCAATCGATGATCAGAACTGAAACCTAACCCATGTAGGATTTTGATATTTCTAATATTTTTAGGTTCGTTAGATAGGATATAGTCCACTTCATTTTTAACTTTTCCGTTTGGAGAGAGCCAGGTCCACTTGCGATTACGCCTCATTTTGAAATAAGTGTTCATAATAGATAGTTTGTGTTCGAAAGCTTATTGTATAAGTTTATCTCCTCTCTCATTTCTGTTGCCATATCCGAATTTTCCCAAAATTAAATCTTCGTTTGCTTTTATTTTTCCTACTTTTGCGTTGAAATCACCTATTACAAGTACATTTTTACCTGCTTGATCTTGTGCTGCTTGTAAGGTTTCATAAAAACTGTCTATTTCTTCCTTTGTAGCATTTTCAGTTGGTGCATATACTTGTATTATAGATAGGTTTTTTTCGTTATACTGCATTTGTAGTATTGCTACTCGCTCTGACAGTGCTGAGAAGTTTACTATGTTATTTTTATGTTCTTTTTTAACCAAAAAGCCTAAACCATGCAGACCAGGTGTTTCCCCTTTGTAACAAAGTATGAATTTTTCATGTTCTTCAATGTGGCAACCCATTCGTCTGACTTCTGCCAGGCCCAAAATGTCAATTTTAATATTTTGCAAACAGTGCGTTAGTTCTATGAGTTTTTCCGAGGACGCTAAAGATCTTACGTTTAATGTTCCTATTTTCAGAGGATTTGTATTAGTTGAAGTGTTTTTTCCGGGGATTTCTGGAGGGTTGTGGTCATTTTCCCCCACGGGGACCAACCGGCTTGGGGGAGATTTATTATTTGTTGTTTTCATGGTTTCACTTTTGCTAATCCGGTGTGTATATTGTGAGCGACATAATTGCTAACTGTTGTTTGTTGTTCTTTCTTTTAACGAATTTGATCGCGCACGAGCCATGTATTCGAAAGCATTAGCGGTATTTGCTTTCTTCGCCGCTGTAGAGGAGGAAGAAGAGGAGGAAGTCGTTGGATTTTGAGAGGTGGCAAGATTGGGTGAAGATGACGGTTCTCTTTTTCTTTTTTCTCTGTTTGTATCATTTTGATTTTTGACTATTAGTTTGTCAGCTTTTAAGTACGCAATATTCCCTTTTTTTCTTTCTTCTTCCAGCTTGGGTTGCAATGCTTTTCTGGCTTCCAGCACTTCTTTTGTGAAATCTTCCTTTGCGTATATACCTTGGGGCAACTTATTTTTTAATTTCATTATTTCGTTTCGTCTCCATTGAGTTACGAACGTAATCAAAATAGGGCGAATATTGTTCCTATTATTTCCAATTCTATATGCGCTGGTAATTTCATGGTCCTGAATGTTTAGCCCAAAAATCGAATTAATTTTTTCTTTAATATTTTTTACCATCCTTGTTTCTTCCTGTTTTTCTTCTTTTATTCCAAATAAGAGAATGTTATTCTTTTTTTTAATTGATTCCATAACTTTTACTTTTTCTTTCAGTGTCGTAATTTCAAGTTTTAGCTGCTTATTTTCCTCGTCTAATTTTAAAAATTTCTCATCCAATTGTTTCATTACACTTTTTGTTACAGATTCCGTTATAATTACAGTTTGTTTGTCCATTTGATCTTGAATTCTATTCAGTAGCGTTTCCAAATCCATTTCGGTGTTTAGTTTGTTGTAATATTTTTCGGGAAAATGTTTGGCAGGATCTTGCAACACAAATTACAGTTACTTTTAGAATCTCTGGAGTGGCAACACTATATCTGTTAAGTTAGTTTTTCTAAGTTGTCTTACTTGTGTTCCTTGTCTATGGATAAGATGCGAACTTCAAAGCACTAATTTTGAGGTTAAGTCGATACAATGTAATCACTTTTTCATCACTTCGTTTGTTGCTTTTAACTTTTTGTTTATATCTGCGACCACTTTTAGTGTCCTCAAATGATCAAATTGTAGTTTTTGTGGTGAACACACTTGGTTTAAGAGGTAAGAATGGTTTAATAGCGGGAGCTGATTTCTACAACGTATGTTTACTTTTCACACCGGAAGCGGAAAATCCCGAGAGCCGATTACTGTACCACTAAATTTATGCTATTTATTAGTAACTTTACCGACAAAAACCGAATGAATAAAACAGAGCATTGCCTGACTAATATGTGCATGCATAGCGAGCGCAAAAATTTGTATTTTTTTCAGTAATGTCATAACATCGACTTGGCATTTTTTTGTGTCATAAAAAGAATGATCAAAGGATACCACTGTAGTTCTGACATTAGCGATTTTTTCAGTAATTTTAAAATAAATATAGAGCAAAACAAAGAACTGCTGCTCATGCACTATGCACGAGTGTACAAAGCGTGAGAAAAATTTGTCATAATAATTTCAAAAGGTATGAGCATAGCAAACTAAATTATTGTTACTATACGCGAGCGTATTGAGTGCAAAAAAAATACGGCATTATTAGTAACTTCAAATTCTTTTTTATATATTTTTCAACAAAGAGTCGATTTTCAGTGAAGATAAACAAGTGAGCAGAAAGATCGGCATTGGTTAAATATCGGAACATTTAGCGTTCCGATCAAGTACAAATCGGGACGCGACCCCAAACCCCTGAAAATCGGGACGTCCCGCGAAAATCGGGACACCTGGCAACTAGTCTGGTCCCACTTTGCAAGATCTTCTTTGTTAAAAATCTTTCTTAGCTCGTTGTTGAGCGAAGGTAATTTTTAATTTAGAAAAGGACGGAAAGCTGCTCTTGCTATAGTAATTGGCATAGTTAGCAAAATTCGTAATGCTATGGTGATGTTCGGGCATACAGCTGTCAAATCGCTAAAATATATAATTTCAAGAATTTTTACCTCATCTTTATTTAATTTTTTTTAAAAAGGCTGACATATTTTTGGTTCCGGCGCCCTCGTTGTCTTGGCGCCTGTGTGCACCGCACTCTTCGTACACAGGGGCGGCTCGGCCCTGCTGTAGAGGAAAACCAACATCTGAACAGATGAAAGCAAAATTGCTGTCTTTAAAACCTTACCTTCGAAACCTTCAATTACAAAGTATGTCGTTTGACATTGTATACCATCCTGACTTGTTATTTTCAATATTAGAGGTCATCACAAACCGCCTTAAAATATCCTCATATTATTACACCCCACGCTCTAAACGGTAAAAATAAACCCAAAGTCATTGGTTCAAGCTCGCAAAACTTAAGTGATAAATGGCCTTGTGACAGGTGAAAATGAAAGATTTTATCGCTAAGTTTTGAACGCTTGCTACAGAGTCGAGGGAAGCTTAATAAACCAAACAATAAAGCCGTTTTATGACCTCCGAATATTAAAATCGGCAAACATTACTGCTTACAGGGCTTCTAGTAGAGGTTAGGCTTTGGATCCGGCCTCCGGGGCATTATTTTTGAAATTCGAGCGCCTAGGAACGTATAACTTTGGCAGTGTCAGAAAACCATTCGCCATAATTATAACGTTCCGTTTCACGATTTCTCCTTTTGCAGTCTATGGTTTCCTTTAAAATTGCCAAGTCCAGTACTAAGGTTTTGCGTGAAATGGATAATCTTGAATCGAGAAAATGTCGTCCGTAAAGATAAGTATACGTCAGAAGCGATCGAAGTTCAAAAATAATGCTCCTGAAATTTCATTGGTTTGTATTGTAATTAGATAAATTAAATAATAATAACTTACCTTAAAAAATTAAATTAAATTCAATAAAGAGATGCACAGAAAATATTACTCACTTTATCAGGAAATTCGTTTTGGACATTTCAAAGAATACACGAATCAAATGTTCTGAAATCATGAATTTATTGACGTGCTTCTATATTTTTATAACTTGTTATGTAATGCTTATGTAATAAGGTAAATAGTTAAAATAAGAACGTAGTAGTTGTAAGAAAAAAACCCTACCAAATTATATCATTTCATAAGCGTATTTTATTATTATATACTACGGGACTAATTGCGCTCTAAACTTACGAGATAAATAAATACCTCATCATCCCGACGTTTCGGCCGAGTTGCATCGACCGTGGTCACGGGTAGACTGGAGTATGAAACAGCTGGTACCACCAATTCAACTTGAGCTTGAAAAATTGTCACTACGACACACAACACTGACGGTATCTAACAATGTCCTTCTACCTACACTACGCGTTTTACATTTGTTGACAACAGGATTCCACGACGCTGATAACTTAAATCCATCCTTCCGGTTGAAATTGTTGTTTTTTTATTTCCACCGCTTCACGAACTATTCTTGAAAAATAGTGTCGATCCGTGGAGAGGACTTTTGGGTCGTGGAGCTCAATCCAATGACCAGTACCTCCGTCAAGCAAATGCTCAGCTATAGCAGACTTCTGTATCTGGCGGTTATTGACTGCCGCGATATGTTCTTTGATCCGTTCAGCATTAGTACGCTTCGTTTGACCTATGTAGGAACTACTGCAGCTGCAATCCATCTTATATACACCAAGAGTCTGAAACGGAATGACATCCTTCGGCGTTCTGACTTGGCCCAGTAGTTTGGATAAGGGATAGGGATATATAATAATAATGTGTTCAAATCGCGAAAGTTTAAAAACAACAATCATAAGCGTATTGTCTGAAATAGTCACGGTATCCTACAAAATTGAGCGATAACTGGAAACCATTTTCCAATGCAAACGACACATATTTTTCAAATACTTATGACTCTTTAATCTAAGCAATTTTTTAGATATATCCCCTAAAATTATAATGTTAACTTTTAATTAAGTAATTATAAAGTTCAACCGTCTCACACAACTCGTAATACGGATTTTACGGAAGCAATATCTAATAACCTACACCATAATTCCCTCGCAAACACAAACAAACCGAACCCCCATTTCTTAAACAAAGCCATTAATTTTCCCAAGAAATTTAATATAAAACCAAAATCGCAAGTTTCCGGGTGCCACAACGAGTATTGGAGATCGTAAACTAAAAATATGAAATCGTGACAAAACTGGGCTGGAGTTAGAACCGTACTTTATGAAATGAACCCCTCGGGGGCAATATTTTGTCATAATTGAAGGCGCTAGCGCAAAACTGTTAATGTTTTAATGGCTCACGGAAGGGGAGACTGGTGAGCTTGTTCGACAACATTTTGGACACTTTGTGTTAAACAATTTACTCTTAACGTACACCTAGAGTACGTTGTAACGACGGCACTTACACCTATTTGCCTCAGTGACCCAGTGACTGTCTAGGTAGCCCAGTGTTTTGACCCTGACTTCTGGATCAAATAGGCGTGGGTTCGATTCCCAGGGTAAGCTTTGTGAACATAGGTGTTTGCTTTGTGTCTGGGTATTATTATATTATAAGTAAGTGTTTATAAACATATATATATATAGTAGGTAAATCAGTCTCTAGTAGTCATATTACAAGCTTTACTTAATTTGAGATCTGACATGTGTAAGAATTATTTCTTTACATTTTAAGTAATAGATAGAGCGCATACTATTTATAAGACAGCCATGCATTTTGGACCTAGTTTTACAGACAAATAAAATCACAAGCTTGTTTGACGAAATTTCGAAAAATTTGTGTGGAATAATTTACTCTAAATAAGTGTTTGGAGTACCCCACAGTCAGTTTTTGATAGTCCACTCTTGCACGTAGACTTATCGTCAAAGGACATCCATTAATTATAATCCTTCTCAATCCGACTGTTTGGTATAGGCCTCTCTCTAATAGTGACTTTCTCGATCCTTTGCCAGTTGTGTCCAAGTACGTTATGTCGTGGGTTCAAATCCCGATCCCGTACCAGTGAATTCCTTGGAATTTATACGGAATTTCACACTAATGGCTTTTCGGTAAAGGAAAACATCGTGAGGCAACCTGCATACGTCCGTAGAAGAAATTCAATGGCGTATGTGAATCCACTAACCCGCATTGGGCCAGCGTGGTGGATATGGCCCAATCACCCTTCGTGGGTACGCCTACGTCCTGCAGTGGGCTATTAAAAAAGGCTAGTAAAGTACAGTACGTTTGCAATTCTCCCGTTATTGTAAACACCCACCTTGCTGTCTGAGGATACATGAAGGACGTTGCAAGTTTGTAACCCCATACATTCGCCCTTCATCGGACGAATACATATTTCTTGCAATAGTTTTCTTCACCAAAAAGCCTTTGTATGAAAATAAGTAACTACACAATGTTCAAAAGATTGATTGGTACGGGTCTGGGATTTGAGCCTACGTTCTTACGAATGTAAGGCAAGCGCTCGCCCACTTGGCTTATTTTTTTACATTTGTAATAGACAACCCACGGGTTTGCTCTATTACTTCAAGAGCTTATAAAATAAGATCCTTTTCATAGCAGCAAAAAGCTTTTGCATGCTCCTAGATTCTGATAAGCTTGTGCGCCATTTTGAATAACAGACATCTATTGGACGTCTGAGCTTTAAAGTTTGGAGTTTAAGTCGGTTTCCCAGCGTTTTGCTCTATTCATAGTAATTACGCGGAATGGGCTAAACCTAGACTTTTGCGGACGCGTTTCTACTAGTCTAGGTTATTATAATATTTAAGAATTAATTAGCTTTTTTAATAAACAAGATTTTTGAGTGCTTAAAAGTTTGTTGTGAACTTGTTAACGATGGTGGCTAGGTATTTACATTAAATCCTTACTAATATTACGAATCCGAAAATGGATTTGTTGGTTTATTGGTTTGTTTCTTTTTCACGCAGTAAGGGAGTAACGGCTTCGTTTGATTTTTGGCATGGATATATTTTGAAAACGGAAAGTGACACGGGCTACTTTTTATCCCGAAATATAAAAGAATCCTATGGGATAGCACAAAAATCAAAATATCAGACGAGCGAAGCCGCGGGCAAAAGCTAGTATTAAGTAGGAGACTTTTTTGAGTGGTACATAATAAGTTTTCGTTTCTTTTCTTTCCTTTGCAATACTTGTAGGTCTGTAGGTAGGTATACCTAACTTAACAATAAAAATAAAAAACCGGACAAGTGCGAGTCCGGCTCGCACATCGAGGGTTCCGTACAAATCCAGAAAATTTCACAAAATTGGGGAGTAAGTTGTTAAAATCTCTGTAAGTACTATCGACAAAAAAGTTTTTTTTTTTTCACTTTTCGTGTCTTACATCGAAAATTACACATTGTTAAAATAATTAAAAACCTGTTTTAGCATGTACTAATTAAGTTCTTTTATATGATACCTTACATGATACGATTTACTCACTTTGAATTTTGAACCCATATTTTGTGAAATTTGAGGCCCTATGTTTTGTGGTTTAAACAAAAATGTACAGTTTTCAGACTTATTACTATATGTGTACTCTGAGACAATGCTTCTCGCCGAATTTCATAGTTCTATGTCAACGGGAAGTACCCTGTAGGTTTTAATTTTTGTGAGTGTCAAATATGCGGTTTTTTACGACATAAACGGCTCTAACTTTTTAAACGATAACTGAGAAGTTTTTCTTTTACACAACTGCAAGAGACCATAGATATACGTATATAGTTTAAATTTTAACTCGATATCTTAACACGTTCCCGAGATAAACAGTCTTGACATACAAACAGACGGACAACAAAGTGATCCTATAGGGGTTCCGATTTTTCCGTTTCAGGCACGGAACCCTAATTACAGTTATACGAGTAAATACATAATATAATTGATACATATCACCCGTATTCCTCTTATCTTATTAAGTGATGAAATAAAATGACGATCGCAGCTCCGAGCCAAAGTTAGCCAAATAACGTCTTTACGTACAGCCGTAAAAGAAATACGCGCCCTGTTTACAGCCACTCGGCTCGAATGTTCGAACGGAAGGAGATTAATATGCAAGCCACGGCACTGTAGCTTTTATCTGTTATGGGTAAAATATAGCTCCTTTCGGGAGAGTAATTATAATCGTTGCAGTGAGTGTACTTATCGCTTCACTTTCTATTCGTGTGTTTACACGAAAATAAATGAGACACGTTGGCGTCCTCCGAGAAATGAACTAAATATACTCTGAAGCTAGAGTTACATTACGAAATTAGTGACATGCACGCAGGACTATCTATCTATCTATCTATCTATTCAGCCTGTTCCACCCACTGCTTAGTATAGGTACGTAGTATTATTATATCTTCTTTGGTATAGGTCTCCTCTCTTTCTCGCCATTCTTTCCGGTCTTGTGCTAGCCTCATCCATTGCTTCCCGACAAGTTTGAAGACGTCATCCGACCATCGCGCTGGTGTTCTGCCTCTATGTCTTCGTCCTTCTCTCGGGTACCACTCGGTGACTGCCTTGGTCCACCTGTTGTCATCCCGTCTAGCCAAGTGTAGTTATACATATGCAGGACTAGTTTCTTTAAAATATAATTTTATGAAACCTTCAATATCATAGCAACCATTTCGCCATCCGTATGGAAACTTGTTTCTGAAATGCATGACGTTTTTAAATACAATTATCTGCAAAATAAAGAATAATAATTTTTAGTAACAAATAAACCAGTAAAATATATTTTAATCGATGTCCAACACTGTTTCGCCATTTTAACCACATGTCCATCCTTCGCACGCGCTTTCATGAAACTAATTTCATCGAGTTTCTCGTTTGAAATTAGTTGCGTAACATTAGTTTAACCAAAAAATACGCAGGACATAAAACTAAATTAGTGTTATGAAATTAATGCATGCATTGTAAAATTTGGTGTTTACATTAATGAAATTATTGATGAAACTATTGGTTTAAATGATCGTTTTTCATATTACTTAAGCGAAACCCATGTCATAAGTAACTAGCTTTTTCCCGCGGCTTCGCCCGCGTGTTATTTTAATTTTTGTTCTATTCCATGTGATCATTTTATTTTTCTGAGATAAAAAGTAGCCTATGTCACTTTCCGTCTTCTAAAAATGGACATATCTATGCCGAAAATCAAGTCGATTAGTTGCTCCGTTGTTGCGTGAAATAGAAACAAACCAACAAAAACGTTCGGATTTATAATATTAGTAAAGATAGCTACGAGTATACGGCCATATAGCCACGGTAGCTATACTACTATTAGTATAGCTACCAATCGCCAACCGAAATCGGGTATTGCTCATCCACGGTAGCTATACTAATAGTAGGCACTATTAGTACTAATAGTAGGCACTATTAGTATAGCTACGGTAACTGTACTAATAGTAGGCACTATCAATATAGCTACCGTAGCTATACTAATAGTGCCTACTATTAGTAGGTATAGCTACCGTGGATGAGCAACGCCCGATTTCGGTTGGCAATTTTCTCGTACGGCAGTTTTTCATTGCTTTTGAGCCGCATAACTTACCTACGCACAGATTTAGTTTATACACGAACTCACACAATTTATTGTAATACATAAATAACGCTTAAAAATACTCAAAACTTTAAATACACAGCTGTTTGTTGTACTTCTTGTTATCAAATGAGATGTGAAATACTCGAGAGCTGCTATAAATCTGGGCTTACTCGTTTAGACGTAAAACTGACCACGTTGTCACTCGTCGATCTGTGGTAGATCATTTGTGTAGTAGGTAAATATCCTACAAATACACAGGAAAGAATGATCAACTTGCTTTCGCAGCTCGATTCAGCTCTGCAGGAATTTTCTCCAATGACTCTGCATCTTTATGCAAAAAGCAATGGTGTGTGTGAAAAATAATGTTACCTACTTACTTTGTATGTTTTCTACCTTATGCAGGGACAAATCCATTTCGATGAAATACACCCTAAAAATGCAAGCTCATCATTTACTCATGCTATTTTGATGCTTTGTGTACCAGCAGGGCACTCAGAAAGTTTTGTGATAAACAAGATTTTGTATGGAACTATGGCCAGTTTTATTTTTTTGTGAACATTCAATCAATTACGAAATTAAATAATAAAATTTCATGTTGTTTTTAAACTTTTGGGATTTGAACACATTATTATTATATACTACGGGACTAATCGCGCACTAAAATTACGAGATAAATAAAAAATACCTCATCATCCCGACATTTCAGCCGAGTTACATCGACCGTGGTCACGGGTAGACTGAAGACGGGATGATAAGGTATTTATTTATTTATCTCGTAATTTTAGTGCGCGATTAGTCCCGTGGTATATAATAATAATAATAAAATTTCAATTTCAAAAACGTCTTCCAGAATGTTTGAGAGCCAATTTTAGTTATGAGTTTACGTTGAAAAATGAAACTACGTTGCGAACACTTCCGCGCGATGATTTTTGTGACTTTAGATGTCGTCTAAAACCCGAAGAATCGTATGATGGACTTGAAATAGTATTAAACAATGAAACTTATTCTAAAGCTACCGTATAATGCTAGTATAATGAATTAAAGCGTGGTTGCTAAACGGTTGATTTAGAGGGATGAAGAAAGAGGTGGTCACCCACTGATAACTGTTACAGAAGAAAACATGCTAACACAAAACAATTGACGAATTATACATCAAAAGATTCAGCAAATTGTATTGGAAAGTGTTTATACCAAATTCTACTCTAAAATCTTTGTGTCAGGAGGATAGTTTCACGCTGGGTCGCACGACCTCACGGATTCTCAGAAGCTCAGTGTTCAAGAACGCCGTAAAATAGCTTTAATTATAAATATATATTTAAAATTGGTTCAAATGCATGAAACTTTGTATAAACACTGGTGTAAATGTTGTTAAAAATATTTACTTAACATAATTATAATTACCCATAAAACATATTTCTTTGGAGTCGCTAAACTTTCTGAGTATCCCACGGATTTTATGTTATCTTTAAAATAAATGACATTGATTGTTACAACCACTTGATAGACGATAGAACAAAAGACTACACACACAAGTCAAACTTGTAAAACATTTCCCCCTGTAGAGGACATTAACTGCAGCTAATAATTATAATTCAATTCTTTATTTCCTTAATAAATAACATTACAATTTACACCAGTACGTTACTTATTTTACTCTTAATATTTAAAAAAAAATTAAAATTTAGGTATAAAAAATGTGACACTGCTTTTAGTGAGTAAATACTCACTTAAATAAATAACTAACTAATACAAAAGTTGAAACGAGCACAAAAAACACCATCACTGTATTGAATGTAAAGCAGAAGTGGAGACAGGAAGAACAGAAGAAAACTAAAACATTCTAATTATTTAAAAATAGCATAAAAACATAAAGTTTACCGAAAAGTATTTACATAAAAATACAATACCCGTTATAAAAATATATTTTTTTTTAATTAACATCTGCTAAAAAACCGATACCTATGAGCCAACTACCAATTACTTTTAATCTAATAGTCTAGATCAGTGGCCGTTCGATCGAGTTTGTAAGCTAGATTCTAGGTCTGGACCCTAGGGCTTCGGATATCTACTGCCAATGAATACTAAAGCGAATCTTCGACGATCGAGCTTATCAACTTAAGAATAAATAACTTTGATTATTTTGATAAAGACCAGGAGCTCAGTTTTATAGGCATGATAAAATATAATTAGTCCTTGTAATGTTGCACACGGGGGAGCCGTTTGCAGCACCACAAGTTAAGAGAGGATTAGAGAGGAACCTGTAATGTGGCAAGCGGGGGAGCCGGTTGCAGCACCACAGGTTAAGAGTATCAGAGTAAACTGTAGCGTTACAAACGGGGTAGCCGTTTGCAGCACCACAGGTAAAGAGAGGATTAGAGAGAGAAACCCGTAATGTGGCAAGCGGGGGAGCCGGTTGCAGCACCACAGGTAAAGAGTATCAGAGTAAGTACCGGTAATGTTGCAAGCGGGGAAGCCGGTTGCAACACCACAAGTTACGAGACTTCAGAGAACCTACCCCAAGAGTCCTGCCTAGTGGTTAGGATTCCTAACGGTTCGAAGAAAGGAGATTAATATAGAAAACTAACCATACTGTTTACACATTTAATCATTTCACCATATAAATAACACTGCACTTATAGTCTATATGTTTTTCTTGAAGCGAATAGAGAGAGAATTTTGAAAAGAGTCCGTGGAATGTTAGCCTAACAGGGGAGGGGTAGCACACAAAGAAAACACACTGGGGGCTGGCCGAGGTTGGAGCGTAGACAAGCTGGACCCGCCGATAGACGTAGCGCCAGCAGGGCGCTGGAGATGGAAGCGCCTGTAGCGCCAGCTGTGCGTTAGCGTATATACGCCCGTGGTGTTGGGGCGCTTGAGGTGGAGGCGCTTGTGCGCTAGCTGGGCACTAGCGTGAAGACGCCCGTGGAGTTGTTCTGGCGCTTGAGGTGAAGGCGCCTGTAGCGCTAGCTCGGTACTCCAAAGTAAGTGGCAAGGTCAGTGGCCCCAACAGATGAGGTCCTCCTGTAACAAGGTCAAAGAGACCGAAGCCTCGCGAAGAAAATTTACCAGACGCTCATGCTGTCTTCACTGCAGGACCCGTCACCACGTTCAAAGATCACACGTTAACATGAACTAACACCACATATACTTTCATAAAAATACCACAAGACATGCACCATCTTTCGTGTCTACTTGATGACTTCTCTCCCAAGACTGCCCGAATTTTAAAACAAGGATCGCTGATCCTGTCAAAAGCAATTTAACAAATTTCATAATTAGAATTGTAAGTTGGCAGTGTTATCGTTAAAAGAGTTTGAATGTAGAGAAGCTAACAAAAAGGTTAGTTTCTCTACATTTCCCCCAAAACCCCAGAAAAATTTTCACTCATTGAAAATTTTGCAGGTTGAGAAGAAGTACCTTGACCATTCAGATAAGATAAGATAAGATAAGATAAGATAAGATAAGATAACGTTTATTGTTTATAACTGTGTACATAAAGGTGTTATATTATAATGCACCAGACCGTCCCAAACACTACAACTACTAAGCCAACCGTAGAGCAAATGAGCCCAAGTGAACTCTTAGTCCTGAATGAACTCAAATCCTTTCATTCATTCGTAACGACCCAGTTCCAGACCCAAGAAGAACATATAAATTCCACCCACAAATTACTGACCAGTCTAATAAGTACAACCAACCTAATTCAATCTTGTATGACAAACCTCACTAATAACTATGCCGGTCTGAAAAATGACGTAGAGGCTCTTACAGCTCTAACACAAGAGTACTCAGATGAACATCAAATAGTAAAAACGACTGTAGATTCAAACCACAACCAATGCAAAGAAATCGCAGCAGTAAACACCATAATTGAGCAAGAACTTGCTACGAATAATAAATTATTAGTTTCCATGCAAGAACAATTCCAAACCCAGTTTAAAGCAAAAGATCTATCTACTCCAGTATGGCCACAAATACCTCATGAAATACACGGATCTCAAAAAAAATCCCATAACAATAAACTTCGTACTAAGGAAGACGCTATAACTAAAGCACCATCATCTACGCAAATAAAAACAACTCAGCTGCAGATCTCAGGTTACATACAGGCCCCCAATCAATCTCCGATGCCGGCACCACAAACAGATATATCAACAAGTCAGCCATCTGTTGCAGTCTCGGTGCAAACATCACAAGGACCTACGGATTCCTTAGATGCTGATAAAGATAACAACGAGCCATGGCAAGTATACACATCTAAACGTACGCGTCCTACGCGCCATGGACTAATAAAAGGTGCAAATCAAAGCAATATCCTACAGGCCGCAGTAAGAACCAAAAAGATGCATGCATGCTTTTTTAAACCTGAAACTACGGCAGAAGCTCTAAAGACGTATATGGAAAAATTATGCGGAGACAAAGGTTGCCATGTAGAAAAACTGAAATTGAGACACGGACGTTACTCATCTTTCGCTCTGACTGTACCAGAGAGCGCCTACCAGTTGTTTATGACTGCAGAATCATGGCCGGCCGGCATCGAAATTTGCGATTGGTTTCCAAGAAGTGCCGGGCGTGCCAATAAATCACGATTCCCTCATACGTCCGGCCAGAAAAATGCCTAGGGAAACCCGACCACAGAGAAATTGGAACCCAGGTGAGCTCACTATTATTTATCAAAATGTCTGGGGTTTGAAAACCAAACTCTCCCACTTCAAACAACACATTACTCTCCTGGACAGCACTGATTTAATAGCCGTCACAGAAACCAATTTGGACTCATCCGTTCATGATGCCGAACTAATCCCGCCTGACTGGAGCATTGTAAGGCGAGACCGAGAAGGATCGAGAGGCGGCGGTGTGCTTCTTGCTGCGAGACCAGGCCTTGACATCCATCGCCACATGGAACTCGAAAGTAACACTGGTGAGGATCTCTGGGTATCATTTACTCACCAGGGGAAGGAAATCTATACCTGTGTGGTGTATATACCGCCATCAGCCAAAGACGAAGTCTACTTAGACTGGTGCTGCAAAGTAGAAGACAACATAGAAACTTCATTAAGCAAAGCTAATCTGGTAATTTTAGGGGATTTAAATTTAAAAAGTGCTAGCGTTTGCGTAAATAACTATATAGGATATTTTAATACTTACTGTAATCTAAGTGAACGGAACAATATATACAATTTATGTGGCAGTAAACTCGATGTGGTACTAGTGAGCAAGGATGTGTCTGAGGTAAGCGTAATTACGGCTGACGAAGGGCTTGTAGAAAAACCCGACCGGTACCATCCTCCTCTCGATATAACAATAAAAGTAGACAAACAAAAGAGTAGCCCCTTTATAGAACCTAGTAATATCGATAGTACGACAGATTGGAACTTTAAAAAAGGAGATTTTAGTTCCCTTTACAAACTAGTAAATGACATAAAGTGGAATATAGTGCTGAATGAATCCGACCCCAACAATGCCGTTAGAGAATTTTACAAATTAATTTATAGCTGCTTCGATCAATCGATCCCAAAGAAAATCCGTCGATCCAAACCTAGCAGGACTTATCCTATCTGGTACACTCAACATATTATAGTCGACTTAAAACTTAAACATATCCTCCACAAAATCTGGAAGCGTACTAAAGATCGCTATATTTATAGCTTTTATAGGACTTTACGGACAGACTTAAAAGACAGAGTACAAGCAGCGTATAAAAACTATACCAATCAGATACAGGAAGATCTCTCCAAAAACCCAGCTGGTTTTTGGAAATATGTTTCTGATCTTAATTCAAAGGGCGGTTTTCAATCCAAAATAACAAGAAATGGAAAAAATTATACAGGAAGAGCCGCCGCCCAAGCTTTCGCTGAGTGCTTTAATGGGGTTTTTTCAGATCGATCTCCTAAATTAGACCATAATCAAACGGGTATACAGGGAAATAATCACTTGATAAACATCTACGAAATCAGCCCTCTTGAAGTAAGAAACCACATTAATAAGTTAAAATCTAAGAGCTCCGTGGGACCAGATAACATTCCGACCTTTATTGTAAAAGCGTTCAAAGAGGAGTTTTCAACTCCGTTAGCACATATCTTTAACATCTCTCTTAAAGCTGGTACCTATCCGTCAATTTGGAAAAAGTCGAGGGTAAAACCTATCTTTAAGTCAGGCGATAAAACATGCGCTGAAAATTACAGACCGATTGCTGTTTTATCTGTAATAGCCAAATTATTTGAAAGCATTCTATACACCAAAATCTACAGACAGCTCGAACCGTTCTTGAGTAATGCACAGCATGCTTTCCGCAAGGGCCGCTCTGTTAACACAAACCTACTTACCCTCGCTGACTATATTTCAAAGAAACTCGATGAAAGCACTCAAGTTGACGTTATCTACTTAGATTTTAAAAAAGCCTTTGACTTAGTAGATAATGACGTACTGCTGCACAAGTTAGAAGCCATAGGTTTCGCACCAAAGCTCCTTAAATTTTTTGCCGATTATCTCAACGAAAGAAATCAATTTGCCCGCCTAGGATGCTATGATTCTGAACCTTACTACACCCGTTCTGGCGTAAGCCAGGGTTCCTCTCTTGGCCCTCTCCTCTTTTTGATAATGATGAATGACCTGGAACAATGCCTGACTAACTGTCAATACCTACTCTATGCAGATGACCTAAAAATTTATTATAAAATAAAATCTATCGAAAACTGTTGCTCACTTCAGAAAGATTTAACAGCTATTCATCAATGGAGCCTACTCAACAAATTGCCATTAAATATCAGCAAATGTAACATAATGAGCTTCACTCGGTCCATCCGCCCTATTGCTTTCCAGTACACTATTGGTAACGAACCAATATCTAGAACCCAATCAATAAAAGATCTTGGTGTCTTATTTGATCCCAAGCTCAATTTTCACGAGCATATTCAAAAGTTAGTTGCAGAATGTTTTAAGAGGCTTGGATTCGTAACACGAAACTGTCGCGAGTTCACGAACCCTAACGCTATAAAGCTGCTTTATACCGCGCTTGTCAGGTCAAAGATCGAGAGCAGCTCAGTGGTCTGGAGTCCGCACGAAAAAACGTATGTTCTAATGGTGGAAAAAGTTCAAAGACGTTTCTTGCGTTCTTTATACAAAAAAGTTCACGGCTATTACCCATTTTTATATCCCTCTAAGTTTCTCCTCGGAGCGTTAGGCCTTAACTCCTTAGAAACGCGTCGTACTCTCGATCTATTATTAACCTTATATAGGGTTCTGAACGGTACCCTAAACTGTCCTGAACTACTATCCGAAGCAAGTCGCCTCACTGTGCCTGAAAATCGAACCCGATTCCGTAGTGGGTGCGTGCCTTTCTTCTCACCCGTACCGGCCCGCACGGTCGCGCGCGAGCAGGCTCCCGTGTACCGCGCACAACGACACCTCAACACTGTCCTATCCACACAAACTAACATCGACATCTGCGCCGACGAACGCTCAATATTTATACAAAATTTACAAATATATTGTGAAAATTTTTCTATTTTACAGTAAATTGTAAAATATTTGTAACGTATTATTTTTTGATTGTATTTTATTGTATTTTCCTATCAAATGCAAATAATTAGGTTTTTGCAGTTAGACATATAAAATGTAAATAATATTTAGTTTTTTAAGATATAATGTCTTGGTTTTACCATAATGTTAGAAATTGTATATGTTTGCAACAAACAAACAAATTAACGCCTACTATCCCAGAACAGAAGTTCTTATTCTCTTCTGTGCCTGCTATAGTTAGTCAACGTTGACGTGGCGATATAAGCCATATTAAAGGTAACATAATTAGTATGAAAGATTAGTATAAAAGTGTGTTATAATTTTATGGTTGAATTTCGTGTATACTTTAGAATATTATTATTATTATATCAAATTTTGACATGATTGATTAAGTGTGACATTCTAACTATATAAATTTTGTAATGCATGTTAGCAAGATTTGACCAGTGTACATATATACTTACACTATCGCATTGGAATTTCTGTAATGGTAGTTGTAATTGTGATAAATAAATAAATAAATAAATAAAAAAAAAAAAAAAAAAAAAAAAAAAAAAAAAAAAAAAAAAAAAAAAAAAAAATAATAAATTATAGACACAACAGTTTGTCCTAACGGACATACAATATTTGTTAATTTCTTCAAACAAGAAACAAAATATATTTACTCGCAATCTCTCCGAGAACAATTCTTTAGACATACGAGTAATATCAAAGTTCTCTATATCTATTTAAGTACACCTATTCAAATTATACATTTACTAAATTTCTAATCATTATGTACAATTATAAAATATGTTATAATAATAGCAAATAACAAAGTGATATATTTAATGAGATCATTATTTCCTGTAAGAGCTCGTAAATTCGTAAAATTCTTTAATGTTATAAAAAGGATTTTCTACCAACCATTTCTTTAAACTATTTTTGAATTTATTTCCATCTAAACATTTAATGTGTAGTGGTAAGCTGTTATATACTTTGATCGCCGTATTGAATGAGCTTCGATGGTACAGAGTATTATTGGATTGTACTACTCGAATGTTAAATTTGTGTTGAGGACGTAAGATTTGCGATCGAGCCGATTTACTTTCAGAGAAGTAGTTTTGGTTGTTTTTAACAAACATGCAAATTTCTAAAATGAATATTCCGGTCAAAGTCAGTAGATTATTTTTCTTGAAAAGATGTCTGACGGAATCGGTGGAACGTAGATGGTACATAGCCCGTAAGCATCTTTTTTGTAATTTAAAAGTAGTTTCTATGTCTACCGAATTTCCCCAGAATATAACACCGTACGTTAAATGAGGGTACACATATCCGTAATATGCATTTTGTGTAATCTCTTTAGAAGTGATATTGCTTAAAATAGAGAGTGCATAACAATATTTAGAAATTTTTGAATTTATTTGTGAGACATTCTTTTTCCAATTTAGGTGAGAGTCTATGGTGACGCCTAAAAATTTCGCATCATTTACTTCACTCACATCGATATCTTGGCACCAGATATTTAGTTTAAGTGGGGTGGTTTTTAGATTTCTGAACTGCATGAATTTTGTTTTTTCTAGGCTAACAGTTAGATTAATTGATTTTAGATTTTTTACTATTTGTTCCAGAGTAGTATTCACCTCTTTTTCTAATTCTACCTCAGTTAGACCATTTTGCGGTATGTATATCGTTGCATCGTCCGCAAACATGACACATGGGTGTTTAGTTGCCAGCGGTAAATCGTTAACATAAATAAGAAAAAGTAATGGTCCTAAGATGCTTCCTTGAGGAATTCCTAGTACACTGAGCTTAAATTCTGATTGTACTTTTTCAATAGTTTTGTTTTGTTTATTGTATATATTAATACTTGTTGATTGGCTTCTATTTGTAAGGTAGCTTTTGATGAGGTCTAGCGCTGTACCTCTTATTCCAATACTTTCAAGCTTTTCGATTAGTATTTCATGCACTACACAGTCAAAAGCCTTAGATAGGTCAAGTAATAGAGCAACACCTTTCTTTTTGTTATTTATATCTTCCCATACATTTTTCAAAAATTTGAAAATTGCTGATGTGGTATTTTTACCTTTTTGAAAGCCAAACTGATTTTCATTCAAAATGTTATTGTGCTGAAGAAAAGATAGAATTCTATTGTATATAGCTTTTTCGAAAATTTTAGAAAAACATGGCAAAATCGCAATGGGTCTATAGTTTATCATGTTATCAGTTGGTCCTTTTTTGTGCAAAGGTCGTATGATGGCTTTTTTTAATTCATTTGGAAAGCGACCGGTTTCTATAGATAAGTTGATAATGTAGGTTAGAGGTTCTGCTATGATATCTATGGTGCTTTTGACAATTTGTATGGGTATTTCATCTTGACCTGTACTTTTTGTATTTTTCAACCCTTTTACTATGCTTTTAACTTCTTGGGTGTTAATTGGAGTTAGAAAAACACTTGAGCAGTTTCTTTGAGCCTGAGATCTTTGTATTTGGTTGGTCTTTGCGTTGGTGTTTACATTGACAAAGTAGTTATTGAATGATTCTGCTATATTTGTATGATCTGTAATATTAGAGTTGTCTATTTTTAGGCTATCGATGGTTGTATGGATAGAGTTCGTTTGAGATGTGTTTTGTTTTATTATTCTCCAAGAGGCTTTACTTTTATTTTCACTTTCAGTGATGTATTTAACATTTGACAGTTTCTGTGAGGTATTTATTACTTGTTTCATCATTTTACAATATTTCTTGTAAGCTATTAATTGGTGTTTATTGTTTTGTGACAAAGTTTTCAAATACATCAATCTTTTAATTTTGCTAGACGTTCTGATTCCCTTGGCTTTCCAATTTTCTTTTCTCTTATATGTTATTCTTACTCTTTCCAAGGGGATGCACAGGTTCAATAACATACTGAAAATATCAACGAATTCTTTGTATGCCTTTTCTGCGTCTTCGATTTCATAGATTTGTTGAAAGTTTATTTGATTGAGATATTTCATAAATATCTCTAAGTATTTGTTGACGTTCCTCTTCTGTACGTACCAGAACTTCTCTCGAAAACTTAGGCTCGTTGGTACTGTTAGTATTTGTGCAGTGTGGTCTGATAATTCTGATTCTACATTTATTATTTCTGTTTGATATTTTTTAAGGTTGGTTATTATGTTATCAATACAGGTCTGAGATTTATTCGTGGATCTAGTCGGGTCTTGAATAGTTAAGTGCAAGTTAAAGGAGCGTAAAGTGTTTATAAGTGATTCAGTTCTATGGTTTTTTTCTAATATATTTGCGTTAAGGTCACCTAATATAAAAATTTTTTTCTTGTTGTATCTTTTCCTTCTTGTTAATTTAAGTAATAAGATTTCTAGACTTTGAATAAATAGTTCGAAATTGCTTTTTGGTGTTCGATATAGACATATCACAATGTGATTTAAGTCATTTAGGCTTATACCACAAACCTCAAAGTGCTGTTCGATGCTCATATCAGTAACCCAGTCCAATTTAGTATACTTTATTGAGTTTTTGACAAATAAACAAACACCGCCCCGTTTTTGTTTTTTGCGTGAAAAATGTGCTGCTTTTTGGTAGCCATCGATTTGTACTACTTCTGCTTCTTCCTCTTTTAGGAAGGTTTCGCTGATACCACAAATGTCTATATTATGTTCTTCATTAAGTAATTCTATTTTATCTACTTTTTTTCTTATGCTCCGGGAGTTTAGATGCATAATTTTTAAATTGTGCTCTTGGTTACTTTTATTGGAGACGAAAAAATTTTGGTGTGCTAGTTATTGGATCGGAGCGTTTATTTGTGACGGATGATGTGATTGTCATTATTTGTTTTTCAACTTGTGGAGTATTTTGTGCAAACGTCACATTATTTACCGTTTTGTTCTGTGCATCCATTTTATTCAATGTATGCGCTTGGAGTTCTCGTTTTTTGAAATAGTAGGGTATAGTACCTGGTCTGCAATCTAATTTACTATGAGGTGGTTCTGGTGTCATGTTGATTGGCAAGCTCTGTTTTATCTTAGCATTTTTTGTTATATTTTTACCTAGGTAACAATTTTCATAATCAAGTAAATTGATCAAGTGATTGATATTTCTACTGTTTGTTGTTGGTAAGAAACGGGTATTATCAAAGCTGTAAGCTATAGTTTTGAGGTCACGGTTTAGTTTACCCTCGTTTAAGTACCGGTTAGATCTTATACCTAGCACAATTACTTGTGGCTGCCTTAAGCTCTTTAACAATGAAGACATTTCAATAAAAACTTTGGTTGGGTTATTGTCGTTAGCACCTACAGAGATAACTATCCAGTCTTCCTTGTTCCATTTTTGTTCCATTACCCTGGATTTTCGTATAATGTGGTCTGTTGATGCACCCGGATATGTTTTACACGATACATCATATTCTTTGGAATTCTTATATTTAGTGCGCAGTTTAATGAGGGTAGACGCCAGGCCTCTACAGGTTTCATCACCCACAATCATAATCTTTGGTTTTTCTTCTATCGTACTTTTGTTTTCATTCACAGTCATAACCTGGGACATTTCTTCTGCTGTCGTGTTTGAAACTTCGATATCTGGTGATCTATCAGAGTCCGTGGCTATTTTATCGTTAGTAGTGCCGTTATCAGGATTCTTCTTGGGACTTTCTTTCCCTAGAGTAGATTTTTTTGGCTGATTACCCCTTTTCTTTACTATATTTTGTGCTTTCAGTAATGGTATACTTTCTTCCTTCGATAATGTTTTCTTTGGGCTGTCAGATATTATTATTTCATGGGAATTGAGTTTGCAGTGGTATTCTGATTTTTTTTTATGTTGTTCAAGAGCTGTCAACTTGTTTTCCAAATCAATATTTGCTTGAAGAAGTGCATTAATTTCTTCTTTTGCTTTTTTGAGCTGTTTGATTAGTTCTTCATTTTCCAATTTTATTTGGTTCATGTCTAATTCTTTCATTGTAGTCTCCGGTAGACTAATAGAACTATTGCATAAAGTAGTATATTTGGAGTCACCAGTTGTATCACATATACTTATTTCTTCTATTGAAAGGTGCGGCACCTTTTTAGGTTTTCTTACTGTGACGTAGTCATAGCCCTTTGTAGCAGTGTTGTTATTTTGCTTGCTTGTATCGACTTTTTGTGTCACCGTGGATTTAGTGCCTGTAGTTTTATGTTTGTTAGCAAGGCACCACTGGCATGCCCATCCTGTTTTATGGTCTCGTGTCATGCGTAGATATCTTGCAATGGAGACATTTCCGCAATGTAGATCGTATGTAACGTTACACATGGAACATATTAAGAATTCTCTGTTCAGGATTTTCGTCGTACATTTACCACAGTCACGCGGTAGTGTTGGTGTTCTAGGAGCCATCTTACTAAAACGGTGTGAAAATCACATACGTTTCCCTCAATATAGGTAACAGGTGAAATTCAGGCGATGAATTTATTTTCTTTGGATAAGTTTCACTTTAAAAAGCTGGTAACACCACAGTTAGCTCAGTTTGAATTTGACTATGTCAATTTCGATGATAGTCCGTTCCAAAAAGGTTCCAAAATAACACTTATGGATAGGCTTTTTTTATAATATTACATAAATCACAAGATCACAGCGTTTGAAATTTGTTAAATTGTTAAGTTCACAGAGTTTAGCACAAAACACAAGTCAAATAGTACTTAAAAATAGTACTTAAAAATTGTTCGGCGCGTGATTCAAAAACGGGCGTTAGCTTTGGTACAAAAATTTAAAAGTCTTTACCGGTCTTTTCAAAAATATGTGTTTTTTGCACTTATTCTTATTTACTGCTATTTGATAACACTCACAGACTTTAATTGTCACTTATTACATGTAATAAAACTTATTTTGTCACTGTTTAGACCGAATAACTATTTTTTATGAATTATTTAATTTTTGAGCAATAGAATGAGATGTTTATGTATATGTTTATGTGTGTAGATGTTCAGACAGAACCACACACATCTTCCACACTTCCTAACACGCACGCTCAATCACAACACGCTCACTCGATCTGCAAACACGCACGCACTAACACAAGTTGGGGCTATGGTTCACATTCAATGATGACCATACTCCACAAGGAATTGTTCGTACGGTCGTAACGTAGGCTTATTTTTTTAGATTTAGGTGTCGTAACCCGCACCTTTTCGAAAACCCGATAAAGATAAAAAAAAATATACAATATTACAAGTTAATAATTAAGGCTTTAGTAGTTTCAAAGATATGAAGAGAAAAACAACTTTCTATTCAAAGATTCATATCTCAATTGCAACGTGTGCAATTTGAAATATGTGAGAATAAAAGCACACTGAGCTTGTGCACAAGTAAATAAGAAAATTAGTATGTACAATAGACATGGTCTTACAAAAATAAGCCGAATAGGTTATAGTTCCTTGTGGGGTATTCACACAAAGTTTGTATTATAAAAACAGAGAGTACAAAATACAAAAATGGTATATACAAGACACATGTTGACCTTACCATCGAACCAGTAGGAAACCGATAACACTGTATAAGCAAAATACATTTAGAAATCCCAATAAGTGACAATTTACATAAATTTAGAATGTATAGTAATACCGAGACAAAATATAAAAAAATAGTCCGAAGTAAAAATAATAAAGAGAAATATCAATAAGTGACAATGTCGAGTAGGTATCAAAAACGATAGTAAATAAAAAGTAAAAAGATGGAGTAAACCATTAAAAAGGTTTTCGTCATCAGAAGGGAGTATCGATTTGGAGAGTAATAAGGCCGAAAAAGCCGGAAAAGCTTGATTTCCTAGGAACGCGAAGTATGTACTACTATGTACTACAAAAGTATAATGCGTGTTCAGCTGTAAGTTAGGTAACTTACAAACTGTATGTGACGTACACTGAGAGGATACTCTCCTCCAGCTCGCCGTTTAGTCTCCCAAACCCCAACTTGAAGGTATGTTGCAAGCGGGGGAGCCGGTTGCAACACCACAAGTTACGAGACTTCAGAGAACCTACCCCAAGAGTCCTGCCTAGTGGTTAGGATTCCTAACGGTTCGAAGAAAGGAGATTGATATAGAAAACTAACCATACTGTTTACACATTTAATCATTTCACCATATAAATAACACTGCACTTATAGTCTATATGTTTTTCTTGAAGCGAATAGAGAGAGAATTTTGAAAAGAGTCCGTGGAACGTTAGCCTAACAGGGGAGGGGTAGCACACAAAGAAAACACACTGGAGGCCGGCCGAGGTTGGAGCGTAGAAAAACTGGACCCGCCGATAGACGTAGCGCCAGCAGGGCGCTGGAGATGGAAGCGCCTGTAGCGCCAGCTGTGCGTTAGCGTATATACGCCCGTGGTGTTGGGGCGCTTGAGGTGGAGGCGCTTGTGCGCTAGCTGGGCACTAGCGTGAAGACGCCCGTGGAGTTGTTCTGGCGCTTGAGGTGAAGGCGCCTGTAGCGCTAGCTCGGTACTCCAAAGTAAGTGGCAAGGTCAGTGGCCCCAACAGATGAGGTCCTCCTGTAACAAGGTCAAAGAGACCGAAGCCTCGCGAAGAAAATTTACCAGACGCTCATGCTGTCTTCACTGCAGGACCCGTCACCACGTTCAAAGATCACACGTTAACATGAACTAACACCACATATACTTTCATAAAAATACCACAAGACATGCACCATCTTTCGTGTCTACTTGATGACTTCTCTCCCAAGACTGCCCGAATTTTAAAACAAGGATCGCTGATCCTGTCAAAAGCAATTTAACAAATTTCATAATTAGAATTGTAAGTTGGCAGTGTTATCGTTAAAAGAGTTTGAATGTAGAGAAGCTAACAAAAAGGTTAGTTTCTCTACATCCTTCAGATAGACTATCCAAAAATATAAGACACGTATTTTTTCTTTTGTCAATTAAACTAAAATTGATGAAGATACACGAGTGACCACGTGACGTCACAAGTGCCATACAAACGTACAGACTTCTGTTAGAGAGGTGACGTCACGACCCCCACTCCCAAACTTTGACAAGGTTTATGTCATTTGTTGTTTGATTGACAAAATAAAAAATACGTGTCCAATATTTTTTGGTAATCCAACTGACGGACCAATTATAATATTATTTTACCCAGTCATCATGCCTATTCAAAAGCAATTACTTTTTCATCACATCTATTCGAAAAGGACTTAAAGGCGAACCGAGTATCGCCTTTAAGTGTGCCCAAAGGTGGTGTTTTCTATATGAAACTTTATAAGTGCGCCGGAATTATCTTTGCCGCGCACTTTTTGAATTTGGAACATTTATAAGTACGCCGATCTTTGACTTAAAGGCGAACCAAGTATCGCCTTTAAGTGTGCCCAAAGGTGGTGTTTTCTATATGAAACTTTATAAGTGTGCCAGAATGATCTTTGCCGCACACTTTTTGAATTTGGAAGTATTTGTAATGTTAGTGTTCAGCGCCAAGAAAATGAATGAAAAGAATGTAAATATAAGTTTTCATTTGTTTTATTATTAGATACCATTTAATTTCAATTTAGTTGTTACTCTACGTTTTATTAAATAATAATTTGAGACGCCTTATGTTTTCTCATAGAGGTGATGAAAAGTAGAGTGTACCAATCGGGCGCAAAATATATTTTTGGCTCGGGCGATGTACTTTGAATCCCTCGCTACGTTCAGGATTCTACTCTAGAATCCCTCACATTCAAAAAAGCGCCCTCGCCGTAAAAATATTATTTTGCTCTCATATGATACAATCTACTATTCTATAGCTTTCGCTTAGTAAAATTCACAAAATCTATTGTCTACTTTAGGTACGTAGACCGTAGCTGTAGCAATATCTACGACATTTTGCACATTTGCTACGGCCACAGGCCCAAGTCATTTTATTTAGCGATCATTAAAGGTTAATAAAGTTCGCCACGGTCGTCAGATGGGAGCCTTCAAGTGACTTAAAAACTTTAACACCGATAGACTAGCCGCTCCTACCGACCTGTACCAGCCTTTTTAATAGTCCACTGCAGGACGTAGGCCTACCCACGAAGGGTGGTTGGGCCATATCCACCACGCTGGCCCAGTGCGGGTTGGTGGATTCACATACGCCATCGAATTTCTTCTACGGACGTATGTAGGTTGCCTCACGATGTTTTCCTTCACCGAAAAGCCCGTGGTGTGAAATTCCGTACATACATTCTAAAGAACTCATTGGTACGGGACCGGGGTTTCGAACCCACGACCTCACGATTGTAAGGCGGGTGTCACTACCTCTAGACCACCACGGCGCTTACCGACCTATACGATTGATTTTGTCATCGTCATATCTAATGTAAAGCCGTGGTGGTCTAGTGGTAATGACACCCGTCTTACAATCGTGCGGGATTTGAACCCACGTGGTTCAAATCCCGGCACCGCACCATTGAATTCCTTGGAATTTACTTACGGAATTTTACACCACTGGGTTTTGGGTGAAGGAAAACATCAAACCTGCATACATCCGTAGAAGAAATTCGATGGCGTACGTGAATCCACCAACCCGCACTGGGCTAGCGTGGTGTATATGGCCTAATCACCCTAAGTGGGTAGGCCTACGTCCTACAGTGGACTATTAAAAAGGCTGGTACAGTACAGTATATCTACTGTACCGAAGATCTTCAGAGGTAGATATACTTAGGCCTCATGATTATTTTTGTATTCTCAAGTATTCAAAGTTATTTTACTACTACTTGCTTGAATAATTTCGTAGGAATCTGCTAGATGCAAGCTGCTTCGAGCAGTTTCGGTGGAATTCTAAAATATAGCTCTATGTCTAGCTCTAAAGCTAAGATGTTGTTGACCACTCACTAATTTTTAGGCTACAAAACTTTTGCGCTGTAACAAAAAAAAAAAAAAAACAGAAGTGATACCTTGGGCTCAAATCTAGCTCTTATGGATTAAAATCTAAAAGAACTCCGAAGTACACACATAATATATGACGCTCTACTACCAAAAAAGGTCATATATTTCATAAGCCCAGTACCTAAACTACTTCTCTCAGGCCAGACACATAATTTTCCCAACTGTCGCCCTAGGTGCCTAAATTAAGGCCTCTCCCAACGCCTACAGGCTATACACTAGATAATATAAGCCTACAAACATATATCTGCAGTTGACTGAACTCCGTTACTATTTTCCACGTTAGTATCACGAAGGATTTGCTATCATACCGCCCTCAATTGGGTACATAAATTGGTGTGCTAGCTAGAGATGTCACATGTCCCGATATCTAGGCGTCGGACAGTTGTAGATATGTCAGTGTCAATTTCTAGTATTCGGATAGCGTCAGTATGATTTTGGTAAGCGATTTCTGAATCGATTTTGCTATTCGATTTAGATGTCAATTAATGGTCAATTATAAATGAGTAAGGATTAATATTAATATTGTGGTTAACCAAAATAGCTATTGTTGGTTTTGAAACCAACTAAAACGTCATATGATCTGTCTATTTGTCTGCTGAACTTAGCTTAGTCATACGATAACAGTATGATTACTTTACGAAGTAATTAATAAAAGAAATAATAAGTATGTAACTATTATGTATGACTGCCTCGGTGGCACAGTGGTTAGTGACTCTAACTTCTGGATCAAAGAGGCGTGGGTTCGATCCCCACCCAGGGCAAATATTTATGTAATAACATAAGTGTTTGCTCTGTGTCTGGGTGTTATTTAGTTACTATCTATATAAGTATGTATTTAAAAATAAGTATATGTAGTATATCAGTCTCTGGCAGCCATATCACAAGCTTTGCTTAGTTTGGGGTCAGAGGCCGTGTGTAAGATGTCTCAAAAGTATTTATTTATTAATAGTTCACTGCTGAAAATAGGCCTCTCTTATATAATATAACCTCAACGCTTATAGCGTAGCTTGACTAGGTGTTTGTCAGCGATCATCGAAATTAAGCCACGTTCCGCTTGGTCTGTATTTGGATTGGTAACCGCGGGTCCAACTCAGCGCTACCATGGCTAAGATGACACGTTAAATTGTAGGCCCCGGTTGTTTTAACCGTTTAGCCATGGCAGAGGCTTTCAGGCGGCCTAAAAACTTTAACACCTTGGCTAGCCACCCGACCTATGCGAATCTATTTACTTTTAACCCTCCATTTTATGATCATTCATGTTCATTGTCATTTGTGATTTTCATGCTATGCTTATCTATTCGTTTTCAATTCTAATTTTTGACCCCAATGATTTTCACTCTGTACTGTACCAGCCTTATTAATAGTCCACTGCAGGACGTAGGCCCACCCACAAAGGGTGATTGGGCCATATCCACCACGCGGACCCAGTGCGGGTTGGTGGATTCAAATACGCCGTCGAATTTCTTCTACGGACGTATGCAGGTTGCCTCACGATGTTTTCCTTCTCCGAAAAAGCCTGTGGTGTGAAATTCCGTACATAAACTCCAAAGAACTCATTGGTACGGGACCGGCGATTCGAACCCACGACCTCTCGATTGTAAGGCGGGTGTCACTACCGCTTGACCACCACAGCTTACTTTCACTCATGTGCCAATAAATTTAAATGGCACGGTACGTAGGCACGGTAGGTAGGTATATATTATTATTTAATGTTCTGGACTATGTCAGCCGCTTAAGTTCATCTATGGATCTCGACATATATCCGATGTGCTTTACTTTGCTTTAAAATAATCAGAATTTTATTGCGTCAAAATCATTACAATATAACGGTTTTTAACCGACTTCCAAAAAAGAGGAGGTTCTATATTCATCTGGATATATATTTTTTGTCGTGTTCATCAATATTTTCGCCAATTGTAAGCCGAATCCAAAAAATATTTTTTTGTTCCAGAGTTCCCTATTATATTTTATCGAATTCGACTAAGCCGTTTTTGAAAAATCAACAATAGTGTAAATATTGTATTTGAGCGAACTATTCGAATTTTGTATTCGATGCAAGTCAGTTCTGATATTTTTTGTGAAAAATAATTACCAAGACACTCACTGTTATTTCAAGTTACTGAACAGATTAAAAGTAAGTAAGTTTGCAAGTATGAGTCGTGTGGCTTACACACCGCTGTGATACGTCCACTTCAACATGCCCCGCTACCATTCATCGCGCCGTCCAAAACCTGCTTTTTAGATAGTGTCTGAACCCGCTAAAGCAACAAGGAACGTGGAATATGCAGATCGCACATTATGTAAGTTCCTAACATTTCAGAAGGTGGTGTTGTATGCAAATCGAGCTATGTCCGTTGTCGGACCAACGTCCGACACTTGAATATTATCTTCGCTTAGCTGTTGGGTAGGAACTTTGCATAAATTAAGGCCTCTTGGAGGTCCCATTGTTTTGCGACAGACCGCCAGATATGTATGAATTTCATACATAAATCATAGGGTTACGGGGAGGCCGGAAATCTGCATGATTTCGTGTGTTGTCTTCCCAATCTGACGAGTTCTCAACAATAAAATCTCTTCACTTAACCTAGTTAGGAGACCACTGGACCACATAAATAGTCATCATCATCATCCGCAGCCTTCCCTATCCCACTGCTATAGGCCATATATATATAGGCCTCTCTCCTACGGTGCCAATTGTCTCGGCCTGTTCTAGTTCCTGACAGAATAGTTATATATTATTATAGTCATTTATTCATAACAACATTTGTTATAAGTACTATGCAAAACTGGCACAAATAAAATAAGTAAAATTAGAAAATTCCCACACAAAGACTATGTTTACACAAACATTTACCTATTCTTTTAATGTTATTTTAGGTATATAGCTAGTGCTTATGTTTAACTGAATCTTTCTAAGCCTATTTACATATATTTCGACTTGGTTAGACCGATTTCAGGTCCTGTTCATAATGCAAATTTACCCCATTTTTGCGGAATATTCCACTTCCCCTAGTAATTATGTTGTAATAGTAATATATAACATTTATCATCGACTTGGCATTTTTTAGGGTTCCGTACCTCAAACTGAAAAAACGGAACCACTTTGTTGGAACCACTTATAGCATCACTTTGTTGTCCGTCTGTTTGTACGTCAAGACTCTTTATCTCGGGAACGCGTAAAGATATCGAAATTAAATTTAAACTGTGTACGTATATCTATGGTCTCTTGCAGTTGTGTAAAAGAAAAACTTCTCAGTTATCGTTTTAGAAGTTAGAGCCGTTTATGTCGTCAAAAACCGCATATTTGACACTCACAAAAATCAAAACCTACAGGGTACTTCCCGTTGACATAGAACTATGAAATTTGGCGAGAGGCATTGCCTCAGAGTACACATGTAGGAATAAATCTGAAAACTGTACATTTTTATTTAAATCACAAAAAATAGGGCCTCAAATTTCACAAAATATACCCATATTTTCAAAATTCAAAGTGAGTAAAACGTATCATGTAAGGTATCATATAAAATAACTTCATTAGCACATGCTAAAACAGGTTTTTAATTATTTTAACCATGTGTAATTTTCGATGTATGACGAGAAAAGTAAAAAAAAAAACTTTTTTGTCTATGGTTATAGTATAGAGATTTTAACTACTTAATTCCCAATTTTGTGAAATTTTCTGGATTTGTACGTAACCCTCGATGTGGGAGCCTGACTCGCACTTGTCCGGCTTTTTTGTTTTAAGTGTTATACATACTCTACCATAACTTCGATTGGTCATGTGCCAACTCCACGTCAGTTTGGTAGCAGCAGTTCCGACATACCTATTACTTATCCATGCATCCATCAGCCGTAGGACATACATAGGCCTCCCCCATGGATTTCCAATAAGGCCGGTTTGAAGCGGCCTGCATCCAGCGCGTTCCTGCGATCTTTATTATATCGTCAGTCCACCTGGTCGGTGGACGCTGCGCTTGCTGGTCCGTGGTCTCTTCGAGAACTTTATAATACAATACAATACAAAATAATTTTATTGTACACCAGAAAAACAGCTTAAATAACAAAGTATAAATTTGCTTAAAATTAGGTTAAGTGAAGAGCTTTTATTGTTGAAAACTCGTCAGATTGGGAAGACAACACACGAAATCATGCAGATTTCCGGCCTCCCCGTAACCTTATGATTTATGTATGAAATTCATACATATCTGGCGGTCCGTCGCAAATCTTAAATTTAGCCTGCCTGATAGCTACAGGCAGCTCATTCCAAAGTAGGACAGATTGTACTGAGAAAGATTTCATATAGGAAAGATTGGTATGGGAAGAGGACTTTAGTGCTTCAACAGCCATCCGTTCTTCGAACTATGTGCCCTGCACATTGCCACTTTAATTTGCTAATCCGCTGGGCTATGTCAGTAACTTTGGTTCGTCTGCGGATCTCCTCATTTCTGATTCGATCTCGCAGAGAGACACCGATACCTATACTATTTACTAAAAACACCCCTTTGAAACAACCCCTCCAATCTAAGTTATGACTTTGCCGTCTCCATCCGTCATTGAGATTATCTTAATCTCACCAAATAGCTCAATATACCCGTGCTTCAGTAAGTTAATAACAATTTTCTAACTCGTAACCAATTTTGATAAAACTTAAGCCATTTCTAGGGACGCGCTGAACCGTGCGCCAGACATTAACGGTCGGAGAGCTCCTCAGGGAGCGCCGGGAATTACGGGACCTGTATTTTAGGTAATGTGTCTAGTAAGTAATAGCTTCGTTGACGTAGACTCTATAGGTTTAGGTACTGTAATTTAGAAGTGAAAACTTCTTAAGCGGCGTTGTACACTTTTTTTGGGATGGGTAAAAATGTTAAACTCGTATCAGGACACGTGACCTGATCGAAAATTCGTAAGACAGCGTAGGTCGCTTGCGCGAGTGTGCGTGTGTGATATTGTATTTTACCACATATAGGTATTATGATAGCACTTTATATGTTCCAGTTTTCTCTTCTGCCGACACTCTCGGAGTGCAACTCTTTGTTTTTTTTTTTAATTAAAGTTTTAGTACATACCTACTGTCTTTTGAACTTTTTGAAGTAATTTCAATTATTACTGTTTTTGAGTGTATCATTCACTCAAAATCAGTAATAATTAAAAATTTGCAGCCAATTAGTATGAGTATAATTATTGTATTGTAGTTAATGTGTTAAGTAAGTAATAGCTTCGTTGACGAAGACTCTATAGGTACTTACTGTTTTTTTTAAATAAACATATAATTATGCGCTGCTTATCGTCAAGTGAACGGCATGCTTGCCAGTTAATATTATTAGAATAGAAACTTTATTTGATGCCATTCCCAAAATAAAGCAAAACTTTACGGGTTTCTAAATTTACTCTAATTGCTGTCATTATGTACAACTTTTCGAAGTGACCCTGTGTGCACACCATTGACTTTTTGTAATTTTGCAATTAACAAAAAGCATAGCAAAGCATTCTTGTTTAAATAAAATAAAACCCTAGTGCAAAACAATCAACAGATAAAATTATTATAAATATTTATTATTAAAAAATACATGAAGTAATTAAGTAGGTATATTGTTGCTGTACCTGATTTAATTTATTTTGACATCCTTCTCGATCGTTTTAGTAAAAAAATTGATCTTTTTACAATTTGACGTTAAAAATTCGCCATTTTGTTTTTTTTAATAGCTGTTTAAAACACTCGGATTTTCACACAAATCTAACGATATCTTAACTGTTGAAATTCATCGAGTCGTTTGAAAGCTACGTAGAAATAAAGAAACATACAAACAAACCTACAAGATACGCCCGAAAAACAGTACCTTTCCTTGGTAGTTAAGTAAAAATTAGTAAAGACTGAAACTTATACGTTATTTCATAGGTATAAAAGTGTGCAAACACCAAATATACGTTCAAAGAAATGCTCCAATATGTTATTTTGCTACAAATAAAGTAAGTAGATACTGATATTCCGAGTCCGGATACAGTTCAAAGGCTTCTCAAACGCGGTAACTTACCGATCTTATGCACGGTTTCCGTATGAATGGCTCGGGACTGGAGATTGGCTAACTTTCGGCTCTTTTGGCTATTTCGGCTTCAGACCGAAAAATGTTCGGCTTGATTAGTTTTCGGTTTGGCGGTTTCGGTAACTTTTTTGGTTCTATTCGCTGGGCACGGATTTCAGCTTCATTATAATGGAAAATAACTGGACTGTGAATAGTTTTAGTAACATTGATAACGGAGATGATTTTTGTTTCTTAACTGATGCTAGATAACTAAGAGTAGTTTTCCGAACAGTATATCTTGCGACACAACTATCACCTTTGGGATGGCTCAGCCAAATACCAGTTGGAGGCTCTAGAGTCGATTGAAAGGCGAGTCAGGACGCTGATAGACAACGAATCCTTGACTAGGGTTACCAGATGAAAAAATCAAAAGACCGGAGACAAGGCCCGATTTCCATGGAAAAGTCCTGAGATTTTATGCAGTTTGAGAACTTTCTCTTCAAAACGTATTATTATCGTTTATTTATATTTTTATTTTATTATCTTTTACTTGGATAAATAATTATTGATTTTAACTATTCAATTATTACCATAAGAAGATTATTTTTATTTTGTTTAACTTCAACTAAAGAAATCTTTAAAATGTAACATGTAACCTGTGTTTTATTGAAAATCCTGAGATATCACGAGATTTGCAAAATCCGGCCGCAATCCTGAGAAAAGTCGAAAAATCCTGAAATCTTAGGACAAATCCTGAGATATGGTAACCCTATCCTTGACTGAGTCGAAGTCTCGAACAACGACGTAAAGTGGCGTGTCTATCAACACTTCGGAGAGTGCGCCCAGGAGTTGCCCTATCTGGTCCCATCTGCCCCTTTCTTCTATCATACGGCTATGCAGACGCGACCAAAGCGCCACCCTTTTATGGTGGACATCCCGCGTGTTAGAACCAAACGCTTCTAATTCACATTACTCATACGAACAGACACAATTTGGAACTTTTTCCTTGAGTCTGTCTTCCCGCTAAAGTGCAACGTATACAACGTATGGTTATTCCTAGTCAATTATCATCCTTTTAGGGGCTTATTGTACATCAAAACTTACAGGTTCGTTCGGCGACTTTTGTCAAAACTAAAAAAAAATTGGTGTACCGTAGAAAAATATCGTTCGCCCGCAACAAAATGTATGGAACAGCTGAATATTTTTTATGAGTTTTGACAAAAGTCGCAGAACAAAAGTTGTTAGTTTTGACGTACAGAATAAGCCCCTAAAATAAGCTCATTGATTAGAAATAACCCTTGTTATAAACCTTGTTAACCCTTTAAATGTATAGGTGTCTTCAAATCCGAGTAAATAGGTATTTTCTAGGTAAGCGTGTTACAACCTAAACCGCATATCTATTTAAAATCGTAATGGCAGCGTGTAGTCAAACGCAAACCTGTATGAAAATAAATAAAACATCTCTTACTTCATTAAAACTCGCGTGAGAATACGTTATATTAGATAAAACATCTCTTTAACAGAATCTTTTTTTATAAGCCTATATCTCGACCGACCCTCTCTTGACCGATTTAGTTCATAATCGCAATGATAAACAGCGTTAAGATTTCGAAAAGTCGAAACTGAGACTTTCTCACTTCGTTTACTCGGTCAAATACTGGATGCATGCACTGTATCATGATGATTTGGGACTGACTTCGTGGCAATCTTAGTACTTTATAACACCTGCCGGGCTAGTATACGCACCACGAAATAATTCTTTCGACATGTGAGAACGAGACAGACTTATGGTGAAGTATATAATATATCTGTCTCTTTTTCACACGACAAAACTCTTTTCGTGGTGGTATATGCTAACTGAGATCTAAAAGTGTGTTCCTTCCATCCATCCATCAGCCGTAAGACGTCCACTGTTGGACATAGGCCTCCTCTATAGATTTCCAATAACGATTTTACCTTATCTGCTCGTAAATATTTATTAATTTATTTAGAGAATGACCGCCTTATTTTAGATTACAGTTTACTTAAATGTTTTACAAGGGAATTTAAAAAATTATATAGAAACAGACAAAACATGGACCGAAAACTCCAAAGTAACTCTATGTTTAGTAAATAAGGCGATGAGAGTCTTCTTCTGCCTCAAACAAATTTCTAATAATATAATATAACAAAATAATTTTTAGGGTTCCGTACCTCAAAAGGAAAAAATGGAACCTTTATAGGATCACTTTATTGTCCGTCTGTCCGTCTGTCCGTCTGTGTGTATGTCAAGACTCTTTATCTCGAGGACGCGTAAAGATATCGAGTTGAGATTTAAACTATATAAGTAAACCTATGAATTCTTGTAGTTGTGTAAAAGAAAAGCTTCTCAGTTGCCGTATAAAAATCTTAGAGCCGTTTATGTCGTAAAAAACCGCATATTTTGCACTCACAAAAATCAAAACCTACAGGGTACTTCCCGTTGACATAGAACTATGAAATTTGGCGAGAAGCATTGTCTCAGAGTACGCATATAGGAATAAATATGAAAACTGTACATTTTTATTTCCATTACAAAAAATAGGGCTTCAAAATTCACAAAAAAATGGTTCAAAATTCTGTCTAAACTGAAAATAAGTTCAAATATAAATTTATAAGTAAATGTATACATTTACTTATACATTTATATTTGTTTTGTTTGTTTGTTGTATAAATATAAAACATCAAACTTAATAGCAATCAAATCAAATAAGTTATAAAATTAATTCTTAAAGCAACAGTTTAAATCTCAGTATTTACTCATATATAAACTAGATGGCGTTGGCGTCAAGTTAGCCCGCGGTATTGACTTTCTTTCTTCTAGTGGTTACATATTTGAGTCATTTGGAGTTGAGACTTTGGGTCCGTGGGGGCCGGGAGCTCATCTCGTTTTCAAAAGACTTTCTGAGCGTCTGGTGGACGCGACGCGTGACCAAAATGCTGGTGTTTATTTGGCTCAACGTATAAGCATTGCCATTCAGCGTGGCAATGCTGCCAGCATGCTGGGCAAACTGCCAACTGGCAGTGGGCTTGAGCACTTGGATTATCTTTAGACCTTCAAGGGTCTGTGGATGATCCAATTGCTTTCTATGTAGTAGTAGTGTAGTATTGTCATTAATAAAAAAAAAACTCTCTCCGTCCATGTACCAGGTGTCTATGCGTTCCGGAGATGTTTTGCGGACATATAAATCCATTTCCTGACTCGAACAAATTCAAAGTGAGTGAAGTATCTTTATAGAGAACTTCATTTGCAATGCTAAAACGAGTTTGTAATTATTTTAACAACGTGTTTGTACGGAACCCTCGACGTGCGAGCCTGACTCGCACTTGTCCGGTTTTTATTTATATTTTAAGTGGTGCAAAAATGGAACCACTGCCTAGTCGTCGAGACTCCCACTTACGTACCTAAGCCATGCCTGCTCTCGAGACGCAGTAGGTAGTATTCATAAAGGATTTACCTTGCCCAAAAGGGCAAATAAAATATTAGTACAAAATAATTTTTAAAACATCCAGTAACATTTTGTCCTATGTAGGTGTGCCTTTTGAGATATTCCTGCCGTGAAAAGAAACTTAAAGTTATAACAGAGCGTGTCTTGCTTTTGTAAGTTGTTTGTTAGCAGCTTAACTTTCCTAACTTTCTTTAACCTTCTTGCAAGTAATAAAAAAGCACTCTGAGATAATAGAAGAAAAGTTTATATTACACTGGAAGTGAGTCGTTCTAGAAGTAAAAATCCTTGTTAACGGGAAACTTGCTCATGTTGGTGGTAAATAAAAAATAACACAATTATCTTGTGTCCTTATACAGGGTTACAGGCTAAGTCGACCTATTCCCGTTAAGCGTGTGTAGTTTACTACGTTTCTGACTGATTTGACTATGAAACACATATCCGAAATTTCACAGTTATCGAGATATTTTAATTCAAATACTTTTTATAAAAAGTTAATTTTACGGACAATATTGGGTAGTGAGGTCATAAAACATTATTTTACAGGTAAAAATCAAATAAAAGTAATAATACTACTTACACGTTTCAAAATATCTGAGCTGATAGCCGAAAATTGGGATTTTTATAAATACCAATTTCAAATACCTGTTTTTTTTTAATTTAGGTTAGAGTATTTCATAGTCAAACTAGTCAGAAACAAAGTAAACTACACACCCTTAACGGGAATAGGTCGACTTACCTTGTAACCCTGTATATCAGTTCATATAGCCCGGGTAACGTAAAGGTCTTTAAAATAGTGTGGTAAAAACAATCGGAGCCTGAAAGTGTATTTAAAATAATATTTTCATGGTAAACAAAAAAAATAAGATCGAACTTCACACCTTGGTAGGTTGGTTGGTTAGACCATGTTGACATACTTTATTAAAATTCTATGAGCCTAAATCTTACAATAGTCTACTAGTTAGTAAAAAAATGGTACTTACCCTGGAGAAGATAATTTAGCATAAAATATTTTTAATATTAGGCTCAGTTATAATATTTGAAACTGCACAGAAACGTGGTCTCTCACTATTGGCCTTATAGTAAGCTCCAAGTAGCCTAACGAGCTATGGAGAGGGCTATGCTCGGAGTCTCTCTGCGAGATCTAATCAGGAATGACGAGATCCGTAGAAGAACCAAATTTACCGACATAGCCCAGCGGATTGGCAAGTTGAAATGGCAATGGGCATGGCACATAGCTCGGAGGACTGATGACCGACGGGGTCGAAAAGTTCTCGAGTGGAGACCACGTACCGGCAAGCGCAGCGTAGGACGTCCACCCACAAGGTGGACGGATGACCTCATTAAGACCGCAGGATTGCGCTGAATGGAAGCTGCTACGAACCGGTCTTATTGGAGATCTTTAGGGAAGGCTTATGTCCAGCAGTGGACGTCCTAAGGCTCAAATGACGACTAACGAACGACGATAATATTTGACAGCTCTAAATACAATTAACTAAATAATAATAACCAAGTAAAAATAGCATGACCGACTTCACCCGTGTACAGAATTATCACATAGTATAAAACAAAGTCACCTTCCGCTGTCTGTCCCCATGTATGCTTATATCTTTAAAACTACGCATCAGATTTTAATACTGTTTGTTTTAATAGATAGAGTAATTCAAGAGAATTGTTTATATGTATAATATGTACATCTGTGCGAAGCCGGGGCGCATCGCTAGAACGCAAATACGAGTATTATGCATGGATCGATGTAGCATTTTTCACATTATTGTTGATTTATCGAAAATGGCTCAGCCAATTTTGATAAAATTTAAATAGGACCAATTTCAAAGTATATTCTTTCTAATGAAATAAGAATTATTGAAATCGGACTACTACAAAAAATGTTATGCGGGGTTTACATAAAAAAATATATATATATACGCGTCGAATTGTATACCTCCTCCGGTGGTTCGTCGGTCAAAAATTGTTGGTTGTCTAATAGGTCGTAATGAAAGGAACAGCTACATTATTAGTAATTTTAACATATCTAGTTAGGCCTTCATAATCGTGCCTATTATCTCTGTTAAAAATCACCATCATGATAGTAATCAATATACCTATGTCCATAATATCAATTCTTTAATTTAATAAAAGAAACCAAAAACTTTTTTTTTAAATCAGTTTCTTCCTATTCATGTAATGTGAAGTACCTAGTTCAGAATTTTTTCATTCAGAATTCAGAATGTCTGCCCGATGTCCATCAAAAAATTGTTTTATTTACTCACAGTCTTTTCTAGCGAATTCCTAGCGGCCACTGTTTCTTATCTCAATAATTTATGGTACAAAAAGGTTTTGGCTCGAGCACGAAGTGTTCGTCCCAAAATCCCAATTCTCTAGAAGCATATTATCCGCACAGTGATCCGAAAAATCCGAGAAATATCCACAAATATTGCGGCGCAGAGACGAATGGAATCCTTGAAAACTCCTTGAATACTTGTTGTTGTAGTGGGAAAATAAATGGATAAGGTCTCAAGTAAAATGGCCTGAATTGCAATTGCTTGTTACTAAATAAATAAAAATTATGATTAATGTAGTAATCTAGTGTAAATGTTGTGTAATAGGTTCATCGCCATTTTACTAGTGGTTTAACAGTTCCTTTAATATATATTATTAGCGCCCTAATGTAGTGTATCTATTTTAGCGCTAATAGCGTAGTTTGCCGAGGTATTTGTCGGTGATCACCAAAGTTAAGCAACGGTCGGCCCGGTTTTTTAGCCGTTTAGCCATGTCAGAGGCCTTCAGGCGGCTTAACAACTCTGACACCAGGGCTAGCCTGTGTAACAACAACGTTAGTAGGGACTATATGGGAGCCCACCAATCACTGGACTGTGTGATGAATATGACCTAATAACCCCTATTTGGTCTATGTTCAGACGTACAGTAGCTGATTCACCAAATTTCGTACCGACTTAAAATCTACAAAATGTATGACAAAAATATAAATATGAGTGTTCTTTATACTTTATTTCTATGATGGAGATGAAGACAATTAATCAATGGTGTATTATATCGGTCTAGCCATTCTTAAGTTTTAAATATATTGTATGAGAAGACAATATTTACATTAACTAGAAACTTTGTTTTACATATATTTGAACGAGTTTTACGCTTAAGTTTATTTTAATATTAAGTAACCTGCCTTATTTCTCAAAATACCTCAATTTTCATATTACTCCTCATCGTCGATACACAGGATGTACTCGTATCAAAGCTTTGAAGCCGAGATCGAGAACCAGCTTCGAAAGTCCTTTGCGGAATCATTTTGAATATGCCTGAGAATTTCTTGTGTGCTTTTAGAATTCATTTAGCGATATAAATGTTAAAACAAATGATTGCAATACAATATAAACATTTAGAAAATAAGACCCTAATTTTAAGTAATCTATTTGAATATAACGATTACATCAGTTTTTAAACAAAAATACAAGATCAAAATAGGAGGTATAGCATGTGTTAGTGTATCAGAATATAAAGCATTTCATTATTATTATATACTACGGGACTAATCGCGCACTAAAATTATGAGATAAATAAATACCTCCTCATCCCGACGTTTCGGCCGAGTTGCATCGACCGTGGTCTCGGATAGACTCAATAATGTGTTCAAATCGCGAATGCTTAAAAACAACATAATATAATGCATTTCAGCATAATTATGCAATTACGCACGTCTGTGGCAATGTCAAATGTCGTTTTTTAATCGAATAGATTAATTTTACTACAATTTTCAACGAGAATAAGTCCACGATTCGTCTGAAGGAAAGCGACGTGACAGCCGAAAACGAATCACGCAAAAATTTACCCTGAATTTAAAAATCCAGATAATTAAATATCTCCCATGAAACAGAAAAGCCGCCAGTTTGTTCCATACCCTAGCCGTATGGATCCGAAACGTTAAGTCAAATTTGCTTCGTACGTATCGAAAGAAAAACTATTACGGATCATGAGATACAGCCTGGTGACAGACAGACATACGGACAGACGGACGGAGAGCGAAGTTTAGAAATAGGGTCCCGTTTTTACCCTTTGGGTACGGAACCCTAAAATAATGTAAGAGTGCTTGTTCACGTCAATTTGTTTCACCGGAAAACGGACCGTTTTTTTCACCGGAGTCGTGGTGGTGTATGGTTTATAATAATCGTGTGTTGTTGAATCGGACATCCATCCGGCGAAAAATGTGGGCATTTCTTTATTGACGGTATGTTGTCCGGTGAAAAAAACAACCGCGAACAAGCGCTCTGGTGAGTTGTCTCTTAACTTTGTTTATCAAGAATTTGATAGGTACATACACAGAGACATACGTTCAAAACATTCCTCTTTGGGCCGGCTACAACACGGTAATTTCACTAAGTTACCACGTTACAAGATATAAAAATTTAAAAGTATTGCCATAGATTCATAAATAAAAACATGACAACTGCATAACGAGGTTGAAGTACATTTATCCCTCAGTACAAACTGCATGTCCAAGTAGATAGGGTCTTTATAGAGCTTTGGTAGAGTTCTTTACGACCGCCAGTGACTGTCCCGGCCATACAATACGTACATTACGACGCACTTTACGACGCCGTGCATACTCTACGTTTGCTTAGCGGCTCTATATTAGCCTTGTTTGAGCTCTCAGAACTCTATCGTTCGTTTGACTTTGTATTTTGTTCATAAAATTGTGAAATAGTGCTTAAGTTTTGCTACCAAGTTGTTAGTAACTACTAAGTTACTAGTAACTACTAGTTTGACCCGTTAAAACGGAGAAATTTGTAGTTTGCTTTGATTTTGTAACTTTAATTATGTTTTGCGAAAGCAAAACGTGGGTGGCAAGCCAATGGTTCTTTTAAAAATTAATTGAATAAGATTTCGATTATATTGTTTCGAAAGGAGTTTTTATTTATTTTTATTTAAGTTGCGTTCGCATTTGATCACATCATCCTGCCTTATGTTAAGCATAGATGTGATATGTCTATGGTGTTTTCTTCTGTGTTCTCATTCACCTTTACCTTGACTAGGTGTTTATTACTAAGTACTTAACAAAGTCAAGCAACGGTAAGTACGGCCAGACTTAGGATGGGTGGACGCACTTAGCTATTAGGTACAACTCATCGTTAATGTGACCCGAATATAATAAGAATAATTTATTTCGTGACCCTAATGTTGTTCCGTAAGCTAATATTACTTAAACTAGATTATTTATTACTTAAGATATTTAAATACATGCATTAAATTTATTATTAATTAAATGAAATCAAATCGAATTAGGTACATATTTTAAGGTTCATTAAAAAGTTTTTACATTTATATAAACACTTATATTCATCACATAAATATTAGAAGATTACAAACAAAAACTCTAGCTCCCGCGGTAGGATACCTTGAGTTTGCGGGAGCTAGATAACATACTCTAATAACATACCTATTATGTTTATTCATCAATGAACGGCTTTAAAACATTGTAACTATGTAGTTTACCATTTTACCCGGCCTCAAAATACATGTTCTCTCAATTGGACTGTATATTTCTTGTTATTATGTTTTGTGGCATATTGATGATTTTTACCGACTTTCTAGTATAAGGAGGTACTATGTTTGCCTGAATGTTTTTTTTTTGTGTGTGGTAATCGACATTTTCGCCGATCGTAAACTGATTTAAAAAAAAGGTTTTTCAAAATTTCTAAAGGCTATAGGCTATACTTTCGAGATGGTTCCATTGAAATTTTATCAAAATTGGCTGAACCGTTTTTGATAAATCACCAATAATTTACACGGTTATCACATCGATTGAAGTAAACTACTCGAATTAGGTATACGGCGGAAGTCGGTGGTTCGATTTTTGCGAAAAATAATGATCAATAAACGGTTTTATAAAACTTTTTTTTTACTAGTCATAGGTAGGTACTACACAGTTTAAAATTTCAGAAAGGAGGTTCTCTCAATGCTATTGCATTTTTTCTTTGTTTCTCGAAACTTTCTCGGTGAATTTTGATGATTCTTCCATCGTTACGTTGATATTGCCCTTGCAGGCGGCGCGCAGTCGCGTTTATGCAGCCATTTTATGAAACGGGAGACAAATGGCCGAATCTAACATAGTTCACTTGTAATAAAAAGTATCTTAAAACCGTTATACAGTAAGTTTGTATAAGTCGAGTGGCTAGCCCTGCTGTCAGAGTTTTTTGAGCGACCTCTGAGATGGATGAAGGTCGAGATAACCAGAGCACACAATCTACTCAAGCATTTATTGCAATATAATTATTTACATGATTACAATGTTTTTTGGACCACCGTTAGGAATTAGGATACATAAATAGATAGACACTTTATTGTGCACACAAAGATTGCTTGGAAAAGATTCCCGTTAACGTTAAGGCCGCCCGTTGTTACTTTTTCAATATCTTTGTTTGCTGTACCTAATATCTAGACTACTATGCCTCATCTGGAGACTGACGATGCTGACTGTTTTAGGGTTTCGTACCCAAAGGGTAAAAACAGGACCCTATTACTAAGACGCCGCTATATCCGTCCGTCTATCCGGTTGTCTATCTGTCTGTCACCAGGCTGTATTTCATGAACTGTGATAGCTAGAACGTTGAATTTTTTACAGATGATGTATTGCTGTTGTCGCTATAACAACAAATTATACTAAAAACAGAAAAAAAAATACGTGGGGCTTTCATACAATAAACGTGATATTTTTGCTCGATTTCAATAATGGCAACAGGAAAATTGATTTTTGATTTGATTTGAATATTCACAGTATATTGAGTTGAATATTTCTTTCAAAAATAAATAAAATAAAATATATTAAGAGGAGCATGCATACGGTACGGAACCCTTCGTGCACGAGTGTGACTCGCATTTGGCCGATTATTTAACTTTGGCGATTGCATTGTAACACCACACCTATGAGCTCCAAGCTAAAGGTATCCATTTACCTCTATACACAAGGATATTACAAAAGAACAGGCCATATCGTAGATATTGCCCCCTGCAGGGGCAGTCACGTTTGCAATACTGCGGCACATGCAGCGCCGTTTTATGAAACGGGAGACGAATGGCCGAATGTGACATGGCCCACTCGTAATAAAAGGTAGCTTATGTCCATACTCCACGAGAGCGGACCGGAAAGAAGCCTGCTGGGGTATTATTTTTGAAATTCGAACGCCTAGGTACGTATACGGAACTTTGACAGTGACAGTTCGAAAACCATTCGCCATTTTATTTTGTTCGTTGTCTTTTAAATCTTTAACAAAAATTTAACGTTCCCTTTACAATTTCCCTCTTTGCAGTCTATGGTTTCTTTTGAAATTGCCATGTCCAGTAAGAAAGTTGTGCGTGAAATCGATAATTTTTTATAAAATACTTACAAGAAAAAAAGTCGTCCGTAAAGATAATTATACGTCCGACTAGTTTGAAGTTCGTATATATAGGTATCCGAGTAATTCTAGGAGCATTGTAAGTCGTGTGTCCAGTGCAAAATAGCATATTTGCTTAACGAGAAACAAATTAGAGAGCGGAGCTGTATTTGTTTATTGCTACGCAAATATGGCATATGCGTTAAGAATTATAAACTGCAAGGCTGTTTAGTTGCGCCTATCCCCACTCCACTCCGCTTAGGCGGAATCTGGGCCTTAAAATGTTTTGTAATAATTTACAAAATTAAATTTAAAACCAAACACGTATTTCGATTTCAGTTGATTGGCAAGTTGAAATGATCGGTGAGGTCGAAAACTTCTCGAGTGGAAACCACGTACCGGCAAGCGCAGCGTAGGACGTCCACCCACAGGTAGGAAGGTGGACGGATGACCTCGTCTTATTGGAGATCTATAGGAGAGGCCTATGTCCAGCAGTAGACATCCTATGGCTGATGGATGGATAGATGGATGACATATTTCGAGGTTCGGTGAACTTTTTGTATGGAAGTTTTTTTTTTGCAATTTCGTTGGTCTCATAATTTAAAGTTGATTATAATGACAAGCAGAATTATATAACATAGTATTACCATAGACAAAAGTACTCAAGGTATTACTAAAGAATTTGCAGTTATTCCGTAAAGTTAGAGTAAAATTTTAACCGTTTGCAATTAAGTACAATATTTTTTTATTTTCCCTCTCGTTATTAAGAAAAAAACACATCATAATTCACCATCACTGCACTTCACTTTACTTAAGCATCAAATATAAAACTTAATGAAACTGCCCCATAAAAGCCTGTTCAGAATTTATAAAAAATGAAAAACATTTTTATGGAAAAGTCAATCATAATCACTCAAAATGGAAAGCTTTCAACTTGTTTTTGACGATTAAGCTTTTTATTTCCCGGAAAAATAAACATAATAACAGCCCTTTCTGATAAATAATTTGTCAAAGAGTTACAGGAAAAACATTTACTTTACTTTGATGTGTCAACCTTAGTAATTTTTGGCAATAAAAATCAATAAAATAATTTCTTAGAAGAAAGTCAAAAATAAATAATAATGGATGTAAGCAATTACGTTTTAGCACAACTCAGCTGAAAGCTACCTTGTAACTAACTGGTACAGCACGCGTATATTTATTTCTAATATATAGCTAATTTATTTATATTTGCAATATATTTCATATACATATATTTACGATTAAAGACAAAAATTGATACTTAAAGTATAAATTTAAATAAATTATTATAATAATATAATTTTTTAAATGCAAGCTTTTGGGATCCTGGATCATATAGCAGCAGAGTGACTTTGACCAAGACAAGTAAAACGAGCCCAAACACGACGGGTCTATCTTGTTTAGTACAGGAGTTCCTATGGCCACCTTCCGACTCCATCATCAGATCAACTCCAGGGTGTCATAATATTGCATTGGCACACAATATACATATGCGTGCAAAATTTCAGCTTAATCGAAAACCGGCAAGTTGGTCAAGTTTAACTTGCACGATTCCACCCGAACTTACATACTTACATACATCATAGATTTAAGTTAAATAAAGTTTAGTTTGACTAGGTGATTGTCAGCGATCACCGAAATTAAGCAACGTTCCGCACGGTCAGTATTTGGATGGGTGACCGCGGGTGGCATTTTCCAACTGAGCGCTACCGTGGCTCGGATGACACGTTAAATTGTAGGTCCCGGTTGTTTTAACCGCTTAGCCATGTCAGAGGCTGTCAGGCGGCTTCAAAATTCTGACACCAGGGCTAGCCACCCGGCCTATACGAACTTACTTACTTACTTACCTTGTTAAATAAAGCTTGTAAAATAAACTATAAAATATATTTAAAGTTAGGAACTTTAGACATATTTTATTTTATGACAATTTAAGATAAAAATACTAAATGTATAAAATTAAAAGAAGACTAAAAATTGTAACTTGATCATTTGTAACATTAACATTATAATACTTGTAGTAAAAATTTGAATAATAATTATAAAAAGACCCTGAAATATATGTACACCAGAGGAATAGGTGGAGAAGGACGGCTTAAAAAAAAATACTTGTACAGTTTATTCTTTTTTGTCTATTTGTTTTTTCCTATGATAGCTACAACATTGATATTTCTGTTGTCGCTAACAACAAATTAAATGCAAAAAAAATAAATATTTACGAGAGGCTCCTAGATAAGAAACCTGAATGTTAAGACGTTTTTTGCGCGATATTATTAACGGTGATAGGTACATGCTTGAAATATTCACAGAATATTTAGTTCATTAGCACTTTAAAAATTAATAAATTAAAATAAAATATATTATATTTAAGGAAGGCTCCTGTTCTCCTATACAAGTAACGTGATTTTTTGCTCGATATTCAATAACGGCAACAGAAAGATGCTTGAAATATTAAGTGGTATATTCCTTTCAAAAATAATTAATAAATTAAAATTAAATATATTAAGGAGGGATTCGATATGGTGCGGGAACCCTTCGTACGGGGCTAATCGTTCCTATACGAGAATATAAATTATCGATCGTGGTTGTATATCCGTCAATAGCACACTGAGATACACCGACCCCGCCGGCGAGGTCGAGTACCCTCAGAATCTGTCAGAAGATCGGTTAGATTATCTTCAAATAGTCAACCAGCTCAACCTATTAGGGCCACAAGGAACACCCCTTCTGGAGTGCCCGGGCAAGTCTGATCTCCGCCGCCGGGTGACTGCCCAAGCCGAGTTCCGTACCTTTTCAGGTGCCCTTGCGCTAGTCACCCTATAACCTAATCTTAGGGCTCAGCCGCTTTCTGCACTCGCCCAAGTCCGGTAAGCTGTAGAAGTCTCAGAGGCAAACAGCTTTAAGTCATTGCAAAAAAAATTGGTTGTATAGCCGTGCGATGACTGTACCTGTGACCACGATCGATGCATCGGGACGGGACAGTGAGATTTATTTAAGTCGTACTAGCTTTTACCCGCGGCTTCGCCCGCATGATATTTTGATTTTTTTCCTATCCCATGGGAACCCATTATTTATCCGGGATAAAAAGTAGACTATGTCACTTTCCGTCTTTCAAACCCGAGGACCTACCTTACCACCCTTAATAAAGGAGGTGGAAAAAAAAAACGATTTGGAGGTTGTTCGATTGATTCGACAGTAGTTTTTTTTACATTTCTTGAAGCGCACTCTAGAATAGCTCGCAGATAGCAGATTTTTTCCTACTTACTTAACACTTATCGTTATATTATGGAAAATGTATGCAATATCATTATATTTTTATTAGCCTATGTGTTATTCTGATATAAGCTATATTATTGCAAAGTTTTATCTCAATCCGGTTAGTAGTTTTTGCGTGAAAGAGTAACAAACATCCATCCATCGTTTATAATATTAGTAGGATTTTCAGTGCGTGATTAGTCCCGTAATATAAGAGTAATGTGATCAAAACGCAAATGCTTAAAAATAACAATCTAATCCTTTTCGAAAAAAGAACCTGTCTTCACATTTCGTGTCTATCCCTATTTTATGCCTTTTTAAAGACTGTCAATTAGAACGTCCAATTTGGCCACACTTCCCCATTTTGCACAGCTTTCCCCTCTCCCGGGGTGTTTTGACGCGTTTGCTGTTAATATTCCATCGAGCGTCAATCATCGTTTGCGGTGATAATGATTGACGCAGACGTCGAATTTGCTAAGTATTGTTGCAATCATATTTGGAAAATATTCGATAAAGGCTTTTAAGAGGAAAATGTTTTTGTATTGGGCTTGAGTGATTTATTTTCTAGATGATTATTATGTCCAGGAGAGTACTGTTTATGTCCCGGTGACCCATTTAATCAACTTCTAGGTACAATTAGTTTCTTTTAGATAATAATAATGTGTCAGTTTTTCAATTATAAATTGTGTAAGTTTATGTCGAATTATGTCATTGTGGTCATCTTTAAGAACAACATATAAAATAAAAACATCCTCTTAAATCGAAAACAACAGATTTTCTGAACAAAATAAAAACCCAAAGATTTTATTTAAACTCAATTTCCAGAATACACACGCACACACGCGCTGAAAATATGTGAAAAATGATAATATCAATTATTTTTCTTAATGTTTTGATTTTTAGATAATGGTTGTTTTTTTATGTTTGTGTCTCATGTTTGATAAGGGTATCATCAACTTGTTTTAAACTGTAATGTTGCTGTAACCTATGATGAATAAAATAAATAAAATAAACATTGGTAGAAAAATCATGCCATCGAAAGATCTAAAACAAAAGTGACCAATGACCTTTTTACGTCACCCATCAGCAAAAAATATAATGAACAATATACCATAATAACCCCTTCTTTTTTGCGGCTCAGCTAAAAATAAACGAATAAATCGAAAGGCCATTTACTTATGCCTAACGCAAATTCCTCTTACCATTATACAAAGCTACAATACCCAAAAGCGAATAAAACAAAACACCCGCATTCGGTGCCAAGTAAACCGACCAATTTCCCTCCAGAACCATCTTTAGGAATTATTCCTTTCCATCCTATTTTAAGCTCTGAGACGAAAGGACTTTAAGGAGAGATGCATCAATAGGCTTGTACTAAGCGTTACTGAAAACTACTCACAAATAATGACAATTAAGTAAATGGCATTTCAAACAGATAATACTACCATTCAAACATTTACATGCTATTGAAGGCAGATAATATACTACTATACCACTGGGGTCGATGTATAGTACTTATGGTTTATTTGTTATGCTGTAATGAAACGCTTGTCCTAGACCTGCCCAGACTAGCCGCTATCATGGAAACAAGCACTTCATACAGTTGATATAGAGTTTAATACAGAGAGTTTATAAAAACACAGAAGGACGTTATAAAAACAGACAGATAAAGATATAAGGACACTGGACTTACTCTAGATAGGTACTTAGGTTAGGCTTAAAGTTCACGATAGCACAGAGTTTCGCGTTTCATTACAATGCTCAAAAGCTCAAGGCAAACAGTACCCATCCATGCTAGGCCAGGGGCTGACTCCAAAAGGTGGGGAAATAACTATCTCACAATTAGTATCCGAATAAACAAAATTCTAGAAATCAATTGTATTGAACTAGCTATTGCCAGCGACTTAAATATTTAATTTTTTATGAAACCTTTAATTATTCATTTAAACTATATTTATACCAAATATCAATTCCTTCCGTTGCTCCATTGCTGCGTAAAAGAAAATGAAATCAATAAACACACTCCCGGTTAAGGATTTATAATACATGTAAGGAAGTAAGTAAACTATCCTAAAAATGATCCTGAACAAATTGATCTTGTTCTTACAACACTCAGAATGTACATAATTGCCTATCTGTAGCTATTCATTCTTCGGAAGCCCAATGGAGCATATTCAAGCCAGCTCTTAAGAAACTGCCGCATATGTGGGCTTATGGAAGCTGGAAATCCTTTCTCGCAAGGAATTCCAATAAAATAAATAAGGCCATACCATTCCTCCTGCGGACTTTGGAAAACGACCTCCGCATGTCGGAATACAGAAATATCTACTAATAATAACAATAAAACTGCGATTGTACCGCTGAAGCAGGGGTAATATCGAACTGAGCTAATGTTTAGAACTGAGATTGGTAAAAGTGTGCTCATACCTATTTGTAAATTAGTTAGTATCTATCTAGTATTTCGTAGGCAATCGTAACAACCCATTTAACTTGACTGGACTTACAGCACAAATGTTACAAAATTAAATGTCTCTGTAAAAAGAAAATAAGGATAAAAATTGATAAACTAGTTTCATACCGAGAAAGAATTATTTTCATCTAAAACCAGCAGCGTGCAGCAACATGCCGCAGCGGCAGGTCGCAGTCTTCTATCTGTCTCTTAAAGCCGGAAACATACTATCGGACGCGGCTGACCGACGCGATTGACAGCCGCGACTTAGTAATGTGCACAGTCTTAAAACATCCGGTGTGCCAGATCGCTCTCGGACGTCCGAACGCTCAAGGTCGTCCGAAGGTGACGTTCGCGACTTATGTCCGACTAGTTTTTACCCGCGGCTTCGCCCGCATACGCAATATATCATTATAATTTATAGCCTATGTGTTATTCTGATATATAAGCTATATTATTGCAAAGTTTGATCTCAATCCGTTGAGTAGTTTTTGCGTGAAAGAGTAACAAACATCCATACATCCATCCATCCATCCATCCATCCATCCATCCATCCATCCTCACAAACTTTCACGTTTATAATATTAGTAGGATAGTGTGCACGGCTCAGTGTACTTTCATAGTCTAGATGCCTATCAGTCGCGGCTGTCAGTCGCGGCCGTAAGCCGCGTCCGATAGTATGTTTCCAGCTTAAAAGTGGACAGATGATCAGGTAAACATAAAAAACACGCTAGATGCAAGTCGCTTTCGAATGGTCTACTAGTTAGAAATTCATAGAGGATGTCTATGTCCAGAACTGGGTATACGAATACCGGTTGACATTATGATAAGGGTAACACAATTTGGCAGACTACCTGCCCGATGGGTCTACGACATGAGACCTATTGCGGGTAATGCGTCGTTTAGTCTAGCACAAACTAAGAAGTGATACAATACAAGGGAATGGAGGCCTATACCCAGCAGTGGGTCAGATGATGATGGTGAAGTCTTAGTTGAGAAACCTTAAAATACAACTTAGGAACCATAGATATATAAACCTGAATGCCCTTAACGGCCTAGATAGACAGTTACGGGTTATAGGAATTTACCCAGGTAGTTTTAATGCGCGATAAGTCCCTATAAGACCCACAACAGCTGCGGTCGGCACGCTAAATGAGGGACAGTAAGAGGAAAATGTATTTCTATCTCTTTTATTGGCAAATTTTGACTCTACTTGCACTGTACTGCACTGTCTTTAACAGCCCGTTGTTGAACATAGGCCTCTTCTAGAAGGGTGGTAGAGCCGTATTCAGAATGCTGGCTCAGTTAAGGCAAAGAAGATATAATAATACTACGTTGAGGGTTGGTTTAAAAAGGTCATCGCCATCCACTGATAGACTTAGGTCTTCCCTATACATCTCCAATAAGACCATTCTGTGGGTGCACGTACTACGGAGCGCTTGCTAGTATTCGGTCTCACTTGAAAACTTTTTAACGTGGATTCAAATCCCGGTCCCGTACCAATGAATTTCTTGGAATTTTTGTACGGAATTTCACACCACTGGCTCGTCGGTGAAGGAAAACATCGTGAGGCAACCTGCATACGTTCGTAGATGAAATTTGATGGCGTATGTAAATCCACCAACCCGCACTCGGCAGCGTGGTTGATATGACCCAATCGCCCTTCGTGGGTAGGCCTTCGTCCTGCAGTGGACTATTAAAAAGGCCAATACAGATACAGATTAGATAGAACAGATACACATTTTTAAAATTGTGTCTAATTTGTAAGTACTTTGTGTAGGTAACTTTTAAAGAAGTAATAAAAATCAAAAAATCAATTTGCTCGTTACAAAATTTACAAAAAAAAAACACATTATTTAATTAAAATCAAATTATTTAAATAAAAAAATTAAATTAATACTTACCTAAAAATAAATCTAAAATTATTTTATTTCTTATTTTAGTTCTATTTTTACCAATATTCCGTAAAATCTTTTTTGGTAAAGTCATAATTGTGCTCTGAATCAGAACGTAATAATTGTGCTCAGAATAGAATAAAATCGGTTCCCGAGCAATGCTACTTGCTGGACCGACGCAGACAATTCCGATAAACGAAATAGAAAAGCTGGTGCAGCTAATTTTTTTCTTTCTTGAAATAGTTGGATTTCGTATCGCCATGGAATGTCCTATAGGAGTTTTTGTGCTATGGCAATATGCAGGTCTTTTGTGCTTTAATTGATATTACTATGCGATCTTTGTCCGCCTTGTACAACAGCAAAGGACGTTATATACTACGCTTTCTGGTGCGTGGTCCCCACTTGATAACTTTTCACCCACCAGCCATCAATCCTCCGCGCTATGTCCCGATACAAAAATTACAAAATAGTCGCGTTTCTAAATAGTTATTTTAATTCTTACTCCAATTTAATTTTTACCAGTTTGTCGTAAAATCTCAGTGCTACAGTCATAATTGTGCTCAGAAACTGAACGTCTGTGGCAATAGCATAGAATCGGTTTCCGAGCAATTAGCTGGACCGACGCAGACAATTCCGATAAACGAAATAGAAAAGCTGGTGCAGCGTCTTTTCTTTTTCTTGAAATAGTTTTATTTCTTATCGCCATGGAATAATATTCTAGATAGTAGTTTCTACGAGTATAATGCGGCAGCGAATTTCTTCGGTATGGTACAAATTATAACAAGTCTCAGATAGCTACTTTTTCTTCTCATGTTTGTTTTGTTTTCAGCCAAAAGACGACAATTGGCGGACATAGTCTTCCCTCATAGCAAGTAACTGCAAAAAAACTGACCCTTGGGTCACCTGTTCTCTCCACTCTAGAATTTTTCGGCCCTATTGGTCATAATTCTTCCGGGTACAAAAATTACAAGACATCGCGTTTTTAACTATGTAGTTATTTTGTTTTTTACTCAAATTCTATTTTCTTAGATTAACCTCTCAAATCGGTCTCGTAAAATCTAAGCGTAGTGGTAAAGTCATAATTGTGCTCAGAAACAGAACGTCTCTAGCAATAGAATAGAATCGGTTCCCGAGCAATAGCTGGACCGACGCAGACAATTCCGATAAATGAAATAGAAATGCTGGTGCAGCTTCGTTTTTCTTGAAATAGTTTTATTTCGTATCGCCATGGAAATATTCTATAAGAATTTCAGTGCCGCGGCAGCGCAGGTCTTTCATGATTTTTGCACGTATTAACAATAATTACTATTGGCTAATCTGGCCAACGTTAATTTGTCATAAAAAATAAACTTTTTTTTTTTGTTGAAGTAGTTTTAGATTTTGTAGGTATCTTATTTAGTGGTAGTTAATAAAGGCACTTGCCATAGAAAAAAAGATATAAACCTGTAGAGGTTTACCCTAGAGTTATACAGGGTTACAGGGTAAGTCTACCTATTCCCGTTAAGGGTGTGTAGTTTACTTTGTTTCTGATAATTTGACTATGAAATACACTAGGTATCCTAAATTTAAAAAAAACAAAACAGAAAATTGGTATTTATAAAATTCCCAATTTTCGGCTATCAGCTCAGATATTTTGAAACGTGTAAGTGGTATTATTATTTTTATTTGATTTTTACATGTAAAATAATGTTTTATGTCCTCACTACCCAATATTGTCCGTAAAATTAACCTTTTATAAAAAGTATTTGAATTCAAATATCTAGAAAACTGTGAGATTTAGGATATAGTGTTTCATAGTCAAATCAGTCAGAAACGTAGTAAGTACACACGCTTAACGGGAAAAGGTTGACTTAGCCTGTAACCCTGTATAAATAGCATACGACTTTTTCTTAAACTTATCAAGTGTACGTACACAAAATCATTAAAATTGGTCAAGCCGTTTCGGACAAACACCGTTTTATTTATTCTATCTGTTTATTTCGTAGCTATTTATGTGTAGTCTGCTGCTAAGGCGCGCCTCTCAATGTATCTCCCGACGCTACCTACTATAGTCTGCTACTGCTACGTGTATGGAATGCTACATTTTACTCGTACTAATGATTTATAGATACCTACCGCATCTGAACTAACATCCTACTTTTTGAATAAAACTGTTATAATAAATCTATATCTACCATACATATATCATAAATCAACGCCCCCTAGTTTTAACCAAAATATTAAATTCTTCAAAATATTAATTACCCACCTGGTTCTCAAACTTGTTCGCTGTAAATCAGCTCCTTTCAGACGATGTAAACAAATATACGCGGCAAGATAAGAATGTAAACGTAATTTATGACCTCAAATTTACCGTTCGCTTTTTTCCGGCACTTATGGTTTGGTGCAAGTTATGGAAGTAAACAGGTTTTTGTTTACAGAAAATTTAACCATTATTTTTCGTCAAATATGGCATAACCGATTGCAGACGTGTACAGAATTCGAATAGTTGGCACGGATCAATGTTTCGTCGATGTAGTAATTTTCAAATTATTGTTCATTATTCGTCTTTTCGATTTTTCAAAAATGACTCAGCCGTTTTCAATAAATTTTGAATGGGATCTCTTCTAAGGGGTTAGTCCAGGTTTACATGTAAATTGAAACTATAGTTGTTTCCGTGTGGCTCTATACATTTTTGTACAGTGCCCCTCGCGGAAAAATGGGAGAACTAACCAAAATGTATGGAGCCATACAGTGAATATACCTACCTAGTAAAGAAAAGAAAATAAAACCATTATGAAAAATGGAGAAATAAATAGTTTCTTCCACGAATTATTCCCTCTTTTTGGCCTGCACCATAATCGTTTAGTCATTTTTAAATCAGTAGGATTTGATTAAGTTGTTATTGAATGTGTGGATTCATTGTGTTGTTTGACATCGAAATCGATTGTATAATGAATGTAAATCCCAATCTTAAAACCTCATCTCCGCTGCCACCCCCAACTCGCACCCAAGCATCGAAATAAATAATTGCGAGCGGCTCACACCCCTCTTGCTTTATCTTTATGGCGCGATACGTGGCGGGGCATGTTCGACTCCGCGCCGTGATTTTAATGTGCCGACGTGTGGCGGGGTCAGACCGATTCCGGGGCGTGCGGGGGCGTTGGCATCGCATGTTGAGAAACTGTGGAACGCGACGCGGGCTCGCTTTCCGGTTACTGTCGCACTAATGTTATGAATGTGAAAGTTTATGCGTGTGTGTGTGAAGTTGCATAGGAAATGAAGGTTTGGGTGATAAAGTTGCTGTTTCTATTACAAGAATGAACTGGGTTTTGTTTACTTTGAGTTCCGCCATCAATAATAGAAAAAAATCAAGTCGAATGGTTCCACCGGTAAGCGCAATGTTGGAAGTCCAGTGTGAACAGATTCTGATGATCTCGATAAGGTCGCAGGATCGTGCTAGATGCATACTGCTTTCTACTGGTTTATTGGAAAAAAGGAGAGGTCTACGTCGAGCATTCAGAATCAGAATCAGAAAATTTTTATTGCATAAAACTGGTACAAAGGTGTTATAAATATTATTGAAGTAGGTATCACAGTTTTACCCTCTTCGGGCATGCAATGTTTAAGTTCACATAAATACATGTGGGTACAATAAAATAAGGTTTCTTAGTAGATAGCTACTTAGAATTTTAAATACATCATAGGCTACAATACTTACAATACTTAAAAAAAATATCTACCTATATGCTTTATAGGTATATGTTTTGTACATAGCCTCAGCAAGAAGAGAGAGAAAAAAAATGCTAGTAATTAAGTGTTATAGTATGTTTGGCAACTGGTTATATCACAATGTTTAATCATCGTTAAAGTATTCTTTTGTTGAATAAAACGCTTTTTGTATCAGCCAGGATTTTAACTTGGTTTTAAATTGTGACACTTTGAGAGATTTGAACACCAGTGGCAAGTGATTGTACACCTTTATAGCATTATAAAATTTATAGCATTTTACACCTTTATAGCATTAGAAGTCCTACAGCTAAAACGAACGAATATCTATTATACAGGATTATGCTTATTCTGTATATATAAACTAACAACTTTTGTTCTGCGACATTTATCAAATGTCAACAAAATATGCTGTTCCATAGAAAATTATCGTTCATCCGCGACAAAATGTATGGAGCAGCTGAGTTTTTCTTAGTTTGGATAAAAGCCGCAGAACAAAAGTTGTTAGTTAAAAAAGGATGCTTATTGCTTACCAATAACTCTGTTTAATTGATCTTAGTCGTATCTACAAATTACTATGCACCGATCAGATTTGAAGTTTTAATACAGTTATCGAAATTAATTTTTAAATGTGAAATTAACTTTAATTAAGTATCATTTTTACACAAAAACATGACTGATTAAATAAATAATAAAAATAATAATTTTAATTTAGTTTCAGTCCAGTTTTAGTCTCGCAGAGTTTTTCTCTCGTCCTTTCAATTTCCTTGGAGGACAAAACATTTCAGTTGTTTAACCTCAATTTGAAGGTACCTAAATTAAATCCAATGCTTTGACAAAAACTACTTTCCTTCCCTTGTCCAGATCTCAAAGCTAATTTAACTAAGGTTTCAGTATAAATGGTCAGCAAGATAATCAAGTTATAAGTACCTAGCACAAAATGCTCTGCCCCCCTACCGCCTAAGCAATAGCAATCGTAATAGCAATCGTTTATGACTTCATTTTAGTCATTTGGCACCGCCTATGTGACGTTAGCCATCAATTGCTTTACGCGGATTGCGAAAGCAATCGTTGAATGAACAACTTTGATGGCTAACGTCACATAGGCGGTGCCAAATGACTAAAATGAAGTCATAAACGATTGCTATTACGATTGCTATTGCTTTAGGCGGTAGGGGGGCTGGTCTGCAGCTTGTCGACAGTAACAAAATAAATAACTAGACATCCGAAATTCAAAATTACGAAAGTTCGAAAACGATTCTACCAGTTTTGATAAGCAACTAATTTTCTAATGAGCTTGTTTGTGTATTCAGTATGTGTCATGGGTGATTTGTGTGTATGTGGGTGTGTATAAAATTATGCTAGTATTTGGGAAAGGACTTTATGCGACCACAATGACAAACAATTCTAATGTACTTTTTTTTATTTTGTCTATTCAAAACTATACCTATTATTTTTACAGTTATTGGTGTTAATTTTGTATATTCATAACCATATTTCAAAGTGTTTGGATTAAGTCAAGCAATACGTATTGTTGACTTTCGAACTGTACCAAAACGTTATTATAATTTTACTCTGGAATCGTGTCTTTTTGCCCAGCTAAAATTGCTCTTATTGGCCATTATTTCAAAATACACTTTATGTATTGTTTAAGTTTTGAAATTGTATACCAACCTCTTAATTGGGCTAAATATTTTTTTAGCCATTCAGCAGACCAGACTTTTCTAAGATAAATAGCGAACCACCTAATTAGTTCCGTGTAAGTAAGTACTCGTCCATCCAAGGCATTAACCTAGAAACTTCAATTGCCAGAGGGCAGGCCATTCCGGCTTTGACATGCCAAATGCCCATAATGTGACTAGTACTGACGGTGGCCATTATTTCGGTAAGATGACGGACAACACTTTAAATATATTGCTGGACATAATTATGCAACCACTAAGACTAGGTACATAATTAAAAAGTAATATAATATTTTAAATTAAAATTAAGATGGCGCCTTTACAATTTGGTCTAATATAGTGAAATATTTTAGCAATGATGATATATCTAACAAACAAACAATTTATAAAAATCGGCCACGTGCGAGTCAAACTCACGCACTCAATTAAGTAATAATTAATTTAATTTAATAAAAGTTAATTTATATTAATTTAACTATTTATTTTTGAAGTGAATATACAACTAAATTTTCTATGAATATTTCAAACGTCTAGTATATTAATTCTAGTAAAAAAAAACAATATGTGCCTCAATTTTATCCACATTTGGTCAACACAATTTGCCTCTACTGCATCCGTATCGTATTCTAACAAAACCTTCCTTTGCCAAAAACCAAACACATTTACACTAACAGGTTTAATCTAGCGTTTGAGCAAGCATTTGTAGTTTTGTCAGTAAAATTTGGTGTAGAAACGTATAAACAGACTATAAGAGAAGAGTGTTTTTGCACAAAACGCATAGAGTACAGAAGTCAAACTCATTCACAACTAAATCAAAGTCACACCAAAATTCTAGGACTTATATTTTTTTTTGCAACAATCGAGGAATTTATTATTTTCCTGGTCTAGTCGGTAATAATTTATCTTCGAAGCAAGAATACGGGTTCGTTTTCTGTTCTGGATCAAATTATTCATTGTCTTTGTCCTTGTGTGAGTATTGAATCATAACCTTACAATTAATTAAGGATTTGCGTGACTTGACGGAGGTGGAAAATCTATAGGAAGCTACTATGAAGCATTCTTTATTTATTTATACAACGCACTATAATCACCGTGGACATAGTCATGAAACCTGCTTTTGGATTAAAAAATACCGCTTGGATACGATTATCCGGATATGTTGTGTCCGTGAACGGTGTCTATGTGTGCGGGCGCTCAAGCGCGCATTGCATGGGCTTGACTTCTGAGCTCTAGGTGTTTTGGTTTTGTGAGTCGGTCTTGAACCGAGTCGGGTGCAGTGTAAATGTGGTCTCGCCATTTTGCATGTCAGCTCCGAATTGGGAAAGCAACAATGCTGTACTGTACTCGTTACACTGGTAGGTAACGACTTTAACTCTTTGTAGACTTTAACTCTCAGGGGTTAAAGTCTATTTTCACTAGGTGGTAGCTTAGACAAACAAGAGCGAGCCATACAAGGACTGATCTCAAAATTAATCCAATTCAATAAAAATATATTTTCAATGATGTTTTCTTTAGTTTGAAGCATTCAAATATAAGGACGCCTAGGTGTTGTGCATAGTGGTAGTGACACCCGCCTATCAATTGTGAGGTCGTGGGTTCAAATCCCAATGACAATAAGTTCGCTATCCCAAATCCCAATCCCATGATCAATGAGTTCTTTGGAATGTGTGTACGGATTTTCACACCACTTGCTTTTCGGTGAAGGGAAACACCGTGAGGAAACCTGCATATGTCCTTAACTGAAACTCAATTCCATTCCATTCATTTATTCAGTTTTGGTATGATACATACACTTATCGACGTCATTCCGTACATTTTAGTTTCTACGGACTATTATAATAAATTAAATAATGTTGTATGTGAATTCACCAACCCGCACTGGCCCAGCGAGGTGCATATTTTATGGCCCAATCACCTTTCGTGGGTAGGCCTACGTCCTGCAGTGAAAAGAGATGTTTATTCATTTATCTCATTTTTTATTGCGTGATAAGTCCTAAACTAAAATAGTAAAGTGCTGAAATCATGAAAGGTTTTGACGTGATATAAATTGATGAACGCCAGCTGCACGCATGAAAAGTGTCACGTTTCGCCTGAGCCGAGTGTGCGGAACAAGCGATAGAGAGACACGATCGGCCTAAGTGTTCGGCTTGTTTCATTTGTTGATTCAACAATGTTTTCTCATGACGTAATCACGTAAAATTATCGTCCGTAGACCGACTTTATAGAAAACCAATTTTTATAACGGTTTCGAAAGGGACATTTTTCGAAAGGGAAATTTTTCGAAAGAGACATTGTGCGCAAGGGACATTTTGAGAAAGAGACTTTGCGAAAGGGACATTGAACGAAAGGGACATTTTTTGAGCGGTAGACATTTTGAGAAAGGGACATTCTGCGCCGTTTAAAAATATCTGATGATTTTAATTTTAAAGTACTACTCATATTATGTTTATCTCAAGGAGTTATTTTTGTGATAAACATTTCAGAAAATTGTTGCTATAGCAGGATTTGAACCTGCCTCTCTCGGATCAGGACGCTCTCCCAAATAAGCTTTAAAACCACATGTTTATTGTCTAAGGTCAAAGTTCTCTCCAACTACGTCAAACATTATGGAAACCCTACACTTCCCGAGGTTATGTTTCTGAGCTTTAATTATATTAAATGGTGACAGTTTTTGCACAACAGACCTTGAGGGATGATAGTGGAACCACAACTAAAGTGGGACCATTTAGTCGTTTGTAAATTTACTTTGATGTGAAGTTTATGCCTGGGGAGTAACGTCAGATGATAAATGACGTTTATGTTCAGGCATCAAGGCAGAATGTTATTTAAAGATATTTCAGTGCCTTTAGGTGCTTTATTACCTACAGCTTTGATGTTCTAGAAATTTTAATATCAACGAGATTTTGTTAGTCGTGTTTAAGTAGTTGTAAATTTTGTGAAGGTTTATGTATAAATTGTGTTTTTAAGTAGGTGTTTTACCGCTTAGCTAAATTCGATTTGAAAATCAGTTATTATAGAGATCAAATCAAGTATTCCGTACAAAAAAAGCAGCTGATCTTTTCTTCGTGGATTCTTGTTTATTTTGGAGTTGGTTTCTTAGTAAAAGTTGGTCATAGCGAGGAGCATAACTACATTGGAAAGTATTGCTTAGGACGTCACAGGCACCTCATACCTGGCAGTGGGCTTGAGCACTTGGATTATCTTTAGGCCTTCAAGGGTCTGTGGATGATCCAATTGCTTTCTATGTAGTAGTAGTGTAGTATTGTCATTAGTTAAAAAAATAACCTCATTGTATATTTTTGACATAATTAACAAGATTACCTAAACTAGTAGTCCCGGACTTGGACCTCGCGCTATCCCTATTTTATATCATAAATATCTACTGGGATTAAAAAAAAATTAACAACATTTGTATGAAAGTAAATAAAAAAAAAATCATGAAAGCGAATTATTTTAAACAAATGTTGAAAGACATAGATAACCTTCGGTGAAATGATCAAAAAAGTCATCCGCAACTCCCACAGAAAGTGGCGCCGTTTTGCCTATCTTCACCACGGCCCTCGTATCTTCGCAACTACTGAACAGAAGATGCTCATATTCGAACTTAAAAAATCTATAAATATAAACTACGTTCATGCTAAATTACATGGAGATCGGTTGAGCGGTACTTGAGTTATCGTCGAACAAATATACATACAAACATACACCCAAGTGCCGGCTCGTCCCAGTAGACTCTGAGACCTCACTTACGCTCGGTCAATTAAAAATTTAAAAACTCCCAACGCAATAAGCTAATAATGCGCTGATAAAATTGAAACGGTTGAAACTAACTTTGATTAAACATAGCTATACTCTATAAAATTTAACTAGATCTCTGCGACAGTAGAAGATTGACATTTTTAGAGTTGGGATAGTGGTGGAAAGAATCGATTTTCAAACAATGTTGTAATTAAATCGAATGAGTAGTTGAAGGTGAGAAATTGGATTTCATTTACTTACTATTATTTAAGATCAAGTATGTACACATGTAAATAATGTTATGATATTAATTATATACTCAAAATAATGTAACGATAGTATTTATCGACGTTTTTCACTATTATCGATGCTAATGTAACATATAATTGGGTTTAATTTAATTACACATGTAAAAAATGTTATGATATTAAAATATACAATAAAATCAATGATAAATCAAGTTTTATTTAAAATATCGTCAGTATAAACTATCGATATTTTAATTAAAACTCTATCTAAAACTCTGTGGTCACGATCATTCGTCACCCATCACTAATCGGCATCCCCATAAAGTATGACATTGACAGGTACTGTCTGTACTATTAAGAAATTCAGGACTTCATAGGTGTGATTTTTCTGACAGCTGTCGCAGAGATCAAGTTAAATTTTATAGAGTATAAGAACACTTGCGATTGATTCACTTTTCGATTCGGTAGTTACCATGCCATATCGACTTACACATACACAGACATGTATATTATACATAGACACATCAAAATTATAACACCACGTCGTTTTTGCGTAGAGGATTAATAAAATCAGTCAAGTACGAGTTGGACTCGCGCATGAAGAGTTCCGTACCGTATGGGAGCCCCTCGTCAAAAAATCACGTTTGTTGTATGAGAGCCTCCTTAAATATTTGTATTATTTTGATTTTAGTGTTTGTTGTTATAGCGGCAATCGAAATACATCATCTGTGAAAATTTTAACTCTTTAGTGTTAGCTGCGCTTATTAAAGAGGGTGCTTATTAAAAATGCCTACACATGTCGCAACACACTTCGGTATTGCGACGGTGAGGAGTAGATAGAATGAGGGTAGACAGAGAGATGGTTTGGGCGATGGGCTGGAGTGCCAGTCTGTGATAGTGATCGGTAGTGTATAGGTGAGTGTGATACGACTTCGATAAGCCAGTAGTTTGGAGCAAGCCTTGTAAGTACTTTAAGTTTTATAATGACTGCCGAGATATTGGATATCCGTATTATTGTCTAATGGTGTATCATCTGAGTGTCCTACTAGAATCTTAGTGACGCTGTCGGAGCACTATGCCCTTCAGCTAACACTAGCTATTACGGTTCATGAGATACAGCCTGGTGAGATACTGACAGACAGACGGACAGAGGAGTCTTAGTTATAGGGTCCTGTTTTTGCCCTTTGGGTACGGAACCTTAAAAAGTGTCGTACCAATTTTCTTTTAATACGCAGACATGAACACACAGTTACGTCAAACTTATTTTGCGTAGGTGGTTAAAATATCGTATCAATTTTCTTTTAATAGACGAAATTCGTCGTCACCTAGCACTAATGTCAAACACAACAATAGTGTACGGAACCCACAAAAAGCTAAATAAATAAGCCCCCGCAAAGGTCAGAGGTACGCTGTTGAAAAGATTATCGAAATGTCATGGAAAACGATGTCACAGTGTAAAGTTACAGTGGAATACTTCCGGGGTTTTGGGGGTAGGCGAGGACTATCAGGAAGCAGAGGCTGTAATTTTCAAAGCGCACGTATATCATACAACGACATATTTGCGAGGAAATTAATAAAACTCTGAAATTCTTAAACGAATAAATCTTTTATTACTTGTTAAAGCAGTTATAGAAACTTGAACAATTTTTAAAAGTGATTGTTACGTTGCATTTTTAATGTTGTCAAGTTATTATTATTAGTTACAATTTTCTCAGTCTCTCTCTCACTCTCTTGAGTGAAAGTAAATTCATCACTACTTGACGACATTTTCAAATAAAAACAATATAGCGAAAAGAAAAAGCGCACGAAATAATTTTTATCTCCCAAAGTTAATTTTATTCATAAAATGTTGACCACTTTTCTGACATAAAAACTATTTGCTAAGATTTTAAAAAGTATCGTTCATTTTTGACGGAGCATCTTAAAAACCGTGCATGTTACTTTATTAAAAAAAAAACTCGTGCGTTTTACATTACAATAACGCACAAGTGAGTACATTACGATATTGAAATTGGTGTAATTACAGCCACTTTACGAGCAAATCCTATCCTACTAATATTATAAACGCGAAAGTTTGTGAGGATGGATGGATGGGTGGATGGATGGATGGATGGATGGATGGATGGATGTATGGATGTTTGTTACTCTTTCACGCAAAAACTACTGAACGGATTGAGATGAAACTTTGCAATAATATAGCTTATATATCAGAATAACACATAGGCTATAAATTATAATGATATATTGTGTATGCGGGCGAAGCCGCGGGTAACAACTAGTATGTTATAAAGATATTTAAAAATCAAATTAATCCTATCTCAACAAGAAACGTGCTAAAGTAGTGTATCTACATCCTATCACACAAAATGTAATGAATAAAATTATTTTTTAGTAACTTCTCTTTAACGTTTTTCGTAGCGCCTCTTTTAGACAACATATCACACAAAATGTAATGAATTTAAAACTAGTGTGGTGGTACTGCATTCTCCATGCTACGCCGATCGGTTTCATACAATATTCAGGGCGCAATCTAGTTGTTTAATTGTGTGTTTGAGTTGCCCGCTGCGTGTGTGGATAAAGAATCTGGCGTGATTTGGAGACACGGATTCCCGAACTTTTGGGAGTTTTCTTTGTATTTTTGCAGTGAGTTTGTGATCGAATCAGGAATGAGGAAATTCGAAGATGAACCAAAGTAAGCATAGCCCAGAGGATTAGTTGAAATTGCAGTAAGCACGGTGTTTGTTGGTAGCGGAATTAGTGTGCGCAAGCGTTCCCGCGTTACTGACGCAGTTGCGAGAAGGAACAATCCAGGGTTTTTAGTGGGTACATCGCCTCAGGTGGGATTCCCACATAACCACCCTGCCTCCGCCGAGGTGGGGTGGTATTCATATAGGTTTTCCCCTGGGTAAAAAAAGTACACTTTGTTTATAGAACGGATGGCCGGGTGGGGTTTTAAAGTTCTCCAATAGTGATAACGTAGGTACTGGATAATAGGTACATGATGGATTAAGGCAACAAAAGTCATTTTACTCGTCACTATAAAGAAATATTGTTACCATGGAACCTCAGAGCAAATAAAAAAATCAAGAATGTTGTGAACAAACAAGTGAGGCCGACCAAAACTACGCCTCGCCGTGTAAAGACAATCACACACACACATCAACGTACAAGGAAACTACGCCTTGGCTTGTCAGTCAAACTATAGCGGCGCAGCAGTGACGCACTCACACATGTATAAAAACCGGCTTCACTTGACTGTTCAACGACGTTCCCTCTTGATATTTTTATTTGCTCTGAGCATGGAACCAACTTCATCATTATGCAGAACTTTCTACTAACGTCTGTTAATATTTTGTTGGCGTAAAACTTGTATTAGTCATCAAATAAAAAAATACAGAAACTTGAATTGACTCGTGATTTGAAGGTATCGTTTGAAAACAAAGTAAAACTTGGTGTAAGTTTTTACGCTATAGGTAATACGAAATAAGGCGCTTAGATCGGTGGCACAGATTTAAGCCGATCGAACTCCTCCAGCTTGGCTAAACGGTTAAAACCACCAGAATAAACAATTTAACGTATAATTCTAGCCACGTAAGCGCTCTGATGTATTTAAACCACCAGCGGTCACCCATCCTAGTAATGACCAGGCTAAAAGTTGCTTAAAACCTCGGTGATTGCTGAAAAAATATGTAGTCAAACTACGCTATGAGCACTACGCTTCTGGGGACCGGCGCTCTTGGTATGTATATTTTAGGGTCCAAATACTGTTTGTTAGGAGGTCTAATTAGGTTTTTACAGTTTATAAACAATGTTATACCTGCTTTTGTGTTATCTCTATGTGTGAACTCTGTCAGCTGTCAGCAGCCACCAGTGGCCACCGGAAATGACGCGCGGGACGTGTGAGCCTCGACTGACGTCACTTGACACCAAAGCTTCGTGACTTGGGTTTTGAAGGCATTTTAAACGTTCGAAACATGTGTTTCGTGGCGAGCTTTTGTTTACAATTTTGCGAACTAGCGAATATTTTCACCATAAAAGCTATAATATATTTCACTCACTATTATGCACAGACTTTTCTTCAATTAAGCTAGGACAGACTGCTGATGCCAAGAAAATTGAATGGGTTAGGAGCTTTACGACACATCTACACAGTTTGCAACAAATTTTACTTTTACCTACGTTTTCAAAGTCAACTGTTTTCATGGTAGTGTTTGAAATTAAAGTTCCATTCATTCATTTATCTTATCTATCATATCTTCATTTGACAAAATATGAAGGCGTAAAGTCTCTACTGCCCATGGATTGGGTTATACATCCACGGTGCCGCCATTTTAGCAACATCCAAGTCGATATAATTGCAATAGGCTTGATGGCTAAAAAATATAATAAGTCCGTCAGATAGACTGTATGATGTATTTTTTCTTTTGTCCATAAACAAAAAAAATTATGAAGATACAGCCCGTTAAAGTTCCGCGTGACGTTTCATCGATATATTCGTCACATCGATTCCTGCAAATTATTCGAATTCTGTACACGGTGGAAGTCGGTGTTGTGATTTTTTTATAAAAATTTCCTGTCACATTGTTGGTCCGCGATGAACTCCTCAACTACTGATCCGATTTTCACCAAATTTTGTACTCTGTGTGCAGTTTGATCCTACTCCAGAGATAGGCTAGTTTATAACTTAAATTATAGTCGTATTTTTTAATTGGTAAAATTTTAATATTATTATGCCAAAACAACGTTTGGCGAGACAGCTAGTATTTATTAAAATCACCTAAAGCTCCCGTCTCAAATATTTATTATCACAGAAATACTACACGATTCGTAGCGGTAGTAATTATCATCGAAACTGTGTCATGGACAGCAATTTGTATGTACCGGATATTGAGCACGCCTCGTTGCCGACGGGTTGACGGCGAATCTGCGCAAACAATCTGCCTGTGTCTATCTATAATGGACGATAATCGTCGTCCGACTGAAATTCGACGAGGGAGATGAATAGTGCAGCTTTATAATGGATAAATAAATAGGGACAGCGAGAGAGCTTAGTTTGAAAATATAAAGTGGTCAAAGAATAAGAATGAAGAATCTGGTCAAAGAATAAGTAAATGTCATGTCGTACAGGGAGGTGAAGACACTGGCGGAAGACCGCGAGACACGGAAGTTGCTCCACCGACAAAAGTCGCGCTCTTAAATTCTGAACGAATGAATGTAGAATTGATTATCATGTAATGTATTATTATATTGATGTTTATTGACGTAATTTTTAGGATATTATTATTTTTCTACTGAAATTTGTCATTTTTTTATTAAATAATATGATTTTCATTGTTCATGAATATTGATTATGATGTAAAAAGCACGAATTGATTTTAACTTTTGACGAACGTATTCCTGTAATGATAGTTGTAATTGTTGACAAAAAATAATTAATAAATAAATATAAAAAATAATGACGGAGGTCTTACACACGGTCTCCGACCCCAAACTAAGCAAAGCTTGTGATAGGTATGGCTGCCAGAGACTGATATACTACATATACATACATATTTTAAATACATACTTATAGAGATAGTATAGATACACCCAGACATAGAGCAAACACCTATGTTCACCACATAAATGCTTGCCCTGGGCGGGGATCGAACCCACGCCTCTTTGATAAAGTCAGGTTCACTAACCACTGAGCCACCGAGGCAGTCATCACGGTAAAAAAGGTACGTGATCGAGACCTTGTACTATCTCGCGAGAACTGTAGTTGCAACACTACACCAAAGAAGATATAATAATACTACGTAACTACACGTAGGTTCCTACCTACTCGTAGTTGCAATTTAAAGCAGAATCGTGCGAAAGATAAGTACTAAGTAAATCGAGTTTTGTTCCATCTTGAAATGTAGTCGCCACGGTCACCGTCACCGGCAGCCTGACGAGACATTTGTGGCCACCGGATATTGAGCACGGGTCACCGCTTCGCACCAATCGGGGGTCACATGTGGAGCTTTATTCCAAGGATGTTGACTGTTTGATCCTCAGTCAATTTATTGATAGACATTTCAATTTCACTTAAGTTTATTTGCCATGGGAACTCTAGGTGAACACATGACTATGTCAAACCATCCATCCATCAGCAATAGGATGTCCATTGCTGGAGATAGGCCTCCCCTATGGATCTCCAATAAAACCGGTTGGAAGGGACTTGCATGCAGAGCGATTCCGCGGTTTTAATGAGGTCATCCGTCTACCTTGTGGGTGGACGTCTTCCGCTGCGCTTGCCGGTACGTGGTCTCCATTCGAAAACTTTTCGACTACATCGGTCATCCGACCTATGCGGTATGTGCCCCGCCCACTGCCATTTCAACTTGCCAATCCGTTGGGCTATGTCAGTAGCTTTGGTTCTTCTACGGATCTCCTCATTTCTGATTCGATCTCGCAGAGAGGCTTCGCGCATAGTCTTCTCCATGTTAAATACTTATTGAGAAATAATATCTTGTTAAAATGAATTTTTAACAAATGTTGTTTTTAAACTATCGCGATTTGAGCACATTAATTATTATATAATACGGGACTAATCGCGCACTAAAATTACTTATTACGGGATAAATAAATATCTCATCATCCCGACGTTTCGGCCGAGTTGCATCGACCGTGGTCACGGGTAGACTGGTATCCGTCCAGTCTACCCGTGACCACGGTCGATGCAACTCGGCCGAAACGTCGGCACGATGAGGTATTTATTTATCTCGTAATTTTAGTGCGCGATTAGTCCCGTAGTTAGTAATAATAAAATGAATTTTATTAAGTATTCTTACTAATATTATAAATACAAAAGTGTATTTGATGGTTTGTTATTCTTTCACGCAGTACAAAGCCGCAGGCAAAAACTAGTATAAATTGCCGTAACCGTAGTACCGTAATGTTAAAAAATACATATAAATAATTAAAACTATAAAAAAAGTAATACTAGAAGGTTTTGTTAAATTTTAAGATTGAAGCTTCGTATTGATTCAATTGATACTATCTGATAACTATGTGTTTGAATAAACAATACATATAAAATGAATAATATATGTATTTACAAACCCTGTTGTAACCCTGTTGTTTGACTGCCTCGGTGGCTCAGTGGTTAGTGACCCTAACTTCTGGATCAAAGAGGCGTGATTGCGATCCCCACCCAGGGCAAATATTTATGTGATGAACATAAGTGTCTGCTCTGTGTCTGGGTGTTATTTAGTTACTATCAATATAAGTATGTATTTAAAATAGTATATGTAGTATATCAGTATCTGTCAGCTACGAGTATATTACAAGCTTCGCTTAGTTTGGGGTCAGAAGCCGTGTGTTAGATGTCCCAAAATATTTATTTAATTTTGCGATCAACTCGCTATGAATATGCGAATGCGAAATCACAGAAAAATTCAGTCCTTCATTCATTTCGTGTCAATGGCTAGACTTTTTTAAATATATATTTCGAAATTGGTCTTATTTAAATTTCACCGAAATCGACTGAGCAATTTTAGAAAAAATAAATGCTACATCGATCTGTATGAAATATTCGCGAATTCTGTACTCGGGTGAAGTCGGTCATGCTATTTTTAGCAAAAAATATTTTTTCTCCAGAAAAATTCAGTTTTGCCATACAAAAAGTTCATTGGTTCTCAATAAGATACATGGAGTATCTGATTTTATTTGCGATCTTGCAGTTTGTCCCTAAAAGTTGTCGATATTAATGACCATAAACACTTTCAAAAGTCCCCACACTTTGCAATATAACGCCATGTAGAGTCTGGCTAACGAAAGTTGATACTGACAAAGCGCGGCAAATTTAAAAATATCAGCGTGGCTGCCCTAAACTGAGAGGGAAACATCTTCTCTCACTCACACTATGTAGCATTGTTACCATACCGCGATTTTGATTCTTCCAAATCTTTGGGGGAATCGCAAAAAAAAACTTCTTTTCAAGCTTTTAACTTGTGTAGGAGTTTTATATTCATTATTACGTTAATTATTTTCTGGTTTTTGACGTTATTATTTATAACTTTAACTGAGGCTTTGCATTGCTCTTCAAGTAATCCAAATGATTTTAACGCGTAACTATCTACTTCATTACGATGAAGACTAAAATAACATGTATAATAAATCATTTTCTTCAGTTTAGTTAATGACGTGGGTTTGAAAAATGTTTGTAATACAAGGTAAAATACCCCAATTTAAAGGTAAATCCGCGATGGTAGTAGCACTGTGTGTTGTCATTTAAAAAGTTTGGGAAAAATTCCAGTATCAACTTTCGTTAGCCAGACTATATAAATATATCGTGGAGAGTGTGACTGGCCCATCAGGATTGGATTTTGCGAAACTTGTAGCTAACATCACAACCGCCAAGTTGTTTGATTCAGTCTATAACAATAAGCATAATTCTGACAAAAGCCTGACTTCAACAAAACAAAATTCCTCCGAAATCTGTATCACATTGAATCAATTACAAACTAAGTAATGTAATTACTTAAGGACCTCCGAGACTCTCAGGTAGGTACCTATTAAATTAGCCTTGAGAAACGTTTGAGATTTTAATTGTGTAGTGTTACAAACGGGGGAGCCGTTTGTAGCACCACAAGTTAAGAGAGGATTAGAGAGAACCTGTAATGTTGCAAGCGGGGAAGCCGGTTGCAGCACCACAGGTTAAGAGTATCAGAGTAATCTGTAATGTTACAAACGGGGAAGCCGTTTGCAGCACCACAAGTTACGAGATTTCAGAGAACAAACCCAAGAGTCCTGCCTAGTGGTTAGGATTCCTAACGGTTCGAAGAAAGGAGATTAATATAGAAAACTAACCATACTGTTTACACATTTAATCATTTCACCATACAAATAACACTGCACTTAAAGTCTATATGTTTTTCTTGAAGCGAATAGAGAGAATTTTGAAAAGAATCCGTGGAATGTTAGCCTAACAGGGGAGGGGTAGCACACAAAGAAAACACACGAGGCCGGCCGAGGTTGGAGCGTAGACAAGCTGGACCCGCCGATAGACGTAGCGCCAGCAGAGCTCTGGAGATGGAAGCGCCTGTAGCGCCAGCTGTGCGTTAGCGTATATACGCCCGTGGTGTTGGGGCGCTTGAGGTGGAGGCGCTTGTGCGCTAGCTGGGCACTAGCGTGAAGACGCCCGTGGAGTTGTTCTGGCGCTTGAGGTGAAGGCGCCTGTAGCGCTAGCTCGGTACACCAAGATAAGTGGCAAGGTCGGTGGCCCCAGAAGATGAGGTCCTCCTGTAACAAGGTCAGAGACCGAAGCCTCGCGAAGAAAAATTACCAGACGCTCATGCTGTCTTCACTGCAGGACCCGTCACCACGTTCAAAGATCACACGTTAACATGAACTAACACCACATATACTTTCATAAAAATACCACAAGACATGCACCATCTTTCGTGTCTACTTGATGACTTCTCTCCCAAGACTGACTGAATTTTAAAACAAGGATCGCTGATCCTGTCAAAAGCAATTTAACAAATTTCATAATTAGAATTGTTAGTTGGCAGTGTTATCGTTAAAAGAGTTTGAATGTAGAGAAGCTAACAAAAAGGTTAGTTTCTCTACAATTGATTGAGGAAATGCTTACTTAACTATCGTAATCAACTGAAATTTAGCGTAGTTAGCATTATTTGTGAAGGTAATTGGCAGTATACAGGGTTATCCAGAACTAGTTTACTAAGCCGAAAGGAGGTCGTTCAGATCATCATTATAAACGACATTTACTATGGAGTCAACCCGGAATTTAGGAACTCGGACTAAGTAAAAAAATCAAGACGGAACGTCATAAACAGACATGATTTGACCGGATTTTTATACATGTGTGAGTGCGTCGGTGATGTGCCACCATAGTTCGACTGACGAGCCGAGGCATAATTTCTTTGTACGTGTACATGTGTATTGTGTCTGTTCACGGTGAGGCATAGTTTTGCCGGCCTTACTTGACTCTGTCTTGATTTTTTTATTTGGTCTGAGTTCAGGAAAATAAAATCAATTGTTTTTGACCGACGAACCACCGGAGGAGGTATACAATTCGACGCGTATATTATTTATGTTTTACCACGCATAACTTTTTTTGTAGTAGTCCAATTGCAATAATTATTTTTTTATTGGAAAGAGTATACTTTGAAATTGGTCCCATTTAAATTTTATCGAAATCGGCTGAGCCATTTTTGATATATCAACCATAATGTGAAAAATGCTACATCGATCCATACGAAATATTTGCGAATTTTGTACACGGGTGAAGTCGGTCATGCTAATTTTTGCAAAAAATAATCTTGTGTCGGTTTCGAGTTGCAATTTATTTTCTTACTAATTTGACTGCACTACAGTTTTGCTTTTGCAAAAAGGCTCATGCTATAAAAATAACTGAAAATTTTACTGAGATTTCATAAACGTTTTAACGTTTAATATCACTTGAAACAAAATTAAAAAGTACTTAATTCCTCGTTGTAGCTAAACAGCTGCATCGCGTTTCGCATTAGCACATACTGGGAACAGTGCACCTACTTAATAGGGATGTGACACGCATCATTATTGCTTATCGATATCGATAAAGAATAAAATGAGCTAGTAATACAAAAGTCTTTCCTGTATGATTCTTTAATAGTCATGCACTTTCAATATGATTGCCAGCAAAGTTTTTTCGCTAAAATTACTGCCCCATTTTCTTAAGTTGGCAAAAATACGAGTTACAGGGATATCAAAAGGAAATTATATGTTTTAGTGTTCAATTTAAGTAACTAAAATATAAATCTATCTTGTTCATTATGAGGGATGGGATAAATAGTGTTAATCATAAATCAAATGCTGTTACATTTAATAACATATCGAATTTTATCGGACATAATCAGGTACTAACTACACTTCACCGTTTAAAATGTAGCCTAGATAAATAATCATAGATTATTATATCGATGTTTTTTCTATCTAATATCGATAAACACCTGTAGATTACCGCATCCCTAAACGCGGCATCTTGGATATCGAGTATCTAGAGTATCTTGAGAATCGAGTATCGATATATGTATAGCTGCATCGGATTACATTACATCCCTAGGCAAGACATCTTTAATACGTAATTCTGGAACATGTCTAATGCAATTTCAGCCGTAATATCATCCTGCTTCCGCCCCGGGCTAGTACTGTATCGGAGACTCCAGTATTGTCTAAAATTCTAAGTTGATTGTAAAAACGGCAACAGTTGATATTTTAAGTATCGAGTATCGATATTTAGCTGCAGCGGATAACATCCCTAGATGTGACGTCTTGAATACGTAATGCGTAAGATGTCTAATGCAATTTGTAATCTGTCCGTTTCCGCCCCGGGCTAGCTCTGTATCGGAAACACCATTATTGGCTAAACTCGTTAGTAGATTGTAAAATCGGCAGCAATCGATATTTTATTCTCGAGAGTCGATTAATAGTTGCAGCAGATCACATCTTTAGACGCGACATCTTGAACACGTAGTGCCGGGACATGTCTAATGCAATTTCAGCCGTAAAATCTGCCCGCTTCGCCCCGGGCTAGCACTGTAACGGAGACACCAGTATTGTCAAAAACCGTAAGTAGCAAAAAGTAGTGCTATAACAGTCGCGGCGACGTTTTGGTTTTACTGTTTAGTTCTATAAAAATCCCATAATTAGTGCTATAAACGTCGAGTCAACGTTTATACAACGCGAAAAAGGCGCAGATTATAGCACTAAAAAGTGCTGTAGAAGTGCAGTAACTGTGTAAATAGGACGAATGATTTGTGGAATAAACATCGAATAAAAGCAAAACGATCTCAGTTTAGTGCAGTAAAAGCAATATAGCTGCAACTGTACCGCTTATTGATAGAGTTGAAGTGTTTACGTTGCCACTAATCAGCAATAAAGTGAAGTAAACGCTGCAAATTTGCTACAATTCGACATTTTTGTTCGTTAAACGCCAAATTTGCACTGTTATTCCTTTTTAAGATTAGAACGATTGCGTATTCTGTGCCGTTATGGAAATGCACCAGTCTTTGTGTGTTTGACACTTAAAATATTATAAAAGACAGGTCATCCATTTAGTAATTATTAAAAAGAATACAGTTTCTATATCTAAATGCTTCTATTTAAGCATAATTATATAGGAAAAATTACTGGCAATTTAACTTTGTCGATAAACTGTTATGCATTATTTAACATAGAGTAGATTCTCTAAATATGGACCACCTATCGTTTTCATTGAATAAGACAATTAAGTTGTAAGTCAAATCAGTCTTTATTAATTTTAGAAATAGATAAACTATCAAGTTACAGCAATCTGAAGATATCTATTTAAAAACTCAAAAAAAATCTAACAAAGTTTAATTTTTTGTACAATATTACAAAGTTAGCTTTATAACAAGAGGTAGTTTAATATGGACTACTAGGGTTTTAATATGGACTACGGGTAACTAATATGGAATACAGGTATACAATAAGGACTTTTATAATTATTTTTAACAACGAATTATCTCAATTATTAGGAACTTCTTGATTACAGTCTCATAAACAAAATACTTATCAAATAAGAAAATAAAAAAAAGAGGTTAAATTAATCAGATAGACAAAATTCACACACAAATGCGACATCGTCAACCCCAGCACATTCTTCGTGGCCCCATCTCTTGCAAGAAAGGCATTGGATCCATTGTTCTCCACGAGTGTCTTCTGAAAATAACTCCTCACAATAAAAACATTTAGCATTTTCACTTTAGCTACGATCTGGACTCTCATCAGTTTCATGGTTAACTGAAAACTCATCGTCCTCATCTTCAGAGTTGGAAGCTGATCGATGTACTTTAGTTGTCGTTTTTCTTTTCTTTCGTTCTGTTTTCTTCTGTTTTTCTTTACTTTTCAGTTTTCTCTTACTTCCAGGTTTCTGCTTTCTTTCTTTTATGTTTTGCTTGTCTAATTCTTTGTTAAAATTCTTCCTTTTGTTTAATGACTCTATTTCTTCCTTTCTTTGAATTGATGTCTCTAAATCAGTTTTATAAGGCGATGAAGTCAAAATCCATAAGGATGCCATAACCTGCAACAAAAATTAAACCCATACGCTAATACTCTAATTATGGACTACCAGTCCATATTCAGAACCTCGCGCTAGGTCCATATTGCAAAACGGTGACTTAAATACGAAAAAAAATATTTTTTAAATACCACGACAATTTACGTTTACAATTTGTTTCTACAAGATCTAATGAAAAAATTACAATTTCGACAAAAAAACAACTGACTCTCTACCTTTACAAGAAAAACTAAGAGGATCTTAGAAAACTTACCAAAAATATACATCAAATATTGGAGAAATCTCAAAATGGCGACCACCGACACGCAATTGCTCAAATCGTCTCCGAGTTCGACTAACAGGTTGGTGCGGGGCAGTAGCAACGTATGCAGTCAACTTCACACTAATAGTGGTGACATCTACCGAACTATGCCTGTAGTCCATATTGTAGGACTAGTCCATATTTAGAGAATCTACTCTATATGTGTGGGCCACGCGTCTTTTGCAATAATTTTGTAGATATATGTTATAAATTCCATTTAATTTTATTAATATGCTACTAGGGAGCCATTACGCGAACACTAGTAAATTTGTTGCTGTTATATCATACTAACTTGACTATTCGTCGAATAAATGTGACTGCGTTGCATTCATATGCAGCCATGTTTTGGGTTCTTTTTTTTATTTTAGGGTTCTTTCTTAAAAAACATATAATTTATTCAATGGTTTTAATGGTTTTATTTGAAACACTAGTTATTTTTTCAAAGCTTTATAAAATAGAATAGATAGTTCTTTATAAAACCCACATGAAAACACATTAATAAATAGGTAGTTAATATATTATTAAAAGGCTGATGTGCTAAACTGCAAAACCGGTCTTTTATTTTAAACCAACTATTATTATTAAATGATTGATTTTGTTCAGTGTCAGATTGCCCATTTTTTATTTTCTGAAGTTTTAATATATTATATTTCAGATTTCTCCTTAGATTCATCACTATCCTATTCAAACATATTGTCAGTTTCGTGTATAAAACTGATACTGGGATATATGATTGGATCTTGTTTATCTAATACGGAAAAATATGAATATGAGCAGAACCACCATATGTTATTACGGTTATAACTTTTTTGACGGATTTTCAAGAGTTTTAGCGACTGTTATTGCTCTATTGAGCAATAAAAGTACCAAAAACTCTTTTACTCAATATTTTATCGAATAAAGGTGCTATAATAAAATTGTTACACTTGAGGTTCTGTAACTGTAATTGGAAAACTATAATTCGACTTGTGTTTTTACCGCGTTATAAAAGAAACTACGTTGCTATTTAATCACCAGGTAGCTAGTATTCGACAATTTTGCTGAATAAAAAGTATGTCAGGTAATTGTCGTATAAAAGCTTTTTGTACACATTAAACAGTAAATCAAACACTATTATAGCCCTCGTATAGCATTTATTTGTGACATAAGCCAGATACGGGCACGTCTATACGATTTGCACTAAAAGACATAACATAAACACTTTTACTGCACAATTTTGTACTTATGTAGCTACTATTCAACAACTATTCGATGTTTAGTCGAGTAAATGTTTCCTTATTCGACTATTTTGCTTGTTGGGAGATCGTAAAATCAGCAGCAATCGATATTTTACTATCGAGTATCGATAAATAGCTGCAGCGTAAAATCGGCAGAATAATCGATATGGGCTAGCACTGTATAGCAAACACCAGTAGGTATTGTCTAACCTAATAAATACAAATGATAATCATTCTAGACAGATTCACAAAAAATATTGGGTATCAATTTAAAAAAGAAATACTAAACACATGACGTCAGTCAATTCACTTTATGAAATTAAATCTAACCTTGAATAATAAATATTATTGCTCAAAAGTAGCAATTCTCAAGAATTGTTACTTTCAACAGAAATCGCTTTTCATTGGGAAGTCTTATGTTCTGCAGATTATTAAATGTTTGGAACAACACTTTTTACAGTAGACTGTAAAATCAGCAGCAATCGAGATTTTACTATCAAATATCGAAAAATAGTTGCAGCAGATAACATCCCAACACGCGAAATCTTGAATACGTAATGCTGAGACATGTCTGATGCAATTGCAGCCGTAATATGTGTTCGTATCCGCTCCGGGCTAGCTCTGTATCGGAGACACCAGTATTGTCTAAAATCGTTAGTTTATTGTTTAGTAGTAATTGTAAAATCAGCAACAATCGATATTTTACTATCGACTGTCGATAAATAGCTGCAGCGGATCACATCCCTAGACGCGACATCTTGAATACGTAATGCCGGGACATGTCTAATGCAATTTCAGCCGTAATATCTGTCCCGCTTCCGCCCCGGGCTAGCACTGTATCGGAGACACCAGTATTGTCTAAGCAAATAAATGTGTATTGTTTTCTTTTTGCTTTGGAGCGAAATGGTTTCGAATTCGTTCTGTGTCGTTTTTGCTCTACACGTGATCGTGGAGCACTTATTGTTTATTTAGTTTATTTGTGAGATAGCAAAGTTGCAATTATTTTATTTTTCCAAATTGATTAAGAAAAAGATCAGTTGTTCCATACAGAAAGAAACGTAAATTAATTTTCGATAAAATGAACTTCTTTTTTGCAAATTCGTTCGCGTTTGATCGTCTGAACATAGGCCTATAGATCTCCAATAATACCGCTGGGTAGCGGCTTGCACCCAGAGCAGCTTTGGCCAAAAGTATTAGGCACCTTTAAAAAATCAAAATGCATGTTTACTACTTAACCAATAACTGAGTGCTTATCTTAAATGACTTACCAGGGTCATAAATAACTTCTTAGAATATCAACAGGCTCTTGGTTAAGGTCATAAAAGACCTGGTGAGAGGGGGACGTGTGAGTGAAAGGCTAGTTAGATGCACACTGTTTTATTGTAAAGCAAACAGCGCTGGCGCAGCCGCGCATACATACTATAGCTGTAGGTACACATATATAACATTCTCCACTAGAGAACTTGTCTACCCTATTTATTCTATGTTAACTTATACAAACGTGCTTGTATACGAACTTACCTACGTCAGAACTTACTCTATAATTATATTATTTATTTAATCAACATCGTATAAGATGTTGATCATACTTTTTCTACCATCAAAATGTTCCTTCCATCCAAAAATATAAAATCTTTCAAGTCATTAATTGTTTTCTAAACACGTTGAAAGAACGAAGTTTGAGATTGAACTTTTGTTTTATTTTGTTGAACGTTAACAGCTGTTACAATTTGCCAACTTTGCTTTTCGTAATTTCATATTTGTACTCTCCTAGTGATTCTGTAATCAGAAATATAAATCGATGGTACTGTACTGTACCAGCCTTTTTATTAGTCCACTGCAGCGTAGGACGTCCACCGACCAGGTGGACCGACGATATTATTAAGACCGCAGAAACGCGCTGGATGCTGGCTGTATTCAACCGTACTAATTGGAAATCCTTAGGGGAGGCTTATGTCCAGCATTGGACGTCCTATGCCTGATAATGGTGATGATGATGGGGACGTAGGTCACGAACGGTGATTGGGCCATATCCACCACGCTGACCCAGTGCAAGTTGGTGGATTCACATACGTCACCGATTTTCTTCTAAGTATGCAGGTTGCCTCACGATGTTTTCCTGCACCGAAAAGCCAGTGGTGTGAAATTCCGTACATAAATTCCAAGAAATGCATTGGTACAGGACCGGGATTTGAATCTACGAGTTTAAGGTTGTTGTCATTACCACTAGACCCATAAACAGGTATTTCCTTATTTTAACCATATTTACCCATGTAGGTACTATGAGGCCAACCAGGAATCAAGAAAAAAAAACAGTTGTTTTATACATTTTGTCGATTCTTAATACTAATAAGCTCTGAATAATATTCGAATAATACTCCAAATGTGATCGACATGGTTAATATTAACATTATACTCGTACTTATCAATAACATCTCATTTTGGAAACTACGTAATATACTCGTAGGTATATACTCGTACATATAGATTTCCGAAAACTACAATCACAAAAAAACATCGCGAAAGTAAGAGGTTTTTTTAACTGCTTGCAATAAATGTTGTTTTTAAACTTTCGCGATTTGAACTCATTATTATTATGTACTACGGGGCTAATAGCGCATTAAAATTACGAGATAAATAAATACCTCATCATCCCGACCGAGTTGCATCGATCGCGGTCACGGGTAGACTATTTAAAATGACGTAGATGATGTAGACTGTATTAATGCTTGTAATAAGATCTAGAATTTGAAACACTTGTTCAAATCCAAGCCGTTCACGGATAGCTGACAAAGACACTTTAGAGCACGTCTTAACTTACTCACTTATTGGGATTCCCCAAATTAGATAATCTTTTGGAAGTCTTATCGATTTTGTCAACGTTTAAGCAGAATTAAAATACTAACCTTGCATTTATTTTTTTCACTTCCACTGTTTCTGGAAGAATTTTCAGAGATAAGGCAGCGATTCTCTACTTGTTACTAGTACTACTTTTAATTTTCCTTTCTGTGTGTTTTTGATAAAAAGCAAGTTCTTATAATATCTTACGATATTAGCGCTGTGATGCGCTTTGTTGGCGATAAAATTATTAATCAATCTCTTGCACGGTACAGGTCGCGGCATATAAGTTTAGTGCTGAGCGAAGTGTGGACGGGATAGCTGCGCATGGGTTTAGTATAGCGGTCGCCATGCGCAGCCATCCTCTCCACACTACCGTCAGCGCTAAACTTACGTAGCGCTACCTGTACAAGGGACCTTTTGGTTGGGGACTACACCTTTTGATAGTCCATTGCCAAATATATTCAATCATTTATTGCACCAAAAACACATACATCTCTTAGTCTAATTTATAAACTTAGAGTTACATATTTATGGTCCCTGTTTTAGGGTATTGCAATTGACTTAAACACTAAGGTAATAATAGGAACAGTTATCGGTTACGGTTAGGATCTAATTTACTTTGTCTGATTCGCGGTATCGAAACATTTATCGTCTAAGAAGTCCTGTATTGTGTAGTAGCTTTTGGCTATGAGCATCTCTTTTATCTTTCTTTTAAAAACGTTCTCGTTTGTTTCGTTTCTGATGTTAGGCCTACCCATAAAGGGTATTTGGGCGATTCTACCTAGCTAATCCAGCGCGAGTTGTTGGATTAATGTTAAAGGTTCTGAAGAACTCACTAGTAAATTAATAAAATAAAATAAAGTACCCGAACGGGATTTTAACCCAGGACTTCATTATTACTAGGCCAGTATTACTTACTACGAATGAGCCACATATACACTATATCTATTTTTTTATGTAAAACAGGGCTACATTTGGCCACCAACTCATACACTATATCTATTTTTTTATGTAAAACAGGGCTACATTTGGCCACCAACTCATACACTATATCTATTTTTTGATGTAAAACAGGGCTACATTTGGCCACCAACTCATACACTATATCTATTTTTTGATGTAAAACAGGGCTACATTTGGCCACCAACTCATACACTATATCTATTTTTTGATGTAAAACAGGGCTACATTTGGCCACCAACTCATACACTATATCTATTTTTTTATGTAAAACAGGGCTACATTTGGCCACCAACTCATACACTATATCTATTTTTTTATGTAAAACAGGGCTACATTTGGCCACCAACTCATACACTATATCTATTTTTTTATGTAAAACAGGGCTACATTTGGCCACCAACTCATACACTATATCTATTTATTTATGTAAAACAGGGCTACATTTGGCCACCAACTTGCCTGATGGGAAGCGAAGATTACTTCTACCTCATAGAGTTACTGCGGAGTAGTTATTTACTCGAGTTTTGTCCTCTACAAGCGACAAAACACTTATGAACTTTATCTTATTGCGTATACCAATAAGGTTGCATCTATATATCTTGCTGCTGGCGTAAGCATTGTAAAGTTTTCGCCAAAAAAATTGCCCAATTTCCTGAAGTCGGTAAAAACATTTCCAAGTGAAACCCGACCATAACAGCTAATTGTTTACTTGTACAAAGTTTCAAAAAACCACAACTTTGATTTCGCAAAACATGTTGCGCTGAAGGAAAACGTTACACTGTGATGTAATAGGGTTGCCAATTTATAGAAAACGTGAGGCATTTCTTTGAAAAGTTTTTGAAACATTTTTTGCTCTGCTATTGTTGCTGCTAAATTTGCTGCTAGATAGAAATTAATTAATTTAATAAACAAATACTTACGTGTCGTGAAGGAAAACATCGTGAGGCAACCTGCATACGTCCGTAGAAGAAATTCGGTGGTGTATGTGAATCCACTAACCCGCACTGGGCCAGCGTGGTGGATATGGCCTAATCACTCTTCGTGGGTAAGGCTACGTCCTGCAGTGGACAATTAAAGAGGCTGGTACTGTACAGTGCAGTACAGTACAATACAGTATTTACCTATATCTATTTTTCGTTGAAAAGTTTTTAAAACATACAGGGTTATTTATTTCTAACCAATTAACATCATTTTAGGGGCTTGTTCTGTACATCAAAACTAACAACTTTTGTTCTGTGACTTCTGTCAAAACTCAAAATAACAAAAAACAAACAAATATATTGTTGATTTTTCAAAAACTAAATAAAATATAAATTTGACCATCTCGGGAGTATATTCTTTCGAAATTAAAAAGATTTTTTTATTTCGAAGGGGTAGATTATTCAAATTGGACATATGTTGATTGTAGATTGAACATAGGTACCTACATAAAAAATACATAAAGGCCGCGACACACAAGTTGGCGGAAATGAAGTTAGCTACAAGCTGCGCAATATCCAATCCAGACTGAAGCTGACACAAAGCCGCGCGTTGATTGGATATTGCGCAACTTGGATATTGACAACTTTTGTGACGCGGCTTATACAGGGTACTGCTTATTGAACCTATTCATTCCAGTGAGTTATAGAGGGGATTATTATCATCAAATATGACACCGTAAACTCCTGTGCAAAAGTTAACCATTTTTGAGAAAAATTGAATTAAAGTTTATTTTTCATTTATCGATGCAAGGTGACTAAAATTTCAATTAAAAAAAAGTTTCTCGATCAAAGATATTTCAACCAGTAACCCTGTATAGAATAATATAGTACCTCCTCCTTTTTGGAAATCGGTCAAAATAACTAGTTTATTAATAGACTGGCAACCCTAGCTGTAATGTTTTAGGTCGCTAGTGTGAAGAAACCACATGAAGAGAAAACATTAGCAGCTCGTGTGCACGCTTGCAATTTTGCTGTTATTAGCCCGTCCACAGCGGTGTTTCAACTGGTAGTACAACTGGATATTTGATGGTATTTTTAGCTATGGTACAACTCACACCATGTAAAATACAAACCTTGCGTTTATTTCATACCTTTTTTTTTTTCTCAACCTATGCTGTCCCACTTCTGGGCAAAGGTCTCCCCCATTTCCTTCCATTCATCGCGTTCTGTGGCCAAATCCCGCCAACCTTCCCGGAAAGTGTCAAGATCGTCACACCAACGTTTTCTAGGCCTTCCCTGCCTTCGTCTGCCTTCCGGTACCCATTGTGAGACGATCCTAGCCCATCTCTCGGGGTGCATACGAACCACATGACCCGCCCAATCCCATTTTAGTTTAGCAGCTTTTTGGCCTACGTCAACTACACCTGTAATGGAACGCAGTGTTGTGTTTCGAACTCTGTCCGTCCGTTTGATGCCTATCATACTGCGCTCCATTGCCCTTTGGCAAACCCCAAGCTTGAACCTCTGAGTATCAGTTAATGACCAAGTTTGAGCACCGTAGGTCAGGACGGGCAAGATACACATATCGATGAGTCTGCGCTTCAGTGATATCGGCAAGTCACCCTTCATCCATTCTTTGATCGACCAGTAACTTTTCCAAGCATTTTCGACTCTGCGCTCTATTTCTTTGTCTTGTCTATATTTCATACCTTATGTTACATTTTTTGTTAGCGTTAAATTACTATCACCCTTCGTGGGTAGGTCTATGTCCTGCAGTGGACTATTAAAAAAAAGCTGGTAGAGCATAGAAAATTACTATTTTATTGTAATAATTACGCTGCCAGCATACTTATATAATATTTTAAGCGCGTTATGTTTAAAGTTTTTTAAAAGCTATTCTAAATCTAATATGACGGACCATCAAAGATGGCGGAATAGTTATTTTAATGCTCTTCTACAATATGGATATCAAATGAAAGGGACAGTTGAGAGTACCTTGAAAAATAATTACAATTACGAAGATCATGCATTCAGTATTATTAATTTTAACAATAAATTGAACTCTCGTTACATTTGTGAGTAAAATCATTTTACAGATAGACTAAATGACAGACGAACAACTTTTACCTAATAATACGTTTGACTACGAACAGTTCGCTTCCCACCTTCCCGATCAAAAGATGCTAAATCACGAAGCTCCAGCAGCGAGGAAACCGCAGCAGCTAAACACGCGCCGAATGCAAAGGGAAGCGAGCGCCGCCTTTATTCAGGAACTGCTGATTTATACCGCTACAGGCTGCGGTCTGGACGAGGCGCTGCTTGCCAACTACAGAGAATTCTTACTGAGGCTTCAGGTGGTAGAGTATGTGCAAAAAGAGGACCGTCGTGGCGTTACGGTGAACTAACATTAAGATTTTAATCAGCAGCCAAGGTATACCGACAGGCCGATTATACTTGGTAGACGCGAGTACTGATGAAAACCGAATTGGTGTCTACATATGCCGTCTATAACCTAAAAAGCCGTTAAGCCATAAAACCAAATTTTTGGGTATCAGCGAAAAACGCGGTACTAGACAGATAAAGTACCGAAGTATTATTATATCTTCTTTGAAAGTACTTTAACTATGATTTAGACAATTATTTGCAAAAACGGCTTTAAAGGTAAGCTATTTGTAGAATAATGAATTTTTCAAATAATTATGGGATCATAGTGGTATTTAAATTAAGATTTGTTGGATGACGACTTTATTGACTTGTAACGTAGAAATAAGAATGTCAATAGCGGTGGTTTCACAATTTCTATCTTCTAAACTATAAACGATAAAAAATAATTCTTACAACACTGTAAGAATCGGTCACCCGATAGATAATTTTAAACTCTATAAGAATGTGTTTAAAAGTGAAAAATGACCCCCAGTGGCTTAACGGTGTTATAGCTTGTGAACGGCAGCATATCAATTTGGATATTTACATTAAATAATTCACAATGACCCATTTTCTCGAATCTCGACGTTGTGTCACCTAGATAGTGCTTGTAAGCTTGTAACCGAGCACTGGCATCGCGCGGCGTTGTAGTCGTCTTGCAATCGCATTACGACTAACTAAAAAGCCAGCCCACTACGTAGCTTGGGCAGGGTTTTGGCTCGGACACTTTTGTTGCACGATTGTGTCTCTATAGATATTTGTTTGAAAAGCGCGCTGTACTGTATCAGCCCTTAATAATCCAGTACTGAACATAATACCTTAATTTGAAGGGCTACTGGGTACGTGGGTACTCACCACGATTGGCTAGTTTTCTGTTGAGTTCTTCATGAGTAAACCGTGGTGCGTAGGTTCAAACCCAGTCCTGTACAAATGCGCAGTGCTCATAGCTTAGTTTCACTAGGTGGATTATATATTCGTTAGTGATCATCAAAGTTAAGCGTATAAGTCGGTCAGTCTTGGGATGGGTGACTGCGGGTTTCTTTTACATCCGAGCGCTACCGAGGCATGGATGACACGTTAAATTGTAGGACCCGGTTGTTTTAACCGTTTAACTTTACCTGTGGCTTAAAAACTCTGACACCAGGGCTAGCCACCTGACCTTCATTGGACTTAGTGTACACACCACTGGATTTCTGGTGGTGGAAAACTGAGTCAACCTGCTTAGGCACAGAGCTCTTAGGTACGTCCGAAAAAATTCGATGGCCTCCAAATCCACCAACCGGCCTGGGTCAGCGTGGTGAATTTAATAATTATTTTTCGCAAAAAATAGCATGACCGGCTTTACCGTGTACAGAATTCGCGAATATTTCGCACGGATCGATGTAGCATTTTTCACATTATAGTTGATTTATCAAAAACAGTTATGCCGATTTCAATAAAATTTAAACAGGGCCAACTTCGAAGTATACTCTTTCGAATAAAAAAAGAATTTTTGAAATCGGACTTCTATGTAAAAAGTTATGCGTGCGGTTGCACATTAAAAAAAAAACAAATATACACGTCGAATCGAGTACCTCCTCCTCCTCCGTCGAATTGAGTACCGTCAACCTGACCAGGTCAGGTGACCTGTCGGTCAAAAACTGTTGACTGTTCCATACATTTTGTCGAGGTTCGACGGACTTTTTGTATGGAATTGCTGTTATTTCAGTAGGTAGAAGTAAATGTTGGTCATAAATATCATCGTTTCAACCACAGGAAGTCCACTGTTGGACGTAGGCCTCCCCTAAAGATCTCTAATGAGACCGGTTGGTAGCGGATGCATCCAGCGCGATCCTGCGGTCTTAACTAGGTCATCCGTCAACTTGGACGGTGGACTGGGTGGACGTTCTACGCTGCGGCTGCCAGAACGTGTTCTCCACTCGAGAACTTTTCTATTTCATCGGTCATCAGTTTTCCGTGCTATGTGCCCCGCCCAGTGCTATTTCAACTTGCCAACCCGCTGGGCTAAATATAATTATGTATGTATGTAAAATAAATATTCTAGAGTAGTAGGTACCTATATCATTATTAATTGATTGATTTGTTTTTGTTTGATCAAAATTTATTACTTCGAAATATTCTACTACTTCTTCTTTTTAGCCATAGCAAGTTCACTGCTGGACATATGGCTCTTCTAAAGTTCTCTAACAAACGGCGAAGGATTGCGCTGGATGCATGCCGCTACGCATCCAGCGGAATCCTGCGGTCTTAATGAGGTCATCTGTCTACCTTGTGTGTGGACGTCCTACGCTGCGCTTGCTGGTACGTGGTCGAGAGCTTTTCAGATTCATCGGTCATCAGTTTTCCGTGCTATGTGCCCTGCCCATTGCCATTTCAACTTGCCAATCCGCTGGGCTAAACAATAAATATCCTAGGGTAGTATAGCATCATTAACTGATTGAAATGTTTTTGTTTGATCAAAATCTATTAAGAGTACTACGAAATATTAACTTTGACTAAAAATAGGTGGCTCAAAAGAAAAGGATTTACCCATGAATAGGTATTTACCTACATAAAACAAATGACACACCGAACCAACGATTCTTTCAGTCTGTTCTTTGTTTTCATTTCCGCTGTCGTTGTTATGAAAACGATGCTCTTTAATATTGGAAGCGATGAAAGGATTTACATAGCCCACGCACACTAGGATAACTTTAACAATAATGTACAAACTTACGAATATTATCCTTAAATCTGAAAGTGTGTTGGTTATTTCGATTTGTTACTGTTCGAATCTATATCACAATACTTATATTTTGTAACAAGAAAATTGATTGATACAAATCATGCTTTACTCAGTAAAGGACATGTCCACAAAATGTATGGAGGCTGGTATAATAATAATCAAAAATTCTAACCACGACACTCGTTACATTTCGAGAAAGTTCATATTTTTCTGAGTGTATTACAACAGTTAAAAACAAAAAAGAGCCCTTCGATTTTTTTAAAATTAATTTTGAATTTATTAGGATAAAAAAATATATTTGGCTCAATAAGTAGTTTATCTCTATCAACCCTGATTAAGTAACCTCCAAAATGCTTATTAAAAGCATTTTTACTAATTAGACACACTTTTAAAGTGTTTTTTTTTGTCACATTGTACCTACTAACTGGTCACACTGGTAGGTTATAATTTTTAATTTTAGCAAATTAAGCGATGAATGTGGAAGAATCAGCTACAAATGCAAGTAAAATAACGATAGAAGCACTTTATCATTGCTAAACTATAAAAAGTAATAAGCTGGATTATTAGTTTTCAAACAATTTATTTTTCGCATTTAAAAAAAATTGGAGGGGTGAAAAAATCTAAATTAAATATTTTTGGGAAGCCCATAAAACAAGCTTTAAAAAGTTGTATATATCATCTTGGTTCGATTTTTCTCTGAATAATATACCACTTGTGGACATCACCTTTAATCCGATGCTTCTTATAAAGGATAAAAAATGTAACGCCTAGTATTAAGTGCTGTAAGTTACATTTCTTGTAAATAAAAAAATTGAAATCGAAATCAAACTAGCTATGAAAACATGACGTCAATTCAAATCGCTTAAAAACCTATATAAATTTGAGGCTTCTATAAAATCCAACAAGTTACATGCATTAAAAAAAAGCATTGTACAACTATTCTTTCACGCAGCAAGAGAGCTTCGGATGAATTAGATTTTTTGGGTAGTTACTTTACATAGTTAAAGGTCAGAGAGTTTCATGGGTTTTGTAGACTTTATGCAAAAAGGAACTAGCAATAAGATTTTAATTAGCAGCCAAGGTACCGCCTGTACTTGGTAGGTCTACCGATGAAAACCGAGTTGGTGTCTACCAAATATCAAACACTTTTAGTTGTACTAGCAATGACAGAACAGTGTTGTAAACGTAACAAAATTAATAGTAAAATGGCACACGGGCGACCTCGCCCACGCTACGACGCATCTCATTTTGCACAAACTCCACCATCGAAGAATTAAATTTCCCAATGGGACAGAACAAAAACTAAAATGTTCACTATTTTTTTTTAATTACTTTTCAGATTTATTTTTCAAACAAAATCTCGTAAAAATACACGTTAACTACTATTTACAAACTAAACTACATTACATTACATTACATTACAATACATATTATTTACAAAACAAACACGCCGTCCAGACCAGCAGCGTGTGAGAAGGTCCCCAGAACACTGGCCGCGTTACCTCGCTGAATCGCAAGGCTCAGGCTTTAAGCGTAGTACGCGCCAGCTCTAGGGTTTCCGGAGGCGAGGACCAATCTTTTTGATAAACCTTTACAAAAGCTTTTTGTGTCGGATGACCACGGGCCCAAAGTTTCCACAGCTAACGCAACAAATTAGTAGTGTGCGTTAAGCTGTGATTACTTTTGATGTTTGTTCCTCTGTACCTTCTCAGCCGCGGTTCCAGCACAGCGAGCGGAAGCCAAGGTATGACGGTGCCAGGGTATCCACACACGTGGCGTACCACACTAAGGCTCGCCCGAGACTCCATGGTATTAGTGTGGCTCCATCAGGACGCTAAATTAGCAAATACAAAAATAATATTCTTTAGTAATATCACGCGAGCGAAGCGGCGGGTAAAAGTAATAGGTATTGAATTAAATTAGATTACAAAAGCGGTTACAATAGTTTGATTTTGGATCTAATGTTTTGTTGGGCCTTGGGGTCAATCATGTTTTGGATGAAGGAAATTATAATACAAAGAAAATTAACCGCCCACGTACAATTCCACTGGCTTCATGAACTATTTTTATAGCTAGTCTATAACTCTAAATCTGAAATAATTTTCTTTTTAGGTAGTAAAATGTTTTTCGCAGATTGATAATTGATTTGAACATAAAATATTCTTACTTTTCATATTGAGATTCGTTCAGTAGATAGATAGTAGCGCTCGTAGCGTTTGATTATCAGTGATCATCGAAATTAAGCAACGTTCCGCTCGGTCAGTATTTGGATGGGTGACCGCGGGTGGCATTTTCCAACTGAGCGCTACCGTGGCTCGGATGACACGTTAAATTGTAAGTCCCGGTTGTTTTAACCGTTTAGCCATGTCAGAGGTCGTCGTCGTCGCCGTCCTAAAAACTGACACCAGGGCTAGCCTTATACGAACTTACTTAGTAGATAGTTTCAGAGATGATGTACCTATTTACTTGTAACAAAAATGCATGTAAAGAATGTAATTTGGTGATACTTGTAACAGTCAAAATACGGGTCTAACTTGGACACGATAAATAAATATTTTACATTTCATATTGTAGAAATTTGATCGGTAGTTTCAGGGATGAAGTACTAATATATACAAATTTGAAGCAAAAAATCCATTT